>OX465596.1:205707500-208207500 GCA_950022295.1 Bromus sterilis
GCTTAGTAGCGGACGTAAGACTCACGGGTATGCTAGATACCCACCTGCTTTATTTTCCCCTTTTATTGTTTTGCCTGATCGGCCGCTGCAGTCGACGTTGGAGTCCAGGAGCAGGAGATCCCCGATGCCGACCACCGCAACGTGAAGACCCCCGATGCTTTCTACAACGTCGAGTTACCCTTTGACCAGGAGTAGTTTGGAGGTTCCCAGTCAGGAGGCCTCGCCTTTTCGATCGTTGTTGTTTTTGTGCTAGGCTTCTTAAGGCAACCTTGTATTCTTGTGTCTGTACTCAGATACTAATTCTTCCGCTGACTTTGTGCTCTCGAGCTGTTGTATTCGAGCCCTCGTGGCCCCTGGCTTGTATTAAACAGCTTGTATTATTTTATTTGTAGAGTTGTGTTGTGATATGTCACCGTGAGTCCCTGATCTCGATCGTGTACCTTGCGTGTATGATTACTGTATACGGTCTGATTTTGGGGGCGTCACAAGTTGGTATCAGAGCCAACTGCCTGTAGGAAGCCACCCAACCACTACCTGGTCGAAGGTGAGTCTAGTCTTTGAAAAACTATTTTGCTAACTTAATATTTGGCTTACGGGCCCACATCAATGTCACTACGTGTGATATATATGGTATTAGGATCCTTTTCTCCGTACCCTTACTCTGGGATTCTACTCTCTTATCCTTTCGGGAAATTTTGCTAACTCTGACATTAGGATCTCGTGGTCGCATCTACCCGGAGAGCCCTTCACCCAAGATGATCTCTTGCTTCACCTGAGGATGTCGAAGATTACTATCCAAAAGAAAATCCCCGAGAACCTACGTGTGGATCGCCTTCGCAATCCCCTGCCACCGATAAGTCCGTATGGATAATTTCATCCACCTCCCGATCTGGAAATCATAATTCCCTTGTACTTAAGCATTGCATTATTCTGATGCTTCTATCACCGGATTTCTTTGCATTCTTTCTCTTTCTGGTTGAGTAACGATACTCACACTAGATTCTATGTGGGCCAATAACCCACAGTTCATAAGGATCGAAACCTGACTCTTCTCATCGACCTTGTGATATTCCGTCCAATATCAGACTCAGTGCTTACGCCTGATGATCTGGGCCCTTTTCCCATCATCCGTCAACGGCATCGAATGTGTGCCTATTCGCTTAAAACTTCTCTCTTTGTACTTCCGTGAGCTTAAACTCGGAAGGACTTTGTACCCCATAACCTTGAGCAACCCCATTTGATTGACCTTGTATCGATCCGACCCCCTTAAGCTTTACCTCTTAGCCTATTCGTAAGTGCGATGAAGCCCCCGAAGAAAGGATGAAAAATCATCGAGATGCACCGATACAGTGCAGTGAAGGCCTCAACGTGAAGGATTAATTTCTTCGAGTAGGACAACAAGAAACAAAAGATTTTTTAGAAGGCGAAACCGAAACTCTACCCCTTGCACTACTTTTAATTCTCGGCACGAGAATTCTTTGTAGTGGTGGAGATTTGTAACACCCTCAGATCCAGTACAGTAATCACTACAGTGATTTCACTGTTCCTGGTCATCACTGTAACTGATCAAGCCATGATCACCTTGTATCATAGCTTTGTCAAATTCCGACCCCGATAAAATTTTCAATTACATGTGGATTGTAAATCTTGCTCCAAGAATTGTGAATGCCAGTCAATCAACTTGATCATGGTTAAACCAAATCCACCCCAGTCATCAACAAGAATCACAAGTCAGAGATGATTATGAAACCAAGGATGCCGGATTGTTGTATTGCCAAGTGAATTAAATTGGGAATGGAAATCATAGATAAACCAACACTGTAAAAACAATTAATAGTATTGCCTAGCAATCTTGGGCCATGATAATATAGCAATGGTTATTTTATTAAAATGGTATAGTAATATTAAGGAATAATAAATGAAATAAAAACAATAGTTGAGAATTATTAAATTGCTTTGGATTTTAATAAACAAGTGGGAATTTTAAATGAACTAAAAATTATGGAAATAATTTTATAAAATGCCTAATAATCCGTAGGACATAATAAAAGTGATTTGGGGTTTGATTAAAATGTTTTAATATTATAAATAATTAAAAACAGTAGCAAAATAGTGACTTTTAATACCTTTTAAAGAAAACAACATATCAAATGATTTTTTTATAAATCACAAAAACTCTTAGTAATAATTCTATATTATATAACACTAATATTGGGGGCCAGTCCCATGTTTTATAAATTTGATAAATGAGCTAGAATAAATTAAAACAGAAAAGAAAAAAAAAGTAAAACCTAAAACCCGCCTGTGGGCACATGCCACCCCTGGCCCAGCCCACCTCTCTCCCTCCTCACTGTTCTTCCACCCGACCACCCCGCACGGCACAACGCCATGGCAGAGGAGTAGGGCTCGCCGGCCCCGCACCTCACCTTCCCCCTTCCCCCTCTGGATAAGAACGCCCCCCCCCCCCCCCGCACCTCCCTCCCTCTGGAACCCTAGCGCCATTCCCCTCTGTCTCCTCAAGCCTCCCCATCTCTCTGGCATGCTCACCCGAGCCGCCATGGCCTCGAGCTCGCGAGACCGCGCGGCCAACAGACCTCCCAGCCCGCGCCGCGTTGTCCAAGCGCCTTCTTGCCCTCGACATCGTCTCCCCGTGCGTTGAATCGGACCGGGACGCCCCGGAGCTCTCACCGTCGCCGCCCTTCCCCGCCACGGTTGTCACGTCGCCGGCGGCAAATTCGTCGCGCGCCGGGCGTCCCTGAGTCCGCTGCCCCTCCCTACAGGACCCATGTGTGCTCCCGCTCCCTCTCCAAATCCCCGCGCTTCAATTTTGCCCCTCTGAACACCATCCCAACCACGGCATGCTCCGGCCGCCGACCGGCTTGACATAGCCGTCGCCACGGACCAGACCGACTCGTCCAGATGGCACGGGCGGGTGCGGCTCGTCGTTCTGCTCGCATAGGATCCAATGGCGGTAGATTTGGTGCATCGTGGTGGGCCAATGGCCGCCGCCGGCCTCCCTGTGGCCTCGCTGGCGTGCACGCATGGCTCGGCCAGTGGGCTAACCCCACTGACAGATGCCCCCCCCTTCTAATCCCCCTGTTTAATCTTAATGAAAAACTATTAAGTTAGAAAACTCAGAGGATGACACACGGACCCCACCAACTTAACTCTTTGATTAAAAGTTAATAATAAAACTGTTGGGCTGACATGTGGGACCCCACTGTCAGTGTAGTTAATTAAAATGGAAAAAAATGAATAAGTCGATGACGGCTGGACCCCACTAATATTCAGATTTAATTAAATCAATTTATCAATACAGAGAATGACATGTGGGCCCAGTGCCTATTTTGATTTATTAAAATGTTTTAGGTCCCACATGTCAGACACTGTTGTGGATAATGTTGATTTATTAATTAAAAGAATTCCAGAAATTATTTTAAATTGAATAAAAATTAGAAATTCAATATCTTTTAAACCGTAACTCAGATTCAAAAAGTTTATACATGAAAATTGATCAGAAAAATATAACGAATACGAATACGCTATCCGTATGTCTATCCCACCCCCCTAACACAACGAACATCGAACCATCCCCCTCCGGACCGACTGTCCGATAAACTGTCCGGTACTGTTAGAGTGCCCGGATGAATTTATTCCGAACATGAATGTTTCTCAGAATGGATCAACTAACACGGATACACCCTCCGTATGTTTTTCCAATGTCCACGACACCTCAGACATGGAACCTTCCCCTCCGGATCATCTGTCCGGTAATCACCCGGTACTGACGAGTCATCACCGGATAAATTCCGGCTCCGCCGAAAAATACTTAACACTGCGTTAGAGCTCCGTTGCTTTGTACCTGCTATGTATTGCATTTGTATTGCTATTATTGTTGTGTATTTATTGTTTCTACCCCGTTTATTCTCCGATAGACCCCGACGCTGCTGTCGACTACACCGTTGCCGAGTACGACTACTTCGTCGACGACCGTAACCCTCCCGCGAGCTTCCAGGCAAGCAGAGCCATTCTCTTCCCTAGATATCGCCTATCTTTCCGTAAATTTCTTGCACTAGGCATGGTTACTGCTGCTACTACGTTACAATCCTATTCAATTGCATAGCATGTTTTTTTTGTCGCCCCTTGATGTACTTTTCCTTGTCCTATGCTGCCTTATAAATATATATAATATTCAACAGTAAACCCTGCGCATTGTTAGCTAGGTTTCGAATAGCGGGCCGTGATCACTCTGGTGAGTGAACATGGATTTCCTAATATTATAACTGCAACAGGTACAGATCAATGCAGACGCCCTAGGGAACCTACAACGGCGAGACTGTCGAGTCGCTTCGAGTTTGACTTACGAGTGGACGGACTCGTATTTCACTCTCATCGGCTCAATAGCGTAGCATCATTGCGATAATACGAGGGTATTTCTCTTTAGTTCATTCCGCTGGTGTCTCGGCACCACCGGGGTGATACGAGAATATTCCTCTTTAGTTCATTCCGCTGATGTCTCGGTCGAACCTCTTCAAGTGTACCATCGAGGGTGATTCCTCCTGGTTTCACTTGATGGTAGGCACTCGAATCAACTGGTGTCCTTACAGGTAAGGAGTCGGGTGACCAAACGGTGCCCGCGCAGGGTCTCTTAGCGGAACGACAGGTCAGGTGTATTCCACCGGTGTGCGGCGGGCCTGATACTGTTCGTGGCCGACAGATATCCTGTTGTACGAAAGTCGATCTCTTCGGAGCAAACGCGAGACAAGGTAAGGAGACGGTTCACCTTGTTGGTAACCGCACGAGTTGGTGGGACATCAGGGCAGGCACCGATGTTACTGGTGGTCCTGACTGTTGTCGTTGACCGCGACTCATTTCAATAAGGGACAACGATAACGGTTGTCTCGACAGAAAATTAATAAAATGCTTAATGGGTTCGGCGGATGACTTGAGTAGCCTTTTGCCTTGTACGCACTAACTATACATGGGATTACGCGTATGGGCGCCTCCGCGGCGTAGCCTCGTTCGAAATCTCTGAAAGACGTCCAGTTCAGCATTGTGGACGGGACTGATCGTCACACAGACCCGGAGTGCGAGGGCCGACGGCCCAAGAACCCCTTGCGCTTAGGACTTTAGACCGGACGGGACCTCTCTGATGAGCCGTAGGATGGACTGCGCTGTGTCGGATAGCCTTGGTGGGGTGCACCCTAACCAAGTGTACGCCACCCTGGAGATCCAAGCGTGTAGTGTCACACTAGTGCACCCCTGCAGGGAAGATTGATCTACCGATAGCCGTTTCCACGGTAACAGGACGCTTTATGCTGAAGCCAGACTCTACCACTACAAACTACTACTATTAAACTGTATGGTTCCGGTTTCTTTTCCTCGCAGGGAGTCGAGGAAGGGAACTCGGAGGCATTATTAATTATGATTACAACTTATTATTATACAATGCTGCAGCAACTTCTGCTGCATTGTTACTTTCATTTCTGTTATATTAATTTGTTGGCTGATTCTTACCTCATGCTGCAAGACTCGTCGGAAGATGCTAGTCTTCGTTAGGCCTAGCTTCTTATCCTTGCTCCGACTTTCTATCTTGCAGTCCACTATATACAGCCTCTTCTTTCCGTTGATACAATGCATAATGCTTAGTATCGGACGTAAGACTCGCGGGTATGCTAGATACTCACCTGCTTTATTTTCCCCTTTTATTGTTTTGCCTGATCGGCCGCTGCAGCCGACGTTGGAGTACAGGAGCAGGAGATCCCCGATGCCGACCACCGCAACGTGAAGACCCCCGATGCCTTCTACGACGTCGAGTTACCCTTTGACCAGGAGTAGTTTGGAGGTTCCTAGGCAGGAGGCCTCGCCTTTTCGATCGTTGTTGTTTTTGTGCCAACCTTCTTAAGGCAACCTTGTATTCTTGTGTCTTTACTCAGATACTATTGCTTCCGCTGACTTTGTGCTCTCCAGCTGTTGTATTCGAGCCCTCGTGGCCCCTGGCTTGTATTAAACAGCTTGTAGTATTTTATTTGTAGAGTTGTGTTGTGATATCTCACCGTGAGTCCCTAATCTTGATCGTGTACCTTGTGTGTATGATTACTGTATACGTTATGATTTTGGGGGCGTCACAAGTTGTTTTTAAGATAACCCCGCCGTTTCTTGTCAGCTACGCGAGTAGTGCTCGTCGGGTGCGCGTTAGCGCTCCCGATGGGAGTAGCCCCCGAGGCTATGTTCGACTGGTTGCAGTTGAGCATAGACTCAAGACTTCTTCGTCGTCGAGTAATTGTCATCGGAGGAAGTGCTCGACTCGGGTCCAGCGCCGTAGGCATGAGTTGTTGTAGAGACCGGTCGTGGACGAGGAGGTTGGTGTCGCCGCGTCATGAGGGCGCCCAACCCCGAGCATCTACTGAGAAGGAGAAAAAAGTGCAACTGTATTAAGATGTACTTGCGCGATATACAAAAAATTATAAGGTACGTGATTTGCAGACGTTGCACTTTTGTCGAGAGGATAATGTAACAGCATATAAATTTATGCGTGTCTTTTGTTGAGTAGGCCCTCCAGTAGCATACTCTTGCCGGGTAACAGGGACGCTATGCCAGACTTGTTGAACCCGGAGACAAGAGCGGCCTTTTAGTACCCAGCGTCACTACTTTGGCGAACCCGAATAAACAACATATAAAACTGAACATGATCCAAAGAATGATTTTGTAGCCCTCAGATGTTTCTGCACAACTGCGTTGTCGGCAGGATGATTTTTTAGCCCTCAGATATTTTTGCACAACTGCGTATTCGTCTTTGGCGACTGGTCGAGAATGCATATATGTTTTAGAATCATAGCATATAAGAGTGTAAAGAAACTTAGCTGTAGGATCGACGTTGTAGAGGGAGTCAAAGATGAGCAGTCGAGTAGTTGAAGATGAGCACTCGACGACGAGTAGTTGGTGTGGAGAAACGGAGTCGACGTGATGGCGACTGCGACGTTCAGCCCCCGAGTCCACGAGCCCCCGAGTCCGATAGCCCCCAAGTGTTGAGGTGGCGGAGTTGCGCGGCGAAGTCGTCGTGATGAATTTATCCGGCGAGTGACAAGAGGACTCGACGCAGCGATTCCTGCGCGATGGAGCTAGGTACGGGAGATCCCATACAAAGGACCTCGGCGAAGGATGATTTGTGTGCTTGGAGTCGACGGTGCGGTGAGTGACCGAGAAGGACTCGACGCGTCGGGCGGGATCCTTCGATTGCTCGTTGTGTGATGTCGTTGTAGCGACGCGAGTCGATGTAGAAATCTTGGCGAGTCATCCATGATATGTCGAGTTGGAGTAGAAGCCTTGTGGGTCAAGATTGAACCCGAATTCGCGATCTCGCGTAGATCCAAAAATGCGTTGCAGTGCGAGAGCCGCTGACGGAGATCTAACCGTTGGAATTTCTGAATTGTTTTGTGCTGATGAGGGATTGAATCCCGCATGCTTTTACCGGAGGGATCTTCAAGATGATGTCCGAGCTAATGTCAGGAATTTATTTGCTGGAGTCGCGCGGAGTTTCGTCAGATTCCGAGAGTGCTTCAGTGCGGCGGTCGCCGACGGAGATCCAGCCGTTGTAATTTGCTGAAATTTTCACAGATTTTCAAAAATTGGATTCCGCATCTTTCCACCGAAGGGATTGTCGAGATGAGCTTAGAGTCGCCATCGTGAGTGCCTGCAACACAGACATTTGTTTTTTCCTATAGGCTGCGCATGAGCGCTTTGTTGATGTCGATCTTCGAGTGACGCGCTCGAAAAATTTCTTGTTTTCTCCGTGATCTTGATGTAGATCTTGATGTAGTTGTTGAAGAAGCCATTGAGTTGTGACTTGCTGGAGACGGGACCGCCGAGATCGTGATTCCAACCTGTGTAGTCCCAGAGACGGCGCCAATTGGTGGGGATCAACCCCGGCAAATCCCATGGTCAGTGACCCTGGGTTAGTCATAGATATGGCACAGGTTGGACGATACTCGTCGGCTAACAGGAGAAGCATTTCCTGCTCGATATTATTACATGAGGGGGCGATTATAGTGGAGGCCAAGGCGAGTTCTCGCAAGGCAAGGATGAGTAGATTCGTATTGAGATGATTGGGACGTCGGACAAGCGACACATGGGGCACGATTTAGCCAGCTTCAGGCCCCCACAGGGAAAACTCTACATGCTGCTTGTCTGATCTTGTATTGATGATGATGTACAGAGGTGCCGCGAGGGATTTGGTGGAGAGAGATTTGTCTAGTTCTATGCGTGGAGGTTGAGAGCTTGTCTAGAGAGGTGCCCCTGCCTCGCTTTATATAGATAGCCAGGTAGAGGTTTACATGAGTCCTAGTCAACTAAGAATAGGAGTCCTTGTCTTGCGCCTCAAGTCTTCGGCTTCACCTCTTATTCTTGAGGGGCATCAAAACTAGGGGTGGAACACACACCCAGGACCCACTCTATCCCGAGGGGCATCCAAAGAGGATCGACCAAGATTCTCAAGTACAAGAAGAAGACGAGACTGTTAGCTCTCCGAAGAAAAAGAAGAAGAAGAAACACAAGGAGGCTGTAACGACCCGGTCCCAAAAGGAACCAAGTCTACTGTGCTTCTGTGCTATCCCTGGATCAGTATGCTAGCACACACAGTACTCGATGAAATACCATGAATCACATGTCAAAAGTAACGTAAATACATGGTATTTATTACCTTATAGCCTTTGGGCCAGAATACACCGCGGAAACAAACAATATAAGTGGAGTCCCATCAACACCAACGGCAAAGTTGAGTGTAGACATCGTAACCCTACATCGCATCACTTACTCGTCGTATACAATCCTGCAACACCGAAGGTTACAGCCAAAAATGGGTCAGTACTTTGAATGTACGGCAAGTTACTCCCAAAAAATATATAACAGACCTATCTTCTACATGCAATTTTGGCTGGTGGAAAAGCTCTAAGAGTTTCAGTTTGCATAAAGCTGATTTTGTCCTACTCAAAGAGTATCATAACAGTACTACAAAGCTCATAATATGATTGAATTGGTTTCTCCAAGTCAATCTATTCCCAAAGTTGATTAAACCGATTGATTAATTAAAGATGATGAGATCCGTCAACATTCCCACTTCTAGATGCTCAAAGTTGTCCGTAACCGGGGACACGGCTAATCATGATCAGTTTGTACACTCTGCAGAGGTTTGTGCACTTTTCCCCACAAGACTCGACCACCTCCTTTTTAGTTCGTCACACTACATGTTGTATGCGAACCGGAAGGTCGAGACATGGTCTTTTAGAAGAGTTTCCCTCACTCTGGCGGTGCCCATCCCACCTACCAACACTACGTTCGTAGCACCACCTAGCAAGAGTCACTACTACTAATTAACCAAGCCAGAGCCCATAATGGCTTGTGGCTGCACACGTAAGCTTCTAGAAAATGACAAATATGATTGATCCCTTTAAGCCTGGGTGGCATTCCGCAGTGATTACTGGTCATCTCCAGGTCACTCAGGCAAATCCACTGGTTCCTCCAGGGTGCCCCCAACCATTCCACCCAGGTGGTTCATTAAGATTATCTTGGTCCTGTTTACTACTTAGTCACTCATACCTCATAATGGATCACTTCCCAATCCACGTCTACTTAGCAAAGCAGTATAATTCTACATGATGGCGACAATGGTATAAGGTTCAGACCTACCTCAATGAACTACTGGGTGTAATAGCATAGCATAATATATAATCCTGTCAATGCATAATATTTAAGTTGGACTACAATGCATATAAAAAATATAGGTAATAGTGGAGCATGATCAAAAGAGTAACTTGCCTGGATCCTGACGATGAAATATTCTACTCGTAGTCATCTCTCCATCTCGTTACAATATATCTAACGGTAAAAGAGAAACACTTCAACACACAACTCAATCCAAAGTGAAGATCCAAATAAGATACAATTACAACATAAATATTTAGTTATTACTATTAATAAAATAATTACTATGGCATGGATAGGTTGAGATAGGATCAAGTTGGATTGGATGGAAATATGATGGAAATCATATATCCAAGGATTGTAAAATCAATTGGATATGTTGAAGGTTCATTATAAAATCAATTAGATGGAGAGTATGTCAAACTCAGTTGGTTTGTCCATATGAATATTTGAATAGGAAATCAATTCTTGGATTGGATTGAAAAAGATCCGATAGAAATCGTGATGATCTTGTTGAGAAGATTGAATTTTTGTAGCCAAATTTATATTAAAAAAAGAGATATACTAAATGGAAGCTAAGACGAAGATTTGAGGTCAAAATAGTGTATTTATATGATGGAAAGAATGTGACAATTGTCGAAACAGAAAGATTTGATATTAAGGATCAAATTTGATGAAGAAAATATTCCGAATAAATTATAGAATAAGATGTATACCAAATATACTCAAATTATAAAAATAAATTTGAGTTAAATTTCGAATTATCAAAAGTGGAATATTACTGGAAAATAATAAACTACATTTTCCAAGGAATCCGGGGATATAAAATTTGTCGAAATCCGACTTACGGGCTAGAAGATATGAATTTTTGAAGTTTGGATATTTTTGCTAAAATGAATTACGGGATTAATAAAAAGGATGCAAAATGGCGAGTTCTGATAGGTCTGTACCCATTCGATTTTTACAAAATAAAATGATGAACAAAGAGGGGAGAAAGGCTCACCGGAGATCTCGCCGGAATTTTGGAAAAAGGTCTCCGGCGTCAACGAACAGCCGAACGGGGTAGAGGATGATTTGGGCGACTCGATGGACAAGGTTATAGCTCTAGGTTCACCCTCGGATAGCGAAGAAGTTCCACCGGAGTAGAGAAGAACGCATGAAGAGCACAATGACACGGACGGCGTGCTCCGGCCTTGTAATCGAGAGGAAAAATATGTCACAACGGTGCGCATCGGCAAGGGGAAGAAACTAGAGGAAGAAATATGAACTAGGTACCTTCCATGGTGACGCAATCTTCATCGGAAGTGTGGATGTATCCTAACTCCGGCGATGAATTGCTAACGAATAAGAGTGTTTTGGAGAGGGAGTTTCTGCGTGGGGATGTGTGGTTCAAAGGGGTCCTAGTGGCGGTATTTATAGGGTCATGGGAGGTCCATAGAAGGAGAATGGGTGAGGTTTTGGAAATGGAGTTAATGGCATTCATGGAGAAATAATGGACATTAAAAGCGAGGTTTTGGAAATAGATTTAATGGCATTTATGGAGAAAATTATGGACAATTAAAAGCATTAAAACGTGTGTTTGTTTCCATGAATGGATTCCTCATGAACTTGTCCACAATTTTTGTTTAGGTTCTGAAGTGAATCGGTCAAAAGAGTAGATGGGAGGAAAAGAGGAAGAGCTTCAGTTGCCATGACCATTTGCTTCTGTGTTCACGTACACATGAACGAACAAGAGGAAGAAGATAGCTCGCTCGGGCTATGGGCCTTAGTGGAAATTTGTCCCAAGATAAAGAAAAAGGAAAGAGAGATAGAGGGAAAAAATTAGATAGATGACCTCAGTCCAATTGACTTAGGAATCCTATTTTTATTATCTGGGTTAAACACTCTCAAATAAAATTGTATAGGCCAAATAAAACATAGAGAGTCTAGGAAAACTATATTTCCCTCTCAGAATAAATTTTAGAAATAGATTTTTATGAAAAAAAAACTCATTAACGACATTATTAAAATTTTCCAATACTGTTTTTGGAGACGTCATATTATCTCCTCTCATTTTATTTATTAAATTATTGGAAATATTTAAATATCTCTTAAACGTCAATATCCAATAAACTCCAAAATAAGAATTCGAGAATGAGTATGGGACCACAATAAATTTAAGAAAGTCATTTTATTCTCACTCGGAAATATTTAATTGTGGTTCGTACCAAATTTCAAAAGGACAAAAGAAAGAAAATCATTCTTTGAAATTTTGAATAAAGGTCACAACCAAAATTTTCATTATTGGATAAATGATTATCCAATTTTATTAAATGGTTTGTAAAGGTTTAAACAAAAACTCAAGGGAAAAGTTTTCATTTACCCCAAAATCAAAACAATTCAATCAATATTATATTATTTATTAAAATTCCAAAATTTGGAAAATTTTGGGATGTTACAGAGGCTGACAATCCCGATGATCCTATTATAAGTGAAAAGCCAGTTGTTGATCCTAACAGCATATCTATCTCCGATGCTGAAACAGAAGACGGTGCCGAGCCTGAAGAAAAGGACATGGAGAAGGATGATTCACCCGAGGTAAGAGAAGAAGAAACACCCGATAAACGCAAGAAGTACTCTAGAGAAGACTTCATCGCAAGAAGACATGGGAAGGAAAGAGAACCATGAATACAGAAACCCATGCCCTTTCCAGGTAAGTCCCTCAAATCTAAAGAAGAAGAGCACTATAATAAATTTTGTGAATGGATGAAACCTCTTTTTCTTCAAATCCCTTTGACTGATGCTATTAAGTTACCTCCCTACTCGAAATATATGAAATATATTGTCACAAATAAAAGAAATGTTTCTAATGAGGAAATATCTACTATGCTTGCTAACTAATCTTTCAGTGGCAAGATTCCTAAGAAGCTTGGTGATCCAGGTATACCCACCATTCCTTGCTCCATAAAAAATAATTACGTCAGAACTGCTTTATGTGATCTTGGTGCAGGAGTGAGTGTTATGCCTTTTTCTCTTTACAAGAGGCTTTGTTTAGAGAAACTAATCCCTACAGATATCTCTCTTCAGATGGCTGACAAGTCAACAGCTGTCCCCATTGGTATTTGTGAGGATGTTCCCGCTGAAGTTGCTAATTGTTTGATCCTTACATATTTTGTTGTGCTTGACATGCCCGAGGATGGGAGCATGTCCATTATTCTTGGTAGACGTTTTCTTAACACCGCAGGTGCTATTATTGATTGCAATAAAGGAAAGGTCACTTTCAACGTTGATGATAAAGAACACACGGTGTATTTTCCAAAGAAGATCGACAAGAGGCATGGCCTTAACACTATAGAGAATGTTGAGACCGTGAAGATTGGAGAATGGGACTGTCCACTACATGTGCACCACAAATACAAAACCATCATGGTGGGGACAATGTCCATTAAAGTAAAGGTGCAATGATCACTTCATAAGAGGTGAGACTTCTTGTTCTATATATCACCGGTTTGTTGGTAAGACTTGATCAACCTTACTAGTGAGCTTGTTTTATATAGGTAAAAAGTTAAGCTTGTTATGTTTTCATTTTATTTAGCTTTTATTCTCTTTGTTGTACCAAGTTTTTGTGTTTTTGAAGCTTGACAATACTAATCACCGCTTTAAGTCTTCAGAAAGTTTTGCATCTTTTGAACTCCAAGAAATTTTCAACATTTTCAAAAAAAATCCAGAAAAATAAAAATAAAAATTTCCAGGGGGGCCACCAGTGGCCCAGGTGGCCAGCTGGCGCGGCCTGCCCCCTGGCCGCGCCCACAGGGCGCCTGGGGCCCACAGGGCGCCTGGGGCCCACAGGGCAGCCAGCCAGGTAAGTCTTCTTCCTCCTCTTTCCTCTCTCTCCAAAAACACGGGTTCTGCACTTTGTTCTTGTGTTCTTGCTGCTCTCCGTCCAGAATTTCGATCTCTCTCTACGACCCATCATTTGAGCTAAGATTTTGGGAAAATACTCCCTGGTATGTAACTCCTCCACTCCTCCAAATAGATTTTTGGTTGGTGGCTTCATCTGTGAGTATTTAGTAGTTCTTGGTGCTGTTTAGATGAGCTTGCATGCATGTGTAGAAGTTTATTTTCCAAGTTTTGATGCAAGTTTTTGCCTTAGGTAAGTGGGTTGAGTAGTTTGCCTTAACTCACTTTGTTTAAATCCTTGTTTTTGTAATTTGTCAAAAATTTCAGAAATTAGTTTGCTAGGAAGAGCAAAGGGTGGCTTGGGAAGAAAAGGCCCGAGCGCTCCGATCGAGTTACAAGAGCTGCAGCTTCACCCTCGACTGCTAGGGTGAGCTACAACGAAGATCATGTGCCCTTAGAGTTGTTGGAGGACACAAATCTAGCACGTGCAATGAATTTCCCGTGCGATGAATTCCTTGAAGCTGCAGGAATTAAGGAGGAGTTCTATAATCTTTGTGCTAATGCAGGTCTGACGCGGCTCGCAACGTGCCGTGTTGCTCAGTATCAAAAACTCACCTCCTGTTTCATTAACAGTTTTAGATATAACCTTGAGAATGGTTCTGTTGATTTTAAAATTTACAATGATCTTTTGACCATGCCTTTGGAATTTTTTTGTGAAATAATAGGTGTGCCGAACGTTGGACTGTCGACGAAGATAAGCTCTCAGCCATCCGAGCTGAGGACCGTCTTCAACTCTCTCTGTAGCATGGATACAAGGGATATTCATCGGTCAAAAATATCCAGCATCTTGTTACCACACCTCAGGTATTTTGCGTATTATATTGCTAGAGGGGTGTTAGCTCGTGACAACACGAGAAACATATCTGCGCCGGATATTGCTATCCTGGAAACCGCCCTCCCGGGGAGGTTTGATTATAATGTGGGTGCCTTAATTGCTCGACGCCTTGCTATGAACGGTAACAAGGGAGATTTATTTGGTGGCGTTTACGCCACACTTATCCTAGAGTCTCTTAATGGCACCCCACACCCCGATGATAAGCCTTTTACTTATTTAAGTTTTGATCTTACGGCTATGAAAAGGCATAAGTTTGTTACCATGACTTCCGAGTTTGGTAACCTTGATTATATCTTGCGTTTCCGAGCCACCACGGAACGCAAGATCCGTCTACCTGCACCTCTTTTGTTCGATTTTTCTCGCAGGAACGGATGGTCCTTTGATGCTACCCAGTTCGATGAGTTCGTGGTCCAGCATCAGTTTCATAACCCCATGGAGGGGGTTGTGCCCGACCAGGAGGAGCATGGTGAGTTCCCACCTTTCCAGGGGGAGACCTTCACCCAGTTTGGTGAAGGGTCTTCCTCTGCTTGGAGCGCGGATCCTTCTTCATGGGAGGATCCGAGGACTTCGGTGTGCGCATCGGAAGCCTCATACGACCCTTGGACTCACCAGTACCACCCTGGAGCAGGAGGCTCCTGGGGACATTAGCTACTACCAACTTAGGCCAAAAGCCTAAGCTTGGGGGAGTACGTACCCTTCTCACTTTACCATTGTATTATCCGTTTTATTTTTGTTCGCTTTGATCTTATTGAAGTTTTTGCTTGTTCTTCTTTCTTTCTTTCTTTGCAAAAACAACAAAAAGATTTTCTCCTTTCTTTTGCTCTCGTTTAAACCTTTTAAAAACCCAAAAAGATTTCCTTTGTCTCTTTAGTTTGCTTTGTTTTCAGAGTTCAGCTCGAGTCCGTGATGGCATTTGATAATATTTCCCACGTTCGATCGTGCAAGTGACCAGGCAGTAATGACGAAGATCGGCGGAAGGGAAGCAACAAGGAAAACTTGTACGAACTCTTCTTGTTTCTACTTTTGTACATATGCCTGTACTTATGATCTAGAGACTAGCTTGTAGCGACATAGTGCTATGTTTACAATGCTTTCCCAGTGTTCATGCTTTCCTTGTGGCTAGTCTCAAATAGCTAGAGTACATATTGTGTTGTTGAAATGATTTACATGTATTGCATCGTTCATGGGTTGGCATACTGAAGTGATATTTCCCTTTGGAGAATTTTTGGATTGACTTGGCACATGTTCACACATGTTTATGACTAAAAAGTCTATTATGCCTTGATGATCTTTTTGTTTCAGAATAATTATATCACTTTCATGCCCGATTCAATGTTGCTTTGTCGCTCTGCATGATTATGACAGTTATTGCTCTCTAGTTGGTCGCTTCCCAGTCTTTTGCTAGCCTTCACTCGCACTAATCGGAATTCTACTTGTGCATCCAAAATCATTGAAACCAGTTATTCCATTTGAGTCCACCATACCTACCTATATGTGGTATTTACCGGCCACTCCTAACTTAGACTTTCATGTGCCATCTCGAAATTTATTCAAAAGCTTCCCTTTTGTAACCGTACAAGCTCATGGTGTGGTGAGGGGAAATCAGTATCTTGCATGCCAAAAATATTTTGACGGAAGTTTTAACTAGTCAAGTAAAAAAAATGAGAGTTACACCTCCCCCATACTTGATGATGGAGTGAAATGGACCAAATGCTGCTTATGATAGATGGAACGATACCCTCCTTCCATCCTTGAGGCAAAATAAAAGGTTTCCTAGACCATCAAAGGATTTATGGATAAGGGAATATGTGTAAGAAAAAGGCATTAATATGGTTGGCATGGGAGATATTGAGAGACCTTTACCGTTCATCGTTGACTGGAAAGTTACATCTCTCAAAAGAGTTTTATCTCTGTTTTCAAAACCAAGAGCTCTGGCACATGCTTAGTCTTTGCTTCCTTTCACGGGTTTTAAACCTTGCCATCAAAAGCCACAGTTCGAGAGTCTCCCCTTCTTTCTTCAAAGCACCAACTATGAGAGCATAATTGTCATTCTTGTGTAACATGCATTGTCCCAAAGTATTACATTGTCTTCTGCATGCTTGTGTTATTGCTAGTCTGAAATACTGAGTTCTAGTCACCTTTAAAAACTCCGGAGGAGTTTCTGAATTTATGTTTTGCTTCACTCATGGAGGCTAGCGAAATGCCACTCAAGTATGTTCAAGCTATGTGCATTGTGATCCTGTCTTGATTTTCAGTAGCATATTATTTACTTTTAGTTGTTTGTGATTGATCACATGAAAGAATAATTGCTTCATGCATTGTCCTTATAGCATTGTTTCAATACTTGCTAAACTATTTTCGTAGTACATGCTTATATACATATAATGAAGCAAAAGAGTTTGTCAAAGTTTTCTTTGTCGCTTCCAGTTCGTTGAACTGAATTGCTTGAGGACAAGCAATATGCTAAGCTTGGCGGAGTTGATACGTCTCAAATGTATCTACTTTCCAAACACTTTTGCTATTGTTTTGCCCTCATTCTTGCATGATTTGGACGAAACTAACCCGGACTAACGTTTTTTTCAGCAGATCTTCCTGTATGGTTTTATTGTATGCAGGAAAATGGATTTTTAGGTGTCCCAGAAAATTCCCAGAAAAATAACAGAAAATCCACGCACCCGAAGGAGCCAGATGCCAGAAGTGGGACCAGATGGGAGTCCTGGGGGCCCCAGGCGCCCCCCTGGCGCGACCAGGGGTGGGGCCGCGCCATCTGGCCGCCTCCCCCCTCCTCTGGTGCCCTATCGATGCTCCTATTTATTCTCGTGACGGGAAAACACCAGACAGAAGTCGCTTTTCCAGTTTCTGTCGCGGAGCCGCCGCCACCCTCTGTTCTTCTTCGGGAGGGCTAATCTGGAGGCTGATTTGGCCTCCGGAGAGGGGAGATCGTCGCCATCGTCATCACCAATCCATCCCTCCTCCATGACTTCTCTTCACATGTGTGAGTAATTCCCTGTTGTAGGAAAAGGGGATGGTAGGGATTGGATGAGTTAGATCATGTAATAGTTCGTCAGATTGTTGGGGGCATGTTGCCTATCATCTAGATTGGTGTTTATCTTCTTTGCTTCAATTTGTTGCTCTTAATTCTTGTCACTTTGGGCCCGAGTGCCATGTTTTCAGATCTGAACCCTATGTGTTTTCATGAATATATTTGTGTTCTTGATCCTATCTATGAGTTGTATGCACCTATTATGGTCCGGAACCGGCGATCCCAAAGGTGACAGCTTGGGACACCAAAGGGGATGGTCCATAATTTGAGGATTCCATGTATCCATTGAGTTTATTGCTTTGTTCCGGTGCTCTTTGACAGGAGCACCTTAATCTCCATAAGTTCCCTTTGGCCCCGTTCGTAGCGGGATGGTAGGACAAAAGATGTTGTGCAAGTTCTTATTGCAAGCACGCACAACTACCTACGGGATACATGCCTAATGTTTGATATTTTCCTAGATGATCATTTCTTTTCTATGGGCCTTGCCCCGTGTTAGAATCTATTACATGTTCACTCTCATCCATGCAGCGCCCAACCATCCATCTCCCTATCCTACAGTGTTTTCAATCCTGCTGGTTATTAGTTGTTACTTTTGCTGTTTACTTTTGCTATCGTCACCATCACTATCATATTACCTTTACCACTTATCTTTTGTTGCAAGCAAGTATATTTCAGGTGCGGTTGAATTGACAACTCAACTGTCAAAGCTTATAAATACTCTTTGGCTCCCCTTGTGTCAAATCAATAAATTGGGTTAACTTACCCGCGAAGACTATCTCGATCCCTTACGTTTGTGGGGCATCAAGCAGTTGCCCCGTGTAAGAATTTATTACATGTTCACTCTTATTCATGCAGCGCCCAAACCATCCATCTCCCTAGCCTACAGTGTTTTAATCCTGCTGGTTACTACTAGTTTATTTCTGCTGTTTTACTTTTGCTATTACCACCATCGCTACCACTATCATACCACAGTTGCTATTAATACTTTTTTGCAATAAAGTATATTTCAGGTGCGGTTGAATTGACAACTCAACTGTCAAATCTTATAAATACTCTTTGGCTCCCCTTGTGTCAAATCAATAAATTGGGTTAACTTACCCGCGAGAACACTACAATCGATCCCCTACAGTTGAGGGTCATCAAGTACTGTTTTCTGGTGCCGTTGCCGAGGAGCATAGCAATATTTACAAGTCTACTTGAAGTATTCTGCCTGCCACCTTCATCCGCTATGGCTAAGAAAGGAGACCCCAAGGTTCCAATCTTACCATCTACTACAAGAAAAGGTACCGTTCTGAGTACCAGTGCTACGCTTGATTCACCTTCTGTTATAAGTAAGTTTGCTTCACCGCTACCACCACATGCTACTTATACTAGGTCTGTTACTATGTCTGATACTTTTGATGATGCTTCCACTACTCTTGATGATACTAGTTTTCTTGGTCATTATATTGAAACTCGGACTGCTAAGGTTGCAGCAGACTCCGAGACATAGACTCCTGCTACCTATATTCCTACTTCAAAAACCTTTGGTTACCCATACTTAGATGAACTCAAGGAAAGAATCCTTGATGATGATTATATTACTCTTGATGATGATTGCAATGAACTTAAAGAGTGTGTCGACTCTGACCCTGGAGTTGTTAAGGGGTTCCTTGAGAAGCACTCCATGAAGAACAAGATTACTCCCGATCCTAAATTTGCTACATCTCCTATATGCATCACTGATACTGATTATGATTTCTCTGTTGATCTTTCACTTATATCTATAGTCGAGGCTGGCCCCTTTTATTGCAGAGAAAATGATGATGCTATAGCACACCTGACCAAGCTCGCCGAGTTGGGTAACTTATTTACTACTGATGAAAGGATACGAAACTTTTATGTGGCCAAGCTTTTTTCCTTTTTCTTTGAAGGAAAATGCCAAAGCATGGTATGATGCACTACCCTATGGTTCCATTGAGAGTCCTTAGGACTTAGTTCAATTCTTTGTTGAAAAATATTTTCCTGCTCATATGCAACATGCTGCTTTGCAAAGAATCTATAACGTTAAAAAATTGCAGGATGAGCATCTCCCTAAAGCTTGGGGGAGGTATTGTGACATAATCAAGGCTAGACCGGAACATGAAGTCCCCAAGAATGAATTACTGGATATATTTTATGCTGGCCTAACCGATGAATCTAGATCCTATTTGGGTAGCTGCGCTGGTTGTGTTTTCATGGAAAGAACACCGGACGATGCCGAAGAATTAATGGGCAAGATTGCCAAGAACCATGAAGATTGGTCCGTCCCTGAACCACCTCGACCACCAAAGAAGAGGGGCATGATTGTTCTGATCCCCGAAGGTAAGCAAGAAGCAAAGAAGTCTATAAAGGAGAAAGGCATTAAAGCCGAAAACGTGAAGAATCTATCGCCTATCGAGAAGTTGTGTGAGCCTACTACTCACCCTCCCTTGGTAGAGGTACACTCTCTATTAGACTTTACTGAAAGTGACATCCCTAAAGGTAAGCCTCCCGACCAATGCCTAGATGAGCTTGATAATTTTATTATTAAGCAAGACCGTTTTAATAGGAGGATATAAAGTCAGTTGCATGATAATTCTCTTGCTATCAAAAGCTTGCTTGGTGTTCAAGAAAGAACAGTTAATGATGTTAAATGTCTTGTTAAGCATTTTCGTATGGTTCAAACTCGGCTTGAACAAATTTCTAATGTGCAAAAAGATTTGTTTGCTAACAATGCCAAACAGGACATACAAGCTTATGGCATCAAAACCAGGGGTGGAACACACACCCATGACCCACTCTATCCCGAGGGGCATCCGAAGAGGATCAAGCAAGATTCTCATGTACAGGTAGAAGACGAGATTGTTAGCTCTCCAAAGAAAAGAAAAAAGAAGAAGAAACACAAGGAGGCTGACAACTCCAATGGTCCTATTACAAGTCAAGAACCTGTCGTTGATCCTAACATTATATCTACCTCTGATGCTGAAACTGAAGACAGTGTTGAGCCCGAAGAAAATGATAAGGAGAAGAATGATCCTCCCGAGGTGCGAGAAGAAGAAGCAACAAATAAACACAAGAAGTACACGAGAGAAGACTTCATCTCAATAAAACATGGGAAGGAAAGAGAACCATGGGTACATAAACCCATGCCCTTTCCAGGTAAGTCTCTCAAATCTAAATAAGAAGAGCATTATAATAAATTTTGTGAATGGATGAAACCTCTTTTTCTTCAAATTCCCCTGACCGATGCTATCAAGTTACCTCCTTATTCCAAATATATCAAAGATATTGTTACTAATAAAAGAAAAGTTCCTAATGAGGCAATATCTACTATGCTTGCTAACTACTCTTTTGGTGGAAAGATTCCTGAGAAGCTTGGTGATCCAGGTATACCCACCATTCCTTGCTCCATAAAGAATAATTATGTCAAAACTGCTTTATGTGATATCGGAGCAGGAGTGAGTGTCATGCCTTTTTCTCTTTATAAGCGGCTATGTTTAGAAAAGCTAATCCCTACAGATATCTCCATTCAGATGGCTGATGTAACAGCTCAGTTTTCACAAAAAAATTAAATTTTTTTTTCGGTGTGAATTGTTTGTTTGTCTGATTTGTTTGCGGTGTTTGCATCCCCGATTTATCGATCGGCGATTATTTTTCCCCCTCTTATCTCGTACCGGACGGAGACCGACCTTTGCCACCCTGACACTCGACCTTTGCGACACCGGGTTTCACCCGATCACCATCGCGAAAACCGCACAAGACTAGCCGCATCCAACGGAACGAAAACCCCGTTTAATAGGTAAACAGGATATTTTTATAGCGTGCCGGAAAGTGTTCTCGTAACGGTTCCAGCGCGAGGTGAACGCCGCTGGCTCGACGCGTTGATCGCGCAGTTCGAAGTTTTACCCGAATCGGAGGTACTGCGGACCCCCGGCGGCCAGAAACGTGAGCACCGCGCGCGCGAGAGAAAAATAGGGGATGTTTTTTCAAACTGCCAGCCACCGGGGCTATATAAAGACCCCCACACTCCCACCCATTTCTAGGGTTTCCCTAGTCCAAAATTTGCAGCCACACTCCCAATTTTGCTCAGTTTTCTGCCCAATGAGTTCTGGACCGTCAGATCCGGAGATCCGACGGCCCAGATCGGATCTAGCCACCCACTTCTCCTCTCTCCTCACCAACCGCAGCCAGCCCGTGGAGGCACCGGGCGCCGCCGCCTCCATCCGGCCACGCCGGCCACCTCACCGCCGCCAGCCCGGATGTCGCGCGCCGCCGCACCCCACTGCCCGCAGCAGGACCTCTCCTCCTCTAGCTCCTCTCCCTCTCTCACCCCCGCCGCCTCCTCTCTCTGCAGGGGCCGGCGCCGCGTCGCCACGGGGCAGGCGATCCCGAGCTCGCCCAAGCCGGAGCCGCTCCCGCGCACCACCAATGGCCGCCGCCGCCCCGGATCCGGCGAGGGAGCCACCGGATCCGCCGCCTCCTCGCCTCTCCCGGCCAGCCAGCGCCCCACGCCCCTCGCCGGCGTGCCCACCGGCGGTCGCCGCCTCCTCTGCCTGCTCGGGGGAGCCCGAGCTCACCACCGCCTCCAGCCAGGCTCCCTGGGCCGGTGCAGCCCAGGCGGCCCACCAGCGCCAGAGGCCCAGCCACCGGCCTGCTCGCCCCAAGCCAGCCGACCTCCCTGTCCAGTGCCTCATGGGCCAGCCCATGTGGGTGAGGCCCCCCCCCCCCTTCTTTTTTCAGTTTTTTTTCTTTCTTGTACTAAATTTCTGCTAAGTCCCAGGTTTATTGCTACTGATCTGTTTTTGCGCGGTAGTTTCCCGTTAAACCGTAGCTCCGATGAACGTGCCCCCAAAACGAAAGTTGCTTAGTTTTGCTTGCTCTAGCATTCGTATGTAGAAAGTTTTTGCATTTGAGCTCATCTTGATTGTGTAATTGTGTGCTAAAGTGGGCATCAGGCCGTTAAACTGCTACTTTTTCCTGTTAAGTGCTGCTGTTATTATTTTGTTGCAACTTCTGCATGATGATTGTGACTCATCCATGAGGCCTATTGCATTGATTCTTTTTCCTATGTGTTAAGCATCATGTGTACTTCATTTCAATGCTTTAACTTGTCATGTTTGACTGCTTTAGCTATATTAAATCTTGCTCCAAAGTGGTGATCCTGATGTTATTGTGTTGTTGTTGCTGAAACTGTTATTTTATTGCAATTTCGGTCGACGAGTGTGTCGCGACCGTTTATCGGAATTGAGTGATTCCAATTGCATAATGTTAAGCATCATGTCTAATTTCATTACATGTATTGCATATTCATGTTAGCATTCCTGGTCATATAGATATTCTGCTCCAAAGTTGCTATGCTGCTGTTTTTGACAGCCACCTCTGTTTTTCTCTAAGTCTGTAACGTCACGATGCCATGTTGTTTGCTTAATATCTTTTGATCTATGATGTCTTTTTGCATGATTCTTTTTTCCATACATTCCTTGTCATGTCTAGTTTAATTTCATATCTTTTGTGAGCATGTTTGCATTGATTATCCTGTTTATGCATTGCTCTAAAATGTGCTTCGTGATGTTGGCAGTTTGTGCCCGTAACTTGTTTTGCTTATATCTTTTTAACCGTAACTCCGTTTGGGGTGTTCTTTATATGTAACTTGATTATTTTTTCGTGTAATTTGTGTTTATGCTATTGTTTGTTGTTGTTAACCAACCTAAAATATGGTTTAGGGAAGAACAGTACCAATTCTTTTAACTGTCGTGCCGCACTTAGTGTATGCCATGTTTAGGTTGTGCCTCACTTAAATTGACTAGCATAGATAGTTTACTTTGTGCTTCACCTCTTGACATGTTTGTGTGCTATGCCATGCTTGCTTGAGTTGCCATGTTAACAACCTTTGTTGATCACCTGTAGCTAAACAACTTGAACCACCGTAAACGTGCGGTATCGTCGTGTGTTACGAGTACTCCACTTAAATTGTTAGTAACCGCTCTCGACGGTAGGTGCGATGTCTCGTGTTGCTTCTTGTTGATGCTTGATCGTGTTTGCCTCGTAGTAATAGATGGTTGCTCGTTGATTGCTTTCCAGTGTTACCTCTTGTGTGCTTCCGCGGGTACCTCTCGGAGACGATGCGAGCTTGCGATCAACTACACCTTCGGAACCCGGCTTATCAACAGGCAAGGACTATACATTACTTATGATCCATTCTATCTCAACCAGAGGTTTGCATGCTAGTCTAGGATAGGTTCGATGTTTGATCCTACCACATTTTTACAGCCTCTTTCAAACCGATACAGCCATGTCCCCTCCCAGCAAACCTTGTACTGCTATGTTACTGTTTCTCGTTGCTCAGCCCCTGCTTAGTATGCATGCTTAGGATGCTACGATGTTACCTCCTGTTACTCCTGGGTTTGGGATATCACATTATTATATTGTTATGGATGATATGATTATTATAAATGTTGACTATATTCGACGAAGGATGGAAGGTCTAGGCTATCCCGCCTCGACGCTTTGTTCCATTCGAGTCACCTAGGATCCGAGTTCCGGGTATTGGTTTTAAGACTGAGCGTGTCTAACCGCGTGTGGGATTTTATGGGGTCCCCTTTTCTTACCTACCTAGCTTCAAACATTTCTAGTGGTGGCCCAAGCTGATTTACTATTTGAAACATGTGTTTTACTGGTCCGCGGCCGGCAGATTTCAAACAACTTGGGCCAGCGGATACATGGTTTCTCTTGTTGGTCCACCCCAGGGAGCTAGGGGGTTGTCCACATCTGTTTGGGCAACTAACCTGACCTCATCCAAACGGTAGGGGCCGATTCGAGAGCGTGGCCGGCTTTTGAGTTGGATGTCGACTCACCGGGGGCCACTCGGATTTGTGCGTTGTTAGTTAGAGGAACCTGTCGTTCCGGATCTCTTGGGACTAAATCATAAAATGGTTTCCTATCATGGGTAGCAACTGAGAGAGACGGGCGTGCGTGCGGAGCCTTGTAATGGGCAGTTGGTACACCCCTGCAGGGTTAAATCTTTTTGAGAAGTCGTGTCCACGGTTATGGACGACTTGAGACCTACTCCTTGTTCATAGACAACAACAGCTGAGATAATTTTAATATAACTTGATCAATGTGTGTGTGTGCCTTGATTGCTTCTTCTTCGTCGAGATGCGAAGAGGAGGACAAGGATAGGATAGGTGTTATGTTTGCGTAAGTAGCTGATAGCAAGACTTGTTGGAGGCGATTCCTCATCGAATGCTTGGCTTCTTATCTTACTCTCTAGATCGTTAGCCACTTCATAAATGCTAGTGCGGCAGAAACCTCACCACTTACCCCTTCCTTACCGTAAACTACTAGTTGTCCTAGAATGACGAGTGATGAAGTCCTTGCTGGGCAGATGACCACTACAGTTGGATGCTGAGTACTTCTGTACTCATGATACTACCCCCAAACTCTTTTCAGGGTTCTGATCGACAACAGGTATGGTGATCGGCATTTCACGTGGAGACTCGACGACGACTAGTTAGGCGGATCCCGGCGGAGGGCCTGGACCCGTGTGGTTATGGGATCGATGTTTTTCTCTTTGCCAGTAGGCATTTGGTTTTAGTCTGTACTCAGACATATATCTTCTGCTGTTGTATTGTATTTGAGGCAGTTGTATGTCGATTGTATGAGATGTTGTATCCTTGTATCTGTAATGTTGTGATATCATGTTGGAAATCTGGGGCATATGGCTTTGTCATATGTCGCGGTGGGACCGATATGTGCTTCGTCCCCGGATCTGGGTGGAAACACCTAGATCTGGAACAGTACCGCATATCGGGCCTTACAGCTGACAAGTAAACAAATGATGCTCGCCGCCTTGGCCGACCTGTTCGACGCCAACAAGGAGCCGCAGCGAGGAGGTTCCAAGATGGGCCGCCGAAAGGGAAAGGAGAGGGGCTGTTCGGAGGGCTATTGTTTGCTCTACTCTGACTACTTTGCCGATGTTCCCCTGCACGGGGAGAAGGTATTTAGGCGACGATACCTCATGGGCCGAAAGCTCTTTCTTCGCATTGTCAACTCACTCCGAGAGTGCGATTTGCCGTTGTCCGGTACCCCGCTCAGACTTGGTCGAAAGATCAAATGTGGGAGGTGATGAATTGGTGTGTCATCTTGCACAACATGATCATTGAGAGCGAGAAAGCGAAGCCAGTGTATGACTCTGAACCATATATCAACCAGGGGCCTCTTGCAGTTGTTGATCATCAGATACCATCATATTGGACAACCTATCTCAACATGCGCTAGGAGATCCGAGACCCGCACGTGCATCGTCATCTGCAGGAAGATCTAGTGGATCATTTATGGATGCGCAAAGGCAATGTCTAGTTTGATCTATTTTTTTGTATTTGTGCCTTGTAATATCATGTTGCATGCCGAATTTGCGCCGAACTGCGCTGAATTTGCGCCAAACTACGCCGAATTTGCGGCGAACTGCGACGAATTTGTGCCTATATTTCCATGTTTGTGCTGAATCTGTGTCAAAAGAATTAATTTGCGTTCTTTTTGAGTAAAATTTGGACCGAATCTGAGCCGACCCCGCCAGTCTTGGGGGTCGCCTTGGGGGCGCGGTTGGGCGGCCGGCCGCTCGAAGACCTATCGCCGCGCCGAGCGCCCCCAAGCGGCAAGCGGCGCTAAAAATAACGCCGCAAAAAGTCTTGGGGGGGACGGCTGGAGATGCTCTAACCAAGCGAGAAGTTATCATCTCTCGTGCATCACCCGGCGCACCACCTCCTCCCCCGCCGCTATCGCACCACCCCCTTCCCCTGCGCCACCGCGTCACCCCTTTCCCCTCGCGCCGCTGCATCGAATCAGCGTGTGGCCGGCGACCCAGCCAACCACCGGATCGAGCGTGCCGGATCTCCACCACCGCACGCCTCCCCTCCCCGGTAACGTCCACGGTACCCCGCCCACCTCCTCCACACGCGGTGGTCGCGCCGCCTTCCCCTCACCCTCACGACGGCCCGCCTCCGGCCAGGGATCCCCCGCCGTCGTTCTCCCCCGTGCTGGCCCTGATCCGCGGCGGATCTGGACCATGGAGGCGCCCAGTGGTCGGCGAGTTGAGCTCCCCCAGGTGCCAGATGGATCGAGACGTCTGCCTCATCTCCCGCGCGGCCTCATCGTCTTCATCTTCGGCCACAACATGGAGCTTGCCTCATCTCCCGCGCTGGGGCGTCGTTGACCATCCCCTATATGCGTGCGGGCGCCCCATCCACTGTGGCGGCGGCCACCAGCGGCCGGTGCGAGGCGCCATTGACAGCGTCCCCTCCCCTCAAGCGCCTCTCGGCGGCGGATCCATGTCGGCGCCAGACCAATAGTGCATGGTGCGATGCATGGACAAGGAGCTGTGGGTGACGATAGTGGCGAAAGAGATCCACCGGGAGCTGGCCGACATGTTGACCCGCGACCCCGTAATCCTCCCCTTGGCCGCCCTCAGCGCTGACCGCCACCTCTCCTAACTCACCACCATCGCCGAAGTCAAGCTCTCCAAGTACCTCCGTGTCACGTCCTTCCACCACTCGAGTCGTGGCGGAGGTGCTCCAGATCGGTCTTCCCCAAAATATCATATCTGTCTCAGGTTTACTTTGATTCAACCATCTCAGGTTTCCTTTTGCACTGCAGGTTCTACGATGGTGTGCATAAAAGATGCAGCTCACATCCAACAACGAGGGTTTTCAAAATAAATTGTGTCAGAGTGCAGTTCGGAAATGCAGATTAGTATGGTTTACTGCTTTGGACGTGCAAAATACAATTTGCAAATGTTTGCACTGCCTGACGCACATGCATCGCTAGCGGTAGTTTATGCAGTCCACAAAAGGTATCAGGTGGAGCGTCCATGCTCCTCCCATTTGTGGGGAAATTTTTGTTGCGTCATATGTTGTCCGTGCAGCTCAGCATTTGAGGTCGTGCAGCTCAGCTCTGATTTTTTTTATATAGTAGGAAACAAGACAATGTTGATTGAACTGGAGTTCTAGGTTAAAAATATTTCATGCAATGCTGACTATTTTCTTTCAATCTTATGAACAACAACAACAACAACAACAAAGCCTGTCAGTCCCAAACAAGTTGGGGTAGGCTAGAGCTGAAACCCAAAAGATATCGTAACCAAATCACGGTTCTGGGACATCGATAGCTAACTTCCACGCACCCCTGTCCAGAGCTAGATCTTTGTTGATAGCCTAGTCCTTCAGGTCTCTCTTCACAGACTCCTCCCAAGTCAAGTTTGGCCTCCCCCGACCTCTCTTGACATTATCAGCACGCCTTAACCGCCCAATATGCACAAGCGCTTCAGAAGGCCTACGCTGGATATGCCCAAACCATCTCAGACGATGTTGGACAAGCTTCTCTTCAATTGGTTCCACCCCAACTCTCTCCCGTATAACATCATTCCGGATGCGATCCTTCCTTGTGTGGCCACATGCCCATCTCAACATGCGCATCTCTGCCACACCTAGTTGTTGGACATGTCGCCTTTTAGTTGGCCAACATTCAGAACCATACAACATCGCAGGTCGAATCGTCGTTCTATAGAACTTGCCTTTTAGCTTTTGTGGCACTCTCTTATCACAGAGAACACCAGAAGCTTAGCGCCACTTTAGCCATCCAACTTTGATCCGATGGCTAACGTCTTCATCAATATCACCATCCTTCTGCAGCATTGACCCCAAATATCGAAAGGTGTCCTTCTGAGGTACCACTTGCCCCTCAAGGCTAACTTCCTCCTCTTCCCATGGTTAGTAGTACTAAAACCGCACCTCATGTACTCAGTTTTAGTTCTACTAAGCCTAAAACCTTTCGATTCCAAAGTCTGTCTCCACAGCTCCAGTTTCCTATTAACCCCCGCCCGACTATCGTCGACTAGCACCACATCGTCTGCGAAGAGCATACACCATGGGATGTCCCCTTGTATATCCCGTGTGACCTCATCCATCACCAATGTGAAAAGATAAGGGCTCAAAGCTGACCCCTGGTGCAGTCCTATTTTGATTGGGAAGTCATCAGTGTCGCCATCGCTTGTTCGCACACTAGTCACAACATTGTCGTACATATCCTTGATGAGGGTAATGTACGTTGTCGGGACTTTGTGTTTTTCCAGCGCCCACCACATGACATTCCGCAGTATCTTATCGTAGGCCTTCTCCAAGTCAATGAACACCATATGCAGGTCCTTCTTTTTCTCCTTGTATCTCTCCATAAGTTGTCGTACCAAGAAAATGGCTTCCATGGTCGACCTCCCAGGCATGAAACAAAATTGATTTTTGGTCACGCGTGTCATTCCTCTTACACGGTGCTCAATGAATCTCTCCCATAGCTTCATTGTATGGCTCATTAGCTTAATCACGCGGTAATTAGTACAAATCTGAACATCCCCTTTGTTCTTGAAGATTGGTACTAATATACTCCGCCTCCATTCTTCAGGCATCTTGTTTGACCGAAAAATGAGATTGAAAAGCTTGGTTATCCATACTATCGCCTTGTCTCCATGGCCTCTCCACACCTCGATGGGGATACAGTCAGGGCCCATCGCCTTGCCTCCTTTCATCCTTTTTAAAGCCTCCTTGACCTCGGCCTCCTGAATTCGCCGCACAAAACGTTTGTTCATCTCATCAAAGGAGTCATCCAGCTCAATGGTAGAGCTCCCATTCTCCTCATTGAACAACTTGTCGAAGTATTGCCTCCATCTATGCATGATCTCTTCGTCCTTCACCAGAAGTTGATCTGCTTCGTCCTTGATGCATCTCACCTGATCGACATCCCTCGTCTTCCTCTCTCGGATCTTGGACATCTTATAGATGTCCCTTTCACCTTGCTTCGTGTTTAAACGCTGGTAGAGGTCCTCATACGCCCGCCCCCTAGCTTCGCTCACAGCTCGCTTCGATGTCTTCTTCGCCACCTTGTACTTCTCTATGTTGTCCGTACTCCTATCAAGGTATAGGCATCGGAAACAGACTTTCTTCTCCTTAATAGCCTTCTGGAAATCCTCGTTCCACCACCAGGTATCTTTAGCTTCGACTCTACTACCCTTGGTTACCCCAAACTCCTCAGAAGCTATCCTCCGGACGCAGGTCGCCATCTTCATCCACATATTGTTTGCATCACCTCCTTCCTCCCAAGGGCCCTCCTTCATGACCCTCTCCTTGAAATCCTGAGCCGCCTCCCCCTTCAGCTTCCACCACTTCGTTCTAGCAACTTTGGTGCGCTTATCCCGCTGGACATGAATCCGAAAGCGGAAGTCAGCCACCACAAGCTTATGTTGAGCGACAACACTCTCTCCAGGTATCACCTTACAATCTAGGCAAGCACACCTATCTTCTCTTCTTGAGAGGATGAAATCAATCTGGCTAGAGTGTTGTCCGCTACTAAAAGTCACTAGATGGGATTCTATCTTTCTAAAGAGGGTGTTAGCTACGATCATGTCATAGGCTAAAGCAAAGCTTAAGACATCCTCTCCCTCTTGATTCCTGCAGACATATCCAAAGCCCCCATGCACCCCTTCAAAACCTATGTTAGATGTGCCCACATGGCCATTAAGGTCTCCTCCTATGAAGAGACGCTCGCCAATAGGAACACTCCTAACCAAGTCCTCCAGGCCTTCCCAGAACTCCAACTTGGTGCTCTCACTGTGTCCTACTTGCGGGGCATAGGCGCTGATAACATTGAGAACTAGGTCCCCAACGACCAGCTTGACCAGGATAATCCGATCACCTTGCCTCTTGATGTCTACCACTCCATCCTTGAGGCTCTTGTTGATCAAGATACCCACTCCGTTTCTGTTCGCAGTGGTCCCCGTGTAGCACATCTTGAAACCGGTCTCCTCTACCTCCTTCGCCTTCTGTCCCTTCCTCTTGGTTTCTTGGATGCATAGGATATCAACACCTCTCCTCACTGTTGCATCCACTAACTCCCACAACTTACCTGTCAGGGACCCTACGTTCCAACTACCTATGCGAATCCTCTTAGGCTCGGCTAGCTTCCTTAACCTTCGCACTCGTCGAGTCAAATGCGACGACCCTTGCTTATTTTTCACTACACCCGAGCGACGATGTAGCGCGCCACTAAGGCTGCGACGACCCGATCCTTGCTCACTTGTCACCGTATCCAGATCAAGATACGGCGCGCCACCAAGGGGGTGACGGCCCGGCCCTTGCTCATTTGTCACCACACCCGGGTTCCGATGTGGCGCGTCGCTAAGAGGGTTACGCCCCAACGATGTTCTTTTGGGTTTCATATCCATAAGAGTGGCTGGGTTTTCACGTTGGCTCTCCAAGCCTAACACAACCCTCCTCCTTTACCCGAGCTTGGGACCGGCTACGTCTAAAAAAACATAGGCCGAGTTTTCTTTCAATCTTATAAAGATTCGGAAATTTGTGAAGGATGTTTGAGAGATTTCAAAAATCGGGTGTTAATTCATTTTGACTTGGGGACTGCAAGATTTCTAAAGTTCTTGGAGGTATTATTGAGTCTATTGCTGAGGCAGTATTCCTTGATAGTGGGTATACAACTGCGCGTAGTGCTCACCCAAACTGGATGCATGCTCGTTGTGCCCACTTGAAGGTTTATGGAAATCATTCCAAGATTTTCAGTATTTTTTACTCCCTCCGATCCATGGACTTAAGTTTGTCTAGATACACATGCATCTAGTCTAAATACTTAACTAGATACACACGAATATAGACAAAGTTAAGTCCATTAATATGGATCGGAGGTAATACATGTATTTGCGATGAAGAAGCACACTTGTCCCTGATGGTGGACACCTCCTAGCGCTGCTTCTTCCTTGATCTGAGAAATTAGCATGGTTGTTGCCCGGTAAGTTGTAGGGTGCTGGTTTTTGTGAGGCTAAGAAAACATAGAAAAATGTAGTTCATTTTTTTTTCTGTATAGCACTATATTTCGTTTGCACGTGTGGTTCACTTTGATCGCCCCTGAAAAATATATAATGTTGTTTGATGGTGGATGGTTCATTTTATCAAAAAAAAAAGATAAATAAATTCCCACAACAAGTTCCCTTCTTTTCCCTCGCAGTGCACTTTTATTCAAAGATGTTTGAAGTGGTTGGTTCATGCATTGCACTATTGCAGTTCATTTCGTTCGACGTAAAAAGAATGAAAAACAAACAAAAAACTGCAAAAAAGTTTATAGAAAAAATTAGTTCACTTAGTCACTTCATGCAATACATATTTTCCATTTAGAATTTTGTTTTCTCTATTGAAATTTGATTTGCAGGGAGCTGTACAGGAACGACCTCAATGGCGAGATCCCAAAAAGGGTTGGGCAAGCTAAATAATTTGATCTGCTTGGACTTGTATGCCAATAAGCTCATTGGAAGAATTCCCAAGTCACTTTTGAATCTCAGCTCACTGGATTCATGTATGTATTATCGTCGGGTTACAGTTAATTCCCTCTAATGTACAAATGCCTCCTCTAAAAAACTACATTACTAATTCATGGGATATTTAATCCAAGTGATGTACCCAAAGTGGCTAGGCAGTCGTGGCCGTAATTCTGAATAAGCCGAAATGCAATTTAAAAAATATGACCCAAAGTTAATTTTCTTTTGGCCGTAGTTAATCATTAAATTTACTGAAAGGGTGTAGGTCTGACTCTCATAATTCATATGTGAACAATTTGGCCAAGCTAATGCGAAAGAGATTTCTCATAGGCGTTTGAACAACAACAAACTTGCTGGAGCTGGTCAAACTCTCCAACCTGAAAGTCATGTGAGTGTGCATCTTTACATATATTCAAGCTTGCTTACTTTGATACTATCTTTTTTCTCTGGGCACAAGGACGGATGAAAATATCATTCTCCGTTCTTATACACTCAAGTTTGTGTTCATGTCGTTCAACTATTAATCATTTTGGTTGTTCGTGAAACTTTTCAATGATTTTAGTTTCTGTACAATTGGACTTACTACTAGTTGATAGAGATGGAGATACTTTGTACTCGGGTCATACTAACTTAATCATATTTTACCAATTTGTCTACCAAAATATCTCTGCTGCTACATATGGCTACATAGCATATAGCATATATGTTTTTTTTCTAAATGGTGTCAACCATCACCTCGGCATCAGTTCTATGTTTGATTTTTCAAATATTTTTATGATTTCTGTGATTGTGCAGTTTGCCGGCAGCCGTGGTCCTCTCCATTACCCCTTCCCATCGACGATCCTGTTCTCACCATCTCCCCTTTGTAGTTCACATAGAGGACGAACCGATAGCTTTCGTTGACTCCGTGCAGTTTTTTTTGAGGAACACAGTACAACTCTGACGCTCACATACACGAGTATACAATCACCCCTATGACGCACACACGCACACCCTACCCCTATGAGCATCTTCGCAATACTGAGCCGGTACATCATCTTGAGATTAACGAAACCACCACCTCGTCTTCGACGGAAACGTCTCCTCAGTCGCTGAGCTACACTAATACGAGAGCTAACACTGAAAACGCATCACCGAAAGCCCTGGAATAAATCCAGGAAAATGCGAGCACCATTGTCAAATCTTGAATTTGAACTCTGATGGGTTAGGGATACAACCATCCACTAACCAACTCAACCACAGGTTGATTCACGTTGACTCCGTGCAGTTCGCTCCTCATGATTGTCACCACGACAAGGTCTGTCATCGTGGCCGGTTGACTCCACAACAAGGTCTATCACCGTGGAAGGTTGACTCCGTGCAGTTCGCTCCTCACGATTGTCACCACGACAAGGTCTGTCACCGTGGAAGGTTGACTCCGTGCAGTTCGCTCCTCACGATTGTCACCACGACAAGGTATGCCATCGTGGATGGCGCGCGATGTGGCTAGTTACCCATACTCGTTTATTTGCTTTTCGTCCTAAGGCCACTGTGCAATTTGGTTAACTGTTGTTCTACTTTGCTGGTTACAAATCTGCAGTTCAGTTCGGAATTGGTAGGAAGCTGGACAGTGTGGTTTGCTCTAGAGGTTCAGTATTTATTTTTGTAGGAAAAATGAATAAAAGTGGTGCTGAATACATTGTAAATGAAAAATAAACGACAACAATGCAGATCTTCGTCGCCTCTTCATCCTCTGGGTACCCAGCGCCGCCCCGATGCACAGCAACAACGGCGGCCGCTCCTATACCTCCTTTCCTAAAATGTGCTGGCAACCTCCTGTTCAACTCGGCGGCGTGCCACATGTAGTTCGCTGCTCCTCTGCGTGTGGTTAATCTGAGCAAGGGATACGCTGCTACGATTATTCAATATTTTCGTATATTTTGCATTTCCTTGTTGGGAAGTTTGGACAGCGAGCCTCCCTCTGTGTACTCCGCGACGCGTGCGTGTGCTGTTCGTAGCAACTGGTTCACCGTGGCTGAAGGGAAGTCCACAGCAAGTGGTTCACCCTCAACCATGCAGTCCAGATTCAGGTTGTGTGCAACTTTAAAATCTGTAAAAAATGCAGTTCATTTGTTGCCAAAAATAGTGCAGCGAATAAAGAAAAAATGCGTGCAGATTCTTCAGTGGTGGTGAGTCTCAAGTTTTTCTTTGAAAACGCAAATGCAGTCCTGTTCAGTACTCCCTCCGATCCATAAAAAGTGTCGCTCATCTAGTACAAAGTTTGTACTAGTTTAGTACAAAATGGACGACACTTATTATGGATCAGAAGGAGTACAATTTAACTCTGTTCTGGTCATGAACAACATGTCTCGGTGGTGCTGGCTCGGGGACAAAGCATGGATGATGGTGGGCTGAAAAAACCTTTGTTTGGACCTGGAATTTCAGCACGGAAGACATTGATCTGGTAAGTAAGGTTCATCAGTTAAGATATATGCTAGGCTCTGCTGCACGTTTTATTGTGTTGCAGTTAAGTCAGGAAACCTGATTTTTACTAGCTATTTTTGCTGATAAAAACTAATTCACATGCAGCTTTGACATATTTGGGTGTGACCCTTTGGGAGTAAGAGCGATGTTGATAGGAGTGTATCAAGGACTCCACAACCTTTGTTAACCTGGAAGGAATTCTCATTAGCATCAGGTGGTCACGAGAGGTACCAAACCAAATGTGGTATCTTTGCTTGCTTCATTGCACCAACGTTTTAACTCATGGAAGACTAATGATACATACAATGTGAAAAAATGTTTCCATTCAGATTAAAAAATTTATATGCCAAGCCTAGTGAAGTTCACCTCAAGGTTCATCTCCGTCGGGTGCCTTAAGTGCACGCTCCATGCCGATCAAGCCTTTGCCATCGAGTCCGTCCACGACCGCATCTGCGTCGTCGCTCTTGACCATGGTGAGGCCTTCCTCCAAAACAAAACCCACCCAGGTTATTGTGCAGTACATGTTAGGAATGTGCCCTAGAGGCAAATAAAATATGTTTATTAGCATATTCCATTAGTTCATAATAAGTTTTATGCTGTGTTATAATTGTATTAAGCAGAAACATTAATACACGTGTGGTATAAAACAACCAGGTCCCTAGTTAACTATAGTATACTAGTCCATTGGGCAATTGATGATCAAGGTTTCCTGATCATGAGTAATAAGCTATTGACAATGGAGTCGTATCATTGGGAGAATGATATGATGGACACACACCCACCAGAAATATTGCAATGTGATCCAGTCACATAGTTTAACATTGCGATAACTACAATGTAGTGACCAGATCCTTTGACCGTAATGATCATACGTAATTATTATCTATGAGGATGCTTTGATTTGTAACCCACCGCCTGACTGAAATATGCTGGCCATAAAGGTGCACTTTGGGTATTCCGAATAGATATGTTTTTAAGCTTTAAAACTAAAGGGTAAAGCACCCCCCAGCATTTTATTACTTTAGCCACGGTATTTACAAATGTACAACAAAAGCTTCAAAAAAAATACCCTTTCAAGGGGGCAGAAAGTCTATCCATCTAAGTAACTCATCCTTAAACCTAGGCTTAATTCTGTAACCAAGCAGAGTGAGGTCATGGATGAAGCCCACTCTCCATTTGGCAAAGGATTGCCTTTCATACTTAAAGCATTTGGCATTCCTCACCAACCAGATGTTCCATCATACAGTAAACACCACATCAGCGAAGAAGGGCTTATGAAAGACCTCCCTGACCGCCTTGGCAACCTGCACCATGTCTGATCCATTTTTCCAGTCAATTTGAAGATATGTCTAGATTCTTGCACTGGAAGAACAAGTGATCTCTGGTCTCAATTTGTTGAGTGGGACATAACACACATTCAGGACCATCCTCAATATGTCAATGTCTTCTGAGAATGATATCTTTGGTATTGAGACGATCCATGATCATCAGCCAGGCAAAGACCTTGATCTTGAGAATGCAACATGATTTCCAAATCCAATTCAAAAAAGGGTCGGATTGAATAGGAGAATGGACCATGTTGTAAAATTTCTTGGTAGTGTACTATCCCTTGTTGCCCAGCCTCCAGGTCTAGCAGTCCTTGACCTGATCAGATCTGTGATTCTGAAGAATATCTTGAAGCTCATTTAACTCCTGGTAAGCCTGTGCAGAAAGTGGTAGATTGAAAAGCACAGTGAGATCAGTAGCAGCCAGTGCCTCCTGCATAGAGATGAGGGAGTCTTTTGAATAGGAGTACAACCTCCTAAATTTTTGTGCCAAAGAAATATTTGTGTGTTCCATCCAGAAGTCATTCCACAGCAGCACAGTCTCCCTAGAGCCAATTTTTATCTTGGAAACAACCACAAAGCTATCCATATTCTTGGCCACATCTTTCCACCAAAAGAAACCACAAAGTTCAGTAGCTTGAGGAAGTCTTTGGTGGTAGTAGGTGTTCTAGATCAGGGAAACCCAAGGCACATCTTCTTTATTATAAAATTTATTCAGATGCTTCATCAAAAGGGCTTGATTTTGGAGTTACAGGTTGAGAATGCACAGGCCACCTTTATTCTTAGGTCTGCAAACTAGCTCCCAAGCAGCTAGAGATTTACTTGCGTCTTTGCCATACTTTCTTTAGAGGAACTGTCTCAAAATCCTTTCTAACTGTTTGATAATACCAGCAGGGATGTGCAAGGAGCAGAGAAAGTAAATTGGCATGGAGGAGATCACAGAATTTAGAAGCTGAAGCTTACCCCCCTAAGTTAGGAAACATGAGCTAGCTGTAAGTCTCCTCTCCATGCAGTCAACCAGAGGAAGGAGATCCACAATTTTGGGTCTGGTGGTACCAACAGGCAGACCCAAATATGTGAATGGAAGCTTTCCCACTTGACAACCAAAAGCTGCAGCCATTTGAGAACTAGTAGCATCATCAATATTGATATTTATCATGGAGGATTTGTTGTAATTGATATCAAGGCCAGTGGACTCAGAAAAACTCTTCAGGACCTCTTTGAGCCTCAGCACTTGCTGCACCTCAGCCGACATCACCAGAATGGTATCATCAGCATATTGCACAATTGGAAAGTCAGGATCATGAGAAGGAAAAGGTAAATTGATTCACCCTTTCCTAAGCAGATCATTCGCCATTGACTACAAAAGATCAGCAACAAGAACAAATAGCGAAGGAGATAAAGGATCACCCTGCTTGACCCCCCTCCTGCATTTGAACTGCCTTCTTGGGATGCCATTTAACAGCACAAAGGAGGACCCACTATCCAAGAGCTGTTACACCCACACTCTCCACTTAGTGGGGAAGCCTTTGTGTTTTAAAATTTCCAAAATGGCTTCATGCTCAATGGAATCAAAAGATTTATCAAAGTCAATTTTGAGCAGGATCAGAGGTCTTTTTGATTGATGGCACTGATGCAAGTATTCCAGTGTCTAGGCAATGCAGTCCTGAATAGATCTTTCCTTGATAAACCCATACTCGTTCTTGTGAATACACCTTCTGATATCCTTCTGAAGTTTGTTGGATGCCATTTTGGTGAGGAACTTAATGCCCAGACTAGTAAGGGATATGGGCCTAAAATCATTCACATTTTAAGGACTAATTTTCTTGGGGATTAATGTGATGAAAGAACTATTTAGTCCCTCCAGATCTGCTTTTCCACAATGGAAATCCTCAGCAAGGTTGTAGAAGTCAGAACATATGAGAGACCAGCATGATTTAAGAAATTTACAATTGGAACCATCTGGTCTAGGAGACATATCAGAAGGCATGAATTTAATTGTGGCATCCATCTCCTTCTTATCAAAAGGAGCCACTAGGGACTCCAGACCATCCACACGGACAAGCAGATCATCCAAACCACATGTCATAACAATGCCCTTGGCCACTCCCATTTTGTTCCTAAAAGCTGACCAGAAAGTAGCTGCAAGGACATCATGATTAGAGCATGAAGTACCATCAGCCAGCTGCAGAGAAGAAATAGAGTTCCTCCTATGCATTTCAGAAGCCATTGCTTGAAAAAACTTGGAATTCTCCTCCCCACATTGATATATCTTTGTGTGCATCTCTTTTTCCAGTACAAATGTTGCCAATGAAGTAACTTCTCAAGATGCACTTTCACAATTTTCTGGAAATTGGATTCAGGAATAGTGAGCCTTCTGATATCTTACACGCAATCTAAAATGAGGATTACCCTATTGCATTTGGATATCAACACTTTAGTAGTGGAAAAATTCTTCTGCCAATGTTTGCGAGCCCTTCTTAGTCTCTTGAATTTGTCCACTAAGACTGCCACAGGGTGGGATTTATTGGAGGGCACATCCCAAGAGTTTTTGACGCAGTCCATAAAACCAGTCATCTCCACCCAGAAATTCTCAAATCTGAAGATATTGGCCTTTGGAATAGTAGTATTGATGACCACTACACAAGGTACATGATCAGAAGCAGTTTTGGCCAGAGGAAGTACATGGGAAGAAGGGTAAGTGGAAATCCAGATTGAAGATGTGAAGAACCAGTCTAGCTGCTCCAACAAAGGATCATCCTGCACATTAGACCAAGTAAATCTCCTTCCTTTCAGAGGCAATTCCAGAAGTCCCAAATGCCCAATTATTTCATCGAAGATAAACATATCATTCACATCTCCCCCAGGAGAGTTCCTGTAATCCATAGACCTAATGAAATTAAAGTACCCTAGAAGCAGCCAATTAGCTTCAAAAGGAATAGACAGATGGTATAGCCAAGCCACAAATAAATCCCTGCTGGGTGTTCACATGAACCATACACATTAACCAGAGTCCAAGATTCTGCATTATGTGTAGAGGTGAATTGGATCACCAACCCAAAGTCCTTGGTATCCACCAACAGACCCTAAAAATGCTGGAGTTCCATATTATTAGGATCCCACCAGATGCACCCCTTGAGGGAACAACAACAAATTGATCAAAACTCCTAGGACAGAAAGACCAAATAAAGTTGTGGTCAATGATTTCACATTTGGTTTTCTACAGGCAAACAACAACACATTGGCTTTCCTCAATCTTCTCTCTAACAACTCTTTGTCTTGCAGCAGAATTTAAACCTCGAGCTTTCCAACAAATCACCTTCCAGTCTCTGGTAGATATATAATCCATATATATAAAAAAAAGTAGCATGATGGAAGGATAACTGTAAACATTACAGTTAACATCCAAAACAAAAAGTATGAACTTGGGCAAAAAAGGACTGCCCAACACCTGTATCACAACTGGCCAATTTAGGGGCTTGCAAAACCCAAAAGATTAAGGAGAAACTAAACATCAGAATCAACAACATGTTCTTCAGTGGATGTCGAAGTCGCCATAAGCTTCTCCTCTGTGAGCAGTGAGGGGTCAATCTGCAGCTCTGTGCCGATCGCATGCATGACCTTGATGGGTGTTGGGGGAACCACCGGTACCTCCTCTTGAGCTGGGACTTGGGCTTATTCTACCACTGGCATATCAAGCACCATGGGGATGGGCTTGGTCTTGGGCTTCTTGCGTTTGGGTGCCAAGGTAAGTTCAGTGAAGTTTCCCGCCTTGAAGCCATCATGCTTGGCCGTGCTGCGGGTGCAGCGCCGGACTGAAGTTTCAACCACTGGAGTGGCCTTCTGTTAGCGTCTGGATTTTTCCGCTACCGCTAGAGGAGGGCTTGAGAAGGTGATTTCCTTCGGGAGATCCAACAGAGGCTGAATTGGAACCAAAGGTTCAGCCGACTACTCTTACTCTTCAATATAGGAGATTGAGAACTCCATGAAATTTTCATAAAAACCCACGCTCCAAGACCTCTTAGAGCAGACCAGTGGCAAGACATGGCTTAACTTCAAAGCCCTGGGAACTTTCATTGTCCAGAGTTCAGGAAACAAGCTGGAAAAGGCTCTGTTCCAGATCATCTCCGGAGGAAGCGCCGGACCAACAACAATCTTGATCATCCCCACAAACACTTGCTGTGAGGGAATTGGGGGTGGCTGATATGGAACTAGGGCCAGAATGGGATCATCCACAACAGGTGGGTGCTGTTCCTGGACTTCATCGTCAAGAACTTGGATATTCTCCAGAACCGGCTGCTCTACCGATTCAGACATGTCCGGATGATCCAGTACCATGGATTGCTGGTCTTGGTCCAGTGCCCCAGGTTGCGCTGGTTGAACCTCCTCCTGGTGCACGTCCTCTCCCCATACAACATTCCCCCAGCCTGTAGGGTCATTGGGTTCAACATGTTGATTGTTAGGCAGAGGCGCATGGACGTCGTTCCATCCCAGCGCCGGATATGGAGGGAGCACCCAAGGAACGTTTTCTGGCACGAACTTCCCAGGCAGAGGATGGGGGTTGCCATTGAGGGGCATGGGATCCTCATCTTGTGGCATTTGATTTGCCTAATCTACACCCAGCACATAGCAAGCTGCAGTCCAGTTCACCCGGTTGCCACCCAATTCTGCATAGTCACCAAACACAACATCCCGCGACACCAGTGCAGTGGACGGAAACGAAGCGTGCACCATGGATCGCAGCAGGTATGGATCCTCAGAGTTCCAAGAATGAAACTTCCCAAAAATGTTGATGGCCTCTGACAGATTCTTGGTGTTTTTGTAGTCGAGCGACACACCAATGATCATGAGCCAGCCCGTACGGTAGTCATAAGCACCATAAAACCCTTCTCCTTGGTCATGGTTGTAGAATCGAACAAATCTATCGCCACCGAGATCGAAGGGGGCATGCTAGGTAAGCGAGTACCTGATGGAAGCATCCCGGACTTGAAACAGTCTGACTCCAAGGAACCAGGGTTGCACAACGGACACCATGACGCCGCGAGCTTGAAGGAAATCCGCCACTTCCTCTCTAGTTTGTCCCATTACCGCAGGTGGAGGTGGGGGCATTACCTTAGCAACCATGAATTCCTCATGGTGTCGCTCCGGCCTGGCTCCCACTGTGACAAAGGTGAGCGGAAGACGAGTCGGCCCGCCGTCGATGATGTTGTGGCCGACCGGGAGGAAGCGGTGGGGGTTGAGCTTGTAGACCGCCATCGGATCGGGCGAGGGCTTGTAGAGCTTGCTTGGTGGAGCGGCAATGTCGATGTGGGGCGGAGGAGCGCAATTGATAGGGGGGTTTCTCGGTGGTAGTGCTCGAAACGACATGGCAAGGAGAAGAGGTGGCGCGAGTCCCAATAAGAGATGATGAATCTGGTGTGGACTCAATGTGTAGTTGCGTGGAAACAGGTCTCTAGACGCGTCCTTCTTTACGTGCAATCGCTTCGCAGTCCCATCGACGATGGCCCACACGGCTGCAAGCCATGCAGACCCTAGTGGAGGGGCAGGCCGATGACACAGGTGACCCTGTACATTAAATATTGAACAGGTCATAATCCGGGCCACCATGTCATCCACCATGGCTTCGAAGGCATCCTTGGAAGGTAGGGCCGCAGAGGTATCCTGGTGCAAATCTAGCTGCTGCTCCTGTTGAGATAGCCCCGAATTGGTTATGTATAAACCCTCCACATGTGGTGAAACACAACTCTCCAAGGATGACAAGAGATCTCGTTGCACATTTTCCGTAATGGATTGCCTATCACTTCCAGAAGATTCGGGATTGGATAACAGAGCCAAGGAAATCGGAACCGTACCAAATTGGATCACTGGGGCGGCCGTAGTCTGGTGAACCACCGGAGGCGGCGACGGCGATAGGCATTCGTCGGAGAGCAACTCGTAACCTTCCTCAAGCAGCTCATTACGTACCTCAGGTTGCACCCAAAAATTGTAAATCTTGCAAGCATCGGAGTCAATGATTGTGGTGAAACGTATAGACTTACATTTGGACGGGCCAACCTTCATCGTTGATTTCCTTGGAATTGAATGTAGGGAATTCATCCCAGCTTGAACCCGTTTGTTGGTAGGACTAACAAGAGTCCATTACTCCTTGCACTGTTTTTTGCCAGAGCTTGAACTCATAGCTCCATTGAGGTCCTCCATAATTCCAGAGATAAAAATAACAGATAAAATGTGGAGAGACAAATTTACGTCGATCGGTGAGAAGAAATCCAACATTTTTATTGGATACCGTGAAGCTGAACACACGATCACGTAAAATGGAAACTTTGAGTGCATCATATCGGCCGCCAGTGATGGATTCCAGAGCTACCGCGGCCGAATCTTCCGTCAACTTGAAAGATGTACAACCAAAGGCCGCCACCATGGTGAAGTGACAAGAGTGTTGATTAGGGTGAACCGTAGAGAAGCAAGTGCGTCGAACCTCCTCGACAAACTCCTGACCAGGAGCCATATCCAAACCCATCTTGAGGGCTGCATAAGCTGCCATGAGATGGCTATGAATGCAATGAGGAGGAGACGCTAGAGACGATGATCAGATCCAAAAGTTGATGTAGAGGTCCAATCAACGAGGATCTTGGATGGATTGGCTAGGGTTTGGGGGTGGCGACATGGGGGAATAGATATGTTATGTTCACTCAGTGATCTTGGATGGAGTGAACAAGACATACCTATGAACTATGAAGAAGCGATGGTGGACCTAAGTGGCGCCATAAAGGTGCACTTTGGGTATTCCGAACAGATATGTTAATGAGTATGCAAATATAGATGGTGCCTCCCAGCCCCTCCCACCCCCTAAACCCTAGCCGCCACCTCGCCGGCGATCTCCACACCTAGCCGTGGGAATTTCCCTCTGATCCCATCATCCTAATCGGCGTTCTCTCCTGCTGCTTCTAGTGCCCATCTCATGGCAGTTCATGCAGCCATCTCCTTGTGTTTGGATTTCGACCCAGGGATGAAGTTGGCCGATCAAGTTCATCATCTTTTTAAGCGCACAGTGCACCTGGATGGTTCTGGACATTTCATCCTGGTGATTTCGTTCGTGCGTCATTCTTTTCGTCTGGATGAAGACTCTGTCAGCCTGGCTTTGGAATCGGCGATTGGAGGTTATTGTTCCAAGCTCAAAGTCTCTCGTCTTCAAGATAAGGTTTTTGCTGTTCATGTCTCTTGCAAATATTTGGGTTTCTTTATTTTCCATCAGAAAACTTTCGTTTGTCCGAAGGTCCATTGTCTTTTTCATCTATGGGGCAATGGTGGTCCTGATTGGAAAAAAGAGTTTAAACTTTGGCAAGTAGAATGTGACGAGGAATGGACTCTAGTTAGTCTAACTAAGCATAGGGTGAAACTAGGGCTAAAGGCTTTGCAGCGCAAACCGTCACGTTCATCACTTAAATCTTCCTCCCCCAAGAAGAAGAAGCTGCATTTTTTCACCTTCATGAACTATGAGGCTTGCCGTGGATATAGGTTCATGCCCACTGGTTTGGATGCACAAACAGTGCTGGAAGGGGGATATTATTTCACTCGACATGAACTCTCACATCTTCACGTGAATTCATCCAAGCAGCCATTGCCGTCACCCGAGCCACAGCCTTCACCGCCGGCGTCTTCAACCATGATCTCTTTTGGTAGTTTTCCACCTTCCCCTATTCCTACAGGGTCAGTTTTGAACAGCCCGGATTCCTTGGGTGGTTCCATTATCTCGCCTTTCGTTAAAGATAGCCATCCAGCCGTGGTTCCTGCAAATTCTTCAGGTTTTGTCTAACCGATAGTTCTATCTAATGATGAGTCGGTGTCTGCCTCTCTCATGGACCCACAAAGTCCCATTATGGGTCATGTTAATGATGTGGCCATGGGATCACCTGTTGCCACGATCGGTTATCTTATCAGAGCACACCACCATGTAAAATCCTGTCACCCAAGGAAATTTCGCGTAACCTACAAAGTTTTGATGATATGATCGAAGATATGGCTGCTAAGTTTTGGGACTGTCAACATTGCATCAGCATGGGGCACAAGACAGAAGCGTGCACAAGCAGGATTAGGTGTCGTCGTTGCTTCCGGTCAGGGCGCATTAAAAATGATTGCCGTGGTCCATTAATTGAGACTTCCATCTGGGTCCCTAAAATCCCATCCAAGGGTTTCGAGACTCGAGCCACCACTTTGTCCTCATCCGCCGTTTCGAGTTCTCCCTGGGTTCATATCTCGCCGACCACGCCCACGCTGCAAACAGAAAACCCCAACTCCCCGGCTTCCCCTGCTCTGAGCAATCCTCCCTCTCCGCCCCCAAAATCCAGCAACACACATCAATCGCTTCCCGCGTCACCAATGGCGAACTTCGAGCTCGATCCACGGCGATTCCTTCCGGCAGGGCTGGACATTATCGACGGTGGCCTTGAGAGCTTCCCTAGGGCCTTCTACACTGCATCTCAGCTATCGCCGAGGATGCACGAGCAGTACATGGTCGCCATTGTTGAGCCTGCTCCACCGGCTCACCTGGTGGCCACCCGTCGAGAGCAAGTTCTCTAGTTTCTTACTCAAGAGCTTCAAGTGATGGTTCAATCTGCTCAAACTTGGTTCCAGGGGGTGGGTTTGTTTGAGATGCAAAATCCAGTTGTGCGGGAGTCGTTTATTCAGCATGCACCTTTTTCCTTGGGTGTCGATGAGCAAGGCGATGAGATTTTTGTTCGTTTTATTCCGCACAATCAAGGTGAGGGTTTTAGAGCTATCCATGGGCACCGCACGGGCTGGTTAATGTTCATTGGTGTGCTGCTTGATTATCGCAATACGTGATGGTTACCTGAGATGGTGGGAACGTTTGGGAATTTTTTTTCATGGGAGCACACTGATAGAAGAATGGTTCGCTCTCTGGTTCGTGCTTCCTTCCCAGAAAATGCTCTTGTGCCACGCGATGTCGTCTTCAGAGAGTTTGCTCCATGGGGTGGTTCAGTAGTTTCTTGGACTGCACCAGTATATATTCTGATGGCAAATTTTGCGTATGTGGCGCTGCCGATTGATGAAGACATCCCGGTGATTTATCTCCAGTGGCTCCTATATGGGCTCTTCCACCATATCCGGCTCTGGGGTGGAATGAAGTGCCCGTTCACCATCAGGGAAATAATGCTCACAATGTGGAACCTAATGCAAATGAGGATCAGTTGAAGGACGATTGATGGCATGCTTGGAATGATGAGCAGGTAGCTCAGAATGATGTTCCTGAACAAGAACAACAACCTGCTCAAGACCAGAACTCCATGATTATGAACCCCTCACTTGGTGATAGCAGCTCCTCTGAGGTGGAAGTCATTGAAGTGGAGCATCAACAAGAGTAAGCCCAACAGGTGGTGCATGATCCTCAGGAGAAAAATGGTGATGAATGGGCCATAGTGCCATACCAGCAGCCTCTGTTTCAGATACCCCCACTGCATGTGGGTTTTGTTTCAGTTCCTTTTGGACATGTCTTACCGCCTGAGATGATCTGGGAGAGATCTTTCATAAATTTGATTCCTCAGCTGCTCATCAAGTCAATTCCATCCAGCGTGCAACATTTACCGTTGCCGCCCATGTTTTCCCCTGCTGGAGACTGGATTGCACTTCTACCCACCGATCATTCCCCTCTGCTGTTGGAAAGGCCTTCATCTCCTGTCACTGATGATCACTCCCAGGTCGAGATGGTTGAGATGTCTGGAGCATCGCACTCAACTGAAGATCATGTTTTTAGTGCAGTTAAAGAACCTCTGCTTGGGAAGCGTCGCCGTGCCACCCGGTCGGCAACAATGACTGTGAGAGCTAATGATGATTTCTCCACCAGGCGAGTCACGCGCAGTGTAGCAAGGAAATCAGGTTTTAAACCTGTATCTGCTATCCCACTCAAGGCAACTCCTCCGAGGCAACCACGCACCAAGAAGCAGAAGATCAGAGATGCTGTTGTACCTACTGAAGAGAATGATGCAGAGAATGTTGCAGAGGATGATGCTTCGGAAAATGATGCAGAAATTTTTCCACCTCCCACACCAATTCAAGCAATGCAGGATCTGGGGGCTTCTCTCGGCATTGTAGCAGAAGACCTAACTACGGACAAGCTTATGGTTGTACCGTCTACTGAACCGCACACTAGTTCTCCATGATTAGTTTAGATTCAGTTCTTAGTGGTAGAACGGGGCCCTCATGCCTGTTCACCTATGTTTCTAGTCAATCTTTTGTGTTGGTTTGCCTGAACTCAAGTGTTACTTCGTTGCCAATATGTTGGGCAGATGTGGCTTGCTCTGAATACATTTTGGTTTTATATGGATAATACATCTTTTCAAAATTGGCGTGTGTTGTCTTGGAATGTTCGTGGACTCAATTCTGCTGATCAACAACGTGATCTCAAAGCAAAAAATCGAAGAAAGTAACTGCTCCATTTTTTGTCTTCAAGAAACTAAAATTCAGTCCTTTGATCTGAGATTAGTCACAAACTTTTGCCCCAGACATTTTGATAACTTTGTTTACTCACCTTCTATGGGTTCTTCTGGTGGTATTTTAGTTGCTTGGAGTTCTACAATATTTTCTGGCACTCTTGTTCAATCACTATAGTATGGCATAACTGTTAGCTTTACCTCTATGCACAATCCTGAAAAATGGACCATGGTTTCAGTTTATGGACCCTGCTCTGGTTTTTTGAGAGATGAGTTTGTGCAGTGGTTGTACAACATCCAGATTCCTGATGATGAGAAATGGCTTTTCTTGGGGGGTTTCAATTTCATTTGATCCCTTGAGAATAGAAACAGACCAGGAGGAAACCACAATGTCATTTTCTTGTTTAATGAAATCATTGGACACCTGGGTCTTCTTGAGCTACCACTAAAGGGCAGGTCTTACACCTGGTCCAACATTCAGGCTGATCCCCTCCTTGAGCAACTAGATTGGTTCCTTTCCTCTAGCTCATGGATCTCAATTTATCCCAACACTGTGGTTTTTCCTATGGCCAAGACAGGTTTTGACCATGTGCCCTGCATTATTTCAATTGACACCACAATTCCTAAAAGCAAGGTCTTCAGGTTTGAAAACTTCTGGGTGGATCTCCCTGGTTTTCAGGAATGTGTATCTGCTTCCTGGAATGCACCTGTTTCTTCTGGTTCTGCTGCCAATATTATCTCTAGAAAATTCAAGAGATTGAGGTATGATCTCAAGAAGTGGTCATCCAACGTCTCCACTTTAAAAGGACAGATTTCCAAGTGCTCACAGGTGGTGTTTGCCTTTGACTGTCTTAAGGAAATCAGGCCTCTGTTCAGACCTGAGTTTAACTTCAGAAAAATTGTTAAAATTCATCATGAGCATCTCCTAAAACTTCAGTCCATTTACTGGAAACAAAGATATACTGTGAGGGGAATTTTGGTTGGGGAGGAAAATTCTAAATTTCTCCATGCCATGGCTTCTGAAAGAATGACAAGAAATTATATTTCCAGCCTTGCTGCTTCTGATCGCTCTGTCTGCACTGAACACACAGAAATGGCTGGACTGCTATGGTCCAAAGGCAGAATGGGGGTCACCCAAGGCATCAACATGATGTTTCATTTGCCATCCTTGGTACAACCTGTCTTGGGCCTTGAGGATTTGTCTTTGCCCTTTTCTAAGTCTGAAATTCATGAGGTCCTCAAGTATTTACCTACAGACAGGGCCCCTGGTCCTGATGGTTTTAATGGACTCTTTCTCAAGAAATGATGGCACATTGTTGAGAAGGATTTTCTGGATCTCATCCAACAATTTGCCACTGGTCAGCTAAAATTAGAGTGTCTGAATGGATCTCTTATTGCTCTAAACCCTAAAATGCTTGCACCTTAAGGACCCAATGATTTCAGGACAATATCTCTGACCAACACATGTCTGAAGTTTCCAACCAAACTTCTAGCTAACATGTTACAGAAAGTGATCCTCCAGTGTATTCACTTAAATCAGTATGGGTTTCTGAAGTCCAGATCCATCCAGGATTGCTTGGCTTAGGATTTTGAGTACATCCATCAGTGCAAACAGTCTCAACTACCTTTGCTCATTCTCAAGCTGGACTTTGCAAAGGCTTTTGAAACCATTGAGCATGAGGTCATCTTGCAAATTCTTGAACATAAAGGATTCAATGCAACTTGGATAGGCTGGGTAAAAGAGATTTTGACCTCTGGTTCTTCATCAATCCTGCTTAATGGAGTCCCTGGCAAACAGTTCTACTGCAAGAGAGGGGTCAGGAAGGGAGATCCTCTCTCACCCCTCCTGTTTGTTTTGGCTGCTGATTTTCTCCAGTCCATTGTTAATCAAATGTTGAATGATGGGATATTATCTCTGCCAATCCCCTCACATGATCCATTTTATCCCATCATACAGTATGCTGATGATACAATTCTTGTGGTCCCTGCTAAGGAAGATCAGCTGCTTTCTCTCAAGGACATGCTCATCAAATTACACTCCTCCATTGGCCTCAAAGTTAACTTTAATAAATCTTCAATGATCCCTTTGAATGTTCCTGCTGAAGAGGCTGATAGGCTGGCTGTTGTTTTTGATTGCTCCATTGGCCAGATGCCTTTCATATATTTGGGCTTGCCAATGGGCACCACTAAGCCAAAAATTCAGGATCTAATGCCTCTTATGGATAGAGTTCAGAGGAGGCTCACTGACAGTTCTGCAATGCTAAATCAGGGGGCTAGATTACAATTGCTCAATGCTGTTATCTCCTCCCTCCCAATTTATCATCTCTGTTCTTTTTCTATTCCCCAAGGAATTATAAAGCAACTAGAGAGAATTCAAAGGCAGTGTCTGTGGAGAGGCAACTCTAATTCTAAGAGGAAATATCTTGCTTCATGGTACTTGGTGTGCAGACCAAAAAGCAAAGGTGGCATGGGAGTCATGAATCTTCAGCTCAAAAACAAAGCCTTGTTACTGAAACACCTCCACAAGTTCTACAACAAGGCTGATATACCTTGGGTCTCCCTCATCTGGAATTCATATTACAATGGTAATGTTCCACATGCCACTGTAATGTATGGCTCTTTCTGGTGGAAGGACATCCTAAAATTGGCTGATCTATACAGGCCTGTTGTATCCATCCAGGTCAATGCAGGTGACTCTTTGTTGTTTTGGTCTGATGGTTGTATTCTGAATAACTCTAATAGACCTCTCACGGACATATTCCATCATTTATTTTCATTTGTGAGGGATGAAAAATTATCTGTGCAAGATTTCATCACAACCGCTGAATCCACCACTTTATTCTACCTGCCACTTTCACAACAGGCTGCATTTGAATTGACAGTTTTGAATCAATGGTTGCACAATCTGCATTCAGTCAACTATGACAAGGATATCTGAACTTGGCCTGGTCTTCATGGCTACTCTGCTAAAAGTTTCTATATGCTTATGCACTCACATCTACCTGATGATACAATTTGCAAATGGCTATGGAAAATCAAATGCACCATGAAAATAAAGGTTTTTGGCTGGCTGCTGCTGTTTGATATACTGAACACAAAGGACCTCCTGTTCAGGAGATACTGGAGGTCCCCCCAGGAGGAAAATAACTGCATCTTGTGTCCTACTCACACTCTGGAAGACAGGATGCATCTATTCTTCTCATGCTACTTCAGCTCAAGGATATGGTGCTACTTACAGATCCAATGGTCCCAGGATGGTGATCTTGTTGCTAACCTCAATCAGGCCAAAATGTCCTTTGGGCATCCTTTTTTCCTAGAGGTGGTTCTCACTGCAACCTGGTGCATTTGGACTGAGAGGAATGGAAACACATTCAGGAATGAGAGACCATCTTTCAACTCCTGGAGAAGGCACTTTGTGCATGACATCACCCTGCTTTCACATAGATTTCAGGGAGATACTAGAGCTAGATTACTCTCTTGGATAAATAATCTGCAGTAGTTTGTATAGGTAAGCCTTATTTTGCTTCATGTAAATCCCTTGTACCCCTCTTGAGAACTTTTTGTTCTCCTTTCTGCAATAAAGTACTGTGGAGCTCATGCTTCACAATCCTTAAATTCAAAAAAAGTATGCAAATATATTAAAGCGGGATTTTTCCATCTGAGTTATGGATAGGTACTCTGGGCCCACTTGGTGATATTGCATCATAAAGTTTGCAAACGTAAAACTAGGTCACGGGGTTGCAATATCACGAGAACAAGTAAACATGTTTGTTGGTAACGAGGATGAACTAGGTATATTGGATACCGACGATCAAACCTTGGACAAGCAAAGTATCATAGGACAAAGGGATAATTCTCAACATTAAACAGATCCAACAGCGATGAAGTTTCATTCGATGGAAACGCAGGGGCCATCTAGGATTGTAACCAGGTCTGATCGATGGTCATTGATCAAGAGAGTCTCTTGATCATGTCTTCTATTTCCCGGACCGTAGGGTCTCACACTACTAGGAAAATATCTATACATGGAAACCTTATTAGTGGCGCATTTTATGTAATGCGCAACTATGTTTTAAGGGGTGGCGCACTGATAAAAAATGCGCCACCCCTAAGAATGGGCCAGCCCTGGATCCTCTTATACGTGTCGCATTTGGGCAAATGCGCCACCCCTAAGATCCTGATAGGTGGCGCATTTTGGAAATGCGCCACCCCTAAGAGCTTATGGGTGGCGCATTCTGGAAATGTGCCACCCCTAAGGAATTATTAGTGGCGCATTCGGAATGCGCCACCCATAAGCTCTTAGGGGTGGCGCACCTTGCATATGCGCCACTACTAACCCAAAAATGTGAGGGAAAATTTCCCAATACACAAATACACCCCCTATGGACCGCCTTTTTAGTTTGAAAAAAAATAAAAGAAAATGATAGAAATGTCGAAAAAATAAAAGAAAATAAGATTCCCATGTAATATGTGGTCTAGTTATTAGGAAAATTTAGAAACATGAATTTCGACTTTTTTTTGCAAAATCTCTCGAGAATCCATAAAATGGGTTTAACTTTTGCATACGAACTCCGATGAAAAAGTTTTTTACATGGAAAATCATCTACTCGAAAAGTTATATCCAAATTCAACTGGCGGAACCTCGTTGAGCATTTTTAGAATCCGCAAAAACCTAACAGAAAAAAAAGTTACGAGAATTTGAAGATCTGGAGGCCAAAAAAATTGAAAAAAATTCAAAACTTATTAGTGGCGCATTTTGCTAGGTGCGCCACCCCTAAGGTTCTTATGGGTGGTGCATTTTTCTATATGCTCCACTAATAAGGGTATATATAACCCGTCCGGCTTCCTTCTCCTCCTTACGTCTTTATTCTTATCCTCCTCTCCTCCACCATCTCCTCCTCCTCTCCACCTTATCCATGGCGCCCTCCTCCTCCTTCCCTCCTCCTCCTCCAGTCCTCCATGGCTCCAAAGGCTGCTCCTTGATGGCTTCTCGCCCTTCGTTGGTTACCCTAAGTGGAAGGTTTGAGATGTAGTGCAGCAGCAATTTTCCCTCGGTGAAGATACCAAGGTTTGTCTCCAGTAGGACTCCAGAGATGATAAGTAGGTGTTAGCGGCGCAACTGACGCGGACCTGCACACAGACACAGATAACTTTGTTCCCAACGAAGTTCAGAGAGATTGTCAATCTCTCCGGTCTTGTTGTTCACAAAGGATAAAACGCAAGGAATAATGATAGCAAGTAAAAGAAGTAAAGTAAATATAGCTTGGAAATAGTAATGAGGATATGGACCGGGATACGTGATGTTCACAAGTGATGTCTCTCTCCCAAAAGACGATAAAACTTCTATGCGAGGTAAACAAATTACAGAAGGGCAATTGACAGGATTATGAACACACCGCAATGCTAACTATGCTACAAAAGAAAGGAAGAGGCTCAAAAGCACGGGCAGTACGCCAAAATAAGTAGACCGAAATCCATCTGCATCTACTAATAATCATCCACCTTGACATATCTATCCAGAACATCTCGCTGGTATTAAGTTGCGAGCCCCACCCAAAGTGTAAACCCAAAGCAACAGACAACTGCATTAAAAAGAACTTTGTGTAAAGTAAACAATCCTTGTAACCGCGGTTACAAGCACCGTTGTTTTCCCCCTTGTGGCAACAGCACATCCCCTAGACTCATGTTTCTGTCACTCAAGCGTGTCATAGGGGGGGGGGCATGAACCCACAATCTAGCACAACGTTCCCTCTTGGAGTCACTACCTACTACTTGGCCAAAGCAATAAACAACAACGGAGAACATGCAAGAATTACTTAGGAACAAAAATATAAGAGATAAAAACCAAATATATTACTCTATCACAATCTGAACATAATCTCATAATCCATCAGATCCCTCCAAACTCAGCATAGCAACATCAGAAATATTACAAAGGTGCCTCGATCATGTAGGGCAGCTCACGAGGTCTAAATAATGAAGATCAAAGAGGGGAGGAGAACATCACATAGCTACTGATCACGGACCCATGGTCCAAGGAAAACTACTCACGAGACATCCGGGGAGCATCCATGGTGGAGAGGAGACTCCCGGAGGTCAATCCTCCCTTCGGCAGGGTGCCGGGAAGAGGTCTTCTGGTGCTCCCGATCTCGGAAGCGCGATGGCGGCGGAACAGAGGCGAGTTTGCGGAATAGGGTTCCTCTTCTGGAGTTTTCCTGTGACGGAGAATAAATAGGCGAAGGGGGGCAGCCAGAGGTGGACCAGGGGCCCCAGGCGCCCCATGGCGCGGCCAGGGGTGGGGCCGCGCCGGGTGGCCGCCTGGGCCCCCTGGCTCCCCTCTGGCCCCTCCCGGGCTCTTCTCGAAGCTTCATGTACGCTGATTTTTCCTGTATTTTTCCCGGAATTTATCTGGCACTTTTTATATGGGGGAAAACTGAAATAGAAAAACAGCAGAAAACAGGAACTGACACTGGGGTGTACTGAGTTAATAGGTTAGTCCAAATATGATCAAAAGTGTATGAAAGTGTATCTAGATCATAGCAATATCACACAAAACATGCATGGAGCAAGCAGAAATTATAGATACGTTTTGGACGTATCAACATCCCCAAGCTTAATTCCTGCTCGTCCTCGAGTAGGTAAATGATAACAACATAATTTCTGTGGTGACATGCTAGCAACCATAAAAGAACTTTGAAAAGTAAAGCAATCAAGGCTAGAGATTCAATTCAAGTCATAACATGCAAGAGTCTATATTAGCATTGAAACAAGTAACAAAAGAACAATAGGTGCAAGAGCTCTCGCTGTCCGTTACTCGAATGTCTCCAAATGGTGTTTGCGTGCAAGAAGGGGGATAGGGAATACGAGAAAAAGTAATTTTTGTGTTGAGAACTCAATCTACTAAAGTTTCACACTTGGTCTTCTTTGGAATCTTATCTTGACTCGTCCCCAGACCACTAGCCAGGTACAAGTCAATTTGATCCACTCCTTTTCGATATTTTGAGCACTCATGCAATGGATGAGCGTAAGCACGAGAGTTGACACTTAGGATGGCAAAGAGAGAAGTATGGTGGAGGAGGAAGACAAAAAGGATGAGAAAGGCTCACATCAATGAGGACAATCATAGGCAAGGGATGCCAAATGATAGATATGATGTGAGGAGTAGGGATTTCCATGCAACGGATGCACATACGAGCTAAGAAGCTCTCCAAAGGAACTAGTGGGGGTGCATCTAACTTTCTCTCTCATGAAGACCTAGAGCTCGTTTGAGGAGGCTCATCCTTGGAATATGCAAGCCAAGTTCTATAGTGTGAAGGTCCCCACATAGCTATATGCATAATGATCATCTCTATGGAGTACAAGGATATAAAGGGAGTACTAGTGTGGATCTCTCAAAAGGATAGTAGTGTTTCCCCTTTCTCCCTTTTTTTATTTATTTTTCTCTTTTTCTATTTTTTTGTATTTTTTTCTAGCCTCATTGGCTCTTTCTATTTAACTCTCATTTGTTCTCTTTGGGATATTTTATTGTGTCCACTTTGGGATCTTTTTCTCACTTAAGGGCAACACTCTATTTTACAAGAAGGTAAAGGAGATCTTTCACACTTTACAAGGTACTCAAAATCATAAAGAAGATGTAACTATCATGATGTATGCAATGTATGTCGCTGCCAGTGTAGCAAGAACATGTATGAAATGAAGATCAAGTCATGAAGAGGTGGAAGTTGCATGGCAATATAACTCGGAAAGGCTATGGAAATGCCTTGATAGGTAGGTATGGTGGCTGTTTTGAGGGAAGATATAAGGAAGCTTATGATGACAGAGCGTATCATGCCAAGGGTTTGGATGCACCGGCGAAGGTGGACACCAACTCTCGGAGTGAGAAGAAGGCAATGCACGGCACGGGAGAGGCTAGCAAAATATGGGAAGGTGGAAGTGTCAACTTTCAATACTTACATTAGTCCGAAGAACTCATGCACTTATTATCATTAACTCTCAATCTAATAAGGAGGTTCACAAAGAGACAAGTACCCCGAGGAGGAGTGTATGGGTGTTTGGTTATCCATGCGCATCCTCGACTCATGGTACGTGAGTGTTCTCTGATATTCGACCCCTCAGAAGAGTAGTGATCCATCTAGTAGCTAGAGTTCTCAACTAGTTTTGTAGGTTTTGAAAATACACACATATTGCCCAAAATACGACACCTATCACTAATAGGCAAGAGCTCTTGACACCAAAAGTTCAAACATTACTCACATCAATACCTCAAAACTATTGCAAGTTACTACTAAAATTAAATAGCAACCTCAATTACCTACTCTCAAGACACAACTCAGTGCAACAACGAACTCTCTTTAACAAGATAAACATGAAAACTAAAAAGAGTTCCAGCAACAAACTAAACAAAAGCGAAGGCTCTTGCTAAAGACAAACTAAGACTAAAACTAAACATGACAGTAGCTACTAAAAGATAAAGAACACACAACAGCAAAAAGATAAGAAGGAAAAATCCTATGATGTGTTCTAAATTTTGAAAGTGGAGCGTGTTTCTCTCCCACACAAAGTAAGACGGGATCTAACTTGTTATGAACAGCAAGCAAAGCTAAAGAAAACTAAAGACAAAACCTAAGAGCGAGACGCTCCAAGCATAGCACATAACCCATGAAGTGATAAAACTATAGTGAGACGAAGGACGAACTGATGATTGTTGATGGAGAAGGGGATGCACGGGGGGCATCCCCAAGCTTAGACGCTTGAGTCTCTTTGAATATTGATTGGGGATGCATCGGGGCATCGCCAAGCTTGAGCGCTTGACACTCCTGGATCTTCTTTCATCATCTTCCATCGCACACTTGAAAACTCCCTTCATACATAACTCATCATAAGCTGATTAGAGAGGTTAGTACCCTTAATAAAATAATTTTTCCCCACTGGATATAAAGATATTCTTGAAGAGCTACTGTTTCTCAAGATTTCCAAAAAGTTTTTGAAAAGAAAAAGCAAGCTTAAGGTTTGCAAAAGTTAGGAGAGACAAAACATGGCAGAATCTGTGAAAAACAGAACAGTAGGTAGTAAAGAATTTTTTTAGGGGCACTTCTGCAACTCAAATCAAAAAACTCAGAACATACGAAAGTTTCACAATTGTATAGAGCACGCTGTCAAAACAATTCAGATCAAAAAGATGATCTGGTGATTTTATTCGAATTTTTCTGTCAAGGGACAGAATCTGTTTTCTGGACAGCATGTCACAACTTTTGCTTCCCTTATCATAAGAGGCTATAACTTGGCACAAAGCTGAAAAATAAAGATACAATGATGTTGCTACAGTAGTAACAAACATCAAGAAACAAAAAAAGCAAAAAGAAAAACCTAAAATCATTGCGGGCTGCCTCCCGAAAGCGCTTCTTTAGAGCCATTAGCTAGGCTTAAAGATTATAGAAGATGCTCTCACAAGAATAAGAATTTTGAAGCAAAAAGAGAGCATCAAGAAGAAAATGTGAAACACATTTAAGCCTAACCCACTTCCTATGAATAGGCATCTTGTAAGAAAATAAATCAAAGAAGCACAAAGTGACATGCATAGGAAGGTAGAACAAGAACAACTTCAAAAATTTCAACATGAAGAGAGGTGTTTTTGTAACATGGAAGTTTCTACAACCAAACTTTCCTCTCTCAAAGTAATTTTCAGTAGCATCATGAACAACATCAAGAATATAACTATCAAATAAATCATGTTGTTCATGACCTACAAGAACACGTGTATTGTTTTCAACACGGTTTTTAGGATCATAAGATAAATGTAACCCATCACATTGAGCTTTGATAAGAGGAAAATTCTCCGGAATAGTTGGAGATTTCAAAAGGATAATAGGGCAATCAAGTGTGGGTGCAACAACAATAATTTCATGCTTAACATAAGGAACTATAGCAAGTTCATCTTCGTAGGCATCATCCATAGTGGCATCATGGCCATCAACAAAGCAAGTATCAAAATCATCAGAAAGGGAAGTATCAAGTGAGTCCTCGGAATCATAAGATTCCTCTTCATAGAAATCATTAGCCTCTTCTTGGGCAGCAAGCATTCTATTTTTAAAATCCTCAATATAAGCATTGGAAGTATAATTCTCGAAGCAATAAGCAAGAACTGCAAAGTTTCCAGACTCGAAAATAGTATCGTGATACTTTTCAATCAAAGAAGCAATCTCATAGGCACCTTTAAAAGCAACAAACTCTTCAATCTTTTCAACATCAAAGTAATCATAAACACCTTTAGCATAAGAAGATAAGATCTCATTTTCATTAAACTCACATTGGAAAGGGAGGTGTTTATAATCTATATTAGAACAGCAAGTTAAATCATAAATGTGGCACAAATTTTTAGCATGGCAATAAGAAACATATATTTGATCCCATAAGTGTTTCCCTTTCTGAGATAGGCGGTGCTGCGTATAATGAGCATGCTCATCCAATGATTTTCCCTCAACCAAGTCGGTCGGGTTTTTAGCGCGAGCACAAATTGATCGAAGACGATCCAAGTGAAACATGTCCATCCTACCATATTTGGGTGGTTCATCACACATGGTGAGGATAGCATAAATAGGCAAAGCAAGACAAAGGCAAAAGGTAGCAACTATTTTTGTGGTTTTTCATAAAGGACACTGAGATAAAAACTGAAAGGTAAACTAACAAGACTAAAAAACAAAGGTAAAGGGTAGTGTGCAACTCCCCTATCTTAGCACTCGGAGTCCCCGGTAACGGCGCCAGAAAACATGCTTGATGGCTTCTCGCCCTTCGTTGGTTACCCCAAGTGGAAGGTTTGAGATGTAGTGCAGCAGCAGTTTTCCCTCCGTGAAGATACCAAGGTTTGTCTCCAGTAGGACTCTAGAGAAGATAAGTAGGTGTTAGCGGCGCAACTGACGCGGACCTGCACACAAACACAGATAACTTTGTTCCCAACGAAGTTCAGAGAGGTTGTCAATCTCTCCGGTCTTGTTGTTCACAAAGGATAAAACGCAAGGAATAATGATAGCAAGTAAAAGCAGTAAAGTAAATATAGCTTGGAAATAGTAATGAGGATATGGACCGGGATACGTGATGTTCACTAGTGATGTCTCTCTCCCAAAAGACGATAAAACTGCTATGCGAGGTAAACAAATTACAGAAGGGCAATTGACAGGATTATGAACACACGGCAATGCTAACTATGCTACAAAAGAAAGGAAGAGGCTCAAAAGCACGGGCAGTACGCCAAAATAAGTAGACCAAAATCCATCTGCATCTACTACTAATCATCCACCTTGAGATATCTATCCAGAACATCTCGCTGGTATTAAGTTGCGAGCCCCACCCAAAGTGTAAACCCAAAGCAACAGACAACTGCATTAAAAAGAACTTTGCGTAAAGTAAACAATCCTTGTAACCGCGGTTACAAGCACCATTGTTTTCCCCCTTGTGGCAACAGCACATCCCCTAGACTCATGTTTCTGTCACTCAAGCGTGTCATAGGGGGGGCATGAACCCACAATCTAGCACAACGTTCCCCCTTGGAGTCACTACCTATTACTTGGCCAAAGCAATAAACAGCAACGGAGAACATGCAAGAATTACTTAGGAACAAAAATATAAGAGATAAAAACCAAATATATTACTCTATCACAATCTGAACATAATCTCATAATCCATCAGATCCCTCCAAACTCAGCATAGCAACAGCAGAAATATTACAAAGGTGCCTCGATCATGTCGGGCAGCTCACGAGGTCTAAACAATGAAGATCAAAGAGGGGAGGAGAACATCACATAGCTACTGATCACGGACCCATGGTCCAAGGAAAACTACTCGCGAGACATCCGGGGAGCATCCATGGTGGAGAGGAGACTCCCGGAGGTCAATCCTCCCTCCGGCAGGGTTCCGGGAAGAGGTCTTCTGGTGCTCCCGATCTCGGAAGCGCGGTGGCGGTGGAACAGAGGCGAGTTTGCGTAATAGGGTTCCTCTTCTGGAGTTTTCCTGTGACGGAGAATAAATAGGCGAAGGGGGGCAGCCAGAGGTGGACCAGGGGCCCCAGGCGCCCCCTGGCGCGGCCAGGGGTGGGGCCGCCCCGGATGGCCGCCTGGGCCCCCCTGGCTCCCCTCTGGGCCCTCCCGGGCTCTTCTCGAAGCTTCCTGTACGATGATTTTTCCTGTATTTTTCCCGGAATTTTTCTGGCACTTTTTATATGGGGGAAAACTGAAATAGAAAAACAGCAGAAAACAGGAACTGGCACTGGGGTGCACTGAGTTAATAGGTTAGTACAAATATGATCAGAAGTGTATGAAAGTGTATCTAGATCATAGCAGTATCACACAAAACATGCATGGAGCAAGAAGAAATTATAGATACGTTTTGGACGTATCACTCCTCCTCCTCATCCTCCCCTCCTCCATGGCTCCTCCTCCTCCTCCAAGGTTCCCCCTCCTCCACGGGTCTTCTTCTTCCTCCTCCCCTCCTTCATCGCTCCTACTCCTCCAAGGTTCCTCCTCCCCTTTCTTCTTCTTCCTCCTCCCCTCCTCCATGGCTCCTACTCCTCATGGTTCCTCCTCCCCTTTCTTGGCTCCTCCTCCTCCTCGTCTCTTCCTCCATGGGGCTCTCCATCCTCTCCTCTCATCTCCTCCATCCTCCAAGATTCAAAATTGGCTAGATGAACGGGACAGATAATAAAAATGAGAAAAAAAGTGGCTAGATGAACAGGACAAATCATTCAAAGAAAAAACGAGAAAAAAATCGAGCAAAAAAATCGTAATCCAGATCCAGATTCAGATCCAGATTCAAAATTCAAAAAAAGTTAATGGTGGCGCATCTTCGAAATGCGCCACCCCTAAGAATCTTAGGCGTGGCGCATTTCAGAAATGCGCCACCCTAAGGCCTTATTAATGGCGCATTTCAGAAATGCGCCACGCCTAAGATTCTTAGGGGTGGCGCATTTGAAATGCGCCACTATTAAGGCCTTATTAGTGGCTTGTCCTTAGTGGTGCATTTGAAATGCGCCACTAAAGGCAAAAAAAGGACGCCACTAAAAGGCTATTCCCTAGTAGTGTCACACTTAAGGGTATTCGACGCAATAAGGATTGATTCGGGATCACCGGAGAAATAAGAGAGAACACCGGAATTGTTCTGGTGGAGGCCAGAAATGTTTCTGGGGATTTTGAATTGTTCAAAATATTATTTAAATATGTTTTAGTATTTAATTACAGAATTAAATATTAAAAATATGATTTAAATAATTAAAAATGAATTAAAAAGGCACATGGGCCTCTAAGGGCCCATTAGGGGAGAAGGGAGCCTCCCCTCTTGGGCCATGCGCCAAGGGAGGGCCCCACCTACCCATGGAGCATCCTTCCCCCTCTCCCTTTGGTTTAGTACCACATGGGAAGTTGAGGGAGGTGTGCCCCCCTCCTTGGCCTATATAAAGAGGGGTAGGGTGCCCTTTTTCCTTCATCCAATTTTGAGACAAGTTCTCATCCGAATCCATCTTCTTTCCGCTGCTCTTCTGGTTCGGAGCCCGGAGGGACGTGTGATGACCCTCAACTTTAGGGGATCGATTGTAGTGTTCTCACGGGTAAGTTAACCCAATTTATTGATTCGACACAAGGGGAACCAAAGAGTATTTATAAGCTTTAATAGTTGAGTTGTCAATTCAACCGCACCTGAAATATGCTTGCTTGCAACAAAGTATTAATAGCAACTGCAATATGATAGCAATAGTGATGATAGCGAAAGTAAACTAGTAGTAACCAGCAGAACTAAAATACTGTGTGCTAGGGAGATGGATGGTCGGGCGCTGCATGAATAAGCATGAACATGTAATAGATTCTAACACCGGGCAAGGCCCACAGAAAAGCAATGATCATCTAGGAAAATATCAAACATTAGGCATGTATCCCATAGGTAGTTGTGCGTGCTTGCAATAAGAACTTGCACAATATCTTTTGTCCTACTATCCTTCTACGAACGGGGCCAAAAGGAACTTATGGATATTAAGGTGCTCCTGTCAAAGAGCACCGGAACAAAGAAATAAACTCAATGGATACATGGAATCCTCAAATTATGGACCATCCCCTTTAGTGTCCCAAGCTGTCACCTTTGGGATCGCCGGTTCCGGACCATAATAGGTGCATACAACTAATAGATAGGATCTCGAACATAAATAAACTAATGAAAACATAAGTGGTTCAGATATGAAAACATGGCACTCGGGCCCAAAGTGACAAGCATTAAGAGCAACAAGTTGTAGCAAAGATGATAAACACCAAAGTAAATGATAGGCAACATGCCCCCAACAATCTGACGAACTATTACATGATCAATCTCATCCAATCCCTACCATCCTCTTTGCCTACAGCAGGGAATTACTCACACATGTGAAGAGAAGTCGTGGAGGGATGATGGAGTGGTGATGGCGATGACGATGGCGACGATCTCCCCTCTCCGGAGGCCAAATCAGCCTCCGGATTAGCCCTCCCGAAGAAGAACAGAGGTTGGCGGCGGCTCCGCGATGGGTTCTGGAAAAGCGACTTCTGTTTCGGAGTTTCCCCGTCACGGGAATAAATAGGAGTTGAAGTAGGGCATTAGGGGAGGGGGGAGTCACCCAGGCGGCCAGCTGGCGCGGCCCCACCCCTGGCCACGCCAGCAAGGCGCCTGGCCCCCCTGGCTGCCCTCTATCCCCCCTTCTGGCTCCGGGCTCCTTCGGGTGCGTGGATTTTTTGGTATTTTTCTGCGAATTTTCTGAGATGTCGAAAAATCTATTTTCCTGCGCACAATAAAACCATACAAACAGCTCTGCTGAAAACAGTGTCAGTCCGGGTTAGTTTAGTTCAAATCATGCAAGAATGAGGGCAAAAAAATAGCAAAAGTGTTTGGAAAAGTAGATACGTTTGAGATGTATCAACTCCCCCAAGCTTAGCCTATTGCTTGTCCTCAAGCAATTCAGTTCAACGAACTGGACGCGACAAAGAAAATTTTGACAAACTCTTTTGCTTCATAAGATGTATATAAGCCGGTACTACGAAAAGAGTTTAGCAAGTATAAAAACAATACTATGAGGACAATGCACGAAGCAATCCTTCTTTCAAGTAATGAATCACAAACAACCTAAAGTAAATAATATGTTGCCAAAAATCAAGACAAGATTACAATGCACATATCCGGAACTTATCAGAGTGGTATCTCGCTAGCCTCCATGAGTGAAGAAAAACATAAATGCAGAAACTCCTCCGGAGTTTTAAAGGAGACTAGAACTGAGAATTTCAGACTAGCAATATCACAAGAATGCAGAAGACAATGTAATACTTTGGGAAAATGCATGTTGCACTAAGAATGACAATTATGCTCTCGATAGTTGGTGCTTTGAAGAAAGAAGGTGAGACTCTCGAACCTTGGCTTTTTTATGTAAAGATTGAAAACCCGTGAAAGGAAGCAAAGACTAAACATGTGCCAGAGCTCTTGGTTTTGAAAACCGAGAAAAAATTCTTCTGACAGGTGAAACTTTGCAGTCAACGGTGAACGGTAAAGGTGTCTCAGTATCTCCCATGCCAACCATATTAATGCTTTTTTCTTACACTTGTTCCCTTATCGAAAAATCCTTTGATGGTCTATGCAACCTTTTATTTTCCCTTAAGTATGGAAGGAGGATATCATTCCATCTATCATTAGCAGCATTTGGTCCATTTCATCCCATCATCAAGTACGGGGGAGGTGTAACTCTTTTTTTATTTAATACTTAAAACTTCCGTCAAAATATTTTTGGCACGGTGATGTCTACGCACGCTTCTATTCTTGTAGACTATCTTCGTCCTCCAAGCGCAGAGGTTTGTAGGACAACAACAATTTCCCTCAAGTGGATGACCTAAGGATTATCGAACTCAGGGAAGTAGAGGTTGAAGATGGTCTCTCTCAAGCAACCCTGCAATTAAGATACAAGAAGTCTCCTGTGTCCCCAACACACCTAATACAACTAGGAGTTGTATAGGTGCACCAGTTCGGCGAAGAGATGGTTAAATATGGGTAATAGGTGTATCAAAGCAAGGTAATATAAATCTGTAATAAAAAGTGCAGCAAGCATACAAGTGGTAAACGTGAGCGCAAACGGTATTGCAATCGTGGAAATAAGGCCTAGGCTTCATACTTTCACTAGTGGCAACTCCCAACAACATTAACATAGTCTAATCACATCATATTCCCCATAAAACATGCAATGGAGATCCCTGCAAAGATTTATATTACCCATAAAACGAGGAGGAGTGTATGGGGGTTTGGTTATCCTTGCGCATCCTCGACTCATGGTACGTGAGTGTACTCTAATATTCGATCCCTGCAAAGATTAGCAATCCATCTAGTAGCTAAAGTTCTCAACTAGTTTTGTAGGTTTTGAAAATAAACACGGATTGCCCAAAATACGACACCTATCACGAATAGGCTAGAGCTCTTGACACAAAAATTTCAAACATTACTCACATCAATACCTCAAAACTATTGCAAGTTACTACTAAAATTAAATAGCAACCTCAATCACCTACTCTGAAGACAACACATAACTCAGTGCAACAATCAACTCTCTTAACAAGATAAACATGAAAACTAAAGATAGTTCCAGCAACAAATTAAACAAAAGCCAAGGCTCTTGCTAAGACAAACTAAGACTAAAACTAGACATGACAGCAGCTACGAAAAGATAAAGAACACATAACAGCAAAAAGATAGGCATGCAGAATCCTATGATGTGTTCTAGATTTTGAAAGTGGAGCGTGTTTCTCTCCCACACAAAGTAAGACGAGATCTAACTTGTTATGAACAGCAAGCAAAGCTAAAGAAAACTAAAAATAAAACCTAAGAGCGAGACGCTCCAAGCATAGCACATAACGCATGAAGTGATAAAAATACAGTGAAACGAAAGATGAACTGATAATTGTTGATGGAGAAGGGGATGCACGGGGGAATTCCCAAGCTTAGACGCATGAGTCTCCTTGAATATTTCTTGGGGTGCATGGGGGCATCCCCAAGCTTGAGCTCTTGACACTCCTGAATCTTCTTTCATCATCTTCCCTCGCACACTTGAAAACTCCCTTCATACATAACTCATCATAATCTGATTAGCGAGGTTAGTACCCATAATAAAATATATTTTTCTCTACTGGAAATAAGAATATTCTTGAAGAGCTACTGTTTCTCAAGATTTCCAAAAAGGTTTTGCAAATAAAAAGCAAGCTTAAGGTTTTCAAAACGAAGAAGAGGAAAAATAGGACAAAATCTGTGAAAAACAGACCAGCAGGTAGTAAAGAATTTTTTAGGGATACTTCTGCAACTCAAATAAAAAAACTCAGAACATACGAAAGTTCCGTGATTGTATAGAGCACGTTGTGTAAACAATTCAGCTCAAAAACATGAACTATGGTTTTTCTATGATTTTTCCCGTCACGAGGACAGAATGTGTTTTCTGGACAGCATGTCACAACTTTCACTTCCCTTGTCATAAGAGGCTATGAGTGGCACAAAGCTTGAAAAGTAAAGATACAATGATGTTGCTACAATAGTAACAATCATCAAGACCACTAAAACAGAAGAAAAACAAAAAGTAGAACCTAAATTCGTTGCGGGCTGCCTCCCGAAAGCGCTTCTTTAAAGCCATTAGAGAGGCTTAAGATTTTAATGATGCTCTCGCAGGAATAAGAGTTGAAGAACAAAAGAGAGCATCAAGAAGCAAATACGAAACACATTTAAAACTAACATGCTTCCTATGCATAGGAATATTGCAATAGAATAATTCATTAAAGCACAAAGCAATAAGCATAGGAAGGCAAAACAAGTGCAGCTTCAAAACCTTCAACATAAAGAGAGGGAACTTGATATTATTGAAATATCTATAAGCATTTGTTCCCTTCTTATAATAATTTCCAGTGGGATCATGAATAAACTCAACAATATAAATATCACATAAAAAATTATTATCATGATCCACAAGCATAGAACATTTGTTACTCTCCACATAAGCAAAATCCTTCTCATTAGTAATAGTGGGAGAAAACTCAAGAAAATAGCTATCACATGAATCATTATTATCATGATACACTTCCAAACATTCATTATTTATAGCATAAGTGTCATCACAATAATCATCATAGATAGGAGGCAAAGTATCATCAAAATAAATTTCCTCATCAAAATTTGGGGGGCTAAAAAGATCATCTTCATCAAACGTAGCATCCCCAAGCTTATAGTTTTGCATATCATTAGCATCAAAAGTATTCAAAGAAGACATGCAAATAACATTACTACTATCATGAGTGTTGTGCAAATAATAAAGCTCCATAGGCTTTTTGATCTCCTCCTCAAACACTTCATGTCCTAACTCAAGATAGAGCTCATAAATCTCTCTCATAATTTTTTGTTGTTTTCCAGAAAGCCTAACTAGTGAAAAAAAAAGAAGAAACAAAAAGAATTAATTGCAAGATCTAAAGATATACCTTCAAACACTTACTTCCCCGGCAACGGCTCAAGCAATAGCTTGATGTCTACGCACGCTTCTATTCTTGTAGACTATGTTGGGCCTCCAAGCACAGAGGTTTGTAGGACAGCAGCAATTTCCCTCAAGTGGATGACCTAAGGTTTATTGAACTCAAGGAAGTAGAGGTTGAAGATGGTCTCTCTCAAGCAACCCTGCAATTAAGATACAAGAAGTCTCCTGTGTCCCCAACACACCTAATACAACTAGGAGTTGTATAGGTGCACCAGTTCGGCGAAGAGATGGTTAAATATGGGTAATAGGTGTATCAAAGCAAGGAATATAAATCTGTAATAAAAAGTTCAGCAAGCATACAAGTGGTAAATGTGAGGGAAAACGGTATTGCAATGGTGGAAACAAGGCCTAGGCTTCATACTTTCACTAGTGGCAACTCCCAACAACATTAACATAGTCTAATCACATGATATTCCCCATAAAACATGCAATGGAGACGTACTCAGAGGTCATTCCTTTGTGGTCAAGAGAGGACGAGAATTGTGTAGGGCTACAAAAGCACACCTTAGAGTTCATAGTTCTCATAAATGGATTTCCCAATGTCACCGCGGCCATCCAAAGAGAGTACCACAATCACCACAACATATCTAAAGGATAGTCAAAGACAAGCACCAAGAGACTCTCAATCTTCAATCCACACACAAAAGAGGAAAGCACTCATGAAAATATTCTTCTAACCCATGTCCAATAGACCGCTGGCACCATGGTCTCGGGGATTATACTAGATAAGATCAAGTGAGTACATCAATCCAATACATAGAAGAAGGGGAAACATCATGGGATCATCCTAGATTAACATAGCCTATGATCACAATCAAGATCACATCATGGGAGAGAGAGAAGACCACATAGCTACTGGTAGAAACCTCAGCCCCGGGGAGGAACTACTCCCGCATCATGGAGGGAGGAAGCAACGTCGATGGAGATGAATCCGGGGGCACTTCCCCGTCCCGGAAGGGTGCCGGCACAGGAATTCTGGTCCCCCGAAGCTTGTCGGCGATGGCGGCGGAGATCAGAATTGCTTCTGGAGAAAAGGGGTCTGGAATCAGGGTTCTCGCGACGGGAGAATAAATAGGAGCCAAAGGGGGGGGGGAACAGGGGGCTCACCAGTCGCCTAGGCGGCCTCCCGGCGCGGCCAAGCCCTTGGCCGCGCCCACTGGCTGCCTAGGCACCAGATGGGGCCCCTCTGGCCCTTCTTCGGTGAATCTGGAAGCTTTCGGAACGCTGATTTTTTATCTGATTTTTCCCAATTTTATGGAGCACTTTTAATATGGGGGAAACCTGAAATAGAAAAAGAACAGAAAACAGGAACTGGCACTAGGGGTGCACTGAGTTAATAGGTTAGTCCAAATATGATCAAAAGTGTATGAAAGTGTATCAATATCATAGAAATATCACACAAAACATGCATGGAGCAAGCAGAAATTATAGATACGTTTTGGATGTATCAACATCCCCAAGCTTAATTCCTGCTCGTCCTCGAGTAGGTAAATGATAACAAACATAATTTTTGTGGTGACATGCTAACAACCATATAAGAACTTTTAAGTAAAGCAATCAAGGCATGTAATTCAATTCAAGTCATAACAGGCAAGATTCTATATTTAGCATTGAAACAAGCAACATAAGAACATAAAAGTGCAAGAGCTCTCGCTTTCCGTGACTCGAATGTCTCCAAATGGTGTTTGCGTGCAAGAAAGGGGATAGGGATATACGAGAAAAAGTATTTTTGTGTTGAGAACTCAATCTACTAAAGTTTCACACTTGGTCTTCTTTGGAATCTTATCTTGACTCATCCCCAGACCACTAGCCAGGTACAAGTCAAAATGATCCACTCCTTTTCGACATTTTGAGCACTCATGCAATGAATGAGCGTAAGAAAGAAAGTTGACACTTAGGATGGCAAAGAGAGAATATGGTGGAGGAGGAAGTCAAAAAGGTGAGAAGGGCTCACATCAATGAGGAAAATCATAGGCAAGAGAAATCCAAATGATAGATATGATGTGAGGAGTAGGGATTGCCATGCAACGGATGCACATGTGAGCTTAGGTAAGCTCTCCAATGGAACTAGTGGGGGTGCATCCAACTTGCTTGCTCAAGAAGACCTAGAGCTCATTTGAGGAGGCTCATCATTGGAATATACAAGCCAAGTTCTATAGTGTGAAGGTCCCCACATAGCTATATGCATGAATGATAATCTCTATGGAGTACAAGATATAAGATGGAGTACGAGTGTGGATCTCTCAAAAGGAATAGTAGTGTGCCCCCTTCTCTCTTTTTATTTCTTTTTCTCTTTTTTCTATTTTTTGTATTTGTTTAGTGGCCCCAATGGCTCTTTCTATTTCTCTCATTTGTCCTCTTTGGGATCTTTTGATTTTTTCCTCTTTGGCATCTTTTCCGCACTTTAGAAGCAACACTCTATATATTACAAGAAGTATAGAAGATCTTTCACACTTTACAAAAGTACTCAAATCATAAAGAAGATGTAACTATCATGAAGTATGCAAATGTATGCCTCTGCCAGTGTAGCAGGATATGCAATGATACTACCGCGTCATGTGGAAATGATTAGGGCAAGGCCCAACTAGCATGCGTATCATCGATCAAGCAAGTAGCATGTATGACCTGAAGATCAAGTCATGACAAGGTGGATGTTGCATGACAATGTATCTCAGAAAGGCTACCAAAATGCCTTGATAGGTAGGTATGGTGGCTGTTTTGAGGAAGGATATAAGGGGGTTTATGATGACAGAGCGTATCATGCCAAGGGTTTGGATGTACCGGCGAAGGTGGACGCCAACTCTCGGAGTGAGAACAAAGCACTGCACGGCACAGGAGAGGCTAGAAAAATATGGGAAGGTGGAAGTGTCAAATTTCGAATACTCACATTAGTCCGAAGAACTCATGCACTTATTATCGGTAACTCTCAATCTAATAAGGAGGTTTCACAAAGAGACAAGTACCCCGAGGAGGAGTGTATGGGGCTTTGGTTATCCTTGCGCATCCTCGACTCATGGTACGTGAGTGTACTCTAATATTCGATCTCTCCAAAGATTAGCGATCCATCTAGTAGCTAGAGTTCTCAACTAGTTTTGTAGGTTTTGAAAATAAACATGGATTGCCCAAAATACGACACCTATCACTAATAGTCTAGAGCTCTTGACACCAAAAGTCCAAACATTACTCACATATATACCTCAAAACTATTGCAAGTTACTACTAAAATTAAATAGCAACCTCAATCACCTACTCTCAAGACAAGACATAACTCAGTGCAACAATCAACTCTCTTAACAAGACAAACATGAAAACTAAAGAGAGTTCCAGCAACAAACTAAACAAAAGCCAAGGCTCTTGCTAAGACAAACAAAGACTAAAACTAGACATGACAGCAGCTACGAAAAGATAAAGAACACATAACAGCAAAAAGATAGGCATGAAGAATCCTATGATGTGTTCTAGATTTTGAAAGTGGAGCGTGTTTCTCTCCCACACAAAGTAAGACGGGATCTAACTTGTTATGAACAGCAAGCAAAGCTAAAGAAAACTAAAAATAAAACCTAAGAGTGAGACGCTCCAAGCATAGCACATAACGCATGATGTGATAAAAATATAGTGAAACGAAAGACGAACTGATAATTGTGGATGGAGAAGGGGATGCACGGGGGCATACCCAAGCTTAGACGCTTGAGTCTCCTTGAATATTTCTTGGGGGTGAATGGGGGCATCCCCAAGCTTGAGCGCTTGACACTCCTGAATCTTCTTTCATCATCTTCCCTCGCACACTTGAAAACTCCCTTCATACATAACTCATCATAATCTGATTAGCGAGGTTAGTACCCATAATAAAATAACTTTTCCTCTACTGGAAATAAGAATATTCTTGAATAGCTACTGTTTCTCAAGATTTCCAAAAAGTTTTTGCAAACAAAAAGCAAGCTTAAGGTGTGCAAAACGAAGAAGAGGAAAAATAGGACAGAATATGTGAAAAACAGACCATCAGGTAGTAAAGAATTTTTTAGGGATACTTATGAAACTCAAATCAAAAAACTCAGAACATACGAAAGTTCCGTGATTGTATAGATCACGCTGTGTAAAAAATTCAGCTCAAACAGATGAACTGGGATTTTTTTTGATTTTTCCCGTCACGAGGACAGAATCTGTTTTCTGGACAGCATGTCACAACTTTCACTTCCCTTGTCATATGAGGCTATGATTGGCACAAAGCTTGAAAAGTAAAGATACAATGATGTTGCTACAGTAGTAAAAATCATCAAGACCACTAAAAAAAGAAGAAAAACAAAAAGTAAAACCTAAATTCGTTGCGGGCTGCGTCCCGAAAGCGCTTCTTTAAAGCCATTAGCTAGGCTTAAGATTTTAATGATGCTCTCGCAGGAATAAGAGTTGAAGAACAAAAGAGAGCATCAAGAAGCAAATACGAAACACATTTAAGCCTAACATGCTTCCTATGCATAGGAATATTGCAATAGAATAATTCATTGAAGCACAAAGCAATAAGCATAGGAAGGCAAAACAAGTGTAGCTTAAAAACCTTCAACATAAAGAGAGGGAACTTGATATTATTGAAATATCTATAAGCATGTGTTCTCTTCTCATAATAATTTCCAGTGGGATCCTGAATAAACTCAACAATATAAATATCACATAAAAAATTCTTATCATGATCCACAAGCATAGAAAATTTGTTACTCTCCACATAAGCAAAATCCTTCTCATTAGTAATAGTGGGAGCAAACTCAAGAAAATAGCTATCACATGAATCATTCTTATCATGATACACTTCCAAACATTCATTCTTTATAGAATAAGTGTCATCACAATGATCATCATAGATAGGAGGCAAAGTATCATCAAAATAAATTTCCTCATCAAAATTTTGGGGGGGGGGGGCTAAAAAGATCATCTTCATCAAACGTAGCATCCCCAAGCTTGTAGCTTTGCATATTATTAGCATCAAAAGTATTCAAAGAAGACATGAAAATAACATTACTACTATCATGAGTGTTGTGCAAATAATAAAGCTCCATAGGCTTTTTGATCTCCTCCTCAAACACTTCATGTCCTAACTCAAGATAGAGCTCATAAAGCTCTCTCATAATTTTGTTGTTGTTTTCCATAAAGCCTAACTAGTGAAAATAAAAACAAGAAACAAAAAGAATTAATTGCAAGATCTAAAGATATACCTTCAAACACTTACTTCCCCGGCAACGGCGCCAGAAATAGCTTTATGTCTACGCACACTTCTATTCTTGTAGACTATGTCCGGCCTCCAATCGCAGAAGTTTGTAGGACAACATCAATTTCCCTCAAGTGGATGACCTAAGGTTTATCGAACTCAGGGAAGTAGAGGTTGAAGATGGTCTCTCTCAAGCAACCTTGCAATTAAGATACAAGGAGTCTCTTGTGTCCCCAATACACCTAATATAACTAGGAGTTGTATAGGTGCACTAGTTCGACGAAGAGATGGTAAAATATGGGTAATAGGTGTAGCAAAGCAAGGTAATATAAATCTGTAATAAAAAGTGAAGCAAGCAAACAAGTGGTAAACGTGAGCGCAAACGGTATTGAAATGGTGGAAACAAGGCCTAGGCTTCATACTTTCACTAGTGGCAACTCCCAACAACATTAAAATAGTCTAATCACATGATATTCCCCATAAAACATGCAATGGAGACGTACTCGGAGGTCATTCCTTTGTGGTCAAGAGAGGACGAGAATTGTGTAGGGCTACAAAAGCACACCTCAGAGTTCGTAGTTCTCATCTATGGATTTCCCAATGTCACCGCGGCCATCCAAAGAGAGTACCACAATCATCAGGGGGGCCACGAGTCGCCTAGGCGGCCTCCCGGTGCGGCCAAGCCCTGGGCCGCGCCCACTGGCCGCCTAGGCACCAAGTGGGGCCCCTCTGGCCCTTCTTCGGTGAATCCGGAAGCTTTCGGAACGCTGATTTTTTATCTGATTTTCCCGATTTTTTGGAGCACTTTCAATATGGGGGAAACCTGGAATAGAAAACAACAGAAAACAGGAACTGGCACTGGGGTGCACCGAGTTAATAGGTTAGTCCAAATATGATCAAAAGTGTATGAAAGTGTATCAATATCATAGAAATATCACACAAAACATGCATGGAGCAAGAAGAAATTATAGATACATTTTGGACGTATCACACGGTAGATACTGATTTTCCCTCACCGCACCATGAGCTTGTAGGTTTGCAAAAGGGAAGATTTTGAATAAGTTTCGAGATGGAACAAGAAAGTATAAGTTACGAGTGGCCGGTAAATACCACATATAGGAAGGTAGGGTGGACTCAAGTGGAATAACTTGTTTGAAAAGGAGTTTGGATACACAAGAAGAATTCCGCTTAGTGTGAGCGAAGGCTAGCAAAAGACTGGGAAGCGACCAACTAGAGAGCAATAATTGTCATAATCATGCAGAGCGACAAATCAACATGGAATCGGGCATGAAAGTGATATAACTATTCTGAAATAAAAAGGTCATCAAGGCATGATAGACATTATAGTCATAAACATGTGTGAACATGTGCCAAGTCAATCCAAGAATTCTCCAAAGGGAAATACCACTTCAATATGCCAAACCATGAACAATGCAATGCATGTAAATCATTCCAACAACATAATATGCACCCTAGCTATTTGAGATCAGCCACAAAGAAAGCATGAACACTGGGAAAGCATTGTAAACATAGAACTATGTCGCTACAAGATGGTCTCTAGATCATAAGTACAGGCATATGTACAAAAGTAGAAACAAAAAGAGTTCATACCGGTTTTCCTTGTTTCTCCCCTTTCGTCGATCTTCGTCATTACTGCCTTGTCACTTGCACGACCGAACGTGGGAAATATAATAAAATGCAATCACGGACTCGAGATGAACTCTGAAAACAAAGAAAACTAAAGAGAGAAAGGAAATATTTTTGGGTTTTTTAAAGGGTTGTACAAAATAAAAAGAAAAGAGAAATCTTTTTGTTATTTTTGCAAATTAAAAGAACAAAGAAGAACGGGCAAAAACTTCGAAAAGATCCAAGCAAAAAAAATAAAAAATGGATAATACAATGGAAAAGGGAGAAGGGCACATACTCCCCCAAGCTTAGGCTTTTGGCCTAAGTTGGTAGAAGCTACTGCCCCCAGGAGCCTCCTGCTCCGGGGTAGTACGGGTGAGTCCAAGAGTCGAACGAGCCCTCCGGTGCGTACACCGAAGTATCGGGTCCTCCCATGAGGAAGGGCATGTGCTCCAAGTAGAAGAAGACCCCTCACCCTGCTGGGTGAAGGTCTCCCCCTGGAAAGGTGGGAACTCCCCATGCTCCTCATCGTCGGGCACAACCCCCTCCATGGGGTTATGCAGCTGGTACTGAGCCATGAACTCATAAAACTGGATATCATTGAAGGACCATCCATTCCTACGAGTGTTATGAAACAAAATAGGTGCAGGTAGACGGATCTCACGAGTAATGGTCTTTTCAAACCTAAAATATAAACAAGGTTACCAAACTGGGAAGTCATGGTAACAAACTTATGCCTCTTCATAGCAGCAAGATCGAGACTTCTGTATGAAAAGGGAACATCATCAGGATGCGGGGTGCGATTAAGAGACTCAACGATAAGCGTGGCGTAAACACCACCATATAAATCGCCCTTGTTACTGTTCATAACAAGGCGCCGAACAATTAAGGCACCCACATTATAATCATTCTTATCAGAGAGGGCGTTCGCATAGATAGCGAAACCTAGTGTAGAACCATTGCTCGTGTTGTCACGAGCCAACACCCCTCTAGCAATAAAGTAAACAAAATACCTGATGTGTGGGAATAAAATGCTGGAAATCTTTGTACGCAGAATGTCTCTCTCCTCCTGGTAACTGATACGTCCAAAAAGCATCACTATTTTATATCGTAATTTCATCCTATTCATTGATATATTCCACTTTAAAGTATTGTTCTTATGTTGTTTTGGCTTGTTTTACATAGTTTACAACTTTCCGGTGCCGAAGCAGCAGAACCAGAATTCACCGGTGAAAAGTGGACACCAAGTTGCTGAATCAGATCAAGTCCAAATGCGATGAAAATTTACGCGATCTTTTTTATGGGAATTGACTGGGGATCACTGAAGACGGAAGTGAGGGGACTCACCAGGCAGCTAGAGGGGTGCCTGGCACCGCCCCCTCCTGTCCGCGCCAGGCACCCTCCTGGATGCCTGGTGGGCCCCCTCGGTGCCCCCGCTCACCTATAAGACCCCCTAGGGTGAAAACCCTAAGTACAGAAGAGTTTCTGTGTTCCGCCGCCGCCACGGGGCGGAAACCTACAGAGGAGAAAAGCCATCTCCGGCGGGCAGATTTCGCCGGGGAGATCACCTCCCGGAAGGGGAGATCGTCGCCATCATCATCATCATCATCTTCACGGGCATCATCGAGATCATCATCAACATCATCCCCAACATCAGCACCATCTCCATCCCATCTCATCTCACAATTGCAACTTGTGTTGTAATCCGTACTATCTATCCTCTCTACTCTGTTGGTGTTGATTACTACTTTGTGGTGAATGCTATTGAGTTTTGTTTGGGAAATATCATTGTGTCCAGATTGTTTTCCACCCATCTATCACCTCTGATCATGATCTCTTTTATGTCTTGTGAGTAGTTACTTTAGTTCTTGAGAACATGGGCGAAGTCTAGTTGTTAGTAGTCATATGATGTTGAAGTATTATGTGTTGTTTGATACTTAAGTTGTGTTGTTATTTCTCTAGTGGTGTTATGTGAGTAGAACACTTAACACTTCACCTTTCAAGCGCCTAGAGGAATACATTGTGCACAAAGGATGCTTATGGTGGGTTCCAGGAGTGACTGAAACCTGAACACCAGTTCGCACACTTTTGCACAAGGGAGTTATGGATCCTTGATCGTAATGATGTGGTTAGGCTTATGCCTTAATTACTACCTTGTATTTGCGGATTCTTGCAAGGTGTGTAATCATAAGAGCACACTTATCTTAGTCTAGAAGGTGTACTAGCATTGATCCACCCACCAACACTTATCAACACAATACATATTACTTGGCGGAGTATGGTGAAAGTAACTTGGCTATCTCTCCCGTGTGTTCTCGAGAACGCTTTAGCTTTTATAAGTTTAGTTCCTAGGCTTATCCTTGTGAAAGGATTGGGCCACTTATTACTCCTCAGTTACCCTGTTTACTTTGCTTGTCTTTTACTTTTCTGTTGCTTAAACCAAAACCCTCTAAATATTTACCTTTGAGTGTGTGCAGCCCTTCCTTATCCAGTGTCACTTATAAGCACCTTCTGCCCCTCGTGGGATCGACATCCTTATTTATCGAAAAGCTACAATTGAGCCCCTAGACTTGTGGGTTATCAAGAATCGTTTATTGGCGCGGTTAACAGGGGAGGCAACCCAACTAAACCTATTAACTTCACCGCCATCAACGAGCTTTGCTGGCACCGTTGCCGGGGAGTGTAGCGCTATTGGTAAGTGAAGCCGGTAAGGAAACCTTTATTTTCTGTTGTTACCTTTAGTCCTTATGGACTCTGCTACTGTTGGTTCGTTGCTGGTAAGGAGCTGCCCCACGACTGTGGTGGTCACTCCTACCCCTACTGAAATTGTGCCCTATAAAATACCACCTGGTATTATTGATCATGTCTTGTCTAATCGTTATACAGGAGAAGGACATCCGGGAGAACACCTGCTATATTTATCACAATTATGTTCTTTATTTAAGCTTGCAGGTGTAACGATGGAGTTCGTCATGAAGAAACTATTCTCCGTATCACTCAAAGATAAAGCTTCAGATTGGTATAAGCTACTCGATAACTCTGATCTGCTTGAATGGCCCGAGCTTATGTCTCTCTTTTATGCAAAGTTTATCCTCTTCGTGAAATTCACCAAGACAGGAACTACATCTACAAATTTTGGTCTCGCGACGGAGAGAGATCGCTCAAGCTTTGGGGAGACTGAAGTCCCTGATGCTCAAATGCCCAAACCATGAGCTCCCCAAGGAAATTATACTTACAAATTTTTATTCCTGGCTTTCTCGTCAGGACAAGGATATGTTGGATGCCTCCTCTAGCGGGGTATTCCAGACCAGAAGTATGGAAGAAAAATGGGATCTTATTGAAAGGATCCAGAAGAACACTGAAGACTGGGAAATTTATAAAGGTATTGAACCCGCGATAAACTATGAGTATGACTACATTGAGAGTTATGTGAAGACTGATTACTTTAATACCTTTTTCTCTAAAATTGGTCTTGATTCCTTGCTAATGGTTGACTTTTGCAAGGACTTTGCATCTCATATTGATTCTTCTAAGAAGAAGAAGAGTCAACATCATAAACCTTTCAAGGAGTCACCTATTGAGATTAATGTTACTGATCCTGTTTTACCTGTAGTTGTGTATGAACAGCCTCCTTATCCCTCAAGGATAAAGGAGCACTCTTTTGTTACAGGTATTCTAAACAAAAAACGGAAGGACGACTGACGAACCTGACGACATGATCAAGGTCAAGCCTCAAGTTGCAATGGTCAAGGATCTGTTAACCAGTGATATTAAAGAATCCACTATTAGTTTTTGTGTTGTTTCCACTAACATTGTCACAGCCAAGAACAAAGGCCCAATTTCAGGTACACCAGTTATATCTGTCAAAATAGGAGATTATAATTACTATGGGCTATGTGATTTGGGATCTAGCGTCAGCGCTATTCCCGTCACCGCGGCCATCCAAAGAGAGTACCACAATCACCACAACATATCTAAAGGATAGTCAAAGACAAGCACCAAGAGACTCTCAATCTTCAATCCACACACAAAAGAGGAAATCACCCATGAAAATATTCTTCTAACCCATGTCCAATAGACCGCTGTCACCATGGTCTCGGGGATTATACTAGATAAGATGAAGTGAGTACATCAGTCCAATACATATAAGAAGGGGAAACATTATGGGATCATCCTAGATTAACATAGCCTATGATCACAATCAAGATCATATCATGGGCGAGAGAGAATACCACATAGCTACTGGTAGAAACCTCAGCCCCGGGGAGGAACTACTCCCACATCATGGAGGGAGGAAGCAATGTCGATGGAGATGAATCCGGGGGCACTTCCCCGTCCCGGCAGGGTGCCGACACAGGAATTCTGGTCCCCCGAAGCTTGTCAGCGATGGCGGCGGAGATCGGAATTGCTTCTGGAGATAAGGGGTCTGAAATCAGGGTTTTCGCGATGCGAGAATAAATAGGAGCCAAAGGGGGGCACCAGGGGGGCCACCAGTCGCCTAGGCAGCCTCCTGGCGCGGCCAAGCCCTGGGCCGCGCCCACTGGTCGCCTAGGCACCAAGTGGGGCCCCTATGGCCCTTCTTCGGTGAATCCGGAATCTTTCGGAACGCTGATTTTTTATCTAATTTTTCCCGATTTTTTGGAGCACTTTTAATATGGGGGAAACCTGGAATAGAAAAATAGCAGAAAACAGGAACTGGCACTGGGGTGCACTGAGTTAATAGGTTAGTCCAAATATGATCAAAAGTGTATTAAAGTGTATCAATATCATAGCAATATCACACAAAACATGCATGGAGCAAGCAGAAATTATAGATACGTTTTGGACGTATCACACGGTAGATACTGATTTTCCCTCACCGCACCATGAGCTTGTAGGGTTGCAAAAGGCACACACACACGTTGATCAAGTTGTATTAAGATTATCTCAGTTGTTGTTGTCTATGAACAAGGAGTAGGTCTCAAGTCATCCATAACCGTGGACACGGCTTCTCGAAAAGATTTAACCCTGCAGGGGTGTACCAACTGCCCATTACAAGGCTCCGCACGCACGCCCATCACTCTCAGTTGCTACCCATCACAGGAAACCATTTTATGATTTATTTCCAAGAGATCCGAAACGACAGGTCCCTCTAACTAACAAGGAACTCCGGCCCCCGGTGAGTCGACACCCAACTCAAAAGCCGGCCGCGCTCTCGAATCGGTCTCTACCGTTTGTCTCGGGTTTTGATAGCCGGTTAACCACACATGGGAAACCGGGTCCTCAGCCGAACAAGGTGGGCCAGCAAGGGAACTATGTCCTCACTGGTCCAGGTTGGTTTGAAAACTACTGGCAGCTGACCAGCACACACACGGTTTCAAATGGTAAATCAGCTTGGGCCACCACTAGAAATGTTTGAAGCTAGGTAGGTAAGAAAAGGGGACCCCATAAAATCCCACACGCGGTTCGGCACGCTCAGTCTTAAAACAAATACCCAGAACTCGGATCCTAGGTGACTCGAATGGAACAAAGAGTCGGGGCGGGATAGCCTAGACCTTCCATCGTTCGTCGAATATAGTCAACATTATAATAATCATATCATCAACAACAATATAATAATGCGATATCCCAAACCAAGGAGTAACAGGGTAACATCGTAGCATCCTAACCATGCATACTAAGCAGGGGATGAGCAACGAGCAATAGTAACATAGAAGTACAAGGTTTGCTGGGAAGGGACGTGGCTGTATCAGTTTGAAAGAGGCTGTAAACATGTGGTAGGATCAAACATCGAACCTAACCTAGACTAGAATACAAACCGCTGGTTGAAATAGAATGGATCATAAGTAATGTATAGTCCTTGCCTGTTGATAAGTGGGGTTCCGAAGGTGTAGTCGACCGCAAACTCGCGTCGTCTCCGAGAGGTACCCGCGGAAGCACACAAGACGGTAAACACTGGAAAGCAATCAACGAGCAAGCACTCTATTACTACGAGGAAAACACGAGCAAGCATCAACAAGAAGGCAACACGAGACATCGCACCTACCGTCGAGAGCGGTTACTAACAGGTTAAGCGGAGTACTTGTCACTCACGATGAATACCGCACGTTTAGAAAGGTTCAAGTTGTTTAGCTACAGGTGATCAACCAATGGTTATTAACATGGCAACTCAAGCAAGCATGGAATATCACACAAACATGGCAAGAGGTGAAGCACAAAGTAAACTATCTATGCTAATCAATTTAAGTGAGGCACAACCTAAACATGGCATAACACTAAGTGTCGCACGATGATTAAAACATTTGGTACTGTTCTGTCCTAACCCATATTTTAGGTTGGTTAACAACAGCAAACAAAAGCATAAACATAAATTACACGAAAAACTAATCAAGTTACATATAAAAACACTCCAAACGGAGTTACGGTTAAAAAGATATAAGCAAAACAAGTTACGGGCACAATCTGCCAACATCAAGAAGCACACTTTAGAGCAATGCATAAACAGGATAATCAATGCAGACATGCTCAAAAATGATATGGAACTAAAGTAGACATGATAGGGAAGGCATGCTAAAGAGAATCATGCAAAAATGCATCATAGATCAAAAGATATTAAGCATGCAACATGGCATCGGAACGTTACAGACTTAGAGAAAAACAGAGGTGGTTGTCAAAAATAGTGGCATAGCAACTTTGGAGCTCAATAACTAAATGACCAGCAAGCATATCATGACAATGCAATACATGTAATGAAAGTAGACATGATGCTTAACAATATGCAATTGATATCACTCAATTCCGATAAACGGTCGCGACACACTCGTCGACCGAAGTTGCAACAAATAATAAACAGCAGCACACTAACAGCAGGGTAGCCACTTTGGAGCAAGATACAAGCATGATGCAGCAAGAAATTATGGCATGTGAATGCATGAAACTGAAGTAGAAACAATGCTTAACGCAACGCAAAAGGAATCACTCAATTCCGACGTACGGTTGCGACGCAACCGTCGCCCGAAGTTTCAATCAAGCAACATTTTCAGCAAGTTTAACAGCAACAGTTGCAATTAACGATCTGATGCCCTGTTTAGCACACAATTCCACAATCAAGATGACCTCAGATGCAAATTCTCACAAAAGATGAATTGAAGTACACGCAATTCTGAGCAATTTTCCTTTTGACGGCACGTTCATCGGAGCTACGGTTTACTCGTTAACTACATCGCAAAATTGAATCAGCAACAGTTTTCCTTCTGACTTAGTGAAAAAAATAACAGACAAGAAAAAAAACAATACAGTAAAAAAATAAAAACGGGCCTCACCCTATTGGGCTCGGCCAAACTGGCGGCTGGGAGACTGCGGCTGGGACATGCCTGGCGAGGTGGGCCGCGCCTGCCACACGGGCCCATGAGGCCGCGACGGTTGGCCGGCTCGGGGCTCCTCCCGAGCCCAACGGCGCTGGCGGCGGCCGGGCGAGTCCGGCGGCGAACTGGAGCGGCTGCGGGGTGGATCCGCGACGCGGAAGGGAGGGGCGCCGGCGGTGAGGTCCAAGGCGGTGGGGGAGGTCTCGGGCGCAGGAGTCCGGACGCGGTGGTGGCCTGGCGCGCCGGCCATGGTGAGGAGGCGACCAGCTGGTCCCTGGCTGCGGCCGGTTTCCTGCAGGGGGAGACGAGGGGCGGTGAGAGGATACGGGGGAGAGGAGAAGGAAGGGCGCGAGGGAGGAGGCGGCTCGGCGTGAGCTCGCCGGCCAGCCTGCCGGAGCGCGGGCGGCGGCGTCTTGCTTCCCTCGGGCGCGGAGGCGGAGGGAGTTGGAGGAGAGAGAGGGTGGTGGAGGCTGGGAGGCGACGTGGCACATCCATGGCCGTCAGATCGGCCGATCTGACGGTCCAGGACCCATTGGGCTGATTCCAGATCTGGGAGCTATGTGTTGGACGAAAATGGGGGTGTTTTTGGGGCAAAGTGGAGGGGGTGGCTGCAATTTTGTGGCTAGGGAAACCCTAGAAAGGGGTGGGAGTGTGGTGGTCTTTATATAGCCCAAGTGGCTGGCAGTTTGCAAAAACATCCCCGGTTTTTCTCTCACGCGCGCGGTGCTCACATTTCTGACCGCCGGGGGTCTGCAGTACCTCCGATTCGTGTAAAACTTCGAACTGCGCGATCAACGCGTCGAGCCGGAGGCGTTCATCACGCGCTGGAACCGTTCCGGAAAAAATTTCCGGGGCGCTATAAAAATATCCCGTTTACTTATTAAACGGGGTTTTTCGTTCCGTTGGCTGCGGCTGGTCTCGTGCGGTTTTCGCGACGGTGATCGGGTGAAACCCGGTGTCGCAAAGGTCGAGTGTCATGGTGGCAAGGGTCGGTCTCCGTCCGATACGAGATAAGAGGGGAAAAAATAATCGCCGATCGATAAATCGGGAATGCAAACACCGCAAAAAAATCAGACAATCAAACAATTCACGCCGAAAACAATTTTTTTAATTTTTGTGAAAACTGGGCTGTTACAATACAACACCACCAACAAGGGATCTCGTCCCGAGATCCAGGACGATCCGGGGGAGAGGGGGAGAGAAAAGAAAGACGACGATCTTCAACACCACCAACAAGGGACTCTGCTCCATGTCGAACGACGAACTCCGTCGAGAAAACCTTCCGCAGAGAGACGACATCGTCGGAAAAACGAAGCTGTCAGTGTCAAGAAGGGGAACGACAATGAAAGCTGGATCAAAGGACAGTGCATTTCGACGCAAGTCGTGAAAGCACCGGGCAAAAGGAGGGAGGGCAAAGGATGACTCAGATGATATCCGAAACCGGAGAAGCTAAAGGTACGACAGGAATTCCCACCTGAGCTCGGAATCGAGACAATACGCTGCAAGCAAGGCATTGTAACGGTTCCGATACTCCACACACTCGAGATCCTAGAGTTTTGAAGGGGATAAGATGAGAATAAAACACTTACGACACTTGTCCTGACCAGAGCAAGGGTAAGGAGTAAAAAGATTCCTACTCTCCGATAACTAACTTAATAAGTACAAAATGGTTTTTGTCTAGACTCGACTTCGGCCAGAGAAGGGATCCTACGGTCGGTAAGGCTCTGATACCAAGTTGTCAGGCCCGATATGCGGTATTGTTCCAGATCTAGGTGTTTCCACCCAGATCCGGGGACGAAGCACATATCGGTCCCACCGTGACATATGACAAAGCCATATGCCCCGGATTTCCAACATGATATCACAATATTATAGATACAAGGATACAACATCTCATAAAATCGGCATACAACTGCCTTGAATTCAATACAACAGAGGAAGATACATGTCTGAGTACAGACTACAATCAAAAGCCTATTGGCAAAGAGAAAAACATCGATCCCATAACCACACGGGTCCAGGACCTCCGCCGGGATCCGCCTAACTAGTCGTCGTCGAGTCTCCACATGAAACGTCCATCACCATACCTGTTGTCGATCAGGAACCCTGAAAAGAGTTTGGGGGCAGTATCATGAGTACAGAGGTACTCAGCATCCAACTGTAGTGGTCACCTGACCCAGAAAGGACTTCATCACTCGTCATTCTAGGACAACTAGTAGTTTACGGTAAGGAAGGGGTAAGTGGTGAGGTTGCTGCCGCACTAGCATTTATGAAGTGCCTAACGATCTAGAGAGTAAGATAAGATGCCAAGCATTCGATGAGGAATCGCCTCCAACAAGTTTGCTATCCACCTACTACGCAAACATAACACCTATCCTATCCTTGTCCTCCTCTTCGCATCCCGACGAAGAAGAAGTAGTCAAGGCACACACACACACGTTGATCAAGTTATATTAAGATTATCTCAGTTGTTGTTGTTTATGAACAAGGAGTAGGTCTCAAGTCGTCCATAACCGTGGACACGGCTTCTCGAAAAGATTTAACCCTGCAGGGGTGTACCAACTGCCCAACGAAGTTCAGAGAGGTTGTCAATCTCTCCGGTCTTGTTGTTCACAAAGGATAAAACGCAAGGGATAATGATAGCAAGTAAAAGCAGTAAAGTAAATATAGCTTGGAAACAGTAATGAGGATATGGACCGGGATACATGATATTCACTAGTGATGTCTCTGTCACAAAAGACGATAAAACTGCTATGCGAGGTAAACAAATTACAGAACGGCAATCGACAGGATTATGAACGCACCGCAATGCTAACTATGCTACAAAAGAAAGAAAGAGGCTCAAAAGCACGGGAAGTACGCCAATATAAGTAGACCGAAATCCATCTGCATCTACTACTAATCATCCACCTTGAGATATCTATCCAGAACATCTCGCTGGTATTAAGTTGCCAGCCCCACCCAAAGTGTAAACCCAAAGCAAACGACAACTACATTAAAAATAACTTTGCGTAAAGTAAACAATCCTTGTAACCGCGGTTACAAGCACCGTTGTTTTCCCCCTTGTGGCAACAGCACATCCCCTAGACTCATGTTTCTGTCACTCAAGCGTGTCATCGGGGGGCATGAACCCACAATCTAGCACAACGTTCCCTCTTGGAGTCACTACCTACTACTAGGCCAAAGAAATAAACAGCAACGGAGAACATGCAAGAATTACTTAGGAACAAAAATATAAGAGATAAAAACCAAATATATTACTCTATCACAATCTGAACATAATCTCATAATCCATCAGGTCCCTCCAAACTCAGCATAGCAACAGCAGAAATATTACAAAGGTGCCTCGATCATGTAGGGTAGCTCTCGAGGTCTAAACAATGAAGATCAAAGAGGGGAGGAGAACATCACATATCTACTGATCACGGACCCATGGTCCAAGGAAAACTACTCACGAGACATCCGGGGAGCATCCATGGTGGCGAGGAGACTCCCGGAGGTCAATCCTCCCTACGGCAGGGTGCCGGGAAGAGGTCTTCTGTTGCTCCCGATCTCGGAATCGCGGCGGCGGCGGAACAGAGGCGAGTTTGCGGAATAGGGTTCCTCTCTGGACTTTTCCCGTGACGGACAATAAATAGGCGAAGGGGGGCAGCCAGAGGTGGACAAGGGGCCCCAGGCGCCCCCCTGGCGCGGCCAGGGGTGGGGCCGCGCCGGGTGGCTGCCTGGTCCCCCCTGGCTCCCCTCTGGCCCCTCCCGGGCTCTTCTCGAAGCTTCCTGTACGCTGATTTTACCTGTATTTTTCCCGGAATTTTTCTGGCACTTTTTATATGGGGGGAAACTGAAATAGAAAAACAGCAGAAAACAGGAACTGGCACTGGGGTGCACTGAGTTAATAGGTTAGTCCAAATATGATCAAAAGTGTATGAAAGTGTATCTATATCATAGCAATATCACACAAAACATGCATGGAGCAAGCAGAAATTATAGATATGTTTTGGACGTATCAACATCCCCAAGCTTAATTCCTGCTCGTCCTCGAGTAGGTAAATTATAACAAGCATAATTTCTGTCGTGACATGCTAGCAACCATAAAAGAGCTTTGAAAAGTATAGCAATCAAGGTTAGATATTCAATTCAAGTCATAACATGCAAGAGTCTATATTAGCATTGAAAGAAGTAACAAAAGAACAATAGGTGCAAGAGCTCTCGCTGTCCGTGACTCGACTGTCTCCAAATGGTGTTTGCGTGCAAGAAGGGGGATAGGGAATACGATAAAAAAGTAATTTTTGTGTTGAGAACTAAATCTACTAAAGTTTCAAACTTGGTCTTCTTTGGAATCTTATCTTGACTCGTCCCCAGACCACTAGCCAGGTACAAGTCAATTTGATCCACTCCTTTTCGATATTTTGAGCACTCATGCAATGGATGAGCGTAAACACGATACTTGAAACTTAGGATGGCAAAGAGAGAAATACGGTGGAGGAGGAAGACAAAAAATGATGATAAAGGCTCACATCAATGAGGACAATCATAGGTAAGGGATGCCAAATGATAGATATGATGTGAGGAGTAGGGATTTCCATGCAACGGTTGCACATACGAGCTAAGAAACTCTCCAAAGGAACTTGTGGGGGTGCATCTAACTTGCTCGCTCATGAAGACCTAGAGCTCGTTTGAGGAGGCTCATCCTTGGAATATGCAAGCCAAGTTCTATAGTGTGAAGGTCCCCACATAGCTATATGCATAATGATCATCTCTATGGAGTACAAGGATATAAAGGGAGTACTAGTGTGGATCTATCAAAAGGATACTAGTGTTGCCCCTTTCTCTCTTTTTATTTCATTTTCTCTTTTTCTATTTGTTTTGTATTTTTTTTGTGGCCTCAATGGCTCTTTCTATTTAACTCTCATTTGTCCTCTTTGGGATCTTTTAATGTGTCCACTTTGGGATCTTTTCCTAACTTAAGGGCAACACTCTATTTACAAGGTACTCAAAACATAAAGAAGATGTAACTATCATGATGTATGCAATGTATGCCGCTGCTAGTGTAGTAGGAACATGTATACATGAAGATCAAGTCATGAAGAGGTGGAAGTTGCATGGCAATATAACTCGCAAAGGCTATGGAAATGCCTTGATAGGTAGGTATGGTGGCTGTTTTGAGGGAAGATATAAGGAGGCTTATGATGACAGAGCGTATCATGCCAAGGGTTTGGATGTACCGGCGAAGGTGGACACCAACTCTCGGAGTGAGAAGAAGGCAATGCACGACATGGGAGAGGCTAGCAAAATATGGGAAGGTGGAAGTGTCAACTTTCAATACTTACATTAGTCCGAAGAACTCATGCACTTATTATCGGTAACTCTCAATCTAATAAGGAGGTTCACAAAGAGACAAGTACCCCGAGGAGGAGTGTATGGGGGTTTGGTTATCCTTGCGCATCCTCGACTCATGGTACGTGAGTGTTCTCTGATATTCCACCCCTCAGAAGAGTAGTGATCCATCTAGTAATTAGAGTTCTCAACTAGTTTTGTAGGTTTTGAAAATAAACACGGATTGCCCAAAATACGACACCTATCACTTATAGGCTAGAGCTCTTGACACCAAAAGTTCAAACATTACTCACATCAATACCTCAAAACTATTGCAAGTTACTACTAAAATTAAATAGCAACCTCAATTACCTACTTTCAAGACAAGACACAACTCAGTGCAACAACCAACTCTCTTTAACAAGATAAACATGAAAACTAAAAAGAGTTCCAGCAAAAAACTAAACAAAAGCCAAGGCTCTTGCTAAAGACAAACTAAGACTAAAACTAAACATGACAGTAGCTATGAAAAGATAAAGAACACACAAAAAAAAGATAAGTAGGAAAAATCCTATGATGTGTTCTAAATTTTGAAAGTGGAGCGTGTTTCTCTCCCACACAAAGTAAGACGGGATCTAACTTGTTATGAACATCAATCAAAGCTAAAGAAAACTAAAGACAAAACCTAAGAGCGAGACGCTCCAAGCATAGCACATAACGCATGAAGTGATAAAAATATAGTGAGACGAAGGACGAACTGATGATTTTTGATGGAGTAGGGGATGCACGGGGGCATCCCCAAGCTTAGATTCTTGAGTCTCCTTGAATATTTGTTGGGGATGCATGGGGGCATCCCCAAGCTTGAGCACTTGACACTCCTGGATCTTCTTTCATCATCTTCCATCACACACTTGAAAACTCCCTTCATACATAACTCATCATAAGCTGATTAGAGAGGTTAGTACCCTTAATAAATAATTTTTCCCACTGGATATAAATATATTCTTGAAGAGCTACTGTTTCTTAAGAGTTCTAAAAAGTTTTTGCAAAGAAAAAGCAAGCTTAATGTTTGCAAAAGTTAGGAGAGACAAAACGTGGCAGAATCTGTGAAAAACAGAACAACAGATAGTAAAGAAATTTTTAGGGGCACTTGTGCAACTCAAATCAAAAAAATCAGAACATAAGGAAGTTTCATAATTGTATAGAGCATACTGTATAAAAATTTCAGCTCAAAAAGATGAACTGATATTTTTCTGGAATTATTCTGGTCACGAGGACAGAATCTGTTTTCTGGACAGCATGTCACAACTTTTACATCCCTTGACGTAAGAGGCTATAACTTGGCACAAAGCTGAAAAATAAAGATACAATGATGTTGCTACAGAAGTAACAATCATCAAGACACAAAAAATCAAAAATAAAACACCTAAATTCGTTGCGGGCTGCCTCCCGAAAACGCTTCTTTAGAGCCATTAGCTAGGCTTAAAGATTATGAAAGATGCTCACAAGAGAATAAGATTGAAGCAAAAGAGAGCATCAAGAAGCAAATGTGAAACACATTTAAGCCTAACCCACTTCCTGTGAATAGGTATCTTCTAAGAAAATAAATCAAAGAAGCACAAAGTGACATGCATAGGAAGGTCGAAAAAGAACAACTTCAAAACTTTCAACATGAAGAGAGGAGTTTTAGTAATATGGAAGTTTCTACAACCAAACTTCCCTCTCTCAAAGTAATTTTCAGTAGTATCATGAACAACATCAAGAATATAACTATCACATAGATCATGTTGTTCATGATCTACAAGCACACGTGTATAGTTTTCAACACGGTCTTTAGGAACATAAGATAAATGCAACCCATCACATTGAGCCTCAATAAGAGCACAATTCTCAGGAATATAAGTTGGAGATTTCAAAAGGATAATAGGAAAATCAATTGTGGGTGCAATAGCAACAATTTCATGCTTAACATGAGGAACTATAGCAAGTTCATCTCCATAAGCATCATTCATAATGGCATCATGGCCGCAAGTATAAAAGGCATCAACTTCATCAAAAAGGGATATTTCAAAAGAATCCATAGGATCATAATACTCATATAAGGTAAGATTCAAAGAGTTACTCTCATTAGAAGGTAGACATGGATGGCTCACTTCTTCCTCCTTTTGTTCGTTACTCTCCTCCTCTTTTTCATCCAAGGATCTTTCAGTTTCAGCAATTTCTTCTTCCATAGAGTCCTGCAAATCATTAGTCTCTTCCTTTGGGGGAGAGATTCTCTGAAGATGATCAGTAATGTAATAATTTGCATCGTAATTTTCCAAACAATAGATAAGTATAGCAAGACTCTCAGATTTATAAGGGGCATCATCAATATTTTTAAGAAGAGAAGTAATTTCATAGGCACCCTTATAAGCAACAAATTCTTTTATTTCCTCTGCATCATAAAAATCATAGTTTCTCTTAGCATAAGAAGCTAAGGTTTCATCATCATTGTACTCACATTGGAAAGAAAGGTGTTTGTGCCTCATAAAGCAACAAGATTCATCCCTGCAGAAATATATATTATATATTGAGCACAAGTTTCTAGCATACTCATACAACTGATGTATTTGTTTCCATAAGTGTATCCCCTTTTGAGACAAGCGGTGTTCCTTGTATCACTTTTGTTGATCCTCGGTGAATCCTCCATGCCAATAAGATCTAGTTTCAAAGAAATTAGGCATTGGTGGCAAGCACGTAACTAGACATACTATTTTTGGTATTTTTGATAAGGGACACAAAAGTAAAAACTGAAAGGTAAACTAAAAAGACTAAAAAGAAAATATAAAAGATAGTGTGCAACTCCCCTATCTTGTAGACTGGAGTCCCCGGCAACGGCGCCAGAAAACTTGCTTGATGGCTTCTCGCCCTTCGTTGGTTACCCCAAGTGGAAGGTTTGAGATGTAGTGCAGCAGCAGTTTTCCCTCGGTGAAGATACCAAGGTTTGTCTCCAGTAGGACTCCAGAGATGATAAGTAGGTGTCAGCGGCTTAACTGACGCGGACCTGCACACAGACACAGATAACTTTGTTCCCAACGAAGTTCAGAGAGGTTGTCAATCTCTCCGGTCTTGTTGTCCACAAAGGATAAAACGCAAGAGATAATGATAGCAAGTAAAAGCAGTAAATTAAATATAGCTTGGAAACAGTAATGAGGATATGGACTGGGATACATGATATTCACTAGTGATGTCTCTCTCCCAAAAGACGATAAAACTGCTATGCGAGGTAACCAAATTACAGAAGGGCAATTGACAGGATTATGAACGCACCGCAATGCTAACTATGCTACAAAAGAAAGGAAGAGGCTCGAAAGCATGGGCAGTACGCCAAAATAAGTAGATCGAAACCCATCTGCATCTACTACTAATCATCCACCTTGAGATATCTATCCAAAACATCTCGCTGGTATTAAGTTGCGAGCCCCACCCAAAGTGTAAACCCAAAGCAACAGACAACTGCATTAAAAAGAACTTTGCATAAAGTAAACAATCCTTTTAACCGCGGTTACAAGAACCGTTGTTTTCCCCCTTGTGGCAACAGCACATCCCCTAGACTCATGTTTCTGTCACTCAAGCGTGTCATCGGGGGGCATGAACCCACAATCTAGCACAACGTTCCCTCTTGGAGTCACTACCTACTACTTGGCCAAAGCAATAAACAGCAACGGAGAACATGCAAGAATTACTTAGCAACAAAAATATAAGAGATAAAAACCAAATATATTACTCTATCACAATCTGAACATAATCTCATAATCCATCAGATCCCTCCAAACTCAGCATAGCAACAACAGAAATATTACAAAGGTGCCGCGATCATGTAGGGGAGCTCACGAGGTTTAAAAAATGAAGATCAAAGAGGGGAGGAGAACATCACATAGCTACTGATCACGGACCCATGGTCCAAGGAAAACTACTCACGAGACATCCGGGGAGCATCCATGGTGGAGAGGAGACTCCCGGAGGTCAATCCTCCCTCCGGCAGGGTGCCGGGAAGAGGTCTTCTGGTGCTACAGATCTCGGAAGCGCGGCGGCGGCGGCGGAACAGAGGCGAGTTTGCGGAGTAGGGTTCCTCTCTGGAGTTTTCCCGTGACGGAGAATAAATAGGCAAAGGGGGGCAGCCAGAGGTGGACCAGGGTCCCCAGGCGCCCCTGGCGCGGCCAGGGGTGGGGCCGCGCCGGGTGGCCGCCTGGGCCCCCCTGGCTCCCCTCTGGCCCCTCCCGGGCTCTTCTCGAAGCTTCCTATACGCTGATTTTTCATGTATTTTTCCCGGAATTTTTCTGGCACTTTTTATATGGGGGAAAACTGAAATAGAAAAACAGCAGAAAACAGGAACTGGCACTGGGGTGCACTAAGTTAATAGGTTAGTCCAAATATGATCAAAAGTGTATGAAAGTGTATCTAGATCATAGCAATATCACACAAAACATGCATGGAGCAAGCAGAATATATAGATACGTTTTGGACGTATCAGGCTCCGCACGCACGCCCATCACTCTCAGTTGCTACCCATCACAGGCAACCATTTTATGATTTAGTTCCAAGAGATCTGAAACGACAGGTCCCTCTAACTAACAACGAACAAATCCGGGTGGCCCCGGTGAGTCGACACCCAACTCAAAAGCCGGTCGCGCTCTCGAATCGGTCTCTACCGTCTGACTCGGGTTTGGATAGCCGGTTAATCACACATGGGAAACCGGGTCCTCAGCCGAACAAGGTGGGCCAGGAAGGGAACTATGTCCTCACTGGTCCAGGTTGGTTTGAAAACTACTGGCAGCTGACCAGCACACACACGGTTTCAAATGGTAAATCAGCTTAGGCCACCACTAGAAATGTTTGAAGCTAGGTAGGTAAGAAAATGGGACCCCCTAAAATCCCAAACGCGGTTAGGCACGCTCAGTCTTAAAACCAATACCCGGAACTCGGATCCTAGGTGACTCGAATGGAACAAAGCGTCGGGGCGGGATAGCCTAGACCTTCCATCCTTCGTCGAATATAGTCAACATTATAATAATCATATCATCAACAACAATATAACAATGTGATATCCCAAACCAAGGAGTAACAGGGTAACATCGTAGCATCCTAAGCATGCATACTAAGCAGGGGATGAGCAACGAGCAATAGTAACATAGCAGTACAAGGTTTGGTGGGAAGGGACATGGCTGTATCGGTTTGAAAGAGGCTGTAAACATGTGGTAGGATCAAACATCGAACCTAACCTAGACTAGCATGCAAACCGCTGGATGAAATAGAATGGATCATAAGTAATGTATAGTCCTTGCCTATTGATAAGTGGGGTTCCGAAGGTGTAGTCGATCGCAAACTCACGTCGTCTCCGAGAGGTACCCGCGGAAGCACACAAGACGGTAAACACTGGAAATCAATCAACGAGCAAGCACTCTATTACTACGAGGTAAACACGAGAAAGCATCAACAAGAAGGCAACACGAGACATCGCACGTACCGTCGAGAGCGGTTACTAACAGGTTAAGCGGAGTACTCGTCACACACGACGAATACCGCACGTTTAGAAAGGTTCAAGTTGTATAGCTATAGGTGATCAACCAACGGTTATTAACATGGAAACTCAAGCAAGCATGGCATAGCACACAAACATGGCAAGAGGTGAAGCACAAAGTAAACTATCTATGCTAATCAATTTAAGTGAGGCACAACCTAAACATGGCATAACACTAAATGCCGCACGATGATTAAAACATTTGGTACTGTTCTGTCCTAAACCATATTTTAGGTTGGTTAACAACAGCATACAAAATCATAAACACAAAGTACACAAAAAACTAATCAAGTTACATATAAAGAACACTCCAAACGGAGTTACGGTTAAAAAGATATAAGCAAAACAAGTTACGGGCACAATCTGCCAACATCACAAAGCACACTTTAGAGCAATGCATAAACAGGATAATCAATGCAGACATGCTCACAAATGATGTGGAACTAAAGTAGACATGACAGGGAAGGCATGGCAATGAGAATCATGCAAAAAGGCATCATAGATCAAAAGATATTAAGCATGCAACATGGCATCGGAACGTTACAGACTTAGAGAAAAACAGAGGTGGCTGTCAAAAACAGTGGCATAGCAACTTTGGAGCTCAATAACTAAATGACCAGCAAGCATATCATAACAATGCAATACATGTAATGAAAGTAGACATGATCCTTAACAATATGCAATTGGAATCACTCAATTCCGATAAACGGTCGCGACACACTCGTCGACCGAAGTTGCAAAAAATTATAAACAGCAGCACACTAACAGCAGGGTAGCTACTTTGGAGCACGATACAAGCATGATGCAGCAAGCAATTATGGCATGTGAATGCATGAAACTGAAGTAGAAACAATGCTTAACGCAACGCAAAATGAATCACTCAATTCCGACGTACGGTTGCGACGCAACCGTCGCCCGAAGTTTCAATCAAGCAACAGTTTCAGCAAGTTTAACAGCAACAGTTGCAATTAACGATCTGATGCCCTGTTTAGCACACAATTACACAATCAAGATGACCTCAAATGCAAATGCTCACAAAAGATGAATTGAAGTACACGCAATTCTGAGCAATTTTCCTTTTGAAGGCACGTTCATCGGAGCTACGGTTTACTCGTTAACTACACCGCAAAATTGAATTAGCAGCAGTTTTCCTCCAGACTTGGTGAAAAAAATAACAGACAAGAAAAAAAATACAGTAAAAAAATAAAAACGGGCCTCACCCTAATGGGCTCGGCCCAACTGGCGGGTGGGAGACTGCGGCTGGGACAGGCCTGGCGAGGTGGGCCGCGCCTGCCTCACGGGCCCATGAGGCGGCGACGGTTGGCCGGCTCGGGGCTCCTCCCGAGCCCGATGGCGCTGGCGGCGGCCGGCCGAGTCCGGTGGCAACCTGGTGCGGCTGCGGGGTGGATCCGCGACGCGGAAGGGAGGGGCGCCCGCGGTGAGGTCCAAGGTGGCGGGGGAGGTCTCGGGCGCTGGGGTCCGACCGCGGTGGTGGCCTGGCGTGCCGGCCATGGCGAGGAGGAGACCAGCCGGTCCCTGGCTGCAGCCGGTTTCCTGCAGGGGGAGACGAGGGGGCGGTGAGAGGAGACGGGGGAGAGGAGAAGGAAGGGCGCGAGGGAGGAGGCGAATCGGCGTGGGCTCGCCGGCCAGCCTGCCGGAGCGCGGGCGGTGGCGGCTTGCTGCCCTCGGGCGCGGAGGCGGAGGGAGTTGGAGGAGAGATAGGGTGGTGGAGGCTGGGAGGCGACGTGGCACATCCAGGGCCGTCAGATCGGCCGATCTGACGGTCCAGGACCCATTGGGCTGATTCCAGATCTGGGAGCTATGTGTTGGACGAAAATGGGGGTGTTTTTGGGGCAAAGTGGAGGGGGTGGCTACAATTTTTTGGCTAGGGAAACCCTAGAAAGGGGTGGGAGTGTGGTGGTCTTTATATAGCCCAGGTGGCTGGAAGTTTGCAAAAACATCCCCGGTTTTTCTCTCACGCGTGCGGTGCTCACGTTTCTGACCGCCGGGGGTCCATAGTACCTCCGATTCGGGTAAAACTTCGAACTGCGCGATCAGCGCGTTGAGCCGGAGGCGTTCATCTCGCGCTGGAACCGTTCCGAGAAAACTATCCGGCGCGCTATAAAAATATCCCGTTTACTTATTAAACGGGTTTTTTCGTTCCGTTGGCTGCGGCTGGTCTCGTGCGGTTTTCGCGGCGGTGATCGGGTGAAACCCGGTGTAGCAAAGGTCGAGTGTCATGGTGGCAAGCGTCGGTCTCCGTCCGATACGAGATAAGAGGGGGGAAAATTATCGCCGATCAATAAATCGGGAATGCAAACACCACAAACAAATCAGACAATCAAACAATTCACGCCGAAATCAATTTTTTTAAGTTTTGTGAAAATTGGGCTATTACAATATAGGAAGGTAGGGTGGACTCAAGTGGAATAACTGGTTTGAAAAGGAGTTTGGATACAAAAGAAGAATTCCGCTTAGTGTGAGCGAAGGCTAGCAAAAGACTGGGAAGCGACCAACTAGGGAGCAATAATTGTCATAATCATGCAGAGCGACAAATCAACATGGAATCGGGCATGAAAGTGATATAACTATTCTGAAATAAAAAGGTCATCAAGGCATGATAGACATTATAGTCATAAACATGTGTGAACATGTGCCAAGTCAATCCAAGAATTATCCAAAGGGAAATACCACTTCAATATGCCAAACCGTGAACAATGCAATGCATGTAAATCATTCCAACAACATAATATGCACCCTAGCTATTTGAGATCAGCCACAAAGAAAGCATGAACACTGGGAAAGCATTGTAAACATAGCACTATGTCGCTACAAGATGGTCTCTAGATCATAAGTACATGCATATGTACAAAAGTAGAAACAAAAAGAGTTCATACCGGTTTTCCTTGTTGCTTCCCTTTCGTCGATCTTCGTCATTACTGCCTTGTCACTTGCACGACCGAACGTGGGAAATATAATCAAATGCAATCACGGACTCGAGATGAACTCTGAAAACAAAGCAAACTAAAGAGAGAAAGGAAATATTTTTGGGTTTTAAAGGGTTTTACAAAAGAAAAAGAAAAGAGAAATCTTTTTGTTGTTTCTTCAAATTAAAAGAACAAAGAAGAACGGGCAAAAACTTCGAAAAGATCCAAGCAAACAAAATAAAAAATGGATAATACAATGGAAAAGGGAGAAGGGCACATACTCCCCCAAGCTTAGGCTTTTGGCCTAAGTTGGTAGAAGCTACTGCCCCCAGGAGCCTCCTGCTCCGGGGTAGTACGGGTGAGTCCAAGAGTCGAACGAGCCCTCCGGTGCGTACACCGAAGTATCGGTGTAACAGCCCAGATTTCACAAAAATTAAAAATTTGTTTTCGGTGTGAATTTTTTGATTGCCTGATTTGTTTGCGGTGTTTGCATCCCCGATTTATCGATCAGCGATTATTTTCCCCCTCTTATCTCGTATCGGACGGAGACCGACCCTTGCCACCTTGACACTCGACCTTTGCGACACCGGGTTTCACCCGATCACCATCGCGAAAACCGCACGAGACCAGCCGTAACCAACGGAACGAAAACCCCGTTTAATAATTAAACGGGATATTTTTATAGCGCGCCGGAAAGTGTTCTCTGAACGGTTCCAGCGCGAGGGGAACGCCTCCGGCTCGACACGCTGATCACGCAATTCGAAGTTTTACCCGAATCGGAGGTACTGCGGACCCCCGGTGGTCAGAAACGTAAACCCCGCACGCGCGAGAGAAAAACCGGGGATGTTTTTGCAAACTTCCAGCCACCTGGGCTATGTAAAGACCACCACACTCCCACCCCCTTCTAGGGTTTCCCTGAGCCAAATTTGCAGCCACACCCCCAGATCTGGTCCAAATTTTCGTCCAACAGCCCCATTTTTCGCAACCCTAGCCCCCAGGCGATCTGGACCGTCAGATCCGGAGATCCGACGGCCCAGATGCGCCCTGGCCTCCACCAACCTCCGTGCACCCATCCCACGCCCGAAGCCCCGAGCCTCCGTCGCACCCGCTCCGGCCAGCCGGCCAGGACACCGCCGGCCATCTTCTCCTTCTCCCCGCGGCAGCCTCCCTCTCCTCTCCGCGTCCATCTTCTCCCCTGACCGCCTCGCCTCTGTGTGCAGGTTCGGCGCCGGCTGCCATGGCCGCCATGGCCGACGAGGACGTCCGTCGCCCCGGGTCCGTCGCGCCTCCCCTGCACCACGACCCGGACCGAGCCGCCTCCTCTACGGCGCCCCGCCTCGCCGCGGCCCCTCGCCGCCCCTGTTTCCGGCGTGCCTCGCCGGCAGCCACCACCGTCGCCGCTGCGTCCAGCCGTCGGGACGAGGCACGGGAGCCGCCACCCTCCAGTGCGCCACGGGTGGGCCGGCCTCACCCCGAGGCCCACCACCTCGCCTGGTCCCTCACGGCCCAGGCCGCCCCTCCTCCTGGGCCACGGCCCAACAATGAGGCTCCCCCCTTTTTTTATTTTTTTATTAGTTCTGTTTTTTTTTCTGTTGGGCCCAGTAGCCTAGTTTCGGCCCAGTAGACTTTTTTTTCCTTTCTAGGTTTTTTTGTATTATTTAGGCAGATTGTATTGTTTATTTTTGCGGTAGCTATAACTTTTCACCGGTAGCTCCGATGGAGACGCTTTCTACATGAAAGTTGCTCCGTTTTGCGCGTAGATTATTAAAATGTTGCTTGTTGCCATGTTTGACTTTGTTTACATGTTGTATACCTGCTAATTACACTGCCTGCCACTTTAACTGTAACTGCTATAACTTTTTAACCGTTGCTCTGTTTAAAATGTTCTTTATATGTAACTTGACTAGAATTGCATGTAGATTGTGTTTATGCTGCTCTTGCTTGCTAATAAAAATAATAAAATTATGTTTAGGGCAGAACAGTACCAAATTCTATTTTTATCGTGGGGTCCGCAATAGTTTTCCATGTCTAGGATTTCACCCCACTTAAATTGACTAGCTTAGGTAGTTTATTTATGCTTCACCTCTTGCCATGTTTGTGTGCTATGCCATGCTTGAGTGAGATGCCATGTTAACAAACTTTGTTGATCACCTGTAACTAAACAACTTGAACCGATTTTAAACGTGTGGTATCGTCGTGTGTGACGAGTACTCCACTTAACCTGTTAGTAACCGCTCTCGACGGTTGGTGCGATGTCTCGTGTTGCCTTCTTGTTGATGCTTGCTCGTGTTTGCCTCGTAGTAATAGATGCTTGCTCATTGATTGCTTTCCAGTGTTTACCGTCTTGTGTGCTTCCGCGGGTACCTCTCGGAGACGATGCGAGCTTGCGATCAACTACACCTTCGGAACCCGACTTATCAACAGGCAAGGACTATACATTACTTATGATCCATTCTATTTCAACCAGCGATTTTCATGCTAGTATAGGTTAGGTTCGATGTTTGATCCTACCACATGTTTAGAGCCTCTTTCAAACCGATACAGCCATGTCCCTTCCCAGCAAACCTTGTACTGCTATGTTACTATTGCTCGTTGCTCAGCCCCTGCTTAGTATGCATGCTTAGAATGCTACGATGTTACCCTATTACTCTTTGGGTTGGGATATCACATTATTATATTGTTGTTGATGATATGATTATTATAAATGTTGACTATATTCGACGAAGGATGGAAGGTCTAGGCTATCCCGCCCCGACGCTTTGTTCCATTCAAGTCTCTTAGGACCCGAGTTCCGGGTATTGGTTTTAAGACTGAGCGTGCCTAACCGCGTGTGGGATTTTATGGGGTCCCCTTTTCTTACCTACCTAGCTTCAAAAATTTCCAGTGGTGGCCCAAGCTGATTTACCATTTGAAACCGTGTGTGTGCTGGTCGGCCGCCAGTTGTTTACAAACCAACCTGGACCAGTGAGGACTTAGTTCCCTTGCTGGCCCACTTTGTCCAGGTGAGGACCCGGTGTCCCATGTGTGATTAACCGGCTATCCAAACCTGCGACAGACGGTTGAGACCAGATCGAGAGCGCGGCTGGCTCCTGAGATGGATGTCGACTCACCGGGGGCCACCCAGATTTGTTCGTTGTTAGTTAGAGGGACCTGTCATTTCGGATCTCTTGGAACTAAATCATAAAATGGTTGCCTGTGATGGGTAGCAACTGAGAGAGATGGACGTGCGTGCGGAGCCTCGTAATGGGCAGTTGGTACACCCCTGCAGGGTTAAATCTTTTCGAGAAGTCGTGTCCACGGTTATGGACGACTTGAGACCTACTCCTTGTTCATAGACAACAACAACTGAGATAATTTTAATATAACTTGATCAACGTGTGTGTGTGCCTTGACTGCTTCTTCTTCATCGAGATGCGAAGAGGAAGACAAGGATAGGATAGGTGTTATGTTTGCGTAAGTAGTTGATAGCAAGACTTGTTGGAGGCGATTCCTCATCGAATGCTTGGCTTCTTACCTTACTCTCTAGATCGTTAGCCACTTCATAAATGCTAGTGCGGCAGCAACCTCACCACTTACCCCTTACTTACCGTAAACTACTAGTTGTCCTAGAATGACGAGTGATGAAGTCCTTGTTGGGTCAGATGACCACTACAGTTGGATTCTGAGTACCTCTGTACTCATGATACTACCCCCAAACTCTTTTCAGGGTTCTCGATCGACAACAGGTATGGTGATCGACATTTCACGTGGAGACTCGACGACGACTACTTAGGCGGATCCCGCCGGAGGGCCTGGACCCGTGTGGTTATGGGGATCGATGTTTTCTCTTTGCCAGTAGGCATTCGATTTTAGTTTGTACCCAGACATGTATCTTCCGCTGTTGTATTGTATTAAGGCAGTTGTATGCCGATTGTATGAGATGTTGTATCCTGTATCTGTAATGTTGTGATATCATGTTGGAAATCCGGGGCATATGGCTTTGTCATATGTCGCGGTGGGACCGATATGTGCTTCGTCCCCGGATTTGGGTGGAAACACCTAGATCTAGAACAGTACCACATATCGGGCCTTACAATCGGGTCCTCCCATGAGGAAGGGCATGCGCTCCAAGTAGAAGAAGACCCCTCACCCTGCTGGGTGAAGGTCTCCCCTTGAAAGGTGGGAACTCCCCATGCTCCTCATCGTCGGGCACAACCCCCTCCATGGGGTTATGCAGCTGGTACTGATCCATGAACTCATAAAACTGGATATCATTGAAGGACCATCCGTTCCTGCGAGTGTTATGAAACAAAAGAGGTGCAAGTAGACGGATCTCACGAGTAATGGTCTTTTCAAACCTCAAAATATAAACAAGGTTACCAAACTGGGAAGTCATGGTAACAAACTTATGCCTCTTCATAGCAGCAAGATCGAGACGTCTGTATGAAAGGGGAACATCATCAGGATGCGGGGTGCGATTAAGAGACTCAACGATAAGCGTGGTGTAAACACCACCATATAAATCGCCCTTATTACTGTTCATAACAAGGCGCCGAACAATTAAGGCATCCACAGTATAATAATTCTTATCAGAGAGGGCGTTCGCATAGATAGCAAAATCTGGTGCAGAACCATTGCTCGTGTTGTCACGAGCCAACACACCTCTAGCAATAAAGTAAACGAAATATCTGATGTGTGGGAATAAAATGCTGGAAATCTTTGTACGCAGAATGTCTCTCTCCTCCTGGTAATTGATACGTCCAAAAAGAATCACTATTTTATATCGTAATTTCATCCTATTCATTGATATATTCCACTTTAAAGTATTGTTCTTATGTTGTTTTGGCTTGTTTTACACAGTTTACAACTTTCCGGTGCCGAAGCAGCAGAACCAGAATTCAGCGGTGAAAAGTGGGCACCAAGTGGCTGAATCAGATCAATTCCAAAATGCGATGAAAATTTACGGGGATCTTTTTTATGGGAATTGACTGGGGATCACTGAAGACAGAAGTGAGGGGACCCACCAGGCAGCCAGAAAGGTGCCTGGCGTGGCCCCCCTCCTGGCCACGCCAGGCACCCTCCTGGATGCCTGGTGGCCCCCCTCGGTGCCCCCTCTCACCTATAAGACCCCCTGGGGTGAAAACCCTAAATACAGAAGATTTTCCGTGTTTCTCCGCCACCACGGGGCGGAAACCTACAGAGGAGAAAAGCCATCTCCGGCGGGCAGATTCCGCCGGGGAGATCACCTCCCGGAAGGGGAGATCGTCGCCATCATCATCATCATCTTCACAGGCATCATCGAGATCATCATCAACATCATCCCCAACATCAGCACCATCCCAATCTCCATCCCATCTCATCTCACAATTGCAACTTGTGTTGTAATCCGTACTATCTATCCTCTCTACTCTGTTGGTGTTGATTACTACTTTGTGGTGAATGCTATTGAGTTTTGTTGGAGAAATATCATTGTGTCCAGATTGTTTGCCACCCATCTATCACCTCTGATCATGATCTCTTTTATGTCTTGTGAGTAGTTACTTTAGTTCTTGAGAACATGGGAGAAGTCTAGTTGTTAGTAGTCATATGATGTTGAAGTATTATGTGTTGTTTGATACTTAAGTTGTGTTGTTATTTCTCTAGTGGTGTTATGTGAGTCGAACACTTAACACTTCACCTTTCAAGCGCCTAGAGGAATACATTGTGCACAAAGGATGCTTATGGTGGGTTGCCGGAGTGACAGAAACCTGAACCCCCAGTTCGCACACTTTTGCACAAGGGAGTTATGGATCCTTGATCGTAATGATGTGGTTAGGCTTATGCCTTAATTACTACCTTGTATTTGCGGATTCTTGCAAGGTGTGTAATCATAAGGGCACACTTATCTTAGTCTAGAAGGTGTACTAGCATTGATCTACCCACCAACACTTATCAACACAATACATATTACTTGGCGGAGTATGGTGAAAGTAACTTGGCTATCTCTCCCGTGTGTTCTGGAGAACGCTTTAGCTTTTATAAGTTTAGTTCCTAGGCTTATCCTTGTGAAAGGATTGGGCCACTTATTACTCCGCAGTTACCCTGTTTACTTTTCTTGTCTTTTACTTTTCTGTTGCTTAAACCAAAAACCCCTAAATATTTATCTTTGAGTGTGTGCAGCCCTTCCTTATCCAGTGTCACTTATCAGCACCTTCTTCTCCTCGTGGGATCGACATCCTTATTTATCGAAAAGATACAATTGAGGCCCTAGACTTGTGGGTTATCAAGAATCGTTTATTGGCGCGGTTAACAGGGGAGGCGACCCAACTAAACCTATTAACTTCATCGCCATCAACGAGCTTTTATGGCGCCGTTGCCGGGGAGTGTAGCGCTATTGGTAAGTGAAGCCGGTAAGGAAACCTTTATTTTCTATTGTTACCTTCAGTCCTTATGGACTCTGCTACTGTTGGTTTGTTGCTGGTAAGGAGCCGCCCCACGACTGTGGTGTTCAGTCCTACCCCTACTAAAATTGTGCCCTATAAAATACCACGTGGTATTATTGATCATGTCTTGTCTAATCGTTATACAGGAGAAGGACATCCGGGAGAACACCTGCTATATTTATCACAATTATGTTCTTTATTTAAGCTTGCAGGTGTAACGATGGAGTTCGTCATGAAGAAACTATTCTCCATATCACTCAAAGATAAAGCTTCAGATTGGTATAAGCTACTCGATAACTCTGATCTGCTTGAATGGCCAGAGCTTATGTCTCTCTTTTATGCAAAGTTTTATCCTCTTCGTGAAATTCACCAAGACAGGAACTACATCTATAAATTTTGGTCTCGCGACGGAGAGAGTCGCTCAAGCTTGGGGGAGACTGAAGTCCCTGATGCTCAAATGCCCAAACCATGAGCTCCCCAAGGAAATTATACTTACAAATTTTTATGCCAGGCTTTCTCGTCAGGACAAGGAGATGTTGGATGCCTCCTCTAGCGGGGTATTCCAGACCAGAAGTATGAAAGAAAAATGGGATCTTATAGAAAGGATCCAGAAGAACACTGAAGACTGGGAAATTGATAAAGGTATTGAACCCGCTATAAACTATGAGTATGACTACATTGAGAGTTATGTGAAGACTGATTACTTTAAGACCTTTTTCTCTAAAATTGGTCTTCATTCCCAGCTAATGGTTGACTTTTGCAAGGACTTTGCATCTCATATTGATTCTTCTAAGAAGAAGGAGAGTCAACATCATAAAACTTTCAAGGAGTCACATATTGAGATTAATGTTACTAATCCTGTTTTACCTGCAGTTGTGTATGAACAGCCTCCTTATCCCTCAAGGATAAAGGAGCACTCTTTTGTTACAGGTATTCTAAACAAAAACGGAAGGACGACTGACGAACCTGAGGACATGATCAAAGTCAAGCCTCAAGTTGCAATGGTCAAGGATCTGGTAACTAGTGATATTAAAGAATCCACTATTAGTTTTTGTGCTGTTTCCACTAACATTGTCACAGCCAAGAACAAAGGCCCAATTTCAGGTACACCAGTTATATCTGTCAAAATAGGAGATCATAATTACTATGGGCTATGTGATTTGGGATCTAGCGTCAGCGCTATTCCCTTCACACTTTATCAAGAGATCATGCACGAGATTCACCCGTGTGTGATTGAGGACATTGATGTCACGATTCATCTTGCAAATAAATGAACAATCTCTCCAGTTGTGATTGTGAGAGATGTTGAAGTACTCTGCGGGAAGGTAAAATATCCTACTGACTTTCTTGTACTTGGTTCAGTGCAAGATAAAATTTTCCCTATTATGTTTGGTAGGCCCTTCCTCAGCACTTGTGGAGCTATAATAGATTGCAAGAAAGGTAAAGTTTCTGTTGAATTCAATGGTGAGCCGTATGAATTTATTTTTTCTAAGTTTTCTAAGAATCCTCGTGGTACTGACTTGGCAAGTAATGACAAAATTATTGAAGAAATTGCTTCTATTGCTATACCTCCTAATGATACTTTGCATCAATTTATGGAAGACCACGAGAATGACATAAATATGCAGGAGAGGGATGAACTAGAAGACATATTTTTAAGACAAACTCCTATCCTGAAGCACAACCTCCCGGTTGAACCTTTAGGAATCCTCTCGCAACCAAAAGAAGACCCGGTGTTTGATCTAAAACCACTACCCGATACGCTCAAGTATGCTTATTTAGATGAAAATAAATTATATCCTGTTATTATCAATTCTAACCTTTCAGGGTATGAAGAAGAGCTATTATTGGAGACACTCCGCAGACACCGAGGTGCTATTGGCTATACTCTTGATGATCTCAAGTGTATTAGTCCATCCATTTGCCAACATGCTATCAATTTCGAACCCGATGCTAAACTAGTTGTTGATCATCAACGACGGTTGAACCCAAAGATGAAGGACGTGATTAGGACGGAGGTTCTCAAACTTCTAGCCGCAGGTATCATCTATCCTATAGCTGATAGTAAGTGGGTAAGTCCCGTTCATTGTGTTCCTAAGAAAGGAGGTATAACTGTTGTTCCTAATGATAAAAATGAACTAATACCTCAGAGGAATATTATTGGATATAGAATGTGTATTGATTTCAGGAAGTTGAACAAGGCTACAAGGAAGGACCACTGTCCTCTGCCCTTTATTGATCAGATGCTCGAGCGGCTGTCTAAAAACACCCACTTCTGCTATCTTGATGGGTATTCTGGATTCTCCCAGATTCACGTTAAGACAGCGGATCAAGAGAAGACCACCTTTACGTGTCCTTACGGTACTTATGCTTATAGGCGTATGCCTTTTGGTTTGTGTAATGCACCTGCTACTTTTCAGAGGTGTATGTCTGCAATATTTCATGGTTTCTGTGAGGAGATTGTAGAAGTTTTCATGGACGACTTTTCCATCTATGGAAACTCCTTTGACCACTGTCTCCACAATCTTAATAAAGTTTTGCAGAGATGTGAAGAAACGAATTTGGTGCTCAATTGGGAGAAGTGCCATTTCATGGTTAACGAAGGGATAGTTCTTGGACACAAGATTTCCGAAAGGGGAATTGAAGTGGACAAGGCAAAAATTGAAGCTATTGAAAGGATGCCATATCCAAGGGACATCAAAGGTATTCGTAGTTTTCTAGGTCATGCTGGTTTCTATAGAAGATTTATCAAGGACTTTTCTAAGACCTCGAGACCCCTTACCAATCTTCTCCAGAAGAATTCTCCTTTTGTATTTGATGAAGATTGTAAGGAAGCTTTTGAAGTTCTTAATAAATCCTTGATAACCGCTCCGATAGTACAACCACCTGACTGGAATTTGCCCTTTGAAATTATGTGTGATGCTAGTGGTTTTGCTGTTGGAGCTATTTTAGGACAAAGGGTTGACAAAAAGTTCAATGTCATCCACTATGCCAGCAAGACACTTGATAGTGCTCAAAAGAATTATGCTACCACCGAGAAGGAATTCTTGGCAGTGGTGTTTGCTTGTGATAAGTTTCGGCCGTATATTGTTGATTCTAAAGTTATTATTCATACTGACCATGATGCCGTTAAGTATCTTATGCAGAAAAAGGACGCCAAACCAAGACTCATTAGATGGGTACTCCTTCTTCAAGAATTTGATTTGCAGATTGTCGATAGAAAAGGAGAACACAATCCGGTGGCGGATAATCTTTCAAGGATGGAAGATATCCCGCACGATCCTATTCCAGTCAATGACAATTTCCCAGATGAACAGCTTGCTGTTGTAAAAGTACAATCTCATTCCGACCCTTGGTTTGCAGATTATGCTAATTTTATCGTTGCAAATTTTTTGCCTCCAGGTTTTACATTTCAGCAGAGGAAGAAATTCTTCACGGATTTGAGGCACTACTTTTGGGATGACCCACATCTTTTCAAAGAATGCGCGGGCGAGATCGTGAGAAGATGTATACCGGAGCACGAGCAGCAGGACATTCTTCGACAATGTCACGATAGTCCCTATGGAGGACATCATGCCGGTGAAAGGACCGCACATAAAGTTTTACAATCAGGTTTTTATTGGCCTACTCTTTTTAAAGACGCCCGAAGGTACGTTTTATCTTGTGATAAGTGTTAGAGATTTGGTAACATTAGTAGGATACATGAGATGCCTATGAATTACTCACTAGTGATCGAACCTTTCGATTGCTGGGGTTTTGATTTTATGGGTCCTTTTCCTCCTTCACACAAGTACACACACATCTTAGTTGCTGTTGATTATGTAACCAAGTGGGTTGAAGCAATCCCCACTGAGAGTGTTGATCACTAGACATCTTTGAAAATGCTCAAGGATGTAATTTTTCCTAGGTTTGGAGTACCAAGGTAACTCATGACAGATGGAGGGTCACACTTCACGCATGGAGCTTTTAGGAAAGCTCTAGCCTAGTACGATGTCAATCATAGGATTGCATCATCGTACCACCCTCAAACTAATGGGCAAGTTGAGCTCACCAATAGGGAGATCAAGTTGATCTTACAGAAGACAGTAAACAGTTCTAGAAAGGACTGGTCAAAGAAGTTAGGAGATGCTTTGTGGGCGTATAGAACTGCTTACAAAAACCCCATGGGCATGTCTCCGTACAAAATGGTCTATGGCAAGGCTTGCCATTTACCATTAGAGTTAGAGCACAAGGCTTTCTGGTCTGTCAGAGAGCTAAATGCTAACCCAAAGTTAGCTGGTGAAAAGCGTCTCATGAACTTGACTTCTCTAGATGAGTGGAGGAGTGAAGCTTAAAAGAGCGCTAAAATGTTCAAGGAAAAGGTAAAGAAGCGGCACGATAAAAGAGTTCTGAAACGTGAATTTAATGTTGGTGATAAAGTTTTATTGTTTAGATCTCGTTTTAGGTTTTCTCTAGGTAAACTAGTTTCCAGATGGGAAGGGCCTTTTCTTATCGAAGAAGTATATCGGTCTGGTGCAATCAAGATCAATAATTTCGAAGGCACCAAACCCCAAGTTGTGAATGAAAAAATACTCAAACATTATATGGAAGGTGATCCAATCAATGTGGATGTAAACATGATATATATAAGAACTCATGACGAGCATGTTGCAACCCAGTTTTAGACTCCAGTAGGAGAAAAATAAGAAAAGGTATGTATTACGGTTAGGAAACATCGTGAACGTCAATAAAAGTTTACTTTTCAAAGTTTTTGCAAAATTAGGAAAATTCCAAGCCCGAGTGGATCCAGAGAAGAGTTCCAGGGGGCCCAGGAGGCCTCCTGGCGTGACCCCCCTCCTGGCCGCGCCAGGCACCCTCCTGGGTTCCCTAGATTCTGACTCCGACTCCACCTAGGCTTGAAACCTTCCTTCTGTTGTGGAAATTTTTGCTATATATTTGCCCGGATAGTCCCGGCACCGTATCTCTTGATTTCGCATGTTTTCTTTCTTGGTCTGTTTCTGCCAGCTTGAAAAGCCGTTGCTACAGATGTCTTCTTGTGGCTCGAGCAGAGAGGACTTCTTGGGATGGCGTCTACGTCATGTTCAGAAGGATCTTAATCAAGGGAAGCACGTTGATTGGGCTACCGAAGAAGAAATTGCCGCAAGACAAGCGGAGATGGAGCGCTCCGTGAGAGAGGAAGTCAAGACTATCACTGCCCAACAACAAGGAGGTCCAAGCAATCCCATCATGGTGGGATCTGTCCAACCTCAATATGATCTTTCTCTTAACCTTTCAGGGCCCTCCACTTCACTTGAAGATCAACGCATGCTTTCCACCATCTCCGAGGCCTACCGCATCACCAACCAACTCATTGAAGATTTCCGTGTACTAAAAATACAAGTGGAAGTCTTGGAGTTAGAGAACCGAACCCTTCGTCGTATCATCAGGGATCTGAAGAAACAACCACAACAAGATGAGGAGTAAATCTCCTCGGGAAATGGCATCCCCTTGGCTTGTTCCAAGCTTGGGGGAGTGCCGGGTATCTTTATCTTTATCTTTGTCTTTAGGAGTCAAGTAGAGTGGTATCATGTCTAGGGAAGTTACTTTATGAAATAGGTGTTTCTTTGAGGTCTATCACTCCTTTTGTGGAGAGCTTTGTATCCGTGAGTGTGGAGTCGTCTATGAAGGAATATTAATGAGAAGTCTATTGGTTTCTTCACTGCACTCGGTATTCTCTTCACGCAATCGACATTATGAGCTGATTCTTATGGGGAGTATTGACCTTATATCAGGTATGGCTCCAAAAACTTTATTTAAATCTTGGCAAGTATAGCTTTGGTCATAGCAACAAGCATGTTTTCTCAAAGTAGCGACATAGCCAAAACCTTTGTGTTATTATGCTTGAAGTGTTATCTTGGCAAGTGTTATGTTTCATGCTAGTTTTAATGTTTATGCTTTGTATTGCTTGCATCTAAGTTGTCAACAATTGTCTGGTCTCTCAAAGCCTTGCTAGACAAAACTCTGTACTAAGCGGAATTCTGCTTGTACTTCCATACCCTGAAACCAACATCTTCCACTTGAGTCCACCATACCTTCCTATTTGTGGTATTCCACTACCACTCCTAAAGTATATAATTTGTGTGCTATCTCTAGATGTTCAAAATCTTATGTTTTGTGCCACTGATTCGGCTCATGAGGAAGTGGTGGGTAACCCATGATCTTCTTAATTTGGACAAGTTTTATCTTGGGATTGCATGTCTAATCTGCAAACCCCTAATACGAGAAGGGACTGGCATGAGTGCCCAGCTCGTAAAAGATAAATACTAACACACAAGTTCCTTCTCCCATTTATGAATGATAAACAAAGGAATTTAAGGGGATGTGATCTTTGTCTTTAGGAGTCAAGTAGAGTGGTATCATGTCTAGGGAAGTTACTTTATGAAATAGGTGTTTCTTTGAGGTCTATCACTCCTTTTGTGGAGAGCTTTGTATCCGTGAGTGTGGAGTCGTCTATGAAGGAATATTAATGAGAAGTCTATTGGTTTCTTCGCTGCACTCGGTATTCTCTTCACGCAATCGACATTATGAGCTGATTCTTATGGGGAGTATTGACCTTATATCAGGTATGGCTCCAAAAACTTTATTTAAATCTTGGCAAGTATAGCTTTGGTCATAGCAACAAGCCTGTTTTTATCAAAGTAGCGACATAGCCAAAACCTTTGTGTTATTATGCTTGAAGTGTTATCTTGGCAAGTGTCATGTTTCATGCTAGTTTTAATGTTTATGCTTTGTATTGCTTGCATCTAAGTTTTCATCAATTGTCTGGTCTCTCAAAGCCTTGCTAGACAAAACTCTGTACTAAGCGGAATTCTGCTTGTACTTCCATACCCTGAAACAAACATCTTCCACTTGAGTCCACCATACCTTCCTATTTGTGGTATTCCACTACCACTCCTAAAGTATATAATTTGTGTGCTATCTCTAGATGTTCAAAATGTTATGTTTTGTGCCACTGATTCGGCTCATGAGGAAGTGGTGGGTAACCCATGATCTTCTTAATTTGGACAAGTTTTATCTTGGGATTGCATGTCTAATTTGCAAACCCCTAATACGAGAAGGGACTGGCATGAGTGCCCAGCTCGTAAAAGATAAATACTAACACACAAGTTCCTTCTCCCATTTATGAGTGATAAACAAAGGAATTTAAGGGGATGTGATCGTCCCCACATGGGAGACGTTCCCCGAAACTTGTCCAAATCATGAAGTGAGTGAGTTATCTATCAGCAGTCGTTGACAGATCATGATCCTCCCAAAAGTCTGTTTTTATTCTGTTTGATCTAGAGATGGCACATGAGTTTTCCCTGCTTACCATTTTGCATGGGGTTTATCCTTTATTTTGTGCTGAGTCAGTCCTTCCTACTTCCTTCCTTCTTGAGAGGGAACATACACTTGATGTTAATAAAGATTCTTGCATACAAAGCTGCATTGAAAGTTAGCATGTTACATCTGCGTTGACATTATCTTTTGATAAATGAGTTGTTTGCAAAAGCTTATGCCTAGTAAACATCTTCCTTTGTGTTAACTTGTGCACTTCTTGACTAATAACATGTTCTTTCCAAAGCTTCAATTGGTTCCTTTATAGGTGAAAGAGCAAAAGTAAAAGTTATTAGTTGTTCCTTGACCAAGGCTATGTTTGCCATGATTTGATGAGTTTTTCAGGTCTTAATTTGTTATAATTGTTACTACTTTCCCATAAGGACCTTATGAGTTGAGGTTGCTGTTGAGGATGCTTCAGTTTGGTGAGAAATCTTGATGCTTCTTGTCCGTATTCTTTTATCGACACTTCACTCTCTAAACTTGTGGACAGGTTTACCGAGCTCAGTAATCGCTTGGGGACAAGCGAGGTCTAAGCTTGGGGGATTTGATACGTCCAAAAAGCATCAGTATTTTATATCGTAATTTCATCCTTTTCATTGATATATTCCACTTTAAACTATTGTTCTTATGTTTTTTTGGCTTGTTTTACACAGTTTACAACTTTCCGGTACCGAAGCAGCAGAACCAGAATTCAGCGGTGAAAAATGGACACCAAGTTGCTGAATCAGATCAAGTCCAAATGCGACGAAAATTTACGGGGATCGTTTTTATGGGAATTGACTGGGGATCACGGAAGACGGAGGTGAGGGGACCCACCAGGAAGCCAGAAGGGTGCCTGGCGCGGCCCCCTCCTGGTCGCGCCAGGCACCCTCCTGGATGCCTGGTGGCCCCCCTCAGTGCCCCCTCTCGCCTATAAGACACCCCTGGGGTGAAAACCCTAAGTACAAAAGAGTTTCCGTGTTTCGCCGCCTCCACGGGGCGGAAACCTACGGAGGAGAAAAGCCATCTCCGGCAGGCAGATTCCGCCGGGGAGATCACCTCCCGGAAGAGGAGATCGTCGCCATCATCATCATCATCGTCGTCACGGGCATCATCGAGATCATCATCAACATCATCCCCAACATCAGCACCATCCCCATCTCCATCCCATCTCATCTCACAATTGCAACTTGTGTTGTAATCCTTACTATCTATCCTCTCTACTCTATTGGTGTTGATTACTACTTTGTGGTGAATTCTATTGAGTTTTGTTGGAGAAATATCATTGTGTCCAGATTGTTTGCCACCCATCTATCACCTCTGATCATTATTTCTTTTATGTCTTGTGAGTAGTTACTTTAGTTCTTGAGAACATGGGAGAAGTCTAGTTGTTAGTAGTCATATGATGTTGAAGTATTATGTGTTGTTTGATACTTAAGTTGTGTTGTTATTTCTCTAGTGGTGTTATGTGAGTCGAACACTTAACACTTCACCTTTCAAGGGCCTAGAGGAATACATTGTGCACAAAGGATGCTTATGGTGGGTTGCCGGAGTGACAGAAACCTGAATCCCCAGTTCGCACACTTTTGCACAAGGGAGTTATGGATCCTTGATCGTAATGATGTGGTTAGGCTTATGCCTTAATTACTACCTTGTATTTGCGGATTCTTGCAAGGTGTGTAATCATAAGAGTACACTTATCTTAGTCTAGAAGGTGTACTAGCATTGATCCACCCACCAACACTTATCAACACAATACATATTACTTGGCGGAGTATGGTGAAAGTAACTTGGCTATCTCTCCCGTGTGTTCTGGAGAACGCTTTAGCTTTTATAAGTTTAGTTCCTAGGCTTATCCTTGTGAAAGGATTGGGCCACTTGTTACTCCTCAGTTACCCTGTTTACTTTGCTTGTCTTTTACTTTTTTGTTGCTTAAACCAAAAACCCCTAAATATTTACCTTTGAGTGTGTGCATCCCTTCCTTATCTAGTGTCACTTATCAGCACCTTCTTCTCCTCGTGGGATCGACATCCATATTTATCGAAAAGCTACAATTGATCCCCTAGACTTGTGGGTTATCAAGAATCATTTATTGGCGCAGTTAACAGGGGAGGCAACCCAACTAAACCTATTAACTTCACCGCCATCAGTAACAGAGGGAGTTGAAAAGAATCCTCAACTCAGAGGGATGAGTGTTCATCTTTGCTGTCTGACCAGCGTTCGGCACACCTATTATATCACAAAACTGTGCCAAAGACATGGTTATAAGATCATTATAAAGTTTGAATTCGACGGTTCCAGCAGAATGGTTATTACAAAAACTGTTAACAAAGCAGGAGGTGAGCTTCTTGTATTGTACCACACGGCATAGTGCTAGCCGTGTCAAACCTGCATTGGCACAAAGCCCATAGAATTCCTCCTTAATTCCTGTAGCTGTAAGAAAATCATCGCACGGATACATCATTGCGCATGTTGGACTAGTGTCTTCCAACAACTCCAAGTTCACATGTTCTTCATTGTAGCTCACCCTAGCGGCTGAGGGTGAAGCTGCAGCTCTAGTAACTCGATCGGAGCTCTCGGGCTTCTTCTTCCCAAGCCACCCCTTTACTTTTCCTAGCAAACTCATTTCTGAAATTTTTGACAATTCACAAAAACAAGGATTTAAACAAAGTGAGTTGAGGCAAACTACTCTACCCACTTACCTAAGGCATAAACTTGCATCAAAACTTGGCAAATAAATTTCTACACATGCATGCAAGCTCATATAAATAACACCAAGAACTATCAAATACTCATAAATGAAGCCACCAATCAAAAATCTATTTGGAGGGGTGGAGGAGTTACATACCAGGGAGTATTTGCCCAAAATCTCAGCTCAAATGATGGGTCGTAGAGAGAGATCGAAATTTTGGACGGAGAGCAGCAAGATCGCAAGTTCTAGGTGCATAACTCGTGTTTTGGGGAAGAAAGGAAGAGAGAAGAAGAAGACTCACCTGGAGATGGGGCATGTGGGCCCCAGGAGCCCTGTGGGTGCGGCTAGGGGGCTGGCCGCGCCAGCTGGCCGCCTAGGCCACTTTTGGCCCCCTGGTCAGCCTTAGGTGCCTCTGGGTCACTCCCGGCATGAAAATTTTTATTCTGAATTTTCTAGAATTTTTCTGAAAACTTCACTGTTGAAAACTTTCCGGAGTTCAAAAAGCTGCGAAACTTTCTGAAAACTTGAAGCAATGATTAGAATTGTGAAGCTTAAAAAACATATAAACTTGGTACAACAAGGAGAATAAAAGCTAAAGCAAATGAAAACATAACAAGCTCTACTTTTTACCTATATAAAACATGCTAGCTAGCAAGGTTGATCAAGTCTTACCAACGAACCGGCGATATATAGAAAAAAAAGTATGACCTATTTTGAAGTGATCATTGAACCTTTACTTTAATGGGCATTGTCCCCACCATGATGGTTTTATATTTGTGGTACACGTGTAGAGGACAATCCCACTCTCCGATCTTCACGGTCTCGATATTCTCTATTGAGTTAAGGCCATGCCTTTTGTCGATCTTCTTTGGAAAATACACCATGTGTTCTTTATCGTCTACGTTGAAGGTGCTCTTTCCTTTATTTCAATCAATAATGGCACCTGCGGTGTTAAGAAAAGGTCTACCAAGAATAATGGACATGCTCCCATCCTCGGGCATGTCAAGCACAACAAAATATGTAAGAATTAAAAAATTAGCAACTTCAACTGGAACATCCTCACAAATACCTATCGGGACGGCTGTTGATTTGTCAGCCATTTGAAGAGAGATATCTGTAGGGATTAGCTTATCTAAACATAGCCTTTTATAAAGATAAAAGGCATAACACTCACCCCTGCTCCGAGATCACATAAAGGCAGTCTTGACATAATTGTTTTTATAGAGCAAGGAATGGTCCACTTTTTTCCTATATAAAACATGCTCACTATCAAGGTTGATCAAGTCTTACCAAAGAATCGGCGATATATAGAACAAAAAGTCTCACCTCTTATGAAGTGATCATTGCACCTTTACTTTAATGGAGATTGTCCCCACCATAATGGGTTTGTATTTGTGGTGCACATGTAAAGGACAATCCCATTCTCCAATCTTCACGGTCTCGATATTCTCCATTGAGTTAAGGCCATGCCTTTTGTCGATCTTCTTTGGAAAATACATCGTGTGTTCTTTAACGTCTATGTTGAAGGTGACCTTTCCTTTATTGCAATCAATAATGGCACCTGTGGTGTTTAGAAAAGGTCTAACAAGAATAATGGACATACTCCCATCCTCGGGCATGTCAAGCACAACAAAATCAGTAAGAATTAAACAATTAGAAACTTCAACTGGAACATCCTCACAAATACCTATCGGAACGGCTGTTGATTTGTCAGCCATCTGAAGAGAGATATCTGTAGGGATTAGATTTTCTAAACATATCCTTTTGTAAAGAGAAAAATGCATAACACTCACCCTTCTCCGAGATCAAATAAGGCAGTCTTGACATAATTATTTTTTATGGAACAAGGAAAGGTTGGTATACCTAGATCACCAAGCTTCTCAGGAATCTTGCCCCTGAAAGAATAGTTAGCAAGCATAGTAGATATTGCCTCATTAGGGACTTTTATTTTATTAGTGACAATATCTTTCATATATTTGGAATAAGGAGGTAACTTGATAGCATCAGTCAAAGGAATTTGCAGAAAAAGAGGTTTCATCCATTCACAAAATTTATTATAATACTCTTCTTCTTTAGATTTGAGAGACTTACCTGGAAAGGGCATGGGTTTTTGTACCCATGGTTCTCTTTCCTTCCCATGTCTTCTTTCCATGAAGTCTTCTCTAGTATACTTCTTGCGTGTATCGGCTGCTTCTTCTTCTCGCACCTCGGGAGGATCATTCTTCTCCTTATCATTTTCTTCGGGGTCAGCACCGTCTTCAGTTTCAACATCGGAGGTAGATATGCTGTTAGGATCAACAGCAGGTTCTTCACTTGTAATAGGATCATTGGATTTCTCAGCTTCCTTGCGTTTCTTCTTCTTCTTCTTTTTATTCTTTGGAGACCTAACAATCTCGTCTTTTACTTGCACTTGAGAATCTTTCTCGATCCTCTTCGGATGCCCTCAGGATAGAGTGGGTCCTGGGTGTGTGTTCCACCCCTGGTCTTGATGCCATAAGCTTGTATGTCCTGTTTGGCATTGTTAGCAAGCAAATCTTTTTGCAGATTAGAAATTTGTTTAAGCTGAGTTTGAACCATATGAAAATGCTTAACAAGAAATTTAACATCATTAACCGTTCTTTCAAGAACACCAAGTAAACTTTTGATAGCAAGAGAATTATCATGCATGTAACTGACTTTGTATCCTCCTATTAAAATTTTCTTTCTTAATAATAAAATTATCAAGCTCATCTAAGCATTGGTCGGGAGGCTTACCTTTAGGGATGTCATTTTCAGTAAAGTCTAATAAAGAGTGTACCTCTACCAAGGGAGGGTGAGTAGTAGATTCACACAACTTCTCGATAGGCGGTAGATTCTTCACGTCTTCGGCTTTAATTCCTTTCTCCTTAATAGACTTATTTGCTTCTTGCATATCTTCGGGGCTCAGAACAAGCATGCCCTCTTCTGTGGTGGTGGAGGTGGTTCAGGGACGGACCAATCTTCATGGTTCTTGGCGATCTTGCCCATTAATTCTTCAGCATCGGCCGGTGTTCTTTCCCTGTAAACACAACCAGCACAACTATCCAGATAGGACCTGGATTCATCGGTTAGGCCAGCATAAAATATATCAAGTAATTCATTCTTTGGGACTTCATGTCCTGTTCTAGCATTAATTAAGTCACAATACCTCCCCCAAGCTTTAGGGAGGTGCTCATCCTGCAACTGTTTAAAGTTATAGATTCTTTGGAAAGTAGCATGTTGCATATGAGCAGGAAAATATTTATCAACAAAAAATTGATCGAAGTCCTGAGGACTCTCAATGGAACCATAGCATCTCCTTAATAGCATCAGGGTCAGAGTCAGGACACTCTCTGAGCTCCCTGCAAAGATCATCATCAAGAGTAATATAATCATAATCAAGGATCATCTCCTTGAGTTCATCTAAGTTTGTGTAACCAAAGGTTTTGCAAGTAGGAATATAGGTAGCAGGACTCTTGGTCTCGGGTTCTGCTGCAGCCTTAGCAGTCTGAGTTTCAATTTAGTGACCAAGAAAACTAGTATCATCAAGAGTAGTGGAAGCATCATCAAAAGTATCCGACATAGTGACAGACTCAGTATAAGTAGCATGTGGTGGTAGTGGTGAATCAAACTTACTTATAACGGAAGGTGAATCAAGCGTAGCACTGGTACTCAGAACGATATCTTTTCTTGTAGTGGGTGGTAGGATCGGAACCTTGGGGTCTCCTTTCTTACCCATACCAGATGAAGTGTGGCAGGCAGGATACTTCAGGTAGACTTGTAAATATTGCTATGGTCCCTGACAACGGCGCCAGAAAATAGTACTTGATGACCCTCAACTGTAGGGGATCGATTGTAGTGTTCTCGTGGGTAAGTTAACCCAAGTTATTGATTCGACACAAGGGGAACCAAAGAGTATTTATAAGCTTTGATAGTTGAGTTGTCAATTCAACCGCACCTGAAATATGCTTGCTTGCAACAAAGTATTAATAGCAACTGTGATATGATAGCAATAGTGATGATAGCGAAAGTAAACTAGTAGTAACCAGCAGAACTAAAATATTGTAGGCTAGGGAGATGGATGGTCGGGCGCTGCATGAAAAAGAATGAACATGTAATAGATTCTAACACGGGGCAAGGCACACAATAAAGCAATGATCATCTAGGAAAATATCAAACATTAGGCATGTATCCCATAGGTAGTTGTGTGTGCTTGCAATAAGAACTTTCACAACATCTTTTGTCCTACCATCCCGCTACGAACGGGGTCAAAAGGAACTTATGGAGATTAAGGTGCTCCTGTCAAAGAGCACCGGAACAAAGCAATAAACTCAATGGATACATGGAATCCTCAAATTATGGACCATCCCCTTTGGTGTCCCAAGCTGTCACCTTTGGGATCGCCGGTTCCGGACCATAATAGGTGCATACAACTCATAGATAGGATCTCGAACATAAATAAACTCATGAAAACATAAGTGGTTCAGAGCTGAAAACATGACACTCGGGCCCAAAGTGACAAGCATTAAGAGCAACAAGTTGTAGCAAAGATGATAAACACCAAAGTAGATGATAGGCAAGATTCCCCCAACAATCTGACGAACTATTACATGATCAATCTCATCCAATCCCTACCATCCCCTTTGCCTACAACAGGGAATTACTCACACATGTGAAGAGAAGTCATGGAGGGATGATGGAGTGGTGATGGTGATGAAGATGGAGACGATCTCTCCTCTTCGGAGGCCAAATCAGCCTCCAGATTAGCCCTCCCGAAGAAGAACAGAGGTTGGCGGCGGCTCCGCGACGGGTTCTGGAAAAGCGACTTTTGTTTCGGAGTTTCCCTGTCACGGGAATAAATAGGAGTCGAAGTAGGGCACCAGAGGAGGGGGGAGTCGCCCAGGCGGCCAGCTGGCGCGACCCCACCCCTGGCCGCGCCAGAAGGGCACCTGCCCCCCTAGCTTCCCTCTGGCCCCCCTTCTGGCTCCGGGCTCCTTCGGGTGCGTGGATTTGTTGGTATTTTTCTGGGAATTTTATGAGATGTCCAAAAATCCATTTTCCTGTGCTCAATAAAACCATACAAACAGCTCTGCTGAAAACAACGTCAGTCCGGGTTAGTTTAGTTCAAATCATGCAAGAATGAGGGCAAGACAATAGCAAAAGTGTTTGGAAAAGTAGATACGTTTGAGACATATCAACGTCGGGTACACCGTATGTGTATCACGACGTTTTCACTGACAATGTTTCGACGGGGAAGCTATCCCATCATCAGTATCAAGGACCGGGTGGCTATCTGAGTCATCGTGGAGCTGCGCGGCATCAGGGATTGTCGGTATGACTACACCAACCACGTTCACGCGTGAACGTTTCCCGCTTAACGGACTACATACTGGTATGTGACCTATTCCATCCGTTACTTGCATCAGCATAGCATAGGTCTTGGGATTGGGTATCATAGGTTATGAAAAATTTGTGTTTTCTACCCCGAAACCCAACAGTGTTATCAGAGCAAGGCTATGTGTAGATGTATTGTACGGATATAACACATCTAGTATGTGGCATCAATTCTCCAATTTTTACCCTCCCACGTGTACTCGTTTAGCATTGCGGCAATGTCTTGATGAAGCGGCCCTGACCGACCTTACACGTTTACATGAGACTGGTTCCATGCTTGACATATGCTTTGTACCATATAAGTGGCTTTGGGGGTGTCTGTCTCTCTAACATTAGCTTTGCGAAGACGTTTGCAACAGAGGGCCTCGACAGGGGTGTAATAGAGACAATTGCTGAGTTTTTGTGGTTGTATGTTCGTAGGCATAGAAATAGTTCTCTCTCGAAATCCCTAGCATCCACGTAAAACTTGCAAAAGATAAAGTAGAGGTGTCTAAACTTTAAGTTGCAGGGGGCATCATAGTTAGTATGATTTATATTGTTGCATCATGTTTTGCTAATATGTTAGATATACGACAGTAGCATTATAGGATGATCCCTCACGAATCAAACAAAGTGTCCTTCCTTAGTGAAGCATGAAAGCTCAAGAATGATCAGAGGGGGAGGGGGTGAATGATCACTTCTAAAAATTCTAAGGAACTTAGAAGGAATTCATGCAAACTGCGAAGGACTAAGAACATCTCGAAGGAAATACAGTATCGAAGGTAATGCATAGCTCGAAAGAATTAAGGGCGAAGGGAAACATCGAAGGCATACAGGCTACGAGAGAATACTTAATTTAAATGTATGAAGGAAAACGAGCCTGACACGACGATGTTTGGTAAACCAGTTCACACTCTGCAAAGTGCTATGTCTGGTTGGAGGGACTGGTGATTGAACACCTGGAGCAAAACTCTCTCCGTCCTATTCTCCACTGCAACAAACTCCTCGAGCTTGTCCAGTTTTCACTCGTGGTAGATGATTCAGGACATCTCCGAGACCTTTACAAACTTCCTTCAGCAGTGACAATTACTCTTCGACTGCTTGACAGGAGACGCCTAACCGTCTAGGAGACTTGTAGTTCTCCAAGATAAAAAGATCGGCTAATCTTGACCTAAGTCATAGTGAATTTCTCAACTCAGCTCAGACTTGGGATTTTGGTTTTCTCTCGATGAATCTCTCTTGGGATGCTCACAGACTTCTATCTTAGAATCTTCAGTGGAGCAGCCAACCCGAAATGGCGGGTAGGTGCGGGGTATTTATAGATGGCGATCCCGATGGGTAAAATGACTGAAGTGACCCGATGCAACCGCTTGACGCGTGTCCACAACGGTCGGATTCCAATCACTTCGCAACTTTACTTGAGGAACAAGTAAGCTGACTTACCGAACGAGTTCTCTCTCGAAGGCACGAAGTGCGATGACTTTGCCTTCGAGCTATTTACTCGACTCAGCAAGATTTCTCTCGGTAGGCTTTTGTGGGTTTAGGTTGAGCAGAGAAAATTCACTTCGACTAAGATCTCAACTAGCAAACCCCTCTTGATAGTACGATTTTTCTTACGACTCAAGAAAGTAAAGAGAAACTAGTAAAAAGACTAAGTCTTCGACCAGCTTCAGCTTTCTCCTCGTTGCGCTTTTACTCGAGAGAGACTTTTTCTTCGAGTACATTTTTAGGGGTCGTCTTCCATCAAAGGGTTCGGTAGAAGACTGCAGCTCTGCTGCAGCGAGTTGTCCTTCGACCTTCTACTTGCAAACTCCATTCTTTCGGAACCTAAGTATCTGTTTATACTCGAAAACAATATTAGTTCCACTTCTGCTTTGTCCAACAATGTCCAAAACCTTCGGGGGAAAAACTTGCTCTTACAATCTCCCCCTTTTTGGACGATTGTTGACAAAACAGGCATCGATAAATAATTGAAAAAGTTTGAGTTTTCGATGATAAACCAGTGCTAAGGTCGATGAAAATACTCCCCCTTGATGTATGCACGGAAGATAAGAGTTTCCTGTGAAGTGCATATTTTGACAAGTAGAGTCGAGGGAAAAAAACATCAATAATCTTAGCGAGAGAAATTGCATTCCAGATAATATCCAATGAGAAACATGCAATCTCCTCGAATGACCTATGAACTTATGTGAAAGATAACTTCCTGCAAAAGGTTAAGTATCGCAAGTAGAAGATAGATATCTTACGAAAAAGAGTAGCAGTTCACAGTCCTACTTAGAGTTAGTTACAACTAGATCGAATATGAATTGAAAGTTTGTTGAAACTACTCAGAAAACCTCAAAGATCAAAAGTTTGTCGAATGAAAAGAAAAGCCCTTAACCCCGTAGGCAACCTAATTTCTTCGATGCCACTACATCTCCCCCTTTTTGTCACAACGTACAAAAAGTCGAGAGAATAGGGTCAAAAGAAATCCCTACTCGCTGTGGCGGCTCCGGCGACGTCGAGAGGATTCGGCGAGCGTGGGAGCACAACGAATTGGGCGAGCGCCTGGAGGACTGATCTTCGTGCGGAAGGAGTGTTGATCTCCAGAAGATTCCAGCTGTAATTACGGCGGGGTCCTGGGGCTTCGAGGGAGTGGAGTATAAACTCTCTCTGGACGTCGAGGGGCTTCATCTTGCTCGGACTCGGAGGAGAAGGTGTCCAAAGGGATGTGGTAATAGTCATCAACACTTAGAACATCTCTGTTCTTCGGCAGCCAAGGGATATTGGGATCCGGGCGATCTACACGATCATCATTAGTCCAATTCCTGGTCAGATGGGGAGGATATTCTTCGAAGCCACATCGTTGAAGTTGACCGAGGGAATTGAACTTCCGCAGTCCTTTCCAATCTCTTCGAAGACATTCACGCAACATCTGATTGTTGTTCATGGTAATATTGCGCAAATGATTAATCTCGTCCATCAAAGCTTGCTTCTGAATGAAATCTTGGTCGATGTGATGTTGAAGCATTTGCTGGGACCGAAGAGAAACTTCCATGTGATGCAATGGCTTGATAAACTTCGAGCGAACATTTCGCTCAGTCAAATGGGTGCGGATGCCAGTGTGCTCAGCATATGGATCGTTGGGTCGAGCAATAATCTGCAATACTTCCCTAACATGTGGAGTGAAAATCTTCGGGAAAATTGACACGGGGAATGGCACGTCCCGAGAGTAATTGCAGATGGCCATCAGCCATGGTGCATACGGCTTGTGGGAATTGTGATCATCAGCACAAGACACCAAAGTTCTGAGGAAGTAGTCTTCAAAATCGAAAGGATGACCGTGGACTAACTTCAACAGAGCAAGTTGTACGTCATTGGGAATAGAAAAGTCATCGTGCACATCGAGCATTGGCATCAAAGTCTTCGAAAGAATATAAAACCATGCCTTTGCTTCAAAAACTAAGTGTCTTGGCTTGGGCTCTGCCGGGTAGGTATCTCCTACGACATCTGGATTCATGATCGTTGAAAATTCAGCAGGAGTTGGAGCAGGTAAGTCATGAAGCTTGTGTGGTAAACCTTCGAACCGAGGTAAATTGATGATGGCCAGAAATTGATCGACAGTCATATGGAATACTTGGCCTTGGATCATATAATCAAATTTCCACGTCTTCGAGTTCTCGGGATCACCAGTGACATAGAGCGTTGCATAAAATTGCTTGATAAGCTCGGGATTGTAGCCACAATCGAGAGCAAACATCTTGTGATCATGAAGACCATCAATTGTCTCGGCAACATTCTCGAAACTTGAAGTGGAGTACACCGAAGGCATATCGAGGTATTGATGTTGGAACACTCTAGCCTTATTGTACAGCACACGAGTATAATAGATGGCTTGCTCTTGGGTCCAAAACCGAAGAGAATATGCACTTCTGGGCTTCTCGTAGGGATTGGTCCCAAATAAAAATGGCTTGTGTTCACGCCTTTTGAAGATGGGGCCTCCACAAGGAACATCTGAGCGGAACAGTGGCAGCATTTCTCTCGGATGAGCAGAATGGAGCAGCTCATCAACAGGAAAAACTTCGTCAGCATTGTCTGGCATCTGGAAAACTGGCTCAGCAGGGCGAGTAATGGAAGATGGAATGTTTACAATGTCCTGAGCTGGGTTGGCTGCAGGTGCATTTTCCTCGGCCTGTTCTTCGACGGCAACTCCTTCGTCGGTGTTAGCATTTTGTGCAGCCTCGTCATTTTCCATGGCCTCCAAATCATCATCTAGTTGTGAAAAAGCATCAACCATTTCTTCGTTCGAGGAACTTGATGAGGAGGAGGAAGAACTGGCACTCGAATGGTCATCTCCAGAACTATTTCCTTCGACAGGATCTTGACGAGAAGAAACTGTCGTGATATCAACATCAGCGTCTTCTCCTTCATGCAGAGTCTGGGCAGAGGAGTAATATTTCTGAGCAGAGGAAATGGGGACTTGAGTTTCTTGCTCGACATGAGCAGCTTGCTCGGTCTCTGCATGATCTTGGGTTTTGAGGGCAGGGGTGGTCGATGGAATGACGTGAGGTGGTGATGGTGGGTTTGGAGGTGGTGAGGGTTGGCGGGGTGGAGGTGGAGTTTTCTCACGAGGAGGAGTTGGTTCCTTGGTGGGGTTTGGTGCAGTATCTTGTCGGGCTGATGCAGCAATGACCTCGGTAGACTTGGCCTTCTTTGCATTCTTCTCGATCTCTGGTGTCCCACGCGCAGAGGTTGGAGCAGCAGACATTCTCTTACGAGATTGTCTCTTGTACAGGGCATCATTGTGCTCTTTGCATACGGCCGACACAATTTGTCGAACCTTTTCATACACAGCGGTCAGATTTTCCTTCTGAGCCCTTCTGGAAGCTTCAGCGGTGGCAATCTTGGATTTGAAAAACTTACGGGACTCAATGTCCTCGGTTTCTTCTTGAAGTTGTCGGGAGTAAAAATTCACTTGCTCCTTGTCCTTGCGATCCTGGGTGATATACCCTTCCCAGCGAATCATGTATCGAGCAACATGCTCTTGGATTTCAGCAGGGACATCATCCTCGGCAGTGACTCTGCTCGGTGTGGTAGCCATCTTCCAGAGGATATGAGAAATATTAGCAGCATCCCAAGGAGCATGGGCAGCAGATTCTCCTTTGTTGGAACTCTCTTCATCGGCACGAGGGCCGGAAATAACAGGTGCAACAGGTGAAGGTGCAGGAGCTGGAGCGGCTCGAGGAACTGGGACAGCTTGAGCTTTTTGCCTAGCCTCCTTGGCTTTCTTCTCGGCCTCCTTGGTGGCCTTGGCAGCAGCAATGGGTTTGGTGACGGCACTAGGGGCCGCAGCTTTATCCTTCGAGGCGCTAGGGACCTCAGCATTTTTCTTCGCAACACTTGGGGCTGCAACCTTTTCCTTCGTGAATGTGGGAGTCACAATTTTCTCGGTGGCGCTGGGGGCCACAACCTTTTCTTTCGGTGCAACAGGAATGTTGCCTTCAGCAATTTGTCGTTGGTACTTTTCACTGACCAAATGAAGAATGCCTAGCTGTTGAGAAACCAGAGCCTTTTTATGCTCGGGCTGGCTGTGAAAGTTCAGGAGCTTGGAATTTGTCAAGTCCTTTGCTTCTTGTTCTTTTTCCTTTGCCAGCCTTTCTCTACGTTGAATAAGTGTTTCTTCATCCTCAGAAACTTGAGCTTGCTTTCCCTTCGATTTAGTCGAAGGTTTTCGTTGGCGATCTTGAACTGGAGGAGCAGATGAAATGGGCGGATCAGTGACCAAGTTGGTCAAGTCAATATTTGCTCGAGGAGCTTGTGAAGCTGGCTCCTGGATCCTAATTCCCTTACTGCTCGGCTTCTTTTTCAGAGGAATGTCCTCGACATCAGCCTCTTTACCAGGGTCTTGATCATCTGAATTTACTTCTTCATCAGAGCTCGCATCAGGTGGCGAGACAATTACCACCTTTTTCTTTCGCTTGGCTGATTTCTTGCCAGCCTTCGATTTGGCACTTGGGCCAACATCTACGGTGCCCTCAGCAGCAGCAGCCTCCTGTTTAGCTTTGGCTTCTTTTCTCTTCTGTGCTCGCGCTTCCCGAGCATCAACCAGCTCCTGAAAATCGGCAGGAGTTTTCAGGGAGGATGGATGAGCATCAGCTGGAGGAGGTGGTCGATTATCTTTCGTCCACTTTGGCCTTAACGCTTTGACATCAGACCAAGGATTTTTCATAGCAAACAGCCTCTCCCAGTGTGGCATAAGAGACTTGTACTCATACCAACGAAGCACTTGAAGTCTTCGAATCTCTTGCAGACGGTTTTCTCTCGTACGTTCATCCTCAGAACCTTCAGGCGTTCTTAACTGCTTTTCGACGATCAACTCTTCTGTTAAACCTTCAGAGTTGTTGGTGATTCTTGTTCGGCCGCCTACACGCTTGGGTGCTCTGACATTTCCTTCGACCCCAGACATTTTCCTGCGAAAAAGATAGGTACGAGGGAATATAGGAAAGTTGTGAACAAGTACCAGCGGTTTTCGAGGAAAATCATTTTGAGTGCAGTAAGCATATCGATAAGCATGTCTTGCAGCAAATATTTCAAGCAAGTACTAGGCTAGATTTCCATCGGGTGCAAATCTAACTAAGAACCTGTATGAACGAATTGCACAACATAAGTTTATCGATACGTTTCTGAGGAAATTTGCTAAAGTGAGAGAATCCGAGGGATTTCTTACCTAGCGCAGATGGGAATCGACAGAAAACGCTAGAAACTGATTTGCCAAGATTCAATGATCCAAACAGATCAAACAGACCTAAGAAAAGGAGAGAAAATAAAGAACAAATCTGGATACAATGAACAGGAAAGATTGGAATCTTAACTAGAGCCGTGCATACCCTAACTTGGTGATGTACGGCAACTACGGCGACGCGGAAGAAGTTCCTCGTCGACGGGGAGGTCTCCGGTGGCTTCCTTCCGGCAGCAAAGCGGCGAGGGAGTCGACGGCGACGAGCAGCACGGCGGCGCGCGAGAGAGAATTTCGGGAGCAGAGAGACGAAGTCGAGGAAATTGCGATGTCTGAGCCGGTGGCAGGGATCAGTATTTATAGGGAGGGGGGGGTTTGACATAACTGTCAGATCTGATCCACCGGCGCAGATTTCGCGTCTCTCTGCATTCAACGGACGGATTTTGTGGCGGTAATCGCGGGAAAATCCCAACGAACCGAAAGAAAGTTGCTCCACGTCCGAGACCAAACTCATCGAACATCGAGTATAAAAGTAGATAAACGTTCGATAGATTTTCCTTCGGAATCAATGACATTCGAAGGGAATCTTGATCGAGTACATATATACATGTTCACGAGAGTAAAGCACAGATGGGGTAGTGTGACGCCCCCCAAAATCAATCCGTGTACAGTAATCATACACGCAGGGTACACGGCTGAGATTAGGGTGCCACGGTGAGAATATCACAGCACAACACTAAACACAAAAGGATAAACCAATATGTTACAATAAAGGGGGTCACTCGGACCCGAATACATAAGTCATACAAACCATAATATCTGAGTACAGACATAGTTAGTCAAGTTTTGCCATAAGAAGGCTAGCACAAATAACATCAGAGATACAGATCGAAAAGGCAAGGCCTCCTGCCTGGGAGCCTCCGAAACTACTCCTGGTCCTGGTCAGCGGGGGTCTCGACGTAGGAGTATCCGCCTCCGGGGTACTCCTGCTCCTGGGCTCCAACGTCGACTGCAGCGGCCGATCAGGCAAAGCGAAAAAGGGGAAATAAAGCAAAGGTGAGTATCTAGTATACCCGCGAGTCTTACGTCCGCTACTAAGCATTATGCATTGTATCAACGGAAAGAAGAGGCTGTATATAGTGGACTGCAATATAGAAATCAGAATAAGGGTAAGAAGCTAGGCCTATCGAAGACTAGCATCTTCCGACGATGTCTTGCAGCAAGAGGTAAGGATCAGCCAACAGTTCATATAAAGCATAAAGTAACAACGAAGCAGAAGTTGCTGCAACATTGTATAATATAAGTTGTAATGATTAACAATAATAATAATGCCTCCGTGTTCACCTCCTCGACATCCCCGCGAGGAAGAAAACCCGGAACCATACAGTTTAATAATAATAGTTTCTAGTGGTAAGATCCAGCTTCAGCATAAAGCGTCCTGTTACCGTGGACACGGCTATTCGAATAGATTAAACTCCCTGCAGGGGTGCACTACTGTTCAGCCTGCACGCTCGGATCTCCAGGGTGGCGTGAACCTTGTTAGGGAACGCCCCACCGAGGCTATCCGACACGACGCATCCCATCCTAGGCTCAACAGAGAGGCCATCCGCCGGACTATATCCTATGCGCCAAGGGGTCTAGGTCCCTCACCCTTGCATGCTCCTGCACGGTGCGAGTGTGGCCGATGAAGCAAAAGCAAATCCAAACACACCTGCTGCAGCAAAAGACAAGTCCACTTCCCGGCGATCAGGCCGCAGTACTGCTGACGTCTGAAGAGCTTTCGGACGAACTACGACGCGGAGGGCCCACACCGTAATCCCACGTGTAGGTAGTGCGAACAGACCAACCGGTCTCTCAAGTCATCCGCCGAACCATTTAGCATTTTAATTAACCTGCGTGACAACCGTTATCGTTGCCTCGACTTAACCGACCCGCGGTCAACGACAGCAGTCAGGACCACCAGTACATCGGTGCCTGCCCTGTCGTCCCACCAAGTCACTGCGGTGACCAACAAGGTGAACCGTCTCCTTACCTTGTCTTGCGTTTGCTCTTGGTAGAGCTCGACTTTCGTGGTTTGGTAACTCTCGCGAGATACGAGCAGGGGCCAAGCACGCCAGTAACGTTGGTCGTACCCTCCCTGTCGTTCCCGACGATATACCGCTCGCGGGCACCGTTGGGTCGCCCGACTTTCTTACCTTTGAGGACAACCGCTGTCCAGGACCCTATGGCGGCAAGACAAAGTCAGCCTCGAGTGGAGTACAAGGATTACTCCCGGATAGCTCACACTTGAGGTGACTAGGCATAACCCAGATAAGGGCCTTTGGCGGTGTCTGCTTTGTACCGTACCTGTGCAGTTGTATATATTATATCCGTGTTCACTCCCCTGAGTGATCACGTCCCTCTATCTAGTCCTAGCTAACAATGCGCAGGGTTCACTGCTGAATATATGCATAATTATAATAGGCAGCATAGGATAAGAAAGGTACATCAAGGGGCGACAAAATCAGGCTATGCAATTGAATAGGAGTATAACGTAGCAACAGCAGTAACAATGCCTAGTGCAAGAAATGTACGGAAAGGTAGGCGATATCTGGGGAAGAGAATGGCTCTGCTTGCCTGGAAGCTCGACGGTAGGGGCAGGGTCGTCGACGAAGTAGTCGTACCCGGCAGCAGTGTAGTCGGCGGTCGCAGCGGGGTCTACCAGAGAATAAAGGGGGGAGAAACAGTAAATACAAAGCAAGCATAACAAACAGATGAATGACATGGCGTATGCAATGTTAACGGTGTTCTAACTCAGTGCAATGCACGTTGCATAGAGCGGGAGTCCATCCGGGGATGAACTGCCATCTCCGGGTGATTACCGGACAGGGTGTCCGGAGGGGGAAGGGATCATGCCGGAGGTGTCATGGACATTCAACAAACATTGGAAGGGTGTATCCGTGTTAGTTGAACTATCTTGAACAACTTTCGTGTTCAGACTAAATTCATCCGGATACTTTAACAGTACCGGACAAATCATCGGACAGTCGGTCCGGAGGGGGACGGTTCGATGTTCGGTATGTTAGAGGGGTGCGGTGGGTATACGATTAGCGTATTCCTATCCGTTATATTTTTCTGATCAAATTTGATGTATAAAATATTTTCATCGGAGTTACGGTTTAAAAGATATTGAATTTATAATATTTAAACGTTTTTGAAATTTATTGGAATTACTTTTAATATTAAATCTACCATTATCCACAATAGTGGGGTTCACTAGTCAGCTCTAACAGGTGGGACCCTAATGTTATTGACTGGGCCCTAATAAATAATCTATTTAATTAAATAGTGCAAGGGGTCCCACTTGTCACTCAAAGGGGTTTCTTCAAAATTAGTTGCCTAAGATTTCTTCTAATTTAAACATCAATTAGTTGGTTTTGAGAGGCTACGATTTATGGTTCCGCTCATATTAATTTTACCAATTTTAAAAATCGTTTGCTAGCAGTTTTTATTGTTGTTAAATCGGTCAGTGCAGCAACAGAGTAACAGTAGTAGCACCACAAGCATCAGCCATCAGCGGCAAGAGAAGACAGCAGCTGGGCTGCGTTGCAAAACAAGATAAAAAATGATGTGGTAAAATGTCCAGAGTAGGATTCGAACCCATGATCTCACAGAAATAAACCACGTGCACGAACCACTACATCACTCTAATGGACTTTGGCATTGCACATCACTGAACGTATATAATCAATCGATATAGCGCTACCCTGACGAAACTGAAGAAAACTTCAGCTACCAAACTCTGAAGAAACTACTTAGCGCGGTTAATGGCAGCGACGGAACAAGAACTTGGAGGCTGCAGGAATTGCTTGGGGTGTGCGTTGGGCTACCGCTGCGGGCACGGGGACGCCAAGGACGCGCTCTCTCCACCCGCGGGTCGCGCATAGGGAGCACGGCCGTGCCGGCAGCGGGCGTGTCCATGGCGGCCGGCGGCTTGGCCATGGGTGAGCAGTGAGCGCGGCGGCGAGCATGTTCTCTCCTCCGGTTACGGCTGGCTGCGCGGTTGGCACTGCTCGAAGGAGGGCTCGACGCGCATCTACTGGGACACTCGATGGACGACGGGGAGGACCACATCGACGGCCACAACGAGCGCCCACGGCGGCCGGCGGTGATGGCATCGACGAGGGCGGCGTTCCACGGCCTTGAATCGAGCGCAAAGTGTTGGGGAAGAAGGAGAAGCTCACGAGGAGTTTGGTGTCGTGCTCGGGGAAGCCGGAGGAGGCTTGTAGGCGCGGAAATCGACGACGACGTGCGCCGCGGCCGCGAATGGGGATTAGCTCGATTCCGGTGAGGTAGTCCGTCTCGGCTCGAGTACCCGCAGATGATGACGAAGACCGCGATGGCGGTTCTCCTAGACAAAACGGCTTGGGTTGATTCGTCCGGTGGTCGCGTGGGCTCATGGAGGTGCGCCCATGGTGGCGGGCGGGAGGTTGAAGATGACGAGGGCGAAGGGGGGAATGAGTTGGGCCTCGATCTAGGGTTTGCAGGGGGGCACCGGGGGTTGATCTTATCCCTCCCAGGGGCCTGTAGCGACCGAGGCGTCGAGCCGGTGCGAGTGCGACACCGACCGTGGCCACTGGCGCCATGGCCACTGTAGCGGGAGGTAGGAGAAGGGAGAGGTGGGCCTGGTGGGCTGGGTTTTCCCCAGGCGTAGTATAGGGTTTTCCCATTTTTCTGTTTTTGTTTTTATTCTTTTCTGTTTATTTCTTTTTGTAATAATTTTATTCATCTAGGCATTTTTGTAAAATGTTCTAAGTGTACCATACTTTAGTAATCACCCTAGGTTAATGCCAGAAAAGATTTGGGAAATTTTAAAAGTCGTTTAATATTTGGATTAAATATTAAATGATTTATTTAGGGTTTTTGATCACTGTTTTGATTTAATTGATTTAATCTAGAGATTAATAAAATCCCCAAATTGATGTGACATGTCCACTGAATATTTGTGATTTAATAAAAGTGGAAGCACAATTTTTGGACAAGGTTTTATTGTCACCAATTTTTTTTAATATTCCTCAAAGTCAAATCAAGCTACTATTTTAATGGTTTGAATTAATCTATAGCTCACAAGAAATATCCAAGTTGGTGCAACATGGTCCACTGAATATTAGTGAATTTATATAAGTGGTTTCATAATTTTTGGGCAAAGTTTATTTTGTCACATTATTTTTAATACCAATAAAAAGCACTTTGAATATAGTTTTGATTTGATTTCAATGTAGAGGGGTTGGACTGGTTGTGACTTATGATGATCAAGGCCCATGGCCATATTGCTATCAACAACATCAAAAGGAGAATTGAATGTGAACTGACCCAAGTTGATCGAAGCAAAATTTTGATCAAGGCCATTTTGAGCAACAGAGATTATCAACAGTGATTAGCAACAGTAATCCTGATTACTGTAGGTGATTACTGTAGCGTGACACCCGGGGTGTTACAAATCTCCACCACTACAAAGAATTCTCGTCCCGAGAATTTAAAGGTAATGTAAGGGTTAAAGTCTTGGTTTCGTATTCTAACGAATCTTCCGGTTCTTGTTGTCCATCTCGAAGAAGTTAATCCTTCTCGTTGATGTCTTCATTTCTTTGCATCGTTGCATCTCGACGAGTTATCATCCTTCATTCAGGGTCTTCATCGTATTTACGCATAGGCTAGGAGGAAACTCGAGGGGTTCAGATCGATACAAGGTTAATGAACCGAGGTGGTCCAAGTGAATGGGGTAAAAGGTATCTCACGAGTTACACTCAGGGAGATACATCGAGAGAAACAAGAGAAGGCATGAGACGTTTTCAAGCGGATAGGCATGCGTTCAATGCCGATGACGGATGATGAAAAAGGGGTCCAAAACATCAGGCATAAACACCGAGTCTGATATCGAACTGAATATCATAAGGTAGAGGACTCGTGAATTGCATACGAGGTCAAGCAAGAGAATAACCTCGAGAACAGAAAAGGAACAAGAGAGTCAGGTTTCGATCCTATGGAACTGTGGGTTATGGGCCCACACTGAATAAGAAGGGTGGTAACAAACAATGTGATCACAACGCAAGGTTGTCAGAGAATAGTTTGTCAGCTATGTCGACAACAACGTCGCTACCAAGGGCGAGGGACGAAGAGAACCATTTTTCTGCTCGTTAAGACGAGGCGGACCAATAGGCAAAGTTCTCGTCCATCGGTGGTTACCGAAATGTTATCAACAGTAGTAACAGGTTGTACAGACAAAGTAGTACACCGAAGTGTTTACATCAGCAGGGAATTATCACTGCTCGGATAATTTATATTCAAAGAAAGGTTAAACAGACCAATGGAAAGGAAAATGTGATGATATACAAGTATCAGGTGTATATCTTTCCCAAGGGAAAGCAGAGCAAGATATACATGACCAAGTTTGTATTGGCAGGGAGTCAAAGGGGTTGTCAATGATGACACAAATCATCGAGGGACAAGAATGGTATTTCCCACCATGAATTAAATTGACACTTGGTAGAAGCCAAGATGTCGATGATGACCACGACACATTATGTCAAAAGGTTTCAAGAAAAACAACCGAACAACGGCGACATCAAGCAAAAGGAATGGTGAAGCAAGAGTATTCGGTGTTCCCGGTTGGCGACAACCCAGAAGCATGAAATAGCTATGACAGGGACAGGCATTGTTTCATCACAATTTATAAGATGTAGTGCAAAGGCATGATATCCTCGAGATACCAGGAGTAATACCCGAAGGTAGAATGGTGGATCATAGGTGTAGAAGAATTTACACCAAGGGGATAATTTCCTTTACAAGAAGATCTCATGATCAGTTCTACATCATATCCATGGGCATGAACACAAGTTCAAGGTCGACTCCCACTTCTTCAATGCATAACCTTTCACACACTTCTCACTCACATGAAGGTTGTAGGATTGCAAGATCATCTGACGGAAGGCCAGTAGAGTATAACCCGCATAAAATTTGGGTTCTTCAGATTAGGGGAAGCATAGGGTTAACCCATCGGGGCATTTTGAAACCCATACATCAAACATAATAAACGAGGGATACCAGTTCGAAAGCAGAAGGCTGACGACACGGAGCAGATGATACCATTTGTCACAGGTATTTTATATCCGGGGGGAAATTCGTCAAAGACTTAGGACACAAGGGGACGGCAGGTAGTAATCCACCAATAAGGTCAGGCGGCGTACCGAGAGTCTGCGGCGAGTATCGGTACTCAACCATAAGAAGAAAGAATGCCAAAGCATTGTAGATAGGATCATCGGAATAATTCGATGCTTAAGTACAAAGGAATTATGACTTCCATATCGGTGTATCAGATTCAGATACATCGATCAAACAAGAAGAAGTTGAATAGAAGCTTGACGGTTAATCAATTAAGGTTGATTTACCGAGAACCAGCTCATGTCCGGAACGACGTCTGAGCCAGAAGAATGGATTCAGAGGGATCAACTGATGATTGCGTGCACTAGCACACATGATGAGTCAACAGATCAGAATTGCAATGCTAAGGGAGATCAACAAAGACGACAAGACAAACGGGATTAATCATAGTGTAAGAAGGTAAGAAGAATCTCCAAAGAAGTAGGCTGCCGAGGATTGTCGCGAGATCGAATGGTATTTCAAAGTATTTTGGGAATCACAGGAACAACTTAGGATGAACGGATCCTCGATAAATGTGAGGAATTATCCGCAGGGCGAAAAGAAGCTGCAAGGCAGTAGGCGCTAAGGATTCCCGAAACAATGGAGAATATTACGGGGTATCTTGTATTAACAAGAGCAATTGGGATCGAATGGTCAAACGGTAGGTGTATGTAATTATCCACACCGACTTATCGGTGGCTGGGAATCGCAAAGAAGTGGGCATAAGGGTCTCAGGAATTTATCGGAGAGTATCTTCGGGATCTTCTCGTGAAGCAAGCGATCAACTGGAATGAAGGGTCTCCGGAAGGAAGTAGTCATGAGAACCTAATGTCAGAGTTAGCAAAATCTTTAACCCGAAAGGATAAGAGAGTAGAATCCCAGAATTAAAGGTACGGAGAAAAGGATCCTAATACCACCCAGTTTGCGACGTGGGCCGATAAGCCACACGACACTGTTAGTAAACTAGTTTTGCAAAGACTAGACTCGACTTCGACCAAGGAGTTGGAAGGGGGTGTCCTACATGCAGTCGGCTCTGATACCAACTTGTGACGCCCCCCAAAATCAATCCGTGTACAGTAATCATACACGCAGGGTACACGGCTGAGATTAGGGTGCCACGGTGAGAATATCACAGCACAACACTAAACACAAAAGGATAAACCAATATGTTACAATAAAGGGGGTCACTCGGACCCGAATACATAAGTCATACAAACCATAATATCTGAGTACAGACATAGTTAGTCAAGTTTTGCCTTCAGAAGGCTAGCACAAATAACATCAGAGATACAGATCGAAAAGGCAAGGCCTCCTTCCTGGGAGCCTCCGAAACTACTCCTGGTCCTGGTCAGCGGGGGTCTCGACGTAGTAGTATCCGCCTCCGGGGTACTCCTGCTCCTGGGCTCCAACGTCGACTGCAGCGGCCGATCAGGCAAAGCGAAAAAGGGGAAATAAAGCAAAGGTGAGTATCTAGTATACCCGCGAGTCTTACGTCCGCTACTAAGCATTATGCATTGTATCAACGGAAAGAAGAGGCGGTATATAGTGGACTGCAAGATAGAAATCAGAATAAGGGTAAGAAGCTAGGCCTATCGAAGACTAGCATCTTCCGACGATGTCTTGCAGCAAGAGGTAAGGATCAGCCAACAGTTCATATAAAGCATAAAGTAACAACGAAGCAGAAGTTGCTGCAACATTGTATAATATAAGTTGTAATGATTAACAATAATAATAATGCCTCCGAGTCCACCTCCTCGACATCCCCGCGAGGAAGAAAACCCGGAACCATACAGTTTAATAATAATAGTTTCTAGTGGTAAGATCCAGCTTCAGCATAAAGCGTCCTGTTACCGTGGACACGGCTATTCGAATAGATTAAACTCCCTGCAGGGGTGCACTACTGTTCAGCCTGCACGCTCGGATCTCCAGGGTGGCGTGTACCTTGTTAGGGAACGCCCCACCGAGGCTATCCGACACGACGCAGCCCATCCTAGGCTCAACAGAGAGGCCATTCGCCGGACTATATCCTATGCGCCAAGGGGTCTAGGTCCCTCACCCTTGCATGCTCCTGCACGGTGCGAGTGTGGCCGGTGAAGCAAAAGCAAATCCAAACACACCTGCTGCAGCAAAAGACAAGACCACTTCCCGGCGATCAGGCCGCAGTACTGCTGACGTCTGAAGAGCTTTCGGACGAACTACGACGCGGAGGGCCCACACCGTAATCCCACGTGTAGGTAGTGCGAACAGACCAACCGGTCTCTCAAGTCATCCGCCGAACCATTTAGCATTTTAATTAACCTGCGTGACAACCGTTATCGTTGCCTCGACTTAACCGACCCGCGGTCAACGACAGCAGTCAGGACCACCAGTACATCGGTGCCTGCCCTGTCGTCCCACCAAGTCACTGCGGTTACCAACAAGGTGAACCGTCTCCTTATCCTCTCTCGCGTGTGCTCTTGGTAGAGCTCGACTTTCGTGGTTTGGTAACTCTTGCGAGATACGAGCAAGGGCCAAGCACGCCAGTAACGTCGGTCGTACCCTCCCTGTCGTTCCCGACGATATACCGCTCGCTGGCACCGTTGGGTCGCCCGACTTTCTTACCTTTGAGGACAACCGCTGTCCAGGACCCTATGGCGGCAAGACAAAGTCAGCCTCGAGTGGAGTACAAGGATATATTATATCCGTGTTCACTCCCCTGAGTGATCACGTCCCGCTATCTAGTCCTAGCTAACAATGCGCAGGGTTCACTGCTGAATATATGCATAATTATAATAGGCAGCATAGGATAAGAAAGGTACATCAAGGGGCGACACAATCAGGCTATGCAATTGAATAGGAGTATAACGTAGCAGCAGCAGTAACAATGCCTAGTGCAAGAAATGTACGGAAAGGTAGGCGATATCTAGGGAAGAGAATGGCTCTGCTTGCCTGGAAGCTCGACGGTAGGGGCAGGGTCGTCGACGAAGTAGTCGTACCCGGCAGCAGTGTAGTCGGCGGTCGCAGCGGGGTCTACCGGAGAATAAAGGGGGGATAAACAGTAAATACAAAGCAAGCATAACAAACAGATGAATGACATGGCGTATGCAATGTTAACGGTGTTCTAACTCAGTGCAATGCACGTTGCACAGAGCGGGAGTCCATCCGGGGATGAATTGCTAGCTCCGGGTGATTACCGGACAGGGTGTCCGGAGGGGGAAGGGATCATGCCGGAGGTGTCATGGACATTCAACAAACATTGGAAGGGTGTATCCGTGTTAGTTGAACTATCCTGAACAACTTTCGTGTTCAGACTAAATTCATCCGGATACTTTAACAGTACCGGACAAATCATCGGACAGTCGGTCCGGAGGGGGACGGTTCGATGTTCAGTATGTTAGAGGGGTGCGGTGGGTATACGGTTAGCGTATTCCTATCCGTTATATTTTTCTGATCAAATTTGATGTATAAAATATTTTCATCGAAGTTACGGTTTAAAAGATATTGAATTTATAATATTTAAACGTTTTTGAAATTTATTGGAATTACTTTTAATATTAAATCTACCATTATCCACAATAGTGGGGTTCACTAGTCAGCTCTGACAGGTGGGACCCTAATGTTATTGACTGGGCCCTAATAAATAATCTATTTAATTAAATAGTGCAAGGGGTCCCACTTGTCACTCAAAGGGGTTTCTTTAAAATTAGTTGCCTAAGATTTCTTCTGATTTAAACATCAATTAGTTGGTTTTGAGAGGCTACGATTTATGGTTCCGCTCATATTAATTTTACCAATTTTAAAAATCGTTTGCTAGCAGTTTTTATTGTTGTTAAATCGGTCAGTGCAGCAACAGAGTAACAGGAGTAGCACCACAAGCATCAGCCATCAGCGGCAAGAGAAGACAGCAGCTGGGCTGCGTTGCAAAACAAGATAAAAAATGATGTGGTAAAATGTCCAGAGTAGGATTCGAACCCATGATCTCACAGAAATAAACCACGTGCACGAACCACTACATCACTCTAATGGACTTTGGCATTGCACATCACTGAACGTATATAATCAATCGATATAGCGCTACCCTGACGAAACTGAAGAAAACTTCAGCTACCAAACTCTGAAGAAACTGCTGAGCGCGGTTAATGGCAGCGACGGAACAAGAACTTGGAGGTTGCAGGAATTGCTTGGGGTGTGCGTTGGGCTACCGCTGCGGGCACGGGGACGCCAAGGACGCGCTCTCTCCACCCGCGGGTCGCGCATAGGGAGCACGGCCGTGCCGGCAGCGGGCGTGTCCATGGCGGCCGGCGGCTCGGCCATGGGTGAGCAGTGAGCGCGGCGGCGAGCATGTTCTCTCCTCCGGTTACGGCTGGCTGCGCGGTTGGCACTGCTCGAAGGAGGGGCTCGACGCGCATCTACTGGGACACTCCATGGACGACGGGGAGGACCACATCGACGGCCACAACGAGCGCCCACGGCGGCCGGCGGTGATGGCATCGACGAGGGCGGCGTTCCACGGCCTTGAATCGAGCGCGAAGTGTTGGGGAAGAAGGAGAAGCTCACCAGGAGTTTGGTGTCGTGCTCGGGGAAGCCGGAGGAGGCTTGTAGGCGCGGCAATCGACGACGACGTGCGCCGCGGCCGCGAATGGGGATTAGCTCGATTCCGGTGAGGTAGTCCGTCTCGGCTCGAGTACCCGCAGATGATGACGAAGACCGCGATGGCGGTTCTCCTAGACACAACGGCTTGGGTTGATTCGTCCGGTGGTCGCGTGGGCTCATGGAGGTGCGCCCATGGTGGCGGGCGGGAGGTTGAAGATGACGAGGGCGAAGGGGGGAATGAGTTGGGCCTCGATCTAGGGTTTGCAGGGGGGCACCGGGGGTTGATCTTATCCCTCCCAGGGGCCTGTAGCGACCGAGGCGTCGAGCCGGTGCGAGTGCGACACCGGCCGTGGCCACTGGCGCCATGGCCACTGTAGCGGGAGGTAGGAGAAGGGAGAGGTGGGCCTGGTGGGCTGGGTTTTCCCCAGGCGTAGTATAGGGTTTTCCCATTTTTCTGTTTTTGTTTTTATTCTTTTCTGTTTATTTCTTTTTGTAATAATTTTATTCATCTAGGCATTTTTGTAAAATGTTCTAAGTGTACCATACTTTAGTAATCACCCTAGGTTAATGCCAGAAAAGATTTGGGAAATTTTAAAAGTCGTTTAATATTTGGATTAAATATTAAATGATTTATTTAGGGTTTTTGATCACTGTTTTGATTTAATTGATTTAATCTAGAGATTAATAAAATCCCCAAATTGATGTGACATGTCCATTGAATATTTGTGATTTAATAAAAGTGGAAGCACAATTTTTGGACAAGGTTTTATTGTCACCAATTTTTTTTAATATTCCTCAAAGTCAAATCAAGCTACTATTTTAATGGTTTGAATTAATCTATAGCTCACAAGAAATATCCAAGTTGGTGCAACATGGTCCACTGAATATTAGTGAATTTATATAAGTGGTTTCATAATTTTTGGGCAAAGTTTATTTTGTCACATTATTTTTAATACCAATAAAAAGCACTTTGAATATAGTTTTGATTTGATTTCAATGTAGAGGGGTTGGACTGGTTGTGACTTATGATGATCAAGGCCCATGGCCATATTGCTATCAACAACATCAAAAGGAGAATTGAATGTGAACTGACCCAAGTTGATCGAAGCAAAATTTTGATCAAGGCCATTTTGAGCAACAGAGATTATCAACAGTGATTAGCAACAGTAATCCTGATTACTGTAGGTGATTACTGTAGCGTGACACCCGGGGTGTTACAAATCTCCACCACTACAAAGAATTCTCGTCCCGAGAATTTAAAGGTAATGTAAGGGTTAAAGTCTTGGTTTCGTATTCTAACGAATCTTCCGGTTCTTGTTGTCCATCTCGAAGAAGTTAATCCTTCTCGTTGATGTCTTCATTTCTTTGCATCGTTGCATCTCGACGAGTTATCATCCTTCATTCAGGGTCTTCATCGTATTTACGCATAGGCTAGGAGGAAACTCGAGGGGTTCAGATCGATACAAGGTTAATGAACCGAGGTGGTCCAAGTGAATGGGGTAAAAGGTATCTCACGAGTTACACTCAGGGAGATACATCGAGAGAAACAAGAGAAGGCATGAGACGTTTTGAAGCGGATAGGCATGCGTTCAATGCCGATGACGGATGATGAAAAAGGGGTCCAAAACATCAGGCATAAACACCGAGTCTGATATCGAACTGAATATCATAAGGTAGAGGACTCGTGAATTGCATACGAGGTCAAGCAAGAGAATAACCTCGAGAACAGAAAAGGAACAAGAGAGTCAGGTTTCGATCCTGTGGAACTGTGGGTTATGGGCCCACATTGAATAAGAAGGGTGGTAACAAACAATGTGATCACAACGCAAGGTTGTCAGAGAATAGTTTGTCAGCTATGTCGGCAACAACGTCGCTACCAAGGGCGAGGGACGAAGAGAACCATTTTTCTGCTCGTTAAGACGAGGCGGACCAATAGGCAAAGTTCTCGTCCATCGGTGGTTACCGAAATGTTATCAACAGTAGTAACAGGTTGTACAGACAAAGTAGTACACCGAAGTGTTTACATCAGCAGGGAATTATCACTGCTCGGATAATTTATATTCAAAGAAAGGTTAAACAGACCAATGGAAAGGAAAATGTGATGATATACAAGTATCAGGTGTATATCTTTCCCAAGGGAAAGCAGAGCAAGATATACATGACCAAGTTTGTATTGGCAGGGAGTCAAAGGGGTTGTCAATGATGACACAAATCATCGAGGGACAAGAATGGTATTTCCCACCATGAATTAAATTGACACTTGGTAGAAGCCAAGATGTCGATGATGACCACGACACATTATGTCAAAAGGTTTCAAGAAAAACAACCGAACAACGGCGACATCAAGCAAAAGGAATGGTGAAGCAAGAGTATTCGGTGTTCCCGGTTGGCGACAACCCAGAAGCATGAAATAGCTATGACAGGGACAGGCATTGTTTCATCACAATTTATAAGATGTAGTGCAAAGGCATGATATCCTCGAGATACCAGGAGTAATACCCGAAGGTAGAATGGTGGATCATAGGTGTAGAAGAATTTACACCAAGGGGATAATTTCCTTTACAAGAAGATCTCATGATCAGTTCTACATCATATCCATGGGCATGAACACAAGTTCAAGGTCGACTCCCACTTCTTCAATGCATAACCTTTCACACACTTCTCACTCACATGAAGGTTGTAGGATTGCAAGATCATCTGACGGAAGGCCAGTAGAGTATAACCCGCATAAAATTTGGGTTCTTCAGATTAGGGGAAGCATAGGGTTAACCCATCGGGGCATTTTGAAACCCATACATCAAACATAATAAACGAGGGATACCAGTTCGAAAGCAGAAGGCTGACGACACGGAGCAGATGATACCATTTGTCACAGGTATTTTATATCCGGGGGGAAATTCGTCAAAGACTTAGGACACAAGGGGACGGCAGGTAGTAATCCACCAATAAGGTCAGGCGGCGTACCGAGAGTCTGCGGCGAGTATCGGTACTCAACCATAAGAAGAAAGAATGCCAAAGCATTGTAGATAGGATCATCGGAATAATTCGATGCTTAAGTACAAAGGAATTATGACTTCCATATCGGTGTATCAGATTCAGATACATCGATCAAACAAGAAGAAGTTGAATAGAAGCTTGACGGTTAATCAATTAAGGTTGATTTACCGAGAACCAGCTCATGTCCGGAACGACGTCTGAGCCAGAAGAATGGATTCAGAGGGATCAACTGATGATTGCGTGCACTAGCACACATGATGAGTCAACAGATCAGAATTGCAATGCTAAGGGAGATCAACAAAGACGACAAGACAAACGGGATTAATCATAGTGTAAGCAGGTAAGAAGAATCTCCAAAGAAGTAGGCTGCCGAGGATTGTCGCGAGATCGAATGGTATTTCAAAGTATTTTGGGAATCACAGGAACAACTTAGGATGAACGGATCCTCGATAAATGTGAGGAATTATCCGCAGGGCGAAAAGAAGCTGCAAGGCAGTAGGCGCTAAGGATTCCCGAAACAATGGAGAATATTACGGGGTATCTTGTATTAACAAGAGCAATTGGGATCGAATGGTCAAACGGTAGGTGTATGTAATTATCCACACCGACTTATCGGTGGCTGGGAATCGCAAAGAAGTGGGCATAAGGGTCTCAGGAATTTATCGGAGAGTATCTTCGGGATCTTCTCGTGAAGCAAGCGATCAACTGGAATGAAGGGTCTCCGGAAGGAAGTAGTCATGAGAACCTAATGTCAGAGTTAGCAAAATCTTTAACCCGAAAGGATAAGAGAGTAGAATCCCAGAATTAAAGGTACGGAGAAAAGGATCCTAATACCACCCAGTTTGCGACGTGGGCCGATAAGCCACACGACACTGTTAGTAAACTAGTTTTGCAAAGACTAGACTCGACTTCGACCAAGGAGTTGGAAGGGGGTGTCCTACATGCAGTCGGCTCTGATACCAACTTGTGACGCCCCCCAAAATCAATCCGTGTACAGTAATCATACACGCAGGGTACACGGCTGAGATTAGGGTGCCACGGTGAGAATATCACAGCACAACACTAAACACAAAAGGATAAACCAATATGTTACAATAAAGGGGGTCACTCGGACCCGAATACATAAGTCATACAAACCATAATATCTGAGTACAGACATAGTTAGTCAAGTTTTGCCTTAAGAAGGCTAGCACAAATAACATCAGAGATACAGATCGAAAAGGCAAGGCCTCCTTCCTGGGAGCCTCCGAAACTACTCCTGGTCCTGGTCAGCGGGGGTCTCGACGTAGTAGTATCCTCCTCCGGGGTACTCCTGCTCCTGGGTTCCAACGTCGACTGCAGCGGCCGATCAGGCAAAGCGAAAAAGGGGAAATAAAGCAAAGGTGAGTATCTAGTATACCCGCGAGTCTTACGTCCGCTACTAAGCATTATGCATTGTATCAACGGAAAGAAGAGGCTGTATATAGTGGACTGCAAGATAGAAATCAGAATAAGGGTAAGAAGCTAGGCCTATCGAAGACTAGCATCTTCCGACGATGTCTTGCAGCAAGAGGTAAGGATCAGCCAACAGTTCATATAAAGCATAAAGTAACAACGAAGCAGAAGTTGCTGCAACATTGTATAATATAAGTTGTAATGATTAACAATAATAGTAATGCCTCCGAGTTCACCTCCTCGACATCCCCGCGAGGAAGAAAACCCGGAACCATACAGTTTAATAATAATAGTTTCTAGTGGTAAGATCCAGCTTCAGCATAAAGCGTCCTGTTACCATGGACACGGCTATTCGAATAGATTAAACTCCCTGCAGGGGTGCACTACTGTTCAGCCTGCACGCTCGGATCTCCAGGGTGGCGTGTACCTTGTTAGGGAACGCCCCACCGAGGCTATCCGACACGACGCAGCCCATCCTAGGCTCAACAGAGAGGCCATCCGCCGGACTATATCCTATGCGCCAAGGGGTCTAGGTCCCTCACCCTTGCATGCTCCTGCACGGTGCGAGTGTGGCCGGTGAAGCAAAAGCAAATCCAAACACACCTGCTGCAGCAAAAGACAAGACCACTTCCCGGCGATCAGGCCGCAGTACTGCTGACGTCTGAAGAGCTTTCGGACGAACTACGACGCGGAGGGCCCACACGGTAATCCCACGTGTAGGTAGTGCGAACAGACCAACCGGTCTCTCAAGTCATCCGCCGAACCATATAGCATTTTAATTAACCTGCGTGACAACCGTTATCGTTGCCTCGACTTAACCGACCCGTGGTCAACGACAGCAGTCAGGACCACCAGTACATCGGTGCCTGCCCTGTCGTCCCACCAAGTCACTGCGGTTACCAACAAGGTGAACCGTCTCCTTACCCTCTCTCGCGTGTGCTCTTGGTAGAGCTCGACTTTCATGGTTTGGTAACTCTCGCGAGATACGAGCAGGGGCCAAGCACGCCAGTAACGTCGGTCGTACCCTCCCTGTCGTTCCCGACGATATACCGCTCGCGGGCACCGTTGGGTCGCCCGACTTTCTTACCTTTGAGGACAACCGCTGTCCAGGACCCTATGGCGGCAAGACAAAGTCAGCCTCGAGTGGAGTACAAGGATATATTATATTCGTGTTCACTCCCCTGAGTGATCACGTCCCGCTATCTAGTCCTAGCTAACAATGCGCAGGGTTCACTGCTGAATATATGCATAATTATAATAGGCAGCATAGGATAAGAAAGGTACATCAAGGGGCGACAAAATCAGGCTATGCAATTGAATAGGAGTTTAACGTAGCAGCAGCAGTAACAATGCCTAGTGCAAGAAATGTACGGAAAGGTAGGCGATATCTGGGGAAGAGAATGGCTCTGCTTGCCTGGAAGCTCGACGGTAGGGGCAGGGTCGTCGACGAAGTAGTCGTACCCGGCAGCAGTGTAGTCGGCGGTCGCAGCGGGGTCTACCGGAGAATAAAGGGGGGAGAAACAGTAATTACAAAGCAAGCATAACAAACAGATGAATGACATGGCGTATGCAATGTTAACGGTGTTCTAACTCAGTGCAATGCACGTTGCACAGAGCGGGAGTCCATCCGGGGATGAATTGCCAGCTCCGGGTGATTACCGGACAGGGTGTCCGGAGGGGGAAGGGATCATGCCGGAGGTGTCATGGACATTCAACAAACATTGGAAGGGTGTATCCGTGTTAGTTGAACTATCCTGAACAACTTTCGTGTTCAGACTAAATTCATCCGGATACTTTAACAGTACCGGACAAATCATCGGACAGTCGGTCCGGAGGGGGACGGTTCGATGTTCAGTATGTTAGAGGGGTGCGGTGGGTATACGGTTAGCGTATTCCTATCCGTTATATTTTTCTGATCAAATTTGATGTATAAAATATTTTCATCGAAGTTACGGTTTAAAAGATATTGAATTTATAATATTTAAACGTTTTTGAAATTTATTGGAATTACTTTTAATATTAAATCTACCATTATCCACAATAGTGGGGTTCACTAGTCAGCTCTGACAGGTGGGACCCTAATGTTATTGACTGGGCCCTAATAAATAATCTATTTAATTAAATAGTGCAAGGGGTCCCACTTGTCACTCAAAGGGGTTTCTTTAAAATTAGTTGCCTAAGATTTCTTCTGATTTAAACATCAATTAGTTGGTTTTGAGAGGCTACGATTTATGGTTCCGCTCATATTAATTTTACCAATTTTAAAAATCGTTTGCTAGCAGTTTTTATTGTTGTTAAATCGGTCAGTGCAGCAACAGAGTAACAGGAGTAGCACCACAAGCATCAGCCATCAGCGGCAAGAGAAGACAGCAGCTGGGCTGCGTTGCAAAACAAGATAAAAAATGATGTGGTAAAATGTCCAGAGTAGGATTCGAACCCATGATCTCACAGAAATAAACCACGTGCACGAACCACTACATCACTCTAATGGACTTTGGCATTGCACATCACTGAACGTATATAATCAATCGATATAGCGCTACCCTGACGAAACTGAAGAAAACTTCAGCTACCAAACTCTGAAGAAACTGCTGAGCGCGGTTAATGGCAGCGACGGAACAAGAACTTGGAGGCTGCAGGAATTGCTTGGGGTGTGCGTTGGGCTACCGCTGCGGGCACGGGGACGCCAAGGACGCGCTCTCTCCACCCGCGGGTCGCGCATAGGGAGCACGGCCGTGCCGGCAGCGGGCGTGTCCATGGCGGCCGGCGGCTCGGCCATGGGTGAGCAGTGAGCGCGGCGGCGAGCATGTTCTCTCCTCCGGTTACGGCTGGCTGCGCGGTTGGCACTGCTCGAAGGAGGGGCTCGACGCGCATCTACTGGGACACTCCATGGACGACGGGGAGGACCACATCGACGGCCACAACGAGCGCCCACGGCGGCCGGCGGTGATGGCATCGACGAGGGCGGCGTTCCACGGCCTTGAATCGAGCGCGAAGTGTTGGGGAAGAAGGAGAAGCTCACCAGGAGTTTGGTGTCGTGCTCGGGGAAGCCGGAGGAGGCTTGTAGGCGCGGCAATCGACGACGACGTGCGCCGCGGCCGCGAATGGGGATTAGCTCGATTCCGGTGAGGTAGTCCGTCTCGGCTCGAGTACCCGCAGATGATGACGAAGACCGCGATGGCGGTTCTCCTAGACACAACGGCTTGGGTTGATTCGTCCGGTGGTCGCGTGGGCTCATGGAGGTGCGCCCATGGTGGCGGGCGGGAGGTTGAAGATGACGAGGGCGAAGGGGGGAATGAGTTGGGCCTCGATCTAGGGTTTGCAGGGGGGCACCGGGGGTTGATCTTATCCCTCCCAGGGGCCTGTAGCGACCGAGGCGTCGAGCCGGTGCGAGTGCGACACCGGCCGTGGCCACTGGCGCCATGGCCACTGTAGCGGGAGGTAGGAGAAGGGAGAGGTGGGCCTGGTGGGCTGGGTTTTCCCCAGGCGTAGTATAGGGTTTTCCCATTTTTCTGTTTTTGTTTTTATTCTTTTCTGTTTATTTGTTTTTGTAATAATTTTATTCATCTAGGCATTTTTGTAAAATGTTGTAAGTGTACCATACTTTAGTAATCACCCTAGGTTAATGCCAGAAAAGATTTGGGAAATTTTAAAAGTCGTTTAATATTTGGATTAAATATTAAATGATTTATTTAGGGTTTTTGATCACTGTTTTGATTTAATTGATTTAATCTAGAGATTAATAAAATCCCAAAATTGATGTGACATGTCCACTGAATATTTGTGATTTAATAAAAGTGGAAGCACAATTTTTGGACAAGGTTTTATTGTCACCAATTTTTTTTAATATTCCTCAAAGTCAAATCAAGCTACTATTTTAATGGTTTGAATTAATCTATAGCTCACAAGAAATATCCAAGTTGGTGCAACATGGTCCACTGAATATTAGTGAATTTATATAAGTGGTTTCATAATTTTTGGGCAAAGTTTATTTTGTCACATTATTTTTAATACCAATAAAAAGCACTTTGAATATAGTTTTGATTTGATTTCAATGTAGAGGGGTTGGACTGGTTGTGACTTATGATGATCAAGGCCCATGGCCATATTGCTATCAACAACATCAAAAGGAGAATTGAATGTGAACTGACCCAAGTTGATCGAAGCAAAATTTTGATCAAGGCCATTTTGAGCAACAGAGATTATCAACAGTGATTAGCAACAGTAATCCTGATTACTGTAGGTGATTACTGTAGCGTGACACCCGGGGTGTTACAAATCTCCACCACTACAAAGAATTCTCGTCCCGAGAATTTAAAGGTAATGTAAGGGTTAAAGTCTTGGTTTCGTATTCTAACGAATCTTCCGGTTCTTGTTGTCCATCTCGAAGAAGTTAATCCTTCTCGTTGATGTCTTCATTTATTTGCATCGTTGCATCTCGACGAGTTATCATCCTTCATTCAGGGTCTTCATCGTATTTACGCATAGGCTAGGAGGAAACTCGAGGGGTTCAGATCGATACAAGGTTAATGAACCGAGGTGGTCCAAGTGAATGGGGTAAAAGGTATCTCACGAGTTACACTCAGGGAGATACATCGAGAGAAACAAGAGAAGGCATGAGATGTTTTCAAGCGGATAGGCCTGCGTTCAATGCCGATGACGGATGATGAAAAAGGGGTCCAAAACATCAGGCATAAACACCGAGTCTGATATCGAACTGAATATCATAAGGTAGAGAACTCGTGAATTGCATACGAGGTCAAGCAAGAGAATAACCTCGAGAACAGAAAAGGAACAAGAGAGTCAGGTTTCGATCCTGTGGAACTGTGGGTTATGGGCCCACATTGAATAAGAAGGGTGGTAACAAACAATGTGATCACAACGCAAGGTTGTCAGAGAATAGTTTGTCAGCTATGTCGGCAACAACGTCGCTACCAAGGGCGAGGGACGAAGAGAACCATTTTTCTGCTCGTTAAGACGAGGCGGACCAATAGGCAAAGTTCTCGTCCATCGGTGGTTACCGAAATGTTATCAACAGTAGTAACAGGTTGTACAGACAAAGTAGTACACCGAAGTGTTTACATCAGCAGGGAATTATCACTGCTCGGATAATTTATATTCAAAGAAAGGTTAAACAGACCAATGGAAAGGAAAATGTGATGATATACAAGTATCAGGTGTATATCTTTCCCAAGGGAAAGCAGAGCAAGATATACATGACCAAGTTTGTATTGGCAGGGAGTCAAAGGGGTTGTCAATGATGACACAAATCATCGAGGGGAAAGAATGGTATTTCCCACCATGAATTAAGTTGACACTTGGTAGAAGCCAAGATGTCGATGATGACCACGACACATTATGTCAAAACGTTTCAAGAAATACAACCGAACAACGGCGACATCAAGCAAAAGGAATGGTGAAGCAAGAGTATTCGGTGTTCCCGGTTGGCGACAACCCAGAAGCATGAAATAGCTATGACAGGGACAGGCATTGTTTCATCACAATTTATAAGATGTAGTGCAAAGGCATGATATCCTCGAGATACCAGGAGTAATACCCGAAGGTAGAATGGTGGATCATAGGTGTAGAAGAATTTACACCAAGGGGATAATTTCCTTTACAAGAAGATCTCATGATCAGTTCTACATCATATCCATGGGCATGAACACAAGTTCAAGGTCGACTCCCACTTCTTCAATGCATAACCTTTCACACACTTCTCACTCACATGAAGGTTGTAGGATTGCAAGATCATCTGACGGAAGGCCAGTAGAGTATAACCCGCATAAAATTTGGGTTCTTCAGATTAGGGGAAGCATAGGGTTAACCCATCGGGGCATTTTGAAACCCATACATCAAACATAATAAACGAGGGATACCAGTTCGAAAGCAGAAGGCTGACGACACGGAGCAGATGATACCATTTGTCACAGGTATTTTATATCCGGGGGGAAATTCGTCAAAGACTTAGGACACAAGGGGACGGCAGGTAGTAATCCACCAATAAGGTCAGGCGGCGTACCGAGAGTCTGCGGCGAGTATCGGTACTCAACCATAAGAAGAAAGAATGCCAAAGCATTGTAGATAGGATCATCGGAATAATTCGATGCTTAAGTACAAAGGAATTATGACTTACATATCGGTGTATCAGATTCAGATACATCGATCAAACAAGAAGAAGTTGAATAGAAGCTTGACGGTTAATTAATTAAGGTTGATTTATCGAGAACCAGCTCATGTCCGGAACGACGTCTGAGCCAGAAGAATGGATTCATAGGGATCAACTGATGATTGCGTGCACTAGCACACATGATGAGTCAACAGATCAGAATTGCAATGCTAAGGGAGATCAACAAAGACGACAAGACAAACGGGATTAATCATAGTGTAAGCAGGTAAGAAGAATCTCCAAAGAAGTAGGCTGCCGAGGATTGTCGCGAGATCGAATGGTATTTCAAAGTATTTTGGGAATCACAGGAACAACTTAGGATGAACGGATCCTTGATAAATGTGAGGAATTATCCGCAGGGCGAAAAGAAGCTGCAAGGCAGTAGGCGCTAAGGATTCCCGAAACAATGGAGAATATTACGGGGTATCTTGTATTAACAAGAGCAATTGGGATCGAATGGTCAAACGGTAGGTGTATGTAATTATCCACACCGACTTATCGGTGGCTGGGAATCGCAAAGAAGTGGGCATAAGGGTCTCAGGAATTTATCGGAGAGTATCTTCGGGATCTTCTCGTGAAGCAAGCGATCAACTGGAATGAAGGGTCTCCGGAAGGAAGTAGTCATGAGAACCTAATGTCAGAGTTAGCAAAATCTTTAACCCGAAAGGATAAGAGAGTAGAATCCCAGAATTAAAGGTACGGAGAAAAGGATCCTAATACCACCCAGTTTGCGACGTGGGCCGATAAGCCACACGACACTGTTAGTAAACTAGTTTTGCAAAGACTAGACTCGACTTCGACCAAGGAGTTGGAAGGGGGTGTCCTACATGCAGTCGGCTCTGATACCAACTTGTGACGCCCCCCAAAATCAATCCGTGTACAGTAATCATACACGCAGGGTACACGGCTGAGATTAGGGTGCCACGGTGAGAATATCACAGCACAACACTAAACACAAAAGGATAAACCAATATGTTACAATAAAGGGGGTCACTCGGACACGAATACATAAGTCATACAAACCATAATATCTGAGTACAGACATAGTTAGTCAAGTTTTGCCTTAAGAAGGCTAGCACAAATAACATCAGAGATACAGATCGAAAAGGCAAGGCCTCCTTCCTGGGAGCCTCCGAAACTACTCCTGGTCCTGGTCAGCGGGGGTCTCGACGTAGTAGTATCCGCCTCCGGGGTACTCCTGCTCCTGGGCTCCAACGTCGACTGCAGCGGCCGATCAGGCAAAGCGAAAAAGGGGAAATAAAGCAAAGGTGAGTATCTAGTATACCCGCGAGTCTTACGTCCGCTACTAAGCATTATGCATTGTATCAACGGAAAGAAGAGGCTGTATATAGTGGACTGCAAGATAGAAATCAGAATAAGGGTAAGAAGCTAGGCCTATCGAAGACTAGCATCTTCCGACGATGTCTTGCAGCAAGAGGTAAGGATCAGCCAACAGTTCATATAAAGCATAAAGTAACAACGAAGCAGAAGTTGCTGCAACATTGTATAATATAAGTTGTAATGATTAACAATAATAATAATGCCTCCGAGTTCACCTCCTCGACATCCCCGCGAGGAAGAAAACCCGGAACCATCCAGTTTAATAATAATAGTTTCTAGTGGTAAGATCCAGCTTCAGCATAAAGCGTCCTGTTACCGTGGACACGGCTATTCGAATAGATTAAACTCCCTGCAGGGGTGCACTACTGTTCAGCCTGCACGCTCGGATCTCCAGGGTGGCGTGTACCTTGTTAGGGAACGCCCCACCGAGGCTATCCGACACGACGCAGCCCATCCTTGGCTCAACAGAGAGGCCATCCGCCGGACTATATCCTATGCGCCAAGGGGTCTAGGTCCCTCACCCTTGCATGCTCCTGCACGGTGCGAGTGTGGCCGGTGAAGCAAAAGCAAATCCAAACACACCTGCTGCAGCAAAAGACAAGACCACTTCCCGGCGATCAGGCCGCAGTACTGCTGACGTCTGAAGAGCTTTCGGACGAACTACGACGCGGAGGGCCCACACGGTAATCCCACGTGTAGGTAGTGCGAACAGACCAACCGGTCTCTCAAGTCATCCGCCGAACCATTTAGCATTTTAATTAACCTGCGTGACAACCGTTATCGTTGCCTCGACTTAACCGACCCGCGGTCAACGACAGCAGTCAGGACCACCAGTACATCGGTGCCTGCCCTGTCGTCCCACCAAGTCACTGCGGTTACCAACAAGGTGAACCGTCTCCTTACCCTCTCTCGCGTGTGCTCTTGGTAGAGCTCGACTTTCATGGTTTGGTAACTCTCGCGAGATACGAGCAGGGGCCAAGCACGCCAGTAACGTCGGTCGTACCCTCCCTGTCGTTCCCGACGATATACCGCTCGCGGGCACCGTTGGGTCGCCCGACTTTCTTACCTTTGAGGACAACCGCTGTCCAGGACCCTATGGCGGCAAGACAAAGTCAGCCTCGAGTGGAGTACAAGGATATATTATATTCGTGTTCACTCCCCTGAGTGATCACGTCCCGCTATCTAGTCCTAGCTAACAATGCGCAGGGTTCACTGCTGAATATATGCATAATTATAATAGGCAGCATAGGATAAGAAAGGTACATCAAGGGGCGACAAAATCAGGCTATGCAATTGAATAGGAGTATAACGTAGCAGCAGCAGTAACAATGCCTAGTGCAAGAAATGTACGGAAAGGTAGGCGATATCTGGGGAAGAGAATGGCTCTGCTTGCTTGGAAGCTCGACGGTAGGGGCAGGGTCGTCGACGAAGTAGTCGTACCCGGCAGCAGTGTAGTCGGCGGTCGCAGCGGGGTCTACCGGAGAATAAAGGGGGGAGAAACAGTAAATACAAAGCAAGCATAACAAACAGATGAATGACATGGCGTATGCAATGTTAACGGTGTTCTAACTCAGTGCAATGCACGTTGCACAGAGCGGGAGTCCATCCGGGGATGAATTGCCAGCTCCGGGTGATTACCGGACAGGGTGTCCGGAGGGGGAAGGGATCATGCCGGAGGTGTCATGGACATTCAACAAACATTGGAAGGGTGTATCCGTGTTAGTTGAACTATCCTGAACAACTTTCGTGTTCAGACTAAATTCATCCGGATACTTTAACAGTACCGGACAAATCATCGGACAGTCGGTCCGGAGGGGGACGGTTCGATGTTCAGTATGTTAGAGGGGTGCCGTGGGTATACGGTTAGCGTATTCCTATCCGTTATATTTTTCTGATCAAATTTGATGTATAAAATATTTTCATCGAAGTTACGGTTTAAAAGATATTGAATTTATAATATTTAAACGTTTTTGAAATTTATTGGAATTACTTTTAATATTAAATCTACCATTATCCACAATAGTGGGGTTCACTAGTCAGCTCTGACAGGTGGGACCCTAATGTTATTGACTGGGCCCTAATAAATAATCTATTTAATTAAATAGTGCAAGGGGTCCCACTTGTCACTCAAAGGGGTTTCTTTAAAATTAGTTGCCTAAGATTTCTTCTGATTTAAACATCAATTAGTTGGTTTTGAGAGGCTATGATTTATGGTTCCGCTCATATTAATTTTACCAATTTTAAAAATCGTTTGCTAGCAGTTTTTATTGTTGTTAAATCGGTCAGTGCAGCAACAGAGTAACAGGAGTAGCACCACAAGCATCAGCCATCAGCGGCAAGAGAAGACAGCAGCTGGGCTGCGTTGCAAAACAAGATAAAAAATGATGTGGTAAAATGTCCAGAGTAGGATTCGAACCCATGATCTCACAGAAATAAACCACGTGCACGAACCACTACATCACTCTAATAGACTTTGGCATTGCACATCACTGAACGTATATAATCAATCGATATAGCGCTACCCTGACGAAACTGAAGAAAACTTCAGCTACCAAACTCTGAAGAAACTGCTGAGCGCGGTTAATGGCAGCGACGGAACAAGAACTTGGAGGCTGCAGGAATTGCTTGGGGTGTGCGTTGGGCTACCGCTGCGGGCACGGGGACGCCAAGGACGCGCTCTCTCCACCCGCGGGTCGCGCATAGGGAGCACGACCGTGCCGGCAGCGGGCGTTTCCATGGCGGCCGGCGGCTCGGCCATGGGTGAGCAGTGAGCGCGGCGGCGAGCATGTTCTCTCCTCCGGTTACGGCTGGCTGCGCGGTTGGCACTGCTCGAAGGAGGGGCTCGACGCGCATCTACTGGGACACTCCATGGACGACGGGGAGGACCACATCGACGGCCACAACGAGCGCCCACGGCGGCCGGCGGTGATGGCATCGACGAGGGCGGCGTTCCACGGCCTTGAATCGAGCGCAAAGTGTTGGGGAAGAAGGAGAAGCTCACCAGGAGTTTGGTGTCGTGCTCGGGGAAGCCGGAGGAGGCTTGTAGGCGCGGCAATCGACGACGACGTGCGTCGCGGCCGCGAATGGGGATTAGCTCGATTCCGATGAGGTAGTCCGTCTCGGCTCGAGTACCCGCAGATGATGACGAAGACCGCGATGGCGGTTCTCCTAGACACAACGGCTTGGGTTGATTCGTCCGGTGGTCGCGTGGGCTCATGGAGGTGCGCCCATGGTGGCGGGCGGGAGGTAGAAGATGACGAGGGCGAAGGGGGGAATGAGTTGGGCCTCGATCTAGGGTTTGCAGGGGGGCAACGGGGGTTGATCTTATCCCTCCCAAGGGCCTGTAGCGACCGAGGCGTCGAGCCGGTGCGAGTGCGACACCGACCGTGGCCACTGGCGCCATGGCCACTGTAGTGGGAGGTAGGAGAAGGGAGAGGTGGGCCTGGTGGGCTGGGTTTGCCCCAGGCGTAGTATAGGGTTTTCCCATTTTTCTGTTTTTGTTTTTATTCTTTTCTGTTTATTTCTTTTTGTAATAATTTTATTCATCTAGGCATTTTAGTAAAATGTTGTAAGTGTACCATACTTTAGTAATCACCCTAGGTTAATGCCACAAAAGATTTGGGAAATTTTAAAAGTCGTTTAATATTTGGATTAAATATTAAATGATTTATTTAGGGTTTTTGATCACTGTTTTTATTTAATTGATTTAATCTAGAGATTAATAAAATCCCCAAATTGATGTGACATGTCCACTGAATATTTGTGATTTAATAAAAGTGGAAGCACAATTTTTGGACAAGGTTTTATTGTCACCTATTTTTTTTTATATATTCCTCAAAGTCAGATCAAGCTACTATTTTAATGGTTTGAATTAATCTATAGCTCACAAGAAAGATCCAAGTTGGTGCAACATGGTCCACTGAATATTAGTGAATTTATATAAGTGGTTTCATAATTTTTGGGCAAAGTTTATTTTGTCACATTATTTTTAATACCAATAAAAAGCACTTTGAATATTGTTTTGATTTCATTTCAATGTAGAGGGGTTGGACTGGTTGTGACTTATGATGATCAAGGCCCATGGCCATATTGCTATCAACAACATCAAAAGGAGAATTGAATGTGAACTGACCCAAGTTGATCGAAGCAAAATTTTGATCAAGGCCATTTTGAGCAACAGAGATTATCAACACTGATTAGCAACAGTAATCCTGATTACTGTAGGTGATTACTGTAGCGTGACACCCGGGGTGTTACAGGTAGGGATAGAATAGAGGGAAAACAGGGTCCGATGCTTAATCAATCCGAGGGGAAAATAGTGATAAAACTCGGAGTGGTAAGTGTATAGGACAACACCAAACGAACAAAAACAAACGAAAAAGAAACACGATAGAAAAATAACGTAAGTAAACAACATAGAAAGAAAACATATAATACATGGTACCGATAGTTATGATCTTACTGCACATTGCGTGAGTCCAATATGTTTAACTCACACCTTAGTGCACAGAACCTCTTTTCATCCAAGGGCTTCGTAAAGATATCAGCCAATTGATCTTCGGTGCGTACATGGCTGATAACAATATCTTCTCGCTGAACGTGATCTCGAAGAAAATGATGACGAATGTCAATGTGCTTCGTTCGAGAGTGTTGCACAGGATTTATGGGCAATCTTGATAGCACTCTCGTTATCACATAGCAATGGAATTTTCTTCACAAGAATACCATAATCTTTCAGCGTTTGCTTGAGCCACAGAATCTGAGTGCAGCATGAACCGGCAGCAATATACTCGGCCTCAGCCATAGAAATAGATACGCAATTCTGTTTCTTCGAAGCCCAACAGACAAGAGATCTACCGAGAAAATGACATGTGCCTGAGGTAGATTTCCTGTCGACTCGATCACCAGCCCAGTCAGAATCAGAATATCCAACGAGATCAAACTGGGCACCCTTGGGATACCAAAGTACCAAAGATGGTGTGTGAGCCAGATATCGAAGAATTCGCTTGACAGCAATATGATGTGATTCTTTCGGGTTTGCCTGAAAACGAGCACACATACAAACTGATAGCATAATGTCAGGTCTAGATGCACAAAGGTAAAGAAGCGAACCGATCATCGAGCCATATTTCTTCTGATCGAAAGGTTTGCCCTTCTCATCTGCATCTAGATGAACATTCGTAGGCATTGGAGTCTTGATAGTTTTGCAACTGACAAGATCAAACTTCTTCAGGCAATCTCTGAGATACTTCTCTTGAGAAATGAAAGTCCCATTCTTCTGTTGACGGATTTGAAGCCCGAGAAAGAACTTCAACTCACCCATCATAGACATTTCATATTTCTTCAACATCATACGAGCAAATTTTTCGCTAATATCAGGGTTAGTACAGCCAAATATAATATCATCGACATAAATTTGACACACAAAAAGTTCATTTTTGTATGCACGAGTAAAAAGAGTCGGATCAGTTGTTCCTGGTTTGAAGCCCTTCTTTAGAAGAAAATCCTTCAGTGTTTCATACCAAGCACGAGGAGCTTGCTTTAACCCATATAGGGCCTTGTGCAACCTGTACACCTTATCAGGATTCTTTGGGTCTTCAAAACCTGGTGGCTGCATAACATATACTTCTTCTTCGATTTCACCGTTAAGAAATGCACTTTTGACATCCATTTGATATAACAAAATACCATTGTAATTGGCAAAAGCAAGCATGACACGAATGGATTCAAGTCGAGCAACTGGGGCATAAGTCTCACCGAAATCAATACCTTCGATTTGGGTGTAGCCTTGAGCAACCAATCGAGCTTTATTCCTTATCACAATGCCATCTTCATCTTGCTTGTTGCGAAAAATCCATTTCGTACCAATGATATTATGTTTCTTGGAATCAGGTCTATCAACAAGGGACCAGACTTTATTTCTTTAGAGCTGATTAAGTTCTTCGAGCATTGCAGTCATCCAGTCTGAGTCCTTCATGGCTTCATCAAATTTCGATGGTTCTAGCATGGATAAAAACGAGAAATTTCCACAGAAGTTAGCTAATCGAGTACGAGAACGAGTGGTGGGACGACCTGGTAAATGAATCTCTTTGAGTATTGAGTCGACGTCCACTCTTCTTTGAACACGAGGTAAAACTCCTCCATCATTTTGTGGATCAGGTTGTCCTTCGGGATCAGCTTGACCTTCGGGATCAGCTTGTCCATCGGGAACATTTTCTTCGTTTACGCGTTCTCCTTCGACCTGTACATCATTTGCTTCAGGATGTTGATCTCCAGCGCCCCGGGCTATGTGTGGGAACATTGGACCATCATCATCCTTGTTTGCTTAACGTGCATTTCCTTCGACAGGTCGAATATCTCCAATCGCCATGTACCTGATAACTTCATCCAAAGGTGGTTCATCCAGGTTAAGAGGTAATTGCTCTTTTTGAGAGCCGTTAGTTTCATCAAATCGAACATTTACAGTTTCTACAACTTTGCCAAGATGAGAGTTGTAAACTCTGTAAGTGTGAGAATTCGAGCCATAATCTAGGAGAAAACCTTCGTGAGCCTTTGGAGCAAACTTGGAGCTGTGATTCATATCTCTGATATAACATGGAGCACCAAAAACCCTGAGATATGAAACATTAGGCTTTTTACCAGTAATAAGTTCATGTGAAGTTTTCTTCAGAAACTTGTGCAGATAAACCTTGTTGATGATATGACATGCAGTATTGATTGCTTCAGCCCAGAACCTGATAGGAGTCTTGTATTCAGCAAGCATTGTTCTGGCCATTTCAATAAGTGTTCGATTCTTTCTCTCGACCACACCATTTTGTTGCGGTGTATAAGCAGCCGAGAATTCATGAGTAAAGCCATATTCATCAAGAAAATCTTCGATATGAGTGTTTTTGAATTCTGTACCATTGTCACTTCTGATATGCTTGAGAGATAATTCATATTCAGTCTGAGCTCTCTTTGCGAAAGTTTTGAAGATTTCAACAACCTTGCTTTTGTCATCTAGAAAGAACACCCAAGTATATCGAGAGAAATCATCAACAATAACCAGACCATACTTGTTACCTCCAAGACTAGCATAATTTTGAGGACCTAATAAATCCATATGAAGTAATTCAAGAGGACGAGTAGTGGTCATTATAGTTTTTGCTGAGTGGTGTTTCTTGGCAATCTTTCCCGCTTCACAGGCACTTCATAGACGATCCTTATCGAATTTCACATTGTCAATTCCAACGATGTTCTTCTTCGAGATAAGAGTTTGAAGGTTTTTCATTCCTGCATGCCCAAGTCTTCGGTGCCATAACCAACCAGAAGTGGCTTTGGCCATTAAACATGTGGACACCGCAGGTCCCGAAGAAAAATCGACGACATAAAGATCACCTTTGCGATATCCTTCGAACACGAAGGAATAATCATCCTGTGAAAGGACAACACAACGAGAAGCAGAAAACAGTACAAGCATACCCATATCACAAAGTTTTGAGATAGACATAAGATTATATCCTAGAGATTGAACAAGCATAACCTTATCGATATGCTTATCCTTCGATATAGCAACCTTACCCAAACCAAGTACTTTTCCTTTGTTGTTGTCACCGAAGGTAATGTATCTCTGTGAAGATTCAGTGAGTTTGTCTTCGGTGAACAAATCTTTGTCTCCGGTCATATGATTTGTACATCCACTATCCATGACCCATTCGGATCCACCGGAGACACAGCCCTGTAGAAGAATTAGTTCTTCTTAACCACCCACAAACGAGCAGGTGACTTAGAAGGCATGGAAGAGCTAGATGGGGCAGCAATATTATAGCGAACAGGATTGCATTGTCTATCTGGACCATCAAGCACACCATAAATATAATTCCTCGATGAGGGGTTAGAGTACTGATGAGTAACAACAACTTTGGTGTTATCGTTACGATGACGATAAACATTTCTATCGACACGATAGTATTCCTTCTAGCGAACATTTGAAGCAGGCACCAAAGGTTCATTTCGATCCTCGAGAGAATAGTAGTGATTCGGTGGTACCGAGGATTTTCCCTGCATAGAATGGTTAGGGGGCAGTTTTTCTACGAGAGATTTGCGAACCCAAATCTGTCGCTTATAGAAACCATTCTTCGGAGGAGTACCAACGAATTCAGCCGACACCTTTCCTTCCTGATCTTTGACAAGCTTGTAGTCAGAATCAAGTGATTCATCAACAATAGCTTTGTCAATTTTGCAACTGAAACCTGAAAGGTTAGCAATATCAATGGGCTTTTCTTTCGCAAGAACCCAGACAGTTTTAGGATACTGCTCGGGTTCCCAGTAGGTTCCATCAGGATTGATTTTCCTTTCGAAGCCAACTCCTTCGTTTCGGGGATTCCTGTGAAGAAGAGCCTTTTGTAGGATATCACATAGGTACTGGTGTCCCTGCACACTTTTGAACATGCCTGCTTCAAATAAATCTTTCAACCTGAGGAGTTGCTCGGTAATGGTTTCCTCATTCGAGGGGTTAGTATCATCGATAACAATAGGTTGCTTTCCTTTCGATCTCTAGGAAATAGACTCAATTTTACTTCATTCCAAACAGGTTAAGCAAGGTGAAGTAGATTCATTTTTAGCTTCTAAGCTTTGTTGAGCCATGAGCGTGAGGTTGACACTTTCCAACTCTTCATTAGCCTCTCTCAGTTTTTCGAGAGCCATTTTTCCTTGAAGGAATTCATAGGTTAGCTTCTCGTAGTCCACTGAGAGAAGATCATGACGAGAGGAAAGTTCATCATACTTTTCTTTCAGAGCAGTATGCTCATTCGACAAAGTTTGACCCTTCTCAATCTCATCGATCAACAAAGTCTCAGATTTTTGAATAGTTTCACTTAAAGAATCTAGCTCATCTTGTTGGATAGAAGCAATTTTGGCAAGTTTAGCATAACTTATCCTAGAGTTACTTTCATAAGCAGATCCATCAGAAGTATCATAGGAATTCTTAGATGAGGATACCTTAGCCTTGGCCATGAAGCAGTAAGATGGAGATTCATCTTCGCTGATTTGGTTGGTGAAGAATGAACTTGAAGTCTTGCTCGAAGCAAATGCTAAACCAGCAACGCCATCAGATTCAGAACCAGAACCAGAACCAGATCTTGGGTTTGATTCAGCTTCGGAACCGGATGCATCATCTTCAGAGTTCATCTCTTTACCCAGATAGGCTTTGGCACGATGGGAATTCTTTCGTTGAGAGGAATGTGATTTCGAGGAAGAACCCTCTCGATGCTTGTGATACTTCTTCTTCTTGTCATCATCAGAACCGTCTTTCTTGTCTTTTCTGGACTTCGAATCATATCTCTTCGACTCATAGTTTTTGCTCGATCTGTGAGACTTGCTCGACGAATTGCTGTGAGAATGCTTTGATCTATGTTCAATTTCCCAGAGAGGACAATCAGCAATGAAATGACCTGGCTTCTTGCACTTATAGCAACAGTTATCTTTCGCTGAAGAGTTTCTGGATGATGATCGATGTTGTGATGAATTGTTTGAATGTCTTGAAGAGTAGTTTTTCTTCGGTGAAGAGGAGTTCCTTCTCTGAAAGCGATTGAATCTTCTCATTATCAGTGCCAGATCTTTTCCAATGTTCTCGGGGTCATCTGAGGCACAACCCGATTCAGAACTAGCTTCAGGAGAGGAGTGATGTGAAGCTCTGGCCTTCAGTGTATGAGATTTTCTTCGTGTCCCATTAATATCACGTTTTTCATCTTCTTCCATCTCGATGGTATTATGTCTCTCGAGAATATCAGCGGCAACAAGATCCTTGAAATCAGTCCTTTCCTTGATCATCAGCACAATGTGATCGAAGGAATCATCAAGGGAACGGAGCAAAGTTCTGACAATAATCCGATTGGTAATGTCTTCGGCACCGAGAGAAATCAGTTCATTTGACAGCGTAGTGAGTCTGCTGTATATGGAGCTAACTTTTTCTCCCTCGTGCCTCTTGAAACGATAGAACTTGCTTCGAAGGGTGTCAATACGAGCATCTTTCTGAGTAGAGACACCTTCACCAATCTTCTCGAGATAATCCCAAACACCTTTAGCCGAAGGAATATTCTTGACCTCATGGTATTTCTCTGGAATCAGATGATTTGTTATGAAGACCCAGACTTCAGTATCTAGTTCTATCTTCTTTGCCTCTTCAGGAGTGATGGCATTTGTGTCTTTGACAGTTACACCATTTTTGACAACTTCCCAAGCGGCAGAGTTGATAGCCATGATATTCCTCTTCATTTTGTCCTTCCAATAGGGTTAGTCCTTCCCATTGAAGATAGGGATTGGTTCCCTCGAGTGAACAGCTGCAAACGACATTCTTGACAACACTCCAGGTTGTTAGACCAAAATACGCAGAGCGTAGGGAGTGCCTAGCTCTGATACCAATTGAAAGCTCAAGAATGATCAGAGGGGGAGGGGGTGAATGATCACTTCTAAAAATTCTAAGGAACTTAGAAGGAATTCATGCAAACTGCGAAGGACTAAGAACATCTCGAAGGAAATACAGTATCGAAGGTAATGCATAGCTCGAAAGAATTAAGGGCGAAGGGAAACATCGAAGGCATACAAGCTACGAGAGAATACTTAATTTAAATGTATGAAGGAAAACGAGCCTGACACGACGATGTTTGGTAAACCAGTTCACACTCTGCAAAGTGCTACGTCTGGTTGGAGGGACTGGTGATTGAACACTTGGAGCAAAACTCTCTCCGTCCTATTCTCCACTGCAACAAACTCCTCGAGCTTGTCCAGTTTTCACTCGTGGTAGATGATTCAGGACATCTCCGAGACCTTTACAAACTTCCTTCAGCAGTGACAATTACTCTTCGACTACTTGACAGGCGACTCCTAACCGTCTAGGAGACTTGCAGTTCTCCAAGATAAAAAGATCGGCTAATCTCGACCTAAGTCATAGTGAATTGCTCAACTCAGCTCAGACTTGGGATTTTGGTTTTCTCTCGATGAATCTCTCTTGGGATGCTCACAGACTTCTATCTTAGAATCTTCAGTGGAGCAGCCAACCCGAAATGGCGGGTAGGTGCGGGGTATTTATAGATGGCGATCCCGATGGGTAAAATGACTGAAGTGACCCGATGCAACCGCTTGACGCGTGTCCACAACGGTCGGATTCCAATCACTGCGCAACTTTACTTGAGGAACAAGTAAGCTGACTTACCGAACGAGTTCTCTCTCGAAGGCACGAAGTGCGATGACTTTGCCTTCGAGCTATTTACTCGACTCAGCAAGATTTTTCTCGGTAGGCTTTTGTGGGTTTAGGTTGAGCAGAGAAAATTCACTTCGACTAAGATCTCAACTAGCAAACCCCTCTTGATAGTACGGTTTTTCTTAAGACTCAAGAAAGTAAAGAGAAACTAGTAAAAAGACTAAGTCTTCGACCAGCTTCAGCTTTCTCCTCGTTGCGCTTTTACTCGAGAGAGACTTTTTCTTCGACTACATTTTTAGGGGTCGTCTTCCATCAAAGGGTTCGGTAGAAGACTGCAGCTCTGCTGCAGCGAGTTGTCCTTCGACCTTCTACTTGCAAACTCCATTCTTTCGGAACCTAAGTATCTGTTTATACTCGAAAACAATATTAGTTCCACTTCTGCTTTGTCCAACAATGTCCAAAACCTTTGGGGGCAAAACTTGCTCTTACAAAGCACCATCTGGAAAGATCTGCATTATGGAGGCATCACGTGTCACACGGGTGTCAAACATTTTAACGTTCAAATGAGATGGGTGGAGCAAGCCTAGCATGTCCAGAAATATGACCTTGCATACGGGGCATATAATCACCAACGTTATTGTGGCGGGCATGGCATATGCAGATATGGCCTCGGGACACAAGAGACCGAAAGATCGAGCATGAGTCACATAGATGATGCGATTGGCCTGATGGCCTACCTTGAGAATATATTGATGGTCGTGTCACACGGGGGAGGTATAGTTCTCAAGGATTGTGTAATCACTTAGAATCAACTATGAGGGATGTTTGTCTGAGTGGGAGTTTTAGAATTAATTAAAATTGAACTCCACATATTATGAACTTAATCTTCATGTCTTAGAAAATATCAATGTAGATAATGTCATACCCAAATGTTTAAAACTATGGCTCTTCTAGTGTGATGTAGAACTTAAGGTAAATGGGTCTTACTTCATTGATGTGTACCAACACCGTTAGAGACATACTCGTTAGTAATGACTTGCTAAACATGTTACGAGAACTGCTAGGAGATACACTTGATAACTCCGTTATTAAGGAGTATGATGATGAGTATCGTACTCACCGTCACTTATGAATGACTTTCCAATACACAATACTTCATTCTATGGAATCTGAATTGTGAATGCATGTTAATGACACCAACACGTATGACGTGCTAGGTGAACTTGAAAGCACTAAGTCACAAATCAGAATAATGGAATATGAGTATATGGACGGGGTTTTCTTTCAACTATGGTGGAAGGGACAACCTGCTGAGAAAGTCACATGGAAAATGTATAAGATACATGAACACCTTGTGTATAACTTGGACTACTAAATGACTGGTCACTTTGCGATAACTGGGAAGTGGCATACTCTTCCTATCAGGGATTTCAGAATAAAGACGGGTATTAAATTAACAAGAAAGACAAGTCTCTACGATTTGATCGAAGTGACAAATATTTTGAGTTAGTCTTGGGCATAAAGACTTGTGAAAGTTTTTCCACAAATTACGATGTTTTAAGACACTTCAATATTGTTGATGTGCCTGAACATTATAATCATACTCTATTTAATAGTGTATGGTCTAAGTTATCTCTTACCAAGTTACATTATTATTGTTTAGAGTTATTAACGTAATATGCAAACACTCACTTCAGTATAGGAAATCATCTAAATTCGTGGAAACCAACACTATATAAGTTATGATGTGTCGTGGTTCCTACGAAGTGTGATTTATGTGATAAATTATCTTTGTAGTGTATCCTTAGTAAACTATGGATGCATCTTCCACAACTTGAACCAAAAGAGCAAAACTTGTGTTGCTAAGTGTTTTGGTGTTTGTCAAGAAATGTTCTTCATGAATGTGTTAATGGAATAAAGTGAAAGTTCAAGCAATGTAATTGACCTTGCCTCCAGATGTCAGAGTAGCGCAACGGAATATGTTCCGGAACCAAAGATCTATAGTCGGAGGAGAAACTAATGATAATTATCATCATGTTTCGGTTAAGACTTTTACTGAACAAAGTAGGATTCAAGAATACATATTTGCCCTTGTGCAAAATAATATTCATGATTCAGTTGTCAAGTTAATGGAACAAGACATACCTACGAACTACGAAGAAGCGATGGTGGACCTAAGTACGAGATATGACTATGAGTCATGAAATCCTATATTGGGTTACATTTAGAATTTATTGAATCTTATTGAGTAATAGGGTTTACTTGATATTCCCAATAACTTCATGGTTATAAGGAATAAATGTGAACATCAAAGAAGACACCAAGATTGATTTGTCACAAAGAATGTTTCTCACAAATTAATTAGGTTGACTACAATATGTAGCAATGCTTGAGTCAATGGGATATTCACTACAATTGATCTAAATTTTTATCAATACCGTGAATTCCTCAAATCCTGCATTTGAATAAGTGTTGTAGTTGGTACAACAAGAAGGTTTTGAAAACATATGGATACTAGTGTCTCGTAACCTGAATTATCAATTTGATCGATGATCAAAGTGATTTTGGACTTAGCCAAAATATTGAGAAACATGCATTTGCATGAAACTGAGTGGGAGCTGAATAGTTTCTTAAACTTAATATGTGGACGACATATTTTGAGTGGGAACTATGTGGATGGTTATTATCCTGTACTTAATATGTGTCTGACATATCTGAGTGGGAACTATATGGATGGTATCCTTACCTTATATGTAACTGACATATTTGAGTGGGAGCTATGTGAGTGTTATCCTGAACTTAATATGTGCATGACAAATTTTGAGTGGGAGTTTGACAACATTCTCATATGTGGATATCATATTGTGAATGGTGTAGTTGGTATTAATGATTACTGAAATCTTTCATGAATGAAGTTAAGCATTGAAAATATATTAAGATAGATAACATTGAGTCGGAACACTTTCCTGGATAAGATTCTGAAGAGTTCAGAATGGGACAAGTCAAGAAGGTAGTTCTTACCTATATATCCAAGAGAAGTATCGAGTTAATCTCAGTACAAGAACAATGGTTAAATAACTTAAAGAAATGGATGCGCTAAATCCTCTATGCCTTCGTCATAGGTTCTTTCATATAAAACCAGAGTTATGTAATCGACGTAATGTGACCCAAGTTCTTAGCAAGAAGAACATGTTGTGATATGATTTATGAATAAATCATTGAACAAAGAGTTATGTTTATCCTTCAGTGTCTCGAGAGAACTGAGGATACATCTCTAATTTATAATGGATAGTGAACTCATGAACTTGATCATAAATGTTATGCTGGTTCAAGTTGTGACACTAACCTAGAACATTGAGATATCATACTAATGAATGCCTAAGTTGAAAGAAACGTGGTTAGACATCAAAGTTGCATAGAATTCACTAAGGATTAAATCTACATTGATGTGGCTGCTTTAGAAGTGGCAAGAGTTATATTTTGGCTTGAGAAGTTTGACTTCTGACTGAGTGAGTTTCAGTGTGCATGACTATGGGAAAGTCCGCGTGACCCACCGGATGTCATTGCTGAAACACAACAAATGAAGTCTCACTCTACCACCAAATATATATACACCTCATCATTATAATGGATAATGAAGTAATGTCAAACTAGGTGACATTAATGATCTGCAAAAGACATACGGATCTGAATGGTACCCGGACCGTTGATACGATGTTTTGCACAAGCAAGCATGATCAATAACCATATAGATGATATGGAGTTATGATCCGAAGAAAAATGCAGGTAGATTATTTGTACTCTCGTGCAAGTGGGAGACTGTTGGGAATGTGCCCTAGAGGAAAATAAAATATGTTTATTAGCATATTCCATTAGTTCATAATAAACTTATAATGTTCTATAACTGTATTAAGCGGAAATATTAATACACGTGTGGTATAAAAAAACCAGGTCCCTAGTCAACTCTAGTATACTAGTCCATTGGGCAATTGATGATCAAGGTTTCCTGATCATGAGTAAATAAGCTATTGACATTGGAGTCGTATCATTGGAAGAATGATATTATGGACACACACCCACAAGAAGTGTTGCAATTTGATCCAGTCACATAGTTCTGTTGGAAATATGCCCTAGAGGCAATAATAAAATGTTATTATATATATTTCCACGTTCGTAATTAATGTTTATATTTCTGTGCTATAATTGCAATGACCCTGACTGTGAGATTCAGAAGAAAACTCTTTTCATGTGTGGAAATGTAAACACCAAGAGTTCCTGGTTTAGCCTCTAAGACCAGCTCATGTGCTAACTGATGATTACGTTTTATTAATCATGGACATTGTTCTTGTAACAAGGATGTCAGTAGCAATGGGAACATATTGTTAGCAGAACAATGATGTTGAACCGACCCCTGTATTGAATGATATACTTAGAGATCACGTCGTAACTACGTTATAAGTCATATCATGAAATGTTATCATATACGTAATTCCTTAGACCATGAGAGTATCGAGTTGCTTCACACAGGAAGACATGCTTTGGTTCTTAGATGAATCCTCCCGTAAATGGGAAGTAGTAAAATAAGTTCTGGGTATGTCAGATGGTGTGGCTAGTGCCTGTGATAGTTCAAGAATGGGATTTGCTCCTTCACGATGAAGAGATATTGAATTTGGGCCCACTCGGTATGACGGTATCCATTCTAGTCTGGCCAGACGCATTGTGATTTAATCACGGGGATACCGGAATACAATAACGAGAAATAGAGACAAACGAGCAAAGAGGATAACGAGTGGCTTGTGTTCAAGAAGTTGTTACACATGGGTGCGAAACATCTCTCCTCTAACTTTGTCATATATCACGAAGCAAAGGGAATGGTACATGAATAAACATAATGGTTCACTCGAAGTTTCTTCGTGTATGAGCGGGAGTCAACATGGGTGTCCATGGCTCCGATGTTGATTATTGGCTATTGACAAAAGGCTGTTGACCTATGTCCGGAAGATGTTCTGAGTCATGTCCGCATTATACCGAACCTATTGGGTCACACACTTAACGAGCAGTAGTCTGTTAGAAGGCTGGAATGGTAGAAGGTTTAGTGGAAGCAAAGCAAAATAGTTCATACGGGTACCGGAAGTCGTTCTGGGGATTTATGGAATAGTTCATAAGGGCACCAGAAGTAGTTCTGAGTATTTAAGGATATGTCCAGATCACTCTGGAGTAGTCCCAGGTGGTTCCGGAACATATGAGAATGGTACTGGGGAAGTCCTGGATCAACCAGAATAGTTTCCGGATAATCGCTGGGCATCCCGACAACCTTCGTGGTCATCGGGTGGCTTAAACTGTAACTCGGATTGTCTTGGAAACTATCCGGATGGCTCTGGAACGTCCTAGAACGGTCCCGGAAGGTCCTAGAAGTGCTCCAGAAGGTTCCGGAATGTCTCGAAACGATCCCGGAAGGTCCTGGAAGCTTCTGGAAGGTTACGGAAGTTTCCGGGCAGTACCACCCACTACCCCACGCCCCTAGCCTTGGGGGGCAAGCCACATAGGCTTCCCTGGCCGGCCAAGGGGTGTGGGGGTGCACCAAGGGGAAGGAATCCCCCTCCAGGTGGGAAGTCCAACTCTCCAATATGGCAGGTTTCCGGTGGGAAGGTTTGGGAGGTTTGGGAGTCCAAGTTGGACTCCCCATCCCCCTTATTGCACCCCAAGGGCCTCCTAGTCACCTATATAATGAGGGGAATGGGTGGGGGGGCAGCAAAACTTGTCCCCAAGTACTATGCGCCACCCTCCCTCCTCTAAACCCCATTGCTCCACAATTAGACCCCGGTTTAGACGTTGTTCTAGATCGGAATCCGTTAGGGTTTTCTCCCTCTAGTTTTCTTGGTGGCGCTCATCTCTGGACGGCGGAGCGCTGCTGGATTGCTGCTACGGAATGTGTGGATACTAATGGAGGGGTCGTACCTTCGACCCTTCTTCGAGGAGCTTGTTCGTGGGACTTGTCCGTGGGACTAGATCGCGGGACGGTTCGAGGGATCGATATCCTTGCGGTTGGGAGGCAATTGAAATTCCTAGCTGCGGGGATCTGCACCGACGGTCTTCACCAACTCTACTTCCGCTACATCGGTTGGTGAGCCATGACCTAAAACCTTGTATGCAATCTTCTTGGATGATCTTGGGTTCTTGATTCGTAGGCCGAATTTTTTTGTTTTCTACTACGTTTCCCAACAGCGGTATCATGAGAGATCCTTGATTAGATGCATGTTTAGGTCTAGATCATATGTGTGATATGAGGCATTGATTTTCTTGTTGCTGCCCTGTCATGTGATTTTTTCTATGCTTGATGGCAAGTTGAGGTTTTTCTACAAGGATTGAGTTTTCCATCGATCCCTCTATGCTGCTTTCAGTATGCGGGTTGCCTTGATCATGGTCTACATCAAACTCCTTGGATCTCATCTTAATCTCGCAATAGAAGACTTGACATGGAGGGGCTTGTGGATTTTATGAACTCAAATCCACACGGGGGTTACGCGTTGAACGAAGTTTGGCTTGTGTCATTAGTTGCTACACGCACCCCGAACGTTAAACTAGCAACATTGAAGTATCGTGTTTGGTTTGTTTAGGGAACAATGTTTGCATGTAACCTGCTAATCAACCACGATAAAATTTGCAACAACCCGTGTAGATAGCGATCTAACTTGTTTTTGCAGAGTATGCATGTGATGTGGTATAGCCTTCAAGATTTGCAATGTGTTTGTATGAGATGCTATATGATGTAATATTTATTCGCGACCTGCGTGTCGTGGTACGGCATGATGACTGGAGTCATATGATTGTCACTTAATTATGGCATGTGTGCCAGAACTGTTTATTAACTCGAGGCAAAGCAATAGATAGATGCAAGGTTATGATCTACGATGCGGAGGTGGACCCCGACGCACATGCCGGAAGCCGTGGTGATGTTCCCGGCGCCAAGGACAAAGTTGGTGGACACGGTGACTTCAACCACGACGACGTGAAGACAATGAATACTTCACGAAGCAAAGGGCTATACTATATCACATAATTTTATGAACTGCCTGTGATGTTTATCCCTTTGATGCACCCTTGTTTGATGCGCGGTAGTCGTGTTTTATTAGGGTGATCTCTCGCAAAACAATATCAAGTTGATAGTGTTCTTCCAACTGTAGCACCGTCTATACTATGTTTCACATCGGAGCAGGTCATGTCACATGGGTGCACACGGTGTGACGCATAAAAGGCGGATGTGTTAAGAACACACTGCAATTACACTTGGTTGTCTTGACGGTTTGGATAAAAGTTTGCTACCGGAACACGCCCATCGAAAGATGAACAAGAATCACCTTTGGCGTGATTGGCAAGTCGGCCTACCGGTCCAGTCTAAGTCATCAGTGATGTCACATCAATGTCGGACGATTGGGTCGGATCTTGAATCACTCCAGCATCAATTACGAGAGATATTGATCTGAGTGGAAGCGCACTTAGTAATTAAATTGATTAATCATAAGTGCAACTTAATTATGAACAAAGTCTTAGTATTTGCATTATCGTTGTAGAATAATGGCTCGCGTTACCACCTTCCCAATTGATTTTGATTAACTGTATTATCTGGTAAAAACTTTACGATTGGTACCGTATTGTGAGGACTATCCTCAATATTGTCGAGAAGGAGCTTGTCCTATCGCAAAAAATTTATGCTCTCCCGCTGATGCTATAGATGATGTGACTTACGTCCATAATCCAAAATGCTAGAATTCCAACACAGCTAAGTGCATTGTCTTCACCACCGTGAAACCCGAACTTTGAAGCGTTTGGGATAGTTATGTTATATTCATGGAACTGAAAAATTGTTTTCAGTAGTAAGACAATTAATGTTGGATATAATATATCTAGTAAATGTATGATTGTAAGCATTAGTGAAAATGTTCACTGTGCTCTAAACAAAACTGATAAGTGTGGGATCCAGAAGAACACTGATCATATGATGATGATGATTAAGGGAAAGGAAGTTCCATAGGGTGTTAGTAAGACTTACACACCGGAAAGTCCATGGCCTGCGCCACCCTTGATCATGTGTGATCTTCTGTGAGTAGGAGTGACATTGGAAATAGAACTATGATACGTATAAAGGCAAAACGAAAGAACACTAGAATGGCCAGCTCAGAAATGAAAGTCATACGAAGTTATAGATGAATTCATTGCTGGTCAAAAGATGTAATTCTTGGGAATCATGATTAAGCGGTTAATCTTAATTCTTGTATATTGTGATTAAATTGTTGATCACTAGAATATCACATCGATTGCATATTGTTGCAACTCGATGCAAGAAATACTATGGCCTTTATGACTAGCTAATGATGAGTTTTGACACTCTCGGGAACACGGTAAAAGGTTTACTATACCGTGTGTTGACTCTATGATTATCTTCATAATTCATTTTAGAGTTGAGTAAATTGTTACTACACTTTAGCCTTGGTGCAAAACATCATTTTGAATCATGTCTGTTGCAAGAGAGTTGTTCAAAGCTATGAATAACGTAAAGGCCATACTTCCATTATGAATAGGTTGTATGTTATGAATCTTGATAATAATACTAAACATCCATAACACTGACGCTAAACGTCGCAAGACTGACAGAAATACCACATAGATGTGGCACTGCCGTTTATCACAAGTGACATAACATGCATGAAGAATTTCCATAAGTGATGGACTTTCGAGTCATATGATTATGAATCACTTGACGCTTGTGATCTTTGTCTCGATGTAATGTGACTAAAACACCGTTGATAGGCCATACATGAACGGGCAACTAAACCATTGGTAATCATACATGATGATGTGTGTAGTCCAATAAGTGTAGTTGTGTGCAGTGGATTCCCTATCTTCACTCATGAGTTGAAGTAGATATGTGGATATCTGTTCAATAGAGACATATGTCTGAAATCTTTGAAATGTTCAAGGAATTTTAGAGTGAAATAGAAATTCATTGTAACAAGAAAATAAAGCTTCTGCAAATTAGATTGTAGAAAGTAATATTTGAGTTACAAGTTTAGCGAACGTCTGATGAGTTGTGAAGAAGTGTCATAACTTGCGTCTCCCGGAACACCACTATGAGTAAAGTGTTCGAGAGATGTAATCAAGCCATGTATGACACGGTAAGATCAAATATGACTTTTATCAATTTGCCATTATACTTATTAAAGTTATGCGTTAGTGACTACGGCTTTTACACTGGAAAGAGCATCATCAAATCTGTTGAAATGACACCATATTAGATGTGGTATGGACTGTTAAAACCATGTTGTCTTTTCCAAAAATTTGGGTATATGAGGCATATGTTTGACATACTCAAAACCCCAAATCAGATAAGTGCTACTTTGTTAAGGTTATGCCAAAATTTTGGTATTCCTCTATCACTGCACTAAAGCAAAACTGTTTGTTGTTAAGAACGGTGTGTTTTGAAGAAAAATAGCTTCTTACAAAAGAGTGAGTGGGAGGACAGTGCAACTTGTCAAAGATTGTTGAATCTTCAGAGAAGTGCGCAACTGAATCACACAGGTTAGACAAAACTCGTACAAACATTTTTATGTAAACGAGATATTGTTGTTCGACAATGATAAACCTGTGATATACAAAGAAGCGTTGATGGGCCCTGACTCCGGGATTTGGCTAAATGCCAAATAATCTGAAATAGTATCCATGGAAGTAAGTCAAGTTTTGAACTTGGTAGACCCTCCGAAAGACTAAAAGTCTGAAGAATATATATATGGATCTATAATTGATTCGGATGAAATTGTTTTATCCATAAAGCTCAACTCGTTGGAAAATTGTTTTCTAGCAAGTTCAAAGGTTGACTACGGCGAAATAGTGTCGACCGTAGAAATGCTTTAGTCAGTTCGGGTTATACTAGCAATTACTACATATCTCATTTATAGGATATGGGAGAATGAACGTCAAAACAAAGTTCCTACACGGAAATATAACAAAGGATGTATACGTGATACGACCGGAATGTTTTGTCGATTCAAAGGATGCTAAAATAGATGCAAGCCTTGGATATCCAGTGATGGACTGAAGCTAGCATAATGGAGTTGGAATTTTCGTTGTGATGAAATTGCCAAAAGAGTTTGTTTTCATCAGGAATAACGAAGATGCTTGAATATTCAAGAAAGTAAGTGGGAGCTGAATAATATTTCTAAAACCTTATGTAAATGACATATTGTTGATTAGAAATGATATAAATTATTTGACAGAAATAAGGACTTTATTGGAAATAGTTTTCAGCTGAAGTACTTGGGCTAATATAGCATTAGTATTGAGCACAATGATCTATGTAGATAGTAAGTGCCTGATCATGCTAAAGACAACATTACATGTTGACATGGTAGTAAAGTAGTTTATTATGAATACGCCAAGAAGGATGTTCTTGCCGAGGTCATGGTGAAAAGTTATTTGCGGAAATCGGTGTTCATGAACACAGATATGCAAAACACATGAATTAGATTTCACTCACCTATGTGTTTGCATTAATCATGTACACCATAATATGTAAAATGACCAGATATGTCCGGTGCTCCAAAAGGTTGTGAGCAAGATACCAAAGTGATCAATATGTTGATCATTGGACAAACAGTGAAAAGTTAAACTTATGATAGATAAGATATGTTTCTCGGAAAATGGAGATAATGAAGAGCTCGTTGTAACAAGTTACACCAGCTGAATTTTGATGTAAACAGTTACACCAATTCAGTCTTCATACTTACTCCGATCGATTTTCGATTTTAATTGGGATTATGGGTTTCACACGTAAGGGTGGCACAGTATAGAGGAACTATGTCAAGTTCGATACTGTGGCGAATTCTATAACAGAGGCTAAGTATATTGTTTCTTAAAGAAGTAACGAGGAGGGTATTTTGAATAATAAATTCATTTATGAACATGGTATGGTTTCCTAGATGCTTGAAGCTCATGGAACATTGATGAATGATTTCATCACTTATTCTAAGGAACCAAGGTCCTGCCAAATGATTCAAACATATACAAAGCTAAAATAATAAAATTAGTGAATTTTATGATAGCGTGAAAACGCGAAGATATGCAAGATACAAACGGGCCTGAAACGTCAGATCCGAAGATGAGGTCTATACCACAAATGAAGCATTTCTTACACCGGTATGCCATAGGTGTAAAGTGCTCAAGCACTGACAATATTATTGTCTCTAGTGCAAGTGGGAGACTGTTGGAAATATGCCCTAGAGGCAATAATAAAATGCTATTATATCTATTTCCACGTTCGTAATTAATGTTTATATTTCTGTGCTATAATTGCAATGACCCTGACTATGAGATTCAGAAGAAAACTCATTTGCATGTGTGGAAATGTAAACACCAAGAGTTCCTGGTTTAGCCTCTAAGACCAGCTCATGTGCTAACTGATGATCACGTTTTCTTAATCATGGACATTGTTCTTGTAACAAGGATGTCAGTAGCAATGGGAACATATTGTTAGCAGAACAATGATGTTGAATCGACCCCAGTATTGAATGATATACTTAGAGATCACATCATAACTATGTTATAAGTCATATCATGAAATGTTATCATATACGTAATTCCTTAGACCATGAGAGTATCGAGTTGCATCAAACAGGAAGACATGCTTTGGTTCTTAGATGAATCCTCCCGTAAATGGGAAGTAGTAAAATAAGTTCCGGGTATGTCAGATGGTGTGGCTAGTGACTGTGATAGTTCAGGAATGGGATTTTCTCCTTCACGATGAAGAGATATTGAATTTGGGCCCACTCGGTATGACGGTATCCATTCTAGTCTGGCCAAACGCATTGTGATTTAATCACGGGGATACCGGAATACAATAACGAGAAATAGAGACAAACGAGCAAAGAGGATAACGAGTGGCTTGTGTTCAAGAAGTTGTTACACATGGGTGCCAAACATCTCTCCTCTAACTTTGTCATATATCACGAAGCAAAGGGAATGGTACATGAATAAACATAATGGTTCACTCGAAGTTTCTTCGTGTATGAGCGGGAGTCAACATGGGTGTCCATGGCTCCGCTGTTAATTATTGGCTATTGACAAAAGGCTGTTGACCTATGTCCGGAAGATGTTCATAGTCATGTCCGCATTATACCGAACCTATTGGGTCACACACTTAACGAGCAGTAGTCTGTTAGAATGCTGGAATGGTAGAAGGTTTAGTGGAAGCAAAGCAGAATAGTTCATACGGGTACCAGAAGTAGTTTCGGGGATTTATGGAATAATTCATAAGGGCACCAGAAGTAGTTCTGAGTATTTAAGGATATGTTCGGATCACTCTGGAGTACTCCCAGGTGGTTTCGGAACATATGAGAATGGTACTGGGGAAGTCCTGGATCAACCGGAATAGTTTCCGGATAATCGCTGGGCATCCCGACAACCTTCGTGGTCATCGGTTGGCTTAAACTGTAACTCGGATTGTCTTGGAAACTATCCGGATGGCTCCGGAACGTCCGAGAACGGTCCCGGAAGGTCCTGGAAGTGCTCCAGAAGGTTTCGGAATGTCCCGAAACGATCCCGGAAGGTCCTGGAAGCTTCTGGAAGGTTAAGGAAGTTTCCGGGCAGTACCACCCAGTACCCCACGCCCCTAGCCTTGGGGGGAAAGCCACCTAGGCTGCCCTGGCCGGCCAAGGGGTGTGGGGGCGCACCAAGGGGAAGGAATCCCCCTCCAGGTGGGAAGTCCAACTCTCCAATATGGCAGGCTTCCGGTGGGAAGGTTTGGGAGGTTTGGGAGTCCAAGTTGGACTTGGACTCCCCACCCCCCTTATTGCGCCCCAAGGGCCCCCTGGTCACCTATATAATGAGGGGAAGGGGTGGGGGGCGCAGCACAACTTGTCCCCAAGGACTATGCGCCACCCTCCCTCCTCTAAACCCCGTTGCTCCACAATTAGACCCCGGTTTAGACGTTGTTCTAGATCGGAATCCTTTAGGGTTTTCTCCCTCTAGTTTTGTCGGTGGCGTTCATCTCTGGACGGCGGAGCGCTGCTGGATTGCTGCTACGGGATGTGTGGATACTAATGGAGGGGTCGTACCTTCGACCCTTCTTCGAGGAGCTTGTTCGTGGGACTTGTCCGTGGGACTAGATCGCGGGACGGTTCGAGGGATCGATATCCTCGCGGTTGGGAGGCCATTGAAATTCCTAGTTGCGGGGATCTGCACCGACGGTCTTCACCAACTCTACTTCCGCTATATCGGTTGGTGAGCCATGACCTAAAACCTTGTATGCAATCTTCTTGGATGATCTTGGGTTCTTGATTCGTAGGCCGAATTTTTTTGTTTTCTACTACGTTTCCCAACAAGTTCAACATTGCGATAACTACAACGTAGTGACCAGATCCTTTGACCGTACTGATCATACGTAATTACTATCTATGAGGATGCTTTTATTTTTAACCCACCGCCTAACTAAAATATGCTGGCCATAAAGGTGCACTTTGGGTATTCCGAATAGATATGTTAATGAGTATGCAAATAGATCAAAGCGGGGTTTGTCCATCCGAGTGACGGATAGGTACTCTGGGCCCACTCGGTGATATTGCATCATAAAGTTTTCAAACATGTGACTAGGTCACGGGGTTGCAATATAATGGGAACGAGTAAACATGTTTGTCGGTAACGAGGATGAACTAGGTATATTGGATACCGACGATCAAACCTTGGACAAGCAAAGTACCGTAGGACAAAGGGATAATGGTCAATGTTAAACGGACCCAACAACGACGAAGTTTCATTCGATGGAAGTGCAGGGGCCATGTAGGATTGTAACCAGGTCTGATCGATGGTCATTGATCAAGAGAGTGTCTTGAGCATGTATGTTGTTTCCCGGACCGTCGGGTGTCACACTTAAGGGTATTCGACGCAATAAGGATTGTTCGGGATCACGGGAGAAATAAGAGAGAACACCGGAATTGTTCTGGTGGAGGCCAGAAATGTTTCTGGGTATTTTGAATAGTTCAAAATATTAATTCAATATGTTTTAGTATTTAATTACAGAATTAAATATTAAAAACATGATTTAAATAATTAAAAAAGAATTAAAAATGCATATGGGCCTCTAAGGTCCCATTAAGGGAGAAGGGAGCCTCCCCCCTTGGGCCATGTGCCAAGGGAGGGGCCCACCTCCCCATGACGCATCCTCCCCCCTCTCCCTTTGGTTTAGTACCACATTGGAAGTTGAGGGAGGTGTGCCCCCCCCTCCTTGGCCTACATAAGGAGGAGTAGGGTGCCATTTTTCCTTCATCCAATTTTGAGACAAGTTCTCATCTCTATTCCTCCTTTATCCTTCCTCGACTAGACTCCCCTTGTTTGGAGTCTACACTTGGTTGGGGATTTCTCTACCATACGCACGCCTTCGTGCTGCTGGAATCGGGATCCGAATCCATCTTCTTTTCGCTGCTCTTCTAGTTCGGAGCCCGAAGGGACGTCGGGTACACCGTATGTGTGTAATCCCGCGAGGCACTACACTTGTGGTGCTACTTCATCATCGTGGCCGTATCGTGGCGTCTTCACCAACAACGTTCTGACGGGGACGCAATCCCGTCATCGGTCTCAAGGACCGGGTGGCTATGGAAGTCATCGTGTAGCTGTGCGGCATCAGGGATTGCCGGTACGACTACACCAACCACGTTCACGCGGGAACGTTTCCCGCTTAACGGACTACATACTGATATGTGACCTATTCCATCTGTTACTTGCACCAGCATAGCTTAGGTCTTGGGATTGGGTATCGTAGATTATGAAAATTTTGTGTTTCTTGCCCCGAACCCCAACATTACACATGTCTTTTCTTTGAATTTTTGTTTCTTTGTTTTGTAATTTGCTCAAAAAGGAATTTACTCTGGTCTTGGATGGAAAAAAAAGATAAAAATAGAATTATAAAAAATGCAGTTCAGCGGCACATTGTTTGCGGTTCGCTCAGCGCATGTGTGCAATTTGTTTTGTACATGTAGTTCAGTGATCTTTTTTATGTGGAACATTTTTTGAGATTCTTTTGCGATTTCAAATGAATGAAATGAACTATATCTCTGAAATCATACAGAAATAGATAAAAGATATTTGTTTCTTTAAATGTTTTTTGTTGTTTACCCACCACTTGATCGTTGATAAAAATCCATCTATTTGCATATGTTGACTTGCTACCATTCTACTGCAAATGTTGATATTTTCTAAAACTGGTGCATGCGGTTTCGTATACTGTGGCCATGCAGCTCATCAAGGACAAGCTTGTAGTTTATTTGGCGCTGGTAGGGGTCAACAAAATCGGATCCATGACTTAGGGATTTGACTTCTTTTTTCATTTTAGTAGCGACGACGATGGCAACAACGCAGCAGCACCAGCTCCGCGGACGCGCAAGGTACGGCCGACTGTGTTTCAGTTTCTTCAAGGTTTCTTTTCTCTAGGGCGGTTGGGGATCGATGGTTGCTGGGATCTTGGGCCGGGTGTTCCCAATTGCATGCAAGATAATACGGGGGCTTCTCGAGATGGAATTCATTTCTCGTTCTGAGCCAATCTGACCATATGACCAGATTTCGTGTGAATACAGGAGGTGGAGTCACGGCTTGATGGTTGCTTAAATTCAGATATGCGTGTGTGCAGTGTAGTTCCTAAAATTCAGGTGGAGTCAAGGCTAAGGCAACTGGAACGGAACTGGATGGATCCAGCCCCGGCGCCCCTCCCGGCGGCGTGCAAAACCTCAACGTCGAGACTACATGTCCATTCGCGTGCAGCACCTGGGCGGCTAAATCGATCCGCCACCCCGCATGGAGTCCTGCAGAACCAGTTGTTGTTCCCGGCCGATGCCGTGATGGCTGTAGAAGGGAGGCGTGAGGCGCTTGCTGTCCAATGTAGTTCGCATGACGAGCCCGTGCAGTACAGAGCACATCTTGTGCACAGGAGGGAGCAGCGAAAGCTTTGTTCAGATTAGTTCTTATCAATGCTCAACGCAGCCAAGTAAGCATAATCTCTTGCTACTACAGAGTCTAAAACAGTGTGATCTTTGATTATTCTTTCTTTGCACGCATGAACAAACAGTCAAATTTTCAGTGACTGGTCCATGTTCACCTGTCCTATTATTGCAACCTAATCCCAGTTGTCAAACAATTAGTTGTTTTCCTTGGCATCATTTTACATGTGACTTTGAGATTATCCTCAGAACAATCAAAATACTAAATGTATCATACTGATCAATTGGTGTTGGTTGGATGCAGTTCGCGCACGGGAGGGACCTCGAGCGCCAGGCCGCGTGTGTACAGAAGCGCTGATGATGTTCAGATTCGGAAGCAAAGGCTTCAGCTCGCATTTTATTTTGGTGTGTTTTTATAATTTTGGTGTTGATTTTTGGTGAATCCAATGAGGTAAAAATCTGGAATGAAGTTTGATAAATATTTTGTACATTTCACTAGACATTTGTGTGAGTGGCTCGCTTTGCATTTCAATAATCGTTGCTTCCGGTTCTCTTCTGTGAAGTTCAAAATATATGACGTGGTTCATATTATACTGGTGAATGGTTCACCTAGAAATTTTTAAAAATATTTTTTTATAGTTCACTTCGATCAACAATGAAGTTTGGCGTCTGGTTGTAGCTTGTATAGCGGGGCTCTGATTTTTGTGTGTATCATGTGCACTCTTTTTGTAATGCATTTTCCCTTAAGTTAATTGCAATGTTTTGATAATGAAGTTTAAAAAATAATACAGTTTGTAATAGCCTCACTTACAGTGCGGTTGCCCCGTCGAATGAAGTGCATTGGATGTGATTTATTCACGGTTCATTGTACATATATGTCGTAGAAAAAAATTAAGAAATCATGCGGTTCACTTCTATACGATATAAAAGGGATAAAAAAATTATGCAGTGCACTTCGCTTTGTACCGTGGTTCACGTTTGTCGAAGCAAACTGCCACGTTTCTGATAAATGCATAAAAAAATCATGCAGACTCTGTCGATCAATGTGACCGGTGCCCGTCGGATGCAGTTCACTTCTGTGGTTTCGGATCAGTGAAAAAACACGTGCATTTCTAATTTGCCGATAATGCAGTGCACTTTCCTGTCGGATGCAATCACATGCAGTTCACTTGGTCGATTTTCGTTCGCGAAAAACAGAGTTCCGTGTTTATCGTAAAATCGATATAACTTTTAAACCTAAGGAATTAGACAAAGTGTTTTATATATAAATGGAGCGCCTCGATGATACCTTTCACACGGTGTATCAATTGCATCGATCGGACAAGCGCATCAAAAAAAATTACGAAAAAACTCTCTGCTGCCCACACAAGTGCAGCCGCACCGTTTTTTTAAATTACTCGAAAAGTGTTCAACATATGGATTGTTCTCCTACTCCATATGAATCCAACGGTGTATCATACGCATCGTTCGCACAAGCGGTTAAAAAGTTCTACTCTCTACAAGATCGGTCGATGAAAAATAGAGTACACGTGTTTTGGTTGCAGCAAAATTTCTCTCAAACCGTAGGGAATTAGACATAGTGTTATAGATATCGATAGAGCGCCGGATCGCTATCTTTTTAACCGTGTATCGTTTGCGTCATTCCGATAAACGGTTTGAGAGAAATCGCGAAAATACTCCCTCTATGAAAGTGGGCTACCGCATCATATTCAAAACTGCTGTTAATCCGTGAAGAATCGGGGGGAGTTTTCGACATACGAAAGATGCTCCATTTCCATACGAATCAAACGGTGTATCGTACGCTCAATTCTGAATAACGGTTAAAAAGTTACAGCGAAAACGGTGATGTGGTTCGTTTTTACCCGAGCGAAAAATTTAATCGGAATTGTGCAAATGATATACTGTTGTAAAGCTACAAAACAATTCTCAACCTGTTTGTATTGTGAATTTTTTAAGATTTTAGATTTTTTATTATGAATTTTCAAATAACATAAATCATCACAAGCTGATTGAAAATTGTTTTGAACGCAATTTTTTACCCACTCCTCGGAATAGCTCAAATATACCGTTGGAAAGCTACTGAAATTTCCAAACGTTTTTATGTTTTAAAATTTTCAAAATTTTGCAGATATTTGGAACAATTTTGAAAATACTAAAAATTAGTTTTATTAAAATATGATCATGGATCATTTTTGGATATCAAAATGGTGCAAATGATATGGTGTTGGAAAGTTATTGAAATTTCCCATATTTTTCGTGTATTAAGGTTTTTTAAATTTTACATAATTTTTGATTAGTTTTGAAAATACCGAGATTCATTCAAAATAGAAGAACAGTAATTTGATATTAGTTTTTAACCACCTCTCAGAATAGCGCAAACGACATTCAGTTGGAAAGCTACTGAAATTACAAACGTTTTCATGTTTTAAGTTTTTTTCAAATTATGCATAGTTTTTGAATAGTTTTGAAAATACTAAAAGTCAGATATTTTAAAAGATGACAATTGATGTTCATTTTACCTCAGAATGATGCCAATGATATGGCGTTGGAAAGGCATTAAAATTTAGCAACCTTTTCATGTTTTAATATTTTTGCAATTCTTCACGGTTTTTGAACAATATTCAAAATACCGAGATTTGTGCTGCTCCAAGGAAACAGAGTATTGTACTTCTCTGAAATATGAGTTTCGTACTACCGATAATTAAAAAAATCATGTACTGCTCAAAATGAGTAAATTGTATTGCCCGCATTTTTTGATAGAACTCAACCTTCCTCGACATGCATCGTGTATTTTCTACGGAATATGAGTTTTGTAGTTCCCAGGATGAAGATCTGGTACTACTGCTGTATGATTATACTGTACCTCTTTTTTGTTAACATGGTACTACTTTTTCGTAACTCTATAGTAATTCTCTTGTAGATTTGAAACCATTAGTTGTAATTGCGTAAATGATATACCGTTGGAAAGCCAAGAAAATCCTCAACGTTTTCTTATTGTAAGTTTCTTCATTTTTATGTTTTTATTTTGAATAGAAAAAACATAAATCATCATAAACTTGTTGAAAGTGTTTTGAACGAAATTCTTAACCACTTGTCGGAATCGAGCAAATGATATATCGTTGGAAAACTATTGAAATTTATAAACTTTTTCATGTTTTAAGTTTTTTCAAATTATGCACAATTTTTGAACAGTTTTGAAAATAGTAAAATTAAAATCTATTAAAACATGATCATGGATAATTTTCAATCTTGAAAATAAAGCAAATGATATGACGTTGGAAAGGTACTGGAATTTTCAAAAAAATCATGTATTAAGATTTTTCAAATTTTGCATATTTTTTTAGCAGTTTTTAAAATACCAAGATTCTTCTAAAATGGACAGACAGTAATTTAACAATAATATTTTAACCACTTATTGGAACGAAGCAAATGATATAACGTTGGAAAGGTATTGAAATCGTGAAACTTGTTCGTGTTTTAAGTTTTTTTTCAAATTCACCACCGTTTTTGAATAGTTTTGAAAATAAAAAAATATAGATTTATTAAAAGACGATCATGGACATTTTGGGACCTCGAAATGATGCAATTGATATGGCGTTGGAAAGGTACTGAAATTTAGCAACTTTTTCGTGTTTTAACCTTTTTCCAATTCTTTATGGTTTTTAAACAATATTCAAAATAGTAAGATTTTTGTTGTCTCGAGAAAGCAGAGTATTGTACTTCTGTGGAATATGAGTTTTGTACTGTTCAGAGAGATTCAATGGTACTACTCTAAATGAAACAATGGTACTGCCTTCTGAAATAAATACGATAAATTGCTCCAAGGAACAAGTTGTACCTCCCGTAAATTGTACTGCTCTAAATGAATAAGTTGTACCCGTAAATTGTCTCCACGGAACTCAGCTTCCTCGATATTTATCTTGTAATTTTTTAAATATCAATTTCGTACTGCCCGATAATAAAATGTTATTTTGTAGTGCCCAATATGAATAAACTGTAGTGCCCAAATGAATCTACGGTACTGCCCGGAATTATGGTACTGCTAGATAAAAAAGTTTGTTCTACTTATTGTTTCTGATTTTGTAGGTTGTACTGCTTTTAAATATATGTTTTGCACTGCTAATAAAATTACTTTTGTATTTCTTCGTGTGAGATCATTGTATTGCTTATGAATTACGTATATAATTTTTTCATTGTGTATAATAAACTACGAGCATGTAAAGCACACAAACAAGGACGATTCACAGGAACAAAGGAAAGGAATTAGCATGACTTGCCAGTGTTTTCTTTGGATTTCCATGCCTAATTTCACGGCGGATCCAACCAATTCTGAAGAATTTAGTCAATCAATTAACATGGAAGAACTCAGATGTAGTAGAAGCACGAAGTGAAATTCGATATATTTACAACAGAAGAAGAAAAGTCGACTGAAATAGAGCTAGCAAGCAGCTCGATCAACTAAGCTCTGGTTCCATGCACACAGGGCACATGGACAGGCATCGTACTGTACTAAGGCTCACACATATATATCTCGCTCGCTCTCCTACGTATCTAAGTCGGCTCACCGGCCAGGCGAGGCGACTATGCACAGTCACCGATCGGGATGGCGGTCCCGGCCCGCCGGAGCGGCGACAGCCAGTGGGAGGCCGGCGATGAGGCCCCCCGCTCCTGTTCGGCCACCGACCGCGTCTCTAGCAGTTGCAACTTGAGGAGGTGCTTCCGGGTCTCCTTGTCCTCCCGCTTGATCCTCCGCACCTGGCTGTGGATGAGCAGCACACCCCCCCCCCCCCCCGATGCTCCTCCTGCTCCTCCTCAAGCCTCCTCCTATCCTCCATTGGTACAAACAGAGATCTCAAGCTGCCACCGGAGGTGGTGGCGCGGGGATGTGGATCGGATCGGGAGAGGAGAGAGAATGGCGGGGGAGGTGGGATGGGAGAAAGGTTTTTTTGTTTTTTCTGTAAATTTCCATATATAGGGGATTTAATTGTAGAAAATTATTCTAAAATTAATTCTAGAATAGACCTACCCTATATATATAGGGTGGTCTATTCCGCTAATACACTTAAGACTTTATTCTACTAACACTATGAAGTCTTATTCTGCTAACACCTAGACCCGAGTACCTGAGCTGAACCATCCAAACCCACCACAAAAGAACCGCTGCCAGAAAACCATGCCCCTACCACTTCCTCTCCTCCCCACCTCTTCGTGACCCCCACCACCCACCCTGGCGCGCTCCCTTCCTACCATAGCCAACGCACAACCAACCCCTGTCCAACACCCGTTGCTCCCAGCTACCTCCCATGGCCGGCGAGCCCCTCCACTCCCTCCGACCACCTACGCGGCCCCGAACCACCGGCGCTCGCCCCGTGGCCGTGGCGGGATCCAGCAGACACCGTCCCCGCCAATGGATCTGACCGCCATCGACCACCCGGTGTGGCCTTCAACGTCGGATCCGACCGCCGCCGACCCCTGGCATGGTCTTCACCATGGGATGCGGCCGCTATCTATCCCCGGAGATTTCCCCACCGCCACTCGCCTCTTTGGCTTCGAGATCCAGCCTGGATCCTCCCGCGCCGCCAGGGGATCCCTCGACCACCTGCTGAATCCCCACACGGCGGACTGGTGCAAGATCTAGTCGGGGTCGTGGTTCTTGCGACGGATCCAGCCGCCACGAATCCCCTGCGAGGCCTCCGCCAACCACACGCGACGAGGCCCACCAGATCCCGCCACTAGGGCCAGTCCAATCCATGACGGTGGTTGGTCAGAGTTGTTGGATATATGCACTAGAGGCAAATAATATGTGATTATTCCAATATATCTAAGCAAGTTCCTAACCAGTTTCATCTTGTGCTAGAACTGTATCAGTGAAACAATCATACAGGTGTGGTATAGAAACAACCAACTTTCCTAGTTAGCCTCTTTCTCATTAACTAGTTCATGGTCAACTGATGATCGTGGTTTCGCGATCATGAATCAAGTCAATTGACTATGAGGTAACCTCATTAGATGAATAACGTGATGAAATCATAAAGGTTCAGTGTTGTAATTAAAGAACGTAGTAGACCGTTCCTTAGACTGTGAGATCATGCATAATTGCTATCTTCTCGGATGCTTTGGCCTACATCCACCGCTTGACTGAAATATGTTGTCCATAAAGGTGTATCTTGGGTATTCCGTTGAGATATGTTGAGGAGTTTTGATTCAAGAGCGGGATTTTTCAATCCATGTAATGGAAATATACTTAGGGCCCACTCGGTGAGATTACATCCATAAAGTTGCGCAACGTGTGACTAGGTCACGGGTATGAATATCAAGGAACGAGTGAAATAAGATTTGTCATTAACGAGATAGAAGCAGACACAGGATGTCATTGATCGAATCTCGGACTAATCTAGTATCGATGACAAAGGGAATGCTATACGGCGTGACGGTTCAATCAGTTTTAACATCCGAAATGCACAGGGGTCATTATGGGCATCTAGGTCCCCCTGATGATCATTGATCGTAGCCTCATCTCGGTCATGACTGGAGTATTCTCGGGCCGTAGGGTAACACACTTAAGGGCTCGATGTTATCAGAGACCTTTTTGGAACTATCGTAGTTACTGGAGAATAAGGGAAGACATACCGGAAATATTCCGTGTTGGTCCGAAGGATGTTCGGAGTGAGCCGGAAGGTGTCCCAGATCACCGGGAGATGAAATAATATGTTTTATTTATTAATTAAATTAATTAATAATTAAAACCATTTTATTTAGAATTAAAAAGTGGAATGGGCCTTATATTTATGAAAGATTCCCATTAGGGAAATAAAGGGAAAATAAAAAAAGGAGAGGGGTGCGCCCCCACCCCCTTGGCCGGCCACCTCCCCTAGCAAAGGAATTAGTCCCACATTGATAAGGGAGAGGGGTTGGTGCCCTTCCGTCCCTCATATATAGATGAGGAGGGTGCACTTATTTAATTAAACCAAAAATCCATAAATTTGTGGAGAAATAAATATTATTTGGAATTGAGATCGGTTTTCTCTGGTATTCTCCACTCCCTTGTCTCTTCCACGGTGGGCTCCCCTTGTTTGGAGCCTGTAGTGGGATTGAGACATCTCCACCAAACAGACACCATCGTGCTGCTGAAACTCCAATTCCGGAGGTCTACTTCCACCACCTTTGATGGATCGGAGATTGGAGGTCGTCATTGAATTACGTACGTGTGCGAGTACTATGAGGTGCTACACGTGTGGCACTCCACCCGACAGATGGCTAACACAGCCAGGGGGCTGTGAACTTCGTTCAACTACATCAACCACGTTTGCAGGAACGTTTCCCGCGCAATGGACTAAACCCCGAGGTATGTTATCCGCAAGTCTCTCCGTTACGGTAATACAGCTAGATAGATCTTTGGAAATGGGCAACGCTAGTTAGAAAAATTATGGTTTTCTGCCGCGGAACCCCAACAGTGGTATCATGAACTAGGTCTATGCTTAGTATTACTGTACGGATAGAACACATCGGGAATGTGGGCGTTGATTCTCTGATTGTTACCCTCGCACGTGCACTTGTTCATATCAGTGGCATTGTTTGATGAAGCGGCCCCCGACCAACCTTACGTACACGCTTACGCAAGACTGGTTCCATGCTTTACATGTGGCTTGTACTGTATAAAGTGGCCCTGGGGGTGTCTTTCTCTCTTACTTTAGCGGATATGGCATTTGCAACGGAGGGCCCCGTATGGGGTGCAATAGAGACAATCATCTAATCAGCGTTGTCGTTGACTCGTAGGCTACAATCAGTTTATCCATGAAATCCCTAGCAGCCACGTAAAACATGCAATATACAAAATAGAGGCGTCTAACTTTATATTGCTATTGGGGGCTATCGTTTTGTTTGATGTCGATGTAGTGATAGCTTTGCTTTGTGTTACTAGAAAGTAGTAAACGTTCATCATGATAAAAAAACTCAAATGGAGACAATGTAGACTTAGTGCCACCATGATCAAACATCTTAAAACTTGCTATTATAGGATACATGATGGTAGCATAATATAAGATGATTTCTTAACAAATACCAAACTCAAGTATTCTACCAAAGTGTGCACCACCTAGAAGGTTCTCCCTTATGGCCGACACACCGAATATCGGGTGTCACACATAATAAACGGCGTTCGCATGAGGTTGGGTTTGGCAAGCCTAGCTTGTGTAGATATGGCCTCGGAATACTAGAGATCGAAAGATCGAGCATGAGTCACATGCATGATGTGATCGCACAAGTAGTTGTCTACCTTTGAAACTAATCTGTCGGTCGTGTGAAATACAAGGGCGGATAACGAATTTGGATCATGTAATCACTAAAACTTCTTAGGGATGATTTTTTTAGTGTGAGCTCATTTATAATATGATTATTGTGAATTCATTGTTGTGAACTAGTCTTAATTGTTTTTCTTGCAATTATGTTTGAAGAAAATGGAAATGCCACAGTATCATGAATTGGTTTCTTTCTTACGTGGTGAAACACTTAAAGAGGATGGGTCAAATTTCGTTAGTTGGTACCTGCGCCTTAGGACTGTGGTCAAGAGAGAAAACCTCTTGTTCATAACAAAAGAGCCAGTGGGAAATCCTCCAGTAAACAACATGGATGAGCAAGTAATGATTGATTACCAATATCGTCAAAGGACTTACGTGATATGTCCCAAACGTATCTATAATTTCTGCTTGCTCCATGCATGTTTTGGGTGATATTGCTATGCATTTGATACACTTTCATACACTTTTGATCATATTTGGACTAACCTATTAACTCAGTGCACCCCATTGCCAGTTTATGTTTTCTTCTATCTTTTTTACTTCAGATTTTCCCATTACATAAAATGCCAGAAATATTCCGGGAAAAATATATAAATAATCAGCATACTGGAAGCTTCTAGATGCCCGAAGGGGGCCAGAGGGGCCCTACCTGGTGCCTAGGCGGCCTGGAGGCGCGGCCTAGGGTGGGGCCGCACTGGGAGGCCGCCTGGACCCCTGGTGGCCCCCTCGCTTCCCCCTTCACCTATATATATCTCTTGTCCTAAAACCCCCGAGGACAGAACACTTTTTTGTGATCTCGCCTCTGTTCCGCCGCCGCCGCACTTCCAAGATCGGGAGAACCAGAAGACCTCTTCTCGGCACCCTGCCGGAGAGAGGATTGACCTCCGGGAGCTTCTCCACCATCATGGATGCTTCCCGGATGAGCCGTGAGTAGTCCACCTTGGACCATGGGTCCATGATCGGTATCTATGTGATGTCCTCTCGCCCTCTTTTTTCTTCATGGATTAGAACAAGTGAGGTTCCCTACATGATCAAGGCATGTATGTAATTCTTTCTGCTATTGCTGTGTTGAGTTTGCTGGGATCTGATGGATTATGAGACTATGTTCAGATTGTGATGAGTAATATATTTGGTTCTTCTCTTCTATTTATTTTTCTTGAGTAATTCTTGCATGTTCTCCGTTGTTGCTTATTTCTTTGGCCAAGTAGTAGGTAGTAACTCCTAGAAGGAGCGTTATGCATGATTGTGGGTTCATGCCCCTCGATGACTAGCTTGAGTGACAGAAACATGAGTCTAGGGGATGTGCTATTGCCACAAGGGGGAAATCAACGGTGCTTGTAACCACGGTTGCAAGGATTGTTTACTTTATGCAAAGTTCTTTTAATGCAGTTGTCTATTGCTTTGGGTTTACACTTTGGGTGGTGCTCGCAACTGAATACCAGCGAGATGTTCTGGATAGATATCTCAAGGTGGATGATTAGTAGTAGATGCAAATGGATTTAGGTCTACTTATCTTTGCGTATTGCCCATGCTTTTGAGCCTCTTCCTTTCTTTTGTAGCATAGTTAGCATTGTGGTGCGTTTTTAATCCTGTCAATTACCCAATTGTAATTTTTTCACCTTGCATAGCTGTTTATCGTCTTTTGGGAGAGAGACATCACTAGTGAAATTCATGAGACCCCGATCCATATTTCCACCACTGTTTACACCCTCAATTTACTTCCAGTTTTACTTTCTAGTTGAAGTTATCATTACCTTTTATCTCTTGTGTTTGACTCCTTGTAAAAAGCAAGGCCGGAGAGATTGAAAACCTCTTTGTACTCGTTGGGAGAAAAGTTATTTGTATCTGTGTGCAGGTCCACATCAACTCTCGTGCTAGTAATTTCTAGTGTCGTTATCACCTACTTGTTGTTGCTGGAGTCCTACGGGAGACAAACCTTCCACTTGGGGTACCCAACGAGGAGCACTACTTCAGTGCCATCAAGCTAATTTATGGCGCCGTTGCCGAGGAATCCACTCTACAAGATAGGGGAGTTGCACGCTATCTTTTATCTTTGCTTTTTAGTCTTGTTAGTTTACCTTTCAGTTCTTGCTTTAGTGTCCTTCATAAAAAACCACAAAAAATCATTTACCTTGCTTTTAGTAGTCCTTTCTGTTTAGTCAAGCATGTTAGGACTTGGTGATTTGAGGGAATCGGAAGTTCTAGATTTCCATCAAAGGGATGGAGAAAATATGAAGAAGGCATGGGATAGAATTTCTGATGCACATAGGAGAATTATGCCTTGGATACCCATAAAATTGTGCTTAGAAATTTTTACCATGGTCTTTTTAAGTGGTGTAAATACTCTCTTGATATTATAACTGAAGTAGATTTCTTAGAGTGTGATGAAGCTAGAGCTCTTGATATTATACATGGTATATCTAGTTATTTTGTTTATGATCATAGTTTTGATACTGTTATAGATAGACTTGCTACTCTTGAAAGAAGAATGGATGCTCTAGACTTGAGAAAAGTAGAGAAACCCAAACCCAAAGATATTTTGGGAATAGATGATGATTGGGAGCCTTTTGTTAGAATTAGTATGTCTAACCAAGACTTCCTTGCTTTCTGTGATATTGGATCCATGGTTTCTACAATTCCAAAAGTAGTTTATGATTCTTTAAAACTAAACATGGACAATTTGTCATCTTATCATGAATATGCTAATGGAGATATTTCTGAGATCCAGGGAAAGGTAAAATATGTTCAAGTTACATTCCTTCAAAGGATTGCGATGGTTGACTTCTTCATCATGGAGCCAAACCAAGGAAACATATTGCTTGGAAGGGACTTCCTCCGAGCCATTAATGGCGTGGAAGTGAACATGGCTTCTCGCCCTTCGTTGGTTACCCCAAGTGGAAGGTGAGATGTAGGATAGCAGAAAATTTCCCTTGGCAAAGTTGCCAAGGTTTAGAGTGTAGTATTCCGGAAGCGATAAGTAGGTGGTAAGGAAACAATGGCTCTGTTTTAGACAAAAGTTGCTTCCTTGACCTGGACCTGCACACGACACAAATAACTTTGCTCCCAACGAAGTTCAGAGAGGTTGTCAATCTCTCCGGCCTTGTTGTTTACGAAGGATGAAACGCAAGGGATAAAGGATAATAATGATAGAAGCTAGAAATTAAAAGAAGAAAATAAATGAGCGTGTAAATAGTGATGAGAGTATGGACCGGGGTCCCGTGATGTTCACTAGTGATGTCTCTCTCCCAAAAGACGATAAAACTGCTATGCGAGGTAACCAAATCACAGCTGGGCAATTGAAAGGATTAAAAACGCACCGCAATGCTAACTATGCTACAAAGAAATGACGAGGCTCAAAAGCATGGGCGATGCTCCAAAATAAGTAGACCGAAATCCAACTTCATCTACTACTAATCATCCACCTTGAGATATCTATCCAGAACATCTCGCTGGTATTAAGTTGCGAGCCCCACCCAAAGTGTAAACCCAAAGCAACAGACAACTGCATTAAAATAACTTTGCGTAAAGTAAAAAATCCTTGCAACCGCGGTTACAAGCACCGTTGTTTTCCCCCTTGTGGCAACAACACATCCCATAGACTCATGTTTCTGTCACTCAAGCGTGTCATCAGGGGGCATGAACCCACAATCGAGCATAACGTTTCCTCTTGGAGTCACTACGTACTACTTGGCTAAAGCAATACACAGCAACGGAAAACTTGCAAGAATTACTCAAGAACATAAATATAAAAGATAAGAACCAAATATATTACTCAATCACAAACTGAACATAGTCCCATAATCCATCAGATCCCAGCAAACTCAGCATAGCAACAACAGAAAATTACATATGTTCCTCGATCATGTAGTGTAGCTCACAAGGTCTAATCCATGAAGAACAAAGAGGGGAGGAGAACATCACCTAGCTACTGATCACGGACCCATGGTCCAAGGTAGACTACTCACGGATCATCCGGGAAGCGTCCATGGTGGAGGGGAAGCTCCCAGAGGTCAATCCTCCCTCCGGCAGGGTGCCAGGAAGAGGTCTGCTGGCGCTCCCGATCTTGGAAGCGCGGCGGCGGAACAGATGCGAGATCACAAAAAATGGTTCTTTCTACGAAAGATTCCCGTCATGGAGAATAAATAGGCGAAGGGGGGTAGCCAGGGGGGCCACCAGGTGTCCAGGCGCCCCATGGAGCGGCCAAGCCCTTGGTCGTGCCACCAGGGCGACTGGACCCCTGGTGGTGGCCCTCTGGCCCCACCCAGGTGATTCCGGAAGGTTCTTCTACGCTGATTTTTATCTGATTTTCCCGAATTTTTGTAGCAGTTTTAATATGGGGGAAACCTGAAATAGAAAAACAACAGAAAAAAGGAACTGACACTGTGGTGCACTAAGTTAATAAGTTAGTCCAAATATGATCAAAAGTGTATGAAAGTGTATCTAGATCATAGCAATATCACACAAAACATGCATGGAGCAAGCAGAAATTATAGATACGTTTGGGACGTATCAACATCCCCAAGCTTAATTCCTGCTCGTCCTCGAGTAGGTAAATGATAACAAGCATAATTTTTGTGGTGACTGGCTAACAATAATATAAGGACTTTGAAAGTAAAAGCAAACAAGGTATGTAATTCAATTCAAGTCATAACAGGCAATAGTCTATATTAACATTGAAACAAGCAACATAAGAACATAAAGGTGCAAGAGCTCTTGCTGTTCGTGACTCGATGTCTCCAGATGGTGTTTGCGTGCAAGAAGAGGGAGATGGGAATACGAGAGAAAAATATTTATTTGTTGAGAACTCAATCTACTAAAGTTTCACACTCGGTCTTATTTGGAATCTTATCTTGACTCGTCCCCAGACCACTAGCCAGGTACAAGTCAATTTGATCCACTCCTTTTCGATATTTTGAGCACTCATGCAATGGATGAGCATAAGCATGAGAGTTGACACTTAGGATGGAAAAGAGAGAGATATGGTGGAGGAGGAAGACAAAAAGGGTGTGAAAGGCTCACATCAATGAGGACAATCATAGGAGAGATAAGTCCAAATGATAGATATGATGTGAGGAGTAGGGATTGCCATGCAACGGATGCACATATGAGCTAAGAAAAGCTCTCGAATGGAACTAGTGGGGGTGCATCCAACTTGCTCACTCATGAAGACCTAGAGCTTGTTTGAGGAGGCTCATCCTTGTAATATGCAAGCCAAGTTCTATAGTGTGCAGGTGCCCACATAGTTTTATCCATAAATGATCATCTCTATGGAGTACTAGATAAGAGGGAGTACGAGTGTGGACCTTTCAAAAGGAATAGTAGTGTTGCCCCTTTCTCTCTATTTAGTTTCTTTTTCTCTTTTTTCTATTTTTTTGTATTTTTTGGTGGCCTCATTGGCTCTTTCTATTGAACTCTCATTTGTCCTCTTTGGGATCTTTTAAAATTGTCCTCTTTGGGATCTTTTCCTCACCTAAGAACAAGACTCTATTTTACAAGAAGGTATAGAAGATCTTCACACTTTACAAGGTACTCAACATAAAGAAGATGTAGCTATCATGATGTATGCAAATGTATGCCTCTGCCAGTGTAGCAGGAACATGTATGACATGAAGATCAAGTCATGAAGAGGTGGATGTTGCATGGCAATATATCTCGGAAAGGCTATGGAAATGCCTTGATAGGTAGGTATGGTGGCTGTTTTGAGGAAAGATATAAGGAGGTTTATGATGACAGAGCGTATCATGCCAAGGGTTTGGATGCACCGACGAGGTGGATGCCAACTCTAGGAGTGAGAAGAGGGCAATGTGCGGTACCAAAGAGGCTTGCAAATATGAGGAGGTGGAAGTGTCAACTTTCAATACTTACATTAGTCCGAAGAACTCATGCACTTATTATCGGTAACTCTCAATCTAATAAGGAGGTTCACAAAGAGACAAGTACTCCGAGGAGGAGTGTATGGGGGTTTGTTTATCCTTCCTCATCCTCGACTCATGGTACGTGAGTGTACTCTAATATCCGATCCCTCCAAAGATTAGTAATCCATCTAGTAGCTAGAGTTCTCAACTAGATTTGTAGGTTTTGAAAATAAACACGGATTGCCCAAAATACGACACCTATCACTAATAGGCTAGAGCTCTTGACACCAAAAGTTCAAACATTACTCACAACAATGCCTCAAAGCTATTGCAAGTTACTACTACCATTGAATAGCAACCTCAATTACCTACTTCAAGACAAGACACAACTCAGTGCAACAACCAACTCTCTTAACAAGGTAAACATGAAAATTGAAGAGAGTTCCAGCAACAAACTAAACAAAATCTAAAGCTCTTGCTAAAGAAAAACACTAAAACTAAAACTAAACATGGCAGTAGCTATGAAAAGATAAAGAACACACAACAAAAGAAAGATAGGCATGAAAAATCCTATGATGTGTTCTAGATTGAAGTGGGGCGTGTTTCTATCCCACACAAAGTAAGGTGGGTTCTAACTTGTTATGAACAGCAAGCAAAGCTAAAGAAAACTAAAAAGGAAACCTAAGAGCGAGATGCTCCAAGCATAGCACATAACGCATGAAGTGATAAAAATATAGTGAGACAGAGGACGAACTGATGATTGTTGATGGAGAAGGGGATGCACGGGGGCATCCCCAAGCTTAGACGCTTGATTCTCCTTGAATATTTATTTGGGATGCATGGGGGCATCCCCAAGCTTGATCATTGTACACTCCCGGATCTTCTTTCATCATCTTCCCTCGCACACTTGAAAACTCCATTCATACATAACTCATCATAAGCTGCTTAGAGAGGTTAGTACCCTTAATAAAATATATTTTCTCAACTGGAAATAAAGATATTCTTGAAGAGCTACTGTTTCTCAAGATTGCCAAAACGTTTTTGCAAAGAAAAAGAAAGCTTAAGGTTTGCAAATGTAAGGAAAGGAAAAACGTGGCAGAACCTGCAAAAAATAGAACAATAGGTAGTAAAAAAAATTCGGGGTACTTCTGCAACTCAAATAAAAAAACTCAGAACATATGAAAGTTTCACAATTGTATAGAGCATGCCGTGTAAAAATTCTACTCAAAAAGATGAACTGGTGATTTGTTTTGATTTTTTCCGTCAAGCAGACAAAATCTGTTTTCTGGACAGCATGTCACAACTTTTGCTTCCCTTATCATAAGAGGCTAGAACTTGGCACAAAGCTTGAAAATAAAGATACAATGATGTTTCTACCGTAGTAACAATCATCAAGACCACTAAAAACAGAAGTAAAAACATCTTGGGTTGCCTCCGAACAAGCGCTTTCTTTTACGCCTTTAAGCTAGGCATAAAGCAAAAGAAGAATCAAGTTTTATCAAGAAAGAGCGAATAACAGACTCAAAAGGTAACTTAATCTTCTTTATAGGGAAGTGTTCCATCCCCTTTTTAAGAGGGAACTGAAATTTGATATTCCCCTCTTTCATGTCAATAACAGCACCAACGGTGCGAAGAAAAGGACGTCCCAAACTAATTTGACATAAAGGTTCACACTCTATATCCATAATAGTGAAATCAACGGGAACATAATTGTCATTGACAATGATAAGAACATCGTCAATCTTCCTCAAAGGTTTCATTACGGAAGAATCAACGAGACAAACACCAAAAGAACAAGGATCAAATGGTTTCAATTCAAACATATCATACATTCTTTTGGGCATAACGGAGGTACTATCTCCAACATTGCATAAAGCATAGCAAGAGAAGTTATTCAATTTAATTTTAATCATAGGATCCCAACCATCATCTAGCTTCCTAGCTACGGAGTCTTCTATTCTAAGCTTCTCCTCCCTAGCTTTGATGAGAGCATTAGTGATATGCTCCGTGTAGGAAAGATTTAGTGTGCTAGTGTGGGTGTCTCTAGACATTTTGTGTAGCAAACTAATAACTTCTGAGAGGGTGCAACTATAAAAATCAATGTCACTACTATCAAAGGTGGTAGTGGTGTCATCTAGGCTTACTTGTTTGAAACCCTCTATGTTCATAGGAGTTTCTTCTTCTGTGGTTGAGGTTTTAGCATCACCATTAATAGGTCCAATGGGACTAGGAGTGTGTTGGGTGCTAATAGTTTGGGTTTCCTCAACAATTTGGATAGTTGCAACAGTGCGGTGTGTAGGAAGGCTCTTAATTCTATCCTCTTCCTCTTTTTCTCTAGCCCATCTTTCTTTAATTTTAGCCATCATCCTAATATTTTCTTTAATTTGCAATTGGATAGCATTAATAGGAGTGGCCTTCCTCTCCTCAAGGGGAGAGGTTCTAATTTTAAGCATCTCTACATCAAGGGCTAAGTTGTCTACCTTCAAAGAGAGATTATCTAATTTGTCTAATTTTTCTTCTACACTCTTGTTGAACGCTTTTTGGGTAGTGATAAAGTCTCTAAGCATGCTTTCTAATTCAGAAGTGGGGTTTTTGTTGCTAGGATAATTGTTGTTGTTCCCATGGTTGGATGGAAATGTTCTAGGATTGCTAGCAAAGATACCCCTATAAGCATTATTGTTGAAGTCGTTTCTAGAGATAAAGTTCACATCTACTTGTTCCTGAGCAACCAAAGAATTTAAAGGGACATCACGAGGATCAATAGTGGATTGCTTGGTAAGTAGAGACATAATTAAGTCAACTTTTTCATTTAGGGAGGTAATCTCCTCGACAGATTTTACCTCCCTACCTATTGGAGCTCGTTCGGTGTGCCATTGGGAATAATTGGTCCTCATCTCATCTAGGGGTTTTGTGGCAGCACCAAGTGTAGTTGAAATAAAGGTTCCTCCCGCGGACGAATCTAACAGGTTCCGCGAGGTAATGTTCAAGCCTGCATAAAAACTCTGGATAACCATCCAAGTAGTCAAACCATGTGTAGGGCATATCTTAACAAGAGATTTCATTCATTCCCAAGCTTGGTCAACGTGTTCATTATCCAATTGCTTAAAATTCATAATGTTACTCCTCAATTGGATAATTTTAGCAGGTGGGTAATACTTCCCAATAAAAGCATCTTTGCACTTATCGCAAGAATCTATGCTATTCCTAGGCAAAGATTGAAACCAGATTTTAGCTTCTTCCCTCAAAGAGAAAGGGAAAAGATTAAGCTTAACACCATCACCTCCTCCTTCTTTATACTTTTGCATATCACATAGCTCAACAAAATTATTCAAGTGTAAACAAGCATCATCTCCAGCACCAGAGAATTGCTATCTCATAACAAGGTTTAGCAAAGCAGGTTTAATTTCGTAAGAGGTAGCTGTGGCAATAGGAGTGCAGATAAAATCATTGTTGTTGTGACTAGTGAAGTCACACAACTTGCTATTTTTAGTGCAACCCATAGCAGCAGCAGGTACAAGCAATTTTGTTGTGATTTTCGATAAAGGACACTAAGATAAAACTGAAAGGTAAACTAACAAGAATAAAAAGCAAAGGTAAAAGATAGTGTGCAACTCCCCTATCTTGGTACTCGGAATCCCCTTCAATGGCGCCAGAAATTTTCTTGTTGGCGTGGAAGTGATAATGGCTTCTCGCCCTTAGTTGATTACCCCTAGTGGAAGGAGAGATGTAAGATAACAACAAATTTTCCTTGGCAAAGATGCCAAGGTTTAGAGTGTCTTCCTGTAGGATTCCAGAAGTGCTAAGTAGGTGGTAAGGAAACAATGGCACCGTTTTAGACAAAAGTTGCATCCTTGACCTGGACCTGCACACGACACAAATAACTTTGCTCCCAATGAAGTTCAGGGAGGTTGTCAATCTCTCCGGCCTTGTTGTTTACAACGGATCAAACCCAAGGGATAAAGGATAATAATGATAGCAGATAGAAAGTAAAAGAAGAAAATAAATGAGCGTGTAAATAGTGATGAGAGTATGGACCGGGGTCCCGTGATGTTCACTAGTGATGTCTCTCTCCCAAAAGATGATAAAACTGCTATGCGAGGTAAACAAATCACAACTGGGAAATTTACAGGATTAAAAATGCACTGCAATGTTAACTATGCTACAAAGAAAGGACGAGGCTCAAAAGCATGGGCGGTACACCAAAATAAGTAGACCGAAATCCAACTTCATCTACTACTAATCATCCACCTTGAGATATCTATCAAGAACATCTCGCTGGTATTAAGTTGCGAGCCCCACCCAAAGTGTAAACCCAAAGCAACAGACAACTACTTTAAAAGAACTTTGCGTAAAGTAAACAATCCTTGCAACTGCGGTTACAAGCACCGTTGTTTTCCCCCTTGTGGCAACAGCACATCCGCTAGACTCATGTTTCTGTCACTCAAGCGTGTCATCAAAGGTCATGAACCCACAATCGAGAATAACGTTCCCTCTTGGAGTCACTACCTACTACTTCGCCAAAACAATAAACAGCAACGGAGAACATGCAAGAATTACTCCAGAACATAAATATAAAAGAAAAGAACCAAATATATTACTCAATCACAAACTGAACACAATCTTATAATACATCAGATCCCAGCAAACTCAGCATAGAAACAGCAGAAAATTACATATGTGCCTCGATCATGTAGGGTAGCTCACGAGGTCTAATCCATGAAGAATAAAGTGGGGAGGAGAACATCACATAGCTACTGATCACGGACCCATGGTACAAGGTAGATTAATCATGGATCATCCGGGAAGCATACATGGTGGAGGGGAAGCTCCCAGAGGTCAATCCTCCCTCCTGCAGGGTGCCGGGAAAACGTCTGCTGGCGCTCCCGATCTTGGAAGCGCGGCGGTGGCGTAAAAGAGGCGAGATCGCGAAAAAGGGTTATGTATTCGGAAGAATCCCGACACGGAGAATAAATAGGCGAAGGGGGGCAGCCAGGGGGCACCAGGTGTCCAGGAGGCTCCCTGGCGCGGCCAAGCCCTAGGCCGCATCACCAGGGCACCTGGACCCCTGGTGGTGGCCCTCTGGCCCCACCCAGGTGATTCCGGAAGGTTCTTCTACGCTGATTTTTTATCTGATTTTTCCCAAATTTTTGGAGCACTTTTAATATGGAGGAAACCTGAAATAGAAAAAATAGCAGAAAGCAGGAACTGGCACTGTGGTGCACTGAGTTGATATGTTAGTCCAAATATGATCAAAAGTGCATGAAAGTGTATCTAGATCATAGCAATATCACACAAAACATGCATGGAGCAAGCAGAAATTATATATATGTTTGGGACGTATCAGCCATGAAGGGCTTCATTGATATAGGTAAGGGGCACATACGCCTATGTGGGAAAGCAAAAAGGCACATACCTCTTTCCTAGGAAAATGAAGAATGGAATTGTTGAAGATCAATTTGAAGGTTTTTATGATTCCGATGACTTCGGTGATCTTTGATTCTTCTTTTTTCTTTGTGCCTAGCTCAAAGGAGTAAAAGAAAGTGTTGTTGCGAGGCAACCCAAGATATTCTTCCTTCAGTTCTTAGTGGTCTTGATGATTGTTACTACTGTAGAAACATCATTGTATCTTTATTTTCAAGCTTTGTGCCAAGTTTAGCCTCCGATTGCAAGAAACTTCAAAAGTTGTGACATGCTGTCCAGAAAACAGATTCTGTCCTTGGACGGATAAATTTAGGATAAATCACCGGACCGTATTTTTTATCTGAATTATTTTGAAAGCATGCTCTATACAATTATCTTTCGAGCGTCTGTTCTGAGTTTTTTGATTTGAGTTGCAGAAGTACCCCAAAAAAATTATTTACTACCTGCTAGTCTGTTTTTCACAGATTCTGCCACGTTTTGCCTTTTCCCAATTTTGTAAGTCTTGCGCTAGATTTTTCTTTGCAAAAACATTTTGGCGGTCTTGAGTGTAACACCCTCAGATCCAGTACAGTAATCACTATAGTGATTCCACTGTTAGTGATCATAATTACTGTTGCTAATCCAGCCATGATCACCTTGATCATGGCTCTGTCAAATTCCAACCCTGATAAAATTTTCAAATTCCCCCTTGTGATGTTGTTAAAGCAATGTGATCATGGATCTGGATCATCAGGAATCAAAACAAGTCCAAGCCATTTGAATTGAAATTCAAACAAACCCTAAATGCCTTTTGATGGATATTAAAAAAAGGTGACAATAAAATCTTCTCCAAAAATCTTGGAACCACTTTTATAAAATCCCAAATAATCATTGGACCATGCCCATGTGGTCATGGGTATTTATTGTGCTATGGAAAATTCCAAACCAATAATAACAGTAGCAATTCCAGGACAGTTACTCATTTTATAATAAAATAAAATATCAAATGAGTTTAAAAAACTCTCAAACTTTTTGTGGCACTCTAGGTATATGCTCTACTAATTATGGAACAATAATTGTATTATAAAAAAATGCCTAATCCATTTAAATAATTGCTAACAGAAAAGAATAAAAAAAACCTGGGGTAGATAAATACAAAAGCACTAAACTAACGCTCGTGGGCGAGGCCCACCCGATACCCCACGGCCCAGCCACCTAGGCCCACTCCCACCCCTCCCTTCTTCTACCTCGTGCTACAGGGGATGCCGACCGGCCATGGCGGCAGTGCGCGTCCACGCCGAACCCGCTCGCCCTCCAGGTCGCGACAGTGCTCCCCCGTGGAGACAAATACCCCCCCCCCCCCCCCGGGATTTGTGGATCGGGATCCCGCTCAGACCTCACTCGCTTCCCCCCCCTCGCCATCTTCTCCTCGCTCGGTCCCGACCCGCCATGGACGCGTGGCCACTGAGCAAGCCAGCCCCGTCCGACATGTCCGGGAGGTGCGCCGCGAACGTCCACGCCGTTCCCCCCCACCAATTCGATCCGCCGAGCCACTGCCTCGCCGCCCTGGTCTTCTTCTCCGGCCACGGCCACCACAAACCGCCGCCCGATTCACCGCCAACGCAGTCTCCCCACGCACGCTGCCCTCCCCGACGAGTTCGCGGTGAGCACCGCCTCCTTTCCCCCCTGATCGTCCTCGGTTTGTTGCGATGGAACGGCCGCCCCACCTAGACCGACTCCGGCCGCCGCTTCGAAGGTCGCCGCCGTCGTTTCGCTCCTCCCCGTGGTCGTGGGCATGCACCACTGGGTGCGGGTGAGCCAGGGCTTCTCCCTGGTGCCCTTGGCGCCCCAAGGTGTGGCCGGGAGCACCCTCCCGCCATGGCCAGAGGCCACCGGCGTTGAGCCGCCGGCCAACCGTGGCCTAATAGCCCCCCCCAGCCCACTGACCCCTGGGACCCACCTAGGGGATTAACCCACTAACCCCTCTATTAGATTAGTTAAAAAAACGATTAGATAAAAGTGTCTCACTGACAGGTGGGGTCACCCATTTAAATAACCCCTCTGTATTAATTATATTTTTAATTATGCCCCTGTGGCAATGACATCTGGACCCCACCTGTAAGCATTTAAAATAAATAGAAATTTTTTTATTAAAATTGTTAGTATGACATGTGGGCCACCCCCTGTTTTTATTAATAAAAATGTTTTATTAGAATTGGGTCACTGACATGTGGGACCCCCATGTCAGTTGACCAGTCAAACTGTTGTGGATAATGTTACTGTTTTATTAATAAAAATAAGAATTTAAAACTTTGAATTTGAATATCTTTTAAACCGTAAGTCAGATTCAAAAACTTTATACATCAAAATTGATCAGAAAAATATAACGAATACGGATACGCTATCTGTATGTCTACCACCCCCCTCTAACGTACCGAGCATCGACATTCCCCCCCTTCGGGTCGTCTGCCGATAATTCCCGGTACTGATAAGAATTGCCCGGATCAAAATACTTTGTATACGAAAGTTACTCAGAACGGATCAACGATTACAGATACGATACCCATATCCCCACCACACCCCTCTAACTTACCGATCATCGAACTGTTCCCCCCTCCGGTGGCACTGTCCGATGATTGCCCGCTAACCGTTAAACTGTCTAGTACTGTTAGAGTACCCGTTTGAATTTATCCCGAACACGAAAGTTCTTCGGAATAGGTCAACTAGTCCGGATACACCACCCACACGTGTGTCGGATGTCCACGACACCTCCGGCATGATATCTTCCCCCCTCCGGACACCTTGTCCGATAATCATCCGGAGCCGGTATTTCATCCCCGGATGAATTCCCGCTCCGAGCAACGTGCTTCGTACTGCGTTAGAACCCCGTTTACAATTCATCTGTCATGTCTTGCATTTGTATTGCTATTATTGTTGTGTATTTATTGTTTCTTCCCCCCTTAATCTCCGGTAGACCCCGCTGCTGCCGTCGACTACACCGATGCTGAGTACGACTACTTCGTCGACGATCGTACCGCTACTACCGAGCTTACAGGCAAGCAGAGCCATTCTCTTCCCCAGATATCGCCTATCTTTCCGTACATTTCTTGCACTAGGCATTGTTACTGCTGCTGCTACGATTACAATCCTATTCAATTGCATAGCCTATTTTTGTCGCCCCTTGATGTACCTTCCTTTAATCCTATGCTGCCTATTATTACTTATGCATTATTCAGCAGTGAACCCTGCGCATTGTTAGCTAGGATTAGATAGCGGGCCGTGATCACTCTGGGGGTGATCGCGGGAACGATATATATTACAACTGCAACAGGTACGGATCAATGCAGACACCCTAGGGAACCTACAACGGCGAGACTCTGCTGAGTCGCTTCGAGTTTGACTTACGAGTGGAATGGACTCGTATTTCACTCTCGTCGGCTCAGTAGCGTAACATCACCGGGATGATACGAGGTTTACCTCTTTAGTTCATTCCGCTGGTGTCTCAGTCGAGCCAGCTCAAGTGTACCATCGAGGGTGATTCCTCCTGGTTTCACTTAATGGTAGGGACTCGAACCAACTGGTGTCCTTAAAGGTAAGAAGTCGGGCGACCCAACGGTGCCCGCGAGAGGTATTGCGACGGGACGACAGGGAGGGTACGACCAGTGTACCGGTGTGCTTGGCCCCTGATCGTTGGCCGCGAGAGTTACCAACCCACGAAAGTCGAGCTCCTCCCGGAGCACACGCGAGACAAGGTAAGGAGACGGTTCGCCTTGTTGGTAACCGCAGTGACTTGGTGGGATGACGGGGCAGGCACCGATGTACTGGTGGTCCTGGCTGTTGTCGTTGTCCGCGGGTCGGTTAAGTCGAGACAACGATAACGGTTGTCACGCAGGTTAATTAAAATGCTAAATGGTTCAGTGAATGTCTTGAGTTGGCTATATGCCATGTACGCACTACCTACCCGTGGGAACTACGAGTTATGGGCTCCTCCGCTTCTTAGTGTCGTCCGAAGACTCTTCAGACGTCAGCAGTACCGCGGGCTGATTGCCGGGAAGTGGTGTTGTCTTATTTGCCGCGGCAGTGTGATTTGTATTTTCTTTGATTTAACTTCACCGGCCAGTCACGCACCGTGCAGGAGTACGTCGGGGTTAGGGTCCAAAGCCCCGCGTACATAGGATATAGTCCGGCGGATGACCTCTCTGTTGAGTTTGAAAGATGGGCTATGAAGTGTCGGATAACCTCGGTGGAGCGTTCCCTGATAAGGTTCCCGCCACCCTGGAGATCCGTGCGTCTAGCGTAACACAAGTGCACCCCTGCAGGGAAGATTAATCTATTCGAATAGCCGTGTCCACGGTAACAGGACGCTTTATGCTGAATCTGGATCTTACCACTAGAAACTATTATTAAACTGTATGGTTCCGGGTTCTCTTCCTCGCGGGGATGTCGAGGAGGTGAACTCGGAGGCATTGTTAATTATTATAACTTATTATTATTCAATGTTGCAGCAACTTCTGCTTCATTGTTACTTTATTGCTTAATATAAACTGTTGGCTGATTCTTACCTCATGCTGCAAGACATCGTCGGAAGATGCTAGTCTTCGTTAGGCCTAGCTTCTTATCCTTGCTCTGGATTTCTGTCTTTCAGTCCACTATATACAGCCTCTTCTTTCCGTTGATACAATGCATATTGCTTAGTAGCGGACGTAAGACTCGCGGGTATGCTAGATACTCATCTGCTTTATTTCCTTTACTGTTTTGCCTGATCGGCCGCTGCAGTCGACGTTGGAGTCCAGGAGCAGGAGATCCCCGATGTCGACCACCACAACGTGAAGACCCCCGATGCCTTCTACGACATCGAGTTCCCCGTTGACCAGGAGTATCTTGGAGTTTCCCAGGCAGGAGGCCTCGCCTTTTCGATCTGTGGTTATTTGTGCTAGCCTTCTTAAGGCAACCTTGTATTCTTGTGTCTGTACTCAGATACTATTGCTTCCGCTGACTTTGTGCTCTCGAGCTGTTGTATTCGAGCCCTCGTGGCCCCTGGCTTGTATTAAACAGCTTGTATTATTTTATTTGTAGAGTTGTGTTGTGATATCCCATCGTGAGTCCCTGATCTCAATCGTGTACCTTGCGTGTATGATTACTGTACACGGCTTGATTTTGGGGGCGTCACATTTAGAAACAGTAGCCCTTCAATAAAATATTTATTTACAGTAGAGGATTTTTTTTATTATGGGTACTAACCTCTAATCAGCTTATGATGAGTTATGTATGAAGGGAGTTTTCAACTGTGCGAAGGAAGATGATGGAAGAAGATCCGGGAGTGTAAAACGCTAAAGCTTGATGATGCCCCCTGAACCCCAAGAAATATTCAAGGAGACTCAAGCGTCTAAGCTTGAGGAAGCCCCGTGCATCCCCTTCTCCATCAACAATTATCAGTTCGTCCTTCGTTCCACTATATTTTTATCACTTCATGCGTTATGTGTTATGCTTGGAGCGTCTTGCTATTTACTTTTTAGTTTTCTTTAGCTTTGTTTGTGGTTCATAACAAGTTAGAACCCAGATTTCTTTGTGTGGGAGAGAAACACGCTCCACTTAAACTAGAACACATCATAGGATTTTCATGCTTATCTTTTTTTTGTTGTGTGTCTTTATCTTTTCGTAGCTGCTGTCATGTTTAGCTCTTAGTTTTCATTCTTATCTTTTTAAGAGCTTCTGTCACAACCCCAAGTTAGGTATGTGCTAGGATCAAGTGCTCCTTTGCATCATGCAAAAATTACAAAGAAAATTCAAAAATGGGGAAAAGAAAAGCCCTGAGAAATTAAATCAAATGGCCAGATAAAATTCTTCTCCAAAAATTCATGTTAGATTTTTGAAAAGTCTTATAAATGAGTGTGATCACATATCAAGTGATGTGGGACCCACCCCATGCTCATAGATTTTTCAAATATTCAAACAGTGCCTTGGATTTAATCAAAAACCCCTATTTGAGTTAAGATTCAAATTATTTGAATTTTAAAAATGTTGAAACTTTATAAGTGGCTAGTCTATATTATTATGAGGCCATATAAAAATTTTCAGCATTTAATAAAATGCCTAGCTATTTATTTGCTAAGCAAAACAAATTTACAGAAAATAAAAAGAAAGCAGAAAAGGGAAAGAGGACTTACCTGGAAGCAGCCCCACTAGCTCCCCGCAGCCCACCTGGCCGGCCCAGCCCACCCCAGAGGCCTTGTCGTCTACCTCCCCGCAGCTCCAAGCTGCTCGGTGGAGGCAGAGCGTGGCCACGACGCCACCTCGACGCCGAGAGGCTTCCAGCCCCCCCTGGACCTCATATCCTCGCCTGGGAGGCCGCCTCGAAGCCCCCTTTCAATTACCCCTCTTCTGGTTCATCTCCCCCCTCTCCCTTCGCCGTTTTGATCGCCGCCCGAGCGCACGCCGGAGGACCGCCGTCGAGCCTGCGTGGCCGTCGTCCTTCTCGAGCTGCACCATGATGTCCAGGAGACTCCTCGACGACGTCTTCGTCTTCACGCGCGAGTAATCGAGCCGGCGTGCTCCACAGACGCCGCGCCCTTCATCGTCTTCACCGCCGGCCGCCGACGAGCTCGAGGTCAAATTCACCGCGGTCAAGCACTCCGCAGCTCCGCCGTCTCCTCCATCCAACTCACGGTGAGCCAACACGTCTTTACCCTCTCTCTTTGCCCAGCTCCTCGTCCCCCTTCGCGTTTCGCCATGGGAGCCGAGACAGGTCGCCGCCATGGTCGACCTAGCACTCGCCCCCGTGCTCCTACGACCCCGCCAAGGTGCCCTTTGCGCCTCTGCTCGTGCCAGGAAGCCAACGCACCTCTCCTTTATCTTTTTCGTGCACGCTAGCATGTCCCTCGTCGAAGTGGACCCACATTCGCCGCATCTCCTCGACGCCAGCGAGGCTCCGGCCACCCTCGAGCCTCCCCGTGGGCACTGGGTGACGCGGGTGACCTCGGGCGTCCCTCTGGTGGCCTCGGCGAGCTCTCACGTGGCCAATTTCATACTCCGGCGACCCCTCCGCCGTAGCCATGGCCACCGGCGGCTAACCGCCGGCGTGGCTTGCTAATTAGCCTAAACCCACCCCTAATCACCCCCTAACACCACTGACTAGTGGGCCCCAGCCCCTTAATCCCCCTCAGTTTAGTTTAATTAAACGGGGTTAACCCCCACAGAGACAGACAGGTGGGCCCCTGTTGTCAGCCCCCCTGTGACATCAGCATTGCATCATGCTGATGCAATAAACCTTTTTCCAGAGAATTAAAATAATCCAGAAAATTCCAGAAAATCATTTAAACTTTGAAAATTCATAGAAAATTCATTTTAACTCCAAATTGGACAAATAATATGTCTAAAATTATCAGAAAAATACAAGAATTATGAATATGCAATTTGTTTTCATGTTTGACCATTTTAAAATGGGTGAACAGTAGAAAACATGCATATGGATCCTTTTCAAATTCAAATTTGGGGTGATTTTGCAAATGATTTTGCAACACCCTTAATTCCAGTGGATTCATCCACACATCAGAGACATTACTTCAACTATACCACATCACTTCATGATCAACATTTTCAAATGAACTTTCATGCATTCAAATGCATTTGAAATTCATCGATAAATCAAATGGAGTTTGAATTTGCATTTCAAATGCAATATACTCCTTTTAAATGGAATGCTCAACACATCAGTACCTTGAACATCACCATTGCAATCATATTCATGTGATTGTGCATTGTACATTATGTTGATCCTATGATTGTCATGTTGCTGATAGAAGTGGAGCCGGAATCCGAGATCACCCCCTTCGTTGAAGACCCCGTGACTGAACCTCGTCAGCAAGGCAAGCAAACCCCCATTGATCATGTCGATAAAATCCCACTTCCCTCTCATGTCTCGCTTATGCATTGTTTAGGATGATCACCATGATAACGTTTCTACCACATAGTTGAACCCATATCCTTTGCATGACCTATCATCTTGTCACAGTAGTAAGCAAACCAAAATCCTAGCAGATGTAGGAGTTGGTTGATATCATGTGGCCCCTGCAGCTGTTACTGCTTATTGCATGCTTAGTGATACAACGAGGTTGCTTTTGATGTGAGTCGGGATGATGGTAAACATGGTGTTGATGAAAGTGAAACGTGTTGGTGAATCTACCCTAATACAAGGTGAACGATGAGAGGCTGTGTAGGAGTACACAGTGGGTTGTCTCGTTGAACACCGCCTTAAGTCCGAGTTCTTGTGTGGTGATCCAAGAAGAAGAGTACAACCACACATTGGGCTCACTGACCCCTCTCATCCTAGTACCTCACCCCGTTCGAACCCCAAGAGTCGCAGTAGTTCGGAGTTCTGGTAGGGCTGTGGCACGGTCTGCGAAGTGGATGAACGGCTTTTCAAGACCGGCTTGGGACCCTGCACACATCGTTTGAGATGGTATTGGAACCTCGGCCGGACTTCCATACGGATCCCCCTCAGATAGGCGACTCTCTGGACTAGAACGGAGCTGTGGGCGAAGTGTTGTGGTGGCATCCTCGCTGTCACCTCTTGAACGGTGACATGCAAAAGGCGGTAACTGATGACACGTGTGTGTAGCGGTACACCCCTGCAGGGTTAACAAAACTATTCGAATAGCCGCGTCCCCGGTTAAGGACTGCTTGGAAAGCTTAGCTTGATTATTAGACAACTTGAACTGGATACTTCTAAAACACACCAAGATAAGCGTGAGTGCTATGGTGTGCTTCTCGTGGGGAAGTCGAGGAAGTAACCATAGTGGTGTAATTGGTTGAAGAGATGTAGTGGACTCGTGTACGCTTCTTACCTCAAGTCTGGTACTCGTAGTTCAGGACTAGCCAAGTCAAAGCTGGCACTTCTGCAAGTGAAACCCCACCTCCCTTTACCTTGATACATGTGCATGAGTAGTATAGCTCCTATGTAAGTCTTGCTGAGTACGATTTTGTACTCACGTTTGCTTAATCTATGTTTTAGATGAACCTACCGACCCCGATGGTGACTTCTAACCGAAGCTCGAAGAATGAAGATTCAGACCAAGACCAAGCTAGTGTAGTCCAAGTCAGAAGACTGGTTCCCTCGTGGAGGGCTTGTTTTTAGATAAGGCTTCTCTAAGCCATTTGTTAAACTTGTCTGTACTCAGACCTACTTGCTTCCGCTTGTCTGTTGTAATGTTGGATCACATGCTTGTGATCTCTGTGTGCACTCTGTAAGAGTTATTAATAAAGTTGTATACTTTGTAGAGAATTGCAATGATACCTGCTGTTCATACTAGACATGTGTGTTGCGTGTATGTTTATAACATGCATGTCTTAGTATGGGTTTTCGAGACCTTAGTTGTGATCTGGCTGGCGGTCTTTTATACACCAAGTGGCCCTTAGATGTACGCAGCTTGGGGCATCGCGATGCGATTGTTCGAGACTCTGTCTCGTACACACTTTGATGTATGATCGAGCCCGCCCTAGACCCCGACTAAGTGATCGGGCTTGAGTAAGTCTATGCAAGGGTTATAATACAATCGATAGTATGGTTGAGGCGACTTGTCTATGAGTATGGGAGTTCACCACCCATATCAATTAGACTTGTGTGCGGACGATGAGGACCCATCTCAGTGGATCATCCGGCCTGAATGGGATGCCCCTCTCGTTCGATGCTTTCCGAGAACGTTCTGTGCTTGGCCTTGTCTGCTTAGACAAGTGGGTACGGTTCTCGGCTCTCCATATGATTGTGTTGTAGCGAGGCTTGCATACGCTAACCCCGGGTCCCGACAGACTTGGTATCAGGGCAGGACTGACTGTAGGATTATCAGCCTTGGCCGAAGTCGAGTCTAGCCTTCTATATTTATATAGTTACTATGGGTATATAAGGGAACAACGTAAGGCTTCTTTTTCTCCTTACCCTCATCGATCTGAGTCCTGAGTCACCCTTACCTTTTCTACGGGAAGATAGGACTAGGCTCACCTCTGTCTGATTAGAACATCTCGTTGATTGCCTCCTTATAGCCATAGGATTGTTGTGGTTGTGCAGAGTCTCCGTGTTTTGAGTTCCTTGAAGAAGTTATGTCCAATTCTTCGAGGTTGTTTCATTTTCCATCCCAGTGTAGCCGTTATGCTGCCGGAATTATCCCGTGTTTCTTTGAATCATTGCCTTTCCATTATAGTCTTCTCCTTCTGAAATCATATCCTTTTATCCTTGAATCCATCATACAACCTGTTCTGATTGTTGATTTTTATCACACAGGATGTCAGGTGGAACTCGTAGTGCTGTTCTTCGGAATCGAGACCGTGATCGGAATCGAAATGATGATGAACTTCCACCCCCGCATTCTGCGGCGGAAATCATGATGGAAGCTGAGCGGAATAGACGTGATCAAACACGCCTTCTGGAGCTCATTGAGAAGAATACCTCCCACCATCGTAATGTGGTGGTCAGCATTCAGGACTTCATCCTCCTCAAGCCACCGGTATTCCGATGTTCTTCTGAGCCCCTTGAAGCTGATGATTGGCTCCGTTCCATCGAGCGTAAGCTTGATACTGCACATGTTGCTCCCGATGACCGAGTTGTTTTCGCGGTATACTTCTTGGAAGGTGCTGCTCTTCAGTGGTGGGAGAACTATGTTGCAATGCAGCCAGATGGTCACGTAGTGACTTGGCAGGAATTATGTGTTGCCTTTCGAGGGTACCACATTCTGGATGAGTGGATGCAGCGCAAGAAGGAAGAGTTTTGCAATCTGAATCAAGGAGAGATGTCCATTCATGAGTATGTGAGGGAATTCAGCCGTCTTGCTCGTTACGCCCAAGATGAGATCACCACCGATGCCAGAAAGCAGGCAAGGTTCCGCAAGGGACTTAGCCCCATCCTTCGTCATGATCTCAACCTCATCGAATTTGCCACCTTTGAGGATTTAGTCAACAGATCCTTCAGAGCTGAGCATGGCAATGATGTTTTCGAGAAGTCTCGCAAGCATGCTCTTGAGCTTGCCCCTTCTTCCAGTTCACGCCCTCAGAAGCGTATGATCTGGATTCCTAACAGTTTGACCCACCAAAACAACCCACCGAGGCCATCCCTTGTGTCGCCTCGTCCACCAGCTCCACCAAACAACCCAGCTCCCCGCACTATCTTTGGAGCCTGCTTTAGATGTGGCCAGCCTGGTCACTACTCTCGTGAGTGCCCCGTCAACCAAAATGCTCCACCCCATGCCAAAGGAAACCCCACTGTTCGTGCCAAACCACCCCCGAATGTTTCCACCGCTAAGCCATCCACCTCAGAAAATCTTGGACGTGTGAACCAAATCTCTGTTGAGGAAACTGATAGTACTTCTGACGTCATTCTTGGTACGCTCCCAGTCAATTTTGTTCCCACTTCTGTTCTTTTCGACCCAGGAGCATCTCACTCATTCATGTCGGAGAGTTATGCACTTCGGCATGATGTATCCTTTGATGAAATGTTCATCCCTATGATCATTCAAACTCCTGGATCCAAGTGGCAAACTAATAGAGTAAGCCATGGTAATCAAATTGCAATTGAGGGTTTAGTATTCCTTGCTTCACTCATAGCCCTCAAGTCTTCAGACATTGATGTCATCCTTGGTATGGATTGGTTATCAAGACAACATGCTTTTCTTGATTGTAAAGCCAAGTCAGTTAGACTTACACATCCTTCAGGCCAGACAATAGTTTACTCCTCACCAAGAACAAGAACCCAGGTGCATTCTTTGAATGTGCTTCCCCTTCCCGACCTCGAAGATGTTCCGGTGGTTCGTGACTTCCCGGATGTCTTTCCTGAAGAGCTGCCGGGCATGCCACCCGACAGATGTGTAGAGTTCATAGTGGATCTTGCCCCAGGAACCGCACCAATTTCCAGGCGCCCATACAAAATGGCCCCACGTGAGTTAGCTGAGCTTAAAACCCAACTGGAGGCTTTGTTGGAAAAAGGCTTCATCCGCCCTAGCTCATCGCCATGGGGTTGCCCCGTTCTGTTCGTAACGAAGAAAGATGGAACAGAAAGGATGTGCGTAGACTATCGCCTGCTAAATCTAGCGACGATAAAGAATAAGTACCCACTGCCCAGGATCAATGATCTTTATGATCAACTTGCTGGATCCTCTGTCTTCTCCAAGATGGATTTGAGATTAGGTTATCATCAAATCAAAATCCGAAACGAGGACATTCCCAATACGGCTTTTACTACTCGTTATGGTCTTTACGAGTACACCGTCATGTCCTTTGGTTTAACCAATGCCCCCGCCACTTTTTCACGCATGATGAACTCGATCTTCATGGAGTATTTGGACCAGTTCGTCGTGGTTTACCTCGATGACATCCTTATATACTCGAAGAACGAAGAAGAACATGCCGAACACCTAAGGCTGGTATTGATGAAACTTAGAGAGCATCGCCTGTATGCTAAATTCTCCAAGTGTGAATTTTGGCTACCAGAAGTGACCTACTTAGGCCACGTGATTTCTGCAAAAGGCATTGCTGTGAATCCCAAGAGAGTTCAGGCCGTCCTTGACTGGACTCCACCTGAATCGGTTAAGCAAGTTAGGAGTTTTCTTGGCCTAGCGAGCTATTGCCGTCGCTTCGTCGAGAACTTTTCTAAAGTTGCAAAGCCTCTAACTGAACTCCTCAAGAAAGATAAGAAATTCCTATGGACTCCCAAGTGCGAGGAAAGCTTTCAAGAGCTAAAAAGAAGATTGACTTCTGCACCCGTACTTGCACCTCCAGACACTAAAAAGGATTTCGAGATCTATTGTGACGCATCACGGCAAGGGTTAGGATGCATACTTCTGCAAGATCGACATGTGGTAGCTTATGCTTCACACCAATTGCGGCCACATGAAGAGAACTATCCTACCCACGACCTTGAACTCGCTGCCGTAGTTCATGCCCTAACAACTTGGCGACATTACCTCCTTGGTAATCGTTGTGAGATCTATTCCGACCACCAAAGCCTCAAATACATTTTCACCCAGCCAGATCTTAATCTGAGGCAAAGACGCTGGATTGAGTTGATTAAAGATTACGACGTAGTAATTTCTTACACCCCAGGCAAAGCCAATGTCATGGCTGATGCACTAAGTCGTAAGTCGTATTGTAACAACCTCATGTTACAACAGTATCAACCACTTCTTCATGAGGAATTTCGAAAGCTTAATCTCGAGATTGTTCCTCGTGGATCTCTTTTCAACTTGGTGGCGAAACCAACCCTTGAGGATCAAATTATAGTTGCCCAAAGGCGTGCACGAGGTGTTCGCCGGATCAAGGAGAACATTGCTAGCGGAGTTGCTAAATGTTTCTCCACAGATAGTAAAGGAACGGTATTCTTTGGAAATCGTTTGGTAGTACCTAAGAATAGGGAACTAAGGCAACTCATCCTCAAATAAGCCCATGACACACCCCTCTCGATTCATCCCGGTAGCACAAAAATGTACCGAGATCTACGCCAGAGATTTTGGTGGACTAGGATGAAGAGAGACATTGCTCAATTTGTTGCCGAATGTGATGTTTGTCGTCGCATTAAGGCAGAACATCAAAGACCTGCTGGCACACTTCAACCTTTGCCTATTCCAGAGTGGAAATGGGACAAAGTCGGTATGGACTTCATCACCGGCTTTCCAAAAACCCAGAAAGGAAATGATGCCATCTTCGTTGTCATAGATAGGCTTTCCAAAGTTGCTCACTTCCTTCCAGTTCGCGAGTCTATAACTGCTAGCCAGTTAGCGGGCTTGTATGTCTCTAGAATTGTATCCCTTCATGGTGTTCCTTTGGAAATCAATTCTGATCGTGGTAGCCTTTTCACCTCTAGATTTTGGGGAAGCTTCCAACATGCTATGGGAACTCATCTCTCCTTTAGTACGGCTTTCCATCCTCAGTCTAGCGGTCAAGTCGAAAGGGTTAACCAAATTCTTGAAGACATGCTCAGAGCTTGTGTTATATCATTCGGAAAGAATTGGGAGAAGTCTCTTCCATTTGCCGAATTTGCTTATAACAATAGTTTTCAATCTATTCTGAACATGCCTCCTTTTGAACTCCTTTATGGACGACGATGTCGAACACCACTAAACTGGTCAGAAACCGGTGAAAGACAATTCTTTGGACCGGACATGATCAAGGAAGCAGAAGAGCAAGTTCGCATTGTTCGTGATCAATTGAAAGCAGCCCAGTCTCGTCAGAAAAGCTACTATGATCGTCATCATAGGAAAGAGAGCTACAATCTGGATGAGAAGGCTTACCTCCGGGTTACTCCTCTGAAGGGAACCCAAAGATTCGGTATCAAAGGCAAATTGGCCCCACGTTACATCGGACCTTTTCGCATTCTTGCTAAACGTGGAGAAGTTGCCTACCAACTTGAACTACCCCCGCACCTTTCCCGAGTACATGATGTATTCCATGTGTCACAACTCAGGCGTTTCTTCAAGGACCCCATCCGCGAAGTCGACCATGAAACGCTTGATCTCCAAGATGACCTTTCTTATCGAGAATACCCCGTTCGTATTCTTGATTTCGCAGAGCGTGTCACTCGCCGAAAGAAGATCAAGTTTCTGAAAGTTCAGTGGTCTCACCACTCAGAGAAAGAAGCCACGTGGGAAAGAGAAGACCGTCTCAGTGCCGAGTACCCCTCCTTCCTCCCGCAGACTTCTGAATCTCGGGACGATATTCTTTTGAGTGGGGGAGAGTTGTCACAACCCCAAGTTAGGTATGTGCTAGGATCAAGTGCTCCTTTGCATCATGCAAAAATTACAAAGAAAATTCAAAAATGGGGAAAAGAAAAGCCCTGAGAAATTAAATCAAATGGCCAGATAAAATTCTTCTCCAAAAATTCATGTTAGATTTTTGAAAAGTCTTATAAATGAGTGTGATCACATATCAAGTGATGTGGGACCCACCCCATGCTCATAGATTTTTCAAATATTCAAACAGTGCCTTGTATTTAATCAAAAACCCCTATTTGAGTTAAGATTCAAATTATTTGAATTTTAAAAATGGAAACTTTATAAGTGGCTAGTCTATACTATTATGAGGCCATATAAAAAATTTCAGCATTTAATAAAATGCCTAGCTATTTATTTGCTAAGCAAAACAAATTTACAGAAAAGAAAAAGAAAGCAGAAAAGGGAAAGAGGACTTACCTGGAAGCAGCCCAACTAGCTCCCCGCAGCCCACCTGGTCGGCCCAGCCCACCCCACAGGCCTTGTCGTCTACCTCCCCGCAGCTCCAAGCTGCTCGGTGGAGGCAGAGCGTGGCCACGGCGCCACCTCGACGCCGAGAGGCTTCCAGCCCCCCCTGGACCTCATCTCCTCGCCTGGGAGGCCGCCTCGAAGCCCCCTTTCAATTCCCCCTCTTCTGGTTCATCTCCCCCCTCTCCCTTCGCCGTTTTGATCGCCGCCCGAGCGCACGCCGGAGCACCGCCGTCGAGCCTGCGTGGCCGTCGTCCTCCTCGAGCTGCACCATGATGTCCAGGAGACTCCTCGACGACGTCTTCTTCTTCACGCGCGAGTAATCGAGCCGGCGTGCTCCACAGACGCCGCGCCCTTCGTCGTCTTCACCGCCGGCCGCCGACGAGCTCGAGCTCAAATTCATCGCGGTCAAGCACTCCGCAGCTCCATTGTCTCCCCCATCCAACTCACGGTGAGCCAACACGTCTTTACCCTCTCTCTTTGCCCATCTCCTCGCCCCCCTTCGTGGTTCTCCATGGGAGCCGAGACAGGTCGCCGCCATGGTCGGCCTAGCACTCGCCCCCGTGCTCCTACGACCCCGCCAAGGTGCCCTTTGCGCCTCTGCTCGTGCCAGGAAGCCAACGCACCTCTTCTTTATCTTTTTCGTGCACGCTAGCATCTCCCTCGTCGAAGTGGAGCAACGGTCGCCGCATCTCCTCGATACCGGCGAGGCTCCGGCCACCCCCGAGCCTCCCCGTGGGCACTAGGTGACGCGGGCGACCTCGGGCGTCCCTCTGGTGGCCTCGGCGAGCTCTCCCGTGGCCAATTTCATACTCCGGCGACCCCTCCGCCGTAGCCATGGCCACCGGCGGCTAACCGCCGGCGTGGCTTGCTAATTAGCCTAAACCCACCCCTAATCACCCCCTAACACCACTGACTAGTGGGCCCCAGCCCCTTAATCCCCCTCAGTTTAGTTTAATTAAACGGGGTTAACCCCCACAGAGACAGACAGGTGGGCCCCTGTTGTCAGCCCCCCTGTGACATCAGCATTGCATCATGCTGATGCAATAAACCTTTTTCCAAAGAATTAAAATAATCCAGAAAATTCCAGAAAATCATTTAAACTTTGAAAATTCATAGAAAATTCATTTTAAATCCAAATTGGACAAATAATATGTCTAAAATTATCAGAAAAATACAAGGATTATGAATATGCAATTTGTTTTCATGTTTGACCATTTTAAAATGGGTGAACAGTAGAAAACATGCATATGGATCCTTTTCAAATTCAAATTTGGAGTGATTTTGCAAATGATTTTGCAACACCCTTAATTGCAATGGATTCATCCACACATCAGAGACATTACTTCAACTATACCACATCACTTCATGATCAACATTTTCAAATGAACTTTCATGCATTCAAATGCATTTGAAATTCATCGATAAATCAAATGGAGTTTGAATTTGCATTTCAAATGCAATATATTCCTTTTAAATGGAATGCTCAACACATCAGTACCTTGAACATCACCATTGCAATCTTATTCATGTGATTGTGCATTGTACATTATGTTGATCCTATGATAGTCATGTTGCTGATAGAAGTGGAGCCGGAATCCGAGATCACCCCCTTCGTTGAAGACCCCGTGACTGAACCTCGTCAGCAAGGCAAGCAAACCCCCATTGATCATGTCGATAAAATCCCACTTCCCTCTCATGTCTCGCTTATGCATTGTTTAGGATGATCACCATGATAACGTTTCTACCGCATAGTTGAACCCATATCCTTTGCATGACCTATCATCTTGTCACAGTAGTAAGCAAACCACAATCCTAGCAGATGTAGGAGTTGGTTGATATCATGTGGCCCCTGCAACTGTTACTGCTTATTGCATGCTTAGTGATACAACGAGGTTGCTTATGATGTGAGTCGGGATGATGGTAAACATGGTGTTGATGAAAGTGAAACGTGTTGGTGAATCTACCCTAATACAAGGTGAACGATGAGAGGTTGTGTAGGAGTACACGGTGGGTTGTCTCGTTGAACACCGCCTTAAGTCCGAGTTCTTGTGTGGTGATCCAAGAAGAAGAGTACAACCACACATTGGGCTCACTGACCCCTCTCATCCTAGTACCTCACCCCGTTCGAACCCCAAGAGTCGCAGTAGTTCGGAGTTCTGGTAGGGCTGTGGCACGGTCTGCGAAGTGGATGAACGGCTTTTCAAGACCGGCTTGGGACCCTGCACACATCGTTTGAGGTTGTACTGGAACCTCGGCCGGACTTCCATACGGATCCCCCTCAGATAGGCGACTCTCTGGACTAGAACGGAGCTGTGGTCGAAGTGTTGTGGTGGCATCCTCGCTGTCACCTCTTGAACGGTGACATGCAAAAGGCGGTAACTGATGACACGTGTGTGTAGCGGTACACCTCTGCAGGGTTAACAAAACTATTCGAATAGCCGCGTCCGCGGTGAAGGACTGCTTGGAAAGCTTAGCTTTATTATTAGAAAACTTGAATTGGATACTTCTAAAACACACCAAGATAAGTGTGAGTGCTATGGCGTGCTTTCTCGTGGGGAAGTCGAGGAAGGCACCATAGTGGTGTAATTGGTTGAAGAGATGTAGTGGACTCGTGTACGCTTCTTACCTCAAGTCTGGTACTCGTAGTTCAGGACTAGCCAAGTCAAAGCTGGCACTTCTGCAAGTGAAACCCCACCTCCCTTTACCTTGATACATGTGCATGAGTAGTATAGCTCCTATGTAAGTCTTGCTGAGTACGATTTTGTACTCACGTTTGCTTAATCTATGTTTTAGATGAACCCACCGACCCCGATGGTGACTTCTAACCGAAGCTCGAAGAATGAAGATTCAGACCAAGACCAAGCTAGTGTAGTCCCAGTCAGACGACTGGTTCCCTCGTGGAGGGCTTGTTTTTAGATAAGGCTTCTCTAAGCCATTTGTTAAACTTGTCTGTACTCAGACCTACTTGCTTCCGCTTGTCTGTTGTAATGTTGGATCACATGCTTGTGATCTCTGTGTGCACTCTGTAAGAGTTATTAATAAAGTTGTATACTTTGTAGAGAATTGCAATGATACCTGCTGTTCATACTAGACATGTGTGCTGCGTGTATGTTTATAACATGCATGTCTTAGTATGGGTTTTTGAGACCTTAGTTGTGATCAGGCTGGCGGTCTTTTATACACCAAGTGGCCCTTAGATGTGCGCAGCTTGGGGCATCGCGATGCGATTGTTCGATACTCTGTCTCGTACACACTTTGATTTATGATCGAGCCCGCCCTAGACCCCGACTAAGTGATCGGGCTGGAGTAAGTCTATGCAAGGGTTATAATACAATCGATAGTATGGTTGAGGCGACTTGTCTATGAGTATGGGAGTTCACCACCCATATCAATTAGACTTGTGTGCGGACGATGAGGACCCATCTCAGTGGATCATCCGGCCTGAATGGGATGCCCCTCTCGTTCGATGCTTTCCAAGAATGTTCTGTGCTTGGCCTTGTCTGCTTAGACAAGTGGGTACGGTTCTCGGCTCTCCATATGATTGTGTTGTAGCGAGGCTTGCATACGCTAACCCCGGGTCCCGAAAGCTTCTGTTTAGTTTGTTGCTGGAACTCTCTTGAGTTTTCATGTTTATCTTGTTTAGAGAGTTGGCTTGTTGCACTGACTGGTGTGTCTTGAATTGAAGTAGGTAATTGATGTTGCTATTCAATTGTAATAGTAACGTGCAATAGTTTTGAGGTATTGTTTTGAGTAATGTTTGAAATTTTGGTGTCAAGAGCTCTAGCCTATTAGTGATAGATGTCATATTTTGGGCAATCTGTGTTTATTTTTGAATAACTACAAAAACTAGTTGAGAACTCTAGCTACTAGATGGATCACTAATCTTTGGAAAAATCGAATATTAGAGTACACTCACGTACCATGAGTCGATGATGCGCAAGGATAACCAAACCCCCATACACTCCTCCTCGGATACTTGTCTCTTTGTGAACATTCCGATTAGATTGAGAGTTACCGATAATAAGTGCAAGAGTTCTTCGGACTAATGTAATTATTCAAAGTTGACACTTCCACCTTCCCATATTTTCTAGTCTCTTCGGTATCGTGGGTTGCCTTTTCTCACTCTGAGAGTTGGCGCCTACCTCGCCGGTGCATCCAAACCCTTGGAATGATACACTATGTTATCATAAACGTCCTTATGTCCTTCCTCAAAAAAGCCACCATACCTACCTATCAAGGCATTTTCATAGCCTTTCCCAGATATACTGCCATGCAACACGCACCTTCTCATTACTTGATCTTCATGTCATACATGCTTTTTCTTGATCGATGAGCCGCATGCTAGTTGGGCCTTGCCCTAATCATTGCAACATGACGTGCTAGTATCATAGCATATCTTGCTACACTGGAAGAGGCATACATTTCCATACATCACGATAGCTTCATCTTCTTTATGCTGAGTACTTTTGTTGTAACGACCCGATTCACCAAGAATCCAATTCTCTGTGCATTCTGTGCTAGTCCCTGGATCAATAGCTAGCACAGACAGTACATGATGTAATATCAAGAATAAATCACATGTCATATATATTACATCGAAGATCCAGTATTACAATAAAGCATACCTGCACAGCTCAAAGCTAGATTACAAATAAAATACAGCGGAAAAACAATAAAAGCTTCGTGGCTTCCATCAACTCCACCGGCATAGTTGAGTATAGACATCGTAACCCTACATCGCATCACTTACTCATCGTATATAATCCTGCAACACCGATGGTTACAGCCCGACAACGGGTCAGTACATCTGATTTGTACGACAAGTCACACGAAAAAAGTATATAATAGACCTACATCTACATGAAGGATAAGTTAAAGGAAAGGCTTATGGATTTATTTTGCAAAAAGCTGATTTTTCCCAATCTACCTAGTCAAATTTTAGTTTAACTTACTACTTAAGATTTAACTGGGCACACCAGTTCCAATCCACACCCTTTATTAAATCTTGCCCACTCAAATTTATTATGGTGATTCATCTGTCAAGATCCTCCAGTAACAGTAATGTCTAGTTGCTCAAGGTTGTCCATAACCGGGGACACGGCTAATCATGATTAGTTTTTACTCTGCAGAGGTTAGTACACTTTTCCCGCTGGACTCAACCCGAAGATTGAGACGAAGTCTTTCAGAAGAGGTCACCTACAACCAACGGCAAGCCGGTACCACCTATCACATCTACATCTGCTAGCTTTTCATGGGAGAGGCTTCCTACATTGTACTCAACTAAGCCAGAGCCCATATGGACAGCGGCTGTACATGGAAGCTCCTAGTCACCAAGTATGTCTGATCTTTTTGAGCCTGGACGGAGCCCACTTACTTTCAGAGGGTAGATACCATGACGTACTATCGACCACCAAAACCAACCATTAACCTGGTCTCGTCTTAGATAAGGCACGAGCCCCAGGAAGCACTCCCTGTTCGTCCAGAGGTGTATTCTAATTAAAGGTTTGCTATTCAAGTCATTAAATCCTCACATAGCTCAATGTAATCTCAAACCAATCCCCGTCTACAAGCATAGCAAATATATAGCAAACACGAACTAGGGCGACAAAGAATACAGGATCAGATCATATGGCTATCCTACCAGGTTTTCAACATAAGTATATATACTTGTCCTACACATGCATAGAGTGATAGATTGCTAAATGCATAATGAAAAGTATAGGTTAAGGTATGGTCAAAGTGTAACTTGCCTTATACATTCGATGAATTTCTTTGCCCTCACGATCCAGCTAACTCTACTCATCACACTCCGAGCAATCTATCGTAAAGTAAAGATACCACATAAGCAATCACGCATAAAGTAACCAAAAGATTAACAAATCAAACACAAAGGTTTTAGCAACAAAACAAAAACAAAAAGGCTTGACACGGCACCAGTGTCGATGTGCTCCGGGCTCCGGGCTCGCGGGATGGACGGGATGGTCCGGCGAGCGGCGGCCGTCCGTTGCCGCGGCCACTGGCGGCGCGGTCTCCGGGCTCCGGCGGCGGAGGCCTTGGCGGGGTTGCGGCTGCCACAGGCAGGCGGCGGTGGCGCGGTGCGCGAGGCGGCCGCGGCGTCGCGGTACAGTGGTGATGGAGACCGCGGGGATGAGGCGGCGGGGTGCTGTGGGCGGCCGAGCGGCGCCGGTGAAGAGGGGCTCGGTGGCGGCGGCGGGTCCCGCTAGGGTTTTTATTTGATGAAACGAAAAAGAAAAAAGAAAAAAGGATTTTTCCTAAATTGTATTTATAGGCAGAGGAAAAAATACAAACTAACCGACTCGGGCTCTAATTATACTCGTGGGCGGAAAAACGCTACTGGGCCAGGCGGCTACCGTTTTTTTTAACTGCAACTTCAAACAATTTTACAAAAATAACTACACATCAGAAAAATATGAAATAAATTTCTAAATTCCTGAAATAATCCAAAGAAAATTATGAAATGAACATATTTAACAAAAAGATAAATAGAAATAAATGCATTTTTCAATGACTTTATTTTATTATAAATATTTTTGAAATTCACAAAAATCTCAAATAATTATTTAAATAGTTTCCACTCAAATTTTTTCTGAAGAAGTCCTTTTATCTTCTCTCATGTTATAATTATTTTTTAATGGAAAATTATTTAAATAACTCCAATTAAAATAAAATCACCTTAAAACATTCCCAATTTTGTTTTATAATGAAGGAGTCATATTACCTTCTCTCCTTTTTAATTTATTGGATTTGTTTTAAATATAAAATTCCTAAACACCAATCAACGAATATTAGGGAAAGTCCTTTTATTCCCTCTCATTTTAATATTCATTTAAACTCCAAAAGTTTTAAATCCTACTGCAAAACAATCATGTCAAGCAAACAATCAATATTATAATTTATTTATTAACATTCCATAATTTTGAAAATTTTGGGATGTTACAGACTACCACCCTTAAAAGGAATCTCGTCCTCGAGATTCGAAAAGGCTAGAAAGAAAAAGGTTAGGGTTTGGGTCTTCATGACAGTCCATCGATCCTCCGATGAGCGAGGGTGCTACCACCCTTAAAAGGAATGCGACACGGTCTTGATGAGTCTTGCTCCATCGATGACATCCTTCATACATTACTCATACTCCTTGGAGATCTTGCATCCTTAACGAAAGAGTGGTATTCCAAGTACTACACCTTCATGGCTGACAAGTCAGGCGCCAATACTAAGCAACTATCGATTTTCTCATGGTGGTCATCCGGAATACTTTTATGGGATACCTGCAGGAAATGGTCTTGGCCTATACTCACCGTATAACCTACTATTATCAACGATAATCTGATATAGGGGGATTCAAACATCGTACCATTCGATGGTTCAGGCTTACCATCGTCGTCTCTCTGCTATAGGTAAGGCACTCAAGATTTACTATGCCACATAGAAAGAGCGAATAATAAGAGTAGTCCGCATGGTGATCAATCCATTCCGCACCCAAATCATTACCTTGTATATGGTTTAGCGAATCTCGCAATCTAACACTCGGTCATCCTCACAAGCATTGCAGAAGTTTCTCTTGTTCATGAACAATGTTCAAATAAATCCATGGTTCTGCAAGCCAACAAAACTATCTTTTCTTCACAACACTCAGGTTTGCGCAAACTACTAAGAAATGTGTACTAGTGAACTACACCTTCCTCCAGGGCTCTTCCTTCAGCAAGATTGTGCTTTCTTGTTGTAAGATCCTGGCACATGAGGTTAACTTGAACTTGGCATTAAGTTGCATCCAAATTTATTCCAGTCTTCACATTAGCAGTCATTGTAGTAACTTCTTCAGTGTAGGGATCGAGTTGAGGGGGAATATAATGTAGATAGAGAGGTAGAGAGAGATAGAGAGAGATACCCATACAAAAATCACACTAGTTTTGGTAAATAAGTTTTGATGTGTAGCTGTCGGTAAAAAAGAAATGACAGCTCACTGAAACGATCTAACGGTAGAAACTTTCAATCTTCCAGGTCTTCAAGTCTTGAATGCCGGTAGCTTCAGTTTTGCGTTGTCGAAGCAATCTTCGTATCATTGAGTCACTTGTCAACTTATTCTTCTTGTTGTTGCGTACCCTTTAGTCTTAAAGCATACTAAATAGATGAGGGGTCTAAGGTAACTTAACTTATTCTTCTCACATAGAATAAACGCAAAGCACAACACACAACAACAATCAATCAAGTCACAATAATCAAACCACACAAACAACTCCTAGAGTAAGGTCATATGTGCAAGACATACAATCTCATCATACTACGCGCAATTCGTTTATCTAACTTCACATAAAAGTGGTGCTCTGCATCTAAACTTCTTCCTTCTCAGCTAAGCTGATCTTAAATATCCTCTTGTAGCATCAAAGCTTATCCTTATTGAACCCCATAAAATACTTCTTCTATTTCTGGTAGTCATAACTTCAATTGATCCGCAAGGTTGATGATGTGCTTCTCAAAAGTAATGTCTTCAGTGGCATAAGCCACTCGTAGGGGTATTACATTAAAACAAGACAAGAAGTTTAGAAGATGAATAATAGATGAGAGATACTATTGGAAAGAGTAAGTAACCAAAGAGTGATAAAATAATTTTGTTCCTATGGCTTTTCCTATCCATTTTCTAGGGTCACGACCTACAGTCAACATGGGCTCTGATACCATCTGTAACGACCCGATTCACCAAGAATCCAAGTCTCTATGCATTCTGTGCTAGTCCCTGGATCAATAGCTAGCACACGGAGTACATGATGTAATATCAAGAATAAACCACATGTCATATATATTACATCGAAGATCCAGTATTACAATAAAGCATACCTGCATAGCTCAAAGCTAGATTACAAATAAAATACAGCGGAAAAACAATAAAAGCTTCGTGGCGTCCATCAACTCCAACGGCATAGTTGAGTATAGACATCGTAACCCTACATCGCATCACTTACTCGTCGTATATAATCCTGCAACATCGAAGGTTACAGCCCGACAACGGGTCAGTACATCTGATTTGTATGACAAGTCACACGAAAAAAAGTATATAACATACCTACATCTACATGAAGGATAAATTAAATGAAAGGCTTTTGGTTTTATTTTGCAGAAAGCTGATTTTTCCCAATCTACCTAGTCAAAAATTTAGTTTAACTTACTACTTAAGATTGAACTGGGCACACCAGTTCCAATCCACGCCCTTTATTAAATCTTGCCCACTCAAATTTATTATGGTGATTCATCTGTCAAGATCCTCCAGTAACAGTAATGTCTAGTAGCTCAAGGTTGTCCATAACCGGGGACACGGCTAATCATGATTAGTTTTTACTCTGCAGAGGTTAGTACACTTTTCCCGCTGGACTCAACCCGAAGATTGAGACGAAGTCTTTCAGAAGAGGTCACTTACACCCAACGGCAAGCCGGTACCACCTATCACATCTACATCTGCTAGCTTTGCACGGGAGAGGTTTCCTACATTGTACTCAACTAAGCCAGAGCCCATATGGCTAGCGGCTGTACATGGAAGCTCCTAGTCACCAAGTATGCGTGATCTTTTTGAGCCTGGACGGCGCCCACTTACGTTCAGAGGGTAGATACCATGACGTATTGTCGACCACCAAAACCAACCATTAGGGGTACAACCTGGTCTCGCCTTAGATAAGGCACGAGCCCCAGGAAGCACTCCCTACATGTCCAGAGGTGTATTCTAATTAAAGTTTTGCTAGTCAAGTCATTAAATCCTCACATAGCTCAATGTAATCTCAAAAAAATCCCCGTCTACAAGCATAGCAAATATATAGCAAACACGAACTAGGGCGACAAAGAATACAGGATCAAATCATATGGCTATCCTACCAGGTTTGCAGCATAAGTATATATACTAGTCCTACACATGCATAGAGTGATAGATTGCTAAATTCATAATGAAAAATATAGGTTAAGGTATGGTCAAAGTGTAACTTGCCTTATACATTCGATGAAGTTCTTCGCTCTCACGATCCAGATAACTCTACTCGTCACACTCTGAGCAATCTATTGTAAAGGAAATATACCACATAAGCAATCACGCATAAAGTAACCAAAATATTAACAAATCAAACACGAAGGTTTTAGCAAAAAAACAAAAACAAAAAGGCTTGACACGGCACCAGTGTCGATGTGCTCGAAGGTGACAGGTGGAAGGTGAACTCGAGTGATTCAACGGAAAAAGGATTGCCAATATAAAAGATTATGACCAAGGGCATTATGAATTCAAGGTGAACATCATACCAATATGAAAAGGTGTGTGGATATGGCCGATAGGATGTTTCAAATGATCCAATATGCAAAAAGAATCATGTGGAACGGAATACTACAACACGGGTTATAGCAGGTTGAAGTTTGAATAAATTTAAATTCAAACTGATCAAAAAGTATTTGAATATGGGGGTAAATGATGTAGTCAGAAAGTATATGACATGAGTGATCCTATGCAAAAAGAATCAATTGAATTGGATCCATGGTACAACAGATACGCCCTCTAGAAGTTTGAATTTGAATAAATTCAAATTCAAAAGTGTACAAAAGTGTGGAAACTTAACTTTATTGTAAACTACAGATCACTACGAGCGCGTAGGAAAAAGAATCACCTAATTCCGATACACGGTTTAAAAGATACGGCCGAAAAAAATTTAGGGTGCAATCTGTGAAAAAGGGCTCATCTGCGAATAAAAATAAATTTGCATCGCAAACAGGTCCCTGGATGCTACGGGACGAACAGTGCTCGTTTTGGGAGTTAAACGGTGAACATTCACTGGATAGGAAAACCGAAACCTACAGTTAACCAGAGAAAACCAGGGTTAACCAGAAACCCTAGATCAAAAAAAACTACTAGATCTAATCTCAGTCGTCGGATGGAGATCCGACGGACAGGGGGAGGCGCGGTTCTCACCGGCGGTTGGCGGCGGCGGCGTTCCGGCGAGCTCCGGCGGGGTCGACCGGCGGCGGCTTGGCCACGGGGTAGTGCGGGGCTTCTCCGGCGAGGTGGCGTGGGCGACGGCAGCCGGTGGCGCGTGAAGGCGTGGCGCGGCTCGTCGTGGTGGCGGCGCGGGCTGCACGGGCTGCTCCGGCGAGCGGCGGCCGTCCGTTGCCGCAGCCACTGGCGGCGCGTGCTCCGGGCGCCGGCGGCGGAGGCCGTGGCGGGGTGGCGGCCGCCACGGGCAGGCGGCGGTGGCGCGGTGCGCGAGGCGCGAGGCAGACGAGGCGGCGGGGTGGCGTGGGCGGCCGGCGTCGCACGGCGGTGGCGGCGCCGGTGAAGCGGGGCCTGGCGGCGGCGGCGGGTCCAGCTGGTGTTTTTTTTGGATGAAACGAAAAAGAAAAAAGAAAAAAAGATTTTTCCTAAATTGTATTTATAGGCAGAGGGAAAAAAGGAAAAAAACAAACAAACTAACCGACTCAGGCTCTAATTGTACTCGTGGGCGGAAAAAGGCTACTGGGTCGGGCGGCTACAGTGTTTTTTTAACTACAACTTCAAACAATTTTACAAAAATAATTACACATCAGAAAAATATGAAATAAATTTCTAAATTCCTGAAATAATCTAAAGAAAATTATGAAATGAACATATTTTCCAAAAAGATAAATAAAAATAAATACATTTTTAAATGACTTTATTTAATTATAAAATATTTTCGAAATTCACAAAAATATCGAAAGGGAGTGGATCATTTTGACTTGTACCTCGCTAGTGGTCTGGGAACGAGTCAAGATATGATTCCAAAGGAAACTAAGTGTGAAACTTTAGTAGATTGAGTTCTCAACAAAATAAATATTTTTCTCTCTCGTATTCGCATCCCCACTTCTTGCATGCAAAGACCATTTGGAGACATTCGAGTCACGGACAACGAGAGCTCTTGCACCTTTATGTTCTTATGTTGCTTGTTTCAATGCTAATATAGACTCTTGCTTGTTATGACTTGAATTGAATTACATGCCTTACTTTATATCCTTAAAAAGTTCTTATATGGTTGGTAGCATGTCACCACAGAAATTATGCTTGTTATCATTTACCTACTCGAGGTCGAGCAGGAATTAAGCTTGGGGATGTTGATACGTCCAAAACGTATCTATAATTTCTGCTTGCTCCATGCATGTTTTGGGTGATATTGCTATGCTTTTGATACACTTTCATCCACTTTTCATCATATTTGGACTAACCTATTAACTCAGTGCACCCCGGTGCCAGTATATGTTTTCTGCTGACTTTTTATTTCAGATTTTCCCATTATGTAAAATGCCAGAAAAATATATAAAAAATCAGCGTACCGGAAGCTTACAGATGCCCGAAGGGGGGCCAGAGGGGCCCCACCTAGTGCCCAGCATGCCAGGGGGCGCCTGGACCCCTGGTGCCCCCCCCCCCCCCTGACGGCCCCCCTTCGCCTATATATCTCTCTCGTCTCGAAACCCCCAAGGACAGAACACTTTTTCGCGATCTCGCCTCTGTTCCGCCGCCGCCACACATCCAAGATCGGGAGCACCAGAAGACCTCTTCCCGGCACCCGACCGATGGGAGGATTGACCTCCGGGAGCTTCTCCACCACCATGGACGCTTCCCGGATGAGCCGTGAGTAGTCCACCTTGGACCATGGGTCCATGATCAGTAGTTATGTGATGTCCTCTCCCTCTCTTGCTTCTTCGTGGATTAGACCTTGTGAGCTGCCCTACATGATCAATGCACATATGTAATTCTTTCTCCTGTTGCTATGTTGAGTTTGCTGGGATCTGATGGATTATGAAACTATGTTCAGATTGTGATGAGTAATATATTTGGTTCTTCTCTTTTATATTTCTGTTCTTGAGTAATCCTTGCATGTTCTTGGTTGTTGTTTATTGCTTTGGCCAAGTAGTAGGTAGTAACTCCAAGAGGGAGCATTATTCATGATTGTGGGTTCATGCCCCCCAATGACTAGCTTGAGTGACAGAAACATGAGTCTAGGGGATGTGTTGTTGCCACAAGGGGGAAAACAATGGTTCTTGTAACCACGGTTGCAAGGATTGTTTACTTTACGCAAAGTTCTTTTAATGCAGTTGTCAGTTGCTTTGGGTTTACACTTTGGGTGGGGCTCGCAAATTAATACCATCGATATGTTCTGGGTAGATATCTCAAGGTGGATGATTAGTAGTAGATGTAGATGGATTTCGATCTACTTATCCATGCGTACTGCCCATGTTTTTGAGCCTCTTCCTTTCTTTTGTAGCATAGTGAGCATCGCGGTGCGTTTTTATTCTAGTCAATTGCCCAGCTAGAATTTGTTCACCTTGCATAGTTGTTTATCGTATTTTGGGAGAGATACATCCCTAGTGAACTTCATGGGACCCCGATCCATATTTCCACCACTATTTACACCCTCAATTTACTTCCAGTTTTACTTTATAGTTGCAGTTAATATTACCTTTTATCTCTTGCGTTTGACCCTTTGTAAACAGCAAGGCCGGAGAGATTGACAACCTCTTTGTACTCATTGGGAGCAAAGTTATTTGTATCTGTGTGTACATCCACGTCAATTCTCGTGCTAGTAATTTCTATTGTCGTTGTCACCTACTTGTCGTTGCTGGAGTCCTACGGAAGACAAACCTTGGTATCTTAGCTGAGGGAAATTACGCTACGCTACTGTAACACCTTTAGTGTCAGGCAACAGTAAAACTTTTCTTGATATTAAATCTCTGTGATTAGAAAGTCTCTAATCACCTTTGATCATGCCTTGTTCATCTTTGAATCCAAAAAAACCCAAAAATGCCTTTTGATGAATATTCAGAATTTGTGATGAATAAAACTTGGTCCAAAAATTATGCAACCACTTTTGTAAAATTCCAAATAATCCTTAGGCCATGATAAACCAACATTGGGAATTTGTTGAGTTATAAAATAAATCCAACAAATAAAAACAGTAGCCTAAAGTCCACTTTTAGTGGTGGCATAATGAAATTAAATATTAAATGAATTTATAAAAGACCAAAAAATTTTGTGGAACTCTATTGTTGTGCCATACTAATTATGGAACTTATTACATGTTTTATGAAAATACAAAATATAAGAAAATAATTGCTAGTAGAAAAGAAAGAAAACAAAAAGAAAAAGGAAAGGGAAAACTAACTAAACCTCGCACTGGGCGAGGCCCACACCAGCCAGCCCCCCTCCCCTCCCCACTGGGCCAAGCCCAGCCCAACCCCCACCCCCTCCCTCCTACCTCTGTTCACGGGGGCATCGTGACGAGCATCCCGCGGTGCCACGGCCATGGCCGTCGCCGTGGATGCCATCGGCCGGCTTGCCGGCGGGCTCAAGTGCCCACCCTTCCCAGCGCCCCCAACCCTAACCCTTACTCCCTCCCTCGTAGATCTCGCCCCCCACCCCCCATCTCCTCCCTCCCTCTCTGCCTCCCACGGCCGAGTCGCCATGGGAGCACCTCAGTGAGCTCGCGCGGCGACCGTGCTTCTCAGGCGAGACCAAGTTGTCTAGCGCGACCCTCGTCGTCGACTTCGTCGTCCCCTGCGAGGAATCGGGCGGGAACCCCTCGAGCTCGCGCAATCAATGTTGTCGTACTCCTCTGCCCCGGCGAGGACACCGATGAATTCCGCTGAAACGAGCCCTCCCCGAGCACGCTGCCTCCCCTTCACGCACCACCGTGAGCCCCTCTACATTTCCCCTCGCACCGCGGTCGTTTTAGTTTGCTAGAACACCGTCTCCACCACGCCGAGCTCCGGCCACCGCCGTGGCCGGTCCTGACCGCGCTCCCCGTGCCACTTAGCTCACGTAAAAGGCACCAGTGTGCTCCACGTGGACCGTAGGATCGATTCAACCCAGTAGGTTGCTCGATTTTTCCTCGCATCGCCGGTTTCCATTGAAGCCGTACGCCGGCCTCCGCCATTGTTGACGTTGTGCTCACCTCCGGCCGCCTCGGCTCCTGCAAATGACACACAGAGCGACGCGGGGCAACAACACCTCTCCAACGAACCCAACCGCGTCTCAAACTGCCACCGGAACTGGCCGAAGCGGCGACCTCGCCGTCCACTGTCGTCGTTGGGGATGGCTTGAGAGGTTGTCCGGTGGTTCAAGCGTGTCAGCTGGGTTAATTTGGGATTAATCAAACACCTAAGGGCCAGGTGGGCGCCTTAGTGAAATAACCCCCCTATGTATGACAGGTGGGCCCCAGGCCTTTAAACTTAATTGAACTATTAATTAGATACGTGTCAATGACACCTGGGCCCCACTGCCTGTTTAGATTTAAATAAATAGAATTATTAGCTACTGTGTATGACATGTGGGCCACCCTACTGGTTTATTAATTAAAATTGATTTATTATAAATGTGAGGCTGACCAGTGGGATCCACTAGTCAGGTTTGACTAGTCAAATTTTACTGTTCTGGATAATGTTGCATTTTATTAATAAAATAAATTCAGTAAATGTTTTTAAATGATTTAAACTGTAAGATTGAATATCTTTTAAACCGTAAATCAGATGAAAATAATTCATATATCAAAATTGATCAAAAAATATACGCTATCCATATACCAACCACACCCCTCTAACACAACGAACATCGACATCCCCCCTCTGGGCCGTCTGTCGATAATCACCCGAAGCCGGCTTTTCATCCCCGGATGAATTCCCGCTCCGAGCCACGTGCCTTACACTGCGTTAGAACACCGTTAACATTGCAGACTTCATGCCATTCATCTGTTTGCTATGTTTGCTTTGTATTTACTGTGTTTATTCCCCCTTATTCTTCGGTAGACCCCGCTACTACCTCCGACTACACCACTGCTAGGTACGAATACTTCGTCGATGACCCTACCCCTAGCGTCGAGCTTCCAGGCAAGCAGAGCCATTCTCTTCCCCAGATATCGCCTATCTTTTTCGTACATTTCTTGCACTTGACATTGTTACTGCTGCTGCTACGTTACCATCCTATTCAATTGCATAGCCTGTTTTTGTCGCCCCTTGATGTACCTTTCTTTATCCTATAGTTCCTATATATATCTATATATATTATATTCAGCAGTGAACCCTGCGCATTGTTAGATAGGATTAGATAGCGGGTCGTGATCGCTCTGGTGAGTGAACACGGATTACAAAATATTATAACTACAACAGGTATGGATCAATGCAAACGCCCTAGGGAATCTACAACGGCGAGACTCTGCTGAGTCACTTCGAGTTTGAATTACGAGTGGATGGACTCATATTTCACTCTCGTCGGCTCAGTAGCGTAGCATCACCGGGGTGATACGAGGTTTACCTCTTTAGTTCATTCCGCTGATGTCTCTGTCGAACCTCTTCAACTGTACCATCGAGGGTGATACCTCCTGGTTTCACTTGATGGTAGGCACTTGAATCAACTGGTGTCCTTTAAGGTAAGTAGTCGGGCGACCCAACGGTGCCCGCGAGCGGTATTGCGTCGGTAACGACAGGGAGGGTACGACCGACGTTACTGGCGTTCTTGGCCCCTGCTCGTATCTCGCGAGAGTTACCAAACCACGAAAAGTCCAGCTCTACCCAGATCACACACGAGACAAGGTAAGGAGACGGTCCACCTTGTTGGTAATTGCGCTCTTTGACGGGACGATGGGGCAGGCCCCGACGTTACTGGTGTACTTTGTTGTTGTTCGTTGTCCGTTGTGTTGTTAGTCAGACATCGATAACGGTTGTCTACGAGATAATAAAAAAATGCTAAATGGTTCGGTGGATGACTTGAGAGGCCGCAAAGGCCTGTACGCACTACCTTCACGTGGGATAAGGAGTTATGGGCTCCCCTGCGTCGTAGTTTGTCCGAAAGCTCTTCAGATGTCAGCAGTTCCGCGGCCTGCGCCCGGAAGTGGTGTCTTCTTCGCTCGAGCGGTGTATTTGGATTTGCTTTTGCTTCACCGGCCAGCCACTGATGGCTTCTCGCCCCTCGTTGGTTACCAAAAGTGGAAGGTTGAGATGTAGACAACAGCAAATTTCCCTCGGTGAAGATACCAAGGTTTGTCTCCAGTAGGACTCCGACAACGACAGGAAGGTGACAACGGCGCCAGCAATTAGGCGGTTGGCGTGGACCTGCACACACAACAGATAAATTTTCTCCCAACGAGTTCAGAGAGGTTGCCAATCCCTCCGGCCTTGTTCTTTACAATGGATCAAACGTACGGGATAATAATGATAGTGATAGCAATGGAAAGGAAATAAAGCAGAAAATAAATAGCGGGTGTAAACAATGGTGGAAATATAGACCGGGGTCCCATGATGTTCACTAGTGATGTCTCTCTCCAAAAAGAAGATAAAATAGCCATGCGAGGTAAACAAATTACAGTTGGGCAATTGACAGGATTATGTGCGCAAACCAATGCTAACTTGAGATATCTATCCAGAACATCTCGCTGGTATTAAGGAAGAGGCTCAAAAGCATGGGCGGTACGCCAAGACAAGTAGACCGAAATCCATCTGCATCTACCTACTAATCATCCACCTTGAGATATCTATCCAGAACATCTCGCTGGTATTAAGTTGTGAATCCCACCCAATGTGTAAACTCAAAGCAACAGACAACTGCATTAAAGAACTTTGCGTAAAGTAAACAATCCTTGCACCCGCAAGTACAAGCACAGTTGTTTTCTCCCTTGTGGCAACAACACATCCCCTAGAATCATGTTTCTGTCACTCAAGCTAGTCATCAGGGGGCATGAACCCACAATCATGCATAACGCTCCCTCTTGGAGTCACTACCTACTACTTGGCCAAAGCAATAAACAGCAACGGAGAACATGCAAGAATTACTCAAGAACATAAATATAAAAGAGGAGAATCAAATATATTACTCAAACACAATCTGAACATAGTCTCATAATCCATCAGATCCCAGCAAACTCAGCATAGCAACAGCAGAAAGATTACATATGTGCCTCGATCATGTAGGGCAGCTCACGAGGTCTAAACCATGAAGAACAAAGAGGGGAGGAGAACATCACATAGCTACTGATCATGGCCCCATGGTCCAAGGTGGACTACTCACAGTTCATCCAGGAAGCATCCATGGTGGTGGAGAAACTCCCGGAGGTGGTTCCTCCCTCCGGCAGGGTGCCGGGAAGAGGGCTTCCGGTTCTCCCGATCTTGGAAGCGCGGCGGCGGCGGAACAGAGGAGAGATCACGAAAAAGGGTTCTGTCCTCGAGGGTTTCGGGACGAGAGGGATATATAGGCGAAGGGGGGGCAGACAGAGGTGGACCAGGGGGGCCCCTGGCACGGCCTAGGGGGTGGCCGCGCCAGGTGGCCGCCTGGGCCACCCCTGGCTCCCCTCTGGCCCCACTTGGGCTCTTCCCGAACCTTCATGTACTCTGATTTTTCCTATATTTTTCCCGGAATTTTTCTGGCACTTTAAGTAATGGGAAAACATGAAATACAAAAACAGCAGAAAATAGAACTGGCACTGGGGTGCACTGAGTTAATAGGTTAGTCCAAATAGGATCAAAAGTGTATGGAAGTTCATCAATATCATAGCAATATCACACAAAAGAAGCATGGAGCTAGAAGAAATTATAGATACGTTTTGGACGTATCAACATCCCCAAGCTTAATTCCTGCTCGTCCTCGAGTAGGTAAATGATAACAAACATAATTTCTGTGGTGACATGCTACCAACCGTATAAGAACTTTTAAGTAAAGCAATCAAGTCATGTAATTCAATTCAAATCATAACAGGCAAGAGTCTATATTAGCATTGAAATAAGAAACATAAGAACATAAAGGTGCAAGAGCTCTCGCTGTCCGTGACTCGAATGTCTCCAAATGGTGTCTGCGTGCAAGAAAGGGGATAGGGATATACGAGAGAGTAAAACATAGTTTTTATTGTTGAGAACTTAATCGACTAAAGTTTCACACTTGTTCTTCTTTGGAATCTTATCTTGACTCATCCCCAGACCACTAGCCAGGTACAGGTCAAAATGATCCACTCCCTTTCGATATTTTGAGCACTCGTGCAATGGATGAGCGTAAGCAAGAAAGTTGACACTTAGGATGGCAAAGAGAGAAAAATGATGGAGGAGGAAGACAAAAATATGTGAAAGGCTCTCATCAATGAGTACAATCATAGGCGAGAGAAAGCCAAATGATAGATATGATGTGAGTAGTAGGGATTTCCATGCAACGGATGCACATATGAGCTAAGGTAAGCTCTCAAATGGAACTAGTGGGAGTGCATCCAAATTTCTTGCGCAAGAAGACCTAGAGCTTATTTGAGGAGGCTCGTCATTGGAATATACAAGACAAGTTCTGTAGTGTGAAGGTCCCCACATAGCTATATGCATAAATGATAATCTCCATGGAGTACAAGATATAAGATGGAGTACGAGTGTGGATCTCTCCAAAGGAATAGTAGTGTGCCCCCTTCTCTCTTTTTATTTCTTTTTCTCTTTTTTCTATTTTTTGTATTTTTTTGGTGGACTCAATGGCTCTTTCTATTTCTCTCATTTGTCCTCTTTGGGATCTTTTGATTTTGTCGTCTTTGGGATCATTTGATTTTTTCCTCTTTGGGATCTTTTCCTCACTTTAGGGGCAACATTCTATATATTACAAGAAGTATAGAAGATCTTTCACACTTTACAAAAGTACTCAACATAAAGAAAATGAAAATATCATGATGTATGCAAATGTATGCCTCTGCCAGTGTAGCGGGATATGCAATGATACTAGCGCGTCATGTTGCAATGATTAGGGCAAGGCCCAACTAGCATGCGGCTCATTGATCAAGAAAAAGCATGTATGACACGAAGATCAAGTCATGAGAAGGTGGATGTTGCATGGCAATGTATCTCGTAAAGGCTATGGAAATGCCTTGATAGGTAGGTATGGTGGCTGTTTTGAGGAAGGATATAATGAGGCTTATGATGAAAGAGCGTATCATGCCAAGGGTTTGGATGTACCGAAGAATGTGGACGCCAACTCTCGGAGTGAGAAGGAGGCAATGCACGGCACAGGAGAGGCTAGCAAAATATGGGAAGGTGGAAGTGTCAACTTTCGAATACTCACATTAGTCCGAAGAACTAATGCACTTATTATCGGTAACTCTCAATCTAATTAGGAGGTTCACAAAGAGACAAGTACCAAGAGGAGGAGAGTATGGGGGTTTGGTTATCCTTGCGCATCCTCGACTCATGGTACGTGAGTGTACTCTAATATTCGATCCCTCCAAAGATTAGTGATCCATCTAGCAGCTAAAGTTCTCAACTAATTTTGTAGGTTTTTCGAAAATAAACACGGATTTCCCAAAATACGACATCTATCACTAATAGGCTAAAGCTCTTGACACCAAAAGTTCAAACATTACTCATAGCAATACCTCAAAACTATTGCAAGTTACTACTACAATCGAATAGCAACCCCAATTACCTACTTCAAGTCAAGACACAAAACTCAGTGCAACAGGCAAACTCTCTAAACAAGATAAACATGAAAACTCCAGAGAGTTCCAGCAACAAACTAAAAAAAATCTCTTAAAAAGATAAGCATGAAAACTAGGAGCTAAAACATGACAGCGGCTATGAAAAAGATAAAGAACACACACAGCAAAGATAAGCATGAAAATCCTATGTTGTGTTCTAGGGTAAAGTGGAGCGTGTTTCTCTCCCACACAAAGAAAGCTGGTTTCTAACTTGTTATGAACAGCAAGCAAAGCTAAAGAAAACTAAAAAGGAAATAAAGAGCAAGACGCTCCAAGCATAGCATATAACGCATGAAGTGATAAAAATATAGTGGAACGAAAGACGAACTGATAATTGTTGATGGAGAAGGGGATGCATGGGGGCATCCCCAAGCTTAGATGCTTGAGTCTTCTTGAATATTTCTTGGGGGTGCACGGGGGAATCCCCAAGCTTGAGCGTTTGACCCTCCTGAATCTTCTTTTATCATCTTCCCTCGCACACTTGAAAACTCCCTTCATACATAACTCATCATAATCTGATTTGCGAGGTTAGTACCCATAATAAAATAATTTTTCTCTACTGGAAATAAGGATATTCTTGAAGAGCTACTGTTTCTCAAGATTGCCAAAAAAAATTGCAAAGAAAAAGCAAGCTTAAGGTTTGCAAAATGAAGAAAAGGAAAAACAGGACAGAATCTGTGAAAAACAGACCAGCTGGTAGTAAAGAGTTTTTTAGGGATACTTATGCAAATCAAATAAAAAAGTTAGAACTTACGAAAGTTTCGTGATTGTATAGAGCACGCTGTGTAAAAATCTAATCGGGAGGTAGGTAGATGCAGATGGATTTCGGTCTACTTGTCTTGGCGTACCGCCCATGCTTTTGAGCCTCTTCCTTTCTTTATAGCATAGTTAGCATTGGTTTGCGCAAATAATCCTGTCAATTGCCCAGCTATAATTTGTTTACCTCGCATGGCAATTTTATCGTCTTTTGGGAGAGAGACATCACTAGTGAACATCATGGGACCCCGGTCCATATTTCCAACACTGTTTACACCCGTTATTTATTTTCTTCTTTATTTCCTTTTCTGTTTTTATCACTATCATTATTATCCCGTATGTTCGATCCTTTGTAAACAACAAGGCCGGATGGATTGACAACCTCTCTGTACTCGAAGGGAGAAAAGTTATCGGTTGTGTGTGCAGGTCCATGTCAACCGCCTAATTGTTGGCGTCGTTGTCACCTTCCTGTCGTTGTCGGAGTCCTACTGGAGACAAACCTTGGTATCTTCACCGAGGGAAATTTGCTGCTGTCTACATCTCAACCTTCCACTTTTGGTAACCAACGAGGGGCGAGAAGCCATCAAAGCTAATTTCTGGCGCCGTTGCCAGGGATTCCACTTTTCAAGATAGGGGAGTTGCACACTATCTTTTATCTTTGCTTTTTAGTCTTGTTAGTTTACCTTTCAGTTTTTTATTTAGTGTCCCTTATCAAAAATAAAAAAAATAGTTATCTTGCTTGCTGCTGCAATGGGTTCCTCCGAGAACACCAAGTTGTGTGACTTCACTAGTCATAACAACAGTGACTTTATCTGCACTCCTATTGCTCCACCTGCCACTTCAGCACCTTCTTATGAGATTAAACCTGCTTTGCTGAACCTTGTCATGAAAGATCAATTCTCCGGTGCTGGAGATGATGGTGCTTTGCACTTAAATAAATTTTTTGAGCTCTGTGATATGCAAAAGTACAAAGAAGTAGATGGTGATATCGTTAATCTTAAGCTTTTTCCTTTCTCCTTGAGAGGAGGAGCTAAAATCTGGTTTCAATCCTTGCCTAGGAATAGCATAGATTCTTGGGATAAGTACAAGGATGCTTTTATTGGGAAGTACTACCCCCCAGCTAAGATTATCCTATTGATGAGTAATATTATGAATTTTAAGAAATTGGATAATGAGCATGTTGCCCAAGCTTGGGAACGCATGAAATCTCTTTTTAAGAATTTCCCTACGCATGGCTTGACTACTTGGATGGTTATCCAAACTTTTTATGCAGGCTTCAAATTTACCTCGCGGAACTTGCTAGATTCGGCTGCGGGAGGAACCTTTATGTCAACAACTCTTGGTGCTGCCACAAAAATACTTGATGAGATGATGAACAACTATTCCCAATGGCACACCGAAAGATCTCCAACAGATAGGAAGGTAAACTCTGTCGAGGAGATATCCTCCCTAAATGAAAAAGTTGACTTGATTATGTCTCTACTTACCAAGCAATCTCTTATTGATCCTCATGATGTTCCTTTAAATTCTTTGATTGCTCAAGATCAAGTAGATTTGAACATTATCTCTAGAAACAACTTCAATAAAAATGCTTATAGGAGTAATTTTGGTAGCAATCCTAGACCGTTCCCCTCCAACAACTATGGGAACAACAACACTTATCCTAGCACCAAGAAATCCAATTCTGAATTAGAGAGTATCCTTAAAGACTTCATCACTACCCAAAAAGCCTTCAACAAGAGTGTAGAGGAAAAACTAGACAAATTAGATAATCTCTCATCGAAGGTCGACAATTTAGCCCATGAAGTAAAATTGCTTAAAATCAGAACTTCTCCTCTTGAGGAGAGGAAGGTCACTCCTATGAACGCTATTCAAGTGCAAATTAATGAAAACATTAGGATGATGGCTAAACTTAAAGAGAGATGGGCTAGAGAAAGGAGGAAGAAGATAGAATTAAGAGCCTTCCTACACACCATACCGTTGCTACTATCCAAGTTTTTGAGGATATCCAAACTCTTAGCACCCAATGCACCCCTAGTCCCATAGGACCTATTAATGGTGATGCTATGACCTCAACCATAAAAGAAGAAACTCCTATGACTATAGAAGCTACCAAACAAGTGAGCCTAAAGGACACCACTACCACTTTACTTGATAGTAGTGACCTTGATTTTGATAATTGCACCCTTTCTGAAGTTATTCGTTTCCTTCACAAGATGTCTAGAGATCCCCACACTAGCACACTTAATCTTGCCTTCACGGAGCATATCACTAATGCTCTCATTAAAGCTAGGGAGGAGAAGCTTAGGGTAGAAGCCTCTATACCTAGAAAGCTAGAAGTTGGTTGAGATCCTATGATTAAAATTAAGTTGAATAACTTCTCTTGCTATGCTTTATGTGATGTTGGAGCTAGTACCTCCGTTATGCCCAAAAGAATGCATGATATATTTGAATTAAAACCTTTTGATCCTTGTTCTTTTGGTGTTCGTCTTGTTGACTCTTCCATAAAGAAAACTTTAGGGAAGATCGATGATGTTCTTATCATTGTCAATGACAATTATGTTCCCGTTGATTTTACTATTATGGACATTGAATGTGAACCATCATGTCCAATTATTTTGGGACGCCCTTTTCTTCCTACCGTTGGTGCTGTTATTGACATGAAAGAGGGGAATATCAAATTCCAATTCCCTCTCAAGAAAGGGATGGAACACTTCCCTAGAAAGAAGATTAAGTTGCCTTTTGAGTCCGTCACACGGGCTAGTTATTTTCTTGATAAGACTTGATCTTTTTGCATCAAGCCTAGCTAATTGCTTTAAAGAAACGCTTTCGGGAGGCAGCCCGCAACGAATTTAGGTTTTCCTTTTTGTTTTTCTTCTGTTTTTAGTGTTCTTGATGATTCTTACTACTGTAGCAACATCATTGTATCTTTACTTTTCAATCTTTGTGCCAATTATAGCCTCATATGACAAGGGAAGTGAAAGTTGTGACATGCTGTCCACAAAACAGACTCTGTCCTCGTGACGGAAAAAATCATAGAAAAATCCCAGTTCATCTTTTTGAGCTGAATTTTTTACACATAGTGCTCCACACAATCACGGAACTTTCGTATGTTCTGATTTTTTTTATTTGAGTTGCAGAAGTATCCCTAAAAAATTCTTTACTACCTGCTGGTCTGTTTTTCACAGATTCTGTAATGTTTTGCCTTTTCTTCGTTTTGCAAACCTTAATCTTGCTTTTTCTTCGCAAAACTTTTTGAAAATCTTGAGAAACAGTGGCTATTCAAAAATATATTTATTTCCAGTAGATAAAAATAAACTATTTTATTGTGGGTACTAACCTCGCTAATCAGATTATGATGAGTTATGTATGAAGGGAGTTTTCAAGTGTGCGAGGGAAGATGATAAAAGAAGATTCAGGAGGGTCAAACGCTCAAGCTTGGGGATGCCCCCGTGCATCCCCAAGAAATTCAAGAAGATTCAAGCATCTAAGCTTGGGGATGCCCCCATGCATCCCCTCTCCATCAACAATTATCAGTTCATCTTTCGTTCCACTATATTTTTATCACTTCATGCGTTATGTGTTATGCTTGGAGCGTCTTGCTCTTTATTTCCTTTTTAGTTTTGTTTAGCTTTGCTTGCTGTTCATAACAAGTTAGAACCCAGCTTTCTTTGTGTGGGCGAGAAACACGCTCCACTTGACCCTAGAACACAACATAGGATTTTTCATGCTTATCTTTGCTGTGTGTGTTCTTTATCTTTTTCGTAGCTGCTGTCATGTTTTAGCTCTTAGTTTTCATGCTTATCTTTTTAAGATATTTTGTTTAGTTTGTTGCTGGAACTCTCTTGAGTTTTCATGTTTATCTTGTTTAGAGAGTTTGCCTATTGCACTGAGTTTTGTGTCTTGACTTGAAGTAGGTAATTGAGGTTGCTATTCAATTGTAGCAGTAACTTGCAATAGTTTTGAGGTATTGCTATGAGTAATGTTTGAACTTTTGGTGTCAAGAGCTTTAGCCTATTAGTGATAGATGTCGTATTTTGGGCAATCCGTGTTTATTTTAGAAAAACCTACAAAATTAGTTGAGAACTTTAGCTACTAGATGGATCACTAATCTTTGGAGGGATCGAATATTAGAGTACACTCACGTACCATGAGTCGAGGATGCGCAAGGATAACCAAACCCCCATACACTCCTCCTCAGGGTACTTGTCTCTTTGTGAACCTCCTAATTAGGTTGAAATTTGCCGATAATAAGTGCATGAGTTCTTCGGACTAATGTGAGTATTCGAAAGTTGACACTTCCACATTCCCATATTTTGCTAGCCTCTCATGTGCCGTGCATTGCCTCCTTCTCACTCCGAGAGTTGGCGTCCACCTTCGCCGGTACATCCAAACCCTTGGCATGATACACTCTGTCATCACAAGCCTCATTATATCCTTCCTCAAAACAGCCACCAGACCTACCTATCAAGGCATTTCCATAGCCTTTCCGAGATACATTGACATGCAACATCCACCTTCTCATGACTTGATCTTCATGTCATACATGCTTTTGCTTGATCGATGAGCCGCATGCTAGTTTGGCCTTGCCCTAATCATTACTACATGACGCGCTAGTATCATTGCATATCCTGCTACACTGGCAGAGGCATACATTTGCATACATCATGATAGTTTCATTTTCTTTATGTTGAGTACTTTTGTAAAGTGTGAAAGATTTTCTTTACTTCTTGTAATATATAGAGTGTTGCCCCTAAAGTGAGGAACAGATCCCAAAGAGGACAAAATCAAAAGATCCCAAAGAGGAAAAAATCAAATGATCCAAATGAGGACAAATGAGAGAAATAGAAAGAGCCATTGAGGCCACCAAAAAAATACAAAAAATAGAAAAAAGAGAAAAAGAAATAAAAAGAGAGAAGGGGGCACACTAATATTCCTTTTGAGAGATCCACACTCGTACTCCATCTTATATCTTGTACTCCATAGAGATTATCATTTATGCATATAGCTATGTGGGTACCTTCACACTATAGAACTTGGCTTGTATATTCCAATGATTAGCCTCCTCAAATGAGCTCTAGGTCTTCTTGAGAAAGCAAGTTGGATGCACCCCCAATAGTTCCATTGGAGAGATTAACTTAGCTCATATGTGCATCCGTTGCATGGCAATCCCTACTCCTCACATCATATCTATCATTTGGCTTTCTCTCGCCTATGATTGTACTCATTGATGTGAGCCTTTCACACCTTTTTTGTCTTCCTCCTCCATCATTTTTCTCTCTTTGCCATCCTAAGTGTCAACTTTCTTTCTTACCCTCATCCATTGCATGAGTGCTCAAAATATCGAAAGGGAGTGGATCATTTTGACTTGTACCTGGCTAGTGGTCTGGGGATGAGTCAAGACAAGATTCCAAGGAAGACCAAGTGTGAAACTGTAGTAGATTAAGTTCTCAACAATAAAAAACTATGTTTTACTCTCTCGTATATCCCAATCCCCTTTCTTGCACGCAAACACCATTTGGAGACATTCGAGTCACGGACAGCGAGAGCTCTTGCACCTGTATGTTCTTATGTTGCTTGTTTCAATGCTAATATAGACACTTTCCTGTTATGACTTGAATTGAATTACATGCCTTGATTGCTTTACTTAAAAGTTCTTATATGGTTGGTAGCATGTCACCACATAAATTATGTTTGTTATCATTTACCTACTCGAGGACGAGCAGGAATCAAGCTTGGGGATGTTGATACGTCCAAAACGTATCTATAATTTGTGCTTGCTCCATGCTTCTTTTGTGTGATATTGCTATGATATTGATGAACTTCCATACACTTTTGATCATATTTGGACTAACCTATTAACTCAGTGCACCCCAGTTCCAGTTCCTGTTTTCTGCTGTTTTTTGTATTTCAGGTTTTCCCATTACTTAAAGTGCCAGAAAAATTCCGCGAAAAATATAGGAAAAATCAGCGTACAGGAAGCTTCGGGAAGAGCCCAAGTGGGGCCAGAGGGGAGCCAAGGGTGGCCCAGGCGGCCACCTGGGGCCCCTGGTCCACCTCTGGCTGCCCCCCTTCGCCTATATATACCTCTTGTCCTGAAACCCTCGATGACATAACCCTTTTTCGTGATCTCTCCTCTGTTCTGCCGCCGCCACGCTTGCAAGATCAGGAGCACCAGGAGCCCTCTTCCCGGCACCCTGTCGGAGGGAGGAACCACCGCCGGGAGCTTCTCCACCACTATGGATGCTTCCCGGATGAACCGTGAGTAGTCCACCTTGGACCATGGGTCCATGACCAGTAGCTATGTGATGTTCTCCTCCCCTCTTTGTTCTTCTTGGTTTAGACCTCGTGAGCTGCCCTACATGATCGAGGCACATATGTAATCTTTTTGCTGTTGCTATGCTGAGTTTGTTGGGATCTGATGGATTATAAGACTATGTTCAGATTGTGTTTGAGTAATATATTTGATTCTCCTATTTTATATTTATGTTCTTGAGTAATTCTTGCATGTTCTCCGTTGTTGTTTATTGCTTTGGCCAAGTAGTAGGTAGTGACTCCAAGAGGGAGAGTTATGCATGATTGTGGGTTCATGCCCTTGATGACTAGCTTGAGTGACAGAAACATGAGTCTAGGGGATGTGCTGTTGCCACAAGGGAGAAAACAACGGTGCTTGTACTTGTGGGTGCAAGGATTGTTTACTTTACGCAAAGTTCTTTAATGCAGTTGTCTGTTACTTTGAGTTTACACTTTGGGTGGGATTCGCAACTTAATACCAGCGAGATGTTCTGGATAGATATCTCAAGGTGGATGATTAGTCGGTAGATGCAGATGGATTTCAGTCTACTTGTCTTGGCGTACCGCCCATGCTTTTGAGCCTCTTCCTTTCTTTATAGCATAGTTAGCATTGGTTTGCGCACATAATCCTGTCAATTTCCCAGCTGTAATTTGTTTACCTCGCATGGCTATTTTATCGTCTTTTGGGAGAGAGACATCACTAGTGAACATCATGGGACCCCGGTCCGTATTTCCAACATTGTTTACACCCGTTATTTGTTTTCTGCTTTATTTCCTTTTTCGTTGCTATCACTATCATTATTATCCCATACGTTTGATCCTTTGTAAACAACAAGGTCGGAGGGATTGAAAACCTCTCTGTACTCTTTGGGAGCAAAGTTATCTGTTGTATGTGCACGTCCATGTCAACCGCCTAATTGCTGGCGCCGTTGTCACCTTCCTGTCATTGTCGGAGTCCTACTGGAGACAAACCTTGGTATCTTCACTGAGGGAAATTTGTTGTTGTCTACATCTCAACCTTCCACTTTGGGTAACCAACGAGGGGCGAGAAGCCATCACTCTCCCGCTATGTTGCAAGTGACCTCCCAAATGATGCAAGTAGACAAGAGAAGTTCCGTGATGGACTCAACTCAGATCTCCAGCTTGCACTATCTTTGCACGTCTTCCTCGACTTCGCCACTATGGTGAACCAGACTATCACTCTCGAGACCGCTCAGCTTAAGTTCGGGGGTTCGCCGAAGCGCCCCCGTGATGCTGGCTCATCTTCGGGCACAGCACAGAAGCAACGTGCCTGGATTCCGCACAGTGTGTATCATCCGCCTACCCCTGCACCAAGGTCGTCATATGTTGAACCCCGTCTTCCTCCGCCTCCGCCGAGATAGACGAAGACTGAGACCGCACCCCTCCGTCCTCAAGATGGCTTTTGTTTGAAGTGCCGTCAACCAGGTCATATTTCCAATGACTGCCCCTAGCGACAGAATCAACTAGTAGTTCACCCTGCTGACCACGGAAATGGCCGTGGCAACAATAGGACCCCCAACTATAACACTTGTCTTCTGCTCACACTCGTGGTCATGCCTACCACATTGATGTTGAAGAAACTTAGGCACAACCCGCTACAGTGATGGGTACTCTCCTCGTTAACTCAATACCTTCTACTATTTTATTTGATTCAGGAGCATCGCATTCATTCATGTCGGAAGCATTTGCATTGTCGCATAACTTTACGCTTGGAAAGATGAACACACCGATGGTTGTTCGCATCCCGATAGGCCAATGCCGGACCACCATGTTGGTGCCCAATACCACCGTTGAAATCGAAGAAGTTGTATTCCACGTGTCCCCCATCATTCTGAAGTCTTCCACCATAGACCTCATTCTGGGAATGGATTGGTTGAAAGTCCACGATGCCGCACTGTATTGTGGTACCAAGTCTGTCCAACTTTTTCACCCCTCCGGTGAGATTGTAAACCACACCACCAAATTACCCGTGTTGCGGAAACACATATCTATATGATGAATGCTTTGAACATCTCGCCTCTTGAAGGAATTGAGCAAGTTCTCGTCGTTTGTGATTTTCCCGACGTCTTCCTAGAAGAACTACTGGGAATACCCCCAATTAGAGAGGTTGAATTCGTAATCGACTTGAAGCCTGGCACCGTCCCTGTTGCCAAGCGTCCCTATAAGATTCCACCTCACCACCTCCCTGAACTGAAGAAGGAGATCGTCACAGCACTCGATAAAGGCTTCATCCGTCCTAGTTCCTCTGCTTGGGGAGCACCTTCGCTCTTTGTCAAGAAGAGTGATGGAACGAACCGTTTGGTACAAGATAACCGACCTATCAACCAGGCCACGATACAAAACAAGTACCCGCTTCCTCGGATCAATGATCTGTATGATCAACTTGCTGGATCCAAGGTGTTTTCTAAACTCGACTTGAGGTTGGGTTATCACCAAATCCGAGTTCGTGAAGAGGACATTCCGAAGACTGCCTTCATTAATCGCTATGGTTCATATGAGTACACCTTCATGTCCTTTGGCTTGACTAATGCTCCAGCCACCTTTTCCCGATTGATGAACTATATATTCATGGAATATCTCGACAAGTTTGTTGTGATTTATCTGGATGATATCTTAATATACTCCAAGAATGAAGAAGAACATGCTGAACACCTTCGTCTTATACTGGAAAAGCTTCGAGAACACAAGCTCTATGCTAAGTATTCTAAGTGCGAGTTCTGGCTTCCTGAAGTAACCTACCTTGGTCATGTGATTTCCAAGGATGGTGTTGCCGTCAACCCAGAACGTATTCAGGCTATTCTTGACTGGACTCCGCCCAGGACTGTCAATCAAGTCCGAAGTTTCCTTGGCCTTGCCATCTATTGCCGCCTTTTCGTCGAGAACTTCTCCAAGATTTCCAAGCCTCTGACTAATCTGCTTCACAAAGGCGTCAAGTTGGAGTGGATAGGCAAATGTCAAGAAAGTTTTCAAGCTTTGAAGGACAAGCTCACTTCTCCCCCAGTGCTTGCTCCCCCTGATACTCAGAAGGACTTCGTGATATATTGCGACGCGTCTCGTCAAGGTTAGGTTGTGTCCTAATGCAAGAGCGCAAAGTGATTGCTTATGGCTCTCGTCAGTTGCGTACTCACGAAGAAAACTATCCAACACATGATCTCGAATTGGTAGTGGTAATTTATGCATTGAAGCTGTGGCGACATTACCTCGTTGGTAATCGTTGCGAGATCTACACCGACCCACAAAGCCTGAAGTACCTGTTTATCAACCAGACCTGAATCTCCGCCAGCAGAGATGGCTCGAGACAATAGCCGACTACAACATGGGAATTTCTTAGACCCCTTGCAAAGCTAATGTGATGGCTGATGCCCTGAGCCACAAAGCCTATTTTAGTGAACTGGAAGTTCAAGTAGAGCAGTCACGTGTGTATGAAGAGCTTCGAAAGCTGAACCTTGAGATTGTTCCACAGGGATATTTGAATTCCCTTGTTGTTGAAATATACCTCGACAAAGACATCAAGTTCATCAAAAAAGCTGACTCAGATGTCGAAAAGATGAAGCGATATCTCGCCACAGGAAGGCCTTCAGACTATAGGCTTGCTGATGATCAAGCGTTCTACTTCAAGAATCGTTTAGTGGTTCCTAGCAAGCGCAATCTAAACTTGACTCCGCATGTTATGAAAGAAGCTCATGATACCCCGTTGTCGATCCACCCAGGTAGCACCAAGATGTACCAAGACCTTCGTCAGCGGTACTGGTGGCCTGGCATGAAGAAAGACATTGCTCGTTATGTTGATGAGTGTGACGTTTGCCGTCGCGTCAAAGCAGAACATCAAAGGCCTGCTGGAACTCTGCAACCACTCTCTATTCCTGAATGGAAATGGGACAAGATTGAAATGGACTTCGTCACCGGATTTCCCCGATCACATAAGGGTCATGATGCGATCTTTGTCGTCATCGACCGATTATCCAAGGTTTCCCACTTCCTGCCAGTCAAGCAGACGATCTCTGCTAGTCAGTTACCAGAATTTTATGTTTCCGGAATTGTTTCCCTCCATGGTATTCCATTGGAGATCAGTTCAGACTGTGGCAGCATTTTCACCTCGAAGTTCTGGGATAGTTTCCAAGAAGCTATGGGCACTCACCTGAATTTCAGCACCGCTTATCACCCCCAGTCACAAGGACAAGTCGACCGAGTCAATCAAGTGCTTGAAGACATGCTTCGAGATTGTGTCATCTCATTTGGTAATAAATGGGAGGAATCTCTTCCATTTGCTGAATTCTCGTACAACAATAGCTATCAGGCTAGTCTGAAGATGGCACCCTTTGAAGTTCTTTATGGACGTATGTGTCGAACCCCTCTGAATTGGTCAGAAACTAGGGAATGAACTATCATTGGACGGGACATTATCCAGCATGCCGAAGATCAAGTTCGTGTTATCCGTGAACACTTGAAGGCTGCTCAGTCCCGCCAAAAGAGCAACTATGATCGCAAGCACAAAGAAATGGTCTATCAACCTGGCGAACAAGCTTACCTCCGTGTCACTCCCATGAGGGGCACTCATCGTTTCGGGATCAAAGGCAAGTTAGCTCCTCGCTACATTGGCCCGTTCCGTATCCTCTCCAGAAGTGGACCAGTGGCATACCGATTGGAATTACCGTCGAACCTCTCTCAAGTCCACGATGTCTTTCATGTGTCGCAACTCCGGCGCTGCTTCAAGGACCCTATTCATGAAGTGGAACATGATCTGATTGAATTGCAATAGGACTTGACTTATCAAGAACAAATGAGCCGCATTCTCGATCAGTCTGAACGCAAAACCCGTAACAAGACAACCAACTTCCTCAAAGTTCAGTGGTCGAATCATTCTGAAGATGAAACCACTTGGGAACGCGAAGATCGTCTTCGTGAAGAATACCCCGATCTTTTCCCCTCTACCGCTTAGATTCTTGGGGCGAGAATTCTTGTAGTGGGGGAGATTTGTAACACCCTCAGTGTCAGGCAACAGTAAAACTTTTGTTGATATTAAATCTCTGTGATTAGCAAGTCTCTAATCACCTTTGATCATGCCTTGTTCATCTTTGAATCCAAACAAACCCAAAAATGCCTTCTGATGAATATTAAAAATATGTGATGAATTTATATATATATATAGATGGTCCATTCTTCTAATTTTAGCAAAATAATATGCTGCTAACACTTCTGCACTGCATCGTATCGCTAAAAGGACCGCACTTCTGACTTAAAAGCCCTGCAGCTCGGGTAAAAACGAATTGCATCACCGTTTTATCTATGACTTTTTAATCATTCATCGGAATTGAGTGTGTGATACACTGTTGGATTCGTGTGGAAATTTAACATCTTTCGTATGTTGAACACTTCCCCTGATTCTTCATGGATTAAGAGCAGTTTTGCAAATGGTGCGGTGGCCCACTTTCACAACGGGAGTATTTTTCGCGATTTCTCTTAAATCGTTTATCGGAATGATACAAATGATACACGGTTAGAAAGATATCAATCAGGCGCTCCATCCATATGTATAACACTTTGTCTAATTCGCATCGGTTTGAGAGAAATTTTACTGCAACTAAAACGCGCAAACTCTGTTTTTCGTCTCCGGATTTTGTAGAGAATAGAAATTTCTAGCCGTTTGTCCGAACCATGCGTACGATAAAGCGTTGGATTCGTATAGAGTTGGAGATTAATCCATATGTTGTACACTTTTCGACATTCTTTGCGGTTTTAAAGTAATTTGAAAAATGGCGCGACTGCACTTATGTGGGCAGCGAAGAGTTTTTGCGTAAAACCTTTTTATGAGTTTGTCCGATCAATGCATTTGATATACCATTGGAAAGGTATCGTCGAGGCGCTCCATTTATATATAAAATACTTTGTCACATTCCTTACGGTTTAAAAGTTACATCGATTTTAATAAAATCGCGGAACTCTGTTTTTCGCGAAGGAAAATCAGCGAAGTGAACTGCATGTGATTGCATCCGACAGGAAAATGCACTGCATTATCGGCAAACAGAAATGGACGTATTTTTCACGGACCTGGATCAACGAAGTGAACTGCATCCGACGAGCGAACACATTGCAATGTGGACCAGAGAGAACTGCACGCGTTTTTTCGATTCACTTATCAAAACTTCGCAGTTCGCTTTGCGGAAAGTGAACCGCCGCACAGACCTGAGCAAACCGTGCGTTATTTTATTTTATTTTGCATATACAAACGATGGGAGGAATCGCATGTAATGTGTTGCATCTCACGACCAAGCGCACTGCAATTGTTAAAGAAATCTCAGAAAGTGTTCAACATAAAAATAAACACACAGTGGCATCTCACGACCAAGCGCACTGCATCTCACAAATAGCTCAAACCATAAATAAATTACAGTCAAGTTCATAAAAATGATTGCCCTATCATGCCTCCTGATTCCACAGCCGGGCCTTTCGCACTGTACGAGTTCTGAACCAAAAAATGCAGTGATGCCACTAGGAAGCTACAACCCGCAAATGTAATCTGTCGAACAACAAGCATCATGGAATTTTTAGACTGCTCATACGAGTTGCACACGGCCCTGATGTGGGCTGCAGCCACATCATTCTCGAATTTTCTTTTGTTTTGACCTGCTTTTTCACTTTATTTTTTACGAACGAAACAAAATTGCATGACACAATAGACAGAACTTCTAAAAATAAAATGTACAGTGAGTTGCATAAAAAAATCCACATCATCCTTCTATCTTCTTTTCTTGCGTCCAGATTCTGATTGAACAACCAAAATCTCCTGGATAGCTAGCTTACATCAACCATCTCTTCCTTCTTCCAGCCAATCTATTGCCCCTGATACAAAGACAACAACAAATTACTCATCAGATTCGCTTCAACTAATAATCAATCCCTCTGATAGTTAGTATTTTTTAAGTTGTGATGCTTATGTATAAGTGAATCTAGCGAATCACCAAATTGTGTGAACGACAGAGGAGTTCTAATGCTTCCATGATAATAATCCTACAAACTTACTAGACAAGTGCTGCTACTACTAGCTAGAGGGAGGTCGACAGGCATCACATGTCGCAGCTTAAGCCAAATCTACGTCAGAAAATAGCAACCCTTGAAAAGAAAGCATAGGACAAAGCAAAAAGAAATTTGGACAGGCTGGTAGTTGGATAGATACGCCTCTTCTTGGCCTACTACCTTGCGCCAACGTAAATTTAATCGAATTCATTGTACTACTAATTAAACCGAAACCATATAGACTAATTAAAGCAAGATTTTTTTTGAACCCCTGTGTTAGGGTACAGGATGATTCTCACTCACATAAGCACCGATTTCATATAGTTGTTCTAGTCTCAGCGATTACACGGAAGTGGCTACATGAATTGGGAAGAGGATGAACTAGGAAAAGGAAAGCCGCCGCCGCCGGTTCGTGATCCACTGGATACCCTACACACAGGGACAGTGCAGGTTATATAGCTAGTGCATTCAGGTTGTCCAGGCCGGCCCGTGACTCTTGGGTTGGGCCTTGCCATGCGCATGGGCCTCCTCCTGGAGACCGGGGTGGAGATGTCGCCTGTGGCTGGGCCCGACATGTCAGGGACGCTGACATCCCCCTCTTCTTGCGACGAGGCTTGACCCCAAGCCTCAGCAACGGGGAAACGAGCTTGGAGGGCGACTCTATCTTCCCAGGAGTCCGGAGTAGAAGAAGGATTGCTCCAGCGAACAAAAACTTTCTCGATCATAGACCATCTGCGCTTGTGCCAACGACTTTGCAGGATGCGAAGAGGAACAGCAGGGATATCAGATTGCATGGGAAGATCAGGTAGTGCTTCCATACCTGGGAGGAGAGCCTTCTGTAGTTGAGAAACGTGGAAGACTGGATGCACTTGAGAGTGAGCAGGCAGTTGAAGCTTGTATGCGACCTCATTGATACGGTTGATGATGCGGTAGGGGCCGAAGAAACGGAACGACAACTTGTGACTGGCGCGAGTCGCCACCGAGGTCGGAATGTAGGGCTGGAGCTTGAGGAAGACCTGATCGCCCACTTGAAATGTGCGCGGGGAGCACTTCTTGTCTGCGTACAGTTTCATGTAGTGGTTGGCGCGATGTAGATGCTGCTGGAGGAGCTCTTGGATGACTGCTCATTCGTCCAACCAAGAATGCAAGGCAGGGACAGTACATGAATTGGTAGGAGTGAGCCCCCACTGTCGTGGTTCACGGCCGTACATGGCTTTGAACGGGGACATGCCAATCGCCGAGTGGAAGGAGGAGTTGTACCAGAACTGAGCCAGGGGAATCCAAAAACTCCATCGACGCGGGCAAGCATGTGTGAAACAGCGGAGGAAGGTTTCCAAACATTGGTTTACCCGCTCGGTTTGGCCAACATACTGAGGGTGGTTGGCTGAGCTCATGCGCAGACCTGTGCCAGCATACTTGAATAGCTCTTGCCAAAAGTGACTTGTGAAAACGGGGTCGCGGTCAGAGACAATGGAGCCCGGGAAACCATGGAGCTTGTAAACTTGATTCATGTAGAGCAAAGCTACTTTGGCTGCAGTATAAGGATGTGCCAGGGGAAGGAAATGAGCGAATTTGGTGAGTTTATCCACGATTACCAGAATGCAGTTGGCCTGACCGGATTGTGGGAGGCCATCGATGAAGTCCATGGTGATGGTTTCCCATGATTCCTTTGGTACCGGAAGAGGTTCGAGCAGGCCTGGGCACGCAGCACGGTCGGGTTTGGCCTGTTGACAAATCTGACAACATTTGACGTACTGCAAAATGTGAGCCTTCATCTTGGGCCAGGCGAACAACTGACGAACACGGAGATAGGTAACTGGCAAGCCAGAGTGACCCCCCATGGGGCTGTCGTGAAAGGCGGCGATGATCTGCTGTTGCATATGAGTGCCGCCGCCTAGCCAAATACGACCGCGGAAATGCGGGATGCCTTGCTCCAGTGTAAAGCGTCCTTTGTCATCAGGCCGAATGGCTAACTGCTCCAACAACTTTTGAGCATGAGGGTTACAGTTGTAGCTGGAGAGCACGTCCTCGAGCCATAAAGGTTTGCAGGCCGAAATGGAGAGCAATTGATCAGTGTGGGTGGCTCGGGAGAGAGCATCAGCAACCCCATTTTCGACTCCTCGTTTATACTTGATCGTGTAGCGGAGGCCCAAGAGTTTGGTAAAAGCTTTCTGCTGCCATGGGGTGGTGAGACGTTGTTCCTCCAGATGCACTAAGCTGCGCTGGTCTTCATGTATGATGAATTCGTTGTGCTGGAGGTAGGGTCGCCATGGATCCACAGCAACGACAATGGTCAGGTATTCTTTCTCGTAGGTGGAGAGACCTCTGAACTTGGGAGATAAAGCTCTGCTCATGAAGGCAATAGGGTGTCCAGATTGTTGAAGAATGGCGCCAATACCCGCATCGCAGGCGTCCGTTTCAACCACAAAAGTCTTCGAGAAGTCGGGCAGGGCTAGTACTGGTGCAGATGTTAACTGTTGCTTCAGTTGCTGAAAGGCTGTGGTTGTGCTGTCAGTCCAGACGAACGGCGCCCCCTTTTTCAGCAGGTTGAAAAGGGGCCGAGCTATGATCCCAAAATGCCGAACAAAACGCCGATAGTAGCCGGCCAAACCAAGGAAACGACGAACTTCCTTGACGTCGGAAAGCACGGGCCAGTCAGCTACGGCTTGAATTTTTGCCGGATCGGTGGCGACGCCAGCCGCACTGACCACATGGCCTAGATAAGCAATTTGACGCTGCCCAAAAGAACATTTGGAACGCTTGATTTTCCAGTGGTCCCGGTGTAAAAGCTGAAATACTTGGTCCAGATGCTGAACATGCTCGGGAAGAGATTTGCTATACACCTGAATGTCGTCGAAAAAGACTAGCACACATAATCGCAGCAACAGATGGAGAGTGTCGTTCACGGCTTCCAGAAATGAAGATGGCGCCCCCGCGAGACCAAAAGACATGACGTTGTATTCGTACAACCCGTAATGAGTCTGAAACGCAGTCTTATACTCCTCTCCCTCTGCCATTCTTATTTGGTGGTAGCCGGCACGGAGGTCAAGCTTTGAGAACCAGACTGCACCACAAAGTTCATCTAGTAATTCTTCAATGATGGGCACTGGGTACTTGGCAATAGCGGTCATCGCATTGAGGTGGCGATAATCAATGCAAAGGCGCCAGGTGCCATCTTTTTTCTTGACCAGAATAGCCGGAGAAGCAAAAGGACTGGAGCTGCGCTTGATAACCCCAGAACGGAGCAGTTCCTCTACTTGCCGCTCAATTTCAGACTTGTGTTCTATTTTATGGAGATAGGGCCGGATAGAGAACGGTTGGGCCACAGGTAGCAGGGGAATGGTGTGGTCACATGCTCGTCGAGGTGGGAGATCTGTTGGTTCTGCAAACAAATGCTCGAAATGGTCAACAACCGCTTGCACTTCAGGAGGAATAGCTTCGGCTTCTTCAGTTGTGTCAGAGATTTGGAACAACTGAACCACATGTGAGATCGCCCCCTGCCGACACAAACTCTGCAGCTGGACGATGTTTATGGTACTGCAGGTTGTGCTTGTGGGGTGCCTATGGAGGTGGACAGGCCCCGATTCCGACGGAATTGTGATCTTTTTGCCCTTCCAGTCAACTGTCATGGGGCTATGCTGTTCCAGCCAATCCATACCCAGAATTGTGTCATACGTGCCCAAGGAAAGTACATTCATGTCAGTCTTGAATTCATGCCCTTGCGAAAACCAACAGCAGCTCGGAATGAACGAGTAGCAATGCAATTCTCCGCCACCAGCCACTTTGACACGGCCTGGGCGCGGAAGGCTGCAAACGCCCGAGAGCTTGTTCACCAGGTGCTGATCCACGAAGGAAGTAGAGCTGCCAGAATCCACCAGCATCAGGATCTCGTTGCCCTGGAGCCAGCGTGCAGTTGGAATGCACGCGGTGCCACACCCCCGGTTAGTGCTTGGCGCAATATAGCCATGGCAGTGTCGAAGCAGGGACCAGCTGATGGTGAAGCCGGCGTGTCAAAGACCGTGTCGATGCCGAAGAGTTCTAGGAGTTCCTCAACGACGTGCAGTTGGACGGTGGTGGGGCAAGTGTGATCCTTCCCCCACCGTTCGCCGCATTTGAAACAGAGGCCCCGCGCGCGCCTGTACTCACGTAGAGCCTTGAGTTTGGAACTGTCGGCTCGAGCCCCGTCGAGCCCGCGGCGGTCCGCGGCTGGCGGGTTTGGTGGAGCCGGTAGGAGTCGCAGAGGTGGTGGAGGTAGTGGAAGTGGAGCGCCCGGCCGGTGCGCCGCGTCGAGCGCACGTTGCGTGGGGTGAGGCGCATGCGCTGGCCATGCCGAGTCCACCACCTCCTCCTGAAGCAGCGCCAAAGAGCATGCCGTGTCCAAATCCGGGGGACGTTGGATGAGCACCACCGCTCGAATGTCCGCTCGAAGGCCCTCCACAAAACGAGTCAAGTAATAATAAGGGTGAATAGCATCAGAGTAAGATGTCAAGTGATTAACAACTAGTTCAAAACGCTCAATGTAATCGGCAACAGAGGAAGTTTGGCGAATTGTGTAGAATTGGCGAATGAGAAGTTGGTGGCGATCACGTCCAAAACGAGTGCACAGAAGGTTGGAGAAAGCTTCCCAATCAAAACCCGAGAGTTTGTTCTGCACCGATTGTAACCAGACCGAGGCGGAACCCAAAAAATTCAGAGCCGCCATGGGACCCCAGAAGGAGGGGTGGATACCAAACATGCCAAAATATTGCTCACAGAGTGTTTTCCCGAGTTTGGGATTTTCGCCCGTGAAGAGAGGAAATGAGATGGAAGGGTGGGATTGCCCCAGACCAGCCAGTAATTGACTTGCGTGAGCGAACGGGGAGATGGAAGCAGAGGGTTGGGTCGGGAACTGACCTATGCCCGGGAGGGGCATCAGTGTGGTCACCGGTGCCTTCCCCCGATGAAGGAATGCGTCGCCGTGGTCCGCAGACCCGTGAGGCAGCTCCGCCGCGCCCTGTCCACCCCGTCGGTTGTTGCTGGACGAGGGGAGGTCCGGATCGGAGATCGGGACGCCGGATGCTGTCGCACCAGGCGCCGTCGTCGCAGACGAGCGCCCCTGTTGAAGAGCTTCCACCGCCACGCCGATCTCGGCGACGCGCTTCTCCAGATCGGGTCGCCAAGTGACCAGATCGTCAAGGCGGCTCGAGTGGGCGTAGAGCGCGTTGGTGTTGTTGCGCAGATCGGTGCGGAATTCGTCCATGGAGGACGTCAGCTTCTCGAGGTAGTCCTTGATCGCTGGATCCATGGCTTCAAGATGCACACGAGCGGCTCGGAGGCGACGGGTCTCGATGAGATGCGCCAGATCAGAAGGGTGGTGGATGTCTCTGATACCAAATGTTAGGGTACAGGATGATTCTCACTCACATAAGCACCGATTTCATATAGTTGTTCTAGTCTCAGCGATTACAGGGAAGTGGTTACATGAATTGGGAAGAGGATGAACTAGAAAAAGCCACTGGATACCCTACACATAGGAACGGTGCAGGTTATATAGCTAGTGCCTTCGTGTTGTCCAGGCCGGCCCCGTGACTCTTGGGTTGGGCCTTGCCATGCGCACGGGCCTCCTCCTGGAGGCCGGGTGGAGATGTCGCCTGTGGCTGGGCCCGACATGTCAGGGACGCTCACACCCTGATTTGTTGCGTGCTAAACGAAGCAGATCGGCATCATCTGAGATTCTTGCAAGAGACATGTGAACCGAAGAACAGAGAAGAAGAACAATCGTTGCCAAAATAAACAAAAAAACACGCAAGAAAGATGAAGATAAAAAGGGAAACAGTGAGGGGATTGATCGATCATGCATCTCCATGCCATGCCAGCCCCACACGCGGCTCGAACAGGCAGCCGGGAGGCAGATGGAGGCGGTGTGGTTGGTGAGCAGCTGCAGCCCGCCCCGCGCTAGGATCTCCTTGCCGGCGCTTGGCTGGATGCTCGAGCACATCGTCTCGCTGCACTTGTTATGGTTCTTGGCTGCGCCGCCGTCAGGAGGAGCAACACCGCGAGCACGAGGATGGTGGTCGCCGTCGAACATGCCATTTGTTGTGGTTCTTGGCTGCTTGCTCGTGGGATCAGTGGGGGGCTCAATCCCGTGGGTGGCTCGCAAGAAGGAAGGACGGGAAACACAGAATGCGTGGCTGGGCACTGTGACTAGCCGCCGCCATGGATTGGACTGGATGTGGCGGTCCGATCCAGATGGGCTCATTGCGGATCGGACGCAAGGTGTGCGGCGGCTGCCGGCCTGGAACCGCCGTCGGGCGGCGCGGAGTTGGTGGAGGAGGCGCAGCCCGTGGTGGGGTGGCCACGGCGGGGATCCGGCGCCCCACGTGGTAGGAGAGGGTGGCGTGGTCGCTCCTGCTCGATCCGCCGCAGAGGATGTCGGATCCGTGCCGCAAGGTGGGGGGCGGGTTGGGCGGCGGCGCAAGGTGGCCGGACGGCGGCGGCGTGGTATGGTGTTTGGGATGGCCGATGGGGAGAGGAGGTTGGTGGTGGGGGGAGGTGAGGCGGTGCGGGGGGAGGTTGGTGGGTGGATGGGTGGGCACTCAGCCTGTGAATTCGATTTTTTCAGTTCGATTCGGTTTGGTTTATACGGTTTTCAGTTTATACGGTTTTTATACTTTGATTTATACGGTTTTGTACATAGATACGGTTCGGTTTCGGTAATAACCACTTGTTATCGGTTCGATTTCGGTAATAACCAAAGTTGAAGCGATTTTGAAGTTTCAAGCAATACATTTATACATGGTTTGATACACAGCAGACATGACAAGCAACAGTCAACAAGCCAATATTTTGGAACAACAATATTTGAAGACATAGTAATTTTGTTTGCAAATTATAACAGCCAACAAGCCAACACAAGAGACATAATAATTGACTAATTGCAACAGCCAACAGAAAATCAATATGTCTTCTCGCCCTCTGAATGATCAAACCGACCTTCCTTAGTGGCTGGGGGTCCATCATCTTCAGCACAGACTTACAAGTCATCCTCACCACCAAGTTAGCCCCCCTGGGTAGAGAGAACGAACAAGATTAACATACACATGTCACATTCTACCTATTCCTCAATCTCTAAAATTTAACATCAGGAAAATGACCTGCACGATACTGACTCACAAAAAAATGACAGTTACTAGTAGATTTGGTCAAGAAATATGCACCATGAGACAAAAAATGCAGTCTGCACCGTAGGTCCGTAGCTAGAAATACATATAACATCCAAGGGAGCAATCAATATCATCGATAATTCATGAAAATAAATTAAATGTATGTAGCATTTCATAGAGCAGAAAACAGTCTACACAAATATAGTGTGAATTCATTGACTAAGCAAAGTAGCAGTTTAGACAAATGTTCACAGTCATGTCCAGAATTTATAAATGACTAACAAACTCCTGGTACTACACCAAACAAACGCTGTTCAACTCTGAAGATACTAGCATACTGCAGCAGCTAAAAGAACACGAAACAGAAAAGAATCATGGCTCACTGCAGCAGCTAAAAGAACACGAACAATATATGAAGTACACTTCAGAAGCACTTGAGCAAGTTGACAATCTATTTGCAAAGAAGCACTGCAGAAGCACTTGAGCAAGAACTTGACAATCTAATTATCAGGGCTAGATGGCATGCACAGGCACGCACACACCCAAGAGCAGGACACACTTGAGGAGGCACTCAGCCATGCACATCATAGGACGCAAGCACTTAGCCACGCACATCACGCACTTGAGCAGGAACTTGACAATCTAATTACCATCTTGTCGTGGAGGAGGACGCCGCCGTGCTGACTACCGAGGGCGCAGGACGCCGCCGCGCCGAGGACGCGGCCGGGCCGAGGAAGAAGGACGCCGCCGCGTAGAGGCGAGGCCGAGCCGTGCCGTGCCGAGGACGCCGCCGCGCCGGAGAAGACGGTCGCCGTGACGCTGCAAGATCCGCCGCCGCTGGCTCTCCCTCTGTTATCTCTCCCTCCGCGTTGAGATTATGGCTAGGGTTGCGTTGCTTGCGACTCACGTAGCGTGACTTGAAGTTGGGCTGGGGGGGCTGCCTGGCTGAGTGGCTGGGGCCTGGGTGGGCTGGGCGCCTGCTTCCTAGGCCTGGGCGCTTTCGTGCTTGGGCAACTTTCAGCCTTGCCTTTCACCCCAAAAGAAAATGGACTGCTTTCGGTTTTGTTTGGTTAACCGGTTTATTTCGGTTTTAAACCAAAAAAACCGAATTCAATACGGTTTCATATTTTGAAAACTGAAACTGAAACCACAAACTGAAAAAACCTAAATTCCGGTTTCAATTCGGTTTTTTTTCATTCGGTTTTCGGTTTAGGTTCGGTTTTGCACAGGGTGAGTGGGCACGAGTGGTGGGTGACTGGTTGGGATGGGTTGTTTTTTTAATTGGTTTTTCCGGTGGGTGGGGGGGGAAGTGGGTGGGTTGTTCCGGTGCGGGGGTCGGGTTGGTTCGCTGGTATGTTTCGGTGTTGGCTAATGCTTGCATTCGGTCGACCGGCCCGAACACAGCGTCGGTCGCCTCGCACCTCGCGATGGCCTTGCGTAGAGGTCTGGATTCATGCGTCCGTCGTCGGCCACTTCACATACGTCCGTCGCTGATCTCGTTGCAGTTCGACGCCATGGTCATGGCCACCCTCTCGTCGTAGTTCGACGCCATGGCCACGTCCATGGCAAGCACCAGATTCTTCATGGCCATGGCTCGAGGAGCTCGCCGCCGTGTTCCGGGACCTCGCCGGCGTCCTTCCTCTGCCTAGATCCGGCGCCTCCCCGACCAGCCGCACCCGCCCCGGTCTTCCTCCGGCGAGTCCGCACCTCCCTGTGCCCCCACGTCGCTGCTCATGGCCGCCATGGCCATGAGCAGCTCCGTGCATAGCCATCAATTTTATTTTGCTACAACCATGTCATTTTTTTGCTACAACCATATCATATTTTTGCTACAAAGAAATAAACTGGTGTTTTTTGCTACAACGCACACGTACAGGGAATATATGAGTATGCAATGTTGCAACAAGCGAACCAGTTTGTTTCTACAGTTTTATGTTTTTGCTACTACCGATTAAGATTTTTGCTACATCACCACTACGGAGCTACGACCTCGACGGCGGTGACGATGAATTTTGTTGCAACCGTTACTTTTTATGCTACAACCGTCGTATGTTTTTGCTACTACCGTTGTATGTTTTTGTTACGCACAATGTTGCAACCGTTTAAATTTTTTGCTTCCACTGTTGTGTGCTTTTGCTACTACTGTTATGTAACATCCCAAATTTATTTTTGGATGAGTTACTAGAGAGCATATGCATATCATTTTTTTTGTGTGTGCATTTTGGATTCTTATTTGAGAGTTTATTTGAATTTATTGAATAAAGTTTTTCTTTAGTATTTTATTTTGTATAAATAACTTATTGAAAATATTATTTATGTTTTTCTAAGATTTTAGAAATTTATTTCGTATTTTTCCGACTTATATTTTATGTTATAAAACTCTTTGAAGCTTAAAAAAAAGTACGTATATATTTATATAAACGTACTTACGTTTTACGTATTTTTATTATTTTTAAAAAATAAGGTGTTATTTTTTCGGGGCTATTTTTATTATATTAAAAATACCTCTATACTTTTTATAAAAAAAAATCGCAAAAAAAAAAAAACTGAACGGGCCGGCCGGCCGGCCCAGCCAGACCAGCCAGGCCAGCGGCCGAGCAGCCAAGCTAGCGAGCCAGCCTGCTGCACCGCACGAGCACGTGCGTGCTCGTTTTCTCCAGGCGCCTACACGAACTCCTGTTCGTGTCGGACTCCAGCGCACGGCCGTCGTTCGTGTTCCTTCGGGACTTTGCCCTTTGCCCACGAAATCTTGTCCCTTAAATACCCCATGACCCCCTCCACCGATTCCCCACAAAATTTCGCAGCAAACCGTTCCAAATCAAGCTAATTTCGGGGTAGATCTAGGTCCAACGGAGCTCTATTGTTGGACGAATTTCGTCACCGGTGAGCCTCCCCTTGACCCCAAATTCTGCAGACCGACTCTTCTCTTCGTTGTGCTTCTAATTGACATCTTTTTCCCTCTTCTTTTCTTGCGCAAGATTGATCCCCAAATTGTACGCGTACCGCGGGAGTTCATCGAAGCGCGCTCGGTTCACCGCGTTGCCACGCTCGTACAGACGACGTTGGAGATCATCACCATCACCGTTGTGATCTTCTAATCAAGCCCTACACCCTAGACGTCCTCGTTGACGCCAAAGATCGCCGGAGTTGCCGTCTTCGTCGCGTCTAATCTACACGTCGCGGTTAGTAAAAGCGCCGTAACTTTTTATCCGTTGCTCCGTTTTAGACGAAACCAGCGGCAAAATCGTTGTTTTAAAATCCTCTAAATATTGTGTACTGTAGATCCAAGTTTTAAGAAAAAAAAATTCCGTTCGGTCAAAAAAAAAATCCTAAATCCTATGCAAAAGCGTTCAAGTAATATCTTTTTACTCGTAGATCCGTTTTACGTGATTCCAAAGCCCACGGTTTTTTTTTGGAATTCTCTATCCAGTACCACCCTAAACTTTTATTTGTGAATTTCGAAAATAATCAGATCTGATCAGTTTCAAAATCAAGTTTCTTTTGATCGTAACTTTTGTTTTACAACTCGGATTTGATTAATTCTTTTTGCAAACTAAAACCCTAGCTAAACCCTATATTCTAGACACTTTGCAACCCACTTTTAAAATCAATCTTGATCTGTTTTTGCAAAATCTTTTATTCGGATTTTATTTTGGAGTTCTTGAACATTGTTTTGCTTTTGGTTGTGTATTGATTGTGTGTATCTTTGTTTGCTCACGATAGATTGTCCGGAGTGCGAAGCAGAGTACCACCAATCTTTAGAGTTCTGCAATCAACAGCAAGGCAAGTCATATCTTTGACCATACTCCCTATTACCTATGTTTTCAATGCATTAGTTCTTCTTCTTTAGATTGCATGATAGGTTATGCTATGCTATTACACCCAGTAGTTCATTGAGGTAGGTCTGATCCTTACATCTTTGTCACCATCGTATAATAGGATATTGCTATGCTAAGTAGACGTGGATTGGGAAGTGAATCATTATGAGGTATGAGTGATAAAGTAGTAATTAGGACCAAGATAAAGTTAATGAACTACCTGGGTGGGATGGTTGCGAGCATCCTGGAGGTGGCCAGTGATGACTGCGGAAAGCCACCCAGGCTCAAAGGGGCTGTTTGTATTGACATACCTAGAAGCTTACGTGTGCAGCCACAAGCTACTATGGGCTCTGGCTTGGTTGATCAGTTGTAGGGACTCTTACTAGGTAGCGCTACGAAAGTAGTTGTGAGTAGGTGGGATGGGTGCTACCGGAGTAAGGGAAACTCTTCTGAAAGACCATGTCTCGATCTTCCAGTTGTCATACACCATGCAGTGTGACGAACTACAAAGGAGGCGATCGAGTCTTGTGGGGAAAAGTGCACAAACCTCTGCAGAGTGTAAAACTAATCGATTAGCCGTGTCCCCGGTTATGGACAATTTGAGCAACTAGTTGTGGAAATATTGATTTGTCTCATCATCTTTAATTAATTTATTGGGTTAATCACTTTGGGATAGATTGAGTGGGGTTTCCCATCTCAATCGTATGCTATTGTAGAACTTAGCTATTATTATTCTATAGGGAAAATTAGCTTTTTGCAAAAATACATGTAGAAGCTCCACCAGCCAAATTGCATGTATTACAGGGCTTTTACTTCTTTCTGTGATATGGCTTGCCGTACGATCAAAGTACTGACCCCTTTTGGGGCTGTAACTTATTCATGTTGCAGATTGTTCCGACGAGGAGTAAGGTGCGAATAGGTCGCTGTCTTATACTCAACTTTTGCCGTGGAGTCGGATGGACTCGCTACTACTACTATTATAGCTTCCGCAAGTATTTGATTAGATGGCCTTAAGCCATGTTATTATTGTAATATTTACTTCATTCGATGTAATAAAGACATGTTTTACTTCTGTTATTTCATCGAGTACTGTGTGTGCTAGCAAACTGATCCAGGGACTAGCACATTAAGCACAGAGACTTGGTCCCTTCGGATCTGGTCGTTACAAGATGGTATCAGAGCACATGTTGACTGTAGGACGTGACCTTAGGAATGGAAAAGCCATAGGATGAAAACTTTATTTTAAAAACCCTCTACAGTTCTAATGATTCTCATACTCTTTCCTATTCACTTCTAATCTCTTCTCTCCTTACAAATATAGATGCCGATCACCAAGTTCGCTCAGCCTGATGAGACCACACCTTTTGGACAAAGCCTGATGGAGATCGTGAAGTTTTTGAAGATCGCCTTGCCTAGTTTTACCGGGACACTCATGACTACAGGACCAGGAGTAAAGAGCTGGAAGGTCCAAGTTCACATTCCAGGACGCACCTTTGGAAGGAAAATCAAGCCAATTAACTTCTCGGTGAAAGCACCAAACTGGAGCGTGGGAAGAAGTCGTGCCGCATTGATGACCTTAGGACGCATTCGACAGGAGTACCACGCAGATCTTCAAGGAACCCGCTTCGAGATGTATGGACGCCGAGATCATACTGGAGAATTAGTACGTACTATTGAGGATACATCAATGGCATCCCACATTCAAGACTTGGGGGAATATGTTCAACGTGTGGAGGAAGAAATGCTTCATTTCATGGACGTTATTGAGGGTTTGGAGGAGGAAGCTAAGAGAGTTCGTGAAGTGTATGAGGAGCAAATCGACACACTACAAGAAAGGAATGAAGAATTGAAGCTCATGCTGGAGGAAGCAGAAGAACAACTTGACCAAGGAGAAAACATTCAGGAGGATCACTCTGATGGATGCCTCGTCAGCCAAGATGAGGATTACCAGTCAGAGGAAGAGGAAAACGGAAATGATGTCTTGATGATCGATTCTTCTTCCGACTCAAACTAGTCATAGACCACCATTATAGATTTTTTTAGTTAAACGTTTAGAGTTTCGATCTGAGAGTTTTCTTAGAGTTACCATGTCGACTCTTGTGACATGGCCTATCTTAGTTAATTGTGTGAATCTTGATTTGAATGAGTGATTGATTGAAATTTCTTGCTATCATGTTGCATATGGGTAGTGTTATCCCCCTTAGGCCTATTTTCTCTCTATAACCTCATCTATTCTAACCCGACAGATGCCGCCAAGACGTGCCCCTTCTGCTAGTGGATCAGGGAATGGTATTCCACCCGGCTTAGAGCAGTTGCTTCAGACCCAGAATCAGATGATGCAGCTTTTGATGCAGAACATGAACAACAACAACAACAACAACAACAATGCCCCACCACCGCCACCACCTTTGGGAGACAGCCTCACCCGTTTCCTAAGGTTGAACCCACCTTTGTTCTCTAGCAGCTCGGAGCCAATTGTTGCAGATGACTGGCTCCGCAATATGGGAAGGAAGCTAGCAACCGCTGGATGCACTGATGAGGAGAAAGTGAGATTTGCCTGGCACCAGCTAGATGGACCTGCAGCCGCATGGTGGGATAATTACACCACCACATACCCCATGGCGAATGTGACTTGGGACCAGTTCCATCAGGCGTTCCGCACTGCTCATGTTTCAGCTGGAGCTATGAGTCTCAAGAAGAGGGAGTTTCGCAACTTACGCCAGGGAGGCCGTTCAGTGGCAGAGTATGTGGAGGAATTCAACAAGCTGTCCCGTTATGCTCCAGGAGATGTGGCCACAGATGCTGCCAAGCAGGAGAAATTTCTGGAGGGACTAAATGATGAGCTTGGAGTTCAGTTGACGGTGGCAACCTTTGCTAACTACCAGGAGATGGTGGATAAGGCTATCATTCTTGAAGGCAAGCATCAGATAATGGAGAACCGCAAGAGGAAGTACGGACAGGGCAAGTATCAATCTGGCACTCAACAGAAGCCCCGTTCCACACCATTCTCAGGATATGGTGGAACAGGATCCAATAAATTTGGAGGGCACAACCATCATAATCATGGAGGTCATTCTCAGCATGGAGGCAATGGACATAACCATGGAAACCAGAGGAATGGCAATGGAGGAAATGGGAATCCACAGCGGTCCAACCCATCTACGCCCATGAAGAAGGACCTAAGTCACATCACCTGCTTCAAATGCAACAACAAAGGGCATTACTCCAATGAATGTCCTGAGCTGAAGAATGGCAATGGGAGTTCTGGAAATAAGAAGCCTAACCCTTTTGCTAAGGGACAAGTGAACCATGTCAACGTGGAGGAAACCTATGAACAACCCGATGCAGTGTTTGGTAAGTTTTTGCTAAACTCTCAACCAGTACTAGTTCTTTTTGACACTGGTGCATCACATTCATTCATATCAAGGGTAGTTGTGGATAAGTATGGATTTTCTACCAAGACCCTTAGTGTGCCAATTTTAGTAAGTTCCCCGGGAGCCGAGATGATGGCAGGTTTAGGTTGTCCCCAGTTGAGCCTCGCCATTGGCAATCATGATTTCCCCACAGACCTGATAATTTTGAAGTCCCAAGGTTTGGATGTAATCCTAGGTATGGATTGGATGTCGAAGTATAAAGGAAACATTGACTGTGAGGGAAGATCAATCTCTCTCACCACACCCGAGGGGAAGAGGATCAAGTATGTGACCAAGCACAAGTTTAGAAGGACCCAGGTATATTCTCTTAAGGGGGTTAGCCTGGAGGAAGTGCCGATAGTCAAGGAGTACCCTGACGTATTCCCGGAGTTGCCCGGAATGCCACCGGACCGGGATATCGAGTTTTTGATCGAGTTATTGCCAGGCACCGGACCTATATCCAAAAGGCCGTATAGAATGCCCGCAAATGACTTAGAGGAAATTAAGAATCAAATTAAAGAGTTATTGGAGAAAGGGTATATTCGCCCGAGTTCATCACCTTGGGGAGCCCCAGTGCTTTTAGTGGAGAAGAAGGATGGATCTCTAAGGATGGTCGTGGATTATCGCTCGTTGAACGAGGTGACTATCAAGAACAAGTATCCACTACCGATGATCAATGATTTGTTTGACCAGTTGGAAGGAGCTAGTGTGTTTTCCAAGATCAATCTCCGATCGGGATATCACCAGTTGAAGATCCGTGAGAAGGATATACCCAAGACAGCCTTCACCATGAGATATGGACTCTATGAGTACACAGTCATGTCTTTCGGTCTAACCAATGCCCCTGCATACTTTATGAACATGATGAACAAGGTCTTCATGGAGTTTTTGGACAAATTTGTTGTGGTGTTCATTGATGATATTTTGATTTATTCCAAGAATGAAGAGGAGCATGAAGAACACCTACGCTTAGTCTTGGAGAAACTTAGGGAACATCAACTTTATGCCAATTTTAGTAAGTGTGAGTTTTGGTTGAAGGAAGTGGGATTTCTTGGACATGTTGTGTCAGGCGAAGGAATCGCAGTGGACCCATCCAAGGTTGAAGCAGTCACAGAATGGCAGGCGCCCACATCCGTTGGTGAAATCCGTAGTTTTCTTGGACTTGCGGGTTATTACAGGAGATTTATCGAGAGTTTTTTCAAGATTGCCAAACCTATGACAGAATTGTTGAAGAAGGACACCAAGTTCGTCTGGACGGAGGAATGTGAAGCCAGTTTTCAGGAATTGAAGAAGCGTTTGGTTACAGCCCCAGTGCTGATTCTGCCCGATGTGCGCAAGGATTTTCAAGTGTACTGTGATGCCTCGCGGCAAGGACTCGGAGGCGTTCTCATGCAAGATGGAAAGGTTGTATGTTACACCTCGCGTCAGCTTCGACCTCATGAATTGAACTATGCCACACATGATTTGGAGTTAGCAGCCGTAGTACACGCACTCAAGACTTGGAGGCATTTTCTTATTGGGAACAAGTGTGACGTATACACGGATCATAAGAGTTTAAAGTATATTTTTACGCAAAAGGAGTTGAACCTCAGGCAGAGGAGGTGGTTGGAGCTTATCAAGGATTATGATATGAGATTGCATTACCACCCAGGAAAGGCCAATGTAGTGGCAGATGCCCTGAGTCGGAAAAGTTATGTCAATACCCTTATAGCAGGAAGTTTACCTCAGGAGTTGTGTGACGATCTCAGAGATCTTCGTATGGAGATTGTTCCACGAGGATATGTCGCCACACTAGAAATTCAGTCCACGTTATTGGGAAAGATCCGAGAAGCTCATAAGTTGGACAAGGGTATTGCAGATATCAAGGAGAGAATGGAGAAAGGAAAAGCAGAAGGATTTCATGAAGATGAGTACGGAACATTATGGTTTGAGAAGCGTATTTACGTGCCCAATGACCCGGAGATCAGGAAGTTGATTCTCCAGGAAGCTCATGATTCTCCTTACTCAATACACCCGGGAAACACCAAGATGTATTTGGACTTGAAGGAAAGTTTTTGGTGGACAGGGTTGAAAAAGGATATTGCTGAGTATGTGGCTATATGTGATGTATGTCAGAGAGTGAAGGCGGAGCATCAGAAACCGGCCGGATTACTTCAACCTTTGCCGATACCTGATTGGAAATGGGACAAACTTGGTATGGATTTTATCACAGGATTACCCAGGACACGGTCAGGTTATGACTCTATTTGGGTAGTGGTTGACCGTTTGACCAAAGTGGCTCACTTCATCCCGGTGAAAACCACCTATACTAGTGCTAAGTTGGCTAAGATATACATGACCAGGATCGTATGTCTGCATGGAGTTCCGAAGAAGATTGTATCAGATAGAGGCACGCAGTTTACCTCAAAGTTTTGGCATCAGTTACATGAAACCTTGGGAACTAGGCTGGAGTTTAGCACAACTTTTCATCCCCAGACAGATGGTCAGACTGAGAGAGTGAATCAAATTCTGGAGGACATGTTGAGAGCTTGTGCATTGGATTATGGATCCAGTTGGGATGATAATTTGCCTTATGCGGAGTTCTCGTACAACAACAGTTATCAAGCCAGTTTAAAGATGGCCCCGTTTGAAGCGTTGTATGGAAGAAGGTGTAGAACACCGTTAATGTGGGATGAAGTTGGAGACCGCAAGCTATTCGGACCAGATTTGATCAAGGATTCAGAAGAGAAGGTCAAGTTAATCCGTGATAGGCTGAAGATAGCTCAGTCAAGACAGAAAAGTTATGCCGATGTTAAACGAAAGGAAGTAACGTATGAAGTGGGAGATAGAGCATACCTTCGAGTGTCTCCGCTTCGTGGCATTAAGAGATTTGGAGTTAAAGTAAAGTTAGCACCACGATTTGTGGGGCCATATAAAGTCTTGGAACGCAAAGGAGAGCTTGCTTACAAGTTAGAATTGCCCGAAGGTTTGTCTGGAGTTCACGATGTGTTTCATGTGTCCCAGTTGAAGAAGTGTTATGCAGAGATGGAAAATATTCCGCTGAGAGACACCGTGCCATTGGAGGCAATTCAGCTGGAGGGTGATTTGACATATGAGGAGAAGCCTGTGAAGATTCTCGATACGGCAGACAGAGTCACTCGTACCAAGGTTATTAAATTTTGCAAAGTTCAGTGGAGTCACCACACCGAGGAAGAAGCTACTTGGGAGCGAGAAGAGGATCTCAAGCAGGATCACCCACACCTTTTTGCTGACCAACCCGAATCTCGAGGGCGAGATTCACCTTAAGGGGGATAGGTTTTGTAACATCCCAAATTTATTTTTGGATGAGTTACTAGAGAGCATATGCATATCATTTTTTTTGTGTGTGCATTTTGGATTCTTATTTGAGAGTTTATTTGAATTTATTGAATAAAGTTTTTCTTTAGTATTTTATTTTGTATAAATAACTTATTGAAAATATTATTTATGTTTTTCTAAGATTTTAGAAATTTATTTTGTATTTTGCTATAGAAAGGGTAGACGCTTAATTAGGCACCTCTTCTATAGAAATAAGCACTAGTGCTACAAAAAATGTCGGTTTATTTTGCTAAGCACTTCCCTAGGCATCTTGCATTGTACAAGGCCTAATGATATGTGAAATTACCATTGTTGTTGCTTCGTTGCATTCCTCCACCTGCTGTACTAATTTCTTGTGTACGCCGAGGGCCTCCCACCGCTCCTCCCTCCCCACCGCTCTTCCTCCTCCTTTCTAGTTGAGGGTCGGCTCGTTCCGCCCGGCTCCTCTCCCCTTCATCTCTGGCGGTGCTGCCGGCCGGAGAGGGAGTGGGTGGGGATGCTGTGGCCTCTCTTTGCTTATCTCTAGTAGATTATATACGTCGTTGATGTTTGGCTTCTTGCCGTCGGGGTGCTCTAGATTCAAGCACGCGAGCTGCGATTGGATCTGGACGGGTTTACTTCTCCTTACTGTGCTGCTTTCTCGGGAGCTAGTTGCGGTAAGTGGAGTTCTTCTCGTCACCCATATAAATAAGGTTTTAGCAGATAGCACCATTTGTTGGGGCTTGTTTTGCGCAGAACCACAACTCTTGAATTTTTTTTGCAGAGAACATCAATATTTGGGGTAATTATTTGCAAAGAACACATAACATGTTATTAACTCGTTTGATCCTAAATTAGCAAGCTGAACCCAGGACGCGAACTAGTGCAGCTCGGGCTACATGTGCCCTGATAATTTGAAAAATTCAAAATTAATTTCGGGAAAACCTATATGAATTCTGCACAAACATGTAAAATTTCGTTTGAAAATATTGTAATATGCAGTCTGCATAAAAATAACAGAATTTCGGCCCAAATCCAAGAAAAAAAGGCTCCGTTAAAATCAAATATTTGTCAAAAAAAAATCCCATGACGCATTAGAGTATAATGGTCTGAAAATTTGCACAAATGTCCTATACATGTGTATCTATATCCATAAAAAATTTCAATTTTTTTGAACTGTTTTAATATTTTTTTTAAAAAGAGTTATTGTAGCTCGGGCTACACAAGACATTTCCGGCTGGACCCATCCATTAGAACTTCAAAATTTGTTAGTTCAAATTTTGCGGGGTACTTCATAAAATTATTTTGTATTTTCAGTTCATGATATATCTTTGTATGATATAGTTTAGACAACTATGTTTTGTGTAGGTTTTCATTACACGGTTTGATTATTTTTTAAATCAATACATCATAAAATGGAAAAATAAATTAGTTACTGAAAGTAGCCCACAAATTTGAACAAACACAATTTGAGGTCTTGGTTGGTGAGGCCAGTTTGTTAATTTGGGATTAAATGAGCTGATAATGTTTTATGTGTTTTCTGCAAATAATTACCCCAAATAGTGGTGTTCTCCGCAAAACTGTTCAAGAGTTGTGGTTTTGCGCAAAAAAAGCCCCAACAAGTGGTGTTATCTGCTAAAACCTCAAATAAGCTCGTGGTTTCTTTGGATCCCACATCGAAGTTGGTCCTGATCTGCAAAAAGGCTTCAGATTCTTCTTTAGCTTGTAAAGTCACCATGGTGGTGGATATGAAGCTTTTGAAGAGTGGATTTTTTTATTCTGCGGATCGGGTTGTGCATATCCAACCATGGCCAGGAAGATGGGCTGTCTTGCTATCTTCACCGTGGTTTCTTCTGACCGAAAGGCGGTCGTTTCTCTACCTCCCGGCCATGGAGCCAAAGGGGAGACCCTACTTCTTCTTCTCGATGTCCATCGCATGGTTCTATGGAAGCTGCGCTTCCCCAAGTGACACTGTTCCCGGCGGTGGTGAAGTTGTAATCCAGATGAAGAAGACTTGGACCCGATTGCTTTTTCCTTATGCTTGTTGGGGTCCTTTCTGCAAAAATCAAGGATCAGCTTGTAATATCTTGTCCTTTAGGGGTCCATTTGTAAGCTATGATGTACTAATGTTTCCTAATTAATATATATCATGCCTTTTATGTTAAAAAAATGCATTTACTATTTTCCTCTATATCCCGTCCATCATTCAGTACAAATTCTAATGAAAGAATCTACTGTACTGTACAACGAGTAGTTAAGTTAGAATTGATTTGGTGAACGTGTATGCAGGTTGGCAAGAGGTTGAGGAGCAAGGATGCGGACTACGCGCTGGATAGCATCGGCGGCCTCCGATGAGCCATCCCGGAAATATGTGGCAGCGCCGCCACCATCATGGACAGCGAGTTGCAGCCCAACCACAATATGGAGAAGAAACAAAGGGCCGACCTGGACTCCGTCATCTAGCTCACGTCCATTCATCCCGCTGGCGCGTGTGTGGTTCACCCCGGCGCTTGCTTGTAGTTTGCATTGAGTTTAGTGCATTTTTCTCTGAATTAATCCTTTGCGAAACATGTTTGAAGTTCAGTGCACTATAATACAGTTCCTATCTTTTATTGGTTCACTTTTATTGTTTTAGCATGAAAAAGAAGGAAAAAAAAGATGAACTAGTGGTTGACTTTTTTTGCTTCATCACACAATTTTTTTGTAAACTTTCTTCAGTTCGTCATTGTATGAATTTGTGGTTCACTTCATATAATTTTTTTTGAAAGTTGTTACTGCATTTTGGTTGTAAGTGGATCGTGGTTCACTTGCTGCGATTGGGAATGTGGCAACTCAACCTCACTCATATAAATTTTGATGGAGCTCATTGGTATTAACCATGTAGTCCTGACGAATTTACAAAAATGACAAAAAAACATGCAGTTCGCTTGTCCATTTGATGTGAAAAAAATAAAAAAACGGTCCAGTTCACTTTGTTTGTACCGGCGATTCAGTTCGCTCGAAGAAACCTACGATGTTTTGATAAATGAATCAAAAAATGTATGCAGTTCTCTCTGTTCGACAATGCATTGCGGTTGCCCAGCGAATGCAGTTCATTTCGTCGATTTTGGATCCACAAAAAAACACGTGCATTTCTGTTTGGCGATAATGCAGTGCGCTTGCCCGTCGGATGCGGTTTGGTTTCCCGGTGAATGCAGTTCACCTGGTCGATTTCGGATCCGAGAAGAACGGAGTTCCGCGTTTTTAGTAGAATCGATACAACTTTTAAACCGTAAGGAATTAGAAAGTGTGTTCTAGATGAAAATGGAGCGCCTCGACGATATCTATCCAATGGTGTATCAATTGCTTAAATCGGATAAGCCGATCAATAGAATTTATGCAAAAACGTCTGCTGCCCAAATATGGACAACCCAAATATAGACGATATCTATCCAATGGTGTATCTTACGCATCGATCGGACAAGCGTTTAGAAAGTTCTACTCTCTTCAATATCCGTCGGCGAAAAACAAAGTGTGCGCGTTTTTTTGCGGCTAGATTTCTCTCAAATTCGTAGCGAATTAGACAAAGTGTTCTACATATGGATGGAGCTCCTGATCGATATATTTCCAATGGTATATCATTTTTATCATTCCGACAAACGGTATAAGAGAAATCGTGGAAAAACTGCCGCTGCGAAAGTGTGCCGCCGCACCGTTTTTGAAACTGCTCTTAATCCGTGAAGTATCGGGGGAAGTGTTCAACATACGAAAGATTCTCCTTTTCCATACGAATCCAACGGTGTATCGTACGCTCACTTCCGACTAACGGTTAAAAACTTAGAGCAAAAGTATTGCATGTGGTTCATTTTTATCCGAGCTGCAGTGCTCGTGAGTCAGCAGTGCGGTTCACTAGCGACACGATGCAGTGCAGAAGTGTTAGCAGAATAGTTATTCTGCTAATATTAGCAGAATAGATTGGCTATATATATATATATATACATATGACTCCCATTTGGGACACCTAGATGTCCATGCACCTTGCCTACAAACAGTTGGATCATATCTTGATTTCGTTGATTAAAGAGGTTTGCATTAATACCTTTTCAAGTAAGGTATGTATTAATACCTAGAATTAATGTATATTTAGTAAATAAAGAAAACATACCTTATACTAATCAAGGTGTCGAAGCACCTAGGTGTCCCAAATAATTTACCTTATATATATATACCTTATACTAATCAAGGTGTCCAAGCACCTAGGTGTCCCAAATAATTTACCTATATATATAGTATAAGGTATGTTTGCTTCCTTTCCTAATTATGCAATTATGTGCATGAAAGTCTAGGTATTAATACATACCATACTTAAAAAGGCACATTAATTCTATGTATTAATACATACCTTACTTAAAAAACGCATTAATGCATATCTCTTTTATGAATGAAATCAAAACATGATCCAACGGTTTGTAGACAAGGTGCCTAGACACCTAGGTGTCCCATATGGGCGTCCTATATATATATATATAGAATAATAATATTACAATCGATGATAGAATAATATTCTACAATAATCTCGTACTGCCTGAGATGACAATCTCGTACTGCTTCTGCATTACACCGCCGTACTTCTTTTTCATGAAGTCGGTACTACTCTTTCCGTACCTGTGTAGTAATTCGCTTGTAAATTCTAAACCGCTAATCGGAATTGCACAAATGATATACCATTGGCAAGATATAGAAAATTATCAACTTGTTTGTATTGTGACTTTTCCCAAAATTTTAGATTTTTTATTATGAATTTTCAAAAAACAGAAATCATCACAAGCTGATTGAATAGTGTTTTCAACGAAATTTTTTACCGACTTCTTAGAATTGCGCAAATGATATACCGTTGGAAAGCTAATGAAATTTCCAAACGTTTATATGTTTTAATTTTTTTCACCCTGAAGCTCTGGATTTCTCCATGGTTTTGTTCAGGTGATGGATCTGCCACTGTGAAGTGCACGAGCTGCAAGCGTGGGCTTGATGTCCTTGAGCACACCCAGCACCTGTTACAACGTCGACCTCTTGTCCGGCACGTGCAAGCTGCACAGGTACCTCACGCACAAGCACGCCAACATATGCCGCTCATCATCTGGCCCCGCTGCTAAACCTCGGACATGCTAGCCACCTCTCAAACTTGTCACGTGCCATGTCCACCTCCGTCAGCGATGCTACGGTGTGCTCCAAACCTGGATCCACAGCGCCATCTAGTCCTTAACCCCTTCCTTCACACCGCCCTCGGCACCGGAGAACCCTCTCGGGGGGGGGGGCATTCTCCTCGGGCGAGATGCATGGCTGCTCCCTTGCCGCTCTGCCTGCGCCATGAGCCCCAACCGGTCGCCGTTGCTCGCCACAGTCGGGAGAGGGGCCATGGCAGCGTACGATGGAGGGAGGTCGGGCGCCTGCGCAGGGGAGGGGGGAGGGCGGGCGGGGGCCTGGGGGGGGGGGGGCGGAGGTCGGTCGCCGGTTCAGGGAGACCGGCAGGGCTGGCACCGATGCGGGGGACGGAGGGAGGCAGTCACCGTCACGGTAGACGGAGGGCATGCGTGCTCCATCGGGGGAAGGGCGGGCGGGCTCCGGCGCGGGGATGTTCCAGCGGGAGAGCGCCGTGGTGTGGGAGGCCGGGCGGGTGGGCGCGGGATCGAGGGAGGCCGCGCGGGGGAGGGATGGCGGGGGTGCGCCGGCGAGGCTGTAGGGGGCGGGTGGGAGTCGGGAAGATGAGAGAGAGAAAGTTGGGACGTGGGACGGTGGGATCCAGATTTTTTTTCAAGAAATTTCCTTATAGGTACTTGCCTATTGTAGAATACTATTCTACAATCAATTGTAGAATAGACCCACCCTATATATATAGAGAGACTGATACGAACCGGATCCCGATCTGTCCAGCCTCCCCACCTGATTCCTAAAAATCACCGACCGATTCCTCTCGATCCCCGACGTCGGTTCCCTCTGCTAACCTGTAGCTTCGAATCCGCCTCGCGCGAGGGAGCGACAGCGATAGCCGATGCGAGGGAGCGCGCGGTACTGGTGGCAGCGACCTCCACCTAAGCTCAAGCTTCGAAACCGCCTCGCGCGAGGGAGCGGCAGCGATAGCCGACGCGAGGGAGCGCGCGACACCGGCGGCATCGACCTATACCTAAGCTCAAGCTTCGAATCCGCCTCGAGCTCTGGATTTGATCCGCTTTGTCAAGATGGAGGCCTAAAATTCGTGGTTAGATCCTCGCTACTTTATTTTGTCCTCCCCTACTTAGCTTTGTATCTCTCACTGCTTCTTTCTCCTTTGATTCCCCCCGAATGTTTTTGTGCTTTGATTCCTAATTCGTTGTGCAGTTAGCATTGTGCTTGAGTAGTGCGTGTAGTTAGCTCGTTTGCATCCCTGTCCGGTGGGTAATGTGTATAAAATCTGAGGTTAAATGTTGGAGACAACATTCAGTTAGCTCTACGGGGCTTGTGCGGTTTGAGCTAGAAAATGCCCAGTTAGCATTGTGCTTGAGTTTTGCGTGCAGTTAAGTTGTTGCATCCACTGTTGGTCAGATGATCTTTATATAAAACTGAAGTTAGCTGTTGGAGAAAAGCGTGCAGTTAGCTCTATGGCTTCTGGTTGCATTTGCGCAGTTAACTATGAAAAACTATTTTGCGCAGTTAACTATAACCATGAAAACTTTTTTTCACTGCTTTTAGTGTAAAAATGACGCCTGATGAAGACGATGATAACCTGACTACCTGGACTGTACGTGCCGACAAGCAAAGCTCACCCGTGCAGAATGACCCGGTTTATATTTTAAATCCAGTGGTGGTGCGAACTGCAAGGTATCCGCCACAGGCGTCGATGCATAAAAAAGTTACTAGACAAAATTGCGAACCTATGCCGCGCCTGAAGATACGTGGACACCAATCATACGTCCTGCAGATAATCAATGAGGTAGAGTGTGACAGTTAACTGTATAACAATTTACTTGTTTGCGTGCAGGGAGTTTTTTTCAGATTTTTGCAGTTAGCTTTTTTTCTTCTGAAACTACATAAAAACAAAATCGTGTTTGTGAATAAATTAGGTGAATGGTGGGCCTGCACAAGACGATGATGAATGCATGGGTGTTGGCGATGAAACTGATGATCACATTAAATGTTGGACTAATATTGTTCCTCAAGATGGCTGTGAGCAAGAACTCGAGCAAGTCTTTGTTCTAAGTCCTAAAAAATGATGTCCGCGATATCCAAAAGCTCAAGAAGTACAAGTTGATGAGAGCGATGATAAGGCAGGTGAGCATAGTTGTGCAGATAACCATGCCAATGCTAGAACTGCACGTTGTTCTGTAGCACGAAAAAAATAAGAAAAACGATGTGCTACTAACATCAGCATCCGCTGCTAAACCTTCATGGAGCAAGCACCCTTGTAGGAAGCGCAGTGACAGGCGCAGTTCGTCAGCACTGCTGCCACCGAGGGATCCACTTATTTATGTTCCTAATGTCACACTGCCGTGCCCAATACAACCGGGACACTTGCCAACACCATTGGAGCAGCGATCATATACACATGTAAGAAGAACAAAAAAAGTTTGTTCTTACAAACTGCTAACATAAAAATCGTGATGCTTTGTTTTGATTTATTTAATTTTTTGAAGGGGTCAGATTTGTCGGCGCACCTAATCCCAGCACAGGATCAGGAATTCAACTCTTTTGATGATGCCTTCAACTTCTACAACATTTACGCCAAACACGTTGGCTTTGGCATACGGAAAGGGCAGAGAAATGGTACGAGGATGTACATGTACTGTGTGCACCATGGCGAATACAAAGCCTCTATTGATGATGTGGATCGTCAGTGCGATAAAGTAACAAAAAGGAGTGGTTGCAAGTCCATGATCCGTGTGAAAGAAAGGGATGATGGGACTTGCGTTGTGAAACGCGTTGTTCATGAGAACAACCACAGGCTACTTATAAGCCCTTCTGCGCTGGTCTTCCTGCATTCCCACAAGACAATAGACCCGACAGTGAGAGAGTATGTCCGAGATTTGCATAAGACCAACGTCAAGCATGCCAACATCATGGGCCTTCTCTCTTGGCTGTCAGGTGGACGCGGAAACTTGCCATTCACAAACAAGGATGTGCTGAACATGTAAGTTGAAAAAAGCGATAGCTGCTGATTACAAATATAAATTTACAATTATGAACTGGCATCTGTAGCAGTTGACGCTGCCGTGTGTGGCAGTTTAGTCGAAAAAATTATACATATCTTAAAAACAAACAAAAAAATGCCAATTGCTCTTTTGTTGCAAGAAAGCTGAATTTGCGAGGACTGATGCAAAAGACGATGTGGAGAATTTGCTTGCATTCTTTGAGGAAATGAAGACCGAAAATGAGAATTTCTTCTTTTATGTAGATGTGGGAACATATGAGCATGAGCATGGCAAGCGAATAATCAAAAATATATTCTGGTCGAATGCTAGATGTCAAGCCTCGTACGCTGATTTCGTCGACTGCGTCACATTTGACACCACTTACAAAACCAACAAGTACCATATGCCTTTGGGGTTTTTTGTCGGTGTCAACAATCATCTCCAATCGACTATTGGCGTTGCTCTGGTGGGAAACGAAAGTACTGACTCTTTCAAATTGATATTTTCTTCTTTCAAAAGATGCATGAATGCAAAAGACCCATCGTGCATACTGACAGGTTGGGGGACTTTCATTCATAAACATAAAAACCCCTTACCTACTTAATTAGAGTAGTGCCGAAACATAAAAAATATATTCTCGTACACACACATCATCTTTTTATTATTTTTGCAGATCAATGCCCTTCCATGGCGTCAGCTATACCTAAGGTCTCATCATCGCTTGTGCAGGTGGCACATTATGAAAAAATTAAAATATCACATGTCCAAGTTGTACAAAGAGCACCCGACGTTTAAAGAACACCTGGCTGCTGTTCTCAACCATCCGCTAATGCCAACAGAGTTTGAGACGGCGTGGCATCAGCTGATGGACACGTACAACTTGCAGAATGACAATATCCTCATAGGCCTGTGGGGTGAGAGAAAAACCTGGGTATCAGCATACTGGAAGGAGGTATTCTGCGCACAGATGACATCAGCACAGAGAAGAAAAAGTATGAACCATGTCTTAAAAAAGGTTTCGTCAAAGAAACACAGGTGCTGCACGTGTTCTCCAGGCAGGTGAACGAATGCATTTAGAAAATGCATCAACTGGAGGTTGAGGAGAACATTTCTTGCACGGTGAGGAAAACAACAATTTTCTAAAGCAGTTAACTTCTTGTGCTGATTGCACTTGACAAAAATATATCGCTTTGTTGCATTGTCTCGACAGAATGGTAACTAACAAAGTGCTACTATTTACATTACTGCAGGGGGTTAGAAAACCTTTGACTAGGTACCGGGTTGAGAAACAAATGATGGACGTGTACACACGTGCCGTGTACAACTTATTCCGCCAAAGGCTATTTCAAGGTGGTGCTTTCCGAATAAAGCCGTGTGCTGAGCATCGAACAAAATACTTTATGCACCACTACAATAAAGAAAGAGAGTTTTCGTGGTCAAGACACGAGTTTCAAGTGGTGGCTGATGAATAAAGTGGCGAGTATGTATGCGAATGAAAACTCTTTGATCACACAAGTGAGTCGGAGAAAAATATCACTTGCCCCCGTTGCTGTATTTTTGTTGCAAATAAAGAAACTGTCTCTCGCTTCACTAAACAAAAAAGTCTTTTGCTAAACTATGTTGCAGGGATGTTCTGTCATCACATAATGGCGATGCTGGAACACCTCTGTGTGGAAAAGATACCATATCGGTACATATTGCGATGGTACACAAAGGATGCAAACAACGATACATCTTTCAACCATAGAGACTATAGAAGTACTACCCCGGATGGTACCCTCATCCAATACCGTCGGACAATGCTACTAAATGAGACACTGAAAACAGTGAATAAAGGCGTCAAAACAGACGCGACAACAACCGACTGATGGAGTGTCTGAAACAAGTACAACTGGAGCTGGATACTCTGAATGGCGATGATGAAGAATCAAGCTGCAAAGAACGAGCATCTGACGTTGTGGACGGATGCATTCCTGAAATGTTTGCCCCAGAGAGAAGCAGAGATCGAGAAGGGAAAAAATACATGATGATCAGCAGAAAATACACCCTCACCCATCTCGAAAACAAAAGGTAGGAACAAAACAACTGCTGCAACGAAGAATGAGCCAGATAAGACAGATAACGATAATAAAAGCAGTTCAAACCCGGAGAGGCAGGAACCAGTCCTTGGGGAAAATGGGCTACCACTTGGTAGCAGGCTTTGCAGCAACTGCAACACGATAAGTGGGCACAATAAAAGCACTTGTGTGAATAAACAGCTGGAGCAAAAGCTTATGAAAGAGCATGAGAGAACATATGGTCCTATTGACAGTTCGAAAGTGAGCGCACTCAAGAAACTGCTCGCAAAAACTAAGATAGAAAAAGAAACTCTAGAAACAGATGAAGATATCATTGAAGATTGGGACGAAATAAATGACGATGATGAAGATCCCGAGCCTTCCCGATAGAAGATTCGCAAAAACAAAGATTGTGATCAGCAAAAAAAGCAGAGAAGATGCAAAAAATGCAAGAAAGTCGAAGGTCATAATTCTCGGACATGTGACGCCAAAAGAATAGGGAATGAAATTCTGGACATGACCGAAAAAATGATGGACAGCGAAGATGAAGATGTGCAAGAGAAGCGCGTCACAAGATCCAAGAATTTATCAGCGGCGAAAAAGGACCAATACCAGCCCAGGAGGAGCAGCCGGCTCAAAATCTGAAGTCGTTTTCTGTTGAAAAACTCTTGATATCGAATTATGTAACAAACCATGATGCTCTTAGTTAAAAATTATACTCCTGCAGTTAGCTTTGCTCGTCCTTCACATATTAAGTGTTTTTTTAATGATCATAAATTGATTTGTGATGCAGTTAACAATGGTATTTACACCCATTTAAAGGAATGTATTTTTTTGAAGTTAGCTTCGGTCCTCCTTCACATGTTCCCCATTTTGTGATTTAGTTAACAAAAGTTTGTGAACGCAGTTGCGGAAAAAACGAGTGTACAATATTGTAAGTGCATCTAGTGCCCCTTTGAGGTTTTGGACGGTTAAGGGACAGATGTGTTTGTGAGTATACACAGGAGAATAGTCCCTGAAGAAGAGGTTAACCACCGTTGTCGACCCCCAAAAATGTTGAGGAACATTGAAAAAATCAGTGTTTTTCCTGAAGACTAGCGAGGTGCGAAATCCTAAGGAAACAGGTTCCTGAGGCATTCAGATGATGCCGAAGAAGCCGTGCGTCATCCTGAGGCATCTCACACTGAAGCCGAAGTTGAAGCGTAGTCTACGATAAGACTTTTATACTTGTTGAGTCGTAGGAAAACACCACACTGTTGGAGGGGTTGAGGAAAATGAGTTATGTATTTCTGAGGAAGTGCTCAAATAGAAATCCTGAAGAAAACCCTGAGGAATCTTCTGTAGTAGAGGTTCAGTTCCTCAAGTGTCCGAGACCTTGCTCTTCAGGACACTGAGGAATCTAACTTCGGTTGAGGAGTCAGGAAACTGCCAGTGCAGTTTTCCTGAAGAAGAGAGAGAGAATACTTTGGACCATGCCACGTGTTGCATGGTAAGAGGCTAGAACCTGTCCAGCAATGGTCCGAAGGGTGGGCACGATGGTAATTTCGCACATGGGCATTTATGTCCTTTCACCTGTGGTTGCTCCCCGGCTATAAATAGCCGCCCCAACCCCATTTGTGGGTCGGCTGCTCCGAGAAAAAAACTAACACTTGTCATTTGAGAGAAATCCATCTCTGAGGAACCTGAAGAACCTAAGTGAGGAAAACCACCGGCCTGAGTAGTTGAGCATTTATGAGGAAGTCGGTTCGAGTGATCCATAGCTTTTTACTCTTGAAGACTGTGATCTTCCAGCTGGTGTAGAGGTCATCGTTCTGAGGAAGTCAAGATGCAATTGTGACTTCCCTGAGTGAACGGAGTCTGTGAAGGTTTTGGGAGTCTAGCTTGAAGACTCACCTGAGTCATTGGACGGAGACTGAGGACTTTAGTTGAAGGAGAATAAGGTGAAGACTATGTCTTCTGAGTGCAATCTCAGCCTCTCCAACCAGATGTAGAGTTGTCACAGTAACTTGAACTGGTTCATCAAATCCATGTCTTCAGTGCCCTGGTGCTATTTCTTCAAACTCTTCTTTTAAGTTAAGGCGCTGATGACTTGTCCTGATGCCTTCCCTTCTGAGTTTCATCAGTTCTAATTCCTCATGCATCGCATCTGTTACACTTTATCTACTTTGATCGAAGTTGCTTTCCCTGAAATATGATGCATTGTAGTCATGTCTACCTTCTGTAATGCTTTTGTACTTCTTCATTCTGTGAGTTTCCTCAATTGACTCCATTGACAAGGACCTCTGGGATATTGTTGATCAAGGCATTCCTGAAGCTACTTTGATGACTTCTCCTGAAGTTGTGAAGAGAAAATGGCAGCTCGATGCAAAAGCTCGAAGCATCATTGTTGACCACCTCAACAAGGCTCAGTTCAACTATATCAACGGTTTGGATGCTGCTAAGAAGATGTGGACGAGGCTGTTAAAAGTCAATGAGGGAGTTTCCGCTCAACGAGATTCTCGAGTTGATACACTTCGCATTCTTTTCAACAGGTTCAAGAGGCTAGAAAATTAACATGTGCAGCAAACCTTTGACAGAGTCACTGATATATCAAATGAGCTTCAAGCACTGGGTGCCACTGACATCATAGATCACGAGGTGGTGAAGAAACTACTGAGGTCTCTGGATGACTCATTTGAGTTTCTATCACTGATGATTCAAGAACATCCTGACTTCAAGATTCTCGATCCTGCTGACATTCTCGAGCGCCTCAATGCTCATGAACTGAAGCTCTCTTAGAAACGAGACTTGTACGGCTCCACCCCAAAAGTCCGAGCACTAAAAGCCAAGGCACGAAAAGTGTCCTCCGATGAAGAATCTGAGGCTAACTCTGATGATCCTGAAACTCTCAGTCGGGAACTGGCTCTCCTCACCAGAAAGTTCCAAAAATTCACGAAGAAGAATCGCTTTGGAAATTCCTCAAGATCTTCCTCAAGAAGAAACAGAGATGATGACTCAGTTGAGACAAGAAAAAGAATCTACCACAAATGAAAAAAAACTGTCCATTACATTGCTGAATGTCCTCTTTGGGAAAAGGAAGCTAAGATGAAGAAGAAGAAGAAGAAAGGAAAACATGAAAGTTCTGATGAAAGGTCAAAGAAGAAATCCTCAAGATCCTCAAAGTTCGACGGATACAGGAACAACAGTTCTCGTAAGGCTCGCGCATATCTCGGCAAAGAATTGGACTCTAAAGAACCTAATTCTGATTCTGAAGCTGAGGAAGAAGTGTCTGAGGAATCTGAAGGTGTGGCTGGTCTCGTTCTTGCTACAGCACTAGTCAGCAAGTCAATCTTAAGAACTTAAGAATCTGTCACACGCCGCAATGATGATGAGGCAGAAGATACCTCTCCCGCCTTCTGCTTCATGGCCAAGTCCTCCAAGGGGAAGACCGAATGGGTAATGGAAAGTGGATGCACTAATCACATGAGTGGTGATAGAAGCCTTCTCATGGAATCATCTCTGAGTCCTTCTTCGAAGAAAACCATCACCTTCGCTGATAAAGGTAAAAGTAAGGTATTGGTGTTGGGGTTCGGGGCAGAAAACACAAATTTTTTCTTGACCTACGATACCCAATCCCAAGACCTATGCTATGCTGATGCAAGTAACGGACAGAAATAGATCACATACCAGTATGTAGTCCGTTAAGCGGGAAACGTTCCCGCATGAACGTGGTTGGTGTAGTCGTACCGGCAATCCCCGATGCCGCGCAGATCCACGATGACTCCTATAGCCACCCGATCCTTGCAGATCGATGACGGGATTACGTCCCCGTCGGAACGTTGCTGATGAAGACCTCGCGATACGACCACGACGATGAAGTAGCACCACAAGTGTAGTGCCTCGCGGGATTATACACATACAGTATACCCGACGTCCCTCCGGGCTCCGAACCAGTAGAGCAGCGGAAAGAAGATGGATTCGGATCCCGATTCCAGCAGCACGACGGCGTGCGTATAGTGGAGAAATCCCCAACCCAGAGCAGCCTCCAAACAAGGGGAGTCCTCTCAAAGGAAGGAGAAAGGAGGGAGAGAGATGAGAAACTTTTCTCAAAAAATTCATGATTAAAAGGGCACCTCTACCCCTCCTTATATAGGCCAAGGAGGGGTGACACCCCCCCTCCACTTCCGGGGTGGGACTAATCCCAAGGGAGGGGGGTGGCGCACCAAATAAAGGGGGGTGGGCCCCCTCATGGCGCCATGGCCCATGGGGGAGGACTCCCTCTCCCCCTAATGGGCCCTATGAGGCCCATATGCCTTTTAATTCATTTTTAATTATATTTAAATACATTTTAATATTTAATTCAGATAATTAAATAATAAAACATATATTAAACATTATTAAATATATTTTGAACCTTTCAAAATACCCAGAACAACTTCCGGCCTTCATCGGAACAATTCCGGCCATCACCGGAACAATTCCGGTGTTCTCTCCAATTTCTCCGGTGATCCCGAATCAATCCTTACTGCGTCGAGTACCCTTAAGTGTAACACCCTACGGTCCGGGAAACAACAGACATGATCGAGACAATTCTCATTGATCAATGACTAATCAATTGGACCTGGTTACAATCCTTGATAGCCCCTGCGCTTCCATCGAATGAACTTTAATCGCTGTTGCATCCGTTAACCGTGTGCCTGTTCCCTTTGTCCCATGGTACTTTGCTTGTCCGAGGTTTGATCATCGGTATCCAATATACCTAGTCCGTCCTTGTTCTCAACAAACAAGTTTACTCGTTCCCGTGATATTACAACTCCGTGACCTAGTCACACGTTTGCAAACTTTATGATGCAATATCACCGAGTGGGCCCAGAGTACCTATCCGTCACACGGATGGACAAATCCCGCTTTGATCTATTTGCATACTCATTAACATATCTATTTCGGAATACCAAAAGTGCACCGTTATAGCCAGCATATTTCAGTCAGGCGGTGGGATACAAAGCAAAGCATCCTAATAGATCGTAATTACGTATGATCATTACGGTCAAAGGATCTGGTCACTACGTTATAGTTATCGCAATGTCGAACTATGTGACTTGATCACATCGCAACACTTCTGGTGGGTGTATGTCCATCATATCATTATCCAATGATACGACTCCATTGTCAACAGACGCCATTGTCTCATGATCAGGAAACCTTGATCATCAATCGCCCAATGGACTAGTATACTAGGGTTAACTAGGGACCTGGTTGTTTGTATACTACACCTGTATTAATGTTTCCGCTTAATACAGTTCTAGCATAGTATCAAACGTATTATGAACTAATGGAATATGCTCGATAAAACATATTTTATTTGCCTCTAGGGCACATTCCCAACAGTCTCCCACTTGCACTAGAGTACAAATAATCTAGTTGCATTTTCTCTGGATCATAACTCCTTATTGATCATGCTTGCCCGTGGAAGAGGTTGTATCAACGGTCTGGGTACCATTCAGAACCGTATGTCCTTTTGCAAATCATAATGTCACCTAATTTGACATTCCTTCATTATCCACTATAATGATGAGGTATATATATTTGGCGGTGAAGTGAGACTTCGTTTGCTGTGTCATAGCAATGACATATGGTGGGTCAGAGGACTTTCCCATAGTCATGCACACTTTAAACTCACTCAATCAGAAGTCGAACTTCTTAAGCCATAATATAACTCCTGCTACTTCTAAAGCAGCCACATCAATGTAGATTCAATCCTTAGTGCATTGTATGCAACTTTGATGTCTAACCATGTTTCTTTCAACTTAGGCATTCATTAGTATGATATCTCAATTTTTTCTAGGTTAGTGTCAAAACTTGAACCAGCATAACATTTATGGTCAAGTCCACTATCCTTTACAAATTTGAGATGTATCCTCAGTTCTCTTCAGACACTGAAGGATAAACTTAACTCTTTGTTCAATGATTTACTCATAAATCATATCACAACATGTTCTTACTACTAAGAACTTGGGTCACATTACGTCGAGTACAAAACTCTGGTTTTATATGAAAGAACCTATGACAAAAGCATAGAGGATCCAGCACATCCATTTCTTTCATTAACCATTAACCATTGTTCTTGTACTGAGATTAACTCAATACTTCTCTTGGATATACAAGTAAGGACCACTTCTTGACTTGTCCCATTCTGAACTCCTTCAGAATCTTATCCAGGAAAGTATTACGACTCAATGTTATTAAACACATATCTATCTTAATAGATCTTCAATGCTTAATACTTTATTCATCTTCATTTATGAACGATTCAAATAATCATTAACACAAACTGCACCATTCATAATATGTTATCCATATATGAGAATGTTATCATGCTCCCACTCAAATATGTCATGCACATATTAAGTTATAGGATAACACTCATATTGCTCCCACTCAAATATGTCAGCCACATATAAGACAAGGATAACATCCACATGGCTCCCACTTAGATATGTCAGACACATATTAAGTTCAGGATACTAACCACATGGCTCCTACTCAAATATGTCATTTACATAGAAGGCTAGGATAATACTCCCATAGCTCCCACTCAAAATATGTCGTCTACATATATCAAGTTTCAGGAAACTATTCAGCTCCCACTCAGTTTCATGCAAATGCATGTTTCCTCGATATTTTGGCTAAGTCCAAAATCCTTTGATCATTCATCAAATCGAGAATTCAGTTTACGAGACACTAGTATCCATATGTTTTTCCAAAACCTTCTGGTTGTACCAATTACAACACTTCTTCAAATACAGGATTTGAGGAAGTCACGGTATTGATAACAATCCTGGATCAATCGTAGTGAATATCCCTTTGACTCAAGCATTGCTACACATTGTAGTCAACCCATTGAATTTGTCAGAAACAATCTTTGTGACAAACCAATCTTGACGTCCCTTTGATGTTCACATTTATTCCTCATAACTCTGAAGTTATTGTGAATATCAAGTAACCTCCTTACTTGATAAGATTCAAGCAATCTTAAATGTAACTCAACATAGGATTTTATGACTCATAGTCATATCTCGTACTTAGGTCCACCATCTCTTCTTTGTAGTTCGTAGGAATGTCTTGTTCCATTAACATGACAAGTGAATCATGAATATCATTTTGCATCAAGGGCAAATATATATTCTTGAATCCTACCTTTCTCAGTAAAAGCTCCCATCAGAAAAATCATGATCATTATCATTAGTTTCTCCTCTTATTGTAGAGCTTTGCTTCCAGAACATATTCCGTTGCACTACTCTGACATTTGGAGGCAAGGTCAATTACCTTGGTTGAACTTTCACTTTTCTTCCATTACCACATTTATCAAGAACAATTCTTGACAAACACCAAACATAGCAATACAAGTTTTGCTCCTTTTGGTTCTAGTTGTGGAAGATGCATCCATAGTTGTCTAAGGATACACTACAAAGATAATTTATCTTACATAAATCAAGCTTCCTAGAAACCACAATACACCATGACATATATAGTGTTGGTTTCCACGAACTCAGATGGTTCCCTATGCTGAAGTGAGTGTTTGCATATTAAATTAATAACTCTAAACAATAATAACGTAACTTGGTAAGAGATAACTTAGACCATACACTTTTCGTAGAATATGATCACAATGTTCAGGCACGTCAATCATATTGAAGTATCTCAAGACATTGCAATTTGTGGAACAACTTTCACACAAGTCTTTATGCCCAAGACTAAGTCAAAACATTTGTCACTTTGATCAAATCATAGAGACTTGTATTTCTTGTTAATTTAATATCCATCTTTACTCTGAAATCCCTTTTGATCATATCAAATTATTTCAGACTCATGTTTCATTAGTGAATACAAATATTCATCTAAGTCCACATACGAAGTTCACGAAATAATGAAATTCACCACATGCTGACATACGATACATCACAATGTATGATACTCAACAATCAGTACACATTCCGTTTTACCAGAATGCGAGGTTTTAGTCATCTCACCTCAAAGGCATGGTTTGCATATGTCAAGAGATCAAGTAGCTTAAGACATCATCATACCATTCATGACTTAAACTGTAGTGTCATTATTAAGCCTGGATATTTCTTGGCATTGCAATATTTCTTGTAAATGATCAAACAACTATCATCAATATAAGAATAACTCATTCATAATCGTAATGTGACCATAAGAGATATCATTCATAAAAGGAGAACAACTGACTTGTTTCTCACTAATATGAATAATTGTCTTCGCGAGATGCAAGACACACTAATAAAGTCCTCATTCAAACGATCATAAAATTTATTCATATATTAATCAATTGATAGATGTAGAGGGAGAGTGTTGTCGACCATGAACTATCTTGATTACCGTCAGCACACATTGTCACCTCATCCCTTCCAAGCCACTCTCAAGCAGTAAGTTCAAGCATCGAATACTTAATCAACCGCAATTAGTGTTTCGTGGGAAAGACATTTATAACTAGTATATCAAATATACCTTCTCCGTCAATGACCATTCCTGCATTGGTTCTACTCTTAAAGTTCTTAACTTTAACCATGACCTCATGACAGGTGAACGATTCTCCTTCATCGCACAGTCTAGACATGGTCTTTGTAACTGAGAGGAAGCGGATGCAACTCCCCAGTTATCGCAAAGTAACCAGTCATTCAGTAGTCCAAGTTATACACAAGGTGTTCCATGTATCTTATACATTTTCCAAGTGTCTTTCTCAGCAGGTTATTCCTTCCACCATGGTTGAAAGAAACCCCGTCCGTATACTCATATTCCATTACTCTGATTTGTGACCAAGTGCTTTCAAGTTCACCTAGCACGTCATACGTGTTGGTTAACATGCATTCACAATTCAGATTCCATAGAATGAATTATGGTGTATTGGACAGTCATTCATAAGTGACGGTGAGTGCGATACTCATCATCATCTTCCTTGATTACGGAGTTGTCAGTTGTATCTCCTAGCAGTTCTTCGTATTATGTTTAACAAGTCATTACTAACGAGTATGTCTCTAATGGTGTTGGTACACATCAATGAAGTAAGACCCATTTACCTTAAGTTCTATCATACTAAAAAGAGCCATAGTTCTAAACATTGGTATGACATTATCTACAATGATATTTGCAAAGACATGAAGATTAAGTTCATAATATGGAGTTCATGTTTCAAAAACAATTCTGGAACTCCCACTCAGACAAACATCCCTCATAGTTTATTCTAAGTGATTACACGATCCTTGAAGAACATACCTCCCCCGTGTGACACGACCATCAGTATGTTGTTCAAGGTAGGCCATCATGCCAATCACATCATCTATGTGACTCATGCTCGACCTTTCGGTCTCTTGTGTCCCGAGGCCATGTCTGCACATGCCAGGCTCGCCACAATAACCTTAGTGAGTATATGCTGCGTATGCAAGGCCATGTTTCTGGACATGCTAGGCTTGCTCCACCCATCTCTTGTGAACGTAAAAATGTTTGACACCCGTGTGACACGTGATGCCTCCATAATGAAGAACTTTCCAGATGGTGCTTCACTAAGGAAGGACACTTTGTTGTATTAGTGAGGGATCATCCTATTATGCTACCGTCGTATATCTAACATATTAGCAAAAACAGGATGCAACATAAATCATACATGCTATGATTCCCCCCGACATGCAAACTAAAGTTGAAAACGCCTTTCTACTTTATCTTTTGCAAGTTTTACGTGGCTGCTAGGGGTTTCGAGAAAAGAACCGCTTTCTATCCTGCGAAAACAAGCCACAACACCAATCCCGCAATTGTCTCTATTACACCCCTGTCGGGGCCCTCCGTTGCAAACATCTTCGCATCGCTAATGCAGAGAGACAGACACCCCCCAGCCACTTTATATGGTACAAGCCATATGTCAAGCGTGGAACCAGTCTCGCGTAAACGCGTAAGGTCGGTCGGGGGCCGCTTCATCAAACATTGCCGCAACGCTAAATGAGTACACGTGAGAGGGTAAAAATTGAGAATTTATGCCCACATACTAGATGTGTTCTATCCGTACAATACATCTACGCATAGACTTGCTCATGATACCACTGTTGGGGTTCGGGGCAGAAAACACAAATTTTTTCTTGACCTACAATACCCAATCCCAAGACCTATGCTATGCTGATGCAAGTAACGGACAGAAATAGATCACATACCAGTATGTAGTCCGTTAAGCGAGAAACGTTCCCGCATGAACGTGGTTGGTGTAGTCGTACCGGCAATCCCCGATGCCGCGCAGATCCACGATGACTCCTATAGCCACCCGATCCTTGCAGATCGATGAAGGGATTACGTCCCTGTCGAAACGTTGCTGATGAAGACCTCGCGATACGACCACGACGATGAATTAGCACCACAAGTGTAGTGCCTCGCGGGATTATACACATACAGTATACCCGACGTCCCTCCGGGCTCCGAACCAGTAGAGCAGCGGAAAGAAGATGGATTCGGATCCCGATTCCAGCAGCACGACGGCGTGCGTATAGTGGAGAAATCCCCAACCCAGAGCAGCCTCCAAACAAGGGGAGTCCGCTCAAAGGAAGGAGAAAGGAGGGAGAGAGATGAGAAACTTTTCTCAAAAAATTCATGATTAAAAGGGCACCTCTACCCCTCCTTATATAGGCCAAGGAGGGGTGACACCCCCCCTCCACTTCCGGGGTGGGACTAATCCCAAGGGAGGGGGGTGGCGCACCAAATAAAGGGGGGTGGGCCCCCTCATGGGGCCATGGCCCATGGGGGAGGACTCCCTCTCCCCCTAATGGGCCCTATGAGGCCCATATGCCTTTTAATTCATTTTTAATTATATTTAAATACATTTTAATATTTAATTCAGATAATTAAATAATAAAACATATATTAAACATTATTAAATATATTTTGAACCTTTCAAAATACCCAGAACAACTTCCGGCCTTCATCGGAACAATTCCGGCCATCACCGAAACAATTCCGGTGTTCTCTCCAATTTCTCCGGTGATCCCGAATCAATCCTTACTGCGTCGAGTACCCTTAAGTGTAACACCATACGGTCCGGGAAACAGCAGACATGATCGAGACAATTCTCATTGATCAATGACTAATCAATTGGACCTGGTTACAATCCTTGATAGCCCCTGCGCTTCCATCAAATGAACTTCAATCGCTGTTGGATCCGTTAACCGTGTGCCTGTTCCCTTTGTCCCATGGTACTTTGCTTGTCCGAGGTTTGATCATCGGTATCCAATATACCTAGTCCGTCCTCTTTCTCAACAAACAAGTTTACTCGTTCCCGTGATATTACAACTCCGTGACCTAGTCACACGTTTGCAAACTTTATGATGCAATATCACCGAGTGGGCCCAGAGTACCTATCCGTCACACGGATGGACAAATCCCGCTTTGATCTATTTGCATACTCATTAACATATCTATTTCGGAATACCCAAAGTGCACCGTTATAGCCAGCATATTTCAGTCAGGCGGTGGGATACAAATCAAAGCATCCTAATAGATCGTAATTACGTATGGTCATTACGGTCAAAGGATCTGGTCACTACGTTATAGTTATCGCAATGTCGAACTATGTGACTTGATCACATCGCAACACTTCTGGTGGGTGTATGTCCATCATATCATTATCCAATGATATGACTCCATTGTCAACAGACGCCATTGTCTCATGATCAGGAAACCTTGATCATCAATCGCCCAATGGACTAGTATACTAGGGTTAACTAGGGACCTGGTTGTTTGTATACTACACCTATATTAATGTTTCCGCTTAATACAGTTCTAGCATAGTATCAAACGTATTATGAACTAATGGAATATTCTCGATAAAACATATTTTATTTGCCTCTAGGGCACATTCCCAACAATTGGGTCTCGGCAGAGTTGCTATCTCTCGAGACCAACACATTGACAAAGTCATGCTTGTTGAATCCCTCGGGTACAACCTGATGTCTGTGTCTATGCTATGTGATCTTTACCTCGTTGTTCTCTTCGGAAAATATGGTTGTGTTGTTTATATGGTTAGTGATAACTCCATCGTCTTTCGAGGAGTTAGGAAAGGTGACCCGTATATCGTAGGTTTTTCTAAAGGTCCTCAGGTCGCTACTTGCCTCATGGATCGAGCCTCAGAGTGTTGGTTATGGCATCGAAGACTTGGACACGCTGGGATGAGGAACCTCAAGAAACTAGTTCTGAAGAAACATGTCCTCGGGATTGAGGAAGTTATATTCACCAAGGACCGTTTATGTGGCGCGTGTGAAGCTGGAAAGATGACCAAGGCCAAGCATCCTGCGAAGACCATCATGACGACGACAAGACCTCTGGAAATGCTTCACATGGATCTATTTGGTCCTCCAAAGTATTCAAGCTTTGGAGAAATCTTCAAGCGATTCTCCCAGCAAGTCATGAACAAATACAACCTGAAGATCAAGCACATTCGAAGCGACAACGGCACCGAGTTCAAGAACATAGGCGTGGAAGAATTCCTCGACGACTTGGGAATCACTCATGAGTTCTCAGCACCCTACACTCCTCAGCAAAATGGAGTTGTTGAGAGGAAGAACCGAACACTCATCGAGATGGCTCGAACGATGCTGTCTGAATACAACACACCACTCATTTGGTGGGCTGAAGCAATCAACACTGCCTGCCACATTGTCAATCGAGTGTATCTTCATAAGTTCTTCAAGAAAACATCATATGAGCTAATGGTTAGTAATAAACCCAATGTGAGTTACTTCAAAGTATTCGGTGCACCATGTTGGATTCATGATCCTCGTCACCAGTCAAAATTTTCACCCAAAGCATGTGAGGGTTTCATGCTTGGTTATGGTATCAACTTGCACACCTACAGAGTCTACAATATCAGTCATCATAAAATGGTTGAGACTATAGATGTGTGGTTTGATGAATCTGACGGCTCACAAAGAGAGCACCTGCCACCTGTTCTAGATGAAGCTTCACCTGATGAACAGATCAAGAAGATGGATGCTGGTGACATCATTCCCGTGGACCATCCTGACGAAACACACATACCCCCTGCTCCTGAAGAACACCCAAATCCTGAAGAAAATGACCCTGATGATGATCCTGATCCTAAGGCTCCTAAGACCCCTAAAGCACCTGCAGCTGATGCTAAAGAATCTGATGAAAGTGATGATGATTCTCCTCAAGATCATCGACCTCGGCTTCCACGTGTCGTGAATGAAGTTCAAGTCGACAAAATCCTCACCGACGTCAACATACCAGGTCCTCTCACTCGTGCCAAAGCAAATCGAATAGATAACTTTTGTGGGAATTTTTCGTTTGTATCTATTTCAGAGCCCACCAAAGTTGTTGAGGCATTCCAAGAAGCGGAATGGATTCATGCCATACAAGACGAACTTCTTCAGTTCAAACTGAATGATGTTTGGGAACTGGTCAAACGTCCTGATCCTCGAGTTCGCAATGTCATTGGAACGAAGTGGATCTACCGCAACAAAATCGATGAAGATGGCCAAGTCATTAGGAACAAGGCTCGTCTTGTCGCACAAGGATACACACAAGTTGAGGGTATCGACTTCGGTGAAACCTTTTCTCCTGTTGCTAGACTTGAATCCATTCGCATCATGCTTGCATTTCCTAACCATCATAATATCAAGTTATATCAAATGGATGTGAAAAGTGCATTCCTCAATGGTAATATCGAGGAAGAAGTATATGTTGCTCAACCCCCAGGTTTTTAAGACTCGAAGAATCTTGACATGGTGTACAGATTGAAGAAACCTCTTTACGGACTGAAGCAAGCCCCTCGGGCTTGGTATGACACACTAAGAGATTTCCTCATCAGCAAGGGCTTCAAATCTGGTTCCCTTGATCCAACTCTTTTCACCAGACGCTATGATGATTCCTTATTCATATGTCAAATCTATGTTGATGACATTATATTTGGATGCACTAACAAGAAATATAGTGAAGAACTTGCCTTCTTGATGAGTGAATAGTATCAGATATCCATGATGGGGGAACTGAAGTTCTTCCTAGGGCTTCAAATTCGTCAGCAACGCAATGACATCTTCATATCTCAGGAGAAGTACCTCAAGGAGTGCCTGAGGAAATTCGGGATGCAAGACTGTAAACGTATCAAGAAACCGATGCCTACAAATGGACAACTCAGTCCTGATGAAAATGGCAAGGACTACGATCAAAAGGTATACCGCTCCATGATAGGTTCTCTTCTATATCTATGTGCATCTAGGCCTGATATAATGTTGAGAGTTTTCATGTGTGCCCGATTCCAAGCGGCACCAAAGGAATCGCATCACCAAGCGATGAAACGAATTCTTCGATATTTGGCTCACACCCCGTCGCTAGGCTTATGGTATCCAAAAGGCACGCAGCTGGATCTTGTTGGGTATTCAGACTCAGATTATGCTGGAGATTGCGTGGATAGGAAGTCTACCTCAGGAACATGTCACTTCCTCGGACGCTCACTGGTGTGCTAGTCATCAAAGAATCAGAATTGTGTCTCCCTCTTCACTGCTGAAGCTGAATACATCGCCGCTGGTGCAAGATGCGCACAACTTCTATGGATGAAGCAAACTCTCAAGGACTACGACATCAACCTGAAGAAAGTACCACTGCTATGTGAAAATGAGATTTCCATCAAGATATCTCAGAACCCAGTCCAGCACTCGAGGACGAAGCACATTGAGGTTCGGTATCAGTTTCTTCGGGATCATGTGTAGAAGGAAGACATCGTCATCAGCCACGTGAAGACTGAGTACCAACTTGCCGATATATTCACGAAGTCTTTGGATGAGAAGCGATTTAGCACCCTGAGGTGTGAGGTAAATATCTTAGATTCCTCAAATGTCCATTGAATGGACACACATCCTAACGCTTAAACAATATTGAAGAATCCTAATGTACAACACACGATGCGTCGTACTCCTCAAATCATGAGGAACTACCTTTCTAAGTGTGAAGAAATTAACGTGGAATTGACTCAAGATCCAGACGACAATTGTATGGTATCAAGTGTCTTATTCCCTATAAGGTGGGTAGCGCCACCGCCCAAATTCCTCAGGAATGATTGGTCCTCAGTTTCCTCATTTGTGTCTTCATCCTGATGCTTACTGTTTAGTCCTCAACAGCATTCACCTATAGTTCTTTGTTCTTCAAAATTTGTTTCTTCATCTAGGTGAATGTGATCGGACCCGTCTCTCTGTGCTCACTTATCCAATCTTTCTATCTTAAGTATGCGTTCATTGGAAACTCACATGTTCATCAAACTGAAGCTTTAACTTTATTCTCAAAAATTTCATTGTCCTCAGTTTCCTCAAGATGAGGGCTATCAATGTAACTTTAATCCTATCCCTTGATCGTTGCGCTTCTACCGCGCATCGTGCATATCCATCAATGAGATAACCACAAAAATCCGAACCGCCAGGGGTAATCTTGTCCAGAAAAATCGTGACCCCTTAGTTTTACCCCTCTATAAATAGCCACCACCCCCACGGTCATTTCCCCCCACACCTCATTCTCTCTCGCACCGCCGCCCTTGAGCTCCTCATGCTCTTGCGCCGTCGACATCGGAGTCCATCATCGCCGGAGAAGACCGACTCGGGTTTCCTCAGCATTCGCCTCATTTCTGGTACGACAATGTCTCAACCAGTAATTCCTCTGTACTGCACCTTCTTCAAGATTCTTCAAGATTCTTCAAGCCTCTTATTCCTAAGCAATACTGAAATCGTATTGAGACCTATGCTTCATCAATTTGATTTCCTCCACAATTTCCTCATGAACGCATATAACTGTACCCCCCTTCCCTCGCAACTTAATTCTGTCACAGGTATATGTCAGCTGAGGAATCTTATGGTTCTCATAGTCTCACTTCATTTGCAGCTCAGCTCGCACGAACAATTCCTCAGTCTCCTCAACTAAAGAAAATGGCTCCTCGTCGTAAACTCACTTATACTTCTCGTGACTTTCCCCCAGCGCTATATGAAAAACTGTATACTCCAGAATGTGAAACTGCCGGTGATCATAAGAAACGGGTTCATAAAATCAAAAGGGAATGGGCTAAAAGATAGGTTGCATATCAATGGATCAATCCTTAGCATGAGGATATGTTTGTTGTCAATCCTCCCTTGAAGACCTTGGGCATCAAGTCTCGCCCTCCTCCTGAACCGGGTGTCACTCCTCATCCCTCAACCTTGAAGACTCCTGATGACTTTCCTGAGGCTTATCAGCGCTATCGCAAGAGGACAACTCATCTTTCCAGCAGTCTGGCCCGTGACTTGGCTACCTTAGTGCAGATTCCGCCTCAACCTGCTGCTCAGCCTCAGCCTCAGCCTCCTGGTCAGCCTCGCAGAAAACCTCTTGGCATCAAACCATCGATGAAATACTCAACAAAGCCTCAGGCTCCAAGCTCCTCATGCCAACGAACCACTAGAGCTGCTCCTCCCTCAAGGCTTTGCACCGATGAGTCTGGAAGTGCACCTGAGGCTTCCACCACATTGCCTTAGCCTCAGCTGAAGACAAAGACGACCGTTCATCGAGGCCTAAGACCCTCTCCAAAGAGAACAACCATGCATGGTTCTATTCCGACCTCCTTTAGCTCAGATGACGAAGATGAGTTTGAAGATCTGGCCAGTTTTGTGGCCACTGAGGATCATAAGATTGAATATGTGTGTGCTGCAGCCAGACGCAAAGCTGAGGCCACTGGATCTAAAATACCACTTCTCCTCGATCCCAAGAAGATCCTGGAGTATATTGAAATCTGGTCTGTAAAGCCTGATACTCCTCTTGATGACCTGGATATACCCAAGGACCTCAGGTTCTATATTCAACAATTCCTCATCAATGAGATTCATCACCGAGACCTGAAAAAGCAGCTGCAAACCCAACTGAAGAAAGTCCATCGTGAATTCAACAAGAAGCCTGTCACAGATGTCACTCCTCGGGAATTCATTGAGTATCAATGTGAAGTTCAAAGGCTCACTACTGATTTCAATGCCAAATGTGCCTACATTGGAAAATCAAAGGAACACATGTCCCGAAAGATGAACAATTTAATGAAGCTTCAGCAGCCATCATCCTCAGTACCTCCTGCTTCCCCAGTGCAATATGATGCCATGCCTGAAGACTCCTCACGATGCCTCAAGCGCATGCCTGAAGCCTCACCTTCCACTCCACCTGCGGCCAAGCGGCCCGCACTTGAAGCCACTATTGAGGAGCCAATCGATGCGGCTCCTATCTATTCATCTCCTCCTACATCAAGAAATCCTGAGGCTTCCACAACACCTCCTGTTGCCTCAGGACCATATGAAACTTCTGAACGCCACCTGATTGTCTTCACCCCACCCTCCAAGGAAATTGTGACTGGGTCTGGCACACCAATCATTCCAACACCTCAGTTCCCACCTCCTCCAATCATAACTGAACTTGGGGACATGGATGTTGATATTGAGGATACTGGAACTCCTCGTATCATGGATGAGGAATATGAGTTGGACAACTCCCCCACTCACACTATTTTTTTCACTCGAGCCTCACTCCCTCACTGTTACTTAAGTGCTTCCTGATACTACTAAAGACTATGAAGACTCAGTTGGTGCATCATCTCATTCTACTTCTGATGCTGATGAACCTGAAGCCACTAGTGCTCATAATACTGCTAGTGAGGAAACCGATGATGCAGCCACTCCCACTGCTGAACCTGATACTGAGACTGGTCCACCCACAGCTCAAACTGAGGCAGAGCACATCACCAATGCTGAACCAGAAGCTGCAAAGGACAGCTCTGCTGAAAAACAAGTCACATCTCCCTCAGCTCCAGCTGCCTCACCAAAACCTGGCCCTGATGCCTCAGCGGAAGCAACTGACTCCCCACCAGTTCCTCCCTCTGCTTCAACCACACCAGTTCCTCAGGAGAAAGCATCAGCACTTTCACTTTGCCAAAGCAGAAGCAACCATTTTATCGTAACATTGAGGATGATGCATTTCCAAGCTTCAATGTTGATGCATTATTCCACGCCATGAGCTTCTTTCAAGATGGGATTCTGAATCCCTATCACTCTGCTCCACCACGCAAGCTGTTGAGATTCTGGACTGCAACTCAGAAAAATTACTATGCCTCAGTTCTCTACATGGCGCACAAGGTCTTTCCTCATAAGCACATTCCTCATCCGGATATGGAGGACATTTCGTGCTCCAACAATGCGCTGCAAGACTTGTTCCATGCCAACCTGCTTCAGTTCTTCTTCAAGTGCATACATTGGAATGAAGAGCTTGTGCTTCAGTTCTATGCAATTTTATATGTCTCAGGCGGTCCCAAGGACATCAACACTTGGGTGCTAGAATGGATGACTGAGCATCAGCGCAACACTGCCTTCGTTCCTGAGATAATTGAGATTCTTCAGCTACCTCTCTCTGATGCTTTAGTACCCAGCACTTATGGTTCTCCACTTCTGAGGGATGATCTGATGAACATGCTTATGAAGCCTCGATCCCCTGAAGCTCCTCCCCGTACCAAGTTCCTCGTGACTGAGCCTCAGTATCTGCCAAGCACTTTGTACAGAATTCTGGCCAAGTCTTTCTGCCCAATCAAGGGGTATGAATCCACTGCTGAAGAAGTTGTAGGCATCATGAAGAACATTCTGTATAACCTCTGCATGTCTGCGCCATTAATGTCTCATACTTATTTTTCAGGACAATGGTTGATGCTGCCCAGAATCCTCACATCCTGAAGCCATATGATCCGTGGCTTATGAAGCTGATTTGTGCCAAGACTGGTATCAACTTTAAGCAAGATTAGCCCAATCATCGCACATATTTGTCTCCAGTCGAAGTGCTTCAACATACTCTGGCTTCAAATGCCAAAGGCAAATATGTCTTCTATGAGGAAGTTTTTCCTGAGAATTCCCTTGGTGGAAATATAAGACAACCTCAGTCCCGTACTACTCATGAGGAGCGCACACATGCCTCAACTGAGGACACAACTCAAGCTCGCGTTGACCGACCAAGAACTTCTGATTAGTCTTCATCAGAAGGTCGATCGCAATCATGACTGGACCAAGCGTCAGATTGGCGATATCCTCAGCTACATGGCGCGTATGCACACCGCCCAAAAGAAGATTCATCAGTATGCCCATCATACCTATCAAAGACTTGATGCTCTTCTCAGTGAAGTAATTGTGCCTAAAGATCTCACCAAGCTCGGCCTCAAGAAGCCTCAAGTCTCAGATATTCGGCCTCCTCCTCAGTCTCGTCGATGCAAAACACTACCTCTGGCGATGGATTCCTTCTCTTCGGAACATGAGATCTCTCCTGAAGAAGCTGAAGACACTGCGGCTTGTCCTCACACTACAACGGCTTGCCTTCGGCCTGATTCACCTCAGCCCTGAGGCATTACTCTTGGGTCGTTAGTCGTAGTCTCTCCTTTTTTCTCATTTAATGACAAATGGGGAGAAATATATTAGTCTTCAAGCGAGTCTATATGGGGTTCCTTAGTTACAACTCTCGTTCTTCAGACTATTTTCGTAACGAGTTGCAAACTGATACTTTTGTGGTTGTCTGATACTTTTGAGTTACCTCATGATATTCCTCTAGTTCATTTTATACTCATGATATTCCTCAGCAACCACTTTACTCAGTGTTGTGTTTATTCTTCAATCATTCTACATAATGCATTGTTTTAGATAATCCTGGATATAGGGGGAGCTCCTCAAATTACTCAAAATATTTACTGCAAGTAATGTCCACATAATGTATGCATATCCTCAAGGGGGAGCATTTCTATATCCAGATAGAATGCATTGTTTTCTTCATGTTTCAATTCCTCAAAACTACCCATTTAATCCCGTTGAAGCTTTAACCTGATTGTCATCAAATCACCAAAAAGGGGGAGATTGTAAGTGCATCTAGTTCTCCTTTGAGGTTTTGGAGTATTTGATGACAAAACGGTTAAGGGACTGATGTGTTTGTGAGTATACACAAGAGAAAAGTCCCTGAAGAAGAGGTTAACCACCGTTGTCTACCCCCCAAAATTTTGAGGAACATTGAAGAAATCGGTGTTTTTCCTGAAGACTGGCGAGGCGCGAAATGCTGAGGAAACAGGATCCTGAGGCATTCGGATGATGCTGATGAAGCCGTGCATCATCCTGAGGCATCTCGCGCTGAAGCCGAAGTTGAAGCGTAGTCTACGATAATACTTTTATACTTCTTGAGTCGTAGGAAAACACCGCACTGTTGGAGGGGGTGAGGAAAATGAGTTCTGTATTTCTGAGGAAGTGCTCAAATAGAAATCCTGAAGAAAACCCTGAGGAATCTCCTACAGTAGAGGTTTAGTTCCTCAAGTGTCTGAGACCTTGTTCTTCGTGACAATGAGGAATCTAACTTCGGTTGAGGAGGTAGGAAACTTCCAGTGCAGTTTTCCTGAAGAAGAGAGAGAGAAGAAAATACTTTGGATCGTGCCACGTGTTGCGTGGTAAGAGGCTAGAACCTGTCTAGCAACGGTCCGAAGGGTAGGAACGATGGTAATTTCGTGCATGGGCATTTATGTCCTTTCACCTGCGGTTGCTCCCCGGCTATAAATAGACGCCCCAGTCCAATTTGTGGGTCGGCTGTTCCGAGAGAAAAACTGACACTTGTCATTTGAGAGCAACCCACCTCGGAGGAACCTGAAGAACCTAAGTGAGGAAAACCACCAGCCTGAGTAGTCGAGCATTTCTGAGGAAGTCGGTTCGAGTGATCTTTACTCTTGAAGACTGTGATCTTCCAGCTGGTGTAGAGGTCATCGTTCTGAGGAAGTCAAGATGCAATTGTGACTTCCCTGAGTGAACGGAGTGTGTGAACGTTGCGGGAGTCTACCTTGAAGACTCACCTGAGTAATTGACGGAGTCTGAGGACTTTAGTTCAAGGAGAATAAGGTGAAGACTATATCTTCTGAGTTCAATCTCAGCCTCTCCAACCAGACGTAGAGTTGCCACAACAACTTGAACTGGTTCGTCCAATCCATGTCTTCAGTGCCCTGGTGCTATTTCTTCAAACTCTTCTTTTAAGTTAATGCGCGGATGACTTGTCCTGATTCCTTCCCTTCTGAGTTTCATCAGTTCTAATTCCTCATGCATCGCATCTGTTACACTTTATCTACTTTGATTGAAGTTGCTTTCCCTGAAATATGATGCATTGTAGTCATGTCTATTTTCTGTAATGCTTATGTACTTCTTCATTCTGTGAGTTTCCTCAATTTCGAATTGCCTCAGTCCCGAGGAAATCGAAATTCCTCAAGAAATTTGAAAATCTCCCATTCACCCTCCCTCTGGTCGATATATCGTGCTTTCAAATGTGCTAAAACAGATAGAAAAAAGCGATATAATCCAATCCATGATTAGTTCTCTGGCTTGATATCTTGCAGTACAAAAATTCAGACGAATCTAGTATCGAAAAATATATATCTAACAATAATTCTCGAAACGCCTTTGCTCTAGAATTGTAGATTGCGCAGTTAGGATTTCGATTTCTCGCAGTTATCTTATGCCTCCTTGCCAGTTATTAGCCAGTTATGAGAGGAAAATGAAAAATAAAGCACTGCCGTGGGGAGAAATATCGAAATATAAACAACTTTGCGCTCAAACTAGGGATTACATAATAAATACGAAAATCAAATTGTTTGCTTCAAAAGGGAACTACAATAAACATGAAACGGGAACATGCAACACAGAGAGCGCAAAATGCGGGAACCAATGATTGGGTTTTTACACCCAATCAAAGGTTGTCCCTAGCCATGGCAGCCACGATCTGCTCGTCAAGCCTTTGTTTCTTGTCGATGGCGATTTCCTTGCGCAGAAGCAGTCCTTCCTTGCGGAGGAGGTCGCACTCCATCTGCAGATGGATGTTCTTCTTCATTAGGTCCATGTTGGACTGCATCATCTCCTTCGGCTCGTCTGTCAGCTTCTGAATACGATTGAGGGAACTCTGGCTAAGCGCTAGTAGCTCCTCCCTTGCCTTGACAGTGTTATCAATGTGCTCGCTGGCGATTCAAGCAGCAATGGTGACATGTTCTTCCATGTCAGCTATGGTCTTGGCCATAGCTTCGACTGTGCTCAGGTCAAACGATGGTGCTCCTTTCCCCGCCGATCCTTCACCAGGGCTGTAAGTGGAAGTGGAAAACAAGATAAAAAAAACAAAATAAAATCTCTGTAAAACATATGGTTGGATAGAAAAAGTACACATGGAAAGAAGAAAACCAAGAAGGGTTGAATCCCACGAGTGTACCTCCAGGAGGCATCGCGCTTAGCAGATGAACCAGCCATGAAAGTGTCTCCGGCAGATTGCGATCGAGAGCGCAGAATAAACCGATGGGAACCCCTGGTTCTGTATTTTGTGTGATGCGTGAAGATTGACATGGCTTCCACCTGTATTTATACACGGGGGGAGGAGTGGTCGAATGGGTGGAGACGCGTGCGGTTGAAACAAGCCGCCCCACCTCCCACGTGTGTGCAACAAAATTGCCGCAATCACCTTATCCCTTGGAAAAATAACAACTGCTTTTCCACACGATCTCTCCCGGATGCATCGCGCGAGGCAGTTAACATTAAGCCACTACATAGTTGGCAGCCCGTAGTTAACATGTGCGTAGGGAACGTGAAACGTCTGGTTGGCAGCATGCAGCCGGAAGCGTCGCGTCGCTTCACCAGCCCATCGATGTGACTAGTCGGGCTCCTTGGCAACTGCGCCGTCGCCCACTACTCCATCCCCCACACGCCTTCCACCGGAAGATAACTGCCTCTTCGCTACTATATCAATAAAAAAACCCTCCCCACCTCCAATCCTTCACCGCCTGCGAACGCCAGCAATCTCTCCTCTCATTGCCCACTAAAAAATCCACTCGTCTATCGCCCCACCACCGTCGTCCGAATCCATGGAGATGCAACCCTTACTCGAGTTCGGCTGGCAGGAGACCATCGAAGACCACCTCGGGCTCAAGGTGTACGTCCTCTACACCAACATCAGCGACAAGGCAGCCGAGTGCATCGACGACCTTGAGCGCTTCATCGGCGAGGAGCGCCACAAGGTCGTCGGCCTCGACGTCGAGTTCACCAAGGTCCGCGGAGGGGAGTAGTACATCGCCTTCGTGCATCTCTCCGTCCGCAACAATGTCCTCGTCTACCATTTCTGCAGAGCCAACACGGAAAGACCAAGGCTGCACCATTTCCACCTCGACAAAAGGTTCAACTTCGCCACCGTCGACAACACGCAGGACGAGAGGGTTCTGCGTAACTCTGTCTTACATGTGGCCAACCTCCTCGACATCCAGCAATAGTGGAGGGTGGCGGGCTCGACGAAGAAGCCCTGGGAGAGGAACAACCTCGAGGAGCTTTCTGAATCCATCATCTGCCCTTCCTACAAAGGGATGAAGACAACTATGACTAGGCAGTAGAAGGCTCGGCTGCACGACACCTGGGAGAAAGAGCTCACGCCGTAGCACATCAAGTATGCGGCGATGGACGCCTTTTGCAGCTTTGAGATGGCTAGGTGCATGTTCACGATGCGTGAGTGCATTCGTCCACTGCCCTATGGCTCTGATGTCCATGGTGAGGGGCCTTCAAGTGCCAGCCGCAAGAGCCGCAGGACTTGATGAATTACTACAACGCGGTTAGCAAGTGGCCAAGATCGCAGTTATTTGTTTCATTTTGCTGTTCTAGATCTTGTAGCCTATTTTTCTTATGCTTTCTAGATCATGTTTCTACAGTTAATATTATCCACTATAGTAGGACTAAAAGTATGCGTGTTTGATATCCCCCCGATATGTTAATATTGCAGTTAGAAGTACATCTCCTCTCAGTTATTTTGTTGTTTGGCGCCGCAGTTAAGAGAAAAAAAATCCTCTCAGTTAGCAAGTGGCCAGGATCACAGTTATCTGTTTCATTTTGCTATTCTAGATCTTGGCCATTTTGCTTATGCTTTCTAGATCATGTTGCTGCAGTTAATATTAGTATCCACTGTAGTAGGACTAAAAGTATGCGTGTTTGATATCCCCCGATATGTTAATATTTCAGTTAGCAGTACATCTCCTCTTAGTTATTTTGTTGTTTGGCGCCACAGTTAAGAGAAAAAAATCCTCTCAGTTAGCAAGTGGCCAAGATCGCAGTTATCTTTTTCATTTTGTTGTTCTAGATCTTGTAGTCTATTTTTCTTATGCTTTCTAGATCATGTTGCTGATGTTAATATTAGTGTCCACTGTAGTAAGACTAAAAAGTATGCGTGTTTGATGTCCCCACAATCTGTTAATATTGCAGTTAGCAGTACATCTCCTCTCAGTTATTTTGTTGTTTGGCGCCGCAGTTAAGAGAAAAAATCCTCTCTAAGTTAGCATGTCTCTACGATATTTCATGCTAAAATTGCAGTTAATGAAATATAAAACGCTTTCACACAGTTAGGATGTTTTTGACATGCAGTTATCGCAAAAAAGAGTGTATCTCACCTAATTTAGGCCCCTTTGCATAGAGCAGCAGTTAGTACTCAATTCTGACGCAGTTGGTTTGTAGAAAAACATACTTAAACCAAAACATGCGCAGTTCGTAACTGTACCAGAAAAACAAATCCATGGACAACAAACAATAAGTGATTTACTCTGCTCCCTCACGACTTAAAAATACATCGCAAAAAAGATGTCTCAGTCGAACAGTTTCTTTACAGAAGACATAACTTTCCTAAAAAACCCTGCTAAATCAGGATCTAGCTCCCTACATAAGTCATAGCTATGCTGGAAAAGACTGCGAACCAAGATCTAACTCCTTCAAACAATCTGATAGCTGCTTCGGCCAATGTTCAGGGCGGACACCATTGATTGGGTGAAAAAGAACATAGAACAAGCATTCAGCCTTCGAATCGACGGACCTTTGCTGCAAAGAAAATCAAATAATGAACAAATGAAAAATATAACAAAAAGGACAACTAATGAAAGGGGGTAGTGATGATTACATCACACTTGTATAGCTTGTGTACAAGCTTTAATCCATCGTAGAGCTCCACAGCTTTTAGCATATAAAAGCCACATTCATTGTCGCCTTGCACAGGAATTGGTGAGTATGTGCATCTCTCTGCCATTTTCTCCTAATCAGGTTGTTTTCACTGATTTTATCGATCTTCACCATAAAACTCCATCTGTGCAGTCATCCTAGCCATCTGCGAAAAACATGGGCAGAGAAGGGGACATGAAAAAAATATCAGAAAATTTGATTTATAGGTTGAAGAATGACTTAAATAATTTTGGATAAGTACGAAATCTTCCATACAATCTCCATGCGCTCCCCATGGAACCTAGACTTTGAAATAGAACGCCCACTATATCTCCACGAGTCATGGATGTCAAGTGAATCTTTGTATTTGTTCATCGTGTATAGGGTGAAATGGTTCTGGTTCCAATACGGCAGCATGATCTGTTTTGCCCAGTTACATAAAAAAAGAAAATTATGAGCTAAACAAAGAATGCAGTTAGCAACCTCTGCGCACTCAGTTTGTGTGGCGAAACAAAAACTAACTCACAAGATTTGCACCAAGGAGATCCTCTTTTATCTACGCCTTGAACTTTCTAGCAGCAAGCTTGGTAGTAAGTGCAGGCCTCAACATGATCTATCCGTCTGAGTCGCTTGGTCTTGGGTACGGGTCAATATCCAAAAGATAATAATACATGACCAAAACAGGGAGAAAATGCATATCAAAGAATTGCTGGAAACAGAAAACCGAAACAAATGTTGTGAAAAAAAAGATTATTCATACCGTGATGACGTACAGACTGAGCAACACCCTCTCTCCAGATTTATACACGTGATTAGTATCAGGGCTACCCTTCAAGTAATTTATGACAAGATTAATCAACTCAGTGTCGATGCATCCGCCTGGCCCAAAACAAGTGATCAGGTAATTCACGTCAACTAAGAATTTGTCTTCACCATCTGGAGGAGTACACTTGAAAAGAGGGGACCTACAGGAAAATACAGTGAGAAAATCGGCTTAATGAAAAAAATAAGAAATCTAGATAAAACAGAAAAAAAGTATCATAAGAAGTATACAATTCGGACTCACGATCCATGCTCTTTGATGAACTTCTGGCTAAGTATGACATTCAAAATTTTCCTTGCAACAGTTGGATGTGAGAATAATGAGGGCCTGTGCACAGGCACATGCATCCTCAACTTTGTTGACAATGCAACTGGTCTCTTGTTTGACACCACCAATGAATCTTCTGTTGTTTTGCTTCTTGTCAAAACTTTCCTCTTTGGCACACGAAAAAAATCATCATCACTTATGGAGATTGGCGATCTCACAACTGGTTTGCCAGATCTAACAACTTTTGATAGCAAACTCTTTTTCGGTGCCATTGGCATAAAAGGATCATCATCACTATTGTCAACGTGCTAAGCATCCATCGGTACAGCCTTCATCGCCGCCTTTTTTGATTTCACTCTTCCTTTCTTTACTTTGACAACTTCAACCAACTTCGAAATGTCCTCATCCGATATAATAAGATTTTCTAGTGTCTGGCACTGACTCTCAAAAAGGCTGAACCTAGGCTCATCTAGCCCCAGATTTCCATGATATCCCAAAACCTGTTGGACATTGCCATCAAACACCCCGCAAGCAATCCACCTGTACAGATTTTGCACCCTAACCATGTATATGCCATCTTTCGAGAAAGCAGCGTGACTCTCGCTGTCCTACGTCTCAAGCAACTCAATCATGAAAAACCTGCAGTCAGTGCTGCGCAAAAAAATGAGCCACATAAAACTATGTGAGCCATCACAAAAAAAAGAACCACCCATACAAGAAAGGAAAAAATCAAGGTGGAAGTTAGCTTAAAAGTAGCCGTGCAGTTAACAATAAACATGCGATCTCCTCAGACCAAATTAAAAAGGAAGTTAGAAGTTGTGAGGCATTTAGGTTAAATAATGCAGTTATGTGATAAAGCAGTTAGGTGTTCCGCATCATCCAGTTAAGTGTGCGAGCAGTTGGGTTTGAGTGCATAAGGGACTTGGAAGCAGTGCGGCAGCTAGGGTAATAAAATGCATTTGGGGGGGAGACCCCCCAACCCCCCTTTCCATCACTTAAATAACTAAAAAAATCATCAATTAAAAAAAGGCAGTTAACTAGATGTTGTATAACAGTTAGGTGTTCCACCAAATGCAGTTTAGTGTACATCAGTTAGGGGTGAGTGCACAAAGGGAAGTTAGAAGTTGTGGGGATGTTAGATAAAATAATGCAGTTATATGAAAATAGGTAAAAAAGAGGTTACAATTATCTTATGCAGGAACTAAAAAATAAATTGACAAATGGGGGAAATTATGGGTTTTCTTGCTCCGGCATGACAGCATGGTGCAGCCGGAAATGGTCGATGTTTTCCCGTGATAACTTATTCTTCTTTCGAATCGACGATCATGTCTTCCACAACTGTTTAATTTTCCTCGCCATCAAGTTTATGATCTTAATACCATGTTCGCTTCCAGGTCCATAATAGGAGTCGAGCAGCTTGAATCGTTGATGCTTTATGTTCAATGCAACAACACAATAATGGCCGCAGCCAAACTGTTCAGATGAAGGGTCGAACACGCCAAAAAGAACAATTTATTTCTTGTAAAGCGGTTCCTCAGCGTTGGCACAAAAGAATTTGATTAGATGTCTGTTGTCAAATGACCCTTTCCAGATAGATCGCTGTGCACGCACAAAAAATTTCATAGATGGACGGTCAAACATTGGTATTGTCTGACAAAAAGTGAAGCAAAACAGAAACTTAACAGGAGTGTAAAAAACTTACCGAGATGTGGAATGGAGCTACCATCTTGGGCGAGTCCTTGTATTTACAATGAAGCATGTGAATTCCTACAGCTGCGACAACAGTGTTCATCATACCGCCCACCCTAAAAGACTTAGCGACTTGTCCAATGGTTTCTTAACAAAAATCATTATCAAAAAGGTTGACGTCTCTGTTACAGATAAAAAACAAAAAGAAAAGAAATTGTTTTCATCATGATTTATCGATTAATGAGTGTGAAAAAAGTATATAAAAATACCAAACTAACAAAATTAGATAGCATATTGTGTACGTACTTTTTGATCCTATCCTTCCTTAACCGCAAGACAGCATATTATAAATCTTTCATCCATTGCACGACTTTCGGAGTTGCTGGAGTGTACGAAGTAGATACAGTTTGAGACGATTCTGCAGAAACAAGAAACATTTAAAAAAACAAGCAGTTATCTTATGGGCTTAAAGCAGTTAGCTGCACCCCCGAAAAGACGTCACCTAAATCGTTCTTGCGCAGCTCATAGTCATCTCTCTCCGTCTCTTCAGATGAGCCATCTGCTCCCACATCTTCAAATTTTTCCTCAGGTTGTTTCTGCGTTTGGGTAAAATGGATCGGGAGAGAACGTTCATTTGAAACTATATCTTTCAACTTCGCAGCTAGCTCCTTTGTAACTCCAGCAGGGTTTCCAGGCGCAACCAAATGGGAGGATGTTCCAAATACTTTCTTAGCAGCCCTGAAAGCATTCTCTAACTGATCTCCTTGAAATTCAGTTGAGTCGTGTAAAACAACATCTTCTTTGTGGACTCCAGGAATTTCAGTAGCGGAAACGGGTTCAGGTGCGGCTGCTGTGGCAGGAACATTAGCTATGTCTTCCTCCATGAATGCTGCACTTGACCTGACATATTTTCCAAAGTGCTCTGCTATAACTTCAATTGTGTCATGTAATACATCATCTTCTTAAGGACTCTTGGAATTTCATTAGCGTGAAAGGGTTCAGTTTTAGCTGGTGGGGCGACTACATTGGCATCTTCCTCCATGAATACTGCACTAGCAACACCACCTTCTTTCTGTCATCCTTGAAGAGAAGTTGCAGGTACGCCAACGGATTGATCTATAGGAATCCCTGCGCTTTCAGTAGCGCGCGCAACTGCATCTTCATGCTCACGCTCTCCAACGCCAGGTAGCTCGACAGCGACAGGCTTCTTGCCAGCATCTATTGCAAAATCACCCGCATCAGCTTCAGTAGCAGCTGCGTGAATTGCAGGTTGGTTTCCTTCAACATCAGACATAACAGCCGCCCCCTAATAATAATGAACATCAACTCGCTTGCCTTTTGAAAGATCAATTGCGTCTCCGGGGACTTGATCCACATCGTCATCTGATTTTCCATGTTGACCTGCTCCAACAACCGCATCTGCCATGTCATTAGTATCGGCACTGAAATTGGGACCCTCAACGCAATCATCACCAAGAGGACCCCTTCATTTGCGCCGTCAACTATATCATCGTCTACGGGTGCCGTAACAGGAGAACCTTTTTAAACAACCTTTTAAAAAGAAAAATATAAAACACAATAATGGTCAGTTGATGTAAAATTAGCTATGCGTTGATGTGTAGTTAATGAAAACGAGCAAAAACATGAGAAAAATAAACACACCTCCTCGCGCTCATGAGCGGCCTCCGTATCAACCTGAGCGGCCACCATATCAACCTGAGCGGCCCCCGTATCATCCTGAGCGGCCTCCGTATCATCCTGAGCGGGCGCCGTATCATCCTGACCAACATCCGCATCAACCTGAAAGATATAAAGTGAGCTATGTGTTGATGTGCAGTTAATGAAAACGAGAAAAAACATGAGAAAAATAAACACACCTCCTCGCGCTCATGAGCGGTCTCCGTATCAACATGACCGGCCTCCGTATCATCCTAAGCGGGCACCGTATCATCTTGACCAGCATCCGATTCACCCTGACAGATATACAATTAGCTATGTTGTTGATGTGGAGTTAATGAAACGAGAAAAAAAAAGAGAAAAATAAACACACCTCCTCGAGCTCATGAGCGGCATCCGTGTCATCCTCAGCGGGCACCGTATCATCCTGACCAGCATCCGCATCAACCTGACCGGCCTCCAAATCATCTACTCCATGATCTGAAATGTGATTGTTGATCCGACTCAAAATTATACGGTCATCAGGTTTGAAGTCCTTGCAAAATGAATCTTGTTTCTTATTTAAATCAGTATAAGCATTCCGGATGTGTGACGTTGCATGCAGCAGGCTCCCAATGATGGCAGCGTCATGTGCTCTAGCTTCCTTGATTATATCTTCGCTTTCTGCATGCTCTTTAGGGCAAATGCCAGCAAAAAATCCCATCCGATCAGACGTCATGGGTACCTTGGTAGCTAACTCAATAACCTTGCACAATAAGTCATCTATCTTCGCAAAAACTACAACATCTTTGTCGACATTATTTTCTTTTGGCATATTAGAAAATTCAGTTTCAATATAGCTGCCACCAGGCTCACTCTGAATATTGGGATTAGGAACAGGATTCTCAATGGACACCGTCTGGCAGTACGCTATATGATTACGAGATTTCCACTATTTTTAAAGTTAAAAAACAGACAGTTAGCTTTAATGAACAAATTAGTTAAGTATGAGTTTAAAAATTAAAATACTTTTAAATCAAACTAGCAGTTACACCTCCCCCCTAGGATGTATAATAGGATGCATAAAACAGTTAGGTATTACGCCATCACACAATTTATTTTGAAAAATGCAGCTATGTTTACTATGCTTGGGGGAGTAAAAAAATACACAGTTAACTCAGAAGTGTGCAAGAGTTTGGTGTTCAACTAATGGTAGTTATGTCCACAATAAAAAAAGTCCAAATGTCTTACTAACAAAAATGCAGTTATGTTAAGATTTGAAAATAACAAACAAGCAGTTAAAAACTTTCGCCTAATTTAAAATCAGAAACTAACCCCAAGTTTTCCGAATACACGAGAGTCCAAATCTTTTCCGCCCTTCTTTACAATATCTTTCAGGTAAATTGAACTCAACAACTTCTCTGTCAGAAAATTTGCGCGCGGCACATCTACATGCATGACTGACAATCCTTTTGAGAAGCAGCAATCAAGATACATAACCACAGGAAGTACTCCACAACCTTCTGGACCAGCTTGAATAATATTTGTGTCTTTCCATATCACAACAGCACGTTTCAGCTCATCAACTACTAACTCACATAAATCCAACGTTGCCATATCAGTAAAAACAATACCGTCCAGCATCCCGACCTCTCTGCCAATACGAACATCAGGGCCTGGGCATATCATTTTGGAAAAAAGGATGGCACAAAATACTTTGACAACAAGATGGTCTTTGGGAATATCCTCAACAAGCAACTTCAACGCATTTCCCAGATCTTCAGTATCAACTACAACAGCCTTACTAAAGCCCAATTCAGACTTAAACCTAACCATTGACTCATCATGCCCACTGTCTACTGGCCTAGGAGCAGTATTATCACCCATAGGGAATCTGAAAACCTGATGAACAGCTTCTCTCCAAATTGTGAGAACTTTGTTTGGGCCACAATCAATGTGCATTGTATTTGTGTCGATTTTCTTCATCAAGTAGCAGATTAGAAGATGGGACACATTGCCCTTCAAAATCCAGTCGAAAACACAACCGAACCCGGCATTTCGGACAATGCTTTCATGCCGTGGCTTAAGCAGAGCCGCAACCTCATATACTTCTCCCAATGAACAGCGGTCAGTTACATTTAGCCTCCGAGAGGTGCCAGCATTTGATGACACAACTTTTCCTTTCCTTTTCTTTGGACCAGTTGAACCAACCTTACGACACACCTTCTTGACACTGACCTGGAAAGAGAAATAAACAAAAAAAGCAGCAGTTAGCTAATACACATAGTGCAATTTTTGGAAGGCCAAAAACACATATTTACTTCTAAAAAGGAGAAACAAAAACATACATTAATCCCGTCTAGTACGCTAACAAAATCAGTCTAGTCCCCGCTGACACTTCCAGGCTCGTGTATATCAAAACGTGCACGTTTCACACCAGCTTTGGTGTTTCGATCAACCCGCTGACTCGCTGCCACACTAGCTATGCGTGGACTTCGACGAATAGGATCAGCCTGATCATTTTTAACCTTCTTGACAGTCTTCTTAGCCTTCCTCTGGCTAGAAAAATCTCTAAGGTCAGAGCCAGTATGTAACAACCCAGATTTCACAAAAATTAAAATTTTTGTTTTCGGTGTGAATTGTTTGATTGTCTGATTTGTTTGCGGTGTTTGCATCCCCGATTTATCGATCGGCGATTATTTTCCCCTCTTATCTCGTACCAGACGGAGACCGACCCTTGCCACCCTGACTCTCGACCTTTGCGACACCGGGATTCACCCGATCACCGTCGCAAAAACCGCACAGGACCAGCCGCAGCCAACGAAACGAAAACCCCGTTTAATAATTAAACGGATTATTTTTATAGCGCGCCGGAAAGTGTTCTCGGAACGGTTCCACCGCGAGGTGAACGCCTCCGGCTCGACGCGCTGATCGCGCAGTTCGAAGTTTTACCCGAATCGAAGGTACTGCGGACCCCCGGCGGTCAAAAACGTGAGCACCGCGCGCGCGAGAGGAAAACCGGAGATGTTTTTGCAAACTGCCAGCCACCGGGGCTATATAAAGACCACCACACTCCCACCCATTTTTAGGGTTTCCCTAGCACAAAAATTGCAGCCACCCCCCTAACAATGCCCCCAATTTTGCAATTTTGCCCATTTTCCCCAAAAACCTAACTCCCTGCGATATGGACCGTTCGATCGACCGATCCAACGGCCCAGATCCACCCAGCCACCCAGTCCATCTCTCTCCTCACCTCCACTGACCGTGCGCAGCCGCCGCCGCCTCCACCGCGGGCTCGCCGCCGGCAAGCTGGAGCGCCGCCGGCCTCCCTCTCCTTCTGTAACAGCCCAGATTTCAGAAAAATTAAAAAAATTGTTTTCGGTGTGAATTGCTTGATTGTCTGATTTCTTTGCGGTGTTTGCATCCCTGATTTATCGATAGGCGATTATTTCCCCCCTCTTATCTCGTATCGGACGGAGACCGACCCTTTCCACCCTGACACTCGACCTTTGCGACACCGGGTTTCACCCGATCACCGTCGCGAAAACCGCACAAGACCAGCCGCAGCCAACGGAACGAAAAACCCCGTTTAATAATTAAACGGGTTATTTTTATAGCGCCCCGGAAAGTGTTTTCGGAACGGTTCTAGCGCGAGGTGAACGCCTCCGGCTCGACGCACCAATCGCGCAGTTCGAAGTTTTACCCGAATCGGAGGTACTGCGGACCCCCGACGGTCAGAAATGTGAACACCGGACGCCCGAGAGAAAAACCGGTGATGTTTTTGCAAACTGCCAGCCACCCATGCTATAAATAGACCACCAGCCTCCCACACCCAATTAGGGTTTCCCTAAGCCAATTTTGCAGCCACCCCCCTCCACTTTGCCCAGATTTTCGCATTTTTGCATATTTTCCAGCCAAACCCTAGCCAGATCAGATCTGGACCGTCAGATCGCCCGATCTGACGGCCCAGAGAGCTCCCAGCCTCCCACCTCTCTTCTCTCTCTCCTCCCTCCTCCATGCCCGCAGCCAGCCCGCACCCGAGCGCCGCCCGTGGAGACCGCAGCCGCCGGCCACTCCGGCCAGTCCGGCCGCCGGACCTCCCTCTCCCTTCCTCTTCCCTCTCCTCTGGTCTCACCCCCTCCTCTCCCCCGCAGGACCGCAGCCATGGCGCCGCCGCCCGGAGCTCCAGGAGCTCGCGCCGCCCCTGCAGGTCTTCACCGCCGCCGCCATGGACTCGCCTCCGTCCGGACCCGGGCCGGAGCCGCCGTCCCGCGCCTCCTGGACCCCTCCTCGTCGCCCTCTCCCGCCGTCGGCGCCGCCTTGCCGTCGGGAGGCCGGCCTCCGTTGCCGCCTGCTCGGGGAGCCCGAGCCATGGAGCCGGCTGCCTCGCCGCTCCAGCGCGCCCCGTGGGCCGGCCACGCCCCCAGGCGGCCCAGCGCGCCACACCAGCCCAGGCCGCAGCCCAAGCCTCCAGGCCTCCCAGGCCAGTGGGCCACGGCCCAGTAGGTGAGCTGCCCGTTTTTTTTTTATTTTTTCTGTTATTTTTTTTAGTTAGTTGGGCCCAGTAGATTTCGGCCCAGTTAGTTTTTTTTTCTGTTAGTTGTTTTTATTTATTTAGACAGATTAGTTGTTCTTTTTGCGGTAGCTGTAACTTTTAAACCGTAGCTCCGAATGCGACGATTTAAATATGAAACTTGCTTAGAATTGTGTCTAGTTTACTAATTTGTGCTCCTTTGCCATGTTTGACTTTGTTTACATGCTGTTTGACTGCTAATTACACTGCCTGCCACTGTAAACTGTAACTGCAATAACTTTTTATCTGTTGCTCTGTTTAAATTGTTCTTTATATGTAACTTGACTAGAATTGCATGTAGGTTGTGTTTATGCTGTTCTTGCTTGCTAATAAAAATAATAAAATATTGTTTAGGCAAAACAGTACCAAATTCCATTTTTATCGTGGGGTCCGCAATAGTTTGCATGTCTAGGATTTCACCCCACTTAAATTGACTAGCTTAGGTAGTTTATTTGTGCCTCACCCTTGCAATGTTTGAGTGATATGCCATGCTTGCTTGAGTTGCCATGTTAATAACCGTTGTTTGGTCACCTGTAGCTAAACAACTTGAACCACCGTAAACGTGCGGTATCGTCGTGTGTGACAAGTACTCCACTTAAATCGTTAGTAACCGCTCTCGATGGTAGGTGCGGTGTCTCGTGTTGCTTCTTGTTGATGCTTGCTCGTGTTTGCCTCGTAGTAATAGAGTGTTTGCTCGTTGATTGCTTTCCAGTGTTTACTTCTTGTGTGCTCCCGCGGGTACCTCTCGGAGACGATGCGAGCTTGCGATCAACTACACCTTCGGAACCCGACTTATCAACAGGCAAGGACTTGCATTACTTATGATCCATTCTATTTCAACCAGCGGTTTGCATGCTAGTATAGGTTAGGTTCGATGTTTGATCCTACCACATGTTTACAGCCTTTTTCAAATCGATACAGCCATGTCCCCTCCCAGCAAACCTTGTACTGCTATGTTACTATTGCTCGTTGCTCAGCCCCTGCTTAGTATGCATGCTTAGGATGCTACGATGTTACCCTGTTACTCTTTGGGTTGGGATATCACCTGATTATTATATTATTGTTGATGATATGATTATTATTAATGTTGACTATATTCGACGAAGGATGGAAGGTCTAGGCTATCCCGCCCCGACGCTTTGTTCCATTCGAGTCACCTAGGATCCGAGTTCCGGGTATTGGTTTTAAGACTGAGCGTGCCTAACCGCGTGTGGGATTTTATGGGGTCCCCTTTTCTTACCTATCTAGCTTCAAACATTTCTAGTGGTGGCCCAAGCTGATTTACCATTTGAAAACATGCATATATATCTTGTCGGGTCGCTCCTAGCAGATATCTTATAAAATAACCCGGGCCAGTGGAGACATAGTTCCTCTGTTGGTCCACACCTGGTGAGCTAGAGGCCTGCCCACATGTGAGGGGATCAGTTACCTCGACCTTAGCCAGACGGAAGAGTCCGATCCGAGAGCGTGGCCAGCTTTTGGATTGGGTGTCGACTCCCCGGGGGCCACCCGGATTTGTTCGTTGTTAGCTAGAGGGACCTGTCATTTCGGATCTCTTGGAACTAAATCATAAAATGGTTGCCTATGATGGGTAGCAACTGAGAGTGATGGACGTGCGTGCGGAGCCTCGTAATGGGCAGTTGGTACACCCCTGCAGGGTTAAATCTTTTCGAGAAGCCGTGTCCACGGTTATGGACGACTTGAGACCTACTCCTTGTTCATAGACAACAACTGAGATAATCTTAATACAACTTGATCAACGCGTGTGTGTGCCTTGACTGCTTCTTCTTCGTCGGGATACGAAGAGGAGGACAAGGATAGGATAGGTGTTATGTTTGCGTAGTAGGTGGGTAGCAAGACTTGTTGGAGGCGATTCCTCCTCGAATGCTTGGCTTTTTATCTTATTCTCTAGATCGTTAGCCACTTCATACATGCTAGTGTGGCAGCAACCTCACCACTTACCACATCCTTACCGTAAACTACTAGTTGTCCTAGAATGACGAGTGATGAAGTCCTTGCTGGGTCAGATGACCACTACAGTTGGATGCTGAGTACCTCTGTACTCATGATACTACACCCAAACTCTTTTCACGGTTATGATCGACAACAGGTATGGTGATCGACGTTTCACGTGGAGACTCGACGACGTCTAGTTAGGCGGATCCCGGCGGAGGGCCTGGACCCGTGTGGTTATGGGGATCGATGCTTTTCTCTTTTCCAGTAGGCATTTGCTTGTAGTCTGTATTCAGACATGTATCTTCCGCTGTTGTATTGTATTTGAGGCAGTTGTATGCCGATTGTATGAGATGTTGTATCCTTGTATCTGTAATGTTGTGATATCATGTTGGAAATCCGGGGCATATGGCTTTGTCATATGTCGCGGTGGGTCCGATATGTGCTTCGTCCTCGGGTTCGGGCGGAAACGTCCGAATCTGAAACAGTACCGCATATCGGGCCTTACAACTTGGTATCTGGTCCGATATGTGCTTCGTCCTCGGGTTCGGGCGGAAACGTCCGAATCTGAAACAGTACCGCATATCGGGCCTTACAACTTGGTATCAGAGCCTTACCGACTGTAGGATCCCCTCTCTGGCCGAAGTCGAGTCTAGAAAAAAACTATTTTGTAGCTACTAAGTTAGTTATCGGAGAGTAGGAATCTTTTTACTCCTTACCCTTGCTCTGGTCAGGACAAGTGTCGTAAGTGTTTTAATTCTCACCTTACCCCCTTCAAACTTTAGGATCTCGAGTGTGTGGAGTTTCGGAACCGTTACAATGCCTTGCTTGCAGCATATTGTCTCGATTCCGAGCTCAGGTGGGAATTCCTGTAGTACCTTTAGCTTCTCCGATTTCGGTTATCATCTGGGTCGTCCTTTGCCCTCTCTCCTTTTTCCCAGTGTTTTTACGACTTGCGTCGAAAATCACTATCCCTTGATCTGGTTTTCCCGATCGTTCTTCCTCTTGTCGCTGACGTTTTCGTTTTTCCGACGATGTCGTCTCTCTGCGGAAATTTATCTCCACCGAAGTTCGACGTCGACATGGAGCAGAGTCCCTTGTTGGTGGTGTTGAAGATCGTCGTCTCTTTTATCTCCCCCCCTCTCCCCCGGATCGTCCTGGATCTCGGGACGAGATCCCTTGTTGGTGGTGTTGCCTGTAACAGCCCAGATTTCACAAAAATTTAAAAAATTGTTTTCGGTGTGAATTGCTTGATTGTCTGATTTGTTTGCGGTGTTTGCATCCCCGATGTATCGATCAGCGATTATTTCCCCCCTCTTATCTCGTATCGGACGGAGACCGACCCTTGCCACCCTGACACTCGAACTTTGCGACACCGGGTTTCACCCGATCACCGTCGCGAAAACCGCACAAGACCAGCCGCAGCCAACGGAAAGAAAAACCCCGTTTAATAATTAAACGGGTTATTTTTATAGCGCCCCGGAAAGTGTTTTCGGAACGGTTCCAGCGCGAGGTGAACGCCTCCGGCTCGACGCACCGATCGCGCAGTTCGAAGTTTTACCCGAATCGGAGGTACTGCGGACCCCCGGCGGTCAGAAACGTGAACACCGGACGCCCGAGAGAAAAACCGGTGATGTTTTTGCAAACTGCCAGCCACCCATGCTATAAATAGACCACCAGCCTCCCACACCCAATTAGGGTTTCCCTAAGCCAATTTTGCAGCCACCCCCCTCCACTTTGCCCAGATTTTCGCATTTTTGCATATTTTCCAGCCAAACCCTAGCCAGATCAGATCTGGACCGTCAGATCGCCCGATCTGACGGCCCAGAGAGCTCCCAGCCTCCCACCTCTCTTCTCTCTCTCCTCCCTCCTCCATGCCCGCAGCCAGCCCACACCCGAGCGCCGCCCGTGGAGACCGCAGCCGCCGGCCACTCCCGCCAGTCCGACCGCCGGACCTCCCTCTCCCTTCCTCTTCCCTCTCCTCTGGTCTCACCCCCTCCTCTCCCCCGCAGGACCGCAACCATGGCGCCGCCTCCCGGAGCTCCAGGAGCTCTCGCCGCCCCTGCAGGTCTTCACCGCCGCCGCCATGGACTCGCCTCCGTCCGGACCCGGGCCGGAGCCGCCGTCCCGCGCCTCCTGGACCCCTCCTCGTCGCCCTCTCCCGCCGTCGGCGCCGCCTTGCCGTCGGGAGGCCGGCCTCTGTCGCCGCCTGCTCGGGGAGCCCGAGCCATGGAGCCGGCTGCCTCGCCGCTCCAGCGCGCCCCGTGGGCCGGCCACGCCTCCAGGCGGCCCAGCGCGCCACACCAGCCCAGGCCGCAGCCCAAGCCTCCAGGCCTCCCAGGCCAGTGGGCCACGGCCCAGTAGGTGAGCTTCCCGTTTTTTTTTATTTTTTCTGTTATTTTTTTTTAGTTAGTTGGGCCCAGTAGATTTCGGCCCAGTTAGTTTTTTTTTCTGTTAGTTGTTTTTATTTATTTAGACAGATTAGTTTTTTTTTGCGGTAGCTGTAACTTTTAAACCGTAGCTCCGATTGCGACGATTTAAATATGAAACTTGCTTAGAATTGTGTCTAGTTTAATAATTTGTGCTCCTTTGCCATGTTTGACTTTGTTTACATGCTGTTTGACTGCTAATTACACTGCCTGCCACTGTAAACTGTAACTGCAATAACTTTTTATCTGTTGCTCTGTTTAAATTGTTCTTTATATGTAACTTGACTAGAATTGCATGTAGGTTGTGTTTATGCTGTTCTTGCTTGCTAATAAAAATAATAAAATATTGTTTAGGCAAAACAGTACCAAATTCCATTTTTATCGTGGGGTCCGCAATAGTTTGCATGTCTAGGATTTCACCCCACTTAAATTGACTAGCTTAGGTAGTTTATTTGTGCCTCACCCTTGCAATGTTTGAGTGATATGCCATGCTTGCTTGAGTTGCCATGTTAATAACCGTTGTTTGGTCACCTGTAGCTAAACAACTTGAACCACCGTAAACGTGCGGTATCGTCGTGTGTGACGAGTACTCCACTTAAATCGTTAGTAACCGCTCTCGACGGTAGGTGCGGTGTCTCGTGTTGCTTCTTGTTGATGCTTGCTCGTGTTTGCCTCGTAGTAATAGAGTGTTTGCTCGTTGATTGCTTTCCAGTGTTTACTTCTTGTGTGCTCCCGCGGGTACCTCTCGGAGACAATGCGAGCTTGCGATCAACTACACCTTCGGAACCCGACTTATCAACAGGCAAGGACTTGCATTACTTATGATCCATTCTATTTCAACCAGCGGTTTGCATGCTAGTATAGGTTAGGTTCGATGTTTGATCCTACCACATGTTTACAGACTTTTTCAAATCGATACAGCCATGTCCCCTCCCAGCAAACCTTGTACTGCTATGTTACTATTGCTCGTTGCTCAGCCCCTGCTTAGTATGCATGCTTAGGATGCTACGATGTTACCCTGTTACTCTTTGGGTTGGGATATCACCTGATTATTATATTATTGTTGATGATATGATTATTATTAATGTTGACTATATTCGACGAAGGATGGAAGGTCTAGGCTATCCCGCCCCGACGCTTTGTTCCATTCGAGTCACCTAGGATCCGAGTTCCGGGTATTGGTTTTAAGACTGAGCGTGCCTAACCGCGTGTGGGATTTTATGGGGTCCCCTTTTCTTACCTATCTAGCTTCAAACATTTCTAGTGGTGGCCCAAGCTGATTTACCATTTGAAAACATGCATATATATCTTGTCGGGTCGCTCCTAGCAGATATCTTATAAAATAACCCGGGCCAGTGGAGACATAGTTCCTCTGTTGGTCCACACCTGGTGAGCTAGAGGCCTGCCCACATGTGAGGGGATCAGTTACCTCGACCTTAGCCAGACGGAAGAGTCCGATCCGAGAGCGTGGCCAGCTTTTGGATTGGGTGTCGACTCCCCGAGGGCCACCCGGATTTGTTCGTTGTTAGATAGAGGGACCTGTCGTTTCGGGTCTCTTGGAACTAAATCATGAAATGGTTGCCTATGATGGATAGCAACTGAGAGTGATGGACGTGCGTGCGGAGCCTCGTAATGGGCAGTTGGTACACCCCTGCAGGGTTAAATCTTTTTGAGAAGCCGTGTCCACGGTTATGGACGACTTGAGACCTACTCCTTGTTCATAGACAACAAATGGGATAATCTTAATACAACTTGATCAACGCGTGTGTGTGCCTTGACTGCTTCTTCTTCGTCGGGATACGAAGAGGAGGAAAAGGATAGGATAGGTGTTATGTTTGCGTAGTAGGTGGGTAGCAAGACTTGTTGGAGGCGATTCCTCCTCGAATGCTTGGCTTTTTATCTTATTCTCTAGATCGTTAGCCACTTCATACATGCTAGTGCGGCAGCAACCTCACCACTTACCACATCCTTACCGTAAACTACTAGTTGTCCTAGAATGACGAGTGATGAAGTCCTTGCTGGGTCAGATGACCACTACAGTTGGATGTTGAGTACCTCTGTACTCATGATACTACCCCCAAACTCTTTTCAGGGTTCTGATCGACAACAGGTATGGTGATCGACGTTTCACGTGGAGACTCGACGACGTCTAGTTAGGCGGATCCCGGCGGAGGGCCTGGACCCGTGTGGTTATGGGGATCGATGCTTTTCTCTTTGCCAGTAGGCATTTGCTTGTAGTCTGTATTCAGACATGTATCTTCCGCTGTTGTATTGTATTTGAGGCAGTTGTATGCCGATTGTATGAGATGTTGTATCCTTGTATCTGTAATGTTGTGATATCATGTTGGAAATCCGGGGCATATGGCTTTGTCATATGTCGCGGTGGGACCGATATGTGCTTCGTCCCCGGATCTGGGTGGAAACACCTAGATTTGGAACAGTACCGCATATCGGGCCTTACACAGTAGCCTTGCAAGCATCTGCGGATTTGCTTTGACTGCCATTCTGCCTGCAGTTCCCAGCTGCTTCCTCTGGACAAGAAACTCACATGCTAACATTTTCTGCGTGCGATTGGACTTCCGGGAGCTTCATTCTCTTCTTCTTCTCATGATTAATAACTTTCTCTCCGAAAACTTTCCGCTTCAACTGTTGCCTAGCTTCCTCATCCCTTAACAGCTGTGAGACCATGAAATCCTGTGTCACAATCTCATTAGGAATAACTGACTGAGATTGAGAATCTTGCCACACTGGAGTCCGACAGGAAGAATTCTTATCACCGCCTAATGTTCGTGAACCTTCAACATTAGCAGGGGCCGTCGTATTCCGCGGAAATGGAGAGTGAGGCACGCCGCCTGATGCTCCTGAACCTTCAACATTATCAGGGGTCATCGTATTCCGTGGAAATGGAGAGTCAGGCACACCGAAATCATTGTTTATGTCGCGACAAGACTTTATGATGAAGTCGTCAACATCTGGAGAGCCGATGGCTGAAACACATTAAAAAGATCAAAAACACAAAGGGGATTAACTCACCAACAAGATGAGAAAACGATCGAAACTCAAAAAGCTAGAAATTACCCTGACCTTCTTCAGGGTCAGAAGCGAACCCAGGAATGTCAGTACAACCAGCACCCTTTGCTCCAGCGTTTTCACCCATGCCAGCACTTGTGAAAAAAGCCACTTCAGATCTTTTGTTGGGTCCTTCCGACACTATAGTCAAAATAGAAGCAACTTCGTCATCGTCATCTGGACAACAAATCACAAGAGGGCGTTTGCAAAAAACCATCAGTTAACTCATCGGATTTCTGGAGTTAATATGCAAAACATGAATAATTCGATACCTTCTCACCACTACCTTTTCCCACTGAGGTCATTCACGAATTAGAAAAGCCCGCAGACACCCAGCCTCTCCCTGAAAACATATCGCACAGAAATTTTTTAGCAACCAAACAAAATAGAAGACTCGACGGTGCCGATCAGAAAAAATCTTACGCGCGACCAACACCACCCATATTCCAGCGCATCAGTATCGCGACACCTGCCCAAATAAGCTCATATGATGCAAGCCCCCAAAAATTACCTGCTACTGCGGCTAGATCTGCCGATTTGACACTGAACGAGCGACCAAAAGACGACAAAGCATCAACGACTTCCGCCGCCACACCCTTGATACGGTGAGGATCTCTCACTCCTCTTATGTTACCCCAAGTAGAAGGTGAGATGTAGTGTAGAAGCAAATTTCCCTCGGTAAAGATACCAATGTTATCGAACCAGTAGGACTCCAAGAGATACAAGAAGGTTTCACAGCGCTTGACGTGGACCTGCACAAAACAACAAATAACCTTGCTCCCAACGAGTACAGAGGAGTTGTCAATTCCTCCAGCCTTGCTATTTACAAAGGATCAACGCAAGAGATAATAATAGTGGCAACTGAAAGTAAACTAAGGATGTAAACAGTAATGTGAAGATGGACCGGGGTCCCATGATTTTCACTAGTGATGTCACTCTCCCAAAAGACGATAAAAGTGCTAGCGAGGTAAACAAATCACAACTGGGCAATTGACAGAATGGGAAGGCACCGCAATGCTAACTATGCTGCAAAGAAAGGAAGGGATCAAAAGCAATGGGAAGTACGCCAAGGTAAGTTGACCGAAATCCAACTACATCTACTACGAATCATCCACCTTGAGATATATATCCAGAACATCTCGCTGGTATTAAGTTGAGAATCCTTCCCAAAGTGTAAACTCAAAGGAACAAACAATTGCATTAAAAGAACTTTGCGTAAAGTAAACAATCCTTGCACCCGCGGATACAAGCACCGTTGTTTTATCCCTGGTGGCAACAACACATCCCCTAGTCTCATGTTTCTGTCACTCAAGCTAGACATCAAGGGGTTGAACCCACAATCAAGCATAACGCTCGCTCTTGGAGTTGCAACAAATCACTTGGCCAAAGTAAAACACGGCAACGGAGAACATGCACGAATTTACTCAAGAACAAAATATAAAAGAGAAGAACCAAATATATTACTCATCACAATCTGAACATAGTCCCATAATCCATCAGATCCCAGAAAACTCAGCCTAGAAACAACATAAATTACAAAGGTGCCTCTATCATGTGAGGCAGCTCACGAGGTCTCGAAAGTGGAAGCTCAAAGAGGGGAGAGAAGTACATCACATAGCTACTGGTCACAGACCCATGGTCCAAGGGAAACTACTCACGGTACATATGGGAGGCGTCCATGGCTATGGATGGTCTACCGGAGGGGGTTCCTCCTCCCGGCAGGGTGCCGGGGCAGCTTCTCCAGGCAGCCCCGATCTAGAAACGGCGGCGGCGGCGGTACAGAGGCGAGATCACGGAAAAGAGATCGATCTTAGGGGTTTCCACCCCGAGGGATAAATATAGGCGAAGGGGGGCACCGAGAGGGGCCACAGGGCAGCCAGGAGGCCCCCTGGCACGGCTTAGGGTGGGGCTGCGCCAGGGACCCTTTTGGAGTCCCTGTGGTGGCCCCCTTCTCTCCTTTGGTGTTTCCGGAAGCTTCCGGGTCGCTGATTTTTTATCTGATTTTTCTGGATTTTTTGGAGCACTTTTAATGGCCGGAAAACATGAATTACAAAAATAGCAGAAAACAAAAACAGGCAGCTGGGTGCACTGGGTTTATAGATTAGTCCAAATATGCTCAAAAGTGTATGAAAGTTCAAGCAAAACATGGCAAAGTCACACAAAACATGCATGCAGCAAGCAGAAATTATAGATTCGTTTGGGACGTATCAACATCCCCAAGCTTAATTCATGCTCGTCCTCGAGTAGGTAAATGATAACAAGCATAATTTTTGTGGTGACATGCCACACAACCATATAAGGACTTTTAAGTAAAGCAATCAAAGCATGCAATTCAATTCAAGTCTTAACAAGAAAGAGTCTATATTAGCATTGACACAAGTAACAAAAGAACAAAAGATGCAAGAGCTCTCGCTGTCCATGACTCGAATGTCTCCAGATGGTGTTTGCGTGCAAGCAGGGGACTGGAAAAAGAGAGAAAAAAGGTTGTTGAGAACAACTATCTACTAAATTTTCACACTTGGTCTCCTTTGGATTCTTATCTTGACTCGTCCCCAGACCACTAGCCAGGTACAAGTCAATTTGATCCACTCCCTTTCGATATTTTTAGCACTCAAGCAATGGATGAGCGTGAGCAAGAAAGTTGACACCTAAAAGGCGAAACAGAAAGAAGGTGGAGGAGAAAGACAAAAAATGTGTGAAAGGCTATTTCTATTTAACTCTCATTTGTCCTCTTTTGGATCTTTTGATTTTGTCCTCTTTGGGATCTTTTCCTCACTTTAGGGGCAACACTCTATATTTTACAAGAATATAGGAGATCTTTCACACTTTACAAAGGTACTCACATAAAGAAGATATACCTATCATGATGCAAATGTATGCCTCTGCCAGGATAGCTGGATATGCAATGATACTAGCGCGTCATGTAGCAATGATTAGGGCAAGGCCCAACTAGCATGCGGCTCATCGATCAAGAAAGTAGCATGTATGACATGAAGATCAAGTCATGAGAAGGTGGATGTTGCATGGCAATGTATCTCGGAAAGGCTATGGAAATGCCTTGTAGGTAGGTATGGTGGCTGTTTTGAGGAAAGATATAAGGAGGCTTATGATGACAGAGCGTATCGTGCCAAGGGTTTGGATGCACTGGGGAAGTATGCGCCAACTCTCAAGGTGAGAAAGGGAAATGCACAGTACCGAAGAGGCTAGAAAAAGTATAGGTGGGTGGAAGTGTCAACTTTCAAATACTCACATTAGTCCAAAGAACTCGTGCACTTATTATTGGTAACTCTCAATCTAATCAGGAGGTTCACAAAGATACAGGTACACCGAGGAGGAGTGTATGGGGGTTTGGTTATCCTTGCGCATCCTCGACTCATGGTATGTGAGTGTACTCTAATATTCGAACCCTCCAGAGGTTAGTGATCCATCTAGTAGCTAGAGTTCTCAACATGGCTTTTTGGTTTTCGAAAAACACACGGATTGCCCAAAATACGACATCTATCACTAATAGGCTCGAGCTCTTCACACCAAAAGTTCAAACATTACTCTAGTCAATACCTCAAAACTATTGCAAGTTACTACTACAAAGAGAATAGCAACTTCAACTACCTACTTCTAGTCAAGACACAAAATTCAGTGCAACAAGCAAACTCTCTAACAAGATAAAACATGCAACCTATAGAAAGTTCAACCTAAAACAAAAGAAAAGCTCTAGAAAAACTAAAGCACTACAACTAAACAGAGCAGCAGCTAAGAAAAGAAAAAGAACAACTCACAGCTAAAAGAATAAGCAAGAAAATCCTATGAGGAGTTCTAGTTCAAGCGGAGCGTGTATATCTCCCACACAAAAGAGTAAGCTGGGGTCTAACTTGTTACTATAGAAAACAAAGCAAAAAACAAACCTAGAAAAGTAAAGAGCGAGACGCTCCAAGTATAGCACATAACACATGAAGTGATAAAAATATAGTGCAACGAGAGACGAACTGATAATTGTTGATGAAGAAGGGGATGCACGGGGGCATCCCCAAGCTTAGATGCTTGAGTCTCCTTGAATATTTATTGGGGGTGCACATGGGCATCCCCAAGCTTGAGCGTTTGACAATCCAAGACCTTCTTTCATCATTTTCCATCGCGCACTTGAATGGTAATCTGATTAGCGAGGTTAGTACCCATAATAAAATAATTGTTTCTCTACTGGAAATAAAGATAACTTTTAAGAGCTACTGTTTCTCAAGATTTCCAAAAGGTTTTTGGAAAGAAAAAACAAGCTTAAGGTTTTCAAAATGAAGAAAAGGCAAAACAGGACAGAATCTGTGAAAAACAGACCAGCAGGTAAAAACAAATTTTTTAGGGGTACTTATGCAACTCAAATAAAAAACTCAGATCATACGCAAGTTTCTTAATTTCATAGAGCACGCTGTGTAAAAAATTCAGCTAAAAAATATGAACTGGGAATTTTGCATGATTTTTCTAGTCACGAGGACAAAATCTGTTTTCTGGAAAGCATGTCACAACTTTCACTTCCCTTGTCGTATGAGGCTATAAAAGGCACAAAGCTTGAAAAATAAAGATACAATGATGTTGCTACAGTAGTAACAATCATCAAGACCACTAAAAACAGAAGAAAAGAAAAAATAAAAACGGCAATTCGTTGCGGGCTGCCTCCCAAAAGCGCTTCTTTAGAGCCATTAGCTAGGCTTATAGCAGAAGATCAAGTTGTATCCATTGAACCATCATCACGATCAACAACTAGTCTGAATAGGTTTCTCAAATAAAGGACGAATGAAAATGCTTCTTGGAATAAAATCAAAAGGAGGGAAATCAATTGGAGTTTCATTAAAGTTAAAGATAGGTGTCTCCTCCAAAGTTTTCACCGTTTAAACTCTCTTGGCAATGGGTGTGTTTTCTTTAGCTCGTGGAACCTTGGGGACGTAAACGAACTTAGGTTCCTTCTTTGCCGGAGTTTCATCCTTTTTTTGTTTTGATTGAGGAAAAGGTAGTTCCTAGAGTTTCAATAACTTCCTCAATCTTTTCTATCCTAGAAGAATTCTCATCAAGGTATTTAATAGTCTCCAAAGTTTTGACAATTTTCTGTATGGAGTTATCTAGCCTATTCAAATTCCCTTGAATCTTACGATCCAACTCATTCACCCTGCCGATACTTGGCATCTCTAGCTCTATATTTTCAAGTTTTCTCATAATGTGAGCTAAAGTAATGTCCTCCTTAATACTAACAACGGCGGCGGTACAGGGTGCCGGGGCAGCTTCTCCAGGCAGCCCCGATCTAGAAACGGCGGCGGTACAGAGGCGAGATTGCGGAAAAGAGATCGATCTTAGGGGTTTCCACCCCGAGGGCTAAATATAGGCGAAGGGGGGCACCGAGAGGGGCCACAGGGAAGCCAGGAGGCCCCTGGCGCGGCCTAGGGTGGGGCCGCGCCAGGGACCCTTCTGGAGTCCCTATGGTGGCCCACTTCCCTCCTTTGGTGTTTCCGGAAGCTTACGGGTCGCTGATTTTTTATCTGATTTTTCTGGATTTTTTGGAGCACTTTTAATGGCCGAAAAACCTGAAATACAAAAACAGCAGAAAACAGCAACTGGCAGCTGGGTGCAATGGGTTAATAGATTAGTCCAAATATTCTCAAAAGTGTATGAAAGTTCAAGAAAAACATGGCAAAGTCACGCAAAACATGCATGGAGCAATTAGAAATTATAGATACGTTTGGGACGTATCAACCCTTCGGGAGGGAATCCTCGCTCAGACAATCTCGCTGCGTGGTGGATTTTAGTCCTCCGGCTTGGTTAGGGTTCCCCGGAGTACGTCGCTGCCAGTGAGTAGACAATGAGGGCAAGTGAGGAAGGATAAGACAGTCGTGGCACGTAAACCCAGTGGTAAAAAGAAATAATCCCCACACTAAACGGGCAAAAAAAACATATAAAAATAACAAAATGTTTTTTACGCTACATTTCTATATTTACCACACACTTAAAAAAACGTAGTTATCTTTGGTGCAAAAAAGCGGTTAGCTATGAAACTTTTTTTTAAATGTGCGGGGTGCAGACCTCCATCACCTAAATAACTAAAATATTTACTCAATAAAAAAAACAGTTAACTGGATGTATAAAACAGTTAGGCGTCCCCCCATCATACAATTATGTGATAAAAAAGCCGTTAGGTCTAATAAACATGGGCGTATAGTGTACAAAGGGGAGTTAGAAGTTGTGGAGAAGTTAGGTTAAATAATGCACTAATGTGATAAAGCAGTTAGGTGTTCCACTCGTGCAGTTAGTTTTACAACATATAGGATTGAGCGCACAAAGGGAAGTTAGAAGCTATGGGGCAGTTAGGTCAAAAATAATGCAGTTATGTTATAAAGCAGTTAGGTTTAAATACACATGGAAGTTATGTCTAAATCAGTTAGGTGTTCCGTCATCATCTAGTTAAGTGTACGTGCAGTTAGGGTGAACTGTATAATGAAGTTTGCAAGCAGTGGGACAGTTAGGTTAATAATCATGCAGTTATGTGAAAATAGCATATGCGGGGGAAAGACCCCCCAACCACCCCTTTCCATCACTTAGATAACCGAAACAAGCAGTTAACTAAGGTGTTAGCAGTTATGGAGCAGTTAGGTCAAATAATGCATTTATGTGATAAAGCAGTTAGGTGTTCCCCTCGTGAAGTTAGTTGTACAACAGTTAGAAGCGGGTGTAGGAGTTAGGTTTAAATACACATGGGAGTTATGTGCTAAAGCAGTTAGGTGTTCCGTCATCCAGTTAAGTGTACGTTCATTTAGGGTTAAGTGCATAAGGAAATTTGGAAGTAGTGGGGAAGTCAGGTTAATAATCATGCCGTTATGTGAAAGAGCAGTGAGGTCAAATAATGCATTTATGTGATAAAGAAGTTAGGTGTTCCCCTCGTGAAGTTAGTTGTACAACAGTTAGAAGCGAGTGTAGAAGTTAGGTTTAAATACACACGGGAGTTATGTGCTAAAGCAGTTATGTGTTCCGCGATCATCCAGTTAAGTGTACGTGCAGTTAGGGTTAAGTGCATAAGGAAGTTTGGAATGAGTGGGGAAGTTAGGTCAATAATCATGTAGTTATGTGAAAAAGGCAGTTAACTAAGGTGTTGTATAATAGTTAGGTACTTATTTGTACGACAGATAGGATTGATTGCACAAATGGAAGTTAGAAGCTATGGGGCAGTTAGTTCAAATAATGTCGTTATGTGGTAAAGCAGTTAGGTGTTCCCCCGTGCAGTTAGTTGTACAACAGTTAGAAGCGGTGTAGCAGTTAGGTTTAAATACACATGGAAGTTATGTGCTAAAGTATTTAGGTATTCCGCCATCATCCAATTAAAGTGTACGTGAAGTTAGAGTTAAGTGCATACGGAAGTTTGGAAGCAGTGGGCAGTTAGGTTAATAATCATGTAGTCGTGTGAAAAAAGGCAGATAACTAAGGTGTTGTATAAACAGTTAGGTACTTAGTTGTACAACAGTTATGTCAAATAATGCAGTTAAGTGATAAAAGCAGTTAGGTTTAAATACACATGGAAGGTGTTCTTCCATCATCTAGTTAAGTGTGCACGGAAGTTTGGAAGCGGTGGGGCAGTTAGGTTAATAATCATGCAGTTATGTGAAAAAAACTTTTGGGGGGAAGACCCCCCCAACCCCCCCCTTTTCCATCAATTAAATAACTGGAAAAGTCAGTTAACTAAGATGTTGTATAACATTTAGGTGTTCCACCACCATCCATTTGAGTGTGCAAAAAAGGGAATAAAGCAGTTAGGTAAATAAAAATAGAGTTATATGATAAAAGCAGTTAGGTGTTCCACCTCATGCGGTTAGTTGTGAGGCAGTAAAAAATTGAGTACACACATCGAAGTTACAGCCAGTGGGGCAGTTAGGTTAATAAAATATGCAGTTAAGTAATCAAGAAATTAGGTGACCCACCATCATCCAGTTAAGTGTACGTGTAGTTAGGGTTGAGAGCATAAGGAGGTTCGTAAGAAATGGGGCAGTTAGGGAAATGAAAAATGCAGTTATGTGAAGAAAGCATATGGGGGGAGAACCCCCCCCCCCCCAACCCCCCTTTCCATCACTTAAAATAACTAAAATTTAACTCAATAAATTTTTTTAAAGACAGAAATAAAAGGAACGAGCTCCACTACGGGGGTATACAGAAGCCGCTGGGTTTGCTGCAGTTGGTGTTACTGATGCAGTTAGCTACTTTACTATGACGCAATTAACTCTGTATATTTTCATAGCACGAACAAGAAAAGAGAACGAGAACAAGATCCGACCTGGACAAAATTACCCAGTGCAGAAAATATAACGTCCCACTCGCGTCCAAATCAAATAAAGAGCAGATAGGAACTCTAACAACGGAATAAATCAGCTCGAAAATAAACCACTCGCATGTTCATCACGGAGCGGGTAACGACCCATAGTCTTCAAATTCGCTCGATTGACTCAATCAAAATCTGGGAGAATTGTTAGCACATAACGTACATGATATCGTTTCAAATTGTATAGTAGGATAACAACTAATCGCGACCCAAATCCGAGAATTTCAGACAAACTTTTTCCAAAAGAAACACATGTCTCGCCTCCAGATTCGAAAAATTTCGTCACCGATTCAACAAACGGATGTCTACCCCGCTGCAAAATCGAAACATAGACGTTTATGTCGATAGAATTGACAAAACATAGTAAAACCAAGGTTGGATTCCACGTTCTGCAACTTCACGTCCGATGGAAAAATGGTCCGAACACGCCACTCGGATCATAAATCGACGGGACGATGTAATCCGTCTGAACTAATAACTTGTATGTGTTCGAAAATATCAACATGTGTCCGATGAATCGATTAGTGATTGTTTCCTGCATCGATTAATGGCATAATCACACTATTTTCTCGATTTAAAAATAGCGGCAAAACGACAGTTAGCTCTTATTCGCGGTGCAGTTAGCTTACGTGTTTCAGGTAAGTTAGGATGGGTTCCTGAATAGCTTAATCAGGAATCAGTTGCAGAAAGCTCAGATGTATATATATATATATATTTATTTATTTACAATAATCCTCTCCATATAAGGAAATTCCCCGTAAAAAAATCTCGCATCCCTCTCTCCTCTCCCCGACTGATTTCTTTCCGTAGGCTCTTCCTCCCCTAGCGACCTCCCTCCTCGCTGCGAACCGCCGCCGCTGCTCCGCTCCATGGCTCGCGCGCCCTCGTCCCCTCTGCCCCGGCCATCCTCGCGCCCTTCCTGGCCTCGCACCCGCCCATCCCCTCCTGCCGCGCCGCCCCAGCTGGCCTTCCCCGCCATTGGCCCTGGCAATCCATGCCCGCATCGTCCCCGCCCGATCATCCCTGCTGTAGTCCTCGGCCATCCGCGCCTGCTCCGCCGCCGGCCGCGGCCATCCCGCCCGCGCGGGCCTGGCCAGCCCCGCCGCTCCAGAGCCGTCCTCGGCTATAGGCAAGCGACCACGCCTTGACCTGGTGAGCCCCCCGTGGAAAACCACCAAGCCATCCTACCGGACCAGTATAGTAGCCATTGCCGCAAGGCACGATCAGCTGATAGTGGTGGTGATACTACAAGTAACAAGAATACATTATATTGGATGGATCATCTCGCTCCCGGCTCTGCATAGGCAGCGCGCCCATCTCCCAAGTGCTGCAGCCGAATGAAGCTAATGTTAATTGCATTTTTTTATTTTTAAAAGATCATTTGTTCAAATGATGTATTTATGTTTTCAGTCAGTATGTATACATATATGTATAAATCAGAAGATATGCAATTTTGAATCAATGCGATGAGTTTTCCATGTTTAACGATTAACCATTAGTCTATTTGGGTATGGCGGATAAATCTTAAAAGCATGGTAAACAAACTTAATATCATATGCAATACAATAATAGCATAGAAAGAAATACAAGAGTGGTCTCATAAGAAGTTGATATGTCCCAAACGTATCTATAATTTCTGCTTGTTCCATGCACTTTTATGTGAAATTGCTACATGTTTTGCTACTATTTTATATCATATTCCACATATTTGGACTAACCTACTAACTCAGTGCACCCAGTGCCAGTTCTTGTCTGCTGATGTCTTTAGTTGCAGTGATTTTTTGCCAATTTAAAATGCAAGAAAAATTCCGGAAAAATCACAATAAAAATCAGCATAGAGGAAGCTTCCAAAACCACCAAAGGACAGCCGGAGGGGCCCCAATCCCTCCCTCGTGGCCAGGTGGCGTGGGCCCACCCCTGGCCGCGCCACCAGGGCGCCTATGAGTGGGCCCCACCTCTGTTGCCCCCTTCAGCCTATTTTTACTCTCATCACAGAAACCCTTGAGGAGAAGGCCGCATCGCGAATTACCTCTCTGTTTCGCCGTTTCCGCACTCCGAAGATCAGTATAACATCCCAATTTTCTACATTCGGATGTTAATAGATCATCATATGCATGTCATGCTGGAGTTTTGCATTATTTGGATTTTATGAATATTTTAAACATTTTTCAACTTAAGGCAATTTTATTGGAGAGGATATAATATGACTTATCCCCATTTTTAAAATGTTGGAAGATATTTTCAAATATATTTTTTGAGACTTTATAAATTTACCTTGGGGTTATAAATAATTCCTAAAAATATTTTGGGAACTTATTTATGCTCCGGGAAATTCTAAAATCTTTTTTTTGAGTTTTTCGGTATTTCTAAATTGCTGGAAAGGCATTTAAAAGTATTTAAAAATAAGTTCAAAAAGTTTTTATTTTTATTGAATATTTTGGTAATGCCAAAAATTCAATTTTATTATTTTAAAAGTTTTGGTGAAAACGGAAATTTAAAATAATTATCCGTTAATTTTAAAAAACTGTTTTGGGCCTGCTGGGCCCTGTCCTGTTTTTTATTTATCTTACGCCCAGTCGGTTTCGACTCGGATTTAAAAAAAACTTACTGGGGCGGGTCTTTAAATGCCCGCGGACACGCGGGCGCTAGGGTTTCGCCCGAAACCCGCCCCGCGTCCTCACTCGGCGCCGCCGCCGCTGGAAACGCCGCCGACTTCCCTGCCGCCGCCGGCCACCCGAGCTGAGCCGCCGCCTCCTCACCCTGCGCCGCAGCCAAGCCGCCGTGCACGCCACATCGCGCGCTCCCGTGCGCCACGCGCGCCGCCACGGGCCGCGCCGTGCTTCGGGCGCCGCCGCCGCCGCCGCCCGCTGGCTGGAGCTGCGTCGGGCCGCCCCCGGCCGTCGGATCCCGTTTGGAGGGCCGAGATCGTTCCGTTTTGGTTATGGAAAAAAAGCGTCCAGATCCGGTCAACCGTCGGTGAAAACCCTAGGGACCCGATCGCGTTTTCCGAAAAACTTTATTTGCGGATTAGTCCTTTTGGCAGAAAAGACCCCAGAACGGTAGTCGCAATATCTTTTTAACCGTAGCTCCGTTTTAGTTAGTTCTAGTTGCGTTACGACCGTTACGAATAATCCTATCCAGTAGACCTAAGTTTTCAAAAGTTTTTAGTTTTCAAATTTGAATTTTATACATATTGAAATTCAAACTTTTGGTGACCGTATCTTTTATACGGTGTATCCGTTTTCGCCGATTCCAGTTGTGTTGGGATCGTGGTGACGTGTAGATATCGTTTAGCTACTGTTTAGTTGGTTTTATTGCTGTTCATTTGGTTCTTTTACTGTTTCATTGTTTATGTGTTATATGGTGTATTGAATGCTATATTGTTTGATCGTGTAGACTGTCCGGAGTGCAACGCTTTGTTCCGTGAAGAGTGTGATCGTCAGGAACAGGATCAAGGCAAGTCATACTTTGACCATTTGACAACCTATATTTTTACTTATGCATGTAGCAAATATCACCCTATGCATGAGTAGGAACTTTTATATTATTATTGCTGCAAACCTGGTACGGTAGCCATATGATCTTATCCTATTTGCTTAGACAACCTAGCACGTGCTTGCTATATATTTTGCTATGCTTGTAGACATGGATTGGTTTGAGATTACATTGAGCTATGTGAGGATTTAATGACTTGACTAGCAAACCTTTAATTAGAATAGACCTCTGGACGGGCAGGGAGTGCTTCCTGGGGGCTCTTGCCTTATCTAAGGCGAGACCAGGTTGTACCCCTAATGGTTGGTTTTGGTGGTCGAAAGTACGTCATGGTATCTACCCCGGAACGTAAGTGGGCGCCGTCCAGTCTCAAAAAGATCAGACATACTTGGTGATTAGGAGCTTCCATGTACAGCCGCTGGCCATATGGGCTCTGGCTTAGTTGAGTACAATGTAGGAAGCCTCTCCTGTGCAAAGCTAGCAGATGTAGATGCGATAGGTGTACCGGCTTGCCGTTGGGTGTAGGTGACCTCTTCTGAAAGACTTCGTCTCAATCTTCGGGTTGAGTCCAGCGGGGAAACTGTACTAACCTCTGCAGAGTAAAAACTAATCATGATTAGTCGTGTCCCCGGTTATGGACATCCTTGAGCTACTAGACATTACTGTTACTGGAGGATCTTGATAGTTGAATCACCATAATAAACTTGAGTGGGCAAGATTTAACAAAGGGTGTGGATTGGAACTGGTGTGCCCAGTTCAATCTTAAGTAGTAAGTTAAACTAAAATTTTGACTAGGTAGATTGTAAAAAATCAGCTTTCTGCAAAATAAAACCATAAGCCTTCCCTTTGACTTATCCTTGCATGTAGCAATAGGTCGGTTATCTCCTTTTCCGTGTGAATTGCCGTACAAATCAGATGTACTGACCCGTTGTCGGGCTGTAACCTTCGGTGTTGGAGGTTTTTCAGACGACCAGTAAGGTGCGTTTAGGGTCGCGGTTCTTCACTCAGCATGTTCGCTTGTGGATGTTGATGGGACTCCTCGTTATTTGATTTTTCTTCCGCTATATTTATGTTGAATAAGCTAGCCTTGAGCTATGCAACTTGTTATTTATATTATTCTGGATCATACGATGTAATAATGATGCACTTGTACTTTGATATACATCTATGATACTGTGTATGCCAGCGAGTTCGATCCAGGGACTGGCACTTGATCACATAGACTCCAATTCTGTGTGAATTGGGTCATTACAGATGGTATCAGAGCATTGTGTTGGCTGTAGGACGTGACCCTAGAAAATGGATTAGAAAAGCCATAGGAATGAAAATATTACTTTATATCACTGTCTTGTACTTACTTACCTTCTCTATCTCGTATTCATACCTGTTCTAATCTTGCCTTTCCTCTCTTTGATTATAGATGACTACTTTGCCTTACCGCTCTATGGCGTTTGGACCTGAGCTCAGGGGGATTTTCCATCACCTGAACATCTACGCGCCAGTCTTTAAGCCGGACATAGTAGAGACAAGGGGATCTGATGACTACTAGAAAGTGGAAGCATTTCTTCTAGGAAGCAAGACAGAGGAAAGGGTGATCATGGAGTCATTCGAGGTGCATGCCCCGGAGAAGGAGCAGTGTTTGCGCATAGCTGCTCACATGGCTCTTGCACGCCTCGTCAACCGGTATACCGGCCAGCTAAAGGGTACGGTGTATGAGAAGATGACCAAGATCCTTCCATCGGGGAACATATGGCCAAAGAAGTTCAAGATTGTGCCTGGGACCTTTTGGCCAGGTACAACTACCTAGTTCATCCAGAGCCTAGAGAAGCACATCCTCAACATGGAGAAGAGCACTCAGTCGGATCTCTACACCATCACTGAGTTGCAGCAGAAGAACAACAAGCTCAAGAGGGACACCAACAAGCTGAAGAATGAGAAGATGGAGATGCAAGAGGAGATCAAGAGGCTGAAGGAGAAGCTGAAGGCCAATGGTGTTGAAGAAAAGGAAGAGGAACCAGAAGTGGAGACCTCGGGGGAAGAAGATGATACGAGTCCCAAGAGGCGCAACCGCATTAGTGGGCGCGAATACCGTATGCTGTTTAGCAAAGACAACATTCGGAATTACTTCACCAGCAATTAGTTTATTATCGTTATCGTGTTAGCGTATTTCACCATGTCGACTTATTCGGTATGGCAATACTAGGTTGTTTGATATACTCTTATATTCGTGGTTGTGTTGAGGATCTTATATTAGTTATGCAATATATTTTGAGACTATATGGTGTGATTGTATTTGCTCATCATATGGGTGCTTTTGCTTGATGATATTGATGATTGATGATTGGTGATAATTGTATGATGATTGTGTGGTATGATATGTTGTATATGGATATGTTTGTCTTGATCATAATAAGCATATGGGGTAGGATATATTTCCCTAGCTACTTTCTATCTGTAACTTACCTATTCTTGCCCAACAGATGTCGTCGAGACGTGATCCCACGGGAAATGGGAACAACAACAATGAGGTGCCAGCTTACATGCAACAGTTACTTCAAGGACAAGCCCAGCTGATCCAATTGCTCACTCAGAATATGGGCAACAACAACAACAATGCGCCACCACCACCACCACCTGTGGACACGCTTGCGAGGTTCCTGAGGTTGAATCCTCAGAGGTTCTCTAGCACTCCTGAACCCATTGTGGCGGATGACTGGCTTCGTTCAGTGAGACGGAACATGGAGATAGTTGGCTGTACCGAGGTAGAGAGAGTGAGGTCTGCCTCACATTTGCTGGAGGGTCCTGCTGTTGCATGGTGGGACAACTACTTGGTGACTTACCCCATCGACACATCACTTGGGCGTAGTTTCAGGCTGCTTTTCGCGCCGCACATGTCTCTGCAGGCGCCATAGCTTTGAATAAGAAGGAGTTCCGCAGTTTGCGCCAAGGAGGTTGCATAGTAGCGGAGTACGTAGAGGAATTCAACAAGCTTGCCCGCTATGCTCCAAATGATGTCAACACGGATGCATCCAGGCAAGAGAAGTTCTTGGAGGGTCTCAATGATGAGTTGGGAGTTCAGTTGATGGTGGCTACTTGCAACAATGCCAAGGACTCATTGATAAGGCTATTGTGCTGGAAGGGAAACATCAGGCTATGGAGTACCGCAAGAGGAAGTACAACAACAACGAGTACAACTCAGGGCCACAGCAGAAGAAGCGCACTTCCTATAATTGGAATGGAGGGCGTCACCATCATGGTGGAAATGAACATAATCATCATGGAGGAAATGGACACAATCATAATGGAGGTAATGGCCACAATCATCACAATGGGCACAAGAATGGAAATGGAAATAGGAAAGGAAATGGAAATGGAGGGAACTACAACCAGAACCGTCAAGTGGTGAATGCTCAGAAGGACCTTAGTCAATTTAAGTGTTTCAAGTGCAGGAAGATGGGACACTACTCCAACATGTGCCCGGAGAACAAGGACAACAATGGGAATTCTGGAGTCAGCAAGCCCAATCCTTTCAACAAGGGGCATGTGAACCATGTCAATGTGGAGGAAATCTATGGTGAGCCTGATGCAGTGATTGGTGATGGCGCGAGGGTTGACGGGTGTAGTCTTCTCGCCCTTCGTTGGTGAGCCCCAAGTGGAAGGCGTGATGCAGCACAACAGCAAATTTCCCTCGGTAAAGTTACCAAGGTTTTTCTCCAGTGGGACTCCAGAGATGATAAGTAGGTGTCAGTGGCGCAACCGACGGGGACCTGCACACAGACACAGATAACTTTGTTCCCAACAAAGTTCAGAGAGTTGTCAATCTCTCCGGTCTTGTTGTTTACAAAGGATAAAACGCAAGGGATAGTAATAGCAACTTGAAAGTAAATGCAAAAAAGTAAATATAGCGTGGAAACAATGATAAGGATATGGACCGGGATACGTGATGTTCGCTAGTGATGTCTCTCTCCCAAAAGACGATAAAATTGCTATGCGAGGTGAACAAATTACAGAAAGGCAATTGATAGGATTATGAACGCACCGCAATGCTAACTATGCTACAAAAGAAAGGAAGAGGTTCAAAAGCACAGGCAGTACGCCAAGGTAAGTAGACCGAAATCCATCTGCATCTACTACTAATCATCCACCTTGAGATATCTATCCAGAACATCTCGCTGGTATTAAGTTGCGAGCCCTACCCAAAGTGTAAACCCAAAGCAACAGACAACTGCATTAAAAAGAACTCTGCGTAAAGTAAACAATCCTTGTAATCGCGGTTACAAGCACCGTTGTTTTCCGCCTTGTGGCAACAGCACATCCCCTAGACTCATGTTTCTGTCACTCAAGCATGTCATCGGGGGGGCATGAACCCACAATCTAGCACAACGCTCCCTCTTGGAGTCACTACCTACTACTTGGCCAAAGCAATAAACAGCAACGGAGAACATGCAAGAATTACTTAGGAACAAAAATATAAGAGATAAAAACCAAATATATTACTCTGTCACAATCTGAACATAATCTCATAATCCATCAGATCCTATCAAACTCAACATAGCAATGGCAGAAATATTACAAAGGTGCATCGATCATGTTGGGAAGCTCACGAGGTCTAAACAATGAAGAGAAAAGAGGGGAGGAGAACATCACATAGCTACTGATCACGGACCCATGGTCCAAGGAAAACTACTCATGAGACATCCGGGGAGCATCCATGGTGGAGAGGAGACTCCCGGAGGTCAATCCTCCCTCCGGCAGGGTGCCGGGAAGAGGTCTTCTGGTGCTCCCGATCTTCGGAAGCGCGGCGGTGGTGGAACAGAGGCGAGTTCGCGGAATAGGGTTCTCTTTCTGGGGTTTTCCCGTGACGGGGGATAAATAGGCGAAAGGGGGCAGCCAGAGGTGGTCCAGGGGCCCCAAGCCCCCCGTGGCGCCGCCAGGGGTGGGGCCGCGCCGGGTGGCCGCCTGGGCCCCTTGGCTCCCCTCTGGCCCCTCCCGGGCTCTTCTCGAAGCTTCCGTCACGCTGATTTTTCATCTGAATTTTCCCAAATTTTTCTGGCACTTTTTACATGGGGGAAAACTGAAATAGAAAAATAGCAGAAAACAGGAACTGGCACTAGGGTGCACTGAGTTAATAGGTTAGTCAAAATATGATCAAAAGTGTATGAAAGTGTATCTAGAACATAGCAATATCACACAAAACATGCATGGAGCAAGCAGAAATTATAGATACGTTTTGGACGTATCAACATCCCCAAGCTTAATTCCTGCTCGTCCTCGAGTAGGTAAATGATAACAACATAATTTCTGTGGTGACATGCTAGCAACCATAAAAGAACTTTGAAAAGTAGAGCAATCAAGGTTAGAGATTCAATTCAAGTCATAACATACAAGAGTCTATATTAACAATGAAACAAGTAACAAAAGAACAAAAGGTGCAAGAGCACTCGCTGTCCGTGACTCGAATGTCTCCAAATGGTGTTTGCGTGCAACAAAGGGGATAGGGAATACGAGAAAAAAGTATTTTTGTGTTGAGAACTCAATCTACTAAAGTTTCACACTTGGTATTCTTTGGAATCTTATCTTGACTCGTCCCCAGACCACTAGCCAGGTACAAGTCAATTTGATCCACTCCTTTTTGATATTTCGAGCACTCATGCAATGGATGAGCATAAGCACGAGAGTTGACACTTAGGATGTCAAAGAGAGACATATGGTGGAGGAGGAAGAAAAAAAGGATGAGAAAGGCTCACATCAATGAGGACAATCATAGGCAAGAGATGCCAAATGATAGATATGATGTGAGGAGTAGGGATTGCCATGCAATGGATGCACATACGAGCTAAGAAGCTCTCCAAAGGAACTAGTGGGGGTCCATCTAACTTGCTCGCTCATGAAGACCTAGAGCTCGTTTGAGGAGGCTCATCCTTGGAATATGCAAGCCAAGTTCTGTAGTGTGAAGGTCCCCACATAGCTATATGCATGAAGATCATCTCTATGGAGTACAAGGATATAAAGTGAGTACTAGTGTGGATCTCTGAAAAGGATAGTAGTGTTTACCCTTTCTCTCTTTTTATTTCTTTTTCTCTTTTTTCTATTTTTTTTTATTTTTTTGTGGCCTCAATGGCTCTTTCTATTTAATTCTCATTTTTCCTCTTTGGGATCTTTTATTGTGTCCACTTTGGGATCTTTTCCTCACTTAAGGGCAACACTCTATTTTACAAGAAGGTAAAGGAGATCTTTCACACTTTACAAGGTACTCAAAATCATAAAGAAGATGTAACTATCATGATGTATGCAATGTATGCTGCTGCCAGTGTAGCAGGAACATGTATGACATGAAGATCAAGTCATGAAGAGGTGGATGTTGCATGGCAATGTAACTCGAAAAGGCTATGGAAATGCCTTGATAGGTAGGTATGGTGGCTGTTTTGAGGGAAGATATAAGGAGGCTTATGATGACATAGCGTATCATGCCAAGGTTTTGGAAGTACCGACGAAGGTGGACACCAACTCTCGGAGTGAGAACAAGGCAATGCACGGCACGGGAAATGCTAGCAAAATATGGGAAGGTGCAAGTGTCAACTCTCAATACTTACATTAGTCCGAAGAACTCATGCACTTATTATCGGTAACTCTCAATCTAATGAGGAGGTTAACAAAGGGACAAGTACCCCGAGGAGGAGTGTATGGGGGTTTGGTTATCCTTGCGCATCCTCGACTCATGGTACGTGAGTGTTCTCTAATATTCGACTCCTTAGAAGAGTAGTGACCCATCTAGTAGCTAGAGTTCTCAACTAGTTTTGTAGGTTTTGAAAATAAACACGGATTGCCCAAAATACGACACCTATCACTAATAGGCAAGAGCTCTTGACACCAAAAGTTCAAACATTACTCACATCAATGCCTCAAAACTATTGCAAGCTACTACTAAAATTAAATAGCAACCTCAATTACCTACTTTCAAGACAAGACACAACTCAGTGCAACAACCAACTCTCTTAACAAGATAAACATGAAAACTAAAGAGAGTTCTAGCAACAAACTAAAAAAAAAGCCAAGGCTCTTGGTAAAGACAAACTAAAACTAAGACTAAACATGGCAGTAGCTATGAAAAGATAAAGAACACACAACAACAAGAAGATAGGAAGGAAAAATCCTATGATGTGTTCTAAATTTTGAAAGTGGAGCATGTTTCTCTCCCACACAAAGTAATAAAGGATATTACATGTTATGAAAAGCAAGCAAAGCTAAAGAAAACTAAAAACAAAACCTAAGAGCGAGACGCTCCGAGCATAGCACCTAACGCATGAAGTGATAAAAATATAGTGAGACGAAGGACGAACTGATGATTGTTGATGGAGAAGGGGATGCACGGGGGCATCCCCAAGCTTAGACGCTTGAGTCTCCTTGAATATTTATTGGGGATGCATGGGGGCATCCCCAAGCTTGAGCGCTTGACACTCCTGGATCTTCTTTCATCATCTTCCATCGCACACTTGAAAACTCCCTTCATACATAACTCATCATAAGCTGATTAGAGAGGTTAGTACCCTTAATAAAAATAATTTTTACCCACTGGATATAAAGATATTCTAATAGATACTGTTTCTAAGATTGCCAATAAGTTTTTACAAAGAAAAAGCAAGCTTAAGGTTTGCAAAAGTTAGGAGAGACAAAACGTGGCAGAATCTGTGAAAAACAGAACAACAGGTAGTAAATAATTTTTTAGGGGCACTTCTGCAACTCAAATCAAAAAACTCAGAACATACGGAAGTTTCTTAATTGTTTAGAGCATACTTTGTAAAAATTTCAGCTCAAAAATATGAACTGGGATTTTTCCGGAATTTTTCTGGTCACGAGGACAGAATCTGTTTTCTGGACAGCATGTCACAACTTTTACTTCCCTTGCCGTAAGAGGCTATAACTTGGCACAAAGCTGAAAAATAAAGATACAATGATGTTGCTATAGAAGTAACAAACATAAAGACACAACAAAAGCAAAAATAAAAACCTAAATTCGTTGCGGGCTGCCTCCCGAAAGCGCTTCTTTAAAGCCATTAGCTAGGTATAATGCAAAAAGAAGAATCAAGTTTTATCAAGAGAAAGAGAATAACTAGCCCGAGTAACGGACTCAAAAGGTAACTTGATTTTCTTTCTAGGGAAGTGTTCCATCCCCTTCTTGAATGGGAATTGGAATTTTATATTCCCCTCTTTCATGTCAATAACTGCACCAACAGTGCGAAGAAAAGGACGTCCCAAAATAATTGGACATAAAGGTTCACACTCTATATCCATAACAATAAAATCAACGGGAACATAGTTGTCAGTGACAATGATAAGAACATCGTCGATCTTCCCTAAAGGTTTCTTTACGGAAGAATCAACAAGACGAACACCAAAAGAACAAGGCTCAAAAGGTTTCAACTCAAACATATCAAATATTCTTTTGGGCATAACAGAAGTACTAGCTCCAACATCGCATAAAGCATAGCAAGAGAAGTTATTTAATTTAATTTTGATCATAGGGTCCCAACCATCCTCTAGCTTCCTAGGTATGGAGGCTTCTACTCTAAGCTTCTCCTCCCTAGCTTTGATAAGAGCATTTGTGATATGCTCCGTGAAGGCAAGATTAAGTGTGCTAGTGTGGGGGTCTCTAGACATTTTGTGTAGCAAACTAATAAGTTCTGAGAGGGTACAACTATCAAAATCAACATCACTACTCTCAAAGGTGGTAGTAGTGTCATCTAGGCTCACTTGTTTGAAACCCTCTATGTTCATAGGAGTTTCTTCTTCTATGGTTGAGGTATTAGCATCACCATTAATAGGTCCAACGGGACTAGGAGTGCATTGGGTGCTAATAGTTTGAGTGTCCTCAACAATTTGGATAGTGGCAACTGTGTGGTGTGTAGGAAGGCTCTTAATTCTATCCTCTTCCTCTTTTTCTCTAGCCCATCTTTCTTTAAGTGTAGCCATCATCCTAATGTTTTCATTGATTTGTAATTGGATAGCATTAATAGGAGTGGCCTTATTCTCCTCAAGGGGGGAAGTTATAATTTTGAGCATCTCAATATCAAGGGCTAAGCTTTCTACCTTCAAAGAGAGATTATCTATTTTAGATAATTTCTCTTCTACATTTTTGTTGAAGGATTTTTGGGTAGTGATAAAGTCTCTAAGCATGCTTTCTAATTCAGAAGAGGGGTTCTTGTTGCTAGGATAGGTGTTGTTGTTCCCATAGTTGGATGGAAACGGTCTAGGATTGCTAGCAAAATTTCCCCTATAAGCATTGTTGTTGAAGTTGTTTCTAGCAATAAAGTTCACATCTACTTGTTCTTGAGCAACCAAAGAATTTAAAGGAACATCATGAGGATCAATAGAGGGTTGCTTGGTAAGTAGAGACATAATTAAGTCAACTTTTTCATTGAGGGAGGTAATTTCCTCGACAGAATTTACCTTCCTACATGTTGGAGCGCGTTCGGTGTGCCATTGAGAATAATTTGTCATCATTTCATCGAGAAGCTTTGTGGCAGCACCAAGTGTAGTTGACATAAAGATTCCTCCCGCGGCCGAATCTAACAGGTTCCACGAGGTAAAGTTCAAGCCTGCATAAAAAGTCTGGATAACCATCCAGGTAGTCAAACCATGTGTAGGGCATTTCTTAACAAGAGATTTCATCCGTTCCCAAGCTTGGGCAACGTGTTCATTATCCGATTGCTTAAAATTCATAATATTACTCCTCAATTGGATAATCTTAGCAGGAGGGTAGTACTTCCCTATAAAAGAATCTTTGCACTTATCCCAAGAATCTATGCTATTTCTAGGCAAATATTGAAACCAGATTTTAGCATCTCCCCTTAAAGAGAAAGGAAAGAGCTTGAGCTTAACAACATCACCTTCTACTTCTTTATACTTTTGCATATCACATAATTCAACAAAATTATTCAAGTGTAAAGCAGCATCGTCTCCAGCACCAGAGAATTGATCTCTCATAACAAGGTTTAGCAAAGCAGGTTTAATTTCATAAGAGGTAGCTGAAGTGGAAGGTGTGGCAATGGGAGTGCAGATAAAGTCTTGGTTGTTGTGACTAGTGAAGTCACACAACTTGGTGTTTTTAGTGGAAGCCATAGTAGCAGCAAGTGTGGCAGATTTTTTTGTAGTTTTTGATAAAAGACACAAAGATAAAAACTGAAAGATAAACTAACAAGACTAAAAAACAAAGGTAAAGGGTAGTGTGAAACTCCCCTATCTTAGCACTTGGAGTCCCCGGCAACGGCGCCAGAAATTTTCTTGATGGCGCGAGGGTTGACGGGTGTAGTCTTCTCGCCCTTCGTTGGTGAGCCCCAAGTGGAAGGCGTGATGCAGCACATTAGAAAATTTCCCTCGGTAAAGATACCAAGATTTGTCTCCAGTAGGACTCCAGAGATGATAAGTAGGTGTCAGCGGCGCAACTGACGCGGACCTGCACACAGACACAGATAACTTTGTTCCCAACGAAGTTCAGAGAGGTTGTCAATCTCTCCGGTCTTGTTGTTTACAAAGGATAAAACGCAAGGGATAATAATAGCAACTTGAAAGTAAATGCAGAAAAGTAAATATAGCATCGATACAATGATAAGGATATGGACCGGGATACGTGATGTTCGCTAGTGATGTCTCTCTCCCAAAAGACGATAAAATTGCTATGCGAGGTGAACAAATTACAGAAAGGCAATTGACAGGATTATGAACGCACCGCAATGCTAACTATGCTACAAAAGAAAGGAAGAGGTTCAAAAGCACAGGCAGTACGAAAGGTAAGTAGACCGAAATCCATCTGCATCTACTACTAATCATCCACCTTGAGATATCTATCCAGAACATCTCGCTGGTATTAAGTTGCGAGCCCCACCCAAAGTGTAAACCCAAAGCAACACACAACTGCATCAAAAAGAACTCTGCGTAAAGTAAACAATACTTGTAACCGCGGTTAAGAGCACCGTTGTTTTCCCCCTTGTGGCAACGGCACATCCCCTAGACTCATGTTTCTGTCACTCAAGCATGTCATCGGGGGGGGGGGGGGGCATGAACCCACAATCTAGCACAACGCTCCCTCTTGGAGTCACTACCTACTACTTGGCCAAAGCAATAAACAGCAACAGAGAACATGCAAGTATTACTTAGGAACAAAAATATAAGAGATAAAAACCAAATATATTACTCTATCACAATCTGAACATAATCTCATAATCCATCAGATCCTATCAAACTCAACATAGCAATGGCAGAAATATTACAAAGGTGCCTCGATCATGTTGGGCAGCTCACGAGGTCTAAACAATGAAGAGCAAAGAGGGGAGGAGAACATCACATAGCTACTGATCACGGACCCATGGCCAAGGAAAACTACTCATGAGACATCCGGGGAGCACCCATGGTGGAGAGGAGACTCCCGGAGGTCAATACTCCCTCCAGCAGGGTGCCGGGAAGAGGTCTTCTGGTGCTCCCGATCTTCGGAAGCGCGGCGGCGGCGGAACAGAGGAGAGTTCGCGGAATAGGGTTCTCTTTCTGGGGTTTTCCCGTGACGAGGGATAAATAGGAGAAAGGGGGCAGCCAGAGGTGGGTCAGGGGCCCCAGGCGCCCCCTTGCACGGCCAGGGGTGGGGCCGCGCCGGGTGGCCGCCTGGGCCCCCCTGGCTCCCCTCTGGCACCTCCCGGGCTCTTCTCGAAGCTTCCGTCACGCTGATTTTTTATCTGAATTTTCCCAAATTTTTCTGGCACTTTTTATATGGGGGAAAACTGAAATAGAAAAACAGCAGAAAACAGGAACTGGCACTGGGGTGCACTGAGTTAATAGGTTAGTCCAAATATGATCAAAAGTGTATGAAAGTGTATCTAGATCATAGCAATATCACACAAAACATGCATGGAGCAAGCATAAATTATAGATACGTTTTGGACGTACCAATTGGTAAGTTCCTTATCAATTCAGTACCCGCACTTGTTCTTTTTTATTCTGGTGCATCGCATTCATTCATATCAAGGGTATTTGTGGATAAGCATGAGTTACCTACCGTAGTTCTTAAGTCATATATGCTTATAAGTTCCCCGGGAGCGGAGATGTCAGCTAGTTTGGGATGTTATCAGATAATTTTAGCCATAGGGAAGCATGATTTTCCTACACATTTGATTATATTAAAGTCACAAGGTTTGGATGTTATATTGGGCATGGATTGGCTAGCCAAGTACCATGGTGTTATTGATTGTGCCAGTCGGTCCATCACTCTCCGTACACCGACTGGGCAGAAGATCAGATATGTATCCAAGTATAAGCATCAGTACGCTCAGGTGAATTCTCTTAAGGGGGGTAGCCTGGATGATGTGCGTGTTGTGAGGGATTATCCGGATGTGTTTGTAGAGGAGTTGCCAGGTATGCCACCGGATAGGGAGATTGAGTTTCTTATTGATTTAATACCAGGCACTGGGCCTCTTGCTAAGAGACCGTATAGGATTCCTGCTAATGAACTTGGAGAGTTGAAGGACCAGATTAGAGAGTTGCAGGCAAAGGGATTCATTCTCCCAAGCTCGTCACCTTGGGGATCTCCAGTGTTGTTTGTTGAGAAGAAGGATGGAACCCAGAGGATGTGTGTGGATTACCGTTCTCTGAATGATGTTACTATCAAGAACAAGTATCCTCTAGCTGTGATTAATGATCTATTTGACCAGTTGGAGGGAGCTTGTGTGTTTTCTAAGATTGATCTTCGTTCGGGTTATCATCAAGTGAAGATTCGGGAGAAGGATATTCCGAAGACTTCTTTTACTACAAGGTATGGATTGTATGAGTATACCGTTATGTCATTTGGATTGACTAATGCTCCTGCATACTTCATGAATATGATGAATAAGGTGTTTATGGAGTTATTGGATAAATTCGTTGTGGTGTTCATTGATGATATATTGGTGTATTCCAAGAACGAGCAAGAGCATGAAGCACATCTGCGTTTGGTATTGGAGAAGCTCAGGGAGCACAAATTGTATGCCAAGTTTAGCAAGTGTGAGTTTTGGTTGAAGGAGGTAGGATTCCTTGGACATGTTGTGTCAGGAGAAGGAGTAGCTGTGGACCCATCCAAGGTTTCAAAAGTTACAGAATGGGAGACACCCACGACAGTTGGAGACATTCGCAGTTTCTTGGGGCTTGCAGGATATTATAGGAGGTTCATTGAGAATTTCTCCAAGATTGCAAAACCAATGACTGAGTTGTTAAAGAAATAGAATAAGTTTGATTGGAGCGAGGAATGTGAAACCAGCTTCCAAGAGTTGAAGAAACGGTTAGTAACCGCACCTGTTTTATGTTTGCCTAATATACATAAAGATTTCCGAGTTTATTGTGATGCATCTCGTCGAGGAATTGCTTGTGTTTTGATGCAAGGAGGTAAAGTTGTTTCTTATGCTTCACGTCAGCTTAAGAACGATGAGCAGAACTATACTACACATGATTTTGAGTTAGCTGCAGTTGTTCATGCATTGAAAACATGGAGGCAGTATCTTGTTGGTAATCATTGTGATGTATTTGCTGATCATAAGAGTTTGACGTATATCTTTACTCAGAAGGAGTTGAATCTCAGGCACAGTAGATGGCTAGAGCTTATTAAGGATTATGATTTGAATGTGCAGTATCATCCTGGTAAGGCGAATGTTGTTGCTGATTGATACGGTGAGGATCTCTCACTCCTCGTTGGTTACCCCAAGTGGAAGGTGAGATGTAGTGTAGCAGCAAATTTCGCTTAGCAAAAATGCTAAGGTTGAGTATCGTCCAGGAGGACTCGCAGAGATACAAGAAGGTGGTAAAGTGAACAATGGCGCCGTTCTCAACCAAGGGTTGCTAACTTCACCTGGACCTGCACACAGATACAAATAACTTTGCTCCCAACGAGTACAGAGGAGTTTTCAATTCCTCCGGCCTTGCTGTTTACAAAGGATAAAACGCATGGGATAATGATAGTGATAGCAACTAAAAAGTAAACTAAAGATGTAAACAATGATATGAAGATGGACCGGGGTCCCGTGATTTTCACTAGTGATGTCTCTCTCCGAAAAGACGATAAAAGTGCTAGCGAGGTAAACAAATCACAGTTGCGCAATTGAGAGGATTATGAAGGCACCGCAATGCTAACTATGCTGCAAACAAAGGAAGGGCTCAAAAGAAATGGGCAATACGCCAAGGTAAGTAGACCAAAATCCATCTGCATCTACTACGAATCATCCACCTTGAGATATCTATCCAGAACATCTCGCTGGTATTAAGTTGCGAATCCCACCCAAAGTTTAAATCCAAAGCAACAGAAAACTGCATTAAAAGAACTTTGCGTAAAGTAAACAATCCTTGCATCCGCGGATACAAGCACCGTTGTTTTATCCCTGGTGGCAACAGCACATTCCATAGTCTCATGTTTCTGTCACTCAAGCTAGACATCAAGGGGCTGAACCCACAATCAATCATAACACTCCCTCTTGGAGTTGCAACAAATCACTTGGCCAAAGTAAAATAAGGCAACGGAGAACATGCAAGAATTTACTCAAGAACAAAATATAAAAGAGAAGAACCAAATATATTACTCATCACAATCTGAACATAGTCTCATAATCCATCAGATCCTAACAAACTCAGCATAGCAACGGCAGAAAATTACAAAGGTGCCTCGATCATGTGAGGCAGCTCACGAGGTCTCGAAAGTGGAGTCACAAAGAGGGGAGAGATAGATCACATAGCTACTGGTCACGGACCCATGGTACAAGGGGAACTACTCACGGTACATACGGGAGGCGTCCATGGCTATGGATGGTCTCCCGGAGGGGGTAGCTTCTCCCGGCAGGGTGCCGGATCAGCTTCTCCAGGCAGCCCCGATCTTGAAACGGCGGTGGCGGCGGTACAGAGGCAAGATCGCGAAAAAGGGATCGATATTAGGGGTTTCCACCCCGAGGGCTAAATATAGGTGGAGGGGGTGTCGAGGGGACCCACGAGGTAGCCAGGAGGCCTCCTGGCGCGGCCTAGGGTAGGGCCGCGCCAGGGACTCTCCTGGTCTCCTGGTGGTGGCCCCCCTCTGCTGCCTTGATTATTCCGGAAGCTTCCGGGTCGCTGATTTTTTATCTGATTTTTCCGAATTTTTTGGAGCACTTTTAATGGCCAGAACACTTGAAATACAAAAACAACAGAAAACAGCAACTGGCAGCTGGGTGCACTGGGTTAATAGATTAGTCCAAATATGCTCAAAAGTGTATGAAAGTTCAAGCAAATCATGGCAAAGTCACACAAAACATGCATGGAGCAAGCAGAAATTATAGATACGTTTGGGATATAACAACATCCCCAAGCTTAATTCCTGCTCGTCCTCGAGTAGGTAAATGATAACAACCATAATTTCTGTGGTGACATGCCACACAACGATATAATAAATTTGTAAGTAAAGCAATCAAGGCATGCAATTCAATTCAAGTCTTAACAAGCAAGAGTCTATATTAGCATTGACACAAGCAACAAAATAACAAAAGGTGCAAGAGCTCTCGCTGGCCGTGACTCGAATGTCTCCAGATGGTGTTTGTGTGCAAGCAGGGGATAGGGAAATACGAGATCGAAAAGGTAATTGTTGAGAACAACTATCTACTAAAGTTTCACACTTAGTCTCCTTTGGATTCTTATCTTGACTCGTCCCCAGACCACTAGCCAGGTACAAGTCAAACTGATCCACTCCCTTTCGATATTTCGAGCACTCATGCAATGGATGAGCGTGAGCAAGAAAGTTGACACCTAAAAGGCGAAACAGAAAGAAGGTGGAGGAGGAAGACAAAAAGGTGTGAAAATCTCACATCAATGAGGACAATCATAGGCGAGAGAAGGCCATATGATAGATATGATGTGAGGAGTAGGGATTGCCATGCAACGGATGCACATGTGAGCTAAAAGCTCTCCAAGGGAACTAGTGGGGGTGCATCTAACTTGCTTGCTCAAGAAGACATAGAGCTCGTTTGAGGAGGCTCATCATTGGAATATACAAGCCAAGTTCTATAGTGTGAAGGTCCCCACATAGCTATATGCATGAGGATGATCTCTATGGAGTACAGGGGATAGAGGATGAAGTACTAGTGTGGATCTCTCAAAAGGAATAGTAGTGTGCCCCCTTCTCTCTTTTTATTTTTCTTTTTCTCTTTTTTCTAATTTTTTGTATTTTTTTGGTGGCCTCAATGACTCTTTCTATTTAACTCTCATTTGTCCTCTTTGGGATCTTTTGATTTTGTCCTCTTTGGGATCTTTTCCTCACTTAGGGGCAACACTCTATATTTTACAAGAATATAGGAGATCTTTCACACTTTACAAAAGTACTCACATAAAGAAGATATAACTATCATGATGCAAAGGTATGACATGAGGATCAAGCCATGAGAAGATGGATGTTGCATGGCAATGTATCTCGGAAAGGCTATGTAAATGCCTTGTAGGTAGGTATGGTGGCTGTTTTAAGGAAAGATATAAGGAGACTTATGATGACAGAGTGTATCGTGCCAAGGGTTTGGATGCACCGGCGAAGTATGCGCCAACTCTCAAGGTGAGAAAGGGCAATGCACGGTACCGAAGAGGCTAGAAAAAGTATAGGTGGGTGGAAGTGTCAACTTTCGAATACTCAAATTAGTCTGAAGAACTCATGCACTTATTACCAGTAACTCTCAATCTAATCGGGAGGTTCACAAAGAGACAAGTGCCCCGAGGAGGAGTGTATGGGGGTTTGGTTATCCTTGCGCATCCTCGACTCATGGTACGTGAGTGTACTCTAATATTCGAACCCTCCAGAGGTTAGTGATCCATCTAGTAGCTAGAGTTCTCAACAGGGGTTTTTGGTTTTCAAGAAACACAAGGATTGCCCAAAATACGACATCTATCACTAATAGGCTCGAGCTCTTGACACCAAAAGTTCAAACATTACTCTAGTCAATACCTTAAAACTATTGCAAGTTACTACTACAAAGAGAAAAGCAACTTCAACTACCTACTTCTAGTCAAGACACAAAACTCAGTGCAATAGGCAAACTCTCTAACAAGATAAAACATGCAACCTATAGAAAGTTCAACCTAAAACAAAAGAAAAGCTCTAGAAAAACTAAAGCACTACAACTAAACATAGCAGAAGCTAAGAAAAGAAAAAGAACAACTCACAGCTAAAAGAATAAGCAAGCAAATCCTATGAGGAGTTCTAGTTCAAGTGGAGCGTGTAATTCTCCCACACAAAAGAAATTAAGCTGAGATCTAACTTTTTACTACAGCAAACAAAGAAAAAACAAACCTAAGAAAAGTAAAGAGCGAGACGCTCCAAGCATAGCACATAACGCATGAAGTGATAAAAATATAGTGTAACGAGAGACGAACTGATAATTGTTGATGGAGAAGGGGATGCACAGGGGCATCCCCAAGCTTAGACGCTTGAGTCTCCTTGAATATTTATTGGGGGTGCACATGGGCATCCCCAAGCTTGAGCGTTTGACACTCCAGGATCTTCTTTCATCATCTTCCATCGCACACTTGAAAACTCCCTTCATACATAACTCATTGTAGACTGATTAGAGAGGTTAGTACCCTAATAAAATATTTTTTCCTTTGCTGGAAATAAAGTTAACCTTGAAGAGCTACTGTTTCCCAAGATTGCCAAAAAGTTTTTGCAAATAAAAAGCAAACTTAAGGTTTGCAAAAGTGAAGAGAGACAAAAACGTGGCAGAATCTGTGAAAAAACAGAACAAAATATAGAAAGGAATTTTTTAGGGGTACTTATGCAACTCAAATAAAAAAACTCAGAACATACATAATTTTCGTAATTGTATAGAGCACGCTGTGTAAAAAATTTAGCTCAAAAAGATGAACTGGGATTTTTCCATGATTTGTCTAGTCACGTGGACAGAATCTGTTTTCTAGACAGCATGTCACAACTTTCACTTCCCTTGTCGTATGAGGCTATAAAAGGCACAAAGCTTGAAAAGTAAAGATACAATGATGTTGCTACAGTAGTAACAATCTTCAAGACCACTAAGAACCGAAGGGAAAAAAATTGGGTTGCCTCCCAACAAGCGCTTTCTTTTACGCCTTTGAGCTAGGCACCAAGATTGCGAAAGATGCTCACAAAGGAATAAGAGTTTAAGAAAACGAGAGCATCAAGAATCAAATGTGAAACACATTTAAGCCTAACCCACTTCATATGCATTGGCATCTTGTAAGAAAATAAATCAAAGAAGCACAAAGAGACAAGCATAGGAAGGTGGGACAAGAACAACTTCAAAACTTTCAAATTACAAAAAGAGGTGTTTTTGTAACATGGAAGTTTTTATAAGCAAAATTTCCTCTATCAAAATAATTTTAAGTAGCATTATGGGAAACATCAAGAATATAACTACCACATAAATCATGTTGTTCATGACCTACAAGCACACGTGTATAGTTTTCAACACGTTCTTTAGGATCATAAGATAAATGCATCCTATCACATTGAGCCTTAATAAGAGCACAGTTCTCTAGAGTTGGAGATTTCAAAAGGATAACAGGACAATCAAGTGTGGGTGCAATAGCAACAATTTCTTGCTTAACGTAAGGAACTATAGAAAGTTCATCTTCGTAAGCATCATCCATAGTGGCATCTTGGCCAAAAGTATAGAAGGCATCAACTTCATCAAAAAGGGATATTTCAAAAGAATCCATAGGATCATAACACTCATATAAGGTAAGATTCAAAGAGTTACTCTCATTAGAAGGTAGACATGGATGGCCCCATTCTTCCTCCTTTTGCTCGTCACTCTCCTCCTCTTTTTCATCCAAGGACCTTTCAGTTTCATCAATCTCTTCTTCCATAGAGTCCTGCAAAACATTAGTCTCTTCCTTTGGGGGAGAGATTATATCAAGATGATCAGTAATATAATAATTTGCATCGTAATTTTCCAAACAATGGTTAAGTATAGCAAGACTCTCAGATTTGTAAGGGGCATCATCAATAGTTTTAAGAAGAGAAGTAATTTCATAAGCACCCTTAAAAGCAACATATTCTTCTATTTGCTCTGCATCATAAAAATCATAATTCCCCTTAGCATAAGAATCTAGGGTTTCATCATCATTGTACTCACATTGGAAAGCAAGGTGTTTATGCCTCATAAAGAAACAAGATTCATCCCTGCAAAAAGATATATTATATTTTGAGCACAAGTTTCTAGCATACTCATACAACTGATGTATTTGTTTCCATAAGTGTATCCCCTCTTGAGACAAGCGGTGTTCCTTGTACCACTTTTGTTGATCCTCAGTGAATCCTCCATGCCAATAAGATCTAGTTTCAAAGAAGTTAGGCATTGGTGGCAAGCAAGTAACCAGACATACTATTTTTGGTATTTTTGATAAGGTACACAAAAGTAAAAACAGAAAGGTAAACTAACAAGACTAAAAAGCAAAGCAACTCCCCTATCTTGTAGACTCGAGTCCCCGGCAACGGCGCCAGAAATTGGGCGGTTGTCAGGACCAGTCATTTGTAGCTCCTTGAGTCCCCGGCAACGGCGCCAGAAATTGGCTTGATACGGTGAGGATCTCTCACTCCTCGTTGGTTACCCCAAGTGGAAGGTGAGATGTAGCGTAGCAGCAAATTTCCCTTAGCAAAAATGCTAAGGTTGAGTATCGTCCAGGAGGACTCGCAGAGATACAAGAAGGTGGTAAAGTGAACAATGGCGCCGTTCTCAACCAAGGGTTTCTAACTTCACCTGGACCTGCACACAGATACAAATAACTTTGCTCCCAACGAGTACAGAGGAGTTGTCAATTTCTCCGGCTTGCTGTTTACAAAGGATAAAACGCACGGGATAATGATAGTGATAGAAACTAAAAAGTAAAATAAAGATGTAAACAATGATATGAAGATGGACCGGGGTCCCGTGATTTTCACTAGTGATGTCTCTCTCTGAAAAGACGATAAAAGTGCTAGCGAGGTAAACAAATCACAGTTGGGCAATTGACAGGATTATGAAGGCACCGCAATGCTAACTATGCTGCAAAGAAAGGAAGGGCTCAAAAGCAATGGGCAGTACGCCAAGGTAAGTAGACCGAAATCCATCCGCATCTACTACGAATCATCCACCTTGAGATATCTATCCAGAACATCTCGCTGGTATTAAGTTGCGAATCCCACCCAAAGTGTAAATCCAAAGAAACAGACAACTTCATTAAAAGAACTTTGCGTAAAGTAAACAATCCTTGCATCCGCGGATACAAACACCGTTGTTTTATCCCTGGTGGAAACAGCACATCCCCTAGTATCATGTTTCTGTCACTCAAGCTAGACATCAAGGGGCTGAACCCACAATCAAGCATAACGCTCCTCTTGGAGTTGCAACAAATCACTTGGCCAAAGTAAAATAAGGCAACGAAGAACATGCAAGAATTTACTCAAGAACAAAATATAAAAGAGAAGAACCAAATATATTACTCATCACAATCTGAACATAGTCTCATAATCCATCAGATCCCAACAAACTCAGCATAGCAACGACCGAAAATTACAAAGGTGCCTCAATCATGTGAGGCAGCTCACGAGGTCTCGAAAGTGGAGGCACAAAGAGGGGAGAGATAGATCACATAGCTACTGGTCACGGACCCATGGTCCAAGGGGAACTACTCACGGTACATACGGGAGGCGTCCATGGCTATGGATGGTCTCCCAGAGGGGGTAGCTTCTCCCGGCAGGGTGGCGGAGCAGCTTCTCTAGGCAGCCCCGATCTTGAAACGGCGGTGGCGGCGGTACAGAGGCGAGATCGCGAAAAAGGGATCGATATTAGGGGTTTCCACCCCGAGGGCTAAATATAGGCGGAGGGGGGTGCCGAGGGGACCCACCAGGCAGCCAGGAGGCCTCCTGGCGCGGCCTAGGGTGGGGACGCGCCAGGGACCCTCCCGGTCTCCTGGTGGTGGCCCCCTCCGCTTCCATGGTTATTCCGGAAGCTTCCGGGTCGCTGATTTTTTATCTGATTGTTTCGGATTTTTTGGAGCACTTTTAATGGCCGAAAACCCGAAATACAAAAACAGCAGAAAACAGCAACTGGCAGATGGGTGCACTGGGTTAATAGATTAGTCCAAATATGCTCAAAGTGTATGAAAGTTCAAGAAAATCATGGCAAAGTCACACAAAACATGCATGGAGCAAGCAGAAATTATAGATACATTTGGGACGTATCACTGATGCATTGAGCCGTAAGAGTCATATCAATGTTGCTAGTGTTGAGGATATGCCACTTGAGTTATGTGAGCATTTCAAGAATCTCAGGTTGGAGATAGTTCCTAAGGGATATGTGGCAACATTGGAGGTGAAGCCAAATCTGTTGGAAAGAATCAGAGAAGCTCAGAAGGGTGATGCAAAAATTGATGAAATAAAGGAGAATATGACCAAAGGGAAAGCAGAGGGTTTCCATGAGGATGAGCATGGAGCCATTTGGTTTGAGAAGCACATTTGTGTACCTCAAGATGAAGAGATCAGGAAGTTGATTCTTCAGGAGGCACATGATTCACCTTATTCTACCCATCCCGGGAATACCAAGATATACTTGTACTTGAGGGAGAGATTTTGATGGCCTAGCCTGAAGCGAGAGATAGCACAGTATTTTGCATTGTGTGATGTTTTCCAGAGAGTCAAAGCCGAGCATCAGAAGCCAGCAGGATTGCTGCAGCCTTTGCCTATACCCGATTGGAAGTGGGATCAGATAGGTATGGACTTTATTACTGGTTTACCCAGAACTCGGTCAGGATATGATTCTATTTGGGTGATTTTGATCGTTTGACCAAGGTTGCTCACTTCATTCTAGTAAAGACAACTTAAACAAGTGCTAAGCTAGCCAAGATTTATATGACCAGGATTGTTTGTCTGCATGGAGTTCCAAGCAAGGTAGTGTCTGATAGAGGTACTAAGTTTACATCCAAGTTTTGGCGTCAGTTGCATGAGACCTTGGGCACCAGGCTGGAATTCAGTACAACTTTTCATCCACTGACAGATGGGCAGACAGAGAGAGTGAATCAGATTCTGGATGACATGTTGAGAGCTTGTGCATTAGACTATGTGTCTAGTTGGGATGATAATCTACCATATGCTGAGTTCTCATACAACAACAGTTACCAGGCTAGTCTGTAGATGGCACCATTTGAGTTACTGTATGGCAGAAAGTGCAGAACACCGTTGATGTGGGATGAGGTAGGAGAACGTCAGTTGTTTGGACCAGACCTGATCAAAGATGTTGAGGAGAAAGTTAAGTTGATCCGTGATAGACTGAAGATAGCACAGTCCAGGCAGAAGAGTTATGCAGATGCTAAGCGCAAGGATGTAACCTATGAGGTTGGGGACCGTGCATATCTCAGAGTTTCACCAATTCGTTGAATCAAGTGGTTTGGAATCAAGAGCAAGTTAGCACCACATTTTGTGGGGACTTACAAGATCTTGGAGCGCAGAGGTGAGGTAGCTTATCAGTTGGAGTTGCGAGAAGCTTTATTAGGAGTTCATGATGTGTTTCACGTATCCCAGCTGAAGAAGTGTCATGCAGAGATGGCAGATATTCCTTTGCGAGATACAGTGCCACTTGAGGAAATTCAGTTGGAGAGTGACCTGACTTATGAGGAGAAACCTGTGAAGATTCTGGAGACTGCAGAAAGAGTTACCCTCACCAAGACAATCAAGCTATGAAAAGTTCAGTGGGATCATTATATTGAGGAAGAAGCTACTTGGGAGCGAGAAGAAGATTTGAAGCAAGATCATCCACACCTCTTTGCTAGCCAGCCCGAATCTCGAGGACGAGATTCATCTTAAGGGGGGTAGGTTTTTAACATCCCAATTTTCTAAATTCGGATGTTAATAGATCATCATATGCATGTCATGCTGGAGTTTTGCATTATTTGGATTTAATGAATATTTTAAACATTTTTAACTAAAGTCAATTTGATTGGAGAGGATATAATATGACTTATCCCCATTTTTAAAATGTTGGAAGATAGTTTAAAATATGTATTTTTGAGACTTTATAAATTTACCTTGGGGTTATAAATAATTCCTAAAAATATTTTGGGAACTTATTTATGCTTCGGGAATTTTTTTTGACTTTTTCGGTATTTCTAAATTGTCGGAAAGGCATTTAAAAGTATTTAAAAATAAGTTGCAAAAGTTTTTATTTTTATTGAATATTTTGATAATGCCAAAAATTCAATTTTATTATTTTAAAAGTTTTGGTAAAAACGGAAATTTAAAATAATTATCCGTTAATTTTATAAAACTGTTTTAGGCCTGCTGGGCCCTGTCCTGTTTTTTTTTCTCTTACGTCCAGTCGGTTTCGACTCGGATTTAAAAAAAACTTACCGGGGCGGGTCTTTAAATGTCCGCGGACCCGCGGGCGCTAGGGTTTTGCCGTCGCCGTCGGAAACATCGCCGCCGGCCGACCTCCCCGCCGCCGCCAGCCACCCGAGGTGAGCCGCCGCCTCCTCACCCCGCGCCGCCGCCAAGGCGCCGTGCGCCACGCGCCCCGCCGCCGCCCGCCGGCTGGAGCTGCGCCGGGCCTCCCCCGGCCGTCGGATCCCGTTTGGACGGCCGAGATCGTTTTGTTTTGTTTTGGAAAAAAACGCGTCGAGATCCGGTCAACCTCCGGTCAAAACCCTAGGGACCCGATCGTGTTTTCCGAAAATTTTATTTGCGGATTAGTCCTTTTGGTAGAAAAGACCCCGGATCGGTAGTCGCAATATCTTTTTAACCGTAGGTCCGTTTTAGTTAGTTCTAGTTGCGTTGCGACCGTTACGAAAAATCCTATCCAGTAGACCTAAGTTTTCAAAAGTTTTCTGTTTTAAAATTTGAATTTTGTACAGGTTTAAATTCAAACTTCCGGTGACTGTATCTTTTATACGGTGTATCCGTTTTCGCCGATTCCAGTTGCGTTGCGATCGTGGTGAAGTGTAGATATCGTTTAGATGCTATTTATTTGGTTTTGTTGCTGTTCATTTGGTTCTTTTACTGTTGAATTTTTTATGTGTTATATGGTGTATTGAATGCTATATTGTTTGATCGTGTAGACTGTCCGGAGTGCAACGCTTTGTTCTGTGAAGAGTGTGATCGTCAGGAACAGGATCAAGGAAAGTCATACTTTGACCATTTTACAACCTATATTTTTACTTATGCATGTAGCAAATATCACCCTATGCATGTGTAGGAAGTTTTATATTATTATTGCTGCAAACCTGGTATGGTAGCCATATAATCTTATCATGTTTGCTTAGACAACCTAGCACGTGCTTGCTATATATTTTGCTATGCTTGTAGACGTGGATTGGTTTGAGATTACATTAAGCTTTGTGAGGATTTAATGACTTGACTAGCAAACCTCTAATTAGAATAGACCTCTGGACGGGCAGGGAGTGCTTCCTGGGGGCTCGTGCCTTATCTAAGGCGAGTCCAGGTTGTACCCCTAATGGTTGGTTTTGGTGGTCGAAAGTACGTCATGGTATCTACCCTCTGAACGTAAGTGGGAGCCGTCCAGGCTCAAAAAGATCAGACATACTTGGTGATTAGGAGCTTCCATGTACAGCCGCTGGCCATATGGGCTGTGACGCCCCCAAAATCAGACCGTGTACAGTAATCATACACACAGGGTACACGACTGAGATTAGGGTGCCACGATGATAATATCACAGCACAACACTAAACACAAAAGGATAAACAAATATATTACAATAGAGGGGGTCACGCGGACCCGAATATATAAGTCATACAAACCATAATATCTGAGTACAGACATAGTTAGTCAAGTTTTGCCTTAAGAAGGCTAGCACAAATCACATCAGAGATACAGAACGAAAAGGCGAGGCCTCCTGCCTGGGATCCCCAGTACTACTCCTGGTCAACGGGGAACTCGACGTCGTAGTAGGCGCCTCCGGGGTACTCCTGCTCCTGGGGTCCAACGTCGGCTGCAGCGGCCGATCAGGCAAAACAGTAAAGGAAATAAAGCAGGTGAGTATCTAGTATACCCGCGAGTCTTACGTCCGCTACTAAGCATTATGCATGATATCAACGGAATGAAGAGGCTGTATATAGTGGACTGAAGACAGAAGTTCAGAGCAAGGGTAAGAAGCTAGGCCTAACGAAGACTAGCATCTTCCGACGGTGTCTTGCAGCATGAGGTAGGAATCAGCCAACAGTTGATATAAAGCAGTAAAGTAACAATGAAGCAGAAGTTGCTGCAACATTGAATAATAATAAGTTGTAATAATTAACAATGCCTCCAAGATCACCTCCTCGACATCCCCGCGAGGAAAAGAACTCGGAACCATACAGTTCAATAATAGTTTCTAGTGGTAAGATCCAGCTTCAGCATAAAGCGTCCTGTTACCGTGGACACGGCTATCGATTGATCAATCTTCCCTGCAGGGGTGCACTTGTGTTACGCTACACGCACGGATCTCCAGGGTGGCGGGAACCTTGTTAGGGAACGCTCCACCGAGGCTATCCGACACTTCATAGCCCATCTTTCAAACTCAACAGAGAGGTCATCCGCCGGTCTAAATCCTGAGTACGCCGGGCCTTGGAACCCAACCCAAACGTACTCCTGCACGGTGCGTGGATGGCCGGTGAAGTTAAATCAAAGCAAATACAAATCACACTGCCGCGGCAAATAAGACAACACCACTTCCCGGCAATCAGCCCGCGGTACCGCTGACGTCTGAAGAGTCCTCGGACGACACTAAGAAGCAGAGGAGCCCATAACTCGTAGTTCCCACGGGTAGGTAGTGCGTACATGGCATATAGCCAACTCAAGACATTCACTGAACCATTTAGTATTTTAATTAACCTGCGTGACAACCGTTATCGTTGCCTGGACTTAACCGACCCGCGGACAACGACGGCAGCCAGGACCACCAGTACATCGGTGCCTGCCCCGTCGTCCCACCAAGTCACTGCGGTTACCAACAAGGTGAACCGTCTCCTTACCTTGTCTCGCGGGTGCTCCTGGAGGAGCTCGACTTTCGTAGTTTGGTAACTCTCGCGGCCAACGATCAGGGGCCAAGCACACCGGTACACTGGTCGTGCCCTCCCGGTCGTCCCGTCGCAATACCTCTCGCGGGCACCGTTGGGTCGCCCGACTTCTTACCTTTAGGACAACCGTTGTCACGACCCTATGGTGGTAAGACAAAGTCAGCCTCGAGTGGAGTACAAAGAATTACTCCTTGATAGCTCACACTTGAGGTGACTAGGCATAACCCAGGTAGGGCCTGAGGCGGTGTCTGCATTGTACCGTACCTGTGCAGTTATAAATATTGTATCCGCGTTCACTCCCCTGAGTGATCATGGCCCTCTATCTAATCCTAGCTAACAATGCGCAGGGCTCACTGCTGAATAATGCATAATAATAATAGGCAGCATAGGATAAAGGAAGGCACATCAAGGGGCGACAAAAATACAGGCTATGCAGTTGAATAGGATTGTAAACGTAGCAGCACCAGTAACAATGCCTAGTGCAAGAAATGTACGGAAAGATAGGCGATATCTGGGGAAGAGAATGGCTCTGCTTGCCTGCAAGCTCGACGGTAGTAGTAGGGTCGTCGACGACGTAGTCGTACTCAGCAGCGGTGTAGTCGACAGCAGCAGCGGGGTCTACCGAAGATTAAAGGGGGGGAGGAAACAGTAAATACACAGCAATAATATGCAAACATATGCATGACATGATATATGAAATGTTATCGGTGTTCTAACGCGGTGCAATGCAATATGCTCGGAGCGGGAATTCATCTGAGGATGAACTTCCGGCTCCGGGTGATTATCGGACAGGGGTGTCCGGAGGGGAAGGATCAAGCCGGAGGTGTCGTAATTACCGGAACAACATAAGGGGGGTGTATCCGTGCTATTTGAACCATTCCGGACAACTTTCGTGTTCGGAATAAATTCATCCGGGCACTCTAACAGTACCGGACCATTTATCGGACTGCCGGTCCGGAGGGGAACGGATCGATGTTTGTTGTGTTAGAGGGGGGGATAGGCATACGGATAGCGTATTCGTATTCGTTGTATTTTTCTGATCAACTTTCATGTATAAAGTTTTTGAATCCGAGTTACGGTTTAAAAGTTATTAAATTTCAAAGTTTAAATCAATTTAAATGATTTTCTGGATTTCTTTTATTATTTATTAAACATTATCCAAAACATTATCCATAACATTATCCAGAACAGTGCTGACATGTGGGACCCACATGTCAGCCTCTGTTATTTACAAAACATTTAATTAAATTGGAAAATTTACCCTGGACCCACATGTCATACACTGGTTAAGTCTTATAATTCTTTTAATTAACAAACTGACAGGTGGGACCCCAATGTAAGTGACACAGGGGGATACTTAAACAGTCTAATTAATCCAGAGGCTAACCTAATTACATGGGCCCACTAGTAAGTGACCCAAGGGGTTTTAATCTTTCTGTTAAGCTAATAAGGGATTAGCCGGGGTGGTTAGTGAGTGGGGCCCGTTGTCAGTGGCCCAGGGGTTTGATTTAAGCCCTAACTAATTAACTGACACCGGGGCCCCACCTGGCAGCCTCACCGGAGGCTCACCGGAGGCTCGCCGGCGGCGAGGTCGAGCCAGCCCACGATTCCGAGCGTCGTTTGAGGCGCGGCTACGTGCGTTGGAACGAGGAGACGAACGCGAGTCTATTGGTGCCAGGGGCATCGCCGGAGACGGCCGGAATCCACAACGGCAACGACTGCGGCGGCGGCCCGTGAGCACGAGGGGACGACGACGAAGTTTCTACCGCGGGACTGGGGCATGCGCTATACCGTTCGGCTCCTAGGAGCAGCGCACGCAGAGTGACACGCCTAGCGCGTCAAATGCGCGCTCCAGGCCGCGGGGAAAAGCTCGGCAGCGGCGAGGTGGCCACGACTCTAATGGCGACACGAGCTACGGCGAGAGGGATGCGAAGCGGGGAGTTGGAGGTGGTGGCCACACTCACCGTGAGCACGTAGTGGGAGGCAGTGGGCTCGGGGAGGCTCGACGAGGCCGGAATCGACGACGGGATCACGGCGGCCGGAATGGGGAACGATGACGTGGGCGAGGCGAGGGAGTGCTCCCGGCTTGAATTCGTCGCAGTAGTCGACGTAGTCGACGACGGCGCACCCGATGGACACGGCTTCGAGGGCTAGGGAGCTTGCCGGCCGCAAGTGGGCGCGGTCATGGCGACGGCGAGCTCGGGCGGATCTTTCCCTGGCGATGGCGAGAGGAGGAGGAGGGGAATGGAGTGGGGGGCGTGTCCAGGGAGCTGCTCGGGTTGGCCTTATCGCCTCCCCGGTCGCAGGGGGCAGGTGAGGGAGGGGGGGCTCCAGTGGCAGAGACGGCCACGGCGGCGGCATGGCGTCGAGCAGGTGGCCGACGTGATGGGGGCAGGTGGGAGGTGGAAGACGGGCCGGGGTGGGCTGGGCCAAGGTGGGCCTCGCCCCAGGCGAGCTTTAGCATTTTTCCAATTTCTTATCTGCTGCTTATACAAATTCTTTCCTGTAATTGATTTGTTATCCCTAGAATTTTGTAAAATTTTATTGGTGATTGTAAATTAGGTTTATATATTACTGAGGTGCCACAAAAAGTTTGCAGCAAAATAAATTCATTAGGTATTTATTTTAAATATAAAATGCCCAAAGTAGGGGTTTTAACCTACTGTTTGAATTGTTTAGAATTTTCTGCAACTCCAAAAATTACCAAAGTTGTTCCAACATGATTATAATGATTTTAGGCAATTTACAAAAATAGTTTCATGATTTTTGGAACAACTTTATTTGAGCACTTTTGTTTTAATTTCCATTTGAGGTAGTTTCAACTAGGGTTTGGTTTCATGATGAGCAAAATGCATTGGGCTTTGTGTTTTGATTACCAACCAGCATGGTTTGGAAGGAGCAGAAGCAAAGTTTGATTAAGGTCAGGGGATAACAGTGATTAACAATCAGTGATAGTCAACAGTGATGATGATTACTGTTACAGGCATCTGAGGGTGTTACATGGGCTCTGGCTTAGTTGAGTACGATGTAGGAAGCCTCTCCCTTGCAAAGCTAGCAGATGTAGATGTGATAGGTGTACCGGCTTGCAGTTGGGTGTAGGTGACCTCTTCCGAAAGACTTCGTCTCAATCTTCGGGTTGATTCCAGCGGGGAAAGTGTACTAACCTCTGCAGAGTAAAAACTAATCATGATTAGCCGTGTCCTCGGTTATGGACATCCTTGAGCTACTAGACATTACTGTTACTGGAAGATCTTGATAGATGAATCACCATAATAAACTTGAGTGGGCAAGATTTAATAAAGGGTGTGTATTGGAACTGGTGTGCCCAGTTCAATCTTAAGTAGTAAGTTAAACTAAAATTTTGACTAGGTAGATTGGGAAAAATCAGCTTTCTGCAAAATAAAACCATAAGCATTTCCTTTGACTTATCCTTGCATGTAGCAATATGTCTGTTATATCCTTTTCCATGTGACTTGCCGTACAAATCAGATGTACTGACCCGTTGTCGGGCTGTAACCTTCGGTGTTGCAGGTTTTTCAGACGACCAGTAAGGTGCGTTTAGGGTCGCGGGTCTTCACTCAGTATGTTCGCTTGTGGATGTTGATGGGACTCCTCGTTATTTGCTTTTGCTTCCGTTATATTTATGTTGAATAAGCTAGTATTGAGCTATGCAACTTGTTATTTATATTATTCTGGATCATACGATGTAATAATGATGCACTTGTACTTTGATATACATCTATGATACTGTGTATGCCAGCGAGTTCGATCCAGGGAATGGCACTTGATCACAGAGACTCCAATTCTGTGTGAATTGGGTCGTTACAATCAGGAGCACCAAAAGACCTCTTCCTGGCACCCTGCCGGAGGGGGATTGACCTCCAGGAGCCTCTCCACCACCATGGACGCCTCCCGGATGTGTCGTGAGTAATCCCCCTTGGACCATGGGTCCGTGATCAATAGCTATGTGATCTCTTCTCTACACCTTTGTTCTTCAATGTTTAGACCTTTTGAGATACCCTACATGATCAAGGCAACTATGTAATTTTCCTGCTGCTGCTATGTTGTGTTTGCTAGGATCCGATGGATTATGAGATTATGTTCAGATCGTGATGAGTTATATATTTGGTTTACCTTTTATACTTTTTTTCTTAGTAATTTGTTTGGCCAAGTAGTAGATAGTAACTCCAAGAGGGAGCGTTATGCATGATTATGGGTTCATGCCCCCCGATGTCTAGCTTGAGTGACAGGAACAGTAGACTAGGGGATGTGTTGTTGCCACCAGGGAGAAAACAACGGTGCTTGTAACTGCGGTTGCAAGGATTATTTACCTTATGCGTAGATTGTTAATGCAATTGTCTGTTGCTTTGAGTTTACACTTTGGGTGGGGCTCGCAACTTAATACCAACGAGATGTTCTGGATAGATATCTCAAGGTGGATGATTAGTGAGTAGATGCAGATGGATTTCGGTCTACTTGTCTTGGTGTACTACCCATACTTTTGAGCACTCTTACTTTCAAGTAGAGTAATTAGCATTGCGGTGCCTTTATAATTCTGTCAATTGCCCAGCTGTAATTTGTTCACCCAACTTAGCTATTTTACCGTCTTTTGGGAGAGAGACATCACTAGTGAACATCACGGGACCTTGGTCCATATTTCCACCATTGTTTACACCTTCAATTTACTTTATCCCTTTTTCATTTAGTTGCAATTATCACTACCATTATCATTATCTCTTGTGTTTGATCCTTTGTAAACGGCAAGGCCAGAGGGATTGATAACCCCTCTGTACTCATTGGGAGCAAAGTTATCTGTTGTGTGTGCAGGACCAGGTAAAGTAAGCAACCCTCGGTTGTGAACGGCGCCATTGTTCACTTTACCACCTACTTGTCGTCGTTGGAGTCCTACTGGTTCGATCTCAACCTTGGTATCTTTGCCAAGGGAAATTACCTCTACGCTACATCTCAACCTTCCACTTGGGGTAGCCAACGAGGTGCACTACTTCAGTTCCATCAAGCTAATTTCTGGCATCATTGTCGGGGACTCCACTCTGGCACACTATCTTTTATCCTTGATTTTTAGTCTTTTTAGTTTACCTTATCATTTTTATCTTAGTGTCCTTTATCAAAAATCACAAAAAAAATTTGCTTGTCTTGTTCTTGCTTGCTGCTACTATTATGGGTACCACTGAAAACACTAAGTTGTGTGACTTCACTAGTCACAACAACAATGAATTTATCTAAACTCCTATTACTACACCTGCCACTTTAGCATCTTCTTATGAAATTAAACCTGCTTTGCATACTCTTGTTATGAAATAATAATTCTCTAGTGCTGGAGATGATGCTGCTTTACACTTGAATAATTTTGTTGAACTTTGTGATATGCAAAAGTATAAAGAAGTAGATGGTGATATTGTTAAGCTTAATATTTTTTACTTTCTCCTTGACAGGAGGAGCTAAAATCTGGTTTCAATACTTGCCTAGGAATAGCATAGATTATTGGGATAAGTGCAAGGATGCTTTTATTGGGAAGTACTACCCACCTGCTAAAATTATCCAATTGAGGAGTAGTATTATGAATTTTAAGTAATTGGATAATGAACACGTTGCCCAAGCTTGGGAACACATGAAATCTCTTGTTAAGAATTGCCCTACACATGGTTTGACTATTTTGATGGTTATCCAGACTTTTTATGCAGGCTTCAACTTTACCTCACGAAACCGTTAGATTCGGCCATGGAAGGAACCTTTATGTCAACAACACTTGGTGCTGCCACAAAACAATTAGATGAGATGATGAAAAACTATTCCCAATGGCACACCTAAAGAGATCCAACAAGTAGGAAGGTAAACTCTGTCGAGGAGATGTCCTCCCTAAATGAAAAGTTGACATGATCATGAATTTACTTACTAAGCAAGATCCTATTGATCCTCATGATGTTCCTCTGAATTATTTGGTTGCTCAAGAGAAAGTTGATGTTAATTTTATCTCTAGGAAAAATTTCAATAATAATGCTTATAGGAGTAATTATGGTAACAATCCTAGACCGTTCCCATCCAACATCTATGGGAACAAAACCACTTATCCTAGCACCAAAAACTCCACTTCTGAACTAGAGAGCATGCTTAAGGACTTTATCAATTCTCAAAAGGCCTTCAACAAGAGTGTAGAAGAGAAATTAGAAAAACTAGATAGCCTCTCTTCAAAGGTTGACCACATAGCTCATGAGGTAGAATTGCTTAAGATTAGGACTTCTCCCCTTGAGGAGAGGAAAGACACACCCATGAATGCTATCCAAGTCCAAATTAATGAGAATATTAGAATGCTAGCCAGACTTAAGGATAGATGGGCTAGAGAAAAAGAACAGGAAGATAGAATTAAGAGCCTTCCTACACACACTACCGTTTCCACTATACAAGTTGTTGAGGATCTCAAAACTTTTAGAACCCAACACATCCCTAGTCCCACTGGACCTATAAATGGTGATGCTAAAACCTCAACCGTAGAACAATAAGTTCCTATCACTCTAGCGACTACCAAACCAATGAGCTTAGATGACATCACCACCACTTTAATTAATGGTAGTGATCTTGATTTTGATAAATGTAGTCTTTCTGAAGTTATCACCTTTTTGCAAAGAATTGCTAAAGACCCCAACACTAGCACACTTAACATTGCCTTTACCGGGCATATTACCAATTCTCTTATTAAATCTAGGGAGGAAAAGCTCAAACTTGAGACTTCCATCCCTAGTAAGCAAGAAGATGGTTGGTATCCCATAGTCAAAATTAAATTGAATATTTTCTCTTGCTTTGCTTTATGTGATGTTGGAGCTAGTGCTTCCGTTATACCCAAAAAAATGTATGATATGCTTAATTTGAAACCTTTTGATACATGTTCTTTTGGTGTTCGTCTTGTTGATTCTTCGGTAAAGAAACCTTTAGGAAGGAGTGATGATGTGCTCATTATTGTCAATGATAAGTATGTTCCCGTTGATTTTCTTGTCTTGGACATTGAGTGTTATCCTTCGTGACCAATTATTTTGGGACGTCCTTTTCTTCGCACCGTTGGTGCTATCATTGACATGAAATAGGGGACCATTAGATTTCAGTTCCCCCTCAAAAAGGGAATGGAACACTTCCCTCAAAACAAGATCAAGTTACCTTATGAGTCCGTTACACGGGAAAACTATTCTTTTAATATTGATAAAACTTGATTTTCTTGTATCATGCCCAGCTATAAGGCATAAAAGAAAGCGCTTGTTGGGAGGAAACCCAAGATATTTTTACTTTCAGTTTTAGTGGTCTTGATGTTTGTTATTACTGTATCAACATCATTGTATCTTTATTTTTCAAGCTTTGTGCCAAGTTTTAGCCTCCGGTTGCAAGAAGTTCAAAAGGTGTCACATGTTGTCCAGAAACAAAAGGATAATAGGACAATCAAGTGTGGGTGCAGTAGAAACAATTTCATGCTAAACATAAGGAACTATAGCAAGTTCATCCCCGCAAGCATAATCCATATTGGCATCAAGGCCATCAACAAAGCATGTATCAAGATCTTCAGAAAGTGATGTATCAAGTGAGTCCTCAAAATCATGGGATTCCTCATCAAAGCAATCATTGGCCTCTTTTTGGGAAGAAAACATTTTGTTTTTAAAATCCTCAATGCAAGAATTGGATGTATAATTCGTGAAGCAATAAGCAAGAACTGCAAAGTTTTTGGGCTTGTGACTAGTATCATAATACTTTTCAATCAAAGAAGAAATCTCATAAGCACCTTTAAACGCAACAAACTCTTCAATACTTTCAACATCAAAGTAATCATAAACACCTTTAGCATAAGAAGATAAGATCTCATTTTCATTAAACTCGCATTGGAAAGGAAGGTGTTTATGATCTATATTAGAGAAACAAGTAAAATCATAAATGTGGCACAAAAATTCAGTATGGCAATAAGAAACATGTATTTGATCCCATAAGTGTTTCCCTTTCTGAGATAGGCGGTGCCGCGTATAATGAGCATGCTCATCCAATGATTTTCCCTCAACTAAGTCGGTTGGGTTTTTAGCGCGAGCACAAATTGATCGAAGACGATCCAAGTGAAACATGTCCATCCTACCATATTTGGGTGGTTCAGGACCCATGGTGAGGATAGCATCACTAGGCGTAGAAAGACAAAGGCAAAAGGTAGCAACTATTTTTTTGGTTTTTCATAAAGATACAAAAGCAAAAAACAAAAGCTGGAAAGCAAACTAACAAGACTAAAAAAGCAAAGGTAAAAGATAGTGTGCAACCCCCCTATATTTGCACTCGGAGTCCCCGGCAACGGCGCCAGAAATTTTCTTGATGACGAGACAGTTAACGGGTGCAATGCCTCTCCTCGTTGGTTACCCAAAGTGGAAAGTGAGATGTAGGATAACGGAAAATTTCCCTCGGTGAAGATACCAAGGTTTGTCTCCAGTAGTACTCCGGAGATGATAAGTAGGTGTCAGCAGTGCAACTGACGTGGACCTGCACACAACACAAGTAACTTTGCTTCCCAACGAGTACAGAGAGGTTTTCAATCTCTCCGGCCTTGTTGTTCACAAAGGATCAAACGCAAGGGATAATAATGATAGCAGCTAGAAAGTAAAAACAGGAAAGTAAATGAGCGTGTAAACAATAATGAGAATATGAACCGGGGTCTCGTGATGTTCACTAGTGATGTCTCTCTCCCAAAAGGTGATAGAACTGCTATGCGAGGTAAACAAATTATAGCTGGGAAATTGACAGGATTAAAAATGCACCGCAATGCTATATGCTACAAAGAAAGGAAGAGGCTCAAAAGCATGGGCAGTACTGTTGGGGTTCGGGGCAGAAAACACAAATTTTTCCTTGACCTACGATACCCAATCCCAAGACCTATGCTATGCTGATGCAAGTAACGGACAGAAATAGATCACATACCAGTATGTAGTCCGTTAAGCGGGAAACGTTCCCGCATGAACATGGTTGGTGTAGTCGTACCGGCAATCCCCGATGCCGCGCAGATCCACGATGACTCCTGTAGCCACCCGATCCTTGCGGACCGATGACGAGATTACGTCCCCGTCGGAACGTTGCTGATGAAGACCTCGCGATCCGGCCACGACGATGAAGTAGCACCACAAGTGTAGTGCCTCGCGGGATTATACACATACAGTATACCCGACGTCCCTCCGGGCTCCGAACCAGTAGAGCAGCGGAAAGAAGATGGATTCGGATCCCGATTCCAGCAGCACGACGGCGTGCGTATAGTGGAGAAATCCCCAACCCAGAGCAGCCTCCAAACAAGGGGAGTCCGCTCAAAGGAAGGAGAAAGGAGGGAGAGAGATGAGAAACTTTTCTCAAAAAATTCATGATTAAAAGGGCACCCCTACCCCTCCTTATATAGGCCAAGGAGGGGGGCAACCTCCCCTCAACTTCCCATGTGGGACTAATCCCAAGGGGAGGGGGGGCGCACCAATAAGGGGGGTGGGCCCCCTCATGGCGCCATGGCCCATGGGGGAAGACTCCCTCTCCCCCTAATGGGCCCTATGAGGCCCATATGCCTTTTAATTCATTTTTAATTATATTTAATTATATTTTAATATTTAATTCAGATAATTAAATAATAAAACATATATTAAATATTATTAAATATATTTTGAACCTTCCAAAATACCCAGAACAACTTCCGGCCTTCATCGGAACAATTCCGGTCATCACCGGAACAATTCCTATGTTCTCTCCAATTTCTCCGGTGATCCCGAATCAATCCTTACTGCGTCGAGTACCCTTAAGTGTAACACCCTACGGTCCGGGAAACAGCAGACATGATCGAGACAACCCTCATTGATCAATGACTAATCAATTGGACCTGGTTACAATCCTTGATAGCCCCTGCGCTTCCATCGAATGAACTTCAATCGCTGTTGGATCCGTTAACCGTGTGCCTGTTCCCTTTGTCCCATGGTACTTTGCTTGTCCGATGTTTGATCATCGGTATCCACTATACCTAGTTCGTCCTCGTTCTCAACAAACAAGTTTACTCGTTCCCGTGATATTACAACTCCGTGACCTAGTCACACGTTTGCAAACTTTATGATGTAACATCACCGAGTGGGCCCAGAGTACCTATCCGTCACACGGATGGACAAATCCCGCTTTGATCTATTTGCATACTCATCAACCATCTATTTCGGAATACCCAAAGTGCACCATTATAGCCAGCATATTTCAGTCAGGCGGTGGGATACAAATCAAAGTCTCCTCATAGATGACAATTACGTATGATCATTACGGTCAAAGGATCTGGTCACTACGTTATAGTTATCGCAATGTCGAACTATGTGACTTGATCACATCGCAACACTTCTGGTGGGTGTATGTCCATCATATCATTATCCAATGATACGACTCCATTGTCAACAGACGCCATTGTCTCATGATCAGGAAACCTTGATCATCAATCGCCCAATGGACTAGTATACTAGGGTTAACTAGGGATCTGGTTGTTTGTATACCACACCTGTATTAATGTTTCCGCTTAATATAGTTCTAGCATAGTATCAAACGTATTATGAACTAATGGAATATGCTCGATAAAACATATTTTATTTGCCTCTAGGGCACATTCCCAACAGTCTCCCACTTGCACTAGAGTACAAATAAACTAGTTGCATTTTCTCTGGATCATAACTCCTTATTGATCATGCTTGCCTGTGGAAGAGGTTGTATCAACGGTCTAGGTACCATTCAGAACCGTATGTCCTTTTTGCAAATCATAATGTCACCTAATTTGACATTCCTTCATTATCCACTATAATGATGAGGTATATATTTTGGCGGTGAAGTGAGACTTCGTTTGATGTGTCATAGCAATGACATCCGGTGGGTCACGCGGACTTTCCCATAGTCATGCACACTTGAAACTCACTCAATCAGAAGTCGAACTTCTTAAGCCATAATATAACTCCTGCTACTTCTAAAGCAGCCACATCAATGTAGATTCAATCCTTAGTGCATTGTATGCAACTTTGATGTCTAACCATGTTTCTTTCAACTTAGGCATTCATTAGTATGATATCTCAATTTTCTAGGTTAGTGTCAAAACTTGAACCAGCATAACATTTATGGTCAAGTCCACTATCCTTTACAAATTTGAGATGTATCCTCAGTTCTCTCCAGACATTGAAGGATAAACTTAGCTCTTTGTTCAATGATTTACTCATAAATCATATCACAACATGTTCTTACTACTAAGAACTTGGGTCACATTACGTCGAGTACATAACTCTGGTTTTTATATGAAAGAACCTATGACAAAGGCATAGAGGATCCAACACATCCATTTCTTTCATTTACCATTAACCATTGTTCTTGTACTGAGATTAACTCAACACTTCTCATGGATATACAAGTAAGGACCACTTCTTGACTTGTCCCATTCTGAACTCCTTCAGAATCTTATCCAGGAAAGTATTACGACTCAATGTTATTAAACACATATCTATCTTAATAGATCTTCAATGCTTAATACTTTATTCATCTTCATTTATGAAAGATTCAAATAATCATTAACACAAACTTCACCATTCATAATATGTTATCCATATATGAGAATGTTATCATGCTCCCACTCAAATATGTCATGCACATATTAAGTTATAGGATAACACTCATATTGTTCCCACTCAAATATGTCAGCCACATATAAGACAAGGATAACATCCACATGGCTCCCACTTAGATATGTCAGACACATATTAAGTTCAGGATACTAACCACATGGCTCCTACTCAAATATGTCATTTACATATAAGGCTAGGATAATACTCCCATAGCTCCCACTCAAAATATGTCGTCTACATATATCAAGTTTCAGGAAACTATTCAGCTCCCACTCAGTTTCATGCAAATGCATGTTTCCTCGATATTTTGGCTAAGTCCAAAATCCTTTGATCATTCATCAAATCGAGAATTCAGTTTACGAGACACTAGTATCCATATGTTTTTCCAAAACCTTCTGGTTGTACCAATTACAACACTTCTTCAAATACAGGATTTGAGGAAGTCACGGTATTGATAACAATCCTGGATCAATCGTAGTGAATATCCCTTTGACTCAAGCATTGCTACACATTGTAGTCAACCCATTGAATTTGTCAGAAACAATCTTTGTGACAAACCAATCTTGATGTCCCTTTGATGTTCACATTTATTCCTCATAACTCTGAAGTTATTGTGAATATCAAGTAACCTCCTTACTTGATAAGATTCAAGAAATCTTAAATGTAACTCAACATAGGATTTCATGACTCATAGTCATATCTCGTACTTAGGTCCACCATCGCTTCTTTGTAGTTTGTAGGAATGTCTTGTTCCATTAACATGACAAGTGAATCATGAATATCATTTTGCACCAGGGGCAAATATATATTCTTGAATCCTACCTTTCTCAGTAAAATCTCCCTTCAAAACATCATGATCTTCATCATTAGTTTCTCCTCTTATTGTAGAGCCTTGCTTCCGGAACATATTCCGTTGCACTACTCTGACATTTGGAGGCAAGGTCAATTACCTTGGTTGAACTTTCACTTTTCTTCCATTACCACATTTATCAAGAACAATTCTTGACAAACACCAAACATAGCAATACAAATTTTGCTCCTTTTGGTTCTAGTTGTGGAAGATGCATCCATAGTTGTCTAAGGATACACTACAAAGATAATTTATCTTACATAAATCAAGCTTCCTAGAAACCACAACACACCATGACATATATAGTGTTGGTTTCCACAAACTCAGATGGTTCCCTATGCTGAAGTGAGTGTTCGCATATTAAATTAATAACTCTAAACAATAATAACGTAACTTGGTAAGAGATAACTTAGACCATACACTTTTTCATAGAATATGATCACAATGTTCATGCACGTCAATCATATTGAAGTGTCTCAAGACATTGCAATTTGTGGAACAACTTTCACACAAGTCTTTATGCCCAAGACTAACTCAAAACATTTGTCACTTTGATCAAATCGTAGAGACCTGTCTTTCTTGTTAATTTAATATCCATCTTTACTCTGAAATCCCTTTTGATCATATCAAATTATTTCAGACTCATGTTTCATTAGTGAATACAAATATTCATCTAAGTCCACATACGAAGTTCACGAAATAATGAAATTCACTACATGCTGACATACGATACATCACAATGTATGATGCTCAACAATCAGTACACAATCAGTTTTACCAGAATGCGAGGTTTTAGTCATCTCACCTCAAAGGCATGGTTTGTATATGTCAAGAGATCAAGTATCTTAAGACATCATCATACCATTCATGACTTAAACTGTAGTGTCATTATTAAGCCTGGATATTTCTTGGCATTACAATATTTCTTATAAATGATCAAACAACTATCATCAATATAAGAATAGCTCATTCATAATCGTAATGTGACCATAATAGATATCATTCATAAAAGGAGAACAACTGACTTGTTTCTCACTAATATGAATAATTGTCTTCGCGAGATGCAAGACACACTAATAAAGTCCTCATTCAAACGATCATAAAATTTTATTCATATATTAATCAATTGATAGATGTAGAGGGAGAGTGTTGTCGACCATCAACTATCTTGATTTCCGTCAACACACATTGTCACCTCATCCCTTCCAAGCCACTCTCAAGCAGTAAGTTCAAGCATCGAATACTTAATCAACCGCAATTAGTGTTTCATGGGAAAGACATTTATAACTCGTATATCAAATATACCTTCTCCGTCAATGACCATTCCTGCATTGGTTCTACTCTTAAAGTTCTTAACTTTAACCATGACCTCATGACAGGTGAACGATTCTCCTTCATGACATAGTACAGACATGGTCTTTGTAACTAGGAGGAAGCGGATGTAACTCCCCAGTTATCGCAAAGTAACCAGTCATTCAGTAGTCCAAGTTATACACAAGGTGTTCCATGTATCTTATACATTTTCCAAGTGACTTTCTCAGCAGGTTGTTCCTTCCACCATAGTTGAAAGAAACCCCGTCCATATACTCATATTCCATTACTCTGATTGTGACCAAGTGCTTTCAAGTTCACCTAGCACGTCATACGTGTTGGTTAACATGCATTCACAATTCAGACTCATAGAATGAAGTATGGTGTATTGGACAGTCATTCATAAGTGACGGTGAGTACGATACTCATCATCATCTTCCTTGAATACGGAGTTATCAGGTGTATCTCCTAGCAGTTCTTTGTATTATGTTTAACAAGTCATTACTAACGAGTATGTCTCTAATGGTGTTGGTACACATCAATGAAGTAAGACCCATTTACCTTAAGTTCTATCATACTAAAAGAGCCATAGTTCTAAACATTGGTATGACGTTATCTACAATGATATTTGCAAAGACATGAAGATTAAGTTCATAATATGGAGTTCATGTTTCAAAAACAATTCTGGAACTCCCACTCAGACAAACATCCCTCATAGTTTATTCTAAGTGATTACACAATCCTTGAACACCATACCTCCCCCGATCGTCACGGCCATCAGTATGTTGTTCAAGGTAGGCCATCATGCCAATCACATCATCCATGTGACTCATGCTCGACCTTTCGGTCTCTTGTGTCCCGAGGCCATATCATATACATATGCCAGGCTCGCCACCACACCCTATGTGATTTGTTGCTGTGTCATGCAAGGCCATATCATATACATATGCCAGGCTTGCTACACCCACCTCATGTGAACGAAAAAATGTTTGACACACGTGTGACACGTGGTGCCTCCATAATGTAGAACTTTCCAGGTGGTGCTCACTAGGGTAAGGACACTATGTTGGTTTTAGTGAGGGATCATCCTATTATGCTACTGTCGTATATCTAACATATTAGCAAAACAGGATGCAACATAAATCATACATGCTATGATTCCCCCCTGACATGCAAATTAAAGTTGAAAACGCCTTTCTACTTTATCTTTTGCAAGTTTTACGTGGATGCTAGGGGTTTCGAGAAAAGAACCGCTTTCTATCCTGCGAAAACAAGCCACAACACCAATCCCGCAATTGTCTCTATTACACCCCTGTCGGGGCCCTCCGTTGCAAACATCTTCGCATCGCTAATGCAGAGAGACAGACACCCCCCCCAGCCACTTTATATGGTACAAGCCATATGTCAAGCGTGGAACCAGTCTCGCGTAAACGCGTAAGGTCGGTCGGGGGCCGCTTCATCAAACATTGCCGCAACGCTAAATGAGTACACGTGAGAGGGTAACAATTGAGAATTTATGCCCACATACTAGATGTGTTCTATCCGTACAATACATCTACGCATAGCCTTGCTCATGATACCACTGTTGGGGTTCGGGGCAGAAAACACAAATTTTTCCTTGACCTACGATACCCAATCCCAAGACCTATGCTATGCTGATGCAAGTAACGGACAGAAATAGATCACATACCAGTATGTAGTCCGTTAAGCGGGAAACGTTCCCGCATGAACATGGTTGGTGTAGTCGTACCGGCAATCCCCGATGCCGCGCAGATCCACGATGACTCCTGTAGCCACCCGATCCTTGCGGACCGATGACGGGATTACGTCCCCGTCGGAACGTTGCTGATGAAGACCTCGCGATCCGGTCACGATGATGAAGTAGCACCACAAGTGTAGTGCCTCGCGGGATTATACACATACAGTATACCCGACGTCCCTCCGGGCTCCGAACCAGTAGAGCAGCGGAAAGAAGATGGATTCGGATCCCGATTCCAGCAGCACGACGGCGTGCGTATAGTGGAGAAATCCCCAACCCAGAGCAGCCTCCAAACAAGGGGAGTCCGCTCAAAGGAAGGAGAAAGGAGGGAGAGAGATGAGAAACTTTTCTCAAAAAATTCATGATTAAAAGGGCACCCCTACCCCTCCTTATATAATCCAAGGAGGGGGGCAACCTCCCCTCAACTTCCCATGTGGGACTAATCCCAAGGGGAGGGGGGGGCACACCAATAAGGGGGGTGGGCCCCCTCATGGCGCCATGGCCCATGGGGGAAGACTCCCTCTCCCCCTAATGGGCCCTATGAGGCCCATATGCCTTTTAATTCATTTTTAATTTTATTTAATTATATTTTAATATTTAATTCAGATAATTAAATAATAAAACATATATTAAATATATTTTGAACCTTTCAAAATACCCAGAACAACTTCCGGCCTTCATCGGAACAATTCCGGTCATCACCGGAACAATTCCGGTGTTCTCTCCAATTTCTCCGGTGATCCCGAATCAATCCTTACTGCGTCGAGTACCCTTAAGTGTAACACCCTACGGTCCGGGAAACAGCAGACATGATCGAGACAACTCTCATTGATCAATGACTAATCAATTGGACCTGGTTACAATCCTTGATAGCCCCTGCGCTTCCATCGAATGAACTTCAATCGCTGTTGGATCCGTTAACCGTGTGCCTGTTCCCTTTGTCCCATGGTACTTTGCTTGTCCGAGGTTTGATCATCGGTATCCACTATACCTAGTTCGTCCTCGTTCTCAACAAACAAGTTTACTCGTTCCCGTGATATTACAACTCCGTGACCTAGTCACACGTTTGCAAACTTTATGATGTAACATCACCGAGTGGGCCCAGAGTACCTATCCGTCACACGGATGGACAAATCCCGCTTTGATCTATTTTCATACTCATCAACCATCTATTTCGGAATACCCAAAGTGCACCGTTATAGCCAGCATATTTCAGTCAGGCGGTGGGATACAAATCAAAGTCTCCTCATAGATGACAATTACGTATGATCATTACGGTCAAAGGATCTGGTCACTACGTTATAGTTATCGCAATGTCGAACTATGTGACTTGATCACATCGCAACACTTCTGGTGGGTGTATGTCCATCATATCATTATCCAATGATACGACTCCATTGTCAACAGACGCCATTGTCTCATGATCAGGAAACCTTGATCATCAATCGCCCAATGGACTAGTATACTAGGGTTAACTAGGGACCTGGTTGTTTGTATACCACACCTGTATTAATGTTTCCACTTAATACAGTTCTAGCATAGTATCAAACGTATTATGAACTAATGGAATATGCTCGATAAAACATATTTTATTTGCCTCTAGGGCACATTCCCAACAAGTACGCCAAAATAAGTAGACCGAAATCCAACTGGATCTACTACTAATTATCCACCTTGAGATATCTATCCAGAACATCTCGCTGGTATTAACTTGCGAGCCCCACCCAAAGTGTAAACCCAAAGCAATAGACATCTGCATTAAAAAGCACTTTGCATAAAGTAAACAATCCTTGCAACCGCGGTCACAAGCACCGTTGTTTTCCCCCTTGTGGCAACAGCACATCCCCTAGACTCATTTTTTTTCACTCAAGCGTGTCATCGGGGGGCATGAACCCACAATCGAGCATAACGTTCCCTCTTGGAGTCACTACCTACTACTTGGCCAAAGCAATAAACAGCAACGAAGAACATGCAATAATTAATTAGGAACAAAATATAAAAGATAAGAACCAAATATATTACTCAGTCACAATCTGAACATAATCTCATAATCCATCAGATCCCAGCAAACTCAGCATAGCAACAGCAGAAAATTACATATGTGCCTCGATCATGTAGGGCAGCTCACGAGGACTAAACCATGAATAACAAAGAGGGGAGGAGAACATCACATAGCTACTGATCACGGACCCATGGCCCAAGGGAAAATACTCACGGCACATCCGGGAAGCGTCCATGGTGGAGGGGAAGCTCCCGGAGGTCAATCCTCCCTTCGGCAGGGTGCCGGGAAGAAGTCTGCTGGCGCTCCCGATCTTGGAAGCGCGGCGGCGGCGTAACAGAGGCGAGATCGCGAAAAAGGGTTCTGTCCTTGGAGGTTTCGCGTCACGGAGATTAAATAGGCGAAGGGGGGCAACCAGGGGGGCCACGAGGGGTCCAGGTGCCCTGGTGGCGTGGCCAAGCCCTAGGCTGCGCCACCTGGCCGCCTGGGCACCAGGTGGGGCCCCTCTAGCCCTCCTTCGGGGTTCCCGAAGCTTCCGTCCGCTGATTTTTTATCTGTTTTTTCCCGAATTTTTGGAGCACTTTTAATATGGGGGAAAACTGAAATAGAAAAATAGCAGAAAACAGGAACTGGGACTATGGTGCACTAAGTTAATAGGTTAGTCCAAATATGATCAAGAGTGTATGTAAGTGTATCTAGACCATAGCAATATCACACAAAACATGCATGGAGCAAGCAGAAATTATAGATATGTTTGGGACGTATCAGATGCGCAAGGATAACCAAACCCTCATACACTCCTCCTCGTGGTACTCGTCTCTTTGTGAACCTCCCGATTAGATAGAGAGTTACCGATAATAAGTGCATGAGTTATTCAGACTAATGCGAGTATTCGATTGTTGGCACTTCCACCTTCCCTTATTTTGCTACCCTCTTCGATACCGTGCATTGCACTTTCTCACCTTGAGAGTTGGCGCATACTTCGCCGGTGCATCCAAACCCTTGGCACGATACACTCTGTCATCATAAACCTCCTTATATCTTCCTCTAAACAACCACCATACCTACCTATCAAGGCATTTCCATAGCCTTTCCGAGATACATTGCCATGCAATATCCACCATCTCATGACTTAGTCTTCATGTCATACATGCTTTTGCTTGATCGAGGAGCCGCATGATAGTTGGGATTTTCCCTTATTATTCCTACATGACGTGCTAGTATGATTGCATATCATGCGACACTAGCAGAGGCATACATTTGCATACATCATGATAGTTTTCATTCTTCTTTATGTTTGAGTAGTTCTTGCAAAGTGCGAAGATCTTCTATATTCTTGTAAAATATAGAGTGTTGCCCTTAAGTGAGGAAAAGATCCCTGAGAGGACAAATTAAAAGATCTGAAAGAGGACAAATGAGACATAAATAGAAAGAGCCAAAGAGGCCACAAAAATACAAAAAATAGAAAAAAGAGAAAAGAAATAAAAAGAGAGAAGGGGGCAACACTACTATTCCTTTTGAAAGATCCACACTCGTACTCCATAGTTATATTTGTACTCCATAGAGATTTTCATATCATTCATGCATAACTATGTGGGGATTCTTACACTATAGAACTTGGTTTGCATATTCCAAAGATGAGCCTCCTCAAAAGAGTTCTAGGTCTTCATGAGCAAGCAAATTGGATGCACCCCACTAGTTCCATCGCTGATCTAACCTTAGCTCACATGTGCATCCGTTGCATGGCAATCCCTACTCCTCACATCATATCTATCATTTGGCTTTCTCTCGCCTATGATTGTCCTCATTGATATGAGCCTTTCACACTTTTTTGTCTTCCTTCCCCATAATTATTCTCTTTTCCATCCTAAGTGCTAACATATCTTGCTCGCGCTCATCCATTGCATGAGTGCTCAAAGTCGAAAGGGAGAGGATCAGTTTGACTTGTACCTGACTAGTGGTCTGGGGATGAGTCAAAATAAGATCCCAAAGAAGAACAAGTGTGAAACTTTAGTATATTGAGTTCTCAATTAAACTATATATATTTTTATTCCCTTAATCCCATCTCCCATTGCTTGCACGCAAACACCATTTGGAGACATTTGAGTCACGGACAACGAGAGCTCTTGCACCTTTATGTTTATACTTTGCTAGAATTAATGCTAAGACTCTTGCTTGTTATTTTCTTGAGTTGAATTGCATATATTACTTGCTTTACTTTGAAGTCACCAAAGAAATTATCTGTGTTATCATTTACCTACTCGAGGACGAGAAGGAATTAAGCTTGGGGATGTTGATACGTCCCAAACGTATCTATAATTTCTGCTTGTTCCATGCACTTTTATGTGACATTGCTACATGTTTTGCTACACTTTTATATCATTTTACATATATTTGGACTAACCTACTAACTCAGGGCACCCAGTGCTAGTTCCTGTCTGTTGATGTCTTTAGTTTCAGTGATTTTTCGCCAATTTAAAATGCCAGAACAATTCTGAAAAAATTATAATAAAAATTAACGTGCAAGAAGCTTCTGGAACAAACGAAGAAGAGTCGGAGGGGGCCAGCCCCCTCCCAGGTGGCCAGGTGGCGCGGCCCCACACATGGCCGCGCCACCAGGGCGCCTGGGAGGTGGGCCCCACCTCTGGTGCCCCCCTTCGTCCTATTTTTACCCCTCGTCACAGAAACCCTAGAGGAGAATCCCGCATCGCGAATTACCTCTGTGCTCCACCGCCGCCGCGCTCCGAAGATCGTGAGCACCAGGAGACCTCTTCCTGGCACCCTGTCGGAGGGAGGATTGACCTCCAGGAGCCTCTCCACTACAGTGGACGCCTCCCGGATGTGTCGTGAGTAGTCCCCCTTGGACCATGGGTTCGTCATCAGTAGCTATCTGATGTCTTCTCTCCACCTTTGTTCTTCAATGTTTAGACCATGTGAGCTTCCCTACATGATCAAGGCACCTATGTAATTTTCCTGTTGTTGCTATGTTGTGTTTGCTGGGATCCGATGGATTATAAGATTATGTTCAGATTATGATGAGTTATATATTTGGTTTACCTTTTATATTTTGTTATTAGTAAATCTTGCTTGTTCTCCGTTGGTTTTTATTGCTTTGGCCAAGTAGTAGATAGTAACTCCAAGAGGGAGCGCTATGCATGATTGTGGGTTCATGCCCCCTGATGTCTAGCTTGAGTGACAGAGACATGAGACTAGGGGATGTATTGTTGCCACCAGGGAGAAAACAACGGTGCTTGTAACCGCGATTGAAAGGATTGTTTACCTTACGCATAGATTTTTAATGAAATTGTCTATTCCTTTGAGTTTACACTTTGGCTGGAGCTCGCAACTTAATACCAGCAAGATGGTCTGGATAGATATCTCAAGGTGGATGATTAGTGAGTAGATGCAGATGGATTTCGGTCTACTTGTCTTGGCGTACTTCCCATACTTTTGAGCACTCTTACTTTCAAGTAGCATAATTAGCATTGCGGTGCCTTTATAATTCTGTCAATTTCCCAGTTGTAATTTGTTCACCCAACTTAGCTATTTTACCAACTTTTGGGAGAGAGACATCACTAGTGAACATCACGGGACCCCGGTCCATATTTCCACCATTGTTTACACCTTCACTTTACTTTATCGCCTTTTCCTTTAGTTGCAATTATCACTACCATTATCATTATCTCTTGCGTTTGATCCTTTGTAAACATCAAGGCCGAAGGGATTGACAAACCCTTTATACTCGTTGGGAGCAAAGTTATCTGTTGTGTGTGCAGGTCCAGGTAAAGTAAGCAACCCTCGGTTGTGAACGGGGCCATTGTTCACTTCACCACCTACTTTTCGTCGTTGGAGTCCTTCCGGTTCGATCTCAACCTTGGTATCTTTGCCAAGGGAAATTAACGCCACACTACATCTCAACCTTCCACTTGGGGTAGCCAACGAGGTGCACTACTTCAGTGCCATCAGCAGTACATAAATATATCTATAAAGCAATACAAAATACAAATTTAAAAAACAAGTAGTGCCATTTAATCCCTCTGGGCAATACTATTGATTCATCTCGAGCAGTTCAAATTACTTATTTTAAGCAGTACACTAATTATTTTTGCCGAGTAGTACGATTTTTTTTAAATTAGCCTTACTAAAAATAGTGGTTTGAAAAGTACAAAATCCGTAAGACCGAGAATTAAAATTATTCAATTTAGGAAAATATTAAAAAGTGAGTACAGGAAGTAAACACTAGTGAAAATAAAAAAACACGGTCTCCCATAATTGAATAAAAACATGATTATCAATACAGGAAGTACAATATTATGACAGTGGGTAGTACAAAACTCATATTCCAGGGAGTACGTGATGCATGTCTAGCGAAGTGCAAAAACTCTGATTTCCAAAACAGAGAAAATCTGGGGATTTTTAATATTGTCCAAAAACTATAAAGAATTAGAAAAAACTTAAAACATATAAAAGATTGGAAATTTCAGTAGCTTTCCGAAGGTATATAATTTGTTCCATTCCGACAAGTGGTTGAAAATTTTCTTTCGAAACACTTTTCAATCAACTTGTGATGATTTCTGTTTTTTCAAAATTCATAATAAAACCCCCAAAAAATGAAGAAACTTACAATAGGAAAAAGATGAGGATTTTCTGTATCTTTCCAACGGTATATCATTTATGCAATTCCAATTGGTTCAAAATCTATAAGAAAATTACTATTGAGATACGAAAAAGCAGTACCATGTTCACGAAAAAGAAGTACCGTACAGTCATACAGCAGCAGTACCAGATCTTCATCCCGGGCAGTACGAAATTCATATTTCGTAGAAAATACATGATGCATATCGAGGAAGGTTGAGTTCTATCAAAAAAATACGAGCAATACAATTTACTTATTTTGAGCAGTACAAGATTTTTTTATTATTCGACAGTACGAAACACATATTCCAGAGAAGTAGAATACTCTGTTTTCTTAAAACAGGAAAAATCTTGGTATTTTGAATATTGTTCAAAAACCGTGAAAATTTGGAAAAATGTTAAAACATGAAAGCTAAATTTCAATACCTTTCCAACACCATGTCATTTGCATCATTTCGAGGTCTAAAAATTATCCATATTCATCTTTTAACAAAACTGAATTTTAGTATTTTCAAAACAGTTCAAAAACTATGCATAATTTGAAAAAACTTAAAACATGAAATTTTTTGTAGATTTCAGTAGCTATCCAACGGTATATCATTTGTGCTATTCCGAGAAGTGGTTAAAAAATTATTATCAAATTACTGTTCGTATATTTTGAATGAATCTCGGTATTTTCAAAACGGCTCAAAAATTATGTAAAAATTGAAAAAAAATTAATACAAAAAAAATATGGGAAATTTCAATAGCGTTCCGACACCATTGCATTTGCATTATTTTATAGTCTAAAAAATATCCATAATCTTCTTTTAATAAAACTGATTTTTAGTATTTTCAAAATTATTCAAAAACAATGCAAAATTTGAAAAACATTAAAATAGGAGAACGTTTGGAAATTGTAGTAGCTCTACAACGTTGTATCATTTGCGCTATTCTGAGAAGTGGGTACAAAATTTCGTTGAAAACACTTTTCAATCAACTTGTAATGATTTCTGTTTTTTAAAAATTCATAATAAAAACTCTAAAATTTTGAAAAAGTCAAAATACAAAAAATTTGAGAATTTTCTGTAGCACCAACGGTATATCACTTGTGTAATTCCGATGAGTGCCTTAGAATTTATGAGCGAATTACTACACAGGTACGGAAAGAGCAGTATCGACTTCACAAAAAAACAGTACGGCGATGTAATGCAGAAATAGTACGAAAACTTTATCCCGAATAGTACTAGATTATTACAAAATATTCTTCAATCATCGATTATATAATAGACAGCATATATATATAGAGGGTGAGACTATTTGGAAACCCCTCCTTACTTGTAGCTACCGCGCAGGGGACCCAACGACCTACTTTCCCCACAACCTCACTTTTCCCTCACCTCCTACCCATGACCAGCCTCCGATGGAGCAACCTTCTGGCCGCCAGCGTCCAACCTCGCCGCGGCCCAGCGACCACCTTCGATGCAGAGCTACGGCGCCCACAGCGATGCCCCACTCCGGCAATCTCCTCCAGCACCGGGACCTAGGAGAGCTCGTTGGCGGCATTGTCAAGCAGCAGGAGTCGCCTCCCGATGAACGACCTCCCCTTGAGCCGTGCATCCATGAGCTCCAGGTCCTCCTTTGCCGGATCCATGTCGTTACGGCGGCATGCGACGGAGAGCATCGCGCCTGCTGGTGCAAGAGAACGGCACCCTGCACCCTGCATGTTTGGGATCAACTAGTGGGAGAGGCCGGGGTTGGCGTGCCGTCGCTCCGCGCCCAGTCCTCCCGATGCACGACTCCTCCTCTGAGTGGTTAGGAGCGGCCGGATCTCGCTGTAGAAAGGCCATGGTTGGACATGGAACTGAAATTAACTTACCTCCTCTACGCACCTCCTCGTCGTTCTCTCTCCTCCCCTGTCTGGTCTCCTATGGCGTCCATTCCTTTCCCAGGCAGCAACAGCCTAACCACGATACATCCGCTGCTTTTTCTTAATTGCAGCAGCTAACTGCTTGTACTAATTGCTTCTGACTATTTCGCTAATTGAAGCTTGCCCAACCACCCACGAATGGATCACCCTGGAGCAAGATCCGGCTAGATACACCCATACACCAACTTCCATCCAGGCCACCCACGGAAGCCAGCAAGCAGCATCAGGGGAGCGGCAGCGCCCCAGCATGTTAACTGTACACTTGCTATTGTAATATTTTCTGATTCAAAAGTTACTGTGACAAATATTGTTTCTTTATGAAATAGAACTTAATATTTTGAAGTTTTTTCTACAAATAAGAAAAGGTCTAGATTTTGGATGTAGTGTGTTTCTTCAATGAAATATGCATGTAGTTAGCTATGCAAAATTTTGAACTTTATATATACAATTTACATCAGCTAAATTTGAAATTTGTACCAGTTAGGTTCATTTAATTTTGTAGTTAATTTAGGGGTTAATAATAAAAATAAATAAATAAACCATCACTCTGGTAATTAACATGGCATTAACATCAGTTAGCTATTCTGGTCTCAGCAGTTAGCTTGATCTAGGCGAGGAAAGAATAAAAAGGGAAAAAATCAACACGGTAGGTAATTTGGTGCTAATTGTCAAAAAGTTCTGCCAGTTAGTTGTTTCAGTCCCCGCAGTTAGCTTGACTCGGGAAAAAAAGAATAAAAAAATTCATTATGAAAGTTAACTTGATCCTAACTGCCAAAAAGTCCAGTCAGTTAGCTGTTTTCAGTCCTCGTAGTTAGCTTGACTAAGAAAAAAAAATCATCTTCGATAGTTAATTTGATTCTCACTGCCAAAAGTGCTAGCAGTTTGCTTTTTCGGTCAAGGAAGTTAACTTCACCCGGACAAAAAAAGGAAAAGAAAACAATTTTTTAGTCTGGCAATTAGCTTAATCAGTATAGCGCAGTTAACTGTTCCGTCCGAGCAGTTAACATGTACTGTAGCAGTTCGGAGAAAAAAGTTCGAAAATAACGTTAAGTTTTCTAAAGTTGCTCTTAAACCATAAAGAATCTGAAAAATTGTTCTATATGCAGCGGTTCGGGATAATCAATAGCTTTCCAACGGTGTATCATATGCGTCATTCCGATAAACGGTTCAAAAAATTCTTTCACAAAAACTTCAAAATCTCGTTTGATGAAAATTTTGTTTTTTGAATTTTGTTTAAAAAAACCGTAAAGATTTTGAGAAAATGATCAACATGAACATGTTTCTACTATTCAATAGCTATTCAGCGGTATATCATTTGCGTAATTTCGATAAACGGTTAAAAAGTTACGAGGAAAACACTATGAAAGAAATACATCGGAAAAAGTTCCGCCCAGTATTTAGCTAATGTAGAACACGCAGTTAGCTGACGTGTTTTTGGTCAGTTAGGAAGGGTTCCTAAATAGCTTATTCAGGAACCGATTGCAGAATATATATACCGGAACGGGGCGCGTAATATACCATTAGAAAGCTATGGAAAGCGCCATTCCAGGTAATATGAATTTCTTGCAAAATCATCACAGTTTCCGAGCATTTTTCAAAATACGTTTTTTTCAAATTCAAAAACTTGAATCGTATTATTGACGCCGTTTTTAAAAAGTTTGTCGGAATTGAGTAAATGAGATGGCGTTGGAAAGCTTGTGAAATTCCTCTACTTTTACTTATAGAAAGTTTTTCTAATTTTATACGGTTTAAAAGTAATTTGAAAAATGGTAAAAATCTGGGCGGATCATTTTTCCCCATTTTGTGCAAACCGTTTAACGGATTGATGCAAATGATACGGCGTGGGAAAGCTATGGAAAATGCAAAACTTTTTTTGTATAGAAAGGTTTTTCTAATTCCTTATGGTTTTAAAACTAATTTGAATACGGTCAAATCTAGTTTTGAGTATGATTTTTTTACAAGTTTGTCGGAATAGGGCAAATAATATACCGTTGGAAAGATAGCGAAAAATGTGACACCATTCATGTTGAAAGTTTTCTCAGATTCTCAAAGGTTTAAGAGTAATTTGACACGCAAGAAAACAAATCATGTTGTGTTTCCGTCAGAAAAACAGAGTACGTGAACTGTGTGATGTACGAGTTTGAATTGATGAGTTTGACAGTCTGAAATTTACTCTGTTTTTTTGTACTGTTTAAGTCGTAACTTTTTAACTGTTTGACAGTCTAAAATTCACCCGTGTTTGAACTGATTGTCCCCATCCACGTTAGGTCATAGTGGTACTAACCTCTCAACTATGTTTGAACTGAATGTCTCCATGCGCGTTAGCGTGAGGCAAAGGTAGAATAACTAGAATCCTGACGCGTGTCATTGTTGTACTAACGGCATAGAAATTTTTGAACTGATTACCCCCATCCAAGTCAGCTCATAGTCATACTGACGGCTCAATCGTGTTTGTACTGATTGTCCGTCTCATCTACGTTAGGTCAAAGTTGTATTCATGATGCAACTATGTTTGAACTGGTTGCCCCCATCGGCGTTAGGTTGTAGTCGTACTGATGGCGCAAGCGTGTTAGTATTGAGGTGATATCATGTTTGAACTGATTTTCCATATCCGTGTTCATGTAGATGCGAGCCCGACACTTGACTTGTGTGTGTGGGGGCGGAGGGTTAAAAAAATAACCAGGATTGTATTGCGCGTTATAGTCGTACTGACGATGCAATTGTGCTTGAATCGATCTCCCCCATCTGCGTTAGGTCATAGATGTACTAACGGCGCAACCGTGTTTGTATTGAGTATTGATAGTGTAGTCGTGTCCGAACTGATTGCCCCAACAACATCCATGCGCAAATGTGTTTATACTTTCAGCAATTTTTATTTGTTTTTACTTGAATTTATCCCTTTTGACATACATGAAGATCCTTTTATTTTATATGTGAACTTGCTCCCTGAAATGAGCATTTTAAACTCTTGAAGGCCAATGTGTTAGCTCCTTAATAACTATTTTATTTTACCTTTTATTTTATTATGTAATTTCACAAAATAAACTCGTTTCAATGCCATTATGTGAACCTCATGGTGATAAGCATTTGAACTTAAAAAATAGACACTCTAATCATACAATATGAATCTAATGATTTGAACAATTTGCACGGAGATCATATAACCGAACACACATCAGTTTTTTTTGTGTGTTTTTCTCCATGAACTGATAATGGCATACAACACAAAGGAATGTTAAACCTATTGTTTTTTCAATTCAAAGTATGTTTTGCGAGGTACACAAGCGCAACATACATGAATATTTGTTCAGAAAAATCATTGTGAGGTACACAAGCATCCTACAAATGCACACAAAACCAATTAGTCATCAAATCGTGCCACTATTAAGTAAGTGGTCCACTGATTGGCATCATCTTGCACTTGCAGTCACAGGAGTGATCTACAAGAAGAATAATTGATGGTACACTCCACTTTATTAGCTATCCTATAGAGAATCATATGACTCCATTTTTACAGTAGAAAGAGAGTGATATTCACCTTCAACAACCTGCAAAAGCAAAAACAGTGTAACTGTTTGGTTGTTGCAGATATAACTCAAAAACATGTATACCGAACTCGGTCATCAGAGAAGTTATAAAAAAGCCAAAATTGTTGCTTCAGTTTCATCATTTTTTATTCTAGTTTTGTCATTTCCTTATCAAACAAATACAAGAACATCTAAATAGAATGCATTATTTTAATCCTCACACACCAAATAAAAATCTGGATAAAATGTTGAACCTTATTGATAGGATTAACTAATATTGACAGTTCTTGGTAGAGTTGTTATTGACTTATTATCGAACCGATACAAGTTAACTAGTTGAACTGAGACGCACTACAAGAGAAAGGGCTTATGGTGGCGCCCTTTTTTAGCCTTTAGTGGCGCATTATGGATGCGCCACTAAGGACAAGCCACTAATAAGGGCTTAGGGGTGGCTCATTCTGAATGCGTCACACCTAAGACATTATGGGTGGCGCATTTCAGAATGCGCCACCCATAAGACTCCTTAGGGGTGGCGCATTACTGGTGCGCCACTACCCGTACAGAATATGCGCCACTAAATATTTATTACAGAAAACAAAAAAATTAATTTGCAGAAAAAGAAAACAAAATACAGAAACAATTACATAAATGGAATCACATAAATTATTACATAAATAGAAGCATTACAAAACTAGAGAAAGCATTACATGTTTTCGAGTATTGTTTACAAGTATCGAATACAAGTTATTACAAATGAAATAAAAGAAAACCCTAAAACTAATCTTCGAGTATTTTTTTCTTCACTCCATCTTGATAATGTTCATCATTTTGATCGATCTGTTGCAGCAAACAAGTGAGTGTGAATGACAATGGAATCAATGACCACATTTATCGTTTAAGCATATAGGAAGATACATAGACACAACACAACTTCAATAAGAACTGATCAACTAAACTAGTAGCATAGCCAAAATGATGCATGATACATTTATACAAAGATGGAAAAGTGTTTGTGCGATAGAGACAAAGTTATTTAGAACACAAATCATGAATATTGTTCGGATCTAACAACGATAAGCATGAAACAATGTAGCATGAAATTCACATCGATCGTCATCACTTGTGACTCGACTCAGGGAATGGGCGGCATCCTTCTTTCGTCATGAAAGGCCTTGTGTCACGCAAGGCCTTTAGGCGGACTTATATCTCCCCATTGGATGGTGCAATGTTGCAGTGGAAGATCGACCCCTTCATCTGTACTTCATGACGGATGATAGTCACCATCTCTCTCCTTGGATGTGAAAGAACTCCTGCCTAAGATTTGCATTGGCGATTGTCGCTTTCCTTTCGGCCCACGCTTTGAGATGACTTGGCAGCGTAAGGTTGCGCTATTCCTGTACAATCGCCCGCATGTGATGGAGGGCATAGTACGCATCCTCACACTGCCACTGCCAGCCGGCTGCTTAACGCACGGGAACTACGTTACGTGGTTGAACCTGCTCATGCCAGGCTGATGCTTCATGTACTTTTGCTTCACGATCTTGCCTCCAGCTTCTTTGTAGCCGGCGAGAGCATCATCCAAAACTATCATGATATACTTGTAATCTTTCTTCTTCACACTACCCGAGTCTAAATACACGGCATGCGAGTGTTGCGGTGAAAAGAAGATGAGCACGCAGTCTTGATCCTCACTGCAAAATTAAAACAATCCAAAAGAAATGTTGGAAGAGGACAATGGCAGAAAGCTAAGAAAGCATATATGCTAGGCCGCGAGAGAATGACTTACTTGGGAGAGTAGGTCATGAGAAATGAATCCTTGTGGGTGTTCTCTAGCATGAATTCTCTGATGTACCCCCGCCGCAAGAGTCGCGTCCCCGTCGTCCATCAAGATGCTTTCACGCATGTAGAAGGGGTCCAATATCGCAACGCTCGGGGTCTTATCTCTCCTGACACTCATAGAAAGGCTGAGCGAGAACAGACGGATAAGGCTATGGTCCAGCCGCTTGAGATGAAACAAATTGAAGATCTCTGAGAACCGCAGGATTATCATATCCGTGGGCACATTGTTGATGAAGCCCATGTTGAGTGGCACCTTGGCCATGAACACTGGGTACGAGGGATTCTTTTCTCGAAGAAGCATCTTCTCTAATGCCATAACACTATGATGCACACTCTGCATATTCGAAGTTGCAAGGTCGAGCATGTCATTAGGTAGCATCGCCCTACCAGCCACATGGATTTCAAATGAGAGATCCTTGGGTCTTCGTGGCCCGTGCTGAGCCCCGATCGGCATCGGAGGTTGGCTGATCGAAGCGCCCTTCTTTCTTTTTCGTCCCTTCTTCTTTTCTTATTTCGAGTAGTCACCGGCCTTTATCTTCTCAGTGGCCGCCTTATGGAGTGTGGACGGGCTGAGAATAGATCTCATTGTGGCATATGCTTGAGGGTCGATGAAGGCGCAAGCTGCTGCAAACATCTCCTGAGAAGCAGCGAAGAGACGCGTGGAGCAAGCAGGTTTCGCTGCAGGATCAGCTGGACCGCAAGCTTCCTCATCATGCTGAGAGGCTTCTTCAGCAAGAGGCATGAATAAGTCATCGGTATCATAAAAAGTGTTGATGAACTGGTCAGCGTTGATATCATCATCAAGATCGTCGTCTTCTTGTTGTGCGCCGATGGGATCATGTGGCGCCGTCACGACGACTACCGGTGTTGTCCTTGGGGTGGTGCCCCCTTCCCCCGTCATCAACTGCATTTGGGTCTTCGGCCAAAGGCATATTTGGCCGAAACAATCATTGAGGATTGTCGGCTCGTCCTCATCGTATCCAGGGGGGTTGAATGGGAGGTTCCACTCTCTCATAGCCCGAAATCACGAGAGAGATTTGAACCCTATGCATCTTCGGTGCCATCGTCCTATTGTGCATCACTCGATTTTGGGGTTCAAGGATTTTACCTTTGGCAACATCCTTCAACTCGCCGTCCACGACTTATAGTAGAATGCATGGAGTGTCGTCCTGTGAAGGAGACATATGCATGTAGGGATCAGAGAGATGCCAGTAATGTAGGTCCTTGTTTGAGTTGCGGACGCTTATAGTTACCTTGAGGGCGTCGAGGTCGGCCAATGAAGAGACCCCGCCGACGACGGCGGGCATGCAATAGACGGAGGGTGCGCCGCCTCCCGTGGAGTCAGTCGCCCTTTTTTCTCTACCGTCGGGTGCATTATTATTATGCCCCGATTGCTCGATCGTGGCTGAAGGAGTCACCATCACGTCCGGTGCCTGCGTCGCGGTGTTGGTGGCCGGAGTCGGTGCGGGAGCCACCAATACGGCCGGAGTCAGGACTGCGGCCGCTGTGGTGCCCGAGTTGCTGCCGACCATGCTGGGGACCGGTATGGTCCCTTGTCGACCACGCGTTTTCCAATTCACGAGTGACTGCATCATATCAGGAAGGAGGGCGCTCATCATCTTTGCCACTTCGTCCTACACAAGCTGTGGAAGCATGTTCACTTTCTCCTCCAGTCCACGAACATAAGCGGCATCTTCTTCGGTCCTTCTCGCCTTGCGCCCCCTCGAACCCGACTGCTCCGCCGGTTTCCCATAACATTCAGACCAAATTAGGTCCGCACCAAAGCCGACCACACGGCCGGCTGACGATGGCTTCGCCGACACGTTCTCAACCTTCTTGACCTTGTTCATTGCCCTGTTAAAAGAGGTGTCCCACGGGCCGGCCGTCTTAATAGAAGACCCCTGCGATGAGGCCGCGGCGAATTCCTCTTCCTGCACAAAGAATGTGAAACACTAAGAAGCTGAACTTCATGAACTAGAATTCAATCGACAAGGAAGTCGCGTGGTAAACTACTTACCACGGCAGTCGTAAACTCCTGAACCTTAGGATCGAGAACTATGTTCGAGGTTTCTTTGTCCTTATGGCTCTGGGCCCTCACAAAGAATTCAGTCTGTGGATCAGCTTTGTATTTCTTAAAGGGGTTAGGTAGGCCCGCAACGGCGTACTCGTGTAACAGCCCAGTTTTCAGAAAAATTAAAAAATTTGTTTTCGGTATGAATTGTTTGATTGTCTGATTTGTTTGCGGTGTTTGCATCCCCGATTTATCGATCGGCGATTATTTCCCCCCCTCTTATCTCGTACTGGACGGAGACCGGCCCTTGCCACCCTGACACTCGACATTTGCGACACCAGGTTTCACCCGATCACCGTCGCGAAAAACCTGCACGAGACCATCCGTAGCCAACGGAACGAAAACCCCCGTTTAATAATTAAACAGGATATTTTTATAGCGCGTCGAAAAGTGTTCTCGGAACGGTTCCAGCGCGAGGTGAACGCCGCCGGCTCGAGGCGCTGATCGCGCAGTTCGAAGTTTTACCCGAATCGGAGGTCCTGCGGACCCCCGGCGGTCAGAAACGTAAACACCGCGCGCGCGAGAGAAAAACCGGGGATGTTTTTGCAAACTCCCAGCCACCTGGGATATATAAAGACCACCACTCACCCATCCCTTTCTAGGGTTTCCCCTAAGCCAAAATTGTAGCCACCCCCTGCACTTTGCCCCAATCTGCCCAAACCAGCCTCCAAATCTCGAAACCCTAGACCTTCCTCGCATCCTAGCTATTAGACTACTCCTAGACGGTCCAGATCGCGCCCGAGTGCCTCCACAGCCAGCCCCAGGCGAACCGGGCCCCGCCGGGCCGAGCAGCCGCCGCCGCGGCCCGCCCGAAGCCCATCCGAGCCGCCGTCGTCTTGCCCGTGGAGCTTCTCGCCCCGAGCACCTCACAGGAGTAGTCGCGCCGCTCGACGGCGACCATCGTCGTGCCCATGGTGACCCCGACACGCTCGCGTCCCTCTCCTCTCTCCTTCCCTCTCATCCCGCAGCTCTCCCTCGTCACTTTTCTTCTCCAGGAGGACGCCATGGAAGCTCGCAAGCGAGCTCGAGCCGGCCGCCTGTGTGCTCGCCGAAGCACTGCCCGCCGCCGCCCGGACCCGGATCCGGCTGGATCCTTCGCCCGCGCCCGTTTTCCCGCCTCCCGGCCTCCTCTACCGTCGCCGGAACCTCGCCGGAGGAGCTGCAGCGCCGCCTCCGCCTGCAGTCTCGCTCGGGACGAGGACGAGGCGAGCGCCCCGCTCGGTCGCCACCTGGTCCGGCGCGCCCCAAAGGCCCAGCTGGACCTCCACACCGAGCCGGCCCAGCCAACGCGGCCCAAGCCGCCCCCCAGTCCAACAGCCGGCCTGGGCCTCAGCCCATTCGTGATGCGCCCCCTTTTTTTTACTTTTTTCGTATTTGCTGCTGTTGCACTGTTGGGACCAGTAGCTTTCGGCCCGTTAGACTCTTTTTTTCTGGTTTAATTAAATTTGCAGATTTTATTAGTTTTTTTGCGTTGCCCGTATCTTTTTAACAGTAGCCCGGATTGCGATGCGTTAAACATGAAACTTGCTTAGTTTTTCGTGTAGATTAATAAAATATGCTCCTTTGCCATGTTTGACTTTGTTTACGTGTTGTTTACCTATTAATTACATCGCATGGCATTGTAATTTGTTTCTTTAATAACTTTTTAACCGTTGCTCTGTTAAAAATGTTTCTTACATGTAACTTGACTAGAATTTTTGGTAGATTGTGTTTATGCTGCTCTTGCTTGCTAATAAAAATAATAAAATATGTTTAGGGGCAAAACAGTACCAAATGTAATAAATATTGTGGGGTCCGTAATAGTTTGCCATGTATAGATGTTACCCCCCACTTAAAGTGACTAGATTAGATAGTTTATTTATGCTTCACCTCTTGTCAGGTTTGAGTGCTATGCCATTCTTTAGTGAGATGCCATGTTAATAACCTTTTCTCACCTTGTGTAGGTAAATAACTCGAACCATCGTAAACGTGCGGTATCGTCGTGTGTGACGAGTACTCCATTTAACCTGTTAGTAACCGCGCTCGACGGTAGGTGCGATGTCTCGTGTTGCCTTCTTGTTGATGCTTGCTCGTGTTTGCTTCGTAGTAATAGATGTTTGCTTGTTGATTGCTTTCCAGTGTTTATCGTCTTGTGTGCTTCCGCGGGTACCTCTCGGAGACGATGCGAGCTTGCGATCAACTACACCTTCGGAACCCGACTTATCAACAGGCAAAGACTATACATTACTTATGATCCATTCTATTTCAACCAGCGGTTTGCATGCTAGTCTAGGATAGGTTCGATGTTTGATCCTACCACATGTTTACAGCCTCTTTCAAACCGATACAGCCATGTCCCCTCCCAGCAAACCTTGTACTGCTATGTTACTATTGCTCGTTTCTCAACCCTTGCTTAGTATGCATGCTTAGGATGCTACGATGTTACCCTGTTACTCCTTGGTTTGGGATATCACATTATTATTATTGTTGTTGATGATATGATTATTATAATGTTGACTATATTCGACGAAGGATGGAAGGTATAGGCTATCCCGCCCCGACGCTTTGTTCCATTCGAGTCACATAGGATCCGAGTTCCGGGTATTGGTTTTAAGACTGAGCGTGCCTAACCGCGTGTGGGATTTTATGGGGTCCCCTTTTCTTACCTATCTAGCTTCAAACATTTCTAGAGGTGGCCCAAGCTGATTTACCATTTGAAAACATGCATATATATCTTGTCGGGTCGCTCCTAGCAGATATCATTTAAAAAAACTTGGGCCAGTGGAGACATGGTTTCTCTATTGGTCTACCTGATCATCTAGGACCCGGTTTCCCATGTGTAATTAACCGGCTATCCGACCTGCGTCATACGGAAGAGTCCGATCCGAGAGCGTGGACGGCTTTTGGATTGGGTGTCGACTCCCCGGGGGCTACCCGGATTTGTTCGTTGTTAGTTAGAGGGACCTGTCATTTCGGATCTCTCGGAACTAAATCATAAAATGGCTGCCTGTGATGGGTAGAAACTAAGAGTGATGGGCGTGCGTGCGGAGCCTTGTAATGGGCAGTTGGTACACCCCTGCAGGGTTAAACCTTTTTGAGAAGCCGTGTCCACGGTTATGGACGACTTGAGACCTACTCCTTGTTCATAGACAACAACAACTGAGATAATCTTAATATAACTTGATCAACGTGTGTGAGTGCCTTGACTGCTTCTTCTTCGTCGGGATGCGAAGAGGAGGAGAAGGATAGGATAGGTGTTATGTTTGCGTAAGTAGCTGATAGCAAGACTTGTTGGAGGCGATTCCTCATCGAATGCTTGGCTTCTTATCCTTACTCTCTAGATCGTTAGCCACTTCATAAATGCTAGTGCGGCAGCAACCTCACCACTTAACCCATCCTCACCGTAAACTACTAGTTGTCCTAGAATGACGAGTGATGAAGTCCTTGCTGTGTCAGTTGACCACTACAGTTGGATGCTGAATACTTCTGTACTCATGATACTACCCCCAAACTCTTTTCAGGGTTCTTGATCGACAACAGGTATGGTGATCAACGTTTCACGTGGAGACTTGACGACGACTAGTTAGGCGGATCTCGGCGGAGGGCCTGGACCCGTGTGGTTATGGGGATCGATGTTTTCTCTTTGCCAGTAGGCATTTGATTGTAGTCTGTACTCAGACATATATCTTCCGCTGTTATATTGTATTAAGGCAGTTGTATGCCTCTTGTATGAGATGTTGTATCCTTGTATCTGTAATGTTGTGATATCATGTTGGAAATCCGGGGCATATGGCTATGTCATATGTCACGGTGGGACCGATATGTGCTTCGTCCCCGGATCTGGATGGAAACATCTAGATCTAGAACAGTACCGCATATCGGGCCTTACAACTCGGCATCCTCCTTGTCCCATTTAGGCTTGGAATGTCCGTCACCGCCCGCTCCGAGACGGTGGTTACCTATGACCTACACCCGCATCGCCTTGCCCTTTGCACTCGTGGCCTTGGCGTCCTCATACTCACACCTAGCCTTGAAAAGGTCGTAGGTAGCTTCGTCGATCATCAACTCTTTCTCCTTGAGCTCCTCCTAGGATTTGTCGTGCTCCATAATTGTCTCCTTCACCCGGGTTTTCCAACTGGACAAGGCTTTGCTCATCCTCTTGAGGGCCCATTTTCTTACCTTGTTCCCTTTGAGTTTTTTTGTTGTCGTACGGGTCCGGGAACTTGTATCGTCTGTGCAGCTTGTCGAGATGGAGCTGACAATAATGAGTGTTGTCACGTCTTCTTAGGTTTATTGTGGTGATCGAGACGGTGTTCTGGAGGATCTCCGCGACTTGACGGCCGTACCCTTCCGAAAAACGTTGGCGCTCGGTAGGAATCCCAACGGAGGTCACAACGGTAAACTATTTCGTGATGGTGCCGACCTTGATTGGTTTTCGATTCTGCTTCCTCGATTGGCTACCATCTGTGTTTGAGCCACCGGCATGATCATCCTCGTCGGCGGTGTTCCTCTCCCCTTCTGTACCCTCCTCCTCCATGTCATCATCCTCCGATGAGTCGGACTCCGATTCTATCTCCTCCTCATACTCCTCCTCGCCCGGAGGTACTTCCTCTTCTCTGTGCTCGTCTATTATCCCTCGAATCGCAACTGGAAGAATCTGCGTCATCAGCACGGCACAGTCGTGAGATTTCATCCCGCTGAAACGCTGCTTAGCCTCGTCTAGGTATCTTCTTATCTTCCCCGCATAGCCGTTCGGAAATTTTACTCCTATGAGGCAGTGGATAAACCGCTTAATCTCCTCCTCGCACAGAGGGAAGCATGTCGGCGGACAGTGGTCAATACCGATCTTCTTCTTGGTCGCTCTTTTTTGTTTGCGAGAGTTTTACGTTTCCATATCCTCCTCCTCCTCCGGCTCATCATCGTCATCACTAGGTGGGTGAATTTCTCTCCTGATGTCCATAAATTTCAAGTCATTCCTTGCTTTTGGCCCGTCCTTGGTCTTCTCCGGCATGTTGAGCAACGTGACAAACAAGCTCTCGCACACGTGCTTTGTGATATGCATGAGATCAAGGCTATGAGGACTGCGGAGGAGACTCTAGTATTCCAAATCCCAGAAAACAGACCTCGCTTTCCATACCCTCATCAACGGCCGAGTCTTCCTTTTTTTGTTCCCCGGCTCGGGGCACTCTTTCCAAGTTTTCAACAAGTTGTCGATTTCTTTGTCGCTCCTTCGAGTTGGAGGTGCTCAGAGCTCCTCGCTGCCATCAAAAAGATGTCCCCGTTTTCTCCACGTGTGTTTCTTGGGAAGCCACCTCTGAGACCCCTGGAACACGGTTTTTGAAGATCCGGGATCTTTCGCTAGCTGGCAGTACGTTGTATTATCCATGCACCTAGCGCATGCACAGAATCCTTGGACCACCTTCCCTGAGAAATATCTGTATCCTTTAACTCTATCTTTCCATAATGTTTCTAGCTCCTCTTTCAACAGTTGGAGATACAAATTGAGGTCCGTACCTGGTTGTTTCGGCCCTTGAACTAGCATACGCATTGTTATGTACTTTTTCTTTATGCACTTTCAGGAGAGAAGGTTGTATATGCATATAAACACGGGCCAGGTACTGTGTGTGCTGCTCTGGCCGCCAAGCGGATTGAATACATCGGCGCTCACACCAATCATGAGGTTCCTTTGTTCTTTCCCAAAATTTGGGTATTCGAGGTCCAACGTAGTCCATTGGCTACCATCTGAAGGGTGCCTCAACATGTCCTCCTTTTCCGGATCCGGGTTCGGGTCATCCTCTTTAGCTTCTTTCTATCTGCGTGTCAGGTCATGAGCTTTTCTTCCTCGGGATCTACGAAATACCTCTGCAGACGAGGAGTGATCGGAAAGTACCATACCACTTTTGTAGAAACTTTCTTAAGAGTCTGGTCCTGACTTGGATTGAGTTGAGTTGTCTCTGGATCCAGTGGACCTTGACTTATAAAGGCGTCGGGTCCCGGGATTCCGCGAGTCCGACTCCTACACGAAGTGGAGTCCTATCCTAGTTTACCAATATGATACATGCTATACAAGGTAAGTCGAATTCTTTCTACAGCCTCAATCTTTATGCTTGGCGCATCCGGCTCGTAGCCGGGTCTCCTCTTCTGGGCCTTTCCTTATGTTAGTCGGCCCATAAATCTAATGAAGGGTTATGGGCTTGGTCCATCCCCTCAACATTAGCCCCCAAGATTGGTGTGATGCTTCAGTCCTCAAAGTAATCTTCTTTGATTCCATTGTGGTCGCCGACTCTTCAATTGGTCAAGACGACTTTGATGCTCGATGTTTATTAGGAGTTGGAGCTGACTCTTTCTAGTTTTGTTTCACCTTCTATCTTTTGAAAATTTCATTTTGATTTTTAGTTAAAGATCCGTTACTACATTTATGGTTTCTCTGCCGAAACGCCACTGTTGAGGGCATTTATGTCGTGGGGAGAACCGAAGAGTCCTCATAAATGTCACCTGCCATGGGTAATCTACCCCTGCTTTCATGGCATTGATTGATCATCTCCTTGTGACTATATAAATAGTCATCTGGTAATCCAATCTTCTGAGTGCGCACATCTTCTTCTTCCTCTACCCCCTCTGCAACTTTCTCCATGGCTCCCAAGCTCTGCGTCCATGTTCCTTTAGCCGCCAGCGACCCTGGTTCCAGTGTTGGTTCTCGCGGTGGTCGAGGTTGTGGGCGAGGTCGTGGGGGAGGCCGTGGTAGGGGTAGAGGAAGAGGTGCTTGCGGTACTCAACAATCCCTGGATCTTGAAACTCCTCCTCCTTCCCCTGAAAGAAACAAGTTTCTGGTGAAGGTTCATACAATCTGTCGTTGGGTTAATCTTCCCGAATCTTTTGCCAAGATCATGGTGGCTTGCAAGCCTCCAGGATTGTGGCCCCGATCTGAGGGGTGCCCTCATGGACCCATCTGGGTAGCCACTAGCTTCTCCGGCAAAGATTCCATGTTTTTGGAGAAGGGTTGGAAAACCTTTCTTCATTCCAGGAATATTCAAAAGTGAGACACTATCATCTTTAGATATGATGGTGATGAGACCCTGTGGGCCAGGATTTTCGACTCGGATGGTGATCGAGCCGACTGCTGTATGGAGAGTTCCAGCAGTAGTGATGAAGATTTCTACAAAAATGCAGAGGAGGCCCTAATATCCTCATCTGATGATGAAGCCGACTCTAAGGACGACCACTGAAGCTGTATTTTTATCTAGTAATTTTTGTCGACTTTTGTCTTGTTATCTTTCGATGTAAGACTCAGCCTTTGATGAAATGAGAATTTTAATTTCACATCAAGTTTGTAAGTCGGTTGTATACCTGACTTTGGATAAGATATATTCAGGCATGAGAGTCAATGTGTTTGATGGTATCTGTAGCCCCGTGAGTCAATTTGAACGGTCTTGTATCTTTGTCGACTCATATTATAGATTGACTTGTAGTCCCCATGGTTTGGTATGGTCACCTTGTGTGTCGAACCAAATCATAAAGTTTTTGAAGTGATACTCCCCAAGAGTTGCTACGAACATCATTGCGTCGTGCCAAATCTTCAGAAGAAGTTTTGAGATGTAGTCCCGATGAGTCGGTATATGCATCTGGGTGCTATGCTGAGTCACATTGGTATAACTCTCATTTTGTCCGAAAAAGAAAGATTTGTTATGCATGATTAAAAAATGAAGTATGCTATGATTTTTGTATGCAAAAAATAAAATTTGAAGGCTCATATAGAAGCCGACTCTGGATTTGACCATGCCTCATCTTCTCGCGTTGAGAGAGATTATTGGGTTATCCAGGAGTCGAAACCTCTCTGTAAATCGGCAACATATGACTAGCGTTTCCGGTGCTTAGGACCAAACTTGATGGGCATTTTTGTAAGCCCCCTAGGTTTAGACTAAGTCAGCTTCACATTGGTCGTATGAGCTTGAGCTATACAGGCCAAAAAAATTAAGCCGTGATGGGCTAATTCATATATATGTTGAGTTCTCAGATAATAGTCGATGAGTTTCATCGAGCTCCCCGATTCCCCTGAATAAGCCATATACATGTGGAGTTTTACATATATATGTCGAGTTCTCAGATAATGAATATCATCGAGCTCCCCGATTCCCCTGAATAAGTCATATACATTCTCAGTACCAATAGAGGGTTGATCAAGCCCCCAGGTCTCTGAGATACAAAGTGCAACAATATGCAATGTATGATGCGAGATGAAAATATGAAAATAATAAAGTAAAGAAGAGTCGGTATGACAGCTAAATGTGGCGAGAGCCGGTGCGATGAAAGTCGACTTATATATTGGATATGGCGAAGGCCAGTGCGGCAGAAGTCGACTTATATATATATATATATATATATATATATTGGATATACAACCGGTCTATTCTGACAATATTCCGAACTGCATCGTATCGAAAAGAGAACCGCACTGCTGAATTCGAAGCACTGCAGCTTGGGTAAAACAGAACCACATGCACCGTTTTCGCTATAACTTTTTAACCGTTGGTCAGAATTGAGCATATGATACACCTTTTGATTTGTATGGAAAAGGAGCATCTTCCGTATGTTGAACACTTCCCCCGATTCTTCACGAATTAAGAGCAGTTTCGAAAATGGTGCGGCGACCCACTTTCACAGCTGCAGTTTTTTCGCGATTTCTCTTAAACCGTTCTTCGGAATGATGCAAATGATATACCGTTGGATAGATATCGATCATACGCTCCATCCATATGTAGAACACTTTGTCTAATTCGCTACGGATTGGAGAGAAATCTAGCCGCAAAAAAACGTGCACACTGTTTTTCGCCGGCGGATCTTGTAGAGAGTACAACTTTTTAACCGCTTGTCCGATTGATGCGTATGATACACCGTTGGATTCGTCTGGAGTAGTAAATTAACCCATATGTTGAACACTTTTCCATATTCCCCACGGTTTGAAGTAATTTGAAAAACGGTGTTGCTACCCTCTTTTGGACAGCGGGAGTTTTTGCGTAAATTCGTTTGATTCGTTTGTCCGATTGATGTAATTGATACACCATTGGATAGCTATCATCGAGGCGCTCCATTTGTATATAAAACACATCCTCTAATTCCTTATGGTTTAAAAGTTGTGTCGATTTTAGTAAATCGCGGAACTCCGTTCTTCGCGGACCCGGAATCGACGATGTGAACTGCATTCGCCGGGCAACCGCACCGCATCCGACAGGTAAGCGCACTGCATTATCGGAAAATAAAAATTCACGTGCTTTTCGCGGATCCGAAATCAGTGAATTGAACTACATCCGCCGGGGCAGCCGATTGCATTGGACAACAGAAAGAACTGCACGCTTTTTTTTGTTGCTTTTATCAGGAACTTTGTAGTTCTCTTCCCGAAAAGGAAACCGTGGAGCAAACCGAAATGAACTGCATTACTCTTTATTTTCTTTTTAAAACATAATGAACACGCACACAAGTGAACTGCATAATTATTTGTTATTTTTCACTTTTTCTTTGTAAAATCCTCTTACTTGCCACATTGGCAATCGCGCCAATTGAACCACGGTCCACATGCAGCCGAACTGCAGTAACAACATTCAATAAAATTTGCTGGAAGTGAACCACAAAACCATACAGTGCAAAAATTATGATGAAACGAAGCACAAGCTATGATGAACCGAACCACAAGATTTTTCATCCAACGAACTGCATCAGTTTTAAACATACACAGTAACAGTATTTACAACCCTAATCCGTGAGCAGTGAACCATCATGCGACCGAATGCACAAAGATGCACACCGCACCACACATTCACACCGCGTGAGCCGCACATGAATCGGAGGTGGAGGTCCTGCTCTGCGCCTCATTCATGGTATTTGCAGCAGCAGGAAGAATTCAGACCGGGGCAGAGGGAGTGGTGCCGGCGCCGCCGGCAATGGACGGGACGGGCGGTGCCCGCGACGTGAAGCTCGGGGGGGGGGGGTCTTCCTCCATCCCGGGGTGGTGCTGTGGTCATCGGGGGGGGGGGGGGGGGGGGGTTGGCGGGTCTTCCTACTACTCGCCGCTGGCGCGGCGTTGAGCCATCTGGTGGGGAGGATGGAGCAGCTCGGCTCCATTGGCGAAGGAGGAGGGCGGGATCCGGGAGCGGGCGAGCCTGACGCCGGCCGACCGCGGCTGTGTGGACTGGATCCCCGTCAGATTTTATGCGGGGGATGGGCGCCATGGTGGGTGGGGCTGCGGGACGACCATTGCGTAGGGTGGGCGGGGGTTGTGGCGGACGGAGCGCGGCGGGGGGGGGGGGGGCAGCCGGAGCGCGGCGGATCCGACGGCCGCAGTGGCTGGGGGCGACCGGGCCAGGCATCCGGGGCGGCGGGGGCCAGGTGGCCAGAGACGGCCGGTGGTGGTTTGGGGAGGGGGAGTTGGCGTCATGGGGGAGGTGGAGGGGGAGGTTGCTGCGTGGGGGATGTGGAGAGGGAGGTGGCTGCGTGGAAGAGAAGAAGTTTGGTGGGGATCGTGCGGGGTGGGCAGCTTCTGCCTTTTTTATCGCGCGCGGGGTACTTGGTTGTTTTTCTGTAGTGAGCCAGAGACATGGTGTTGGCAGAATAAGGGGTGTTGGTAGAATAAGAGTCTTAAGGGGTGTTGTTAGAATAGACCCCCCCTATATATATATATTATGGCGAGAGCCAGTGCGACGAGTGTCGACTTATATAGATGTACAATAATGATCCTGTTCTACTCAAGTGTAATATCGACGGAGTTGTGCGACGTTCCACGGTCTGGGAGTCTCCTCCATAGATGAGCATGATTTTTCCTTCTCGCGTATGTCAACCAGGTAGTAGGATCAATTGTACAGGTTCTTGCTGACCACAAACGGTCCTTCCCATGGAGAGGATAACTTGTGCATTCCATCCTTTTTCTGTATGAGGCGGAGCACTAAATCACCTTCCTGGAAAGTCCGACTTCTGATGCGACGACTATGATATCGTCGCAGATATTGTTGGTAGATAGCCGACTGAGCTTCTGCCAGTACTCGTTTTTCATCTAGAACGTCCAAGGAGTCTTGCCTCGTGTAAGGCCCGATATGCGGTACTGTTCCAGATCTAGATGTTTCCATCCAGATCCGGGGACGAAGCACATATCGGTCCCACTGCGACATATGACGAAGTCATATGCCCCAGATTTCCAACATGATATCACAACATTACAGATACAAGGATACAACATCTCATACAATCGTCATACAACTGCCTCAAATATCATACAACAACGGAAGGTACATGTCTAAGTACAGACTACAATCAAATGCCTAGTGGCAAAGAGAAAAACATCGATTCCCATAACCACACGGGTCCAGGCCCTCCGCCGGGATCCGCCTAACTAGTCGTCGTCGAGTCTCCGCGTGAAAACGTCGATCACCATACCTGTTGTCGATCAAGAACCCTGAAAAGAGTTTGGGGGTAGTATCATGAGTACAGAAGTACTCAACATCCAACTGTAGTGGTCATCTGACCCAGCAAGGACTTCATCACTCGTCATTCTAGAACAACTAGTAGTTTACTGTAAGGATGGGGTAAGTGGTGAGGTTGCTGCCGCACTAGCATTTATGAAGTGGCTAACGATCTAGAGAGTAAGATAAGAGGCCAAGCATTCGATGAGGAATCGCCTCCAACAAGTCTTTCTATCAACTACTTACGCAAACATAACACCTATCCTATCCTTGTCCTCCTCTTCGCATCTCGACGAAGAAGAAGCAGTCAAGGCACACACACACGTTGATCAAATTATATTAAGATTATATCTGTTGTTGTTGTTGTTGTTGTCTATGAACAAGGAGTAGGTCTCAAGTCGTCCATAACCGTGGACACGGCTTCTCGAAAAGATTTAACCCTGCAGGGGTGTACCAACTTCCCATTACAAGGCTCTGCACGCACCACATCTCTCGCAGTTTCTACCCATCACAGGCAACCATTTAATGATTTATTCCCAAGAGATCCGGAACGACAGATCCCTCTAACTAACAACGCACAAATCCGGGTGGCCCCCGGGGAGTCGACACCCAACTCAAGAGTCGGCCGTCTCTCGAATTGGCCTCTTCCGTCTCGCGTCAGGTTGGAATTACATCTGCAAAGAAGGTAGGCATCCCGCGCTCCGCAAAGTGTGGACCAACAGGAACACTGTCCCACTGGCCCGCGTTGTTTTAAATCCACTGGATGCAGACCACTTAAGCACACGATTTCAAATGGTAAGATCAGCTTGGGCCACCACCAGAAATGTTTGAAGCTAGGTAGGTAAGAAAAGGGGACCCCATAGCATCCCACACGCGGTTAGGCACGCTCAGTCTTAAAACCAATACCCGGAACTTGGAGACTAGGTGACTCGGATGGAACAAAGCGTCGAGGCGGGATAGCCTAGACCTTCCATCCTTCATCGAGTATAGTCAACATTTATAATAATCATATCATCCACAACAATATAATAATGTGATAGCCCAAACCAAGGAGTAACAGGGTAACATTGTAGCATCCTAAGCATGCATACTAAGCAGGGGCTGAGCAACGAGCAATAGTAACATAGCAGTACATGGTTTGCTGGGAGGGGACATGGCTGTATCGGTTTGAAAGAGGCTGTAAACATGTGGTAGGATCAAACATTGAACCTTGTTGAAATAGAATGTATCATAAGTAATGTATAGTCCTTGCCTGTTGATAAATCGGGTTCCGAAGGTGTAGTTGATCGCAAGCTCGCATCGTCTCCGAGAGGTACCCGCGGAAACACACAAGAGGGTAAACACTGGAAAGCAATCAACGAGCAAGCATCTATTACTACGAAGAAAACACGAGCAAGCATCAACAAGAAGGCAACACAAGACATAGAACCTACCGTCGAGAGCGATTAGTAATAGGTTAAGTAGAGTCCTCGTCACACACGACGATACTGCACGTTTATAATGGTTCACGTTGTTTAACTACACAAGATGAGCAAAGGTTGTTAACATGGCATCTCACTCAAGCAAGGCATGTCACACAAACATTACAAGAGGTGAAGCTTAAAGTAAACTATCTAATCTAGTCACTTTAAGTGGGGGTAAAACATATACATGGCAAAATATTGCGTACCCCACGAAAAAATGGAATTTGGTACTGTTCTGCCCTAAACATAATTTTATTATTTTTATTAGCAAGCAAGAGCAGCATAAACACAATCTACATGCAATTCTAGTCAAGTTACATATAAGAAACATTTTAATCGGAGCAACGGTTAAAAGTTATGACAATTACAGTTTACAGTGGCATGCAACGTAAATAACAGGAAAACAACATGTAAACAAAGTCAAACATGGCAACAAGCAACATTTTATTAATCTACGCGCAAAATGGAGCAACTTTCATGTAGAAAGCTTCTCCATCGGAGCTACCGATGAAAAGATATAGCTACCGCAAAAGCTATGACAAACTGCCCAAATAAATAAACTAGAAAAGGAAAAAAATAGCTAACGGGCCGAATCTGCTACTGACCAGGCCTAAATCGCAGCAGAGAAAATAAATAATAAAAAAAGGAGCGGCAGACGCACCACTGCGGGCTGAGGCCCACTGGCTGGAGTGGCTGGCTGGGCCACGCGGCTTGGCCGGCCCACGTGGCGCGACGGTTGCGGTTGGCTCGTCCCTCCTGGACGAGGCCGACTAGGGCGGCTCCGGCGGCCGGCTGCGGCGCACGCCGGCGAGCCTGCGCGGCGGAGCGAGGAGGCAGGGCCGGGCCGCAGCGGATCCAGGCGAGAGGGGTTAGGGCGGCGGCCTCGGGCGCAGTTGTGGAGGCCAGGGCGGTGTGGGAGCTTCGGGCGCGGGCTGGGAGGAGCTCACGGGGCGGCGGCGTCTCGCCGGCCGGGGCTACTCCGGCGACGGGCGTGGAGGTGCTCGGGCATGGAGTCTCGGGAGAGGAACTCCCATAGCTGGCTGGACAAAGGCGTCTGGTGACGTGGACGACCCTGTGTCGTCCGTTTCGGATCGGACGGTCCAGAGCGTCTGATCCAGATCTGGGGTAATGGGGATTGGTTGTGCACGAAAATTTGATGCACCATGGTGGCTAGGAGAGGGAAGGCACGGAAATGGAGGGGATTAGGGGCTAGGGTTCCAGATTTGGTAGGCAGCACCTACTATTTATTGTAGGTGGCTGTTTGGGGTTGTTTTGGGCCACAAAATGGCCCGATTTGGGTCCGATTTTTCGGGTGGGCTAGAATCCGAAGATAAGCGGGGAATCCGGGGGTCCAGCTAAAGGCGCACGCGACATTTTGTAAATACGCCCCTCGGACATATACCGGCTACAATGCCTGGCACATCCGAACGTTCACCTACCCGACGAAGTCGGACACGCGTGAAATTCAAACCACCGCCTTGCTGCGCTAAACGGACGTCGTCTACATCATTTAACGCGAAAAGTGAACGTCGAGCACCTCCCGATAAAATAACCCATTTAAATAGAAATGGTGTTTTTCCGCACCGTTGGTTATGGCTGGTCCTGTGCCAGAGGTCGCGACGGTGATCGGGTGAAACCCGGTGTCGCAAAGGACGAGTGTCAAGGTGGCAAGGGTCGATCTCCGTCCGGTACAAGATAAGAGGGGGGGGGGAATAATTGTCGATTGATAATTCGGGGATGCAAACACCGCAGAAAAATCAAACAATTCACACCGAAAACAATTTTTTTAATTTTTGTGAAAACTGGGCTGTTACAATACAACACCACCAACAAGGGATCTCGTCCCGAGATCCAGGACGATCCGGGGGAGAGGGGGGAGAGAAAAGAGAGTCGACGATCTTCAACACCACCAACAAGGGACTCTGCTCCATGTCGACGTCAAACTTCCGTCAAGATAAATTTCCGCAGAGAGACGACATCGTCGGAAAAACGAAACCATCAGTGTCAAGAGGAGGAACGACGACAATAACCGGATCAAAGGATACTGTTTTCGACGCAAGTCGTAAAAACACCGGCAAAAGGATGGATGGCAATGGATGACCCGGATGATACCCAAAATTGGAGAAGCTAAAGGTACTACAGGAATTCCCAAACCTGAGATCAGAATCGAGACAATACACTGCAAGCAAGGCATTGTAACTATTTCGAAACTCCACACTCATCGAGATCCTAAAGTTTGAAGGGGATAAGGCGAGAGTAAAACAATTACGACACTTGTCCTGACCAGAGCAAGGGTAAGGAGTAAAAATAATCCTACTCTCCGATAACTAACTTAGTAACTACAAAATAGTTTTTGTCTAGACTCGACTTTGGCCAGAAAAGAGATCCTACGGTCGGTAAAGCTCTGATACCAAGTTGTAAGGCCCGATATGCGGTACTGTTCCAGATCTAGATGTTTCCATCCAGATCCGGGGACGAAGCACATATCGGTCCCACCGCGACATATGACGAAGTCATATGCCCCGGATTTCCAACATGATATCACAACATTACAGATACAAGGATACAACATCTCATACAATCGGCATACAACTGCCTCAAATATCATACAACAGCGGAAGGTACATGTCTGAGTACAGACTACAATCAAATGCCTAGTGGCAAAGAGAAAAACATCGATTCCCATAACCACACGGGTCCAGGCCCTCCGCCGGGATCCGCCTAACTAGTCGTCGTCGAGTCTCCGTGTGAAAACGTCGATCACCATACCTGTTGTCGATCAAGAACCCTGAAAAGAGTTTGGGGGTAGTATCATGAGTACAGAAGTATTGAGCATCTAACTGTAGTGGGCATCTGACCCAGCAAGGACTTCATCACTCATCATTCTAGGACAACTAGTAGTTTACGGTAAGGATGGGGTAAGTGGTGAGGTTGCTGCCGCACTTTTGCTAACGATCTAGAGAGTAAGATAAGAGGCCAAGCATTCGATGAGGAATCGCATCCAACAAGTCTTGCTATCAACTACTTATGCAAACATAACACCTATCCTATCCTTGTCCTCCTCTTCGCATCCCGACGAAGAAGAAGCAGTCAAGGCACACACACACGTTGATCAAGTTATATTAAGATTATATCAGTTGTTGTTGTTGTCTATGAACAAGGAGTAGGTCTCAAGTCGTCCATAACCGTGGACATGGCTTCTCGAAAATATTTAACCCTGCAGGGGTGTACCAACTGCCCATTACAAGGCTCCGCACGCACGCCCATCTCTCTTTGTTGCTACCCATCACTGGCAACCATTTTATGATTTAGTCCCAAGAGATCCGGAACAACAGGTCCCTCTAACTAACAACGCACAAATCCGGGTGGCCCCCGGGGAGTCGACACCCAACTCAAGAGTCGGCCGTCTCTCGAATTGGCCTCTTCCGTCTTGCGTCAGGTTGGAATGAAATCTGCAAAGCAGGTAGGCATCCCGTGCTCCGCAAAGTGTGGACCAACAGGAACACTGTCCCGCTGGCCCGCGTTGTTTTAAATCCACTGGCTGCAGACCAGTTAAGCACACGATTTCAAATGGTAAAATCAGCTTGGGCCACCACTAGAAATGTTTGAAGCTAGGTAGGTAAGAAAACGGGACCCCATAGTATCCCACACGCGGTTAGGCACGCTCAGTCTTAAAACCAATACCCGGAACTCGGATCCTAGGTGACTCGGATGGAACAAAGCGTCGGGGTGGGATAGCCTAGACCTTCCATCCTTCGTCGAGTATAGTCAACATTTATAATAATCATATCATCCACAACAATATAATAATGTGATAGCCCAAACCAAGGAGTAACAGGGTAACATCGTAGCATCCTAAGCATGCATACTAAGCAGGGGCTGGGCAACGAGCAATAGTAACATAGCAGTACATGGTTTGCTGGGAGGGGACATGGCTGTATCCGTTTGAAAGAGGTTGTAAACATGTGGTAGGATCAAACATCGAACCTAATCTAGACTAGCATGCAAACCGCTGGTTGAAATAGAATGGATCATAAGTAATGTATAGTCCTTGCCTGTTGATAAGTCGGGTTCCGAAGGTGTAGTTGATCGCAAGCTCGCATCGTCTCTGAGAGGTACCCGCGGAAACACACAAGAGGGTAAACACTAGAAAGCAATCAACGAGCAAACATCTATTACTACGAAGCAAACACGAGCAAGCATCAACAAGAAGGCAACACAAGACATAGAACCTACCGTCGAGAGCGATTAGTAACAGGATAAGTGGAGTCCTCGTCACACACGACGATACCGCACGTTTATAATGGTTCACGTTGTTTAACTGCACAAGATGAGCAAAGGTTTTTAACATGGCATCTCACTCAAGCATGGCATGTCACACAAACATTACAAGATGTGAAGCTTAAAGTAAACTATCTAATCTAGTCACTTTAAGTGGGGGTAAAACCTATACATGGCAAACTATTGCGGACCCCATGAAAAAAATAGAATTTGGTACTGTTCTTCCCTACAAATAATTTTATTATTTTTATTAGCAAGCAAGAGCAGCATAAACACAATCTACATGCAATTCTAGTCAAGTTACATCTAAGAAACATTTTAATCGGAGCAACGGTTAAAAAGTTATGACAATTACAGTTTACAGTGGCATGCAACGTAAATAGCAGGAAAACAACATGTAAACAAAGTCAAACATGGCAACAAGCAACATTTTATTAATCTACGCGCAAAGTGGAGCAACTTTCATGTAGAAAGCGTCTCCATCGGAGCTTCCGATGAAAAGATATAGCTACCGCAAAAGCTATTACAAACTGCCAAAATAAATAAACTAGAAAAGGAAAAAAAATAGCTAACGGGCCGAATCTGCTACTGACAAGGCCAAACTCGCAGCAGAGAAAAAAATAATAATAATAAAATGGAGCGGCAGCCTCACCACTACGGGCTGAGGCCCACTGGCTGGAGTGGCTGGCTGGGCCGCGCGGCTTGGCCGGCCCACGTGGCGCGACGGCTGCGGTTGGCTCGTCCCTCCTGGACGAGGCCGACCAGGGCGGCTCTGGAGGCCGGCTGCGCCGCACGCCGGCGAGCCTGCGCGGCGGAGCGAGGAGGCAGGGCCAGGCCGCAGCGGATCCAGGCGAGAGGGGGGACGACGGCGGCCTCGGGCACAGTTGTGGAGGCCAGGGCGGTGTGGGAGCTTCGGGCGCGGGCTGGGAGGAGCTCACGGGGCGGCGGCGTCTCGCCGGCCGGGGCTACTCCGGCGACGGGCGTGGAGGTGCTCGGGCATGGAGTCTCGGGAGAGGAACTCCCATAGCTGGCTGGACACAGGCGTCTGGTGACGTGGACGACCCTGTGTCGTCCGTTTCGGATCGGACGGTCCAGAGCGTCTGATCCAGATCTGGGGTAATGGGGATTGGTTGTGCACGAAAATTTGATGCACAATGGTGGCTAGGAGAGGGAAGGCACGGAAATGGAGGGGATTAGGGGCTAGGGTTCCAGATTTGGTAGGCAGCACCTACTATTTATTGTAGGTGGCTGTTTGGGGTTGTTTTGGGCCACAAAATGGCCCGATTTGGGTCCGATTTTTCGGGTGGGCTAGAATCCGAAGATAAGCGGGGAATCCGGGGGTCCAGCTAAAGGCGCACGCGACATTTTGTAAATACGCCCCTCGGACTTATATCGGCTACTATGCCTGGCACATCCGAACGTTCACCTACCCGAGGAAGTCGGACACACGCGAAATTCAAACCACCGCCTTGCTGCGCTAAACTGACGTCGTCTGCATCATTTAACGCGAAAAGAGAACGTTGAGCACCTCCCGATAAAATAACCCATTTAAATATAAATGGGGTTTTTCCGCACCGTTGGTTATGGCTGGTTCTGTGCCAGAGGTCGCGACGGTGATCGGGTGAAACCCGGTGTCGCAAAGGACGAGTGTCAAGGTGGCAAGGGTCGGTCTCTGTCTGGTACGAGATAAGAGGGGGGAAAAATATTCGCCGATCGATAAATTGGGGATGCAAACACCGCAGTCAAATCAGACAATCAAACAATTCACACCGAAAACAATTTTTTTAATTTTTGTGAAAATTGGGCTGTTACACCTCGCTTTCTCATTGTCGGCTTCCACATATGTGGTGACTCTTGGTGAGTCGTGACGGATGTCACTTGGGAGAACGACTTCCGCTCCATAGACTAGAAAGAAGGGCGTGTAGCCTGTCGATCTATTAGGAGTTGTCCTAATGCTCCACAGTACTGAGGGTAATTATTCCTCCCAGCAACCCAACGACCTTTCCAAAGGGACATAAAGTCGGGGTTTAATGCCTCGAAGCAACTATTGGTTGGCTCTCTCGGCTTGTCCATTAGTCTGTGGGTGAGCCACCGATTTAAGGTCGAGTCGGATGTGCTCATTCTGGCGGAATCGTTGCATAACCCCTTCTGATAGGTTAGAGCCATTATCAGTGATGATGCTATGGGGATAGCCGAATCTGTATATTATCTTTTTCAATAATTTTAGTGTTGTCGCAACGTCACATGTACTGACCGGCTCTGCCTCAACCCATTTGGTGAATTTATCCACCGCCACTAATAAGTGTGTATTTTTGTTGGCTAACCTCTTGAAAGGTCCCACCATATCAAGTCCCCACACTGCAAAGGGCCAGGTGATAGGGATCATCCTGAGTTCTTGAGCCGGCACATGAGCTTGCTTCACATAACGCTGACATCCATCGCACTTCTTGACTATATCCTCTGCATCCGCATGTGTTGTGAGCCAACAGAAATCGTGTCGATAGGATTTAGCTACCAGTGAACGAGAGCCGGTGTGATGTCCGCAATCTCCAGAGTGTATTTCATTAAGGATCACTCTACCTTCTTCAGGTGAGACACATCTCTGAAAAACATCTGCAGGACTTCGCCGATGTAACTCACCATTGATGAGTACAAAGGACTTTCTCCTCCTGACAATTTGCCTAGCGAGTATTTCATTTGGAGGTAGGATTCCCCGGGTCTTGTAATCCAAATAAGGTACAACCCATGAGGGACTGGCATGTATAGCAGCCACCAGAGACGGTTCTGGATCCAGCTAAGCTACTTCTTGCTCTGTTGGTGGTTGCACAGACGGCTTTGTTAGGACATCCAAGAATACGTTAGGAGGGACCGGCTTTCGCTGAGAGCCAAGCCGGGACAAAGCGTCAGCTTCTTCATTTAGTTTGCGTTCCACGTATTCCACCTGGTATCAAACAAAGAAGTCGGCTTGCCTTTCCACTTCTCGCCGATAAGTCGCCATAGTGGCATCTTTGGAATTCCATTTTCCTGACACTTGTTGAGAAAGGAGGTCAGAGTCGCCATAGCATTGAATCCGGCTTATGTTCATCTCACGACCTAGCCGCAACCCATGAAGTAGGGCCTCATATTCTGTTGCGTTGTTGGTGCAAGTGAACTGTAATTGCAAGACATAGCAGAATTTCTCCCCTTTAGGCGAGGTAAGCACCACGCCGGCTCCTGATCCTTGGAGCTACCGACTCCCATCAAAGTGCATTGTCCAGTACTTGGTAATCGTCTTCTCTGGAGGCGCTTGGATTTCTGTCCAGTCGTTGATGAAGTCGATCAACGCTGGGGACTTGATTGTCGTGCGTGGCTCATACTTGATATGATAAGCCCCCAACTCTATAGCCCACTTTGCAATCCTTCCCGTGGCTTCCCGGTTTTGGATGATGTCTGCAAGTGGTGCTGAGCTGACTACAGTTATGGGGTGCTCCTGGAAATAGTGTTTGAGCTTCCGACTCGCCATGAAAACACCATGGACCAGTTTCTGCCAGTGAGGGTAGCGTTGCTTCGATGAAGTCAAGACCTCACTAACATAGTAGACTGGCCTCTGCAAGGGGTGCTCTTTATCGGCTTCCATCCGCTCAACCACAACGACAACACTAACTGCTCGATTGTTGGATGAGATATAGAGTAGCATAGGTTCTTTTGGCTTAGGAACCACCAGTATTGGAACCTGGGATAATTGTTTCTTCAGCGACTCCAGAGCTTGATCAGCCTCATCATCCCAAACAATTTTTTTCGACTTTCGCAAGAGTCGTTACAGGGGGATTTCCTTTTCTCCAAGTCGTCTTATAAACCGACTTAGGGCAGCCACGCACCCTGTGAGTCGTTGGACTCCCTTTACAAAGGCCGGCTTCTGAAGGTCCATGATAGCATTGATTTTTTCCGGGTTCGCCTCAATGCATCTCTCAGATACTATGTATCTGAGGAGCTTTCCTGCAGGGGCCCCAAAGGTGCATTTGGTCGGGTTTAACTTCATCTCAGACTTGCACAGATTCTTGAAGGTTTCATGTACGTCACTGATGAGTGAGTCGGCTAGCTGAGATTTGACCATTATATCATCCACATAAGCGTGTACATTGCGCCCAATTTACTCCTTGAGGCAACTTTGCACTGTTCTGTAGTATGTGGCTCCTGCATTCTTCAGGACAAAGGGCATAGAAGTATAACCGTAAATACAAAAAAGGAGTGATGAAAGTCGTTTTCTCCTGGTCCTCAAGAGCCATCTTGATTTGTTGATAACCAGAGTAGGCATCAAGAAAACACAGGAGCTCACATCCCGCAGTCGAGTCTATGATTTGGTCGATACGAGGTAGCGCAAAGGGATCCTTGGGAAAGCCTTGTTTAAGTCGGTGTATTCAATACACATACGCCAAGTCCCTTTCTTTTTCAAAACGAGGACCGGGTTTGCGAGCAATTCCGGATAAAAAACTTCCATGATGAACCCGGCGGCAAGGAGCCGAGCTATCTCTACCCCAATTGTGTTTCTCCTTTCGTCGTTGAAACGGCGAAGGAATTGCTTGACTGTCTTTGGCTTTGGATATATATTTAGGTGGTGCTCAGCGAATTCCCTCGGGACACTTGGCATGTCAGAAAGTTTGCATGCAAAAAATGTCCCGATTCTCATGAAGGAACTTGATGAGTGCGCTTTCCTATTTATCGGATAGCCCTGTCCCAATGATGAACTGCTGGGAAGCGTCACCTTTAGGATGGTGGAGCTGTCGGGTCTACCTTTTCCTGGTATGCTGATAAGTCCTCTTTGGAAGATGCCGACTCGACAAATTTGACATGCTTCTCATCACATTCTGTAGCACTGGACCGGCTCCCGTCTACCGTAATTGGGACGTGAGGACCCGACATCTTGAGCTTTAGGTAAACATAGCACGGTCGAGCCATGAACCTAGCGTAAGCCAGTCTGCCCAAGATGGCATGATATGGGCTCTCGAGTTTTACCACTTCAAAGGGTATGATCTCAGAGCGAAAATTTTCAGCGTTTCCAAAGGCCGTCTCCAGGTAAATCTTGCCTATGGGGCGTGCCGACTTGCCTGGGAATATCCCGTGGAAAACAGTGTTGGAGGTCTGTAGTTGTTTTTTATACAACCCTATCCTGCGGAAGGTCTCATAGTAAACAATGTTAATGTTGCTTCCTCCGTCCATGAGCACATTGTCAAGTGTATATCCTCCAAGTTGCAGGGAGACTACCAGAGCCGGAGTGCCCGGATTCTCTACCACCGGGGGGTGATCATCCCTTATCCAGGTGATCGTCTACTCAGACCAATTGAGCCACCTGGGACAAGTTGGCTCCGTGGCCACGGCCATGGTGGCTCTCCGCTGCAGCTTGCTGTCTCTCCGACAGCTACTGGTGGTGAAGACATGGTATGCTAAGTGGTCTTGAAGTTGTTTTGGGTTTTCTTGGAATCCTGCAAGCCCTGACTGATTTCGCTGCCCTCCTCCTCTGGGTCCTTGGCGTTGAGGTACTGCGTCGGCTCCCTAGTGACCGAAATTTTGTTGCCATTGTTCTGGCCGGTTCCTCCACCTGACCCGGGTGGTCCCTGGCTTCCATGCCGTACGAACTCTTTCATGAAGTTGCAATCTTCCCAGGTGTGATTGGTTGGACGTCCGGGTTTACTATGTGTTGAGAAAGGCCTTTTATGGCTTCTTCAAAGCTGTTTGGGCGAAAATTTCCTTCCGACTTGCGGTAGTTGTTGCCCCCCTGCTTCTGCCTTTGGAATCCGAAATTTGTGTTGGCTACCAAGTTAGAAGTGGTTTGATCGAGTCGATGTTTGGCCTGCTGATTCTGACTGTGGGATCCTTTGCCGTCGTTCTTTTTATTTTGGGCAGTTTTATCCTCTTCGAAGTCAACATCCTTGGTTTTGTCAGACTCGGCATACTTGATAACCGCGTTCATGAGTTCTCCCATGTTATTGAACGTTCTCTTGAGTCGGCCAAGTTTATGTACTAAGATCTCAAACTTGCAGTTTCTTTCCAAGACGATCAAAGCTGTCTGCGCAGTAATAGTGTCCGAGGAGTGGACTATTTCTGCGACTCGTCGTTCCCAACTCAGGGCCGACTCTCCTTACTTTTGGACACAATTGTAAGAGCAAAGTTTTGCCCCGTGTGTTTTGGATATTGTTGGACAAGACAGTAGAGGAACTAACAATGTTTTGTAGTGTAAACAGTTGAATAGGTTCCTGAAACACTAGCTAGGTGATAAAGCTTCAAGGAAGATTTTCAAGTTATCGAAGAATTACCCCTTGAGCGAAGCTTAATCACGGAGGATGACCCCCAAAAATGAAGGTGTCCTGAAGCTCAGCTCATCAAAGGAAATGAAGAAGACGGCGCAAGACTTAGATGTTTTTGTGTAGTTTTTTTTCTTTTCTTTGAGTAATAGGACAAACCGTACTATCAAGAGGGGTCTTTAGTTTGTAGACACCGAAGTTATTAAGAAATTCTCAGATCAAATCTAAACCTAGTTAGAAGCCAGAGTGAAGAAATCTCATGTGCACTGAGTTAAGTTTCGGTAGCAAAGACTTCGTTCTTTGGCTTCCGAAGCAGAACTAAGTCCGTGAGTCAGCTTTACTTGTTCCGCAAGTAAAGTTGCGCAGTAATGACAAATCCGACCATTGTGGACACGTGTCAAGCTGTCACCTAGGGTCAATTTGGTCATTTCGCACCTCGGGATCGCCAACTATAAATACACCGCCCCTCCTCCATTTGCGGGCGGCTGCTCTGAGATTATTCCCGAGAGAGACTGAAGAGAGCAAGCCAAGAACGCCACCGAAGCAAAACCAAAAACCCAGACCACTGAAGCCTAAGTCCCATTGATCTGAGTAGATTCGAGATGACTTAGGTGAAAGCTTACTAGCCTTTTTATCTTGGAGAACTGCAATTCTCCTAGACGGTTAGAGTGTCGACTTCAGAGAGCGAAGAGTAATTGTCGCCTCGAACATCAAGTTCTTCAAAGGTTTCGAAGATTTCCTTGATAATCTACCCCGATTAAAAACTGACCAAGCTCAAGGAGATTGGTGCAGTGGAGCAACGGACGGAGAGAGTTTTTCTCCAGGTGTTCAATCACCAGTCCCTCCAACCAGACGTAGCGCTTTGCAGAGCGTGAACTGGTCGAACAAACAGCGTCGAGTCTCAGTTCCTTTTACTTCAAGCTCTTACATTTTGTATTGCATTTGCTTCCCAGTTATGCTTCAATGTATTTTGATTCGCTGCATTTAGTTTCGCTTCCAGTTTTACTTCCCTATCACTTGTTTCTGCTACCCTTTTCCGCTTAGCTTATGCTTCACTTCAAAGCTTCTGTCGAAAATTTGAAGTGATAATTCAGCCCCTCCCCCTCTGATCACATACTTGAACTTTCAATTGGTATCAGAGCTAGTCACTCCCTACATTCTGTGTGTTTTGGATTAACCTCCTGGAGTGCTTTCACGTATGTCTTTCGCAGCTATTCGCTCTGGCGAACCTATTCCTGTTTTCAATGGGAAGGACTACCCGTACTGGAAGGACAAGATGATGAGGAATATCATTGCCATCAATTCTGCCGCTTGGCATGTTGTCAAGCATGGAGTTCAGTTCGTGGACGAAGAAAATCCCACAACTGATGAAATCAAAGCCTTAGCCCTTGATTCTGAAGTCTGGGTTTCCATCACCAATCATGTGACTCCCGAGAAATATCATGAAGTGAAGAATATCCCATCCGCCAAAGGAGTTTGGGATTACCTTCAGAAGATTGGAGAAGGAGTTTCCACTCAGAAATATGCCAGAGTTGATACTCTCCGAAGCAAATTCTATCGTTTCAAGAGACATGAGGGAGAGAAAGTCAACTCCATTTACAGCAGACTCACTGCTCTTGCAAATGAGCTGATTTCCCTCGGTGCTGATGATATCACTCCTCACTCGGTTGTAAGAACTTTGCTTCGCTCGTTCGATGATTCTTTTGACCACATTGTGATGATGATCAAGGAAAGGACTGACTTCATAAATCTCATTGCGGATGATATTCTTGAGAGACTAACCACTTTTGAATTGGAAGAAGGTGAGAAGCGTGACGTAAATGGCTCTCGAAGAAGATCACATGCTCTAAAATCAAAAGCTTCACACTATTCTTCACCCGAAGTCAGTTCTGCTTCAGGTGTTGAATCTGATGATCCTCCAAGCATTCAGAAGGATTTGGCACTGATCATGAGACGCTTGAATCGTTTCCAAAGAAAAGGGTTTTCATCACCGACGAAAAACTACTCGCCAAGAAACTCAAGTAATTCTTCACACCATTCATCCTCAAGAAGCTCTCCATCAAAGGACAATTGCTGCTACAAGTGCAAGAAACCAGGTCATTACATTGCTGACTGCCCATTGTGGGAAGCTGAAAAGAAATCAAAGAATTCGCTCAGAGATTCCTCAAGCAAATCTCACAGATCCTCTAGAAGCTATGAGTCAAAGAAACATGATTCCACTTAAAGAAGAGAAAAGAAGAAAGATTCTGATGATGACAAGTGAAAGAAGTATCCGAAGAAGCGTGAGAGTTCTTCTTCGAAGACACACTCCTCTCGTCGAAGAAATTCTCATCGTGCCAAGGCCTATCTAGGAAAGGAGATGAACTCTGAAGAAGAAGCCTCTGGTTCCGAAGCTGAATCAGGCTCAAGATCTCCATCTGGATACGAGTCTGATGGTGTTGATGGATTATCATTTGCTTCGGACGGTGCTTCGAGCTCTTTCTTCACCAACCACAGCAGTGAAGATGAAACTCCTGCGTACTGCTTCATGGCCAAAGCAAAGGTATCTTCATCCAAAGTTACCTATGATACTTCTGATTGTTCTTCATATGACAGTGATTCCAAGATAAGCTATGCTAAACTTTCTAAAATTGCTTCAATCCAACAAGATGAACTAGATTCGCTAAGCAAAACCATTAAGAAATTAGAAACCCTGTTGATCGATGAGATAGAGAAAGGTCAAACTTTAACTAATGAGCATGCTGCTCTGAAGGAGAAGTTTGAAGAATTATCCTCTCGGCATGATCTTCTTTCAGTTGATTATGAGAAGCTTACCTATGAATTTCTTCAGAGGAAAATGGCTCTTAACCTCACTCTCATGGCTCAACAAGGTTCTAAAGCAAATCATAAATCCGACTCACCTTGCTTAACTTGCTTGGAGCGAAGAAAAACTGATTCGAAAGGCAAAGCACCTATTGTTATTGATTATACTAACGCCTCAGATGAGGAAAACTCTGCTGTTACCGAGGAACTCCTCAAGTTGAAAGATTTGTTTGAAACAGGTTTATTCAAAAGTGTCTATGGACACCAGCACCTTTGTGATATCCTGAAGAAGGCACTACTTCACAGGAATCCTAGGAATGAAGGTGTAGGCTTTGAAAGGAAGCTAAACCCTGATGGCACTTACTGGGAACCTGAGAAGTACCCGAAAACTGTATGGGTGCTAGCGAAGGATAAGCTTATAGATATTGCTAATCTTTCAGGTTACAAATGCAAAATTCATAAGGCTATTGTTGACGAATCACTTGATTCCGACTACAAGCTTATCAAGAACCAGGAAGGAAAGGTTTCGGCCGAATACATTGGTGCCCCTCCAAAGAATGGTTTATATAAGAGACAAATCCGGGTGCGCAAGTCACTCGTTGAGAAATTTCCTGCTAACCATTCTATGCAGGGAAAGTCTTCGGTACCACCGAAACACTTCTATTCTCTGGAAGAGAGAAATGATTCACTGGTACCCAAATCAAGTGGTCCTCAAAAGGAATACTATCGCACTGGTCGCTATACTTACCGTCAATGTGATAAGAATGATCAGATTGGATATGCTCATTCATATCCTAACCCTTCGTAGAGGACTTACATTTATGGTGTACTTGATGGTCCCCCTAGTCAATATAACCATGTTCGATTTGATATTGCTTTGACAAGTGCTTCCACCTCTTCTCAGTCACCTGCTCGTTTGTGGGTGGTTAAGAAGAACTAATTATTCTGCAGGGCTATGTCTCCGGTGGATCCGAATGGGTCATGGACAGTGGTTGCACAAATCATATGACCGGAGACAAGGAGCTATTCACCGAAGAAAAACTATCTCAATCTTCTCAGAAGTACATTACCTTCAGTGAGAACAACAAGGGTAAAGTATTAGGTTTGGGTAAGATTGCCAAATCGAAAGATAAGCACATTGACAAGGTTATGCTAGTTCAATCTCTTGGTTATAATCTTATGTCTATTTCTAAGTTATGCGATATGGGTATGCTTGTTCTATTTTCTGCTTCGCGTTGTGTCGTCTTTTCACAGGATGACTATACTTTTGTCTTTGAGGGTTACCGAAAAGGAGATTTATACATTGTTGATCTTTCTTCGGGCCCTGTTGTATCCACATGCCTTATGGAAAAAGCTTCATCTAGTTGGTTATGCCATCGAAGACTTGGTCATGCAGGGATGAGAAATCTTCAAACTCTAGTGAAGAAGAAGCACGTTATTGGCATTACTGAAGTAAAATTCGATAAGGATCGTCGTTGCAGTGCTTGTGAAGCTGGGAAAATTACGAAGAAACATCATTCAGCGAAGTCAATCATGACCATTACTCGTCCCCTTGAATTGTTTCACATGGATCTTTTTGGTTCTCAAAATTATGCAAGTCTGGGAGGAAACAAATATGGTCTCGTTATTGTTGATGATATTTCTCGTTATACTTGGGTTTTCTTTCTTGATGACAAGAGCAAAGTTGTTGAAATCTTCAAGCCATTCGCTAAGAGAGCTCAAACCGAATATGAATTATCTCTGAAGCATATCCAAAGTGATAATGGAACTGAATTCAAAAATACTCATATTGAAAATTTCTTGATGATCATGGCTTTACTCATGAGTTCTCTGTTGCTTATACACCTCAACAGAATGGTGCAGTTGAAACGAAGAATAGAACTCTTATTGAAATGGCCAGAACTATGCTTGCTAAATACAAGACTCCTATCAGGTTCTGGGCCGAAGCAATTAACACTGCATGTCATATCATCAACAAGGTTTACCTTCACAAATTTCTGAAGAAGACTTCACATGAGCTTATCACTGGTAACAAGCCAAATGTTTCGTATCTTAGGGTATTTGGTGCTCCTTGTTTTATTAGAGATATGAATCATAGCTCCAAATTTTCCCCTAAGGCACATGAAGGTTTTCTACTAGGTTATGGATCAAACTCCCACACTTACAAAGTGTATAACTCCCAATTTGGGAAGGTTATGGAAACTGTAAATGTGAGGTTTGACGAAACGAATGGCTCTCAAAAAGAGCATTTACCTCATGATCTAGATGAACCTCCTCTTGATGAAGTGATCAGGTGTATGGCTATTGGAGATATTCACCCTGTTGAAGAAGTAGCTCGTCAAGCTAATCAAGATAATGATGATCCAATGTTTCCACACATAGCTCGGGGCGCTGGAGATCAATATCCTGAAGCTGATGATGAACAGGACGAAGAAGAACCCAGAAACGAAGGAAATGTTGATCCTGAAGGAAATGCAAATCCTAAAGGAAATGCTAATCTCGAAGGAAATGCTTATCCCGAAGATGAACCAGAGCCACAAGCAAATAATAATGCACTATCTCGAGTGCAAAGAATATTTGATGTTGATTCAATTCTTGAATAAATTCAACAACCAGGTCGTCCCACAACTCGTTCTCGTACTCGTTTGGCTAACTTCTGTGGAAACTTTTCGTTTGTCTCCATGCTAGAACCTTCAAAAATTGATGAAGCCATGAAGGACCTAGATTGCTTAACTGCTATGCTCGAAGAACTCAACCAGTTCGAGCGAAACAAAGTCTGGTCCTTAGTTCAGAGGCCTGATCCCACGAAGCACAACATCATTGGTACAAAGTGGATTTTTCGCAACAAGCAAGATGAAGATGGTATTGTGGTAAGAAACAAAGCTCGACTGGTAGCACAAGGGTACACCCAAATCGAAGGTATCGATTTCGGCGAAACTTATGCTCCAGTTGGTCGTCTCAAATCCATTCGTGTTATGCTTTCTTTTGCAAATTTCAATGGTATCCTACTTTATCAAATGGATGTGAAAAGTGATTTTGTTAACGGAGAAATTGAATAAGAAGTGTATGTTATGCAGACTCCAGGTTTTGAAGACTTGAAGAATCATGACATTGTGTACAGGTTGCACAAGGCCCTTTATGGGTTGAAGCAAGCACCTCGTGCTTGGTACGACACCCTGAAGGACTTCCTTCTGAAGAAAGGCTTCAAACCAGGAACACTGACCCAACTCTTTTCACTCGTTCTTATAATGGTGATTTTTTCGTGTGTCAAATTTATGTAGATGATATTATTTTTGGCTACACTAACACTTAAATCAGCGAAGAATTTTCCAAAATGATTTCGAAGAAATATGAGATGACCATGATGGGCAAACTGAAGTTCTTCCTTGGACTTCAAATCCGTCAACAGAAGAATGGCACCTTCATTTCTCAAGAAAAATGTCTCAAGGATTGCCTGAAGAAGTTCGGACTTACTGATTGCAAAACAATTAAGCCTCCAATGCCTACCAATGTCTTCCTAGATGCAGACGAGAGGGGCAAAGCCTTCAATCAAAAGAAATATCGGTCTATGATTGGCTCCCTCCTATATTTATGTGCATCTAGACCTGACATTATGCTTTCAGTATGTATTTGTGCTCGTTTTCAGGCCAATGCAAAAGAATCACATCATACTGCACTAATGCGAATTCTTCGGTATCTTGCACACACACCAACCATGGGTTTGTGGTATCCCAAGGGAGCTCAGTTTGATCTTATTGGATATTCTGACTCGGACTGGGCTGGTGATCGTGTTGATAGGAAATCTACTTCAGGCACTTTTCATTTCCTCGGAAGATCAATTGTGTGTTGGGCTTCCATGAAGCAAAACTGTGTATCAATATCTACTGCTGAATCCGAATACATTGCTGCTGGGTCTTGCTGTACTCAGATTCTCTGGCTAAAGAAGACGCTTAAGGATTATGCGTGATGATATTGTGATTAGTCATGTCAGAACTGAAGATCAATTGGCTGATATTTTCACGAAACCATTTGATGAGAAAAGGTTCTGTGCGTTAAGGTGTGAGCTCAATATTTTGGACTCACGAAATGTACTGTAAGACCGAACCTTTACCTCCATGTATATATTCATTTACTTCGTTGTTTGTTTTTGGTTTCGATATTTGTGTTTTCTTGGATATCTATCTTTTATTTTGATTGGATTTAGTCCTCCATGCTTATCACCTTTAGCTTCGCTATTGGTTTTTTCCTCAAGGTGATAAGTTTCAGACCCTACCCCCCTCTCTTCTTTTTCTCTCTTATTCTATCTATCCAAAATGGTTGAGCACATTTGAAACGGAAAGTATTATGCTTCGAACATCATTGAGTTCCGAATCATATGCTTCCAATTTTATCGAAGTTTTTACTCAAGACCAAGAATTTTTCTTCGGTCATTGAGATCCCATCAAATCCGGGTCGTTGAGATTTTCTTGCGAAACGCCACGAAATCCACACCGTTAAATCTGGAGGGTCGGTCACTGGCAGCCGTCCGATCTGTCCTGACAATCCTTGTCAGGCCAGCCCTATATATACCCTCACCCAGCGACTCCAAATACTTCCAATCTCCCTCCGCTCTCCGGAACCCTAAACTCTCTCTTGCGCGCCGTCGTGCTCCTCGTCCCCGCCGTCGTTCTCGCCGCTTCACTGCCGGACGAATGCCTCCGTGGACTTCACGCCGCCGTCGAGCTCTTCCTCCACTCGTCATCGCCGTAGCATCCCTCTATCGCCGAGTTAGGGTACGTTAGGCCCGATCCAATCTCTCTCTCATCGTTCATTTTCTCTCCAGATTGGATCCGTTCTTAGGACGTTTTTCGATTTTTTTCTCTAGGGTTTCTCAATCCGTTGGATCTTTGAACTTGTGGGAAACTTGTTTAGTGCAAAAGCTTCCCTCTCCGATTCAGGTTAGCAATTAGGGTTTCGATGACCTCTGTTCTGTGCTATGGTTTGCTGTTAATTATGCCCAAATTGATGTTGCTAAGTCTAGCTCAGAACAGGCCGCAATCATCGCCCACATTCACTTAATCTCTTGTCAAAATCGTTTTTTGGTCGAAACTTTTGCTGGTGCTCAGTCCATACTTGTCTTTTTTCCTCGTTCCCTTATGCTTTTTCAGAGTATGTCTGAAGATTTGGGCTTCGGTACTGAATCCAAGTTCTTGACCACATCAACGAAGCCGAACAGCTTGCTCCCAAGAAGAAAGGAGGAAGAACGAAGGAAAAGAATAATGCCAGAGGCATTCCCCAATCCATTCGTGAGGATCTTGGATATGACACTCCTGAAGAAGAAACCAAGGATCAGTGAAAGATTCTCCTACAAGGAATTCGGCGCTACTGGGCCATCAGGTGGTACAAATTCAAAAGTGTCCCTGACTGGAAATGGGCAATGCAATTTGCCTTCAGTCCGCTATATCGATATACTTCACACATGTGCGGAAAGTACACTGAAGAAAATCGCCATCTTTATTACCCAGTCCCACCGAAGTTCCCTCACCCCAATACACTCAAAACTTCGGATGATTATCCTGAAGAGCAAGAGCGGTTGAGAATCGCTGCTGAGAAGAAGAGACTCAAAGACGAGAAGAAGGCAACCAAGTTAGCTGCCGCTGAAGCTCATGGAGAAGGCCCGAGCACGAAGAAAAAGAGGAAGCTGAAAAAGAAGACTGATTCACCTCCTTATGCCCTCACTGATGAGGAAGAGAGAGAGAAGCAGGAGCAAGCCGCTCTTGAGGATTCTGACTCCAAGGCGGAAGCAGATGACGAATCAGATGCTGAAGCCGATGATGAGTCCGAAGATGTTGCTCCTCCTCCCAAGAAACCAAAGATTTGGATTCCTTTGAATAAGAAGCCGAGAGAGAAACCTGCTGCTGCAAAAGGGATGAAGATCCAAGATCCTACAGATAAGCCCGCAGCTCGCCCCACCATTGACTTCTCCAATTTGGTGGTTGCGAAGCCATTGGCCTCCAAGCCACCGGCAGAGACCCTCAACACTGAGAGGCGCTCTAATCAGAGGCATGACCCTACTAATCAACAAACTGCAAAGGAAACGGCTCTAGCGAAGCCTAAGCAGACTGTTGCTCCAAACCCTTCAGTGAAGCGAAAGCCCACTGAAGCAGAATTGCAACAGAAAGACCTCGAGGAGGCACTCAATCGTAGCGTGCTTGCCAGAGAATCTGCTGAGAAGCAGAAGGAAGCAGAAGCAGCTGAAAGAAAGCAAAGGGAGCTAGACTCCTCCAAATTTGCTGCTGAGAAGGCTGAGACGAAGCAAAAGCTCGCCGAATCCGAGAAAAATGAAGAAAAAGTTGTTGCTGAAGCCAAACAGTTAGCAGAACATGAAGCTAAGCGCAAGGCTACACTTTATAGTCTTCGAACAAAGAAAGCTAAGAAAGAAGCAAGGGCTTCCCAGAAAAAGGTCGTGGTGGACATGAACCCTTCCGCTGAAGCAAATCCGCCGAAGCATAAAGGAATTTCACTCACTGAAGCTCATGCTGAGCAAGATTGCCAAAGTGGACACCAATTCCCTGATCCTCGTGAAGGAGAACTATGGGATCAATTGGGCGTGTGTAAAACCCTAATTTAGGTTTGTACTTTTCCAAGCTAGCATTTTTGCATCATGAAAAAAAAATTGCAAAAGAAAAGGAAATGGGGAAAAGAAAAGCCCTAAATGATTTTTATAAAAAGGCCAGAAATAAATCTTTTTCCAAAATTCTTTTGGATGTGTTGAAAAATCCTAAAAATGAGTGTGATCATTTTAAAAGTGATTTGGGATTAATCCCATGCTCATAGATTTTTCAAAAATCCAAATAGTGGCTTGGAAATTAAATCAATTGCCTATTTGAATTGAAATTCAAATAATTTGAATTTCAAAAATTCCCAAAACTAGGGGTTGGCTTCTATAGAGTCACCTAGGTTTTATAAAAATAATTGGGGATTTTATAAAATGCCCTGGCTATTTATTTTTAGGGCAAACAAATTAAACAGAACACAAATTAAAAAGAAAAACAGAAGAGATCTTACCTCCCGCCTAGGCGCCGCCCCACCTGGCCCAGCCCGGCCCCTCCCCTGTCGTCTTCCTCCTCGCCAGAAGGAGAGACGGCCGCGCCGTGCTCTCACGGCATGCGCGCCACCTCCTGCTTCCGGCCAGCGCAGAGGCCCCCGTCCTCATCTCCTTGCCCCCGTGGACGCCTGGAAGCCCCAGCCTCCCTTTCCCCCTCCTCTGTCCCTCTCCTTCGTCTCCCTCGCACGAACCCGTAGCCCTAGCCGAGAACCGCCGGAGCGCCGACGACGAATAGCGCGGCCACCGAGCTCCCCAAGCCGTCATACCTTGTCTGGAGGCATCCCCGGCGACCACAAGCTCGACCCGCGCCTTCAATTTGAGCAGAGGACCACTGTAGGAGACGCCATCTTCAAGGGTTCGCCGCCGGCTGCGAGGAACCCCGGCGAGAAATCCGGCGCCCTCATCTCCTCTCCGGCCTCCCCGAGTGCACCATCGACTTCAACGTGAGCTCCCGGCCGTTTTCCCCCTCCTAGGTTTCCTCCCCGCTCCCCCTGTCACCGGTTGCCATGAGCAGAGGCCACGGCCGCCGCTTCCCTTCGTCGTAGCCATGGCCAGGGGCCTCCTCGAGGTCCCCGGCGTGCTCCAGGAGATGCGCACGAGCGCGAGGCACGCTCCCGTACCTCCAAATCCCCTCCCCGTGGCCCCTAGACGACTCCGGCGAGAGCGCCGCCGTGGCTAGGCCACCGGCGTCTAGCCGCCGGTCGGTTAGCCCTAACCCAGCTCCTAACCCCCCTCCCCTCTCTCGCTGACAGGTGGGACCAGGGGACCCCTAATTAACCGTGGGTTAATTAAACCGGGTTTTAACCCTGGGTCACTGACAGCCAGGACCCACTGGTCAGCCCCCCCCCCCTTGCGTCATGCTGACGTCTTAATGACGCAATAAACAGAAAAACCTTTTAAAAGAATTAAAGAATTTCAGTAAATTCCAGAAAATAAGCAAAACTTTGAAATTGAATATCTTTTAAACCGTAACTCCAAATTCAAAGTGTAATATATGAAAAATTATCAGAATAAAATTCTCTATCCAAATAACCAACTTTCAACCTTGTTTTAAATGTTTACAATAAGGGATCGGTAGCATTTTGCTATTTGGCTCTTTTGTATTAAATCAAATAAATTACAATGCTCATTTGAATTTCAACCAATGCATTGGAATACACATCACTTACACTTCAGGAGCATTTCACACACATGACCAATTGGTTTACAATGAACAAACTTTAGCAAATGCAAGTTGACCAAATTTGAATAACACTTGGAGTTTGAATTTGAATTCACTTTTCAAATCAGCTTCAATTAACATGTGGCAATTCAAACATAGGTCACATCAGCACATTGCCATGCTTTGTTTTACATATTGATTGTGCATTTTACTATCTTGATTGTGCTTTACTTCCAGTGCTTCGGTGATTGCTTCTTCTCGGTAGAGTTGATCTCGGAGACGAGTTCATCCTCACGTCAGAAGGCTAGTACCTCGTGATCGTCAGCAAGGCAAGCACCCCCTCTTTGATCATGTCGATAAAATCCCAGTTCCCTCTCATTCTCGCAAATGCATGTTTAGGATGTCACCATGATACGTTCTACCGCTAGTTGAACCCATTCCTTTGCATGACCTATCATTTTGTCACAGTAGTAAGCAAACCACAATCCTAGCAGATGTAGGAGTTGGTTGTTATCTTGTGGCCCCTGCAACTGTTACAGCTTATTGCATGCTTAGAGTTGTTACCTGAGGCTACTTTGTTGTGAGTCGGGATGGTAGTGATCATGTGAAAGATGGTGGTAACGTGTTGGTGAATCTACCCTAAACAAAGGTGAACGATGAGAGGTTGTGTAGGAGTAAACAGTGGGTTGTTTCGTTGAACACTGCCTTAGGCCCGAGTTCTTGTGTTGTTATCCAAGACTAAGAGTACGACCACACATTAGGCTCACTGACCTCTCGGCCTAGTACCTCACCCCGGACATGTCCAGGAGTCGCAAGTAGTTCGCCCTTTAACGATCTCAAGCATGTGGAACCAAGGTAAGTGGTTGGCGTAGGTTGTGGGCACGTTGAATCAAGTGATCATGATCGAGTTGAGCTTGATGTCGGTCACACAACGTTTGAGTCCGCATCGGAAAAATCGGCCGGATTCCGATTGTGGTCCCAACTCAAATAGGCGACTCCCTAGGACTAGAGATGGTGCCATGAGTGAAGTGTCGTGGCAGCATCCTCGCCGGTACTCACTTGAAGGGTCCATCCCCAGGCGGTAACTGATGAGGCGTGTGTGTAGCAGTACACCCCTGCAGGGTTAATGAACTATTCGAATAGCCGTGTCCGCGGTTATGGACTACTTGGAGACCTTTACTTGATCATAGACAACTTGAATGGTTATTCTTAAAACTTACCAAGATAAGTGTGAGTGCTATGGCGTGCTTCCTCGTGGGGAAGTCGAGGAAGTAACCATAGTGGTGTATTTGGTTGGAGACTTATTACTTGGACTCGTGTACGTTCTTACCTCTTTCTGGTATTCGTAGTACAGGACTAGCCAAGTCAAAGCTGGCATTTCTGCAAGTGAAACCCCACCTCCCTTTGCCTTGATACATGTGCATGAGTAGTATAGTTCCTATGTAAGTCTTGCTGAGTACGACTTTGTACTCACGTTTGCTTATTCTATGTTTTAGAGACGAGACCACTGACCCTGATGGTGGCCTCTACCTCGAGCTCGACGTGGACCAGGTCGAATAGTTCCAGACAGCAACCTGTGCCCTTTGGAGGGTCGTTGTATTTTCTTTCAGGCTTCTTAAGCCATTTGTTAAACTTTCCTTTACTAAGACACAATTTGCTTCCGTTGATGTTTGATGTAATGTTGGATCACAGACATGTGATCTCTGCTTGTAATACAACTACTATGTCTGCTTTGTTTAGCAGACGTTATAAAGACTACGAGTTTGTAGAGTTCATGTTGTGATTACCTGTTGTTTACACTGGACATGTATGCTGCGTGTATGATTATAACATGCATGTCTTAGTGTGGGGTTCGATAGCTTAGTTGTGCTCTTGCCGGCGGTCTTTTATACACCAAGTGGCCCTTAGATGTGCGCAGCTTGGGGCATCGCGATGCGATTGCCCGTGACTCTGTCACGTGGCACACTTTGTTGTATGATTGAGCCCGCCCGAGATCCCGACTAAGTGATCGGGCTGGAGTAAGTCTATGTAAGGGTTATGATTCAATCGATAACATGGTTGAGGCGACTTGTCTATGAGTATGGGATTCACCACCCATAAGCATTTAGACTTGTGAGCGGACGATGAGGACCCATCTCAGTTGATCATCCGGCCTGGATGGGATGCCCCTCGCGTACGATGCTTTCCGAGAACGTTCTGTGCTTGGCCTTGTCTGCTTAGACAAGTGGGTACGGTTCTCGGCTCTCCATATGAATATGTCGTAGCGGGACTTGCATATGCTAACCCCGGGTCCCGACAGACTTGGTATCAGAGCAGGACTGACTGTAGGATTATCAGCCTTGGCCGAAGTCAAGTCTAGCCTTCTATAGTTATATAGTTACTCTGGGTATATAAGGGAACAATGTAAGGCTTCTTTTTTCTCCTTACCCTCATCGATCTGAGTTCTGAGTCACCCTTATTTTTTCTCCGAGAGTGATCTGTGCTTGGCCTTGTCTTCTTAGACAAGTGGGTACGGCTCTCGGCTCTCCATGTGATTGCATTGTGACCGGAATTATATACGCTAACCCCGGGTCCCGACAGCGTGACTGAATCCCTTTGGAAGAAATGTGAGGCAGAAGACCCTGAAGTTGTTGATCTCGGTGAAGTCTACATATCAGGCTCCATCGAAGCAATGATCACTACTATGATCAGTCAGCTGAAGGATTTGCACTCAAGGGACAGGGCTCAAACTGCAAAGATTTACAACTATCAGCAGCGTGCCGAAACTAAAATAGATGAAGAATTCAAGGTTCACGCGCTGAAAATGCTTCAGAAGGTGACTAATCTGAACACCACCACCAAGGAAAACATCAACATCTTCAAAGGCAAGATCAAAGTTGTTGTTGGCGAGTTGGTCAAAACACATAATGCTTCGATTATGGAAAGAGATTCCCGGAAGCGTAAGGCCCCGCTGGAAGCTGAACCAGCTGCAGCCCGCTAAAGCAAAGCCATCTGACCCGTCCCTAAAGAAGAAGACCACCAAGAGGCAGAAGGTTACTTTCCCCCTACAAGGACTGCTCAGGAATCGGAAGCCAATGTGCCTCAACATGAAGCACATGAAGATGAAGATGAACAAGTGCAGATTCCGAATCCCTCGCAAGAACAAGCACTAATAGTTACTCAAGATGTTAGCCCTTCAAGAGTTGCCCCAATCGCTCCTCTGCAAAGGATTGGCGCACATTCTCAACCATGCCAAGACACCCAGCTAGATTCAATCTACCCTCGCGAAACTTTTCCTATATTCAAGGGCGCTGGTTGTTCTTCGCGCCATGGGCCAGAGTTCAACCTTGAACATCATCAGAAGCGTCATCGTTTCTTTGGCGTAAGCCCATATGCTTCTCACAGAACTGCTGATGATCTTCGCTTCTGGACAACAGAACAACAAATACTTTATACAAAAGTCTACTGCTAGAAGGGTGTGTTGTTTCGCCACCGATACCTTGATATGCGAAGCCTTTCAACTGCCACATGCTTCCAGAACGTTGCCGAAACTATTGAGAATCAGAACTTGACTCGGTTGTTTGCCTTGAGTACTCCCTTCAATTCTGAACTCATCAATCAATTCTATGCGACATTATATGTTTCGGGCGATGCCAATGAACCGAGCACATGGATACTGGAATGGATGATTCAAGGAGAAATCTTCCGCATGTCTTCAGCAGAATTCCTGGAACTAGTCAATATCCCACGGCACATTGGCGAACTTGAAAAGATTCATTTCGAGCCAGATCTGACTGAAGAACAATTTGCCACCTTGCTGGATACTGAAGTTACGGCAGATTACATTCCTGCAAATATTCGCCCGAAGCACTTGAACTTCATCTCCAAGACATGGTTTGACATCCTATCGAAATCTTTAATTCCATTTAGTAGTGCTTCGGAGGAATCAAACCTCTATCCTGAGACAAGGCATGCAATTATGAAGCTTACCCATGGATTGGTATTTGACTTAGAAGATTGCTTCATTCGCAACTTAGTGCATGTTGCTGAACTGCCCTTTACACTGAAGCCATATGCTCCTTGGCTCCATCCTGTTTGAAATTATGGCAGAAACGATGACTTTGTGGCCAGACATCATCCGAAGCTCTTCACACCTCCAGTGCGCGACACTTTGGAAGTGCTGAGGAAACCCAACGACATATTTGCACATATGTTGGGGTGCGCCATGAAGTCAATGAGCGCAATATATCGAAGAAATTCCAGAAGGACTTTTGTCACAACCCCAAGTTAGGTATGTTCTAAGGTAAGCTTAGGCCTTTGCATCATGATAAAAATTTCAAAAGAAATCAAAATGGGAGAGAAAAACCCCCCCAGATGATTTTTTTTAAATGGCCAGATAAAAAGTTGCTCCAAAAATTCCTTTTGCATTTTTGAAAAGTCCCATAAATGAGTGGGATCACATATCAAGTGATTTGGGACCAACCCCATGCTCATGGATTTTTCAAATATTCAAACAGGATAATGGATTTAAATTTAAACCCCTATTTGAATTAAAGTTCAAATAATTTGAATTTTAAAAGTGCTCAAATTTTATAAGTGGCTAGCTCTATATTTTATGAGGCCATATAAAAAATATGGGCATTTATAAAAATGCCTAGCTATTTAATTAGCTAAGGCCAACCTATTTACAGAGAAAATAAAAAGAAAAAGGAAAAGACAGAGAGAGGAGAGCTTACCTCACGCCGACAGGCGAAGGCCCACCTTACCTTGGCCGGCCCAGCCCAGCCCCTCGCTTTGTCGTCTTCTTCCCCCGCCGAGCCAAGCTGCTCGCTGGAGCAGAGCGTGGCCACGACGAGGACACCGCGACAGTAGCTCCGTCTAGGCCTCCCCGAGCCCTATCTCCTCGCTAGGAGAACCCCCTCGAAGCCCCCTTCCACTTCCCCCTCTCTCCGCTCGCTCTAATCCCCTCTCTCTCACGAATCTCATGCACACCGAGCGCACGCCGGAGCGCCGCCGACGAGACTGTGTGGCCAACGGACTCCAATCGCCGCACCACCATGTCCATCGGGTTCCCCGACGCCGTCTTCCTCAAGCTAAAGCTCCAATCGAGCCCAACCGGCCCCGAAGACGTCGCCCTCCTCACCAACTCGCCGCCAGCCGCAGCAAGTTTCCGGCGACCAATTCGTCACCGTCGGGCCCCCTCCGGCCTCCCCGTGCTCGCCATCGAGCTTTGGTGAGCTTCACGAACTTTTCCCCCCTAGCAGCGCTTCTCCCCGGCCCCTCGTCGCCGTTCTTCGCCGCGTACAGAACACGGCCGCCACGGGCCTCGACGCCGCCGTGCTCCAAGGCCTCCCCGGGACACCCCACTGGCACCCCTCGATGCGGAAGAGCACGAGGCACACGCCCGTGCCCTCCGTTTCCCTTCCCGTGGCTGGAAAGCCTACTCCGGCGAGGCGCCGCCGTGGCAGAGCCACCGGCGTCAAGCCGGCGCCATTAGAACCCTAACCCGAGCGTAACCCCCCACTAATCACCCCCCACAGCCTATGACAGTGGGCCCCAGCCCACTAAACTAACCCCTGTGCTAATCTAACCACAGGAATTAACCCCCCCCCCCACTGACCTGGTGGACCCACACGTCAGCTGCCCCCTGACGTCAGGCTGGCGCAGTAAATCTTTTAAATGATTAATTTAATTCAGAAAAATCCAGAAAATGCTTTAAACTTTGAAATTCAATAACTAATTCATATTAACTCCAAATTGGAAAAATAATATGTCTAAAATTATCAGAAAAATACAAGGATTATGAATATGCAACTTGTTTCTATGTTTGACCATTTGAAAATGGGTGTCGGTAGAAAACATGCATATGGATCCTTTTCAAATTCAAATTTGGAGTGAATTTGCAAATGACTTTGCAACACACTTCTTTTATATGGTTTCATCCACACATCAGAAACATTACCTCAGCTATACCACATCACTTCATGCTCAACCTTTTCAAATGAACTTCCATGCATTCAAATGCATTTGAAATTCATCGATAAATCAAATGGAGTTTGAATTTTCAATTCAATTGCAATATACTCCTTTTAAATAGAATTGTCCACACAATGCAACCATGAACATCACCATTACAATATTATTCATGTGATTGTGCATCGTACATTATGTTGATCCTATGATTGTCATGTTGCTGATAGAAGTGGAGCCGGAACCCGAGATCACCCCCTTCGTTGAAGACCCCGTGACTGAACCTCGTCAGCAAGGCAAGCAACCCCCCATTGATCATGTCTATAAAATCCCATTTCCCTCTCAGTCTCGCTTATGCATGTTTAGGAGATCCCCTTGTATCGATTCTACCGCATAGTTGAACCCATATCCGATGCATGACCTATCATCTTGTCACAGTAGTAAGCAAACCACATTCCTAGCTGACATAGGAGTTGATTGATGTCATGTGGCCCCTGCAACTGTTACTCCTTATTGCATGCTTAGAGTTTACAATGAGGATGTTTTTTATGTGAGTCGGGATGATACTGAACATTGTGTTGATGAAAGTGAAACTGTGTTGGTGAATCTACCCTAATACAAGGTGAACGATGAGAGGCTGTGTAGGAGTACACAGTGGGTTGTCTCGTTGAACACCGCCTTCAGCCCGAGTTCTTGTGTAGTGATCCAAGACGAAGAGTACTACCACATGTTGGGCACATGGACCCCCGCTCAACCTACTAACTCACCCCTTCTCAGTTCAATGAGTCGCATTAGTTCGGAGTTCTGGTAGGTCTGTGGCACGGTCTGGGAAGTGGAAGAATGGCTATTCAGACCGGCTTGGGACCCTGCACACATCTTCTGGGACCACATCGGTAAAACGGCCGGGTTAACGATGTGGATTCCAGCCCAGATAGGCGTCTCCATTGAATTTGAGTTGGCTGTGAGGTAAAAGTTGTGGAAATTATCCTCGCCGACACCCGCTTGAAGGGTGACGAGATCCCGGCGGTAACTGATGGTTTCATGTGTGTAGCAGTACACACCTGCAGGGTTAATAAACTATTCGAATAGCCGCTTCCTCGGTAATGGACTACTTGGAGAGCTGTGCTCGATTATTAGACAACTTGAACTGGATACTTCTAAAATTCGCAAGATAAGCGTGAGTGCTATGGTGTGCTCCTCGTGGGGAAGTAGAGGAAGTAACCATAGTGGTGTATTGGTTGGAGATGTAGTGGACTCGTGTACGCTTCTTACCTCAAGTCTGGTACTCGTAGTTCAGGACTAGCCAAGTCAAAGCTGGCACTTCTGCAATTGAACCCCACCTCCCTTTACCTTGATACATGTGCATGAGTAGTATAGCTCCTACGTAAGTCTTGCTGAGTACGACTTTGTACTCACGTTTTCTTATTCTATGTTTTAGATGAACCCACCGACCCGATGGTGGCTTCTACCTGAAGCTCGGAGAATGAATACTCAGACCAAGACCAAGCTAGTGTAGTCCCAGTCAGACGACTGTTCCCTCGTGGAAGGGCTTGTTTATAGATAAGGCTTCTCTAAGCCATTTGTTAAACTTGCCTGTACTCAAACCTACTTTGCTTCCGCATGTTTGATGTAATGTTGGATCACAGACTTGTGGTCTCTGTGTGCACTATGTAAGAGTTATCAATAAAGTTGTATACTTTGTAGAGAATTGCAATGATACCTGTTGTTCATACAAGGCATGTGTGCTGCGTGTATGTTTATAACATGCATGTCTTTGTATGGGTTTTCGAGACCTTAGTTGTGATCTGGCTGGCGGTCTTTTATACACCAAGTGGCCCTTAGATGTGTGCAGCTTGGGGCATCGCGATGCGATTGTTCGAAACTCTGTCTCGTGCACACTTTGATGTATGATCGAGCCCGCCCTAGACCCTGACTAAGTGATCGGGCTGGAGTAAGTCTATGTAAGAGTTATGAGATAGCCGATAGTATGGTTGAGGCGACTTGTCTGTGAATATGGGAGTTCATCACCCATATCATTTAGACTTGTGTGCGGACGTTGAGGACCCATCTCAGTTGATCATCCGGCCTGGATGGGATGCCCCTCGCGTACGATGCTTTTCGAGAACGTTCTGTGCTTGGCCTTGTCTGCTTAGACAAGTGGGTACGGTTCTCGGCTCTCCATATGACTATGTCGTAGCGGGACTTGCATACGCTAACCCCGGGTCCCGACAGACTTGGTATCAGAGCAGGACTGACTGTAGGATTATCAGCCTTGGCCGAAGTCAAGTCTAGCCTTCTATAGTTATATAGTTACTCTGGGTATATAAGGGAACAATGTAAGGCTTCTTTTTTCTCCTTACCCTCATCGATCTGAGTTCTGAGTCACCCTTATCTTTTCTACGGGATTATAGGACTAGGCTCATCTATGTCTTACTAGAACATCTCGTTGATTTCTTCCTTGTAGCCGTAGGACAGTTGTGGTTGTCCAGAGTCTCCGTGTTTTGAGTTCCTTGAAGAAGTTCTGCCCAATTTCTTCGAGGTTGTTTCATTTTGCATCCCAGTGTAGCCGTTATGCTTCCAGATTTGTTCCGTGTTTCTTTGAGTCATTGCCTTCACATTATTATCTTTTCCTCCTAAATCATATCCTTTTATCCTTGCCTCCATCGTACAACCTATTCTGATTGTTGATTTTTATCACCCAGGATGTCAGGTGGACCTCGTAGTACTGTTCTTCGGAATCGAGACCGTGATCGGAATCGAAATGATGATGAACCTCCACCACCGCCTTCTGCGGCGGAAATCATGATGGAAGCTGAGCGGAATAGACGTGATCAAACACGCCTTCTGGAGCTCATCGAGCAGAATACCGCCCACCATCGTAATGTGGTGGTCAGCATTCAGGACTTCATCTTCGTCAAGCCACCGGTATTCCGATGTTCTTCTGAGCCCCTCGAAGCTGATGATTGGCTCCGTTCCATCGAGCGTAAGCTTGATACAGCACATGTTGCTCCCGATGACCGAGTTATTTTCGCGGTATACTTCCTGGAAGGTGCTGCTCTTCAATGGTGGGAGAACTATGTTGCTATACAGCCAGATGGTCACGTAGTGACTTGGCAGGAGTTCTGTGTTTCCTTTCGAGAGTACCACATTCTGGATGAGTTGATGGAGCGCAAGAAGGAAGAGTTCTGCAATCTAAATCAAGGAGATATGTCCATTCATGAGTATGTGAGGGAGTTCAACCGTCTTGCTCGTTATGCCCAAGATGAGATCACCACCGATGCCAGAAAGCAGGCAAGGTTCCGCAAGGGACTTAGCCCCATCCTTCGTCATGATCTCAACCTCCTTGAGTGTGCCACCTTTGAGGATTTAGTCAATAGATCCTTCAGAGCTGAGCATGGCAATGAAGTTTTTGGGAAGTCCCTCAAGCATGCTCTTGAGCTTTCCCCTTCTTCCAGTTCACGCCCTCAGAAGCGCATGATCTGGATTCCTAACAGTTTGATCCACCAAAACAACCCACCGAGGCCATCCCTTGTGCCGCCTCGTCCACCAGCTCCACCAAACAACCCAGCTCCCCGCACTATCTTTGGAGCCTGTTTCATATGTGGCCAGCCTGGTCACTATTCTCGTGAGTGCCCCGTCAATCAAAATGCTCCACCCCATGTCAAAGGAAACCCCAATGTTCGTGCCAGACCACCCCCGAAGGTTTCCACCGCTAAGCCTTCCACTTCCACAAGTCTTGGACGTGTGAACCAAATCTCAGCTGAGGAAACTGATAGTACTTCTGACGTCATTCTTGGTACGCTCCCAGTCAATTTTGTTCCCACTTCTGTCCTTTTCGATCCAGGAGCATCTCACTCATTCATGTCGGAGAGTTATGCACTTCGGCATGAGATATCCTTTGATGAAATGTTCACCCCAATGATTATTCAAACTCCTGGTTCCAAGTGGCAAACTAATAGAGTAAGCCATGGCAATCAAATTGCAATTGAGGGTTTACTATTCCCTACTTCACTCATAGCCCTCAAGTCTTGAGACATTGATGTCATCCTTGGTATGGATTGGTTATCAAGACAACATGCTTTTCTTGAATTTAAAGCCAAGTCAGTTACACTTACACATCCTTCAGGCCAGACAATATATTACTCCTCACCAAGAACAAGAACCCAGGTGCATTCTTTGAATGTGCTTCCCCTTCCCAACCTTGAAGATGTTCCGGTGGTTCGTGACTTCCCGGATGTCTTTCCTGAAGAACTGCCGGGAATGCCACCCGACAGATGTGTAGAGTTCATAGTAGATCTTATGCCAGGAACCGCACCAATTTCCAGACGCCCATATAAAATGGCCCCACGTGAGTTAGCTGAGCTTAAAACCCAACTTGAAGCTTTGTTGGAAAAAGGCTTCATCCGCCCTAGCTCATCGCCATGGGGTTGCCCCGTTCTGTTCGTAACAAAGAAAGATGGAACAGAAAGGATGTGCGTAGACTATCGCCCGCTAAATCTAGCGACGATAAAGAACAAGTACCCACTGCCCAGGATCAATGATCTTTATGATCAACTCGCTGGATCCTCTGTCTTCTCCAAGATGGATTTGAGATTAGGTTATCATCAAATCAAAATCCGAAACGAGGACATTCCCAAAACGGCTTTTACTACTCGTTATGGTCTTTACGAGTACACCGTCATGTCCTTTGGTTTAACCAATGCCCCCGCCACTTTCTCGCGCATGATGAATTCGATCTTCATGGAGTACTTAGATAAAAAATTTGTAGTTTATCTCGATGACATTCTCATCTACTCGAAGAACGAAGAAGAACATGCCGAACACCTAAGGCTGGTATTGATGAAACTTAGAGAGCATCGCCTGTATACTAAATTCTCCAAGTGTGTATTTTGGCTACCAGAAGTGACCTACTTAGGCCACGTGATTTCTGCAAAAGGCATTGCTGTGAATCCCGAGAGAGTTCAGGCCGTCCTTGACTGGACTCCACCTGAATCGGTTAAGCAAGTTAGGAGTTTTCTTGGCCTAGCCAGCTATTGCCGCCTCTTCATAGAGAACTTTTCTAAAGTTGCAAAGCCTCTAACTGAACTCCTCAAGAAAGATAAGAAATTCCAATGGACTCCCAAGTGCGAGGAAAGCTTTCAAGAAGATTGACTTCTGCAGCCGTACTTGCGCCTCCAGACACCAAAAAGGATTTCGAGATCTTTTGTGACGCATCACGGCAAGGGTTAGGATGCATACTTATGCAAGATAGACATGTGGTAGCTTATGCTTCACGCCAGTTGCGTCCACATGAAGAGAACTATCCTACCCACGATCTTGAACTCGCTGCCATAGTTCATGCCCTGATAACTTGGCGACATTACCTCCTTGGTAATCGTTGTGAGATCTATTCCGACCACCAAAGCCTCAAATACATATTCACCCAGCCAGATCTTAATCTCAGGCAAAGACGCTGGATTGAGTTGATAAAAAATTATGACTTAGGAATTTCTTACACCCCAGGCAAAGCCAACGTCATGGCTGATGCACTAAGTCGTAAGTCGTATTGTAACAACCTCATGTTACAACAGTATCAACCACTTCTTCATGAGGAATTTTGCAAGCTCAATCTTGATATTGTTCCTCATGGGTATCTTTCATCACTTTGAAGTAGATCTTTGATCGCAGCAATTGCTTGAAAACTTCATTGAAGCCAATCAACGTGAGATGCAGTTCCTTGCTGATGAAATTAATCGCGTTGGCAACATTGCTCTCAACAATAATCAGTATCTTCGCGTTCTCAAGCGTCATTCTTGGAAGGGACTCCGGAAGTTTCACTCTGTTAAAGGCCTTCGCAAAGATCGCATTTACAAAGAGTATGAGCACCTCCAGCGAAGCTTTTCGCGAAATGATACTGTTGATCGCCCGAATCAAAAGCTCCCACCCCTGCACAAGATTGATGAAGTGCTCTTCGTCATCGAGCCCGATCCCATCAGGCCCGACATTGTCTCCGAGAACGACTCCATCACTTCTAAGGATGACGACGGCCTCGACGACAGCGACCTCGACCTCAACCTCATCACCCAGAAGAACCTCGAAGCTCTTCCTTCGCCTGCATCGTAAGAAGAATCTTCAGGAGATCAATCTTCTTCGGATGAGTCATCGTCAAGTTCAGCTTCGTCGGGCTCCAAGGGTGCTGATGCCACGAAATAGATCTCTCGAGCCTCTTCCCAACCTTTTGTCCAATCATTGAAAAAAAGGGGGAGAATGTTGGCATCAATGAGTTAGATTTGCATCGGGGAAAGGGATTTTGCTATTCGCATTTTGCTTCACTTGGTTTAAGTTGCAAAAAACATTCCATTCCCTTCGATTGGGTTGTAACTTAAGTTTGCATTCGGTTCTGCTACTCCTGTGCTACTCTTAAGTTTTAATAACCCTTTGCTCGCAAGTATTGCTTTGTATCCTCTATCTTGCAGGTGGTTATTATTTTCTAAGTTACTGGTCTTTCGAAGTAATTGCACACATTTCTGGATATCTATCTTTAAATGAAATTGTCTTTAGTAAGATATTTGTTTTGCTCTCCACCGAAGAAATTTCTCTCAAGCATTAACTTCGATTATATAAATCTTCGATGCTTGCATTCAGGGGGAGCCAAAAACTTCATATCTTAGAGTTTGTCCCATCACTTCACAAAAACTTCAATATCTTTTATCGATGCATGTTTTGTCAACAATAGTCCAAAAAGGGGGAGATTGTAAGAGCAAAGTTTTGCCCCGTGTGTTTTGGATATTGTGGGACAAGACAGTAGAGGAACTAACAATGTTTTCTAGTGTAAACAGTTGAATAGGTTCCTGAAGGACTAGCTAGGTGATAAAGCTTCAAGGAATATTTTCAAGTTATCAAAGAATTACCCCTTGAGCGAAGCTTAATCACAGAGGATGACCCCCAAAAATGAAGGTGTCTTGAAGCTCAGCTCATCGAAGGAAATGAAGAAGACGGCGCAAGACTTAGATGTTTTTGTGTAGTTCTTTTTCTATTCTTTGAGTCATAGGAAAAACCGTACTATCAAGAGGGTTCTTTAGTTTGTGGACACCGAAGTTATTGAGAAAATTCTCAGATCAAAGCTAAACCTAGTGAGAAGCCAGAGTGAAGAAATCTCATGTGCACTGAGTTAAGTATCGGTACCATAGACTTCGTTCTTTGGCTTTCGAAGCAGAACTAAGTCCGTGAGTGTTCTTTACTTGTTCTGCAAGTAAAGTTGGGCAGTAATGACATATCCGACCGTTGTGGACAAGTGTCAAGCTGTCACCTAGGGTCAATTTGGTCATTTCGCACCTAAGGATCGCCAACTATACATACGCCGCCCCCTCCTCCATTTGTGGGCGGCTTCTCTGAGATTATTCCTGAGAGAGACTGAAGAGAGCTACCCAAGAATGCCACCGAAGCAAAACCCAAAACCCAGAACACTCAAGCCTAAGTCCCATTGATCTGAGTAGATTCGAGATGACTTAGGTGAAAGCTTACTAGACTTTTTATCTTGGAGAACTGCAATTCTCCTAGACGGTTAGAGTGTCGACTTCAGAGAGCGAAGAGTAATTGTCGCCTCGAAGATCAAGTTTGTCAAAGGTTTCGGAGATTTCCTTGATAATATACCCCGAGTCAAAACTGACCAAGCTCAAGGAGATTGGTGCAGTGGAGCAACGGACGGAGAGAGTTTTGCTCCAGGTGTTCAATCACCAGTCCCTCCAACCAGACGTAGCGCTTTGCAGAGCGTGAACTGGTCGAACAAACATCCTCGAGTCTCAGTTCGTTTTACTTCAAGCTCTTACCTTCTGTATTGCATTTGCTTCCCAGTTATGCTTCAATGTATTTTGATTCGCTGCATTTAGTTATTCTTACAGTTTTACTTTCCTATCACTTGTTTCTGCTACCCTTTTCCTCTTAGCTTACGCTTCACTTCAAAGCTTCTGTCAAAAATTTGAAGTGATCATTCACCCCCTCCCCCTCCGATCACATACTAGAGAAGCTTCCTTCACTAGGGTATGAGTCAGCATCAGTTGCTTCTTCTGAAGCGTCGTGCATTGGGGACTCGACAGAGCGCTCCGGCTCTGGAGATCCATCAATGAACCCGACGAAAGTAAGCTTGGAGTCGGCGTTTTGCCTACTCGAGGTTTCCATGGGGACATCAGGATCTGGCTCTGTCTCAGATCCGTCCATCCTACCGATGAAGATGTGGATAGACCCGATCAGGACCTGGTATCCAGATTTGACGGAATCGGCTTTAGGGCCCCAAGTTGAGTTGTCGATGCAGAGCTTCCCACGTCAGCTTCTAGTGATTCGTCTAGTGATGAATCCTTCCATACCTTGTAGAGCTGCCTCCAAAATTTCAACACCTGCATGCGCAGGCCCCACGATGGGTGCCAATTGTCGTGGGAAAGTCACGGCAGATGTTCGAAGAGTCGAACTTGACATGGGACCTTTGCTGCGAGGTGGATACGAGGAGAGAATCGACATGGACAAGAAACTCGGTGATTTACCCACGTTTCGGACCCTCTTTGTCACGAGGTAAATACCTACTCATGCTTCTTATTACTGCGGGTATTGACTCCTCGATTAGAAGAGCCGATGTATTAATTACAATAGAGTAGGATCATAACCTTGGTCTCGACGAGATCTAGGTTATGTCGTAAGTGTCTAGTCCTGACTTGGATTGAGTTGAGTCGCCTCTGGATCCCGTGGACCTTTACTTGTAAAAGCGTCGGGTCCCAGGATTCCACGAGTCCAACTCCTACACGAAGTGGAGTCCTATCCTAGTTTACAAATATGATACGTTCTATACAAGGTAAGTCGAATTCCTTCTACGGCCTCGATCTTTACGCTTGGCGCATCCAGCTCGTAGCCGGGTCTCCTCTTGTGGGCCTTTCCTTATGTTAGTCGGACCATAAATCTAATGATGGGTTATGGCCTTGGTCCATCCCCCCGACAGGACCCTCTAGTGGAGATTGAACCGCGATGAACTGCCTCACTGCTTTTTAGAATTGTCGATAGGAGGCGAGCGCGGAAGCTCCACCATGAATACAACCGACAAAATGCACAACTGCTTGGAAGTCGTCACCGGCATCTTCATTGGATCCTTCTTCTCCGGATTTGTTGCCTTTGTCTTGGTTCTAGGTCTTTGATCTGCCTCTATTCTGATAACCTCTCCTGCCTCCGCGCTGGGAACCCCCGCCTCTCTGGGTCTTCCTTTTGGCGTCCTTCCTGGCATAGAAGTCTTTCATGTCTTCCTGGAGCTTCATCATGGAACGACATTCCGATAAGTCATGCTTCTTGGTCATGTGGATCTTGCAGTAGGGTGTTGAGGGGCTATCAGCGGCAGCGACAACGGCTTCAGGCGCAGGTTGATGTGGGACAGCCCCACTTCCGTCCGCCGCGAAGATATATTGACGCACTCGCTTGCGGGTACCAGGCTCCCCGGGAAGCTGATTTATTCCAGGGGGGTTCGGACCGCGTTGCGTCTTCCGGGATCTCGGTTGATAGGAAGGATGGCTTCTTCGGCACGTGCGACCTTGTCAGCTAGCTCGAACAAGATAGTGATCATCTTGATGGACCTCGTGCTCATTTTCTCCAGCATGTGGGAGTTCTTGATGTTAGCGTGAAAGGTGGCGATTATCTCCGCCTCGTGCGCATATGGAATGCAATGATTCATTTGAGTGAACCTCTGGATGAACTTCCGCAAAGGCTCCCCGTCGTTCTGCACAACTCGGCATAAGTCGTTGGCGGTTTTCAGGGGTTGTACTCCCCCGAAAAATGCCCCAATGAACTTGTCATGGAGCTCGGCCCAGGAACTGATGGAGTTGGCGGGAAGGTGCATCATTCATCAACGAACGTTGTCCTTCAGCTTCATTTGGAAGTAGTGGCCTTGGATTTTTCATCTCCCCCGCGATTTCCTCAGCAGTGTTATAAATACGGATGAACTCGCGAGGGTCGTTCTTCCCGTCATACGGGGGAGGACCATCCATCCGGAACTTCTTGGTCCACCTGACGCGATGGAGATCTTGGGTGAAGGCTAAGCACACGGTACTATAGTCACTCTCACCAGCAAGTATCCCTTCTCGGGCGGCATCGACAGGAGGGACCCGGGCGTCGGAACGCCGCGAGTCTATTGTTGTCTGACGATGGTGATCCGGGCGTCTTCGTGGCGGCGATTGTACAGGCGAGTGCATTGGTACTTGGACCTGCGATGCCCAGAGGATGCCACAGAAGTTTCACCAGGAGATCGGTCCCGGCGGTGATCGGCTTGTCGGGCATGGCCACGACAGCGATCCTCACGGGGTTGGTCATGCTTGTGCACGTGCTGGGGGGAGTGCAAAGTGTGCTCCTATCCCAAAGGGTTGACGCATTGGGGTCGGCAGTCTTCCTAGTGCGCCGCCAGGACGACGCAGGAGCTTGACAATCGAGCTCCCTTTTTTCTGCAACGCCCATGCCGAAAGTTGGGCAATGGTGAGCATCCACGTCTCTAGTCGATCATCCGCGGGGAGGAATTAACTGAGGGCTCGAACTTGCGCCAGAGCTTATGTAGGGGTGCGCAGGCCTTCTGGAGTGGGGATGCGCGGAGCACCACCACTCCAATCCTCGGAGGTAGTCTTTCCCCTCCGTCGGCCGCGCGGGGAATGATCCTTCCGGGCTCGACGATGAGAGAGGATACGTCTCAAACGTATCTATATTTTTTTCTCGTTCCATGCCCTTTTTGTGTCATTGCTACATATTTTTTCCATGCTTTTGAATCATTTATTGGACTAACCTACTAACATAGAGCCCAGTGCCAGTTTCTGTATGTTTTGTCTTTGCAATGTAGAAAAAAGTCCAAAAATGAAGTTGCTCAAAAAATTCCCAAAAAATTACCAAAAAATATCTACATCGAAAGAGTCCTCTAGACGGATGACGAAGCAAGGAGGTGGCCCCAGGCCCCCAGGCGCCCTCCCGGCGCGGCCACCCGCGCAGGGTGGCCGCCTGGGCGACCTGGGCACTGCCTCGGACTCCCCCTTTGCCTATAAAATCTCCCGTGACGCAAAAACCTGAGATATCCAACCCTTTTCTCCAGAAGCACTCCCGATCTCCGCCTCCATCGAAACCTAGCTTCGGGGGTCACCAGGATCCTGCTCCGGCACCCCGCCGGAGAGGGCCTTGGCCCTCAGGGCCATCTTCATCAACTCTTCTTCACCCCATGATGGATGGTGAGTAGTTCCTCCTTGGACTACGGGTTCTTGGCAGTAGCTTGTTGGTATCTTCTCCCCCTTGATCTTCAAATAAAAAGTTCTCATGATCTGCCCCACATGATTGAGATCCATATGATGTAATTGGTGTTGTGTTTGTTGGGATCCGATGAATTGTTACCTTGTTCAGTCCTAAGAGGTTTATGAATTATTGTTGCTGCAATTTAGTTGTTCTTAATGCTTGTTACTAGTGCACGAGTAGCATGATTTCAGATCGGAGCACGTTATGGTTTCATGATTATAATTGTTGTTCTAGATCTTATCTACGGTTGTATGCACCTATTATAGTCCGGAACCGGCGATCCCAATGGTGACAGCTTGGGACACCAAAGGGCATGGGCTATAATTTGAGGATCACATGTGTTCATAGAGTGTTAATGCTTTGTTCCGGTGCTCTTTGACAGGAGCACCTTAATCTCTGTAAGTTCCCTTTGGCCCCGTTCGTAGCGGGATGGTAGGACAATAGATGTTGTGCAAGTTCTTATTGCAAGCACATACAACTACGTACGGAACACATGCCTACGTTTGGTTCTTAGACTAGGATTGCTCTAGTTTGTTTGGCTAGAGTTTGTGCAATTTTGTCAATTGCCCAACTGTAATTCGTTCACCCAACACCTGTCTTTTTTCTTGGAGAGTTACCACTAGTGAAACCTTGAACCCCGGTCCATCTTTCATCTTTATTGCCTTCGTTGTTACTATTGCTCTCATCACTGCTGCTAATACTTTGTTACTACTTTGTGGTGTTGGTGATTGGGGAAGTCTCTAAGACTACACCCGTCAACACACCGTTGCTACTAAATATATTGTCTAGTGCTTTTTGAGGTGTGGTTGTATTGACAACTCAACTGCTAAGGCTTATAAGTATTCTTTGGCTCCCCTTGTGTCGAATCAAAAAATTAGCGTTATACCTACCCACAAAGAATGTTGCGACCCCCTACACTTGTGGGTTATCAGTGAGCTCCTCTAGAGTGGGGAGAGCTCCTTCAACATTGTTCTAGGGGTGAGCGCGTGTGTGACGTTGTGTCGACATTGATGAGATGGCTTGATAATGAAGCGGATGCAGTTGAAGACGAAGAAATCCCACTGACGTGCGTGTGGCGCCGTCCTTCTAGCGCTAGATGTCGAGAGGAAGCTCCAGCGGGTATGATGATCCTAGGGCGCACGCGGAACACAATGGAAATCGTCGCCTACGATGAAGAACACACTGGGATTTACCCAGGTTCGGGCCGTTCGGGGACGTAATACCCTACTCCTGCTTGTCTGGTCGAACTTCCTATATGTGGCGCACCTATTTCCACTTTCTATGGTGCATATGGTGGTGCGCCACATAAACCTCACCACTAAAATTTAGTTTCTGTGGCGCATGTAGCCACGCGCCACAGAAATCTACATTTCGGTGGCGCACCTGGGCTATATGCGACACAGATCTAGGTGCGCCACAGAAAAGGCCCATGCGCCACAAAAGTCTTATATACATGCGCCACAAAATAAATTAACAGTACAAAAAATATAAAATATATGTGATACAAACAGCAGATTAATACATAGTGGTCATCACAAACAGCAGATTGATACATAGTGGTCTTCATAAACAGCAGTCACCTCTTTGTGATCACCACATTACTTAGAGACGAATATACATAGTCATAGTGGTCATCACATTACAAACCGATATCTAAATTACAATCGCGTCCCTGAGCTGAAGACGCTTCATTCTTCGTTGTTAGAAATGACGATGAGTTTGTTCTCTCTTGCGGCCTGAGATGCTTCCCATGCTACCGCTTGGCGTGCCGGGTCTGCTGGATAGGAGGACGGTGTCGATGCAGAGAGGCGCGAGCCCGTGGAGGGGCCCGACGAGGCTGGTGCTGGCGCTGGCGCTAGCGGCAAGGGGGCGGCGACACCACATACTATACGGTCGCCGGTGCTAATGTGGAAGGTTTTGCGGGAGCGAACCATGTCGGACGTGCTACAAAATATGTACTTAGTAATAAACAGAGCTGAAGGTGCACAGGGGCATGCAGTTCTAATAAAATTTCTGATATAGCATATACAAACACAGATGTCAAGTGGCCGTGATGGTTGATGATGCAATTGTCAAGTAATAGCATAAATATCCTTTTTTGAAACATCCACCCTTTTATAAAATACCGAAACAATGCTTTTCACTTCAGAAATTTTTGCTATGGGCTAGTACTAATAATGATACTACTAGTGGTGGTCAACAAGAAAGCTAGTCCCACAGAGCAAGCAAGCAAGCATATTGCAGTTAATTAAAGAATTCAACTCTCTAGAAGGCTAATATAATATAGGTGAAACACTAGACAAAAAGGAAAAAAATGAATTGGGTTTGACTTGCCATCAAGAAATGTTGATATTTATTATGACCATTGCTCTCCCTACCATTTCAACTCTTATACAAAGCAATCTTTGATCCTATATGTGTTATTGTTTAATGAAGAGATAATTTTCAACGAAAAATAAAAGACAAGGTTTTAAAAAGTTGATAATTTTCAAATGGCATGCAAAGTCTACGCAACTAACATATCCATAAAAGTAGTCACTTTCACAGTTAGTACACAAACAAGGGCGATACATCCAACTACAGGAACCCAACATATAAAGCATATATAGAAGCATCAAAAGGTCATCCTAGCTAGAAGCATCCATTTCCTAGCCTACATAAAGCATAGAAGCATCAAAAGGTCATCCTAGCTATGGAAGCGTCCATTCCCTAGCCTACATACTAGAATATCTTCAAGCACTCATGTGGCTCAGGAGTGTCGTCCGTGGAAAGCTTGCACATCTGCAGCTTTCGCTTGCCTGTATCTAAAAGACCCACCGTCATGTAGGTCACTGCTGCTGTAAAGAATGGATTATTCTTCCACTCAAACTTCTTAGGCTGCTCCCTGTGGATCAGCCTTGCACGTGGCATAGGGTACCTGGCCATAGTGTCTACATGCAAATAGCAAACATGCAAAGAATTAACAGTTGTACAACAAGCTAATTGTTAGTACAACAGCAAAGAATTAACAGCAGTACAATACATATATCACAATAATGAAGATACTTGACTGGGTCAGTAGCAGTAAGCATACTACTTCTAACCAACTAGATATGCAAAACACAAGCACCACACACAAATATTTAAACTAGAGGGGGGTCACTGCAGATCTTCTGATCATATAAAAAACTTAATTAAACATACAAGAACATCTGGAAATTTCCATAAATCCAAGTTCAAATCTCTTTGAGGAATTTTCACAAAAATCTTGCATGCACACAACTTTGAAAATAAACTGGAACAGAGACATCAGTGCATCAGGACATCATTCACATATCCCCTAGTTTACATATCCACTAGAAATTTACTGGAACAGAAGCATTGCAAATAAATAGGATATTTTGTACATCAGTTAAACACTTGGTATTTTTACATATTAAACATGATATTTTTTACATTAGTTAAACAAAGGCATGAGGCATTACTAAAAAATTGCATGCCATTGAAAATATGAACTGTCTTACAGTGTAGCCTATACAAAAAACATAACATTATTACTACAGAAAAGATATAATAACATGGTATTACTTTGTCGAACACCAAGGAGACTCCGACCCCTCCACAAATATAAAACTTCATTTACTTACGCAAACCTATATACTCAATAGGACAATGCCAACCTATCCAAAGCAGGTGGATCGCTCAACAGCGACGACAAAAGTTCTTTGACCAAAAATATTTCTTTCCCATGATTGCAGTATATACCTTTTGATATCCAATTTTAACACATTCAAGATAAAAGTTCTGAATTGCACAAACTTGATGAACAACCTTTAAAGAGTATATAGAATACTCTGTTAATATATATACTACCTCCGTCCCAAAATATACATTACTTAAAAGCATGCATGTAGTCACACTTTTCTATCCTTGACCACTGATTTATAAACACTTTACTTGGATTTGTTAGATAAAAATTGTACCTTTAAATTCGTTGTCAAAACTAGATGCACAACACATATTCATTCTACAACTAACAGCCAAAGTTTGCCCATCGGAGTCATAAGAAACCAGAACATCATATATTATGAAACGGAAGTATGAATTTTGTTGATCTGATGAGTCAACAAAATTTCTATGAGTGTCAAACTCAATTAACAGGGATTACAATCCCAAAACTATTATTTTGACTTTGTTGTCTCTTTTGTACTTGACAGCAGCAGCAACAGCAACAAGAACAACAGCAAAGCATGTCAATCTCGACAACAACAACAACAACAAAGCAAGTCAATCTCTCATGTACTTGGAAGCACATTACACAAATTTAGATTTTATTGATACTACATTACAAGGTTGTGTTCTTGTAGATGCTCTAATCCAAAGTACTATCAGCAAAACACGAAGGAAAAGTAGAAAAGATTTGCAACAACAATAAGAACAAAAGAACAAGGAATACAAAGAACAAAGCAGAAATTTTTGAATATAAAAAAGTTACTACTAAGCAAGAATGTGAAGAGCTGAGCTTCGATCACCAGGACCCTCTCTCACATAGCATGACAGGCAAACCATTTATAGCTAGCTACATCTATAGCTCGCTACATCACAACATCTGATACTAATAAAAGGAAAACGTTGTTGAACTTGTTGCATTCAGTGTTTATTCATAGCTAGGTATCTAGTGAGTGAAGAATAAAGTCCCACAATTATACTCTTTACATATCGAAGCATCATGGAAAAATTACTTCAGTAGTAGCATCATTGTGTAGTGTGGTGCAGGAGGACTGAAGCTCACAGGGGAGACGAGGTTGAGGAAGGGAAGCTCACCGGAGACGGGCAGGGCAGGGAGCCAGATACGAAGTCGACGAGGTCTCTTTTTGTCGTGTCGCCGGAGACGGGCAAGGAGGCCGGGGGCGACGAGGTCGGCGGCACGGGAGTCACTCTGCATCAGAGGAGGGGCGCAGTGTGTGAGAGAGGGAGAGAGAGAGATAGGGAGAGAGAGGTAATGACGAAGGGAGAGGGAGGCACACCGGAGGGGCGAGGGTCGCCGGAGACGGGCGCGGGGGCACAGGGTCGCCGGAGGGGCGCGTGGCGGCCGCGAGCTATTGATGGGATCTGGGACACGGGGGGAATAGCTAGCTAGGGTTGCGGGACGGGGAGAGGTTTTCGTTTATAAAGGGATTTCTGTGGCGCATGGCAGTGAGGTGCAGCACAGAAACCTCCCTTTTTTTTGGCGCACCTGGCCCACCTGCGCCACAATAATTGGGCCACCTATGCAGGTGGTGCCACCCCCCGCCCCCCACACAAAATTCGGTGGCACACGGTCCTACATGCGCCACAAAATGTGCATATTTAGTGGCGCATCTGGCCCACATGTGCCACAGAAATGTCTGCATTTCTGTGGCGCATGGTCCTACATGCGCCACAGAAATATTTCTATGGAGCACCCACTTTTTAGTGCGCCACAGAAAGCATTCCTATCTATAGTCAGTTTCCTAGTAGTGGCACCCCGGAGATGCACTTTTCCGTAATCAGCTTCAGCTGCATTGCGTTGAAGTTGTGAAAGATTTCTGGAAGGTCTTCGATGATCGCGTATTATTCCTTGGTCTTGACCACAATGTCTTCCATGTACGTTTCAATGTGGCGGTGCAACTGCGGTCCCAGGACAGTGTGGATGGCCCTTTGGAAGGTTGAGCCCGTATTCTTCAACCCGAACGACATGCATATGTAGCAATATGTGCCACAGGGGTGATGAACGCAGTCTTTTCTTCATCTTCGGCCACCATCGTGATCTGGAGATAACCGGCATAGGCATTCAGGAATGATAACTGGGCACACTCCGTTGTTGAGTCCACAATTTGATCGATACGAGGATGGGGAAGGGATCTTTCGAGAAGACATCGTTGACATCGCCATAATCGATACACAACCTCTACTTACCATTTTCCTTGGGGACAACAACAGGGTTGGCCAGCCAAGTGGGATGCTAGATCTCCCGGATGAACCCGGTCGTGAGAACCTTATGAATCTCCTCCGCAATAAACTCTTGATGATCCGTGGCTTGATGACGGACCTTTTCCTTCACAGGCTTGGCGTCTGGCTTGACTGCTATCTTGTGCTCGATCACCTCTCTAGGAAATCCGGGGAGATCAGATGGTTCCCACATGAAAACACTGATGTTTTCTCGTAGAAAGGTGACGAGCGCGCTTTCCTATTTAGGGGAGAAATCAGCCCCAATGTACACAGTGCGGCTCCCATTCTCCAAAATAGGGACTTTCTTGGACACGACCCGGGGGTAAGCTGTCCAGGCTTTTATCTCTTGGTTGTGGGACGGACGGAGTGCTCGGCGGGCTGGGGACGTCTTCCGGGATGCTTCTTTCCCATCTTGATTCAGGGAACTTGGGGTCCCATTCTCTGCCCTTCGCTGGCAACGTGGTTTCCAGAAAAAGAAGAACCGGCTCCGAGAACATGTATGTTCCTCGGGGGTGGTGCCTTGTCGGGCAACCTCGCAGAAGAGGCCTTCTTCCCTTCACCTTGAATACAACATACAACGTCTTGTACCTCTCCAACCAGGGTGATGTCTCCTTTGGGGCCTGGGATCTTGACAATGTCGTACAATGCATGGTGCACAGAAGCGAACCTCCGAATAAATGGCCACTCGAGCAGTCCATTATACTGGAGGGGAAGGTATGTGACATCAAAGATGAGGATCTTGGTCCGGAAATTATCTGGCTTTTCGAGAGTAACCGGGAGGGTTATCTTTCCGAGAGGTTGTACTTCCATCCCGCTGACTCCACGGAAAGTGGTTGACGGGATAAGGTGGCTTCTCGGAATCTGCATCTTCTCAAAACCACACAAGGATAACAAGTTGATGCTAGATCTAGAATCATACATCATCTTGTTGACTTTAGCGTTGCTGATCATCGGAGAGAGGAGCGTAGGACGCAAGTCGTCATTGTCATCCGGAAGGTTGACTGGGTGGTCGCTGACATCCACCACCAGAGGGACGTTGGCCCATGTGGATACTTTGGGACCCTCTAGTGGAGATTGGACCGCGATGGCCTGCCTCACTGCTTTTCAGAATTGCTGATAGGAGGAGAGTGCGGAAGCTCCACCATTAATGCAACCGAAAAAATCCACAGCAGCTTGGAAGTCTTCACCAGCATCTTCATTGGATCCTTCTTCTTCGGATTTTTTGCCGTTGTCTTGGTTCTGGGTCTTTCCTCTGCCTCTGTTCTGATAACCGCTCTTGCCTCCGTGTTGGAATCCCCCGACTCTCTGGGTCTTCCTCTTGGCGTCCTTCCTAGCAACGGAGTCTTTCATGTCTTCCTAGAGCTTCGTCACGGAACGACATTCTGATAAGTCATGCTTGTTGGTCCTGTGGATCTTGCAGTAGGGCGTTGAGGGGGTATCAGCAGCAGCGACAATGGCTTCAGGCGCAGGTTGATGTGGGACAGACCCACTTCCGTCCACTTTGAAGACAGCTTAATGAACACGCTTGAGGGTACCAGGCTCCCCGGGAAGCTAATTTCCAGGGGGAGCTCGGACCGCTTTGCTTCTTTCGGGATCTCGGTTGATAGGAAGGATGGCTTCTTCGGCACGTGCGACCTTGTCAGACAGCTCGAACAACACAGTGATCGTCTTGATGGACCTCATGCTCATTTTCTCCAGCATGCGGGAGTTCTTGACGTTCATGTGAAAGGTGGCAATGAGCGCCGCCTCGTGCGCATCTGGAATGCAATGGTGCATTTGAGTGAACCTCTGGATGAACTTCCACAAAGGCTCCCCGTCGTTTTGCACAACAACGCGTAGGTCGCTGACGGTTTTCAGGGATTCTACTCCCCCGGAAAATGCCCCAACGAACTTTTCGCGGAGCTCGATCTAGGAACTAATGGAGTTGGTGGGAAGGTGCATCATCCATCGATGAACGTTGTCATTCAGCTTCATGGGGAAGTAGTTGGCCTTGGCTTTGTCATCTCCCCCCGCGATTTGCACCGCAATGTTATACATACGGATGAACTCGCGAGGGTCGTTCTTCCCGTCATACGGGGGAGGACCATCTATCCGGAACTTCTTGGGACACCTGACGCGACGGAGATCTTGAGTGAAGGCTAAGCTCACAGTAGTATAGTCACTCTCACCAGCAAGGATCCCTTCTCGGGCGGCATCGATAGGAGGGACCCGGGCGTAAACGCCGACGAGTCTATTGTTGTCTGATGATGGTGGTCCGGGCGTCTTCGTGGTTGCGATTGTCCAGGCGAGTGCGTTGGTCCTGGGACCTGCGATGCCCAGAGGATGCCACATAAGTTGCACCAGGAGATCGGGCCCCACGGGGATCGGCTTGTCGGGCAGGGCCACGACAGCGATCCTCACAGGGTTGGTCATGCTTGTGCCCGTGCTGGGGGGAGTGCACAGTGTGCTCCTACCCCCATGTTAACGCATTGGGGTCGGTTGTCTTCCCAGTGAGACGCCGGGATGACGTGGGGGCTTTCCAATCGAGCTCCCGTTCCTTCTGCAACGCCCATGCCAAAAGCTGGGCAATGGTGAGCATCCACGTCTCTAGTTGATCATCCGCGGTGAGGAATTGACTGAGGGCTCAAACTTGCGCCAGAGCTTTTGTAGGGGTGCGCAGGCCTTCTGGAGTGGGGATGCGCGGAGTACCACCACTCCAATCCTCGGAGGTAATCTTGCCTCTCAGCCGGCCGCGCGGGGAATGATCCTTTCGGGCTCGATGAAGAGAGAGATCCTCCAGATCGAGGGGAGCTCCTTCAACATTGTGCTAGGGGTGAGCGCGTGTGTGACGCTATTTCGACATTGGTGAGATGGCTTGACAGTGAAGAGGATGCAGTTGAAGATGAATAAATCCCACTGACGTGTGTGTGGCGTCGTCCTTCTTGCCCCAGATGTCGAGAGGAAGATCCCGCGCGTATGATGACCCTAGGGCGCATGCGGAACACAATGGAAATTGTCGCCTATGATGAAGAACACGCTGGGATTTACCCAGGTTTGGGCCGTCCGGAGACGTAATACCCTACTCCTTGTATGGTCGATATAGTGTAGAAATTACAGGCACAAAGACTCCCTTCCGGAAAGGGAGGTTATCTCTGCGGGCGAGGGTGTCTTTCTTCTCTAGGGGGTCGAATCCTTTTTCTGAGGCATGGGCTTCCCTTTTATAGGTGAAGGGGGTCACCACAAAAGGATCTTTCTGGTGGAATCCCAACTGCACGGTGGGGCTTGCTTCTTTCAGCGGTGGGTGACAAATGTTGGAGGCTTCTTCCGGGAAGTACGGGTGGCAACCGACCACCGCTCTAGCGCAGGGGGCATGTGCCTTCGTCACGTCCGAGGAATAGCGGATGTGAGAAGCACCATTACATTTGTTGTCCCCACGACCAGGGGGTGGCTCATAAAATGGATCTTGGATTGTACCACGCGGGGTGGGGTCCAGCTTGTCCCCGCACCGCTCAAGGAAAGTGGTGGCGAGGTTCCTTTCGAGAAATGCCGTGATTGGGTCTTTTGGTTGGGTCTTGTATACTTCGTGTAAAAAAATTCTTGGGTACGTGGCACAACTTCCCGGAACGATGAAATAAACTCTCGTTCACCGACAGATAGAGTGTTAAGGCAATCCTCCGTTGCTTTGATCCTACAATTTGGTTGGGGTTGATAACTTAATACCACCGATATATTCTGGATAGATATCTCAAGGTGGATGATCAGTGAGTAGATGCTCATGGATAAACGGGTTACTTGTTTTGGTGTAATTCCCATACGTTTGAGCCTCTTTACTTTCTAGTAGCATAATTAGCTTTGCGGTGCGTTTATAATTCTTTCAATTGCGTAGCTGTAATTTGTTCACCCAACATAGTAGTTATCGTCTTTTGGGAGAGAGACATCACTAGTGAAAGTCATGGGACCCCGGTCCATATTTCCACCATAGTTTACACCGTTCACTTTTACTACTTTTATTTCCTTTCAGTTCCACCCACTATTATTTCCCCTTTGTGTTTGATTCTTTGTAAATAGCAAGGACGGAGAGATTGAGAACATTTCTGAACTCGTTGGGAGAAAAGTTACTTTTGTTCTTGTGAGCAGCTCCAGGTCAACACACCAACTTGACCCCAAGCAAACTTCTAGCGCCGTTGCCACCTTCTTGTTGCTCTTGGAATCCTACTGGATTGATAACCTTGGTATCTTGACTGAGGGAAATTTGCTGCTATCTACATCATAACCTTCCACTTGAGGTAACCAACGAGGAGGTGATGTCTACACCCATCACTCACTAACAAAGACATCCTTGTCTACAAGGGTACTCCGACCTACACCGATGATCTTGGGCACGTCATGTGGGCCTCGAAGTTAAGGCCAGATCGACCTCGCCACTACGACGGCAAGAACAACCCTACAAAGTTCATCCATCTATAGACAATGTCCGTGCGCGCAGCGGGCAGCGAAGAGAAGGCCATGGCCAACTAGTTCCCGATGGCGCTACAGGTCACTCTCCGCACATGGCTGGTGAACCTTCTAGCACTCTCGATCTCCAGTTGGGATGACATAACCAAGGCATTCGTCACAAACTTCAAGGGCACGTACGACCGACACCTCACGATCAACGATATGCGGGCATTTCGCCAGGTCCTTGAAGAACCGCTCCGCAAGTTCATATTGCGTTTTAGTGAAGTACGCAATTAGATTCCACGAATTCTTGATGATGTTTTCATCTCCTCTTTCTCCGTGAGCATTCGAGACACCAAGATGCACGAGAAGCTAGCTATCTATGACGACCTCTCCTCTGTCGTTGAGATGTTCGACCTAGCGGATAAGTTCGCCAAGGCTGAAGAAGTTTGACGCCTCCCAACACACGACAACCCTGAACCTCACGAGGACGCCTCCAAGATCAAGGCCAAGGATGTCAAGCGCAAGAGCTCTGCGGTGCATGTCGTTGAGCCCGACAGTAAGCGTGAGCGCGATGATGAAGAAGCTGAAGAGGGAAGCAGACCCTACTGTCTCCTCCACGAGACACACTCCCACAACACCAAGGAGTGTAGGGACCTCAAGCAGTTTCGCGACACTCGCAACGAAAGGCACCATGAGCGCGTTGGATGAACAGGCGCAGTCCGCTGGAACAACAACAACAACAACAACAACAACAACAACAACAACAACAACAACTAGGGCTGGAACAACTAGCAGCAGGTAAATCCTCAAGCCAACGATGTACAAGCGCCCTGCCGACGACAACAACCTTCCTGACGAGCACACCAGGGGCTACCAGGAGCCTCGGGGGCTGGCGTGCCTCCTCGGCGGAGCCCTGCACCTTCCTCCAACAGGTACCTGAAGCAGTTGGCTCGCAAGGTCAATGATGCCCTCCCGAAGGCTGAAGCCTCCCGACACCCGAGGTGGTCCCAGTACCCAACCTCCTTCGACTCCAACGACCGCCCCAAGACCATGAAGATTGTGGGAACCATCCCCTTGGTGCGCACCCCGACCATCAACAACAACATTGTCACCAAGACGCTCATCGATGGTGGGGCTGGACTCAATGTGCTTTATGTGGAGGCCTTTGAGAAGCTCGAGCTACCTTACGAGCGCTTGAAGCCCACAAGGCCCTTCTCTGGAGTGGCTAAAGGCACCACCCTGCGTCTGGGGCAGATCACCCTCTCTGGCACCTTCGAGACCCACGGAAACTATCGAACTGAAGAGGTGGTCTGCCCTACAATGGCATCCTCAGCTATTCGGCCCTCGCCAAGTTCATGGCCATGACCCACCATGCCTACAACAATGTCGAGCTTCCCGGATGCAAAGGCACCATCACCATCCACTGCGTCGAGAAGGATGCCCTGCATTCCCTGGAAGAAGCCTACAAGGTCACCGCTGCTACTTACCCTGTGTATGAAGACACCGCAGAGCCTCCTAAGGCCCCACCCCTCAAGAAGAAGACCCAGCTCACAGGGGCTCAAGGAAAAGGAAAACAAAAGTTGCAAGGCACAACACCTCCCAAGGAAATCATGCCTCTCGTTGGGAGTACACTCCCTCAGTAGGAGGCGGCACCTTGGGATGCGTGACCCCGTTATGGTACTAACTGTTGGGGCACGCGGTATGCTACGCTAGCGCGAAATAATAATTTCTACCGCGCACAACCAAGATCACTGCTAATGGGGATGAACTACGTGATTAGGGTTTACCACTAGACGCGCAGTCACGGCAGCGGAAGGAGAGTTGGCGATGCGCGTCGGCGGCTGCTCCTCGAACCGATCCCTCGTACCGATCCCACGAAAGGAGTCGCGCGATCCGATCCCGCGAATAGTTCGTCCAAGCGCCGCAGGTGCAGCACCTCCAAGGTATGCGCATGTAAAAGGAGGAGCGTCGGGCGGCGGACTGCTAGGTCCGGCGGCTCGGCCTGGAGGTGGAGTGGAGACTACGGTTGTGGTCTGTCCTGTACCCCTTCGGGGTTCGCCCTAGCCTTTATATAGGCGCCCGTGGAATGGCCTCAACCCTTGAGGCAATCTAGAACCTCCATCCATAATCCATTCGGATCACATCTGAATGGCCTCCTTTCCCCTTAAGCGCGCGACCCTATAGGTTCACGTACACATGGACACGTCCCGAATCACATCCGGTTTGATAGTCGGTAGTGGTTCCTAGCAGAACGTGCTGACTCTCATATATGCGTAAAGTCATAAGACGAACCATTACAAAGTGTCATATGCAACATTCCTTTTGCCTCACGATATATGTTGTCAAGCTCAAGGCAAGTACTTGTCACCCTTGTGATAGCTTGACCTCTCTTCTCAAAACCGTGATACAGATTCCTGAACCAGATTAACACTTAACCCATGCCGCATGGCCATGCTTTCTGAATCTTATCACTCGAGAGGGCCAGAGAATATCTCTCCAAAGTGGAGGGGCAAATCCCATCTTGATCAACCATGTCTCGCGGCATGTATCATGACTCACCCGTAAGCTGCCTTTATAACTACCCAGTTACAGTGTAGCGTTTGATAGTCCCTAAGTGAGTCATTCCTCATCCCGGGAACATGCGAGGACCTCAGGTCTAGGTCATGGCATATACGTTGTATTGAGACTAACAGATGACAATATCTCGATGCGTCTCAAAGTGGGTCTCTGTCCAACTCAGTGATCCCATCACTAAGTCCATACTATCGGTAGCATCTCCATGCTCATGACTTGTGAAACATAGTCATCAATCGAATCATATACTAGCCAAGGATATGTGTCCGCATAACCTTATCAGCTAGGGACCATTAGAACAATCATCATAGAATATATAGTCTCACAAAAAAGTCACATACTTATTGATACATATCAGTGATGATGTTTGTAAGAGCAAGTTTTGCCCCCGAAGGTTTTGGACATTGTTGGACAAAGCAGAAGTGGAACTAATATTGTTTTCGAGTATAAACAGATACTTAGGTTCCAAAAGAATGGAGTTTGCAAGGAGAAGGTCGAAGGACAACTCACTGCAGGTAAGCTGCAGTCAACTACCGAAACCTTTGAAGGAAGACGACCCCTAAAATGTCGTTGAAGAAGAAAACACTCTCGAGTAAAAGCGCAACGAGGAGAAAGCTGAAGCTGGTCGAAGACTTAGTCTTTTTACTAGTTTCTCTTTATTTTCTTGAGTCGTAGGAAAAACCGTACTATCAAGAGGGTTTTGCTAGTTGAGATCTTTGTCGAAGTGAATTTTCTCTGCTCAACCTAAACCCAAAAAAGCCTACCGAGAGAAATCTTACTGAGTCGAGTGAATAGCTCGAAGGAAAAGACATCGCACTTCGTGCCTTCGAGAGAGAACTCGTTCGGTAAGTCAGCTTACTTGTTCCTCAAGTAAAGTTGCGCAGTGATTGGAGAATCTGACTGTTGTGGACACGCGTCAAGCGGTCGCATCAGGTCACTTCAGTCATTTTACCCATCAGGATCGCCACCAATAAATACCCCGTACCTACCCGCCATTTCGGGTTGGCTGCTCCACTGGAGATTCTAAGACAGAAGTACTCTGAGCATCCCAAGCGAGATTCATCGAGAGAAAACCAAAACCCAAGTCTGAACTGAGTTGAGCAATTCACAGAGACTTCGATTGATATTAGCCGATCTTTTTATCTTCGAGAACTGCAAGTCTCCTAGACGGTTAGGTGTCGCCTGTCAAGCAGTCGAAGAGAAATTGTCGCTTCTGAAGGAAGTTTGTAAAGGTCTCGGAGATGTCCTGAATCATCTACCACGAGTGAAAACTGGACAAGCTCGAGGAGATTGTTGCAGTGGAGAATAGGACGAAGAGAGTTTTGCTCCAGGTGTTCAATTACCAGTCCCTCCAACCAGACGTGGCACTTTGCAGAGTGTGAACTGGTTTACCAAACATCATCGTGTCAGGCTCGTTTTCCTTCTCGCATTTACATTAAGTATTTACTCATTGCCTGTTTGCCTTCGATGTTTTCCTTCGCTCCCAATCCTTTCGAGCCATGCTTGTCTTTCGATGATGTATTTCCTTCGAGATGCTTGTAGTCCTTCGCAGTTTGCATGAATTCCTTCTAAGTTCCATTGAATTTTTAGAAGTGATCATTCACCCCCTCCCCCTCTGATCATTCTTGAGCTTTCAATTGGTATCAGAGCTAGGCACTCCCTACGCTCTGCGTATTTTTGTCTAACCACCTGGAGTGTTGTCAAGAATGTCGTTTGCAGCTGTTCTCTCGGGGGAACCGATTCCTATTTACAATGGGAAGGACTATCCTTATTGGAAGGACAAAATGAAGAGGAACATCATGGCCATCAACTCTGCCGCTTGGGAAGTTGTCAAGAATAGTGTAAATGTCAAAGAAAAAAGTGCTATCACTCCTGAAGAGGCAAAGAAGACGGCCCTCGATTCTGAAGTTTGGGTATTCATCACAAACCACCTGATTCCAGAAAAATATCATGAAGTCAAGAATATTTCTATGGCCAAAGGTGTTTGGGACTATCTCGAGAAGATTGGTGAAGGTGTCTCTACTCAGAAAGATGCTCGTATTGACACCCTTCGAAGCAAATTCTATCGATTCAAGAGGCACGAGGGAGAGAAAGTTAACTCCATATACAGCAGACTCACTGCTCTATCAAATGAACTGATTTCTCTCGGTGCCGAAGACATTACCAACCGGATCGTTGTCAGAACTTTTCTCCGTTCCCTTGATGATTCCTTCGATCACATTGTGCTGATGATTAAGGAAAGGACTGATCTGAAGGATCTTGTTGCCGCATATATTCTCGAGAGACTCAACACATTCGAGATGGGAGAAGAAGAAAAACGGAACTCGAAGAAAATTCCATGCACTCAAGGCCAAAGCTTCACATCATTCCACTCCTGAAGCCAGTTCTGAATCTGGAGGTGCATCTGATGACCCCGAGAACATTGGAAAAGATATGGCACTGATAATGAAAAGATTCAACCGCTTCCAGAGAAGGAATTCCTCTTCAGCGAAGAAAAACTACTCTTCCAGACATTCGAGCAATTCATCACAGCATCTATCATCATCCAGAAACTCTTCAGCGAAAGATAACTGTTGTTACAAGTGCAAGAAGCCAGGTCACTTCATTGCTGATTGTCCTCTCTGGGAAATTGAACATAGATCGAAGCATACTCACAGCAACTCTTCGAGCAAGTCACACAGATCGAGCAAAAACTATGAGTCGAAGAGATATGATTCAAAGTCCAGAAAAGACAAGAAAGATGGTTCTGATGATGACAAGAAGAAGAAGTACCAGAAACATCGAGCGAGTTCTTCCTCGAAATCACATTCCTCTCGACGCAAGAATTCTCACCGTGCCAAAGCCTATCTGGGTAAAGAGATGAACTCTGAAGATGAAGCCTCCGGTTCCGAAGTTGAATCAAACTCAAGATCTGGTTCTGGTTCTGGTTCTTGTTCTGAATCTGATGGTGTTGCTGGTCTAGCATTTGCTTCGAACTAGACTTCAAGTTCATTCTTCACCAACCAAAGCAGTGAAGATGAATCTCCAGCTTACTGCTTCATGGCCAAGGCTAAGGTATCCTCTTCTAATAATTCCTACGATACTTCTGATGGATCTTCATATGAAAGTAACTCTAGGATAAGCTATGCCAAACTTGCCAATATTGCTTCTATCCAACAAGATGAACTAGATTCTCTAAGTGAAACTATTCAAAAATCTGAGACTTTGTTTATCGATGAGATTGAGAAAGGTCAAACTTTGACAAATGAGCATGCTGCTCTGAAGGAAAAGTATGATGAACTTTCCTCTCGGCATGATCTTCTCTCAGTGGACTACGAGAAGCTAACCTATGAATTCCTTCAAAGGAAAATGGCTCTCGAGAAACTGAGAGAGGCTCATGAAGAGTTGGTAAGTGTCAATCTCACGCTCATTGCTCAACAGGGCTCAGAAGCTAAAAATGAATCTACTTCACCTTGCTTGACTTGTTTGGGACGAAGTAAAATTGAGTCTAATTCTGAGAAATCGAAAGGAAAGCAACTTATTGTCATTGATGATGCTAACCGCTCGAACGAGGAAACTATTACCGAGGAACTCCTCAGGTTGAAAGATTTATTTGAAACAGGCATGTTCAAAAGTGTTCAGGGACACCGGTATCTATGTGATATCCTAAAGAAGGCACTTCTTCAGGAATCCTCGAAAGGAATGTGTTGGTTTCGAAAGGAAACTCAACTCTGATGGCACCTACTAGGAACCCGAGCATTATCCTAAAACTGTCTGGGTTCTGGCGAATGAAAAGCCCATTGATATTGCTAACCTTTCAGGTTTCAACTGCAAAATTGATAAGGCTATTGTCGATGAATCACTTGATTCTGACTACAAGCTTATCAAAGATCAGGAAGGAAAGGTGTCTACGGAATTCATTGGTACTCCTCCGAAAAATGGTTTCTATAAGCAACAGATTTGGGTTCGCAAATCTCTCGTAGAAAAACTGCCCCCTAACCATTCTATGCAGGGAAAATCTTCGGTACCACCGAAACACTACTATTCTCTCGAGGATAGAAATGAACCCTTGGTGCCTGCTTCAAATGTTCCCCAGAAGGAATACTATCGATTGGATAGAAATGTTTATCGTCATCGTGACAACAACGATAAAATTGTTTATACCTTCCATTACTCTAACCCCTCATCGAGGAATTATATTTATGGTGTGCTTGATGGTCCCCCTCGCCAATATGATCATGTTCGCTATAATACTGCTGCTTCATCTAGCACTTCCATGCCTTCTCAGTCACCTGCTTGTTTGTGGGTGGTTAAGAAGAACTAATTCTTCTGCAGGGCTATGTCTCCGGTGGATCCGAATGGGTCATGGATAGTGGTTGTACAAATCATATGACCGGAGACAAAGATTTTCTCACCGAAGACAAACTTACTGAATCTTCTCAGAGATATATTACCTTCGGTGACAACAACAAAGGAAAAGTGCTTGGTTTGGGTAAGGTTGCTATATCGAAGGATGAGCATATTGACAAGGTTATGCTTGTTCAATCACTAGGATATAATCTTATGTCTATCTCGAAACTTTGTGATATGGGTATGCTTGTACTGTTTTCTGCTTCTCGTTATGTTGTCTTTTCACAGGATGATTATTCCTTCGTGTTCGAAGGATATCAAAAAGGTGATCTTTATATTGTTGATTTCTCTTGAGGACCTGCAGTGTCCACATGCTTAATGGCTAAAGCCACATCAGGTTGGTTATGGCACCAAAGACTTGGTCATGTAGGAATGAAAAATCTTCAAACTCTTATCTCGAAGAAGAATATCGTTGGAATTGATAATGTGAAATTCGATAAAGATCGTCTATGAAGTGCCTGTGAAGCAGGAAAGATTGCCAAGAAACATCACTCAGCAAAGACTATCATGACTACTACTCATCCTCTTGAATTGCTTCATATGGATTTATTCGGTCCTCAAAATTATGCTAGCCTTGGAGGTAACAAGTATGGTCTGGTTATTGTTGATGATTTCTCTCGATATACTTGGGTTTTCTTTCTAGATGACAAGATCAAAGTTGTTGAAATTTTCAAAACTTTCGCAAAGAGAGCTCAGACTGAGTATGAATTATCTCTCAAGCATATCAGAAGTGATAATGGTACAGAATTCAAAAACACTCATATCGAAGAATTTCTTGATGAATATGGATTTACTCATGAATTCTCGGCTGCTTATACACCGCAACAGAATGGTGTGGTCGAGAGAAAGAATTGAACATTTATTGAAATGGCCAGAATAATGTTTGCTGAATACAAGACTCCTATCAGGTTCTGGGCCGAAGAAATTAATACTGCATGTCATATCATCAACAAGGTTTATCTGCACAAATTTTTGAAGAAAACTTCACATGAGCTTATTACTGGTAAAAAGCCGAATGTTTCATATCTCAGGGTTTTTGGTGCTCCATGTTATATCAGAGATATGAATCACAACTCCAAGTTTGCCCCAAAGGCACACGAAGGTTTTCTCCTAGGTTATGGTTCGAATTCTCACACTTACAGAGTTTACAACTCTCATCTTGGCAAAGTTTTAGAAACTTTAAATGTTCGATTTGATGAAACTAACGGCTCTCAAAAGGAGAAATTACCTCTTAACCTGGATGAAGTTATCAGGTACATGGCTATTGGAGATATTCGGTCTGTCGAAGGAAATGCACATCAAGACAACAAGGATGATGATGGTCCAATGTTCCCACACATAGCCTGGGGCGCTGGAGATCAACATCCTGAAGCTAATGATGTACAGGTCGAAGGAGAACGCATAAACGAAGAAAATGCTCAACCCGAAGGTCAAGCTGAACCCGAAGGAAATGATCCCGAAGGACAAGCTGATCCCGAAAAACGACCGGATCCTCAAGCTATTGAAGAAGCTTTACCTCGTGTTTGAAGAAGAGTGGACGTCGACTCAATACTCGAAGAGATTCGTCTACCAGGTCGTCCTACCACTCGTTCTCACACTCGGTTAGCTAACTTCTGTGGAAATTTCTCGTTTGTATCCATGCTAGAACCGTCAAAATTCGATGAAGCCATGATGGACTCAGACTGGATGACTGCAATGCTCGAAGAACTTAACCAGATCGAGAGAAATAAAGTCTGGTCCCTTGTCGATAGACCTGATCCCAAGAAACATAACATCATTGGTACGAAGTGGATTTTTCGAAACAAGCAAGATGAAGATGGCATTTTCATAAGGAATAAAGCTCGACTAGTTGCACAAGGCTACACCCAAATCGAAGGTATTGATTTCGGTGAGACTTATGCTCCATTTGCTCGACTTGAATCCATTCGTGGCATGCTTGCTTTTGCCAATTACAATGGTATATTGCTATATCAAATGGATGTGAAAAGTGCATTTCTTAACGGTGAAATCGAAGAAGAAGTATATGTTATGCAGCCACCAGGTTTTGAAGACCCAAATAATCCTGATAAGGTGTACAGGTTGCACAAGGCCCTATATGGGTTAAAGCAACCACCTCGTGCTTGGTATGAAACACTGAAGGATTTCCTTCTGAAGAAGGGCTTCAAACCAGGAACAACTGACCCGACTCTTTTTACTCGTGCATACAAAGATGATCTCTTTGTGTGTCAAATTTATGTCGATGATATTATTTTTGGTTGTACTAACCCTGATATCAGCGAAGAATTTGCTCGTATGATGTCGAAGAAATATGAAATGTCTATGATGAGTGAATTGAAGTTCTTTCTCGGGCTTCAAAACCATCAACAGAAGAATGGGACATTTATCTCTCAAGAGAAGTATCTCAGAGATTGCCTGAAGAAGTTTGATCTTGTAAATTGCAAAACTATCAAGACTCCAATGCCTATGAATGTTCATCTAGATGCAGATGAGAAGGGCAAACCTTTCGATCAGAAGAAATATCGCTCGATGATCGGTTTGCTTATTTACCTTTGTGCATCTAGACCTGACAGTATTCTTTCAGTTTGTATGTGTGCTCGTTTTCAGGCAAACCCGAAAGAATCACATCATATTGTTGTCAAGCGAATTCTTCGTTATCTGGCTCATACACCTACTTTGGGACTATGGTATCCCAAAGGTGCCCAGTTTGATCTCGTCGGATATTCTGATTCTGAATGGGCTGGTGATCGAGTCGGCAGGAAATCTACCTCAGGCACATGTCATTTTCTCGGTAGATCTCTTGTTTGTTGGGCTTCGAAGAAACAGAATTGTGTATCTATTTCTACGGCTGAAGCCGAGTATATGGTTGCCGGTTCATGCTGCACACAAATTCTGTGGCTCAAGCAAACGCTGAAAGACTATGGTATTCTTGTGAAGAAAATTCCATTCTTATGTGATAACGAGAGTGCTATCGAAATTGCCCATAATCCAGTGCAACACTCTCGAACGAAGCATATTGATATTCGTCATCATTTTCTTCGAGATAACGTTCAGCGAGAAGATATTTTTATCAGCCATGTTCGCATCGAAGATCAATTGGCTGATATATTTACGAAGCCCTTGGATGAGAAAAGGTTTTGTGCACTAAGGTGTGAGTTGAATATATTGGACTCACGCAATGTGCAGTAAGACTATAACTATCGGTACTATGTATTATATGTTTTTAGTAATTTACTTTAATTAGCTTTCTATCGTGTTTCTTTTTTCGTTTCTTTTTGTTCGTTTGGTGTTGTCCTATACACTTATCACTTCGAGTTTTTCTTATCACTGTTTTTCCCTCGGATTGATTAAGTATCGGACCCAGTTTTCCCTCTATTCTATCTCTACCCCATCTCTGCTTTTCTCTCGTGAACATGTATAATTGTACTCGATTAAGATTCCCTTCGAATGTCATTGATTCCGAAGGAAATTCTGTCGAACTTTTATCTACTTTTATACTCGATGTTCGATGAGTTTGGTCTCGGACGTGGAGCAACTTTCTTTCGGTTCGTTGGGATTCTTCCCGCGATTACCGCCACAAAATCCGTCCGTTGAATTCGTGTCACAACCCCAAGTTAGGTATGTGCTAGGATCAAGTGCTACTTTGCATCATGTGAAAAATTCAAAAGAAAAAACAAAATTGGGGAAAAGAAAAGCCTTGAGAAATTAAATCAAATGGCCAGATAAAATTCTTTTTCCAAAAATCATTTGAACATTTGGAAAATTCCTATAAATGGTGCTGATTATTTTAAAAATGGTTTGGGAGCAATCCCATGCTCATGGAATTTTCTAATATTCAAACAGTGCCTTGGAATTAATAAAATAACCCTATTTGAGTTAAGATTCAAATTATTTGAATTTTAAAAATGTTGAAACTTTATAAGTGGCTAGTCTATTTTATTATGAGGCCATATAAAATTTTCAGCATTTATAAAAATGCCTAGCTATTTTTATTAGCTAGGTCAAACATATTACAGAAAATATAAATTGAAAAAGAGAGAAGAAAAGGGAAAAGGAACAGCCCCTGCCTTCGGCCCAACTCAAGCCTGTCTGGCCCAGCACCACGGCCCAGCCCACCTCGCCGTTTGTCCTCTTCCTCAACCAGCTCGGTGGCGAGCTGGGAGAGCCCGGCGACGCCGCCGTGGCCGCCAGGAGGCTTCTAGGCCTCCACCTGCCCTCTGCCTGCGCCACGAGATCGCCCAGGAGCTCCTACCTCCTTCCCCTCACTCGTTGCTCTCTCTCTCGCTCTCCTCTCGTTGTTTTCCTCGCCGCCAGAAAAGACCGAGCGCTCCACCGGAGCAAGCCACCGCCCAGCCGTGGCCAGTGACCTCCTCGGGCCCCTCCGTGATGTCCATCATCTTCACCGTCGTCGTCTACGCCACGGAGCAGAAGGAATCGAGCAGGGGTGCTCTAGGATCGCCACCCCCTTCATCGTCTTCACCTCCAGCCGCCGCACGTCGCCGTTAAATTCCGGCCGCCGTGAAGCCTCCCCGAGCGCGCCACTGACTCCGTTGAGTTCACGGTGAGATTATGGTTCTCCCGAACTACTCCATCGTCCCCCTCCTCAACTCTAGCCGGATCCGAACGCAGGAGCACCTCGCCGCCGGGATGCTCATCGTCGTGCAGCCTTGAACCCTAGAACCCCAAGGCCATGTCTAACTTGCTCCCTGTGCTCCTCTGCTTCGATTGCAACCACGATTGTTTCAAATGGCTCTTCACAGCTAGTTCCACCTCGGGCCAGTAGCTCCGCCGCCGCTAGGGCTCGTCGCCGACGACGATGCCGTGCCCCCCAGGCCTTGTTCTTGGTCCAGTTCGAAGCGCGATGCTCAGGGCTCCAAAATGGTGGTCTTGGCGCATCAAGAGGACCACGGGAACGCCGGCACCAGTGGACGCCGCCGCGCGGGATGGTCACCGGCGGCTAACCGCCGGCGGCCCGATTAGTTTAGGGGGCTAACCCTTGTTTAGTTAGGCCTTGGGCCACTAACAGGTGGGGCCAGCCCCCTCTAAACCAATTTAAGTTTTAATTTAAACCGGGTTTAACCCCACTGTGGCTGACAGGTGGGGTCCCCTAGTCAGTTTGACTGGTCAGCCCCCCCTGCTGACGCAATAAATCAAAAAGAATTAAAATAATCAGAGAAATTCTAGAAAATGCAATAAACTTTGGAAATTCATAATTAATTCATCCTAACTCCAAATATAGCAAATAATATGTCTAAAATTATCAGAAAAATACAAGGATTATGAATATGTAATTTTTTTTCATGTTTGACCATTTTAAAATGGGTGAACAGTAGCAAACATGCATATGGATCCTTTTCAAATTCAATTTTGGGGTGATTTTGCAAATGATTTTGCAACACCCTTAATTCCAATGGTTTCATCCACACATCAGAAACATTACTTCAACTATACAACATCACGTCATGATCCACAAATTCAAATGAACTTTCATGCATTCAAATGCATTTGAAATTCATCGATAAATCAAATGGAGTTTGAATTTGCATTTCAAATGCAATATACTCCTTTTAAATGGAATGCTCAACACATCAGTACCTTGAACATCACCATTACAATCTTATTCATGTGATTGTACATTGTACATTATGTTGATCCTATGATTGTCATGTCGCTGATAGAAGTGGATTCGGAGCTCGAGATCACCCCCTTCGTTGAAGACTCCATTATCAAAACCTCGTCAGCAAGGCAAGCAAACCCCATTGATCATGTCGATAAAATCCCACTTCCCTCTCATGTCTCGCTTATGCATTGTTTAGGATGATCACCATGATAACGTTTCTATCGCATAGTTGAACCCATATCCTTTGCATGACCTATCATCTTGTCACAGTAGTAAGCAAACCACAATCCTAGCAGATGTAGGAGTTGGTTGATATCATGTGGCCCCTGCAATTGTTACTGCTTATTGCATGCTTAGTGGTACAATGAGGTTGCTTATGATGTGAGTCGGGATGTTGATAAACATGGTGTTGATGAAAGTGAAACGTGTTGGTGAATCTACCCTAATACAAGGTGAACGATGAGAGGCTGTGTAGGAGTACACAGTGGGTTGTCTCGTTGAACATCGCCCTAAGCCCGAGTTCTTGTGTAGTGATCCAAGAAGAAGAGTACAACCACACATTGGGCTCACTGACCCCTCTCATCCTAGTACCTCACCCCGTTCGAACCCCAAGAGTCGCAGTAGTTCGGAGTTCTGGTAGGGCTGTGGCACGGTCTGCGAAGTGGATGAACGGCTTTTCAAGACCGGCTTGGGACCCTGCACACATCATTTGAGGATGTACTGGAACCTCGGCCGGACTTCCATACGGATCCCCCTCAGATAGGCGACTCTCTGGACTAGAACGGAGCTGTGGGCGAAGTGTTGTGGTGGCATCCTCGCTGTCATCTCTTGAACGGTGACACGCAAAAGGCGGTAAATGATGACACGTGTGTGTAGCGGTACACCCCTGCAGGGTTAACAAAACTATTCGAATAGCCGCGTCCGCGGTTAAGAACTGCTTGGAGAGTTGTGCTCGAGTATTAGACAACTTGACCTGGATACTTCTAAAATACACCCAGATAAGCGTGAGTGCTATGGTGTGCTTCTCGTGGGGAAGTCGAGGAAGTAACCATAGTGGTGTAATTGGTTGAAGAGAAGTAGTGGACTCGTGTACGCTTCTTACCTCAAAGTCTGGTACTCGTAGTTCAGGACTAGCCAAGTCAAAGCTGGCACTTCTGCAAGTGAAACCCCACCTCCCTTTACCTTGATACATGTGCATGAGTAGTATAGCTCCTATGTAAGTCCTGCTGAGTACGATTTTGTACTCACGTTTGCTTAATCTATGTTTTAGATGAACCACCGACCCCGATGGTGGCTTATAACCGAAGCTCGAAGAATGAAGACTCAGACCAAGACCAAGCTAGTGTAGTCCCAGTCAGACGACTGGTTCCCTCGTGGAGGGCTTGTTTTTAGATAAGGCTTCTCTAAGACATTTGTTAAACTTGTCTGTACTCAGACCTACTTGCTTCCGCTTGTCTATTGTAATGTTGGATCACATGCTTGTGATCTCTGTGTGCACTCTGTAAGAGTTATTAATAAAGATATATACTTTGTAGAGAATTGCAATGATACCTGCTGTTCATACAAGGCATGTGTGTTGCGTGTATGTTTATAACATGCATGTATTTGTATGGGTTTTTGAGACCTTAGTTGGGATCTGGCTGGCGGTCTTTTATACACCAAGTGGCCCTTAGATGTGTGCAGCTTGGGGCATCGCGATGCGATTGTTCGAGACTCTGTCTCGTGCACACTTTGATGTATGATCGAGCCCGCCCTAGACCCTGACTAAGTGATCGAGCTGGAGTAAGTCTATGTAAGGGTTATAATACAATCGATAGTATGGTTGAGGCGACTTGTCTATGAGTATGGGAGTTCATCACCCATATCATTTAGACTTGTGTGCGGACGATGAGGACCCATTTCAGTTGATCATCCGGCCTGGATGGGATGCCCCTCACGTTCGATGCTTTCCGAGAACGTTCTGTTCTTGGCCTTGTCTTCTTAGACAAGTGGGTACGGTTCTCGGCTCTCCATATGATTGTGTTGTAGCGAGGCTTGCATACGCTAACCCCGGGTCCCGACAGACTTGGTATCAGAGCAGGACTGACTGTAGGATTATCAGCCTTGGCCGAAGTCGAGTCTAGCCTTCTATAGTTATATAGTTACTCTGGGTATATAAAGGAACAACGTAAGGCTTCATTTTTCTCCTTACCCTTATCGATCTGAGTTCTGAGTCAACCTCATCTTGTTCTACGGGAAGATAGGACTAGGCTCTTCTATGTCTATACTAGAACATCTCGTTGATTGCCTCCTTATAGCCGTAGGATGGTTGTGGTTGTCCAGAGTCTCCGTGTTTTGAGTTCCTTGAAGAAGTTCTGTCCAATTTCTTCGAGGTTGTTTCAATTTCCATCCCAGTGTAGCCGTTATGCTGCCGGATTTGTTCCGTGTTTCTTTGAATCATTGCCTTTGCATTATAGTCTTCTCCTTCTGAAATCATATCATTTTATCCTTGCCTCCATCGTACAACCTGTTCTGATTGTTGATTTTTATCACACAGGATGTCAGGTGGAACTCGTAGTGTTGTTCTTCGGAATCGAGACCGTGATTGGAATCGAAATGATGATGAACCTCCAACCCCGCCTTCTGCGGCGGAAATCATGATGGAAGCTGAGCGGAATAGACGTGATCAAACACGCCTTCTGGAGCTCATCGAGCAGAATACCGCCCACCATCGTAATGTGGTGGTCAGCATTCAGGACTTCATCCTCCTCAAGCCACCGGTATTTCGATGTTCTTCTGAGCCCCTTGAAGCTGATGATTGGCTCCGTTCCATCAAGCGTAAGCTTGACATAGCACATGTTGCTCCCGATGACCGAGTTGTTTTCGCGGTATACTTCTTGGAAGGTGCTGCTCTTCAGTGGTGGGAGAACTATGTTGCAATGCAGCCAGATGGTCACATAGTGACTTGGCAAGAGTTCTGTGTTGCCTGTCGAGGATACCACATTCTGGATGAGTTGATGGAGCGCAAGAAGGAAGAGTTCTGCAGTCTGAATCAAGGAGAGATGTCCGTTCATGAGTACGTGAGGGAATTCAAACGTCTTACTCGGTATGCCCAAGATGAGATCACCACCGATGCCAGAAAGCAGGCAAGGTTCCGCAAGGGACTCAGCCTCATCCTTCGTCATGATCTCAACCTCATCGAATTTGCCACCTTTGAGGATTTAGTCAACAGATCCTTCAGAGCTGAGCATGGCAATGAAGTTTTCGAGAAGTCTCGCAAGCATGCTCTTGATCTTGCCCCTTCTTCCAGTTCACGCCCTCAGAAGCGTATGATCTGGATTCCAAACAGTTTGATCCACTAAAACAACCCCCCGAGGCCATCACTTGTGCCGCCTCGTCCACCAGCTCCACCAAACAACCCAGCTCCCCGCACTATCTTTGGAGCCTGTTCCATATGTGGCCAGCCTGGTCACTATTCTCGTGAGTGCCCCGTCAATAAAAATGCTCCACCCCATGTCAAAGGAAACCCCAATGTTCGTGCCAAACCACCCCCGAAGGTTTCCACCGCTAAGCCTTCCACTTCCACAAGTCTTGGACGTGTGAACCAAATCTCAGCTGAGGAAACTGATAGTACTTCTGACGTTATTCTTGGTACGCTCCCAGTCAATTTTGTCACAGTAGTAAGCAAACCACATTCCTAGCTGAACCCATAAAATCCCATTTCCCTCTCAGTCTCGCTTATGCATGTTTAGGAGATCCCCTTGTATCGATTCTACCGCATAGTTGAACCCATATCCGATGCATGACCTATCATCTTGTCACAGTAGTAAGCAAACCACATTCCTAGCTGACATAGGAGTTGATTGATGTCATGTGGCCCCTGCAACTGTTACTTCTTATTGTATGCTTAGAGTTTACAATGAGGATGTTTTTTTTGTGAGTCGGGATGATAGTGAACATTGTGTTGATGAAAGTGAAACTGTGTTGGTGAATCTACCCTAATACAAGGTGAACGATGAGAGGCTGTGTAGGAGTACACAGTGGGTTGTCTCGTTGAACACCGCCTTAAGCCCGAGTTCTTGTGTGGTGATCCAAGACGAAGAGTACTACCACATGTTGAGCACATGGACCCCCGCTCAACCTACTAACTCACCCCTTCTCAGTTCAATGAGTCGCATTAGTTCGGAGTTCTGGTAGGTCTGTGGCACGGTATGGGAAGTGGAAGAATGGCTATTCAGACCGGCTTGGGACCCTGCACACATCTTCTGGGACCACATCGGTAAACCGGCCGGGTTAACGATGTGGATTCCAGCCCAGATAGGCGTCTCCATTGAATTTGAGTTGGCTGTGAGGTAAAAGTTGTGGAAATTATCCTCGCCGACACCCGCTTGAAGGGTGACGAGATCCCGGCGGTAACTGATGGTTTCATGTGTGTAGCAGTACACCCCTGCAGGGTTAATAAACTATTCGAATAGCCGCGTCCGCGGTAATGGACTACATGGAGAGCTGTGCTCGATTATTAGACAACTTGAACTGGATACTTCTAAAATTCGCAAGATAAGCGTGAGTGCTATGGTGTGCTCCTCGTGGGGAAGTAGAGGAAGTAACCATAGTGGTGTATTGGTTGGAGATGTAGTGGACTCGTGTACGCTTCTTACCTCAAGTCTGGTACTCGTAGTTCAGGACTAGCCAAGTCAAAGCTGGCACTTCTGCAATTGAACCCCACCTCCCTTTACCTTGATACATGTGCATGAGTAGTATAGCTCCTACGTAAGTCTTGCTGAGTACGACTTTGTACTCACGTTTTCTTATTCTATGTTTTAGATGAACCCACCGACCCCGATGGTGGCTTCTACCTGAAGCTCGAAGAATGAATACTCAGACCAAGACCAAGCTAGTGTAGTCCCAGTCAGACGACTGTTCCCTCGTGGAAGGGCTTGTTTATAGATAAGGCTTCTCTAAGCCATTTGTTAAACTTGTCTGTACTCAAACCTACTTTGCTTCCGCATGTTTGATGTAATGTTGGATCACAGACTTGTGGTCTCTGTGTGCACTATGTAAGAGTTATCAATAAAGTTGTATACTTTGTAGAGAATTGCAATGATACCTGTTGTTCATACAAGGCATGTGTGCTGCGTGTATGTTTATAACATGCATGTCTTTGTATGGGTTTTCGAGACCTTAGTTGTGATCTGGCTGGCGGTCTTTTATACACCAAGTGGCCCTTAGATGTGCGCAGCTTGGGGCATCACGATGCGATTGTTCGAAACTCTGTCTCGTGCACACTTTGATGTATGATCGAGCCCGCCCTAGACCCTGACTAAGTGATCGGGCTGAGTAAGTCTATGTAAGAGTTATGAGATAGCCGATAGTATGGTTGAGGCGACTTGTCTGTGAATATGGGAGTTCATCACCCATATCATTTAGACTTGTGTGCGGACGTTGAGGACCCATCTCAGTTGATCATCCGGCCTGGATGGGATGCCCCTCGCGTACGATGCTTTTCGAGAACGTTCTGTGCTTGGCCTTGTCTGCTTAGACAAGTGGGTACGGTTCTCGGCTCTCCATATGACTATGTCGTAGCGGGACTTGCATACGCTAACCCCGGGTACCGACAGACTTGGTATCAGAGCAGGACTGACTGTAGGATTATCAGCCTTGGCCGAAGTCAAGTCTAGCCTTCTATAGTTATATAGTTACTCTGGGTATATAAGGGAACAATGTAGGGCTTCTTTTTTCTCCTTACCCTCATCGATCTGAGTTCTGAGTCACCCTTATCTTTTCTACGGGATGATAGGACTAGGCTCATCTATGTCTTACTAGAACATCTCGTTGATTTCTTCCTTGTAGCCGTAGGACAGTTGTGGTTGTCCAGAGTCTCCGTGTTTTGAGTTCCTTGAAGAAGTTCTGCCCAATTTCTTCGAGGTTGTTTCATTTTGCATCCCAGTGTAGCCGTTATGCTTCCAGATTTGTTCCGTGTTTCTTTGAGTCATTGCCTTCGCATTATTATCTTTTCCTCCTAAATCATATCCTTTTATCCTTGCCTCCATCGTACAACCTATTCTGATTGTTGATTTTTATCACCCAGGATGTCAGGTGGAACTCGTAGTACTGTTCTTCGGAATCGAGACCGTGATCGGAATCGAAATGATGATGAACCTCCACCACCGCCTTCTGCGGCGGAAATCATGATGGAAGCTGAGCGGAATAGACGTGATCAAACACGCCTTCTGGAGCTCATCGAGCAGAATACCGCCCACCATCGTAATGTGGTGGTCAGCATTCAGGACTTCATCTTCGTCAAGCCACCGGTATTCCGATGTTCTTCTGAGCCCCTCGAAGCTGATGATTGGCTCCGTTCCATCGAGCGTAAGCTTGATACAGCACATGTTGCTCCCGATGACCGAGTTATTTTCGCGGTATACTTCCTGGAAGGTGCTGCTCTTCAATGGTGGGAGAACTATGTTGCTATACAGCCAGATGGTCACGTAGTGACTTGGCAGGAGTTCTGTGTTTCCTTTCGAGAGTACCACATTCTGGATGAGTTGATGGAGCGCAAGAAGGAAGAGTTCTGCAATCTAAATCAAGGAGATATGTCCATTCATGAGTATGTGAGGGAGTTCAACCGTCTTGCTCGTTATGCCCAAGATGAGATCACCACCGATGCCAGAAAGCAGGCAAGGTTCCGCAAGGGACTTAGCCCCATCCTTCGTCATGATCTCAACCTCCTTGAGTGTGCCACCTTTGAGGATTTAGTCAACAGATCCTTCAGAGCTGAGCATGGCAATGAAGTTTTTGAGAAGTCCCGCAAGCATGCTCTTGAGCTTGCCCCTTCTTCCAGTTCACGCCCTCAGAAGCGCATGATCTGGATTCCTAACAGTTTGATCCACCAAAACAACCCACCGAGGCCATCCCTTGTGCCGCCTCGTCCACCAGCTCCACCAAACAACCCAGCTCCCCGCACTATCTTTGGAGCCTGTTTCATATGTGGCCAGCCTGGTCACTATTCTCGTGAGTGCCCCGTCAATCAAAATGCTCCACCCCATGTCAAAGGAAACCCCAATGGTCGTGCCAAACCACCCCCGAAGGTTTCCACCGCTAAGCCTTCCACTTCCACAAGTCTTGGACGTGTGAACCAAATCTCAGCTGAGGAAACTGATAGTACTTCTGACGTCATTCTTGGTATGCTCCCAGTCAATTTTGTTCCCACTTCTGTCCTTTTCGATCCAGGAGCATCTCACTCATTCATGTCGGAGAGTTATGCACTTCGGCATGAGATATCCTTTGATGAAATGTTCACCCCAATGATTATTCAAACTCCTGGTTCCAAGTGGCAAACTAATAGAGTAAGCCATGGCAATCAAATTGCAATTGAGGGTTTAGTATTCCTTGCTTCACTCATAGCCCTCAAGTCTTCAGACATTGATGTCATCCTTGGTATGGCTTGGTTATCAAGACAACATGCTTTTCTTGATTGTAAAGCCAAGTCCGTTAGACTTACACACCCTTCAGGCCAGACAATAGATTACTCCTCACCAAGAACAAGAACCCAGGTGCATTCTTTGAATGTGCTTCCTCTTCCAGACCTTGAAGATGTTCCGGTGGTTCGTGACTTCCCGGATGTCTTTCTTGAAGAACTGTCGGGAATGCCACCCGACAGGTGTGTAGTGTTCATAGTGGATCTTATACCAGGCACAACCCCAATTTCCAGACGCCCATATAGAATGGCCCCACATGAGTTAGCTGAGCTAAAAACCCAACTTGATGCTTCGTTGGCAAAAGGCTTCATCCGCCCTAGCTCATCGCCATGGGGTTGCCCCGTTCTGTTCGTAACGAAGAAAGATGGAACAGAAAGGATGTGCATAGACTATCGCCCGCTAAATCTAGCAACGATAAAGAACAAGTACCCATTGCCCAGGATCAATGATCTTTATGATCAACTTGCAGGATCCTCTGTCTTCTCCAAGATGGATTTGAGATTAGGTTATCATCAAATCAAAATCCGAAACGAGGACATTCCCAAAACGGCTTTTACTACTCGTTATGGTCTTTACGAGTACACCGTCATGTCCTTTGGTTTAACCAATGCCCCCGCCACTTTCTCACGCATGATGAACTCGATCTTCATGAAGTATTTGGACCAGTTCGTCGTGGTTTACCTCGATGACATCCTTATATACTCGAAGAACGAAGAAGAACATGCCAAACACCTAAGGCTGGTATTGATGAAACTTAGAGAACATCGCCTGTATGCTAAATTCTCCAAGTGTGAATTTTGGCTACCAGAAGTGACCTACTTAGGCCACGTGATTTCTGCAAAAGGCATTGCTGTGAATCCCGAGAGAGTTCAGGCCGTCCTTGACTGGACTCCACCTGAATTGGTTAAGCAAGTTAGGAGTTTTCTTGGCCTAGCCAGCTATTATCGTCGCTTCGTCGAGAATTTTTCTAAAGTTGCAAAGCCTCTAACTGAACTCCTCAAGAAAGATAAGAAATTCTTATGGACTCCCAAGTGCGAGGAAAGCTTTCAAGAGCTAAAAAGAAGATTGACTTCTGCACCCGTACTTGCACCTCCAGACACCAAAAAGGATTTCGAAATCTATTGTGATGCATCACGGCAAGGGTTAGGATGCATACTTCTGCAAGATCGACATGTGGTAGCTTATGCTTCACGCCAGTTGCGGCCACATGAAGAGAACTATCCTACCCACGATCTTGAACTCGCTGCCGTAGTTCATGCCTTAACAACTTGGCGACATTACCTCCTTGGTAACCGTTGCGAGATCTATTCCGACCACCAAAGCCTCAAATACATTTTCACCCAGCCAGATCTTAATCTCAGGCAAAGATGCTGGATTGAGTTGATAAAAGATTACGACGTAGTAATTTCTTACACCCCAGGCAAAGCCAATGTCATGGCTGATGCACTAAGTCGTAAGTCGTACTGTAACAACCTCATGTTACAGCAGTATCAACCATTTCTTCATGAGGAATTTTGAAAGCTCAATCTTGAGATAGTTCCTCATGGCTATCTTTCTACCTTGGTGGAGAAACCAACTCTTGAGGATCAAATCATAGTTGCCCAAAGGCGTGCACGAGGTGTTCGCCGGATCAAAGAGAACATTGCTAGCGGAGTAGCTAAATGTTTCTTCACAGATAGCAAAGGAACGGTATTCTTTGAAAATCGTTTGGTAGTACCTAAGAATAGGGATCTAAGGCAACTCATCCTCAAAGAAGCCCATGACACACCCCTCTCAATTCATCCCGGTAGCACAAAAATGTACCGAGATCTACGCCAGAGATTTTGGTGGACTAGGATGAAGAGAGACATTGCTCAATTTGTTGCCGAATGTGATGTTTGTCGTCGCATTAAGGCAGAACATCAAAGACCTGCTGGCACACTTCAACCTTTGCCTATTCCAGAGTGGAAATGGGACAAAGTCGGTATGGACTTCATCACCGGCTTTCCAAAAACCCAGAAAGGAAATGATGCTATCTTCGTGGTCATTGACAGGCTTTCCAAAGTTGCTCACTTCCTTCCAGTTCGCGAGTCTATAACTGCTAGCCAGTTAGCGGACTTGTATGTCTCTAGAATTGCATACATTCATGGTGTTCCTTTGGAAATCAATTCCGATCGTGGTAGCCTTTTCACCTCTAGATTTTGGGGAAGCTTCCAACGTGCTATGGGAACTCATCTCTCCTTTAGTACAGCTTTCCATCCTCAGTCTAGTGGTCAAGTCGAAAGGGTTAATCAAATCTTGGAAGACATGCTCAGAGCTTGTGTTATCTCTTTCGGAATGAATTGGGAGAAATCTCTTCCATTCGCCGAATTTGCTTATAACAACAGTTTTCAATCTAGTCTGAACATGGCTCCTTTTGAACTCCTATATGGACGACGATGTCGAACACCCCTTAACTGGTCAGAAACCGGTGAAAGACAATTCTTTGGACCGGACTTGATCAAGGAAGCAGAAGAGCAAGTTCGCATTGTTCGTGATCAATTGAAAGCCGCACAGTCTCGTCAGAAAAGCTACTATGATCGTCATCATAGGCAAGAAAGCTACAATCTGGATGAGAAGGCTTACCTCCGGGTTACTCCTCTGAAGGGAACCCAAAGATTCGGTATCAAAGGCAAGTTGGCCCCATGTTACATCGGACCTTTCCGCATTATTGCCAAACGTGGAGAAGTTGCCTACCAACTTGAACTACCCCCGCATCTTTCCCGAGTACATGATGTATACCATGTGTCACAACTCAGGCGTTGCTTCAAGGACCCCATCCGCGAAGTCGACCATGAAACGCTCGATCTCCAAGATGACCTTTCTTATCGAGAATACACTGTTCGTGTTCTTGAGTGGGGGCGAGTTGTCACAACCCCAAGTTAGGTATGTGCTAGGATCAAGTGCTACTTTGCATCATGTGAAAAATTCAAAAGAAAAATCAAAATTGGGGAAAAGAAAAGCCCTGAGAAATTAAATCAAATGGCCAGATAAAATTCTTTTTCCAAAAATCATTTGAACATTTGGAAAATTCCTATAAATGGTGCTGATCATTTTAAAAATGGTTTGGGAGCAATCCCATGCTCATGGAATTTTCTAATATTCAAACAGTGCCTTGGAATTAATAAAATAACCCTATTTGAGTTAAGATTCAAATTATTTGAATTTTAAAAATGTTGAAACTTTATCAGTGGCTAGTCTATTTTATTATGAGGCCATATAAAAATTTTCAGCATTTATAAAAATGCCTAGCTATTTTTATTAGCTAGGTCAAACATATTACAGAAAATATAAAAAGAAAAAGAGAGAAGAAAAGGGAAAAGGAACAGCCCCTGGCTTCGGCCCAACTCAAGCCTGTCTGGCCCAGCACCACGGCCCAGCCCACCTCGCCGTTTGTCCTCTTCCTCAACCAGCTCGGTGGCGAGCTGGGAGAGCCCGGCGACGCCGCCGTGGCCGCCAGGAGGCTTCTAGGCCTCCACCTTCCCTCTGCCTGCGCCACGAGATCGCCCAGGAGCTCCTACCTCCTTCCCCTCACTCGTTGCTCTCTCTCTCGCTCTCCTCTCGTTGTTTTCCTCGCCGCCAGAAAAGACCGAGCGCTCCACCGGAGCAAGCCACCGCCCAGCCGTAGCCAGTGACCTCCTCGGGCCCCTCCGTGATGTCCATCGTCTTCACCGTCGTCGTCTACGCCAAGGAGTAGAAGGAATCGATCAGGGGTGCTCTAGGATCGCCACCCCCTTCATCGTCTTCACCTCCAGCCGCCGCACGTCGTCGTTAAATTCCGGCCGCCGTGAAGCCTCCCCGAGCGCGCCACTGACTCCGTTGAGTTCACGGTGAGATTATGGTTCTCCCGAACTACTCCATCGTCCCCCTCCTCAACTCTAGCCGGATCCGCCATGAACGCAGGAGCACCTCGCCGCCGGGATGCTCGTCGTCGTGCAGCCTTGAACCCTAGAACCCCGAGGCCATGTCTAACTTGCTCCCTGTGCTCCTCTGCTTCGATTGCAACCACGATTGTTTCAAATGGCTTTTCACAGCTAGTTCCACCTCGGGCCAGTAGCTCCGCCACCGCTAGGGCTCGTCGCCGACGACGATGCCGTGCCCCCCAGGCCTTGTTCTTGGTCCAGTTCTGTGGGCACCCCGGACTATATGTCCGAAGCGACCAGCTGTGTATACAGTCATGCTCCCATGATCAGTTCACATGACACACAACTCGACATGGATATCATAGTCTCAATGTTCATACAATACCGAATACAAGTCATACATTAATAAAGTCTTACATTGCCTCATCGGGCTCAAATAGCAGCGGAAAAGCAACAAAGGTAGGGGCGACACAATCCACAGGGTAGATCAGAGCATAACACGTCCTAGTATTCGCCGGTAGCATCGTCGTCATATACCTGCTCCTCCAAGCCTGGCCGATGGAATAACCAGGGACAAAGCCGTGAGTACATACAAAGTACTCGCAAACCACCTAAAGAAAGAAACAAAGTTTTGTACAAGAAAAAAAAATGGGATGGCTATATGGTGGAGTTTCTCATAGGGTTTCCTATCTACTCAACATTATTATTAAGTTGGCAAAGTTTTAAACTTGGCAAATTTTATTTCCCACATTTCATTTGGATAAGTCAAGTCCAACCCTTTTTCAACTATAACAACACCATCATCGCGAACCATAAACTCAGTACCGGCTTTCTCATCTATTCCCCACAATGTGTGGCCTCACTAGCTGTCCATGACCGTGGACTCCGGCTACTCGAATAGATTTACACTCTGCAGAGGTTGTACACTTTACCCACCACATTCGATACATCCGCCGTGTGTCCCCACGGATTGTCATACTTCAGTATGCGGGTCTCGGATAATCGACCTTAGTTTTCCCCTTGTCTGCCCTAGTACAGGTGAATCCACCCCCTGCGTACTGCAGGGACTTTCCGTGTGACAGGACATGTTCCTCTTGGACCCAAGCCTGCACCGTAGTCGAAGAGTACCAAGGTTCCTTCCGACACTAAGCCTAGCGAATTTCACCCATCGACTTCGAGGGCTATCGGATTCGTGGAATCACGCATCCATGTGTAGTTATAGGACCCCCGTACTAAGACAAACAAGCTTCCAACTAGCCCTGTCCCATACCAGAGTATAGTGGTTGTACTGTAATGCTAGATTATTGGCGGCACATATAGAGAGTCCCTCCAGACTTTGTCCATGTCCGACGATGTTCCACAATCCCGGCTATACCACCTTCTTAGGTGAATGCCGTACCAAGTAGGATGGAGTATGACTTTCCAAGTTGTTATGTAATACTAAGCACTAGAGCTGAGTGATGGTCTCGGCAGAATGCCGGGATCATCGGGGTTCTACTTAGTTTTTTTTCCCAATTAGGTAGGCTATGGGGTGGTGTGGAGTTTCTATAATACAACTATTATAATCCCAAACCATATGACTTTAATACTAGCATGATACAATATAAATGATACCATGAAAGTAAAAATGGGTAATGCGGAGTTTGAGTTTTGACGGTGGCTTGCCTTCCTCGACGATGTACCCTGGATCGGCTTCCTCGGTGGCAAGGGAGGAGTCTTCACCTGCAACGTACGGCGTATCGTCTACACGTTGCGGAAGAAACAGATTTACCATCACAATCGGGCCAAACAAACAAAGCACACATCACTCAACTTTACTATCAAACAACTAGTAATTTAAGAGTATCAATTGTATTAGCAATGAAATACTAAATCAATCAGTCCAAGTTAAATATCAAAACAGGGTATTGGAATAAATTTAATAGGATTACCAAAATAAGATTTTATTAAGTAATTCTTAACTAGAGTTATGTTAAGTGATTTACTAACAACTTATTAACTTGTTTAATTCCATAACCAAGTTCAAAGCAATAACATTCTGAACACATGCTAGTTTAATATTAAATTAACAACCAAAATAGTACTAACATAAGTTACAAAGGGAATAACTAGCAATAGTATTAATAATAATAATAATAATAAAGGTCACAAATTTATTTAGTCCAAAAAAAAAATTCTAAACACATAGAAAAATCAAGAATAATCACAGGAGTAAATAAAAATCAACATTACATTTTTAGGGTTTACAGAGAATTGATTAAAACTATTACTAGATGCTAAAAAGCAAAATTAACTAGTTTAAACTAAATCAATTAATTTGACACTGCATAAAAATTATTCTAAGTATACAGAAAAATAAAACAGAATTTTCTAAACCACACAAAATTTATTTCACATTTTTCTAAGCTATGGTTATTTGTCTAGAATTATTTTAGTGCTGCAGTTTTTTTAAAAAAAGAAAAAAGTTATAGCCGGCCCATGGCTACTGGACGCACCGGGCACAGTTTTTTTTTTAAACGAAGGGGTACGGGGGCCTCCTGGCCGTTCGATCAAGTCTGATCGGACGGCCAGGGGCCGTCTTCTAGCTCGGGCCGGCTGGGAGCTCGGGAGGGAGCTCCCATGGCGCCAGGGGGCAGCCTGGCCTCGTCGGCGGCCCTCCGGCGGCCGGCGGACGGTGGAGAGCGGCGGCGGGGGTAGAGGGGAGGCTGGGGGTTCCATTTTTGCGTTAAAAGGGCGCATGCAACGTGGTAAAACAGCGGCGCTAGCGACGGACATTTTTGGGCTCGAGCGGCTCACCGGGGTCGTTCCGGCGACGGAGGGCGGCGTGGAGGGGCGGCGGGCGTGCAGGACGGCGGGGGCGACTCGTTTTTGGCGTCTGGGCGGTCCGTGGAGGTCGCGGTGGTCGTCGGCGTGGAGGTAGACGAACGGGAGGCGGCTCCTCCGGGATCCCTCCTCGGCGGCGGCTCCTCCGACGGCGGGGCTCCGGCGTGGGTCGCGGGAGTGGAGAGGCTCACCGGCCTCTCCCTCCTCTCCTCTTCTTCCTCCTCCCTCCTCCTCCTTCCTCCTTTCCTCCTTCCCTCTTTCTTCCTCCTCTTCTGTTCTCTTCTTCTGCTACCGATCAGTGGGGGGGTGGAGCTGGGTTGTGGGATGAGTGGGGTGAGGAGGGGCTCTGGGGTGGGTTTTATAGCTGGGTGGAAGGGGGGGTGCGGGAGCGGGAGAGGGAGGCGAGCGAGCGCGGCCTCCTCGCCTACTAGGGAGCCGAGGCGGTGGCGAGGGCATGCGTCACCGGGGGGGCCTGGGGTTGACGTCAGCAGAGGGGGGGTACGGGGGAGGCTAGGGTAGTTTTTTTTAAGGTTCCTTAATACACAAATTCAAGCTAATAAAACAATGCACCCCAAGTGTTTGTGAAAATGCCTAAACAAAAATTCTATATAAAAAAAATCTGTGTATTGTGGGTGGATCATGGTCATGCATGAATTTTTATTAGATCTCCAATATGTTAATCGGATTTTAAATGATCTTTGTTTTAGTTTTCTTTATCGTGCGAAAAGGTAGTGCCTTAGGGCTTTATGGTGATCAAAAATCATTACTAGCATGATTTTTACCACGCAAGAATAATAAGGTTTTTATACCAAAACAACAAAAGAAAACGGGATGCAAAACCATCTATTAGTGAGAGAGTGCGATAGTGGTACGTGATGTGACGGTCTTAATTTATGCATACTAGGGTATTAGTGTGGCCGTGCTTATGATCATGACGAGATGATCAACAAGACCGGGTGGAAATCCTATACTATTCACACGAGTACATTGACCACAAACGACAACCACCCAAGTTTTAGCATGATCAACACTAAGCACACACAGTGAAACATAGATTCAACATCACAACACTTACAACCATGCAAAGTTTTTTGTTAGCCCTAAATTATAGCATTCTAATAAAGGAACTACAAAAGTTGGGATGTGACAGACCTTCCCCCCTTAAAAAGAATCTCGTCCCCGAGATTCACAAGCTAGTGAAGAGATGCGGGAACTCGCGCTTGAGGTAGTCCTCTCGTTCCCAGGTGGCTTCCTCCTCTGTGTGGTTTGTCCACTGAACCTTGTGGAACTTGATCTCGCGCTTTCGGGTGACTCGGGTGGCTTCTTCCAGGATACGAAGGGGTGTCTCGCGGTACGTGAGATCCTGGTTGATGTCCACCGTGCGATGATCGATGTTCTTGAAAGCATCAGGCTTGTCCGGCACCTCCAGACATTTCCGGAGCTGCGAGACGTGGAAGACATCGTGCACATCGGATAACTCTGCTGGCAGCCTCAACTGATAGGAAACTTGGCCTCGCCTGGCTATCACCTCAAACGGTCCGATGTATCGGGGTGCTAGCTTTCCCTTTACATGGAATCGCTGCATTCCTTTCAATGGGGTGACTAGGAGATATAAAAAATCTCCAACTTCAAAAGTCACCTCTCAACGCTTGGGGTCGGCATAACTCTTCTGACGAGACTGAGCGGTCTTGAGACGCTCACGAATCAACTGGACCTGTTCCTCAGCCTCTTTCAGAACATCGGGTCCGAAAATCTTCCCTTCTCCGGTCTGAGACCAGTTCAGGGGTGTGCGACACTTCCTCCCATACAGAGCTTCAAATGGTGCCATCTACAAACTCGACTGGTAGCTGTTGTTGTAGGAGAATTCTGCATAGGGCAAGCAGTCCTCCCACTTGGAACCGTAGGCTAGAGCACATGCGCGGAGCATATCCTCTAGTATCTGGTTCACTCGCTCAGTCTGGCCTCCAGTCTGCGGGTGATAGGCTGTGCTGAACGCAAGCTTCGTGCCTAGTGCCTCCTGAACTTGTTTCCAGAACCTCGAGGTAAACTGGGTACCTCGGTCTGACACAATTTCCTTCGGAACTCCGTGCAGGCATACGATCCTTGACATGTACAATTCTGCCAGCTGGTCTCCTCGATAAGTGGTTCGTACTGGGATGAAGTGCGCTACCTTGGTGAGTCGGTCGACTATGACCCAGATAGAGTAATGTCCTTTGCTCGACCTCGGTAGACCTGTGATGAAGTCCATGCCTATTTGTTCCCACTTCCATTCAGGAACTCGGAGTGGTTGCAGCAATCCTGCAGGTCTCTGATGCTCTACTTTCACTCTCTGGCAGATGTCACACTTGGCGACATACAAGGCAATTTCACGCTTCATACCGTGCCACCAGAACAAGTCCTTCAGGTCTTGATACATTTTAGTCCCTCCAGGGTGGATGGAGTAAGGTGTATCGTGAGCTTCCTTCAGGATAGTGAGCTTCAACTCGTTCATGTCGGGCACACACAATCGACCCTCGAACCAAAGAACTCCGTTATCATCTGTCATGAACTTCGGGGCCTTGCCGAGGGGCATCTTCTTCTTGATTCCCTCGATACTATCGTGTCCCTTCTGTGCCTCCTTGATCTGATCAAATAGAGTCGGAGTCAGCTCGAGGTGAGCCAGAAAACCGGGTGTAACAAGCTCCAAACCCAGCTTCTCGAACTCCTCGTGCAGAGCTGGCTGCGTCTCCCTGATCATTGCATTAAGTGTGCAGGGCTTGCGGCTGAGGGCATCTGCTACCACGTTGGCCTTGCCGGGATGGTAGTGAATCTCGAGATTGTAGTCTTTGATCAACTCGATCCATCTCCTCTGCCTCATGTTCAACTCCTTCTGTGAGAAAATGTACTTCAGGCTCTTATGGTCTGTGTAGATGTCACAACGGTGACCCATCAGGTAATGTCTCCATCTCTTGAGAGCAAGCACAACAGCGGCTAGCTCCAAGTCATGCGTGGGGTAGTTCAACTCGTGCGGCTTCAACTGCCGTGACAGGTACTCAATCACCTTGCCCACTTGCATAAGAACACAACCCAAACCAATCTTTGATGCATCGCAGTACACATCAAAGCTCTTGGTCAGGTCAGGCATCGTCAACACTGGGGCGGATACCAACCTCCTCTTCAACTCCTGGAAACTGGCTTCACACTTTTCCGTCCACACAAACTTCTGGTCCTTCTTTAGCAGCTGGGTCATGGGTCGGGCGATGCTGGAGAAGCCTTCCACGAACTTGCGGTAGTATCCAGCTAGTCCGAGGAATCCTCTAACTTCAGTCTGAGTGGTCGGAGCTGTCCAGTCTATGACGGACTGAATCTTGGCGGGGTCGACAGATATGCCTCCTTCCGACAATACATGTCCCAAAAATCCGACTTCTTTGAGCCAGAACTCGCACTTGCTGAACTTGGCGTACAACTGGTGCTCACGCAAAGTCTCGAGGACTAAGCGCAAATGATCTGCGTGCTCTTCTTCGGTCTTGGAATATATAAGGATGTCGTCAATGAACACCACCACAAACTTGTCGAGGTACTTCATGAAGATCTTGTTCATGAGATTCATGAAATAGGCCGGGGCATTGGTAAGTCCGAAAGACATGACAGTGTATTCGAACAAACCATAGCGGGTCGTGAAAGCTGTCTTGGGGATGTCCGACTCGCGAACCTTCAACTGGTGATATCCGGTCCTTAGATCGATCTTGGAGAAGACTCGGGCTCCGTTCAGCTGATCAAACAGATCCTCGATCTTGGGGAGCGGATACTTGTTCTTGATGGTAACTTCGTTCAGCTTACGGTAGTCCACACACATGCGTATGGTGTTGTCTCTCTTGTCCACAAAGAGAACTGGCGAACCCCAGGGTGAAGCACTGGGTCGAATCAGTCCCTTCTGGAGCATATCATTCAACTGCTTCTTCAACTCAACCAGTTCTTCAGCATTCATCCGGTAGGGTCTCTGTGCAATAGGGGCTGTGCCAGGCACTAACTCAATGATAAACTCGATATCCCGATCAGGCGGCATACCGGGTAGCTCTTCCGGAAAGACGTCCGGGAATTCACACGCAACCTTCACCTCTTCAAGTGGTGGCACCGAGACACTCTGATGACAGAAGGCTCGGGCATTCTCTTCCTTGTCGGTGTACTCTATCTGAACTCCATCGGCACTTGTGAGGCTGACTGTCCTCTTAGTGCAATCTATTCGGCCTTGATATCTGGACAACCAATTCATGCCAAGTACCACATCTATACCTTCTGTCCCTAACACGATCAGGTCAGCGGGGAACTCAACTCCATGAATTTCTATGGGAACTCCGGAACAAGCTAAACTGGCTCGGGTTTTGGATCCGGGTATTTGGACTATCATGGGCCTCCTCATTTCACTAGGTGACAACTTATTTCTATCCACACATGTCTTCGTAACAAATGAGTGTGATGCACCAGAATCAAACAATACTTGAGCAGATACTGAATTAACTGGAAACGTACCCAAGATAACGTCTGCTGCCTCCAGGGCTTCCTCGGCTTGCACATGGTTCAGACGTCCCTTGGCGGTGTTGGGCGCACCGCGCTGGGCATTGTTGCGGCCAGGGTTCCCTCTGGCTGGTGCTGGAGCATTGGGGCGTGGGGCAGCATTCGCCTTATTGGTGCAGGTAATGGCGTAGTGACCCTTCTGGCCACACTTGAAGCAGATCACGTCTGATGCAGGGTCGTGGGGAACTCCGCCTGCTGGGCGCGGAGCTCCACCAGGGCGAGCAGGAGCATTGGGGCGTGGCGCTGGGTAAGGGGCCCTCTGAGGCTGGGGTGCTGGCCTTGGTGGCGGTGCAGGACGCAGTCGGGGATTGCTGGATCCACCCTGCTGCATCATGCGGCGCTTGCGGTTCTCAGAGGCCGTCTTGAGCTTGCCCTCCATCATGATAGCAGCGTCGGCAAGAGACTCAAGATCGGGGAACTGCATAGCCACCAGGACAACCTGCAGCTCATCGTGCAATCCATCCAGGAAACGGTCCTTTCGCTTCTCCTCGGTGTCCACCTCCTCCGGGGCATACCTCGACAGCTGAGTGAAGCGGTCAAGATATCCAACCACAGTCATGCCTCCTTGCTTGAGGTGGCGGAACTCATCCTTCATTCTCCGGATCAGTGCAGTCGGGATGTGCGCCTTCTTGAACTTCTCGGAGAACTCCGCCCAGGTGAGTACTTGCCCCGCAGGAAGACGGGCACGCACTCCTTCCCACCAGCTCCTTGCGGTGCCGGTGAGATAGTGGGTGGCATACAGGACCTTCTCGTTGTTGCCAACAGCGGCGACAGCGAGATTGTTCTCCATGGTGCGGAGCCAATCCTCAGCATCCAAAGGCTCCTTCGTCTGCGAGAACACGGGCGGGTTGGTGTTCTGGAAATCTCGGAGCCGAGACTTGGGCTCCTCATTCCCACCAGCTCCTCCGCCTCCTTGGTTGGCATTGGTGGCGGCCTGGACTAGCTGCTGGAGTGCAGCCATGTTTGCCTGGCGCTCGTCACGAGCGGCCTGGCGCTCCTCCATCAGCAGTCGCAGAAGCTGCGCCATGTTTGGGTCGGGTGGTGGCGGTGGCGCGTCACCGGATCCACTTGGGTTGCCGCGGGAGCTTCTCGGCATCCTGAGGTTGGTGCGCAAGATAAGAGGGAATTCAGTCTACAAGAGGGTAAGTTCCTAACAATCTGGTTATCACACACAGGCAAGACTTATAAAATAGGTAATAATCATGCAACTAGCAATCACCACATGGCAGCATAACGATAGCATAAGTCTCAAACATAAACAAGTCTTACAGGTAACCAACCACATATGCAACGTCTAACACCAATCTCCAAAAGGGCATCCTACAACTAACGACACCTAGAGCTCATCCTCCTCGCGATCATCGATGAAGTCCTCATCATCAGAGTCCGGAACCTCCTCGTACTCCTCATCTATCCAGTCCTCATCATCACTGATATGAGCGTTCTCACCCTTCTGGATGTCCTCGCCATCATCCAATGCATCGATCTTCTCCTCCAAGTCGTCGCACTTACGCTTCAGGCTCCTGTTCTTCTTCTTCAGCATCTTGTTCCTCTCCTCCAGACTGGCGACCTTGTCCTGCAGCTCCTTGATAATCTTTTCCCTAGTCTCCAGCTCGATGGGGGCGACGGGGGCGGGACCATCAGTCTGGAGGGTGTAGTCATGCTTAACCCGGACCTCATCCAGCTGAGCCTGAGTCAGAGCCAGGTGTGTCTCTAGAGCAAACAGGTGGTCCCTCAGAACCGGGTGAAGTACACCAGGAGTGGGATCTCCCTCACTATCGCGCATCCCGTAGTGACGGAACCGCGTGGTACCCAGCTCGTACTGGTGAAACCTCACCAGGCGAGCAATCGCCTCCTGACAAGCTCGGCCCAGGCCCTCCTCCCAGGTACGAGCGTACACTGTGAAGCTGATAGGATCCGACCGTGGAGTCACCTCCGAACCTCGGAGCTCACACCGCACAATCAGGCGAAGCTCGGTGTCCTCCCCATTGGTGATCTAGAAAGCCCTGAACTCCGCAGCTGGGCGGTGAACGAGCGCTAGCAGATCCATCAGATCCTGAGCAAAGGGCGTCTTCCCAGCCTGAGTCAGCTGGAGGTGGTGCACAGGAACTCCAGCCATCTACAAGTTTTAAGAGTTTACGTTAGATGACAAGTGTGCAAGATTTTAACATAGTAAAACATTTAATAGGTTACTATAGAGGGGATAAGAGAGGTAAGCATTCTATCCTATGCATTTGACCATCTCTTTAGTTTAGAAAATAGTTTTTGATTTCCCTCCATCCTATCTACCGACCAACCTAACTAGGCTGCTATGGTCTGAACAGAGGCTCTGATACCAAGTCTGTGGGCACCCCGGACTATATGTCCGAAGCGACCAGCTGTGTATACAGTCATGCTCCCATGATCAGTTCGCATGACACACAACTCGACATGGATATCATAGTCTCAATGTTCATACAATACCGAATACAATTCATACATTAATAAAGTCTTACATTGCCTCATCGGGCTCAAATAGCAGCGGAAAAGCAACAAAGGTAGGGGCGACACAATCCACAGGGTAGATCAGAGCATAACACGTCCTAGTATTCGCCGGTAGCATCGTCGTCATATACCTGCTCCTCCAAGCCTGGCCGATGGAATAACCAGGGACAAAGCCGTGAGTACATACAAAGTACTCGCAAACCACCTAAAGAAAGAAACAAAGTTTTGTACAAGAAAAAAAAATGGGATGGCTATATGGTGGAGTTTCTCATAGGGTTTCCTATCTACTCAACATTATTATTAAGTTGGCAAAGTTTTAAACTTGGCAAATTTTATTTCCCACATTTCATTTGGATAAGTCAAGTCCAACCCTTTTTCAACTATAACAACACCATCATCGCGAACCATAAACTCAGTACCGGCTTTCTCATCTATTCCCCACAATGTGTGGCCTCACTAGCTGTCCATGACCGTGGACTCCGGCTACTCGAATAGATTTACACTCTGCAGAGGTTGTACACTTTACCCACCACATTCGATACATCCGCCGTGTGTCCCCACGGATCTTCATACTTCAGTATGCGGGTCTCGGATAATCGACCTTAGTTTTCCCCTTGTCTGCCCTAGTATAGGTGAATCCACCCCTTGCGTACTGCAGGGACTTTCCGTGTGACAGGACATGTTCCTCTTGGACCCAAGCCTGCACCGTAGTCGAAGAGTACCAAGGTTCCTTCCGACACTAATCCTAGCGAATTTCACCCATCGACTTCGAGGGCTATCGGATTCGTGGAATCACGCATCCATGTGTAGTTATAGGACCCCCGTACTAAGACAAACAAGCTTCCAACTAGCCCTGTCCCATACCAGAGTATAGTGGTTGTACTGTAATGCTAGATTATTGGCGGCACAAATAGAGAGTCCCTCCAGACTTTGTACATGTCCGACGATGTTCCACAATCCCGGCTATACCACCTTCTTAGGTGAATGCCGTACCAAGTAGGATGGAGTATGACTTTCCAAGTTGTTATGTAATACTAAGCACTAGAGCTGAGTGATGGTCTCGGCAGAATGCCGGGATCATCGGGGTTCTACTTAGTTTTTTTTTCCCAATTAGGTAGGCTATGGGGTGGTGTGGAGTTTCTATAATACAACTATTATAATCCCAAACCATATGACTTTAATACTAGCATGGTACAATATAAATGATACCAAGAAAGTAAAAATGGGTAATGCGGAGTTTGAGTTTTGACGGTGGCTTGCCTTCCTCGACGATGTACCCTGGATCGGCTTCCTCGGTGGCAAGGGAGGAGTCTTCACCTCCAACGTACGGCGTATCGTCTACACGTTGCGGAAGAAACAGATTTACCATCACAATCGGGCCAAACAAACAAAGCACACATCACTCAACTTTACTATCAAACAACTAGTAATTTAAGAGTATCAATTGTATTAGCAATGAAATACTAAATCAATCACTCCAAGTTAAATATCAAAACAGGGTATTGGAATAAATTTAATAGGATTACCAAAATAAGATTTTATTAAGTAATTCTTAACTAGAGTTATGTTAAGTGATTTACTAACAACTTATTAACTTCTTTAATTCCATAATCAAGTTCAAAGCAATAACATTCTGAACACATGCTAGTTTAATATTAAATTAACAACCAAAATAGTACTAACATAAGTTACAAAGGGAATAACTAGCAATAGTATTAATAATAATAATAATAATAATAAAGGTCACAAATTTATTTAGTCCAAAAAAAAATTCTAAACACACAGAAAAATCAAGAATAATCACAGGAGTAAATAAAAATCAACATTACATTTTTAGGGTTTACAGAGAATTGATTAAAACTATTACTAGATGCTAAAAAGCACAATTAACTAGTTTAAACTAAATCGATTAATTTGACACTGCATAAAAATTATTCTAAGTATACAGAAAAATAAAACACAATTTTCTAAACCACACAAAATTTATTTCACATTTTTCTGAGCTATGGTTATTTGTCTAGAATTATTTTAGTGCTGCAGTTTTTTTTAAAAAGAAAAAAGTTACAACCGGCCCATGGCTACTGGACGCACCGGGCACAGTTTTTTTTTTTAACGGGCCGAGCCCAGCACGGGGCGCTGCTGTGTTTTTTTTTTTTTAAACGAAGGGGTACAGGGCCCTCCTGGCCGTTAGATCAAGTCTGATCGGACGGCCAAGGGCCGTCTTCTAGCTCGGGCCAGCTGGGAGCTCGGGAGGGAGCTCCCATGGCGCCAGGGGGCAGCCTGGCCTCGCCGGCGGCCCTCTGGCGGCCGGCGGCCGGTGGCGAGCGGCGGCGGGGGTAGAGGGGAGGCTGGGGGTTCCATTTTTGCGTTAAAAGGGCGCATGCAACGTGGTAAAACAGTGGCGCTAGCGACGGACATTTTTTGGCTCGAGCGGCTCACCGGGGTCGTTCCGGCGACGGCGTGCGGCGTGGAGGGCGGCGGGCGTGCAGGACGGCGGGGGCGAATCGTTTTTGGCGTCTGGGCGGTCCGTGGAGGTCGCGGTGGTCGTCGGCGTGGAGGTAGACGAACGGGAGGCGGCTCCTCCGGGATCCCTCCTCGGCGGCGGCTCCTCCAACGGCGGGGCTCCAGCGTGGGTCGCGGGAGTGGAGAGGCTCGCCGGCCTCTCCCTCCTCTCCTCTTCTTCCTCCTCCCTCCTCCTCCTTCCTCCTTTCCTCCTTCCCTCTTTCTTCCTCCTCTTCTGTTCTCTTCTTCTGCTACCGATCAGTGGGGGGGGTGGAGCTGGGTTGTGGGATGAGTGGGGTGAGGAGGGGCTCTGGGGTGGGTTTTATAGCTGGGTGGAAGGGGGGGTGCGGGAGCGGGAGAGGGAGGCGAGCGAGCGCGGCCTCCTCGCCTACTGGGGAGCCGAGGCGGTGGCGAGGGCATGCGTCACCGGGGGGGCCTGGGGTTGACGTCAGCAGAGGGGGGGGTACGGGGGAGGCTAGGGTAGTTTTTTTTTAAGGTTCCTTAATACACAAATTCAAGCTAATAAAACAATGCACCCCAAGTGTTTGTGAAAATGCCTAAACAAAAATTCTATATAAAAAAAATCTGTGTATTGTGGGTGGATCATGGTCATGCATGAATTTTTATTAGATCTCCAATATGTTAATCGGATTTTAAATGATCTTTGTTTTAGTTTTCTTTATCGTGCGAAAAGGTAGTGCCTTAGGGCTTTATGGTGATCAAAAATCATTACTAGCATGATTTTTACCACGCAAGAATAATAAGGTTTTTATACCAAAACAACAAAAGAAAACGGGATGCAAAACCATCTATTAGTGAGAGAGTGCGATAGTGGTACGTGATGTGACGGTCTTAATTTATGCATACTAGGGTATTAGTGTGGCCGTGCTTATGATCATGCCGAGATGATCAACAAGACCGGGTGGAAATCCTATGCTATTCACACGAGTACACTGACCACAAATGACAACCACCCAAGTTTTAGCATGATCAACACTAAGCACACACAGTGAAACATAGATTCAACATCACAACACTTACAACCATGCAAAGTTTTTTGTTAGCCCTAAATTAGAGCATTCTAATAAAGGAACTACAAAAGCTGGGATGTGACAAGTTCGAAGCGCGATGCTCAGGGCTCCAAAATGGTGGTCTTGGCGCATCAAGAGGACCACGGGAACGCCGCCACCAGTGGACGCCGCCGCGCGGGATGGTCACCGGCGGCTAACCGCCGGCGGCCCGATTAGTTTAGGGGGCTAACCCCTGTTTAGTTAGGCCTTGGGCCACTGACTGGTGGGGCCAGCCCCCTCTAAACCAATTTAAGTTTTAATTTAAACCGGGTTTAACCCCACTGTGGCTGACAGGTGGGGTCCCCTAGTCAGTTTGACTGGTCAGCCCCCCCTGCTGACGCAATAAATCAAAAAGAATTAAAATAATCAGAGAAATTCCAGAAAATGCAATAAACTTTGGAAATTCATAATTAATTCATCCTAACTCCAAATATTGCAAATAATATGTCTAAAATTATCAGAAAAATACAACGATTATGAATAAGTAATTTGTTTTCATGTTTGACCATTTTAAAATGGGTGAACAGTAGCAAACATGCATATGGATCCTTTTCAAATTCAATTTTGGAGTGATTTTGCAAATGATTTTGCAACACCCTTAATTCCAATGGTTTCATCCACACATCAGAAACATTACTTCAACTATACAACATCACTTCATGATCCACAAATTCAAATGAACTTTCATGCATTCAAATGCATTTGAAATTCATCGATAAATCAAATGGAGTTTGAATTTTCATTTCAAATGCAATATACTCCTTTTAAATGGAATGCTCAACACATCAGTACCTTGAACATCACCATTACAATCTTATTCATGTGATTGTGCATTGTACATTATGTTGATCCTATGATTGTCATGTTGCTGATAGAAGTGGATTCGGAGCTCGAGATCACCCCCTTCGTTGAAGACTCCATTATCGAAACCTCGTCAGCAAGGCCAGAAAACCCCATTGATCATGTCGATAAAATCCCACTTCCCTCTCATGTCTCGCTTATGCATTGTTTAGGATGATCACCATGATAACGTTTCTATCGCATAGTTGAACCCATATCCTTTGCATGACCTATCATCTTGTCACAGTAGTAAGCAAACCACAATCCTAGCAGATGTAGGAGTTGGTTGATATCATGTGGCCCCTGCAATTGTTACTGCTTATTGCATGCTTAGTGGTACAATGAGGTTGCTTATGATGTGAGTCGGGATGTTGATAAACATGGTGTTGATGAAAGTGAAACGTGTTGGTGAATCTACCCTAATACAAGGTGAACGATGAGAGGCTGTGTAGGAGTACACAGTGGGTTGTCTCGTTGAACATCGCCCTAAGCCCGAGTTCTTGTGTAGTGATCCAAGAAGAAGAGTACAACCACACATTGGGCTCACTGGCCCCTCTCATCCTAGTACCTCACCCCGTTCGAACCCCAAGAGTCGCAGTAGTTCGGATTTCTGGTAGGGCTGTGGCACAGTCTGCGAAGTGGATGAACGGCTTTTCAAGACCGGCTTGGGACCCTGCACACATCGTTTGAGGATGTACTGGAACCTCGGCCGGACTTCCATCCGGATCCCCCTCAGATAGGCGACTCTCTGGACTAGAACGGAGCTGTGGGCGAAGTGTTGCGGTGGCATCCTCGCTGTCATCTCTTGAACGGTGACACGCAAAAGGCGGTAAATGATGACACGTGTGTGTAGCGGTACACCCCTGCAGGGTTAACAAAACTATTCGAATAGCCGCGTCCGCGGTTAAGGACTGCTTGGAGAGCTGTGCTCGATTATTAGACAACTTGAACTGGATACTTCTAAAATACACCCAGATAAGCGTGAGTGCTATGGTGTGCTTCTCGTGGGGAAGTCGAGGAAGTAACCATAGTGGTGTAATTGGTTGAAGAGAAGTAGTGGACTCGTGTACGCTTCATACCTCAAAGTCTGGTACTCGTAGTTCAGGACTAGCCAAGTCAAAGCTGGCACTTCTGCAAGTGAAACCCCACCTCCCTTTACCTTGATACATGTGCATGAGTAGTATAGCTCCTATGTAAGTCTTGCTGAGTACGATTTTGTACTCACGTTTGCTTAATCTATGTTTTAGATGAACCACCGACCCCGATGGTGGCTTATAACCGAAGCTCAAAGAATGAAGACTCAGACCAAGACCAAGCTAGTGTAGTCCCAGTCAGACAACTGGTTCCCTCGTGGAGGGCTTGTTTTTAGATAAGGCTTCTCTAAGACATTTGTTAAACTTGTCTGTACTCAGACCTACTTGCTTCCGCTTGTCTGTTGTAATGTTGGATCACATGCTTGTGATCTCTGTGTGCACTCTATAAGAGTTATTAATAAAGATATATACTTTGTAGAGAATTGCAATGATACCTGCTGTTCATACAAGGCATGTGTGTTGCGTGTATGTTTATAACATGCATGTCTTTGTATGGGTTTTCGAGACCTTAGTTGTGATCTGGCTGGCGGTCTTTTATACACCAAGTGGCCCTTAGATGTGCGCAGCTTGGGGCATCGCGATGCGATTGTTCGAGACTCTGTCTCGTGCACACTTTGATGTATGATCGAGCCCGCCCTAGACCCCGACTAAGTGATCGGGCTGGAGTAAGTCTATGTAAGGGTTATAATACAATCGATAGTATGGTTGAGGCGACTTGTCTATGAGTATGGGAGTTCATCACCCATATCATTTAGACTTGTGTGCGGACGATGAGGACCCATTTCAGTTGATCATCCGGCCTGGATGGGATGCCCCTCACGTTCAATGCTTTCCGAGAACGTTCTGTGCTTGGCCTTGTCCGCTTAGACAAGTGGGTACGGTTCTCGGCTCTCCATATGATTGTGTTGTAGCGAGGCTTGCATACCTAACCCCGGGTCCCGACAATTCGGAGAGACGCGGAATCTGCGCCGTTGGATCGGATTTGACAGTTATGTCAGACCCCACCCCTATAAATACGGATCCACCCCCACCGGCATAGACCTCGCATTCCCTCGACTTCATCTCTCCACTCCCGAGCTCTCGCGCGCCGCCGTGTTGTTCGTCGCCGTCGATTCCCTCGCCGCTTTGTTGCCGGAAGGAAGTCGCCGGAGACCTCCCATCGACAAGGATCTTCAGCCTCGCCGCCGTACATCACCAAGATAGGGTATGCACGGATCTGGACTCGATTCCGGTCTTTTCTGTTCATCGAGCCCCAGATTTGTTCTTGATTTTCTTTTATTTGTTTTAGGTCTGTTTGATCCGTTCAGATTGTTGAACTTTGGGAAATCTGTTGCTTAAGTTCTCTGTCGATTTCCCATCTGATCTAGGTAAGAAATCCCTCGGATTCTCTCACTTAGGCAAATCCCACAGATGCATATCGATATATTTAGTCCTGTGCACTTCTTTCATACAAGTTCTTCGTTAGATTTGCACCAGATGAAAATCTAGCCTAGCACTTCCATGAAAACCTGCTTCAAGACAAATTCCTCGATATGTTTACTGCGTTCAAAATGTTTTTCCTCGAAAATGGCTGGTACTTGTTCACAACTTTCCTATATTCCCTCGTACCTACCTATTTCGCGGGAAAATTTCTGAGAACGAAGGAAATTTCAGAGAACCCAAGCGTGTTGGAGGTCGTACAAGAATCACCAACAACTCTGAAGGTCTGTCAGAGGAATTAATTATCGAGAAGAATTTGAGAACACCTGAAGGTTCAGAAGATGATCGTACGAGCGAAAAAAGACTGCAAGAGATTCGAAGGCTTCAAGCGCTTCGATGGTATGAATACAATTCACTTATCCCTCATTGGGAGAAATTGTTTGCACTGAAAAATCCCTGGTCTGATGTCAAGTCACTAAGGCCCAAATGGACGAAGGCAAATAGACCACTTCCTATGGCCGATGCTCACCCATCTGCTCTAAAAACTCCTGAAGATTGCAAAGAGCTAGTTGCTGCTCGAGCTGAACGAGTGAAAAAGAGGAAGGAAGCTAAAGCCAGAAAGGAGGCTGCTGCTGCTGAGGGCACCGAGGATGTTGGTCCAAGCACCACATAGAAGGCTGGCAAGAAATTTGCCAAGCGAAAGAAAAAGGAAGTTATTGTTTCTCCACCTGAGGCAACTTCTGACGAAGAAGAATCCCATTCTGATGGTCAAGACCCTGGCACAGAGGTAGATGTCAAAGACATTGCTCTGAAGAAGAAACCAAGCAATAGAGGCGTCAGGATCCATGAGCCAGCTTCTAAGGCTCCTCGAGCAAAAATTGATATGACCAATTTGGTTACTGATCCACCAATTTCCTCTGCTCCCCCCGTGCAAACTCGCAGACAAAAACCTTCGGTCAGGTTGAAGGGAAAGCAAGCCCAAGTGGTTGAAGATGATGAGACCCTGGTCCAGCGAAAGGAACAGCTGGCCAGGCAACAAGAACTTGAAGCAAAAGACATGGAAAAGTCTAAACTTTTTAACTTCCACAGTCAACCCGAGCATAAAAAGGCCCAGGTTGCTCAACAGTTGGGCATCCTGCATCTGGTGAACGAGAGATACAGACGCCAGATTGAAGGAGGTATTGTCCCCAATGCTCCGAAGGAAAAGGTTGTGGCCCCAAGTGCCACCGAGAAAGTAGTGGCTCCCACAGTCATGAAGGATAAGGAAGCAGCCGCTAGTGCTGCGAAGAAAAATGCTGAGGCCACTAGTGCCTCGAAGGAAAAAGTTGCGGCCCCCAGTGCCGTAACAAAACCAGTTGCTGCTACCAAGGCCACCAACGAGGCCGAAAGGAAAGCCAAAGAGGCTAGGCAGAAGGCTCAGGCTGCTCTAGTCCCTCGAGCTGCCCCTGCTCCTGCCCCTGTTGCACCAGTTGTGTCCGGCCCTCATGCCGATGAAGAAAGCTCCAACGAAGGAGATTATGCTGCAAATGTTGCATGGGATGCAGTGCAGATTTCCAACGTTCTTTGGCGTATGGCCACCACACCGAGAAAAGTAACTACTGAGGATGATGTTCCTCCGGAGATACAAGAACGGATTGCTCGCTACATAATTCGTTGGGAAGAATATCTTACCCAGGATCGGAAGGATAAAGAGAAAGAGAAATTCTATACCAAGAAGCTTCGAGAAGAAACTGAGGACCCTGTGTCTCGACAGTTTTTCAAGACCAAGCTTGCAACACTTGTTGACTCCAGAAGGACACGGAAAGAAAACATCTCTGCTGTCAATGAAAAGGTTCGACAGATAGTTTCTGCTATGTGCAAGGAGCACAATGAAGCCCTCAACAAGAGACAATCTCGAAAGAGAAAGTCTGCTGCCCCAACCTCTGCGCGTGGGATGCCAGAGATCGAGAAAAATGCTAAGAAGCAAAAGTCTGCCGAGGTCGTTGCTGAAACAGCGCGACAGGAAACTGCACCACCCCCCGCCAAGAAACTCACTCCACCACCTCGCAAAACAACTCCACCACCTCGCCAAGCCACCCCTCCACCTCGACAACAAACTCCTCCCCCTTGACAACCATCACCACCAAAAGCTTCGTCGCCACCACCCAACCCACCATCACCACCACACGTCATTCCATCGTCCACCCCAGCCATCGATCCCCAGACTCAAATTGTGACCAAGCAACCTGCTCAGATCAAGCAAGAACGTCATGCCCCAATTCCATCCGCGCAGAAGGCTTATTCCTCTGCACAGACTCTGAACTAAGGGGAAGAAGATGATGTTGATATAACAACGGTTTCATCTCGTCAAGATGCTGCCGAAGGACAAAGTTCTGGCGATGCCAGTTCGAGTGAAAGTTCTTCCTCCTCCTCTTCAAACTCTTCGAACGAAGAGATGATTAATTATTTTGCACAACTGAATGAAGACATGGAGGCTATGGAAACTGCTGAGGCCGAGAAACATGCCAATGCCGACGAAGGAGATGTAGTCGAAGAGTAGGCCGAGGAAAATGCTCCTGCAGCCATCCCAGCTCAGGACATCGTAAATGTTCCATCTTCAATTCCTCGCCCTACTGAGTCAATGCTTCAAATGCCAGATAATGAAGCTGAGGTATTTCCAGTTGATGAGCTGCTACACTCTGCGCATCTGAGAGAAATGATCCCTTTGTTCCGCCCCGATGTTCGTCGATGAGGCCCTATCTTCAAGAGGCGGGAACACAAGCCATTTTTCTTCGGGACCAATCCCTACGAGAAGCCCAGAAATGCATATTCTCTTCGGTTTTGGACCCAGGAGCAAGCCATCTATTATACTCGTGTGTTGTACAACAAGGCTAGAGTTTTCCAACATCAGTACCTTCACATGCCTTCGGTGTATGCCACTTCATGTTTCAAGAATGTTGCCGAAACAATTGATGGTCTGCATGCACATAGAATGTTTTCTCTCGATTGTGGCTACAATCCCGAGCTCATCAAGCAGTTTTATGCCACATTGTATGTCACTGGTGATCCTGAGAATTCGAAGACGTGGAAATTTGATTATATGATTCAAGGCCAAGTATTCCATATGACTGTCGATCAATTTCTGGCCATCATCAATTTACCTCGGTTCGAAGGATTACCACACAAGATTCATGATCTGCCTGCCCCAACTCCTGCTGAATTTTCTACGCTCATGAATCCAGATGTCGTAGGAGATCTCTACCCTGCTGAGCTGAATCCAAGGCATCTAGTTTTTGAAGCAAAGTCATGGTTCTATATTATTTTTAAGACTTTGATGCCAATGCTCGATGTGCACGGTGATTTTCCAATTCCCCACGATATGCAACTTGCTCTGTTGAAGTTAGTCCATGGTCATCTTTTCGATTTGGAAGACTACTTCATTCGCACGTTGGTGTCTTGTGCTGATGATCACAATTCTCACAAGCCATATGCACCATGGATGATGGCGATCTGCAATTACTCTCAGGACGTGCCATTCCCCGTATCAATTCTCCCCAAGATTTTTACTCCACCAGGAAGGGAAGTCTTGCAGATTATTACTCGCCCAACGACCAGTTTGCAGAGCACACCGGCATCCGCGCCCATATGACTGAGCGGAATATTCGCTCGAAATTTATCAAGCCAGTGCATCACATGGAGGTATCTCTTCGGTCCCATCAAATGCTTCAACATCATATTGACCAGGATTTCCTTCAGAAGCAGAAGATGATGGATGAAATCAACCATCTACGCAACATTGCCATGAACAATAATCAGATGATGCATGAATGCCTTCGTCGCGATTGGAAAGGGTTGCGCCAATTCAATTCCCTCGGTCAACCTCAGCGCTGCGGCTTCGAATAATATCCTCCTCATCTGAATAGGAACTGGACTAATGATGATTGTGTCGATCGACCAGATTTCAATATTCCTTTGCTGCCGAAGAACAGGGACGTGCTCAGTGTTGATGACTATTATCACATCACGGTGAACACCATTTCCTCCGACTCCGACCAAGATGAAGCACCTCGACGTCAAGCGAGAGTTTACTCTCCATTCCCTTGAAGCCCCAGGACCCCGCCGGAATCGCAACTGGAATCTTCTGGAGATCACCATTCCTTCAGAACGAAGATTACTCCACCAGGCGGTCGCCCCATCCGAAGTCCTTCAACGCTTGCGGAATCTTCTCGACGTCGCCAGCGCCGCTCAGGCGAGTAGGGATTTCTTACGACCCTATTCTCTCGACTTTTTGTACGTTGTGACAAAAAGGGGGAGATGTAGTGGCATCGAAGAAGTTAGTTTGCCATCGGGGTTAAGGGTTTTGCTTTTTCGATCGTCGAACTTTTGAACTTTTGGAGTTTCTGAGTAGTTTCAACAAACATTCGATTCATATTCGATATGGTTGTAACTAACTCTAAGTAGGTCTATGAACTGCCACTTTTATCGTAAGATATCTATCTGCTGCTTGCGATACTTAACCTTTTGCAGGAAATTATCTTTCATATAAGTTCACAGGTCATTCGAGGAGATTGCATACTTCTTATTCAATAATTATTTGGACTGCAATCTTGCTCGCTAAGATTATTGATGTTTTTCCCTCGACTCAACTACTGTCAAATATGCACTTCAATGGAAATTCAGATCTTCCATGCATACATCAAGGGGGAGTATTTCATCGATCTTAGCACCGGTTTTTCATCGAAAACTCAAAACTTTCAAATTATTTATCGATGCCTGTTTTGTCAACAATCGTCCAAAAAGGGGGAGATTGTAAGAGCAAGTTTTCCCCCAAAGGTTTTGGACATTGTTGGACAAAGCAGAAGTGGAACTAATATTGTTTTCGAGTATAAATAGATACTTAGGTTCCGAAAGAATGGAGTTTGCAAGGAGAAGGTCGAAGGACAACTCACTGCAGGGAAGCTGCATTCAACTACGGAAACCTTTGAAGGAAGACGACCCCTAAAAATGTCGTTGAAGAAGAAGACACTCTCGAGTAAAAGCGCAACGAGGAGAAAGCTGAAGCTGGTCGAAGACTTAGTTTTCTTACTAGTTTCTCTTTATTTTCTTGAGCCGTAGGAAAAACCGCACTATCAAGAGGGGTTTGCTAGTTGAGATCTTTGTCGAAGTGAATTTTCTCTGCTCAACCTAAACCCACAAAAGCATACCGAGAGAAATCTTACTGTGTCAAGTGAATAGCTTGAAGGCAAAGTCATCGCACTTCGTGCCTTCGAGAGAGAACTCGTTCGGTAAGTCAGCTTACTTGTTCCTCAAGTAAAGTTGCACAGTGATTGGAATCTGACCGTTGTGGACACGCGTCAAGCGGTCGCATCTGGTCACTTCAGTCATTTTACCCATCGGGATCGCCACCTATAAATACCCCGCACCTACCCGCCATTTCGGGTTGGCTGCTCCACTGAAGATTCTAAGACAGAAGTACTATGAGCATCCCAAGAGAGATTCATCGAGAGAAAACCAAAACCCAAGTCTGAACTGAGTTGAGCAATTCACAAAGACTTAGATTGATATTAGTCGATCTTTTTATCTTGGAGAACTGCAAGTCTCCTAGACAGTTAGGCGTCGCCTTTCAAGCAGTCGAAGAGAAATTGTCGCTGCTGAAGGAAGTTTTTAAAGGTCTCGGAGATGTCCTGAATCATCTACCACGAGTGAAAACTGGACAAGCTCGAGGAGATTGTTGCAGTGGAGAATAGGACGGAGAGAGTTTTGCTCCAGGTGTTCAATCACGAGTCCCTCCAACCAGACGTAGCACTTTGCAGAGTGTGAAATGGTTTACCAAACATCATCGTGTCAGGCTCGTTTTCCTTCTGGCATTTACATTAAGTATTTACTCGTTGCATGTTTGCCTTCGATGTTTTCCTTCGCTCCAAATCCTTTCGAGCGATGCATGTATTTCGATACTTTATTTCCTTCGAGATGCATGTAGTCCTTCGCAGTTTGCATGAATTCCTTCTAAGTTCCATTGAATTTTTAGAAGTGATCATTCACCCCCTCCCCCTCTGATCATTCTTGAGCTTTCAATGTTCAAGGAAAATACAAATAACTCATGAATGCATAAGGAGATAACATCATAACATGATTCCCTCTAGGGCATATCTCCAACAGTCTCCCACTTGCACTAGATTCAATCAGTTAGGCATCTAAGGCCCATGTCTCTTACGTGCAACTCATGCTTCGGCATCGGGAGAGGCTTCGTCAAAGGATCATCAACGTTTTCATCTGTGTGTCCTTTGCATACATTTATATTACCATCATCTATGAATTATCGTATGAGATGATAACGCCTTTCTATGTGCTTGGATTTCTGGTGATGCCTTGGCTCCCTGGCCTGTGCGATGGCACCACTATTATCACAATAGAGGTCCAACGGGTTTGCCGAGTCTGGAACCACATCAAGTAGGGTAATGAAATCCCTTATCCAAACACATTCCTTTGAAGCTTCAGAAGCTGCAAGGTACTCGGTCTCTATTGCAGAATCAGCTACCGTCTCTTTCTTGGAACTCTTCCAGCTCACTGCACCTCCGTTCAGAATGAACACATAACCAGATTGCGAACGAAAGTCATCCTTGTCGGTTTGGAAACTAGCATCCGTGTAACCCTTTACAACGAGCTCATCCTCACGTCCATAAACTAGGAACATATCCTTAGTCCTTTTCAGTTACTTTAGGATGCTCTTAACTGCTGTCCAGTGGCTCTCGCCTGGATTAGCTTGGTATCTGCTCGTAGCGCTTAGAGCATAGGAAACATCTGGACGAGTACATACCATAGCATACATGATAGACCCGATCGCCGAAGAATACGGAATCTTATCCATGCGTCTTTCCTCATCAGGAGTCGATGGACCCTGAGTCTTGCTTAGATGAATGCCATGTGACGCAGGCAAGAACCCTTTCTTAGCCTCATACATGTTGAACCTTTTCAACACCTTGTCAATATACGTACACTGGCTTAATCCATTAAGCCTCCTTGATCTATCTCTATAGATCTTGATTCCCAAAATGTAAGCTGCTTCTCCCGAGTCCTTCATTGCAAAACTATTTTTCAATGAGTCCTTGACAGCTTCAAGCATTGGAATGTCATTCCCAATCAGTAATATGTCATCCACATATAAGATTAGAAATACGATTGAGCTCCCACTAAACTTATTGAACACACAAGGTTCCTTTTCGTTCTCGATGAAGCCAAACGATTTGACAACCTCTTTAAAACGAATATTCCAACTCCGAGATGCTTGCTTCAATCCATAAATGGAATTCTGAACTTTGCATACCTTATTAGCATTCTCTGGATCGACAAAACGTCCTCTTCTAGATTTCCATTAAGGAAAGATGTTTTGACATCCATCTGTCATATCTCATAATCGAAATAGGCAGCTATAGCTAGAGTAATCCGAACTGATTTAAGCATCGCTACAGGCGAGAAGGTCTCGTTGTAGTCAATTCCTTGAACTTGTCAAAACCCCTTCGCGACAAGTCGAGCTTTATGGATTTGAACATTTCCATCCATATCAGTTTTCTTCTTAAAGATCCATTTGCACTCAATGGTTCTTGCACCATTTGGCAAATCAACCAAGTTCCAAACTTGATTGTCATCCATGGACTTTAACTCGGATCTCATGGACTCAAGCCATAACTCAGAATCTGGATCCACCATCGCTTCCGCATATGTCAAACGCTCATAGTTGTCCAACAACAATACATTGCTTGCATTACGCAGCCTTTCTGACCTTCGTGGTGCGGGTGCTACTTCAACCACGGGTTCACTGACTGGCTCTGCCATAATGGCATCACTTGTCGTGTCTTCCCCGAGTGGTTTATCTCGAACCTCTTCGAGTTGCACCGTCCTCCCACTAGCCTTCCTAGTGAGAAACTCTTTCTCAAGGAAGGTACCATGTCGAGCGACAAACACTTTGCCCTCTTGTCGGTTGTAGAAGTAATACCCTAAGGTTTCCCTTGGATATCCCACGAATATGCACTTATCCGATTTGGGAGCGAGCTTGTCCGACTGAAGTCGCTTGACAAACACTTCACAACCCCAAATCTTTAGAAAAGACAAACTGTGACGCTTCCCAGTCCATATCTCATATGGTGTCTTATCTACGGATTTAGATCGTACTCTGTTTAGTGTGAAAGCTGCAGTTTCTAGAGCATAACCCCAAAATGACAACGATAGATCTGACTGACTCATCATCGATCGAACCATGTCCAAAAAGGTGTGATTCCTCCGTTACGATGCACCATTTCTTTGCGGCGTTCCAGGAGGAGTGAGTTGTGGAACTATTGCACGACTCTTGAGATGATCATCAAACTCTTGACTTAGATATTCACCTCCTCGATCTGATCGTAGAAGTTTGATCGTCTTGCCGAGTTGATACTCTACTTCATTCTGAAACTCCTTGAACTTTTTAAAGGTTTCCGGCTTGTGCCTCATCAAGTAGATATATCCATATCTGCTCAAGTCGTCGGTGAAAGTCACGAAGTACTGGTAACCACCTCTAGTAGTCGTGCTCATTGGTCCACACACATCAGTATGTATGAGTTCCAACAAGTCGGATGCCCTCTTGCAACTCTTTGCAAAAGGTGTATTGGTCATCTTGACGAGTAGGCACGATTCACATGTGTCGAATGATTCAAAATCAAACGAATTTAAAAGTCCATCATCATGGGGCTTCTTCATGCGCTTTTCACTAATATGACCAAGCCGATAGTGCCAAAAGTAAGTTGTATTCAGATCGTTAGGTTTAAGCCTCTTGGCATTTATATTATAGACAGATTCACCTTCAAGATTCAAAATGAATAACCCATTCACAACGGGCGCCAAGCCATAAAACATCTTATTCAAATATATAGAACAACCATTGTCCTTAATAATGAATTCATAACCTTGTCTCATCAAACATTTGCATATCGCTGTTTTGCATATCTTTTCATTCTGCATCGTTTGGTAGGTCACGGAGCTCAATCGGAGTTCATATGACCAAGATATCGCCTCTGAACCGAACCTGCTCACAGATTTCTGGACAGCGCAGATCATATCTATGCCGTGTCATGATCCGTGTCCCGGATCAATCACCTAGTGATATCCGCGTGCCACAATAGGATTTACGGCTCACTGTCTATCCCAATGGCGGATAACCGACCTCTAGGGATAAGTTGTGGCACAACCTAAGTAGCTCGCGCCTCGGGACAGATCATGAAATCAAGAACCTCAAACATGCAAAACCAATATGATCTACCAACACAAGATCCGATCTACATATCTCCATATGAAATTCTATCACGAATTCAACACCACGCAGCAGAGGCTCTGATACCACTGTTGGGGCACGCGGTACGCTACGCTAGCGCGAAATTAAAATTTCTACCGCGCACAACCAAGATCACTGCTACTGGGGATGAACTACGTGATTAGGGTTTACCACTAGACGCGCAGTCACGGCAGCGGAAGGATAGTTGGCAATGCGCGTCGGCGGCTACTCCTCGAATCCCTCGAACCGATCCCTCGTAACGATCCCACGAACTGAGTCCCGCGATCCGATCCGGCGAACAGTTCGTCCAAGCGCCGCAGGTGCAGCGCCTCCAAGGGATGCGCACGTACAAGGAGGAGCGCCGGGCGGCGGACTGCTAGGTCCGGCGGGTCGGCCTGGAGGTGGAGTGGCGGCTAGGGTTGTGGTCTCTCCTGTACCCCTTCGGGGTTCTCCCTAGCCTTTATATAGGCGCCCGTGGAACGGCCTCAACCCTTGAGGCAATCCGGATCCTCCATCCATAATCCATTCGGCTCACATCCGAATGGGCTCCTTTCCCCTTGAGCGCGCGGCCCTATAGGTTCACGTACACATTGACACGTCCCGAATCACATCTGGTTCGATAGTCGGTAGTGGTTCCTAGCAGAATTTGCCGACTCCCATATATGCGTAAAGTCATAAGACGAACAATTATAAAGTGGCATATGCAACATTCCTTTGCCTCACGATATATGTTGTCAAGCTCAAGGCGAGTACTTTTCACCCTTGTGATAGCTTGACCTCTCTTCTCAAAACCGTGATATAGATTCCTGAACTGGATTAACACTTAACCCATGTCGCATGGCCATGCTTTCTGAATCTTATCACTCGAGAGGGCCCAGAGAATATCTCTCCAAAGTGGAGGGTCAAATCCCATCTTGATCAACCATGTCTCGCGGCATGTATCATGACTCACTCGTAAGCTACCTTTATAACTACCCAGTTACGGTATAGTGTTTGATAGTCCCTAAGTGATTCATTCCTCATCCCGAGAACATGCGAGGACCTCAGGTCTAGGTCATGGAATATACATTGTATTGAGACTAACAGATGACAGTATCTCGCTGCGTCTCAAAGTGGGTCTCTGTCCAACTCAGTGATCCCATCACTAAGTCCATACTATCGGTAGTATCTCCATTCTCATGACTTGTGAAACATAGTCATCAATCGAATCATATACTAGTCAAGGATATGTGTCCGGATAACCTTATCAACTAGGGACCATTAGAACAATCATCATAGAATATATAGTCTCACAAACAAGTCACATACTTATTGATACATATCAGTGATGATGTTCAAGGACAATACAAATAACTCATGAATACATAAGGAGATAACATCATAACATGATTGCCTCTAGGGCATATCTCCAACACTAACTGGCTGAGGACGCACCACGGCGACCCGGCGGTGCCTAACCTGAGCATTATCTATCAAAAGTCCCCCCATGGGCAATGCAAGAGTTGTACATGCTCAGATTCTCTCTATATAGCGAACCCCCACTGTTCATGAGAGCTCCCTTTCCAACCACGGTGCAAGCCACATGTCAAGAACAACAAAATTACCTTGGGGGTGCCGATGGGCCAACCCAACCCCAAGGCACTCCGAGTATTGCGCCGGCAGCAACCATTTGCATTTCCCTTTGGAATTTTCTAAATGTTTGAACATATTGCAGCAACGAAATAAAATCAAAAAATGACTGACTAGACTCATTTTATCTTATTTTTGCTTCTTGAGCTACACTTTTGCTTCGCGAAGAACTCGTGCTTGCGTATTCCCCCTCATGCATCGCGCGAGCGGGGGCTAGATGTGGATGACTATGCTTGTGGCTAATCCCAGCAGCTCCGAAAACCCAAGAGGATGAGCTCTATCTCATGACCCTACTCATGTGCACGACAGCTCGTGAAGGCCCTTGGTACCCGAGAAACCCAAAGTGATCGATCTCTGTCTCATGGGCTTCCCCCGTGCACGACACCTCACCAAGGTCATTGGTACCCAGAAAACCCAAAGCAATTGAGCGTTGTCTCCCGGGCATGCTCCCGTGTACGCCAACTCACCAAGGTACTTGGTACTAAAACTCCTCACACAACCCACGTGGATGAACGCTCAAGTGTGTGACATTTCCACCTACATAATTTCTCGTGGACGCATTTTCCATGCAGGAACACAATCTGGGGGCTTCGCGAACGATGTCCCTTGATGTCGCTTTGAGAGCGATGTCTCCCGAAGCCCCATGAACTTCCTTTAAGAGGATTCAGGTTCCCGGCGAGCGAAATTCGCACCAAGCCATCAGGTATGCAATAATAAAAGTTAAGCATCAGTTTTACACCCCCTCGGGGATAGCAGTTCATGACACAGATAAAGGGACACACACGTCCCGGAAGAATATTTGCCGACGTCATCACCGCGCTAGGCCTCATCACTATCGTTGACGACACCACAAATATCCTCTACCAACGCATCCGCGTGTGCCTTCACCTCCGAAGCCAGGCCTTCAAAGGTCTCAGGGGGAACCTTTGCATCTTGTGCATGGAGGTTAACTGTTGGGGCTAAGAGGCGGACGTTGGAGAAGATGTGTGTGCCCGCCTTGTCTAGGAACGAGCGGTTCTTCTCATCGATGACATCCTCCAGCGCCCCCGGCAACGCCTCCAACTCCTAGGTCACCTCCTGTAACACCTGCAAGCAACGGGACTCATCCACCTCCTCCCCGAGTTCAGGGACCATACCATCAAGCTCTATGAGGACTATGCGGGAATGAGCCAGAATGCCCGCAACTCTTGCGTATGCTTGAGGCGGAAAGCGGCCTCATCACGCTCCAGGTCCTCGCTCTGTTAGCGCCCGACCTCCAGGGCGACAAACTCTTCCTGGGCTTTCTCCTCACGAGCCCAGAGGGCGTCATCGCGCTTCAGGAACTCTTGCTCCCTAGAAGTGACTACTTCATCACAGTAAGCCTCTCCTACTTGTGAAGAGTCACCGCATATTTTAGAGCCTCGTGCCCCGCTCCTTAGTGGCCACTTTTTCGCAAAGGGTGGCTTCGTAAGTCACCATGCTTGTCAGCTTGTCGCTTGTTAGGGATACAACAAATGAGGTGTTGTCGGACAGAGCCGAAAGCCTCTCCCTGGCAACCCCAAACTGGAGTTGGTCCTCGCGCAGAGCAGATAAGGCCCCTTTGGGTTTAGCTTTGTTCCCACCCGAGGGGTCATCCCTATCTAGGGTCCCGACAATTGGGACGCCCCTCCCGCAGGGATCACAGACATCGCGGCTGCAGCTTCTGGACCCGGATTGGCCTCAGGCGTCCCGTATCCTTGGGTCTCAGGAGCGATGGGTTCCCGGGTTCTAAGCACCACGGCTATCAGTGGCTCAAGGGTCTCAGAGGCCAACTACCTTGCTTTCTTTGATGGGGCGGTGGACATGAGAACAACATTGTAAGAAAACTCGCCGCAGCAAAGGTAATGCACACCCACATTAGAGGAAAACAGGCTCACCAAGTCGAGGGGCGTCCAGGAACATTCTGAGGGTGTCCGTCGCCCAAGCCACCCTCGGGTGTCTCGGCCAGACCCTCTGTGGGCACCGCCCGAGCTCTCACTGCCGCATTCTTGGCGGACTGGGAGTCTTCTCCATGGATGTGTGTGACTTTGCCTTCTCACGTATATCAACATGTAGTAGGATCCATTGTACAGGTTCTTGCTGACCACAAATGGTCCTTCCCATGGAGAGGATACCTTGTGTGTTCCATCCTTTTTCTTTATGAAGCGGAGCACTAGATCACCTTCTTGGAAAGTCCGACTTCTGATATGACGGTTGTGATATTGTCATAGATCTTGTTGCTAGATAGCCGACTGAGCTGCTTCTAGTTCTCGTTTTTCATTGAGAACGTCTAGGGCGTCTTGCCGCGCTTTCTCATTGTCGGCTTCCACATAAGTTGTGACCCTTGGTGAGTCGTGACGGATGTCACTTGGGAGAATGGCTTCTGCTCCATAGACCAGGAGGAAGGGTGTGTAGCCTTTCGACCTGTTAGTAGTCGTCCTGATACTCCATAACACTGAGGGTAATTCTTCCTCCCAGCAACCCTGCGTTCTTTCCGAAGGGACAAAAGGTCGTGGTTTGATGCCTCGGAGCACCTCTTGGTTGGCTCTCTCGGCTTGTCCATTGGTCTGTGGGTGAGCCACCGACGCAAGGTCAAGTCGTATGTGCTCGTTCTGACAGAGTCGTTTCATAACCCCCTCTGATTGGTTACATCCATTATCAGTGTTGATACTGTGGGGGTAGACGAATCTGTATATTATCTTTTTCAAGAATTTTAATGTTGTGGTTGCGTCCAATTTGCTGACCGGCTCTGCCTCGACCCATTTGGTGAATTTATCGACTGCCACCAGCAGGTGTGTATTCTTGTTGGCTGACCTTTTAAAAGGTCCCAAAATATCAAGCCCCCACACTGCAAAGGGCCAATTGATAGGGATCTTCCTGAGTTCTTGAGCCATCACATGAGCTTGCTTTGCGTAACGCTGACATCCATCGCACTTCTTGACTATATCCTCTGCGTCTGCATGCACTGTGAGCTAGTAGAATCCATGTATATAGGCTTTATCCACGAGTGAACGAGAGCCGGCATGATGGCCACAATCTCCAGAGTGCATCTCATTGAGGATCTCTCTGCCTTCTTCTGGTGAGACGCATCTCTGAAAAACGTCTGCGAGGCTTCGTCGGTGTAACTCACCATTGATGAGTACAAAATATTTGCTCCTCCGGACAATTTGTCTGGCCAGTACCTCATATGTGGGTAGGATTCCCCGGGTCTTGTAATCCAAATAGGGCACAACCCATGAGGGCTGGCGTGTACTGCAGCCACCAAAGCCGGTTCTGGATCCGGCTCTGCTATGTCTTCTTCTGTTGGTATTTGCACAGACGGATTTGTTAGGACTTCCAGGAACACATTTGGTGGGACCGGCTTTCGCTGAGAGCCGTGCCGGGACAAAGCGTCTGTGGCTTCGTTTAGCTTGCGCTCCACATAATCCACCTGGTACCCAGCAAAGAAATCGCCTTGCCTTTCAACCTCTCGCCGATAAGCTACCATGGTGGCATCTTTGGAATTTCACTTTCCTGACACTTGTTGAGAAACAAGGTCAGAGTCGCCATAGCATTGAATCCGGCTTATGTTCATCTCACGAGCCAGCCGCAGCCCATGGAGTAGGGCCTCATATTCTGCTGCATTGTTGGTGCAAGTGAACTGTAGTTGCAAGACTTAGCAGAACTTCTCTCCTTTAGGTGAGGTAACGACCATGCCGGCTCCTGATCCCTGGAGCTGCCAACTCCCATCAAAGTGCATTGTCCAGTATTTGGTAATCGGCTTCTTTGGGGGTGCTTGGATTTATGTCCAGTCACTGATGAAGTGGACCAACGCCTGGGACTTGATGGTCGTGCGTGGTTCATACTTGATGTGCTAAGCCCCCAACTCTATAGCCCACTTTGCAATCCTTACCGTGGCTTCCTGGTTATGGATGATATCTGCAAGCGGTACCGAGCTGACTACAGTTATGGGGTGCTCTTGGAAATAGTGCTTGAGCTTCCGAATTTCCATGAATACACCAAGGACCAATTTCTTCCAGTGAGGGTAGCGTTGCTTCGACGAAGTCAAGACCTCACTAACATAATAGATTGGCCTTTGCAAGGGGTGATCTTTATCGGCTTCCATACGTTCAACCACAACCACAGCACTGAATGCCCGATTGTTGGATGAAATATAGAGTAGCATCGGCTCCTTTGGCTTAGGAGCCGCCAGGATTGGAGCCTGGGACAACTATTTTTTCAGCGACTCTAGCGATTGATCTGCCTCATCATCCCAGACGAATTTTTCCGACTTGCGTAAGAGCCGGTACAGGGGGATTGCCTTTTCTCCAAGTCATCTTATAAACTGACTCAGGGCAGCTTCACATCTTGTGAGTCGTTGGACTCCTTTTATTGAGGCTGGCTTTTGAAGGGCCATGATGGCATTGATCTTCTCCGGGTTCGCCTCAATGCCTCTCTCAGATACTATGTATCCGAGGAGTTTTCCTGCAGGGACCCCAAAGGTGCACTTGGCCGGCATTAACTTCATCTGGTACTTGCGCAGATTCTTGAAGGTTTCCTGGAGGTCACTAATGAGTGATTCGTCCAGCTGAGACTTGATAACTATGGCGTCTACGTAAGCGTGCACATTGCACCCAATTTTCTCCTTGAGGCAATTCTGCACTGTTCGCTGATATGTGGCTCCTGCAATCTTCAAGCCGAAAGGCATAGAAGTGTAACATATATCCCAAAAGGAGTGATGAAAGTTGTTTTCTCTTGGTCTTCAAGAGCCATCTTGATTTGGTGATAGCCAGAGGAGGCGTCAAGAAAACACAGGAGCTCACATCCCGTAGTAGAGTCTATGATCTGATCAATGCGAGGCAGTGCGAAGGGATACTTTGGGCAAGCCTTGTTTAAGTAGGTGTAGTCGATGCACATATGCCAAGTCCCGTTGTTTTTCAAAACGAGGACCGGGTAAGCGAGCCACTCTGGATAGTAAACTTCCATAATGAACCCGGCGGCAAGGAGCAGGGCTATCTCTTCCCCAATGGCATTCCTTCTTTCGTCATTGAAACAACGAAGGAATTGCTTGACCGGTTTCAGTTTTGGGTCAATATTTAGGTGGTGCTCAGTGAGTTCCCTCGTGACACCTGGCATGTCAGAAGGTTTCCATGCGAAAATGTCCCGATTCTCACGGAGGAACTCGATGAGTGTGCTTTCCTATTTATCAGATAACCCTGTCCCAATGATGAACTGTTGGGAAGCGTCACGAGGGACAAAGTCAAATTTCTTAGTGTCTTGAGCCGGTTGTAACTTGGGGTTTTTGTCAGGAGTCGGTTTCTTTAGGATGGTGGAATTTGATGAGTATACCTTCTCCTGGTATGTTGTCAAGTCCTCCTTGGCGCATGCTGAGTCAGCAAACTTGAAGTGTTGTTCATTGCACTCCGTGGCCCTGGTCCGACTCCCATCAACCATGATCGGCCCATTAGGACCCAGAATTTTTAGCTTTAGATAGACGTAACATGGCCGAGCCATGAACCTGACATAAGCCGGTCTGCCCAAGATGGCATGATATGGGCTCTCGAGTTTTACCACCTCGTAGGGTATGATCTCGGAGCGAAAAAATTTAGCCGTTCCAAAAGCTGTCTCCAGGTACATTTTGCCTATCGGACATGCCGACTTGCCTGGGACTATTCCGTGGAAAACAGTGTTGGAGGGTTGCAGCTATTTATGAGTCAATCCCATTCTGCGAAAGGTCTCGTAGTAAAGGATGTATATACTGCTTCCTCCGTCCATGAGCACTTTGTCAAGTGTGTAACACCCAATTTTTGGAGAAACTACCAGGTCCAGAGTGCCCGGGTTTTGTACCACTAGGGGGTGTTCATCCCTTGTCCAGGTGATTGGTTGTTCGGACCAATTAAGCCACCTGGGACAGGCCGGCTCTGTGACCACAATCCATGGCCGCTCTCTACGGTAGCTTCTTGTCTCTCCGACAGCTGCTGGTGGTGAAGACATGGTAGGTTGAGTGGTTTTGGAGCTGTTTTGGGTTTGCTTGGAATCCAGCAAGCCCTGACTGGTTTTGCTGCCCTCCTCCCCTGGATCCTTGGTGTTGAGGTGCTGTGTCGGCTCCCTGATGCCCAAAATCTTGGTTATGGTTGCTCTGGCCGGCTCCTCCACCTGATCCGGGGGGTCCCTAGCCTCCACGCCGTGCGAACTCTTTCATGAAGTTGCAATCTTCCCAGGTTTGATTGGTTGGACGGCCGGGTTTACTATGAGTTGGGCAAGGCCTCTTCATAGCTTCTTCAAAACTGCTTGGGGGTCGGAAACCTCATTCCGTCTTGCGGTTGTTGTTGCTCCCCTGCTTCTTCCTTTGGAAGCCGATGTTTGTGTTGGCGACCAAGTCGGAAGTAGTCTGATCAAGTCGACGCCTGGTGTATTGATTCTGGTTCTGAGATCCTTTGCCATTGTTCTTTTTATTCTGGGTAGCTTTATCCTCTTTAGGGTCAGCGTCCTTGGTTTTGTCAGACTCGACATACTTGATGACCGCATTCATGAGCTCTCCCATGTTACTGACCGTCCTCTTGAATCGGCCGAGTTTGTGTACTAACGGCTCAAATTTGTAGTTTCTTTCCAAGACAATCACTGTTGTATGAGCAGTGATGGTGTCCGAGGAGTGAACTATGTCTGCGACTCGTCGTGCCCAGCTCAGGGGTGACTCTCCTTCCTTCTGGACGCAGTGCTCCAAGTCGACGATTGTGGTGGATCGTCGGCAAGTGCCTTGGAAATTTTTGATAAATTTCTCTTTGAGATCCGTCCAGGAGGTGATGGAGCTCTCTGGGAGGTTTTTGAAGCATGTACGAGCCGGTCCTTCCAACATCATTGTGAAATAACGGGAAGAAACTTCTTCTCTGGCCTGTAGCATATCCATGGCGAGGTCGTAGCTTTCGATCCAAATCGTCGGGTCCATATCAGCTGTATAGTTTGGAATCTTACGCGGTCCTTTGAAATCTGGGGGCAAGCGTGTGTTCCTCAAAGATGACACCAGACACCGGTTACCTACGGATCTGTTGGCGAACTCGATGTGTTGATCTTGTGAGGTAAATTGGACTGCTAGCTCTATACGGCGGTTGGTGTTGGGAGCCGGTAGGTCCATAATTCTCAGTGCCCCCTGAGGGTTCAGAGGCGGTTGTGCTCCGTGATGGCGATGGCTACTCGAGGCTGCAGGAGCCGGTGACTCTTCTTTCCGGCTCATACTTTGATATAGAGTCTCGTGTATGTACGGGACCCCTTGTGAATATTGACCTTGATGTGTGATCGCAGTCTTGTGAAATTCGACAGCTTCTCGAGCGGCGCGGTTTGCTGGAGTGTCCCCCTTGAGTGGCGCGTTGGTGAGGAAGCGAGTTGCCTCCATGACATTAGCCATGGGTTTATTGAAATGATGAGAAGGTGTATGGAAACAATCTGGGCATGGCGGAGGAGCCGGCTGTCTGGGCGGCGTGTATCCTAGGGGAGTCGACTGATCGGGTCTATGGAACAGTGCTCGTCCTTGGTAGTCGGGGGGGGAGCCGACTCGCATATCCTTGTGGACGCGTATGGGCGAGGCTTAGTCGCTGGGCCTCTATCAGCTCCGACTCTTCCCGGAGGCGTTTGGCTTCTTGGATGAGTCGGGCTTCTTTCTCAGCCATTTGTTCTTTTTCAGCGTTGATCTCCCTCCGTAAGCTTTCTACCCGTGCCTTGAGTGCATTGACCCTTGTCTTCCAGGCCTCCTGGTTCTCCGTGGTCACCGTTATGTCAAAGGCCTCGTCCAGAGAGTTTAGGGTATCTGTGAGGGCTTCTGCTCCAGTGGGGACTTGTTCTGATGGACGGGAAGCCGGCTCCCTATCTTAATTAGGAGCCGCGCTGGCAGCCGGCTCTGCGCCTTGATTTTGAGCTTCCTGACTCCCCTGTCCTCCAATGTCAGCCATGAATACCGTGGCGCAGTATGGAGGCTCAACGGGAGGATAATCCGGGTTGTATTCAGGCACAACAGTGCCGAGTCTGTTGCTCCCCACGGATCGGATGGACCCCTCATCTGAGAAGCTTCCTTCACTAGGGTATGAGTCGGCATCAGTTAATTCTTCCGAGGCGTCGTGCATTGGGGACTCGACAGAGCGCTCCGGCTCTGGAGACTCATCAATGAATCCGACGAAAGTTGGTTTGGAACCGGCATGTCGCTGACTTGAGGTTTCATGGGGACTTCAGGATCTAGATCTGGCTCAGATCCATCCGTCCTGCCGATGAAGATGTGGATAGACCCGCAGGACCTGATATCCTAATTCGACAGAATCGGCTTCAGGGCCCCAAGTTGAGTCGTCGATGCAGAGCTTTCCGCGTCGGCTTCTGGTGATCCGTCTAGCGACGAATCCCTCCATGCCTTGCATAGATCCCTCCAGAATCTAACCACCTGCATGCGCAGGTCCCAGGGTGGGCGCCAACTATTGTGGGAAAGTCACGGCAGATGTCCGAAGAGTCGAACTTAACATGGGACCTTTGCTACGAGGTGGATACGAGGAGAGAGTCGACATGGATAAGAGACTCGGCGATTTACCCAGGTTTCATCCCCTCTTTGTCTCGAGGTAAAAGCCTACTCATGCTTATTATTATGGGTTCCGAATCTCCAATTAGAAGAGTCGGTGAATCGATTACAAGTGAGACGGATCGCAACCTTAGTTCTCGAGGAGATCTAGATTACGCCAAAAGTGTCTAGTCCTATCTTGGATTGAGATTATTCCGACTCTGGATCCCGTGGACCTCAACTTATAAAGGCGTCGGGTCCCAGGGTTCCGCGAGTCCGACTCCGACACGAGGTGGAGTCCTATTCTACTTTACAAATATTCTATGTATTTATACAAGGTAAGTCGAATTCCTTCTACGGCTTCGATCTTCGTGCTTGGTGGAGCTAGCCCGTGGCCGGGTCTTCTTTTGTGGGCCTTCCTTAGGTGAGTCGGCCCATAGTTCCTAATGCCGGGTTATGGGTTTGGTCCATCCCCGCGACAGGACTCGGCGGAGTTATAAAAATTGTGGAAACCAACCCAGATAGGCAGCTTTCATGGACTAGATTGACTATGAGGTAACAGTTCTGGTGAGCATCCTCAATGGCACCCCTTGAATGGTGACAAGTACTTAACGGTAACTGATGGTCATGTGTGTGTAGTAGTACACCCCTACAGGGTTAACAAAACTATTCAAATAGTCGCATCCGCGGTAATGGACTACTTGGAAAGTTGTACCTGATTATTAGACAACTTTAATGGTTACTCTAAAACTGGCCAAGATAAGTGTGAGTGCTATGGTTTGATTTATGGTGGGAAGTAGAGGAAGGATCCATTGTGGTGTATTGTTTGGAATACTTGGATAGATCGACTTGTGTCGCTCCTTACCTCATTCTGGTAATCATAGTACAGGTTAGCCAAGTCAAAGCTGGCACTTTTGCATTACAACCCCACCTACCTTTACCTTGAAACTAGAGCATGAGTAGTATAGATCTGATAAAAGTGTTGTTGAGTACGCCTTTTTACTCACATTTGCTTAGTTATGTTTTCAGATGAAACCACTGACCCCGATGGAGGCTTCTTCCTCGAGCTCGACATGGACTAAGCTAGTGTAGTTCCAGACAGCAGTCTGGTCCCTCGTGGAAGGGCTTGTATGATAAATAAGGCTTCTCTCAGCCATTTGTTAAACTTGTCTGTACCCAGACATAATTCGCTTCCGTCGTTTGATGTAATGTTGGATCACAGTCATGTGATCTCTTTGTGCACTCTATCTATGTCTGCTCCATAGAGCAGCTGGAATAAAGATGTAAACTTTGTAAAGTTCATGTTATGAGTACATGTTGTTTACACTAGACATGTATGTTGCGTGTATGTTTATAACATGCATGTCTTAGTGTGGGGTTTGATAGCTTGGTTGTGCTCTCAATGGAGGACTTTCTTACAGCCAGGTGGCTCTGACTTGGGAGAAGCTTAGAGCATCGCATTGCGATTGCGCATACGAAGACGTCCTCACCATATCTTGTTACATGGCACACTTTGTTGTACGATCGAGCCCGCCCAAGACCCCGACTAAGTGAATCAGGTCAGAGTTGTTTATGTAAATACTATGGTTTAATTGACAATATGGTTTAGGCGACTTGTCTATGAGTATGGGATTTCACCACCCATAAGCATTTAGACTTGTGAGTGGAAGATGATGACCCATTTCAGTTGATCATCCGCACATGAATGGGATGCCCCTTACGTTCGAGCTTTTTAAGAGTGTCTTGTACTTGGCCTTGTCTGCTTAGAAAAATGGGTATGGATCTCGGCTCTCCAAATGATTGAATTGTGGCTAGAATTACATATGCATATTCCCTGTCCCGACAGACTTGGTATCAGAGCCAGGTCTATCTGTAGTACTACCAAACCTTGGTCGCAGTCGAGTCTAACATTCTATAGTTATATAGTTACTTGAGTATACAGGAACAACATAAGACTTCTTTTTCTCCTTACCCTCGTCGATCTGAGTTCTGAGTCAATCTCATCTTTTCTGCGGGGAGATGGGACTAGGCTCATCTATGTCTCTGCTAGCACATCTCGTTGATTGCTTCCTTATAGTTTTAGCGAAGTTTTTGTCTGTCTAGAGTCGTTACGCTTCATGTTTTGAACTTCTTATGTAAATGATGTCGAAATATTGTGAGAATTTTCATTTCTCTTGCAATTACAGTTATTATGTTGTCCGAGTCATCCAAAGTTTCTCATAGTCTAATGCATTTGCAAAATCCTTCTCTCTGTTTTGAATGAAGGTTCTTCCTTCCTAATCCAGATAGTCTATATCACAACTCCCAGTCCTAGGAATCAATTGCATATGTTGACTCAACTTCCTCTTCCAAACCTTGAAGATATTCCGATGGTTCTTGAATTTTCGAATGTCTTTCCATAAGAATTGTTAGCTAGCATTTCTGACATATTTATTGTAGTTCCTAGGAAGCCATGATCGTCCTCAATAAAATCACCCAGTAATCTAGTTCCTTAAATCTAGGCACCTGACAGATGTGTAGAATTCATTGTAGATCTTATGCTAGGAACCGCCCCAATTTCTAGACGCCCATATAGAATGGCCCCACATGAGTTAGCTGCGATGAAAATACAACTTGAAGCTTTCTTTGCAAAAGGATTCATCCGCCTAGCTCATCGCCATGGGGCTGCCCCGTTCTGTTCGTAACGAAGAAAGATGGAACGGTCAAAATGTGCGTAGACTATCGCCCTCTTAATCTAGCGATGATAAAGAACAAGTACCCACTTTCCAAGATCAATTATCTTTATGATCAACTTGCTGGATCCTCTGTCTTCTCCAAGATGAATTTGATATTAGGCTATCATCAAATCAATATCACATACGACATCGTTCCCAAGACGTCTTTCACTACTCGATATGGTATTTACGAGTTTACCGGCATGTCCTTCGGTTTAAACAATGCCCCATCCACTTTCTCACGCTTGATAAATTTGATCTTCATGGATTATTTGGATAAATTTGTTGTAGTTTATCTCGGTGACATTCTCATCTACTCAAAGAACGAATAAGAGCACGCAGAACATCTTAGGCTGGTATTGATGAAACTTAGAGAGCATCACCTTTATGCCAAGTTCTCTAAATGCGAATTTTGGCTACCAAAAGTGACCTACTTAGGCCACGTGATTTATGCGAAAGGCATTGTTGTGAATCCCGAGAGTGTTGAGGTTGTCCTTGATTGGACTCTACCTGAATCTGTTAAGCGGGTTAGGAGTTTTCTTGGCTTAGAAAGCTATTGCCGCCGCTTCGTTGAGAACTTCTCCAAAGTTGCAAAGCCTGTAATTGAACTCCTCAAGAAAGATACAAATTTGAATGGACCCCCCAAGTGCGAGGAAAGCTTTCAAGAGCTAAAAATAAGATTAACTTCTGCACTCGTACTTGCGCCTCCAGACACCAAAAGGTATTTCAAAATCTATTGTGATGCTTCACGTAAAGGGTTAGGATGAATTCTTATGAAAGATCGGCATGTGGTAGCATACGCTTCACGCCAATTGCGTCCACATGAAGATAATTACCCAACCCATGACCTTGAACTCGCTCATGTAGTTCGTTCCTTGAAGACTTGGTGACATTACCTACTTGGTAATCGTTGTGAGATCTATTCCGACCACCAAAGCTTCAAATACATATTCACCCAGCCAGATCTTAATCTCAGGCAAAGACGCTGGATAAAGTTGATAAAGATTATGACGTAGTAATCTCATTCACCCCAGGCAAAGCTAATGTCATGGATGATGCACTAAGTTGTAAGTCATATTGTAACAACCTCATGTTACAAAAATGCCAACCACTTCTTCATGAGGAATTTCAAAAGCTCAATCTTGAAATTGTTCCTCATGGATTCCTATCTACCTTGGTGGCGACACCGACACTTGAAAGTCAAATCATAGTTTCCCAACAGCGTGCACGAGGTGTTCGCCGGATCAAGGAGAACATTGTTAGCGGAGTTGCTAAATGTTTCTCCACGGATAAAAAGGGAACGGTATTCTTTGAAAAATGTTGGTAGTACCAGAGAATAGGGATCTAAGGCAACTAATTCTTAATGAAGCCCATGACACTCCCCTCTTGATTCATCCTGATAGCATGAAAACGTACCGAGATCTACGCCAGAAATTTTGGTGGACCAGGATGAAGTGAGACAATGATCGTTATGTTTCCGAATGTGATGTTTCTCGTTGCATTAAGGCCGAACATCAAAGAACTGCTGGCACTCTTCAATAATTTCCTATTCCCGAGTGGAAATGGGACAAAGTCAGTATGGACTTAATCACTAGCTTTCCACAAACCCAAAAAGGAAATGATGCCATCTTCATAGTAATTGATCAACTTTTCAAAGTTTCTCACTTCATTCCTGTTCGCGAGTCTATAACTGCGAGCCAATTAGCGTACTTGTATGTCTCTAGGATCGTGACTCTTCATGGTGTTCCTTTTGAAATCGGTTCTAATTGTGGTAGCCTTTTCACCTCTAGATTCTGGGAAAGTTTTCAGAATGCTATGGGAACTCATCTCTCCTTTAGTACAGCTTTCCATCCCCGGTCTAGCGGTCAATTTGAAAAGGTTAATCAAATTCTCGAAGACACGCTCAGAGCTTGTGTTATCTATGTCGGAAAGAATTGGGAGAATTCTCTTCCATTCGCCGAATTTTCTTATAAAAATAGTTTCCAATCTAGTCTGAACATGGTTCCTTTTGAATTCATCTATGGACGAAGATATCGAACACCCTTGAACTGGTCAGAAAAAGGTGAAAGACAATTCTTTGGACCGAATATGATCAAGGAAGCAAAAGAGCAAGTTCGCATTGTTCATGATAAATTGAAATCCACCGAGTCTTGTCAAAAAAGCTACTATGATCGTCATCATAGGCAAGAAAGCCACAATCTGGATGAGAAGGCTTACCTTCGGGTTATTCCTCTGAAGGGAACGCAACGATTCAGTATCAAAGGAAAGTTGGCCCCATGTTACATTGGACCTTTCCGCATTCTTGCTAAACGTGGAGAAGTTGCCTACCAACTTGAACTACCCCCGCACCTTTCCCAGTACATGATGTATTCCATGTTTCACAACTCAGGAGTTGCTTCAAGGACCCCATCCACGAACTCAACCATGAAACGCTTGATCACCAAGATGACATTTCTTATCGAGAGTACCCCATTCATATTCTTGATTTAGCAGAGCATAGCAGTCGCCGTCAGAAGATCAAGTTTCTGAAAGTGCAATGGTCACACCACTCCGATAAATAAGTCACATGGGAAAGAGAAGACCACCTCCGTTCTCAGTACCTCGTCTTCTTCGAGACGACTTCTGAATCTCGGGACGAGATTCTTTTGAGTGGGGGCGAGTTGTCACAACCCTAAGTTAGGTATGTGATAGGAATAGCAAGTCACTTTGCATCATGTAAAATTTCAAACAAGAAATCCAAATGAGGAATAGAAAAGCCTCCAAATGAATTTATTCAAATGGACAAACAAAAATCTTGTTTCAAAAATCCTCTGAAGTTTTTGAAAAGTCTCTTAAATAGGCATGATCACATATCAAGTGAAGTGGATTCCATACCATTCTCTCTGATTTTTTAAAAAGTCCACAAAGGCCTTGGAAATTAACAAATACCCCTCTTTGAATTGAATTCAAATATTGTGAATTTCAAAAATACTCAAAACTTGGAAGTTACTATCTACATGTTAAATAAGGCCATATTTATGTTTTGGGGGTTTTATAAAATGCTTTGGTATTTTATTTAAACAGAGAAAACAAATGACAGAAGAAATAAAACAGAAAGAAAAGATAGAAGGAGAAGAAGCCCAACTTACATGCACCTGGCCCAGCAGCCTGGCCCAGCCCATCTTCCCCACTTGTCATTTCTTCCCCGCGGTGCCAAGAAGCTCAGTGGTGCCCACAGAGCGCGCACCGATGCCACCGCGACGGACAGAGGCGTCCATGCCTCCCCGAGCCCTACCTATTCACCACAGAGATCGCCTCAAACCCCTGCATTCATTCCCCCTCTCCTCTGTCTCCCGTTAGATCTCTCTTGATGTGTTCTTCACACGCCTGAGCGCCGCTGCGGAGCGCCCCTGTGCACGCACGTGGCCCCAGCCTTCCTCGAGACGCTAAGGAGCTTCGTAATCGACTACTTCGTCACCCTGCGCCTCCATTCGAGCCGAGAGCCACTGGAGCATACGAATTGGTTTGTCTTCCTCGACTATGGTCGCCACCCGCCACCGTCGATTACGTCGCCATCAGCCCTCCTCTATCCCCCTCGACCATGCCTTCTTTATCCTGGTGAGAAATCTCATCGAACCCCTATCCTCGTGCTCTTATGGGTGCCCGCGACACCATGGTTGTCGAGCCCGAGCCCCGGCCGCCGCCTCCTTGCTCGTCGTCATAGCTCCAGTGCTCCCCGTCGATGACTGCCTCGTCTGCGTGGTGCGCGAGTGGGAGAGTTGCGTCCTTGCGCCTGTTGTGCTCAAAATGGAGCAATCCACCGCCGTCTAGCGCGTCGCCGCGGCGTCGGTATGTCACCATCAATGTCTCGCCGGAGATCCCGATTAGTTTAGGTCTAATCACCCCACTAAACCACCCCCAAGCCAATAACAGTGGGGCCCCGAGCCCCTAACTAACCAGAAATTAAAATAACCACGGGGATTAACCCCACTGTCTATGACAGGCTGACCCCACTTGTCAGTCTAACCAGTCAACTATCCCTGATGTCATGCTGATGCAAGCATGATGCAGTAAATAACTTTCTATTTATCAGATAATTAGAGAAATTGAATAAACTTTGAAATTCAATAACTTTTAAACCATAACTCCAAATTAAACAAAAAATGTATGAAAAATTATCAGAAAATTCTGAATATGCACTTTGTTTTCATGTTTGAACATTTTAAAATGAGGCAACAGTAGCAAATGTGCATATGAACCCTTTATTCAAATGTGGAGTTTGATTTGCAAAAACTTTCCAATACATTTCAATTAGATGGAATTGTCAACACATCAGTACCCTATACATCATGTTACAACATCATAACATGTGCTTGAGAATTGTATTAGTATTGATTGTTCCTTTTCCGCATTGCTTGCTATCGGTAGAGGTGGAACCGGAACAGGAGATCTTCCTTGAAGAAGAAAACAGTCAGTACGATCCCTGTCAGCAAGGCACGCAAACCCCATTGATCATGTCAATAAAAACCTAGTTCCCTCTCATTCTCGCTTATGCATGTTTAGGATCTCATCATGATGCGTTTCTACCACATAGTTGAACCTATTCCTTACATAGGACTCCAACAATATGGACCCATCCAAAACCTCACCTCGAGCCCGCACATTTGGCCATATCCGTGTTGTTTCCAATCCAAAGCGCATGCATCACCACTGCCTCCGCCCCTTGTAACTACCCTTATCATCCTCCACGCCGCATGGACACATACATTTTGTCATTCGAGCCATATGCAAAGGATACAAAGGTGGTGGTCACCGGCAAGATCAACTCAACAACCCGCAATGAGCGTTGGCACATCCTAAGGAGGAGGAAGCGGGCACCTTTGGCGATCGTCCACCCTCCACCTACTAAGAGTCGCATTAGGCTAGGACGACGGCATCACCATTGCCAATACAATCACCGGCCTAGTCGAGGGAGATTTAGACACCATACTACTTTTCCACATGCATCTTGGTCATCAAAACTGTCCATGGTCACCTCGGCCATGTCCATGCCATGGGATGTTGTTGTTGATCTCAATTCTTCCCTTCATTTAGAAGACTCAACATCTTTGATGCATGTCCGAATGCGGACATCGGTCGTGAAATAACTCGATGCCTGCTTTCTGTTTAGCAGATTGTCTCAACTGGGCATGACACCGACTGATGACAGGGAGATGTTGGACATCATCCACGATGGATGTGACTTCAAGGATGGACTCGTACATACATCAGTCAGGCATCCAGCAAGTGGACTCGTACGTCGATCCGGACGATTGACCAACCGGTGTCGGCCCAAAGAAGGGTAGGGGAGAAAGTTTCTATTTGAGGGAGGATGAATTATTGTGTGATGCTTGGTTGGACACTAGTGTCGATTCGTTTCAGGTCATGGAGCAAGGAGACTCAGCCTTTTGGTCCAATATTCATACTTGGTTCCATGAGCACAAGAACTTTGATCTATATAACACGAAAGTGACCCGAGACACTCACCCATCGATGGTAAACCATCCAAGAAGCCATGAGCAAGTATTGTGGCCATCTCAATACACTCATAAACTGGTGGCCAAGTGGTGCGGAGAACTCTGAGAGAGTAAGTTGTTCTATGCGTTCGTCATTTGGCCGAATATGCAATTTGTTGATCATGTCCTCTTTTGCTAGCCCTCACATGCAGTCACATTGTACTTGAATGTGAACAAGAAGAACTTCCCCATGCATCTTGGTCATCAAAACCGTCCATGGTTACCTCCGCCATGTCCATGCCATGGGATGTTTTTGTTGATCTCAATGTTTCCCTTCATTTTGCCGACTCAAAATCTTTGATGCATGTCTGAATGCGGACATCGGGCTTGGAACAACTCGGTGTCTGCTTTCTGTTTGGAGGATTGTCTCAAATGGGCATGACACCGACTGATGAAAGGGATATGTTGGACATCATCCATGATGGATGTGACTTCAAGGATGGACTCATACATAGATCAGTCAGGCATCCAGCAACCGGACTCGTACGTCGATCCGGACGATTGACCAAACGGTGTTGGCCCAAAGAAGGATAGGGGAGAAAGTTTCTATTTGAGGGAGGAAGAATTATTGTGTGATGCTTGGTTGGCCACTAGTTTCGAATTTTTTCAGGTCATGGAGCAAGAAGACTCAACCTTTTGGTCCAATATTCATACTTGGTTCCATGAGCACAAGAATTTTGATCTATATCACACGAAAGTGATCCGAGACACTCACCCATTGATGGTAAACCATCCAAGAAGCCATGAGCAAGTATTGTGGGCATCTCAATACACTCATAAACCGGTGGCCAAGTGGTGCAGAAATCTCTGAGAAAGTAAGTTGTTCTATGAGTTCGTCATTTGGCCGAATATGAATTTTTTTTGATTATGTCCTCTTTTGCTAGCCCTCCCATGCAGTAACATTGTACTTGAATGTGAATAAGAACTCCCCACCCCCCTTATGCATTGTTGGTTGAAGTTGAATGGGCAACCCAAGTGGCTCCTATCCATTGCCCATACCATCAAGATCATCGGCATTGGCAATGAAGACGGAGATGGTGATCCAACCAACCCAAAAGAAGAGTTGGCCAAGAGCTAAGAAGGCGGCTCCGGGGGAGGAAGTGGGAGGAGGAGAAGCAGAATCATAAGGGGCGGCAACCAAGATGACAAAGAAGTTGGGAAATAAGAGGACGCATAGTCATCAACAAGGAAAAGAAGGCGAAGAGGTTTGACATGTTCAAGGTGACGGTAGAGAAGAAGATCAACCATGAAGAAAAGAAGACCAAGCTTCATGAGAGGAGAGTTGAGCTCAAGGCCGCTTTGGAGAAAATCAAAATGTTAAGCGTGAAGATTATGCAAGCCGTTTGTCCAAGGATGTTGAAGCGCTTGATGGCAAAGATGGATGCTACGAACACTAATAGAAAACAGGGCTTTGGTTCAGGCCTGGCCAGCCCATTAGTCACGGTTGAGTCACGAACCGGGACCCATGGGGGAATACGTCTCGGTTCGTGCGCCCAGGGGGCCGGCTGGGCCTCGTGGGGCATTGGTCCCGGTTCGTCTGGATCCTTTTGTCTCAGTTCCAGCCACGAACCGGGACCAATGGGCCTCGCTCCTGGCCCACATCCATTGGTCCCGGTTCGTGGGTGGAACCGGGGCTGACGGGTGGCCTTTAGTCCCGGTTCCAGCCACGAACCGGGACCAATGATTTGGCTATATATACCCCCCTCCCGCGATTAGAGCACTCCCGTGCTCTGTTTTTTCCTGACCGGAGAGGGGAGGGCTTTGTGGTGCTCTACCTCACCTCCTATGCACATGAGGTGTTCGATGAAATTCCCGAACCACACTACTTAAGCTTTCTCCTCTCCAAAATCGACCTCCAAGCTCCATTTTCCTCAAGATTTTTCTAGGTTTAACGGTTTGTCACGTCCTGTCCCCGTCTTCACCACCGTCGATCGCCCGCGCCGATCTCGTCGCCGGCACCACCATGGTGAGCCTCTTGTTCTTATCTTATTTCTAAAAGAAAAAATTCTTACTTGTATGATTAGATAGATAGTTGTCTAATTTCCTTACTTTTATTACTGCTTGTTATTATATAGCTAGTGCGATGGTTTTGGTATCTGCCCCCGTCGGCCCTCGTCCTGTCTATGATTCGGATGTGGTATATATTATCTTTTATAATTATTTGGTTCATTTATTGTTTATGACAATTATGCCGACCAACGGGACATAGATTTTATTTATATAGGAGGTATGTGAACCGGAAATTCCAGCCGACCCTATTGTCGAGAGGTTACATTTAGTTGAAGAAAAAAAACAATTACTTGAAGGAAAAATAAAAAAATGGAGGAGGAGAAGATGATATTGGAGTTGCATGTTGCGGATGTCATATATGGTCACAAGATCAAGATGGATGCAATGCGCTTGAAGATTAGAAAGATTAGAAAATATGACATTCATAGCGAGGCTTGGTATCATTATGTCGTTGGATCAATTGTTACCTTGGTTGCGATTATGATTGCATTTGTTGTTGCATTGAAATGTTTTACATAGTTTCAATGTATGGTTTAATTAGATGCTCTGGAGAGCTATATGTTTTTGAATGAGAACTATGTATGTACTTTGGTTTTAATGTGATGATGAACTTCTATTAATTTGGTCAATTGTCTATTCATGATGTTCTGTAATGGTTTTTGACACACTTAATTATATATAATGCACACAGATGAACCGGCAATGGATGTACGGTGACATACGCACCTCCGAGTACATTAAGGGCGTGCATAATTTTCTCAAAGTGGTTGAGGAAAACAAGCAGAATGGTTTTATGTGTTGTCCATGCCCTATATGTGGGAATACGAAGTCTTACTCTGACCAGGAAATCCTTCACACCCACCTGCTTTATAAGGGATTCATGCCACACTATAATGTTTGGACCAAGAACGGAGAAATAGGGGTTATGATGGAAGACGACGAAGAAGAAGAGGATGATGACAACTATGTGCCCCCTGAATACGGTGATGCTGCAACGGGGGAAGCTGAAGATCAAGAGGAACCAGACTATGTGCCCGATGATGGTCTCCACCTAGTCATTGTTGATGCAAGGAGACAGTGCGAAAGAGAAAAGGAGAAGCTAAAGTTCGATCGCATGTTAGAGGATCACAAAAAAGGGTTTACCCCAATTGTGAAGATGGCAACACAAATCTCGTACCACACTGTAATTGTTGCAGTGGAAGGCAGATAATGCTGTTCCTGACAAAGGATTTGAGGAGCTACTGAAAATATTGAAGAAGAAGCTTCCAAAGGTAACGAATTGCCCTACAGTACGTACGCAGCAAAGAAGGTCGTATGCCCTCTAGGATTGGAGGTGCAGAAGATACATGCATGCCCTAATGACTGCATCCTCTACCGCGGTGTGTGCGAGGATTTGAACGCATGCCCGGTATGCGGTGCATTGCGGTATAGGATCAGACGAGATGACCCTGGTGATGTTGACGGTGAGCCCCCCAGGAAGAGGATTCCTGCCAAGGTGATGTGGTATGCTCCTATAATACCACGGTTGAAACGTCTGTTCAAAAACAAAGAGCATGCCAAGTTGTTGCGATGGCACAATGAAGACCGTAAGAAAGATGGGAATTTGAGACACCCTGCTGATGGGTCACAATGGAGAAAAATCGAGAGAAAGTATCGGGCTGAGTTTGACATGACCCAAGGAACATATGGTTTGGTTTAAGCGCGGATGGCATTAATCCTTTCGGGGAGCATAGGAGCAATCGCAGCACCTGGCCCATGACTCTATGTATGTATAACCTTCCTCCTTGGATGTGCATGAAGCGGAAGTTCATTATGATGCCAATTCTCATCCAAGGCCCTAAGCAACCCGGAAACGACATTGATGTCTACCTAAGGCCATTAGTTGAAGAACTTTTACAACTGTGGAATGGAAACGGTGTACGTGTGTGGGATGAGCACAAACAGGAGGAATTTGACATGCATGTGTTGTTGTTTGTAACCATCAATGATTGGACTGCTCAGTAACCTTTCAGGATAGACAAACAAGGGATACCACGCATGCACGCACTGTTTAGCTGACACCAAAAGTATATACCTGGACAATTGCAGGAAGAATGTGTACCTGCGGCATCGTTGATTTCTTCCGACCAACCATCAATTTCGAAAGAAAGGCAAGCATTTCAAAGGTCAGGAAAATCACCGGAAGAATCCCGCCATGCGTACGGGTGATCACGTACTTGCTATGGTCAATGATTTACACGTAATATTTTCAAAGGGTCCCGGCGGGCTATCTGTTCTGAATGACGTTGAGGGACGTGCACCCATGTGGAAGAAGAAATCTATATTTTTGGACCTACCCAACTGGAAACACCTAGAGGTCCGTTCTTCAATCGACATGATGCACGTGATGAAGAACCTTTGCGTGAACCTGCTAGGCTTCTTGGGCGTGTATGGGAAGACAAAAGACACACCGGAGGCACGGGAGGACCTGCAACGTTTGCACAAAAAATAGGACATGTGTAACACCCTCAGAATCAGTAACGGTAGTCACTACAGTGATTCCACTGTTAGTGATCATTACTGTTGATGATCAAGCCATGATCACCTTTGATCATAGCTCTGTCAATTTTCAACCCGGAATTTTTTTTCAAATTGGGTAAATTATAAAACTTTGCTCCAAGAATTGTGGATGCCAGTCAATCAACATGATCATGGTTAAACCAAGTCACCCTTAGTCATTAGAATAATCACAAGTCTATGATGATTGTGAAACCAATGTTGTGGGGTCATCAAAATTGTTTTGAAAGTTAATATAAAAATGAAATCATAGTTAAACCAAAATGATGGAATCTATTTATAAAATGCCTAGCAATCATTAGGCCATGATTAAAATAACCATGGATATTCTATTAAAGTGTTTTAGAAAGTAATATGAAATAAAAACAATAGCTTGAAAATTATTAAATTGCCATGATGATTTTAATAAAAATGTGGGAATTTTAAATGTACTAAAAATTGGTGAACCAATTTTATAAAATGCCTAAATATCAGTAGGCTATATTAAAAGTGGAATGGGATTTTATTACCATGTTTAAAAATGTTAAACAAATAATAACAGTGGTAAAACAGTAGAATTTAATACCTTTTAAATAAAATCAAATACTAAATGTTTTTATAAAACTCCAAATATTTTTGTAGCACTCTAGTAATATACCTTACTAATTATGGACCAGGCTACTTGTTATACAAAAGTGCAAAAGTAGCTAAAATAATTACTAACAGAAGAGAAATAAAAGAAAAGAAAATAATAAAAAGAAAAGTGTTATTCCCCGCCCCTTGGCAAACCCCCCCCCCCCCTCTTTTCTCTCTCCCCTACCCCAACCACCTCCACCTGCTCCCGCAGCCGTGGAGCAATGGCCATGGTTGGGCGCACCGAGCCGGCCCCCCTCCTCCACCTACTCCCTCGTGGAGGGGATAAGGACGCCGCCTGCCCCCTGGACGAGGCCCTCCTCCATCCCCCCCCCCCTTCCCAGCCTTGCTTCCTTGCTCCGCGCGCACGGTCGAAGCCGCCATGGCCGCGGGCTTGCGAGCTCGCGCGTCCACTGCGCCCCACAGCCACCGCCGTCATGTCCCTCCGCCTCCTCTTCGTCGTCTTCAGCGCCCTAGAGAAGAAGGCAACCCGGGATCCACCACAGCCTGCAAAGCCGCCCCCTCTCGTCGGCCGCCGCGAGCTTCGTCGACAAATTCATCGTCTACAGCCACTCCTCGCCGACTTCGACCTCACCACCGTGCTCAATGTGAGCTACCTCGCCGTTTCCCCCTCTACTCTCTGCCGATTACGCGTCATAGCCCCTCCCCCCCCTACGCACCGATCACTGTCGTAGCCTCTGTCCGGCCGGCCTCCCCGGTGCTCGCGCTTACTAGACGCTTGGGCCGCACTCGCGCGCATCACTCGCTCCTGGAGCTGCGCTCGCGCCCGTGCTGCTTTTCTCTGGCCGCGCCCTGGCCACGCCCGCCGCGTCCACGAGCACGCCCGGCCTCGTCTGGTCGCGCCCCCGCGACCTCCCTCCCAGCCGCACCCACGAACCCGCCTCGCCGCACTGGCCTGGCATCCCTCCCGCCCTACTGGCCTTGGACGCGACGGCCTCGTCGCCGTGCCCCTGGCCCTCGCCGCCGGCGAGCACGACGTGCTCGGCCGTGGGCAGCCCCGTCTAACTAACCCCCCCCCCCCCTCTAAGATTGACAGGTGGGCCCGGCCCTGTTAATTAGAGGGAGCTAAATCCCACTTAGAACTAATAACCCTCCCACTCAATGACACAGGGGGCCCCTGGATATTTTCGATTAAATCAAATGTTTAATTCGTGTGAGTGCATGACTGTTGGGGTCCACTGGATTAAATAGATAGTTAAATTACAATTATAGAAATGTGCCTATGACACGTGGGCCACACTACTGGTTTATTAAATAAAATTGGCTATTAACAATGTGAGGCTGACATGTGGGACCCCCATGTCAGGGTTGACTAGTCAAAGTTTCTGTTGTGGATAATGTTGGGTTTTAATAATAAAAAGAAATTCAGAAAATGATTTAAAATTGATTAAACTTTAAAATGGAATATCTTTTAAACCGTAACTCAGATCAAAAAACTTTATACATGAAAATTGATCAAAAAAATAAAATGAATACAAATACGCTACCCGCATACCCACCGCACCCCTCTAACATACTGAACCCGAGACTTTCCCCCTCCGGATCGTCTGTCCGGTAATTACCCGGTACCGCAAAAACTATCCGGATGAATTTATTCTGAACATGAAAGTTGTTCGGAATGGATCAACTAACACAGTTACACCATCCATATTCAGCAGTGAGCCCTGCGCTTTGTTAGTGAACTAGGATTAGATAGAGGGTCGTGATCACTCTGGGAGTGAACGCGGATACGATGATTATAACTGCACAGGTACGGTACAATGCAGACACCGCCTCAGGCCCCTACCTCGGCTCTGCAGAGCCACATCAAGTGGAGCTATCGAGGAGTAATCCTCGTACTCCACTTGTTGCTAACTCTGTAAAGCCGCTCTAGGTACCTGAGCAACGGTTGGCCTTCAGGTAAGAAGTCGGGCGACCCAACGGTGCCCGCGAGAGGTATTGCGACGGGACGACAAGGAGGGTACGACCAGTGTACCGGTGTGCTTGGCCCCTGATCGTTGGCCGCGAGAGTTACCAAACCACGAAAGTCGAGCTCCTCCAGGAGAACACGCGAGACAAGGTAAGGAGACGGTTCACCTTGTTGCTAACCGCAGAGACTTGGTGGGACGACAGGGCAGGCACCGATGTACTGGTGGTCCTGGCTGCTGTCGTTGTCCGCAGGTCAGTTCAGTCGAGGCAACGATAACGGTTGTCACGCAGGTTAATTAAAATGCTAAACGGTTCGGCGGATGTCTTGAGTAGCCTTTTGGCTTATACGCGCTGCCTACACGGGGGAATTACGAGTTATGGGCTCCTCTGCTTCGTAGTGTTGTCCGAGGACTCTTCAGACGTCAGCAGTACTGCGGGCTGATTGCCGGGAAGTGGTGTTGTCTTATTTGCTCGCGCGGTGGTGTCTTATTTGGATTTTCTTTAACTTCACCGGCCAGCCACGCACCGTGCAGGAGTACGTTCGGGTTGGGGTCCAAGGCCCGGCGTACTTAGGATTTAGACCGGCGGATGGCCTCTCTGTTGAGTTTGAAAGATGGGCTACGGAGTGTCGGATAGCCTCGGTGGAGCGTTCCCTAACAAGGTTCCCGCCATCTTGGAGATCCGTGTGTGCAGTGTAACACAAGTGCACCCCTGCAGGGAAGATTAATCTATTCGAATAGCCGTGTCCACGGTAATAGGACGCTTTATGTTGAAGCTGGATCTTACCACTACAAACTATTATTATTAAACTGTATGGTTCCGGGTTTTCTTCCTCGCTAGGATGTCGAGGAGGTGAACTCGGAGGCATTGCTAATTATTACAACTTACTATTATACAATACTGCAGCAACTTCTGCTGCATTGTTACTTTATTCTTTATATAAACTGTTGACTATTCTCTCCTCATGCTGCAAGACTCGTCGAAAGATGCTAGTCTTCGATAGGCCTAGCTTCTTACCCTTGCTCTGATTTCTGCCCTTTAGTCCACTATATATAGCCTCCCCTTTACATTTGATACATGCATAATGCTTAGTAGCGGACGTAAGTCTCAAGGGTATACTAGATACTCACCCTGCTTTATTTCCTTTACTGTTTTGCCTGATCGGCCGCTGCAGTCGACGTTGGAGCCCCGGAGCAGGAGATCCCGAATGACGACCACCGTAACATGAAGCCCCTGATGACCACGACCAGGAGTAGTTTGGAGGTTCCCATGCAGGAGGCCTCGCCTTTCGATCGTGTTGTTATTTGTGCTAGCCTTCTTAAGGCAGATCATGTGTACTCTGTGTCCGTACTCAGATACTATTGCTTCCGCTAACTTTATGTTCTCGAGCTATTATATTCGAGCCCACGTGGGCCCTGTCTTGAATTAAATAGCTTGTATTATTTTATTTATAGAGTTGTGTTGTGATATTTCCACCGTGACACCCTGATCTCGATCGTGTATCCTGCGTGTATGATTACTGTACATAATCGTAAATCGGGGGCATTACAACATTCCTCCAAAGCAGTATGAAAGTCCTGCCAACTATGCTCTTACCAAAGAAGAGAAGGAAATCTTCTTTGAATGCCTGCTCAGTATGAAGGTCCCGTCTGGCTTCTCGTCGAATATAAAGGGAATAATAAATATGGCCAAGAAAAAGTTTCAGAACCTAAAGTCTCATGACTTCCACATGATTCTGACACAACTTCTTCCGATTGCATTGAGGGGGCTTCTACCGGAAAACGTTTGATTAGCCATTGTGAAGCTATATGCATTCCTCAATGCAATCTCTCAGAAGGTGATCGATCCAGAAATCCTACCAAGGCTAAGGAGTGATGAGGCGCAATGTCTTGTTAGTTTTGAGTTGGTGTTCCCACCATCCTTCTTCAATATCATGGCGCACGTCCTATGTAACAGCCCAGATTTCACAAAATTTAAAATTTTTGTTTTCGGTGAGAATTGTTTGATTGTCTGATTTGTTTGAGGTGTTTGCATCCCCGATTTATCGATCGGCGATTATTTTTCCCCCTCTTATCTCGTATCGGACGGAGACCGACCCTTGCCACCCTGACACTCGACATTTGCGACACCGGGTTTCGCCCGATCACCGTGGCGAAAACCGCACGAGACCAGCCGCAGCCAACGGAACGAAAAACCCCGTTTAATAAGTAAACAGGATATTTATATAGCATGCCGGGAAGTGTTCTCGGGACGGTTCCAGCGCGAGATGAACGTCGCCGGCTCGACGCGCTGATCTCGCAGTTCGAAGTTTTACCCGAATCGGAGGTCCTGCGGACCCTCGGCGGCAAGAAACGTAAACACCGCGTGCGTGCGAGAAAAACCGGGGATGTTTTTGCAAACTTCCAGCCACCTGGGCTATATAAAGACCACCACACTCCCACCCCTTTCTAGGGTTTCCCTAGCCTAAAAATTGCAGCCACCCCATTCACTTTGCCCCAAAAATGGCCCCATTTTCGCAGTTTTATCCCCAAAATCCAAACCCTAGCCTCCCAACGGATCTGGACCGTCGGATCGGCCGATCCAACGGCCCATATCGCGCCCTGGCCTCCACCAACCTCCAGCCTCCTCTCTCTCCTCCACCCCGTGCCCAACCGTGGAAGCCGTCGCGCGCCGCCGGCGCACCACCGCAGCAGCCGACGGCCACCTCTCCTCTCTCCTCCCGCTCCCCCCTTCCTCTCCTCTTCTCTTACGTCTCCCCCGCGCCTCCATGCAGGACTCGCCGGAGTCGTCCGCCATGGAAGCCGTCCAGGAGTTCGCGCCGCCCCTGGAGCTGCACCAGCCGCGCCCGCACGCCGCCGCCACCCCAGCCACCGGATCTGGCCGCCCTCTGGCCGCAGCGCCCTTTCCCGGTCGTCCCCATCGCCATCAGCCGCCGGGCCGAGATCCTCGCCGGCCGGCGTAGTCTTCAGCCGCCGCGTCGTCGCCTCCGGTCGTCGGGACGAGGAGGCTGCCCGAGCCGGCCACCGTGGTCACATGGGCCGGTCCAGCCGAGCCCAGCTGGCGCCTCCCCAGCCCAGCTAAGCGCGGCCCAGAGCACCCGAGCCCAGCCAGGCATCTCCAGGCCAGATGGGCCGAAGCCCATGGGTGAGCCCTTTATTTTTTTTTGTGGTTAGACCCTGCGAATTTTTCTAAGTCTGGAAAAACTGTGTGCTGATTCAATTTTGCGACGTAATTTGCGATCAAACCGTAGCTCGGATGATGTTGCGCCCAAAAGGAAATTTGTTTAGAATTGTGTGTACTTCAGTTCATCTTTTGTGAGCATTTTGATTTGATGCCATCTTTATTTTGTTAATCTGTGTTGAAGTGGGCATCAGGCCGTTAACTGCTACTAATTGCTGTTATGAGCTGCTGCTATTATTTTATTGCAAGTTTGATTGATGATTGTGACACATCGATGAGGCCTATTGCATTGATTCTTTTTTCATACTATTAAGCATCATGTCTACTTCCATTATATGTATTGCATTGTCATGATATGCTTGTTGGTCATCTAGTTATTGAGCTCCAAAGTTGCTATGCCACTGTTTTTTACAGCCACCTCTGTTTTTCACTAAGTCTGTAACTTTCCAATGCCATGTTGCATGCTTAATATCTTTTGATCTGTTATGCCTATGTCCTTGATTCTTGTTTGTACCTGATCACCATCATGTATACTTCATGCCCATGTATTGCTATGTCATGTTGCTGCACTTTTGCACATAGCTTTACCCCTGTTTATACAGCATAAAAATAACAGTTTTTGCCCTGTTTTCCTAATTTTCACTAAGTCCTAGACCAGTAATGTTTTATTGCATTTTTCTTGGGATATAATTAGTTGTTCATGATGCCTATTTGCATGATTCCATTTGCCATGCCTTCCTTGCCATGTCTACTTTAGTTTCATATCATTTGTGAGCATGTTTGCATTCATTATCCTGTTTATGCATTGGTCTAAAGTGTGCTTCCCGATGTTTGGCAGATTGTGTTCCAAACTTGTTTTGCTTGTATCTTTTTAACCGTAACTCCGTTTGGGGTGTTCTTTATATGTAACTTGATTAGTTTTTCGTGTACTTTGTGTTTATGATATTGTTTGCTGTTGTTAACATATATAAAATATGGTTTAGGGCAGAACAGTACCAATTACTTAAATTGACGTGGGGAACTTAGTGTTGTGCCATGTTTAGGTTGTGCCTCACTTAAATTGACTAGCATAGATAGTTTATCTTATGCTTCACCTCTTGACATGTTTGTGTGCTATGCCATGCTTGAGTGAGATGCCATGTTAACAACCTTGCTCACCTTGAGTAGCTAAACAACTTGAACCGTTGTAAATGTGCGGTACCGTCGTGTGTGACGAGTACTCCACTTAACCTGTTAGTAACCGCTCTCGACGGTAGGTGCGATGTCTCGTGTTTCCTTCTTGTTGATGCTTGCTCGTGTTTGCTTTGTAGTAATAGATGTTTTCTCGTCGATTGCCTTTTCCAGTGTTTCCTTCTTGTGTGCTTCCGCGGGTACCTCTCGGAGACATTGCGAGCTTGCGATCAACTACACCTTTGGAACCCGACTTATCAACAGGCAAGGACTATACATTACTTATGATCCATTCTATTTGAACCAGCGGTTTTCATGCTAGTATAGGATAGGTTCGATGTTTGATCCTACCACATGTTTACAGCCTCTTTCAAACCGATACAGCCATGTCCCCTCCCAGCAAACCATGTACTGCTATGTTACTATTGCTCGTTGCTCAGCCCCTGCTTAGTATGCATGCTCAGGATGTTACGATGTTACCCTGTTACTCCTTGGTTTGGGCTACACATTATTATATTGTTGTTGATGATATGATTATTATGATGTTGACTATATTCGACGAAGGATGGAAGGTCTAGGCTATCCCGCCCCGACGCTTTATTCCATTCGAGTCACCTAGGATCCGAGTTCCGGGTATTGGTTTTAAGAGTGAGCGTGCCTAACCGCGTGTGGGATTTTATGGGGTCCCATTTTCTTACCTACCTAGCTTCAAACATTTCTAGTGGTGGCCCAAGCTGATTTACCATTTGAAACCGTGTGTGTGCTGGTCGGCCGCCAGTAGTTTTCAAACCAACTCGGGCCAGCGGAGACAAAGTTCCTTCGTTGGTCCACACCTGGAAGCTAGGGGGCTGCCCACATAGTTGGGTAGCTAACCCGACCTCGTCCAGACAGTAGAGGCCGATTCGAGAGCGCGGTCGGCTTTTGAGTTGGATGTCGACTCACTGGGGGCCACCCGGATTTGTTCGTTGTTAGCTAGAGGGACCTGTCGTTTCGGATCTCTCGGGACTAAATCATAAAATGGCTGCCTGTGATGGGTAGAAACTAAGAGAGATGGGCGTGCGTGCGGAGCCTTGTAATGGGCAGTTGGTACACCCCTGCAGCGTTAAATCTTTTCGAGAAGTCGTGTCCACGGTTATGGACGACTTGAGACCTACTCCTTTTTCATAGACAACAACAACTAAGATAATCTTAATATAACTTGATCAATGTGTGTGTGCCTTGACTGCTTCTTCTTCGTCGGGATGTGAAGAGGAGGACAAGGATAGGATAGGTGTTATGATTGCGTAAGTAGTTGATAGCAAGACTTTTTGGAGGTGATTCCTCATCGAATGCTTGGCTTCTTACCTTAATCTCTAGATCGTTAGCCACTTCATAAATGCTAGTGCGGAAGCAACCTCACCACTTACCCCATCCTTACCGTAAACTACTAGTTGTCCTAGAATGACGAGTGATGAAGTCCTTGTTGGGTCAGTTGACCACTACAGTTGGATGTTGAGTACCTCTGTACTCATGATACTACCCCCAAACTCTTTTTAGGGTTCTTGATCGACAACAGGTATGGTGATCGACGTTTCACGTGGAGACTCGAGGACGACTAGTTAGGCGGATCCCGGCGGAGGGCCTGGACCCGTGTGGTTATGGGGATCAATGTTTTTCTCTTTGCCACTAGGCAATTGATTGTAGTCTATACTCAGACATGTATCTTCTGCTGTTGTATTGTATTAAGGCAGTTGTATGCCGATTGTATGAGATGTTGTATCCTTGTATCTGTAATGTTGTGATATCATGTTGGAAATCCGGGGCATATGGCTTTGTCATATGTCGCGGTGGGACCAATATGTGCTTTGTCCCCGGATCTGGGTGGAAACACCTAGATCTGGAACAGTACGACATATTGGGCCTTACATCCTAGTTCATCTAGTCGACAATATGATCCCCTTTGAGAGGTTCATGGGATTCCTAAAGAAATATGTCTGTAACCACGCTAGGCCAGAAGGAAGCATCACCATGGGCCATCAAACTGAGGATGTCATTGGGTTTTGTGTTGACTTCATTCCTGGCCTTAAGAATCTTGGTCTCCCTCAATCGCGGTATGAGGGGAGACTGACTGGAAAATGCACACTTGGAGGGGACTCAATAATATGTAGGGACGGGCATTCTTGGTCTCAAGCACACTACACGGTTCTACAGAACTCTACCTTGGTGACCACGTATGTCGATGAACACAAGAACAGTCTGCGCTCCAAACACCAGGAGCAGTGTGACTACTGGATTACATGTGAACACTTCAGGACTTTTGGCAGTTGGTTAGAAACATGTCTCAACGCTGACAACATTGTTTCTGATGAGCTGTACTTGTTGTCCAGGGGACCATCTTATACTTTATTGACTTACAAAGGATACGAGATAAATGGGAATAGATTTTACACGATCGCACAAGATAAAAAGAGCACCAACCAAAACAGCGGTGTCCGCTTTGATGCAGCAACCAAGAGGGGAAAGGACACATGTTATGGTTACATAGTGGACATATGGGAACTTGACTACGGACATGATTTTAAGGTCCCTTTGTTTAAGTGCAAATGGGTCAATCTGTCAGGAGGCAGGGTACAGGTAGACCCAAAGTACGGAATGACAACAGTGGATCTGAACAATCTTGGGTACACAGACGAACCATTCGTACTAGCCAATGATGTGGCGCGGGTTTTCTATGTGAAGAACATGTCTACCAAACCGAGAAAAAGAAAAGATAAAGAAGCGAATACATCATACGATTAGCCAAAGCGCCACAAAGTTCTTTCAGGAAAAAGAGAAATCGTGGGATTGGAGGAAAAGAAATACATGTCTGAAGATTATGAAAAGTTTCATGAAATTTCTCCCTTCAAAGTCAAGGCTGATCCAAGCACCCTATTAAGCGATGAAGAATATCCACGGTTACGGCGCAATAAGCAAAGGACACAAGCGAAGAAAAAGTGAAGACAGATGAAGTCGGAAAGGGTTGAAAATTGATGATGTGGCTTTGAATGGTTCATTTTGAACACACAAAAAGTCTGGAGTTCAAATAAGTTCAAAAAAATGAAATCCCTTTGTAACAGATGAGTTTTCGTCCGAAACCCTGATACTTCGAAAAAGATTGTCCATTTTCTACACGAAGTGCATCCAGTTTTTGCCGTAACCCTCTCAACTTTTTAGCACATGCTATGTGGGTGAAATGATGATACCATGCCAATTTTCAAACTCTTCAGCATTCATTTGAAGTGCTTTTCAATTTCCGGGTCATTTAGCTAAAAAAATCAGTAAATGCATGAAAAATAATAGATGAAGTCAAAAAGGGTTGAAAATTGATGATGTGGCTTTGAATGGTTCATTTTGAACACACAAAAAGTCTAGATTTCAAATAAGTTAAAAAAATGAAATCCCTTTGTAACAGATGAGTTTTCATCTGAAACTGTGATACTTTGAAAGAGATTGTCCATTTTGTACACGAAGTGCATCCAGTTTTTGCCGTAACCCTCTCAACTTTTTAGCACATGCTATGTGGGTGAAATTATGATACCATGCCAATTTTCAAACTCTTCAGAGTTCATTTGAAGTGCTTTTCAATTTCAGGGTCATTTAGCTAAAAAAATCAGTAAATGCATGAAAAATAACAGATGAAGTCAGAAAGGGTTGAAAATTTATGATGTGGCTTTGAACGGTTCATTTTGAACACACAAAAAGTTTGGAGTTCAAAAAAGATGAAATCCCTTTGTAAATAGATCAACAAAACACATTGTTCTCCTGCATACAGCCCGACTGTGGCTTGTGAGTGCCCGCATATCAAATGCACCGTCGGGCTGTATGCAGGGAATCCGAATGATTTGTATTTGGTCTATGAACTAAAGGATTTCTAGATATATCAACAAAACACACGGTTTCGCCTGCATACAGCCCAACGGAGGCTCGTGAGTGCCCGCACATCAAATGCACTGTTGGACGTATGCAGGCCAATCTGAATTATTTGAATCCGTACACGCCTACTGTCCGAGAGCTGGGCTATATATAGGGGTCGTTTGCCTCTTTAGCCCCGGTTGCTAGCACAAACCAGTACTAGCGCGAGACCTTAACTGTATACAGGTCGTTTCCCAGATCCAACGACTCACAAGCCTGATCCAACAACTCACAAGCGCTTAAAAGAAACACGCGATCCATGTACTTCTTCCTGATTGGTGGGATTCAGACCCGGGTGAGGTTAAAAGCGCGCGCAAAGCCAACCTCCACTATTTCTCTTCTCGCGCACTCCTCCCCTTCCGCGCCACCGCCACCATGCCGACCCACCGTCGAATCCACCACCGCTACAATGGCGTCCGCGAGCGCCCCGACGGCACATTGACGGCGGTGAATTTCTAAGATTTTATAAGTAACAAAAGCTTTTATAAACCAAATTTCTAAGCAACAAAAGATTTTATAAACTACGGTGAATTTCTAGTATTATTGAAACTAAAATTATATAAAATTTATGCAACTAAAAATTATCAAAGTATTTTCTATTCAAAACATTAAAAGCAAAAATAATTTTCATAAAATATTTTGTTGTAAGTAGAAACAAAATAAATTAAATAAAGCAAAAAAATAAAACAAAAAAACTGAAGAAAAAAATGCCACCTACTGGGCCACCATGGCCTGAATACGACTAGAAACCCAACATGGGCCAGGATTCAGGCCCGCAGCAAGCCCAATAGGCCCACGGGCACGGAGTGACAGTTTAGGCCCGGAAGCCTGCAGTTGAGAGGAGCTCGAGAGGGTGGGCGCAGTAGCGCTTATAAACCGCTCTGGAGCTCCCTCGACTAGCGAGGTGGGACTAAACATCCCACCACACTATGGCGCAAGGCCTTTGGTTCCGGTTGGTGGCACCAACCGGAACCAAAGGTCTTTGTTTCCCGCCCTTTGGGCTGTTGAAAAATACCTTTGGTTCCGGTTAGTGCCACCAACCGAAACCATTGCCCCCCTTTGGTTCCGGTTGGTGCCACGAACCGGAACCAATGCTCTGGGTATATAACCACACCCTTAGGAACCATTGTTCTCATCTCACCATTTTCCCAATACGACGTCGACGACGACATCGACGCCGCCAGGTTGCCCGACCGCCACGCCGCACCGCCCCGACGACACCGACTACCTGGCCTCCCCAACCGGTCGTCGCCATCACTGTGAGCTCCCGGGCCAAATCCCCTATTTTTTTCCTCGTTCCGTGACGGTTGCGCCGTCTCGCCCGCCACCATGGCCGGAGCTGCTGCTGCTCGCCTCGGCGTGCGTGGTCGCGATCGAGGCACGCCTCCCTGGACGCATTCGCGCGTGCCCACGTGCCCGCGCCCGCACCCCACCGCTCGCCGCCGTGCCTGTGGTCGCCGGCGTGCACACGCGCTGGCCTGGCCAGTGGGGGCGTGCCACTGCCAGGTGGGCCATGCCCCTGTAAAAAAGAAATAAAACAGAGAAAACAAAAGAAAAAGAGAACCCCCCTGTTAGTTAACTAAACCAACCCATGTTAATAATTAAATAGTTTAATTAAAATTAACTAAATATGTTAGATTAAACTAAATATGTTTCGTTAAAGTTATGCCAATGATATGTGGGCCCCTGTTGATAATTAAATAGTTTAATTAAAATTAACTCTGATTTACCACTGTGCCTATGACGTGGCTGGTCCACTTGTAAGTTTGACCCAGACAACAAACACTATTTTGGATAATGTTGTTTTAATAATAATAAAAACTAGAAAATTCCTTTCAATTGATTTAAACTTTAGAAATTAATATATTTTAATCCGTAGCTCCGATGGAAAAAACTTTATACATGGAAATTGATCACAAAAAATGCAACGAATAAGAATACACTATCCATATGCCCACCACACCCCTCTAACATGCAGAACATGGAACCCTCCCCCTCTGGATCGTCTGCCGATAATCACCCGAAGCTGGCACTTCATCCCCTGATGAATTCCCGCTACGAGCCAAATGCTTTGTACTGCGTTAGAGCACCCATTAACATTACTGCTGCTACATTGCTTACCTATCCAATTGCATAGCCGGTTCGAGGGTCATGGGTCATCGAGGGGTCGAGGGGTCGAGGGTCGAGGGTCGTCGAGGGGTCGAGGGTCGTCAAGGGGTCGAGGGTCGTCAAGGGGTCGAGGGTCGTCAAGGGGTCGAGGGTCAAGAAATCCATGGCTTCATCATGAGCCGGAAGTAACCGGGGCATCATGGTACGAAACTCTCAAAAGTTATTTTGCAGCGGAGTACCAGATAGGATAATTAGCTTTGGTACAAATTTCAGCAAAGGCCTTCTAAATAGCGATATTCGGAAGGCTCTTAATGAACTTTGTACCAAAAAAGTGAATTCCCTATCTGGGACTCCGTTCCAAAATAACTTTGGAGAGATTACCATCATGCGCCTGTTACTTTCGCCTAATGATGAAGACATGGTTTTATTTGTTGAATCCTTTGACACTAAACAAACGTGACATGAGGGGGTCGAGGGTCGGGAACTATAAGGTAGAGGGTCCTGGATCGCTGAGGGGTCGAGAGGTTTCCTTGTGTCAAAGTATTGAAGAAATCCATGGCGTCATCATTAGCTGGAAGTAACCGAGGCATGATGGTTCGAAGTTCTCTCCAAAGTTGTTTTGGAATGGAGTCCCTCATAGGATAATTCGCTTTTTGGTTCAAATTTCAGCAAAGGCCTTCCAAATAGCGATATTCGGAAAGCTCTTGCTGAACTTTGTAGCAAAAAGCGAATTATCCTATCTGGGACTCCGTTCCAAAATAACTTTGGAGAGCTTACCATCATGCGCCTGTTACTTTCGCCTAATGATGAAGACATGGTTTTATTTTTTGAATCTTTTGACACTAGATAAACATGACATGAGGGGGTTGAGGGTAGGGAACTATAGGGTAGAGGGTCGTGGATCGCCGAGGGGTCGTGAGGTTGCCTTGTGTCAAAGTATTGAAGAAATGCATGGCTTCATCATTAGCCGGAAGTAACCGGGGCATGATGGTACGAAGTTCTCTCCAAAGTTGTTTTGGAACGGAGTTCCTGAGAGGATAATTCGCTTTTTGGTCCAAATTTCAGCAAAGGCCTTCCAAATAGCGATATTTGGAAGGCTCTTGCTGAACTTTGTACCAAAAAGCGAATTATCCTATCTGGGATTCTGTTCCAAAATAACTTTGGAGAGCTTACCATCATGCGTCTGTTACTTTCGCCTAATGATGAAGACATGGTTTTATTTTTTGAATCCTTTGACACTAGACAAACGTGACATGAGGGAGTCGAGGGTCGCGAACTATAGCGTAGAGGGTCATGGATCACTGAGGGGTCGAGAGTTTGCCTTGTGTCAAAGTATTGAAGAAATCCATGGCTTCATCATTAGCCGAAAGTAACCGGGGCATGATGGTACGAAGTTCTCTCCAAAGTTGTTTTGGAACGGAGTTCCGGATAGGATAATTCGCTTTTTGGTACGAATTCAGCACAAGCCTTCCAAATAGCGATATTCGGAAGGCTCTTGCTGAACTTTGTACCAAAAAGCGAATTATACTATTTGGGACTCCGTTCCAAAATAACTTCGGAGAGCTTCGTACGTACCATCATGCGCCTGTTACTTTTTCCTAATGAAATAAAAGGAAAGTATTTATTCCGCGCTCAGGGCAAGGCCCATCTCTTGGCCCAGCCCACCCCGCCTCCTTCTTCCTCCTACTGCTCATGGCGACGCCGTGGACGCTGCTCGTCCGTCCGCGCGCGGATGAGCTTGTTGCCGGCCATTCCTCGGCCCCCCTGGAGTATAAGACCACGTTGAGTCCCCCCACGAACCCTAGCGCCCCCATTCTTCCTCCCTGTGCCACCAACTCCCCTCCTCCTCACACGTTCCCTTTCTCGCCCAAACCGCCGTGGGCGGGGCTCGCCGAAACTCGCGGCCATCGAGATGCCCGAGCCACGAGGCCATGTCCGGGAGCTTCCTCGCCATCTCCCTCGTCTCCCCAAGCACACCATCGTCTTCGGGACGCCGCCAGCACAAAGAATCACACCGCACCTGTCGCCACAGCCGTCGTCGTCCTCGCCGAAATTGGAGGCGCTCCGAACCCCCCCCCCCCCGAGCCCATTGCCACCGCTACGAACACGCGGTGAGCTGCCGCATCGCTCCCCCTCGAAACCCCCTTCGATCCGTCCCCGTCTCCCTCCAGTCTCCGCCGTGCCTCCGTGTTCGTGCGCCGCGCTCCCGGGGCCCGTGGCCGCTCCCATGCGTGCCTGCTCGCGGCCGCGATCTCGCCGCGCCGACAGCTGCCGCACACACTGCCCGCACCCCCTGTCTCGGCGCGCTCAGCCCTGCTGGCGCTAGCCCCTCCCGTGTACACACGTGGCCACGTCGCGCCTTGGTCGTGGCCGGCCGTCATGGCCACGCCAGGCCACGCCCCGGTGCCCTCTCCTCTCCGCACACTATGGCTGCGGCGGCACGGAGACCTCGCCGCCTGTCCATGGTCGTGGCTTCGCCGCCGCTGACCTGGCCGTCGCACGTAGTGCCGCTGCTCACCTCGCAGCAGGCGGCTGCGCCCCCCTCCTCGCCGTGGCTTCCCTCGCCGGACCGGCCTCGCCGTGCGTCGGTTCTTCACCGGCGGGCACACACACATATTAGCCACGGGCTAATCCCCCATACCCCCTAATTAACATGTGTTTAAGACAAGTGGAGATAACCCCCTAGCCCCATGACAAGTGGGCCCTAGGCCAGTTTAACTATTTTAATTGTTGTTAAGTGTCTCTGTGAATGACATGTGGGCCAGCCACTTAAACCCCCCATGTTAGATTTAATTTAATAACAGTTAAAACCCTCTGTGACTATGACACATGGGCCCCTGAGATTTTAGATTAAATCAAGTGTTTAATTAGAGTGAGTGTATGACTGTTGGGCCCCCCTTGTAAGAATTAATTAAAATGTTCTTGTTATACCGTGAGGCTGACAGGTGGGTCCCCTCTGTCAGTTGACCAGTCAACAGTACTGTGGATAATATTGAATTAATAATAAAAATAAAATACCAATAAATGTTTATAAAATGATTAAATCAAAATCAATATCTTTTAAACCGTAACTCCGATGAAAATATTTTATACATAAAAATTGATCAGAAAAATGTAACGAATAAGAATACGCTATCCGTATATCCACCACACCCCTCTAACACAACGATCATCGACATTTCCTCCTCCGGACCATTTGTTTGATGATTGTCCGATACCGTTAAACTATCCGGATGAATTTATTCTGAACATGAAATTTGTTCAGAATGGATCGACTAACACGGATACACCTTTCACATGTTTGTCGGATGTCAACGACACCTCCGGCATGGTACTTTCCCCCTCCGGACACCCTATCCGATAATCACCCGGAGCCGGCTTTTCATCCTCGGATGAATTCCCGCTCCGAGCAACGTGCATTGCACTGCGTTAGAGAACCGTTAACATTGCATTCGTCATGCCTTTCATCTGTTTGTTAATGCTTGCTTTCTATTTACTGTTCCCCCCCCCTTTATTCTCCGGTACACCCCACTACTACCTCCGACTACACTACTGCCGGGTACGACTACTTCGTCGACGACCCAACCCCTACCGTCGAGCTTCCAGGAAAGCACAGCCATTCTCTTCCCCAGATATCGCCTATCTTTCCATACTATTCATGCACTAGGCATTGTTATTGCTGCTACTACGTTACAATCCTATTCAATTGCATAGCCTATTTTTGTGGCCCCTTGATGTACCTTCCTTTATCCTATGCTCCCTATAAACATATCTTTATTCAGCAGTGAGCCCTGCGCATTGTTAGCTAGGATTAAATCGAGGGCCATCATCACTCAGGGGAGTGAATGCGGATACAAATATTATAACTGCACAGGTACGGTACATTGCAGACACCGCCTCAGGCCCCCCCTAGCTCGGCTCTACCGAGCCACCATCAAGTGTGAGCTATCAAGGAGTAATCCTTGTACTCCACTCGTTGCTGACTCTGTATAGCCGCTCTAGGTACCTTAGCAACGGTTGTCCTTAAAAGTAAGAAGTCGGGCGACCCAACGGTGCCCGCGAGTGGTATTGCAACGGGACGACAGGGAGGGTACGACCAGTGTACCGGTGTGCTTGGCCCCTGATCGTTGCTCGCGAGAGTTACCAAACCACGAAAGTCGAGCTCCTCCAGGAGCACACGCGAGACAAGGTAAGGAGTCGGTTCACCTTGTTGGTAACCGCAGAGACTTGGTGGGACGATAGGGCAGGCACCGATGTACTAGTGGTCCTGACTGTTGTCGTTGTCCGCGGGTCAGTTAAGTCGAGGCAACGATAGCGGTTGTCCCGCAAGTTAATAAAATGCTAAATGGTTCGGTGGATGACTTGAGAGGCTCGTTGGTCTGTACGCACTACCTTCACGTGGGATAAGGAGTTATGGGCTCCCGTGCGTCGTAGTTCATTCGAAAGCTCTTCAGACGTCAGCAGTATCGCGGTCTAATTGCCGGGAAGTTGTGTGTCTTCTTTACTCGCGAGTGGTGTTTGCTTTTGCTTCCCGGCCAGCCTCGCACCATGCAGGAGCGTGCAAGGGTGAGGGACCTAGACCCCTTGGCGCATAGGATTTAGTCCGGCGGATGGCCTCTCTGTTGAGCCTAGGATGGGTTGCGTGGTGTCGGATAGCTTTGGTGGAGCGTTCCCTAACAAGGTGCCCGCCACCCTGGAGATTCGAGCGTGCAGGCTGAACAGTAGTGCACCCCTGCAGGGAGTTTAATCTATTCGAATAGCCGTGTCCACGGTAACAGGACGGTTTATGCTGAAGCTGGATCTTATCACTACAAACTATTATCATTAAACTGTATGGTTCCGGGTTTTCTTCCTCGCTGGGATGTCGAGGAAGGGATCTCGGAGGCATTGCTAACTATTACAACTTACTATTATACAATGTTGCAGCAACTTCTGCTGCATTGTTACTTTTTGCTTTATATTGAACTGTTGGCTATTCTCTCCTCATGCTGCTAGACTCGTCGGAAGATGCTAGTCTTCGTTAGGCCTACCTTCTTTGTAACAGCCCAGTTTTCACAAAAATTAAAATTTTTGTTTTCGGTGTGAATTGTTTGATTGTCTAATTTGTTTGCGGTGTTTGCATCCCCGATTTATCGATCGGCGATTATATTTCCCCCTCCTTCTCGTATCGGACGCGTGACCGAACCTTTTCCACCCCGGCACACGACCTCGTTGCGGCACGGGAAAGTCACCCGATCACTGTCGCAGCTTTCGGCACAAGACCAGCCTTCACCATCGGTGCGAAAACCCCCCCCCCCCATTTATATTTAATGGGTTATTTTATCGGATGGGTTCGACATCTCCGTTGGGCGCGAAACGTTGTAGATGACGTGGTTATCGTGTTGCGACGATGTGTTATGATTTTCGTGCGATTCCGGCTTCGTTTGGTAAGTGAACGATCCAATGCACGAGGCGTAGTAGTCGGTGTAATTCGAGGGGAGTATTTGCAAAATTTCACGCGGACAGCCAACCGACCAACGGAGGTTTTTTTTATTATCTGCTAGTCTTAGCCCACCCAAAAACCTGGCCCAAATCCCCCTAAACAATCCATTTGTGTCCCAAACCACCTCCCAAAACAGCCCCTACTATAAATAGTAGGTGCTACCTACCTAAAATGGTTAAACCCTAGACAATCTTCCCTGTTTTCTGCTCCATCCCACTTCCCCCGCCGCCACATGGCGCAGCACCACCAGCCAACGGCCACCTGAGCCGCCAGGTTGATCCAGACCCTCAGATCTGGAACGGACACACGAGGGTGCGCCACGTCGCCGGATCGGATCCCACGCCCGAAGCCCCGAGCCGGCCGTGCCCGAGCTCCCTCCTCTCTGCCCATGGAGCTCCTCCTCCCGAGCGCCTCCCCGCGGTCGTCGTCGGTCGCCGTCGATGAGCCCCTCCGGCCAGGTCGCCCCGTGCCTCCATCTCCTCTCCTCCTCCCCCTCTCTCCCTTCCCCTCATCCCCGTCTCTCTCTCTCTCTCTCTCCGCAGCCGTCGCCGGTGGACGCCATGGCCGAGCCACCAAGGAGCTCGAGCAAGCCCGCCGGCGACCTCCCAACACCCAGATCCGGGCCGCCGCCAACGGATCCGGTAGCCGGCGCCTCATCCAGGCCGTCCTCGCCTGCGCCGCCCCCCTCTCCGGTGTCGAGCGAGGTCGCCTGCCGCCGCCGCTGGTTGAGGTCGGGGACGACGTCCCGGACCAGCCGTCCGTCCCTGCCCGATCCAGCCGACGTGGGCCGGCCTGGCGCCCACGGCCCACTGCACCTAGCCCAACCGCCAGCCAGCTGTTTGGCCGAAGCCCACTGGTGAGGCGCCCAGCCCCCTTTTTTTCCTTTTTTTAGTTTTTTTTAGTTGCTGCGAGTTGGGCTCGGCCCAGTACTGTTGGTCCGATAGTTTATTTTTTCCTTTTCTGTTTTTATTTATTTTTGGAAGATTGTGTAGTATTTTTGCAACGGCGATAACTTTTTAACGGTAGCTCGGATCGCGACGCATAAAACATGAAAGTTGCTTAGAATTTTGTGTAGATTAATAAAATGTGCTCTGTTGCCATGTTTGAATTTGTTTACATGTTGTTTACCTGCTAATTACAACCCTTACCAGTGTAACTTGTTTATTTAATAACTTTTTAGCCGTAACTCCGTTTAAAATGTTTCTTATATGTAACTTGACTAGAATTGCATGTAGATTGTGTTTTTGCTGCTCTTGCTTGCTAATAAAAATTTATAAAATTATGTTTAGGGCAAAACAGTACCAAATGCAATAATTATTGTGGGGTCCGTAATAGTTGGCATGTATAGGATTTACCCCCACTTAAATTGACTAGATTAGATAGTTTATTTATGCTTCACCTCTTGAAATGTTTGTGTGCTATGCCATGCTTGAGTGAGATGCCATGTTAACAACCTTTGCTCACCTTGTGTAGCTAAACAACTTGAACCACCGTAAACGTGCGGTATCGTTGTGTGCGACGAATACTCCACTTAACCTGTTAGTAACCGCTCTCGACGGTAGGTGCGATGTCTCGTGTTGCCTTCTTGTTGGTGCTTGCTCGTGTTTGCTTCGTAGTAATAGATGCTTGCTCCTTGATTGCCTTCCAGTGTTTACCGTCTTGTGTGCTTCCGCGGGTACCTCTCGGAGACGATGCGAGCTTGCGATCAACTACACCTTCGGAACCCGGCTTATCAACAGGCAAGGACTATACATTACTTATGATCCATTCTATTTCAACCAGCGGTTTGCATGCTAGTCTAGGTTAGGTTCGATGTTTGATCCTACCACATGTTTACAGCCTCTCTCAAACCGATACAGCCATGTCCCCTCCCAGCAAACCTTGTACTGCTATGTTACTCTTGCTCGTTGCTCAGCCTCTGCTTAGTATGCATGCTTAGGATGCTACGATGTTACCCTGTTACTCCTTGGTTTGGGATATCACATTATTATTATTGTTGTTGATGATATGATTATTATAATGTTGGCTATATTCGACGAAGGATGGAAGGTCTAGGCTATCCCGCCCCGACGCTTTGTTCCATTCGAGTCACCTATGATCCGAGTTCCGGGTATTGGTTTTAAGACTGAGCGTGCCTAACCGCGTGTGGGATTTTATGGGGTCCCCTTTTCTTACCTATCTAGCTTCAAACAATTCTAGAGGTGGCCCAAGCTGATTTACCATTTGAAAACATGCATATATATCTTGTCGGGTCGCTCCTAGCAGATATCTTTTAAAACAACTTGGGCCAATGGAGACATGGTTTCTCTGTTGGTCTACCTGATCAGCTAGGACCCGGTTTTCCCATGTGTGATTAACCGGAAATCCGACCTGCGTCATACGGAAGAGTCCGATCCGAGAGCGTGGCCGGCTTTTGGATTGGGTGTCGACTCCCCGGGGGCCACCCGGATTTGTTCGCTGATAGTTAGAGGGACCTGTCGTTTCGGATCTCTTGGAACTAAATCATAAAATGGTTGCCTGTGATGGGTAGCAACTGAGAGTGATGGGCGTGCGTGCGGAGCCTTGTAATGGGCAGTTGGTACACCCCTGCAGGGTTAAATCTTTTCGAGAAGCCGTGTCCACGGTTATGGACGACTTGAGACCTACTCCTTGTTCATAGACAACAACAACTGAGATAATCTTAATATAACTTCATCAACGTGTGTGTGCCTTGACTGCTTCTTCTTCGTCGGGATGCGAAGAGGAGGACAAGGATAGGATAGGTGTTATGTTTGCGAAGTAGGTGGATAGCAGACTTGTTGGAGGCGATTCCTCATCGAATGCTTGGTTCTTACCTTACTCTCTAGATCGTTAGCCACTTCATAAATGCTAGTGCGGCAGAAACCTCGCCACTTACCTCATCCTTACCGTAAACTACTAGTTGTCCTAGAATGACGAGTGATGAAGTCCTTGCTGGGTCAGATGACCACTACAGTTGGATGCTGAGTACCTCTGTACTCATGATACTACCCCCAAACTCTTTTCAGGGTTCTCGATCGACAACAGGTATGGTGATCGACATTTCACGTGGAGACTCGACGACGACTAGTTAGGCGGATCCCGGCGGAGGGCCTGGACCCATGTGGTTATGGGATCGATGTTTTTCTTTTGCCACTAGGCATTTGATTGTAGTCTGTACTCAGACATGTATCTTCCACTGATGTATTGTATTAAGGCAGTTGTATGCCGATTGTATGAGATGTTGTATCCTTGTATCTGTAATGTTGTGATATCATGTTGGAAATCCGGGGCATATGGCTATGTCATATGTCGCGGTGGGACCGATATGTGCTTCGTCCCCGGATCTGGATGGAAACATCTAGATCTGGAACAGTACCGCATATCGGGCCTTACATTCTTACCCTTATTCTGATTTCTATCTTGCAGTCCACCATATATAGCCTCCCCTTTCCATTTGATACAATGCATAATTGCTTAGTAGCGGACGAAAGACTCGCGAGTATGCTAGATACTCACCTTTTCTTTATTTCTCCTTTTCGTTTTGCCTGATCGGCCGCTGCAGTCGACGTTGGAGCCCAGAAGCAGGAGTACCCCCGGAGGCGACTACTACGACGTCGAGTTCCCCGTCGACCAGGAGTAGTTTGGAGGTTCCCAGGCAGGAGGCCTTGCCTTTTCGATCTGTTGTTATTTGTGCTAGCCTTCTTAAGGCAACCTTGTATTCTTGTGTCTGTACTCAGATACTATTGCTTCCGCTGACTTTGTGCTCTCGAGCAGTTGTATTCGAGACCTCGTTGCCCCTGGCTTGTATTTAACAGCTTGTATTATTTTATTTGTAGAGTTGTGTTCTGATATCTTACCGTGAGTCCCTGATCTCGATCGTGTACCTTGCGTGTATGATTACTGTACACGGTCTGATTTTGGGGGCGTCACAAATTGGTATCAGAGCCGACTGCCTGTAGGACACCCCCTTCCAACTCCTTGGTCGAAGTCGAGTCTATTCCTTGCAAAACTACTTTACTGACAGTGTCGTGTGTCTTATCGGCCCACGTCGCAAACTGGGTGGTATTAGGATCCTTTTCTCCGTACCTTTACTCTGGGACTCTGCTCTCTCTTCTCTTTCAGGTTAAAGATTTTGCTAACTCTAACTCTAGGTTCTCGTGACTACTTCCTCCCGGAGAGCCCCTCATTACAAATGATCGCTTGCTTCACGAGAAGATACCGAAGATTACCCTCCGATAAAATTCCCGAGACCATATGTGTCGATCACCTTTACAATTCACTGCCATCGATAAGTCTGTATGTATAACCACATACACCTTTCGTTCATCCATTTAACCCCAGTTGCTCTTGTGTTCACAAGATGCATCGAAATACTTTCCGATTGTTTCAAGAATCCTTTGAGCCTACTGCCTTGCAGCTTCTTTTCACCCTACGGATAATTCCTCACATTTATCGAGGATCCGTTCATCCTAAGTGGTTCATGTGATTCCCAAAATACTTTAAAATACTATTCGATCTCGCGACAATCCTCGGCGGCCTACTGCTTTGGAGATTCTTCTTACCTGCTTGCACTATGATAAAACACGTTTGTCCAGTAGTCTTTGATGACCTCCCTTGGCATTGCCATTCTGATCTGCTGAATCATCGTGTGTGCTAGTGCACACAATCATCAGTTGATCCCTATGAGTCCATTCTTCTGGATCAAACGTCATTCCGGACATGAGCTGGTTCTCGGTAAATCAAACCTTAATTGATTAATCGTCAAGCTTCTATTCAACTTATTCATGTTCGATCGATGTATTTGGATCTGATACACCGATATGGAAGTAATAATTCCTTTGTACTTAAGCATCGAAATATTCAGCTGCTTCTGTCATCCGATGCCTTTGTAATTTATTTTCTTCTTATGGTTGAGTACCGATACTCACGCCAGACTCTCTGTACGCCGCCTGACCTTTTTGGTGGATTACTACCTGTCGTCCCCTTGTGTCCTAAATCATTGACGAGCTTCCCCTGATACGAAATGCCTTTGGCGAACGGTATCATCTGGTCAGTGTCATCAGCCTTCTGCTTTCAAACTGGTATCTCTTGTTTCTGTTGTTTGTCGTATAGATTCGTAAGATACCCCGATGGGTTAACCCTATGCTTCCCCTAATCTGGTGAACCCAAATTTTATGCGGGTTATACTCTACTGGCCTTCCGTCAGATGAGCCTGCAATCCTACAACCTTCATGTGAGCGAGAAGTGAATGAGAGGCTATGCATTGAAGAAGTGGGAGTCGACCCCGAACCTTTGTGTTCAAGCCCATGGATACTATGTAGAACTTATCATGGAAGCTTCTCGTAAAGATAATTAACCCCCTTGGTATGAGTTCTTATACACCTATTATCCACCATTCTACCTTCGAGTATTACCCCTGGTATCTCGAGGATATCATGTCTTTGCACTACATATCATCAATTGTAATGAAACAATGCCTATCCCTGTCATAGCCATTCCATGGTTCTGGGTTGTCGTCAACCGGGAACACCGAATACTTTTGCTTCACCATTCCTTTTTGCTTGATGTCGCCGTTGTTCGATTGTATTTTATTGAAACCGTTTTGACATGATTTTTTGTGGTTATCATCGATATCTTAGATTCTATCAAGTGTCGATTGAATTCATGGTGTGAAATTTCATCCTTGCCCCTCGATGATTTATGTTATCATCGACAAACATCCTTGACTCTCTGCTAATACAAACTTGGTCATGTATATCTTGCCATGTTTTCCCTCGGGAAAGATTTACGCCTGATACTTGTGTATCATCACAATTTTCTTTCCATTGGTCTGTTTAACCTTTCTTTTAATATAAATTATCCGAGCAGTGATAATTCCCTGCTGATGTAAACACTTCAGTGTACTACTTTGTCCGTACAACCTGTTACTACTGTTGATAATATTTCGGTAACCACCGATGGACGAGAACTTTGCCTATTGGTCCGCCTCGTCTTAACGAGCAGGAAAATGGTTCTCTTTGTCCCTCGCCCTTGGTACCTACGTTGTTGCTGACATAGCTAACAAGTTGTTCTATAACTTACCTTGCAACTTGATCGCATTGTTTTTCACCATCCTTCTTGTTCAATGTGGGCCCCTAACCCATAGTTCCACAGGATCAAAACCTGACTCTCTTATACCTTTCTGTTCTCAAAGTTATTCCTCGTGCTTGGCGTCGTATGCAATTCACGAGTCACCTACCTTGTGATATTCAGTCCGATATCAGACTCAGTGCTTATGTCTGACGCTCTGGACCCCTTTTCATCGTTTGTCATCGGCATCGAATGCATGTCTATCCGCTTCAAAACTTCTTATGCCTTCTTTTATTTCTCTCGATGTATCTCCCTAAGTTTAACTCGGGAGAGACTTTGTACCCCATTCCGTTGGACAACCTCGATTGATTAACCTGGTATCGATCCGACCCCCCTTAAGTTTTCCCTCCTGTCCTATCCGTATGTACGATGAAGCCCCGAAGGAAGGATGACAACCCGTTGAGATGCACTGATGCAGAGAAATGAAGACAACAACATTAAGGATCAACTCCTTCGATAAGGACCACAAGCACGAGAAGAATCGTTAGAATGCGAAACCGAAACTTTAACCCTTGCACTACCATTAATTCTCGGGACGAGAATTCTCTGTACTGGTGGAGATTTGTAACACCCCGGGTGTCACGCTGCAGTGATCACCTTGTTAATTTCCAAGTCATCAAGATTATTCTAATAATAATCACCCTTGATCAAGTTGAGTTCAAATTCAAACTCATTTGCAAATTCAAAACAATGTGGGAAATTAAAGTTGTTCCAAAAATTTGCAAACAATTTTATAAAATGCTAAATAATCAGTAGGCCATGAAAATGTAGAAAGAGGTATTTATTAAAATGTTTAATAAATTCAAACAAAGAAAAAACAGTAGCAAGATAGCCACTTTATCCCTTTTAAAATAAAAGAAAAATGCAAATGAATTTATTGTGATCCAAAACTTTTTGTTGTAATGTAAAATATTGTAACATGAATATTAGGACCAGTGGCACATTCTTGAAAAATCAAATGCAACAAAAATAAAAGAATACAGAAAAGTGTGAGAATTGCACAAATGAAATAAAAGGAAAGTATTTATTCCGCGCTCAGGGCAAGGCCCATCTCTTGGCCCAGCCCACCCTGCCTCCTTCTTCCTCCTACTGCTCATGGCGACGCCGTGGACGCTGCTCGTCCGTCCGCGCGCAGATGAGCTCGTTGCCGGCCATCCCTCGGGCCCCCTGGAGTATAAGACCACGTTGAGTCCCCCCACGAACACTAGCGCCCCCATTCTACCTCCCTGTGCCACCAACTCCCCTCCTCCTCGCACGTTACCCTTCTCGCCCGAGCCGCCTTGGGCGGGGCTCGCCGGAACTCACGGCCACCGAGATGCCCGAGTCACGAGGCCATGTCCGGGAGCTTCCTCGCCATCTCCCTCGTCTTCCCAAGCACACCATCGCCGCCGGGACGCCGCCAGCACAGAGAACCGAACCGCACCTGTCGCCACAGCCGTCGTCGTCCTCGCCGAAATTGGAGGCGCTCCGAACCCCCCCCCCCCAAGCCCATTTCCACCGCTACGAACTCGCGGTGAGCTGCCGCATCGCTCCCCCTCGAAACCCCCTTTGATCCGTCCCCGTCGCCCTCCAGTCGCCGTCGTGCCTTCGTGTTCGTGCGCGGCGCTCCCGGGGTCGTGGCCGCTCCCATGCGTGCCTGCCCGCGGCCGCGACCTCGCCGCGTCGACCGCTGCCACACGCACTGCCCGCGGCCGCGACCTCGCCGCGCCAACCGCTACCGCACGCACTTCCCGCGCCCCCTGTCTCGCCGCGCTCAGCCCTGCTGGCGCTCGCCCCTCCCGTGTACACCCGTGGCCACGCCGCGCCTTGGCCGCGGTCGGCCGCCCTGGCCGCGCCAGGCCACGCCCCGGTGCCCGCTCCCCTCCGCGCACTATGGCTGCGGCGGCACGGCGACCTCGCCGCCTGGCCATGGCCGTGGCTCCGCCGCCGCTGACCTGGCCGTCGCACGTAGTGCCGCTGCTCACCTCGCAGCAGGCGGCTGCGCCCCCCTCCTCGCCGTGGCTTCCCTCGCCGGACCGGCCTCGCCGTGCGTCGGTTCTTCACCGGCGGGCACACACACATATTAGCCTCGGGCTAATCCCCCATACCCCCTAATTAACATGTGTTTAAGACAAGTGGAGATAACCCCCTAGCCCCATGACAAGTGGGCCCTAGGCCAGTTTAACTATTTTAATTGTTGTTAAGTGTCTTTGTGAATAAAATGTGGGCCAGCCACTTAAACCCCCCCTGTTAGATTTAATTTAATAACAGTTAAAACCCTCTGTGACTATGACACATGGGCCCCCTGAGATTTTAGATTAAATCAAGTGTTTAATTAGAGTGAGTGTATGACTGCTGGGCCCCCCTTGTAAGAATTAATTAAAATGTTTTTATTATACTGTAAGGCTGACAGGTGGGTCCCCTCTGTTAGTTGACCAGTCAACAGTACTGTAGATAATATTGAATTAATAATAAAAAGAAAAATCCAATAAATGTTTATATAATGATTAAATTTTTGAAAATCAATATCTTTTAAACCGTAAGTCCGATGAAAATATTTTATATATCAAAATTGATCAGAAAAATGTAACGAATAAGAATACGCTATCCGTATATCCACCACACCCCTCTAACACAACGATCATCGACATTTCCCCCTCCGGACCGTTTGTCCAATGATTGTCCGATACCTTTAAACTATCCGGATGAATTTATTCTGAACATGAAAGTTGTTCAGAATGGATCGACTAACACGGATACACCTTTCACATGTTTGTCGGATGTCCACGACACCTCCGGCATGGTACTTTCCCCCTCCGGACACCCTGTCCGATAATCACCCGGAGCCGGCTTTTCATCCCCGGATGAATTCCCGCTCCGAGCAACGTGCATTGCACTGCGTTAGAACACCGTTAACATTGCATTCGCCATGCCTTTCATCTGTTTGTTAATGCTTGCTTTGTATTTAGTGTTTCTCCCCCCCCCCCCTTTTATTCTCCGGTAGACCCCGTTGCTACCGCCGACTACACCGTTGCCGCGTACGACTACTTCGTCGATGACCCTACCCCTACCGTCAAGCTTCCAGGCAAGCAGAGCCATTCTCTTCCCCAGATGTCGTCTATCTTTACGTACTATTCATGCACTAGGCATTGTTATTGCCGCTACTACGTTACAATCCTATTCAATTGCATAGCCTATTTTTGTCGCCCCTTGATGTACCTTCCTTTATCCTATGCTGCCTATAAACATATCTTTATTCAGTAGTGAGCCCTGCGCATTGTTAGCTAGGATTAGATAGAGGGCCGTGATCACTCAGGGGAGTGAATGCGGATACAAATATTATAACTGCATAGGTACGGTACAATGCAGACACCGCCTCAGGCCCCTCCTAGCTCGGCTCTACCGAGCCACCATCAAGTGTGAGCTATCAAGGAGTAATCCTTGTACTCCACTCATTGCTGACTTTGTATAGCCGCTCTAGGTACCTTAGCAACGGTTGTCCTTAAAGGTAAGAAGTCGGGCGATCCAACGGTGCCCGCGAGTGGTATTGCGACGGGACGACAGGGAGGGTACGACCAGTGTACCGGTGTGCTTGGCCCCTGATCGTTGGCCGCGAGAGTTAACAAACCACGAAAGTCGAGCTCCTCCAGGAGCACACGCGAGACAAGGTAAGGAGTTGGTTCACCTTGTTGGTAACCGCAGAGACTTGGTGGGACGACAGGGCAGGCACCGATGTACTGGTGGTCCTGACTGCTGTCGTTGTCCGCGGGTCAGTTAAGTCGAGGCAACGATAACGGTTGTCCCGCAAGTTAATAAAATGCTAAATGGTTCGGTGGATGACTTGAGAGGGTCGTTGGTCTTTACGCACTACCTTCACGTGGGATAAGGAGTTATGAGCTCCCCTGCGTCGTAGTTCATTCGAAAGCTCTTCAGACGTCAGCAGTATCGCGGTTTGATTGCCGGGAAGTTGTGTTTCTTCTTTCCTCGCGAGTGGTGTTTGATTTTGCTTCCCGTCTAGCCTCGCACCGTGCAGGAGCGTGCAAGGGTGAGGAACCTAGACCCCTTGGCGCATAGGATTTAGTCTGGCGGATGGCCTCTCTGCTGAGCCTAGGATGGGCTGCGGCGTGTCGTATAGCTTTGGTGGAGCGTTCCCTAACAAGGTGCCCGCCACCCTGGAGATCCGAGCGTGCAGGCTGAACAGTAGTGCACCCCTGCAGGGAGTTTAATCTATTCAAATAGCCGTGTCCACGGTAACAGGACGCTTTATGTTGAAGATGGATCTTATCCACTACAAACTATTATCATTAAATTGTATGGTTCTGGGTTTTCTTCCTCGCCGGGATGTCGAGGAAGGGATCTCGAAGGCATTGCTAATTATTACAACTTACTATTATACAATGTTGCAGCAACTTCTGCTGCATTGTTACTTTTTGCTTTATATTGAACTGTTGGCTATTCTCTCCTCATGCTGCAAGACTCGTGGGAAGATGCTAGTCTTCGTTAGGCCTAGCTTCTTACCCTTATTCTGATTTCTATCTTGCAGTCCACCATATATAGCCTCCCCTTTCCATTTGATACAATGCATAATTGCTTAGTAGCGGACGTAAGACTCGCGGGTATGCTAGATACTCACCTTTACTTTATTTCCCCTTTTCGTTTTGCCTGATCGGCCGCTGCAGTCGACGTTGGAGCCCAGGAGCAGGAGTACCCCCGGAGGCGACTACTACGACGTCGAGTTCCCCGTCGACTAGGAGTAGTTTGGAGGTTCCCAGGCAGGAGGCCTTGCCTTTTCGATCTGTTGTTATTTGTGCTAGCCTTCTTAAGGCAACCTTGTATTCTTGTGTCTGTACTCAGATACTATTGCTTCCGCTGACTTTGTGCTCTCGAGCTGTTGTATTCGAGCCCTCGTGGCCCCTGGCTTGTGGGCGTCACAGAGGAGAAGATAGATCTGGTAAAATTGAAGCGCACTCTCGATGCCTTAAAGCGACCACCGCCGCCTCCGCCGGATGACAACCATGTACGCGCTCTTAAAAAGGCAACGCAAGAAGCGCGCCGGTCGGGAACCACTTCAAGTGACAAAAGGTTACAACAAGGAACAAGTGGGAAGAATTCCCCAGCTCGACGAACAGGCGAACCAATCGTCCCCCCCCCCCCGGCTGAAGGTGTCTAGCCATATCGTCGCAAATCTGTCGGGGATGTTGCCTGGTACCAATCCTGGTGATTACCTTCCTGACGATGCACATTTTTATATAATGGAGGTGGACGTACACAAATAGCAGTATGGGAAGCCTTTCGTCAAACCTGGTCAACATCTAACAACGATGATGCGAAGATTCCATCAGTGGTACATGGACACCTGCAAGTCTCGGAATGATACTTTGACACAGAGAGTTAAAGAGGAGCACGGCCTCGTTGGAACTGATCTGTTGTGTGTTCCATTTGAGGAGTTATTCCAACTTTTCAATCAAATGGCCATCGATAAAGTAATCGTCACTTGCTACTGTTTGTAAGTACTACTTCTGTAATTAAGTCTCTATATATAGCTCAGCTCTTTCATTGCATCTATATATAATTATCCTCACTATATTATGCAGATTGAAGATCGTCGAATGCAAGAAAAGACAAATCTATAATATTGGGTTCATTAACCTAAATCTCTTTCATGAATGGGGGGTTAAACATAATGTCAAAGAAACCAAGGTCAACTTACTAAATTCTTTGCTGAAAAATCAAAACAAAGATAAAATAATCTTTCCTTACAACTTCGAGTGAGTGTTACTATCTTGGGCATATTCTGTTTCCCTTATTACTTGAGGTTATAGTAATATAATTGATGAGTTATGCATGTGTGCGCAGCTTTCACTTTATTCTCCTAGAGATTAAGCTTGAGGAGGGACTAGTAACCGTCTTAGACTTCAGGCGAAAAGATCCCAAGGAGTATGCGCCCATGACTGAGATGCTCAAGAAGTAAGTTCAATCGATCATTATCGCACCATATCGACAACTTTGTTCATTTCCTGATATCATGTAATAATTATTTTCTTTGTCTGGCAGGGTTTCGAAATAGTTCACCGCAAAAGCTCCGGGACTGCCGGAGAAGCTGGAATTTACACGCCCGAAAGTAAGTACTACTAGCTAGTTCCGCGCATCTCCCATTGATTCTAGCTAGTTTCATCAATACCATTTATAATGCTTGATTATAAGTTCGATTGACCTCTATTTCTCGTAAAGTGGTTGTGGCAGGAAGAAGGGACTAATTTATGTGGATACTACGTTTGCGAGTACATCTACAGCGCGACGACCTTTAAGAGGGGCTACTCTAAAGAAGATTTTGAAGTGCGTGAGCAACAATATTCACTATTTTATTTTATTACCATCATTTGTGTTGAGTTTCATTCATATATATATGTATTGACTCCCTTCTTCAAATTGGGTTTGGGAGCTGCGGGATGAACTCCTACCACAAGATCGCATAAAAGCAATTCAAAAGGAATTGGCGGGATTCTTTCTTGACCATGTCATCAATAAAGACGGAGAATACCATGTGAATATTGAGTTCAGATGTTAGGGGATGCTAGGGGATAGATATACGAAAACTTGTTGTTCGACCAATCTCTCGGAGAAGGAGAAGTCGATCACTTCTCTCTGTATATGTTCATGACGATCTTTTGTACTTAATGGTTTCCCTCATTTGCTTACTAGCTAGCGTGTCGAGTCCTCTCTATACGTGTAGTACGTAGCATCGACCAAGCACAGAGATAAGAGAGAACACTTCTTTCTATTAGCTAGCTAAAACAATATATAAACCCTTAAATTAACCCTACAAAAAACCCTTAACACCCCCCCCCCTTAAAAAAACCTAGCCCCTGAACTGCTAACGCGTGGAAGCCTTTTGGTCCCGGTTGGTGCTACCAACCGGGACAAAAGGCCCTTCTGCCTGAGCAAACCGCAATGGCTACATGAAGCCCCATCTGTAGTAGGCGAACCGGGACGAGAGATATTGGGCTTTAGTACTGACCCTTTAGTCCCAGTTTCAGAACCGAGACAAATGGGCATTTTTCTAGTAGTGGAAAAAGCATGCGGCTAGATGCCAGTCAATCAATCTGAGAAGCATGGACAACCGGTTTGAAAAGGCAAAAACGCAATTGACTATCGAACCGAAACTTGATAGGATGCATATAAAAACTTATGAACATCCAGCGTATTTTGGCTATGAAAATTGCATATTTATTGCTATTGATGAACTTTCGAGTGATCAAAGGCTGGATCTAAGCATGTGGTTGGATGGCCAATTCATGTATCCTTGTCGCCCAACATTGACTGGATAATGAGTCTGGTTAGCGGAACTGTATTGAAGATTGTTAGGATTTAATTGATTCTCTTAATTAAAAAGATAATCCTCCCTGGTTATAATCCTCCCTATGTAAGGATGAGTCTGGTTAGCGGAACTGTATTGAAGATTGTTAGGATTTAATTGATTCTCTTAATTAAAAGGATAATCCTTCCTATGTAATATCTCATACAACTCTGACACATCTCTTCATTCGCATCTGTTCCCTTGTATATATATTGTGATCATCAATGGAATAACATAAGAGTTGATTTATTTGTTGCCTCTCTAGTTTCCTCTTAATAAAGATGCCATAATAAAAGTATCATCTGAATTTCACCCTCATGCAGGCACTTCAAATAATCTCACCCTTCAGTTGTAAACTCTGCATGATAAATGGCTGAATTATCTACATTTAGATTGTGATTCAGCAAGAACGTACACACACATGTCTGAATGTGCGAGGTGTGCATCCATCCTCGTTGTAATCTAACAAAACTTATATCAGTTCCATATATACAACAGATTGATAACACATGAGCCATCTCATCTCCTGCAGAAGGAAAACCTTATCAAACAAGAAATGCAGAAGGAAAACCTTTTAAAGCAAGAAAAGCATGCCCAATTTGTGCAACTAGAAATAATAGAAATATTTAGGCAAGTAAATGTTCGATACATAATTTGTTACAACTTACAAAGAAAAATTGTTCCAATGGAAAAATAATTAAGTTTATTATTCAAGTTACAACATTGAAGTACACAAATCAAATGCGAACTGCTAGAATTTATGGTGAAACAAGGAAAATAATTAACCAAAGCAACCTTTATCATTTGTGAAGCCATTCATAACTTATGTGTCCGCAGAAGTCAAGGCTGCTACGACCGATCCTGTCGTGCCGAAAGCAACGCTGACATCCGCATAATCTTTCAGGCTCTTGCTCAATTTTACAGATGGATACAGCCAGGGCTTCACGGCATGGACAAATGTGTCGGGGTCTGGGGATAGGATCGCCTCCCAGTCAACCTGAACCCCAGGTGGGATGCTTGCTGTCACATCCATGCTTGCTGCCAGGAACAAGCCGAGCAGCACCACATAACCTACAACCGACGATCCTCTCGAGAGTGGCATAAAGTTGTACCTGAAAGTTACCCAAAATCAATTGGCACTTGGTGGCAGAGAAATAGACAAGAGATGGAATTTATGATTGGTACCAGTAATATGTCATGCGCAATATTGCCGCCTTCACAGCATCAAGTGCATTGGAGTCACGCGTGGGGTTTGGGTCACTACAATACGCCTCACAAATGGCCTGCAGGGCTCATAATTAGCAAGCAAAAGTGGTCTACTATAATGCAACTGATCTGAAGTAATAAGTCTTCCAAAAAATTGTGGCATGGCAACATATTACAACATATTCAGAAGCAATTTGACACTGCTAACTCAAGAAATAGCAACCAACAAGTAGAAGAATAAATCTAAACTGTACCTCCCAAGCTGCGGTCATTTCTTCCTGGTATTCCTCCCATCTAGCTGGTGTACAAGGAGTTCGTATGGCGAAGTCAAATCCTGTCTTACCCCTGTAATGCCATGATCACAAGTAAGCAGGATAGCAGGAGGGTATAGCAAAGGAAAGGTGTCTAGACAGCTTACACATTTTGAGTAGTTATTCTTGTCCCTTCAAGACGCCTCCTGAAAGAGGTTATTCTTTGTTATTAAATAAGCTCAAGGTATGATGTTCTTCACAAGTACTTACTTCCCTGAAGTTTGGCATGGGAGCTATCACGAATATAGACAAGCAACTTACCCCTGAAACGCAATACTATCACATCTAGTAGCAACCCAATAGGTTTCACCAACTATATTGTACAGATCTGAGCATGATGATGCAACTTCTATCTGCAGGTTTTATTATCATGATTAGAACACTGGTTAGTTTGAAAACAATATATAGTAGAGTCAATCAGCTTCATGTGAAACATCAAACGCAGAAGAAAGCCATGACAAACAAAGCATAAAATTAGAATCAACTCCTAGGTACCTACTGAAAATTTATCCAAAAATAAACCTATACTTGAGATTTTAGAGCTGATTGGGGATCACAATTTTGCTTATTTGTTAGATGTAGATTTAATGGAGCTACACCACCTTCTTTCTCTCTTGCAATCCTCCACTAGTTCCAATGTGGCATGTGATACAACTAAAGTCTAGAAGACAATTGGTTTGCTTGACTTCTAAGAAGCATCTGAGCCGAAGCTCCAGATGAAGAATACATATTGTTATGGTTGTGCACTCATGGCACTCAACATATTATTGTGCAGCTTACTTTTTTCAACTTCTCAATATCCGTAAGAAAAATTGCACGATCCTCTGCATTATTGACATACTTCAAGTCAAGCATAATGGTTTTCGCAGCTTCCAAAGTTCTGTCATGTAAGAGAAATAAGCTATCACTATCAGGACTGACCACAAATAACCAAACAGCAAAGTAAAACATGATGGGTATCTACAAACCTTAGGTAATATGGATAGTAGCGAACAATTTTCGCTTGACCAAGAAGCAATGGGGTGTGAGAGCCAAAACCAGAATTGAACTCTTCACTGGTATAGAGCACAAAAGAAGTTAGGCAACAAAATGGTTTAACTGATTAGTCCTTGTTGCAAGTATTTAGCTCACCTTAGCTTATTGACCCAAACAACTGGATCACATGGTTCAGAAATCTGTCTCCACTTGACCGCAATATTATAGACATCCTGCCAGGACAGAGAAATCCCAGACGAAACCCTTTCCTCACTTGGACTAGGCGTTGGAGATCCAGCAGATAAAGTACTGGTGCTACAATAACCTCCTCTGTTTACGCTCATGTTAAGCTTATCCCTTCTCCTAACTAACTTTGCACTGTTCTTTGGATTTCTCAGAAAGCGCCAAGCCTTGGAAACTTTCTGAGCAATCTCAATAGCAGCTAAGCCAGCCATGCGGTACTAACAAAAAGAAAATAGAGTCTCATTAAACAGAACGATGATAAAGCAAAGCATCAGGATATGGTCATATGGAACACTCTGAAACTCCTAAAAGGAAACTATAAACGGGGCTGGAAAACTGAGATAACAGAATGATCTGTGCAAATATCAAACAACTGACTCCACACTCTAATGAAACGAGGCATAGCGCTTTAATCAAATTCTGAAAATATGAACTGTGACAAAAGAACAGGAGAAAAAAGAGTAATCAAGTGAACCGGCAGCCAACCTCTGCAAACCCCAAACAACAGGCATAGCTTGTACATTCTATGCATTTCCCGTATATACATCAAAAAAGACATGCAGGAGTTACAAAGTACTCTTTTACATTCATCAGAGCGTTTAGTTGGCATAGGAAAATTGTACTCCTCTTATTTCATTTGTTAGCGATTCAATAGGGCATAGGAAGGGCGGCCATGATGCAACACGCAAAATTCATCTCACTATCTCAGATAAAGTTGAACATTTGAACATTTTGATGATGAAGCAGCAATGCAGAATCTGAGAAACTTCCAGGAAGGATACCTGGCGATGATTCGGCAAGAAGCCACAGCAATTATACTGAATCTTCTTCCCAATTGAATCCGCGGCTAGGAGAAGACTAGTTTGATGCTTTGTGAACTTGAAGTCTTGCTTATTAAGACGCCCACTTCTAAGTGAGATCCTTAATGGTGGTTGGCGATATACCTTTTCGGCCACATTTTTCGGGTGCAGTCGTTTGCACCAATATTCCTATTGTCCATATAGAAGTTTAATTGATGCACCACAAAGATTATAGTAAGATAAATTCAAAGCATAAAGTTAACCTTGAATAGTGGGTCAACATCGTCATCAATGTTGAACTGAGAGAACTCTAAATTCGCCTTTGAAGCAGTGTACAGAGCAATTTCCTTCTGCAAGAAGAAGCACGTAAGATTAAAACGAGGCAAGTCAGCAAATATTAAACCCGCCCAAGAGCCACAACATTTCCATTTGATAAAAGCTGCTGGAGCTGAGACAGGCGTTACAAAAATACCAATAGTGCACAATGCTAGTTGTTGCAAGAGAAAAGCAGGTAAGTATACCTAGAAATAAATATTAATATGTACACAAACAGAAGGTTGACCTTGTAAAACTGAATGATGACTAAACGGACACTGTAGGTTTAGGATTCAATGCTATAACAGTCTTTGGTTTGCAGGATACCAAATGTACAGGATGCCAAATGCCAAAATTGACATCCTAAATAAACAAAGAGGCTCCCACAGTATTAAAAATGAAAATGAATTTCTATCTAAAACTATTTTTTGCATGTTTCCGCCACCTAGGTAAAAAAGAACAAATAAGGGAGAACTAAGATTCGAACCCGGGTCTCCCACATGGAGGGTAGAGGCCCTAGCCAGTGCGCTGAGCATGTGAGTTTTGTAATGAGATCGTTCGCGCCCATTTTATGTTATAGTGAACGATAAAGAAAATTACGTGACTTTTCTCATGCCCCGAGATCCATGTAGAGGAATGGACGGCAGAGAGCCAGTTCACATGAGTACACCAGAAATCTGATGTTCGCTCCCGAACGTTTGGGATAACATATAGGGGTTTGCAATTAAAGTTTGGTATTTTGGCTATACAGCGTCAACTAAAATATGGCTAACTGATTGGCGGGCCACAGGAATGGAGCCATGCCCAATTAAAAAAGGATATATTACCCAAACACATTCCAAGTAATTGTATTAAAACCTGGCCTGCTGTCCTTTTTGCCTTTCCAGCAATATTTACATATGAGGGGCCTCTTTGTTTATTTAGGATGTCAATTTTTAGGAATCATAACTATAGAGATTATTTGACTCGTATTAAAACCTCTATAGCCTGACAAGTCACAGCTGTGGTATCTAGCTTATGTGGATTTCAGAAAGGAAAACATGAGGTTGAAGCTTTTGCACTAGTGGGAACAAAACATATGTTCTTTCACATGTTGACATTTTACATGGCTTGGAGATTTTCAGATCACAGAGTATGGTTATGGGATCAGACATTAAGAACAAGAAATGAAAAGGAAGAAACTGTGTACCTGATAGAAGGCTAAACACTGCAGCACAAATTTATCCATGGAATCAAGCTCTAGATCAAGTACGTCATCATAATCTTTGATCTTGAATCGAAAAAGATGTTGCATCAGGAATAAATAATAAATAGTCATAAAATTTGCTGCAGTCCATGAATGAACTAGGAACTACAAAAAGAGTAGTGAACACTTCTATAATGGTTGAGTTGGTGGTGAGTTCACATGTGGGACCAACAACCTTATAATAAATAAAAAAATGCACTCCTATCCACCTGTGGACTAGCAACCTTCCAAAAGACTAAATAAAAAATGTTTATTTCATGTGAGATCGACACTCTTGTAGAAGGCACTGATGAAAAATACAGAAATGAGACTCTTTAACTCAAAATTATGTTCTTGGTTTTATTCCCAACCAATTCTTCCATTTATATATCATAGCATGAGAGAGCGGAAAATAATAATAATTCTAAAGCAAAGATAGGCCTCGTCTTCCTATCCGATCCACAACTTTGTGCAGTCAACTTATTAATGTCCATCCTGTGCTTCAAATATTGAAATGATGTCTCACTTTAAATCTTGCAAAGCACCTACTATGGTCGCTTAAGATTCTCTAACGCTTGCCACATGATCTCTCGTTGTATTTCCGTTCTCTTTTTAATAGTGAACTGTGCAACGCCCGCAGGACACCAACGACTTTCGACAATCTCCTAAGCCAGTGACCTAACTACTCATCTTTTTTATGGCTTCATAGGCACGCACAGGCAGTGTGCTAGTAATTGTAATTCGCTAGTGCATCAAACAAGAAGGCAATTTACCGCAGTTTTATATTCTCCAATCGCATGATGGCAAGATGCACGCAGGTATAGGCACTCGATACTTGAAGCATCATATGTCAAAGCAGTTGATAACTCTTTAATAGCACTCCTGCAAAACCAAAGTTAGGTTAAGGGGGACATTTGCAAGCTACCAGTTTGATATGAAACTGCTGTAGTCATTAGCACTAACAACGAAAACAAAATATCTGCAGGAACAACTTGCTCATATATTAGATAGAAACATAAAGCAGTTGAGTTTGAAACCAAATTTCAAGATGGCTAATGTAAGTTGTCCAGAATTAATAACTATTGTAGGAGTCCATTCTTTATAGCACAATAATTTTTCCAATTCTTGCTTTATTATTGTAGGAGGTTCAGAATTGAAGATAAACCTCATTGTCCCTGTCTACGAAAATCAAATATGGTGGTGTCTGTTTGACTAAACCCAACGAAAATCAAATATGGTGGTGTCCGTTTGACTAAACCCAACTCATGCTTCCAATACACCGCGAGTCACTTTGTCCCTGTAACTAATGTACTAGACACCAAATTGTACATCAACCAAAAGGAGTAAAGGCCTTACAAGCACATTGAAAATGGCATTCATCATATGTTAGCCGCACGCATATCAACATCCAAAAAATATGCAGAAAAAACTAAATATGACTTTTTCAATAAATCATGATGAAGGAAACTATAGTAATTATACCCAAAGAAGCAAATGTATGCCATAAACAGATAATACAACTACAAAAGTGTTGAACCGGTATTGGGCCTTGGCCCATCTCTACTTCTACCTATAAGGCGAGGGCATGGTTTGATAGGTTCAGACATGTTGTTTGTGATATGGGGTATGGTCAATGTAATGGTGATTACATGGTGTTCTATAGATATACTGATAAGAAGATCACCATTCTTGCAGTGTATGTTGATGATATCATCATAACAGCAGATGAGGAGGAGTTAATAAAGAGAGTGAAGGGGTGCATGAACAAGGAGTTTGAGGTAAAGGATTCGGGCAATCTAAAGTACTTCCTTGGCATAGAAGTGGCCCGGACAGAGAAGGGAAAATCTTTGTGCCAACGGAAATACACCTTGGATCTCTTGCGTGACATGGGCATGATGGGATGTCATGCAGCCCCTACTCCGATTGAACAAAATCATCAAGTTACAGCACAATCAGGTGAGCTGGTGAATAAAGAAGATTAACAAAAACTGGTTGGGAGGTTATTGTACTTGTGTCATACCAGCCCTGACATTACGTGTGTTGTGGGTGCGGTGAGCAGATACATGCATGAACCAAGGAGTGGGCATCTTGATACAGTGCGTAGAATCCTAAGAAACTTGAAGGGGACTCCGGGAAAGGGGTTGTGGTTTGCAAGTGTGGACATCTTGAGGGATGGCTATAGTGACTCTGATTGTGCCAGTTGTCGAGATGGTAGAAGATCAACTTCTGGCTATTGTGTGTTTGTGGGAGGAAACTTGGTGTCATGGAGAAGTAAGAAACAGACAGTTGTGTCTAGATCACCAGCAGAAGCTGAGTATAGAGCTTTATCTCAAGGGTTGAGTGAGATGCTTTGGGTGAAGTACCTGCTGAGCAAGTTGAAAATTACGAGAAAGGGACCCTTGAAAGTGTGGTGTGACAATCAATCAGCTATAAGCATTGCCAATAACCCAGTTCAACATGATAGGACAAAATGGAAATTGATCGCTTCTTCATTAAGGAGAAACTTGATGCTGGGATCATCAGCCTTACTCATGTCAGCTCTGGGCAACAGCTTGCATATTGCTTGACAAAAGGACTGGGAACAAAGGACTGTAACTTGGCATGTGACAAGATGGGGTTGATAGATATCTACCACCCATCTTGAGGGGGAGTGTTGAACTGGTATTGGGCCTTGGCCCATCTCTACTTCTACCTATAAGGCCCAGGCCCATGAACCTGACCTAGAAGAGGTGGAGGTCGTGGGTGTCTGGCTCAGCACGCTAGACACACAGAGAGAACACAGAGACGATAGGGGAGAAAGAGGTGAGACCCCCAGTTCTACAAAGTGTAAGAGAATTAACTCAAACATTAACATGTAGATGTATGTATGATGACATGCAGTACAACATTTGGGTGGTCAGAGGGGGCATCTATATGTCACAGATTATATAGTGTATTAACATAAAGATATAAGTATCAGCAAAAGGGATTACCTGTGCCTACCCATTCCATGGTAGAGAATTCCACGTAGATGGTATGCTTTTGAAAACCTAGAAGTAAAATAATTTAGTAAAGAAAATAGATAGTGCAGTTAGGAAGAAGATAAACGATAATGAACACTGAAATTCACCTCGAGTCAATTTGAAGAACCTTCTCAAGGTTCTCCAACATCTTCTCTGGATAAGCCAAATCAAGATAAAGCTACAACAGAAGACACCAGAGTGGCAATTAATCAGCTACTTAAGCAAAGAACAAATGTGCGACTGATATAATACAGAATACAAACAAGCTTTGTTACAGAAAGATAAATAGCTATACTAAAGCCCAATGTACCTGAAGACTATATGTGACTCTTCTAAAACAAGAGTCGTGCTTAGAGTAGACGCTTGAGTAACACTATTGTTTACTGGATTTTACCTAGGAAAGCCGCTAGACTCTTCGGCGACACTTATCTATAGCACTAGAAGTAGAATTACGCGACAGCTGAATTTGCTACACCCAGTAACAAAATTGAAATACTAGCTGTCTTAAACAGTGTAGCTATAACCCCTACAGAATGGAAATATACATATATGTGTGTGTGTGTGTCTGTGTCTGTGTCTGTGTCTGTGTGTGTGGGTGTATAACTGTATAAGAATACATAAGGCATGGAAATTGCACACAGGTTTCTGAGATCACGGAATAAACCTGAGAAAGGTGAGCCCAGCTGTCAAGAAAACTCCCATCGTATTTAATGCCAAGGAGATGCTCGTCTTCAGCACGCTTGTACTCTCCAACTGCGGAAAGAGTAAGACCCTACAGCAGTACGAGGATTATTATTCCAAAAGTAATCGCAAAGCGGAAGAGTCTTCATAGAAGCAAATACCTAATGGCTCATTCATTCAAATACCTGAATTTTTGCATTCACTTGCATGCCACTTAAGAGTGCAGAAGCAATCAAGATCGGTTATCGTACTCAGAACTGACCAAAATTTGAACATTGTTGCGTTGCTACGTGTTCATGAGGAAAACAACCCTCAATGATTTATGGGTTTTATCAAGATTGTTTATTCAAACCCTAATGCAATTTGAACATGTAATTTAGCTTGGATGGAATTCAAATTGCAAAGTTATAAAGGAAAGGGTTTGTACAGAAGGAATACCATTGACTCTAAAATTATACCCAAAGTAGGATCGAATAGTGAAAGTGCTTCATGTTACACCAAAGAAGATGCCAATTTGATGCCCAAGGGGAAAATACTTTTTGACTATGGGAAGGATGAAGTTTGACAAGAGATGAAAAATATTTACTTACTAAATAAGTGTGCGCAGAGCTGTTTTTCTTGTCACGCTTCACACATGTTGAGAGATCTTCGACTGCGGAATTGTAGTCCTTGAATTTGAAGTTCACAATTCCTACCATGAGTAAGTATGTGGTATCAGAATACAAGAGTGTGCTCTAACAGCATACCTACACCGCTTTATTACTGAAATGCAGACAGCACGAATGATCATGAAGTCCTACTGTCCTATCACTTCAAAAGATGTATGAGAAATGAATTAGGTGAGATGAGATTCGGATGTGGGTATTAAACTAACCCCTTTCATGTAAAATATCAGGAGAGTTTGGTTCAAATTCCAATGCTTTAGTCAAGTCATCGATAGCCTGAAAAGAGAAGGAATAAATAGAATACAGCTCCATGTTTGTTAATTTATTGCTCTTATAATGCGGCTACTACCATAGAATATAAGAGTTTTCAGAAATATAGTATGTCTTTATTTATTTGACCCATATTAGTTTTGAGTTTGCATAAATATAGCAAGCTTGCCTCCACGAACTCTCCTAAAGCAGCGCGAGCTTGTCCCCGACGCTTCCATGCCTCCCCAGCTGATGGGTTTGATTGTATAGCCTGCCATTTGAGTAAGATCATAAGGTCATTTTACATAAAACTGAAGGAAAGTTCTGAATTTAAAAGTTCTACCTTGGTGAAATCAGAAATAGCAGAGTCCAGTTCTCTTTGAAATGCATATGCTGTACCTCTCCCAATTAGTGCCTCTGGATAAGTTGGAGTTTCCCGCAGTATCTACAAATGTAAATGCGGATTATCAGGTTCCTTTTCTGATATGAGAGAATAAGCGAGAAAAACTGATAATAGACCAAAACAAAACCTGATCAAAAATGGATATTGCTTGGTCGTACCTTCCTTCGTTTACCTGAAAAGATGTAGCTTAGTGATAATGGTCAAGATATGAATAATACATCTCCATCTAAATTACCTGTGCAATGCCTCGTGAAAGTCGAAAATCCAAACTTATTGATTTGGATGATTTTGACACTTTCGTAGCAAACAGAGCTTGATCTAGTGTTATGGTTTCATCGGAACTTCTTCTCTCTTCCGCATCTTCATCCTGGCCATTTGTTTCTCTTTTAACTTTTGATTTGTTTTTCTTTTCCAGCTTTGGTTGTTTCTTGGGAGTTTGATGTGCCACTGTGGTGTCTTTTGCTAGACTGACAGAATCTTTATGGTCTTTACTGTTGTTAGGTAACAGCGCGTCACTGTTTGATGAAACTTTGGAATTTGCAGTGTTCTCTTCACACACAACAGTTTTCGTATCAGTTGTAGCTGCAGTGAATGGCATGTTGATAAAACGATCTTCTGAGATAACAACTTTGGTATCACATGGTGATGCGTCCACAACATCTTCACACTCAACTGTCTCATAAATTTTAACAGAAGAAACTAATTCTTCCAATTCCAGCAACTGTTTCAGGTCAATTGTGTCACGGGCAGCAATCTCATGTCCTTGCTCCCAAGCAACCAAAGCTTCCTCGTTTTTCCCCAATGCGCACAGTGCCTTGCCTGATTAAAAATGATAATAATGTATAAGTTAATGGTGGAATTTCCTTCAAAACAACAGTGTCCGTATGTAAAACAAATAGAGATGGTATCTACGGAAACTTCGCTGCAAAAGAAAATAACTTTTTCGTTCGGACTCAGAAGCTTCAACGGAGGAAGGGAAGAAGTACAAAGAGGGAAGTTACATGGATAAAAAGGAAAGTAAATTTCAGAAAAGGAAAGTAGCATGTGTAACACAAGGCTCACATCACATTAATTTTGTAATTACATTATACTTGAATCAGTTGTACATTAATGTCATCCACGGTTATTTGACAAGTGTCGGAATGCACTTAGGTCATGTTCCTATGAGCAAAAGTTTCTTTCTGAGAACATAACTAGTAGAAGCTTCGACTTACAGCAATACACAGACATGGGATACACGTTCATAAGACTACTCTACTCTCTGATTCATGGGGAATCGTGAAATCACATCACATAGGAAACAGTGAGTCCTAAGCATTCAGGTTGCACTAACAAAATCTGATGGGCAGTCAACACCCAACACATATAGCAGTGGCAGTTCATCCCCCAAGCATAGATCGGACAAGCCAAATCTACGAGAGGATGCAGAGAGGTAGCGAGAGTCCCGTACCTTTGAGGACATAGGCCTGGAGAAGCGCGGGGTCGAGCTGCAGCGCGCGGTCGCAGTCCTTGACGACGTGCTTGTGGAGCTCGAGCTGGAAGTAGCAGAAGGCCCGGTTGCTGCGAGGGGGGAGAAAGCCAAATTCGGGATCGCGGAGTCATAACTCATAACCCTGGACTGCTAGATCAGAGACCCCACGGGGGCGGATCGGGGAGGTGAGGAGAGAGAGAGGAAGCAGTAGTGTACCAGAGGTCGTGGATGGAGGAGGGGGAGCGGGCGAGGATGGAGTCAAGGAGGCGTATGGCCTTGGACCAGTTGCGGCCGCTGCAGAGGCGCGCGAGCTCCCCGCGGTCGGAGCCCATGGCGGCGGCGATCGGTCGCCGGAGGAGGTTAGGGTGGGGGAACGAGCGGATGAGAGGTGGAGCCGAGGATTTGAGAATTGAAGAGGGGGGGGGGGGGGGGGGGGTCACCTCAGTTGCTCTGAGTTCTGCGCGACTTTATCGCGTGGACCCCTCTGTTAAGGTAGTTACAGCTGAACAGTTAGCATTTTCTTCATGGTAATAATACGCGTTTCATCCATCGTACTTATAACAAAAATAAAATTGTAAGCCAAATAAAAAATCGATCTGATAAAAATGAAAAGACAACAAAACTTTAGTCTAGCATAGAGTACCATAAGCCAACAAAGCAAAAAAATAATTAAGATAAAAAAATCTTTTAAGCTTGACGTTAATGCACATCATCTGCGTTCGGCACCATCGCGATAACTCTATAGAAAGTGACGAATCGCGACGCGGATCCATCACTAATATGAGGTTTTTCAAACTTTTAAAATAGTTTACCAAAAGCAAAGCCATTATGGTTGAACGAATATGGTCGAGGTTGCATCTGAACACGTCATCAAACTCCAGATCTAGCACTCTCGCTCGATGAGATGTTGGAGGAAACCATGTCTTTCAGCCTCTAACCTCAAACACAACACATGATCCATTGATTTTTAGTTATCTTACACCATAATCTGCATCCACTCATGCACTACATCCTGAGCTCTTCGTCGACGATGAAGCAAACACCATCGCAACGGCCGAGCCTAAGGGTGTGTTTGGTTAGCTGGATAGCTTTCGAAGGACACGGATAGCCCAGATTTTAAGTGATACCAGGTCTTTGGTTCATGGGCGCGATGGGATACGGATAATCAGATTCTTGGAATATTCTTCAAAATTATGGCTTCGCATATCCCTGAGAAAGTCGTGGACATGGGCAACCACCTCGTTTGTGGGGGAGCAGGGCAGCGAAGACCCGGCGGTGCCGCCTACAGCCTCAAGCGCGCCAACTGGCCGATCGGTCGAGGGGCGTGCATCATATGCGGCTTCGCGACGGTGTGCTGTCGGATGAGGGTGTGCGCCCGTGGTCGGCAGTCCGTCGCACGATGTGGCCTGAGCAAGAAGTCGGTGAGTTCCATTCTCGCATGGCAGCCGATAGTTGTGGAGGGAAATAACGGTGTCACCGTGCCGTGAACTGACGTCGGCCAGGGTTTGAGGAGGTCGCGCTGCTATGAATTGAGGAGAGCATGACTGCAGACAAAGGATAGCGTGAGTGGTTGGAGCTTGAAGAAAGCGGCGTTTGTGGTGTGCTTTTCGTGTTGTGAACTAATGCCTGATGTACACTAATGTGTGATGCATGATACTGATGCGAGGTTGTGCGCTGATGCGAGTTGTTGTGCACAATGCACTGATCTCTAAAATTTGGAACTATTTGGCACCTAAATTCTAATATCATATTAGTAATTTTTGACACAAAAAGTGTGTAATCTCACTATTTCAACCAGAAAGATCATCAAACTCCTATCCATCATCTATTTCCCAAACCAAGCATTGCATTGTCTATAAACCATATTTCATCCTTCAAACCAAAAAAAACATGGGCTAACATCACCCATTCAACCAAACAAAAAAAGGGATATCCCTAGCCAACTAGTTGAGGATACGCATACTAATCCATCCCTTGAACCAAACACATCCTAAGGGCACAATTCCACCATATAGACGATGTCAACACACCATACCCACTTGAATAGACTAGCAACCAAATCCATCACCCACAAATGAGCAGAACGCCATGTCGAAGAAGGATCTAAAGCTTTAATATTCGGCGCCGCCGTCATCGTCTCCCTTTTCGAAGCCATCAAACGACCAAACACTTAAACTGCTAAGACCCTAAAATCTAAATCTACGATCCATGCATGTGGGATCCGATGACTCCCCTCGCCCTTAGCGGCCAAGAGGTTGTCGATGGAGGGGAGCCGTCGTAGGATGGTGTCGGAAGAAGGTTCCCCTTGAAACCCTAGTCGTCGCCATAGTTTAGTGTTTCAGAGAAAAGCCCGATGATGGGATTTTCTTGAAAATGAAAATTAGCAAGAGATGCAAGTTCAAACCAACTCGGTAGGAAACAATTAGCTACTATGGGTCATTGTTGCTTGGCCCACGTATCTTGGTGAATCACGACGTACTCCTCGCTACTAGTCTACCTTCTATGGTTGACCAGTTGTGGCTCGCAACTTAATACCATCGAGATGTTCTGGATAGATATCTCAAGGTGAATAATTTGTAAGTAGATGCTGATGAATAAACGATCCAGTTGACTTGGTGTAATTCCCATACAATTGAACATTGCACTCTCTGTTAGCATAATTAGCAATGCGGTGCGTTTATAATTTTATCAATTGCCCAGCTGTAATTTGTTCACCCAACATAGATTTTTACCGTCTTTTGGGAGAGAGACATCACTAGTGAGCGCCATGACGCCTCGATCCATATTCTCATCATAAGTTTGCACCGCTATTATTTACTGCTTTACTTTACCTTTCATTTGCACTTTTACTATCTCTTGCGTTTTAACCATTGTAAACAATAAGGCCAGAGAGATTGACAACCTCCCTGTACTCACTAGGAGCAAAAGTTATTTGTGTTCTTGTGTGTAGGTCCAACAAATAATTTCCGGTGTCGTTGTAGGGAAGCATTACTATCCCCGTCAACAAGCTAATTTTCGGTGCCGATGTTTACCACCTTCCTGTTGTCTTTGGAATCCTACTTGAGACATAAACCTTGGTATCTTCACAAGGGGGATTTGCTACTATCTTCATCATAACCTTCCACTTGGGGTAACCAACGAAGATGTGTTATCCTATAACACCCTAGTTTTCGCAACTTTTTCTTTTGAAAAACTTTTCTGATTTATTTCAAGATTTGCTAGTTTGTTTGATTTGAAGCAACTCTTTGGACTTGAAACTTGAGCATATTTTGTTTTCGTGCTCAAGTGGACCATGATTCTCCAAACCATTCCAAAAATCTTCCCTTGATCCATCCCCTCCAAGCCACATTTTTCTTCATGCCATATATCCATTTTTCTTTAAAAGGGGTATTCATTTCATTTGAGGATTGTGAAGCAACCCATATTTATATTGCTCCATAAATCCCCAAATAATTCCCACATGTCCTTGATATCATATCTTGCCAAAATATCCAAAAAAATTCCATGTCCCAAGTGAATATTTTATCCAGAGAAATTCATTTATCTCTTGGGGCAGAATAGCACTTTGTGAAGGAAGTGTTATTTATCCTTGTCCCTTGATCCTCAAACTTTTTTTGCAAAATATGATGATCATATAATCATCCTATGCCAAATTCACCTCCATTTGCCTAGCCATTCTCTCCCAAGAAAATCCCAAACTTTCTGTCCTGCGAGAAGCCTTGTGAAGTAAGTGCAAGCTAGGAGCATCCAATGGCCCTGAAATTTTGCACACATGTTCCCACACCCAAATAACTCCTCTACACCAAGTTTGAGCGAAATCCGTCAAGATAATATGAGGCTAGCTTCACATTTCCATTTCTGTACAAATTGGGCAGTTGCAAAGGAAGTATGTGCAAACCATCTCCTATTGAGCTGCAACTCCACAAATATGTTTCCCTTCGAATACCAAGCCATTGTGACAAATTTTCCACCATCGCCTCTTCACCATTTTACCCCACCTTGCTCCCCAAGTTTGGTGCACCAAACTGTTCTTGGCTGGACAGCTCACCCCAGACACTCTCTTGTCCATTACCTTGCACATATGGCCAATTGGTAGCTTGCCCTAACCTATGGACATGGTGGGCGCTCTCAAGTCCCCTCCGGAGCACTGGTGCACACAGTGACCACGCATGTGGCATGCACTTGGTGTGCTCTACGCGTGTCCCGGGCGCGTCGGGTTGCGTCAGAGACGACGACTCAGCCCGTCCACGCTTATCCTCTGGCGCCGTCCAGCATCTTCCCTGAGCCACGCATCCTCCCTTTCACCTAACCTCGCCGCTCCCTTCCTCGCCGGCCACGGCCGCCATGTGGCCCGGGCCGCATAGTCCGCCGCTATGCCCCCATCCCCATTAATGGAGCCTAGGGTTCGCTCGCCAGGGGTATTCTTGGGTATTCGGCGGAATACCCAAGATTTTAACAAACTATTGAAATATTATATAAAACATATGATTTTTTTACAAAACAATAATGATTTTAGCAAAATGAATACCCTCTTTCAAAATGAATGCCCACCCTCTAAATCCTGGCGCCGCCACTTTCGCCCGCCCACCCTAGCCTCCCTACTCTATCTCTCCTGTCACATCAGAACCCGCTAGCGCAACGCCCAGCTAACCGCCTCACCATGGTCGCATCTGCATGGCGCCACTCAGGCACGGGCAACGCGCCCAGGCTATAAAAGTGATGCCCCAACCTCTACTCTCTCCACCCGTAGCCCCCTCCTAATCGACGCCCAGTGCAGACAGGCGACGCCCTGGAGCCCTTCTTACTCCCCTCCGACAAGCAGCTCCGCCGCTCGGCCCCTGCCCCCTCCCACTCACTTCAGTGCCTCCCAGACAAAACACCGCCAGCATTGCACTCCCCTAAGCTCCTTGGTGCCTACCCAACTCTCCTAGGTCCGTATTATTGTCGGAATCGACCGCACCGACGACCACTGCGGCTTGCCGCCGCCGGAGAAGACGGTGTCCTCGTCATCCGGCCACATCCCGTTGATATGCGCGTACGGGGAGGACCGCCATCTACCTCTCCTTCCATCCCAAGTGTCCCTGCCCCGGTCGCGGCCTCCTCGCCGTCGAACTCGCCGCCGGTGAGCCTTTCTCCTCTGTTTCCTTCTCTCTCTCTCTCTCAAACCTGACAGCCCGGCCCCACCCATCATCCTCTCTCTCCCCTCCGAACCATTTTCTAAGTGAAAGCGTATTATCAGTTTACGCTTTCTACGTGGCCCTCTCTGGATATTTTCTAAGTGAAAGCGTATTATCCTTTTTAAATGATTCTGCTGACCAACTTTGACCAGTAATATCACCTAAACTCCAAGTCCATTTGAGTTGAAACTTTTTGCTATTTTTCTCTTGAGATTCTCTTCATTTTGTTATAATTTCTATAAAGACTTGTTCTGTTCATTTCTGGTGAACAAAAGAAAGGCTTTATGTGACATCTTCTTTTGCCATTTAAAAATATTTTTCAGATTGCTTGTTGAAAACCAGGAATATCTCCACACTCCCTTGGTCACAGGCAAGCCATGACTCCCACTGGAATTATTGTAAAGCATTGACATGGTTCTACAATTTTCCTTAGCTTTTGGATTATATGATGAATAGTTCATGGCATGTTTGGAGTTAATCATGATTACCTTATTGCCATGATAATGATTGGATTCAACATGACTCATGATGATTATGATATTGCAATGTTGAATATTGTTATAGTTAGAGTTTCCATGATCATTTGACATGGCTAAGTTATTCATCAAATTATTCGTTGGAGTATGATATAGTCATATAGCCATGATCATACCTTGGATTGTTTTATGGATATTGCGATCACTTGGATTATGGATTGTCATGTTAAACCTGAGATCTAATCTTGACCTATATACATTTGAAGATATACCTCACCCTGTGTTGACCAGGTGCCACTGAACCGAACTTACTAGTGCAGCCACTCTCGTCTGTATGGGAAGGCCTTAGCTCGGTATATCAGTGTGCTCTTTTATCGATATCACCAAAGAGGGAAAGCTATGTGTGCATGGTACCCTGGTCCGGGTAAACGGCAATAGTCTTGAAAGCTAGGTTGGTTATTGAGCTCAGTCCCTGTTTGGGACAAAGTGGTGGCTGCTACGGTGGCAGGTGTCTGGAGGACACAGGGACTACCCAGGACATGACTCGGGGAGTATGTCGGTGATACGGTAAGGGAGGCATGCAGTAGAGTGGTCTTGTTGGAGTAGTCCTAGTCCACCCATGTGGGACGAGTTCCAAGGTACTGAATGAGGGAAGAACTCCATAGTGTGGGTAAAGTGCACAAATTCTGCAGAGTCAAAATCTATTCGAATAGTCGTGTCCTCGATTATGGATAGTTCGTACTAGGTCAAATTGTTCGGTCAACAATGATAAGGATGAGAGAACATATTGCATATGTGCATCAGTACGAGTGAATGTAAGCTAGAGATGCTTACGTGAGATGATTATGAGATGACTATGGGGTAGTCATGAAAGGGCTATGATGATCCAGAGTGACCATGATATATGTTGATGATCCGGAGTGATCATGAGATATGTTGATCCTAAGTTATCATGATATGTTAATGAGGATCATGAGTGATACATATATGAGTTCAGGATCAGGTGATCTAGGTGACCTTATTGGATGGTTATCTAGTTTACAATATTCTTTGCTCTCACGTGTTTAGTTCATTAATATACTCTAACCTGCTTTGCTATGTTATTGTTTTGCTTTTATGGTTTGGTTGTTGTGAGATTGCAAGTACATTCAATGTACTGACCTGGCGTGTCATGTCAGATTTGCAGGCAATGTCGTGTTCGGGTAGTACGAAGTACCTGACGTATGCGAGCTATGAGCTGTCCCAGCAGTGTCCCTTTGGAGTAGAGTCCATCACCATCGTTGTTGTTGCGCTGCTAAGAGTTATTCCGCTGATATAGTGGATTCCTGCCACTTGTAATTGTTCTTCCGCTAGCATTATAAGTAAGCTTGTTCTCCGCCTCGCTTTGCTAGCATTGTATAATTGTTGGAAATATGCCCTAGAGGCAATAATAAAATGTTATTATATATATTTCCACATTCGTAATTAATGTTTATATTTCTGTGCTATAATTGCAATGATCCTGACTGTGAGATTCAGAAGAAAACTCATTTCATGTGTGGAAATGTAAACACCAAGAGTTCCTGGTTTAGCCTCTAAGACCAGCTCATGTGCTAACTGATGATTACGTTTTCTTAATCATGGACATTGTTCTTGGAACAAGGATGTCAGTAGCAATGAGAACATATTGTTAGCGGAACAATGATGTTGAACCGACCCCAGTATTGAATGATATACTTAGAGATCACATCGTAACAACGTTATAAATCATATCATGAAATGTTATCATATATGTAATTCCTTAGAACATGAGAGTATCAAGTTGCTTCACACAGGAAGATGTGCTTTGGTTCTTAGATGAATCTTCCCGTTATTGGGAAGTAGTAAATAAGTTCTGGGTACATTGGATAGTGTGTCTAATAACTGTGATAGTTCAAGATTGGGATTTGCTCCTTCACGATGAAGAAGATATTCACTTCGGGCCCACTCGGTATGACGGTATCCATTATAGTCTGGACAGACGCATTGTGATTTAGTCACGGGGATACCGGAATACGATAACGAGAAAAAGGGACAAACGAGCAAAGAGGATAACGAGTGGCTTGTGTTCAAGAAGTTGTTACACATGGGTGCCAAACTTCTCTCCTCTGACTTTGTCATATATCGCGAAGCAAAGGGAATGGTACATGGCTAACATAAAGGCTCACTCGAAGTATATTCGTGTATGTGCGGGAGTCAACATGGGTGTCCATGGCTCCGCTGTTGATTATTGGCTATTGACAAAAGGCTGTTGACCTGTGTCCGAAAGATGTTCTGAGTCATGTCCGCATTATACCAAACCTATTGGGTCACACACTTAACGAGTAGTAATCTGTTAGAGAACTAGGAGATGAAAAGAGAAAGGGCACCGGAATTGTTTCGGGTGGAACCGGAAGTGTTTCCGGGTAGCACTAGAAGTGTTCTAGGTGGTACCAAATGGTTTCGGAATATTCCTGAACGGTCTCGGATGATTCCAGAATATTCAAGAAGAGACTTGAAGTGGTAACAATACATCCGTGATAGTCTCGAAAGGTTTTGCAACATTCGGTAATAGTTGTGGAAAGGTTACGGAACATCGGGAAAATTGTTCCGGGACTTCCGGAAATGTTCCGAGAGGGTCCGGAAGGTTCCCGGGAGCTTATGGAAGTATCCGGAGGGTTAAGGAACTCTCCAAACCGCGGAAACCGACGTTAGACCAAGTAGGAAGGTCCACAAGGTCGTAACTCGAAAGGAAAAGGACTTTCCTTGAGTCCAAGGCCCAGACGCCAGGGTCTATGGCGTTTTGGACCAGGACGCCGGGGTCCGCAGAGTTTCGGCGGGGAATCCGTGTTGGACTCCTCCTGGTGGCCAAAACCGACTTTGGGGAGAACCCTCACCCAAGTTGCGACCCCAGGCTTCCACCTATATATTCGGGGGAAGGGGTAGCCCCAAAGACACACCAGAAAAGCCCCAAGGCTGCCCCAGCTAAATCCCACGCGCCTCTAATTCTCTCCGGGCAAGATCGTTCTAGTCCGGACGCCGCTAGGCTCTTCTCCCTCTAGTTTCTCTCGGCGGCGTTCTTCTCTGGACGGCGGAGCGCTGCTGGATTGCTACATCGGGATGTGTGGATACCGGTAGAGGGATCATACCTTTGATCCTTCTTCGAGGTCCTTCTTCTTCCTCGGAGATCATGTTCGAGGGACTTGTTCGTGGGACTTGATCGGGACGGATCGCGGGACAGATCGCGCAACGGATCGTGGAATGGTACGCGGGATCGATATCCTCGCGGTTGGGAGGTCCTTGAAATTCCTAGCTGCGGGGATCTGCACCAACGGTCTTCACCAACTCTACTTCCGCTACATCGGGTGGTGAGCCATGACCTAAAACCTTGTATGCCATCTTTCTTGTATGATCTTGAGATCTTGATTCGTAGGCACGAAATTTTTGTTTTCTACTACGTTTACCAACAGTGGTATCAGAGCGATCCTTGATTAGATGCCTGTTTAGGTCTAGATCATATGTGTGATATGAGGCATTGATTTTCTTGTTGCTTCCCTGTCATGTGATTTTTTCTATGCTTAATGGCAAGTTGAGGTTTTGCTACAAGGATTGAGTTTTCCATCGATCCCTCTATGCTGCTTTCAGTATGCTGGTTGGCTTGATCATGGTCTACATCAAACTCCTTGGATCTCATATTAATCTCGCAATAGAAGATTTAACATGGAGGGGCTTATGGATTTTATGAAATCAAATCCACACGGGGGTCACGTGTTGAACGAAGTTTGGCTTGTGGCATTAGTTGCTGCACGCACCCCGAACGTTAAACTAGCAACAATGAAGTATCGTGTTTGGTTTGTATAGGGAACAATGTTTGCATGTAACCTGCTAATCAACCACAATAAAAGTTGCAACAACCCTTGTAGATGGCGATCTAACTCGTTTTTGCAGAATGTTCATGTGATGTGGTATAGCCTTCAAGATTTGCAATGTGTTTGTATGAGATGCTATATGTTATGTAATATTTATTCGCGAGCTGCGTGTCGTGGTACGACATGATGACTGGAGTCATATGATTGTCACTTAATTATGGCCTGCGTGCCAGAACTGTTTATTAGCTCGAGGCAAAGCAATAGATAGATACAAGGTGATGATCTACGATGCGGAGGTGGACCCCGACGCACATGCCGGAAGCCGTGGTGATGTTCCCGGCGCCAAGGACAAAGTTGGTGGACACGGTGACTTCAACCACGACGACGTGAAGACAATAAAGACTTCACGAAGCAAAGGGCTATACTATATCACATAATTTTATGAACTGCCTGTGATGTTTATCCCTTTGATGCACCCTTGTTTGATGCGCGGTAGTTGTGTTTTATTAGGGTGATCTCTCGCAAAACAATATCAAGTTGATAGTGTTCTTCCAACTGTAGCACCGTCTATACTATGTTTCACACCGGAGCAGGTCATGTCACATGGGTGCACACGGTGTGACGCATAAAAGGCGGGTGTGTTAAAAGAACACACAACACATTACACTTGGTTGTCTTGACGGTTTGGATAAAAGTTTGCTACCGGAACACGCCCATCGAAAGATGAACAAGAATCACATGCGTTGTGATTGGCAAGTTGGCCTACCGGTCCAGTCTAAGTCATCAGTGATGTCACATCAATGGCGGACGATTGGGTCGGATCTTGAATCACTCCAGCATCAATTACGAGAGATATTGATCTGAGTGGGAGCGCACTTAATAATTAAATTGATTAATCACAAGTGCAACTTAATTATGAACAAAGTCTTAGTATTTGCATTATCGTTGTAGAATAATGGCTCGCGTTACCACCTTTCCAATTGATTTTAATTAACTGTATTATCTGGTAAAAACTTTACGATTGGTACCGTATTGTGAGGACTATCCTCAATAGTGTCGAGAAGGAGCTTGTCCTATCGCAAATTTTTGATGCTCTCCCGCTGATGTTATGGATGATGTGACTTATGTCCATAATCCAAAATGCTAGAATTCCACCACAGATAAGTGCATTGTCTTCACCACCATGAAACCCGAACTTCGAAACATTTGGGATAGTTATGTTATATTCATGGAACTGAAAAATTGTTTTCAGTAGTAAGACAATTAATGTTGGATATAAGATATCTAGTGCAATGTATGATTGTAAGCATTAGTGAAAATGTTCACTGTGCTCTAAACAAAACTGATAAGTATGGGATCCAGAGGAACACCGATCATATGATGATGAGAATTAAGGGAAAGGAAGTTCCATAGGGTGTTAGTAAGACTTACACGCCGGAAAGTCCATGTCCTGCGCCATCCTTGATCATGTGTGAGCTTCTGCGAGTAGGAGTGACATTGGAAATAGAACTATGATACATATAAAGGCAAAACGAAAGAAGACTGGAATAACCAGCTCAGAAATGAAAGTCATACGAAGTTATAGATGAATTCATTGCTGGTCAAGAGATGTAATTCTTGGGAAACATGATTAAGCAGTTAATTGTGGATTCTATATATTGTGATTAAACTGTTGATCACCAGAATATCACATCAATTGCATATTGTTGCAACTCGATGCAAGAAATACTATGGCCTTTATGACTAGCTAATGATGAGTTTTGACACGCACGGGAACACGGTAAAAGGTTTACTATATTGTGTGTTGACTCTATGATTATCTTCATAATTCATTTTAGAGTTGAGTAAATTGTTACTACACTTTAGCCTTGTTGCATAACATCATTTTGAATCATGTTTGTTGCAAGAAAGTTGTTCAAAGTTATGAATAACATAAAGGCCATACATCTATTGTGAATAGATTTTATGTTATGAATCTTGATAATAATACTAAACATCCATAACACTAACGCTAAACGTCGCAAGACTAACAGAAATATCACAAGTGCGTGGCACTGTAGTTTGTCACAAGTGACATAACATGCATGAAGAATTTCCATAAGTGATGGACTTTTGAGTCATATGATTATGAATCACTTGACGCTTGCATACATTGTCTAAAAGAAATGTGACTAAAACAACATTGATAGGCCATGCATGAACGGGCAACTAAATTATTGCAAATCATACATGATGATGTGTGTAGTCCAATAAGTGTAGTTGTGTGCAGTGGATTTTCTATCTTCACTCATGAATTGAAGTAAATATGTGGATATCTGTTCAATGGACACATACGTCTGAAATCTTTGAAACGTTCAAGGAAACTTAGAGTGAAATAGAAATGTATTGTAACAAGAAATAATGCTTCTGCAAATTAGATTGTAGAAAGTAATATTTGAGTTACAAGTTTAGTGAACATATGATGAGTTGTGAAGAAGTGTCATAACTTGTGCCTCCCGAAACACCATTATGAGTAAAGTGTTCGAGAGACATAATCAAGCCATGTATGACACGGTAAGATTAAACATGACGTTTATCAATTTGCCATTATACTTATTAAGTTATGCGTTAGTGACTACAACTTTTATACTGAAAAGAGCACCATCAAATCTGTTGAAATGACATCATATTAGATATGATATGGGAATGTTAAAACCATATTGTCTTTTTCTTAAAATTTGGGTATATGAGACATGTGTTTGACATGCTCAAAACACCAAATCATATAAGTGATACTTTGTTAAGGTTATTCCAAAAGGTTTAGTATTCCTTTATCACTACACCAAAGCAAAAATGTTTGTTGTTTAGAACGGTGTGTTTTGACGAAAATAGTTTCTTGCAAAAGAGTGAGTGGGAGGACAATGCAGCTCGTTAAAGATTGTTGAATCTTCAAATAAGTGCGCAGCTGAACCACACAGGTTAGACAAAACTCGTACAAACATTCATGATATGTAAAACGAGATATTGTTGTTCGACAATGATAAACCTGTGATATACAAAGAAGCGTTGATGGGCCCTGTCTCCGGGATTTGGCTAAATGCCAAATAATCCGAGATAGTATCCATGGAAGTAAGTCAAGTTTTGAACTTGGTAGACCCTCCGAAAGACTAAAAGTCTGAAGAATATATATATGGATCTATAATTGATTCAGATGAAATTGGTTTATCCATAAAGCTCAACTCGTTGGAAAATTGTTTTCTAGCTAGTTCAAAGGTTGACTACGGCGAAATAGTTTCGACCGTAGAGATGCTTTAGTCAGTTCGGGCTATATTAGCAATTACTACATATCTCATTTATAGGATATGGTAGAATGAACGTCAAAACAAAGTTCCTACACGGGAATATAACATAGGACGTATATGTGATACGACCAGAATGTTTTGTCGATTCAAAGGATGCTAAAATAGATGCAAGCCTTGGATATCCAGTGATGGACTGAAGCTAGCACAATGGAGTTGGAATTTTCGTTATGATGAAATTGCCAAAAGAGTTTGTTTTCATCGGGAATAAACGAAGATGCTTGAATGTTCAAGAAAGTAAGTGGGAGCTGAATGATATTTCTAAAACCTTATGTAGATGACATATTGTTGATTGGAAATGATATAAATTTCTTGACACGAATAAGGACTTCATTGGAAATAGTTTTCAGTTGAAGAACTTGGGCTAATATAGCATTAGTATTGAGCACAGTGATCTATTAAGATAGTAAGTGCATGATCATGCTAAAGCCAACACTACATATTGACATGATACTAAAGTAGTTTAGTATGAAACGCCAAGAAACATGTTCTTGTTGAAGTCGTGGTGAAAAGTTGTTTGCAGAAATCGGTGTTGATGAACACAGATAGGAAAAAACACGTTAATTGAATTCCACTCACCTATGTGTTTGGATTAATCATGTACACCATAATATGTAAAACAACCAGATATGTCCAGTGCTCCAAAAGGTTGTGAGCAAGATACCAAAGTGATAAAGTTGTTGACTATTGGACAAACAGTGAAAAGTTAAACTTATGAAAGATAAGATATGTTTCTCAGAAAAATGGAGAGAATGAAGAGCTCGTTGTAATGAGTTACACCAGCTGAATTTTTGATGTAAACAGTTACACCAATTCAGTCTTCATACTTACTCCGACCGATTTTCGATTTTAATTGGGATTATGTGTTTCACACGTAAGGGTGGCAGAGTATGAAGGAACTGTGTTAAGTTAGATATTGTGGTGAATTCTATAACAGAGGCTAAGTATATTGTTGCTTAAAGAAGTAACTAGGGAGGGTATTTTGAATCATAAGTTCATTTATGAACGTGGTATGGTTTCCTAGATGCTTGAAGCTCATGGAACATTGATGAATGATTTCATGACTTATTCTAAAGGAACCAAGGTCCTGCCAAATGATTCAAACATATACAAAGCTAAACTGATAAAATTAGTGAATTTTATGATAGCGTGAAAACGCGAAGATATGCAAGATACAAACGGGCCTGAAACGTCAGATCCGATGATGAAGTCTATACCAGAAATGAAGCATGTATTACACCGGTATGCCATAGGTGTAAAGTGCTCAAGCACTGACAATATTATTGACTCTAGTGCAAGTGGGAGACTGTTGGAAAAATGCCCTAGAGGCAATAATAAAATGTTATTATATATATTTCCACGTTCGTAATTAATGTTTATATTTCTGTGCTATAATTGCAATGATCCTGCTGTGAGATTCAGAAGAAAACTCATTTGCATGTGTGGAAATGTAAACACCAAGAGTTCCTGGTTTAGCCTCTAAGACCAGCTCATGTGCTAACTGATGATTACGTTTTCTTAATCATGGACATTGTTCTTGGAACAAGGATGTCAGTAGCAATGAGAACATATTGTTAGCAGAACAATGATGTTGAACCGACCCCAGTATTGAATGATATACTTAGAGATCACATCGTAACAACGTTATAAGTCATATCATGAAATGTTATCATATACGTAATTCCTTAGACCATGAGAGTATCAAGTTGCTTCACACAGGAAGATGTGCTTTGGTTCTTAGATGAATCTTCCCGTTACTGGGAAGTAGTAAAAATAAGTTCTGGGTACATTGGATAGTGTGTCTAGTAACTGTGATAGTTCAAGATTGGGATTTGCTCCTTCACGATGAAGAAGATATTCACTTTGGGCCCACTCGGTATGAAGGTATCCATTATAGTCTGGCCAGACGCATTATGATTTAGTCACGGGGATACCGGAATACGATAACGAGAAAAAGGGACAAACGAGCAAAGAGGATAACGAGTGACTTGTGTTCAAGAAGTTGTTACACATGGGTGCCAAACTTCTCTCCTCTGACTTTGTCATATATCGCGAAGCAAAGGGAATGGTACATGGCTAACATAAAGGTTCACTCGAAGTATATTCGTGTATGTGCGGGAGTCAACACGGGTGTCCATGGCTCCGCTGTTGATTATTGGCTATTGACAAAAGGCTGTTGACCTGTGTCCGTAAGATGTTCTGAGTCATGTCCGCATTATACCGAACTTATTGGGTCACACACTTAACGAGTAGTAATCTGTTAGAGAACTAGGAGATGAAAAGAGAAAGGGTACCGGAATTGTTTCGGGTGGAACCGGAAGTGTTTCCGGGTAGCACTAGAAGTGTTCTAGGTGGTACCGAATGGTTTCGGGATATTCCTAAACGGTCTCGGATGATTCCAGAATATTCAAGAAGAGTCTTGAAGTGGTAACAAGACATCCGTGATAGTCTCGGAAGGTTTTGCAACATTCGGTAATAGTTGTGGAAAGGTTACGGAACATCGGGAAAATTGTTCCGGGACTTCCGGAAATGTTCCGAGAGGTTTCGGAAGGTTCCCGGGAGCTTATGGAAGTATCCGGAGGGTTAAGGAACTCTCCAAACCGCGGAAACCGACGTTAGACCAAGTAGGAAGGTCCACAAGGTCGTAACTCGGAAGGAAAAGGACTTTCCTTGAGTCCAAGGCCCAGACGCCAGGGTCCCTGGCGTTTTGGACCAGGACACCGGGGTCCGCGGCGTTTCGGCGGGGAATCCGTGTTGGACTCCTCCTGGTGGCCAAAACCGACTTTGGGGAGAACCCTCACCCAAGTTGCGACCCCAGGCTTCCACCTATATATTCGGGGGCAGGGGTAGCCCCAAAGACACACCAGAAAAGCCCCAAGGCTGCCCCAGCTAAATCCCACGCGCCTCTAATTCTCTTCAGGCTAGATCATTCTAGTCCGGACGCCGCTAGGCTCTTCTCCCTCTAGTTTCTCTCGGTGGCGTTATTCTATGGACGGCGGAGCGCTGCTGGATTGCTACATCGGGATGTGTGGATACCGGTAGAGGGATCATACCTTTGATCCTTCTTCGAGGTCCTTCTTCTTCCTCGGAGATCATGTTCGAGGGACTTGTTCGTGGGACTTGATCGGGACGGATCGCGGGACAGTTCGCGGGACAGATCGCGCAACGGATCATGGAACAGTACGTGATACGTCCAAAACGTATCTATAATTTCTGCTTGCTCCATGCATGTTTTGTGTGATATTGCTATGATCTAGATACAGTTTCATACACTTTTGAGCATATTTGGACTAACCTATTAACTCAGTGCACCACAGTGCGAGTTCCTGTTTTCTGCTGTTTTTCTATTTCAGTTTTCCCCCATATAAAAAGTGCTCCAAAAATTCGGGAAAATTCAGATAAAAAATCAGCGTGAACGAACCTTCCGGAAGAACCTGGGTGGGGCTAGAGGGCCACCACCAGGGTCCCATGCGCCCTGGCGGCGCGCCCTAGGGCTTGGCCGCGACAGGGGGCGCCTGGACCCCTTGTGCCCCCCTGGCTGCCCCCCTTCGCCTATATATATTCTCCGTCACGGGAAACTTCCGAGAACAGAACCCTTTTTCGCGATCTCTCCTCTGTCCCGCTGCCGCCGCGCTTCCGAGATCGGGAGCACCAGAAGACCTCTTCCTGGCACCCTGCCGGAGGGAGGGTTGACCTCCGGGAGTCTCCTCTCCACCATGGATGCTTCCCGGATGTCTCGTGAGTAGTTTTCCTTGGACCATGGGTCCGTGATCAGTAGCTATGTGATGTTCTCCTCCCCTCTTTGTTCTTCATGGTTTAGACCTCGTGAGCTGCCTTACATGATCGAGGCACTTTTTTAAATCTTTCTGCTATTGCTATGCTGAGTTTGATGGGATCTGATGGATTATGAGATTATGTTCAGATTGTGATTGAGTAATATATTTGGTTCTTATCTCTTATATTTTTGTTCCTAAGTAATTCTTGCATGTTCTTCGTTGCTGTTTATTGCTTTGGCCAAGTAGTAGGTAGTAACCCCAAGAGGGAACGTTATGCTCGATTGTGGGTTCATGCCCCCCGATGACACACTTGAGTGACAGAAACATGAGTCTAGGGGATGTGCTGTTGCCACAAGGGGGAAAACAACGGTGCTTGTAACCGCGGTTGCAAGGATTGTTTACTTTACGCAAGGTTCTTTTTAATGCAGTTCTTTGTTGCTTTGGGTTTACACTTTGGGTGGGGCTCGCAACTTAATACCAGCGAGATGTTCTGGATAGATATCTCAAGGTGGATGATTAGTAGTAGATGCAGATGGATTTCGGTCTACTTACCTTGGCGTACTTCCTGTGCTTTTGAACCTCTTCCTTTCTTTTGTAGCATAGTTAGCATTGCGGTGCGTTCATAATCCTGACAATTGCCTTTCTGTAATTTGTTTACCTCGCATAGCAATTTTATCGTCTTTTGGTAGAGAGACATCACTAGCGAACATCACGTATCCCGGTCCATATCCTTATCATTGTTTCCACGCTATATTTACTTTTCTGCATTTACTTTCAAGTTGCTATTATTATCCCTTGCGTTTTATCCTTTGTAAACAACAAGACCGGAGAGATTGACAACCTCTCTGAACTTCGTTGGGAACAAAGCTGTGTCTGTGTGCAGGTCCGTGTCAGTTGCGCCGCTGACACCTACTTATCATCTCTGGAGTCCTACTGGAGACAAACCTTGGTATCTTTACCGAGGGAAATTTGCTGCTGTGCTGCATCACGCCTTCCACTTGGGGCTCACCAACGAAGGGCGAGAAGACTACACCCGTCAACCCTAGCGCCATCAAGCAAATTTCTGGCGCCGTTGCCGGGGACTCCAAGTGCTAAGATAGGGGAGTTGCACACTACCCTTTACCTTTGTTTTTTAGTCTTGTTAGTTTACCTTTCAGTTTTTATCTTTGTGTCTTATATAAAAAATCACAAAAAAATTGTTTATCTTGCTGTTAGTAGTCCTCCTTGTTTAGATGAACATGTTAGGGCTAGGTGCTTTCCGGGAATCGGAAGTTCTCGATTTCCGTCAAAGAGATGGAGAAAATATGAAGAAGGCGTGGGACATAATCTCTGAAGCACATAAAAGAATTATGCCTTGGATACCTATAAAAATTGTGCTTAGAAATTTTTACCATGGTCTTTTTAAGTGGTGTAAACACTCTCTTGATATTATAGCCGAAGGAGATTTTCTAGAGTGTGATGAGGTTAGAGCTCTTGATATTTTGCATAGTCTAAATAGTTATTTTGTTTATGATCGTAGTACTGATACTGTCATAGATAGACTTGCCTCTATTGAAAAAAGAATGGATGCTCTAGACTTGAGGAAAGTAGAGGAACTTAAGCCCAACAAGAAAGAAATGTTGGAGATAGATGATGATTGGGAGCCCTTTGTTAGGATTAGCATCTCTAACCAAAGCTTCCTTGCTCTTTGTGATATTGGATCCACAGTTTCTACTATGCCAAAAATAGTTTATCATTCTTTGAAACTGGATATGGATATATTATCATCTTATCATGAACATTCTAATGGAGATATTTCAGAGATTGAAGGAAAGGTAAAAGAAGTCCAAGTTGCATTCCTCCATAGGACTGCACCAATGGATTTCTTCATCATGGAGCCAAACCAAAGTAACATTGTGCTCGGAAGAGACTTCCTCCGTGCTATGAAAGGCTTCATTGATATTGGTAATAGGCACATACGCTTACGCGGTATGGCGAAAGGTAAGTATATCTTTCCTAGTAAGAAGAAGAAGGAACTTATTGAAAATCAATTTGAGGGTTTTTATGATTCTGATCTTGGATACCCTTGATTCTTCTTTTGCATTATGCCTAGCTAATGGCTTTAAAGAAGCGTTTTCGGGAGGCAGCCCGCAACGAATTTAGGAGTTTTCTTTTTGATTTTGTTGTGTCTTGATGATTGTTACTTCTGTAGAAACATCATTGTATCTTTATTTTTCAGCTTTGTGCCAAGTTATAGCCTCTTACGGCAAGGGAAGTAAAAGTTGTGACATGCTGTCCAGAAAACAGATTCTGTCCTCGTGACCAGAAAAATTCCAGAAAAATCCCAGTTCATATTTTTGAGCTGAAGTTTTTACACAGTATGCTCTATACAATTACGAAACTTCCGTATGTTCTGAGTTTTTTGATTTGAGTTGCAGAAGTACCACTAAACAATTCTTTACTATCTGCTGTTCTGTTTTTCACAGATTCTGCCACGTTTTGTCTCTCCTAACTTTTGCAAACCTTAAGCTTGCTTTTTCTTTGAAAAAACTTTTTGGCACTCTTGAGAAATAGTAGCTCTTCAATAATATCTTTATATCCAGTGGAGAAAAATTATTTATTAAGGGTACTAACCTCTCTAATCAGCTTGTGATGAGTTAAGTATGAAGGGAGTTTTCAAGTGTGCGATGGAAGATGATGAAAGAAGATCCAGGAGTGTCAAGCGCTCAAGCTTGGGGATGCCCCCATGCATCCCCAATAAATATTCAAGGAGACCCAAGAATCTAAGCTTGGGGATGCCCCCGTGCATCCCTTCTCCATCAACAATCATCAGTTCGTCCTTCGTCTCACTATATTTTTATCACTTCATGCGTTATGTGCTATGCTTGGAGCGTCTCGCTCTTAGGTTTTATTTTTAGTTTTCTTTAGCTTTGCTTGCTGTTCATAACAAGTTAGATCCTTTCTTACTTTGTGTGGGAGAGAAACATGCTCCACTTTCAAAATTTAGAACACATCATAGGATTTTTCCTGTCTATCTTCTTGCTGTTGTGTGTTCTTTATCTTTTCATAGCTACTGCCATGTTTAGTCTTAGTTTTAGTTTGTCTTTAGCAAGAGCCTTGGCTTTTGTTTTAGTTTGTTGCTGGAACTCTCTTTAGTTTTCATGTTTATCTTGTTAAGAGAGTTGGTTGTTGCACTGAGTTGTGTCTTGTCTTGAAAGTAGGTAATTGAGGTTGCTATTTAATTTTAGTAGTAGCCTGCAATAGTATTGAGGTATTGATGTGAGTAATGTTTGAACTTTTGGTGTCAAGAGCTCTTGCCTATTAGTGATAGGTGTCGTATTTTGGGCAACCTGTGTTTATTTTCAAAACCTACAAAACTAGTTGAGAACTCTAGCTACTAGATGGATCACTACTCTTCTGAGGAGTCGAATATTAGAGTACACTCACGTACCATGAGTCGAGGATGCGCAAGGATAACCAAACCCCCATACACTCCTCCTCGGGGTACTTGTATCTTTGTGAACCTCCTTACTAGATAGAGAGTTACCGATAATAAGTGCATGAGTTCTTCGGACTAATGTAAGTATTGAGAGTTGACACTTCCACCTTCCCATATTTTGCTAGCCTTTCCCGTGCCGTGCATTACCTTCTTCTCACTCCGAGAGTTGGTGTCCACCTTCGCCGGTACTTCCAAACCCTTGGCATGATACGCTCTGTCATCATAAGCCTTCTTATATCTTCCCTCAAAACAGCCACCATACCTACCTATCAAGGCATTTCCATAGCCTTTCCGAGTTACATTGCCATGCAACTTACGCCTCTTCATGACTTGATCTTCATGTCATACATGTTCCTGCTACACTGGCAGCGGCATACATTGCATGCATCATGATAGTTACATCTTCTTTATGATTTTGAGTACCTTGTAAAGTGTGAAGATTTCCTATACCTTCTTGTAAAATAGAGTGTTGCCCTTAAGTGAGGAAAAGATCCCAAAGTGGACACATTAAAAGATCCCAAAGAGGACAAATGAGAGTTAAATAGAAAGAGCCATTGAGGCCACCAAAAAATAAAAAAAATAGAAAAAAGAGAAAAAATAAATAAAAAGAGAGAAAGGGGCAACACTACTATCCTTTTGAGAGATCCACACTAGTACTCCCTTTATATCCTTGTAGTCCATAGAGATGATCATTATGCATATAGCTATGTGGGGACCTTCACACTATAGAACTTGGCTTGCATATTCCAAGGATGAGCCTCCTCAAAAGAGCTCTAGGTCTTCATGAGCGAGCAAGTTAGATGCACCCCCACTAGTTCCATTGGAGAGCTTCCTAGCTCGTATGTGCATCCGTTGCATGACAATCCCTACTCCTCACATCATATCTATCATTTGGCATCTCTTGCCTATGATTGTCCTCATTGATGTGAGCCTTTCTCATCCTTTTTGTCTTCCTCCTCCACCATATTTCTCTCTTTGCCATCCTAAGTGTCAACTCTCGTGCTTACGCTCATCCATTGCATGAGTGCTCGAAATATCGAAAAGGAGTGGATCAAATTGACTTGTACCTGGCTAGTGGTCTGGGGACGAGTCAAGATAAGATTCCAAAGAAGACCAAGTATGAAACTTTGGTAGATTGAGTTTTCAACAGAAAAATACTTTTTTTCTCGTATTCCCTATCCCCCTTCTTGCACGCAAACACCATTTGGAGACATTCGAGTCACGGACAGCGAGAGCTCTTGCACCTAATGTTCTTTTGTTACTTATTTCAATGCTAATATAGACTCTTGCCTGTTATGACTTGAATTGAATCTCTAACCTTGATTGCTTTACTTTTCAAAGTTCTTATATGGTTGCTAGCATGTCACCACATAAATTATGTTGTTATCATTTACCTACTCGAGGACGAGCAGGAATTAAGCTTGGGGATGTTTATACGTCAAAACGTATCTATAATTTCTGCTTGCTCCATGCATGTTTTGTGTGATATTGCTATGATCTAGATACACTTTCATACACTTTTGATCATATTTGGACTAACCTATTAACTCAGTGCACCCCAGTGCCAGTTCCTGTTTTCTGTTGTTTTTCTATTTCAGTTTTCCCCCATATAAAAAGTGCCAGAAAAAATCGGGAAAATTCAGATAAAAAATCAGCGTGACGGAAGCTTCGAGAAGAGCCCGGGAGGGGCCAGAGGGGAGCCAGGGGGGCCCAGGAGGCCACCCGGCGCGGCCCCACCCCTGGCCGCGCCTGGGGCCCCTGGCCCACCTCTGGCTGCCCCCTTTCGCCTATTTATCCCCCGTCACGGGAAAACCCCAGAAAGTGAACCCTATTCCGCGAACTCGCCTCTGTTCCGCTGCCGCCGCGCTTCCAAAGATCGGGAGCACCAGAAGACCTCTTCCCGGCACCCTGCCGGAGGGAGGATTGACCTCCGGGAGTCTCCTCTCCACCATGGATGCTCCCCGGATGTCTCGTGAGTAATTTTCCTTGGACCATGGGTCCGTGATTAGTAGCTACGTGATGTTCTCCTCCCCTCTTTGATCTTCAATGTTTAGACCTCATGAGCTGCCCAACATGATCAAGGCACCTTTGTAATATTTCTGCTATTGCTATGTTGATTTTGATAGGATCTGATGGATTATGAGATTATGTTCAGATTGTGATAGAGTAATATATTTGGTTTTTATCTCTTATATTTTTGTTCCTAAGTAATTCTTGCATGTTCCCCGTTGCTGTTTATTGCTTTGGCCAAGTAGTAGGTAGTGACTCCAAGAGGGAGCGTTGTGCTAGATTGTGGGTTCATGCCCCCCGATGACACGCTTGAGTGACAAAAACATGAGTCTAGGGGATGTGCTGTTTCCACAAGGGAGAAAACAACGGTGCTTGTAACCGCGGTTACAAGGATTGTTTACTTTACGCAGAGTTATTTTTAATGCAGTTGTCTGTTGCTTTGGGTTTACACTTTGGGTGGGCTCGCAACTTAATACCAGCGAGATGTTCTGGATAGATATCTCAAGGTGGATGATTAGTACTAGATGCAGATGGATTTCGGTCTACTTACCTTGGCGTACTGCCTGTGCTTTTGAACCTCTTCCTTTCTTTTGTAGCATAGTATGCATTGTGGTGCGTTCATAATCCTGTCAATTGCCTTTCTGTAATTTGTTTACCTCGCATAGGAATTTTATCGTCTTTTGGGAGAGAGACATCACTAGCGAACATCACGTATCCCGGTCCATATCCTTATCATTGTTTCCACGCTATATTTACTTTTCTGCATTTACTTTCAAGTTGCTATTATTATCCCTTGTGTTTTATCCTTTGTAAACAACAAGACCAGAGAGATTGACAACCTCTCTGAACTTCGTTGGGAACAAAGTTATCTGTGTCTGTGTGCAGGTCCGCGTCAGTTGCGCCGCTGACACCTACTTATCATCTCTGGAGTCCTACTGGAGACAAACCTTGGTATATTTACGGAGGGAAATTTGCTGCTGTGCTGCATCACGCCTTCCACTTGGGGCTCACCAACGAAGGGCGAGAAGACTACATCCGTCAACCCTCGCGCCATCACAAGCACCGTTGTTTTCCCCCTTGTGGCAACAACACATCCCCTAGACTCATGTTTCTGTCACTCAAGCGTGTCATCGGGGGGCATGAACCCACAATCGAGCATAACGTTCCCTCTTCGAGTTTCTACCTACTACTTCGCCAAAGCAATAAACAGCAACGGAGAACATGGAAGAATTACTTAGGAACAAAAATATAAGAGATAAAAACCAAATATATTACTCAATCACAATCTAAACATAATCTCATAATCCATCAGATCCCATCAAACTCAGCATAGCAATAGCAGAAAGATTACAAAAGTTCCTCGATCATGTAGGGCAGCTCACGAGGTCTAAACCATGAAGAACAAAGAGGGGAGGAGAACATCACATAGCTACTGATCACGGACCCATGGTCCAAGGAAAACTACTCACGAGACATCCGGGGAGCATCCATGATGGAGAGGAGACTCCCGGAGGTCAATCCTCCCTCCGGCAGGGTGCCGGGAAGAGGCCTTCTGGTGCTCCCGATCTCGGAAGCGCGGCGGCGGCGGAACAGAGGTGAGATCGCGAAAAAGGGTTCTCTTTTCCGAAGTTTCCCGTGACGGAGAATATATAGGCGAAGGGGGGCAGCCAGAGGTGGACCAGGGGCCCCAGGCGCCCCCCTGGCGCGGCCAGGGGTGGGGCCGCGCCGGGTGGCCGCCTGGGCCACCCCTGGCTCCCCTCTGGCCCCATTCGGGCTCTTCGCGAAGCTTCCTATACGCTGATTTTTCCTATATTTTTCTCGGAATTTTTCTGGCACTTTTTTATGGGGGAAAACTAAAATAGAAAAACAGCAGAAAACAGGAACTGGCACTGTGGTGCACTGAGTTAATAGGTTAGTCCAAATATGATCAAAAGTGTATGAAAGTGTATCTAGATCATAGCAATATCACACAAAACATGCATGGAGCAAGCAGAAATTATAGATACGTTTTGGACGTATCAACATCCCCAAGCTTAATTCCTGCTCGTCCTCGAGTAGGTAAATGATAACGGAATAATTTCTGTGGTGACATACTAGCAACCATAAAAGAACTTTGAAAAGTAAAGCAATCAAGGTTAGAGATTCAATTCAAGTCATAACATGCAAGAGTCTATATTAGCATTGAAACAAGTAACAAAAGAACATTAGGTGCAAGAGCTCTCACTGTCCGTGACTCGAATGTCTCGAAATGGTGTTTGCGTGCAAGAAGGGGGATAGGGAATACGAGAAAAACATTTATTTGTTGAGAACTCAATCTACTAAAGTTTCACACTTGGTCTTTTTCTGGAATCTTATCTTGACTCGTCCCCAGACCACTAGCCAGGTACAGGTCAATTTGATCCACTCCTTTTTCCATATTTCGAGCACTCATGCAATGGATGAGCGTAAGCACGAGAGTTGACACTTAGGATGGCAAAGAGAGAAGTGTGGAGGAGGAAGACAAAAAGGATGAGAAAGGCTAACATCAATGAGGACAATCATAGGCAAGAGATGCCAAATGATAGATATGACGTGAGGAGTAGGGATTGCCATGCAACGGATGCACATACGAGCTAGGAAGCTCTCCAATGGAACTAGTGGGGGTGCATCTAACTTGCTCGCTCATGAAGACCTAGAGCTCGTTTGAGGAGGCTCATCCTTGGAATATACAAGACAAGTTCTATAGTGTGAAGGTCCCCACATAGCTATATGCATAATGATCATCTCTATGGAGTACAAGGATATAGAGAGAGTACTAGTATGGATCTCTCAAAAGGATAGTAGTGTTGCACCTTTCTGTCTTTTTATTTCTTTTTTTTTTTTCTATTTTTTGTATTTTTTTGTGGTGGCCTCAATGGCTCTTTCTATTTAACTCTCATTTGTCCTCTTTGGGATCTTTTCCTCACTTAAGGGCAACACTCTATTTTACAAGAAGGTAAAGGAGATCTTTCACACTTTACAAGGTACTCAAAATCATAAAGAAGATGTAACTATCATGATGTATGAAATGTATGTCGCTGCCAGTGTAGCAGGAACATGTATGACATGAAGATCAAGTCATGAAGAGGTGGATGTTGCATGGCAATACATCTCGGAAATGCTATGGAAATGCCTTGATAGGTAGATATGGTGGCTGTTTTGAGGAAAGATAAAAGGAGGTTTATGATGACAGAGCGTATCATGCCTAGGGTTTGGATGTACCGGCGAAGGTGGACACCAACTCTCGGAGTGAGAAGAAGTAAATGCACAGCACGGGAGAGGCTAGCAAAATATGGGAAGGTGGAAGTGTCAACTTTCAATACTTACATTAGTCCGAAGAACTCATGCACTTATTATCGGTAACTCTCAATCTAATAAGGAGGTTCACAAAGAGACAAGTACCCCGAGGAGGTTTGTATGGGGGTTTGGTTATCCTTGCGCATCCTCGACTCATGGTACGTGAGTGTACTCTAATATTCGATCCCTCCAAAGATTAGTGATCCATCTAGTAGCTAGAGTTCTCAACTGGGTTTTTAGGTTTTGAAAATAAACACGGATTGCCCAAAATACGACAACTATCACTAATAGGCTAGAGCTCTTGACACCAAAAGTTCAAACATTACTCACAACAATACCTCAAAACTATTGCAAGTTACTACTAGAATTAAATAGCAACCTCAATTACCTACTTCCAAGACAAGACACAACTCAGTGCAACAACCAACTCTCTTTAACAAGATAAACATGAAAACTAAAAAGAGTTCCAACAACAGACTAAACAAAAGCCAAGGCTCTTTCTAAAGACAAACTAAGACTAAAACTAAACATGACAGTAGCTATGAAAAGATAAAGAACACACAACAGCAAAAAGATAGGCAGGAAAAATCCTATGATGTGTTCTAGATTTTGAAAGTGGAGCGTGTTTCTCTCCCACACAAAGTAAGACGGGATCTAACTTGTTATGAACAGGAAGCAAAGCTAAAGAAAACTAAAAATAAATCCTAAGAGCGAGACGCTCCAAGCATAGCACATAACGCATGAAGTGATAAAAATATAGTGAGACGAAGGACGAACTGATGATTGTCGATGGAGAAGGGGATGCACGGGGGCATCCCCAAGCTTAGACGCTTGAGTCTCCTTGAATATTTATTGGGGATGCATGGGGGCATCCCCAAGCTTGAGCGCTTGACACTCCTGGATCTTCTTTCATCATCTTCCATCGCACACTTGAAAACTCCCTTCATACGTAACTCATCATAAGCTGATTAGAGAGGTTAGCACCCTTAATAAAATAATTTTCTCCACTGTATATAAAGATATTCTTGAATATATACTGTTTCTGAAGAGTGCCAAAAAGTTTTTTCAAAGAAAAAGCAAGCTTAAGGTTTGCAAAAGTTAGGAGAGACAAAAAGTGGCAGAATCTGTGAAAAACAGAACAACAGGTAGTAAAGAATTTTTTAGGGGTACTTATGCAACTCAAATTAAAAAACTCAGAACATACGGAAGTTTTACAATTGTATAGAGCACGCTTTCAAAAAAATTCAGATCAAAAAGATGATCTGGTGATTTGATTCGAATTTTTCTGTCAAGGGACATAATATGTTTTCTGGACAGCATGTCACAACTTTTGCTTCCCTTATCATAAGAGGCTATAACTTGGCACGAAGCTGAAAAATAAAGATACAGTGATGTTGCTACAGTAGTAACAAACATCAAGACACAACAAAAGCAAAAAGAAAAACCTAAACTCGTTGCGGGCTGCCTCCCGAAAGCGCTTTCTTTTATGCCTTTAAGCTAGGCATGAAGATTGTAGAAGGTGCTCTCATAAGAATAAGAATTTGAAGCAAAAGAGAGCATCAAGAAACAAATATGAAACACATTTAAGCCTAACCCACTTCCTATGCATAGGCATCTTGTAAGAAAATAAGTCAAAGAAGCACAAAGTGACATGCATAGAAAGGTAGAACAGGAACATCTTCAAAACTTTCAACATAAAGAGAGGAGTTTTAGTAATATGGAAGTTTCTACAACAAAACTTCCCTCTCTCGAAATAATTTTTAGTAGTATCATGAACAACATCAAGAATATAACTATCACATAAATCATGTTGTTCATGAACTGCAAGCACACGTGTATAGTTTTCAACACGATCTTTAGGATTATAAGATAAATGCAACCCATCACATTGAGCCTTGATAAGAGAAAAGTTCTCCGGATTTGGAGATTTCAAAAGGATAATAGGACAATCAAGTGTGGGTGCAATAGCAACAATTTCATGCTTAACATAAGGAACTATAGAGATTTCATTTTTGTCAGCATCATCCATAGTGGCATCATGGCCATCAACAAAGCAAGTATCAAAATCATCAGAAAGGGAAGTATCAAGTGAGTCCTCGGAATCATAAGATTCCTCTTCATAGCAATCATTAGCCTCTTCTTGGGCAGCAAGCATTCTATTTTTAAAATCCTCAATATAAGCATTGGAAGTATAATTCTCGAAGCAATAAGCAAGAACTGCAAAGTTTTCAGACTCGAAAATAGTATCGTGATACTTTTCAATCAAGGAAGCAATCTCATAGGCACCTTTAAAAGCAACAAACTCTTCAATCTTTTCAACATCAAAGTAATCATAAACACCTTTAGCATAAGAAGATAAGATCTCATTTTCATTAAACTCACATTGGAAAGGGAGGCGTTTATGATCTATATTAGAACAACAAGTGAAATCATAAATGTGGCACAAAAGTTTAGCATGGCAATAAGAAACATGTATTTGATCCCATAAGTGTTTCCCTTTCTGAGATAGGCGGTGCCGCGTATAATGAGCATGCTAATCCAATGATTTTCCCTCAACCAAGTCGGTCGGGTTTTTAGCGCGAGCACAAATTTATCGAAGACGATCCAAGTGAAACATGTCCATCCTACCATATTTGGGTGGTTCATCACCCATGGTGAGGATATCATAAATAGGCAAAGCAAGACAAAGGCAAAAGGTAGCAACTATTTTTGTGGTTTTTCATAAAGGACACTGAGATAAAAACTGAAAGGTAAACTAACAAGACTAAAAAACAAAGGTAAATGGTAGTGTGCAACTCCCCTATCTTAGCACTCGGAGTCCCCGGCAACGGCGCCAGAAATTTGCTTGATGACGCGAGAGTTGACGGGTGTAGTCTTCTCGCCCTTCGTTGGTGAGCCCAAAGTGGAAGGCGTGATGTAGCACGACAGCAAATTTCCCTCAGTAAAGATACCAAGGTTTGTCTCCAGTAGGACTCCAGAGATGATAAGTAGGTGTCAGCGGCGCTACTGACGCAGACCTGCACACAGACACAAATAACTTTGTTCCCAACGAAGTTCAGAGAGGTTGTTAATCTCTCCGGTCTTGTTGTTCACAAAGGATCAAACACAAAGGATAATGATAGCAACTGAAAGTAAAAGCAGAAAAGTAAATGAGCGTGAAAACAATAATGAGGATATGGACCGGGATACGTGATGTTCACTAGTGATGTCTCTCTCCCAAAAGACGATAGAATTGCTATGCGAGTTAAACACATTACAGAAGGGCAATTGACAGGATTATGAATGCACCGCAATGCTAACTATGCTACAAAAGAAAGGAAGAGGCTCAAAAGCACGGGTAGTACGCCAAAATAAGTAGACCGAAATCCAACTGCATCTACTACTAATCATCCACCTTGAGATATCTATCCAGAACATCTCGCTGGTATTAAGTTGCGAGCCCCACCCAAAGTGTAAACCCAAAGCAATAGACAACTGCATTAAAAAGCACTTTGCGTAAAGTAAACAATCCTTGCAACCGCGGTTACAAGCACCATTGTTTTCCCCCTTGTGGCAACAACACATCCCCTAGACTCATGTTTCTGTCACTCAAGCGTGTCATCGGGGGGCATGAACCCACAATCGAGCATAATGTTCCCTCTTGGAGTTGCTACCTACTACTTGGCCAAAGCAATAAACAGCAACGGAGAACATGCAAGAATTACTTAGGAACAAAAATATAAGAGATAAAAACCAAATATATTATTCAATCACAATCTGAACATAATCTCATAATCCATCAGATCCCATCAAACTCAGCATAGCAATAGCAGAAAGATTACAAAAGTGCCTCGATCATGTAGGGCAGCTCACGAGGTCTAAACCATGAAGAACAAAGAGGGGAGGAGGATATCACATAGCTACTGATCACGGACCCATGGTCCAAGGAAAACTACTCACGAGACATCCGGGGAGCATCCATGGTGGAGAGGAGACTCCCGGAGGTCAATCCTCCCTCCGGCAGGGTGCCGGGAAGAGGTCTTTTGGTGCTCCCGATCTCGGAAGCGCGGCGGCGGCGGAACAGAGGCGAGATCGCGAAAAAGGGTTCTCTTTTCCGAAGTTTCCCGTGACGGAGAATATATAGGCAAAGGGGGGTAGCTAGAGGTGGACCAAGGGCCCCAGGCGCCCCCCTGGCGCGGCCAGGGGTGGGGCCGCGCCGGGTGGCCGCCTGGGCCACCCCTGTCTCCCCTCTGGCCCCACTCGGGCTCTTCGCGAAGCTTCAGGTACGCTGAATTTTCCTATATTTTTCCCAGAATTTTTCTTGCACTTTTTATATGGGGGAAAACTGAAATAGAAAAACAGCAGAAAACAGGAACTGGCACTATGGTGCACTGAGTTAATAGGTTAGTCCAAATATGATCAAAAGTGTATGAAAGTGTATCTAGATCATAGCAATATCACACAAAACATGCATGGAGCAAGCAGAAATTATAGATACGTTTTGGACGTATCAGAGACAAACCTTGGTATCTTTACTGAGGGAAATTTGCAGCTGTGCTACATCACGCCTTCCACTTGGGGCTCACCAACGAAGGGCGAGAAATCACTATCATTACCTCGCACATCAAGCCAAATTTCTGGCGCCGTTGCTGGGGACTCCGAGTGCTAAGATAGGGGAGTTGCACACTACCCTTTATCTTTGTTTTTTAGTCTTGTTAGTTTACCTTTCAGTTTTTATCTTTGTGTCTTATATCAAAAATCACAAAAAAATTGTTTATCTTGCTGTTAGTAGTCCTCCTTGTTTAGATGAACATGTTAGGGCTAGGTGCTTTCCGGGAATCGGAAGTTCTCGATTTCCGTCAAAGAGATGGAGAAAATATGAAGAAGGCGTGGGACATAATCTCTGAAGCACATAAAAGAATTATGCCTTGGATACCTATAAAAATTGTGCTTAGAAATTTTTACCATGGTCTTTTTAAGTGGTGTAAACACTCTCTTGATATTATAGCCGAAGGAGATTTTCTAGAGTGTGATGAGGTTAGAGCTCTTGATATTTTGCATAGTCTAAATAGTTATTTTGTTTATGATCGTAGTACTAATACTGTCATAGATAGACTTGCCTCTATTGAAAAAAGATTGGATGCTCTAGACTTGAGGAAAGTAGAGGAACTTAAGCCAACAAGAAAGAAATGTTGGATATAGATGATGATTGGGAGCCCTTTGTTAGGATTAGCATCTCTAACCAAGGCTTCCTTGCTCTTTGTGATATTGGATCCACAGTTTCTACTATGCCAAAAATAGTTTATGATTCTTTGAAGCTAGATATGGATAAATTATCATCTTATCATGAACATTCTAATGGAGATATTTCAGAGATTAAAGGAAAGGTAAAAGAAGTCCAAGTTGCATTCCTTCATAAAACTGCACCAATGGATTTCTTCATCATGGAGCCAAACCAAAGTAACATTGTTCTCGGAAGAGACTTCCTCCGTGCTATGAAAGGCTTCATTGATATTGGTAACAGGCACATACGCTTACGCGGTATGGCGAAAGGTAAGTACCTCTTTCCTAGGAAGAAGAAGAATGAGCTTATTGAAAATCAATTTGAAGGTTTTTATGATTCTGATCTTGGAGACCCTTGATTCTTCTTTTGCATCATGCCTAGCTTAAAGGCATAAAAGAAAGCGCTTTCGGGAGGCAGCCCGCAACGAATTTAAGTTTTTCTTTCTGTTTTTTTTGTGTCTTGATGTTTGATACTACTGTAGAAACATCATTGTATCTTTATTTTTCAGCTTTGTGCAAAGTTATAGCCTCTTATGATAAGGGAAGCAAAAGTTTTGACATGCTATCCAGAAAACAAATTCTGTCCCTTGACAGAAAAATTCGAATCAAATCACTAGATCATCTTTTTGATCTGAATGTTTTTGAAAGCGTGCTCTATACAATTGTGAAACTTTTGTATGTTCTGAGTTTTTTGATTTGAGTTGCAGAAGTGCCCCTAAAAAATTCTTTACTACCTGTTGTTCTGTTTTTCACAGATTCTGCCACGTTTTGCCTCACTTCTCTTTTGCAAACCTTCAACTTGCTTTTTCTTTGCAAAAACCTTTTGGCACTCTTGAGAAACAGTAGCTCTTCAAGAATATCTTTATATCCAGTGGGAAAAATTATTTTATTAAGGGTACTAACCTCTCTAATCAGCTTATGATTAGTTGTGTATGAACGGAATTTTCAAGTGTGCGATGGAAGATGATGAAAGAAGATCCAGGCGTGTCAAGCGCTCAAGCTTGGGGATGCCCCCATGCATCCCCAATAAATATTCAAGGAGACTCAAGCGTCTAAGCTTGGGGATGCCCCCGTGCATCCCCTTCTCCATCAACAATCATCAGTTCGTCCTTCTTTTCACTATATTTTTATCCCTTCATGCGCTATGTGCTATGCTTGGAGCGTCTCGCTCTTAGGTTTTATTTTTAGTATTCTTTAGCTTTGCTTGCTGTTCATAACAAGTTAGATCCCTTCTTACTTTGTGTCGGAGAGAAACACGCTCCATTTTCAAAATCTAGAACACATCATAGGAATTTTCCTGCCTATCTTTTTGCTGTTGTGTGTTCTTTATCTTTCCGTAGCTACTCCCATGTTTAGTTTTAGTCTTAGTTTGTATTTAGCAAGAGCCTTGGCTTTTGTTTAGTCTATTGCTGGAACTCTTGTTAGTATTCATGTTTATCTTGTTAAAGAGAGTTGGTTGTTGCACTGAGTTGTGTCTTGTCTTGAAAGTAGGTAATTGAGGTTGCTATTTAATTCTAGTAGTAACTTGCAATAGTTTTGAGGTATTGTTTTGAGCAATGTTTGAACTTTTGGTGTCAAGAGATCTAGCCTATTAGTGATAGGTGTCGTATTTTGGGCATCCGTGTTTATTTTCAAAACCTACAAAACCAGTTGAGAACTCTAGCTACTAGATGGATCACTAATCTTTGGAGGGATCGAATATTAGAGTACACTCACGTACCATGAGTCGAGGATGCGCAAGGATAACCAAACCCCCATACACTCCTCCTCGGGGTACTTGTCTCTTTGTGAACCTTCTTATTAGATTGAGAGTTACCGATAATAAGTGCATGAGTTCTTCGGACTAATGTGAGTATTGAAAGTTGACACTTCCACCTTCCCATATTTTTCTAGCCTCTCCCGTGCCGTGCATTGCGTTCTTCTCACTCCGAGAGTTGGTGTCCACCTTCGCCGGTACATCCAAACCCTTGGCATGATACGCTATGTCATTATAAACCTCCTTATATATTTCCTCAAAACAGCCACCATACCTACCTATCAAGGCATTTCCATAGCCTTTTCGAGATATATTGCCATGCAACATATACCTCTTCATGACTTGATCTTCATGTCATACAGGTTCCTGCTACACTGGCAGAGGCATACATTGCATACATCATGTTAGTTATATCTTCTTTATGATTTTGAGTACCTTGTAAAGTGTGAAAGATCTCCTTTACCTTCTTGTAAATTAGAGTGTTGCCCTTAAAGTGAGGAAAAGATCCCAAAGTGGACACTATAAAAGATCCCAAAGAGGACAAATGAGAGTTAAATAGAAAGAGCCATTGAGGCCACCAAAAAATACAAAAAATAGAAAAAATAAAAAAAAGAAATAAAAAGAGAGAAAGGTGCAACACTACTATCCTTTTGAGAGATCCATACTAGTACTCCCTCTATATCCTTGTACTCCATAGAGATGATCATTATGCATATAGCTATGTGGGGACCTTCACACTATAGAACTTGGCTTGCATATTCTAAGGATGAGCCTCCTCAAACGAGCTCTAGGTCTTCATGAGCGAGCAAGTTAGATGCACCCCCACTAGTTCCATTAGAGAGCTTCCTAGCTCGTATGTGCATCTGTTGCATGGCAATCCCTACTCCTCACATCATATCTATCATTTGGCATCTCTTGCCTATGATTGTCCTCATTGATGTGAGCCTTTCTCCTCCTTTTTTTGCCCTCCTCCACCATACTCCTCTCTGTGCCATCCTAAGTGTCAACTCTCGTGCTTACACTCATCCATTGCATGAGTGCTCAAAATATTGAAAAAGGGGTGGATCAAATTGACTTGTACCTGGCTAGTGGTCTGGGGACGAGTCAAGATATGATTCCCGAAAAAGACCAAGTGTGAAACTTTAGTAGATTGAGTTCTCAACAAATAAATTATTTTTCTCGTATTCCCTATCCCCCTTCTTGCACGCAAACACCATTTGGAGACATTCGAGTCACGGACAGCGAGAGCTCTTGCACCTAATGTTCTTTTGTTACTTGTTTCAATGCTAATATAGACTCTTGCATGTTATGACTTGAATTGAATTTCTAACCTTGATTGCTTTACTTTTCAAAGTTCTTATATGGTTGCTAGCATGTCACCACAGAAATTATGCTGTTATCATTTACCTACTCGAGGACGAGCAGGAATTAAGCTTGGGGATGTTGATACGTCCAAAACGTATCTATAATTTCTTCTTGCTCCATGCATGTTTTGTGTGATATTGCTATGATCTAGATACACTTTCATACACTTTTGATCATATTTGGAATAACCTATTAACTCAGTGCACCACAGTGCCAGTTCCTGTTTTCTGCTGTTTTTCTATTTCAGTTTTCCCCCATATAAAAAGTGCTCCAAAAATTCGGGAAAATTCAGATAAAAAATCAGCGTGAAGGAACCTTCCGGAAGAACCTGGGTGGGGCCAGAGGGCCACCAACAGGGACCCAGGCGCCCTGGCGGCGCGCCCTAGGGCTTGGCCGCGCCAGGGGGGCGCCTGGACCCCTGGTGCCCCCCCTGGCTGCCCCCCTTCGCCTATATATTCTCCGTCACGGGAAACTTCCGAGAACAGAACCCTTTTTCGCGATCTCTCCTCTGTTCCGCCACCGCCGCGCTTCCGAGATCGGGAGCACCAGAAGACCTCTTCCCGGCACCCTGCCGGAGGGAGGGTTGACCTCCGGGAGTCTCCTCTCCACCATGGATGCTTCCCGGATGTCTCTTGAGTAGTTTTCCTTGGACCATGGGTCCGTGAATAGTAGCTATGTGATGTTCTCCTCCCCTCTTTGTTCTTCATGGTTTAGACCTCGTGAGCTGCGTTACATGATCGAGGAACTTTTTTAAATCTTTCTGCTATTGCTATGCTGAGTTTGATGGGATCTGATGGATTATGAGATTATGTTCAGATTGTGATTGAGTAATATATTTGGTTCTTATCTCTTATATTTTTGTTCCTAAGTAATTCTTGCATGTTCTCCGTTGCTGTTTATTGCTTTGGCCAAGTAGTAGGTAGTAACCCCAAGAGGGAACGTTATGCTCGATTGTGGGTTCATGCCCCCCGATGACACGCTTGAGTGACAGAAACATGAGTCTAGGGGATGTGCTGTTGCCACAAGGGGGAAAACAACAGTACTTGTAACCGCGGTTGCAAGGATTGTTTACTTTACGCAAGGTGCTTTTGAATGCAGTTGTCTGTTGCTTTGGGTTTACACTTTGGGTGGGGCTCGCAACTTAATACCAGCGAGATGTTCTGGATAGATATCTCAAGGTGGATGATTAGTAGTAGATGTAGTTGGATTTCGGTCTACTTATTTTGGCGTACTGCCCGTGCTTTTGAGCCTCTTCCTTTCTTTTGTAGCATAGTTAGCATTGCGGTGCATTCATAATCCTGTCAATTGCCCTTCTGTAATTTGTTCACCTCGCATAGCAATTTTATCGTCTTTTGGGAGAGAGACATCACTAGTGAACATCATGTATCCTGGTCCATATCCTCATCACTGTTTACACGCTCATTTACTTTTCTGCTTTTACTTTTAGTTGCTATCATTATCCTTTGTGTTTGATCCTTTGTGAATAACAAGATCGGAGAGATTGACAACCTCTCTGAACTTCGTTGGGAACAAAGTTATTTGTGTCTGTGTGCAGGTCCGCGTCAGTAGCGCCGCTGACACCTACTTATCATGTCCGGAGTCCTACTGGATACAAACCTTGGTATCTTTACTGAGGGAAATTTGCTGCTGTGCTACATCACGCCTTCCACTTGGGGCTCAGCAACGAAGGGCGAGAAATCACTATCATTACCTCGCACATCAGTACGCGGGATCGATATCCTCGCGGTTGGGAGGTCATTGAAATTCCTAGCTGCGGGGATCTGCACCAACGGTCTTCACCAACTCTACTTCCGCTACATCGGTTGGTGTGCCATGACCTAAAACCTTGTATGCCATCTTTCTTGGATGATCTTGGGATCTTGATTCGTAGGCACGAAATTTTTGTTTTCTACTACGTTTACCAAAAATAATAACCCTTGTACCCATTTTATCTATAATAGAAAGTTGTGTAGTTCTATATCAAGGAGTGTCGTGTTCCAGAAGGCATTGATCTCTGGGCTGGAACACGGGGCATTCCAATACTCTGAACCGGGGTGCCACAAAGCTTGGTATCAGAGCCGGACTGACTGTAGGACACCCTAGTTAGCATGGACGTTAGAATATCATTAGGTCTAGAGTCTAGTCTGTTTGTGATGCATTTGATTATTTCATTTGTTTGCCGCATAGCATGCATATATCTAGCATTCTTTTTCGCTAACGATCTCACGTGATGAGTGTTGATGGAAGCATATCCGATTGACCACCAACCAGATCCTACACCGCTGAGCTTTGCCCATCTTCTTACCAATGTTTTCCATTGCTGATGGGTGCAGATAACACCTCCTTGTTAGTTACCCCAAGTGGAAGGTTATGATGCAGATAGCAGTAAATTTCCCTAGGCGAAGATACCAAGGTTTGTCTCCATTAGGATTTCAAAGATGACAAGAAGGTGGCAATGACGTCAGAGATTTGCTTGAGGACACTAGTTGACGTGGACCTGCACACAAGGACGCAAAAAATTCTGCTCCCAACGAGTTCAGAGAGGTTGTCAATCTCTCCGGCCTTTTTACAAAGGATCAAACACAAAGGGGAAATAATAATGGTACGACTGAAAGGAAATAACGCAGTAAAAGTAAATGTGTAAACTATGGTGGAAAAATGGACTGGGGTGCCATGACTTTCACTAGTGATGTCTCTTTCCCAAAAGATGGTAAACAACTATGTTGGGTGAACAAATTACAGCTAGGAAATTGACAGGATTATGAACACACCGCAATGCTAATTATGGTACTTGAAAGTAAAGAGGCTCAATCATATGGTGTAAGTGCATCTAGTGCCCCATTTGAGGTTTTGGAAAATTGATGACAAAATGGTTAGGGACTAATGTGTTTGTGAGTATACACAAGAGAAGAGTCCCTGAAGTATTGGTTTAACCACCATTGCCGACCCCCCAAAATGTTGAGGAACATTGAAGAAACTAGTGGCCTCCATGAAGAAGCCGAGGCGTATTCCTGAGGAATATGGAATCATGAGGAATCCAGTTGCATCCTAAGGAATCCGTTCGACATCCTGAGGAATCTCAGGTAGTCAGGTTGAAGCAAAAGTTCGATGCGTAGTCTTCGTTGGCCTTTTTATTTCTTGAGTCTTAGGGACAATTGTACTGTTGGAGGGGTCGAGGAAAATGAGTTATGTAATTTCTGAGAAAATTTCTCAACAGGAAACCCGAAGAAAAAACCCTGAGGAATCTCCTGCACTAGAAGTTTAGTTCTTTGGGTGTCTGAGACGTTGTTCTTCAGGACACTGAGGAATCTGCCTTCGGTTGAGGATTCAGGAAACTGCCAGTGCAGATTTTCTGAAGAAAGAGAGGGAGTGTGTCTCTGACCATGCCACATATCGCGTGGAGAGTCGCTGGTACTTGTCTAGCGAATGGTCCCAATTGGAGAGAATTTATGTCCTTTCGCACATAGGCATTTATTTCCTTTCACAGCGGGTTGCTCTCCGGCTATAAACAGTCGCCCCAGCCCCATTTGTGGGTTGTCTGGTACGAGAGAAAAACTGTCGCTTGTCATTTGAGAGCAACCCTCCTTTGAAGAATCTGAAGAACACAGGTGAGTAAACCGCACCAGCCCTAAATAGTTGAGAATTTCTGAGGAATTCGGTTCGAGTGATCTGAAGCTCTTTACTCTTGAAGACTGTGATCTTCCAGCCGGTGTAGGAGTCATCGTTCTAAGGAATTCAAGATGCAATTGTGAATTCATGAAGTGAATGGAGTCTGTTAAGGATTCAAGAGTCTACCTTGAAGACTCACCTGAGTAATTGGACGGAGTATGAGGAGTCTAGTTCAAGGAGAATAAGGTGAAGATTATGTCTTATGAGTTGAATCTCAGCCTCTCCAACCAGATATAGAGTTGTCACAAGAACTTGAATTGGTCTACCAAATTCGTGTCTTCAATACTACGGTGCTATCTCTTCAACTCTCTTACTTTTGTAATTGCATTGAAGAACTCATACTGAAGACTTTGCTTTGTTGTTTCGCTCTTATCTAATTCATCATAATTTGCATTTGACCCTTGCACATGAATCTATTGATGTTTATTTTTGTTGCAATATGATGATCTGCATGCATGTTTACATTCTGCTAGATTTCTAAGTTTCAACATTTAGTGTGTTTCCTCAGTTCTGTATTGCCTCAGTCCTGAAGAATCTGAAATTCTTTAGGAAATCTTAAAAAACTCCCATTTACCCCCTCCGGTCGATAACTTGTGCTTTCAATTGGTATCAAAACAAGGTGCTCCCTTGTTCTGTGTGATTCGGTTTAACCACTTGGAGTTAGCTATGTCGACCTCAGATACGATCAACCTTGCCTCAAACTACCCAAGCTTCGATGGAACAGACTACCTGTACTGGAAGAACAAGATACAAATGCATCTCGAAGAAATTGACAATGAACTCTGGGATATTGTGGATCAAGGCATTCCTCCTGTCACCTTGATGACCCCTCCTGAAGTTGTGAAGGGAATTGGCAGATTGATGCAAGAGCTCGAAGCATCATTAACGGACACCTCAACAAAGCTCTGTTCAACCGTATCAGTGGTCTTGATACTTCCAAGAAAATGTGGCTAAGGCTGTCAAAATTCAATGAAGGAGTTTCTACACAACAAAACTCCCGCGTTGATACTCTCTGTAGTCTCTTCAATAGGTTTAAGAGATTGTACAATGAACATGTTCATCAAACCTTTGATAGACTCACTGGTATATTAAATGAGCTTCAGGCCCTTGGCGCCACTGACATCACTGATCATGAAGTTGTGAAGAAACTACTGAGATCACTGGATGACTCCGTCGAGATACTGTCGCTAATGATTCAAGAACGAGCTGACTTCAAGACCCTTGATCTCGTTGATATTCTTGAACGCCTCAATGCTCATGAACTGAAGATCCAAGAAAAATGCAATCTGTATGGCTCCACCTACAAAGTTCACACACTCAAGGATAAAGCACGGAAGGTCTCCTCTGATGAAGAATATGAAGTTGACTCTGATGATCCTGAAGCACTTAGTCGTGAGCTTGCTCTCCTCACCAGAAAGTTCCAGAATTTCACCAAGAAAAATCGCTTTGGAAACTCCTCAAGAAAAAACATAGACGATGATGTTGTTGACTCAAGGAAGTAATTTTGCCATAAATGCAAGAAACTTGTACACTATATTGCTGACTGTCCTTGTCAGGAAAAGGAAGCTAAACTGAAGAAGAAGAAGAAAAAGAACAAAGATGACAGTTCTGATGAGAAATCAAAGAAGAAATCCTCACATTCATAAAAGGCCTCAAGATACAAGAACAACAGCTCTCACAAGGCTCGGGCGTACCTTGGAAACGAAATGGATTCTGAGGAATCTAATTCTGATCCTGAAGCAGAAAAGGAGAATTCTGAAGAATCCGAGGGCATTGCTGGTTTGTCTCTTGCAAGTGCTTATGTCAGTAAATCAATCTTCAGCACTGAAGAACCCGCCAGTTCCAACGCACTTGACAATACGGGAGAAGACACTTCTCCAGCCTTCTGCTTCATGGCTACAACCTCTAAGGTATCCTCTCACTCATCCTATGGTGATGTTATTGATGATGAACCTGATGAAAACTATGCTAAACTTGCATCTAAGCAACAACGTGCACTTGAGAAAATTCAGAACTCATTCAACAAGAGTGATGATCTGTTGGTTCAGGAAATGAAAAGGTCTCAAAAAATGACTAACGAATCTAGTACTCTTCAGTTAAAGTTTGATGATCTGTTAGGTCAGCATGAGGCACTCCTCACCAATCATGATAAGCTGGCTCATGAGTTCCTCATGAGAAATCAAGAACTCGAAAGGCTGAGGATGTTGTAACAACCCGGAAATTCCACCCTAATTAAATTTTTTGCTTGTTGCGTTATTCTATCGATTGCCCGTATTGTTTGCAGTGGTTGCTTCGCCAATTTAATAATTAGTGAATATTTCCCCCCTCCTTATCGTATCGGTTGCGACTCTGGACCTATTCCCCATTGGCACACGACCTCGTTGCGGCACCGGGAAAGTCACCCGATCACCGTCGCAGCATTCAGCACAAGACCCAGCCTTCACCATCGGTGCGGAAACCCCCATTTATATTTAAATGGGTTATTTTATCGGGAGGTGCTCGACATTCTCTTTTGGCGTTAAACATTGTAGATGACGTGGTTATAGTGTTGCGACGATGTGTTTCGAATTTCGTGCGTTTCTGGCTTTGTTTTGTAGGCAAACGATCAAAGGGGCCAGGCATAGTAGCCGGTATATCTCCGGGGGTGTATTTACAAAAACCTTGCGCATGCTTTTAGCTGGTCTCCCGGATACCACTCTTATCTTCATATTCTAGCCCACCCAAAAACTAGACCCGAAACGAACCCTTTCGGAGCCTAAAACCCGTCCTAACCGCCCCCTGCTATAAATAGCAGGGCTACTCAGCCTATTTTGGAAACCCTAGCCCTACCTCCCCTGATTTCTGCGCCCCCCAACCTGGCGCCGCCACATGTCCCTCCTGCCAGATCTGGAGAGAAGCCCCGGGATCTGGACCGTTGGATCGACAGATCCAACGGCCGAGAACGCCTGGGATCCCTCCCGTGCTGCAGCCCGAAGCCCCTCTCCTGTGCGCTCCTCGCCCGAGCGCTCCGTCGCCTCACACCTTGCCAGCGAGCCCCGTTGCCCCGAGCAGCCGCCACGCACCCAGGACGGCTTCCTCCCTCTCCCTCTCCCTTCTTCTTCCCTCACCTCCTCTCTTCCTACCGTGCAGCAGGGAGCCGCCGCCCGGCTGCCATGGACGACCACGCCGCAGCCCGGGCCCCTCCTCACGCCGGTGAGCGTCGCCCCAACCCCTCCCGCGACGGATCCACACGCCCTAGCACCGCCGCGCCCGGATCTGCCTCCTCTGCCGCCCGATCCGCCCTGTGCCGCACGGAGCGCCGGCCGCCGGCCGCCGCGGTAGAACCTGACCGGGATAGGGCGCCGGGCCGCCGCCGCCGAGATGGGCCGGCACCGTCCGCCTTCATGCCGAATCGGCCCGGACCCCATGACCCCTATAGCCCACCTCGTCTCCGCGGACTTTGGCCCTCCTCTCACCTGGGCGAGCGCTCGCTAAGATCTGCCCTTGCCGCCAACTGGGCTCGGCCCAACTATGGTGAGCTGCCCCCTTTTTCCCTCTTTTTCTGTTGTGAGTTGGGCTTGGCCCACTAATCGTGTAGCGCCGCAAGCGAATTTTAGTTATATTGTGCCCTACTCTGTTAGGTCCAGTTCAGTGCAGTTTCGGCCTGGTATATGCTTTAGCTATTTTTCTCTGTTATTAATAATTGGAAGATTATTGTTGTAACTTGCGGTAACTATATCTTTTTAACGGTAGCTCGGATCACGATGCTTTGTACATGAAGCTTGCTTAGAATTTCTTGTAGATTAATAAAATGTTTCCCTTTGACGTGTTTGAACTTGTCTACATGTTGTTCCTGCTATTTACCTTGCATCCCACTGTAAATGTAATAGGCCGTACTTTTTAACGTTGCTCCGTATAAAATGTTCCTTACATGTAAGTTGACTAGAATTTCGTGTAGATCGTGAATATGTTGTTCTTGCTTGTTAGTAAAAATAATAAAATTATGTTTAGGGAAGAACAGTACCAAATGCAATAATTATCGTGGGGTATGTAATAGTTGCCATGTATAGGTTTTACCCCCACTTAAAATGACTAGATTAGATAGTTTACTTTGTGCTTCACCTCTTGTCATGATTGTGTGCTATGCCATGATTTTTGTGAGATGCCATGTTAACAACCTTTTGCTCATGTTGTATAGCTAAACAACTTGAACCATTCTAAATGTGTTGTATCGTCGTTTGTGATGAATACTCCACTTAACCTGCTAGTAACCGCTCTCGACGGTAGATGCGATATCGTAGTGCGTTGCCTCGTGTTGCCTTCTTGTTGTTGCTTGATCGTGATTGCTTTGTAGTAATAGATGCTTGTTCGTCGACTATCTTTCCAGTGTTTCTTTCTTGTGTGCTCCCGCGGGTACTATCAGATACGTTGCGAGTTTGCGATCGACTACACCTTCGGAATCGTCTTCTCAATAGGTAAGGGGGAGCATATATCATGCTGTAAGAGCAAAGTTATGCCCCCATGAGTTTTGGATATTGTTGGACAAAACAGTAGAGGAACTAGCAAGTTTTCTAGTATGAAACAGATGGTTAGGTTCCTGAAGTTATAGGTTGGTGCTAAAGCTTCAACGAAGATTTACATATTTACTGAAGCATATCCTCTGGAGTGAAGCTCAACACGGATGTCGACCCCCAAAAAGATAAGGAATCCTGAAGCACGTCTCATCGAAGGAGATGACCAAGATGGCGCAAGTTCTTTTTCACTTCTTTGAGTCATAGGAAAAACCGTACTATCAAGAGGGGTTTAGCAAATGTACTCCGAAGGTTTTGGTGAAAAGACTCAGATCGAATCCAAACCTGTGAGAAGCCTGAGATGAGAAATCTCATGTGCACTAGGTAATAGTTCACCAGCGAAGACTTAGTTCTTTCGGCTCCTGAAGCATAACCAAGTCCGTGAGTCAGCCTTACTTGTTCCGCAAGTAAAGTTGCGCATTGATTTAAAATCCGACCGTTGCGGACAGGTGTCAAGCTATCGCATCGGGTCACTTCAGTCATTTCACACCTTGGGATCACCACCTATAAATAGGCCACCCCCGCCCTCATTGGTGGGCGGCTGCTCCAAGATTATTTTCCGACAGTGAAGAGAGAGAGCAACCCCACCGAAGCAAAACAAAAACCCATCCACCAAAGCATAAGTCCTATTGATCTGAGTTGATTCACTATGACTTAGGAAGAAGTTTTCTAGCCTTGTTATCTTGGAGAACTGCAATTCTCCTAGACGGTTAGAGTGTTGTTCTTCTGAGAGCAAAGAGTTATTGTCGCCTCAAAGTCCAGTTTGTCAAAGGTTTTGGTGATTTCCTCAATAATCAACCACGAGTGAAGAACTGACCAAGCTCAAGGAGATTGGTGCAGTGGAGATACGGACGGAGAGATGTTAGCTCCTGTGTTCAATCACAAGTCCCTCCAACCAGACGTAGCACTTTGCAGAGTGTGAACTGGTCGAACAAACATCGCCGAGTCAATAGTTTGTTTTACATTCCGCACTTACATTCAGCATTGCAATTGCTTCAGTGATTTGATTCAATGCAACTGATTCGATTCTTTTGATTCGCTATGTTGTGCTTCAATCTAGTTCTGCTTCACTGTTTACCTTTCTGTTGAATTCCTTCTGCTGCTAAGTTATGCTTCACTTCATAGTTTCATGCAAAAATTTGAAGTGATCATTCACCCCCTCCCCCTCTGATCACATACTTGGACTTTCAATTGGTATCAGAGCTAGTCACTCTTTGTTTGGATTAACCTCCTTGAGTGTTTGCAAGTATGTCTTTCGCGGCTATTCGCTCCGGCGAACCCATCCCTGTTTTCAATGGAAAGGACTACCCATACTGGAAGGACAAAATGAAGAGGAATATCATGGCTATCAATTCTGTTGCCCGGCAAGTTGTCTTATATGGAGTCACAGTCGCCGATGAGAATGCCATCACTCCTGAAGAAGCGAAGTTGATTGACCTTGATTCTGAAGTTTGGGTATTCATCACCAATCATCTGACACCAGAGAAGTATCATGAAGTGAAGAATATCCCTACTGCCAAAGGAGTCTGGGACTATCTGGAAAAGATTGGTGAAGGTATTTCTACCCAGAAATAAGCCAGAATTGACACTGTCCGAAGCAAATTCTATCAATTCAAGAGAAACGAGGGTGAAAAAGTCAGCTCCATTTACAGCAGACTCACTGCTCTTGCTAATGAGTTGATTTCCCTCGGTGCTGATGGAATTACTCCTCACTCAGTTGTAAGAACTTTGCTTCGCTCATTGGATGATTCGTTTGATCACATTGTGCTGATGATCAAGGAAAGAACTAATTTCAGTCATCTTGTTGCCGCTGATATTCTTGAGAGACTCAATACTTTTGAAATGGAAGAAGATGAGAAATGTGACATTAATGGCTCTCGAAGAAGATCACATGCTTTGAAAGAAAAAGCTTCGCGTCATTCTTCACCCGAAGTCAGTTCTTCTTCAGGTGTCGAATCTGATGATCCTGCAAGCATTGGGAAAGATTTAGCTTTGATCATGAGACGCTTCAACCGCTTCCAAAGAAAAGGTTTCTCTTCACCCAAGAAGAGTTATTCTTCAAGGAGCTCAAGTCACTCATCTCACCGCTCATCCTCAAGAAGCTCTCCATCGAAGGACAAATGCTGCTACAAGTGCAAGAAACCAGGTCACTACATTTTGGATTGCCCTATGTGGGAAGCTGAGAACAAATCGAAGCATTCGCTCAGAGACTCCTCAACTAAGTCCCACAGATCCTCCAGAAGCTATGAGTCCAAGAGACATGATTCCAGTTCAAGAAGAGAAAAGAAGAAAGATTCTGATGATGACAAGAGGAAGAAGTATCATAAGAAGCGTGAGGGTTCTTCATCGAAGACTCACTCGTCTCGTCGAAGTAGCTCTCACCGTGCCAAGGACTTTTTGGGAAAGGAAATGAACTCTGAAGATGAAGCCTCTAGGTCCGAAGCTGAATCATGCTCAAGGTCTGGGTCTGGGTCCGAATCAGATGGTGTTGCTGGTTTGGCTTTCGCTTCAGCAGATGCTTCAACCAAAGCTTCGAGCTCATTCTTCACCAACAACAGTAGTGAAGATGAAACTCCTGCATATTGCTTCATGGCCAAATCGAAGGTATCTTCATCCAAAAATACCTATGATACTTCTGATTGTTCCTCATATGACAGTGATTCGAAGATAAGCTATGCTAAACTTGCTAAAATTGCTTCAATCCAACAAGATGAACTTGATTCGCTAAGCAAACCATTAAGAAATCAGAAACTCTGTTGATCGATAAGATAGAGCAAGGTCAAACTTTAACTAATGAGCATGCTGCTCTGAAAGAAAAGTTCGAAGAATTATCCTCTCGGCATGATCTTCTTTCAGTTGATTATGATAAGCTCACCTATGAATTTCTTCAGAGGAAAATGGCTCTCGAAAGACTAAAAGAGGCTCATGAAGAGATGGAAAATGTCAATCTTTCTCTCATGGCTCAACAAGGTTCTGAAGCAAATCATAAAACGGATTCACCTTGCTTAACTTGTTTGGAACGAAGCAAAACTGATTCCAAAGGCAAAGCTCCTATTGTTATTAATGATACCAATGCCTCGGATGAGGAAAATCCTGCTGTTACCGAGGAACTCCTCAGGTTGAAAAACTTATTTGAAACAGGTATGTTCAAAAGTGTGCAAGGTCACCAATATCTTTGTGACATCCTGAGGAAGGCTCTCCTTCACAGGAATCCCAGGAATGAGGGTGTTGGTTTCGAGAGAAAGATAAACCCTGATGGCACCTATTGGGAACCTGAGCAGTATCCTAAGACTGTTTGGGTCCTAGCAAATGAGAAATCCATTGATATTGCTAACCTTTCAGGTTTCGACTGCAAAATGAATAAGGCTATTGTGGATGAATCACTTGATTCAGACTACAAACTCATTAAAGATGAACAGGGAAAGGTTACAACTGAGTACGTTGGTACCCCTCCTGAGAATGGCTTCTATAAGAGGCAGATATGGGTGCAGAAAGCACTTGTGGAAAAACTGCCTGCTAACCATACTATGCAGGGAAAGTCTTCGGTACCACCGAATCATTTCTATTCACTAGAGGAGAGAAATGATTCACTGGTGCTCGAGTCAAATATTCCTCAGAAGCAATACTATCGCACTGGTCGTTATACTTGTCGTCCTCATGATAACCATAATAAGATTGCATATGATCATTCTTATCCTAACCATTCGCAGAGGACTTACATTTATGGTGTACTTGATGGTCCACCTAAGCAATATAATCCTGTTCGTTTTAACATTGCTTCAACCAGTGCTTCAACCTCTCCTCAGTCACCTGCTCATTTGTGGGTGGTTAAGAAGAACTAATTCTTCTGCAGGGCTATGTCTCCCGTGGATCCGAATGGGTCATGGATAGTGGTTGTACAAATCATATGACCGGAGACAAGGAATTATTCACCGAAGAAAAACTATCTCAATCTTCTCAGAAGTACATTACCTTCGGTGATAACAACAAGGGTAAAGTTTTAGGTTTGGGTAAGGTTGCCATATATAAAGATAAGCACATTGACAAGGTTATGCTAGTCCAATCACTTGGATATAATCTTATGTCTATTTCGAAGTTATGCGATATGGGTACGCTTGTTCTATTTTCTGCTTCGCGTTGTGTTGTGTTTTCACATGATTACTATACGTTTGTCTTCGAGGGTTACCGAAAAGGAGATTTATACATTGTTGATTTTTCTTCGGGCCCTGCCGTATCCACATGCCTAATGGCAAAAGCTTCATCCGGTTGGTTATGGCATCAAAGACTTGGGCATGCAGGGATGAGAAATCTTCATAATCTAGTGAAGGAGAAGCATGTTATTGGTCTTAGCGAAGTAAAATTCGATAAGGATCGTCTCTGCAGTGCTTGTGAAGCTGGTAAAATTACAAAGAAACATCATTCATCGAAGACTATCATGACTACCACTCGTCCTCTTGAATTGCTTCATATGGATCTCTTCGGTCCTCAAAATTATGCAAGTCTGGGAGGAAACAAATATGGTCTTGTTATTGTTGATGAATTTTCTCGTTATACTTGGGTTTTCTTTCTGGATGACAAGAGCAAAGTTGTTGAAATCTTCAAGTCATTCGCTAAGAGAGCTCAAACTGAATATGAACTATCTCTGAAGCATATCCGAAGTGATAATGGAACTGAATTAAAAAATACTCATATTTAAGAATTCCTTGATGATCATGGTTTTACTCATGAGTTCTCTGCTGCTTATACACCTCAACAGAATGGTGTAGTTGAAAGGAAGAATAGAACTCTTATTGAAATGGCCAGAACTATGCTTGCTGAATACAAGAATCCTATTAGGTTCTGGGCTGAAGCAATTAACACAACATGGCATATCATCAACAAGGTTTACCTTCACAAATTCCTGAAGAAAACTTCACATGAGCTTATCACTGGTAACAAACCAAATGTTTCGTATCTTAGGGTATTTGGTGCTCCTTGTTTTATTAGAGATATGAATCATAGCTCCGAATTTGCCCCTAAGGCACATGAAGGTTTTCTTTTAGGTTATGGCTCAAACTCTCACACTTACAGAGTGTATAACTCTCACTTTGGGAAAGTTATGGAAACTGTAAATGTGAGGTTTGATGAAAGTAATCACTCTCAAAAAGAGCATTTGCCTCATGATCTAGATGAACCTCCACTTGATGAAGTGATCAGGTCCATGGCTATTGGAGAGATTCGCCCTGTTGAAGCCAATCCTCGTCAAGCTAATAGGGATGATGATGATCCAATGTTCCCACACATAGCCCGGGGCGCTGGAGATCAACATCCTGAAGCTAATGGTGAACAGGACGAAGAAGGTCAAGGGAACAAAGATAATGCTAATCCTGAAGGAAATTCTGAAGCTGAAGGTGAAGCAGATCTTGAAGCTGAAGCAGATCCTGAAGCAGAAGCTGAGCCTGAAAAAAATGATACTACGTTATCACGAGTTCGAAGAAGAGTTGATGTTGATTCGATCCTCGAAGACATTCATCAACCAGGTCGTCCCACTACTCGTTCTCGTACTCGTTTGGCTAACTTCTGTGGATTTTTTTTCCTTTTGTTTCCATGCTAGAGCCTTTAAAATTTGATGAAGCCATGAAGGATCCTGACTGGTTATTGGCTATGATGGAAGAACCTTACCAGTTTGAAAGAAACAAAGTTTGGTCACTTGTTGACAGGCCTGATCCCACGAAGCACAATATTATTGGCACTAAGTGGATATTTCGCAACAAGTAAGATGAAGATGGTATTGTGGTAAGAAATAAGGATAGAATGGTAGCACAAGGGTACACCCAAATCGAAGGCATTGATTTTGGCGAAACCTATGCTCCAGTAGCCCGTCTCGAATCTATTCGTGTCATGCTTGCTTTTGCTAACCACAAAAATATATTTCTATATCAAATGGATGTCAAAAGTGCTTTTCTTAATGGTGAGATAGAAGAAGAAGTGCATGTTATGCAGCCACCAGGTTTTGAAGACTCGAAGAATCCTGATATGGTGTACAAGCTTCACAAAGCTTTGTATGGACTGAAGCAAGCACCTCGTGCTTGGTATGAAACATTGAAGGATTTCCTCCTGAAGAAAGGCTTCAAACCTGGAACCACTGACCCCACTCTTATCACTCGATCATATAACAATGATCTATTTGTGTGTCAGATATATGTATATGATATTATTTTTGGCTGCACTAACTCTGAAATTAGCGAAGAATTTGCAAGGATGATGTCGAAGAAATATGAGATGTCCATGATGGGAGAATTGAAGTTTTTCCTTGGACTTCAGATTCGCCAACAGAAGAATGGCACCTTTATTTCACAAGAAAAATATTTGAAGGATTTCCTGAAGAAATTTGATCTTACTGATTGCAAAACTATCAGAACTCCCATGCCAACCAATGGTTTTCTTGATGCTGATGAAAAGGGGAAATCCTTTGATCAGAAGAAGTATCGATCTATGATAGGTTCACTCTTATACTTATGTCCATCTAGACCTGATATTATGCTATCAGTTTGTATTTGTGTTCGTTTTCAGGCCAATCCGAAGGAATCACATCATACTGCAGTAAAGAGAATTCTTCGGTATCTAGCACATACTCCTGCATTGGGACTTTGGTATCCCAAAGGAACTCAGTTTGATTTGATTGGATATTCTGATTCAGACTGGGCTGGTGATAGAGTTGACAGGAAATCTACCTCAGGCACTTATCATTTTCTTGGTAGATCTCTTGTGTGTTGAGCTTCAAAGAAACAAAACTATGTCTCAATATCTACTGCTGAAGCCGAATACATTGCTGCTGGCTCATGCTGCACTCAGATCCTTTGGCTTAAGCAGACGCTGAAAGATTATGGTATTTATGTGAAGAAAATCCCTTTGCTTTGTGATAATGAGAGTGCTATCAAAATTGCACACAATCCTGTGCAACACTCTTGAACAAAGCATATTGATATTTGCCATCATTTTCTTTGAGATCATGTTCAGCGCGAAGACATTGAGATTAGTCATGTTAGAACTGAAGATCAATTGGCAGATATATTCACGAAGCCATTGGACGAGAATTGGTTCTGTGCATTGAGATGTGAGCTCAATATCCTAGACCCACACAATGTTCAGTAAGATCGAAACTTCTACCTTGTACATATTCACCTCCATTGTGTGTTTGTTTATTTAGTTTCGCTCAAGTTTTTCCTTCGTCCATGTTTTTGTGTTTAGTTTCGTTTGCCATTTGCTTCCAGTTTGTGTTGCTTTTTATTCGTTTTGTTTGTCCCCTGTACTTATCACTTTTAGCTTCATTGTTGTTTTCTTCGAAGTGATAAGTTCCGGACCCTATCCCCTCCATTCTGATTCGCTCCCAATCTATTCTGTCTTGAATGGTTAAGCACATTTAAAATGGAAAGCATATTGCTTCGAACATCATTGAGTTCCGAATCAAATGCTTCCAACTTTATCAAAGTTTTTGCTCTCGGTCAAGAGTTATTCTTCGACCGTTGAGTCCCCGTCTTTTTCGGTCCGATGAGTTTCGCTCGCGAACCGCCACTTCATCCCCACCATTGAATCGGAAGAGACACTCGCACGGAGCCGTCCGATGCGATCTGATAACCGTTTCAGACCGGCCACTATATAAGGCAGTCCCCTCCCCTACGAACCGCCCCCGGATCATTCGTCTCCTCCACTCCCCGTCTCCCTCCTCGAGCACGCCGCAGAGCTCTCGCCTCCGTCCTCGACCGCGCTGCTTCACAGTCGGACAGTCGCCGCCGTGGACGTTCCCCGCCGACGAAGCGCACTTCTCCGCCCTCCGTCGCCGTAGCCGCTCCGTGTCACCGAGTTAGGGTACGCTGGGCTCTCCGATCCAACCTCCCCTCCGAGTTCTTCTTCTGTGCAGTTGGATCTGAGTTCTTGGTTTTATTCTCTGTTTCTAGGGTTATTCTGATCCGTGTTGATCCTTGCTCTTCGGGAAACTTGTTTGTAGCATCAAAGTATCCCATCTTTTCAGGTCAGTGTGAGATTAGATCTGTTTGTGTTTTGGACTGGGTTAGAACTTGTTCTTGAATTCGTTCTAGCCTAATCCAATGACAGATATGCATCTGGTCTTAGTGCCCTAAATTCTTGTCAAGTTTGGTTTTCGGTCGAAGCCTTTGCCTGTGCTTATTCATTCCTTTCCTATTCCTTCTTTTCTACTATTCTGTTCACAGGATGTCTGATGAAGAGGCCGCCATTGGGAATGAATCACCTATTTTCGTAGGGCTTGAGGATCTCCCTAAGCTCACGAAGCAGAAAGGCAAAGGAGGCAAGACAAAAGAAGTCAACAATGCCCGAGGAATACCCGAAGCCATTCGTATAAAGATGGGTTATGACACACCTCCTGAAGAAACTGATCACATGCGAAAGATTCGCCTGCAAAAGATTCTCCGCTACTGGGAGATTCGCTGGTACAAATACAGGAGCATCCCAGATTGGAAGTGGGCTATGCAGTTTTCCTTCAGGCCACCATATCGGTACACAACTGCTCTTTGTGCTCAGTACAATGCTGCAAACCGAAGGAAATACTACCCGAAGCCTCCCGCTGTCCCTCACCACAATTCTATCAAGACGCCAGATGATTACCCTGATGAACAAAAGAGACTCGCTATTCTTGCTGAGAAGAAAATACTCAGAGAAGAGAAGAAGGCCAAAGCACAAGCTGCTGAAGGCCATGCTGATGCTGGCACATCGAAGCCAAAGAGACGCAGGCTGAGAAAATTAAGTGCTTCACCACCTCCTGCTGTCTCAGATGAAGACAGTGAGCAAGCTGATGATGAAGCTGATGCTGCTGCACAGCTTGAGGACTCCATTGGTGAAGATCCTGCTGAGGATGCAGATGATGAGTCCGAGCACACCCCAGCAGCTCCAAGTCCCAAGAGACAAAGGATTCGAAAGCCTCTGAAGAAAAAGGCTGGAGAGAAACCGCCTGCTTCGAAAGGCGTAAGAATTCAAGATCCCACTGATCCTCCTGCTCCTAAGCCAAGAATTGATTTGACCAATTTGGTGGTTGAGGATCCATTGGCTTCAAAGCCACCTCGCCGCCTAGTTCCTGCAGAACAGAGAACAAAGGAAAGGCATGACCTGAAGCTGAAGCCTGCTGGTCAGCCTGAAGCAACTGCTCTTGAGACTGCCAAAGCTTCGAAGCTGAAATCCTCTGTTGCAAAGCCTGGCCAATCTTATGCCCAGGTTGGCACCAAGAAGCTGTCTGAAGCTGAACTGCACAAGAGAGACCGTGCTGAAGCTGAACGACTACACTCTGCAGCACAAGCCCAAGCTAAGGCTGATAAAGAAGCTCAAGCGAAGAAAGAGGCTGATAGAGATGCTGCCCTGCTTGAAAAGCAAAGGAAAGATCTGGCTGAAGCCAATCAGAAAACTGAAGCGAAGCGTAAGCTCGCCGAAGTGCAGAAGAAAGAAGCTAAGGCTTCTGCTGAAGCCAAACAACTCAGTGAAGCCGAAGCAAAACGCAAGACAACACTTGATACCTTGAGAACGAAGCAAGCAGAGAAAGCTGCTAGAGCTCCTCAAAAGGAAGCCGCTGTGGATATGACTCCGAAAGAAGTTACTCCGAAGCATATCACAGCTCCTGCCCCCGAAGCTCATGAAGAAGCAGAGCACAACCATCACAACTTCCCTGATGCACGAGAAGGTGAACTATGGGATTGTTTGAGCCTGCATCAGGCATTCTGCAAGCTCGCCGAAGGCATTGATCCCAAAGATATTGATGTTGGGAATGTATACATATCACCAACACTGTCTGCTATGATTGAAAATTTATACAATCAGCTAAGGGATTTGCATGCAAGGGACAGAGCAGAGTCCGCCAAGATTCTGAAGTTCAAGAAGAAGGCTGACGCTGAATCTGATGAAGACTTCAAGGCCGAAGCCGAAGCTGCTTCGGAGAAAATTGCTGATGTCAATGAGAAGACGAAGCATAATATTCAAGTATATCAAGGCAAGATAAAATCTGCCATCGAAGAATGTTGCAAGACGCATAATGCTTCAGTCATGGCTCTTGATTCCAAGAAGCGTGAAGCTATGCTCAAGCAACTCGCTTCTCCACTTCCCCAGTTGCAACAAAGGAAGCGCCGTCTTATCACCGATGCCACTGACGAAGCCGATGAGGTTAACTCTCATCCTACCAAGAAGATCCCCAGACGCGCTTCGCCCCCTCGATGCAAGATTATCACCCTTCCCACTCCAACCGCAAATCCACCTGCTCCCGAAGCCGATCCACCCCGTGCTTAATCTCCACCTCCACCTCCACCTCAAGCCGCTCCACAACCCTCGCACCACGATAACTTTGAGCCACAGCCTTCGCCCCAAGCTCAAGACATACCTGTTCCATCAAGATATTACTCTTCGGCTCACTCTGCGGATGAGTCCGAAGAACAAGAAGGTGAAGCCAAAGATCATGCTGTTCCAGAAGAGACCGAAGCCAATGCAGATGCTGCTGAAGCAAATGAATTGGCTATCATGACTCAACCCCAAGAACGAGCCATAGTTTCTCGAAGGCAAGCTCCCCATTGCACTCCTGCACAGGATACTCAACTGGATTCCATCTACCCACGCGAAACCTTTCCAATTTTCCTGGGTGATGGTTCTTCATCAAGACATGGGACATAATTCGATCTCGAAGCTCATCGCCAGAAGCTTCGCTTCTTTGCAACCAGTCTTTATGATTCGCCCAGGACTGCTGATGACCTTCGCTTCTAGACTGCTGAACAATAGATTCTGTACACGAAGCTGTACTGCCAGAAGGGTGTTTTGTTTAGGCACAAGTATTTGGACATGCGAAGCCTATCTTCTGCAACATGCTTCCAGAACATCATGGAAACAATCGAAGCACAGAATATGACAAGCTTGTTTTCCATGGAGACGCCATTCAACTCTGAATTGATCAAGCAATTCTATTCCACATTATATGTATCTGGAAATCTTGATGATACAGCCACATGGGTACTTGAGTGGATGATTCAAGGCAAAGTTTTTCGCATGCATTCTGATGAATTCATGGAAATTGTGAATATCCCTCGGCACACTGGCAAACTTGCAAAGGTTCACTTGCTACCTGATCCTACCGAAGCTGAATTTTCTTCGCTACTGGATCCTGAAGTCACTGGAGATCACATGCCAGAAAACATTCGCCCGAAGCATCTGGTGTTCATTTCAAAGACTTGGTTTTATATCTTCTCTAACTCCTTGATGCCTTTCAGCATTGCCAATGATGAGTCCAACATTCACTAGCATGTACGTCATGCTCTGTTGAAGCTCACTCATGGCCTTGTGTTTGACTTCGAGGATTGTTTTCTTTGCTATATGGTTCAAGCTGCTGAACTGGTCCATCAATTTAGCTGTATGCTCCCTGGCTCCAAGCCATATGAAATTATGGACGCAGTGAAGACTTTGTTGCCAAGAATCATCCGAAGCTGTTCTGTCCTCCTATGCGTCATACGATGAATATATTCAGAAGGACAAATGATCCATTTTCCACATATGTAGGAGTTAGACAGCATGTCAACAAACAAAAGATGTCGAAGTCTTTCCAGAAGGAAGTCTATCACTTTGAAGTTGGCATTCGGTCACAACAGATGCTGGAAGACTTCATTGAAGGCAATCAACGCCAAATGCAACATCTCTCTGATGAAATCAATAGAGTTGGCAACATTGCTCTAAACAACAACCAGTACCTGAAGGTTTTGAAGTGGAACTCATGGAAAGGACTGAGGAAAGTCAACTCAGTCACGAAACTTGAAGCTGCCCGGATTTACAAGGAGTATCCACATCTTCAACATCACTTTTCAAGAAATGATTCGATAGACCGCCCCAACTCGAAGATTCCTCCGTTGGAAAATATTGATGAAGTTTTATTTGTCAACCCAGCTGAGCAGATTCGCCCTGACACTTTCTCTGATGAAGACTCTCACACGTCGAAGCAATAAGACGACCCTCTCAACGACAGTGACCTTGACTTGCTGCAGGCGCCACTGGACATTGAAGAAATGGAGTCGCCTGCCTCAGCCGAAGGAGACACTTCTGGAGATGCATCTTCTTCGGGCGAAGAACGTCAGCGGGGTCCCCGGGTTGCAGCCAACGAGTAAATACTCTTGATCTACCTCTCAACCTTTTGTCCAATCATTGAAAAAAAGGGGGAGAATGTAGCATCAATTGAGTTTAGTTTTGCTGCGGGGTTTAAAGGCTTTTGATTCGATCTTTTGTGTGTTAAGTTACAACAAACTTTCCATTCGCTTCGATTGGGTTGTAACTTAAGTTTTACTTCGTCTGTGAACTGCTGCATATTATGTGTTAATAACCCTCGTACTTGCAAGTTGTTCTCGTATATTTTGTCTTGCAGGTGGTTATTTCCATTAAGTTCACAGGTCATTGGATGATTGCATATTCTTCAAGACTAATATCTTTTCAATGCAATTGATTCGCTAAGATATGTGTTAAGCTCCCCACCAAAGATATTCTTCATCAAGCATTTACTTCGATTATAAAAATCTTCAATGCTTGCATTCAGGGGGAGTCAAAAGCTTCATATCTTAGAGTTTGCTCTCAACTCAACTCAAAATTCCATATTTTTATCGATGCCTATTTTTTCAACAATAGTCCAAAAAGTGGGAGATTGTAAGAGCAAAGTTATGCCCCCATGAGTTTTGGATATTGTTGGACAAAACAGTAGAGGAACTAACAAGTTTTCTAGTATGAAACAGATGGTTAGGTTCCTGAAGTTATAGGTTGGTGCTAAAGCTTCAACGAAGATTTACATATTTACTGAAGCATATCCTCTGGAGTGAAGCTCATCACGGATGTCGACCCCCAAAAAGATAAGGAATCCTGAAGCACGTCTCATCGAAGAAGAAAACCAAGATGGCGCAAGACTTAGTAGTTTTTGCGTAGTTCCTTTTCACTTCTTTGAGTCATAGGAAAAACCGTACTATCAAGACGGGTTTAGTAAATGTACTCCGAAGGTTTTGGTGAAAAGACTCAGATCGAATCCAAACCTGTGAGAAGCCTGAGATGAGAAATCTCATGTGCACTAGGTAATGCTTCACCAGCGAAGACTTTGTTCTTTCGGCTCCTGAAGAATAACCAAGTCTGTGAGTCAGCCTTATTTGTTCCGCAAGTAAAGTTGCGCATTGATTTGAAATCCGACCGTTGCGGACAGGTGTCAAGCTGTAGCATCGGGTCACTTCAGTCATTTCACACCTTGGGATCGCCACCTATAAATAGGCCACCCCCGCCCTCATTGGTGGGCGGCTGCTCAAAGATTATTTTCCGACAGTGAAGAGAGAGAGCAACCCCACCGAAGCAAAACAAAAACCCATCCACCGAAGCATAAGTCCTATTGATCTGAGTTGATTCACTATGACTTAGGAAGAAGTTTGCTAGCCTTGTTATCTTGGAGAACTGCAATTCTCCTAGATGGTTAGAGTGTTGTTCTTCAGAGTGCGAAGAGTTATTGTCGCCTCGAAGTCCAGTTTTTCAAAGGTTTCGGTGATTTCCTCAATAATCAACCACGAGTGAAGAACTGACCAAGCTCAAGGAGATTGCTACAGTGGAGATACGGACGGAGAGAGGTTAGCTCCTGTGTTCAATCACAAGTCCCTCCAACCAGACGTAACACTTTGCAGAGTGTGAACTGGTCGAACAAACATCGCCGAGTCAAGAGTTCGTTTTACATTCCGCACTTACATTCAGCATTGAAATTGCTTCAGTGATTTGATTCAATGCAACTGATTCGATGCTTTTGATTCGCTATGTTGTGCTTCAATCTAGTTCCGCTTCACTGTTTACCTTTCTGTTGAATTCCTTCTACTGCTAAGTTATGCTTCACTTCATAGTTTCATGCGAAAATTTGAAGTGATCATTCACACCCTCCCCCTCTGATCACATACTTGGAATTTCACATGCTTATAACTTTAAGCTCACTTGTGCTTAGGTATAGGATAGAACGATTGCTTGATCCTACCACCTCATATTTATGCCTCTCAAATAAACCGAAACAACCATGTCCTCCACATCCCAACAAACCTTTGTTTGGCCATTTACCTTGCTTGCTTAACCACTGCTTAGTAGGCATGCTTAGGATGCTACTTCTGTTATCCTGTTACTCCTTGGATTGGGCTATCACACTATTTATATTATTGTGGATGATGTGATTATTATAATGTTGACTATACTCGATAAAGGATGGAAGGTCTAGGCTATCCCACCCCAATGGTTTGTTCCATTCGAGTCACCTAGGATCCGAGTTCTAGGTGTTGTGTCTCTTGACGAGCGTGCCTAACCGCGTGTGGGATGCTATGGGGTCCCCTCCTTTTACCTACCTAGCTCCACACATTTTTAGTGGTGGCCCAAGATGATTTACCATTCGAAAACCGTGTGCGTAACGGGTCTGCAGCGAGTGGATTTAAAACAACCTGGGCCAGTTGGATGGTATATCCTATTGGGCCAACCTGTTCGGCTGAGGACCCGGCCCCGGTATGGGTGATCCGGCAATCCAAACCTGCGATAGATGGTAGAGACCACTTCAAGAGCGCGACCGGCTTTTGAAGTGGATGTCGACTCACCGGGGGCCACCCGGATTTTTGCGTTGTTAGTTAGAGGGACCTATCATTTCGGATCTCTCGGAACTAAATCATAAAATGTTGCCTGTGATGGGTAGAGAGAGATGGGCGTGCGTGCGGAGCCTTGTAATGAGCAGTTGGTACACCCCTGCAGTGTTAAATCTTTTCGAGAAGCCGTGTCCACGGTTATGGATGACTTGAGACCTACTCCTTGTTTATAGACAACAACAACTGAGATAATCTTAATAACTTCATCAACGTGTGAGTGCCTTGACTGCTTGTTCTTCGTCGGGATGCGAAGAGGTGGACAAGGATAGGTTAGGTGTTATGTTTGCGTAAGTAGCCGATAGCAAGACTTGTTGGATGCGATTCCTCATTGAATGCTTGGTTCTCATCTTACTCTAAATAGATCGTTAGCCACTTATACAATGCTAGTGCGGCTGCAACCTCAACCACTACCCCCATCTTACCGTGAGAAGTTAGTTACAAGACTTGTTGATATAGCTCACCCATTTCTTCTCTCTTTTACGCACGTTATGCAACGATCTTGGACTATAGAGGAGCTCGACGACCCTTCTTCTGGACGCCTTTGTGGAGAATCGACGACGACTAGTTAGGCGGATCCCGACGGAGAGCCTGGACCTGTGTGGACGTGGGAATGGTGTGTTTTACCTTTGCCACTAGGCATTTGACTGTAGTCTGTACTCAGACATATATCTTCCGCTGATGTAATGTATTAAGGTAGTTGTATGCCGATTGTATGAGATGTTGTATCCTTGTAGCTGTAATGTTGTGATATCATGTTGCAAATCCGGGGCATATGGCATTGTCATATGTCGCGGTGGGACCGATATGTGCTTCGTCCCTGGATCTGGATGGAAACATCTAGAACTGTAACAGTACCGCATATCAGGCCTTACAACTTGGTATCAAAGCCTTATCGACCATAGGATCCCTTCTGTGGTCGAAGCCGAGTCTAGACAAAAATTATTTTGTAGTTACTACGATAGTTATCGGAGAGTAGGAATATTTTTACTCCTTACCCTTTGTAACACCCTCGGTGTTATGGAACAATAATCACTTTTGTTAATGATGATTGCTGTTGCTAATCATCCCATGATCATCTTGGATCAATTCAAATTCAAAATGCTCCTTTGATGATATTAAAAATAGTGTGGCAAATAAAACTTTGTCCAAAAATTGTGCAACCAATTTTGTTATATAACTAAAAATCAGTGGGCCATGTTAAACTAACTTTGGGCATTTATTGCTTTGATTAAAAAAATAAACAATTCAAACGGTAGCTCAACCAGTCCAATTTAATAAGTTATTATTTAAATAAAATACTAAATGATTTTATTTAGAGCTCTAACTTTTTGTAGCACTGTATAATATGTTGCACTAATATTGGTGCTTGTTTTGCATTTTTCAAAAATCAAATGGAGACCAAATAAAATACAAACAGAAAAAGAACAAAAGAAATTAGAAAACTAAACTATGCCCATGGCAAACCCCCTCGCCCTAGTGGCCCAACCCAGCCCATGTCAGTTTTCCCCTACCTCCGTACAAAGGGGAGGCAGGGGCAGGGCGTGGCAGCCATCCGGCCACCATGGCCGCGCCTTGGCCCCGTGTCAGCCATCCCCCGCCTCCCCTTGGTGGATAAGACCACCCGTTTCCCTCGGACGAACCCTAGCTCCCTTCCCCCGCTCCCTCTCGCATCGCCTCTCACTCTGCCGGGCTCGTCACCTGCGCCACTGTGGACGCGGCCAACAACCACCATTCGCCGCGGCTTGCTATCCAGGAGCTTAGACGTGGACGACTTCTTCGACTCCGACACGCAACTGACCCCGAGATTCACTTCATCGCCGGAATTTGGCTGCACCCCTCCCCACGTCCGTCGGCCCCGCCGCCCCGATTCTTTGCAACCCGGCCACCCCCGTGCTCCCCGGGCCGCCCACAAGCTCCCTGGTGAGCATTGCTCCGATTCCCCCCGTTTCGCGCTCGTTCCGGTCCATAGAACCCCATCCCCACCTCGTCGTGCTCCGGCTGTCGCCATGGCCTAGCGTGCGCTTGCCGTAGCACCACACCACGCTCTGGACGCGCCGAGCGACGCCCCGTGCCCTCCCTTACCATTCCTTGCGCGCGCGCGCTCACATGGTTGTGCCCGCTTCCCCGTCGCTCCCCCTGCTCACCCTTGCTTTCTTTCCCCCTTTATGTTTTTTCTGATCGACCGCTGCAGTCGACGTTGGAGTCTTGGAGTCCAGGAGCAGGAGATCCCCGATGCCGACCACCGCAACATGAAGATCCCCGATGCCTTCTACGACGTCGAGTTCCCCGTTGACCAGGAGTAGTTTGGAGGTTCCTAGGCAGGAGGCCTCGCCTTTTCGATTTGTTGTTATTTGTGCTAGCCTTCTTAAGGCAACCTTGTATTCTTGTGTCTGTACTCAGATACTTTTGCTTCCGCTAAATTTTTGTATCTCGAGCTATTGTATTTGAGCCCCCTCGTGGCCCCTGGCTTGTATTAAACAACTTGTATTATTTTATTTGTAGAGTTGTGTTGTGATATCTCACCGTGGCACCCTGATCTCGATCGTGTACCTTGCGTGTATGATTACTATACACGACTTCACACCCTTGCTCTGGTCAGGAAAAGTGACGTAAGTGTTTTACTCTCGCCTTATCCACTTTCAAACTTTAGGATCTCGAGTAAGTGGGGTTTCGGAAGCGTTACAATGCTTTGCTTACAGCGTATTGTCTCGATTCCGATCTCAGCTTTGGGAATTCCTGTAGTACCTTTAGCTTCTCCGACTCCGGATAACATCTTTGTCGTCTGTTGACTTCATTCCTCTTGCCTGGTATCTTCACGATTGAGTGAGAATGCTTCCCTTGATTGTCGCTTTAAATTTCCGTTCTTCCTTTGAAAACTTGATGGTCTCGTTCTCCGACGTTGCCGTCTCTCTCCGGAAAGTTTCTCGATGGAAGGTCATCGTACGACATGGAGCAGAGCCCCTTGTTGGAGGTGTTGAAGAACGTCGACTCTCTTTCTCATCCCTCCTCTCTCCCGGATCGTCCAGGATCTAGGGACGAGATCCCTTGTTGGTAGTGCTGTATTGTAACAGCCCGGAAATTCCACCCTAATTAATTTTTTTGCTTGGTGCGTTATTCTATTGATTGCTCGTATTGTTTGCAGTGGTTTCTTCGACAATTTATTAATTGGTGAATATTTCCCTTCTCCTTCTGTTATTGGTTGCGAGTCCGGACCTATTCCCCACTGGCACACGACCTCGTTGCAACACAGGGAAAGTCACCTGATCACCTTCGCAGCTTTAGGCACATGACCCAGCCTTCACCATCGGTGCGGAAACCCCCATTTATATTTAAATGGGTTATTTTATCGGGAGGTGCTCGACGTTCTCTTTTGGCGTTAAACGTTGTAGACGACGTGGTTATCGTGTTGCGATGATGTGTTTCGAATTTCATGTGTTTCCGGCTTTGTTTCGTAGGCAAACGATCGGAGGGGTCAGTCATAGTAGTCGGTATATCTCCGAGGTTGTATTTACAAAAACCTTGCGCGTGCTTTTAGGTGGTCTCCCTGATACCACTCTTATCTTCATATTCTAGGCCACCCAAAAACTAGACCCGAAACGAACCCCTTCGGAGCCCAAACCCCCTTCTAACCGCCCCGTCTTATAAATAGTAGGGCTACACAACCTATTTTGGAAACCCTAGCCCCTACCTCCCCTGATTTCTGTGCCCCCAACCTGGCGCCGCCACATGTCCCTCCTGCCAGATCTCTAGAGAAGCCCCGGGATCTGGACCATTGGGTCGACAGATCCAATAGCCAAGAACTCCTGGGATCCCTCCCGTGCTGCAGCCCGAAGCCCCGCTCCCATGCGCTCCTCGCCCGAGCGCTCCGTCGCCCCACACCATGCTGGCGAGCCCCGTTGCCCCGAGCAGCCGCCGCGCACCCAAGCCGGCCTCCTCCCTCTTGTTCCTCTCCCTCTCCCTTCTTCTTCCCTCACCTCCTGTCTTCCTCCCGTGCAGCAGGGAGCCCCCGCCCGACCGCCATGGACGACCACGCCGCAGCCCGGGCCCCTCCTCACGCCGGCGAGCCTCGCCCCGGCCCCTCCCGCGATGGATCCGCACGCCCCAGCACCGCCGCGCCCGGATCTGCCTCCTCCGCCGCCCGATCCGCTCTGTGCCGCACGCCGGAGCGTCGGCGACCGGCCTCCGTGGCATAACCCGATCGGGATAGGGTGCCGGGCCGCCGCCACCGTGATAAGGAGTGAGACACACCTGATGATACGAGTCATCGGGGGAATCCTCTTGAGTTTGTCCCGATCTTTCGCAGCGAGCAGCACGGATATAAATCCTTCCAATCATGCGATGAACGCAACCTAAAGAAGAGGAACGAATCCAGCAAACAACGTGATGGAGACCACCACGGCTCAAACCAAAGCACGGCAATCCTTGATGAACACAAGAACCTCCGCGGCAATCTTTATTGGATAAACGACATCGCCAACCCCGGAGGGAAGCTTCACCAAGAGAGACAACTCTTAACCCTAAAATTCTTGTCTAAACTTAAGCTTACCCTAAAACTCATAGGGAGTGTTCTATTTATAATCTAGGGAGTAAAACTAGGGATACATGGGCCGCAGCCCTAACTCTGCGCGCAGGCAGTAGGGTAGGTCGGACGTCCGGCCCATAAGTCGGACGATCCGGGCTGGGGTTGGACGGTCCGGCTTAGGGTCCGGACGATCCGATTAATTACCGCCCCGAGGGGGTCCTCGGGTTGTAATTATTCAGACGGTCCGAGGTGCAGTCCGGACGGTCCGGCTTGAGGTCGGACGGTCCGGGGTAGACTCCGGACGGTCCGACGGCCGTCAGGTCTTCGGGTTTTCTGATCGTAATTATTCGGATAGTCCGGCTGAGGTCCCGGTCGTCCGGCTTGAGCCCCGGACGGTCCGGATGAAGGTCCGGACGTCCGACTCCTTGAGCTGGTCATTTTCTGGCGTCTCCTCTCCTCGTGTAGCTTGCCCTTGTCCCATGGCTTCATGTTGGATGTCTCCTCCTTCGTGCCCTTATCATCCTTCCCCCTTCAAGAAGCATTGTCCCCAATGCGTGAGGTTCTACTCGGAAGGGCGGCATGATATCAACAACATCACACGTCTTTTCCACTGGACTTGATACAACACTAAGCGCGTCCTTTCTTCTCCACATGAGTTTGGACTTTGACACCACCACCTTCTTCTTCTCAACTCTTGATGGAGCCCTTTGTTGCTGAACATGAACCTTCTTTGTACGACCCTGCAAAGTGGTAATGCCTGGGCCACAGAACTGACGAACACGTCCATCCTTGCCTTTGTGCACACGCATGACTACTCCAACAAAACGTCTCAGAGGTGCTCTAACAAAACCGCGGTCGTCAAACCTCGTCGCCATAGGCACTGAGTCACGAACAACACCACTATCATCAGTCTGAACACCTTCGTCAACACAAACTGAAAGTTTATCACATGCTGCATTTTCCTTCCTTTCATCAATAAGAGGCTTGACTTCAACCGGCTTGTCACCAACAAGTACAACTGGCTTGTCATCTACAGGCATGACTGAATTAATTTCAGTACTGACGCTCCTAGCATCATGCTCCTCATGCTGCAACTTAGCTAAAATTCTTTGTGGTTTAGCCTTGTGCAACTTCTCCTTGCGAACCACCAGCACCACATCGGACTTAATATGATAATCTCCCATAGGTTTCAAAGTCCGCTGTTTGCCATCATGCATAAAAGAATATGTATTTGCTCGGCCCACATGTATAGCATTGCGATCATACTACCATGGATGCCCAAGTAACAACACACACACCTCCAATGGCAACACATCGCACTCAACCTCATCAACATAGTCACCAACTGTAAATGGCACACGCACCTTATGAGTAACTTTCAGCATACCACAACTATTTAACCACTCGAGATACTTCGGTTCAGGAATACGCCATGTGGACAACCTCAATGCTTCCACCATCGCCTTGCTAATGCCATTGGTACAACTACCACCATCAATCATCAACTTGCATGCTTTGCCTTTAATCATACACCACGTCTGAAATAACTTCCAACGCTGGCATCTATCCACTGTCATACAAGTATCACCATGTACTCTCTTGATTTGTACATTCAGCCCACTCAATGGTACAACATCCTTGCCAACATCATCCGCCATGTCAGAAATCATGGCTGCTGCCTTATCAATATTCTGAAGTGGGACAACCGTCTGATTAATCTCAACAAAATTTGGAATCAACTTATTTTGAGAGCGAGTTTTATGATCTGAGATTGTCTTGGACATAGCTTCTATCTGTGTCTCAGTCTCTGCTAACACTTGCAAATTTTTTGGCATAGCATCCAACCCTGCATCAGCCTGACCAACTGTAGTATTGTTTGTACGTTTGCGGCTAAACTGCTACGAACCGGGAGCGGTAGCCATGCAATCTAGAAAGCACACAAGATATCCTTTCCAATTTGTGCTTACACGCCTTATTTGGAGGACCGACACATATTTTGAACCTATATCAATGTCGGGACTCCTGACAGCCAAATCCAATTACGAGATTTTGTTTCTTCAACCTCTAGCAATCTCCTCGCCAAGCAATCTAGCGGAAACAAATCTGCATAAACACAACAGCAATCTGCAGCCTCTATGCACAATCTCCTCCAAACAAATCAATTTGAAGGAGAAAATCCTCCAAGCAAACTCCTCCAAACAAACTCCTTCCAACAAAACCGATCTAGATGCGATCGATCAACACAACCTCGCCGTGATCAACCCGTGAATCTGATACCACATGATAAGGAGCGAGACACACCTGATGATACGAGTCACCGGGGGACTCCTCTTGAGTTTGTCCCGATCTTTCACAACGAGCAGCCCGGATATAAATCCTTCCAATCACGCGATGAACGCAACCTGAAGAAGAGAAACGAATCCAGCAAGCAACGTGATGGAGATCACAACGCCTCAAACCAAAACACGACAATCCTTGATGAACACATGAACCTCGGCGGCAATCTTTATTGGATAAACGTCATCGCCAACCCCGGAGGGAAGCTTCACCAAGAGAGACAACTCTTAACCCTAAAAGTCTTGTCTAAACTTAACCTTACCCTAAAACTCATAGGGAGTGTTCTATTTATAAGCTAGGGGGGTAAAACTAGGGATACATGGGACGCAACCCTAACTCTGCGCGCAGGAAGTCGGGTAGGTCGGACGTCCGACCCATAAGTCGGACGGTCCGGGCTGGAGTCGGACGGTCCGGCTTAGGGTCTGGATGATCCGATTAATTACCGTCCCGAGGGGGTCCTCGGGTTTTAATTGTTTGGACGGTCCGAGGTGCAGCCCGGATGGTCCGGCTTGAGGTCGGACGGTCCCGGGTAGCCTCCGGACGGTCCGACGGCCGTTAGGTCTTCGGGTCTTCTGATCGTAATTATTCGGACGGTCCGGCTGAGGTCCCGGTCGCCCGGCTTGAGCCCCGGACGGTCCAGCTGAAGGTCCGGACGTCCGACTCCTTGAGCCGGTCATCTTCCGGCGTCTCCTCTCCTCGTGTAGCTTGCCCTTGTCCCATGGCTTCATGTTGGATGTCTCCTCCGTCGTGCCCATATCACACCGAGATAGGCCGGCACCGGCTGCCTCCACGCTGAATTGGGCGGGCCCCCGTGACCCCTGTAGCCCACCTAGTCTCCGCGGCCCGTGGCACTCCTCTCACCTGGGCGAGCACCCGCTAAGATCCGCCCCCGCCGCCAACTGGGCTCGACCCAACTATGGTGAGCTGCCCCTTTTTTCCCTTTTTTTTCTGTTGCGAGTTGGGCTTGGCCTAGTAACCGTGTAGCGCCGCGAGCGACTTTTATTTATATTGCGCCCTCCTCTGTTAGGTCCAGTTCAGTGCAGTTTCGGCCCGATAGATGCTTTAGCTATTTTTCTCTGTTATTAATAATTAACAGACTATTTCTGTAACTTGCGGTAGCTATATCTTTTTAATGGTAGTTCGGATCACGACGCTTTCCACATGAAGCTTGATTAGAATTTCTTGTAGATTAGTAAAATGTTGCCCTTTGCCATGTTTGAACTTGTCTACATGTTGTTCCTGCTATTTACCTCGCATGCCACCGTAAATGTAATAGGTCATAACTTTTTAACCGTTGCTCCGTATAAAATTTTCCTTACATGTAACTTGACTAGAATTTCGTGTAGATCGTGAATATGCTGTTCTTGCTTGCTAATTTTTTTAATAAAATTATGTTTAGGGCAGAATAGTACCAAATGCAATAATTATCGTGGGGTACGTAATAGTTGCCATGTATAAGATTTACCCCCACTTAAAATCACTAGATTAGATAGTTTACTTCGTGCTTCACCTCTTGCCATGATTGTGTGCTATGCCATGATTTTGTGAGATGCCATGTTAACAACCTTTTCTCATGTTGTGTAGGTAAGCCACTTGAACCATTCTAAATGTGCGGTATCGTCGTGTGTGACGAATGCTCCACTTAACCTGCTAGTAACCTCTCTCGACGGTAGATGCGATATCGTAGTGCGTTGCCTCGTGTTGCCTTCTTGTTGTTGCTTGCTCGTGATTGCTTCATAGTAATAGATGCTTGTTCGTCGATTGTCTTTCCAGTGTTTCCTTCTTGTGTGCTCCTGCGGGTACTATCGGAGACGTTGTGAGTTTGCGATCGAGTACACCTTCGGAATCATCTTCTCAACAGGTAAAGGGGGGGCATATATCATGCTTATAACTCTAAGTTCACTTGTGCCTTGTTATAGGGTAGAACGATTGCTTGATGCTACCACCTAATATTTATGCCTCTCAAATAAACCCAAACAACCATGTTCTCCACATCCCAGCAAACCTTTGTTTGGCCATGTACCTTGCTTGATTAACCCCTGCTTAGTATGCATGCTTAGGATGCTACTTCTGTTATCCTGTTACTCCTTGGATTGGGCTATCACACTATTTATATTATTGTGGATGATGTGATTATTATAATGTTGACTATACTCGACGAAGGATGGAAGTTCTAGGCTATCCCGCCCCGATGCTTTGTTCCATTCGAGTCACCTAGGATCCGAGTTCCGGGTATTGTGTCTCTTGACGAGCGTGCCTAACCGCGTGTGGGATGCTATGGGGTCCCCTCTTCTTACCTACCTAGCTCCAAACATTTCTAGTGGTGGCCCAATGTAAGGCCCGATATGCGGTATTGTTCCAGATCTAGATGTTTCCATCCAGATCCGAGGACGAAGCACATATCGGTCCCACCCCGACATATGACAATGCCATATGCCCCGGATTTCCAACATGATATCACAACATTACAACTACCAGAATACAACATCTCTTACAATCGGCATACAATTGCCTTAATACAATACATCAACGGAAGATACATGTCTGAGTACAGACTACAATCAAATGCCTAGCGGCAAAGGTAAAACACACCATTCCCGTAACCACACGGGTCCGGGATCTCCGCCGGTATCCACCTAACTAGTCATCGTCGAGTCTCCACGAAGGAGTCCAGAAGAAGGGTCGAGGTAGTAATCAACTGCAGCGGCCGATCATGCAAAACATAAACGGAAAAGAAAAAGAAAGGGGTTAGAATATATCAAAGTCTTGTAACTAACTTCTCACGGGTAAGATGGGGGTAGTGGTGAGGTTGCAGACGCACTAGCAATATATGAGTGGCTAACGGTCTATTTAGAGCAAGATGAGAACCAAGCATTCGATGAGGAATCGCCTCCAACAAGACTTGCTATCAACTACTTATGCAAGCATAACACCTATCCTATCCTTGTCCTCCTCTTCGCATCCCGACGAACAAGAAGCAGTCAAGGCACACACACGTTGAACAAGTTATTAAATATGATTCAGTTGATGTTATCTATGAACAAGACGTAGGTCTCAAGTCGTCCATACCCGTGGACACGGCTTCTCGAAAAGATTTAACCCTACAGGAGTGTACCAACTGCCCATTACAAGGCTCCACACGCACGCCCATCACTCTCAGTTTCTACCCATCACAGGCAGCCATTTTTTGATTTACTCCCGAGAGATCCGAAATGACAGGTCCCTCTAACTAACAACGAACAAATCCGGGTGGCCCCCGGTGAGTCGACATCCAGCTCAGGAGCCGGCCGCGCTCTCGATCTGGTCTCTACCGTCTGTCGCAGATTTGGATTACCGGTAATTCTCACACGAGGCCGGGTCCTCAGCCGGACATGTTGGACCAACAAGGAAACAAAGTCCCCGCTGGCCCTAGTTGGTTTAAAGGATGTCTGCTAGGAGCGACCTAACAGACATATATGCATGGTTTGCAAATGGTAAATCAGCTTGGGCCACCACTAGAAATGTTTGAAGCTAGGTAGGTAAGAAAAGGGGACCCCATAAAATCCCACAAGCGGTTAGGCACGCTCAGTCTTAAAACCAATACCTGGAACTCGGGTCCTAGGTGACTCGAATGGAACAAAGCGTCGGGGCGGGATAGCCTAGACCTTCCATCCTTCGTCAAATATAGTCAACATTTATAATAATCATATCATCAACAACAAATATAATAATGTGATATCCCAATCCAAGGAGTAACAGGATAACAGTTGATAACATCCTAGCATGCATACTAAGCAGTGGCTGAGTAACGAGCAATAGTAACATAGCCGAACAAGGTTTGCTGGGATGTGGAGGACATGGCTGTTTGGGTTTATTTGAGAGCCATGAATATAAAGTGGTAGGATCAAGCAATCGTTCTATCCTACACCTAGGCGCGAGTGAGCTGAAAGTTATAAGCATGATATATGCTCCCCCTTACCTGATGAGAAGACGAAACCGAAGGTGAAGTCGATCGCAAGCTCGCAACGTCTCCGAGAGGTACCCGCGGAAGCACACAAGAAGGAAACACTGGAAAAGGCAACCGACGAGCAAGCATCTATTACTATGAAGCAATCACGAGCAAGCATCAACAAGAAGGCAACATGAGACATCACACCTAACATCGAGAGCAGTTACTAACAGGTTAAGTGGAGTACTCGCCACACACGACGATACCGCACGTTTGCAAATGTTCAAGTTGTTTAGCTACACAAGATGAGAAAAGCTTGTTAACATGGCATATCACTCAAGCATGGCATAGCACACAAACATTGCAAGAGGTGAAGAATAAGATAAACTATATATGCTAGTAAATTTAAGTGGGGCACAAACTAAATATTGCATAACACTAAGTACCCCACGACAATTAAAGGATTTGGTACTATTCTTCACTAAACCATATTTTAGGTTGGTTAACAACAGCAAACAATAGCATACACACAAGGTTCATGAAAAACTAATCAAGATACATATAAAGAACATTCCAAACGGAGTTACGGTTAAAAAGATATAAGCAAAACAAGTTATGCACACATGCTGTTAACATCAGGAAGCACACTTTAGAGCAATGCATAAATAGGATAATGAATGCAAACATGCTCACAAATGATATGCAACTAAAGTAGACATGGCAGGGAAGGCATGGCAAAAGGAATCATGAAAAAAGGCATCATGGATGTGTCACAATCATCAATCAAACTTGCAATAAAATAATGACAGCATCACTTAACAGGAAATAATAGTAGTTAACAGTCTGATGCCCACTTCAACAGTGATAACAACAACAACATGGCCTCAAATCAAAATGCTCACAAAAGATGAATTGAAGTACACACAAAATTAAACAATTTTCCTTTTGGGCGCAACGTCATTCGGACTACAGTTTACTCGTAAACTACGTCTCAAAAACATAACAACAGCAATATTACAAGGACTTCGAAAAAATAACTGTTAGGAAAAAAAGGTCTCACCCCTGATGGGGTCGGCCCATCTGGCGGCTGGGCTCGGCGTGATGGGTCGCGAAGGGGCTGGCCAGGCCGGCTGCTGCGGGCTGGGCCAACCAGGCCGCGGGGTCGGTGGCGAGGTGGGCCGTGGCGGCTCGCCGGCCCACCACGGCGGCGGCGGCGGTACTCGCTCGGTCCCGTTCTGCCGGCGGGCGGTGGAGCTCCGGCTGGCTCCTGGCGGCGAGGAGGAGGCGCAGGGGGCCGAGCGGTTATGGGGGGGGGATCCGGCTGCCGATGAGGATCCAGTGGCTGCGCGGCGACGCGTCTCACATCGGGCTCGACGGAGGCGCCATGGCGCGACGGCGGCGCACCGGCCGGCTCTTGGCATGGCTGCGAGGGGAGGAGACGGATGGGTTAGAGGGGAAGAGAGGGAAGGGAAGGAGAGAGAGAGGGAGGAGAGGCGACCGGGGCTGCCGGCCGCTGGCCGGAGGGAGGCGGCGCGACGGCAAGCTCCTCGGGATGGCGGCGGCGCGGTGGAGATGGGAGGAAAGAGGAGAGAGGTGGGTGGAGGCTGGGTGCGATCTGGGCCGTCGGATCTCCGGATCTGATGGTCCAGATCAGAAGGGGATATGGTTTGGGCGGAAAATAGGGTAAAATGCGAAAATTGGGGCAGATCTGGGGGTGTGGCTGCAATTTTGGCTTACCCTAGAAAGGGGTGGGAGAGTGGTGGTCTTTATATAGCCCAGGTGGCTGGGAGTTTGCAAAAACATCCCCGGTTTTTCTCTCTCGCGCGCGGTGTTTACGTTCCTGACCGCCGGGGGCCCGCAGGACCTCCGATTCGGGTAAAACTTCGAACTGCGCGATCAGAGCATCGAGCCGGCGGCGTTCACCTCACATTGGAACCGTCCCGAGAAAATTTTCGGGCTCGCTATAAAAATATCTCGTTTACTTATTAAACGGGGTTTTTCGTTCCGTTGGTTACGGCTGGTCTTGTGCGGGTTTTTGCGACGGTGATCGGGTGAAACCCGGTGTTGCAAAGGTCGAGTGTCCGGGTGGCAAGGGTCGGTCACCGTCCGGTACGAGATAAGAGGGGGATAAATAATTGCCGATCGATAGATCGGGGATGCAAACACCGCAAACAAATCAGACAATCAACCAATTCACAACGAAAACATTTTTTTAATTTTTGTGAAATCTGGGCTGTTACACCCAAGCTGATTTACCATTTGAAAACCGTGTGCGTAACTGGTCTGCAGCCAGTGGATTTAAAACAACCTGGGCCAGTTGGATGGTTTATCCTATTGGCCCAACCTGTCCGACTGAGGACCTTGCCCCGGGATGGGTGATCCGGCAATCCAAACCTGCGACAGACAGTAGAGACCAGTTCAAGAGCGCGACTGACTTTTGAAGTGGATGTCGACTCACTGGGGGCCACCCGGATTTGTGCGTTGTTAGTTAGAGGGACCTGTCATTTCGGATCTCTCGGAACTAAATCATAAAATGGTTGCCTGTGATGGGTAGCAACTGAGAGAGATGGGCGTGCGTGTGGAGCCTTGTAATGGGCAGTTGGTACACCCCTGCAGGGTTAAATCTTTTCGAGAAGCCGTGTCCACGGGTATGGACGACTTGAGACCTATTCATTGTTCATAGACAACAACAACTGAGATAATCTTAATAACTTGATCAACGTGTGAGTGCCTTGACTGCTTCTTTTTCGTCGGGATGCGAAGAGGAGGACAATGATAGGTTAGGTGTTATGTTTGCATAAGTAGCTGATAACAAGACTTGTTGGAGGACATTCCTCATTGAATGCTTGGTTCTCATCTTACTCTAAATAGATCGTTAGCCACTTATACAATGCTAGTGCGGCTGCAACCTCAACCACTACCCCCATCTTACCGTGAGAAGTTAGTTACAAGATTTGTTGATATAGCTCACCCATTTCTTCTCTCTTTTACGCACGTTATGCAACGATTTTGGACTACAAAGGAGCTCGACGACCCTTCTTCTGGACGCCTTCGCGGAGAAACAACGACGACTAGTTAGGCGGATCCAGGCGGAGAGCTTGGACCCGTGTGGGCGTGGGAATGGTGTGTTTTACCTTTGCCATTAAGCAGTTGACTGTAGTCTGTACTCAGACATATATCTTCCGCTGATGTAATGTATTAATGCAGTTGTATGCCGATTGTATGAGATGTTGTATCCTTGTAGCTGTAGTGTTGTGATATCATGTTGGAAATCTGGGGCATATGGCATTGTCATATGTCGCGGTGGGACCGATATGTGCTTTGTACCCGGATCTGGATGGAAACATATAGATCTGGAACAATACCACATATCGGGCCTTACAGATGTCTCATGATGGTCTGAGGAAAGAAAATGACTCACTTCTGGCCCAACAGATCAGCATGTCTCAGGGAGGATTTATTCCTCCTTGTGTAAAATGCATAGAATATGAAAATGCAACTTCTTCTTCTAGTTCCTCAAAATTTTCAGAATCTATGCTATCAACTGCTCCTGTGGTATCTAACCCCTCATATGAGGAAACCACAAACATTACTGAAGAAAATGTCAGGTTGAAGAATCTATTGGAGACAGGTATGTTCAAGAGTCTGAAAGGGCATCAAACTCTATGTGATTTCCTCAAGAAGCAGATCCTCAACATGAATCTGAGGAAAGAAGGCGTTGGGTTCACCTGAAACCTCAACGCCGATGGTTCATACTGGGAACCAGAACAGTACCCAAAAACCACATGGGTTTTGGCAAAAATGCCTCCTCCCGATCCTTACACTTTATTTGGTTATGAAAATGCTTCCTCAGATGTGGTTATTGAGTCCTTTGACTCAAACTATAACCTATTTAAGGATGTGTATGGTGAAGTTTTTACCAGATACATCGGTACTAACTGCAAGAATGGTCCTCCACTAAAGCAATTTTGGGTTCTGAAGAAACTCATTACAAATCTTCCTGTGAATGCTGATGCAATTGGCTTGAGGAAGTCCTTTGAGGGCAAATCCTCTAGGGGTCATAATTATGAACATGTCTCACATAATAATTTCATGCATAGGGAAGTCGAGAATAAAAATGCGTATTCATTTGTGTATCCTCGTGTTAGTTGTGACGCCCCCAAAATTAGACCGTGTACAGTAATCATACACGCAAGGTACACGATCGAGATTAGTGATTCACGGTGAGATATCACAACACAACTCTACAAATAAAATAATACAAGCTGTTTAATACAAGCCAGGGGCCACGAGGGCTCAAATACAACAGCTCGAGAGCACAAAGTTAGCGGAAGCAATATTATCTGAGTACAGACACAAGAATACAAGGTTGCCTTAAGAAGGTTATCACAAGTGACAACATATCGAAAAGGCGAGGCCTCCTGCCTGGGAACCTCCAAACTACTCCTGGCCAAAGGGGAACTCGACGTCGTCGAAGGCATCGGGGATCTTCACGTTGCGGTGGTTGGCATCGGGGAACTCCTGCTCCTGGACTCCAAGGCTTCAACGTCGACTTCAGCGGCCGACCAGGGAAAACAAAAAGGGGGAAATAAAGCAAAGGTGAGTATCTAGCATACCCGCGAGTCTTACGTTCGCTACTAAGCATTTATGCATTTGTATCAAATGGAAAGGGGAGGCTGTATATAGTGGACTGCAAGGTAGAAATCAGAATAAGGATAAGAAGCTAGGCCTATCGAAGACTAGCATCTTCCGACGATGTCTAGCAGCATGAGAAGAGAATAGCCAACAGTTTATATAAAGCATAAAGTAACAATGAAGCAGAAGTTGCTGCAGCATTGTATAATATAACTTGTAATGATTAATAATAATAATGCCTCCGAGTTCCCCTCCCCGAATTCCCTGCGAGGAAGAAGACCCGGAACCATACAGTTTAATAGTAGTAGTTTGTAGTGGTAAGGTCCAACTTCAGCATAAAGCGTCCTGTTACCGTGGACACGGCTATTCGAATAGATTAAACTACCTGCAAGGGTGCACTACTGTTCAGCCTGCACGCTCGGATCTCCAGGGTGGCGTACACCTTGTTCGCGAATGCCCCACCGAGGCTATCTGACACATCGCATTTCATCCTAGGCTCAGCAGAGAGGCCATCCGCCGGACTATATCCTATGCTCCAAGGGCTCTAGGTCCCTCACCCTTGCACGCTCCTGCACGGTGCGAGTCTGGCCGGTGAAGCAAAAGCAAATCCAAACACACCTGCTACAGCAAATAAGAAAACATGGCTTCCCGGTGATCAGGCCGCAGTACTGCTGACGTCTGAAGAGCTTTCGGACGAACTACGACGCGGAGGGCCCACACTGTAATCCCACGTGTAGGTAGTGCATATAGACCAATGGGTCTCTCAAGTCATCCGCCGAACCATTTAGCATTTTAATTAACCTGCGTGACAACCGTTATCGTTGCCTCGACTTAACTGACCCGTGGACAACGACAGTAGTCAGGACCACTAGTACATCGGTGCCTGCCCTGTCGTCCCACCAAGTCTCTGCGGTTACCAACAAGGTGAACCGACTCCTTACCTTATCTCGTGTGTGCTCTTGGTAGAGCTCGACTTTCATGGTTTGGTAACTCTCGCGAGATACGAGCAGGGGCCAAGAACGCCAGTAACGTCGGTGTACCCTCCCTGTCGTTCCTGACGCAATACCGCTCGCGGGTACCGTTGGGTCGTCCGACTTATTACCTTAAGGACAACCGTTGCTCAGGTACCTAGAGCGGCTATACAGAGTCATCAACGAGTGGAGTACAAGGATTACCCCTTGATAGCTCACACTTGAAGGTGGCTCGGCAGAGCCGAACTAGGGGCCCTTAGGCGCTGTCTGCATTGTACCGTACCTGTTACAGTTATAATATTGTATCCGCGTCACTCCCCTGAGTGGTCACGGCCCTCTATCTAATCCTAGCTCACAATGCGCAGGGCTCACTGCTGAATAATGCATAATTATAGTAGGCAACATAGGATAAAGGAAGGTACACCAAGGGGCGACAAAAACATGCCATACAATTGAATAGGATTGTAATCGTAGTAGAAGTAGTGTAAGAGCAAAGTTTTCCCCCCGTGTGTTTTGGATATTGTTCGACAAAACAGTAGAGGAACTAACAATGTTTTCTAGTATAAACAGTTGCATAGGTTCCTGAAGGACAAGCTATGTGATAAAGCTTCAGGGAAGGTCTTCAAGTTATTGAAGAATTACCCACGGAGCGAAGCTTAATCACGAAGGTTGACCCCCAAAAATGAAGGTGTCCTGAAGCTCTACTCATTGAAGGAAATAAAGGCGACGACGTGAGACTTAGATGTTTTTGTGTAGTTCTTTTTCGGTTCCTTGAGTCATAGGACAAACCGTACTATCAAGAGGGGTATTTAGTTTGTGGACATCGAAGTCATTGAGAAAATGCTCAGATCGAATCCAAACCTAGTGAGAAGCCTAAGTGAAGAAATCTCATGTGCACTAAGTTAAGTTTCGGTCGCAAAGACTTCATTCTTTGGCAACTGAAGCAGAACTAAGTCTGTGAGTCAGCTTTACTTGTTCCTCAAGTAAAGTTGCTCATTGATGACAATCCGACCATTGTGGACACGTGTCAAGCTGTCACCTCGGGTCAGTTTGGTCATTCCGCACCTCGGGATCGCCAACTATAAATACGCCGCCCCTCCTCCATTTGCGGGTGGCTGCTCTGAGATCATTCCAAGAGAGACTGAAGAGAGCAACCCCAAAAATGCCACCGAAGCAAAACCCAAAATCCAGAATACTGAAGCCTAAGTCCCATTGATCTGAGTAGATTTGAGATGACTTAGGTGAAATCTTGCTAGCCTTTTTTATCTTGGAGAACTGCAATTCTCCTAGACGGTTAGAGTGTTGTTCTTCAGAGAGCGAAGAGTAATTGTCGCCTCGAAGTTCAGTTTGTCAAAGGTTTCGGTGATTTCCTCAATAATCAACCACGAGTGAAGAACTGACCAAGCTCAAGGAGTTTGGTGCAGTGGAGCAACGGACGGAGAGTGATTTGCTCCAGGTGTTCAATCACCAGCCCCTCCAACCAGACGTAGCGCTTTGCAGAGCGTGAAATGGTCGAACAAACATCGCCGAGTCCCAGTTCGTTTTACTTCAAGCATTTACCTTCATTATTGCATTTTCTTCACTGTTATGCTTCAATGGGTTTTGATTCATTGCATTTTGTTTCGCTTCCAGTTTTACTTCGCTATTCCGCACCACTTATGCTTCACTTCAAAAGTTTCAGTCGAAAATTTTGAAGTGATCATTCACCCCCTCCCCCTCTGACCACATACTTGGACTTTCAATTGGTATCAGAGCTAGTCACTCCCTACACTCTGTGTGTTTTGGATTAACCTCCTGGAGTGTCTTCAAGTATGTCTTTCGCAACTATTCGCTCCGGCGAACCTATTCCTGTTTTCAATGGGAAGGACTACCCTTACTGGAAGGACAAGATGAAAAGAAACATCATGGCAATCAATTCAACTGCCTGGCAAGTTGTCTTGTATGGAGTCACTGTTGCCGATGAGAAGGCCATCACCCCTGAAGAAGCAAAACTGATTGATCTTGATTCTGAAGTTTGGGTTTTCATCACCAATCACCTGACACCAGAAAAGTATCATGAAGTGAAGAACATTCCATCTGCCAAAGGTGTCTGGGACTATCTTGAAAAGATTGGTGAAGGTGTTTCCACCCAGAAAGATGCCAGAATTGACACACTCCGAAGCAAATTCTATCGCTTCAAGAGAAACGAGGGTGAAAAAGTCAGCTCCATTTACAGCAGACTCACAGCTCTTGCTAATGAGTTGATTTCCCTCGGTGCTGATGACATTACTCCTCACTCTGTTGTGAGAACTTTGCTTCTCTCATTGGATGACTCGTTTGATCACATTATGCTGATGATCAAGGAAAGGACTGATTTCAGACGTCTTATTGCCGCTGATATTCTTGAGAGACTCAATACCTTTGAAATGGAAGAAGATGAGAAACGTGACATAAATGGCTCTCGAAGAAAATCTCATGCCTTGAAAGCAAAAGCTTCGCGTCATTCTTCACCCGAAGTTAGTTCTGCTTCAGGTGTCGAATCAGATGATCCTGCAAGCATTAGAAAAGATTTAGCACTGATCATGAGACGCTTCAACTGCTTCCAGAGAAAAGGTTTTTCTTCACCAAAGAAGAGTTATTCTTCAAGAAGCTCAACTCACTCATCTCACCGCTCATCCTCAAGAAGCTCTCCATCGAAGGACAACTGCTGCTACAAGTGCAAGAAGCCAGGTCACTACATTGCTGATTGCCCTCTGTGGGAAGCTGAGAACAAAGCAAAGCATTCGCTCAGAGACTCCTCAACCAAGTCCCACAGATCTTCCAGAAGCTATGAATCCAAGAGACATGATTCTAGTTCTAGAAGAAATAAGAAGAAAGATTCTGATGATGACAAGAGAAAGAAGTATCACAAGAAGCGTGAGGGTTCTTCATCGAAGACTTACTCGTCTCGTCGAAGCAGCTCTCACCGTGCCAAGGCTTATCTGGGAAAGGAGATGAACTCTGAAGACGAAGCCTCTGGGTCCGAAGCTCAATCAGGCTCAAGGTCTGGGTCTGGGTCCGAATCAGATGGTGTTGCTGGTTTGGCATTCGCTTCAGCAGATGCTTCGGCAAAAGCTTCGAGCTCATTCTTCACCAACAACAGTAGTGAAGATGAATCTCCTGCATATTGCTTCATGGCCAAAGCGAAGGTATCTTCATCGAAATCTAACTATGATACCTCTGATTGTTCTTCATATGACAGTGATTCAAAGATAAGCTATGCTAAACTTGCTAAAATTGCTTCAATCCAACAAGATGAACTTGATTCACTAAGCAAAACCATTAAGAAATCAGAAACTCTGTTGATCGATGAGATAGAGAAAGGTCAAACTTTAACTAATGAGCATGAAGCTCTAAAAGAAAAGTTTGAAGAATTATCCTCTCGGCATGATCTTCTTTCAGTTGATTATGAGAAGCTCACCTATGAATTTCTTCAGATGAAAATGGCTCTCGAAAAACTGAAAGAGGCTCATGAAGAGTTGGAAAATGTCAATCTCTCTCTCTCTCATGGCTCAACAAGGTTCTGAAGCAAATCATAAAACTGAATCACCTTGTTTGGATTGTTTGGAACGAAGAAAAATTGATTCCAAAGGCAAAGCTCCTATTGTTATTGATGATACTAATGCCTCTGATGAGGAAAACCCTGCTGTTACCGAGGAACTCCTCAGGTTGAAAAACTTATTTGAAACAGGCATGTTCAAAAGTGTGCAAGGTCACCAGTATCTCTGTGATATCCTGAGGAAGGCTCTCCTTCACAGGAATCCCAGGAATGAAGGTGTTGGTTTCGAAAGAAAGATAAACCCTGATGGCACCTATTGGGAACCTGAGCAGTATCCTAAGACTGTTTGGGTCCTTGCGAAGGGGAACCCCATTGATATAGCTAACCTTTCAGGTTTTGATTGCAAGATGAACAAAGCTATTGTAGACGAATCACTTGATTCTGACTACAAGCTCATCAAAGATGAACAGGGAAAGGTTACAGCTGAGTATGTTGGTACTCCTCCTAAGAATGGCTTCTATAAGAGGCAAATATGGGTGCAGAAAGCACTTGTGGAAAAACTGCCTGCTAACCATACCATGCAGGGAAAGTCTTCGGTACCACCGAATCATTTCTATTCTCTTGAAACGAGAAATGATCCTCTGGTGACCGAATCAAATGTTACGCAGAAGCAATACTATCGCACTGGTCGTCATACTTATCGTCCTCATAATAATCATACTAAGATTGCATATGCTCATTCTTATGCTAACCATTCGCAGAGGACTTACATTTATGGTGTGCTTGATGGTACACCGAAGCACTACACTCCTGTTCGATTTAATATTGCTTCAACCAGTGCTTCAACATCTTCTCAGTCACCTGCTCGTTTGTGGGTGGTTAAGAAGAACTAATTCTTCTGCAGGGCTATGTCTCCAGTGGATCCGAATGGGTCATGGATAGTGGTTGCACAAATCATATGACCGGAGACAAGGAGTTATTCACCGACGAAAAATTATCTCACTCTTCTCAAAAGTTCATTACCTTCGGTGATAACAACAAGGGTAAAGTTTTAGGTTTGGGTAAAGTTGCCATATCGAAAGATAAACACATTGACAAGGTTATGTTAGTCCAATCCCTTGGATATAATCTAATGTCTATTTCGAAGTTATGCGATATGGGTATGCTTGTTCTATTTTCTGCTTCGCGTTGTGTTGTCTTTTCACAGGATGACTATGCGTTTGTCTTCGAGGGTTACCGAAAAGGAGACTTATACATTGTTGATTTTTCTTCGGGCCCTGCTGTATCCACTTGCTTAATGGCAAAAGCTTCATCTGGGTGGTTATGGCATCGAAGACTTGGTCATGCAGGGATGAGAAATCTTCATAACTTAGTGAAGAAGAATCATGTTATTGGCCTTAGCGAAGTTAAATTCGACAAGGATCGTCTCTGCAGTGCTTGTGAAGCTGGTAAAATTACGAAGAAACATCATTCAGCGAAGACTATCATGACTACCACTCGTCCTCTTGAATTGCTTCATATGGATCTTTTTGGTCCTCAAAATTATGCAAGCCTGGGAGGAAACAAATATGGTCTAGTTATTGTTGATGACTTCTCTCGTTATACTTGGGTTTTCTTTTTGGATGACAAGAGCAAAGTTGTTGAAATCTTCAAGTCATTCGCCAAGAGAGGTCAAAGAGAATATGAATTATCTCTGAAGCAAATCCGAAGTGATAATGGAACTGAATTCAAAAATACTCATATTGAAGATTTTCTTGATGATCATGGTTTTACTCATGAGTTCTCTGCTGCTTATACACCTCAACAAAATGGTGTTGTTGAAAGGAAGAATAGAACTCTCATTGAGATGGCCAGAACTATGCTTGCTGAATACAAGAATCCTATTAGGTTCTGGGCCGAAGCAATTAACACAGCTTGTCATATCATCAACAAGGTTTACCTTCACAAATTTCTGAAGAAGACTTCACATGAGCTTATCACTGGTAACAAACCAAATGTTTCGTACCTTAGGGTATTTGGAGCTCCATGCTTTATTAGAGATATGAATCATAGCTCCAAATTTGCCCCTAAGGCACATGAAGGTTTTCTTTTAGGTTATGGCTCAAACTCTCACACCTACAGAGTCTATAACTCTCACTTTGGGAAAGTTATGGAAACTGTGAATGTGAGGTTTGATGAAACTAATGGCTCTCAAAAAGAGCATTTGCCTCATGATCTAGATGAACCTCCTCTTGATGAAGTGATCAGGTCCATGGCTATTGGAGAGATTCGCCCTGTTGAAGCCAATGCTCGTCAAGCTAATAGGGATGATGATGGGACAATGTTCCCACACATAGCCCGGGGCGCTGGAGATCAACATCCTGAAGGTAATGATGTCTAGGACGAAGAAGAACAAAGGAACGAAGGAAATGCTAATCCCGAAGGAAATGCTGAAGCTGAAGGTGAAGCTGATCCTGAAGCTGAAGCAGATCCTGAAGCAGAAGCTGAGCCTGAAGCTAATGATTCAACTTTATCACGAGTCCGAAGACGAGTTGATGTTGATTCGATCCTTGAAGAAATTCAACAACCAGGTCGTCCCACAACTCGCTCTCGTACTCGTTTGGCTAACTTCTGTGGAAACTTTTCGTTTGTCTTCATGCTAGAACCTTCAAAGTTTGATGAAGCCATGAAGGATCCAGATTGGTTAACTGCCATGCTCGAAGAACTTAACCAGTTCGAGCGAAACAAAGTCTGGTCCTTAGTTGATAGACCTGATCCCACCAAGCACAACGTCATTGGTACAAAGTGGATTTTTCGCAATAAGCAAGATGAAGATGGTATAGTGGTAAGGAACAAAGCACGTCTGGTAGCACAAGATTACACCCAAATCGAAGGTATCGATTTCAGCGAAACTTATGCTCCAGTTGCTCGTCTCGAATCCATTCGTGTTATGTTTGCTTTTGCAAATTTCAATGGTATTCTGCTTTATCAAATGGATGTGAAAAGTTCTTTTCTTAACGGAGAAATCGAGGAAGAAGTGTATGTTATGCAGCCTCCAGGTTTTGAAGACCCGAAGAAACCCGACATGGTGTACAGGTTACACAAGGCCCTCTATGGGTTGAAGCAAGCACCTCGTTCTTGGTACGACACATTGAAGGATTTCCTTCTGAAGAAAGGCTTCAAACCAGGAACAACTGACCCAACGCTTTTCACTCGATCTTATAATGGTGATTTTTTTGTATGTCAAATATATGTAGATGATATCATTTTTGGATGCACTAACACTGAAATCAGCGAAGAATTTTCCAAAATGATGTCGAAGAAATATGAGATGTCTATGATGGGTGAATTGAAGTTTTTCCTTGGACTTCAAATCCGTCAACAGAAGAATGGCACCTTTATTTCTCAAGAGAAATATCTCAAGGATTGCCTGAAGAAGTTTGGTCTTACTGAATGCAAAACCATTAAGACGCCTATGCCTACCAATGGCTTCTTACACGCAGATGAGAAGGGCAAAGCCTTCGACCAGAAGAAATACCGGTCTATGATTGGATCCCTTTTATATCTTTGTGCATCTAGACCTGACATTATGCTTTCAGTATGTATTTGTGCTCGTTTTCAGGCAAATCCAAAGGAATCACATCACACTGCTGTAAAGCGAATTCTTCGTTATCTTGCTCACACACCTACCTTGGGCTTGTGGTATCCCAAGGGAGCACAGTTTGATCTTATTGGCTATTTTTATTCAGTCTGGGCTGGTGATCGTGTGGATAGGAAATCAACTTCAGGGACTTGTCATTTCCTTGAAAGATCACTTGTGTGTTGGGCTTCAAAGAAGCAAAACTGTGTTTCAATATCTACTGCTGAAGCCGAATACATTGCTGCTGGGTCATGCTGTACTCAGATTCTATGGCTGAAGCAAATGCTGAAGGATTATGGTATTCATGTGAAGAAAATTCCACTCCTATGTGATAATGAGAGTGCAATCAAAATTGCTCACAATCCTGTGCAGCACTCTCGCACGAAGCATATTGACATCCGCCATCATTTTCTTCGTGATCATGTTCAGCGTGAAGATATTGTTATTAGTCATGTCAGAACTGAAGATCAACTGGCAGCCATTTTCACGAAACCATTGGATGAGAAAAGATTCTATATGTTAAGGTGTGAGCTCAATATATTGGACTCCACGACATGTACTGTAAGACCGAACCTTTTTACTTCTGTATATATTCATTTACTTTGTTGCTTACCTATTTAGTTTCGTTGTTTGTTTTTGCTTCGTTTAGTTTATTTTTATTTCGCTTGATTTTATTCCTCTATGCTTATCACCTTTTGCTTCGTTTGGTTTTTCTTCGAGGTGATAAGTTTCGGATCCTACCCTTTCTATTCCTTTTCTGTCTTATTCTGTCTATCCAATATGGTTGAGCACAATTGAAACGGAAAACATTTGCTTCGAACATCATTGAGTTCCGAATCAAATGCTTCCAATTCTCATCGAAGTTTTACTCAAGTTGAGGACTTCTTCTTCGGTCGTTGAGATCCCGTCATATCCGGGTCGTTGAGATTTTCTCGCGATTCACCACGAAATCCTCGCCGTAGAATCCGGAGAGAAAGACGCTAGGGGCCGTTCGATCTGATCTATCAGCTCCTGTCAGACCGACCTATATAAGGCATCCCACCCCAGCGAATCCATACCACCTCATTCGCATCTCCCCGGAAACCTCTCTCTCTCGAGCGCCGCCGAGCTCCTCGTCCCCGTCGCCGTTCTCGCCGCTTCACTGCCAGAAGAGCGTCGCCGCGGACTTCACGCCGTCGACGAGCACATCTTCTCCGCTCATCACCGCCGTAGAAGCTCGACGCCACCGAGTTAGGGTACGCCGAACCTCGATCCAATCTCCATCCCTCTGTTCGTCAGTTTCCCGATTGGATCCAAGTTCTTAGTCTGTTTGATTTTGGATGAATTCCTTAGGTTTCTTTGATCCGTTGGATCGTTGCTTTGTTGGGAAATCTGTTTCTGCTAGTCAAAGGTTTCCATCTCGATTCAGGTTAGAAATTAGGGTTAGAATCCATCTGTTCTGTGTTAGGGTTTCAGCTCAACTTGTGTGAGATTAAGTCTAGCTCAGAACAGAGCAACATCTCTACCCAAATTCTTCACTGAATCTCTTGTCAAAACTCTTGTTTTTGGACCGAAACTTTTGCTGGTGCTCATTCCATAGTTGCCTTTTTCCCTCGCAACTTCTATGCTTTTCATAGGATGTCTGCTGAGTTAGGCTTCAGTAATGAGTCACCAAATCTTGATCATATCAACGAAGCAGAACGGTCTCTCCGAAGAAGAAAGGAGGCAGAACGAAGGAAACCAACAACGCCAGAGGCATCCCTGAATCCATTCGCATTGCTCTAGGATATGACACGCCCCCTGAAGAAACCAAGGAGCAGCGCAAGAATCGCTTGCAAAATATTCGCCGGTACTGGGATGTTCGATGGTACAAGTACAAGAGCATCCCTACCTGGAAGTGGACTATGCAGTTTGCCTTCAGTCCACCCTATCAGTATACTTCGGCCATGTGCAGTCAGTACACCGAAGAGAATCGCCACCTGTACTACCCAGTTCCACCGAAGCTTCCTCACCCCAACACCCTCAAGACACCAGATGATTACCCAGAAGAACAAGAACGATTGAGAATCGCTGCTGAAGCCAAGAGGCTGAAAGAAGAGAAGAAGGCAGCCAAGTTGGCTGAAGCAGCAGCCCAAGCTGCTGGGACAAGCTCAAAGAAGAAGAAGAAGGTGAAGAAGAAAACGGCTTCTCCACCCCATGCTACCACAGAAGATGAAGAGCATGCCAGGCTAGAGCAAGCTGCTCTGGAAGATTCAATCATTGACGAATCAAATGCTGCTGACGACGAATCAGAATTCGAAGCAGATGATGAATCTGATGATCCTGCTTCCCCCAAGAAGCAAAGACTTCAGATCCCACTGAAGAAGAAGCCAGGAGAGAAACCTGATGCTAAGGGGATTAAGATTCAAGACCCCAAGATCAAGCCTTCTGCTCGCCCCACCATTGATCTCTCCAACTTGGTGGTTGCGAAGCCCTTGGCCTCCAAGCCACCGGCTGATGCCCTCAACACTAAGAGGCGTTCGAAGCAGAAGCACGACCCCGCCAAGAAACAACTTGCAAAGGCTTCAGCATCAACGAAGCCCAAGTAGTCTGCTGCAACAAACCCTTCAGCAAAGCACACGCTCACTGAAGAAGAATTGAAACAGAAAGACCTCGAAGAGGCACTTGAGCGCAACATCCTTGCCAGAAGCTCAGCTGATCAGAAGAAGGCAGATGAGGATGCTGCCAGACAGAAAAAGGAGTTGGACTCTTCAAAGATGGATGTAGAGAAGGCTGAAACGAAGCGCAAGCTCGCCGAAGCCGCAAAGAATGAATAAAAAGCTGCTGCTGAAGCTAAACAGCTAGCTGAACATGAAGCTAAACGCAAGGCCTCTTTAGAAGGGCTCAGAACGAAGAAAGCTGAGAAAGCTGCCAGGGAAAGTCAGAAGAAGCCCGTAGTTGATATGGCTCCCTCGGCTCTTCCATCGAAGCAGAAAGGCATATCTTTGCCTGAAGCTCAAGCTGAAGCTGATCGTCAGAGTGACCATCAATTCCCTGACCCACGTGAAGGCGAACTCTGGGATCAGTTGGGCATCACTGAAGCCCTTTGGGAGAAGTGTGCTGCTGAAGATCCTGATGCTGTTGACCTTGGAGAAGTTTACATTTCCAGGTCTATCGAAGCAATGATCACTACTATGATCAGTCAGCTGAAGGATCTGCATTCAAGAGATAGGGCTGAAATTAAAAAGATTCACAACTATCAGAAGCGAGCTGAATCAGAACCTGATGAAGAATTCAAACAACACGCCCTGAAGTTGCTTCAACAAGTGACAGATGTCAATTCCACCACCAAGGACAACATCAAAATCTTCAAAGGCAAAATCAAGGCTGCTGTGGATGATATGGTGAAGACCCATAATGCATCTATTATGGAAAGAGATTCGCGGAAACTCAAGGCTTCGCCCAAAGCTGAACGTGTTGTTGCTCCGGCACCATCCCCTAAGCCTGCTGCATCTAAGGCATCAGGTCCTTCACCCAAGAAAAGAACCACAAAGAAGCGCAAGGTTACTTTGGCCTCAGCCGCAGACATGGATACAAGTGATGAACAGCCACAGGAAACTCCTGAAGCAGTTCCCACTCCTGCACCGAAGCCAAAGCCATCCCAACCCTCACCAAAGCCTTCAGCTCCACCCACCAAAACTCCCACACCTCCTCCTACCAGAACCACCCCCCAAGCAAACTCCACCACAAAGAGCTTCTAACCCCACTCCAACGCCTGCACGCAACCCCACACCCATACCACCTCGTGTTCCCACACCCATCCGTGCTCCAACCCCCGAACCACAAAGGATTCCCACTCCACCAGTTGCTCCCGCACCACCTCCATCACCTCCCCATGAAGTTAATGCACCATCCCCAACCCACTCCAGAACCCATGTAACCCGAGACTTTTCCCCCGCCAGAACAGTTCAAGATTCTGAAGCACATGTGCCCGATACCGAAGCACATGACGACGAAGACGAACAAGTACAAATTCTGAATCTGTCGCAAGAGCAAGCGCTCATAGTCGCTCAATCTGCTGGCCCTTCAAGAGCCAATCAAATTGCTCCTCGGCAAAGGATTCGTGAGCGTTCGCGCCCCTGCCAAGATACCCAGCTTGACTCCAATTACCCTCGTGAAAATTTTCCTATATTCAAGGGTGCTGGTTATTCTTCAAGGCATGGCCCGGAATTCAACCTGGAACAACATCGAAAGTGCCATCGATTCTTTGGTGTTAGTTCGTATGCTTCAGACCGCACATCTGATGATCTACGTTTTTGGACTGCGGAACAAAAAATCTTATACACCAAAGTCTTCTGTCAGCAAGGAGTTCTGTTTAGGCACAAGTTTCTGGACATGCGAAGTCTTTCCACCGCCTCCTGTTTTCAGAACGTCCTCGAAACTATTGAAAACCAGAATTTGACTCGGTTGTTTGCGTTGAGCACTCCTTTCAACTCTGATCTCATCAAGCAATTCTATGCAACTCTTTACGTTTCTGGTGAAGCCAATGAATCCAGCTCATGGATGCTGGAATGGATGATACAAGGCAAAGTCTTCAGGATGTCCTCTGCTGAATTCATGGAAATTTTCAACATTCCAAGGCATTCTGGAGTCCATGAAAAGATTCATATTGAGCCAGATCTGACTGAAGAACAATTTGCTACTCTGTTGGATCCTGAAGTCACTGCAAACTATATTCCTCAAAACATTCGCCCGAAGCATTTGAATTTCATCTCAAGGACTTGGTTCTACATCTTGTCCAACTCATTGATCCCTTTGAGTACAACTTCGGAAGAATCGAATCTTTATCCTGAGACAAGGCATGCTATTATGAAGCTCACTCATGGTCTTCTCTTTGACTTTGAAGACTGCTTCCTTAGGAATTTGGTTCATGCAGCGGAGCTACCTTTCACACTGAAACCCTATGCTCCCTGGCTGCAAGTTATTTGTGACTATGGCAGGAACGAAGACTTTGTGGCTCGCCATCACCCGAATCTATTCTCGCCACCAGTGCGTGACTCTTTGGAATTGCTGAGGAAACCCAATGATCCATTTGCCACATATGTTGGTGTACGCCATGAAGTCAATGAGCGAAACTTATCAAAGAAGTTCCAGAAAGACTGCCATCACTTTGAAGTTAACCTTCGATCGCAGCAAATGCTTGAAAACTACATAGAAGCAAATCAGCGCCAGATGCAGTTTCTTGCTGATGAGATCAACCGAGTTGGCAACATTGCACTTAACAACAATCAGTATTTGCGTGTGCTCAAGCGTCATTCCTGGAAGGGACTCTGGAAATTCAACTCTGTGAAAGGTCTTCGTAAAGAACGCATCTACAAAGAGTATCCGCACCTCCAGCGAAACTTTTCTCGTGATGACTCAGTGGACCGCCCGAATCAGAAGATCCCTCCCCTGCACAAGATTGATGAAGTATTCTTCGTCAACGAACCTGAACCCATTCGGCCAGATACCGTCTCCGAGAATGACTCCATCACTTCAAAGGACGACGACGGCCTCGACGACAGCGACCTCGACATCAACCTCATCACTCAGACATGCCACGAAGCTATTCCTACGTCGTCTTCCGAAGAAGAATCCTCAGGCGATCAGTCTTCGTCGGATGAGTCTTCGTCAAGCACTGCTTCGTCGGGTTCTCAGGGTGCTGATGCTGCGTCATAGATCTCTCGAACCTCTTCTCAACCTTTTGTCCAATCATTGACAAAAAGGGGGAGATTGAGGGCATCGATGAGTTAGTTTTGCATCGGGGAAAGGGTTCTTGCTATCTGTTTTTGCTTCGTTTGGTTAAGTTACGACAAACATTCCATTCCTTTCGATTGGGTTGTAACTTAAGTTTTATTTCGGTCATGCTACTCCTGTGCTACACTTAAAGTATTAATAACCCGCTTTGCTTGCAAGTATTGCTTCGTATCTTCTATCTTGCAGGTGGTTATTATTTTCTAAGTCACAGGTTATTGGAAGCTATTGCATACATTCCTGGATATATATCTTCAATGCAATTGTATTCGCTAAGATATTTTGTTTTGCTCTCCACCGAAGAAAATTATCTCAAGCATTAACTTCGATTATATAAATCTTCGATGCTTGTACTCAGGGGGAGCCTAAAACTTCATATCTTAGAGTTTGTCCCATCACTTCACAAAAACTTCAATATCTGTTATCGATGCCTGTTTTGTCAACAATAGTCCAAAAAGGGGGAGATTGTAAGAGCAAAGTTTTGCCCCCGTGTGTTTTGGATATTGTTGGACAAAACAGTAGAGGAACTAACAATGTTTTCTAGTATAAATAGTTGCATAGGTTCCTGAAGGACAAGCTATGTGATAAAGCTTCAGGGAAGGTCTTCAAGTTATCGAAGCATTACCCACGGAGCGAAGCTTAATCACGAAGGTTGACCCCCAAAAATGAAGGTGTCCTGAAGCTCTACTCATTGAAGGAAATAAAGGTGACGGCGTGAGACTTAGATGTTTTTGTGTAGTTCTTTTTCGGTTCCTTGAGTCATAGGACAAACCGTACTATCAAGAGGGGTATTTAGTTTGTAGACATCGAAGTCATTGAGAAAATGATCAGATCGAATCCAAACCTAGTGAGAAGCCTAAGTGAAGAAATCTCATGTGCACTAAGTTAAGTTTCGGTCGCAAAGACTTCGTTCTTTGGTAACTGAAGCAGAACTAAGTCCGTGAGTCAGCTTTACTTGTTCCTCAAGTAAAGTTGCGCATTGATGACAATCCGACCGTTGTGGACACGTGTCAAGCTGTCACCTCGGGTCAGTTTGGTCATTCCGCACCTCGGGATCGCCAACTATAAATACGCCGCCCCCTCCTCCATTTGCGGATGGCTGCTCTGAGATCATTCCAAGAGAGACTGAAGAGAGCAACCCCAAAAACGCCACCGAAGCAAAACCCAAAATCCAGAATACTGAAGCCTAAGTCCCATTGATCTGAGTAGATTTGAGATGACTTAGGTGAAAGCTTGCTTGCCTTTTTATCTTGGAGAACTGCAATTCTCCTAGACGGTTAGAGTGTTGTTCTTCAGAGAGAGAAGAGTAATTGTCGCCTCGAAGTTCAGTTTGTCAAAGTTTTCGGTGATTTCCTCAATAATCAACCACGAGTGAAGAACTGACCAAGCTCAAGGAGTTTGGTGCAGTGGAGAAACGGACGGAGAGAGATTTGCTCCAGGTGTTCAATCACCAGCCCCTCCAACCAGACGTAGCCCTTTGCAGAGCGTGAACTGGTCGAACAAACATCGCCGAGTCCCAGTTCGTTTTACTTCAAGCATTTACCTTCAGTATTGCATTTGCTTCACTGTTATGCTTCAATGGGTTTTGATTCATTGCATTTAGTTTCGCTTCCAGTTTTACTTCGCTATTCCGCACCACTTATGCTTCACTTCAAAAATAGTAACAATGCCTAGCGCAAGAAACGTACGGAAAAGATAGACGATATCTGGGGAAGAGAATGGCTCTGCTTGCCTGGAAGCTCGATGGCAGGGGTAGGGTCGTCGACGAAGTTGTCGTACCCGGCAGCGGTGTAGTCGGCGGTAGCAGCAAGGTCTACCGGAGAATAAAGGGGGATAAACAGTAAATATAAAGCAATGATAGCAAACAGATGAATGGCATGACAGATGCAATGTTAACGGTGTTCTAACGCAGTGCAATGCATGTTGCTCGGAGCGGGAATTCATCCGGGGATGAAATTCTGGCTCCGGGTGATTACCGACAGACGGCCCGGAGGGGGAAGGTCTCGTGTTCGTTGTGATAGAGGGGTGTGGTGGACATACAGATAGCGTATTTGTATTTGTTGCATTTTTCTGATCAACTTTCATGTATAAATTATTTTCATCGGACTTACGGTTTAAAAGATATTCAATTTCAAAGTTTTATTCAATTTATAAACATTTCTGGAATTTATTTAATTGTTTTATTAACATTATTTAGAACAGGAACTTTGACTAGTCAAACCTGACATGTGGGGCCTACATGTCATAGGCTGGGCCTTTGACTAGTCAACTGACCAGTGGGTCCCACATGTCATACACAGTAATTTTATAAAATCAATTTAATTGTTTTATCCAGTGTTGGGCCCCACCTGTAAGTCTAACAGGGGGTAGTTAAGTATTAACAGTTTTAATTTAACTTAATCTAATGGCCTAGGGCCCACTGGTAAGTGACACGGGGTATCTCTGGTTAATTTAAGTGTTAGTTAATTAGGGGGGTTAGACCAGGGGCTAACCTAGCCGGCGACGAGGCCCTCGACGGCGAGGCCGTCCCGGCGAGGTGGTCGTGGATAGGGGCCCGGCGGCGGGCACGCGAGAGAGGGAGGGAGGGGGGGGGTAGCAGGCACGCGGGGCAGATCCCACTGGCCTACGCCAGCACTCGCCGGCGGTGTCCACAGAGGGCACGGGGACGAGCAGGGGTGCCCGGCGGCGAGCCATTCCGGCAAGGGGCCGAGGCGAGGTGGGGGTTGTGGCGTGGTGTGGTGCATCACGCACAAAGCGCAGCCGTGGCGCGACCTGTGCGGGGAGACGGGTGCGCGGCGAGCCGAGCTTGGGAGCTCGAGCTCCCGCCAATGGCGGCTCGGGCGGGGGTACGACCGTAGGGTGGCGGAACGGCGAGGAAGAGGGGGGGGCAATGGACGCGGCGGCTCACCGTGAGGGAAGGGAAGAGGTTAGGGGGGCGGGGGTAGTGCGGCGGCGGCGATTTCGACGAAGAAGGCCGGCGGTGCGGGAGGTTGAAGACGATGGCATGCAGGTGTTGGAGAGCTCCGGTGCCCGCATGAATTAGTGGAGAGCACGAAGGACTCCCGGCGCACCTCCTGGACAGCAAGCCTCGGCTTGGGGATGACCATGGCCGTGACGGCGACGAAGTGCGGCAGCGGCCTCCATTGGATGGAGGAGGCAGAGGAGGTCGGCGGCGCGAGGGAAAGGGGGAAGTGGGGGCGCGGCGCGCTAGGGTTCCATCGAGGGAAGCGCGGCTCGGGGGGACTTATCCCCCACCGGCAGCAGCCGGATGGTTGCCACGGCGTGGCGGGCACCATGGATGGCTGCCACGCCACGGTCAGCAGTGGTTTGGGGGAAGAAGACAAGAAAAAGGGGGCTGGGCCGGGTTGTGGGGCTTGGGTGGGCTTTGCCCACGGCGTAGGATAGGAGAGGTTCACTAATTTTTTGTTTTTCTTTATTCTTTTATTTCTGTTTTGTATTTTGTTTAGGTAGCATTAGATTTTATAAAATTATGAAACTTTCTCCATTAATTCTATTACCCTAAAATACATTACTACAAAACATTTAAGCTTTTTATAAAATCATTTGTATTTTCCACAATCATTTAACGATTAAATTGGGCTACTTGGTTACTATTTTCATTTGTTTGCACTACTTAAATGGCTTCATAAATTACCATTTCTATGCTGGAATGATCCACTGATTATTAGGTATTGAATAAAAATTATTGCCCAATTTTTATTTCAATTTAAATTTCTGCTTGCCTATTAAAAATCCAATGAAATTTAATAATGACAACATATTGTTTTCACCGATTTAAAATAGTTAAATACTTCAATAAATATTGGAGGCAATCCACACCATGGTCAAATGATTATTACCAAGTTTTATCACAATTTCTTTCCATAATTTTTGGGGGAACTTTTATGTTCACTTTGTTTTTTTGGAATTTCAATTGGGTTTGAATTCGAGCTCAACTTGATCAATGTTGATTAACCCTAGCCTAATCATGATGACATGACCATTATCAAGATGATTACTGTAGCGTGACACCGTGGTGTTACAAATATCCACCACTACAAAGAATTCTCGTCCCGAGAATTAAAAGTAGGGCAAGGGGGTAAGGTTTGGGTTTCGTATTCTAACAATTCTTCTTGTTCTTGTTGTCCGTCTCGAAGAAGTTAATCCTTCTCGTTGATGTCTTCATTTCTCTTGCATCGGTGCATCTCGACGAGTTGTCATCCTTCATTCAGGGTCTTCATCGTACTTACGAATGGGCTAGGAGGAAAAACCTTAGGGGTCGGATCGGTAGAAGGTTAATCAACCGAGGTTGTCCAAGGGAAGGGGGCATAGGGTATCTATCGAGTTGAAGAACAGGGAAACACATCGAGAGAAGCAAAAGAAGGTATGAGAAGTTTCAAGCGGATAGGCATGCATCCGATGCCGATGACAGACTATGAAAAGGGGGGTCCAGAGAATCAGGCATAAGCACTGAGTCTGATATCGAACTGAAGATCATAAGGTATACGACTCGTGAACTGTATACGAGGTCAAGCAAGGGGAATAACCTCGAGAACAGAAAGGTACAAGAGAGTCAGGTTTTGATCCTGTGGAACTGTGGGTTATGGGCCCACAGTGAATAAGAAGGGTGGTGGCAAACAATGCGATCAAGTTGCAAGGTAAGTCGGAGAACAGCTTGTTAGCTATGTCATCAACAACGTCGGTACCAAGGGCGAGGGACAAGGAGAACCATTTTCCTGCTCGTTAAGACGAGGCGGACCAGTTGGAAAAGTTCTCGTCCATCGGTGGTTACCGAAATGTCATCAACAGTAGTAACAGGTTGTACGGACAAAGTAGTACACCAAAGTGTTTACATCAGCAGGAAATTATCACTGCTCGGATAATTTATATTAAAAGACAGGTTAAACATACCAATGGAAAGGAAAATGTGACGATACACAAGTAACAGGTGTATATCTTTCCCAAGGGAAAGCAGAGCAAGATATACATCACCAAGTTTGTATTGGCAGGGAGTCAAAAGTGGTTGTCAATGATGACACAAATCATCGAGGGGCAAGAATGGTATTTGAAACGATGAATCCAAATAACACTTGGTAGAAGCCAATATGTCGATGATGACCACGAAACATCATGTCAAAAGGTTTCAAGAAAGCACAATCGAATAGCGATGACATCAAGACAAAGGAATGGTGAAGCAAAAGTATTCGGTGTTCCCGGTTGACGACAACCCAGAACCATGAAATGGATATTACAGGGATATGCATTGTTTCATCACAATCCATAAGATTTAGTGCAAAGTTATGATATCCTCGAGATACCAGAGGTAATACTCGAAGGTAGAATGGTGGATCATAGGTGTAGAAGAATTTATACCAAGGGGACAATTTAACCTTACAAGAAGATTTCATGGTAAGCTCTACATCGTATCCATGGGCATGAACACAAAGGTTCAGGGTCGACTCCCACTTCTTCAATGCATAACCTTTCACTCACTTCTCGTTGACCTGAAGGTTGTAGGATTGCAAGCTCATCTGACGGAAGGAAAGTAGAGTATAACCCGCATAAAATTTGGGTTCATTCATATTAGGGGAAGCATAGGGTTAACCCATCTGGGCATTTTGAAACCCATACAACAAATATCATAAGCAAGGGATACAAGTTCAAAAGCAGAAGGCTGATGACACGGACCAGATGATACCGTTCGCCAAAGGCATTTTGTATCACGGGAAGCTCGTCAATGATTTAGGACACAAGGAAGCGACAGGTAGTAATCAACCAAAAAGTTCAGGCGGCGTACGGAGAGTCTGGTGTGAGCATCGGTACTCAACCATAAGAAGAAATGATGCAAAAGCATCGAATGACAAAAGCATCGGAATAATTCAATGCTTAAGTACAAAGGAATTATGATCTCCAATAGGGGATATGAGAAGCAGATGTTCTGACCATGGGTATAAGTTGAACGGACTTATACTAACAATCAACCGAGGTTTGATTTACCAATATCCAGCTCATGTCCGGAATGACGTCTGTGCCGGAAGAATGAATTTATAGGGATCAACGGATGATTACGTGCACTAGCACACACGATGATTCAACAGATCAGAATGGCAATGCCAAGGGAGGGCATCGAAGACCACAAGACAAACAAGATTAATCATAGTGCAAGCAGGCAAGAAGAATCTTCAAAGCAGTAGGCTGCCAAGGATTGGCGCAAGATCGGATAGTATTCCAAAGTATTTTGGGAATCACATGAACCACTGAGGATGAACGGATCCTCGATAAATGTGAAGAGTTATCCACAGGGTGAAAATAAGCTGCAAGGCAGTAGGCTCAAAGGATTCCCGAAACAATGAGAAGTATTTCGATGCACCTTGTGAACACAAGAGCAACTGGGATTGAATGGATGAAGGAAAGGTGTATGTGGTTATACATACGGACTTATCGGTGGCAGGGAAGTGTAAAGGTGATCGGCACATATGGTCTCGGGAATTTTAGCGGAGAGAAATCTTCGGGATCTTCTCGTGAAGCAAGCGATCATCTATAATGAGGGGCTGTCCGAGAGGAAGTAGTCACGAGAACCTAATGTCAGAGTTTGAAAAATCTTTAACCCGAAAGGATGAGAGAGTAGAGTCCCAGAGTAAAGGTGCGGAGAAACATATCCTAATACCACCTAATTTGCGACGTGGGCCGGTAAGCCACACGACATTGTTAGTAAATTAGTTTCGCAAAGACTAGACTCGACTTCGGCCAAGGAGTTGGAAGGGGGTGTCCTACAGGCAGTCGGCTCTGATACCAACTTGTGACACCCCCAAAATCAGACCGTGTACAGTAATCATACACGCAAGGTACACGATTGAGATTAGGGACTCACGGTGAGATATCACAACACAACTCTACAAATAAAATAATACAAGCTGTTTAATACAAGCCAGGGGCCACGAGGGCTCTAATACAACAGCTCGAGAGCACAAAGTTAGCGGAAGCAATAGTATCTAAGTACAGACACAAGAATACAAGGTTTCCTTAAGAAGGCTAGCACAAGTGACAACAGATTGAAAAGGTGAGGCCTCCTGCCTGGGAACCTCCAAACTACTGCTGGTCAAAGGGGAACTCGACGTCGTAGAAGGCATCGGGGATCTTCACGTTGCGGTGGTTGGCATCGGGGAACTCCTGCTCCTGGACTCCAAGGCTTCAACGTCGACTGCAGTGGCCGATCAGGCAAAACAAAAAGGGGGTAATAAAGCAAAGGTGAGTATCTAGCATACCCGCGAGTCTTACGTCCGCTACTAAGCATTTATGCATTTGTATCAAATGGAAAGGGGAGGCTGTATATAGTGGACTGCAAGGTAGAAATCAGAATAAGGATAAGAAGCTAGGCCTATCGAAGACTAGTATCTTCCGACGATGTCTTGCCGCATGAGAAGAGAATAGCCAATAGTTTATATAAAGCATAAAGTAACAATGAAGCAGAAGTTGCTGCAGCATATCATAATATAAGTTGTAATGATTAATAATAATAATGCCTCCGAGTTCCCCTCCTCGACCGCCCTGCGAGGAAGAAGACCCGGAACTATACATTTTAATAGTAGTAGTTTGTAGTGGTAAGGTACAGCTTCAGCATAAAGCGTCCTGTTACCGTGGACACGGCTATTCGAATAGATTAAACTCCCTGCAGGGGTGCACTACTGTTCAGCCTGCACGCTCGGATCTCCAGGGTGGCGTACACCTTGTTAGGGAATTCCCCACCGAGGCTATCCGACACATCGCAGTTCATCCTAGGCTCATTAGAGAGGCCATTCGCCGGACTATATCCTATGCGCTAAGGGGTCTAGGTCCCTCACCCTTGCACGCTCCTGCACGGTGCGAGTCTGGCCGATGAAGCAAAAGCAAATCCAAACACACCTGCTGCAGCAAATAAGACAACACGGCTTCCCGGCGATCAGGCCGCCGTACTGCTGACGTCTAAAGAGCTTTCCGACGAACTACGACGCGGAGGGCCCACACCGTAATCCCACATGTAGGTAGTGCGTACAGACCAACAGGTCTCTCAAGTCATCCGCCGAACCATTTAGCATTTTAATTAACCTGCGTGACAACCATTATCGTTGCCTTGACTTAATTGACCCGCGGACAACGACATCAGTCAGGACTACCAGTACATCGGTGCCTGCCCTGTCGTCCCACCAAGTCTCTGCGGTTACCAACAAGGTGAACCGACTCCTTACTTTATCTCGCGTGTGCTCTTGATAGAGCTCGACTTTCGTGGTTTGGTAACTCTCGCGAGATACGAGCAGGGGCCAAGCACGCCAGTAACGTCGATCCTACCCTCCCTGTCGGTCCCGACGAAATACCGCTCGCGGGTACCGTTGGGTCGCCCGACTTCTTACCTTAAGGACAACCGTTGCTCAGGTACCTAGAGCGGCTATACAGAGTCAATAACGAGTGGAGTACAAGGATTACTACTTGATAGCTCACACTTGAAGGTGGCTCGGCAAAGCCGAACTAGGGGGCCTTAGGCGGTGTCTGCATTGTACCGTACCTGTTACAGTTATAATATTGTATCCGCGTCACTCCCCTGAGTGGTCACGACCCGCTATCTAATCCTAGCTAACAATGCACAAGGCTCACTGCTGAATAATGCATAATTATAATAGGCAGCATAGGATAAAGGAAGGTACACCAAGGGGCGACAAAAACAGGCTATGCAATTGAATAGGATTGTAATCGTAGCAGCTACAGTAACAATGCCTAGTGCAAGAAACGTACGGAAAAGATAGACGATATCTGGGGAAGAGAATGGCTCTGCTTGCCTGGAAACTCGACGGTATGGGTAGGGTCGTCGACGAAGTAGTCGTACCCGACAGCGGTGTAGTTGGAGGTAGCAACGGGGTCTACCGGAGAATAAAGGGGGAGAAACAGTAAATATAAAGCAATGATAGCAAACAGATGAATGGCATGACAGATGCAATGTTAACGGTGTTCTAACGCAGTGCAATGCACGTTGCTCGGAGCGGGAATTCATCCGGGGATGAAATTCCGGCTCCGGGTGATTACCGACAGACGGCCCGGAGGGGGGAAGGTCTCGCGTTCGTTGTGATAGAGGGGTGTGGTGGAGATACAGATAACGTATTTCTGTTCGTTGCATTTTTCTGATCAACTTTCATGTATAAATTATTTTCATCGGACTTACGGTTTAAAAGATATTCAATTTCAAAGTTTTATTCAATTTATAAACATTTCTGGAATGTCTTTAATTGTTTTATTAACATTATTTAGAACAGGAACTTTGACTAGTCAAACCTGACATGTGGGGCCTACATGTCATAGGTTGGGCCTTTGACTGGTCAACTGACCAGTGGGTCGCACATGTCATACACAGTAATTTTATAAAATCAATTTAATTGTTTTATCCAGTGTTGGGCCCCACCTGTAAGTCTAACAGGGGGTAGTTAAGTATTAATTTTTTTTAATTTAACTTAATCTAATGGCCTAGGGCCCACTGGTAAGTGATAGGCGGTATCTCTGGTTAATTTAAGTGTTAGTTAATTAGGGGGGTTAGACCAGGGGCTAACCCAACCGACGACGAGGCCCTCGACGGCGAAGCCGTCCCGGCGAGGTGGCCGTGGATAGGGGCCCGGCGGCAGGCACGCGCGCGAGAGGGGTGGGTAGCAGGCACGCGGGGCAGATCCCACTAGCCTACGCCAGCACTCGCCGGCGGTGTCCACAGAGGGCACGGGGACGAGCAGGGGTGCCCGGCGGCGAGCCATTCCGGCAAGGGGCCGAGGCAAGGTGGGGGTTGTGGCGTGGTGTGGTGCATCACGCACAAAGCGCGGCCGGGGCACGACCTGTGCGGGGAGACGGGTGCGCTGCGAACCGAGCTCGGGAGCTCGAGCTCCCGCCAATGGCGGCTCGGGCGGGGGCACGACTGCAGGGTGGCGGAACGGCGAGAAAGAGGGGGGGGGGAATGGACGCGGCGGCTCACCGTGAGGGCAGGGAAGAGGTCAGGGGGCGGGGGTGGTGCGGCGGCGGCGAATTCGACGAAGAAGGCCGACGGTGTGGGAGGTTGAAGACGATGGCATGGAGGTGTTGGAGAGCTCCGGTGCCCGCGTGAATCGGTGGAGAGCACGAGGGACTCCTGGCGCACCTCCTGGACAGCAAGACTCGGCTTGGGGATGACCATGGGCGTGACGGCGACGAAGCGCGGAGGCGGCCTCCATTGGATGGAGGAGGCAGAGGAGGTCGGCGGCGCGAGGGAAAGGGGGAAGTGGGGGCGCGGCGCGCTAGGGTTCCAGCGAGGGAAGCACGGCTCGGGGGGACTTATCCCCCACCGACAGCAGCCGGATGGTTGCCACGGTGTGGCCGGCACCATGGATGGCTGCCACGTCATGGTGAGCAGTGGTGTGGGGGAAGAAGAAAAGAAAAAGGGGGCTGGGCCGGGTTGTGGGGCTTGGGTGGGCTTTTCCCACGGCGTAGGATAGGAGAGCTTCACTAATTTTTTGTTTTTCTTTATTCTTTTCTTTCTGTTTTGTATTTTGTTTAGGTAGCATTAGATTTTACAAAATTATGAAACTTTCTCCATTAATTCTATTACCCTACAATACATTACTACAAAACATTTGAGCTTTTTATAAAATCATTTGTATTTTCCACAATCATTTAATGATTAAATTGGGCTACTTGGTTACTATTTTCATTTGTTTGCACTACTTAAATGGCTTCATAAATTATCATTTCTATGCTGGAATGATCCACTGATTATTATGTATTTAATAAATATTATTGCCCAATTTTTAGTTCAATTTAAATTTCTACTTGCCTATTAAAAATCCAATGAAATTTAATAATGACAACATATTGTTTTCACCGATTTAAAATAGTTAAATACTTCAATAAATATTGGTGGCAATCCACACCATGGTCAAATGATTATTACCAAGTTTTATCACAATTTCCTTCCATAATTTTTGGGGGAACTTTTATGTTCACTTTGTTTTTTTTTGGAATTTCAATTGGGTTTGAATTCGAGCTCAACTTGATCAATGTTGATTAACCCTAGCCTAATCATGATGACATGACCATTATCAAGATGATTACTGTAGCGTGACACCCGGGGTGTTACATTAGTGATTATCACTCCATTATAAACTATAACACCAGGTGTTCCTCATATGCTTCAAGACCACCCATTCGTATGTGGGTGGTGAAGAAGAACTAACTACTTTCGCAGGAATGCGCCCTGAGGCAACAATAACCACCTGCAGATTTTATGCCCAAGACGAAAAAGATGAGCCATTTGAAGAAAGCAAATTTTTACTAATTTTGAGGAATCAATCCTGAGGAATCTGTATTGAGGAAACATAATTTCTTCAAACTCAGATTGGCTCTTGAGTTGTTGTGTGAGACATTAATCTTCTGTAGGGAAAACCATCTGGCAAGACTGAATGGGTTATGGATAGTGGATGTACCAATCACATGACTGGTGATCGAAGCCTACTCATGGAATCATCTCTAAGTCCCTCAACGAAGAAACCCGTCACTTTCGCTGATAAAGGTAAAAGTAAGGTATTGGGTCTCGACAGAGTTGCTATCTCAAGAGACCAACACATTAACAAAGTCATGCTTGTTGAATCCTTGGTTACAACTTGATTTCCGAATCTATGCTATGTGATCTTGACATCATTGTTGTCTTCAGGAAATATGGACGCGTCGTTCAAATGGTTAGTAATAAATATGTGGAGTTAGAAAAGGTAACCTGTATATTGTATATTTTTATGAAGGTCCTCAAGCTGCTACATGCCTGCTTGCAAGAGCTACTAAGTGGTAGCTATGGCATCAAATACTCGGTCATGCTGACATGATGAATCTGCAAACACTAGTGCTGAAGAAACATGTATTGGGAATCAAGGAAATCAGATTCACCAAGGACCCGCTCTATGGTGATGTGAAGTTGGAAAAATCACCAACGCCAAGCACCCAGCGAAGACCATCATGACGACTACTCGTCCTCTGGAGTTGCTTCATATGGATCTCTTCGGCCCTCCAAAATACTCAAGTTTTGGACGAAGTTTGTATGGTCTTGTTTGTTGATGATTTCTGACGATACACCTGGGTGCATTTTCTTGTCTATAAGTCAGAGACTCAAGTTGTCTTCAAGCGCTTCGCCCAATGTGTCATGAACAACTATGATCTGAAGATCAAGAACATCTAAAGCGACAATGGCACCGAATTCAAAAATTCCGGCGTACAGGAGTTCCTCGATGAGGTGGGCATTACTTATGAATTTTCTGCAGCCTACACTCCTCAGCAGAATGGAGTCTTCGAAAGGAAAAACAGAACCCTCATCGAGATGGCTCGAACAATGCTTGCCGAATACAACACTCCTCTCAGATGGTGGGCTGAAGCAATCGACACCGCATGCCATGTCATCAACCGAGTATATCTTTATAAGTTCTACAATAAAACCTCGTGTGATCTGATGGTTGGTAAGAAACCCAATGTGAGTTACTTCAAAGTCTTTGGTGCACCATGCTTGTTGAAGAATCTAGTAACATGGAGTTTGATGAACATAATGGATCCCAAGTGGAGCAAAGTGATATCATTGTTGTAGATGATGAAATTCCTCCTCAAGCCATAAGAAGAATGGGTGTGGGTCAAATCCTACCCATTGAGGAGCCCCTTGTGGTGGAAGGAGAAGGACAATTCTCTACTCATGTGGATCCATCACCTCCTCAAGATCAACAAGCAAAGTAAGAACAAAATGAAGGCCCTCCTTCAACCGAACAAGATCAAGGTCAAGATCAACTCATTGATAATGGTAGTGCACCAAATGATGACCAAGATCAAGTTCTCGTTCAAGGGCAAGCTCAATATGATGAGCAAGTTCTTGATGGTGCTCAAACTTCCAAAGTTGTTTCGCAAGAGGCTTGTCAAGAATCCATTGAGGAAGATATAGCACGCCGTGCGGCCAAGATTGTATACAAGCTACAATCTCAAGATCATTTTGTGGATCAAGTGCTTGGAAGCCTAAGTAAAGGGGTAACCACTAGTAGTAAATTAAGAATTTTTTGTGCCCATAATGCGTTTGTTTCTTGTGTTGAACCCCAAAAGGTATTTGAGGCTCTCGAAGACCCAGATTGGCCTAAGGCCATGCATGAAGAACTCAATAACTTCGAGCGCAATAAGGTGTGGTCATTAGTGGAGAGACCAAGAGATAATCATAATGTTATTGGGACCAAGTGGATTTTTCAAGAACAAGTAAGATGCACATGGAATTGTTGTTCAGAACAAGGCAAGGTTGGTGGCACAAGGTTTTTCCCAAGTCGAAGGTATTGACTACGATGAATCTTTTACCCCAGTGGCTCGCCTTGAATGCTTTCATATTGCTCTTTCTTATGCCTCTCCTCATAACTTCAAGCTATATAAAATGGATGTCAAAAGTGAATTTCTTAATGGTCCGATTAACGAGTTGGTATATGTCAAGCAATCCCCCGGGTTTGAGGATCCCAAGTTCCCCAATCATGTCTATAAACTCTATAAGGCGCTCTATGGCCTTAAACAAGCACCACGAGCTTGGTATGAGCACCTTACTGAGTTCTTAGTAGATTATAGGTTTGAAATTGGGCAAATCGATCCCACTCTTTTTACCAGGAGGGTTGGTGGGAAATTGTTCATATGCCAACTATATGTTGATGATATTATCTTTGGTTCGGTTAATAAAGATTTTAATGATGAGTTTGCTAAGCTAATGATGAGGAGATGGCTACCATAGTTACACCCACAACCACTGCTAAAATACCTACTGGACCAATTACTAGAGATCGTGCACACCAATTAAATTATCAGGTACTTTTGTTTCTTGGTAATGTTTCTAATGTTCATGTGAATATGATGCTGCCTAACGTCGATATATTTCTGTTGCTGAAAAATGAAGGACCTAGCATGGACAAGAAGGATGAGCATTGGAGCATGTTCAAGCATGAAGACAATGAGGACATCACTATCATGGATATGACCATTAATTCCTCTATATTTGATCAAGAAATGAAGTCAATACAAAGAGGCATGATTGTGTGCTGTACAAGAAGTTATTTCACGTCATTTTTGGCCCAAGAGAAGATAGAGACCAAGTATTTCACGTCATGGACTCAGATTCGGACTGCAGAGATATGCCCAACTTAAAACAGCCTCCATTTCTACATACGAACTCCAAATTGGGTGATTCTTTTTGCTGGTGATATCTTATATCGTGTAGTTTCCAACACAATTGTTTTCACCTTCAAATTACTTTTGAGTGTGGAGAAATTGCGAGAATGGTGCGACTTAGCAGAAGAATGTGAGTCAAAGTCCAACTCAATAGGTGTTGCATCACCTCCACATGGGCCCAAGTGCCTTGTACGACCTAGGTTTAGGTTTAGGACTCCTTGGGATGTACTTCCACCCCCTTGGCCTCCACCCTTTAGTCCTATATAAGTAGATCAACCCCTAGGGTTTTCATTGGGTTTTGTTTAGTTAAAAGTTAGCCATTCCAACTTCGTGTACTTCGTTTGTGTCCTACGACCAGGCCAAGACCGCTTCGGAACCCCAACTTTAATCTATACTTCATCTATATACTTGCAATATTGAGATTGATTTATCATAGTTCTTGCTTGTTCTTCGATTGCTTGCAGGCACTAAACCTTCGTGGTCAGGTTGATCGTGCTCCGGCGTGGACAATAACCAGAGAGATTGGTTTAGCGATTGCTAAGGCGCGATGTTGTTGCACGTTCGTAGTCGTATCGTCAAAGTCGACTCCATAAATTGATAGTCATCTCTCATCGAAAGATCGGGACACCCCGCCTCTATCAAGTGGTATCAGTTTTCAAGTTGCTCGGTGAGAATTCCACATCCATATATTAGATCTGTTTTTTTATCACCTATCACCCACACAAAATCCATAAAAATAGGATTAGATCATCATATCCAAACCAATCTGAGCCTTCCCAATTTTATTTCGGTGCTTTGCTTTATTGAATTATCGGTTGCATCGTCGTGTTAAGTAGCTGATCTTAGTATCTAGTCCTTTAGAGTTTCGAGTTCTGTTCACATTAGTCACTGCCGCCGCTGCACCATCATCCCATCCGCTGCCTACTTCTACCATCCATCATAGAAAAAGAGAGAACATGAGTTGAAAAAAGAGAGAAAAAAGAAAATAAAAAAGAAAGATAAAAAAGTAGAAAAATTTCGGATCTATCTATAGTTGAGCTCGTATTTGAATTCTCCGGAATCAGTTTTGTGCAGTGTCCAGTAAAACGGGCATAACTTTGTCATCTGAAGTCCGTTTTGCCTCCACGAGTACTCAAATTAAAGATATTTCCGAGTCGCTTCTAAAAAGTTCTGGAGCTAGTGTGTTATTGGAAACTCCAGATATGATTCTAATACAGACTTATTGAACTCTAATGTTTCTGAACGCAGTTTTTGGCAAATTTTGGGCTGATTCTCAAATTTTTTGACACCTCATCCGACCTCCAAATTGAGTGATTCTTATTGCGTCGGAAATCTTAAGTCAGTGCCCTATTGGAGAAAAAATATTAAAAAAATTAGCAAATATATTTCAAAGGAAAGTTGTAGCGAGAGTATTGGTGTATCTTGATTTGGAGCCTATTTTCACCATTATCTTTACTCTCTTGACGATCTTCACTTATATCTTGCTATCCAGAGCTACTTCATATCATTCATTCCTGCTAGTTGTGCTACGCCGTGACCACATTAGTGTTCTAGGCTCGCGTCTCAAGTCCGGTCTAGAGTAGGACCAGCACAGTATCGTCGTTGAGCGTTAATTCAATTTTGCATCTCTGAATTGATTATTGCTGATATTTTTGCCATCATATTAAAGCCTTCCAAGCTCCACATATTTCTACATTGTGTATATGTACGTTCACCTGGAAATCGCTCTACTCAATCTTTGGAGTTATTTGACACCGCCGGTTGTCGATCACCACCTACTGCATGGTAAGAACTTGTAAGACACTGATATTTCCTTTCCTGTGAGCGCTTTTCCACCACATCCTAGTAGTTCATAGGAACATTTTCTTTGTTTCTTGTTTCTACTAACAATGACAGGTTCCGGAGTTACAAGTTCTTGGCCAACGGAGACATGTTCACCACCACGAGCGATGCGCCCACACAAAGAAGCATATGGACAGGTTATTTCTTTGCCATCTTTTGAGGGTAGATTTAATCCTGTTGTTTCTCTTGATTGGGAGCTTGAAGTAGAACAAATTTTTGCGAGTAATAATTTTTCTGAACTTGAGAGAGTACGAGCTACCACTCACGCATTTACTGGTTTTGCTTCCATTTGGTGGAGTGTGTATATTAAGCAAAATGTTGATAATAAACCTACAATTTGGAAAGATTTGAAAGCAATAATGAGACATAAATTTGTTCCTCCTTATTATCGTCGTGAATTGCTTCGTAAATTAGAACAATTAAAACAAGGAAGCAACACAGTTCATGCTTACTATCAAGAGTTTAAATCTTATATGCATAAGTGTGACATAGAAGAATCCGAGGATGATAAGAAGAATAGATTTTTTCATGGTTTGAACAATGATATTCGCACACGATTTAATTATATTCCTCGTTGCATTATTGGTATGTATGTTCGTTCTTGTACCTTTGAGAGACAGATACAGGAAGATTCTTTGGGCGACTACGACTACGACGGCTACTATTCCACACTATGCTCACCACCACCGATTGTCTCCTTCGCCATTGCACCTTCTACGATGACCATGCCTCCTATTGTGAGTGTGATATCGCCTCCCGCCTCTATGACCTAGCCATCATCCGTACCTACATCATCTGAGTTGTTGCAACAAGGTAACAACAAAGGTATTGATGACATAACTTCACATGAGGATGATGCATGCATAGTAGAGTTGAATAAATCATGTGTTGAGTTACCTGTTGATTTGAGCACACCATCTATTCTGGATAATCATGTTACTATTATGAAACTACCCATGCTTAATCATTTTGATATGACCTCTAATCTTGGTGATGATTCTGCGTCGAATGACTTGTTGCATGACAGCTTAGTTAAGCCTGTTGTAGCATGTCCTTCGAAAAACATTGACGTTTATTCACCGCTGTTGGGATGGTTTAATGATGAGCATTGTACATATTTAGATATGAATAAGAGCTTCGCTTATATATGCAAACTGAGTTGCAATACTTTCATGTCGTTTACGTATTGTGATGCTCATATATCTTTATATTTCACGACATACAAAAGTTACTCATATATACATGTGTTACATGTCCAAAAACTAAGGGAAGTAAGAATGGATGACATATATATATACAACATGTACACCTTGTCTCTTTTGATAGCCATATTTCAGACTAAGCAACGCCGGGGACGGCTTTGTTTTCAAGAAGGGGAGGATGATGAGGACATGGCTACCATAGTTACACCCACAACCACTGCTAAAATACCTACTGGACCAGTTACTAGAGATCGTACACACCAATTAAATTATCAGGTACTTCCGTTTCTTGGTAATGTTTCTAATGTTCCAGTGAATATGATGCTGACTAACGTCGATATATTTCTGTTTCTGACAAATGAAGGACCTAGCATGGACAAGAAGGATGAGCATTGGAGCATGTTCAAGCATGAAGACAATGAGGACATCACTATCATGGATATGACCATTAATTCCTCTATATTTGATCAATAAATGAAGTCAATACAAAGGGGAATGATTGTGTGCTGTACAAGAAGTTATTTCACGTCATTTTTGGCCCAAGAGAAGATAGAGACCAAGTCTTTCACGTCATGGACTCAGATTCGGACTGCAGAGATATTCCCAACTTAAAACATCATCCATTTCTACATACGAACTCTAAATTGGGTGATTCTTTTTGCTGGTGATAACCTATATCGTGTAGTTTCCAACACAATTGTTTTCACCTTCAAATTACTTTTGAGTGTGGAGAAATTGCGAGAACGGTGCGACCTAGCAGAAGAATGTGAGTCAAAGTCCAACTCAATAGGTGTTGCATCACCTCCACATGGGCCCAAGTGCCTTGTACGACCTAGGTTTAGGTTTAGGACTCCTTGGGATGTACTTCCACCCCCTTGGCCTCCACCCTTTAGTATTATATAAGTAGATCAACCCCTAGGGTTTTCATTGGGTTTTGTTTAGTTAAAAGTTAGCCATTCCAACTTTGTGTACTTCGTTTGTGTCCTACGACCAGGCCAAGACCGCTTCGGAACCCCAACTTTAATCTATACTTCATCTATATACTTGCAATATTGAGATTGATTTATCATAGTTTTGCTTGTTCTTCGATTGCTTGCAGGCACTAGACCTTCGTGGTCAGGTTGATCGTGCTCCGGCGTGGACAATAACCTATAGAGATTGGTTTAGCGATTGCTAAGGCGCGACGTTGTTGCACGTTCGTAGTCGGATCGTCAAAGTCGACTCCACAAATCGATAGTTATCTCTCATCGAAAGATCCGGACACCCCGCCTCTATCAGCTAATGACCGACAAGTTTGAGACGTCTATGACGGGAGAGTTGGAGTTATTCCTTGGCTTTGAAGTGAAGAAATTTCCAAGAGGAACCTTCATCAACCAATCAAAATACACTCAAGACATGCTCAAGAGGTTCAAGTTTAATGATCTCAAGGGGTCCAAGACGCCCATGCCCCTCAAGTGCCAACTTGACCTCGAAACGAATGGCAAAGAGTTAGACCAAAGGGAGTATTGTTCTATGATTGGTTCTTTGGTGTATCTTTATGCATCTAGGCCACATATCATGTCGAGTGTGGGCATGTGTGCAAGATTTCAATCCTCACCAAAGGAAAGCCACGTTGTGGCTGTCAAAATAATCTTTCCATATTTGGTTCATACCCCAAACTTCGGCTTGTGGTATCCTAAAGGCTCAAGCTTCAACCTCATTGGTTATTCGGATACGGATTGGGCAGGAGACAAAGTAGAGAGGAAGTACACCTTTGGAGGGTGCCAATTCCTTGGTTGGTCCTTGGTGAGTTGGTCTTCCAAGAAGCAAAATTGTGTCTCCCTCTCTACCACCGAAGCCGAGTACATTGCCGCCGCAAGTTGTTGTGCACAATTATTATGATTGAGGCAAATCTTAAAGGATTACGGTGTCACTTGTGACAAAGTGCCTCTTTTATGTGACAATGAAAGTGCCATTAAGATCTCCTACAACCCCGTCCAACATAGCAAGACGAAGCATATTGAGATTCATCATCACTTTATCTGAGATCATGTGAGGAGGGGTGATATTGATCTTTCATATGTGGGCATCGGAGATCAACTTGCGGATATCTTCACCAAGCCTTTGGATGAAGCAAGATTTCGAGAGTTAAGGCATGAGCTAAATATCATTGATTCGAGTAATGCGCTTTGAAGAACTTGCCCACACACCCTATCTCAACATAGTACCTTGCTTGGATGTAGGCATGGACATAGGGGGAGTGTTGTTTAACTAATGGACAACCACTCCTTCTATTATGCGGACATAGATGTTTTTTCATTATGGTTAACATGGGTGGACAATATGGTCTCCTTTGGTAACAACAGTGCTTCAAAGAAGAGCATTGGATTTGGACCTAGGATACATCTTAGTGGTGCCATTCCAAATAATCTCAAACATGGTGGCTCCGGCCACCGCCCTTCCTTTAGGGAAGCTTGGTGTGATTGTCATTGCTATATTCATATGGTCTTTTGATCTACTTATCTAAAACTTCTACTCATGTGCATGTTTGTGTGTTGACTGATACTATCACATGAGTGGATAAGGTTTGTACCACCCTAAGATAGTTCTCTGCCAGCCTAATCATTTTATCTATCCAAACTTCTTGTCCTATGTCATTTGGTCAAGATTTCCTTTCGTTTTGAACTGTTTTGGGTGGTTTTGGGTCGGACATTCTGACCCAACATCCGACGCTATATATGACTTATGTACAGGCTCACTGGACATGGATCAGACATTACCTCAGACACTTGGTCGGAATGTCCGGAAAATTCGGAACATCCGACGGGAGTCGGAATCTCTGACCTGGTCAGACCCTCTGACTTAAGTCGGATTGTCCGAATTTTCTGCTATAGGTATATATGTGGGCGCGGGCACCGGCTAGGTTTTTCCTAACCAGTTTCCCCACAACCCTACTCCTGTTGTCAACCTCCGCCGCCCCGACCCAGGCCACCTCGCAGGCACTCCGATGAGGTCTCCAGCCGGCGATTCCATGACGAGGGACCTCCCACCCCTCCCGTCGTCGCCATGTCTGGCTCAGGTCCTTCTCCTCCCCTTTCCCATCTCCCTTGCCATGATGTTTGGGACAACTTTTAGAGATGTGGAAAATATTTTGTTGCTCCCGTTCATGTCCCCAGTTCATCTCGATTAGGCATCTAGGTGTGTGTGATCCGCAAGGGATGTGGTGTTCGAAATCTCACTCGTGAACTAGATCAGAAACTCTGGGTGTGTCGGATGTTCTGACTTATATCGCAATATCCGACTTGCTGGAGGTTCCTACCCGATACCTGACTGAGCTTTCCACTGCTGCTGGTTGTTGGGAATGTGCCCTAGAGGCAAATAAAATATGTTTATTGGCATATTCCATTAGTTCATAATACGTTTTATACTGTGCTATAACTGTATTAAGCGGAAACCTTAATGCACGTGTGGTATGAAACAACCAGGTCCCTAGTTAACTCTAGTATACTAGTCCATTGGGCAATCGATGATCAATGTTTCCTGATCATGAGGTACTAACCGCCTATTGACAATGGGGTCGTATCATTAGGTGAATGATACGATGGACACCCACCCACCAGAAGTGTTGCAATGTGATCGAGTCACATAAGTTCAACATTGCGATTACTATAACGTAGTGACCAGATCCTTAGAACGTAATGATCATACGTAATTACTATCTATTAGGATGCTTTAATTTACATCCACTGCCTAACTAAAATATGCCGACCATAACGGTGTATTTTAGGTATTCCGAAGTAGATACGTTAATGAGTATGCAAATAGATCAAAACGGTATTTGTCCATCCGAGTGACAGATAGGTACTCTAGGCCCACTTGGTGATATTGCATCATAAAGTTTGCAAACGTGTGACTAGGTCACGGGGTTGCAATATCACGGGAACGAGTAAACATGTTTGTCGGTAACGAGGGCGGACTAGGTATATTGGATAACGACGATCAAACCTCGGGCAAGCAAAGTACCGCAGGACAAAGGGAACATGACTCAACATTAACGGATCCAACAGCGATGAAGTTCATTCGATGGAAGCGCAGGGGCCATCTAGGATTGTAACCAGGTCCGACCGATGGTCATTGATAAAGACAGTATCTTGATCATGTCTTCTGTTTCCCGGACCCTAGGGTGTCACACTTAAGGGTATTCGACGCAATAAGGATTGATTCGGGATCACCGGAGAAATAAGAGAGAACACTGGAATTGTTCTGGTGGAGGCCAGAAATGTTTTGGGTGTTTTGAAAGGTTAAAAGTATTATTTAATAATGGGCCAGCGCACCACCCTCCTTGGGGGGTTTAGTCCCACCCCGGGGAGGGAGGGAGGTGCACACCCCTCCTTGGCCTATATAAGGAGGGGTAGGGGTGCCTTTTTCTTCATAAGATTTAATATCTCTCTTTCTCCTTTATCCTTCCTTGTGTGGACTCCCCTTGTTTGGAGTCTGCACTTGATTGGGGATTTCTCCACCATACGCACGCCGTTGTGCTGTTGGATCGAGATCCGAATCCATCTTCCTTCCGCTGCTCTTCTGGTTCGGAGCCCGGAGGGAACGTCGGGTACATCGTATGTGTGTAATCCCGCGGGGTGCTACACTTATGGTGCTACTTCATCGTCGAGGCCGTGTCGTGATGTCTTCACCGACAACGTTTCGACGGGGACGCAATCCTGTCATCGGTCTACACGGACCGGGTGGCTTCTAGAGTCGTCGAGGATCTCCGCTGCATCAAGGACCGGTGGGTACAACTACATGAACCACGTTCACGCGGGAACGCTTCCCGCTTAAAGGACTACATACTTGTATGTGACCTATTTCCATCCGTTACTTGCATCGGCATAGCATAGGTCTTGGGTTTGGGAGTCGTAGGTTAAGAAAAATTATTGTTTTCTGCCCCGTTCCCCAACACCGGCCCCTGTGTATCACTGACCCCGCTATCTTATTTCCTTTTCCCCAACTCTTGACCATGTGTCCTCATTTAGTGCTTGTACCATTGCTCTATGTCATAGGGGATACAATGGAGTCCACCACCGAGTACTCTGACCGTGAGCTCTCTCGTAAGAATCAGCGGGACACGAAGTTGAGGGGATATGATAATGAGTCTGACTATGAGTGTAACAGCCCATGAGAAATAAGTAGAAATCATCATGAGGTTGTACTTTGTCTGTTGACTTGGTAACTTGGCATGATGCTAAAGATTGTAATTTCATGTGATGATTTAATTTGCCAACAAGATTTGAGTTCATTTGATTTGCTTTTGAATTCAAACAAAATTCTTCAAGAAGGGTACTGTTGCATTTCTCAATGCTTCATCTCTTTTCCCCTAAGCTCCAACTTTTGCATAGCCAAATCTCTCCCCTCCCAAGCCTTTTCAAAGCCTAGCATTGATTTATAGCTCCCTGGAAAATTGAGTTGTAGTTCAAAAGCAATTTGAATTTAAATCAACTCCCAAGATTTCCCTTGCACCAAAAGTGCCCAAACCATTTTTGGAAATTGAGGAATAATGCAAGGATCATTTTGCATATTTTTGTGAATTTTTATCCTTTGTAATCTTCTCCAGAATACTCCCCAAGCCTTTTGCTTTAATTTTTTTTGGAAAAGGGCACATGCAAGGTGGTTTTCCTTTATTTTTCTGTCTCTGTTGCAAGCCTAGCCCACCTGGGCCTGGCCATTTCGGCCCAGCGAGAGGAGCCCCGCGCCTTTTTTTTCCTGCACCCCGGGCCCTCCTGCTAGCCTCTGATTTTCTTCTCCTTCCTCCACCTTTTCCCCGGCGACAGAGAGAGCAGAGACGGCGAGCAGAGTGTGGAGCCCTCTCGCCAGCCTCACCTCCTCGCCCCCTTAAAGCCAGGCCTCCGCCTCGCCTCGCGGAACCCTAGCCGCTCCTTCCCCCTCCGATTTTTCTTCCGCCGCCGCCATGGACATGGGGTCCCTCCCCTGTTCCTCTGCCGTGTGAACGATTTCGCCGCCGTGAGCCGACGCCTTCGACCAAGGGCTTGCAGGGAGGAACTCCGACACCGTCTCCTTTGAACCGCGCAAGCAGGGAGCCTGAGAAGCAGCGAACGTCCCCGGCCCCTTCTTCCTCGCCGTGAACCTCTTCTTCCCCGACGTCGGCTTCTCCCACTCCAATCGTCCTCCTCTGCGCTCGAGAACGTCACCGACCACCCCTAGGTGACCGGCGACTCCCCCTCTCCTTCCTTGCCCGAGAGCGCTAGTCTTTTCGCTCGTGTTGCCGTAGTCGCCGCCGTGAGTTTGTAGTCCAGCAGGCGTCGCCTTTCGTGTCAGTCGCGGCCAGCTCTTCGCAAAAACGGGCTCTTGGATGTTCCAGGAGCACATAGCTCCTTCCCTTCGAGTTGGCGGGGCATCGTGGCCACTGTAGGATTCGCCGGAGTTCCATACCGTGTCTGTGGCCTGAAGATCGACAGAAGTCCGTGGTGTTGCCCTGTGACCTCCCCGGCGAGCCAGAGACGCCTTCTTTGGGACTCCAGGGCAGTGCTTGGCCTGCACGGGTACCTGGGTGTCCCCTCTTCGCACCCCAAGTCGCTGGGTCGATGGGTGCCCGCCGTTGAGGCGAGGGTCGCCGGAACCCGCGGCCGCGCGAGCACTGAAGCTGTCTTCAGTGTTCAGCTTCAGAGACCACAGGGTCTCTTTAAGTTATTTTGCGGTCTCACTTTTTCAACGCTGTTGCAGCAGCACAGTCGCTGTGTCGCTGAGTTTCTATCGGGGAGATCCTGGGTTCAATCCCCAGCCGGCGCAAGTAGCCAGATGTCATCCAGGAGGCAGATGACAGAGTGAAGATTGTCCGAGAGCACCTAAAGGCAGCACAGTCTAGGCAGAAGGCCTATTATGACAAAAGGCACCGTGGTGTAGCTTTCAAAGTTGGTGAATGGGCATACCTCAAAGTGTCTCCATTGAGGGGTACTCACCGCTTTGGTATCAAAGGAAAGCTCGCTCGAAGATTTGTTAGACCTTTCCGTATCCTTGAGACTAGAGGACCTCTTGCCTTTCGACTCGAGCTTCCGGAGAGTCTGTCCATGGTGCATGACGTGTTCCATGTGTCTCAGCTAAAGCAGTGCTTCAAGCAGCCAGAGCAGGCCGTTGACTTGGGCGAGATCCAGCTGAGTGTGGACCTTTCCTACTCAGAGCGTCCAGTCCGTATTCTTGAGACGTCCGAGCGCAAGACTCGCAACAAGCCCGTCAAGTTCATGAAGGTTCAGTGGGCGCATCATTCGGAGAAGGAAGCAACGTGGGAGCGTGAATATCATCTCCATTCTGAGTACCCCGAGCTTTTTCATGCATAGATCTCGGGACGAGATCCAGTGTTGGTAGGGGAGAGCTGTAACAGCCCATGAGCAATAAGTAGAAATCATCATGAGGCTGTACTTTGTCTGTTGACTTGGTAACTTGGCATGATGCTAAAGATTGTAATTTCATGTGATGATTTAATTTGCCAACAAGATTTGAGTTCATTTGATTTGCTTTTGAATTCAAACAAGATGCTTCAAGAAGGGTACTGTTGCATTTCTCAATGCTTCATCTCTTTTCCCCTAAGCTCCAACTTTTGCATAGCCAAATCTCTCCCCCTCCCAAGCCTTTTCAAAGCCTTGCATTAATTTATAGCTCCTTGGAAAACTGAGTTGTAGTTCAAAAGCAATTTGAATTTAAATCAACTCCCAAGATTTCCCTTGCACCAAAAATGCCCAAACCATTTTTGGAAATTGAGGAATAATGCAAGGATCATTTTGCATATTTTTTTGCATTTTTATCCTTTGTAATCTTTTCCAGAATACTCCCCAAGCCTTTTGATTTAATTTTTTAAGGAAAAGGGCACAGGCAAGGGGGGTTTTCCTTTCTTTTTCTGTCTCTGTTAAAAGCCTAGCCCACCTGGGCCTGGCCATTTCGGCCCAGCGAGAGGAGCCCCGCACCTTTTTTCCTGCACCCCCGGGCCCGCCTGCTAGGCTCTGCTTTTCTTCTCCTTCCTCCACCTTTTCCCCGGCGACAGAGAGAGCAGAGACAGCGAGCAGAGCGTGGAGCCCTCTCGCCAGCCTCACCTCCTCGCCCCCTTAAAGCCAGGCCTACGCCTCGCCTCGCGGAACCCTAGCGGCTCCTTCCCCCTCCGATTTTTCTTCCGCCGCCGCCGCCATGGACATGGGGTCCCTCCCCTGTTCCTCCGCCGTGTGAATGATTTTGCTGCCGTGAGCCGACGCCTTCGACCGAGGGCTTGTAGGGAGGAACTCCGGCACCGTCTCCGTTGAACCGCACAAGCAGGGAGCCCAAGAAGCAGCGAACGTCCCCGTCCCCTTCTTCCTCGCCGTGAACCACTTCTTCCCCAACGTCGGCTTCTCCCACTCCAACCGTCCTCCTCTGCGCTCGAGAACGTCACCGACCACCCCTACGTGACCGACGACTCCCCCTCTCCTTCCTTGCCCGAGAGCGCTAGTCTTTTCCCTTGCGTTGCCGTAGTCGCCACCGTGAGTTTGTAGTCCAGCAGGCGTCGCCTTTCGTGTCCGTCGCTGCCAGCTCTTCACAAAAACGGGCTCTTGGATGTTCCAGGAGCACATAGCTCCTTCCCTTCGAGTTGGCGGGGTATCGTGGCCACCGTAGGATTCTCCGGAGTTCCACACCGTGTCTGTGGCCTGAAGATCGACAGAAGTCCATGGTGTTGCCGCCGTGTCCTCCCCGGCGAGACAGAGACACCTTCTTTGGGACTCTAGGGCAGTGCTTGGCCTGAACGGGTACCTGGGTGTCCCCTCTTCGCACCCCACCTCGTCGCTGGGTCGATGGGTGCCCGCCGTCTAGGCGAGGGTCGCCGGAACCCGCGGCCGCGCGAGCACTGAAGCTGTCTTCAGTGTTCAGCTTCAGAGACCACAGGGTCTCTTTAAGTTGTTTCGCGGTCTCACTTTTTCAGCGCTGTAGCAGCAGCACAGTGGCTGCGCCGCTGAGTTTCTATCGAGGAGATCCTGGGTTCAATCCCCAGCCGGCGCAAGTAGCCACTTTTACTTTTTTTTTCAGTGCAACAGAGATTCGGGCTTGGCCCAGTTATCGTCATGGGCTTGTGGGCAGCTCCGCAAGGCGTTATGCCAAGATTGTGTCCGAGGCCAGCCCAAGTGGCTGCGCCCTCTGTTTTTTTCCTTTTATCTTTTTCCTTTTCTGTTTTAATTCAATTTGAGTTTGAATTCAAATTCAAATTGAATTTAAACCTTGGAGCTATTATACCTCAAATATGGCATCCCATATATGAATTTGGGGTAGTTCTTCTCAAAGATCAGAATGGTGTTGAAGGTTCTGTCATTTGGAACAATTTCAAAACGCAAGTGGTGCACTTTTGCACCCAGGCCCCTGAATTCCTTGTATTTGCAACTGTGGTTTGCAAATTTAAAGGCTGTCGTATCATATATGGTTGTGGGGTAGAAAATTCCAAGGATTCAAATGGTGGTGTCCATATGGTGTTCTGTGCAACTCAAATGGACATGGCGTGATCACTTAACCATTGTACAACCTTGCCTTTCCTTTTCTGCAATCTTTCCAACTTCAGTGCATGTTGGTTCTGTTCTGCTGTTCAAATCTTTTCCATTTCCAAGTCATCTTGAATTCTTGCATCCTTGAATCAGCCCCTAACATATTTTCATATGCAAGTGGCTGGTAACCTTTTCGCCTATTGGAACCTTCCTCGGTGTCAACTTTCTTCGACACCTCTCCGTCTCCGGAATCGTTAATTATTTTCACAATGTTTACTATTTTTAAATTGTTATTATTGTTTCATGCCATGCCATTTTACCGTGCTACTTACACAAAAGTTAAGGCTCTAACCAAAGCCATAAAAATAACAAGTAATTGCATATGAAGTTGTTGACGTGTCGTCAACACCTCCATTTAAATTTGACTAGATAGGGTCACACCATGTCTATTAAACTTGATCATCTCATCCAGAGCAGGACTGACTATAGGTCTAACAACCCAATTTTCTAAATTCGGATGTCAATAGATCATCATATGCATGTCATGCTGAAGTTTTGAATTATTTGGATTTTATTAATATTTTAAACATTTTTAAACTTAAGGCAATTCTATTGGAGAGGATATAATATGACTTATCCCCATTTTTGAAATGTTGGAAAATAGTTTAAAATACTTTCTGGAGACTTTGTAAATTTACTTTGGGGTTATAAATAATTTCCAAAAATATTTTGGGAATTTATTTATGCTCCGGGAAATTTTAAAATCATTTTTTGGAGTTTTTCGGTATTTGTAAATTGCCGGAAAGGTATTTAAAAGTATTTAAAAATAAATTGCAAAGTTTTTATTTTTATTGAATATTTTGGTAATGCCAAAAATTCAATTTTATAATTTTAAAAGTTTTGGTGAAAGCGGATATTAAAAATAATTATCCGGTATTTTTCTAAAATTATTTTGGGCCTAATGGGCCTGTACTGTTTTTTTTGCGCCCAGCCGTTTTTGAATTGGTTTCGGATTAAAAAAAAAATCCGTGGATCCGGTTATAAATAGCCCCGCGGGTTTGCGGGCTACGGTTTCGACCCGTTCCGCGCCGCCCGACCCGCCAGCCGCCGCCCGATCTGCACCGCCGCCGTCCATCCCGAGGTGAGCCGCCGCCCGTCCTCCGCAGCCACCGCGCGAGCCGCGCCGCGCGCAGCCGCCGACCATGGCCGCCGTCGGTCCGGGCCGCCGCCGCCGGCCGCCGCCGCTTCGGCCGTCGGAACGAAATCCGACGGTCCGTATTAGATCTGGCCAGATCCAGATCGATTTTTTAGGGTTTCGGTTTTTTTAGTAGCCCGGTTAACCGGTGGTTTTCTAAATAACGAATGTTCGCCGAATTAGTCACCGGAGTGGACACCGTTCTCTCCGTAGCCGAGGACCTGTTCGCGGCAGAAAAGTTATTTTATTTGCGGATTAGCCCTTTTTGACAGAAAAGACCCCGGAACCGTTTTCGCAATATCTGTTAAACCGTAGCTCGGTTTTAGTTAATTCGTTTTGCGTTGCGACCGTTACGAAAAATCCTATCCAGTAGACTTAAGTTTTCAAAAGTTTTCAGTTTTCAAATTTGAATATGTACAGATTTTAATTCAAAGTTCCGGTGACCGTAGTTTGCAAACGGTGCAACCGTTTTCGATGATTCCAATTGCGTTGGATTCGTGGTGGCGAGAACTTTACGTTTAGCTAATGTTTAACTTGTTTCCTTTCTGTTCTTTTGGAGTTTCTTCTGCTATGCTTGTTTATGATTGTTATGTGTTAACTGTGTATTAATTGCAACTCTGGTTGATCGTATAGACTGCCCGGAGTGCAACGCTTCGTTCTGTGAGGATTGTGATCGTCAGGAGAAGGAAGAAGGAAAGTGATATTTTGATCATACTCACACCTATAATTTTTCTATATGCATTATGTTAAGAATATCACCCTATTGCATGATAGGTAGTTTACTTTACTGTTGCTGCAAAACCAGTTAGGATAGCCACATGTCTTGACTTGTATTTGTAGATCAACATAGCACGTGTTGTTACTTTATTGCTATGCTTTGTAGACGTGGTTTGGGCTGTGAGAATTCATGGAGTGCGTGTGAGCTATTTAATAATTTGTGTAGCAACTTTATAATAAATAGAAATCACTTCTGGACGGGCGGGTTGCATCCTGGTGGCTGTTCCTAGTCTGAGGACAGTGCCGGGGTTAAATGCACCCAATGGTTGTTTTGGTGGTGAACCGGGTGCGTCATGGTGACTACCATCTGAACGCAGTGGGCGCCGTCCAGTCTCAAAAAGATCATACATGCAATATTACTAGTAGCTTCCGTGTACAGCCACTGGCTATATGGGCTCTGGCTTAGCATGAGTACGTTGTGGGGAACCTGGCCCTGGTAGCTAGTTGATGTAGATGTGTGTTAAGTGTACCGGCTACCAAAGGTTGTAGGAAACCTCTTCAGAAAGTCTTCGTCTCAATCTTCGGGTTGAGTCCAGTGGGAAACGTGTACAACCTCTGAAGAGCGTATAAACTGATCATGATTAGTTGTGTCCACGGTTACAGAAGAACTTTGAGCAACTAGTCAGTACTGTTGATGAATGATCTTGACAGATGAACACATAATAATAATTTGGTGGGAAAGATTAGCATGGGTTGCTGTGTGTTTTAGGTAGATTTCAACTTAAAATTTTGACTAGTTTAGTTCAGGATAAAATTGTCTTTCTGCAAAACAAAACCATAAGCCTTTCCTTTGACTCACCTTGCATATAGTTGTAGGTCCTTTATATATACCTCTTCCGTGTCACTTGCCGTACAAATCAGATGTACTGACCCGTTGTCAGGCTGTAACCTTTGGTGTTGCAGGTTTTTCAGACGACCAGTAAGGTGCGTTTAGGGTTGCGGGTCTACACTCAGCATGTTCGCTTGTGGATGTTGATGGGACTCTCGTTGTTTGCTTTTGCTTCCGCTATATTTATGTTGAATAAGCTAGCCTTGAGCTATGCAACTTGTTATTTGTTTTATTCTGGATTATACGTTGTAATAATGATGCACTTGTACTTTGATATACATCTATGATACTGTGTGTGCCAGGGAGTTCGATCCAGGGACTGGCACTTGATCACAGAGACTCCAATTCTATGTGAATTGGGTCGTTACAGATGGTATCAGAGCAGTGTGTTGACTGTAGGATGTGACCCTAGAAAATGGATTAGAAAAGCCATAGGAATGAAAGTATTACTTTACATCACTCTGTCTTGTACTTACTTACCTTCTCTATCTCGTATTCATACCTATTCTAATCTTGCCTTTCCTCTCTTTGATTATAGATGACCACTTTGTCATACCGCGCTATGGCGTTTGGACCTGAGCTCAGGGGGATTTGCCATTACCTGAACATCTATGCGCCAGTCTTTCAGCCGGACATAGTGGAGACAAGGGGAGCTGAAGACTACTGGCAAGTGGAGACATTTCTCCTAGGAAGCATGCCGGAAGAAAGGGTGATCACGGAGTCATTCGAGGTGCATGCCCCGGAGAAGGAGCAGTGTGTGCGCATAGCCGCTCACATGGCTCTTGGACGCATCGTTGAGCTGTATTCCGGCCAGCTAAAGGGTACGGTGTACGAGAAGATGACCAGGATCCTTCCATCAGGGAACATATGGCCAAAGAAGTTCAAGTATGTGCCTGGGACCATTTTGCCAGGTACAACTACCTACTTCCTCCAGAGCCTGGAGAAGCACATCCACAACCTGGAGAAGAGCACCCAGTCGGATCTCTACACCATCACTGAGTTGCAGCAGAAGAACACTAAGCTCAAGAGGGACACCAACAAGCTGAAGAAGGAGAGGATGGAGATGCAAGCGGAGATCAAGAGGCTGAAGGAGAAGATGAAGGACAATGGAGTTGAAGAATAAGAAGAGGAAACAGAAGTGGAGACCTCGGCAGAAGAAGATGAACCGAGTCCCAAAAGGCGCAACCGTATTAGCGGGCGCGAATACCGTATTCTGTTTAGAAAAGACAGCGTTCGGAATTACTACACTGGCAATTATTTTACTATCGTTATCGTGTTAGCGTATTTTACCATGTCGACTTATTCGGTATGGCAATACTAGGTTGCTTGATATACTCTTATATAAGGTTGTGTTGAGGATCTTATTGTTGGAAATATGCCCTAGAGGCAATAATAAAATGTTATTATATATATATTTCCACGTTCATAATTAATGTTTATATTTCTGTGCTATAATTGCAATGACCCTGACTGTGAGATTCAGAAGAAAACTCATTTGCATGTGTGGAAATGTAAACACCAAGAGTTCCTGGTTTAGCCTCTAAGACCAGCTCATGTGCTAACTGATGATTACGTTTTCTTAATCATGGACATTGTTCTTGTAACAAGGATGTCAGTAGCAATGGGAACATATTGTTAGCAGAACAATGATGTTGAACCGACCCCAGTATTGAATGATATACTTAGAGATCACATCGTAACTACGTTATAAGTCATATCATGAAATGTTATCATATATGTAATTCCTTAGACCATGAGAGTATCGAGTTGCTTCACACAGGAAGACATGCTTTGGTTCTTAGATGAATCCTCCCGTAAATGGGAAGTAGTAAAATAAGTTCTGGGTATGTCAGATGGTGTGGCTAGTGACTGTGGTAGTTCAAGAATGGGATTTGCTCCTTCACGATGAAGAAGATATTCACTTCGGGCCCACTCGGTATGACGGTGTCCATTATAGTCTGGCCAGACAAATTGTGATTCAGTCACGGGGATACCGGAATACGATAACGAGAAAAGGGACAAACGAGCAAAGAGGATAACGAGTGGCTTGTGTTCAAAAGTTGTTACACATGGGTGCCAAACTTCTCTCCTCTAACTTTGTCATATATCGCGAAGCAAAGGGAATGGTACATGACTAAACATAATGGTTCACTCGAAGTTTCTTCGTGTATGTGCGGGAGTCAACATGGGTGTCCATGGCTCCGCTGTTGATTATTGGCTATTGACAAGAGGCTGTTGACCTATGTCCGGAAGATGTTCTGAGTCATGTCCGCATTATACCGAACCTATTGGGTCACACACTTAACGAGCAGTAGTCTGTTAGAATACTAGTATGGTATAAGGTTTAGTGGAAGCAAAGCAGAATAGTTCATACGGGTACCGGAAGTAGTTCCGGAGATTTATGGAATTGTTCATAAGGGCACCAGAAGTAGTTCTGGGTATTTAAGGTTATGTCCGGATCACTCTGGAGTAGTCCCAGGTGGTTCCGGAACATATGAGAATGGTACTGGGGAAGTCCTGGATCAACCGGAATAGTTTCCGGATAATCGCTGGGCGTCCCGACAACCTTCGCGGTCATCGGGTGGCTTAAACTGTAACTCGGATGGTCTTGGAAACTATCCGGATGGCTCCGGAACGTCCGAGAACGGTCTCGGAAGGTCCTGGAAGTGCTCCAGAAGTGCCCGGAATGTCCCAAAACGGTCCCGGTATGTCCCGGAAGGTCCTGGAAGCTTCTAGAAGGTCATGGAAGGTTCCGGAAGGTTCCGGGCAGTACCACCCACTCCCCTGCGCCCCTAGCCTTGGGGGGCAAGCCACCTAGGCTGCCCTGGCCGGCCAAGGGGTGGGGGGCGCACCAAGGGGAAGGAATCCTCCTCCAGGTGGAAAGTCCAACTCTCCAATATGGCAGGTTTCCGGTGGGAAGGTATGGGAAGATTTGGGAGGTTTGGGAGTCCAAGTTGGACTCCCCACCCACCTTATTGCGCCCCAAGGGCCTCTTGGACACCTATATAATGTGGGGGAGGGGTGGGGGGCGCAAGACAACTTGTCCCCAAGGCCTATGCGCCACCCTCCCTCCTCTAAACCCCGTTGCTCCACTTTTAGACCCCGGTTTAGACGCTGTTCTAGATCGGAATCCGTTAGGGTTTTCTCCCTCTAGTTTTCTCGGTGGCGTTCATCTCTGGACGGAGGAGCGCTGCTGGATTGCTGCTACGGGATGTGTGGATACTAATGGAGGGGTCGTACCTTCGACCCTTCTTCGAGGAGCTTGTTCATGGGACTTGTCCGTGGGACTAGATCGCGGGACTTGTTCGTGGGATTGATCAAGGGACTGTTCGTGGGAGAACTTGCGAGATCTACTTCCACTACGTCCACGAGCTTCACCAACTCTACTTCCGCTACATCGGTTGGTGAGCCATGACCTAAAACCTTGTATGCAATCTTCTTGGATGATCTTGGGTTCTTGATTCGTAGGCCGAAATTTTGTTTTCTGCTACGTTTCCCAACACTTATATTACCCGTGGTTGTGTTGAGGATCTTATATTAGTTATGCAATATATTTTGAGACTATATGGTGTGATTGTATTTTCTTATTGGTATGAGTGCTTTTGCTTGATGATATTGATGATTGATGATTCGTGATAATTGTATGATGATTGTGTGGAATGATATGCTGTATATGTATATGTTGTCTTGATCATAATAAGCATATGGGGTAGGATATATTTCCCTAGCTACTTTCTGTCTACAACTTACCTATTCTTTCCCAACAGATTCCGCCGAGACGTGATCCCACGGGGAATGGGAACACCAACAATGAAGTGCCAGCTTACATGCAACAGTTACTTCAAGGACAAGCTTAGTTGATCCAGTTGCTCACTCAGAATATGGGCAATAACAACAACAGTGCACCACCACCACCACCACCACCACCTGTGGACACGCTTGCGAGGTTCCTGAGGTTGACTCCTCAGAGGTTCTCTAGCACTCCTGAACCCATAGTGGCGGATGATTGGCTTCGTTCAGTGGCCCGGAACATGGAGACAGTTGGCTGTACTGAGGTAGAGAGGGTGAGGTTTGCCTCACATTTGCTGGAGGGTCCTGCCGCTGCCTGGTGGGACAACTACTTGGTGACTTATCCCATCGACACCATCACTTGGGCGCAGTTTCAGTCTGCTTTTCGCGCCGCACATGTTTCAGCAGGCGCCATGAGCTTGAAGAAGAAGGAGTTCCGCAGCTTGCGTCAGGGAGGCCGTTCAGTGGCTGAGTACGTTGAGGAGTTCAACAAGCTTGCAAGATATGCTCCAGATGATGCCAGGAATGATGCAGCAAGGCAGGAGAAGTTCTTGGAGGGGCTGAATGATGAGTTGGGAGTCCAGTTGACAGTGGCTACATTTGCTAACTGCCAGGGGCTCATAGACAAAGATATTTTGTTGGAAGGAAAGCAGCAGGCCATTGAGAACCGCAAGAGGAAGTACAACAACAACAATGGTGGCAAGTATAACTCTGGACCTCATCAAAAGCCATGCAATTCTTATGGTGGCTATGGAGGACATAACCATGGACATAACCACAATGGTGGGAATGGCCATGTTCAAAGTGGAGGACACAACCATCATGGTGGAAATGGTCACAACAATAGGGTCACAACCATAATGGCCACAACCACCACAATGGTAACAGGAATGGCAATGGCAATGGAAGGAACAATGGGAATGGGAGAAGCAGTGGAGGCAATGGGAACAACCGTCAGAATGGCCAGGCACTAAAGGACTTGAGTCACATCCAGTGTTTCAAGTGCAAGAACATGGGACACTATGCCACAGACTGCCCAGAGTCGAAGCCCAATGGGAATGGAGTCGTCAAGCCAAATCCTTTCAACAAGGGGCATGTGAACCATGTCAACGTGGAGGAGATTTATGATGAGCCTGATGCTGTGATTGGTAAGTTCCTTATCAATTCAGTACCCGCACTTGTTCTTTTTGATTCTGGCGCATCACATTCTTTCATATCGAGGGTATTTGTGGATAAGCATGAGTTACCTACCGTAGTTCTTAAGTCATCTATGCTCATAAGTTCTCTGGGAGCGGAGATGTCAGCTAGTGTGGGATGCTATCAGATAAGCCTAGCCATAGGGAAGCATGCTTTTCCTACAGATTTTATTATATTGAAGTCACAAGGTTTGGATGTTATATTGGGCATGGATTGGCTAGCCAAGTACCAAGGTGTTATTGATTGTTCCAGTCGGTCCATCACTCTCCATACACCGAATGGGCAGAAGATCAGATATGTGTCCAAGTATAAGCATCAGCACGCTCAGGTGAATTCTCTTAAGGGGGGTAGCCTGGATGATGTGCGTGTTGTGAGGGACTATCCGGATGTGTTTCCAGAGGAGTTGTCAGGTATGCCACCGGATAGGGAGATTGAGTTCCTTATTGATTTATAACCAGGCACTGGGCCTATTTCTAAGAGACCATATAGGATGCCCTCTAATGAACTTGCAGAGTTGAAGGAACAGATTAGAGAGTTGCAAGCAAAGGGCTTCATCCGCCCAAGCTCGTCACCTTGGGGATCTCCAGTGTTGTTTGTTGAGAAGAAGGATTGAACCCAGAGGATGTGTGTTGATTACCGTTCTCTGAATGATGTTACTATCAAGAACAAGTATCCGTTACCTATGATTAATGATCTATTTGACCAGTTGGAGGGAGCTTGTGTGTTCTCTAAGATTGATCTTCGTTCTGGTTATCATCAAGTGAAGATTCGGGAGAAGGATATTCCGATGACTGCTTTTACTACAAGGTATGGGTTGTATGAGTATACCGTTATGTCATTTGGATTGACTAATGCTCCTGCATACTTCTTGAATATGATGAATAAGGTGTTTATGGAGTTCTTGGATAAATGCGTTGTGGTGTTCATTGATGATATATTGGTGTATTCCAAGAATGAGCAAGAACATGAGGCACATCTGCGTTTGGTGTTGGAGAAGCCCAGGGAGCACAAATTGTATGGTAAATTCAGCAAGTGTGAGTTTTGGCTGAAGGAGGTAGGATTACTTGGACATGTTGTGTCAGGAGATGGAGTAGCTGTGGACCCATCCAAGGTTTCCACAGTTACCGAATGGGAGACACCCACGACAGTTGGAGACATTCACAGTTTCTTGGGGCTTGCAGGATATTATAGGAGGTTCATTGAGAATTTCTCCAAGCTTGCAAAACCAATGACTGAGCTGTTGAAGAAAGAGAATAAGTTTGATTAGAGCGGGGAATGTGAAACCATCTTTCAGGAGTTGAAGAAACGGTTAGTAACTGCACCTATTTTATGTTTGCCTGATATACATAAGGATTTCCAAGTATATTGGGATGCATCTCGTCGAGGACTGGGTTGTGTTTTGATGCAAGGGGGTAGAGTTGTTGCTTATGTTTCACGTCAGCTTAAGAACCATGAGCAGAACTATCCTACACATGATTTGGATTTAGCTGCAGTTGTTCATGCATTGAAAACATGGAGGCAATACCTTGTGGGTAATCATTGTGATGTTTTTACTGATCATAAGAGTTTGAAGTATATCTTTACTCAGAAGGAGTTGAATCTCAGGCAGAGTAGATGGCTAGAGCTTATTAAGGATTATGATTTGAATGTGCAGTATCATCCTGGTAAAGAAAATGTGGTTGCTGATGCATTGAGCCGTAAGATTCATATCAATGTTGCTAATGTTGAGGATATGCCACTTGAGTTATGTGAGAAGTTCAAGAATCTCAGGTTGGAGATAGTTCCTAAGGGACATGTGGCAACATTGGAGGTGAAGCCAAATCTGTTGGAAAGAATCAGAGAAGCTCAGAAGGGTGATGCAGAAATGAAGGAGATAAAGGAGAATATGACCAAAGGGAAAGCAGAGGGTTTCCGTGAGGATGAGCATGGAGCCATTTGGTTTGAGAAGTGCATTTGTGTACCGCAAGATGCAGAGATCAAGAAATTGATTCTTCAGGAGGCACATGATTCACCTTATTCTATTCATCCCGGGAATACCAAGATGTATTTGGACTTGAGGGAGAGATTTTGGTGGCCTAGCCTGAAGCGAGAGATAGCCCAGTATATTGCATTGTGTGATGTTTGCCAGAGAGTCAAAGCTGAGCATTAGAAGCCAGCAGGATTGTTGCAGCCTTTGCCTATACCAGATTGGAAGTGGGATCAGATAAGTATGGACTTTATTACTGGTTTACCCAGGACTCGGTCAGGATATGATTCTATTTGGGTGATTGTTGATCGTTTGACCAAGGTTGTTTACTTCATTCCAGTAAAGACAACTTATACAAGTGCTAAGCTAGCCAAGATTTATATGACCAGGATCGTTTGTCTGCATGGAGTTCCGAGCAAGGTAGTGTCTGATAGAGGTACTCAGTTTACTTCGAAGTTTTGGCGTCAGTTGCATGAGACTTTGGGCACTAGGCTGGAGTTCAGTACAACGTTCCATCCTCATACAGATGGGCAGACCGAGAGAGTCAATCAGATCTTGGAGGATATGTTGAGAGCTTATGCGTTGGATTATGGTTCGAGTTGGGATGACAACTTACCATATGCTGAGTTCTCATACAACAACAGTTACCAGGCTAGTCTTCAGATGGCACCATTCGAGTTACTGTATGACAGGAAGTGCAGGACTCTGTTGATGTGGGATGAGGTAGGAGAGCGTCATTTGTTTGGACCATACCTGATCAGAGATGCTGAGGAGAAAGTCAAGTTGATCCGTGATAGACTGAAGATAGCACAGTCCAGGCAGAAGAGCTATGCAGATGCGAAGCACAAGGACGTAGCCTATGAGGTTGGAGACCGTGCGTATCTGAGAGTTTCACTAATTCGCGGAATCAAGAGGTTTGGAATCAAGGGAAAGTTAGCACCATGTTTTGTGGGGCCTTACAAGATCTTGGAGCGCAGAGGAGAGGTAGCTTATCAGTTGGAGTTGCCAGAATCCTTGTCAGGAGTTCATGATGTGTTTCACGTATCCCAGCTGAAGAAGTGTCATGCAGAGATGGCAGATATTCCTTTGAGAGATACAGTGCCACTTGAGGCAATTCAGTTGGAGAGTGACCTGACTTATGAGGAGAAACCTGTGAAGATTCTGGAGACTGCAGAAAGAGTTACCCGCACCAAGACGATCAGGCTATGCAAGGTTCAGTGGGATCATCACACTGAGGAAGAAGCCACTTGGGAGCGAGAAGAAGATTTGAAGCAAGATCATCCACACCTCTTTGCTAGCCAGCCCGAATCTCGAGGACGAGATTCATCTTAAGGGGGTAGGTTTGTACATCCAAATTATCTAAATTCGGATGTCAATAGATCATCATATGCATGTCATGCTGAAGTTTTGAATTATTTGGATTTTATTAATATTTTAAACATTTTTGAACTTAAGGAAATTCTATTGGAGAGGATATAATATGACTTATCCCCATTTTTGAAATGTTGGAAAATAGTTTAAAATATTTTCCGGAGACTTTTTAAATTTACTTTGGGGTTATAAATAATTTCTACAAATATTTTGGGAATTTATTTATGCTCCGGGAAATTTTAAAATCATTTTTGGGGTTTTTCGGTATTTGTAAATTGCAGGAAAGGTATTTAAAAGTATTTAAAAATAAGTTGCAAAGTTTTTATTTTTATTGAATATTTTGGTAATGCCAAAAATTCAATTTTATTATTTTAAAAGTTTTGGTGAAAACGGAAATTAAAAATAATTATCCGTTATTTTTCTAAAATTGTTTCGGGCCTAATGGGCCTGTACTGTTTTTTTTGCGCCCAACCGTTTTTGAATTGGTTTCGGATTAAAAAAATATATCCGCGGATCGGGTTATAAATAGCCCCGCGGGTCCGCGGGCTAGGGTTTCTACCCGTTCCGCTCCGCCCGACCTGCCAGCCGCCGCCCAATCCACGCCGTCGCCGTCTGCCGTCTGCCGCCGCCGTCCAGCCCGAGGTGAGCCGCCGCCCGTCCTCCGCCGCCACCTCGCGAGCCGCGCCTCGCCCATGGCCGTGCCGCGACGCGCGCAGCGCCGACATCCGTCGGCCATGGCCGCCGCCGGTCCGGGCCGCCTCTCTGGCTGCCGCCGCGTCGGCCGTCGGATCGAAATCCGACGGTCCGTATTAGATCTGGCCAGATCCAGATCGGTTTTTTAGGGTTTTGGTTTTTTCTAGTAGCCTGGTTAACCGGCTGTTTTCTAAATAGCGAACGTTCGCCGGATTAGTCATCGCAGTGGACGCCGTTCGCTCCATAGACGAGGACCTGTTCGCGGCAGAAAAGTTATTTTTTTTGCGGATTAGCCATTTTTAACAGAAAAGACCCCGGAACCGTTTTCGCAATATCTGTTAAACCGTAGATCCGTTTTAGTTAATTCTTTTTGCGTTGCGACCGTTACGAAAAATCCTATCTAGTAGACTTAAGTTTTCAAAAAATTTCAGTTTTCAAATTTGAATTTGTATAGATTTAAATTCAAACTTCCGGTGACCGTAGTTTGCAAAGGGTGCAACCGTTTTCGACGATTCCAATTGCATTGGATTCGTGGTGGCGAGTAATTTACGTTTAGCTACTGTTTAACTTGTTTCCTTGCTGTTCTTTTGGAGTTTCTTCTGCTATGCTTGTTTATGATTGTTATGTGTTAAGTGTGTATTGATTGCAACTCTGGTTGATCGTATAGACTGCCCGGAGTGCAACGCTTCGTTCTGTGAGGATTGTGATCGTCAGGAGCAGGAAGAAGGCAAGTGATGGTTTGATCATACTCACACCTATAATTTTTCTATATGCATTATGTTAAGAATATCACCCTATTGCATGATAGGTAGTTTACTTTACTGTTGCTACAAAACCAGTTAGGATAGCCACATGTCTTGACTTGTATTTCTAGATCAACCTAGCACGTGTTGTTACTTTATTGCTATGCTTTGTAGACGTGGTTTGGGCTCTGAGAATTCATGGAGTGCGTGTGAGCTATTTAATAATTTGTGTAGCAACTTTATAATAAATAGAAATCACTTCTGGACGGGCGGGTTGCATCCTGGTGGCTGTGCCTAGTCTGAGGACAGTGCCGGGGTTAAATGCACCCAATGGTTGTTTTGGTGGTGAACCGGGTGCGCCATGGTGACTACCCTCTGAACGCAGTGGGCGCCGTCCAGGCTCAAAAATATCATACAGGCAATATTATTAGTAGCTTCCGTGTACAACCACTGGCTATATGGGCTCTGGCTTAGCATGAGTACGTTGTGGGGAACCTGGCCCTGGTAGCTAGTTGATGTAGATGTGTGTTAGGTGTACCGGCTACCAAAGGTTGTAGGAAACCTCTTCAGAAAGTCTTCGTCTCAATCTTCGGGTTGAGTCCAGTGGGGAACGTGTACAACCTCTGCAGAGCGTATAAACTGATCATGATTAGCCGTGTCCACGGTTACGGACGAACTTTGAGCAACTAGTCAGTACTGTTGATGAATGATCTTGACAGATGAACACTTAATAATAATTTGGTGGGAATGATTAGCATGGGTTGCTGTGTGTTTTAGGTAGATTTCAACTTAAAATTTTGACTAGTTTAGTTCAGGATAAAATTGGCTTTCTGCAAAACAAAACCATAAGCCTTTCCTTTGACTCACCTTGCATATAGTTGTAGGTCCTTTATATATACCTCTTCCGTGTCACTGGCTGTACAAATCAGATGTACTGAACCGTTGTCGGGCTGTAACCTTCGGTGTTGCAGGTTTTTCAGATGACCAGTAAGGTGCGTTTAGGGTTGCGGGTCTACACTCAGCATGTTCACTTGTGGATGTTGATGGGACTCCTCATTATTTGCTTTTGATTCCGCTATATTTATGTTGAATAAGCTAGCCTTGAGCTATGCAACTTGTTATTAGTTTTATTCTGGATCATACGTTTTAATAATGATGCACTTGTACTTTGATATACATCTATGATACTGTGTGTGCCAGCGAGTTCGATCCAGGGACTGGACTTGGTCACAGAGACTCCAATTCTATGTGAATTGGGTCGTTACATTAGGACCCCTTACTGGACGAAGTCGAGTCTAGAAACTATTTTGTAGTTACTAAGGAAAAATCGGAGAGTAGGAACTCTTTCTTTTTCTTCTTACCCCACCCTCTCACCCCTTTTTTACGTGAGAAGTGAAACGTTGTTTTCTCTCTGCAACTTATCCCCTTTCAAAACAAATCGAGGTTCTCGTTTACATGAGGCTCTGATTCCTCTATAATTTTTTGCTAGCGACGAGAAGGGTTGGCGTACGTTGAGAACACTGAGCCGCCACTTGGGGTTGACAACTCCACCTCGCTTACAGCGTACCTCAGGTGAAACTCCTATACAGGGATGGTTGGCATCCTCTAGAGGTGGTTCCTCCCCCTATAGGAGACCGCTTCGGCGGGCCACTCAGGGCAGATGTCTCAACGTTCAGGTCTTCAACCACTCGTATATATTGTTGTGTGATCGCTAGCAGATTATTATCTTGGATTCGGATGATCTCGGTTTGGGGATTCCAGTAGCACCTAGCTTTCGAATTTCCGGGTTAACCTTGGTGGATTTTCAGATTTCGACTTCCTCATACCTCATGAGGAAGTTTTGTTGTCAATATTGCTTTATCTTCTGGTTTCATCAATGTTTCAACCATGTTCTCATAAGTGTTCCTGTATACAGGATGCCAAGCGCGAACATGCCGCTGCCAGAGAACCCTCTCCTTGGGGAGGCTGTGACTGCAGTGGCTCAGGGCACAGCTGCGATCTTACAGATGCTGCAGAACCAGACCGCCCAAAGGAATGATCGACCACAGTACACCACTCTGCAGCAGTTCCTTGCTATCAACCCCCAGGTTCTCCGAGGCTCGAGACCCGCTGGAAGCGGATGATTGGATCGCAGAGATCAAGAAGCACTTCAATGCAAACACCGTCAGACCAGTCGACTACGTCACCTTTGCCTCCTTCCAGTTTCAGGGTGCAGCAGCCAGCTGGTATGATACCTATAAGGCCAACAAGGGCGATGCTATCATCACGTGGGCAGACTTCGTCGCAGACTTCAGAGCAGCACATATCCCGAGTGGCTTGATGGACAGGAATCAAGAGGAGTTCTTGGCTCTGAGATAGGGTGACAGGTCAGTTCAGGAGTACAACCTGGCCTTCGTCAGGCTCGCCAGGTACGCTCCGGAGGAGGTCAGCACAGAGGCCAAGAAGATTGCCAGATTCCGTGGGGGTCTCAGCACAGAGATCAAGTACGCACTCACCCAGTGCAGCCCCACGCTGTTCTCGCAGTTCTTGGATCAGGCTATCCTCCAGGAGTCAGCCAGAGTAGAGTGGGATGCAGACAGGAAGCGCCAGAGAGAGCACAGTTTCGCAGTGATGGTTCACAAGAAGGCAAAGACTTGGGTTACAGAGGCACCAGCGCAGAGGCAGCAGTTCCAGCAGAGGGGGGCAGTTGTCCGCACTTTTGCCCGCCCTCCCTTCCCAGTTCAGCAGGGGCCTCGCTCTACACCACCACACGCGAGGCCACCCAAGTCGCAGTCCCATTCCAGGCCAGGCGTGATCTGCTACAAGTGCAGAGAGCCGGGGCACACTTCTCCCAACTGCACCGATCCGCGCTTTGCCTGGCTCCCACCGCCTCCACCTCGCTCTACTCCGAGCACTGCGATGGTGAAGGCACAGCCACATGCAGTTCGAGTGAACAACGTGATGCTCATAGATGCTCAGCAGTCTTCAGAGATCGTTCTTGGTAGGTTGCTTATTAATTCTGTTCCTGCGACTGTGTTGTTCGATTCCGGAGCTTCCCACTCGTTTGTTTCTCAGAGATTCGCTCACGATCAGGTTCTCACCATGGAGGACTTGCCCAAGTTCCTGCCTATTGTTTCACCCGGTTCCAAGTTCACTTCTTCTATCCGTGCTCCATTTGTAAGGATCACTATTCAGGGTTGCCATTTCCCGGCCTCGCTCATCGTTTTGCCTAGTTCTGACATCGATGTCATTTTGGGCATGGATTGGCTTGTGCAGCACAAGGCCAATATTGATTATCCGACCAGGTCCGTCAAGCTAACACATGATTCAGGCGCAGAAGTCTTGTACACTTGTGGCTCAATGGCAGTAGCAGCACAGTTGTACGCCTTGAACGCAGGAGTCACACCTTTGCTAGAAGAAGTCAAAGTTTTCTGGGAGTTCCCAGACGTCTTTCCAGAGGACTTGCCAGGAATTCCCCCAGTTCGAGCTATTGAGTTCGTTATTGAGCTAGAGCCTGGTACCCATCCGATTTCTCGGCATCCGTACAAGATGTGTTCGGAGGAGTTGATTGAGCTAAAGAAGCAGTTGACAGAGTTGGAGGCAGGAGGTTTTATCCGCGCCAGCACTTCCCCTTGGGGCGCACCAGCTTTGTTTGTTAAGTAGAAGGATGGGACTATCCGCTTGGTCCAGGACTATCGCGGTATAAACAAGAAGACCATCAAGAACAAGTACCCTTTACCCCGCATCAATGATCTGTTCGAACAGTTGAATGGGGCTAAGGTGTTTTCCAAGCTTGACTTGAGGATGGGGTATCATCAAATCCGTGTTCGTGAAGAGGACATTCCCAAGACCGCGTTCAGCACACGTTATGGGTTGTATGAGTTCACAGTCATGACTTTCGGGTTCTCAAACGCCCCTCAAACATTCATGAGAGCTATGAACTATTTGTTCCAAGAATGGCTTGATGTGTTCGTGATCCTCTACCTCGATGACATTCTTGTCTATTCCAAGTCAGAGGCTGAACATGAGGAACATCTACGCCTGGTGCTACAGAAGCTGAGAGAGCACCGGTATTACGCCAAGTTCTCCAAGTGTGAGTTTTGGCTGGACAAGGTCAATTTTCTGGGCCATGTTATTTTCGCTGAAGGAATTGCGGTTGATCCAGAGCGAGTCCGCACTATTCAAGAGTGGGCTCCACCGAAGAATGTGAAGCAGCTAAGGAGTTTTCTCGGCCTCGCCAGTTATTGCAGGAGGTTCGTGCAAAATTTCTCCATAATAGCAAAGCCAATGACTGAATTGTTGTGCAAAGGCAAATGGTACTCTTGGTCACTAGCTTGCCAGTCAGCCTTCGAGGAGTTGAAAGAGAAGTTGACCACAGCTCCAATTCTCACACCGCCAGATGAGTCACAGCCTTTTCAGGTGTTTTGTGATGCCTCATTGCAAGGTCTAGGCGGAGTTTTGATGCAAGGCAGGAATATTGTGGCTTATACCTCAAGGCAGTTGAAGACGAGTGAGAGGAATTATCCCACACATGACTTGGAGCTTGCAACAGTTGTGCACGCGTTGATCACTTGGCGACACCTCCTCCTAGGGAGGAAGGTGGATGTGTTCACCGACCACAAGAGTCTGAAGTACTAGTTCACTCAGCCAAATCTGAACTTGAGGCAAAGAAGATGGCTTGAAACCATTACTGAGTACACAGTTGATATTCAGTACACGCCTGGGAAGGCGAATGTCATAGCTGATGCGCTGAGCCACAAGGGCGATTGCAATAATATCCAGGTGCAGAAGATCCACCCTGATTTGTGCGAGTCCTTTCGAAGGATCAATCTCGAGCTAGTTCCAGCAGGCTACCTTGCCAACCTTGTGGTAGAGCCCACTATCCATGAGAAGATCCGTGAAGCTCAGTCTGGCAGCTCAATGATACAAAAGATCAAACAGGGTATTGTCGCCTCAGTTCCAAAGTACGGTTGCTTTTTAGTGCATAATGACGGCACCGTGTTGTTCGAAGAGCGAGTTGTTGTTCCCAAGGAGGGAGATCTCAGAGAGGTCATCATGAAGGAAGCCCATGATTCCAAGCTGTCGATTCACCCTGGCAGTACAAAGATGTATCAAGATCTCAAGCAAAGCTTTTGGTGGACTTGTATGAAGCGGGACGTTGACCGTTACATGTCTCAATGTGATGTATGCAGAAGAGTGAAAGCACATCACCAGAAGCCTGCAGGGTTGCTTCAGCCACTTGAGATTCTGGAGTGGAAGTGGGATCACATCGAAATGGACTTTGTCACCGGGTTTCCGAGGTCACAGAAGGGAAATAATGCAATCTTTGTTGTCGTTGATAACTTGTCCAAAGTTGCCCATTTTCTGCCGGTCAAAGAAACTATCTCGGCAGGACAGTTTGCGGAGTTGTACACCGCGATAATTGTTTCACTGCATGGCATTCCCACGAAGATAAGTTCTGATCGTGGAAGCATTTTCACCTCAAACTTCTGGAAGGCCTTTCAAGAGGCATTGGGTACAAAGATTGTCTTCAGTACCGCATATCACCCTCAGACTAGTGGCTAGGTCGAGCGGGTGAACCAAATCCTCGAGGACATGCTTCGAGCATGTGTCATCTCCTTTGGCATGAAGTGGGAAGAGTGCTTTCCGTATGCTGAGTTATCTTACAACAATAGCTATCAGGCAAGTCTGCAGGCAGCACCGTTTGAGGTCTTGTATGGCCGCAAGTGCAGGACACCTTTGAACTGGTCCGAGACAGGTGAGAGGCAGCTGTTCGGTCCAGATGTCATCCAGGAGGCAGATGACAGAGTGAAGATTGTCCGAGAGCACCTAAAGGCAGCACAGTCTAGGCAGAAGGCCTATTATGACAAAAGGCACCGTGGTGTAGCTTTCAAAGTTGGTGAATGGGCATACCTCAAAGTGTCTCCATTGAGGGGTACTCACCGCTTTGGTATCAAAGGAAAGCTCGCTCCAAGATTTTTTAGACCTTTCCGCATCCTTGAGACTAGAGGACCTCTTGCCTTTCGACTCGAGCTTCCAGAGAGTCTGTCCATGGTGCATGACGTGTTCCATGTGTCTCAGCTAAAGCAGTGCTTCAAGCAGCCAGAGCAGGCCGTTGACTTGGGCGAGATCTAGCTGAGTGTGGACCTTTCCTACTCAGAGCGTCCAGTCCATATTCTTGAGACGTCCGAGCGCAAGACTCGCAACAAGCCCGTCAAGTTCATGAAGGTTCAGTGGGCGCATCATTCGGAGAAGGAAGCAACGTGGGAGCGTGAAGATCATCTCCATTCTGAGTACCCCGAGCTTTTTCATGCATAGATCTCGGGACGAGATCCAGTGTTGGTAGGGGAGAGCTATAACAGCCCATGAGCAATAAGTAGAAATCATCATGAGGCTGTACTTTGTCTGTTGACTTGGTAACTTGGCATGATGCTAAAGATTGTAATTTCATGTGATGATTTAATTTGCCAACAAGATTTGAGTTCATTTGATTTGCTTTTGAATTCAAACAAGATGCTTCAAGAAGGGTACTGTTGCATTTCTCAATGCTTCATCTCTTTTCCCCTAAGCTCCAACTTTTGCATAGCCAAATCTCTCCCCCTCCCAAGCCTTTTCAAAGCCTTGCATTAATTTATAGCTCCTTGGAAAACTGAGTTGTAGTTCAAAAGCAATTTGAATTTAAATCAACTCCCAAGATTTCCCTTGCACCAAAAATGCCCAAACCATTTTTGGAAATTGAGGAATAATGCAAGGATCATTTTGCATATTTTTTTGCATTTTTATCCTTTGTAATCTTTTCCAGAATACTCCCCAAGCCTTTTGATTTAATTTTTTAAGGAAAAGGGCACAGGCAAGGGGGGTTTTCCTTTCTTTTTCTGTCTCTGTTAAAAGCCTAGCCCACCTGGGCCTGGCCATTTCGGCCCAGCGAGAGGAGCCCCGCACCTTTTTTCCTGCACCCCCGGGCCCGCCTGCTAGGCTCTGCTTTTCTTCTCCTTCCTCCACCTTTTCCCCGGCGACAGAGAGAGCAGAGACAGCGAGCAGAGCGTGGAGCCCTCTCGCCAGCCTCACCTCCTCGCCCCCTTAAAGCCAGGCCTCCGCCTCGCCTCGCGGAACCCTAGCCGCTCCTTCCCCCTCCGATTTTTCTTCCGCCGCCGCCGCCATGGACATGGGGTCCCTCCCCTGTTCCTCCGCCGTGTGAATGATTTTGCTGCCGTGAGCCGACGCCTTCGACCGAGGGCTTGTAGGGAGGAACTCCGGCACCGTCTCCGTTGAACCGCACAAGCAGGGAGCCCAAGAAGCAGCGAACGTCCCCGTCCCCTTCTTCCTCGCCGTGAACCACTTCTTCCCCAACGTCGGCTTCTCCCACTCCAACCGTCCTCCTCTACGCTCGAGAACGTCACCGACCACCCCTACGTGACCGACGACTCCCCCTCTCCTTCCTTGCCCGAGAGCGCTAGTCTTTTCCCTTGCGTTGCCGTAGTCGCCACCGTGAGTTTGTAGTCCAGCAGGCGTCGCCTTTCGTGTCCGTCGCTGCCAGCTCTTCACAAAAACGGGCTCTTGGATGTTCCAGGAGCACATAGCTCCTTCCCTTCGAGTTGGCGGGGTATCGTGGCCACCGTAGGATTCTCCGGAGTTCCACACCGTGTCTGTGGCCTGAAGATCGACAGAAGTCCATGGTGTTGCCGCCGTGTCCTCCCCGGCGAGACAGAGACACCTTCTTTGGGACTCTAGGGCAGTGCTTGGCCTGAACGGGTACCTGGGTGTCCCCTCTTCGCACCCCACCTCGTCGCTGGGTCGATGGGTGCCCGCCGTCTAGGCGAGGGTCGCCGGAACCCGCGGCCGCGCGAGCACTGAAGCTGTCTTCAGTGTTCAGCTTCAGAGACCACAGGGTCTCTTTAAGTTGTTTCGCGGTCTCACTTTTTCAGCGCTGTAGCAGCAGCACAGTGGCTGCGCCGCTGAGTTTCTATCGAGGAGATCCTGGGTTCAATCCCCAGCCGGCGCAAGTAGCCCCTTTTACTTTTTTTTTCAGTGCAACAGAGATTCGGGCTTGGCCCAGTTATCGTCATGGGCTTGTGGGCAGCTCCGCAAGGCCTTATGCCAAGATTGTGTCCGAGGCCAGCCCAAGTGGCTGCGCCCTCTGTTTTTTTCCTTTTATCTTTTTCCTTTTCCGTTTTAATTCAATTTGAGTTTGAATTCAAATTCAAATTGAATTTAAACCTTGGAGCTATTATACCTCAAATATGGCATCCCATATATGAATTTGGGGTAGTTCTTCTCAAAGATCAGAATGGTGTTGAAGGTTTTGTCATTTGGAGTAATTTCAAAATGCAAGTGGTGTACTTTTGCACCCAGGCCCCTGAATTCCTTGTATTTGCAACTGTGGTTCACAAATTTAAAGGCTGTCGCATCATATATGGTTGTGGGGTAGAAAATTCCAAGGATTCAAATGGTGGTGTCCATATGGTGTTCTGTGCAACTCAAATGGACATGGCGTGATCACTTAACCATTGTACAACCTTGCCTTTCCTTTTCTGCAATCTTTCCAACTTAAGTGCATGTTGGTTCTGTTCTGTTGTTCAAATCTTTTCCATTTCCAAGTCATCTTGAATTCTTGCATCCTTGAATCAGCCCCTAACATATTTTCATATGCAAGTGACTAGTAACCTTTTCTCCTATTGGAACCTTCCTTGGTGTCAACTTTCTTCGACACCTCTCCGTCTCCGGAATCGTTAATTATTTTCACGATGTTTACTATAGTTAAATTGTTATTATTGTTTCATGCCATGCCATGTTACCGTGCTACTTACACCAAAGTTAAGGCTCTGACCAAAGCCATAAAAATAACAAGTAAATGCATATGAAGTTGTTGACGTGTCCTCAACACCTCCATTTAAATTTGACTAGATAGGGTCACACCATGTCTATTAGACTTGATCATCTCGTCCATGCTTGAGCATTGTTGATCCCGATGTTTACTTGTGTGCTTTTCTTGCCGGTACCTTATGTTAGCACCTGAGACTGCCGAGGAGACTTACGTGGAGATTTCCGACACTACCGTGCTACGTCTCCTCCGTTGACCGATTACCCAGGCAAGTGGAAGATTTAATACCATTACTTGATACCTTTATGTCTACCTGCCTAGCTGTAGTCTAGAACGACTATTTGATCCTATCCACCTTGCTTATGCCATATTCAAAACCAAACAGCCATGACCCCCACATCCCAGCAAACCTTGTGTTGCTAAGTTACCGCTGCTCAGCCACTGCTTAGTATGAGTAGGAAAACTTGCTACTTACCCTATGCTATGGTTGGGATATCATGTTATTAAATAAGTTGGTTGATATTTATTATTATGATGTTAAATTATATTTGACGAATGATGGGAGGCTGAGCTGTTCCCTCCTGGTGCTTTGTTCCATTTGAGTCACCTAGGATCCGAGTTCCGGGTATTGGTTCTTTGTTTGAGCGTGCCTAATCGTGTGTGGGGTTCTATGGGCCCCCCTTGTCTTACCTACCTAGCTTCTAATAGTTCTAGTGGTGGCCCGAGCTGATTTACATTTTGCAAACGTGTGTGTGCTTGGTTGGTACCCCAGCAGTTTTCGAAACAACCCGGACCAGCGGAGACATGGTTTCTCTTGTTGGTCCACCCGAGGGAGATAGGGGGTTGTCCACATCTGTTTGGGAAACTAACCCGACCTCATCCAGACGGTAGAGGCTGATTCGAGAGCGCGGCCGGCTTTTGAGTGGGGTGTCGACTCACCAGGGGCCACCCGGAATTGTGCGTTGTTAGTTAGAGGGAATCTGACGTTCCAGAGTTTCATGCGCTTACCCAGCCAAGTGGAAACCGGGCGTACATGCGAAGCCTATGATGGGCAGTTGGTACACCCCTGCAGGGTTAAATCTTTTCTAAAAGCCGTGTCCACGGTTATGGACGACTCAGAGCCTACTTCTTGTTCATAGAATAACATCAAATTGGATCATAATTAAAAAACTTGCCTACCGTGTGAGTGCCTTGGTTGCTTTTCTTCGTCCACGGGGACCGAGAGAAGATCCAGGTTGTGTTATGTTTGACGTAAGTAGGTGGATAGCAGACTTATGACGCGATGTCACGTGCGTTCTTGGATCTTACCTCTACTCTCATAGAACGATAGCCACCATATATGCTAGTGCGGCTGCAAACTTTACCTTTACCTTGTATTACCGTAGGAAGTTAGTTATCCTGTAATGATAATCTCACCCCTGTTTTCCTTTGTGCTTTTACTGGTTTGCCTGATTGGCCGCTGCAGTTGACTACTACCTCGACCCGAGCACCGGACGTTACTTCTGTGAGGTGCCCCCGGAGGACGACGATGAGGAAGACTTCGTTCGGTAGATCCTATAGTTGGGTTCCGACGATCCGCGGGTGGACTATTTATGTGCAGCCCTCTCTAGGGCCATTTGGATTTTGACCGTACTCGGTCGCGATTGTCTTCCGCTTGTTGCATGATGTACTGTTGGGTCTATGGACCTCTGAGATGATGTAATAATTTCAGTGGCGATGTACGCCCTGGACTATATATATTATGTCTTAGTAAAGTTCATTGTTCTTATACCTGTTGTCGAGAAGCCGGCAGCGACACGAGTGCGAGTGTCGTGGGTCGGTGGCCTTTTATGCGCTACTAACTCGAGCGGGACGCGAAAGCAACTAACTCGAGTTAGCACCACATCGGGGGCCTTACAATGAGCCTGTTGATGACGAGTACGATGGGCCTCCTGCATCTCGTGTGGTCCGTGTTCCACCCTCACGGAGGAATCTGAGACGTGGTGCCACCACCTCCGACACTAGTGCATCTCAAAGCGGGCAGAAGAAGTTGGCGGCTGCCCGGAAGAAAAAGGCTCCGGCTATCCCACACAACACCATGGAATATGTCGGTTACAACAAGACAATACTCAACAAAGAGATGTTCGTGGAGGGTCGCATGGCTGATCCTTACATCGCTCCTTGCACCCGTGGTGTGGATCCTTGCTTCTAGAACCGTATTCAAGAGGGTATTTACAACACCATCATCACCACCAAGGTCAAGAGAGTTTTCATTCATCAAAAGGTGGATCTTTATCACATTAGCAAGTTTCCACGGAACTTTGAAGGTGTGATGGAGAAACTGGAAGAGTTCACTTTCATGCCTCTTATTCGCTTCCACACCAACTACTATGAAGAGCTCATCATGTAATTATTTTCTACCGTGCACTTTGGCACCAATGAGGAGAGGACTATGACCTTCATGGTCGGGCTTCCGTATTCATGCCAAGGGTGAGTACATGGGTCGCAATAAGATGAAGCGCCTATGGAAACCAGGCGGCACCACTGGTCACGTCACTAGCATGAAGCCCTTCTATTATAACATGCACCAGATCTACAGGCATACTATTTCTCCCAAGGCGAGTGAGTATTTTTGTGGGAAGAACACGCTAGATGTCCTCATATTGAACTTAAGCGGGGACTTTGCTACGAGTGAATACGAGGAGGGAGAGTCAATGAGTGGATAGTCGACGATGATGAGTCGACACAAGAGAGACACAAGGATTTACCCAGGTTCGGCCCCTCAATGAGGTAAATACCTACTTCCTGCCTTTCTTGTATTATATGTGGGAGATCTCGATTACAAGGGAACTAGAAGTCGCCAGTGTCTCAAGAACTAATCTATGTATATTCCCCCCTAGGACGCCCCGGGATCTCGGCTTATATACACGCTGGGTCCTAGGGTTTTTACAACGAGTCCAACTATTACACGAGATGGAGTCCTATTCTACCTTCGCAATGGTAATCTTGTCCTCCAAGGTGACTTCTGCTCCTTCCTTGTGCGCCGGTCCTCGCTGTGTAAGTCGGTTGATATGTAGACCGTATCTTCCTTAGGGCCTTGTTTTTAACGAGCCGACCCATAGGCCGACTTCCTTCTTCTTGAGTGTGAAGTCTCTTCAACGATCATCAGACCCAATAGTCTACAGAGTCGGCGCCCTTCACGCCCTTTGCTTCGGTCAACGTGGAAGACGTATCGTTTAAATAGATCACACCAAGGTGTGAACACAATCCATGATCTCGCAGTTATCAAGGCATCGCCGTTAAGTCCCATTATATGGGGAACCGATGAGTCCCGTGCCTTAAAGGACGACGTGGGAATCTTTACCACCGACATTGATGAATTTACTACTTTACACCTAGCTTGGGCTATTTAAACATGGATGCAGGCATGATTCACCCACACACTTCCTTTATTCTTCGCCTCTCTTTCATTCTTCCCTACCCCTACCGACATGGCTCCCAAGCTTCGCCTCCGCGAACCTGAAGAGAAGAACCCTATCACAAGTCAGGGGCCAGGGGTCGAGGCCGTCGCGGTCGAGGTCGAGGAGGCCACGTTGGGCGTGGCCATGGTGGTCGGGGAGGCGCAGCAACCGTCGTCCGTAATCCGGCCGCCCATGAAGGAATCTTCAGCCATGATTTCGTGGTAAATATTCGCTCCCGCATCCTGATGTCTACGCACGCTTCTATTCTTGTATACTATGTTAGGCCTCCAAGACCAGAGGTTTGTAGGACAGCAGCAATTTCCGTCAAGTGGATGACCTAAGGTTTATCGAACTCAGGGAAGTAGAGGTTGAAGACGGTCTTTCTCAAGTAACCCTGCAATTAAGATACAAGAAGTCTCTTGTGTCCCCAACACACCTAATACAATGGTAAATTGTATAGGTGCACTAGTTCGGCGAAGAGATGGTAAAATATGGGTGATGGGTATGGCAAAGCAAGGTAATATAAATCAGTAATTAAAATTACCGCAAGGTAGCAAGTAGTAAACGTGAGCACAAACGGTATTGCAATGGTGGAAACAAGGCCTAGGCTTCATACTTTCACTAGTGGCAACTCCCAACAACATTAACATAGTCTAATCACATGATATTTCCACGAAAACATGCATTGGAGACGTACTCGGAGGTCATTCCTTTGTGGTCAAGAGAGGACGAGAATTGTGTAGGGCTACAAAAGCACACGCTAGAGTTTGTAGTTCTCATCTACGAATTTTCCAATGTCACTGCGGCCATCCAAAGAGAGTACCACAATCACCACAACATATCTCAAGGATAGTCAAAGGCAAGCACGAAGAGACTCTCAATCTTCAATCCACACACAAAAGAGGAAATCACTCATGAAAATATTCTTCTAATCTATGTCGAATAGACCGGTGTCACCTTGACCTTGGAGATTATACTAGATATAAACAAGTGAGTACATCAAATCCAATACATAGAAGAAGGGGAAACATCATGGGATCATCCTAGATTAACATAGCATATGATCACAATGAAGATCACATCATCGGAGAGAGAATTAACCACATAGCTACTATAGAAGACCTCAGCCCCGAGGAGGAACTATTCCCGCATCATGGAGGGACGAAGCAATGTCGATGGAGATGAATCCGGGGGCACTTCCCTGTACCGGCAGGGTGCCGGCACAGGAATTCTGGTCCCCTGAAGCTTGTTGGCGATGGCGGCAGAAATCGGAATTGCTTCTGGAGAAAAGGGTTCTGGAATGAGGGTTTTCTCCGCGGGGGTAAAAATAGGGCCAAAGGGGGCACCAGGGGTGGTCCCAATCGCCCAAGCGGCCTCGTGGCGCGGCCTCCCCCTAGGCCGCACGGGCAGGCCACCTTGGAGACAGGTGCCCCCCTCCGGCTCTCCTTCAGACGTTTGGAACCTTCCGTCACGCTGGTTTTTTATATATTTTTTGTGGAATTTTTGGAGATATTTTAATTGGAGTAAAATCACTGCAACTAAAAGACATCAGCAGACAGAAACTGGCACTGGGTGCACTGAGTTAGTAGGTTAGTCCAAATATGTGTAAAATGATATAAAAGTGTAGCAAAACATGTAGCAATGTCACATAAAGTTGCATGGAACAAGCAGGAATTATAGATACGTTTGGGACGTATCACATCCGCAATCATATCGAGCTCCCTCTTTCATTTTGCATTGCCATTGCGGACCTCACTCCCCCAGGCTTGTTTCTACGTGCCGACGGATGCCCATATGGTCCCATCTAGGTGGAGTCAAGTTTTGAAGAGGAAGGCTCAATGCTCCTAGGGAAAGGGTGGAAAACTTTCGCCCGTTGGTATGACCTGCACAAGGGAGATTGTCTCCGCTACAGGTTGGATGGGAAGTACTCCCTGTTGGTGAAGGCCTTCAATGCCCATGGCGACCGCCTGGATTGCTGCGCGGACAGGTCTAGTGAATCCAGCTCAGAGGATGAAGACGACTCTCACAGCTCCGCCGCTGCGAGTAACCAAGGCGGCAGGATCATCACTAGCTATGGCTTCACCGATTCGTCGCCCTAATGAAGGTGTCCATGGCGGTGGAGGTGATGATTGCTACTCCAGCTATGAGCGAGATGTCAGAGACGTCTAGCCTATCCCAAAGCGTGCTCACAAGTATACTTAGGATTTACTTTCCTTTGTCTGTGATGATGCATCCTAGGGATATCGGGCTAATCGACTTATGTAAAAAGTCAAAGCCTTTACCTGATGAAATGAATCCGATCAACTCTTCCTTTAATCGAGTTTTTTGAATGCCTTTGTCCTTTGTTATATTTTACCAAGCAATGGAGTCAACTTTAGCCTGATTGAATGTATCATTCGTGTAGGAGCCGGATCCATGGACTGTGGCAGATGCCCCTTTTATAGCAGTGGGCTATGATTATGATGAATTCGAGTTTGACAAAAACACTAGTCATGCCGAAGAACTGGAAGAATCCTTTGAAGAAGGGGTATTATTTTGTGTCTTTCTTCGTTTTTTCTGAATCCTTTCAAGTCTGTTTAAATGTGTCTTGTTCTTCCAGTGGGAAGAGCCGGTGAAAATACGAACGATTGAGTCTTCCGACTCCGAGGACCTTGTTCTGGAATCAGGGTTTCCTCCGCGGGGGTAAAAATAGGGCCAAAGGGGGGCACCAAGGGTGGTCCCAGTCGCCCAAGCGGCCTCTTGGCGCGGCCTCCCCTAGGCCGCATGGGAGACATGTGCCCCCCCTCCGGCTCTCCTTTAGACGTCTGGAAGCTTCCATCATGCTGATTTTTTTATATATTTTATGTGGAATTTTTCGAGCTCTTTTAATTGGGGTAAAATCACTGCAACTAAAAGACATCAGCAGACAGAAACTGGCACTGGGTGCACTAAGTTAGTAGGTTAGTCCAAATATGTGTAAAATGATATAAAAGTGTAGCAAAACATGTACCAATGTCACATAAAAGTGCATGGAATAAGAAGAAATTATAGATACGTTTGGGACGTATCAACATCTCCAAGATTAATTCCTGCCCGTCCTCGAGTAGGTAAATGATAACACAGATAATTTCTATGGTGACATGCTAACTCACATATAAGAACTTCAAAGTAAAGCAAGTAAGATGTGCAATTCAAGTCAAGATAATAACAAGCAAGAGTCTATATCTAGTATTGAAACTCGCAAAGTATGAACATAAAGGTGCAAGAGCTCTCGCTGTCCGTGACTCGAATGTCTCCAAATGGTGTTAGAGATGGGATTAGAGAATAAAAAAAATAGTTTTAATTGAGAACTCAATCTACTAAAATTTCACACTTGGTCTCCTTCGGAATCTTATTTTGACTCGTCCCCACACCACTAGTCAGGTACAAGTCAAACTGACCCTCTCCCTTTCGACTTTGAGCACTCATGCAATGGATGAGCGCGAGCAAGATATGTTGTCACTTAGGATGCCAAAGAGAAAAATGATGGGGTACGGAGACAAAAAGGTGTGAAAGGCTCACATCAATGAGGACAATCATAGGCGAGAGAAAGACAAATGATAGATATGATGTGAGGAGTAGGGATTGCCATGCAACAGATGCACATATGAGCTAAGTTAAGCTCTCCAATGGAACAAGTGGGGGTGCATCCAACTTTCTTGCTCATGAAGACCTAGAGATCATTTGAGGAGGCTCATCCTTGGAATATGCAAGCCAAGTTCTATAGTGTAAGGGTCCCCACATAGTTATGCATGAATGATAATCTCTATGGAGTAGAAATATAACAATGCAGTACGAGTGTGGATCTTTCAAAAGGAATAATAGTGTTGCCCCCTTCTCTCTTTGTATTTATTTTTCTCATTTTTCTATTTTTTTATATTTTTGTGGCCTCTTTGTCTCTTTCTATTTATCTCTCATTTGTCCTCTTTGGGATCTTTTCCTCACTTTAATGGCAAAACTCTATATTTTACAAGAATATAAAGAATATCTTCACACTTTACAAGAAGTAATCAGCATAAATAAAACTGAAACACTATCATGATGTATGCAAATGTATGCCTCAGCCAGTGTAACAGGATATGCAATGATACTAGCGCGTCATGTAGCAATAATAAGGGCAAAGCCCAACTAGCATGGGGCTCCTCGATCAAGCAAAAGCATGTATGACATGAAGATCAAGTCATGAGATGGTGGATGTTGCATGGCAATGTATCTCGAAAAGGCTATGCAAATGCCTTGATAGGTAGGTATGGTGGCTGTTTTGAGGAAGATATAAGGAAGTTTATGATGACAGAGCGTATCATGCCAAGGGTTTGGATGCATCGGCGAAGTATGCACCAACTCTCAAGATGAGAAAGGGCAATGCACGGTACCGAAGAGGCTAGCAAAATATGGAAGGGTGGAAGTGCCAACAATCGAATACTTGCATTTGTCCTAAGAACTCATGCACTTATTATCGGTAACTCTCTATCTAATTTGGAGGTTCCCAAAGATACGAGTACCCCGAGGAGGAGTGTATGGGGGTTTGGTTATCCTTGCGCATCCTCGACCCATGGTACGTGAGGGTACTCTATATATTCCAACCCCTCCAGAGGTTAGCGATCCATCTAGTAGCTAGAGTTCTCAACTAATTTTTTGTAGTTTTTGAAAATAAGCACGGATTGCCCAAAATACGACACCTATCACTAATAGGCTCAAGCTCTTGGCACCTTGATGTCCAAACAATACTCTAATAAATACCTTGAAGTTATTGCATGTTACTACTACACTTGTAATAACAACCTTAATTACCTACTCATGCAAGACACACAACTCAGTGTAACAAGCCAACTCTCTAAACAAGATATACATGAAGACTCAAGAGAGTTAATAGAACAACCTAAACAAAATCTCTTAAAAAGATAAGCATGAAAACTAAGAGCTAAGCATGACATCAGCTATGAAAAGATAAAGAACACACACAAAAAGAAAGATAAGCATGCAAGCCAACGTTGTGTTCTATGGTAGAGTGGAGCGTTTTTCTCTCCCAAAAAATGAAGGCTAGGATCCAACTTGTTATGAACAACAAGAAAAACTAAATAAACTAAAAATTAAATGGAAGACGCTCCAAGTATAGCTCATAACATATGAAGTGATAAAAATATAGCATGGAGAAGGACGAAGTAATGATTGTTGATGGAGAAGGGGATGCACGGGGGCATCCCCAAGCTTAGATGCTTGAGTCTCCTTGGATATTTCTTGGAGGTGCATGGGGGCATCCCCAAGCTTGAGCGCTTGACACTCCCGAATCTTCTTTGAAAACTCCCTTCATACGAAACTCATCATAAGCTGATTAGAGTGGTTAGTACCCATGATAAAATAATTTTTATCCACTAGAAATAAAGTTATTCTTGAAGATCTACTGTGCTCAAGATTGCCATTTTTTTTGCAAAGAAGAACCAAGTTTAAGGTTCGCAAAACGATGAAAGCGCAAAACATGGCAGAATGTGTGAAAAACAGACCAACAGGTAGTAAATTATTTTTTTGGGGTACTTCTGCAACTCAAATAAAAAAACTCAGAACAGACGCACGAAATCTAATTGTATAGAGCATACTGTCAAAAAACTTCAGATAAAAAATAAGATCTGGTGATTTTTGGCTAATTTTTCCGTCAAGGGGACAAAATTTGTTTCTGGACAGCATGTCACAACTTTTGAACTTTGTAGCAATCGGAGGCTAAAACTTGGCACAAAGCTTGAAAAGTAAAGATACAATGATGTTGCTACAGTAGTAACAAACATGAAGACCACTAAGAACTGAAAGTAATAAACTTAAAGTAAAGATAACAAGGGTTGTCTCCCTAGAGCTCTTTCTTTATAGCCATAAATATAGGCTTAAGATTTTAATGATGCTCTCGTACGAATAAGAGTTGAAAAACAAAAGAGAGCATCAAGAAGCAAATACCAAACACATTTAAGTCTAACATGCTTCCTATGCAAAGGGATCTTGCAGAGAAATAACTCATTGAAGCATAAAGATATTAGCATATGATGGAAAAACAAGTGCAACTTCAAAACCTTCAACAAAAAGAGAGGGAACTTGATATTATTGAAATATCTATAAGCATTTGTTCCCCTCTCATAATAATTTTAAGTGGGATCATGTATAAACTCAAAAATATAAGTATCACATAAAAAATTCTTATCATGATCCACAAGCATAGAAAATTTATTACTCTCCACATAAGCAAAATCCTTCTCATTAGTAATAGTGGGAGCAAACTCAACAAAGTAGCTATCACATGAATCATTCTTATCATGATCCACTTGCAAAATTTTATTCTTTATAGCATAAGTGTCATCACAATAATCATCATAGATAGGAGGCAAAGTATCATCAAAATAAATTTCGTCATCAAAACTTGGGGGGCTAAAAAGATCATCTTCATAAAACATATCATCCCCAAGCTTATGGCTTTGCATATCATTAGCATCAAAGGTCTTCAAAGAAGACATACTAGTAACATTGAAATCATGAAGAGTATGTAAATAAAGTTCCATAGGTTTTTTGATTTTCTCTTCAAACACTTCATGTCCCAACTCAAGGTAGAGCTCATAAAGCTCTCTCATTTTTTTGTTGTTTTCCATAAGCCTAACTAGTGAAAATAAAAACAAGAAACGAAAAGATTTAATTGCAAGATCTAAAGATATACCTTCAAACCTTACCTCCCCGGCAACGACGCCAGAAATAGCTTGATATCTATGCACGCTTCTATTGTTGTAGACTATGTAGGACAACAACAATTTCCCTCAAGTGGATGACCTATGGTTTATCGAACTCATGGAAGTGGAGGTTGAAGACGGTCTTTATCAAGTAACCCTGCAATTAAGATACAAGAAGTCTCTTGTGTCTCCAACACACCTAATACAATGGTAAATTGTATAGGTGCACTAGTTCGGCGAAGAGATGGTAAAATATGGGTGATGGGTATGACAAAGCAAGGTAATATAAATCAGTAATTAAAATTACCGCAAGGTAGCAAGTAGTAAACGTGAGCACAAACGGTATTGCAATGGTGGAAACAAGGCCTAGGCTTCATACTTTCACTAGTGGCAACTCCCAACAACATTAACATAGTCTAATCACATGATATTTTGGAGACGTACTCGGAAGTCATTCCTTTGTGGTCAAGAGAGGACGAGAATTGTGTAGGGCTACAAAAGCACACCTTAGAGTTTGTAGTTCTCATCTACGGATTTTCCAATGTCACCGCGACCATCCAAAGAGAGTACCACAATCACCACAACATATCTCAAGGATAGTCAAAGACAAGCACCAAGAGACTCTCAATCTTCAATCCACACACAAAAGAGGAAATCACTCATGAAAATATTCTTCTAATCTATGTCCAATAGACCGCTGTTACCTTGGTCTAGGAGATTATACTAGATATAGACAAGTGAGTACATCAAATCCAATACATAGAAGAAGGGGAAACATCATGGGATCATCCTAGATTAACATAGCCTATGATCACAATGAAGATCACATCATGGGAGAGAAAATTAACCACATAGCTACTATAGAAGGCATCGACCCCGACGAGGAACTACTCCCGCATCATGGAGGTAGGAAGCAACGTCGATGGATATGAATGCGGGGGCACTTCCCCGTCCCGCCAGGGTGCCGACACAGGAATTCTGGTCCCCCAAAGCTTGTTGGCGATGGCGACGGAGATCGGAATTTCGTCTGGGGAAAAGGGTTCTGGAATCATGGTTTCCTCCGCGAGGGTAAAAATAGGGCCAAAGGGGGCACCAGGGGTGTTCCTAGTGGCTCAGCTGGCCTCGTGGTGCGGCCTCCCCCTAGGCCGCCCGGGCAAGCCGTCTGGGAGACAGGTGGCCCCCCTCCGGCTCTCCTTCAGACGTCCGGAAGTTTCCGTCACACTAATTTTTTATATATTTATTCTGGAATTTTTGGAGCTCTTTTAATTGGGGTAAAATCACTGCAACTAAAAGACATCACCAGACAGAAACTGGCACTGCCTGCACTGAGTTATTAGGTTAGTCCAAATATGTGTACAGTGATATAAAAGTGTAGAAAAACATGTAGCAATGTCACATAAAAGTGCATGGAACAAGAAGAAATTATAGATACGTTTGGGACGTATCACATCCGCAATCATATCGAGCCCCCTCTCTCCTTTGGCGTTGCCATGGCGGACCTCGCGCCCCCAGGATTGTTTCTTCGGGCCGACGAATGCCCATATAGTCCCATCTGGGCGGAGGTAAGTTTTGAAGAGGGAGGCTCAATGCTCCTAGGGAAAGGGTGGAAAATTTTCGCCCGTTGGTATGACCTGCGCAAGGGAGATTGTCTCTGCTGCAGGTTTGATGGGAAGGACTCCCTCTTGGTGAAGGCCTTCAATGCCCATGGCGACCGCCTGGAGTGCTGCGCGGACAACTCTAGTGAAGCCAGCTCAAAGGATGAAGACGACTCTCGCAGCTACCCCGCCGCAAGTAACCAAGGAGACACGATCATCACTAGCTATGGCTCCACCGATTCGTCGCTTGATGAAGGTGTCCATGACGGTGGAGGTAATGATAGCTACTCCAACTATGAGCGAGATGTCAAAGACGTCAAGCCGATCCCAAGGCGTGCTCACAAGTACACTTAGGAGTTACTTTCCTTTGTTTGTGATGATGCCTCCTAGGGATATCGGGCTAATCGACTTATGTAATAAGGCAAAGCCTTTACCTGATGAAATGAATCAAATCGACTCTTCCTTTAATCGAGTTTTTGAATGTCTTTGTCCTTCATTATTTTTTACCAAGCAATGGAGTCGACTTTAACCTGATTGAATGTATCATTCGTGTAGGATCCAGATCCATGGACTTTGGCAGATGCCCCTTTTATAGCAGTGGGCTATGATTATGATGAATTCGAGTTTGAAAAAAACGCTAGTCATGACGAAGAACTGGAAGAATCCTTTGAAGAAGGTGTATTATTTTCTGTCTTTCATCATTTTTTCCTAATCCTTTATAGTATGTTTAATCGTCTCTTGTTGTTCAAGTGGGAAGAGCCGGTGAAAATACGAAGGATTGAGTCTTCCGACTCTGAGGATCTGTATCGCTCAGACGATATAACTTCGCCCGGTCGACTTTCTCTTCTCGTTCATATGACTCGGCCCGAGCCGGCACCTATCTTGATTTGTCAGATGTCGACTCTTTAGACTATCAAATATAAAATAGGTAAATTATATATTTTCCTCATATTCCCTAACTAAGGGGTGACTTGTGATATTTATCTATTTTTCTAGCTACAGACTGGCCGTCAGGATCTTCCGGGTCCTTTGGTGCCTATAGCTTGTACTTTTGAAGAAGGCAAGCGGGAGTCTAGTCAGATAATATCGATTCCTTTGGAGGAGGAGTCGGCTTTCCCTGAGCTGTATAACGATCTTGTGAGCCAGATGGATTGTCAACGAGACGTCCTTGGCCTAATGAAGAGGAAATGGGAGGTAATTCTTGTACCGTAGTATAGTTACTGTAGCCCCCATGAGTCGGGATAATGATATAAGTCATTGGGCCGAGTCATAAAAGGATAGTCTTCTGCACTTATGTTTACAAGATATGTCCAATAATTCTGGAGGCGTCGTTGCGACTTTGAAGAAATGGGTTATCCATCAAGCCTATCAGCTTAAAGAAGTTGAGAGGCGGATATCTTTGCTGATGGACCGTCATAAAAAGATGGCGGGTCTGCTAAAAATTTCCCAAGTGGGCTCTTTGAAAAAGGACGAACGTATTAATTAGTTGGAAGCCAGATTAAAGAATAGGGATGATAGAGAGGTTACCCTAGGTCAGAGTATTAATTACTAGGATGGTCAAAGACATTATTCCTAAGCAATTGTTCACTCTATCCATCTGTTTGAGTAATGGCCCTTTCTTCTAGTCATTTGATATGTTTTATTGAGTTTTCCTTTAGGTTCAGAAGATCCTCTAAGGGTTGAGTCGCCAGCAAATAAGTTAAGGGCGATCATGAATGTTGTCTGTGATATTCACACCGACGGGTGTCGGGCAATTACATTTGCTTCAAATTTTCCTGAGGTCCCCCAAGATATTTCCAAGATGTTGGAGGAGCTTTCAAAGATGCCATCTTGGATCCAATAGTCCAAATTATTGGCTTGTCGTCAGGGAGCCATGCGGGATCTCGCTTTATGTAAAGTATATTATCCTTCCTTCGAGCCGGCTCAACTAGTGGAAGGATTTCCAGCAAGGAGAGCCGATGGTCGTTTATTCGAGAAGGAAGATTACCAAAAAGTTGTAAGGACGACTCGCATGGAGGCGTAAATCATAGCAGATGATATCAACATAGAAAGATTCGATCCCGACTATGATGAACAGGGTCGAAAACGTCCTATGCCGACTCCCCAGCCTGTGGATTTGAAGGCAGGTGGCTTCCGTATGCCAATGGTGAATCTGTCGACTCCCTCTATGACGATAGCCCCAAAGCCCGGGGATGAAAAACCCAGTCATGCGAAGGAGTCGGTTCCAGGAACCAGCAGGGGACCTTGAAATGATAGTTTTGTGCATAGCTTATATTCTTTGTGTGTAAGGAAAAAGAAAAAAATGTATAAAAGTGACTTGTTTATGCAAGTGTTTATGTGTGAAAGAATTTTAGTACTGGAAAGTAAATAGCTCATATAGAAGTCGGTTGTGCGTATGACTGGGCAGTAGCCTTTAATCGAGTAAGTTCAGGGTCGGCCGGCTCCACGATCGGATGCCTCCGATTGACTTATGAAAAGGAATTACTGGTCACAGATTGCGCGTAGGTCGAACTTCTCTATAAGCCGGCGTCACATGACTTATTCTGGTGTTATGCTGACTTAGATTCAGGGTCAATGTGGCGTCACATAAAGCCATTGTCGAGTGAATCAAAAGCCGATACCACCATGTCATATAGGTGCGATTATGCATCAAGATTACATGCAGTATTAAGTCATGATAGACTAAGTCGAGAAAGAAAAAAGTACTTCTGAGAAAAATAAAAGGACAACAAATCGACTTTTTTATAGAAGGAAGAAATAAGCAGAGTCGTCTCTTCGCGGAGTCGGCTTCATGTTTATTATACAAGAAGACAGGGAGAGATAAGGAGAGATAGGGAGAGAATGTGTGACGGCTTTACCATTGGTACTATGTGTAGTAGGGACGGGGCTGAGCAATGTTCCATGGTCGAGGCATTTCTTCCCCCGATGTTTGTGATTTGGACGGCTCTCGTACATCCAACAAATAGTATGACCCATTGTGTAGGTTTTTTCTTACCATGAACGGTCCTTCCCATGGTGAAGATAATTTGTGTATGCCGCCCTTTTTCTGTATGATGCATAGTAATAAGTCAACTTCTTGGAAAGTTTTCCTTCTCATTCTTCGGTTGTGGTATCGCAACAAGTCCTGTTGATAAATTGCGGACTTGGCCGTGGCAAGATCGCGCTCTCCGTCGAGGAGATGGAGGGAGTCTTGTCTTTCTTTATCGTTGTCGGCTTCGACGTATGCCATAACTCGGGGTGAGTTGTGTCTTGTGTCGCTTCTTAGAATCGCTTCGGCTCCATAGAAGATAAAGAAATGTGTATACCCGGTCGGTCGGTTTGGAGATGTTCGGATACTCCATAACACAGAGGGAAGTTCGTCTTCCCAGCAACCCGGGGACTGATCTAATGGGACAATGAGTCAAGGTTTGATTCCTCGGAGGAGTTCCTAATTTGCGCGTTCGGCTTGTCCATTTGATTGTGGGTGTGCTACAAAGCCCAGGTCCAGACGAATGTGTTCTTGTTGGCAGAAGCGTTCCATGACTCCTTCTGACAAGTTGCTTCCGTTGTCAGTGATTATGTTGTGTGGGTATCCGAACCGGAAGATGCTTTTTTTAGGAACTTGAGTGCTGTCTTTGCATCGCATTTGCTGTCTGGTTCTGCCTTCACCCATTTGGTGAACTTGTCAACTTCTACCAAGAGGTGAGTTTTTCTGTTTTTGGAAGGATTAAAGGGGCCTACCATATCTAACCCCCACACTGCAAAAGGCCAAGTTATCGGGATCATTCTGAGTTCTCGAGCCGGTATCTGGTCCTGTCTAGTGTAGCGTTGACAACCATCACATTTCTTCACTATCTCTTCTGCATCCGCGTGAGCCGTCGGCCAGCAGAAATGGTGTCTATAGGCTTTGTCCACCAAGGAACGAGAGCCAGCTTGGTTACCGCAGTTGCCCGAGCGTATCTTGTTCAGGATTTCGCGTCCTTCTATTGGTGAGACGCATCGTTGGAAGATGCCGGTAGGACTGAGTCGGTGCAGCTCGTCCTTGTGGATCTCAAAAGATTTGCTGCGCCTAACGATCTGTCGAGCCAAGAACTCATCTTCTGGTAATATCCCTCGTGTTTTGTAGTCTAAGTATGGCGTGACCCATTCTGGGGTTGCTTGGAGTTCTGCCACCAGGGCCAATTCCGGGTCTGGTACTATTATCTCTTCTTCGGTTGGGAGTCGAACAGAGGGGTGATCTAGGCTGTGAAGGAATACATTGGGAGGTACCGACTTCTGTTGTGATCCCAACTGTGACAAGGCGTCGTCTGCCTCTTTAAGTTTCCTCTCAACCATTTATCTTGTGAAGAAACCAGCCTACCGTGATACTTCTCGGAGATAAGCCGCCATCAACGGGTCCCTGGAACCCCATGTTCCTGAAACTTGTTGGGAGACTAAGTCGGAATCCCCTAAGCAATGTATCCTGGTTATGTTCATCTTCCGGGCGAGTCGTAGGCCATGTAACAGTGCTTCGTACTCGGCCGCATTGTTGGTGCAGGGGAATCGTAGTTGAAGGACATAGCAGAATTTTCTCCCTTGGGAGAGGTGATGAACACCCCGGCTCCAGATCCTTGTAATTGTCGACTTCCATCGAAGTGCAAAGTCCTTGGTGGTTGGTTTTTCAGGTGGTATATGTAATTCCTTGCAGTCATTAATGAAGTCGACTAGAGCTTGTGATTTGATGGTCGTGCGAGGTTCGTACTTTATATCGTAAGCCCCTAGTTCTATGGCCCATTCTGCTATTCGCCATGTCCCTTCTCTATTCTGTATGATATCTCGCAGGGGTGCTGAGCTGACAACCGTGATTAGGTGTTCTTGGAAGTAGTGCTTCAATTTTCGACTTGACATGAAGACTCCCAAGACCCGTTTTTGCCAATGAGGGTAGCGCTGTTTGGAGATGGATAGCACTTCACTGACATAGTAGGCGGGTCGTTGAATCAATTGGTATTTTCCTTCTTCCTTTCGTTTAACTATTATAGCGGTGCTAACGGTTTTGCTGTTTGCTGCAATGTAGAGCAACATATGTTCCTTTGGTCTTGGAGCCGCCAGGACTGGTGCTTGGGATAATTGGAGCTTCAGGGCTTCTAGGGATTCATCGACGTCCTTGTCCTAGACGAATGTCTATGTTTTCTTTAAGAGCGGACAAAGGGGAATAGATTTTTCCCCGAGTCAGCTTATGAACCTGCTGAGGGCGAAGATGCATCCGGTGATCTTCTGGACACCCCGAATGGAGGCCGGCTTTGACAAGGACATGATGACATTTATTTTTTACAGGTTTGCCTCGATGCCCCTTTCTGATATAATATATCCCAAAAGTTTCTCGGCGGGTACTCCAAAAGTGCATTTGGACGGGTTTAACTTCATTCGGTAAGTGCGGAGGTTCGCGAAAGTTTCCTCTAGGTCCTTGATCAATGAGTCGGCCTTCTCGGCCTTGATCACTATGTCGTTGACGTATGCGTGTATGTTGCGCCGGTCCACTCCTTTAGGAAGTTCTGGACGATATGTTGGTACGTGGCTCCTGAGTTTTTAAGGCCAAACGACATTGATGTGTAACAGAAAGCACCACATGGTGTGATGAATGATGTCTTCTCCTATTCTTCGACGACCAGTTTTATTTGGCGATAGCCGGGATATGTGTCCAGAAAACACAAAAGTTCGCATCCTTCCGTAGAGTCGATTATTTGATCTATCCGAGGCAGGGCGAAGGGGTCCTTGATACGCCCCAAACGTATCTATAATTTCTGCTTGTTCCATGCTTATTTGGGTGACATTGCTATGTGTTTTGCTACACTTTCATACCTTTTTACACATATTTGGACTAACCTACTAACTCAGTGCACCCAGTGCCAGTTTCTGTCTGCTGATGTCTATGCATTGCATGTATTTACCAATATTTCCAGTGCCAGAAAAATCCAAGAAAAATATATAAAAAATCAGCGTTTTGAAAGACTCCGAAGCCCCGAAGGAGAGCCGAAGGGGGGCCACCCCCCTCCCAGGAAGCATCCTGGCGCGACCAGGGGTGGGGCCACGCCCTATGGCCGCCTGGGAGGAGGGAACCTCCCCTGGTGTCCCCCTTTGGCCTATATTTAACCCTTGGGGCAGAAACCCCAAAAAAGATACCCCGCATCGCAAAATTCTCCTCTGTTCCACCGCCGCCGCGATCCCGAGATTGGGATCGTTAGAAGACCTCGATCCGACACCCTACCAGAGGGAGGATTGATCTCTGACAACTTCTCCACCACCATGAACGCTTCCCGAATGTGCCGTGAGTAGTCCCCCTTGGACCATGGGTCCATGACCAGTAGCTATGTGATGTTTTCTCTCCAATCTTGTGCTTCAATTCTTAGCCCTTGTGAGCTGCCCTACATGATCAAGGAACTTATGTAATCTTTCGGCTGTTGCTATGCTGTAATTGCTGGGATCCGATGGATTATGAGATTATGTTCAGATCGTGATGAGTTATATATTTGGTTCTCCTTTTATATTTTGTTCTTGAGTAATTCTTGCATGTTCTCCGTTGCTTTTTATTGCTTTGGCCAAGTAGTAGATAGTAACTCCAAGAGGGAGCGTTATGCTTGATTGTGGGTTCATGCCCCCCGATGTCTAGCTTGAGTGACAGAAACATGAGACTAGGGGATGTGCTATTGCCACCAGGGAGAAAACAACGGTGCTTGTAACTGTGGTTGCAAGGATTGTTTACCTTACGCAAAGTTTGTTAATGCATTTGTCTGTTGCTTTGGGTTTACACTTTGGGTGGGGCTCGCAACTTAATACCAACGAGATGTTCTGGATAGATATCTCAAGGTGGATGATTAGTGAGTAGATGCTGATGAATAAACGGTCTACTTGTCTTGGAGTACTGCCCATACTTTTGAGCCTCTAACTTTATCGTGGTATAATTAGCATTGCGATGCGTTTATAATTCTGTCAATTGCCCACCTGTAATTTGTTCACCCAACTTAGTTGTTTTATCGTCTTTTGGGAGAGAGACATCACTAGTGAACATCATGGGACCCCGGTCCATATTTCCACCATTATTTACATATCAACTCTTTACTGGTTATTTCCTTTCAGTTGCAATCCCCATCAGTATTTCCATTGTGCTTTTGATCCTTTGTAAACAACAAGGCCGGAGAGATTGACAACCTGTCTGAACTCTTTTGGACCAAAGTTACTTGTGTAGTGTGCAGGTCCAGGTCAAGTAAGCAACCCTTGGTTGTAAACAACACCATTGTTTCCTTGCCACCTACTTGCAGATCTTGGAGTCCTCCTGGTTCGATAAACCTTACCGTCCTCGTGTAAGGGAAATTTCCTGCTAGCTACATCTCAACTTTCCACTTTGGGTAACCAACGAGGGGCGAGAAGTCATCAAGACAGTTTATGGCGCCATTGTTGGGGACTCCAATCTTCAAGTTAGGGAGTTGCACACTATCTTTTACCTTTGCTTTTTTAGTCTTGTTAGTTTACTTTCTAGTTTTTTCTTAAGTGTCTTATACCAAAAACCACAAAAAATTAGTTACTTTTGTTCTTTCTTGCTGCTACTATGGGTTCCACTGAAAACACCAAGTTGTGTGACTTCACTAGTCACAACCACAATGACTTTATTAGCACTCCTATTTCTCCACCTGCCACTTCAGCACCTTCTTATGAAATCAAACCTGCTTTGCTGAATCTTGTTAGGAAAGAACAATTCTTCGGTGCTGGAGATGATGCTACTTTGCACTTAAATAATTTTGATGAGCTTTGTGATATGAAAAAGTAAAATGAAGTAGATGGTGACATTGTTAAAATTAAGCTCTTTCCCTTCTCCTTGAGAGGAATAGCTAAGGAGTGGCTCCAATCCTTGTTTAGGACTAGCATAGATTCTTGGGATAAGTGCAAGGATGCTTAAATGGGGAACTACTACCCACCTACTAAAACTATTCAGTTAAGAAGTAACATTATGAATTTTAGACATCTGGATAATGAACACGTTGCCCAAGCATGGGAATGTATGAAATCTCTTGTTAATAATTTCCCTACACATGGTTTAACTACTTGGATGGTTATCCAAACTTTCTATGCATGATTGAACTTTACCTTGCGAAATCTGTTGGACTCGGCCGCGGGAGGAACCTTCATGTCAACTACACTTGGTGCTGCCACGAAGCTATTGGACGAGATGATGAGAAATTATTCTCAAATCTCAATGGCACACCGAAATATCTCCAACAGGTAGGAAGGTAAACTCTGTTGAGGAGATCTCCTCTTTAAATGAAAATGTTGACTTGATCATGTCTTTACTTATTAAGCAAGCTCTTATTGATCCTCATGATGTTCCTTTAAATTCTTTGGTTGCTCAAGAAAGAGAGAAAGTAGATATCAATTTTATTTCTAGGAACAACTTCAATAATAATGCTTATAGGAGTATTTTAGTAGCAACAATCCTAGACCGTTCCCATCCAACAACTATGGGAACAACAACACTTATCCTAGCACCAAAAACTCCACTTCTGAATTAGAGAGCATGTTAAGGACTTTATCACTTATCAAAAAGACTTCAACAAGAGTGTAGAAGATAAATTAGAAAAATTATATAGGCTCTCTTTGAAGGTAGACAACATAGTCCATGATGTAGATATGCTTAAAATTAGAACTTCTCCCCTTGAGGAAAGAAAAACTACACCCATGAATGTTTATTCAAGTGCAAATTAATGAGATTATTAGAATGCTAGCCAAACTTAAGGATATATGGGATAGAGAAAAAGAAGAGGAAGATAGAATTAAGAGCCTTCCTACGCACGCTACTATTGCTACTATACAAGTTGTTGAGGATCTCAAACCCTTTAGCACCCAACACATCCCTAGTCCACCTAATGGACCTATTAATGGTGATGCTAATACCTCAACTTTAGGACAAGAGTGTCCCATGAATTTAGAGATTACCAAGAGAATGAGATTAGATGACATCATCACCACTTTAATTAATGATAGTGATCTGGATTTTGATAATTGTATTCTTTCTGAAGTTATCACCTTTTTGCAAAGAATGGCGAAAGACCCCCACACTAGTTCACTCAACATTGCCTTCACCGAGCATATTACCAATGCTCTTATCAAAGCTATGGAGGAGAAACTTAAGTTAGAGGTTTCTATTCCTATAAAACTAGAAGATGGTTGGGATCCTATGGTCAAAATCAAATTGAATAATTTTTCTTGCTTTGCTTTATGTGATGTTGGAGCTAGTGCCTCCGTTTTACCCAAAAAAATGTATGATATGCTTGAATTGAAACCTTTTGATCTTTGTTCTTTTGGTGTTCGTATTGTTGATTCTTCCGTAAAGAAACCATTATGGAGGGTTGATTATGTTCTTATTGTTGTCAATGATAATTATGTTCTCGTTGATTTTCTGGTCATGGACATTGAGTGTGATTCCTCATGTCCAATTATTTTGGGACGTCCTTTTCTCCGCATCGTTGGTGCTATCATTGATATTAAATAAGGGACCATTAGATTCCAATTCCCATCAAAGAGGAAATGGAACACTTCCCATGAAAGAATATTAAGTTACCGTATGAGTCCGTTACAGGTGCAAGTTATTCTTTTGGAGTTGACAAAACTTGATCTTTTTGCATCATGCCTAGTTAAAAGGAATACAATAAAGCGCTTATTGGGAGGCAACCCAAAATATTTTTACTTTAAGTTTTAGTGGTTTTGATTCTTGTTACTACTGTAGCAACATCATTGTATCTTTATTTTTAAGCTTTGTGCCAAGTTTTAGCCTCCGAATGCAAGAAAGTTTAAAAGTTGTGACATGCTGTCCAGAAACAGATTTTGTCTTCTTGACGGATAAAATCACCAAAAATCACCAGATCATCTTTTTCATCTTAATTTTTTACAGTATGCTCTATACAATTGGCTTTCTAGCATCTGTTCTGAGATTTTTGATTTGAGTTGTAGAGGTGCCCCGAAAATATTATTTACTACCTGATGGTCTGTTTTTCACAGATTATGCCACCTTTTGCGTTTTCTCCGTTTTGCAAATCTTAAGCTTGCTTTTTCTTTGATTTTTTTGGCAATCTTGAGAAACAGTAGATCTTCATGAAAATCTTAATTTCCAGTGGAGAAAATATATTTATTTAAGGTTACTAACCACTGTAATCAGCTTATGATGAGTTTCGTATGAAGGGAGTTATCAAGTATGCGAAAGAAGATGATGAAAGAAGATCCGGGAGTGTCAAAATCTCAAGCTTGGGGATGCCCACATGCACCCCTAAGAAATGGCCAAGAAGACTCAAGCGTCTAAGCTTGGGGATGACCCCATGCATCCCTTCTCCATCAACAATTATCAATTCGTCCTTCTCCATGCTATATTTTTATCGCTTCATATGTTATGTGCTATGCTTGGAGCGTCTCGCTCTTTACTTTTTAGTTTTTTTTAGTTTTGCTTTCTGTTCATAACAAGTTGGACCCTAGCCTTCATTGTTTGGGAGAGAAACATGCTCCACTCCACCCTAGAACACACCATAGGTTTGCATGCTTATTCTTTGCTTGTGTGTTCTTTATCTTTTCCTAGATGCTGTCATGCTTTGCTCTTGTTTTCATGTTTATATTTTCAAGAGCTTTTATTTAGGTTGTTGCCTTTGGAAATCTCTTGACTTATCATGTTTATCTTGTTTAGAGAGTTGGTCTGTTGCACTGAGTTTTGTGTCTTGCATGAGTAGGTAATTGACGTTGCTATTATAAGCGTAGTAGTAACTTGCAATAGTTTTGAGGTATTGATCTGAGTATGTTTGGGATTTTGGTACCAAGAGTTGAGCCTATTAGTGATAGGTGTCGTATTTTGGTCAATCCGTGTTTATTTTTGAAAACTAGAAAAAATAGTTGAGAACTCTAGCTACTAGATGGACCGCTAACCTCTGGAGGGGTTGGAATATATATAGTACCCTCACTTACCATGGGTCGAGGATGCGCAAGGATAACCAAAACCCCATACACTCCTCCTCGAGGTACTTGTCTCTTTGTGAACCTCCTGATTAGATAGAGAGTTACCGATAATAAGTGCATGAGTTCTTCAGACTAATGTGAGTATTCGATAGTTGGCACTTCCACGTTCCATATTTTGCTAGCCTCTTCGGTACCGTGCATTGCTCTTTCTCATCTTGAGAGTTGGTGCAAACTTCTCCGATGCATCCAAATCCTTGGCATGATACGCTATGTCATCATAAACCTCCTTATATCTTCCTCAAAACAGCCACCATACCTACCTATCAAGGCATTTCCATAGCCTTTTCGAGATACATTGCCAGGCAACATCCATCATCTCATGACTTGATCTTCATGTCATACATGATTTTGCTTGATCGAGGAGCCGCATGCTAGTTGGACTTTGCCCTTATCATTGCTACATGACGCGCTAGTATCATTGCATATCCTGCTACATTGGCAGAGGCATACATTTGCATACATCATGATACTTTTTCAGTTTTTTATGTTGAGTACTTCTTGTAAAGAGTGAGATCTTCTATATTCTTGTAAAATATAGAGTGTTGCCCTTAAGTGAGGAAAATATCCCAAAGAGGACAAAATAAAAGCTCCCAAAAGAGGACAAATTAAAAGATCCCAAAGAGGACAAATGAGAGATAAATAGAAAGAGCCAATTAGCTCACAAAAATACAAAAAATAGAAAAAAAGAAAAAAAAGAGAGAAGGCGGCAACACTACTATTCCTTTTGAAAGATCCACACTCGTGCTCCATAGTTATATTTGTACTCCATAGAGATCTTCATATCATTCATGCATAACTATTTGTTGATCCATACACTATAGAACTTGGCTTGCATATTCCAAGGATGAGCCTCCTCAAAAGGGCTCTAGGTCTTCATGAGCAAGCAAGTTGGATGCACGCCCACTAGTTCCATTGGAGATCTTACCTTAGCTCATATGTGCACCCGTTGCATTGCAATCCCTACACCTCACATCATATCTATCATTTGGTTTTCTCTCGCCTATGATTGTCCTCATTGATGTGAGCCTTTCACACCTTTTTGTCTTCCTTCCCCGCCATTTTTCTCTTTGCCATCCTAAGTGCCAACATATCTTTCTTGCGCTCATCCATTGCATGAGTGCTCAAAGTCGAAAGGGAGAGGATCAATTTGACTTGTGCCTGACTAGTGGTCTGGGGTCGAGTCAAAATAAGATTCCGAAGGAGACCAAGTGTGAAGTTTTAGTATATTAAGTTCTCAATTAAACTATATAGTACTTTTATGCTCTAAACCCATCTCCCGCTTCTTGCACGAAAACACCATTTGGAGACGTTCGACTCACGGATAGCGAGAGCTCTTGCACTTTTATGTTCTTACTTTGCTAGTTTCAATACTAGATATAGACTCTTGCTTGTTATTGTCCTGACTTGAATTGCATATCTTACTTGCTTTACTTTGAAGTTCTTATATGTGTGTTAGCATGTCACCACAAAATTATCTGTGTTATCATTTACCTACTCGAGGACGAGCATGAATTAAGATTGGGGATGTTGATACGTCCCAAACGTATCTATATTTTTTTGCTTTTTCCATGCTTATTTGGGTGACATTGCTATGTGTTTTGCTACACTTTCATATGTTTTTACACATATTTGGACTAACCTACTAACTCAGTGCACCCAGTGCCAGTTTCTGTCTACTGATGTCTGTGCATTGCAGGTATTCACCAATATTTCCAGTGCCAGAAAAATTCTAAGACAAAAATAAAAATAAGCGTTCCAGAAGATTCCGAAGCCCCGAAGGAGAGCCGGAGGGTCCCACCCCCTCCCAGACGGCCTCCTGTCACGTCCAGGGGTGGGGCCACTCCTTATGGCTTCCCGGGAGGAGGGAACCTCTCCTGGTGCCCCCTTAGGCCTATACTTAACCCTCGGGACAGAAACCCCAAAAAAGAGACACTGCATCGCAAAATTCTCCTCTGTTCTGTCGCCGCCGCGATCCCGAGATCGGGATCGCAAGAAGTCCTCGTCCTGGTACCCTGACAGAGGGAGGATTTATCTCGGGGAGCTTCTCCACCACCATGAGCGCTTACCGGATTTTCCGTGAGTATTCCCCCTTGGACCATGGTTCCATGACCAGTAGCTATGTGATGTTTTCTCTCGAATCGTGTGCTTCAATTATTAGCCCTTCTGAGCCGCCCTACATGATCAAGGCACTTATGTAATCTTTCTGTTGTTGCTATGCTGTGTTTGCTAGGATCCGATGGATTATGAGATTAAGTTCAGATCGTGATGATTTATATATTTGGTTCTCCTTTTATATTTTGTTCTTTTGTAATCCTTGCATGTTCTCCGTTGCTTTTTATTGCTTCGGCCAAGTAGTAGATAGTAACTCCAATAGGGAGCGTTACACTTGATTGTAGGTTCATGCCCCAAGATGTCTAGCTTGAGTGACATAAACATGAGACAAGGGGATGTGTTGTTGCCACCAGGGAGAAAACAACGGTGCTTCTAATCGTGGTTTCAAGGATTGTTTACCTTACACAAAGTTTGTTAATGCAGTTGTTTGTTTCTTTGGGTTTCATAGTTTGGGTGGGGCTCATAACTTAATACCAACGAGATTTTCTGGATAGATATCTCAAGGTGGATTATTAGTGAGTAGATGCTAATGAATAAATGGTCTACTTGTCTTGCGAACTGCCCATACTTTTGAGCCTCTAACTTGCATTGCGGTGAATTTATAATTCTATCAATTGCCCAACTGTAATTTGTTCACCCAACTTAGCTGTTTTATCGTCTTTTGGAAGAGACATCACTAGTGAACATCATGGGACCCCGGTCCATATTTCCACCATTGTTTACATCTCAAATCTTTACTGTTTTATTTCCTTTCAATTGCAATCACCATCACTATGTTCACCGTGCGTTTGATCCTTTGTAAACAACAAGGCCGGAGAGATTGACAACCTCTCTGAACTCGTTGGGAGCAAAGTTACTTGTGTTGTGTGTAGGTCTAGGTCAAGTAAGCAAACCTTGGTTGTAAACAGTGCCATTGTTTCCTTGCCACCTACTTGCAGATCTTGGAGTCCTCCTGGATCGATAAAAACTTACCGTTCTCGTGTAAGGGAAATTTGCTGCTAGCTACATCAACCTTCCACTTGGGGTAAGCAACGAGGGGCGAGAAGCCATCAAGACAATTTCTGGCGCCATTACCGGGGACTCCAATCTTCAAGATAGGGGGTTGCACACTATCTTGTACCTTTGCTTTTTATTCTTGTTAGTTTACTTTCTAGTTTTTTCTTTAGAGTCTTATACCAAAAACCACAAAAAAATTAGTTACTTTTGTTCTTGCTTGCTGCTACTATGGCTTCCCGTGAAAACACCAAGTTGTGTGACTTCACTAGTCACAACAACAGTGACTTTATTAGCACTCCTATTGCTTCACCTTCCACTTCAACACCTTCTTATGAAATCAAACATGCTTCGCTAAATCTTGTTATGAAAGAATAATTCGGTGCTGGAGACGATGATGCTTTGCACTTAAATAATTTTGTTGAGCTTTGTGATATGCAAAAGTACAAAGAAGTAGATGGTGACATTGTTAAACTTAAGCTCTTTCCCTTCTCCTTGAGAGGATGATCTAAGGAGTGGCTCCAATCCTTACCTAGGAATAGCATAGATTCTTGGGATCAGTGCAAGGATGCTTATATTGGGAAGTACTACCCGGCTGGTAAAATTATTCAGTTAAGAAGTAACATTATGAATTTTAGACAACTGGATAATGAACACGTTTCCCAAGCTTGGGAACGTATGAAATCTCTTGTTAAGAATTTCCCTACACATGGTTTGACTACTTGAATGGTTATCCATACTTTCTATGCAGGATTGAATTTTATCTCGCAGACTCTATTGGACTCGGCCGCGGGAGGAACCTTCATGTCAACTACAATTGGTGCTGCCACGAAGCTATTGGATGAGATGATGAAAAATTATTCTCAATGGCACACCGAACGATCTCCAATAGATAGGAAGGTAAACTCTGTTGAGGATATCTCCTCTTTAAATGAAATGGTTGAATTATTCTGGAGGAAGGTTGTAGTTGCTTCCGAGTCAGGCTGTAGCTGCTTCTGAGTCGGGCTCATCTCCTGAAAGGTTTTGAAATAGAGTATGTTTATACTGCTTCCTCCGTCCATGAGTACCTTTTTCAAGGTGTAGCCATAGACCTGGGGTGCCACCACAAGGCCGGGTTCCTGGAGAGTCGACCCGTGGGGGTGGTCGTTTCTACTCTAGGTTTTTATTTGTTCGGACCACTTAAGAAATTTGGGAACCGCCGGGGTATGGGAGACCGATAGGGTCGCCGCATGCTGCGCGCTCTTCCTGTACACAACTGCATGTGGTGAAGACATGATACAAGGAGACGCGCGCGAGTTCTTCTGGATGTTTTCGGTAGCCGCGGTCGGGTGAGGTCCCTCTATGGGGACTTGAGTCGGCGGCGATGAGACTTTGTAGATAGGGTCCACGCGGGATCTCGGGGGGATCCTCCGATCCGGGAGTTCCTTGGGCGATACCGATCAGAACATGGGCAATGTTGTTTGAAGGTCGAGCCTCATGGTTGATCATGCGGGCATAAGCCGGTGCTGACACAAATCCGTCGTTTTGGTTGATGGAGAGGAGGAACGAATCGACGGGGACCTCATAGACGAGATTCGTCCACGGGTTTTCAGCGGCAAGGTTGGTGGAGAGCTGGCAAGCCGGTTTTTGGTCACCCGGCTGGTAGTGATCTCCTCCATACCGTGTCAAGTACCCTCTTGGATCTCAACACCCTTGCGCGTAGGCCCCACGGTGGGTGCCAACTATCATGGGAAAAACACGCCAGATGTCCTCATAGAGAACTTAAGCGAGGTGACGAGGATCGGCCTTGGAAAATCCCATGGTTAGGAACCCTGGGTTTGATCGTAAGAGAAGGAGTGCAAGGTTGGTGACCTCGCCGGATAACAGGAGACAAGGATTTACCCAGGTTCGGGGCCCTCCAACGGTAAGTCCCCTACTTCGTGCTCGATGTATTATATGGTGGAGGCGATTACAGTGGAGGTCTCGGCGAGATTGCTCTAGCCGAGGGTATTTCTATGCGAGATTGGATGGCCTAGACGCCCCCTCTCCCATCCTTTATATACTAGGTTAGGTCTCGAGGAGTCCGTATACGCTTACATAGATAGTTGCCTAATCTAGTTAGTCTTGGCGGTCACGCCTTGGACTCCGTATCGTCTTGGAATCCATGTCGGCGCAGTCGTCCGTGCTTCGGGTGGGATGATCTTGGGCCAACCGAAGCTTCTAGCGGGCCTTCCGACTTGAAACGCACCAGGTACCCTCATGCCGAGGAGTCGTGGGGGTTTCCCCTCGTTATTAGCCCCCGAGTGCCTGGAGGACTCAAAGAGTCGCGCAGGGACTCGAATCTGTATTAGCTGTAATAGTGTGTGTCTTTTTTGCGAGTTGAAAGTTTATTCATAAGAGATAGTTTTGAGAGGGATGCTAAGCTAAAGGGCCCAAGGCACTCGACGAGTCAAGCCTCAGCAAATTGCTCTCGCGGCAAATACCACAGTAGCCTAGTCAAGCTCGAGTCCCTCGACAGGAACTTGGGAACGACCGGTGTCAAGCAAAGTCCATGCCGCGGAGGGCTTATAGGATCGATGCCGCCAGTTTAAGTACTGAATACGACCCTAACGCGTCCGTTAGTGGTTATCTCTGTCATGCACCGAGCATGGAACGGTCGGGAGTGAAGTCACGCTGTGGCAGGTCCCGGCCCGGCCGACGGATCAGCAGGGGACATCTGGGGTGTAGTGTATCGCAGCCCAAGTCATTTAGTAGGGGCGTGTGGCCAATATAAAGTGCACCCACTCATAAAACGATCGAGTGGACTTATAGTGTGACCACCCGATGAGCTTTCAGGTGCTCGCTCGAGGAGCCGATATAGAATGCACCCACTTGGAAAACAATCGAGTGGACTTATAGTATGAACACCTGATGAGCTTTCGGGTGCTCGATCGAAGATCCAGTTGCTTGTTCCTCGTGTCTTTTTGCGAGTAGGCACACCGACACTTTATAGTAGGGGCGAGTAAGCACTCAAGCCTTGAAGGGGTGTTGTCCTCAATACGCGGAGGGGAGTATCCACTCGAACCCTCGTAATGTGCATCGCGTTGTCTTTGCTCCATTAGCGGTGGAAGAGTGCTCCCGATGGGAGTTTATTTGATGGAATAAAATCAAAATAGGAGGAAAGTTTTATAAAAAATAAAATAAAAGAGCATCTAATCCTTGTCAGAGTGCCTGCGAGGGCATTGAAATGTCTCGTCTATCCTGCAGAGATGTGAAAGGGCGTAATGATGCTCCTTGATGACGTATGTAAGATGACGGCGGTCTGTTGTGACCCGTCGCATCCGTTGGAAGTTATGATGCTTTGGTTTGTGTGTTATTGGCTCTGCGCCCGTTCGCCTATTGGATTTCTGAGGCCATGAGAAAACATGAAATTTATTGCTGTGTTCAAGTGTTGCTGGATGCGAAGAGCCGCCTTTGTCTTGGAATCCATAGGGTTGCATGCCTCGGTTTTTATTTTCTTCCATTGCACTGTTTCCTATTTCGTTGAACTGGATGGACCCATTTACCCTGGATGCAAAGACCCTCTCGATTAGGGCCTTTGACGCTGATGGAAATCGACTGGAGCCTTGCTGGGAGAGCTCAAGCGACGACGACTCCGGAGGCGCGGGTGGTGCTTCCATTCCTTCTTCTGCTGGTGGCTCGCCTTCTACTTCTCACTCCCCCGACTCATCAACTGGTGGTGGTGCTAGCTACTCCAGTTTTGAGCAGGACTCTGATGTCAAGCCGCCGATCAAGAAGGTGCGCCAGAAGGACAAGGCTATCAAGCGTGTCATCATGTGCGTTTGTCTTCATAGACTTAGGGTTGTAAATTTGCCTTTGTCTGTGATGATGCTCGACACAGTGTAGAGTAGTGCCAGTTATCTCAGCAAGGGCACACATGTAGAAGTCATAATTCCTTGGAGTGTTTGCCTTGTAGTCCTTTTGATGTAAGGAGTCTTCTTTGTAATCTTTTAAGTAATCAATATACTGGAAATCTTTTGGACCTGATTGTGTTGTTTTGTTCCTTGCCATGCTTTCTTACTTACCAGTCCTTGATCTATCTGGTGCGCGACAGCGCTCCCAATGGGAGTAGCTCCCGAGGCTTCGTTCAATCGCTTGTGATTGGGCGGAGGCTCTATTACAGCTTGCCTTAGTATTTTTCTCAATGCTCTGGCGAGAGTATCCTTCAGTGTTTCTGACGCCTTTCGAGAGCATTGGTGTCTCTGTCCCTTCGTGGGTGGCGGTGTTTCCCACTTTTAGATGTCTTGAGTTTGTGAATTTTGCAACCTCCCCTTTTTGATGCTGGATGCAGTGGGTGTGACTTGCTTTATTTTGGAGAGAGGTGGTAATCTTTCGAGCCTTCGAGTGTTGTAATACTGTGAGTATCAAATAATGCCTCTGGAAGGAGCGGAGTTTAGAGCATGCTTGGGCCCCGGGTGTTGTGGTCTAGAAAGTGTCGCGTATGCGAATAACGTCTCGAGGAGAGGATGAGATCGCACTCAAGCTTCCGAGTGCCATTGTATAGTGTGTAACGTGTGCGAATAGACACCTCGGGGGAGAGGTTTAAGTCGCGCTTGAGCCCTCGAGTGTTGGTGTACAAGGTGTCGCGTATGCGAAAAAACTCTTCGAGGGAGAGGTTGAAGCCGCGCTCGAGCCCCCGAGTGTCAGTGCACAAGGTGTCGCGTATGCGAAAAAACGCCTCGGGGGAGAGGGTGAGGCCGCGCTCGAGCCCCCGAGTGTGAGTGTACAAGGTGTCACGTATGCGAAAAAATGCCACGAGGGAGAGGGTGAAGCCGCGCTCGAGCCCCCGAGTGTCAGTGTACAAGGTGTCCCGTATGCGAAAAAATGCCTCGGGGGAGAGGGTGAAGCCACGCTCGAGCCCCCAAGTGTCATGGCTTGTGTGATATGTCAATGCATATTTTTGTTGCTGCGTTCTTACATGAGTGGCTTATGCATCCTTGAAAAATGCTCTGATTGTTAAAAGAGAGGTAGGAGAGAGTAGTCGCGAGCAATCTATGGATAGAGGAGGCATAGGTTTTCCACATTCCAAGGGTTTCCCACGTCTTCGTCGATCTTCGGGTTCTTCAACCTGTAGGCTCCTCCTCCGATTACTTCGGAGATTATGTAGGGCCCCTCCCACTATGGGGCAAGTTTGTGCACCTTTTCCTGCTTTAGTCGCAGCACAAGGTCTCCTACGTTGAAGACCCTCGTGAGGAGTCGACTGCTTTGGTAGGTGCGTAGCTTCTCTTGGTATCCTTATGATCGTGACATGGCTATGTCTCGTGCTTCATCCGCTACGTCCTTGTCGTCTGTAAGTGCCTCCTCCGCCTCTTCTTCTTCGTAACCGGTGATGCGCGGGGCACCGAATCCAAGGTTGTGTGGGAGTACTTCTTCCGACCCGTACACCATACCGTTTCTTGATGTTGCCACACACCAGACCGTTGGCTTTCTAGACTTGTCCATTGGACTGCGGATGTGCAACTGATGCGTAGTTGATTTTGATGTCCAGATCCTTGCAGAAATTTTGGAATTCGTCTGCTGTGAAGTTTGTACTGTTGTCGGTGATGATGTTGTGTGGGACTCCGAAGCGAAAGATGATGGATTTGATGAAGTTCACAGCTGTCAGGGATGTTGAACTGATGATGGGTACTGCTTCGATCCACTTTGTGAACTTGTCGACTGCAACAAGGAGGTGGGTGCGGCCTCCTTTCGAGGATTTCTTGCGGGGTCCTACCATGTCGCATCCCCAATTCGCGAAGGGCCAGGCGAACGGTATTGTATTGAGTTTTGATGCTGGTGCGTGAGGTCTGCTAGCGAATTTCTGGCAGGTGACGCAACATCGCACGATGCCTTCTGCGTTTCTCATGGCGGTTGGCCAATAAAACCCCGCTCGGAAATCTTTGGCTACCAAGACGTGACTGCTTGCGTGGTGGCCGCAAATTCCTTAGTGGATCTTGAGTAGTAAAGCTTTTCCGTCTTCTTCTTTGCTGCATATTTGGAGCACTTGAGAGATGCTTCGCTTGTAGAGCTCCCTGTTGATTATGGTGAAGGCCTTGGATCGTCGGGTGATGCGGCGTGCTTTGTAACTTCTTGCGGTAGGATGTTGTTTATCAGCTAGTTAAGGAAAGGTCTTGTCCATGCTGGTCCTTCAAGTGGTAGAGGTTCTTGTTCTGCTTCTGCCTCGCCGATCTCTTCCTCGATGGCTGGGTCTGCTACTGCCACTTGCTCGGGACCAGTGGCTATGTCGATTGTTGTGCTTGTTGTGGTGGCATCCTTGGTCGCGGATGATTCGAGTGCCTTTGTTGTCTTCATGGACCGGTGCCTGATGCTTTCAAGGAAAACGCCGGGTGGTATTGGTCCACGGGTGGATCCGATGTTTCTGAGGTCATCGACTTCCGTGTTGTTAGCTCTGGTGATGTAGTTGAGCTCGCACCCATCAAAATCGTCTTCTAGGGTGTTGTAGAGCTTCTGGTATGCGAACATGTTGTGTGCGACTGATTCACAATCTCTCATTGTTTCCTAGACATTGAGGTTGGAGTCTCCATAGATGAGTAGGCGGGTGGCGCCGCAGGCTTTTTCCATGCGCATTCCGTGAAGGATGGCTTCGTATTCTGCTTCATTATTGGATTCCTTCTCGAAGTTTATTTGTAGTACATATTTTAGGTTTTCTCCTTTGGGGGAGTTTAACACGACGCGTGCTCCCGCTCCTTGCTGTATTTTTGATCTGTCGAAGAACTTCTTCCAAGAGTTGGAGAGGTCCGGGGGACCGAGTGTTTGGAATTCCATCGAATCGACCATGAAATTGGGGAGGACATGAGCTTTGATAGCTGTTGGGTGCTTGAATCTTAGGTCACGAGGACTGAGTTCAATGTTCCATTGGGCGACTCGTCCTGTAGCGCCTGGGTTGTTCAGGATGTTTGAGAGTGGTGCGCTGCTGACCACTGTTATTGGGTGCTCATCAAAGTAGTGAGATACCTTGTGGGAGGTCATGAAGATGGCATAGACGAGCTTTTGATAGTGTGTGTATCTTTGGTGGGAGCGTGTGAGGAATTCGCTGAGGTAGTAGATTGGTCTCTGGATGCCTTGTACCTTGCCTTCTTAGGTGCATTCAACGACGAGTGAGGTGATGACCACAGTGCTTCGAGGGGCGATGTAGAGGTATAGGGGTTCTTGTTCCTTAGGCACCGCGAGGATTGGTGGGGTTGATAGTGTTTTCTTCAGGTCTTTGAATGCGTTTCGTGCTTATTTCGTCCACTTGAACTTTCCACCTTTCTTGAGTAGCTGGTAAAATGGCAAGGTTCTTTCTCCTAGCCTCCTGATGAAGCGACTTAGGGTGGAGAGTCGTCCGGTGAGATGATGCACACCTTTTATGTTGACGGGTTCTTGCATCTTGGCGAGTGCTTGAACTTTTTGTGGGTTGGCTTCAACTCCTCGAGAAGACACCATGTATCCTAGTAACTTGCTGGCTGGTACGCCGAAGACACACTTTTTCGGGTTAAGCTTGATCCTGTAGTGGTTGAGCGCTCCAAAGGTTTCTCGGAGGTCTTCGTGTAGTGTGTTTGCCTTGCAGGTTTTAACGACGATGTCATCTACATAAACTTGGAAATTCCTGCCTATGTAATCCATTAGGCATGCTTGCATCATCCGTTGATACGTTGCTCCAGCGTTCTTCAGCCCGAAAGGCATTGTCATGTTGTAGAATACGGCATAAGGGGTGATGAACGATGTGTGTTCCTCGTCTTCTTCCTTCATCCTTATCTGGTTGCATCCCGAGTATGCGTCGAGGTGAGAGGAGTTCGCATCCTGCGGTTGAGTCGATTATCTGATCGATCCTGGCAAGGGAAAGTGATGCTTCTGACAGTGCTTGTTGACAGTCACGTAGTTGACACACATGCGTAGTACTTCAGTGTCTGTTTTGGGTACCAACACGGGGTTTTGTGACCCAAGTAGCCTTCTTTGTTACGCGGATGAATTTTTCATTGATCAACTTTTTTACTTCTTCGCCTGTGGCTCTGCGCTTGGGTTCAGAGAACCGTCGTAATTATTTCTTTACTGGTTTGGTGTTTGGGTCGATCTGTAGTGCGTGCTCGGCGAATTATTGCAGGATTCCACGCATGTCGACTGGGAACCAGCCGAAAATGCTCCATTCTTTGTGGAGGAATTTGATGAGGACAGTCACCTGTTCCTCGGGTAGGTGAGCATAGATTCAGACTGCCTTGTCTGGATCTGTTGGGTGCACCTGGTGTGGGTTATCGTGTCACTATCGACGCTGAAGTTGTCATGGGAAAAACACGCCAGATGTCGCCATAGAGAACTTTATTGTAGGGACTTTGCTACGAGTGCGTACGAGGAGGGAGAATCGATCGGCGGGAAGTCGGAACGATGGTCAGGACAAGAGAGACACATGGATTTACCCAGGTTCGGCCCCTCAATGAGGTAAATACCTACTTCATACCTTTCTTGTATTATATGTGGTAGATCTCGCTTACAAGGGCGCTAGATGTCGTTGGTGTCTCAAGAACATATCTAGATTGATTCACCTCTAGGACGTCACAAGGCCTCGGCTTATATACACGCCGAGCCCTAGGGTTTTACCATGAGTCCGACCATGGTACGAGGCGGAATCCTATTTTATCTCTTCGATGGCTATCTTGTCCTCCAAGGCGGTTTGGACTCCTTCCTTCTATCACGTCGGTATTCATCTTGTAAGTCGACCGGTTTATAGGTCGAACCTTCTTCTAGGCCTTCTCTTCAATGAGCCGGCCCATAGGCCAACTCTCTTCGTCTTGAACATAGAGGCCTTCTTGCTAATATTGTCGGTCCACGAATCATAACCCCGATAGTATCCCCTAAGATTGGCGTAAAACCGGCTTTAGGGAAATCCTCTTATTAAGAATGAAGCGCTTCCATAGAGTCGGTAGAAATGAGTCAAAGACTTTTCAGGAATACACGTGTTGCCCGGTTTATAACGGCTATATCCATAAAATCTTGCATGTAATCTTTTCTCTTAGACCAGGATCGAGGCGCCAACCTCACTGCCCCGTCATGTCATGCGCGGGCATCGAGGAGCCTCCATTTATTCATAGTGCTGGTTTTTTGTACTGTTGGTTGAATCTAGGTCCTCATAAATAGGATCTCTTTTTTCCCTCCATCCTTTATATTATTTTCATCTTTCGTCTTCCTCCTCTGCTTGCTCAAGAGTTTTGAAGGAAGGAACCGTACTTTTCGAATTTCTTTGATTGGACGACAATTCTCTCTTGCTCTGATCAGCGAAAACCTTACGCCGATCTTCGTACTCGTAAGTTTTTTTCTAAACACTTGTCCGCCAATTTATTTTCTGATCTTGGGCTATCTAGTTCGTATTCTTCAAGTAGTTTCAAGACTTCTAGACATATCTTTTTATTTGATCGAACAATCCGTGGATTCTGTCTTTGCTTCATCCAAATCCCAAGGAGTTCTGGGCAAATCTTGCTATGATATTTATTCATGACCGATTCGTAACATTTTTATTACTCTTTTAGGGTCAGATTGCAATTTAATTCAATCCCTGATTCTGCTGTTAATTTGACATTTGCTCTAGACAATTTGAAAATGTCCGGAGCTGCCGCCACCAAGAAGGCTGAAAAGAAAGGAGTCGCCGGGAGGATTAAGGCCAAGGTCAAGGATACTCGAAACACCGACTGGGTCGGGTCTTTAGTTGGCCTACACCGGCTCACCGAGCTGCACGCTCGTGGGCTACTCCCTTCCCAAGAGTCCATTGGAAGGATATTTCCTCTCAACGAGACTCGGCCTAACCCTAAGGAGAACGATGTCGTAGTATTTGCGGATCATGTAACCCGTGGATTCTGTCCTCCCAGGTCCGGCTTCTTCAGAAGTCTTCTGAGATTCTTCGGGTTGCTCCCTGAAGATTTATCAGCCATCTCTGTTCTGAATATCAGCAACTTCATAGTTTTCTGCGATGTGTACCTCCAGATGGAACCATCGATTCCTTTGTTCCAGGAATTTTTCTCTGGGAACAAGCAGACATAACGAAGTGGTGGTCGTCTCGTGAAATGCAGAGCCGTATCCATCCAGCGATGAGCTCGCCGAAACTTTCCCAAAATGAAGCTTCATAGTCATGCCAAGGAATGTCATAGATCCTTCTTCTATTGCAAGCATACCAGCCCGGAGCATTAGCCACCACTGCCTGGTTTTCATGAGGATCGACCTTTTTATTCTCCAGTTTTGAATTCTTGGCCCAGCATAGAGGACAAGAAGGACCTTGAGACGATCCATCGATGAGTCAACGCCCTTTTAACTCATGGCCCAAGTGTCGTTGATCTGACGAAGTCTTGGGTCGGATGGCAAGTCCAGCCCTTAAGCGTGCACTCCCGGCTCATGTGTGAATACTCTTGTCCAGGAGATGATATGAGGTTTACCTAGGTGTCCCTAGAGCCGACTGAAGTGATTCAGTACACAAAGAGGCTCCTCGGGGAGTCAGCCGCCACAATCAGTCAAGTGGGTTTGAATCCCTTCTGGGATCGTAACCGGGCTACTCAAGTACCATGTCTTGTTATTTCCGACTTTTGATAAAATGCAATTCTCTCACTGTTTCCCATGCTCCACAGATTGATGATCCGTCGTGGTCTCCTAATCAATCATCGACTCCTTCTGAGGCAATTGTAGAGGATGTGAAGACGAAGAGGAGGAGTCAGAAAGAGTCCGTTGTTTTTTCGTTTTCTTTCTTCGCTTTTTTCCTTTTACCGACTTCTCCTTTGGATCGCAACAATGACCATGTGTAGTCATTTTTTTAGGAGGATCAAGAAGATGGCGGGGTGGACCAATCAATAGGTGATGTTTAAGAGTTGAATGTGGCTCCTTCGAATGAAGAGGTATTTACACTGATAAGCATTTTATTTGTGTTTTTGTAAATTCCTCTCGCTTACCACCCTTGTAGGTAGTGGGAGGAAATAAATGTCACCATGAGACGGGTTCGGTTTTTTACCGGGTGCAAGCCCCCAGCCTATTGATAGGCAAGTTCGTTCTTTCTTGTCGAGTCATGAGGACTCTACCTTGTATAGAGGTGGTAGCCGAATTAGTGCACCGACAGTCGATGAGTCAGAAGATGAGGATTTTGATGACTTCAAGGTGGCCATCGAGTAATCTTTCTTTCTTTCCTCTGCCGGCTTTTCCATGTTAATCATTGTATTTTTATTGACTTCCTGTCTTGTGCGTAGGGAACGAGTCATACTAGGTGAGCCGTCCGTTTTGGAGAACATGGTCCCTTGTCCTATCAGTGGATCCTTACTAGCTAGACAAGGAGTCCCCACTGATGTTGGAGGTTCTACTAGTGTGTGCCGAGGGACATTAATGACGTCTTTGGTGTCAATCCCTCTGGTCATCGAAAGGACTGGTGGGTCAATGGATGATCACGGTGTGATGCCACTACTCAGAAGTTTATCTCTCCAGGAAAGGCGCTGAATCATGGAGAGGCGTCATTTGCTAGCATGTATACGGGTGTGATGACCAGTTTCGGGGAACAACAAAATTTGTTGGTCAAGATGAAACGTGCCTATGAGGTATTTCTCGTCTGTGTTATTTTTGTCTTCTATAAGTACCCAACCCCCATGATTTGGCGTAAACGATTTTGGTCATTTGCGTGAATCAGCATATGAGAAGAATAGTATGGTCAATTATTTTGTCCATAATCTGTCGGAATTTTTTGCTTGTAGGCTTGTAACACCCACGGTGTCAATGAACAATAATCACTCTCACTGTTTGCTAATCACTGTTACCCACACTTGCCTTGATCAAACTTTGCTTTGATCACATTCAAAATCATGATGGCTGGTCTTGAAAACAATGAGCCAATGTACCTTGATAACTCGGAATCAAATCAAAGCTCAAAATTCCTTTTGATGAATATTAAAAATATGTGACAATTAATACTTTGTCCAAAAATTGTGAATACAATTCTGTAAAATGCACCATAATCACTTGATCATGTCCATGTAGTTTGGGGAATTTAATAAGCTATACATTAATTCAAACAAGTCAAACAGTAGCCTGAAAACCCCCTTTTACCATTTAATATTTAAATGAAATATGAAATGAGTTTGTAAAGACTCCAGAACTTTTGTGTCACTTGTACTTGGTGTAACACTAATTATGGTGCCTATAACATAATTTACAAAATTGTAAAACAAATAAAAGAAATACAGAAGAGGAATCAGAAAAAGAAAAACAAAACAAAAATGGAAAAGGGGCTAGACCCCGCCCAGTGTGAGGGCCTACCCCAGCCCAACTCCCTCTCTTCTTCCCCTCACTGTTCCTCCCACGGTCGGCCATGGCGCAGGGTCGCGACAGTGTCGTCGCCGCCGGACCAGTCCACCTCCTCGCGTCGCTGCAGTGCGTCGTGGGTGGATAAGGAGACCCCCCTGCATCCTAAAAACCCTAGATCGAGCCCGTAGTCTCCCCCTACCTCTCACTGTTCGAGCTTGCCCGTGTGCGCTCAACGCCATGCCGGCGCAGGGCCGCGGCCAACGGGCACCCCAGCGGCCGGGACCTTGTCCAGCGGAACCGCCTTGGTCGACTACTTCGTCCCCATCACCCAATCGAGGTCTGGAGCCACCGGAAGCTCGCCGTCGACGCCATCCACGCCGCCACTGCCCGGTGCTCCTCGCCGCCGATCCCCGCCGTTCCGAGCACCCCGAGCCGGGCCAAGGCCTCCTCTTCAACCCGCCGTGATCCCCCCCCCCCCCCCCGCAAATCCCCCTCCCCCTTCAATTTGCTCGCCGTAGCACTCCGTCCGAGCTCGACGTTGCTGTGCCGCCATGGCTCAGGCGCGCTCTCGCCTGGCCCTGGCCGCACTCGGGTTCGCCTTTGGCAACCCTGGCCGCGGACGGCCATGCCCCGCACACGTCGCGTCTGGCCACGTTGCGCCCTTGCTGTGCTGGTCATGGCCGGCCACGCCCTGCCCCCCCCCCCCGCGGCGCTCCCTTGCGCACGTCCACCATGGCCACGCTCCATGCCCCTCGCTTGCGTCCCTGCTGTTGCTGCTGCTACTACTTGCAGTCGCGGCTCGACGCGCGCCGCCGCCCGGCTGCACCCCTCCGTGCTCCTCCACCAGTGGCCTCGCCGCTCCCCTCCGGCCAATGGCCACGGCCGGCCACGCACGCACGCCCGTTGACCTCTTCCAGGGCACGACGGTGCCGCTGCCAGATGGACCCTAGCCTATTTTGGTTAGGGGGCCAAACCCCATTAGCAGTAATCCCAAAATTAAATTAACACTGTTAGATAAACTATCTCCATGACAGCTGGGTCCCACTAGATTATTAGGTTAATTAAATTGGATTATAAACAATCTGTGTATGACATGTGGGCCTAGCCTTTTAAGTTAATAAAATTTAGATTATAAAAATGTGTCTATGATAGTGGGTCCCACTGGACAGTTATTGTATTTTATTAAATTTAATTCCCTGGATATTTGTCTAGTCAATGACATAGGGGTCCCACCTCTCAGCTTTGACCAGTCAACTACTTGTGGATAATGTTGCTATTTTATTAATAAAAGAAATCTAGAAAATGATTTAAATTTGATTTAAACTTTGAAAATCAATATCTTTTAAACCATAAATCAGATTCAAAAACTTTATACATGAATGTTGATCAGAAAAATATAACGAATAAGGATACACTACCCGCATACCCACCACACCCCTCTAACTTACCGAACCAAAGACTTTCCCCCTTCGGATCGTTTGCCCGGTAATTACGCGGTACCGATAACACTTTCCGGATGGAGATGTTCTGAACATAAAAGTTGTTTGGAATGCATCAACGATCACGGATACGCTATCCACGTGTATGTCAGTTACTCATGACACTACAGACATGGAACATTTCCCCTCCGATTGTACTGTCCGGTAATCGCCAGGAGCCGGTAAAATTTCCGGTTAAATTCACGTTTCGTCTGCAACGTGTAGCACCGCATTAGTTCACCCCTAACACTGCGTTTTCCATGTCTTGCTTTTGTATTGCTATTATTGCCGTGTATTTATTGTTTCTTCTCCTTCTCTTATTGTCCGGTAGTCTTGACGTCCTCTGCCGCTGCCCCTGTGTTTGACTACGTCGTCGACGACCGTACCTCTACCGTCGATCTTCCAGGCAAGCAGAGCCATTCTCTTCCCCAGGTATCGCCTATCTTTCCGTACATCTCTCGCACTAGGAATTGTTACTGCTGCTTCTATGTTACAATCCTATTTAATTGCATAGCCTGTCTTTATAATATATATGTTATTCAGAAGTGAGCCCTGCACATTATTTTTCAACTAGGATTAGATAGCGGGCCGTGTACACTCTGGGGAATGAACGAGGATATGATGATTATAACTGCACAGGTACGGTACAATGCAGACACCGCCTAAGGCCCCTACCTCGGCTCTGCCGAGCCACATCAAGTGGAGCTATCGAGGAGTAATCCTCGTACTCCACTCGTTGCTGACTCTGTATAGCCTCCCTAGGGTCCTGAGCCACGGTTGTCCTAAAGGTAATAAGTCGGGTGACCCAACAGTGCCTGCGAGTGGTATTGCGACGAGACGACAGGGAGGGTACGACCAGTGTACCGGTGTGCTTGGACCCTGATCGTTGGCCGGGAGAGTTACCAAACCACGAAAGTCGAGCTCCTCCATGAGCACACCCGAAATAAGGTAAGGAGTCGGTTCACCTTGTTGGTAACCACAGAGATTTGGTGGGACGACAGGGCAGGCACCGATGTACTGGTGGTCCTAACTGCTGTCGTTGTCTGCGGGTAAGTTAAGTCGAGGCAACGAGAACGGTTGTCCCGCAAGTTAATAAAATGACTAATGGTTTGGCTGATGACTTGAGTAGCGTTTTGGCTTGTACACGCTGCCTAAATGTGGGATAATGAGTTATGGGCTCCTCTGCTTCATAGTCTCGTCTGAGGAATCTTCAGACGTCAGCAGTACCGCGGCCTATGCCGGGAAGTGGTGTTGTCATATTTGCTCGCGTGGTGGTGTCTTATTTGGTTTGATTTTGCTTCACCGGCCAGCCAGGCACCGTGCAGGAGTACGTCGGGGTTGGGGTCCAAGGCCCTGCGTACTTAGGATTTAGACCGGCGGATGGCCTCTCTGTTGAGTTTGAAAGATGGTTTGTGGAGTGTCGTATAACCTCGGTGGAGCGTTCCCTAACAAGGTGCCCACCACCCTGGAGATCCGTGCATTGTAGTGCAACAGAAGTGCACCCCTGCAGGGAAGATTGATCTATTTGAATAGTCGTGTCCACGGTAACAGGATGCTTTATGCTGAAGCTGGATCTTACCACTATAAACTATTATTCTTAAACTGTATGGTTCCGGGTTTTCTTCCTCGCTGGGATGTCGAGGAGGTCATCTCGGAGGCATTGCTAATTATTATAACTTATTACTATACAATGCTGCAGCAACTTCTGCTGCGTTGTTACTTTATGGTTTATATAAACTGTTGGCTGTTCTCTTCTTCTGTTGCAAGACTCGTCAAAAGATGCTAGTCTTCGATAGGCCTAGCTTCTTATCCTTATTCTGATTTCTACCTTGCAGTCCACTATATACAACCTCTCCTTTCCATTGATACAAATGCATAAATGCTTAGTAGCGGACGTAAGACTCGCGGGTATGCTAGATACTCACCCTTGCTTTCTTTCCCCCTTTATGTTTTTCCTGATCGGCCGCTGCAGTCGACGTTGGAGCCTTGGAGTCCGGAAGCAGGAGATCCCCGATGCCAACCACCGCAACATGAAGGCCCCCGATGCCTTCTACGACTTCGAGTTCCCCTTTGCCCAGGAGTAGTTTGGAGGTTCCCAGGCAGGAGGCCTTGCCTTTTCGATCTGTTGTTATTTGTGATAGCCTTCTTAAGGCAACCTTGTATTGTTGTGTCTGTACTCAGATACTATTGCTTGCGCTAACGTTGTGCTCTCGATCTGTTGTATTCGAGCCCTCGTGGCCCCTGGCTTGTATTAGGCATCTTGTATTGTTTTATTCGTAGAGTTGTGGTGTGATATCTTACCGTGAGTCCCTGATCTCGATCGTGTACCTTGCGTGTATGATTATTGTACATGACTTGATTTTGGGGGCGTGACAAGTTGGTATCAGAGCCGACTGCCTGTAGGACACCCCCTTCCAACTCATTGGTCGAAGTCGAGTCTAGTTCTTGCAAAACTACTTTACTAACAGTGTCGTGTGGCTTATCGGCCCACGTCGCCAACTAGGTCGTATTAGGATCCTTTTTCTCCGTACCTTTACTCTGGGACTGTGACCTCTCTCCTCTTTCGGGTTAATGATTTTGCTAACTCTAACTCTAGGTTCTCGTGACTGCTTCCTCCCGGAGATCCCTCATCATAGATGATGACCTGATTCACCAGAAGATGCCAAAGATACTCTCCGATGAATTGCGGAGACCCTATGTGCCCATCACCCTTGCAATCCCATGCCACAGATAAGTGCGTATGGATAATTACCTATACCTTCCGTTCATCTGTTAAATCCCAGTTGCTCTTGTCTTCACAAGATGCATCGAAATACTTTCCGATTGTTTTGGGAATCCTTTGAGCCTACTTCCTTGCAGCTTCTTTTCACCCTGCAAATAATTCCTCACATTTACCGAGGATCCGTTCATCCTAAGTGGTTACTTTGATTCCCAAAATACTTTGAAATACTATTCGATCTCACGACAATCCTCGACAGCCTACTACTTTGGAGATTCTTCTTACCTCCTTGCACTATGATTAATCTCGTTTGTCTTGTAGTCTTTGATGACCTCCCTTGGCATTGTCATTATGGTCTGTTGAATCATCGTGTGTGCTAGTGCACGCAATCATCAGTTGATCCCTATGAATCCTTTCTTCTGGCTCAGACGTCATTCCATACATGAGCTGGTTCTTGGTAAATCAAACCTAAATTGATTAACCGTCAAGCTTCTATTCAACTTATTCATGTTTGATCGATGTATCTGAGTCTGATACACCGATACGGAAGTCATAATTCCTTTGTACTTAAACATCGAATTATTCCGATGCTTCTATCTCCAATGCTTTGGCATTCTTTCTTCTTATGATTGAGTACCGATACTCGCCCCAGACTCTCTGTACACCGCCTGACCTTTTGGGGGGATTACTGCCTACCGTCCCGTTGTGTCCTAAATCATTGACGAATTTCCCCTGATATAAAAATTCCCTTGGCAACTGGTATCATCTGCTCCATGTCGTCAGCCTTCTGTTTCCAAAATTGTATCCCTTGCTTATGATATTTGTTGTATGGTTTCGAAATGCCCCGATGGGTTAACCCTATGCTTCCCCTAATCCGATGAACCCAATTTTATGCGGGTTATACTCTACTGGCCTTCCGCTAGATGACCTTACAATCCTACAACCTTCATGTGAGCGAGAAGTGAGTGAAAGGTTATGCATTGAAGAAGTGGGAGTCGACCCGGAACCTTTGTGTTCATGCCCATGGATACGATGTAGAACTTATCATGAAAGCTTCTCGTAAAGATAATTAACCCCCTTGGTGTAAATTCTTCTGCACCTATGATTCCCCATTCCACCTTTGAGTATTACCCCTGGTATCTCGAGGATATCATGCCTTTGTACTACATCTTATGAATTGTGATGAAATAATTCCTATCCCTGTCATAGCCATTTCATGGTTCTGGGTTGTCGTCAACCGGGAACACCGAATACTTTTGCTTCACCATTATTTTTGCTTGGTGTCGCCGTTGTTCGATTGTATTTTCTTGAAACCTTTTAACATGATGTGTCGTGGTCACCATCGACATTTTGACTTCTCCCAAGTTTTACTTGGATGCTTCATGAGATATACCATCCTTGCCCCTCGATGATTTCTGTTATCATCGACAACCTTCTTTGACTCCCTGCCAATACAAACTTGGTCATATATATCTTGCTCTGCTTTCTCTTGGGAAAGATATACACGCGATACTTGTGTATCATTACATTTTCCCTTCCATTGGTCTGATTATTTGTATAATCACATCTTCCCTTTCATTGGTCTTTTTAACCTTTCTTGTAATGTATCTTATCTGAGCAGTGATAATTCTCTGCTTATGAAAACACTTCGGTGTACTACTTTGTCCGTACAACCTGTTACAATTGTTGATGACTTTTCGGTGACCACCGATGGACAAGAACCTTACCAATTGGTCCGCCTCATCTTAACGAGCAGGAAAACGGTTCTCTTTGTCCCTCGCCCTTGGTACCAACGTTGTTGTCGACATAGCTAACAAGTTGTTCCCTGACTTACCTTGCAACTTGATCCCATTGTTTGGCACCACCCTTCTTATTCAACGTGGGTCCATAACCCACAGGTCCACAAGACCGAAACCTGACTCTTTTGTGCTTCCCCATTCCCAAGGATTATTCCTCCTGCTTGACCTCGTGTAAAATTCACGAGTCATATACCTTGTGATCTTCAGTACAATATCAGACTCAGTGCATATGCGTGATGCTCTGGACCCCTTTTCATTCTCCATTATCATCGTCGAATGCTTGCATATCCGCTTGAAAACTTCTCATGCCTTCTTTTGTTTCTCTCGATGTATTCCCCTGAGTCTAAACTCGGAAGATACTTTGTACCCCATTCCCTTGGACAACCTCGATTGATTAACCTGGTACCGATCCGACCCCCTTAAGTGTCCCTCCTACCCTATCCGTAGGTACGATGAAGACCACGATGGGAGGATAACAACTCGTCGAGATGCACTGATGCAGAGAAATGAAGACGTCAATTTGAAGGATTAACTTCTTTGGGAAGCGCAACAAGAACCAGAGAGTCGCTAGAATACGAAACCAAAACCTTACCCCTACTACTACCTTTTACTTCTCGGGATGAGAATTCTTTGTAGTGGGGGAGATTTGTAACACCCTCGTAATCACTCTCACTGGTTGCTAATCACTGTTTCCCAAACTTGCCTTGATCCAACTTTGCTTTGATCACATTCAAACTCATGATGGCTGGTCTTGAAAACAATGTGCCAATGTACCTTGATAACTCGGAATCAAATCAAAGCTCAAAATGCCTTTTGATGAATATTAAAAATATGTGACAATTAATACTTTTTCCAAAAATTGTGAATACAATTCTGTAAAAATGCACCATAATCACTTGATCATGTCCATGTAGTTTGGGGAATTTAATAAGCTATACATTAATTCAAACAAGTCAAAAAGTAGCCTGAAAACCCCCTTTTTACCATTTAATATTTAAATGAAATATCAAATGAGTTTGTAAAGTCTCCAAAAGTTTTGTGGCACTGGTACTTGGTGTAACACTAATTATGGTGCCTAGAACATAATTTACAAAATTTTAAAACAAATAAAATAAATACAAAAGAGTAATCATAAAAAGAAAAAGAAAACAAAAATGGAAAAGGGGCTAGACCCCGCCCACTGCGAGGGCCCACCCGGGCCCAACTCCCTCTCTTCTTCCCCTCACTGTTCCTCCCACGGTCGGCCATGGCGTAGGGTCGCGACAGTGTCGTTGCCGCCGTACCAGTCCACATCCTCGCGTAGCTGCAGTGCGTCATGGGTGGATAAGGAGACCCCCCTGCGTCCCGAAAACCCTAGATCGAGCTCGTAGTCTCCCCCTCCCTCTCACTGTTCGAGCTCTCCCGTGTGCGCTCGACGCCGCGCCGCCGCAGGGACGCGGCTAACGGTCATCCCAGCGGTCGGGACCTTGTCCAGCGGAACTTCCTTGGTCGACTACTTCGTCCCCATCACCCAATCGAGGTCGGGAGCCATCGGAAGCTCGCCGTCGACGCCATCCACGCCGCCACTGGCCGGTGCTCCTCGCCGCCGATCCCCGTCGTTCCGACCACCCCGAGCCGGGCCGAGCCCTCCTCTTCAACCCTTCGTGAGACCCCCCCCCCCCCGCAAATCCCCCTCCCCCTTCCATTTGCTCTCCGTAGCACTCCATCCGAGCTCGACGCCGCTGTGCCGCCATGGCTGAGGCGCACGCTCGCTTGGACCTGGCTGCGCACGGGTTTGACTTTGGCAACCCTGGCCGCGCACGGCCACGCCCCGCACATGCCCCGCCTGGCCACACTGCACCCTTGCCCCGCGCTGGTCATGGTCGGCCACGCCCTGGCCACCCCGCGGCACGCCCTTGCGCACGTCCACCATGGCCGCGCTCCCTGCCCCTCGCTTGCCTCCCCGCTGTTGCTGCTGCTACTACTTGCAGCCGCGGCTCGACGCGCGCTGCCACGCGGCTGCACCCCGCCGTTCTCCTCCACCAGTGGCCTCGCCGCTCCCCTCCGGCCAGTGGCCACGGCCGGCCTCGCACGCACGCCCGTTGACCCCTTCCAGGGCACGGCGGTGCCGCTGCCAGATGGGCCCAAGCCTATTTTGGTTAGGGGCTAATCCCCATTAGCACAAATCCCAAAATTAAATTAACCCTGTTATATAAACTATCTCCATGACAAAATTCAAAAATTCAAAAATTCAAAAAGAAATTCAAAAATGGGGAAAAAAAGTCGTGAAGAATTTAAATAAATGGCCAGATAAAAATCTTTTTCCAAAAATCATTTGAATGTTTGGAAAACTCCTAGAATTGTTGCTGATCATTGCAAAAGTGGTTTGGGTTCATTCCCAAGCTCATGGAATTTTCTAAAAATCAAAATGTGCCTTGGAAATTAAATATGACCCTTATTTGAATTGAAATTCAAATGTTTTGAATTTAAAAAATTCTCAAATTCTTCAAGTGACTTGCTACTGGTCACCTAGGATTTATAAAAATGTTTGGGCATTTTACAAAATTTCCTAGCTACTTATTTGTAGGCACAACAGAATTACAGAAAAGAAAAAGAAGAAGAAAAAGAAAAGATGAGACCCCTGTGATTTTTGCCCATGTGGCCCATCTTGGCCAGCAAGCCGGCCCAGCCCACCAGGGGCAGGGTCGTCTTCTACCCCGCGCCAGGCAGGCTAGGAGCTGCGTGGCGGCCATGCTACGGCAGCCGGCCACCTCCTGCTTCCCCCTGGCCCTATCCCCTCGCCGTGGACGCCTGGAAGGCTCCAGGTCCATCACCCCCTCTCTCCGCTCACTCTCCCCCTCTCCCGCGTCGAATCCGTGACCACCCCGAGAGCTCACCGGAGTGGCCGTCGTGCTCCGACGTGGCCACCATGCCCCACTCGCCACCGCAAGCTGTCGAGAGGAACCGCAGCCGTCGTCTTCGTCTCCCCGTGCAGTGAATCGAGCCCAGAAGCCTTGGAGGCAACGCCCGCATCGCCACTTCGCCGCCGGCCGCCGTGGAGTTCGTCGTCGAATTCGCTGCCTCCTGTGACCCTATGACCCCGCCGTCTTCTCCATCCGCTTCACGGTGAGGAGCTCGTTCTTTTGCCCCTACCCCCGCCTCCTCCCGTGCCCTGGAGCTTGGTTCCGGCGAGGACAGTGGTCCGGCCGCCGCTGTGGTCGACGCCACCGTCGCCACAGAGCGCGTCCTTGACCCCCTCCTACGCCAGCAGACACGTGAGACGAAGGGCTACGCGCCCGTGCCCGTAGATCCCTCTCCCGTGCCCTGTTTCGAGACCCCGGCGAACTCCGGTGAACAGTGCCACCGCCGGCGCCATTAACCCCCCCAACCCTACCTAATCACCCACTAATCCTAGCCCTAACCCCACTGACTACTGGGCCCCAACCCCTTAACCCCCTCTCTGTTAATTAAACAGAGAGGATTAAACCCATCTGCCACTGACATGGATGGCCCACTAGTCAGAAGCCCCCACGTCACCCTGACCTCAGCATGATGCAATAAACAGTTTTCCAGATTAAAAGAATTAAAATAAATTCAGAAAAAGGCAGAAAATAGTATAAACTTCCAAAAATCATAGAAAATTCATATTAACTCCAAATTTAACATATAATATATGAAAAATGATCAGCAAAAAATAATCTATCCAAATATACAACTTTCAGCTATGTTGGAGTTGAATTTAAAATGGGACCAGTAGCTTTTGCTATTTGGTTTAATTGGAATTAAATCAAATTAAATTCAAATGCTACTCCAATTTCAACCAATGCAATGCAATCATGATCACTTGAACATCAGAGGCATATCATACACATTTCAAAATAGTTTACAATGATCAAACACTAGCAAATACAAATGGGCTAATTTGAAAGTCATATATGGAGTTTGAAATTGCATTTCAAATGCAATACCCTTCATTTAAATTGTTTTTGCTACAAACCAGTACCATTCACATCATGTGACAACATAAAAATGTGCTTTTGCATTTCCATTCATGTTGCCCCCTTTGTTGATGATTGCCTTCGATGACAGACGTTCGGAGACGGTGATCACCCCCGAAGGAGAAGAAGTTCGGTAAACCCCGTGTATCGTCAGCAAGGCAAGCAAACCCCATTGATCATGTCTATTAGATCGTACTTCCCTCTCAGTCTCTCTTATGCATGTTTAGGAGATCACCGAGACACGTTCTTGTGCTTAGGTGAACCCATTCCGATGCATGACCAATCATTTTGTCACCGTATTAAGAAAACCACAATCCTAGCAGATATAGGAGTTGAATGATGAGCATGTGGCCCCTGCAACTGTTACTGCTTATTCCTGCTTAGTGATACAATGAGGTTGCATTGAATGTGAGTCGGGATGGATGATCACAGTGTTGCTGTTGTTAACGTGTTGGTGAATCCACCCTAATACAAGGTGAACGATGAGAGGTTGTGTAGGAGTACACAGTGGGTTGTCTTGTTGAACACCTCCTTAAGCACTGAGTTCTTGTATGGTAATCCAAGACAAAGAGTACAACCACACATTGGGCTCACTGACCCCTCTCGGCCTAGTACCTTGATCCGTGTTGACGTCCAGGAGTCACATTAGTTCGGGCTTTCCTTTTGGCATGTGCATAGAAAAAGAATGAAGGAATGGCTGCATCATATAGATATGTGGGTGCACCTGTGAGGCAGGAAAACCATCTGCCAGAGGTGGCGTCTCGGTCACTTGCATTGTTTGAGTCCGTTTCGTTGATCCGGCCGGGCTCTCGAGCGGAGGCAACTCAAATAGTCGACTCCTGGAATAGACCAGTTGTGAGCGAAGTGTCGTGGTGAACATCCTCGCTGTCACCTCTTGAACAGTGGCGAGCAAAAGGCGGTAACCGATGGTCATGTGTGTGTATTTTACACCCTTGCAAGGTTAACAAAACTATTCGAATAGCCGCGTCCGCGGTCATGGACTAATTGGAACTTGTACCTGATTATTAGACAACTTGAATGTATGCTATGGTGTGTTTCTCGTGGGGAAGTCGAGAAAGTATCCATAGTGGTGGATTGGTTGGAGACTTAGTTGTGGACTCGTGTACGCTTCTTACCTCAAGTCTGGTACTCGTAGTTTAGGACTAGCCAAGTCAAAGCTGACACTTCTGCATGTTAAACCCCACCTCCCTTACCTTGAAACTTGAGCATGAGTAGTGTAGTTCTGATGTAAGTCTTGCTGAGTATGACTTTGTACTCACGTTTGCTTATTCTATGTTTTAGATGAGAACCCGGACCCCGATGGAGTCACCTTCGTGAAGCTCGACGTTGAATAAGCTAGTATAGTTCCAGACTGCAGTCTGGTCCCTCGTGGAAGGGCGTGTACGTTTACAAGGCTTCTCTAAGCCATTTGTTAAACTTGTCTGTACTCAGACCTAATTTTCTTCCGTTGAATGATGTAATGTTGATCACAGACATGTGATCTTTGTATGCTCTATGTGTAAGTCAATAAAGATACACTTTGTAGAGTTATGTGATGATACCTGCTGTTCATACTAGGCATGTGTGTTGCGTGTATGTTTATAACATGCATGTCTTAGTATGGGTTTTCGAGACCTTAGTTGTGATCTGGCTGGCGGTCTTTTTTTACACCAAATGGCCCTTAGATGTGTGCAGCTTGGGGCATCGCGATGCGATTTCTCGTGACTCTGTCACGTGCACACTTTGTTGTATGATCAAGCCCTCCCTAGACCCCGACAAAGTGATCGGGCTGGAGTAAATCTATGTAAGAGTTAGGATTCAATCGATAACATGGTTGAGGCGACTTGTCTATGAGTATGGGATTCACCACCCATAAGCATTTAGACTTGTGAGCGGACGATGAGGACCCATCTCAGATGATCATCCGGCCTGGATGGGATGCCCCTCACGTTCGATGCTTTCCGAGAGTGTTCTGTGCTTGGCCTTGCCTGCTTAGACAAGTGGGTACGGCTCTCGGCTCTCCATGTGATTGCATCGTGACTGGAATTACATACGCATATTCCGGGTCCCGACAGGGTCCCACTGGACAGTTATTGTATTTTATTAAATTTAATTCCCTGTATATTTGTCTAGTCAATGACATAGGGGTCCCACCTGTCAGCTTTGACCAGTCAACTACTTGTGGATAATGTTGCTATTTTATTAATACAAGAAATTCAGAAAATGATTTAAATTTGATTTAAACTTTGAAAATCAATGTCTTTTAAACCATAGATCAGATTCAAAAACTTTATGAATGAATGTTGATCAGAAAAATATAACGAATAAGAATAGACTACCCGCATACCCACCGCAGCCCTCTAACTTACCGAACCGAAGACTTTCCCCCTTCGGATCGTCTGCCCGATAATTACCCGGTACCGGTAAAACTTTCCGGATGGAGATGTTCTGAACATAAAAGTTGTTCGGAATGCATCAACGATCACGGATACACTATCCACGTGTCTGTCAGTTACTCATGACACTACAGACATGGAACATTCCCCCTCCGATTGAACTGTCCGATAATCGCCCGGAGCCGGTTAAATTCATGTTCGCCTGCAACGTGTAGCACCGCGTTAGTTCACCCCTAACACTGCGTTTTCCATGTCTTTCTTTTGTATTGCTATTATTGTCGTGTATTTATTGTTTCTTCCCCCTTCTCTTATTGTCCGGTAGTCTCGACGTCCGCTGTCGCTGCCCTTGTGTTCGACTACGTCCAGGGTAGTAGAGCCATTCTCTTCCCCAGATATCGCCTATATTTCTGTACATTTATTGCACTAGGCATTGTTACTGCTGCTGCTACGTTACAATCCTATTCAATTGCATAGACTGTCTTTGTCGCCCCTTGATGTAACTTTCTTTATCCTATGCTGCCTATTATAACATATATGTTATTCAGAAGTGAGCCCTGCGCATTATTTGTCAACTAGGATTAGATAGCGGGCCATGTACACTCTGGGGAATGAACGCGGATACGATGATTATAACTGCATAGGAACGGTACAATGCACACACCGCCTAAGGCCCCTACCTCGGCTCTACCGAGCCACATCAAGTGGAGCTATCGAGGAGTAATCCTCGTACTCCACTCATTGCTGACTCTGTATAGCCGCCCTAGGGTCCTGAGCCACGGTTGTCCTAAAGGTAAGAAGTCGGGTGACCCAACGGTGCCTACGAGTGGTATTGCGACGGGACGACAGGGAGGGTACGACTAGTGTACCGGTGTGCTTGGACCCTGATTGTTGGCCGCGAGAGTTACCAAACCACAAAAGTCAAGCTCCTCTAGGAGCATATGCGAGATAAGCTAAGGAGTCGGTTCACCTTGTTGGTAACCGCAGAGACTTGGTGGGACAACAGGTCAGGCACCGATGTACTGGTGGTCCTGACTGCTGTCGTTGTCCGCGGGTCAGTTAAGTCGAGGAAAAAAGAACGGTTGTCCCGCAAGTTAATAAAATGACTAATGGTTCGGCCGATGACTTGAGTAGCCTTTTGGCTTGAACGCGCTGCCTACACGTGGGATAATGAGTTATGGGATCCTCTGCTTCATAGTCTCGTCCGAGGACTCTTCAGACGTCAGCAGTACCGCGGTCTGCGCCGGAAAGTGGTGTTGTCTTATTTTTCGCGCGGTGGTGTCTTATTTGGTTTGATTTTGCTTCACCGGCCAGCCACGCACCGTGTAGGATTACGTCGGGGTTGGGGTCCAAGGCCCTGCGTACTTAGTATTTAGACCGGCGGATGGCCTCTCTGTTGAGTTTTAAAGATGGGATGTGGAGTGTCGGATAGCCTCGGTGGAGCGTTCCCTAACAAGGTGCCCGCCACCATGGAGATTCGGGCGTTGTAGTGTAAAATAAGTTCACCCCTGCAGGGAAGATTGATCTATTCGAATAGCCGTGTCCATGGTAACAGGACGCTTTATGCTGAAGCTGGATCTTATCACTACAAACTATTATTATTAAACTGTATGGTTCTGGATTTTCTTCCTCGCAAGGGAGCCGAGGAGGGAACTCGGAGGCATTGCTAATTATTACAACTTACTATTATACAATGCTGCAGCAACTTCTGCTGCATTGTTACTTTATGCTTTATATAAACTGTTGGCTGTTCTCTTCTTCTGTTGCAAGACTCGTCAAAAGATGCTAGTCTTCGATAGGCCTAGCTTCTTATCCTTATTCTGATTTCTACCTTGCAGTCCACTATATACAGCGTCCCCTTTCCATTGATACAAATGAATAAATGCTTAGTAGTGGACGTAAGAATCACGGGTATGCTAGATAATCACCCTTGCTTTCTTTCCCCCTTTATGTTTTTCCTGATCGGCCGCTGCAGTCGACGTTGGAGCCTTGGAGTCCAGAAGTAGGAGATCCCCGATGCCGACCACCGCAACATGAAGATCCCCGAGGCCTTCTGCGACGTCGAGTTCCCCTTTGACCAGGAGTAGTTTGGAGGTTCCCAGTAGTAGCATAATTCTTTTGAGCACTATCAATGGTTTTGCTAGAAAAATGTATAACATTTCATTTCTTATCAACCCTTTGTCCTAAAACAGCTCCAACAGAAAAATCACTAGCATCACACATAATTTCAAAGGGCAATTTCCCGTCAGGCGATTGTACTATAGTAGCGGTTATCAAAGCTTTCTTAAGAACTTCGAAGGCCTCCTTACAATCTTCATCAAATACAAAAGGAACATCCTTCTGGAGAAGATTAGTGAGGGGTCTCGAAGTCTTAGAAAAGTCTTTAATAAATCTTCTATAGATACCAGCATGACCAAGAAAACTACGAATACCTTTAATGTCCCTTGGATAGGGCATTCTTTCGATTGCTTAAATCTTCGCCTTGTCCACTTCAATTACCCTCTCGGAAATCTTGTTACCAAGAACGATCCCTTCGTTAACCATGAAGTGGCACTTTTCCCAGTTTAGAACTAAATTTGTATCATCGCATCTCTGCAAAACTTTATTAAGATTGTGGAGACAGTGGTCAAAGGAAGTTCCATAGACGGAGAAATCGTCCATGAAGACTTCCACAATCTCATCACAGAAACCATAAAAAATAGCAGACATGCTTCTATGAAAAGTAGCAGGTGCATTGTATAAAACAAAAGGCATACACCTATAAGCATAAGTTCCATAAGGACACGTGAAAGTGGTCTTCTCTTGATCAACAGTGTTAACATGAATTTGAGAGAAGCCAGAGTACCCGTCAACATAGCAAAAGTTGGTGTTTTTAGACAACCTCTCAAGCATCTGATCGATGAAAGGCAGCGGGTAGTGGTCCTTCCTGGTATCTTTGTTCAACTTACTGTAATCAATACACATTCTATATCCAATAACAACTCTTTGAGGTATTAGTTCATTTTTATCATTAGGAAAAACAATCATACCTCCTTTCTTAGGAATAGAATGAACTGGACTTACCCACCTACAATCAGCTATAGGATAGATGATACCTGCGGCTAGAAGGTTGAGAATTTCAGTCCTAACCAAGCCCTTCATCCTTGGGTTCAGCCGTCGTTGATGATCAAAATGGCTTAGCATCAGGCTCGAGATTGATAGTGTGTTGGCAAATCGATGGACTAATCCCCTTAAGGTCATCAAGGGTATAGCCAAGGGCACCACGGTGTCTGCAAAGTGTCTCCAATAATCGCTCTTTGTGACGCCCCCAAAATCAGACCGTGTACAGTAATCATACACGCAAGGTACATGATCGAGATCAGGAACTCACGGTGGGATATCACAACACAACTCTACAAATAAAAATAATACAAGCTGTTTAATACAAGCCAGGGGCCACGAGGGCTCGAATACAACAGCTCGAGAGCACAAGTTAGCGGAAGCAATAGTATCTAAGTACAGACACAAGGGTACAAGGTTGCCTTAAGAAGGCTAGCACAAAAACAACACTCGATCGAAAAGGCAAGGCCTCCTTCCTGGGAACCTCCGAACTACTCCTGGGCAAAGGGGAACTCGACGTCGTAGAAGGCATCGGAGATCTTCATGTTGCGGTGGTCGGCATCGGGGATCTCTTGCTCCTGGGCTCCAACGTCGACTGCAACGGCCGATCAGGCAAAACAATAAAAGGGGAAAATAAAGCAGGTGAGTATCTAGCATACCCGCGAGTCTTACGTCCGCTACTAAGCATTATGCATTGTATCAACGGAAAGAAGAGACTGTATATAGTGGACTGCAAGATAGAAATCAGAATAAGGGTAAGAAGCTAGGCCTATCGAAGACTAGCATCTTCCGACGATGTCTTGCAGCATGAGGTAAGAATCAGCCAACAGTTTATATAAAGCATGAAGTAACAATGCAGCAGAAGTTGATGCATCATTGTATAATAGTAAGTTGTATAATTAGCAATGCCTCCGAGTTCCCTCCTCGACTCCCCTGCGAGGAAGCAAACCTGGAACCATACAGTTTAATAATAATAGTTTGTAGTGATAAGATCCAGCTTCAGCATAAAGCGTCCTGTTACCGTGGACACGGCTATTCGAATAGATTAATCTTCCCTGCAGGGGTGCACTTGTGTTACACTACACGCACGGATCTCCAGGGTGGCGGGCACCTTGTTAGGGAACGCTCCACCGAGGCTATCCGACACTTCGTAGCCCATCTTTCAAACTCAACAGAGAGGTCATCCGCCGGACTATATCCTAGGTACGCGGGGCTTTGGACCCTAACCCCGACGTACTCCTGCACGGTGCGAGGCTGGCCGGTGAAGTTAAAGCAAATCCAAATAAGGCACCACCGCGCGAGCAAATAAGACAACACCACTTCCCGGCGCAGGCCGCGGTACTGCTGACGTCTGGAGAGTCCTCGGATGACACTACGAAGCAGAGGAACCCATAACTCGTAATTCCCACGGGTAGGTAGTGCGTACATGGCATATAGCCAACTCAAGACATTCATTGAACCATTAGTCATTTTATTAACTTGCGGGACAACCGTTATCGTTTCCTCGACTTAATTGACACGCGGACAACGACAGCAGTCAGGACCACCAGTACATCGGTGCCTGCCCCGTCGTCCCACCAAGTCACTGCGGTTACCAACAAGGTGAACCGTCTCCTTACCTTGTCTCGCATGTGCTCCTTGAGGAGCTCGACTTTCGTAGTTAGGTAACTCTCGCGGCCAACGATCAGGGGCCAAGCACACCGGTACACTGGTCGTACCCTCCCTATCGTCCCGTCGCAATACCTCTCGCAGGCACCGTTGGGTCGCCCAACTTCTTACCTGAAGGACAACCGTTGCTCAGGTACCTAGAGCGGCTATACAGAGTCAGCAACGAGTGGAGTACAAGGATTACTCCTTGATAGCTCACACTTGATGGTGGCTCGGCAGAGCCGACCTAGGGGGGCTGAGGCGGTGTCTGCATTGTACCGTACCTTTGCAGTTATAATATTTGTATCCGCGTTCACTCCCCTGAGTGATCACGGCCCTCTATCTAACCCTAGCTAACAATTCGCAGGGCTCACTGCTGAATATCATATACATATATATATATATATATATATATATATATATATTTTATAGGCAGCATAGGATAAGGAAGGCACATCAAGGGGCGACAATGAAAGGTTATGCAATTGAATAGGTAAGCAACGTAAAAGCAGCAGTAACAATGCCTAGTGCAAGAAAGTACGGAAAGATAGGCGATATCTGAGGAAGAGAACGGCTCTGCTTGCCTGGAAGCTCGACGGTAGAAGTAGGGTCGTCGACGAAGTATTTGTACTCAGCAGCGGTATAGTCGACGGCAGCAGCGGGGTCTATCGGAGATTAAGGGGGGGGAGAAACAGTAAATACACTGCAAGCATATACAAACATATGCATGACATGACAGATGAAATGTTAACGGTGTTCTAACGCAGTGCAATGCACGTTGCTCGGAACGGAAATTCATCCGGGGATGAACGGCCAGCTCCAGGTGATTATCGGACAAGGTGTCCGGAGGGGGGAGATATCATGCCGGAGGTGTCGTGGACATCCGACACATGTGTGGGTGGTGTATCCGGGTTAGTTGATCTATTCTGAACAACTTTCGTGTTCAGAATAAATTCATCCGGTCAGTTTTACCGGCTCCGGGTGATTACCGGACAAACGACCCGGAGGGGGAAAAACTCGTGTGCGGTATGTTAGATGGGTGGGGTGGGGGTATGGGTATCGTATCCGTATTCGGTGATCCGCTTTGAGCAACTTTCGTATACAAAAGTTTTTCATCCGGACAACTTTTATCGGTACCGGGAATTTTTGACAGACGGCCCGAAGGGGGGAATGTCGATGTTCGGTAAGTTAGAGGGGGGTGGTAGACATACGGATAGCGTATCCGTATTCGTTATATTTTTTTGATCAATTTTTATATACAAATTATTTTCATCAAAGTTACGGTTTAAAAGATATTAAATTTCTAATATTTAAATCATTTAAATCAATTTCCTGAATTTCTTTTATTATTAAAATCCAACCTTATCCAGAACCTTATCCACAACAGTGCTGACATATGGGCTCCACAAGTCAGCCACACATTTTAATAATTCAATTTATTTAATCTAGTTAACCAGTGGGGGGCCCACTGTCATAGGCATAACTATTTTTAACCATTTTCTATTTCTCTTAATAACCTATTAAGATGTGGGGTCCAGTAGTCATACACATAGGGACATTTTAATAGTTATTAAAATTAACTAATGACTAGGGCCCACATGTAATGGACAGCAACTAATAAACCTATTTAAATAAATCTAAACAAACAGTGGGGCCCGGGTGTCATTGAGAGGGAACTAATAAAATTTTTAATTTAAGTAAAAACGTCAATGGCCCACATGGCAGTATACACAGGGGGTATTATCCTCATTTTTATTAAGCTAACAGGGGGAGGGGGTTATCTACTAATATTTCTTCTTTTTTTTAAACAGGGGGATTAGGGGGTGGGGCCCCAATATCAGCGTGGTGTGGAGGGGGCATAGCCCACGGCGGTTAACCCGCACGCCGGCGGTGAACCACCACGGCGGCGAGGACCGAGGGGGGGAGGGAACGGCAAGGCCGGCACGCTGGGGGCGGGGGGGGAGCAGCGTGCAGGCGCGGCGCACCCATGCAGGGGAGCGCAGCCGCGCGCGACGAGGCGACCACGGGGGGGCTCGAGCTCTCGCTAATGGCGGCCCGGGCGGGGCACGGCCCCTACGACGGCGGAACGACGAGGAACGGGGGAAAATGGGAGAGGCGGCTCATAAATATTGCAAGGAACGTGCTCGGGAGGCCCAGGGGGGTTCGGGGCGTTTAGTGCGGTGTTGTTCAACGACGAGATCGACCGTGGCACGCGGCGGATGCAGTCGGCGGAGACGGCGATTCGGGGCGGCTCCAGTCGAATTGACGCCTGGGGTTGACGGGATCGTCGACGTGGGGGCTCCCGGACAAGCTCCTCGGGTTTGAGGCGGCCTCTGGCCGCGACGGCGGTGAAGGCATGGCCATGGGCGCGGTCATGCCCGTGCGGGAGAAGAGGGGGGGTAGCACATGAGGATGGAGGGGAAGTGAGGTAGAGAGTTGCAGGGGTGGTTGGGGAGGCCTGGGCGTCATCCTTATCCTCGCAGAGGGGCAGGTGAGGGCAGTTGAGAGGAGGGGTCGGCACGTCATGGCCCTGGCCATGGCGCCAGTGAGCAGATGGGGGATGGGGGCAGGTGGGAGGAGAGAGGAGGGAGGGGCTGGGCTCGGGGTGGGCCAGTGGTGTGGTTTCGCACTGAGCGTAGAATAGTTCTTTAGCATTTTCAATTTCTTTTCTTTTCTGCTCTATTCTGTTAGCAATTGTTTTATTAGGTTAGACATTTTTATTAATCATGAGACCTATACCATAATTAGTATAGCATATAACTAGAGGCGCACAAAAAGATTTAGGCTTTTATAAAATCATTTGATAGTTCTTTTTATTATACTAATGGCAAAAGTACTGTTTTGCTGCTGTAAATCTTTGTTTGAATTATTTTACAAGTTAATAAAATCCCATGACCACTTAGGCATGATTCACTGAATATTTGGGAATTTACAAATGTGGTTTCATAATTTTTCGACAAAGTTTAATTGCAACAATATTTGATATTAACCAAAATGCAAATCTGAGTTGATCCAATGCAAGGATGATCATAGCAGGATTAGCATCAGTGATTAGCAACAGTAATTATCAACAGTACCAGTGATTACTGTTACAGACACTAGGGGTGTTACAAATCTCCACCACTACAAAGAATTCTCGTCCCGAGAATTAAAAGTAGTGTAAGGGGTAGAGTTTCGGTTTCGCCTCCTAACAAATATTCTGATTCCTGTTGTCCTACTCGAAGAAATTAATCCTTCACGGTGAGGCCTTCATATCTTTGCATCGGTGCATCTCGATGGGTTTTCATCCTTTCCTCGGGGCTTCATCGCACTTACGAACAGGTTAAGAGGTAAAGCTTAAGGGGTTCAGATCAATACAAGATCAATCAAATGGGGTTGCTCAAGGGTATGGGGTACAAAGTCCTTCCGAGTTTAACCTCAGGGAAGTACATCGTGAGAAGTTTTAAGCGGATAGGCACGTATTCGATGCCGATGACGGAAGATGGGAAAGGGGCCCCGATCATCAGACACAATCACTGAGTCTGATATCGGACGGAATATCCAAAGTTCGATAATAAGAGTCAGGTTTCGGTCCAGTGGAACTTTGGTTTATGGGCCCACATTGAATAAGGAGGGTGGTGAAAAACAATGCGATTAAGTTGCAAGGCAAGTCAGAGAACAACTTGTCAACTATGTCGGCAACAACATCAGTGCCAAGGGCGAGGGACGAAGAGAACCATTTTCCTGCTCGTTAAGACGAGGCGGACCAATTGGCAAAGTTCTTATCCATTCGTGTCACTGAAAAGTCATCAACAATAGTAAAAGGTTGTACGGACAAAGTAGTACACCGAAGTGTTTACATCAGCTTGGAATCATCACTGCTCGGATAATTTATATTCACAGAAAGGTTAGACAGACCAATGGAACGGAAAATGTGATGACACACAAGTATCAGGTGTATATATTTCCCAAGGGAAAGCAGAGCAAGATATACATGACCAAGTTTGTATTGGCAGGGACTCAAAGGATGTTGTCGATGATAACACAAATCATCGAGGGGCAAGGATGGTATTTGTCACCATGATTTCAATTAACAATTGGAAGAAGTCAAAATGTTGATGATGACCATGACACTTTATGTCGAGAGGTTTCAAGAGAATGCAATCGAATAGCAACATCACCAAACAAAAGGGGTGGTGGAAGAAAAGGTAAGCGGTGTTCTCGGTTGACGACAACCCAGAACTCATGGAGTGGTTACGGCAGGGAAAGGTATTGTTTGATCAATATTCTTAAGATGTAGTGCAAAGGCATGATATCCTCGAGATACCAGGGGTAATTCTCGATGGTATAATGGTGGATCACAGGTGTAGAAGAATTTATACCAAGGGGGTTAATTATCTTTACGAGAAGCTTTCATGATAAGTTCTGCATAATATATATGGGCATGAACACAAAGGTTCAGGGTCGACTCCCACTTCTTCAATGCATAGCCTTTCATTCACTTCTCGTCGTCGATGAATTTGTAGCGTTCAAAAAACATTATCTGGCATAACACCAGTAGAGTAAGACCCGAAGAAGTTTGGGTTCATACGGATTAGGGGAATCATAGGGTTAACCCATCGGGGCATTTTAAAACCCATGCAACAAATATCATAAGCAAGGGATACAAGTTCGAAAGCAGAAGGCTGACGACACGGAGCAGATGATACCATTTTTCACAAGCATTTTATATCAGAGGAAATTCTTCAATGACTTAGGACACAAGGGGACGGCAGGTAGTAATCCACCAAAAAAGGTCAGGCGGCGTACAGAGAGTCTGGTATGAGTATCGGTAGTCAACCTTGAGAAAAAGAATGCCAAAGCATTGGAGACAGAAGCATCAGAAAAACTTGATGCTTAAGTACAAAGGAATTATGACTTCCATATCGGTGTATCAGATCCAGATACATCGATCAAACAAGAATAAGTTGAATAGAAGCTTGACGGTTAACCAATTAAGGTTTGATTTACCGGGAACCAGCTCATGTCCGGAATGACGTCTAAGCCAGAAGAATGGATTCATAGGGATCAACTGATGATTGCGTGCACTAGCACACACGATGATTCAACAGATCAGAATGGCAGTGCCAAGGGAGGTCATCAAAGACTACAAGACAAACAGGATTAATCATAGTGCAAGCAAGTAAGAAGAATCTCCAAAGCAGTAGGCTGCAAGGATTGTCGCGGGATCGAATAGTATTTCAAAGTATTTTTGGTAATCACAGGAACAACTTAGGATGAACGGATCCTCGATAAAGGTGAGGAATTATCCGCAGGGTGAAAAGAAGCTGCAAGGCAGTAGGCTCAAAGGATTCCCGAATCAACGGAAAGTATTACGATTCATCTTGTGAACACAAGATCAACTGGGATTGAATGGATGAACGGAAGGTGTATGTGGTTATACATACGGACTTATCGGTGGCAGTGAATTGTAAAGGTGATCGGCACATATGATCTCGGGAATTTTATCGGAGAGTAATCTTTGGCATCTTCTGGTGAATCCAATTATCATCTGCAATGAGGGTCACTCCGGAAGGAAAGTAGTCACGGGAACCTAATGTCAGAGTTACCAAAATATTTAACCCGAAAATAGGAGAGAGCAGAGTCCCAGAGTAAAGGTACGGAGAAAAAGGATCCTAATACCACCCAGTTGGCGACGTGGGCCGATAAGCCACACGACACTATTAGTAAAGCAGTTTTTCAAGGACTAGACTCGACTTCGACCAAGGAGTTGGAAGGGGGTGTCCTACAGGCAGTCGACTCTGATACCAACTTGTGACGCCCCCAAAATCAGACCGTGTACAGTAATCATACACGCAAGGTACACGATCGAGATCAGGGACTCACGGTGGGATATCACAACACAACTCTACAAATAAAAATAATACAAGCTGTTTAATACAAGCCAGGGGCCACGAGGGATCGAATACAACAGCTCGAGAGCACAAGTTAGCGGAAGCAATAGTATCTGAGTACAGACACAAGGGTACAAGGTTGCCTTAAGAAGGCTAGCACAAAAACAACACTCGATCGAAAAGGCAAGGCCTCCTGCCTGGGAACCTCCGAACTACTCCTGGTCAAAGGGGAACTCGACGTCGTAGAAGGCATCAGGGATCTTCATGTTGCAGTGGTCGACATCGGGGATCTCCTGCTCCTGGGCTCCAACGTCGACTGCAGCGGCCGATCAGGCAAAACAATAAAAGGGGAAAATAAAGCAGGTGAGTATCTAGCATACCCGCGAGTCTTACGTCCGCTACTAAGCATTATGCATTGAATCAACGGAAAGAAGAGGCTATATATAGTGGACTGCAAGATAGAAATCAGAATAAGGGTAAGAAGCTAGGCCTATCGAAGACTAGCATCTTCCGACGATGTCTTGCAGCATGAGGTAAGAATCAACCAACAGTTTATATAAAGCATAAAGTAACAATGCAGCAGAAGTTGCTGCAGCATTGTATAATAGTAAGTTGTAATAATTAGCAATGCCTCCGAGTTCCCTCCTCGACTCCCCTGCGAGGAAGCAAACCCAGAACCATACAGTTTAATAATAATAGTTTGTAGTGATAAGATCCAGCTTCAGCATAAAGCGTCCTGTTACCGTGGACACGGCTATTCGAATAGATTAATCTTCCCTTCAGGGGTGCACTTGTGTTACACTACACGCACGGATCTCCAGGGTGGCGGGAACCTTGTTAGGGAACGCTCCACCGAGGCTATCCGACACTTCGTAGCCCATCTTTCAAACTCAACAGAGAGGTCATGCGCCGAACTATATCCTAGGTACGCGGGGCTTTGGACCCTAACGCCGACGTACTCGTGCACGGTGCGAGGCTGGCCGGTGAAGTTAAAACAAATCCAAATAAGACACCACCGCGTGAGCAAATAAGACAACACCACTTCTCGGCGCAGGCCTCGGTACTGCTGGCGTCTGGAGAGTCCTCGGACGACACTACGAAGCAGAGGAGCCCATAACTCGTAATTCCCACGGGTAGGTAGTGCGTACATGGCATATAGCCAACTCAAGACATTCACTGAACCATTAGTCATTTTATTAACTTGTGGGACAACCATTATCGTTGCCTCGACTTAACTGACCCGCGGACAACGACAGCATCCAGGACCACCAGTACATCGGTGCCTGCCCCGTCGTCCCACCAAGTCACTGCGGTTACCAAAAAGGTGAACCGTCTCCTTACCTTGTCTCGCGTGTGCTCCTGGAGGAGCTCGACTTTCGTAGTTTGGTAACTCTCGCGGCCAACGATCAGGGGCCAAGCACACCGGTACACTGGTCGTACCCTCCCTGTCGTCCCGTCGCAATACCTCTTGCGGGCACCGTTGGGTCGCCCGACTTCTTACCTGAAGGACAACCGTTGCTCAGGTACCTAGAGCGGCTATACAGAGTCAGCAACGAGTGGAGTACAAGGATTACTCCTTGATATCTCACACTTGATGGTGGCTCGGCAGAGCCGAGCTAGGGGGCCTGAGGCAGAGTCTGCATTGTACCGTACCTGTGCAGTTATAATATTTGTATCCACGTTCACTCCCCTGAGTGATCACGGCCCTCTATATAACCCTAGCTAACAATGCGCAGGGCTCACTACTGAATATCATATATATATATATATATATATATATATATATATATATATATATTTATAGGCAACATAGGATAAGGAAGGCACATCAAGGGGCGACAATGACAGGTTATGCAATTGAATAGGTAAGCAACGTAGAAGCAGCAGTAACAATGCCTAGTGCAAGAAAGTATGGAAAGATAGGCGATATCTGGGGAAGAGAGTGGCTCTGCTTGCCTGGAAGCTCGACGGTAGAAGTAGGGTCGTCGACGAAGTAGTCGTACTCAGCAGCGGTGTAGTCGACGGCAGCAGCGGGGTCTACCGGAGATTAAGGAGGGGGGGGACGAAACAGTTAATACACATCAATCATATACAAACAGATGCATGACATGACAGATGAAATGTTAATGGTGTTCTAACGCAGTGCAATGCACGTTGCTCGGAACGGAAATTCATCCGGGGATGAACGGCTAGCTCCGGGTGATTATCGGACAAGGTGTCCGGAGGGGGGAGATATCATGTCGGAGGTGTCGTGGACATCCTACACATGTGTGGGTGGTGTATCCGGGTTAGTTGATCTATTCCGAACAACTTTCGTGTTCAGAATAAATTCATCCGGTCAGTTTTACCGGCTCCGGGTGATTACCGGACAAACGAACCGGAGGGGGAAAAACTCGTGTGCGGTATGTTAGAGGGGTGGGGTGGGGGTATGGGTATCGTATCCGTATTCGGTGATCCGCTCTGAGCAACTTTCGTATAAAAAAGTTTTTCATCTGGACAACTTTTATCGGTACCGGGAATTTTCGACAAACGGCCCGAAGGGGGGAATGTCGATGTCCGGTAAGTTAGAGGGGGGTGGTAGACATACGGATAGCGTATCCGTATTCGGTATAATTTTCTAATCAATTTTGATATACAAATTATTTTCATCGGAGTTACGGTTTAAAATATATTAAATTTCTAATATTTAAATCATTTAAATCAATTTCCTGAATTTCTTTTATTATTAAAATCCAACGTTATCCAGAACCTTATCCACAACAGTGCTGACATGTGGGCTCCACATGTCAGCAACACATTTTAATAATTCAATTTATTTAATCTAATTAACCAGTGGGGGCCCACTGTCATAGGCATAACTATTTTTAACCATTTTCTATTTCTTTTAATAACCTATTAAGATGTGGGGTCCAGCAGTCATACACATAGGAACATTTTAATAGTTATTAAAATTAAATAATGACTAGGGCCCACATGTCATGGACATCAACTAATAAGCCTATTTAAATAAATCTAAACAAATAGTGGGGCCCGGGTGTCATTGAGAGGGAACTAATACAATTTTTAATTTAAGTAAAAAGGATAATGGCCCACATGGCAGTATACACAGGTGGGTTATATCCTCATTTTTATTAAGCTAACAGGGGGAGGGGGTTATCTACTAATATTTCTTTTTTTTAAACAGGGGGATTAGGGGGTGGGGCCCCAATGTCAGCGTGGTGTGGAGGGGCTTAGCCCACGGCGGTTAACCCGCACGCCGGCGGTGATCCACCACGATGGCGAGGACCGAGGGGGGAGGGCACGGCAAGGCCGGCACGCTGGGGGCGGGGGGGAGCGGTGTGCAGGCGCAGCGCACCCATGCAGGGGAGCGCAGCCGCGCGCGACGAGGCGACCACGGGGGGGCTCGAGCTCTCGCTAATGGCGGCCCGGGCGGGGCACGGCCCCTACGACGGCGAAACGACGAGGAACGGGGGAAAATGGAAGAGGCGGCTCACAAATATTGCAGGGAAAGTGCTCGGGAGGCCTAGGGGTGTTCGGGGCGTTTGGTGCAGTGCTGTTCAACGACGAGGTCGACGGTGGCACGCGGCGGATGCAGTCGGCGGAGACGGCGATTCGGGGCGGCTCCAGTCGAATTGACGCCTGGGGTTGACGGGGTCGTCGACGTGGGGGCTCCCCGACAAGCTCCTCGGGTTCGAGGCGGCCTCTGGCCGCGACGGCGGTGAAGGCATGGCCACGGGCGCGGCCATGCCCGTGCGGGAGAAGAGGGGGGTAGCACATGAGGATGGAGGGGAAGTGAGGTAGAGAGTCGCAGGAGTGGTTGGGGAGGCCTGGGCGTCATCCTTATCCTCGTAGAGGGGCAGGTGAGGGCAGTTGAGAGGAGGGGCCGACGCGGCATGGCCCTGGCCATGGCGTTAGTGAGAAGATGGGGGATGGGGGCAGGTGGGAGGAGAGAGAGGAGGGAGGGGATGGGCTCGGGGTGGGCCAGTGGTGTGTTTTCGCACTGAGCGTAGAATAGTTCTTTAGCATTTTCAATTTCTTTTCTTTTCTGCTCTATTCTGTTAGCAATTGTTTTATTAGGTTAGACATTTTTATTAATCATGAGACTTATACCATAATTAGTATAGCATATAACTAGAGGCCCACAAAAAGATTTAGGCTTTTATAAAATCATTTGATAGTTCTTTTTATTATACTAATGGCAAAAGTACTGTTTTGCTGCTGTAAATCTTTGTTTGAATTATTTTACAAGTTAATAAAATCCCATGACCACTTAGGCATGATTCACTGAATATTTCGGAATTTACAAAAGTGGTTTCATAATTTTTGGACAAAGGTTAAGTGCAACAATATTTGATATTAACCATAATGCAAATCTGAGTTGATCCAATGCAAGGATGGTCATAGCAGGATTAGCATCAGTGATTAGCAACAGTAATTAAAAACAGTACCAGTGATTACTGTTACAGACACTGGGGGCATTACACTCTTCTTCAAATCCTAAAAGGTTAGCATTGATAATAACATGATATATTTTTGTTTCATCTAAATAAGCATACTTGAGCGTATCGGGAAGTGGTTTGAGGTCAAACACCGGGTCTTCTTTGGTTGTGCTAGGATTCCTAAAGTTTCAACCGAAATGTTGTGCTTCAGGATAGCAGTTTGTTTTGTAAATATTTCGTCTAACTCATTTCTCTCCTGCATATTGATACGTCCCAAACGTATCTATAATTTCTGCTTGCTCCATGCATGTTTGAGTGATATTGCTATGATCTCGATACACTTTCATACACTTTTGATCATATTTGGACTAACTTTTTAACTCAGTGCACGACAGTGCCAGTTCCTGTTTTCTGCAGTTTTTCTGTTTCAGGTTTCCCCCATATTAAAAGTGCTCCAAAAATTCGGGAAAATCAGATAAAAATCAGCGTGAAGGAACCTTTCAGAATCACCTGGGTGGGGCCAGAGGGCCACCACCAGGGACCCAGGCGGCCACCTGTCGCGGCCTAGGGTCTGGCCGCACCAGGGGGCGCCTGGACCACTGGGGGCGAAACCTCCAAAGACAGAACCCTTTTTCGCGATCTCACCTTTGTTTCGCCGCCGCCGCGCTTCCAAGATCGGGAGCGCCAGCAGCCCTCTTCCCGGCACACTGCAGGAGGGAGGATTGACCACCGGGAGCTTCCCCTCCACCATGGACGCTTCCCGGATGTGCCGTGAGTAGTCTCCCTTGGACCATGGGTCCGTGATCAGAAGCTATGTGATCTTCTCCTCCCCTCTTTGTTCTTCATGGTTTAGACCTCGTGAGCTGCCCTACATGATCGAGTCACATATGTAATTTTCTGCAGTTGCTATGCTAAGTTTTCTGGGATCTTATGGATTATGAGACTATGTTCAGATTGTGATTGAGTAATATACTTGGTTCTTATCTTTTATAATTTTGTTCCTAAGTAATTCTTGCATGTTCTTCGTTGCTGTTTATTGCTTTGGCAGAGTAGTAGGTAGTGACACCAAGAGGGTATGTTATGCTCGATTGTGGGTTCATGCCCCCCGATGACACGCTTGAGTGACAGAAACATGAGTCTAGGGGATGTGCTGTTGCCACAAGGGGGAAAACAACGGTGCTTGTAACTGCAGTTGCAAGTATTGTTTACTTTACACAAAGTGCTTTTTAATGCAATTATCTGTTGCTTTGGGTTTAGACTTTGGGTGGGGCTCGCAACTTAATACCAGCGAGATGTTCTGGATAGATATGTCAAGGTGGATGATTAGTAGTAGATGCAGTTGGATTTCGGTCTACTTATTTTGGCGTACCGCCCATGCTTTTGAGCCTCGTCCTTTCTTTGTAGAATAGTTAGCATTGTAGTGCGTTTTTAATCCTGTCAATTGGCCAGTTGTGATTTGTTTACCTTGCATAGCAGTTTTATCATCTTTTGGGAGAGAGACATCACTAGTGAACATCACGGAACCCCGGTCCATAGTCTCATCACTTTTTACACGCTCATTTATTTTCCTGCTTTTACTTTTTTGCTGCTATCACCATTATTATTATCCCTTGTGTTTGATCCTTTGTAAACAATAAGACCGGAGAGATTGACAACCTCTCTGAACTTCTTTGGGAGAAAAGTAATTTGTTTCTGTGTGTAGGTCCACGTCAGTTGCGCCGTAGACACCTACTTATTATTGCCAGAGTCCTACGGGAGACAAACCCTATCCTCTACATAGGGGAAACTTGCCGCTATGATGCATCTCACCTTCCACTTGGGGTAACCAACGAAGGGCGAGAAACCATTATCATCATCTCGGCCATCACATATGCATATCATTCTCGTGGTCTTCCATATATTGTTGCAAAGGATCATTAGGAGGAATAGCAACGGAAGCAATATCTTCAATAATTTTATCATCACTAGGTAAATTAGTACCACGAGGCTGCTTAGAAATCTTAGAAAAGTTAAATTCATATGGCTCACCATTGAATTCAACATAAACTTTACCTTTTTTTGCAGTCTATTATAGCTCCACAAGTTCTGAGGAAAGGCCTACCAAAGATAATAGGGCAAAAACTATCTTGCACTGAACCAAGTACTATAAAGTCGGTAGGATACTTTACCTTTCCACATAGGACTTCAGCATCTCTCACAATTCCGATGGAAGAGATAGTTTCTTTGTTTTCTAGATAAACTAGATGACCCGTTGCGCCAAATGGCGCAGAGTCCCAGTTAAAACCATGTAATCGTAGAAACAACTTGCATTTTCAAAACCCAATCATTCATGTAGTTATACCCACTCAAAAATCGATTTGTCAACTAAACTAACAAATGATCATTCTAGATCATGATCCTCAAGTGGAAAGTCAAACATGGAACAACAATGCATGCTGGGGTAGAGTAGAACAGGCAAGAGGTTATAGTATCTCCTCTTGACCATGTCCTGGTAATATCTTCTTCTTCTCTTGTAGTGGAAGATCTGTAAATAATCGTGGCAAGATAGCGTAAGAAGTAAGTTATTGGGTACATGTTAGGGTATAAATAGGATTGGTTTGCTAACCATTTTAAACCCTGTAGACAGTGAGCCATAGTTTCCATTTTCGTGTGGGGAAGGAGAACACACATATGCGGCCTTCGGATATCTTTGTGTACCTAACAAATCGAGACCAGTTGGTTGTGATAGTAGCTCTGTTGTCTTGACCCTTTATGAACCGCACTTCTTCTGCAATAGCTCCAGGTGAAAATACGATGCGCATATTGATTGGTGATGAGATATACTCCATAAGATACCGCTTTGTGAAGGGAGCAGAGAAATACTACATTTTACAGAAATTTTTTAGTTTAAGAATTCTACCAGATTAAAACAGTGGTATATATATTGCACATAGGTTTTGTACTGACCATTATTTTTCCAGAAGTGACAAATGTCTTTTTCATTTCGCATATGTAGTGTTTGGTAGAAGGTTTCGCTGATCTGGAAAACCTTTTCAACCATTCGATTTCACAGGAGGATATTTCCAGCTTTTCTGCAAAGGCGCATTCAGCTTGAAAGGAGGCAGAAGCACGCGACCGAGTTCCTAGGCATGCAAGGAAAGAAATCAAGCAAATTTATATATCATATTAGGTAGCAAGGGTAAAATATAAGTTCCTCAAAGGAGGCAGAAGCACGCGACCGAGTTCCTGGGCATGCAAGGAAAGAAATCAAGAAAATTTATACATCATATTAGGTAGCAAGGGTAGAAGATAAGTTCCTCACCTATGATGACATCTCTAGCGCAGTGACACCGGCCACTGCATCCGCTGCTATTCCTTTTCTTTTTCATGCGATGATAGTCACCTATGTAGGTAAATGAGAAAGCATTGTTACCCTGCGTTTCTTCATCGTTGGTGGTCATTTAAGGCTCTCTTAAACAGGGGAGGTAGAAACTGAGCCCATAATTGACTGCAGCCCTTTTGCGCTCTAAAAAGTATGGGCAACTAATTTACACTTAAAATTAGTTAAGTACATTTTTTGTAGGGGTACAATTACGTACATGTTTTTGCAGAAGAACATCGTTTTTATGTGGAGTCTTCTTTGAGCGTGTACTTTGATGGTTCTATTTTTCTGCGTGTTTGAAAAAGAACATGACATATTTGTACTATTTAGCCTAATGGCCATTGGGAAAATATTGTATGTTTAGACTGATCATCTTTCAGCAAAGCATCTGACAAAAATGTTCAGGAGAGGAAATAAATAACAATTGGCCAGTAGATATATTTTGTGGTATTGGAAGTGAGCTAATAAGAATAATCACTAATGCGTTGCCATTGTGAACTTAGTAGAGGCTTTTGTGGCACCAGAAAAGAAATAAAATGAGTTCGCATTCATGAATTGTGCATTGGTGTCTAAAGAGAGGATTATAAGCAGTATAATCACACATCTCTTTAAACAGGAACATTTGTCTTTGCGTACATAATATTACAGAGATCATAGTCTTAATAGGAGGTTACAAAATGCATCATAGGAGCATTTGACAGGAAAGGGAAACAAAAGCACTGAAGTACATATGATAATGTTTAATGGATTGATGGTTTCATGCATCTGCAGCAGCTACCTAAAAACCCTTCCTAATGCTTCTTAACTTCCTCTCTGAACTGGTAACTGTGTGTTTTAGCCTTCGCACCACTTTTTCAATATTCTCTAATGGTGGGTTCACAAGGTGATCCACTGGCTCCTTTCCTGATGATTTATTCAAAACTGCTACGTTGCGGATGTGATCAGAGAAGCCATGCATGTATCTTGTTAGAACAAACCAACCCATAGCATTCTTCTTGTTGTTGTATTTAGCCATCATGAGCTTGCTTTTCATGGACTTGTTTCTTTCCTGGATCTTCTTGCTGTTTTTTTAGACAACATCAGTTCATATGCAAGAGACTCATTCTGCATCCTTAGTTTTTGCATGGTGCTATAGGTGTAGTCCCTTATTTCCGTTGGAACGGTACGCCTGATGTGTCCAATTGCTTCCATGGCAGCTGTGTCTTCCGACATGCTGTACTGCATAGATTGAACTCCAGGAATAGCCATGCGACTGTCATTGTGTTGAACAGATTCTAGGGTTGCATGGAAGTAAACAGTCACGCAAACTCTGTCGTTGTCATACGTTTTTCTTTTGTACTCAGCCGGTGGTAACCCTAAAGCCTTTAGAATAACGTCGAGGATCATTTTGGAAGGTATTTTTATCATACGCGAAGCATCCTGTGATTAGAAATGTATGATATTAATTCATAGGCTATGCAAAACAAAGTAAGACATGATCCATAATTGTCAATCATGTGTCAATGATTACTTTATGCGCAGCAGAGCAATTCATTAGGTAGAGTAGACAGATTAGGTGATAATGAAAACCAAAAGCAATATAAGAATCTATGTAAAGCGAGTCCAGATTATGGGATTGCATTTGCTATTTCTGTTTAAGTAAGATCATATCTGCCTAGAAAAACAAATAGGCTTTCTTTGGGTTGTGACCACAAACCTCAGTATGCTGCTGCACACATTCACTATTGTGCATGTACAATTCCCCCATGGCTGTTGCTGCATCCTGCAAGAACGATTTAAAACAGTTAGAGAACACATTGAGAAAATATCTTGGTCTTGTATATTTCTGGTGTTTGAGTTTTTTGGAATAACCTGAAGTTGCTGTTCATTGAAGCTACTATTTGTAGAACTTTCTTCACCTAATGGCATGGCCACTGGCCTGGTACATTCAACAGGTGCATCAACAGTACCATCAAATCCCATCTGAGGTTCAATGGTTAATGGAGAGTTAACCACTATTGCACAGGAGCAAATAGCTGACAAGCAGTAGCCTCTTGCAATATGTTCAGATTCAACAATGGGGTTGGTTCCGTTGGCTTGTTCACTCAAAGGGACATTGACACATACCTCATGTAGACCTGCTATCATTTGCTGCAAAAAAGAGCACAGACATGAGGTGAGAAGCATCATTCATGTAGAACCCCAAATGGAAGAATCTTACATGGTCTTGTGTGAAGGGGTGCTCCTGGTTTCCAGCCTACTGACCCGTGGAAGCAAAGGGAGGTGGTTCTTTGGTTGTAGACGCCATTGGTGCAGGAGGCTGTGAGGAAGCAAGGGAAGACCTAAATGTCGATCTAGGGTTTCAGTAGGTTGGAGTGATAGCAATATATGAGGAAGTTATGGGCCTTTTTAGTGGGCTGCTTGTACTGAGCCCACACATGCATGGTAAATGTCATGTGGGCCGTTGCAAAAAATCCCTATGATTAAATAGTTATAAGCAATGTTAGTATGCACCACTGAGGACAATGCATGCAATAATTATTTTACAGGCCTGAAGAATTTCCTGAATATTAGGTTCAGAACATTAACCCATAAATTACACATAAGCATGTACCTAGGGCCTAAAGCAGAACATAGGATTTTGTCTAAGAGTACAATGCATTGATTTAACACGAGACCATGTACGGATGATACCTTGATTTATCACGTATACGGGGGGTTCAACCTTTAGCTTCGCACGACGTGTGTACAACGGCATGTAGTGATGCCCTGTATATAGATAATCAGATTGACCTCTTCGAGGTGTTATGTAGACAGTAATGTAGTCTGGAACATTAATGACACTGTCAATCCATCCTAAGCAACCATACTCATCTGCAGCTATGAGTGTCACAACCCCAAGTTAGGTATGTGCTAAGATTAGCAAGTCACTTGCATCATGTTAAAAATTTCAAAAGAAATCAATTGAAATCAATATCAAACTCAAATGGGAGAAGGAACACCCCCCAGATGAATTAATTCAAAAGTCCAGAAATAAATCTTCTCCAAAAATTCATGTTTGATTTTTGAAAAGTCTTATAAATGAGTGTGATCACATATCAAGTGATGTGGGACCCACCCCATGCTCATGTATTTTTCAAATATTCAAACAGGACCTTGGAATTAATCAAAAACCCCTAGTTGATTTAAAATTCAATGTTTTGAATTTTAAAAAGTGCCAAACTTTGCAAATGGCTAGTATATATTATTATAAGGCCATATAAAAAGTTTAAGCATTTTATAAATTGGTTTGCTATTTATTTAGCAGTTCCAAAACAAATAACAGAAGAAAAACAGAAAGAAAAGAGAAAAGGGAAAGAGGCCCACTCACCTTGGGCCCTAGGCCCAACTTACCGTTCCAGCAGCCCAAGCCCGCAGCTCCCCTTGTCGTCTTCCCCCAGCGAGGCAAGCAGCTCGCTCGAGGGCATGCCGACGCCGCCGCCGACGCCCCGGCCACGCAGCTGCCTCCTTGCCGCCTTCAACGTGTCCTGGAGACGCTCAAGTCTATCCCCGATCCTTTCCCCCTCTCCACGGCCACTTTCCCCTTCTCCCTCGCTAGAAATCGCCTTGGACAGAAAGTTCGCCGGAGCGCGCAACCATGGAATCCGCGGCCACCGTGCCCTAGAGCTCTAACCAGCAAGTCCATCGTGTTCGTCGCCCTCGACTTCTTCTTCACGCAGAAGCTGGATCCCTAATTCCTCCCCGAGCCGATGCCATCGTCTTCAACCTCTCGCTAGACCCGCGAGCTCGCCGTCTTCGATTCGCCGCCGTTGAAGCCTCCCCGTCGATCCCGTTTGCCTCGTCGTGCTCCCTGAGTACTGGTGAGCATTTCCCCTCAAGCCACGGCTCCCTTCCCCTCCTCTAGCTCGATCCGTCATGGACGCCGGAGTACAGAGCCGTCGTGCTCGTCGTCGACGAACCTTCGCTATGCAATCGACCCCGCCACCTTGTTCGTTGTCACCGCCGTGCTCCTCTGGTTCGATCCCGCCTAAACCCGCTCCAAATGGCGCCTCCTAGCGAGATCCCGCTCGCAGCCGAGCCACTGCCGCCGCCAAACTCGTCGCCGGCAAGCCTCCCGAGCACCCCAGCCACCCCAACTTGGCCCAATCGATGCGCGACACCAAGAGCTACGTCTCAGTGGTCGTAGCGCATCGTTTGGTGCCCGGAAACGCCGTCCCCGTGGACGCCGCCGCGTCTGGACGTCGCCGGCGAGGCTGACGTGTCCGGCGAGTTTAATCGCTAATCCCACACCCAGTGGGGCTGACATGTGGACCCCAGGCCTGACTAATCTCTAGATTAGTTCAAACTTAATCAAAACGGTTTAATTAACCCACAGTGACACTTACAGGTGGGACCCCCTGGTCAGTGGCCTCCTGACGCCAGCATGACCTCATACTGATGCGGTAAATGATTTTTTTCTAATTAAATCAATTCCATAAAATCCAGAAAAAGGCTTAAACTTTGGAAATTCATAGAAAATTCATATTAACTCCAAATTTAACATATAATATATGAAAAATGATCAGGAGAAAATAATCTATCCAAGTAAACAACTTTCTACTATGTTTGAGTTGAATTTAAAATGGGACCAGTAGCATTTGCTATTTGGTTTAATTGGAATTTAATCAAATTAAATTCAAATGCTTTTGCAATTTGAACCTTAGCAACATACCCCAATTCACTTGCACATCAGAGGTATATCATGCACATTTCAAGATGAATTACATTGATCAAACAATAGCATTTATGACTTGGCTAAATTGAATTCAAATTGGAGTTTGAATTTGCAATTTCAATTGCAATATACTCCATTTAAATGGAATTGCCTCACACATCAGAAGCATATACATCAAGTTTCAACCTTCAACCATGTGATTGTGCATTGTACTTATTGTGCTCCCTTTCTTGTTGTTTGTCGAGTAGAGGTGGAACCGGAACAGGAGGCAGCCCCCTTCGTTGAAGATCCCGAGACTGAACCTCGTCAGCAAGGCAAGAAAACCCCCATTGATCATGTCGATAAAATCTCAATTCCCTCTCATGTCTCGCTTATGCATTGTATAGGATGATTACCATGCTACGTTTCTACCGCATAGATGAACCCATTCCTTTGCATGACCTATCATTTGTCACAGTAGTAAGCAAACCAAAATCCTAGCAAATATAGGAGTTGGTTGATATCATGTGGCCCCTGCAATTGTTACTGTTTATTGCATGCTTAGAGTGTTACAATGTTGATACTGTTGTGTGAGTCGGGATGGTAGTGATCATGTGGATGATGGTGGAAATGTGTTGGTGAATCTACCCTAATACAAGGTGAACGATGAGAGGTTGTGTAGGAGTACACAGTGGGTTGTCTCGTTGAACACCGCCCTAAGTCCGAGTTCTTGTGTGGTGATCCAAGATGAAGAGTACAACCACACATTGGGCTCACTGACCCCTCTCAACCTATTAACTTGTCCCTTTCGATGTCCAGATGTCGCAGTAGTTCGGAGTTCTGGTAGGTTTGTGGCCTGGCTGCTAAGTGAGAGAACGGCTCAACCGAGACCGGCTTCTGCACCATGCACACATCATCCGGGTCCACTTCGGTAAACCGGCCGGGTTCACGATAGTGGTAGCCTACCCAGGTAGGCGGCTTTCTTGGACTAGATCGGCTATGAGGTAACAGTTGTGGTGAGCATCCTCGCTGACATCCCTTGGATGGTATCGAGATCAAAGGCGGTAACTGATGATCATGTGTGTGTAGCGGTACACCCCTGCAGGGTTAACAAAACTATTCGAATAGCCGCGTCCCCGGTAAAGGACTGCTTGGAAAGCTTAGCTTGATTATTAGACAACTTGAACTGGATACTTATAAAACTTACCAAGATAAGCGTGAGTGCTATGGCGTGCTTTCTCGTGGGGAAGTCGAGGAAGGCATCATAGTGGTGTAATTGATTGGAGATGTAGTGGACTCGTGTACGCTTCTTACCTCAAGTCTGGTACTCGTAGTTCAGGAATTAGCCAAGTCAAAGCTGGCACTTCTGCTTTTGAATCCCACCTCCCTTTACCTTGATACATGTGCATGAGTAGTATAGCTCCTACGTAAGTCTTGCTGAGTACGACTTTGTACTCACGTTTGCTTATTCTATGTTTTAGATGAACCCACTGACCCCGAAGGTGGATTCTTCCTCGAGCTCGACGACTGAAGACCAAGCTAGTGTAGTCCCAGTCAGCAGATTGGTTCCCTCGTGGAGGGCTTGTGTTTAAATAAGGCTTCTTAAGCCATTTGTTAAACTTGTCTGTACTCAGACCTACTTTGCTTCCTCTTGTTTGTTGTAATGTTGGATCACAGACTTGTGATCTCTGTGTGCACTCTGTGAGAGCTATCAATAAAATGTATACTTTGTAGAGAATTGAAATGATACATGCTGTTCATACAAGGCATGTGTGTTGCGTGTATGTTTATAACATGCATGTCTTTGTATGGGTTTTCGAGACCTTAGTTGTGATCTGGCTGGCGGTCTTTTATACACCAGGTGGCCCTTAGATGTGCGCAGCTTGGGGCATCGCGATGCGATTGTTCGAGACTCTGTCTCGTGCACACTTTGATGTATGATCGAGCCCGCCCTAGACCCCGACTAAGTGATCGGGCTGGAGTAAGCCTATGTAAGGGTTATGAGATAGTCGATAGTATGGTTGAGGCGACTTGTCTGTGAATATGGGAGTTCATCACCCATATCATTAGACTTGTGTGCGGGCGATGAGGACCCATCTCAGTTGATCATCCGGCCTGGATGGGATGCCCCTCACGTACGATGCTTTCCGAGAATGTTCTGTGCTTGGCCTTGTCTGCTTAGACAAGTGGGTACGGTTCTCGGCTCTCCATATGACTATGTCGTAGCAGGACTTGCATACGCTAACCCCGGGTCCCGACAATGAGGCCCTGATTAGGCATCTCTTCTCCCTCGAGCAAAATAAATGGGCTAAGCAATTGACTTGCTATTTCAGGTTGGAGTAGTCCAATTGGAAGGTCGCTTATAGTTACACGAACAAATCTGCTCAGAGAAATCTGTTGTCCACCATAAGAAGGAGACCAAGGCACCACTTTAAATATATGCCCAGCCAGATGTACGTGTCCCTTACTAATTATAGTTGATCTAAATGATGTAAATGTAGCAAGCTGAACATCCCCTCGATAGTGCACAAGAAAAGTGTCAAAGCTAATTGGTTGCACACTAACGTATCTGGCCGCGGGTACATGCTGAATTATCTAAGAGAATAGTTCACCTTTTCTTATGGAACTATCACCATCACTTTGTTTCAAGAGTATAGAGTGCAAGAGCTCTCCAAATCTATCAGAGTCGACCTCTGTGTTCAGGAGAAAACAATGTGGGGTATTATCATCATGAGCAGTGGGCCGGGAAGATGGTAGAGGCGGTAATAATTCAATGGGCCGCAGTTTTTTGCGTAGGGGATTGCTAACCACCCTAATAAGGACTGTAAACTTCTCTAGGTGGATTGCTGCTGAATTGAGTGTGTTGGATCTAGATTTGCGCTTGAACTTGATGTGCATTCTTGATGGCACATTTCTTGCTTCATCTGTCCAGCAAAGACAACGGAATGCTAGAAGGTTGTCGTAATTAGTTGTTGCAGGATGAACATCTGTAACAATGCAATATGGATGGAGCATACGATCAACCGTTTTAAAAGTCCAAAGGTGCAATGGCAAATTTCTGATCTCAATGAGAACCTCAGATGATGCATAGGCATCGTGTGAATCATAGGCCGGTGTACCGTAGAATGTTGGGCTTGCATCTGCATTTAGGGTAGTAAAGTGTATATCACCTAGATCTAGCCATTCTTCAGAGTGAAGAAACTGAATCGAATCCCTGTTTTGCGGTTTGTCTGGAATACTAATGAGAAATTCTTGGTCTGGAGCATCTAAAGATATAATGTCATCACCTAATCCAAAAGATTCACTTAATGCATCATCAAACCTGTTTCGCACATCTCTGTTATCAGAATAGAAAACAATCTGAAAATGATAGTGGGTTCGGATCTGTGGGCATTTGGTTTCACTATACGAAAAAAATGCTCTTGTGTTGTTTCTTTCCAAAGGAACACACGAAGAGGAAGTATCTAGCATGGTAAGAAAGTAGATCAGCCAAGGTCAAAGGCAAGAAAAAGAAGAGAGACTTAGATGGTAGCCAGATTGTTTTTTTGGTACAGGTAGAAGACAGATCTGAAACCTACCTTGAACCGAAGAACTGTGGGGTGCACTGTCCCTAATCAAAGATGAAGACGCCTTTAGCTGATGGAAGAACGGCCTCGCTATGCCAAGGGTCTGCTACAGGGGCAAGCTCTTCCAATGAACACTGCAGTGAGTGAGTGAGCTCTAGAAAGGAGATGGCTGGTTGAGGTGACCACCGATGCAGTGGTGGAAAGCAATTATAGTGTAAGGGTAGCTGGGGAGAAGGGAATCCAATGATGTAAAGAGGGCAACATTTTTTTTGTGGCTGTACCAGTGGGCCATATGCAAACTGTGCTTTCAAGTGTAGTGGTCTAACGGGCCCAGGAGCAAAGTTCTAACGGGCCCAGGAGCAAAGGCATACAGTCCAAGTTACCTATTCAGTGAATCCAAAGAGAAATAATCAAAGAAGAAGAATACAACCAAGTGAAAGTTGTAAATGTGGGATAAAACCAGAGATCCCAACCAAACCAAAACAAAGATTCAACATGCAAGCAAGCAAAAGCATTCATTCTAGTAATAGGAAACAAACTGGAATTTAGGAAACACCATAGCATGGAAGAGGAAATTATAGGAAGAAAGTTCATATATAATAAAATAGTAGTTCACATCATTATATAGGGGAGTTTATGTTTGTGGATTGCCTTAGCAAATGCATCGGAACAGCCAAGCAGCGTAGTTTTCAGTACATGCTTGGTACAGAGCATTTGATTACATAAAATGGCATGCAAGCAACACATTCACTCACGAGCTCGACATTGGGTTGGATAAAGAGCAATGTAGTGTACTGTTGGTTTACGGTGAAGCAATTCGCGTAACATCACCATCTTTCTCTTGCACGACATCTAGGAGAATCTAAGATCATACGATATATAACCTACATGAAGAATAGAATTCTCAGGAGGGGGGACTGCAAACAAAACATATAGTAGAGAACCTAACCAGGAAGGTACAGACGATAGGAACAGAATACCTATAATTAGTTGGCTTTGCGTATGCGATGCAAAGTAGTTACTGCCTTGATTTCTTTGGCACTGAAGTCGGTTTCCCAGCATTATTGTCCCTTAAGACAAAAACACAATGAAGGCTAAAGATTTAAAACATTCAACCTAAGAAGAACTATGGGGTGCATTCAAGATTTTCAAGCGGGGACACAGAAAATAAAAAGCTTTGTAATCAGATGTGTGATAGAAGAAACACCTTTTGGGTTTTGTTTGCTGGGTGGCGTCATCCTTATCATCCTTTTGTTCAGTAGAAACCGAGGAAGGCTCAGCCTTACCATCACAGTTGGCCTGGTGCAGGAAACAGACATGATTAAGGAGTAGCATGTGTAGGCATGAGCAGTAAGGTTGGGATTATAAAAAAAAGCCACACCTTAGTTTCACCACTGGCTTTAGGATCTTTTGGTGGATCAGTTTTTGGAGAAACACCCTGAAACAGCAGAGCGCGCCTGTTGCTTCTACCTGGACACGGTGATTTGCGAGAAAAGATAACATAAGTTATATGCACAAGAAAACATGCAAGGATCATATGAGTACTATACTATTTTAGAAGGAGTACCCTGGCGATGGAGTCCCAAGGAGGCCAGTAGGAGTTTTGGAAGTGGGAGTGTTTACCTACAAAAACAAAGTGAGTGAGCCACTGCTGAACCAACACGTTTAATTGTAGGCTCTTTGAATATGGCATGATATAGGAACCCAAGCCAGCGACATACCTCACTCGCAGGTTTGACATTATCCAGGGAAAGGGTTTCTGAAGAGCAACCTGGTTGTGATTGATGGATTGTTGGTGTCTTCGGTATGAACATTCCAGGAGACGGCAGAGTACCAGTAAACGATGTGGAAGATGATGGTCCAAGTATTGCAGGGATGCAATCAAACGCAGCTGAGCTTAGTTCAGGCTTGAAATGCTCAATAATTCTGACAACTTGGAAGGACAACTGCTCACTGTTGGCTGCAAAGCTTCTTTTTGAAATGGATACCAGAATTTTATACTTCTGCCCAACAATGCGGGTAACCTCGGGTGGAGCGACTCTATCAACCATTGGCACACGGGCAATCTCTTGAATGGTTGAATGGCCTGGGTTTCTGAACTTTAGTAATGTGAGGAGAGGTTTCCCTACAACCTCCTTTGCAACCTTGTCAAAGAGCATGAACTCAGCCTCGGCTCCCTCATCGCTGGCAAATAGCGAGACACAGTATCTACAAGTAACATGAGATGAGAATAATTGCAAATAGTATGTATAAGAACCATGAACTATAGGAAGAAACATACGTTGGGGTGAGCTTCTATGGTGCTACAAGTAGGTTTTGTGCAACGGAAATGCGCCCCACACAGGTTTGAAGTTTTGTTACACACGGAACAAGAGAAGAACCACCAACGCTGGTTAGAGTTGATCCTCTGAACAGTCACAGTGCATATGAACCTTTTTTCCTGCATGGATTTTATAGGCCAATGAAGGGACAGAGGGCGCAAGATAAGCAAACACGGGGGTAAAATACAAAGGGTAAAGAACGCACTTCATTTTCAAAAGGATCAAGACGCAAGAGTTCAGACACATTCATTTCAATTGGATCATCGTAGACACGGGCAGGAAGTGCGCCGATCTCTACACCGGCAGCGCCATCAATCGGTTTGAAATCTGTACCAAGCCTAGTCAAGTTTGTCACAGAGAAGATAGTCAAAATCCCGTAGATAAGAAGGCTAAAAACCTGTATGAATGAAACCATTATAATTCACCTTTTGCGGAAATCGTTCATAACAGGAAGGTCCTCATCGATGTACCAACGGCAGGCATAACTGCCACTGAGACCTATCTTCCCTGTATACACATTTTACCATAAGGGAAAGAGAGAAGCTAAAGAGTGAGAAAACACCAAGCATCAAAGGCATGGATAAATAGCTCGACTTGATTCATCTTAGGCAACGTCCCCACGAAGATTGCAATGACAGCATCTTTCTAGTTCCTTGCACGGACCGCTTCTTCTTCAAATTCAAGCGCTCGATTACCCCAGAGGACAAGCTTTAGTTCTTGGCCCCTGTAGATTGCAGTCGGCAGTTAAAGCAAACAAACATAGAAGACAAACATGACCATATGCAAAAGTAACCAGACTGCAATGGATGGTTGACTTACTTTAAGTCGACAAGGATGATGGTTCTTGTGTTCGATGGCTCTGCTTGGTGCACAGACGCGACAGGGAAGACATCAGAAACAGCGGTGATCCTTCCAATCACATCTGCAAAATTCCGAGTAATCAGTTGTAATATGAAGCAAATAGGACAAGTAACCAATTCATAAGGTACGCGTGGAATTGAAGACTGACCAATGAAGCGCTCAGGAGGTCCGTTCGGCCTTGGAATGTCTTCAAATGGCAGAAGGTTGTACGTGCAGAATGGGTAATCTGCTTCTAAGTCAGGGAGCAGGGCAGCCTTACTGTATCGAGTGAATTGTATCATAAATGGGCTCTCAACAGCCCTAAAATTAGTCTTTGCCACATTGACCAGAAACTTAGTCAGCAGATAAACTTTTCCCTCCTGTATCTCATGCTGCAGATGTTCTGCCACTTGTTTTGGTATCTGAACATACATGTGATTGCCCTGTAAATGAAACAGGAGGATCAGACACTGCCTTGCTAGAAACATATCTAAATGTTATATACTGAGATATCTAAAGTACAAACCTGGGAATCAAGGACAACCAAATCCATGTGTATGATTGGTCCATGGCCAGTCCCTCCACGATAAATCCACATGCGAGAAACAAGAATAGCAACAGACCAGCTCCTGCTGTTGTTGTCTATCTCAGATAACAGCTGGTAGGCCATCTGCAAATATATACAAACGGAGTTATAAATACGTAAGTGAGAAACAAACTAAGCTATAGTCAGGAAGAGGACTCACGTAACATCATATTACATTAAATGGACATAGGTATCGGAAACCGTAACACACCGCATGTTCATCACTGAAGAGACTGGAAAATCTCAGAGAAAACAATATTTCTGGTCTCAGAACCAAGTGTTCCATCCTCATTTTCTATGAGTATTTTGAGGTTTTTCCTAGAGGTCACACGCGAGACTGCTACGTAGAGTTGCCATGAGTAAAAACTGGACTTTTGAGGTATAAACCCACAGCTGACAGAGTTTGCCCCTGGCTTTTATTAATTGTCATGGCGTAGGAAACTCTAACAGGAAATTGACGCCGGTGCAGGGTAAATGGCCATTTAGAATCCTTGGTGGTTAAACAAATCCTAGGGATGTATACAACATCTCCGATGTTAGAACCAGTCATAACAACTGCTTCTATAACCTTCTCACCAAGGTTGGCCACAACAAGCCGAGTGCCATTGCAAAGACCATTTGCCCGACTTAAATTTCTTAGAAGCATGATAGGAGCACCCTTTTTTTAATATCAGTTTATGTTGCGGGAAATTATTTATTTTAATTGTATTCAGGTACTCAATAGGATAGAATGCATCAATATTACGCATCGCATCGGCAGAATTTCCTATTGAATTGTAACTCAGGTACTCTCGCTCAACATAAGGTAATAGGGAAAGCACATGATCATTAACTTCTTGAGCAATGTCATTTGTTGCGGTCAATATAGCTCTTTCTCGTAGGTATTTTGGGCTACAACAATTTGCAGCAAAATCAGTGTATACAGATTCAACAATGGCACTAATCCTATTATCATCAGAATGGATCAATAAATCATTAGGAATTGTTATCCAACTTGGTTCATGTTCTCCTGACCGTGCCACGGATGGCACCTTACCATCACCAACATTTAATATCCACTCAGCAAAAGAAGCTATCTCAGCATGCAAAGCAGTATCCGATGTTTGAACAGCTAAGCGCATGTTTATGTTAAGATGGAGCACTTCCGTATAATTCCACAAAAGTGAATTTGTTATGGCTGCATTTACAACCTGAGTGCGAGTGCCACCTTCAATGACTGGTAAAATCTGCCTCAAATCACCACCCAAAACAATTATTTTACCACCAAGTGGTATATCAGCCAAAGGAGGATTATCGGCAGATAAAATGTCACGCAAACTACGGTCCAATGCCTCAAAACATCTACGATGCGTTATTAAAGCTTCATCCCAAATGATGAGTGAGGCTGTTTCAATCAACTCTGCTAATTTAGTAGATCTTTTTATATCACAGGTTCCGTTCTCATCTAAAGAAATTGGTATTTTAAATCTAGAGTGTGCAGTACGACCTCCAGGCAGAAGAAGGGAAGCAACTCCTGAGGATGCAACCGTAAGTACTATCCTTTCTTTACCTCTAAGATAAGCAACAATTGCATTCCAAAGAAAAGTCTTCCCGGTTCCACCGTATCCAAATACAAAGGAGACACCCGGTTTTTCGGACACAACTCTATCAATAATGCATCTGTAAGCAAGCAATTGATCTGGGTTTAACCTCTGATACATAGTTTCTGCTCTTTTCAGTTCAGTGGCGGGATCATCACATAGTTCATCATCTATCATTCCGTTCGCACTAACGTCATCATTGTAATGGGATCGCAAAGGCAAGTTGTGGTCTAAAATATTTGATCCATTTCTTGCGAACAAAATAGCCAGTTTTTCAAGCAACATGTCCTTCAGATCATCAGGAGGCACTACATAGCTATCATCATGAAAAGATCGTCGTATAGCATGTTGTATATCTTCAGCAAAATATAACCAGTATTTTTCAAAGAAAGTTTTCTCATCATTAACTCCACAATGCACAAGTATCGTAACAAAGAGTTTACGTAGTTGATCCCCCATACCCCAGGTTAAAGCTTCGTCAAACGCACCATACCATTCTTGGTCATCTCCGAGCAACCCCCTAGCCATGCATGCCTCTCTAAAAGTATTATACACAAAGCCATTGTATGTTCTAACATCGGCATAGGACCGTGCACCCTTAACAATCATTAACAGCATTCTAAAATAATAAAGCTCGCCACTCGAAGGGTGTACATAGTAGATTCGACCAATCCTATAACTGAATTTTTTTGGAACCCACATTTTTTGGTCTGATAACCAAGTCCACATGGTTGGAAATCACAGTAGGTAAGACCCCTAGCGCTAGGATGCTTTCTGTTGGCCACAAACCACTCTGTTAACATTGTTTTCTGTAACCACGTGCTGTTAGCAATGGATTTTAGGTTTGCCTTTACGTGAAATCGTATTACATGGTGATCTAATAAGTGCACATGGAGCCTCTGAACAGATGGCATTTTACTATGTATTTCAAATCCATATATTCTCCAACAACCATCTTTATCACATATATAGCGACATTCTCTATATTCCATAATCTCATCAATCTCATCGCCACCTTTCTGTTTGATCCTTTCAAATAAAGTCTTTGAAAAATCAGGACCCTTTGTAACATATTTATAAATGTATTTGATCACATGGGTTTTATTGCACCATTCAACGTTTAGATGTCCTTGGTATTTTTTTAGCATGCGTAGAATATAAGGAACTACGTGTCTATTGTCAAGTCGAATTCTATTTTTCATCACAAAACGGCCATCGTCTGGACGACTATAAATAGGAAACCCACCCTCATCTATCGAAGTTTCAAGCTGTAAAGGCTTAGGAAACTTCTTTGAACATACTCCATTCTTCATGCAAGGGCACCTATTATTATCCTCGCCGCATGGACCGTGCATCATATGTTCAGAAACAAGGGCATATGCTAGAGGATCCTTGACAGGGTCAGGTATGGTCGCGGATATGAAAGAGTCTATCAAGGCAGGACTGACCTCACGATTTTTCTTTTGCTGCCAGATCAGTATGTGAGCATGAGGAAGTCCCCTCTTTTGGAACTCAACAGTATGCAACACTACGAAACAAGCAAACAACAACCATTAAAAACCAACGCTTTTAGATGGAAAAAATAGGCACGTATAGGAAAATGGCTATTACCAGCCTGAAAATGCGTCTCCGGATTTTATGTCATGCAGGAAATCAAGTAACTTCATGTGGTATACCCTAACAACAATATCAGCTCTGTCTGAAGGTTTCTGACCAGGCTCCAAGGACAAAGCCTCAGCTATCTCAGGCCATTTGGGATTGCAGGTGAAGGTGGCAAAGAGGTCCGGAGGGCCGAAAACACGTGAAATGGCCACTGCATCCTGGACGGACGGCAATATGTTTTTTTTTCAACAGAGTTTGCATCTGTTTGCCCTTTGCCAACCGCATCAGTAACCCCTTGCATGTTCTCTGATCTCATATCGTTATTAGCTTTTATAATGAAGTGTAGCCGGCTCGATGCGCCACGTATAAGATCATCTAGGCTGGCTCACTCTTAGGGGTGGCGCACTGGAAAATAATGCGCCACCCATAAGAGCTTAGGGGTGGCGCGTTATTTTCCAGTGCGCCACCCATAACAGATGGTGGTGCATGGCTTTCTATATGCGCCACTAATAAGCTTTCCATGTATAGTTATTTCCCTAGTAGTGGCCTGCACTCATCTATATAGGCACGGGCATCTACAATCGCCTGGGAGGACAAAAGACCACAACAAGTGTATGGGTTATGCTGCTCTGGCCTATAGTGAAGGCAGTAGCAATAATAATCATGCATGGTTAGTTTAGTTCTTTTGCTATTATCATTGGGGTCTGAACCAATGTAACGAACACCCAACTGAAACCCACGTTCTGCGTAGGGAAAGAGTAGAGGATACTGCAAAGGCATATACGTAGGCTGCAAGGAGGAAATCTGTTGGAGCTTATCATTTCTACCATGGATTATTATGTCACGAGAAGAAGCCTCTACTGTGAACTCACCAACTACCAAAGCGGCTAGCTCATCCGTTGTCGGCAGACTCAACTGTGGGTTGTCAGATTCTCTAGGAGCAATCAAACATATACAAATCTCAACATGCTCATTGTCCCTTAGTATTTCTCTAGCAGCCCGAAACATTTTCACAAGATAATTATGTTCGTCAAGCAGATGGATCAGCCCTGCAACTATAGACTCATCTAAAGCACCATCAATCTTGTCATCCTTACTTAAAGCACGAATTCTGTTTTTTTTATCTCATTTTGTGTATCATGTATGTAGAGTTCAGCATATTTTGGCCTATCTCCACTCTTAGGCATAAGGGGTCCCATTCGATGACAAACTTGTCCATTTATTTTATAAATATTTGGACCATTACCGTCATTTAGAGTACGATCAACAGTGGTTCCCATAGAAGTAAAAGCAAAGAGACAATTGTATTGACGAATCTTTTTAATGAAGTCCTTACTACGCGAATCACCATTGTATCTTAGGAGATCAGCTAGAAATAAGGGTGGTTTCTTGAAAGGTGGAATATAGACCTTGCCAGCCCTACAACATTTGTTATAAACAATGCGCCTTAGCGTAATAGCGGAGTCCGCTTTCATCCTCTCCTCAAACCAGAAAGCCGCGCCACACCTACTGCATCTATAGTCAGGGCCGCCGTAGAAAGACTTGTCTGCGTATGTAGCTAGAAAAAGAATATTATTTTAGCAACACCACCCCACCAGGAAAACAAAACGGGTTGAACCGTTATACTAAACAAATTACCTTTTAATATTTCAGATATTCTGGTGTGAATCCAACCCAACCAGGATCTAACGGTGACGTGAAAGGAGGGGTTGTATTAAAAAGCATCGTACGAATTAAGAAGCTAACCAAGAAAGGAGCAGCGACAGTAGTGCAGAAAAATGGCAAAGCTTCAAACCTGGTATGCGCCCCTTAAGCCTATCCATGGTAACCTTGCATCTCTTTCTATTACGGGCTGTTACCTCTGGACTAAGAATGGGAAAGAATCCATCATCTACAAGACCGCAAATACCATACGCAAAACCATAGATCAATGTACGCTGAAGCCCGTAGGAGGTGCTTGAGAAAACAACAAAAGAGATGACCAGAAGGGGCGCGCATACATTTCCGCTTAGGCAAGCCTGAAGAAATGTAGGAGAATGGTGCCAAGGGGCAGAGTTTCCTATGAACACGCCTTGGCGATGGGGTAACACTGGTTGAACCACTGCGCTGACGGGTAGAACGACGTGGAAGCATGTTCTATCCAGTGATACACGCATTAAAAACCAGGAAGAACACTGAAACACAAGGAGGCCAACATGAATAAGAATAAGAGAAGAGCCAAAATATGAACAACCTGAGAGTAACTAAAGGGCGGTAGAGAATAGATCAATAGAATGAGTGCAAAGAAACCTATGTAAAAATCAATAGGAAATCACAAAAAATCATTAACGTCACACAAAGTAACGGAACCCAAGAAAGAAGAGGCAGAAAGAAAAAAGAAGAAAAAAAGAATATCAAATAACTATAAAGACCATAAAAAAAACAACGAACCACTAAAGCCAAGGAAGGCAAGCAATTCCATGTAGGCAGGTCCAACTCACGCGTAGTGTTGTACATCCCATGATGGGAAAAGGAACCCGAGGGCCATGGATATAAGAAGCGTGCCACAGAACAAACGATGAGAGAAATAAGAAGAAAAACAATAACTCCATACGCAAGGGGGAACGAAGAGAATTTATTACCAGCGAAGGACAAGAAGTGAACGGTATAAAGTACAAAGGAGGCACGTAGACGGTGATCAATTTAATAAATAAATAAATAAGCTAAATAGACCGTAGGGAGGACAGTAGATGGGAGTAAAACAATGGACAATCGAATTGGTACTGAAGAGGTTCCCTAGGCGAAGCAAGATCTACAGTTCTAGACGTAGAACGCAAGCACACTAACTCCCTCTCAAGGCGCATGATGTGTCAGACAGCGCACACTGCAACGGTCATGGACGAACGCAGTGAACTCCTATAAGACATCATGCACTCTTAGTTGTAGTCGCGGACGGCAAATCCATATAGCCCTTGCAAAAAAGTATAGCCTGTATAGCAGCACTACGGGACGGAGGCAATACGCCGACGGCCAGATGCCGTCGGCGTAGGCCCTAAAGCCGTCGGCGTAGGCCTACCCCGACGGCCGCCGTCGGGCCAGGGTTCCCTCGGGCTTGACCTAAAAGCCGTCGGCGTAGGCCAGGCCGTCGGCGTATACGGGCCCCCGACGGGCTTTTTGTGGCCGTCGGCGTAGGGCCGTCGGCGTAGAGCTCGTGGGCCCCACACTGGGCTTAACGGCCGTTAGGCCTGGTCGCCCTCTACGCCGACGGCCGGGCCGTCGGCGTAGGTTGCCACGCGGCAAGCTGTGGGTGGGCTGGGCTTGGGGTCTACGCCGACGGCCTGGCCGTCGGGGTAGGTCCCCTTCCAGGCAGGCCACGCGTCACCCCCTCGTGTGATCTGGGCAGAGGGCCTACGCCGACGGCTTGGCCGTCGGCGTAGGCTGTGCCATTTGGCCCAGGATATGGCCTACGCCGACGGCCTGGCCGTCGGCGTAGGTACTGGCAGGGTACCTATTTTTCTCTGTTTTGCTACGTTTCCTGCATATACAAATTTCTAGTTGCACAGTATTCATCCACATATCATTATATAGCACATGCACATCAACAAAGAACATAATAGATAGATAGATAGTATCAATAGACATGCACATCAACATAGAGCATAATAGATAGATAGATAGTATCGATAGACATGCACATCGTTTCGATACACGGTACAACAACATCCAAACATCTAAAATAAGATAGATAGTATCGATACACAGTACCAGAAGAGCTAAACATCTACAAAGACCCCTCTACCCGGCCGCCGTAGCATCATTCTCAGCTCGTCGCGTCCGAAGAGGGAGTCGAGCTGGAGAAGCCGAGGTCTCCGCGCATGAAGATAGGCGACTGACGGTGCGGAGGCGCCGTCGAACCAGCACCGGAAGCAGGTGATCCCGCGCCACCATGAACCGGTGTGCTCTCGCGCGAGGCACCACTACCACCGGGGCCAGGGTGCACCGGTGTGACCGCGCGGGACGCCGACGGCGAGGCAGCAACACGACCAAAGGGTCCAGTCCCGGAGGCTCCCGTTACCTACACGTTTGAGCAATAGTTAGCAACCGCCAAGGCACATGAAAGTGGTAGCAACTGATTGGGAAAGTAAATTACCAGGGTTAAGCCGGTGTAGTAGTAGTAGTTCTGGGCGAACTCTTCCTTCGATACAAACTCCGGCTTAAGCCTGGCTCGAGGAGGTCGTGGCGGTATATCGACGAGCACTCCCGTAAGCCGAGCACTCTCTAGAGCCTGCAAGATAGTTAACATGTCAGGCATTGCACAAAAGTATGAAAATTGAGACTTGTCATCTTTTGAAAAAAAGAAAGGTTGGAACTTACAACTTCTTTTGCCTATTTCCACTCCTCGTTTATTTGTGCTCTCTGTCTCCACTGCGCAAGGTCCACCAAATAGGCGTCGTTGTGGGCCTTGTAGGCAGCCTCGAAAGCAGCCTACAATTACAAAAATTGAATCATCTCATCAACTAAGCCACTGAGGAAGTACTATTGTCACAGAAAGGATGGAAATGAGAGAAACTTACATCGTAGCCAGTCTGGGAAGGCCGTCGTCGAGGAGGCGGTGTTGGGTCGTCGGGACCGAGGGTAGCCTTGATCCGCGTGAGGCTCAAATGTGTCTGCGCGGGGTCATCTTATCCATGACCTTTAGACGGCCGTGCTGAAGGCCTCCCCCAGACACGACCAACGCTCTGGGGTCGGGTTCCACACTTCTAGGGTCTTCCAAATCCGGATTAAAAGCGATCATCGCCTCGAGGTAGTTAGCACCGTCCTCCTGGGCAGTGCCGAAGTACTCGGGAAGCTGAGGCTGAGGTTGGGAGAGATCGGGCGCCATCATCCTCATCGAGTCCCATGACTCATATGAGCTGACAGGCCTCCCTAGTTTATCCTCCTGCATCGCCAAAGAGATTTTATGAGTACCAAGTAGGAACATGCCTTGTAGCGCTCACTGCCTAGGTTTCCAGCCCGATGTGTCCCCCCGCTGCCGCGGTTCGCCTTGTTCCGCTCGCTCAAGGCGTTCCACTCTCGTCTTCCCCGTGCCACCTCGCAGTCAACGCCCTCCATGCCTCCTCCTTGCCATAGGCCCAATCGGGCCTAACCTGAAAAATCAATACGCATGTGAAGAAGAGATGATGCAATTGCAACTTAGCATCAACATAGAATCTCATCGAGAATTTACTTACCTCGTCGTACTTTTCCTCGCTCATCGTCGAGCGTGACTTGACATTCTCGTGCTTCGGCGACGGCTTGCCCGATTTCGCCATGTTGTATTGACTCCTGGCGGTATGACCCTGGTTATAGAACTGCTGATTAGTCAACCTCTTACAATGAGCCTGCAGTGTCTTGTTCGCCGTCTCCTGGTGCTCCGGAGCCACCCTATAGAATCTATGAAATCATGCATCAAAAAAGTGTGGGATTCATGAGTTAGCATGGCGGGGTCATCAACTATGAACAAAAAAAGTGTGAAGAGTCATGATTTTGCCTTACCCAAAACCTATTGATCACGGCGTCAGAAGCTTTCCCGTAGGGGGGACAATCTGCGAGCTCGTAGTGTCTCCAAGTCGTGGCTAGCTTCCTCTCGCCTTTGTCTGTGGTGTAGAAGCCCGACCAAAAATTCCTAATGATAGCTCCAAGCATGCAGCCAGGGACTCGGGTCCCCGCAGGATGAAGCCAATTGCTGCACAAGAATCAAACATTAGTACATGCCAAGTTGGTATCAACGAAATGAAACTATAGCCACTTACTCAGTTCTAGTATGTTCAATGAGGGTCCGAGCCTCCGGGGCAGGCTCCTCCTTAGGGACTTCTGTTTCCCCACGAACCTTTGCCTTCTTCGTCGACGCACTCGATGGCCCCGACGCAGTCACCATCTCCTCGTCTTGAGACTCCGCTTCCAAGTCTCGAGAGTCAATCTCCTCGTCTGGAGACTCCGAGAACGCGGTCTGTGAAGCCACGTCGCCGGAAGCGGAGGGTATATCACTTAGAAGGACGGTACCTCGCCCTCGTCCTCGGCCTCCTGCAATCGGAAAAGGTAAACAATTAAGAAGCATGTTGAAAAATAAATACCAAGCATAATGAAGATGCAATGTACCTCCTCGGTCTGACCTCGGGGGACGTCCCCCTCTTCCTCCTCCTCGTCCTGCATCCCCTCCTCCTCCTCCTCCTCCTCCTACCTCCTCGGCGCCATACCTTGAGGTGGTTGATCTTCCACTCTTCGTCTTCTTTATCCCCTGAAGCAAGGACTGCGGTGATGCCTTGCCACTGCTCATATTGGCCAATCACCTGCATTGAGAAAAATAAAACAATTAAGCATAAAGACGCAATGCAATTAAGAAGCATAAAGACGCAATGCAATTAAGATGAAAATAAATACTAATACTCGTCATCACTCTCAGGCTCGGGATCCTCGCACGGTGGAGACTCATCATTGTCATGGAACATAGAGTATTTTAAATAGCACGTGCACATCGACAAGATACAAAATAACATCATCATGAATTCATCGTAGCACATCCGCACACAATCATCATCATCATCCAAAATAACATACATATAGTATCGAGATACATAAATACTAATAATCATCATCGTCACTCTGAGGCTCATTCTCATCTCCATCATCACTATCACTATCACATGCGTATAAAGCGTCGGGATCCTCGGACGGTGGAGGCTCATCATCATCATCACTCTGAGGCTCATCATTGGCATGTGCCTTGTTGAGCATCTCTATGTCACTTATATCCGTGACTATCTCACCACGGGTGTGTGCATCGTTCTCGAGGTCCTCAAGACCTTCTAAGCCAAAGTCCCCAAAGTTCTCTTGCTCTTGATAGAAAATTTTCTCGTATGTTTGAGGGTTAATGTTGTTGTAATCGTCCTCGGAGGGCATGGGTATTTTACCATGTGGCGATACCTGGTACACGACTTCCCAGCCCTGGAGGTATTCTTTCTGGCATGGGTAGGGCAAGTAATAAACTTGCTTCGCTTGGTGAGCCACAACAAAGACATCGGATCCGCTATAGGTGGTTGAAGGCCTAACTTCAACTAACCCAATGGAAGGGGTATTTTTGTGTCCATGGTGTGGATCGAACCAGTGTCATCTGAACACAACGAGATTGAGTTCTACGGGCCCATTGTTGAACGTCAGCTCGTATATGTTCTGCAACCTTCCGTAGTAATCAAAGTCATCTTGTCCCTTGGTGAAGACCCCGGTATTTATAGTTTTTGCACCCGGGCGACTATTTTGGTGGCCCTCTGTATGAAAGCGATACCCATTCACATCATACTTCTCATACTTGTTGACTTTACTGTTAAAACCCTGAGAGACACATCTCAACTCATCCGACATCATCACTGTGGGATCAGCTCCCTACAAGTTTTGTACGAATCGTGCATTAGTTACGTGTAATAAGAGGGCCAAGTTGCCAGGTAATTAAGAGGGATAGGTTACGGATTACCTTTTCCCTGAATCATGACGTGAAACTTCTTCCCGGGGCACCCCCTTTTAGAAGAGCATCCAACTGCGCAGCATCGGGATCTGTTGGTCCCGGCCACACCTCATCCACGAATTGGCTAGAAGGAGAAAATACGTATTAGAACGAAACCGAGTTACCAGTTGCAAAGTAATTAAGTCGTCATTTTACCTAAGGAAACTGGGCACCTCCTCCTCCTCCTCCCCGCTCTCTTTCTTCTGGTCCTCCACCACTTCCCACATGTTCATAAGCACATAGAGCATTATGCACTCCTTATCTTGGTTGGACAAGGTATGAGGTTTTGCGCCACCGGCTTTGCCACCGGGAAACTTGAAGAGGAGGAGCTTGGGGTCACGCTTGGGCTCGTCGACATTGTACTGAGGTACCTAGTTATGCATAGTGGGAACTTCATCCGCATAGTACGCTGTCGTGGCGTTTGCTATCTCCTGGAGGATAGTTGCCTCAGCTATGCATGCTTTAATCTTATTTTTGTTTCCACATTTGAGCCGAATATACTTGAACTGCACCGGTCCACCCAAGAGTGCCTCGTTCGTGAGATGCACAATGAGATGTAGCATTGGAGTAAAGAAGCCTGGCGGAAATATCTTCTCTAACTTGCATAGCAACTCCGGCACTAGATCATGCAGCTTCTCAATCAGCACAGGACATATCTGCTTAGCACAGACCGTGCAGAAGAAATGGCTCAACTCCGCTAGCACTCGCCAGATACGCTCAAGGAGATAACCTCGAAGCATCACTGGCATCAATCGCTCAATCCATATATGATAGTCGTGACTCTTCATCCCAGTGACTTTTCCCTTCTCAATATTGACTCCCTTGCTTATATTCGAACAATAACCATCAGGAAACATCACGACGTATTTCAGCCACGTGAATGACTCCTTCTTTTGGTCCTTATCAAGCACAAACTGTGAATGCGGCTTCAACCACCCTTTTCGTTTGCCTTCAGGAGGCTGCATGTGTTGTCTCGGCCTATCACACAGCTCCTTAACATCGACTCTAGCCTTGACATTATCCTTTGTCTTCTCAGAAATGTTCAGGATTGTGTTAAAAAGGGACTCTGCGACATTTTTTCGGTGTGCATCACATCGATGTTATGGGGAAGTGCTAATTCGTGATAATAGTCGAGCTTCGTTATGCCGGCCTCGTTGAGTCCAGTTGTGCTCCTTACCATATCCGTCAAATACTGGGACACCGGATTCAGTACGCACGAGAGCGGCTAGCTCGGCCTTAACAGCTGCACCATTGAACGTTGGTATCTGTCTTTCTTCAAGCACAACTTTGCCCTTCTTGAAGTTCCTTCTGTCCTGTCTGAACGGATGATCTCTTTTGAGAAACGCCCGATGCGTGTCAAAGGCGGAATATTTTTTACCCGCTTTTAGCAAAAGGAACTCAAGTAGTTGCCTGCACACTGGGCATGGCCACTTACCAGCTGTACAGTGGCCGTAGAATAGGGCATACACAGGCATGTCGTGCATGGAATATTGGTACCAAACTTTCATGAAGAAGTTTGACTTCGATGCACGGTCGTATGTCAACGTTGGGTGGTGCCAAGAGTGGTTCAGATCATCCACAAGCGGCTGCATGTAGACACTCAAATTCTTCCCCGGGTAGTCAGGCCCTGGAATGATCAGCATCAAGAATATGGTATTCCTTTGCATTAGGGTTGGGGGAGGGAGATTGAGCGGAATAACAAACACCGGCCAACAGCTGTACGAGGAACTCAACATGCCATATGGATTGAATCCATCCATAGATATGGCAATTCTGTAGTGCCGGGCCTCTGCCGCCAGATCGGGGTGGTCTTCATCGAACTTCTTCCATGCCCTGCCATCAGATGGATGTCCCATTGTTTCCCGTCCGTGCTCGTCAGGGTATCTCTTCCTGTCCTTGTGCCACGTCATCTGTTTGGCAGACTCCAAGGTCATGTAAAGCCGCTGGATTCTTTTTATGAATGGGAGATAACAAAGAATCGAAATGGGGACCTTTGTCTGTACCTTGGGCTCACCATCGGCTCCCTTGGACTCAAGATACCTAGAGGCCCCACACAAGCTACAGTACTTGTCATCCGCAAACTGTTTCCAAAACAAAAGGCAACCTTTTGGACAACAATCTATCTTTATGTAGTCCATGCTGAGCGCTCGCGTGATTTTCTTGCATTCGTACAAGGTTTTAGGCAGACAATGACCATCGGGCAACGTGTTAGCATGTCTTACCAAAGTGGCTTCAAAGCATCAACGGGCCATGTTGAACTGGAGCTTTGAGGCTAGTGCTTGCGAGATGGTATCGAGCTGAGAAACATTTGCACCCGGGTACAGAGGCCTCTTAGACGATTCCATCATATCATAGAACGCCTTAGCGGATGGCTCGGGATCCTGTGGTTCAGGCGGTTGCTCCGGTTCCGGCGGTCCCTCGGCGCGTAGAGGAAGTAGTCGGACGGTGGGGGCTCCGAGACGGCGGTGGTGGCAGAGGAGGATGAAGGCGGGGGCTCCGAGACGGCAGTGCCTCCAACCAGTGGCCCTCAACAGACCTCGATGGTCCTCGGCGTCCCTCAACGGCCCTACATACACAATGATAGCTATCCATCAAAATCAACGACCCTCAACATTTTTTACAAGTCTATAACAATGATAGCGATCTTTCCAATAGTATATTGTTATTTCCAATAGTATTTTTACAACACATCTCTTCTCATTCATAATTTCATTATTTCCTCATAATTTCATTTCTTTGCTAATGAAGCCGCTAGAAAAATAAATTATTTGTAATTTCATACATGCCTCACCCAATAGTTACTACAATAAAAACCAAAAATCTTGTTTTCTACATGAAGGTGGGATCTTTTTAGCAATTTTTTCATACTACTTTTCGAGCCGGCATATTGCACAAAACCTAAAATCTACTACAATAAATAGGAAAAAAAGGAAAAAAAAGGAAAAAATGGGAGGGGGAGGGGGGGGTTACCGAGCTCCTCCTTAGGGAACCCATGGTGGCTCGGGGGCGCGGCGGTGGCAGGTCGAGGAGGGCGGCGGCGGTAGCGGGTTGGGAGGGCGGCGAGCGGTGGCGGGTGGGTAGGGAGGAGTGCGGCGGCGGGAGGGGGCTCAGGCGGGTGGGGGTCGGGAGGGCGGCGGTGGCGGTAGGGAGGGCGGCCGACGGCGGGCGGTCGGGAGGGGCGGCCGGCGGCGGGTGGGCGGTTGGGCTCGGGCGGGAGGCCGGGCTCGGGCACGATTCCGATTTGGAAGGGGACGGGAGGGAGACAACAGTTGACCTGCAGGGGGTCATGTGTCCGAAATTGGGGGCACGGACCTACGCCGACGGCCAGGCCGTTGGCGTAGGTTTATTTATTTTTTTAGTCCGAGCTACGCCGACGGCCTGGCCGTCGGCTTAGGTGCCTTTTCATTTTTTTTTTCTTTATTATTTTATGTTTTCAAGCATGTAATATTTTTTACACCATTGTAATAGTTTTTCAGGCATAGAAATTCTTTTTACACCATTCGCCAACTTTTCAAATTATTCTTTTCAGTTTAAAAAAATGGGAAGGCAAACTTTCGTGCGCCGGAAGGGGGGGCTTCCTTATGCAACATTGGTTGCTATCCCGAAACACACATGTGTGTGTGCCAAATATGGGCTCCGTTCGACAAACTATGTTGTTTTCCAGTGATTTGGATGCTCCGGCGGTCTTCCTCCTCCGAAACCCTAGATCGGGGGGCCCCGCAGATCTACCCTTATATCTTTCTTCGTACGAGGATGGACCAATGGACTTTTTTATCTATGTTTGTTTAGCACATATGTACATGGAAAACCAAGGTTGAACACATTTCATCACATTATTCACACCGGTAGACCCGTACCGAGAGTTTCCACATACGGATCGACGATTTTACTAAGTGTTATCCCATGTCCGTGAACAACGTCAGACACATGACCTACATATGCCATCTACAAACATTAAATCACACCTATAAACATAACCTAGCTCCACATGCAGGTTTTCCAATGATTCCGGCCCTCCGACGGTCATTCACCTCCGAAACCCTAGATCGGGGGGCCCCGCAGATCTACCCTTATAGCTTTCTCCGTACGAGGATGGACCAATAGACTTTTTTATCTATCTATGTTTGTTTAGCACATATGTACATGGAAAACCAAGGTTGAACACATTTCACCACATTATTCACACCGGTAGACCCGTACCGGGAGTTTCCACATACGGATCGACGATTTTACTAAGTGTTAGCCCATGTCCGTGAACAACGTCACACACATGACCTACATATGCCATCTACAAACATTAAATCACACCTATAAACATAACCTAGCTCCACATGCAGGTTTTCCAATGATTCCGGCCCTCCGACGGTCATTCACCCCCGAAACCCTAGATCGGGGGGGGGGGCCCGCAGATCTACCCTTATAGCTTTCTCCGTACGAGGATGGACCAATGGACTTTTTTATATATCTATGTTTGTTTAGCACATATGTACATGGAAAACCAAGGTTGAACACATTTCACCACATTATTCACACCGGTAGACCCGTACCGGGAGTTTCTCCGTACCAGGGTGGACCAATGGACTTCTTGTCTCCATCTGTGCTTGTTTAGCACATATATATGTACATGGAGAAGCACAAGGTTGGACACATTTCACCTTGTTCATCAGTTTTCTTCTTTGTTGTTTTAAACTCTGCAACCATCTTCATACCATCAACTGTGATATTTGGCTGCTGAGCACCACAACCACCTCTTTTCTTCACTGGCTCATCAGTGTCCTGCTCTTGCTCAAGATCTTCACCCTGGAGCAAACCTTTTTGCTCTTTGCAAGCATCTAGCTAGGGAGGTAGACGATCCGGGCCCGCGCGGTACGGGTTTAATAAATAGGAAACACCGATAGCTTAATCAGGGCATCGGAACACAGCCATGGTTTGTAATGACCCTAGCTATGACCTAACCAAACACAACCCAAGACAAATGTCCACCGGGCTACCCCCATCCGGAGAATATCTAGGGGGGTAGACGATCGGGGGGACCAGCAGGTCTACCCCTATAGCTTTCTCCGTACCAGGGTGGACCAATGGACTTCTTGTCTCCATCTTTGCTTGTTTAGCACATATATATGTACATGGAGAAGCAAGGTTGGACACATTTCACCACAAGATCATTCACCTCCGGGAGTACACGTCTACACGTGTGCACGAATCTTTTTCTAAGTGTTATCGCATTCATGTATGAAGAAGGTCACACCCGGGATCTATGTTTTGCATCTATGGGCCTTCCACCACACTTGAACACATAAACTAGGTCCACATGCAAATTTTTGTGGGATTCCGACGCTCTGGCGGTTATTCACCTGCGACATCCTGCTTCGGAGGGGGGCCTGGCGGTCTACCCCTATAGCTTTCTCCGCATGATGTTTCAACAATGTACTTTTTGGTTTGTTAAGATTTGTTTAGGACAAAACTACATGGAAAACAAGGTTGGGACCTTGTAACCTTTCGTAGCCCCCGGAATACCCGCAAACGGGTGTATTTCCACCTACATGTCCATGACTTTGAATAGTGCTATCACATGAATGTGAAAATGGTCACACCAAGGAGCTAGACATTGCATTTATGCATTGGTCTTACACCACACTTGGACACATACCCTACAATTAATCACATGCAAGTTAATGCGGTACTACGGCGGTCTTTCTTCACCGAAACCCGGCTTAGTCCGGGCGCGAGGCCGGGGCCGGCCGGGAGGGGGGCGGCGGTGTACTCTTATAGCTTTCTCCGCACGAGGTACAACTGTGGAGCATACATATTAATATAGTAATAGTAGCATAATATATTTTAATTTAGTATTATAATTTGTTATTATATTATTTTATGTATTAATTAGTAGACATTAAAAGAATAAAGAGGCATACGTATATCGAGTGTTGAAATGAGATGATATATACTATAATTCCATTTCCAATATTATTTGATGTATTAATATTAGTAATATAAGATTAAATAGTTAAACAAAAGAAAAAAAATGAAAAAAAAACACAACCCGGGGTCTACGCCGATGGTCAAAGGTCGGGGCCGTCGGCGTAGCCCCTGCTGGGCTGACGCCGTAACGTCCGGCCGTCACCGGGGCCCACCTAGCAGGCCTACGCAGACGGCCCATTAAACGCCGACGGCGGCCGTCAGCCTAAATTGGGCCTACACCGACGGCCTTTCTACGCCGACGGCGGCCCTCGGCCTAGGTACGGCTACGCCGACGGCTTTGGGACGCCGACGGCCCACCACCAGGGCTGACGAGTCGAGCCGTCTACGTCGACGGCCCCGACATTTGGTCGTCGGCATAGGTTTCGGCCGTAGGCGTCAGCCTCCTCTCCCGTAGTGCAGCTTGCTCATAGGCAAAGGAAAAACCGCGCCTAGTAGTACTCCAAAAAAACTCTCTCCGCGGCGCTTGACCAGAACCATCCCGAGGAAGCTCCAGCTCTACCCCAACAAGAATAGACCCATCTTCAGCAACCTCACACAGATACGAATGTGCCGGTAAATCACACCCGAAAATGACGACTTCCAAAATGGGCACAACAACCGACAAACAAGCACACATCTGCTCACACGCGATGGAAAAAACAAACAGGAACACACACCCCGCAAATTCCGGAACACACCGACAATCAGAAAATAATGGATAATATGCAGGGTAGGACTGCGAGGAATGAAAGAATGAAGCATTCAAGTTGTATAGTTAGAACCAAACCTGGTATCAGGATGCAAGTGCAGAAACAGATAGAATGGCAGGACCTACAACATAGACAAAAGACAAACGTTAAAAGGCATCAGCCTTGCATAAATCATCCAACGACAATAGACACATACAGTAGGCTAGTCAAGCATTTCCACTGATGGCAATTTAGACTAAACTGAAGTGGGCATTGTTGTTTTACTTTCAAAACACAGGATGTAAAAAAGCACAAAAAATGTCAAGTTAGGTCCATCAACAAGTACAACACATGTGAAAGAATTACTACTAAGAATATGTATCTGGCATTTTTTTAGCAAGTGAAGAGCTACATGTCAACAGAGGAGATAGCAGAATAACATATAGTGCACTAAAAGCGTCAGAACCAAATATTTTGTACATGCTTATGGTACTCTAAAGTAAGAGTCTATGTTTCTCCAGTTCATGGGCACCCCTTTTATAACCCTCTTTTGCTGAACATTGTTTTCTTTTAAAACCTATCATATGCATCAATCGAGGTCAACTCTTTCAAAATAAAGAGAGTGCAATAAAAGCTTACAAGTTCATAAATAAAAAGAGTGCACAAGAAACTCACAAATCCAGAAACCGTGACTGAGATCATGATAAAAACTGCAGGACCAAATTATCAATACATGCGTATGTTTCTTTAAACCCAAATAAAAAAAACTGAGTGCACTAAAAGCCCACAAGTTCAAAAAACTTGAAATGCAGCATTATTTTCTAAAGAAAGAGGGCACACCAACAGATTCATAACCCAAAAACAACAGAATGCATTATCATTTTTTAAATAAAGAGGGAGCACAAAAATTGCAGGAGGGAAAAAGTTACTAATACATGGTTATGTATCTTTAAAGCAAGATCTTGGATTTGCATCACCTGAGGTCAACTATTTTAAAAGAAAGAGAGTGTACATAACAGCCTACAAATTCGGAAAAGAGGGTACACTAAAACCCCACAAATTCAGAAACCCTGAATGAATAATTCTTTTTTAAAGAAAGAGGACACACCAAAAGCTTCAGAAACAAAAGCCCACAGATCCAAAAATCCTGAATAAAGCATCATTTGTTGTAAAAGAGGTCAACTATTTTAAAAGAAAGAGAGTGTACTAAAAGCCTACAGATTCAGAAAAGAGAGTGCACTAAAACCCCACAAATTCAGAAACCTTGAATGAATAATTCCTTTTTAAATAAAGAGGACACACCAAAAGATCCAGAACCAAAAGCAGCCCACAGATCTAAAAATTGGAGCACTAAAACTTTCAAAACCAAACAATCTACACATGACTATGCAATCTTTAAAAAGGACTCTATATTTTTCCAAGTCCACGGGAGTACACTAAAAGTTTTCTTTTGGTCAACCATTAAAAACGAAAGAGACCGCACCAAATGATTTGGACTATGCAATCTTTAAAAAGGACTCTATATTTTTCCAGTCCACGTGAGTGCACTAAAAGTTTTCTTTTGGTCAACCATTAAAAAAGAAAGAGACTGCACAAAAAGATTTGGAACCAAAGAAAACGATCTTATGTTTTTCCCAAAGTAAGCAAGATAACACGTGGTTGCTTTGTGTGTAAGAAAATCATATAATACATTTTCATAAGCATTGATAATGGAACATAAACCTATATATTTAAGATTCAACACACCAAGAGATAATATACCACATCAAACAATTTCATAAACAGAGGCGGAGAAGAACGGCGTAGTTACCTAAGCCCGGAAACGGCAGCACAGGATGCAACGGCGACGGATCAACGAAGAAAAGCTCTCCAGGTACGGCGAAGTGAACCTAACCAAAACGAAAAGTTGGTCAGCACACAGCCTGCAAGCATTTCATCGAGCATGTTATCCACAAAGAAGAATGGCGTACCTACCCAAGGTAGAAAACGGGAGCACATGATGCAACGGCTACAAATCAACGAAGGAAACACCTCCAACGACGGCGAAACCACCCTAACAAAAACGAAAAGGTCAGCACACAGCCTGCAGCCATGGGCGAATTTGGGCCCCACGCAGCCCAGGCCATTGCCTGGGGCGTGGAAAAAAATTAGGCCTATATTTAAAAAAAAAGTTGCCTGGGCCGTAGCGAACTTCAGGCCCAGGCCCCAGGCCAGCCCAGTCACCCAGGCAGCCCAGGCCAAGTGCCCACGAGGCCACGACCCCGCAGCGCAGCAGCCCCACTCGCGTCTCCCCCTCGCGCGGACTCGCCCCCGACTGGAACTGGAAGAACGGCGGCGGGACTGCGCGAAAGAAAAGAACGGCGGCGGGACTGCGCGAAAGAACCCTAGCGCGCCGTCCGCCCCGCGCCGCCGTCCGCCGCAACCGCCAGCCCGGCACCGCCCTCCGTCCGGCCGTCCAGCAGCGCTCCCAGCCTCCCCCCTCTTCCAATATTCCAGGTCCGAGGCGCCGCTGCCGGCTGCTCCGCTGCTGGCCTGCTGCCCTGTCCGCTGTCCGGCGAGGGCGTCAGACGGCGACCCCGGCGAGGCGGCGACCACGCCAGACTGCACGCTGCCCGACGTCCGGCGAGGTAGTTCACTTGCAGACTTGCTCAACTTTAAATTTTAGTCACTGCACTCTGTAAACTGTCTGAAACTCTGAATTTTAATGACTAGATGCCCTGTTTTTGTTTTTAGATGGCACATTTCCACTGTTTGATGATGATTTTAGTTGCTTGATGACACATTACCCTGATTTTTTTTAAATATTGACTAATTTTTGTTTGCACACACTTTTACAGAAGGCAAGATGAGTAAAAGAACCAAGACACTGAATTCCTTTTTTCATGTTCGAACCGCAGAAACAGGTCCTTCAGCTCAAACAACTGATGGTAACCCTAGTGTTACAGCTGAACTCAAACCCGGTGATGTTGAACCAGACCACGGTAAAAGAATACCAATTGAGAATTTAGATGCAAACATTAGAGATCTTGCTAGAAGGGAGTACATTAGTATGGGTCCATGTCAACCAACAAATCATACATACGAAAGGATAAATGGTAGAAGTTTTCATGATTATTGGTTCAATGATCATCGCGGGTGGTTGGAATATAGCATTGAGAAAAAAATCAGCCTTTTGCTTTTATTGTTTTCTGTTTAAGCAACCAAGAGCTGAAAACTATGGTATTGAAGCGTTCACGAAAAATGGATTCAAATCCTGGAAGGATGGATTTAAGTTTTTAATCAACATGTTGGCAAGCATGATAGTGCTCATAATAAATCTAGACAACATTATGAGGATTTCAAAAATCAAAGACAAAATCTGCCACATGTGTTTGATAGAGGGTCTAAGAAGCAAGAAGAAGAATACAAAGTTCGTCTCTTGATTGTATTGAGTATTGCAAAATTTCTGCTACTACAAGCTCTTGCCTTTCGTGGTCATGATGAGTCTACTAGTTCAAGTAATATGGGCAACTATAAAGAGTTGTTGGACTTGTTCATAAAGAAAGACCCAAAGGTGGAAAATTATTTGGGGATGCAGGAGATAACCATAAACTGTGTTCATCTAAGATACAATTGGATTTATGCAAGGCTTGTGCAGAAGAAACGACCAAAGTCATTATTGAGGAGATTGGTGATAAGAAATTTGCATTACTTGTTGATGAGTCTAGAGATGCATCTATGAAGGAGCAAATGGCTATGTGTTTGAGGTATGTACCTTTGCCACATGTGTTTGATTAAGGTTCTTATAGATTTGATATAGGTTCTTATATTAATCATGCTCCTTTGTCTTATGTAGGTACCTCGGTAAACGAGGGGAGGTGATTGAGAGATTCATGGCAATTGAGCATGTTCCTGATACGAGAGCAAGTTCACTGAAGATAGCTTTGGATGGTATGTTTGGTACTCTTGGCTTATCTATGTCTAATTTGAGAGGGCAGGGTTATGATGGGGCTTCAAACATGAGAGGGGAATTCCGTGGGTTGCAAAGATTGATCTTGGATGAAAATCCTTATGCTCATTACATACATTGTTTTGCTCATCAGTTACAATTAGTGGTTGTTGCTGTTGCCAAGTGTTGTTCATCAGTAAGGGATTTTATTGAATACACAAGCATGGTTGTTAACATTGTTAATGGTTCTTGTAAAAGACATGATCAGTTAGCTCAGGTCAAGCTATCTTATGATCTGGTATCAATCTTGTGTATCATCTAAACATGTTATGTATTGTCTTTTGATTTGCATTGCTTTATTAGTTGATACATTATAGACCAAATGATGCTATGGAATATTATGTTTGATTTCCTGTTAGTTATGCAACATAGATGAACTTTTATATGTCTTGCAACCGAAAAAAAATTGGGTAGTTTTTAGCCCTTAGCTTCTCGCCTGTGGCGTCAGTCAATCCTAGGTTCGCCACTGCCCGCAGCATTTCATCGAACATGTCATCCGCAGGAATAAGACGCACGCACCAGCCTCAGTACGAACGACCAGCAGCACACCCAACTCGAAGCAGCCGAGGAGCAGAACCCACACCAACCTGCGGACGAAGGAAACAAAACAATGGACCGGGAATTAGAAGCACATCGGCGGGAAGGATGCAAAGCGAACCATAGAAAAGAAGAGAGGCGACCTCAACCAACCGTCGTCGTCGACCAAAGCAAGCCCATCTTGACCTAGCGCGCGATCAAAAGACGGAGGCGGTGTAAGCAGCGGCGGCGGTGTAAGCAACAGCGGAGAAAAAGACGGATGAGAGCAGTGCAGGAGGGAGAGGTAGGCGAGCGAGGTAGAATAGAAAGGCGAGAGAAGCGGCGGTAGAAAGGGATGAAGAAGGAAGGTAGCGCTTCACCGTGCAAATAAAAAATAATAGACACACACCCATCCATCTCTAACTCCTCTCACGCCAACTACGTATGGAGCCAGGGTAGCGCGGACCCACGAAGCAGCGACACAACGGTAACATAAACCGGGTAGGGACGATGCAACCCGGCAGGACGACGAGACGCGCAGCACGCCGCGGCACCACTGTGCAGCAGTCAGCCCACGAAAGCACGGGGTGGTTGGAATGGTCAGCGAACCACTCCCGCAGTGGACGGGATATACCTACACATTACCCATATACCGACAGGCAACTGGGCCCAGGCATTTAAGGGGCCACGGTCAGCTTTACATTTTCCAGCCTAAGCAGCAAGTCCCCGATGGCCATTGAATCATCCAGGCCCATGTCGCATGCGCGCGGAGACGACGCATCTCTTGCAGCCAGGAAGCAGCAGGAGTTTTTGCACCCAGCAGTGACCAACCCAAACAAAGCAATACTCCAGCGACCCTACGTTTCATAGACTATCGACGAGAAGGTGGTTGTACAAAACGAAAGAACGGTTGACTTTCCAGTTTGAATAGCATCCAAGGGCGCAGATCAATCCAGCAAGCAGATTGGACGGTGGTCGAAACTTTCCCCGAAGAGCTTTGTGAAGGAGAGTTGCCCATTGACCTTTAAGGTTTAAATAGTAACATCAATCTCCTCAAGTTCACAGGGTGAATTCTCACCCATGATCTCCTGATAGAGTGAATAAGGAATAGCACTAGCACTTGATACCAAATCGCATAGCCCGTAATAATTGTGATCTCCTATTTTAACAGATACAACTGGTGTACCTGAAATTGGGCTTTTATTCTTTGTTGTGACAATGTTAGTTGAAACAGTAAAAAAATTTATATTGGAATCTAAAACATCATCAGTAACTAGATCTTTAACCACCGCAACTTGAGGATCGACCTTGATCTGGTCCTCAGGTTTGTCATTTCGTCTCTCACTTTTGTTTATTATGCCTGTCACAAAAGGGTGCTCCCTTATCCTTGTGGGAAAAGGGGTCTTTTCATACATAACTGCAGGAAAAATAGGGTCAGCAACATTTATATTGGAATCTAAAACATCATCGGTAACTAGATCTTTAACCACCGCAACTTGAGGATCGACCTTGATCTGGTCCTCAGGTTTGTCATTTCTTCTCTCACTTTTGTTTATTATGCCTGTCACAAAAGGGTGCTCCCTTATCCTTGTGGGAAAAGGGGTCTTTTCATACATAACTGCAGGAAAAATAGGGTCAGCAACATTTATATTGGAATCTAAAACATCATCAGTAACTAGATCTTTAACCACCGCAACTTGAGGATCGACCTTGATCTGGTCCTCAGGTTTGTCATTTCTTCTCTCACTTTTGTTTATTATGCCTGTCACAAAAGGGAGCTCCCTTATCCTTGTGGGAAAAGGGGTCTTTTCATACATAACTGCAGGAAAAATAGGGTCAGCAACATTTATATCAACAGGTAATTCTTTAAAGGGTTTATGATACTAATCCTTATCTTCTTTAGAAGAGTCAATGTGAGAGGCAAAGTTCTTACAAAAATCAATCATAAGCTGGGAATCAAGACCAATCTTTGAGAAAAAGGTATTAAAGTATTCAGTTTTCACATAGCTCTCAATATAATCATGCCCATAATTTATACCGGGTTCAATACCTTTGCCGATTTCCCAGTTTTCAGTATTCTTCTGGATTCTTTCGATGAGATCCCATCTTTCTTCAACGCTTCTTGTTTGAAATACCCCGCTAGAGGACGCATCCAACATCTCCCTATCCTAACGAGAAAGCCTGGCATAAAAAGTTATAGGACATTTGAAGTATAATACCTTTGGGGAGTTCATGAATAGGACATTTGAACATTAGGGACTTCAGTCTCCCCCAATCTTGAGAGATGCTTTCTCCGTCACGAGACCAAAAGTTATAGATGTAGTTCCTGTCTCGATGAATTTCGTGAAGAGGATAAAACTTTGAATAAAAGAGAGACATAAGCTCTTGCCAATCAAGCAAATATGAGTTATCGAGGAGCTTATACCAATCCGAAGCTTTATCTATAAGTGATACGGAGAACAATTTCTTCGTGACGAACTTTCTTGACACACCTGCAAGCTTGAATAATGAACATAGTTGTGATAAATATAGCAGGTGTTCACTTGGATGTCTGTCTCCTGCATAACGATTAGCCAAGACATAATCGATAATACCAGTTGGTATTTTGTAAGGAACAATTTCAGTAGGGGTGGACGTGACCACCATAGTAGTGGGGCGTTTCCCCAGAAGCAACAAACCAAGAGTAGAGGTGTCCATAAGGACAAAAAGCAGCAACATCAAAACAATAATATAAGAGCTTCGTTACCTGCTTTACTTACTAACAGGGCTACGCTCCCCGACAACGACGCCAGAAAACAATACATGATGACCCTCAACTGTAGGGGATCGATTGTAGCGTTTTCGATAAATAAAAGTGTCGAACCCAACGAGGAGCAGATGGTATTGGTAAGTGCCTTTGGCAAAGAAATAACTGCAGGCACTGAAAGATAAATTTTTAGGGTTTTCGGTATAAGCAACAAGAAGGTAAAAGCAAGCAAAGTAAAAGGAACTGAGGAGTAACAAGTGGCCCAACTCTTTTTGAGTAAAGGATAGGCCTAGCAACTGAACTTATAAAGGCTAAAGTGTTCTTGAGGACACACGGGAGAAATAGTCACGTGCTTTCGACATACTCTGTATCGATACTATGTGCTGTGTTGATAAGTGTTGAGTGGGTGGATCTATGCTAGTACACCTTCTAGACTAAGATAAGTGCACTCTTATGATTAAACATCTTGAAAGCATCGCAAATACAAGATAGTAATTAAGGCAAAATCCTAACCATAGCAATACGATCGATGATCCATTGTTCCCTTGTGCAAAAGCGTGCAAACTGGGGTTCAGGTTTCTGTCACTCCGGCAACCCACCGTAAGCATTATTTATACATAATGCATTACCCTAGGTCCTTAATAAGGCGATGTGTTGAGTGTTCGATCCACACAACACCAGTAGGAAAATAACAACACAACTTAAATATCAAACAACACATATTACTTCAACATCATATGACTACTAGCAACTAGACTTCTCCCATGTCCTCAAGAACTAAAGTAACTACTCACAAGACATAAAAGACATCATGATCAGAGGGGATAAATAGATGATAAACAATCTGGACACAATGATATTTCTCCAACAAAACTCAATAACATTCATCACACGGTAGTAATCAACATTGATAGAGTAGAGAGGATAGATAGTAAGGATTACAACACAAGTTGCAATTGTGAGATGAGATGGGATGGTGGTGGAGATGGTGCTGATGTTGGGGATGATGTTGATGATGATCCCGAAGATGCCCGTGACGATGGTGATGACGATGGCGATGATCTCCCCTTCCGGGAGGTATACTTCCCGGCGGAATCTCCCCTCCCGAGATGTCTTTTCTTCTCTGTAGTTTTCCACCACGAAGCGGCGACGGAACTCGCAAAACTCCTTTATTTTAGGGTTTTTGGATTACGGGGAATAAATAGGCCAAATGGGGGAGCCGGGAGTGGCCCCAGGTGTCCAGGCGCCCTGCCGGCGCGCCCCTGGTGGGGGCCGCGCCAGGTGGCCGCCTGGGCACCTGGTGGCCCCCCTCTGGCTCTCTCTTTGCGTGTCCTTGTCATTCTTCTGAAAAATGGCCTCCGTCGATTTTCAGGTAATTTGGAGGTCTTCTGCTTCAGCAACTCACCGTCCACTTTTTTCCGCTGAATCCTGCGTCTGCTGCTTCGGCATCGGGAAGTTTTCAAACTGTGTAAAAAGAAGACAAAACAACATAAGACCAACATCATAACATGAAATATATCAATGAATATGGATGAATTACTATATAAAATAGTGATACATTTTGTACGTATCAGCCGTGAGTAATCCACCTTGGACCATGGGTCCATGATCAGTAGCTATGTGATGTCTTCTCTCCATATTTGTTCTTCAATGTATAGACCTTGTGAGCTGCCCTACATGATCAAGGCACATATGTAATTTTCCTGCTGTTGCTATGTTGAGTTTGCTGGGATCCGATAGATTATGAGATGATGTTCAGATTGTGATGAGTAATATATTAGGTTCTTCTCCTTTCATATTTATGTCCTTAAGTAATTCTTGCATGTTCTCCGTTACTTTTTATTACTTTGGCCAAGTGATGGATCGTGACTCCAAGTGATGCATGATTGTGGGTTCATGCCCCCCAATGACTAGCTTGAGTGACACAAACATGAGTCTAGGGGATGTGCTGTTGCCACCAGGGGGAAAACAACGGTGCTTGTACTTGCAGGTGCAAGGATAGTTTACTTTACGCAAATTTATTTTAATGCAATTGTCTGTTGCTTTGGGTTTACACTTTGGGTGGGGCTCGCAACTTAATACTAGCGAGATGTTCTGGATATATATCTCAAGGTGGATGATTAGTGAGTACATGCAGATGGATTTCGGTCTACTTGTCTTGGTGTACTGCCCATGCTTTTGAGCCTCTTCCTTTCTTTTGTAGCATAGTTAGCATTGCGGTGCACTTTTAATCCTGTCAATTGCCTAGCTGTAATTTGTTCACCTCGCATAGCTGTTTATTGTATTTTGGGAGAGAGACATCACTAGTGAACTTCATGGGACCCCGGTCCATATTTACACCACTGTTTACACCCTTTATTTACTTTCTGTTTTTACTTTCGTTGTAATTATCACTATCATTATCTCTTGCATTTGATCCTTTGTAAACGGCAAGGCCAGAGGGATTGACAACCCCTCTGTACTCGTTGGGAGCAAAGTAACTTGTTGTGTGTGCAGGTCCAGGTAAAGTAAGAAACCTTGAGTTTTGAACGGTGCCATTGTTCACTTTACCACCTACTTGTCGTCGCGGGAGTCCTACTGGTTGATCTCAACCTTGGTATCTTTGCCAAGGGAAATTTTCCACTACGCTACATCTCAACCTTCCACTTGGTGTAACCAACGAGGGGCGAGAATCACTTCCTCGCTAGCATCAAGCAATTTCTGGCGCCGTTGCCGGGACTCCAGCCTACAAGATAGGGGAGTTTCACACTATCTTTTATCTTTGCTTTTTAGTATTGTTAGTTTACCTTTCAATTTTTATCTTAGTGTCCTTTATCAAAAATCACAAAAAAAACTAGTTACCTTGCTAGTAGTTGTCATTATGTCTATTCCTTTTTCCTTTGGTAAGGCAGAAGTGCTCACCTTTAAACAAACAGGTGGTGAAAGTCTGAAAGATGCTTGGTATAGAATTAATGATTCTCAAAAAAGAGCCACCAAGAAGCAATCCACTACTATCCTTCTTAGAAACTTTTATGTTGGAATTACTTCTTGGAATAGGTTTATTCTAGATACCGCTATCAATGGTAATTTCCTAGAAGTCTCAGTTTGGGATGCTCTTAATGTTATGGAAAATCTTGTTGGAAATCTCCCTGTTGCTAGCATTCAAGAGGACATTACTCTAGCTCACATTATGAAAAAAACTTGAAAAGATAGAGCTAGAAATTCCAAGCATCAATAAGATAAATGAGTTATATTGTATGATTCAAGGGAATTTGAAAAGACTTGATAGCTCCATGCATAAATTTTTCAAAACATTGGAGGCCATCAAATCCCATGACTTAGATCCTTCTAGGATAGATAAGATTGAGGAAATCATTGACACTTTAGGAACTACTTTCTCCTCAATCAAAACAAAAAAGGTAGAAACTCCGGCAAAGAAGGAACCTAAGTTAGTTTACGTTCCTAAGGTTCCTCGACCCAAAAACAATCCACTTATTGCCAAGGGAGTAGAAACTTTGAAGACTTTGGAAGAGATACCTCGCTTGAATAGAATTAGAAGTGAAACTCCAATTGATCTTCCACCTTTTTCTTTTATCCATAGAATTATCTTCATTAGACCTTTATTTGAAAGTCCTCTTAAGACTAGTTGTACAATTGAAGAGCTTTTTGATGATCTTGATGATGGTTCAATTGATACAACTTGATTCTTTTTGCTTCATGCCTAGCTCAAAGGCGTAAAAGAAAGCGCTTGTTGGGAGGAAACCCAATTTGTTTTTCCTTCTATTTTAGTGGTCTTGATGATTGTTACTACTGTAGAAACATCATTGTATCTTTATTTTCAAGCTTTGTGCCAAGTTTAGTCTCTGATTGCAAGAATGTTCAAAAGTTGTTACGTGCTGTCCCGAAAACAGATTTTGTCCCTTGACGAAAAAATTCAGCTAAAATCACCAGATCATATTTTTGATCTGAATTTTTTTGACAGCGTGCTCTATACAATTAGATTTCTTGTTCTGAGTTTTTTGATTTAAGTTGCAGAAAAACCCAGAAAAAATTTATTTACTACCTGTTGGTCTTTTTTAACAGATTCTTCCACGTTTTTCCTTATCTTTTTTTTGCAAACCTTAAACTTGATTTTTCTTTGCAATTTTTTTTTGAAAATCTTGAGAAACAATAGCTCTTCAAGAATATCTTTATTTCAAGTAGAGAAAAATATATTTTATTATGGGCACTAACCACTCTAATCAGCTTATGATGAGTTATGTATGAAGGGAGTTTTCAATTGTGCGAAGAAAGATCATGAAATAAGATCTGGGAGTGTCAAACGCTCAATCTTGGGGTTGCCCCCATGCAGCCCCAAGAAATATCCAAGGAGACTCAAGAATCTAAGCTTGGGGATGCCCCCGTGCATCCCCTTCTCCATCAACAATTATCAGTTCGTCCTTCTTTCCACTATATTTTTATCACTTCATGCGTTATGTGCTATGCTTGGAGCGTCTCGCTCTTTACTTTTTAGTTTTCTTTAGCTTTGCTTGCTGTTTGAAACAATTTAGAATCCAGCTTTCTTTGTGTGGGAGAGAAACACGCTCCACTTTAACCTAGAATACATCATAGGATTTTCATGCTTATCTTTGCTATGTGTATTCTTTATCTTTCCGTAGCTGCTATCATGTTTAGCTCTTGTGATTTCTTGTTTATTTCTTTTCAATAGCTTTTGTTTAGAGAGGTAGCCTGTTGCACTGAGTTGTGTGTCTTGACTTAAAGGGTTTGTCATGTTTAGCTCTAATGATAATACTAGAGCTGATTGATGGTCTCGACGGAGTGTCGGGATCACCGTGGTTCTACTTTGTTTTTCCCAAATAGGTAGGCTATGGGGTGTGTGGAGTTTTCCTACTAAAACTAATATAATCCCAAAACCATATGATTACAATACTAGCATGATACAATATAAGTGATATAAAGGGAAGTAAAAAAAGGTAATGCTGAGTTTTGAGTTTGACGGTGGCTTGCCTTCATCGGCGATGTACCCTGGATCAGCTTCTTTGACGGCTTGGGAGGAGTCTTCACCTGCAACTCAAGTGTTTTGTCTACACGTTGCGAAAAATAGCACACAATTACACTCAGGAAATTATACAATTTTCACACAACAAACAACCACTCAAACACATCACTTAGCAAAGCAATTATATCACAAGTTGCTAACAAGGATCAATTCTTTTATTAAGATTTAGTTTAACATGGGGTTAAATCAGTATTTAACAAGTATAGTAGCCAATTTTATTAGGATTTTTCCTTCACAAAGAATTTAATACAGGATTCAACATATTAAATGTTTATGACCTCATGGTAGGATCAATTGGTTATTACTAGGTGATGCATTTAACAAGTTTAAAAAATATATTTCAACATTCAAGAGAAAATGGATATTAATTCCTACAACACCATATTAAGGTAATTTTTTTGTAACATAGCATTAGGATAATTATGATGGAATTATTATCATCAAGGTTAAAGGTTAAACAAGCCTTGGTTAAAACAAGTGTTCACCTAAATTATTAGATACACCATTTTTATTTTATTTTATTTTTATTAACTAAGTGCACCACAACCAAGTTAAATATCATAGAATGGCATTGGAATAAATATGATGAAACTATTAAGAGCAAGATTAGAATTAAACAACCCTTAACTAAATTCAATGCTTTTCACTAATTTTTACTCACTAACTCATTTTTAATTTATATTATTTCCCTCAAGTAAATGCATATAAATTTTCTACTGATCATTAGTGAATTTAATAAAGTGCTAATAAATTAATATCATTAACAGAAAAATTATGAAAATTGAACTAGCAATCAAATTAATAATAAAAGTTCACAATTTTATTTAAGAAAAGCCACATTCTAAACATTCATAAAAATAGAGCATAAATATCTAAATATCACAAAATTTATTTCATATTCTTCGGACCTATAGTTATTTTTCTAATATTATATAGGTTTTGCAGATCTAAATTAAAGAAAAGAAATGCAGTAGGCCGGCCCGTTTCTATACTGCGCCCACGGGCAATTTTTTTCTAGTGGGCCAAGCCCGTACAGTGCGGTGGCTGCTTCGTTTTTTTAAGGAAGGTACGAACGGGTATGTGGATCCCTGGGCCATTAGATCTCCCCTGATCCGACGGCCAGGGGCCTTCTTCTCTAGCGAAAAGGTTGGATCGGCCTGTGCACGACCAAGGCGGACAGGGGAAGGATAGGGGGCTCAGCGGAGGTGCTCCGGCCGGCGGAGATCACTTGAGATGGGAGGCAGAGGTACGGATCAACGGAGGCAACCCATTTTTTCGGTGAACGGTAGTCAGGGTCGTCGTCCGGCGAGGCGGCTTAGGGCGGTGGCGTCGGCTCGGTGCAGCTCCTCCTAGCGTTGTCGACGGTCGGGGCGGCGCGACGCAGGGAGCTCGCACGCGTCGGTAGGGGTGACGCGCGCATATCTCCTTCGTTGCATTGGGTGGTTGTGGACGTGGGAGATAAGCACGAGCCAGGAGGTCCCGAACGGGCACGGCCGAGTGCAACGTGGTGGTCCTCACCGGAGACCGTGGCTTCCTCCGCGGCTACCCTGCGTGTATGGAGGCAAGGTAGGGGGTTAGGAAAGCGGCGGAGCACCTAAGGAGAATGCAGGAAGCGAGGCGGAGCTGGAGCACCTCTCTGCTCGTCGGGCTAGAGCTCGAGCACTTCGCTCGTTTTCTCGCATGACCGAGCAGGGTAGGGCTTCGCCCTTAGGGTGTGCTAGCTACCGGGGGAGGGGAGAGCAGTGGTGTGAGGGGCGATTTGAAACAGAGGGTTCTGGGGTCCTTTTATAGGTGCGGGGTGGCGCACTGGCTAGGCGGGAAGGCAAGGCTAGGCACGCTAGTGTAACGGGGGAGTGTGGGAACGGACACCAGGCGATCTGTAGCCTCGCCGGGCGTTGGCCTAGAGGGGCGGTGGAGTGACGTTAGCCTGATGACGTGAGCGATGGCGTCATCTGCAGGGGAGGTGCATCTGGGGAAGGGCTGCCTAGGAAGAGATATAATCAGGAGAGAGAGATGACCGAGAGAGAGAAGGTCTCGGCCTCCCCCCAAACTCTTCTGAATACTTGGTCTCTAAGGCAAGGTGGAGAGAGAGAGGGGCTAGGGCTAGGGCTAGACTAGATTTAGTTTATTTCATGTTTTAGAGTTATTTAAATTTGATTTGCATTTTATTTGCTAATTTTAAATAATTGAATTTATGAGTTTTTATACAATTTCAAGTAGTGAAGATTTACGCACATAAGGTGTTTGTGAAAATGCTGAAAGAAAGTATTTATTTGGATCAATAATATATTTGCTTGTGGTTAGTTATCATGATAAAAAAGACAAGTTATTAGGGTTTGTAATATTTATAGGAATTTAATTGATCATAGTTTCAATTATTTTTATTATGCACAAGGTTAGTGCCTTAGGGTTTTGTGGAAGTTAAATTTCTTAATACTATAATCGTATTACATAAAATATATAAGGATTTATATTCCTTATACATTTACCTAACAAACACAAGACAAATAAAAGGAAAACAATCTACAAGCATTTTTTGTATCAGAGAGTGCAAAAGTGGTGAAATTTTATGAGGATTTTGCTATATAGATGCTAGGGTTGTAGTGAGTCCTAAAAGATTATTATAATAATTTTAATATATATATATATATGAGGTTTCACATTCCTCATATTTTTTTTAGCAAACTAGTGCAAAAGATAACAAGAAGGGAAAACACAATAATAAAGTGAAGTGGTGCAAGAAGGCTAAATGATACTAGGGTTTGAGCTATTAGTATGTTTGATCATGTTAATTTGATGGGATCATCTTAAATAGATTTAGCTATGTGGGGAAGAAATAATCTTTACCATAACTACTAGCTTATCTTAGCACATGCAACAATTTTGATGATCACAACTACAAGTGCATCTACAAGCAACCTCATTTTCTTTGGGGCAATATGTTAATGATGCCAATCTTCTATGGTGGTTATATTTTGTATTACAATATGTGTGTTATGTGCTTAAATATATTTTTATTGGTTATTTATATTTTTATTGGTTATTTCCTTTTAGCATGGCAAGGGAAACAACAAAGCATGACATCAACACAATGCAAGACATTTACTAACATGGCATTACAAGCATTACAAGCGACAATCAAGCATGAAATGACAATCCTACTAATATCCCATCACAACTTAGCAAGTTTTTTGTTGGCCCTAAATTTTGTACTCTAATTACATGTTAATAAAAGTTAGGATGTGACAGACCATCCCCTCTTAAAAAGAATCCCATCCCCTAGATTCCGAAGCTAAGACATAAGGAGGCAAGGGAAGGTCGTTCCGAGGATAATCCTCATGCTCGGTTTCTTTGTTGTGTTTAGAGGTATTTGGGGTTGTGTCATCGAGTAGATTTTTTTTACCCATTAGGAAAAAATGGGTTAGGCCTTATTGCCATCCATAGAACTATGGTATATGCCTTCAAGTATATGGGCTTATAGGGCACTTTCGAACACTTTTAGGGTGGAGGCAGGTTGTGTACTTCGGACAACTCCGAGAGGTAGATCTAGCGAGTAGGCAACTTCTCCTTCAAGATCCCGAACCTTGTAAAGGATCGACGGTAAGGGGTTCATACACTACTTCTTCTAAAAAATCCTATTATCAGAGTCGTTGTTCAAAGGACTAACTAATGGCATGATTGTGGATCACTGGGTAGTCCAGGTTGGTATTTGGCTGAGGTGGTGATGAGTTGTGGAAACCACTTTGTCTTTAATCCGATCCATCCAAGTTGAGGGGTTAGTTAGTATATTGTGGAATCTCATCTTCGGCCTTTTTGGTTTCTCTTTGAGGGTATTCCCTTTAATATGAGTTGGTTAAGCTAAGGGCATGGATGGGTTCACACTCGTCGAAAAGTTCACGAGTAAATGGTTAAGTCGGTTGGGGATTCACTTTCTAGTGTGGTTTCTGGTAGTTTGTACCGATCCTTCGGTAGGGGCTTCCGCTACATATGTATCTCTCCCGGATATTTGTGGATGTAGTGTGGTTGGGTTGTTGAGTGTCTCATGATAGTGAAAACCTTCATAACATTCTTTGTCGCTGACACCTTAAGGTTTGTGAGTCCATCGTACTTCGCCCACAGGGGTAGGGAAGTTACAACTTCACATGCTCCGATGGAATCATTGCGGTCATAGGAGTATGCCAACATGTTACTAGGGTCTTACCTAGCTTGCATTGGTTTTCTTATCATAGATTTACTATTGCATATAGCAAGGCGAATAATAAGAGTAGTCGTCATGGGAGCCAATCCGTGTCGCACTCGAATCATTACCTTGTACATGTTCTAGTGAATCTATTGCTCTAACATTGGGCCTTCTTTTCGAGCATTGGCAGACTCTTCTATATCACGAAATTTGTTCAGATAATCCTCTTTTTCTATAATCCATGTCTGACATGGATTGCTAACTCAGTTTATTGCCCATTTTACTTTCACCTCGCACTACCTGGTGAATTTTTACATGTAGCCTTCTCCTAAGAGGGTTTTACTCAGGTTCCACATGTTCTACTTCCCAAATTTACCTGAAGGGTTTACAAAGGGTCTCCTAGGTGGGGTATTGGTAAACATATTTTCACTAAGAACCGGGAAGGTTGTGGCATACAAACATGAGGATGTGGTCGGAAGGTGGTGCCGAAAAGACACGCAAGCGACACATACCTCCAATCGGTTCATAATGAAACAAGGTGTTCTTCCAGTATCAAGGTAGGCCTAATACTCAAGGAAGATGGGTTTAATCAAGCTATAACAACTTAGTTTATCTATACGTCCGAAGGTGGTTTCAGTTGGGGTCTTGATCTTTCCCTGTCATAGTCAAAGTGGTGAAATGCCATTGCCGCGAGAACCTCTTGGAACAACGGTCGTATTGGCTTGGTAGGTTAGGCTTCTATTTTTCCTCCATGACCATGCGCATAAGATGAGCCATGCTTGTGCTTGGCGGCGGTGGTGGCGTGCCACCGGACCTAGATAGGTTAACGTGACTGTTTCTTTCCAACATCCTGATGGTTGTTGCGCAAGATAAGGGTGCAGAGGTTAGTTTTTCCTAAGTGGGAGCTACGGTCTCTATAACTTAAGACTAAACACTGCAATACAAACAAGCATAAGATCACGCTTTCGGGTAGGGGACTAAGGCAAAACTTGCACTAGTCCTCATCTGTTTCGGGAAACCATTCACTCTTAATCTTTGGTCTCACTTGATTTAAAACATTTTTAAAGGGTAAGAGGTATAGGAGATTTTTTTACCAAAATATTTCTAACTAATGTCCATGCTAACTAGGCTGCTATAGTCTGAACAGAGGCTCTGATACCAAGTTTGTGGGCACCCCGGACTATATGTCCGAAGCGACTAGCTGTGTATACGGTCATGCTCCCATGACCAGTTCTCATGACACACAACTCTACATGGATATCATAGTCTCAATGTTCATACAATACCGAACAAAAGTCTTACAAATAACATAGTCTTACATGGCCTCATCGGGCTCAAATAGCAGCGGAATAAGCAAAAGCATTAAAGGTAGTAGCGGCACAATCCACAGGGTAGATCAGAGCATAGCACGTCCTATTAATCGTCGGTAGAATCATCTTCATATACCTGCTCCTCCAAGCCTGGCCGATTGAATAACCAGGGACAAAGCCGTGAGTACATACAAAGTACTCGCAAACCACCTAAAGAAAGAAACAAAGTTTTGTATACGAAAATAATGGGATTGCTATATGGTGGAGTTTTACATAGGGATTTCCTATCTACTCAAGATTATTATTAAGTTGGCAAAGTTTTAACTTGGCAAGTTTTTAATTCCCATAATGAATTTGGATAAGTCAAGTCCAACCTTTTTCCAACAATATCAACATCATCATCGCGAACCATAAACTTAGTACCGGGCTTTCTCATCTATTCCCCACAAAGTGTGGCCTCACAAGCTGTCCATGACCGTTGACTCCGGCTACTCGAATAGTTTTCACTCTGCAGAGGTTGTACACTTTACTCACCACATTTGATACATCCGCCGTGTGTCCCCACGGATCGTCATACTTCCATATGCGGGTCTCGGATAATCGACCATAGTCTTCCCCTTGTCTGTACTAGTACAGGTGAATCTACCCCTTGCGTACTACATGGACTGTCTGTGTGTCAGGACATGCTCCTCTTGGACCCAAGCCTGCACCGTAGTCGAAGAGCACCAAGGTTCCTTCCGACACTAAGCCTAGCGAATTTCACCCATCGACTTCGAGGGCTATCGGATTCGTGGAATCACCCATCCATGTGTAGTTATAAGACCCCCTTACTAAGACAAACAATCTTCCAACTAGCACTGTCCCATACCAGAGTATAGTGGTTGTACTGTAAGGCTAGGTTTTGGCGGCTCTTATAGAGAGTCCCTCCAGACTTTGTCCATGTCCGACGATGTTCCACAAACCCGGCCATACCACCTTCTTAGGTGTATGCCGTATCATATAGGGTGAAGTATGACTATCCAAGTTGTTATGTAATGATAATACTAGAGCTGAGTGATGATCTCGACGGAGTGTCGGGATCACCGGGGTTCTACTTTTTTTTCCCAAATAGGTAGGCTATGGGGTGTGTGGAGTTTTCCCACTAAAACTAATATAATCCCAAAACCATATGATTAAAATACTAGCATGATACAATATAAGTGATATAAAGGGAAGTAAAAAAAGGTAATGATGGGTTTTGAGTTTGACGGTGGCTTGCCTTCATCGGCGATGTACCCTGGATCGGCTTCTTTGACGGCTTGGGATGAGTCTTCACCTGCAACGTCAAGTGTTTCGTCTACACGTTGCAAAAAATAGCACACAATTACACTCAGGCAATCATACAATTTTCACACAACAAACAACCACTCAAACACATCACTTAGCAAAGCAATTATATCACAAGTTGCTAACAAGGATCAATTCTTTTATTAAGATTTAGTTTAACATGAGGTTAAATCAGTATTTAACAAGTATAGTAGACAATTTTATTAGGGTTTTTCCTTCACGAAGAATTTAATACACGATTCAACATATTAAATGTTTATGACCTCATGGTAGGATAAATTGGTGATTAGTAGGTGATGCAGTTACAAGTTCAAAAAAATATTTCAACATTCAAGAGAAAATGGATATTAATTCCTACAACACCATATTAAGGTAAATTCTTTTTGTAACATAGCATTAGGATAATTATGATGGAATTATTATCATCAAGGTTAAAGGTTAAACAAGCCTTAGTTAAAAGAAGTGTTCACCTAAATTATTAGATAGGCCATTTTTATTTTATTTTATTTTTATTAACTAAATGCACCACAACCAAGTTAAATAGCATAGCATGGCACTGGAATAAATATGATGAAATTATTAAGAGCAAGATTAGAAATAAATAACCCTTAACTAAATGCAATGTTTTTCACTAATTTTTACTCACTAACTCATTTTTAATTTATTTTATTTCTCTCAAGTAAATGCATAACAATTTGCTACTGATCATTAGTGAATTTAATAAAGTGTAATAAATTAATATTATTAACAGAAATATTATGAAAATTGAACTAGCAATCAAATTAATAATAAAAGTTCACAATTTTATTTAAGAAAAGCCACATTCTAAACATTCATAAAAATAGAGCATAAATATCTAAATAGCACAAAATTTATTTCATATTTTTCGGACCTACAATTATTTTTTCTAATATTATATTGTTTTTGCAGATCTAAATTAAAGAAAAGATATGCAGCAGGCCGACCCGTTTCTATACTGCGCCCACGGGCAAAAATTTTCCAGTGGGCCGAGCCCGTGCAGTGCGGTGGCTGCTGTGTTTTTTTTAAAGGAAGGGACGACCGGGTATGGGGCTCCCTGGGCCGTTAGATCTCCCCTGATCCGACGGCCAGGGGCCTTTTTCTCCAGCGAATAGGCTGGATCGGCCTGTGCATGTCCAAGGCGGACAGGGGCAGGTGAGGGGGCTCACCGCAGGTGCTCCGGCTGGCGGAGATCACTGGAGATGGGCGGCGGAGGTACGGATCAACGGTGGAAACCCATTTTTGCGGTGAACGATAGTCGGGGTCGTCGTCCGACGAGGCGGCTTGGGGCGGTGGCGTCAGCTCGGTGCAGCTCCTCCTGGCGTCGTCGACGGTCGGGGTGGCGCGACGCAGGGAGCTCGCACGCGTCGGTAGGGGGGACGCGCACATATCTGCTCCGTTGCATTATGTGGTTGTGGACGTGGGAGATGAGCACGAGCCAGGAGGTCCCGAGCGGGCAAGACCGTGGCTTCCTCGCGGCTACCCTGCGTGCATGGAAGTGAGGTAGGGCGGTCAGGAAAGCGGCGGAGCACCTAAAGAGAGTGCAGGAAGCAAGGCGGAGCTGGAGCACCTCTCTGCTCGTGAGGCTCGAGCTCGAGCACTTCGCTCTTTTGCTCGCACGTCCGAGTAGGGAAGGGCTTCGCCCTTAGGGCGTGCTAGCTACCGGGGGGAGGGGAGATCTTTGGTGTGAGGGGCGAGTTGAAACAGAGGGTTCCGGGGTCCTTTTATAGGCGCGGGGTGGCGCACTGGCTAGGCGGGAAGGCAAGGATGGGCGCGCTGGTGTAACGGGCGAGCACAGGAACGGACGCCGGACGATCTGTGGCCTCGCCAAGCGTTGGCCGAGAGGGGCGATGGAGTAACATTTGCCTGATAGCGTGAGCGCTGGCGTCATCTGCAGGGGAGGTGCATTTGGGGAAGGGATGGCTAGGAAGAGAGATAATCGGGAGAGAGAGATGACCGAGAGAGAGAAGGTCTCGCCTCCCTCCAAACTCTTCTGAATACTTGGTCTCTAAGGCAAGGTGGAGAGAGAGAGGGTCTAGGGCTATGGCTAGACTAGGTTTAGTTTATTTCATGTTTTAGAGTTATTTAAATTTGATTTGCATATTATTTTGCTGATTTTAAATAATTGAATTTATGAGTTTTTATACAATTTCAAGTAGTGAAGATTTACGCACATAAGGTGTTTGTGAAAAAGCTCAAAGAAAGTATTTATTTGGATCAATAATATATTTTCTTGTGGTTAGTTATCATGATCATATACACAAGTTATTAGGGTTTGTAATATTTATAGGAATTTAATTGATCATAGTTTCAACTTTTTTATTATGCACAAAGTTAGTGCCTTAGGGTTTTGTGGAAGTAAAATTTATTAATACTATAATCTTCTTACATAAAATATATAAGGTTTTATATTCCTTATACATTTACCTAACAAACACAAGACAAATAAAAGCAAAACAATCTACAAGTAATTTTTGTATGAGAGAGTGCAAAAGTGGTTAAATTTTATGAGGGATTTTGCTATATAGATGCTAGGGTTGTAGTGAGTCCTAAAATAATATTATAATAATTTTAGTATATATATATATATGAGGTTTCACATTCCTCACATATTTGTTTAGCAAACTAGTGCAAAAGATAACAAGAAGGGCAAACACAATAATAAAGTGAAGTGGTGCAAGAAGGCTAAATGATACTAGGGTTTGAGCTATTATTATGTTTGATCATGTTAATTTGATGGGATCATCTTAAATAGATTTAGCTATGTGGGGAAGAAATGATCTTTACCATAACTACTAGCTTATCTTAGAACATGCAACAATTTTCATGATCACAACTACAAGTGCATCTACAAGCAACCTCATTTTTTTGGGGCAATATGTTAATGATGCTAATCTTCCATGGTGGTTATATGTTGGTATTACAATATGTGTGTTATGTGCTTAAATATTTTTTATTGGTTATTTCCTTTTAGCATGGCAAGGGAAACAACAAAGCATGACATCAACACAAGGCAAGACATTTACTAACATGGCATTACAAGCATTACAAGTGACAATGAAGCATGATATGGCAATCCTACTAATATCACATCCCAACTTAGCAACTTGTTTTTGGCCCTAAATTTTGTACTCTAATTACATGTTAGTAAAAGTTGGTGACGAGGGGGTGACCCCACGACTCCTACGTATGAGCCTACCTGGTGTCCATGAAGGCAGAAGGCCCATGAAGATACGGCCTCGGACCACTAGTTGGCACCGACGTAGGAGTCCTCGACTCACAAGGAAGGTGCGAAGACCTGCCGTACGGAGCAAGCTAGGGTTAGGAAAGTTTACCTGTACACGTAGATCAACTCCCCGAGACCTAGCCTGGTATATAAGGGCTGGGAGGGGCGACGCCAAAGGCATCGAATCTCACTTGTAACCCTAGCCTTGAGCGCTCCAGCCTTGGCCTCCATTGTAATTGCATCTCCCCTATCAATAATATCGAGCAGGAGCAAGCCTTCCTGTTTGCCGATGAGCTATCGTCCAACCTGTGCCTCTCATGACTAAGCCAGGGTCCCTGACCATGGGATTTGCCGGGGTTGATCCCCGTTAATTGGCGCCGTCTGTGGGAACCGCGCAGGTTGGGAACGCGATCTCGGCGGCCTCATCATCATCAGCACTCATCGACTCAATGGCTCCGGCAAGATCCAACCTGTTCGAGTCCCACTGATTCACGGCCCACCTCCCGGCCCTCAAGCCAACCTTCGCCAATCTACACTCCGGTGTCAATTTAATCTTCGGAGCGTATCAGATCTACATCAACCATTGGGGTACCCTTCGCCTCACCGACGACACCCGTGCGCCCACGGGAACACCTGCAGCGACGACCGTAGCGGACGCCGCCAACACAGCCAACCTATCTGGCAGGTGTAGCTACTCACCCGAATCACGGCTCCACGCTACTCACGACCACTCGAGTGAAGTCCCAGCATGGAGAAGCACGATCGCACGTATCAGCAAGGAGACGACAAGGATACAATCACAGGTGTTCATGGTAGAAGTTGGCGCATCAACGCCAGGTAATAACGGACAAATCGACGACCCGGGCACTCGTCAAGACACCCCAACCAACAACAAGGAGGTAGGTCCCGGCAACAACAGTCGGATGGTTGTACAGCTAGGAGAACCGGGGACCATACAAAATAAAATCCCGATGGAGCAAGGGCCCAGAGATCAGAAAAGCAGTCAGCCGCTAAGCAACAAACAGCAAGCACCTGGGCAAGGCAGCCATCCATCACACAACAGGCAGCAAACCCCGGTTGCAGCGGCGGGCGAACCACCCAAATAAAAAATATACTTGTCTAAAGAATCGATGGCAATGGTAAAGGAAGAAGTCGCCCGCGGCGGGTTGCTACCATCAGATGCCTCAAGAGACGAGCTAAGGGCATACAAAAAGCTAGCGGGAGAGCTAACCAAGCAGACGAGACAGTGGCGCCTAGCCATGGAGAAACAAGAAGCGGAACCCGAAAGGAAAAGCAGTCGCAGACAATCTCCCAGAAGTGACTCGCCAGGCCACGACTCCCCCATCCGCAATAGATCGAAACTCAACAACCTGCGGAAGACAGAAAGGGCAAGAGAAGTGCGGAAACTGGAAGACGACTTCAGGTCAGAGGAGGACGACGACGAAGAGGAGCCTCTCACTCCGGCAGAAGCACTCATAAGTGCCCAAGACTACCTGTCCCGTGCCCAGAAAAGCAGAAAGGGCAAAACGGATCGCTACACTTCCATAGCTCTGTAGATAATGAAGGACGACATCACGCAGAACAGAGTCAACCGTAGCAGGCAAAGACGCGCATCACACGAGGAATACTCGGAGGAAGAGGCTTCCGACGAGGAAATCGAGCCATGTGGAGCACTCTGCTTCACACGTGCCATACGTGAGACGCGTATGCCCAATGGGTTCAAACTGAACTCCACGACACTAAAATACAACGGACTCGAGGAGCTGGAGGCATGGCTCGACGACTACCTAACTGCGGGAAAATTCCAAAGAGGAACCAACGTCATGGCAATGCAGTACGTGCAGCTCATGCTCGAGAGCTCCGCTCGACATTGGCTGAAAAATCTTCAGGCGCGGATCCATCAGCTCCTGGAGCCAGTTCCGAGGAGCCTTCATAGAAAACTTCAAATCCGCATACAAGCGACCAGCCTCACTCGAGGAGCTGCGTGCATGCAAACAAGGAACGAGGGAGGCCCTGCGAGCATACATCCAGCGATGGACGATACTCAAGAACTCAGCGGAAGACATCTCGGACGAAAGTGCGATCGACGCATTCAGGCGAGGTCTTCAGCGCGTCGAATTTAAGGAGAAGCTCGGACAGATGAAAGTCCGAACACTCGCACGGCTGTTAGAACTAGCCAACAGCTGGGCGGATGGAGAAGACTCCGTTCGTAATGAAACAGAAACCCACTCTGCACGATCGGAGTACGACTACGACTACAATGGAGATAGAGGAGACGACAGAAGAAGGAAGAGACACAGACGGAACTTCTACAACGACAAAGGACCTGACATGGTCGCCGCCGGTTTCTCAGATGACCGGAATGGCAGGCACCGTGATGATAACAGACCACAACGTCGAGACAACCCAGATAACGAGCCCCAGGCTCAGAGACAAGAATGGAGGACAAGGAAGCCACGCGACGGCACTCGCACATTCCGCTCTGCCAAAGAACAACTCGATGGACCGTGCTCTATACACGGATTCAGAAACGAGCGAGGAGAGCTCAAATCATCCCACACCCTCAGGAATTGTCGAAGCTTCAACAAGTTGGCCGAGGAGAAAAGCCGCTCCGCGGTCGCAGCAGCACGACCACTCGCAAGCATAGCAGTTGGGCCAGTCGCCCATGGTGCGCCACCAGCCCCCCCTCTGCCAACAAGACAGGTGGCCTCCATCCAGGAACAGCAAAGGACACCAGAAGAAGAAAACCAATACCCAGAAGCCCACGGGAGGATCTACATGATACAAGAAGGCAGACCTTCCAACAGGCAGCAGAAACAAGTCACCAGACAAGTCTTCCTAGCAATCTCCGCACACCCGGCCGTCCCAGAGTGCCTGCGCGGGTCGGAGACAGAAATCTCCTTCTCCCGGGACGAGCACCCGCCAGTCGTCCCCCAACCAGGGCACGCCGCGCTGGTACTCGAGGCCAGAATCGGAAATTACGACATGTCGCGAGTATTCATGGATGGCGGCAGCGGGATCAACATTATCTTCACCCGAACACTCGACGAGATGCTCATCCAAAACAACGCACTCAAGTCTTCAGGCACAACCTTCCACGGGATCGTACCAGGAAAAGCAGTCTACCCCCTCGGAAGGATAAGCCTGGAGGTAGTCTTCGGGAACGCGACGAACTTCCGCAAGGAAACACTTGATTTTGAAGTGGTCGATTGGAAGTCGCAATACCACGCAATTCTCGGGCGGTCAGCTTTCGCTCGCTTCATGGCCATACCCCACTACACCTACCTCAAGATGAAGATGCCAGGCCCAAACGGGGTCATCACAATCAGCGGCAGTTTCGTCAGATCCGACCGCTGCGACAAAGAATTCCACAAGATAGCAGAAGCATTCGTAACCCACCAAGACAGCAAGACCACGGGACTCGCAGAAGAAGCGCTCTCGTAGAAGGAAAGGAATATCGCCCGAAGAAACCCAACGCTGGGAGACAAAGCTACCAGGCCCATAAATCCACTACATCATCGCTCTAAAAGGAACCTACCCCTCAACAGAGCACTCCTACTCTTTGTAAGGAACAGCAGGAAAGATATTACATAAATGTTTTTCCACAAAATTACCTCGCACTCGGGGGCTCGCCGAAGCAGCCATCCCCCGAGGCGTCCTTCGCAATTGCGGCAAATTAACCTGGCACTCGGGGGCTCGCCGAAGCAACCACCCCCCGAGGCGTCCTCCGCAATCACGGCAAATTAACCTGGCACTCGGGGGCTCGCCGAAGCAGCCACCCCCCGAGGCGTCCTCCGCAATCGCGGCAAATTAACGTGGCACTCGGGGGCTCGCCGAAGCAGCCACCCCCGAGGCGTCCTCCGCAATCGTGGCAAATTAACCTGGCACTCGGGGGATCGCCGAAGCAGCCACCCCCCGAGGCGTCCTTCGCAATCGCGGCAAATTAACCTGGCACTCGGGGGCTCGCCGAAGCAGCCACCCCCCGAGGCGTCCTCCGCAATCGCGGCAAAATAACCTGGCACTCGGGGGCTTGCCGAAGCAGCCACCCCCCGAGACGTCCTCCGCAATCGCGGAAAATTAACTTGGCACTCGGGGGCTCGCCGAAGCAGCCACCCCCCGAGGCGTCCTCCGCAATCGCGGCAAATTAACCTGGCACTCGGGGGCTCGCCGAAGAAGCCACCCCCCGAGGCGTCCTCCGAAATCGCGGCAAATTAACCTGGCACTCGGGGGCTCGCCAAAGCAGCCACCCCCCGAGGCGTCCTCCGCAATCGCGGCAAATTAACCTGGCACTCGGGGGCTCGCCGAAGCAGCCACCCCCCGAGGCGTCCTCCGCAATCGTGGCGCATTAACTTAGCCCTCGGGGGCTCGCCGAAGCAGCCACCCCCCGAGGCGCCCCACGGAACTACAAATGCAGACGATATATACAACCAAGAAGAAGCATATACAACGAAGGGAAGCACCTAATCTTTAGGCTCCAACTTTGCCTTAATAAGTGCACCCAGATGGCGGTCGTTCTCTTCGCAAACTCGCCTCACAACCTGGTGCGCATGCCTATCTACAGCCACGTTGTGCTCATTCATCGGATGAACCCTACCACCTGGAGGACCCGCCACCACCTGAGAAAAATCCACCTCTGGCCAATGACTATGGACCAACCCCAAAGCAGCTCGGGCTCCGGCATGAATCTGATGATCCATCACCCGATGTAACTCAGCAGGCTGAGAGAAAATGCGATAAAGCCTCTCAAGGGATGCTTGAACCACCTCCAACGGATAGAACTCAGCATGGATACCAACCAATACTCGCTGGCAGTAACAGAGAGCTTCCGGTACCCGTTCAACTCGGCGATGAAGCAAAGCAAACACTCGAGCACGAGCCCCATCTGCCCAAAAGGGATTGCTCGCCTGCACACTAGGATCATCAAGCCGTGACCTCTCCGACTGAAGAGCCCTCTCTTCATCCCGAGTTCGCCCTTCCAGCACTTCGAAAGTCAAAAAACTACGATCAAGACAAAAATGGCAAAAACCCACCAAGCGGAATCAAGCAACCGAGCAGAGGCAAGACTCACCCCGCAGGAGGTCGGACAACTTCACCACCCACGAAGCAAGGCCCTCAACCACGGACTCGGCACGCTCACGCCGAGTACTCTGAACGGCCACGGACCCCTTCAGTCGGACAATATCCCGCTCAGCGTCCTTCAGCCGCAAGCAAACGGACTCGTGCGCACCCTCGCGAGCGTCATCCTTCAGCGAACTCCACGGACGAAGGAAGCCCGGAGTGTCCTACCGCAGGATGAACAAAACAAATCAAAAACAGTAAGAGGAACAACCAAGCAGACATTTAGATAAAAGTTGCAAAAGATCAACCATCACAACAGAGTCACGAATTACAGACAAAGTTTCCAAACGGCGCAACACTACTGTGCCTCCCCCTCACCTACGGCAGGGGGACCCTGAGCATCTACAACTTGTTGCAGACGACGAGCCAGCCTGTCGGCTCGGTCGTCCTGCTCACCAGAATAATGCGGGATGTTTTCAACCAAGGAATCATCAAAGGAAACCCCATGCCCTATGAGGACGACAAGGGCCGTGGAGGAACCACTCACCACGCTCTCCGCCACCAGTTCCACCATATCTTTCCCATCAGGGCCGAACGCAGCAATCCGAGCACCCATGCCATCAGGCACCTTCGTACCCTCTGGCATAAGGTGCTCGTGCGCAAGACCCACAAGATTGGAAGCCCGGGCGCAGACGTCGTCGACCACTGCAACAACATTCGCAACAACATCAACAACACCTTGGAGAATCCCAGACCCCGACGCAGTAGCCTCCATCGGCCTCGCACCTACAGCAGCTGCACCAAACAAAGAAAGTCATCAAGGGAAAACAGTGGAAACAACAATAGTCGAACACCAAACTTACACACGAGCGAGACCGCTAAGGCGCGAAGACGTTTGCCCTCGACTGCCTCCACCTGCGCATGCGCATCCTCAGCCTGGCGAAGGCGAACCAGCTCCTCATGTTGACCATGCAACTCCGCCTCCTTGGGAGCCAAGGCAGCCTCGTGAACGGAAACAGTCTTTTCCGCCTTTTCGGTCCGTTTCTCGGCAGCCTGGCGACGACCTGCGAGGCAAAGACAGTACTCAGAAGAAAAGATGAAGCACCCAAAAGCTCAGCAGCACAAGAATAAAACTCACCATTCATAGCAGATAAGGCATCCTGGGCAGACTCATGGGACCGTCGCCAACGCTCAGCATCAAGAACCAAACGCTCACAGTGCTGGAACACAGGCTGCAAGAACCAGGCAATCAGGTGTTAATTAAAGACAAAGACTACAAGCAACTGCAAACAGTTACTTCTAGCCTCGGGGGCTACTCCCATCGGGAGAACTGCCGTGCCCCCGATGATAAAACAACACAGACACGAATCATCTTACCAGCTTGGAGACATGGTCGAAAGCACGGGCTTTATCTTCAATCGCCAGACCAAGACGGCCAAAGTACGGAGGACCAAGCTCGGTCGACCTAGGCTCAGAAGCAGCAGCACCAGGCGCCCCGGAAGAAGGTACACCGGGAACTACACCCGCAGTCGAAACGGGAGGAGTCGCAGCCGGCCCAGATTGGCCAGCGGCAGCCGAGTGGTCCTCAAGATGCTTGATTGCCGCCCCAGAACTCGTTGACTTCAGATCAGTAGCAGCTGCGCTGGTACACGAAGCAGCCGGCGCAGGCGCAACGCTACAAAATAAAAGCATTTTCAGTCGCAAGAACAAGGAAAAAGAAATGGGCACTAATTCAGTAGAATCTTACCCGACAGGCGCACCACGAGGACGCCCCAACCTCCCAAGTCTGGCCCTCTTGGGAGGAGGGGCCGGAGCAACAGCCGAAGGGGAAGGCCCAGCAAAAGGAGCAGCAGAAGGGACAATATCACCTAACGCGGCATGATCTTCAGCATCCAAGGGGCGCGACCGCTTCACACGGAAGGGACTCGAGTCCTCACTATCTCCGGTCTCCACTAGCACAATCTCAGCATTAAGAGCCGGCGCAACATTATCAGCGGCGGAAGCATCAGGCTCTTCACGAATATCGGCGTCTTCCGGCTGCGGAGGATTACAAGGCACTGGAGCATGGCCCTGCAAGACAAAGCAATGTCAAACAACAAAACAAAACTAGGTACTCGTCCAAACATATGAAGGAACATGGGAACCAACCGGTGGAGGAGGATGATCAGAAGCATATGGAAGGACAAGGCGCATCTCGGAAATACTAGAGCACTTGGTCACATGCTGGATACGAGCCAGCAAGGCATCAGGTTCTAGCTCTTCAGGCGAGCATCTCGTCGAGTCATCGAGTCCTTTGTACTGCCACATAGGGCGATCTCGATGCTGGAACGGTTGAACTCGCCTCCCCACAAAAACAGAGATAAGTTGACCACCAGTCAAGTTATCCTTCAATACAGAAATCCTCTCCATAAATGGAGTCAGTCCAGACGACTCCACCTCGGTCAAAGAATGAGACCATGAAGGATGTCTGACCACCCGTGTGCCCGGATTGAAAGAAGCAAGGCCAAATTGCTGACCAACAATGAAGCGATCCTTCAGATAAAACCAGCCTCTCCGCCAGCCACTAACGGAATCGATCTTCTCCAAGTCAAAGTATGAATGTTTATCCCCAATGGAGATACCCACTCGACCCACGGCATACTCACAGTTCGTCCTTTTCACATTAAAAAGGCGTCTCCAAAGTCCCCAATGGGGATAAATCCCCAGGAAGGCCTCACAAAGAGTGATGAAACATGCAATGTGCAAAATCCCATTGGGAGTAAGGTCATGCAACTGGAGCCGATAGGAATACAGCAAGCCCCGAACGAAAGGATGCAGCGGACGAGCAAACCCACGGTGGAAGAAAGCCTGGAAGCATACCCGCTCGTCCGCCGTCAGCGCTGGAGTCGACTCATCGCCAGGAAGACGGGCATCACCCGCCACCACCATGCCATCAGCAATCAGCGCATCCAGATCTTCAGCCCCGAACGTGGACCGCTCCCACTTGCCGGACATCTTGGCCGACTCGATAGCAGCACGGGAGCGCTTGGACATAGATCTCATAGCAGCACGCAGAGGAGAAAAGATGAAAGCTCAGGAACACGAAGGAAAACAGAGAAAGAGGAGGAAGGCAATGGCTGGGTAAACCTACAATTCACCCGGACGTATGGTATTTAACTCAAGAGCCTGGCAAGAAGGGCCACCAGCCAACCTTTTCGCCCAGTAAAACGTGCCACGACCCCGTACAGAGGAAAAAGCATGGAAAATCCAACCGGCGCAGTAACAACACCGCCCACTACGCGCGCAAAAAGAGGACCATGATTGCGCGACGCGAAAATTTCGGCGGGACAGCGCCAAGTTATTTCACACGACAGACCGCAGCGGTCAACAAATTGCAGAAGACCACACCAACGTCATATCACAGCAAGGCGTACTCAGTACGTCATCAAAGCCCAGAGATTCCATCTTTTAGATCTTTTCCCCAAGGAAGAAAAACATCTTACTCCCATCGGGAGCGTACATCATAAGAGTCCAGGGTGCTCCCTCACCCAAAGGTCAGCCACGTGCTCGAGTGAACACTCGCACTTATGAGAGTCTCGGGTGCTCACTACTAGGGAATACCCTTATGGTGGCGCACTGCTTTTGAGTTTAGTGGCGCATTCACAGTGCGCCACTAACTACAAGCCACTAATAAGGGCTTAGAGGTGGCGCATTCTAGATGCGCCACCCCTAAGGCCCTTAGGCGTGGCGCATCTCAGAATGCGCCACCTCTAAGCTCTTAGGGGTGGTGCATTCTGGTATGCGCCACGCCTAAGGGCCTTAGGGGTGGCGCATTCACAGTGCGCCACTAAATCCTAACAAGATGAGCCACTAAATAATTACAGAAAACAAAAAAAAAGAATTACATAAAAGAATAAAAGCATTACAGATATTTTTATTATATTACAGAAATGCAAAATACAATATAACAATGAGGCCAACAATTATTGATACAAAAGAATTGCAATATAATTTTTATTACAAAGGTTTAGAGGCCAACAAGATTCACAAGATTACATTCCATCACAAAATTACAATGAGTCGAACAATTATTGAAAACCGAAAGCTACTTTCGTCATCACTACTTGTTTGCTCTTCAACCTGCACAAAACAAAGCTTTAGAGGTCACATCCATCATACCATCTAGTACACAAAGAGTACATCCAAATTACACAAAGAGTACATTCAATTAATTGTTTTGACTCGGCTCGGGGAATGGGCGACATCCTTCTTTCGTCATGAAAGGCCTTGTGTCACGCAGGGCCTTTAGGCGGACTTCTATCTCCCCATTGGATGGTGCAATGTTGGAGTGGAAGATCGACCCCCTCATTTGTACTTCATGACGGATGATAGTCGCCATCTGCGCTTGGATGTGAAAGAACTCCTCCTTCAGATTTGCATCGGCGATTTCCGCCTTCCTTTCAGCCCACGCTCTGAGATGACTTGGCAGCGTAAGGTTGCGTTGTTACTGTACAATCACCCTCATGTGATGAAGGGCGTAGTACGCATCCCTCACACTGCCAGCCGGCTGCTTGACGCACGGGAACTGCGTTACGTGGTTGAACACGTTCACGCCAGGCTGATTTTTCCTGAACTTGTGCTTCATGATCTTGCCTCCGGCTTTTATGTAGCCGACGAGAGCATCATCCAAAACTCTCATGATATACTTGTAATATTTTTTGTTCACACTCCCCGAGTCTAAATACACGGCATGCGAGTGTTGCGGTGAAAAGCAGATGAGCACGCAGTCTTGATCCTCACTGCATAATTAAAACAATCCAAAAGGAATGTTGGAAGAGGACAATGGAAAGCTAAGAAAGCATATATGCTACGGAGGCGAGCGAATGACTTACTTGGGAGAGTAGGTCATAAGAAATGAATCTTTGTCGGCGTTCCGTAGCATGAAGTCTGTGATGTACCCCGCCGCGAGAGCCGCGTCCCCGTCGTCCATCAAGATGCTTTCACGCATGTAGAAGGGGTCCAATATCGCGACGCTCGGGGTCTTATCTCTCCTGATACTCATAGAAAGGCTGAGCGAGAACAGACGGATAAGGCTATGGTCCAGCCGCTTGAGATGGTACAAATTGAAGATCTCCGAAAACCGTAGGATTATCATATCCGCGGGGATAGTGTTGATGAAGCCCATGTTGAGTGGCACCTTGGCCATGAAAACCGGGTACGAGGGATTCTCTTCTCGAAGAAGAATCTTCTCTAATGCCATAATAATATGATGCACACTCTGCATATCCGAAGTTGCAAGGTCCAGCATGTCCTTAGGTAGCATCGCCCTACCAGCCACATGGATTTCAAACGAGAGATCCTTGGGTCTTGGTGGCCCGTCCTGAGCCCGGATCGGCATCGAAGGTTGGCTACTAGAAGTGATGCTCTTCTTTCTTTTCCGTCCCTTCTTCTTTTCTGATTTTGAGCAGTCACCGGCCTTTATCTTCTCAGTGGCCGCCTTATGGAGTGTGGACGGGCTGAGAATAGATCTTGTGGCATCTGCTTGAGGCTCGGTGAAGGCGCAAGCTGCTGGAGACATGTCCTGAGAAGCAGCGAAGAGACGCGTGGAGCAAGCAGGCTTCGCCGCAGGATCAGCTGGACCGCGAGCTTCCTCGTCATGCTGACAGGCTCCTTCAGCAGGAGGCATGAATAAGTTATCAGCATCATACAAAGTATTTATGAACTGGTCGGCGCTGATATCATCATCAAGATCATCGTCTTCTTGTTGTGCTCCGATGGGATCATGTGGCGCCGACACGATGACTAGCGGTGTTGTCCTAGGTGTGGTGCCCCTTTCCCCCATCATTAAACGCATTTGGCTCTTCGGCCATAGGCATATTTGGTTGAAACAGTCACTGAGGACTGCCGGCTCATCCTCATCGTATCCGGGGGGTTGAATGGGAGGTTCAACTCTCTCGTAGCCCGAAATCACGAGAGAGATTTGAACCCTATGCATCTCCGGTGCCATCGGCATATTGTGCATGATTCGATTTTGTGGTTGAATGATTTTACCTTTGGCAACATCCTTCAACTCGCCATCCACGACTTGTAATAGAGTGCATGGAGTGTCCTCCTGCGAAAGATATATATATATATATATATATATATATATATATATATATATATATATATATATGCATCAGAGAGATTCCACTAAAAAAGGGCGTCGAGGTGAAGTCCTCGTTTGAGTTGCAAGGAGATGAAGTCCTCGTTTGAGTTGCAGACGCTTATAGTTACCTTGAGGGCGTCGAGGTCGGCTAGTGAAGAGACCCCGCCGATGACGGCGGGCATGCAAGAGACGGAGGGCGCGCTGCCTCCCGTGGCGTCGGTCGCCCTATTTGTGCTGCCGCCGGGTGCATTATTGTTATGCCCCGGTTGCTCGATCGTGGCCGGAGGAGTTACCATCACGTCCGGCGTCGCCGCCGCGGTGTTGGCGGCCGGAGTCACCAATACGCCGGGAGTCGGTGCGGGAGCCACCACTATGGCCGGAGTCGGGACTGCAGGCGCCGCGGGGCCCGAGTTGCTGCCGACCATGCTGGGGACTGGTATGGGCCCTTGTCCACCACGCGCTTGCCAATTCGCGAGCGACTGCATCATATCTGGAAGGAGAGCGTTCATCGTCTTCGCCACTTCGTCCTGGACAAGCTGCGGAAGCATGTTCACCTTCTCCTCCAGTCCACGAACATAAGCGGCATCTTCTTCGGTCCTTCTCGCCTTGCGCCCCCTCGAACCGGACTGCTCCGCCGATTTTCCATAATATTCGGACCAATTTAGGTCCGCACCAAAGCCGACCACACGGCCGGCTGACGATGGCTTCGCCGTCACGTCGTCAACCTTCTTGACCTTGTTCAACGCCCTGTTGAAGGCGTTGTCCCACGGGCCGGCCGCCCTAACCAACGACTCCTGCGATGAGGCGATTTTCATTTCCGCTTGCTGCAAAAAGAATGTGAAACGTTAAGAAATTGTGAACTTCACTCAAGAATTCAATCGACAAGGTCGCGTGGTAAACTTCTTACCACGGCAGTCGTAAACTCCTGAATCTTAGGATCAATAATTATTTTCGAGGTTGCTTTGTCCTTATAGCTCCGGGCCCTCACAAAGAATTCGGTCTGCGGATCATCTTTGTATTGCTGGAAGGGGTTAGGTATGCCCGCAGCGGCGTACTCGGCATCCTCCTTGTCCCATTTAGGCTTGGAACTTTTGTAACCACCGGCTCCGAGACGATGGTTACCTATGACCTGCGACCGCATGGCCTTGCCCTTTGCACTCGCGGCCTTGGCTTGCTCGGACTCACACCTAGCCTTGAAAAGGTTGTAGGTAGCTTCGTCGATCAACGGCTCTTTCTCCTTGAGCTCCTCCCAGGTTTTGTTCTTTTCAAAAATTGCCCTCTTCACCCGGGTTTTCCAACTGGACAAGGCCTTGCTCATCTTCCTGAGGGCCCATGTGTTTACTTTGTTCCCTCTGAGTTTGGTGTTATCGTACGGCTCCGGAAACTTGTATCGTCCGTGCAGCTTGTTGATAAGAAGCTGACAATAATGAATATTCTCACGACTCCTGAGGTTAATCGTGGTGATCGGCACGGTGTTGCGGAGGATCGCCGTGACTTGACGGCCGTACCCTTCCGAAAAACGTTCGGGCTCTTTAGGAATCCCGACGGCGGTCACAACAGTAAACTCTTGCCTGATGACGCCGACCTTGGTCGGTTTCCGATTCCTCTTCTTCGACTGGGTACCATCTGTGTTGGAGCCACCGGTCCCATCATCCTCGCTGATGTTCCTCTGGTGGTGGCGCATTCTGGCAAAATGCGCCACCCCTAAGAACACTTAGTGGCGCATTTCAACAATATGCGCCACCCCTATGCTTTTTTATTTTTTAATTAGAGTTTAAACAATTATTTATTTTTTTAATTAAAGTGAAACCATTTAAAAATAATAATTATGGAGTACATTTTTCTATAAAAGTGGTCAAACTTTATTAAGATTGACTTTGACCAAATCTTATATGCGGAGTAAAAATAAACGGAGGGAGTACTTTCTCTAACCGACCTTTTGAGAATGGTGCTTCGATTGTGTATCGTCGATGTTCATACACTTCAAACATATTAATGTGATCATATCGATCCACGTACCATGCCTTAACTGTGTCGTCGCCGAACCAAGATCCACAAACACATGGTGTGGTGGCATTTGGAAACATAAGATTGTGATCATCAATTACAAAGTCATATTAAATCCATGCATACACAAAGTGATCATGAATTACAAAAGATTTTCTTAAATTTGGAGCTAGCTATCTAGCTATCGTTTCCTCATGATCTTCTTCTTGCCCTTCTTTGTGGTGGTTGAATAATTTAGGCCCGGGACGCCTTCACTTTTCCTCTTGAACGGGAGGTGACCTTTCTTCGGTAGGGTTGTGGTGTATGTATCCTGAGCGGCGTAGTCATCCTCCATCTTCGGGTCGCCGTACTTGTCAAAGTCTTGCTCGTTGGCAACTCCATCCATTCCGATGATGTTTCTTTTGCCTCTCCTCACTACAACGCGGCTCAGCTTTGATGGGTCGGTAATGAAGAAGCATTGGTCCACTTGGCTAGCCAGTACCCATGGCTCATTTTTCGCGGTGACGTTTGCGCCCGTAGACTTGGATTTGGCTTCGGGTATAACCATGATGGTGAAGTACCGGTCTTCTTTTACGACGCTCTTGGCCCATCTCACACGGAACATCGGCACCTTCTCTCCACAGTAGTCGAGCTCCCATATGTCCTCGATCCTTCCATAGAATCTTTCCTTGACGTCATCGGTGTAGAATATCCCCGTTACCCCTGAGTTCTGGTAATCGCAGTTATTGTCCTTTTCCTCCGTGTAAAATGTGTAGCCGTTGATATCATACGCTTGATAGGTCATCAGGTTGTGTGCGGCACCCTGTGACAAGGTGAATATCATCTTTTCGTCCTCGGAAACGTTCCTTCGCGGGGGATTAGCACGAAGCTCGTCCCTGAACCAAGTCATGAAACCGGAGTTGTGCTCTTTGATTAGCCGTGGATCTCGGTCCGTTATCTGCAGGCCCTGGTCACTGTACTTCTTCCTGATTAAATCCTTGTGCTTTACTATCCAAGGATCGACCAGCTGGATGTGTTGTAGCGCGACTAGGCTTGCTCTTTCAAAGTCGATGTCTCGACCGTCAAAGTTGACATGCATTGCGCGGCTTCCCTCGTGGTGACCACACCCATCGGTCCTGCCAAAGTGCTTGTTGACGGCCAGAACAACAGGGTTCTCGGTGTTGAGATAATTCGTGCAAAAAGAGATGCACTCTTCGGTTAGAAAGCCCTTCGCTATGCTTGCATCTGGACGGGACCTGTTACGAACGTATTTTTTGATGTGCCCATTCATCCTTTCGAACGGCATCATGCTGCGCAGAAACGCAGGCCCGAGTTGGACGATATCCTCCATGACGTGGATCAGCAGATGCACCATAATGTCGAAGAACGCGGGCGGGAAATAGATCTCAAGCTCGCATAGTATGAGCACGATCTCCTCCTGTAGCCTTTTGAGTTGCGTAGCGCAAATCGACTTCCGGGAGATGACGTCAAAAAAGTTGCAAAGGCCAAACAACGTTTTACGGACGTGCTCGTCCATTATCCCTCGCATCGCAACCGGGAGAATCTGCGTCATCAGCACGAAACAGTCGTGAGATTTCATCTCGCTGAAACGCTGTTTCGCCTCGTCTAGGTATCTGCTTATCTTCCCCGCGTAGCCGTTCGGAAATTTTACTCCTATGAGGCAGTGGATAAACCGCTTGATCTCCTCCTCGCACAGAGTGAAGCATGCCGGGGGGCAGTGATCAATACCGGTCTTCTTCTTGGTCGTCCTTTTTCGTTTGCGAGAGTTTTGCGTTTCCGTATCCTCTTCCTCCTCCGGCTCATCATCGTCGTCACTAGGGGGGTGAAGTTCCCTCCTGATGCCCATAAATTTCAAGTCATTCCTTGCTTTTGGCCCGTCCTTGGTCTTCTCCGGCATGTTGAGGAGCGTGCCAAACAAGCTCTCGCACACGTTCTTTGTGATATGCATTAGATCAAGGCTATGAGGACTGCGGAGTAGACTCCAGTATTGCAAATCCCAGAAAACAGACCTCGCTTTCCATACCCTCATCAACGGCTGAGTCTTCTTTTTTTTCTTTCCCGGCGCGGGGCACTCTTTCCAAGTTTTCAGCAAGTTGTCGATTTCTTTGCCGCTCCTTCCAGCTGGGGGTGCTCGGAGCTCCTCGCTTCCATCAAACAGATGTCCCTGTTTTCTCCACGCGTGTTTCTTGGGAAGCCACCTCCGAGACCCCTGGAACACGGTTTTTGAAGATCCGGGATCTTTTGGTAGCTGGCGGTACGTTGTATTATCCATGCACCTAACGCATGCACAGAATCCTTGGACCACCTGCCCTGAGAAATATCCGTATCCGAGATAGTCGTGCACCGCCGTGATCACCGCGACTTTCATTGGGAAATATTCTTTTGCCGCGGCGTCCCACGTATTGACTCCGTCTTTCCATAACATTTCTAGCTCCTCTTTCAACAGCTGCAGATATAGATTGAGGTCCGTACCTGGTTGTTTCGGCCCTTGAACTAGCATACACGTTGTTATGTACTTTTTCTTCATGCACTTCCAGGGGGGAAGGTTGTATATGCATACAAACACGGGCCAGGTACTGTGTGTGCTGCTCTGGCCGCCAAACGGATTGACTCCATCGGCGCTCACACCAATCCTGAGGTTCCTTGGTTCTTTCCCAAAATCTGGGTATTCAAGGTCCAACGCAGTCCATTGGCTACCATCTGAAGGGTGCCTCAGCATGACCTCCTTTTCCGGATCCGGGCTCGGGTCATCCTCTTTTAGCTTCTTTCTATCCGCGTGCCAGGTCATGAGCTTTGCTTCCTCGGGATCTACAAAATACCTCTGCAGACGAGGAGTGATCGGAAAGTACCATACCACTTTTCTAGGAACTTTCTTCCCTCTCTTGTATCGACTAACACCGCACACCGAACATGTGGTTTTATCTTCGTCCTCACCCCGATAGATCATGCAATCATTTATGCAGACGTGGTATTTAACGTGCGGAAGATCGAGAGGGCAAAGGACTTTCTTGGCCTCAGCGATACTAGTTGGGCACGTGTTGCCCTTCGGAAGACGACCGTGCCAGAATGCCATGTTATCATCGCAGCTTTCGTCAGTCCATTTGTGTTTTGTCTTCATCTCCATAGCCCCAAGTGTTACATTCAAGCGGGTATCCTCGTCGTTGCATCCTTCGTACAACTTCGTAATCGCGTCTTTCTCGAGTTGCGCCATCTTGGCTTTCTCTCTAGCTGCACCTCTTGCGTTCAACGCCTCTTTGACAAGCAGCTCTTGAACATGAGGGTCCCGCACCCAGCTTGAATCATCATGTCCGACATCTTGATCTTCATGTCCGACATCTTGATCTACATGATCCGCTTCGGCATCTTCTTCATGATCATGTACGGGATGCTCTTCGTCATCTCGCCCGCTGCTGTTTTCTGGTTGCCCTTCCTCATTTACTGGCGCCCCACCATTGACGTCCTCCTCCTCACCAGCTTCATCACTTATCCATCGTGTGTAGCCATCCATCAAACCATTACGCTTCAGGTGTCTTTGCAATATTCCGGAATCAGGCTCGGTCACGCACTGCAGTTTGCATCTCCGACACGGACATCTTATATCCGACCTATTATTCCTTAGCATGTCGTTTGTCGCACATTGCATCCACCTAGCCACGGTGATATCGCTCAGCATCTCGCGGACCATGGTCGATCACCTGCGTGCACGGAGAGAGCAACACAATTATATATCACAGTCGTCGCCGGAAAAATTCGGCATGACCTTCCCTAATAATGCATGGGAGCATGCGGAGAGTGCGCTAGAAATTTGCCGAAACGGAAATGAATCGACATTTCGGCAAAAAATTTGCCACCCAAGATACACATATACATCAAACCACCATAAGCTTCACACATACATCAAACCCAAGCTTCACATATACAACAAACCCCAAGCTAATAAAGGCAAGTATATGGGTCATAAATGGAACAAAAGAGTTTGGGAGGAGGTCCACTTACTTCGATATGAAACAAAATAGATGTAATGCCAAGTATCGATGGATAAATGGAAGAAATGAGGTGGGGAGGAGGAGAAAACCGAATAGCTCTAGGGTGAGAAGAGTGGATCTAGTTTGAGAATTGTGTGGAGTGAATGAGAGGTGGTAGGTGGGGTGGAGTAGATAAGGGCAGCTCTAGGCCTTTAGTGGCGCATATAGGAAGTCAGTGGTGGCGCATCTGTGAAATGCGCCACCCCTAAGATCTTATGGGTGGCGCATTTCACGGATGCGCCACCCCTAAGGACCTTATGGGTGGTGCATTTACAGAATGCGCCACCCCTAAGCTCTTAGGGGTGGCGCATTCTGTAAATGCGCCACCCATAAGGTCCTTAGGGGTGGCGCATATTGGTAGATGCGCCACGTATAAGGTCATCCAGGCTGGCCCACTCTTAGGGGTGGCGCACTGGAAAATAATGCGCCACCCATAAGGTCTTATGGGTGGCGCATTATTTTCCAGTGCGCCACCCATAACAGATGGTGGCGCATCGCTTTCTACATGCGCCACTAATAAGCTTTCTATGTATAGCTATTTCCCTAGTAGTGGCTCCCTCAACCCGACGTAAGACAAACAAACATTCGCCAAGACCACACGGCACTAAGAGTCTCGGGTGATCCCTCACCTGAAGAGCCGAAACGGCGTTCGAGTGATTACTCGCGAACCCCCCCCCCCCCCGACTGAGCACTCAAAAACAAAGCTCCTCGGGTGAATGAGTGAACAACTCGCTTGATGTTTTGTTCCAAGCGGGTGCAATTCTATAAGGCTCCGCGCCTCAAAAACACACATTCCTGGAACACGATACACTGTGCCCAGATGCCACGCAAGATTAGCGTGTAGGTAAGACCCCGTTGCGAAGTACGGCCGGGCTGGGACTTTACGAAGAGCGATTTCACTCCCAACCTTTCCCATGCGCAGAGCATGATAGAAAAGCCGGGCGGACGCGCCTTAGGCTACACACATTACTGGCGCCAAATGAACACCGTAAGACCTGAAGCGGCCGGACTTTTGCTCGACACTAGTGTTCCAAACTCACGTCGAGGGACGTGGGTTTGATTGGGCTACTGTGGTATTTGCCCTAGTGCAATTCACCAAGGCTCGACCCGTCGACTCCTTGGGCCCTTTCAGCTTAGCATCCCTCGAAACAGGTTTTGTCATGGCCACCAGACTGGCACCAGCGACCCACGGATGAACCCAGCATATCAATAAACGACAAATGAATGTACTCGAGTCCCTGCGCGACTCTTCGAGTCCCCCAGGCACTCGGGGGCTACTGACGAGGGGGTGACCCCACGACTCCTACGTATGAGCCTACCTGGTGTCCATGAAGGCAGAAGGCCCATGAAGATACGGCCTCGGCCCACTAGTTGGCACCGACGTAGGAGTCCTCGACTCACAAGGAAGGTGCGAAGACCTGCCGTACGGAACAAGCTAGGGTTAGGAAAGTTTACCTGTACACGTAGATCAACTCCCCGAGACCTAGCCCGGTATATAAGGGATGGGAGGGGCGACGCCAAAGGCATCGAATCTCACCTGTAACCCTAGCCTTGAGCGCTCCAGCCTTGGCCTCCACTGTAATTGCATCTCCCCTATCAATAATATCGAGCAGGAGCAAGCCTTCCTGTTTGCCGACGAGCTATCGTCCAACCTGTGCCTCTCATGACTAACCCAGGGTCCCTGACCATGGGATTTGCCGGGGTTGATCCCCGTCAGTTGGGATGTGACAATGCGCAAGGATAACCAAACCCTCATACACTCCTCCTCGGGGTACTCGTCTCTTTGTGAACCTACTGATTAGATTGAGAGTTACCATAATAAGTGCATGAGTTCTTCACACTAATGTAAGTATTCGAAAGTTGACACTTCCACCACCCATATTTTTCTAGACTCTTCGGTACCGTGCATTGCCCTTTTCTCACCTCGAGAGTTGGCTCATACCTCTCTGGAGCATCCAAACCCTTGGCATGATACACTCTGTCATCATAAACCTCCTTATACCTTTCCTCAAAACAGAATGTCAGAACCCTCTGTTAGGTATGTGCTAGGGTCTAGCATCAACATTCATTCATGGAAAATTTTCAAAAATAAAATGAAATGGGAGAGAGAACACCCCCAGATGAATTTAATTCAAATGGCTAGAATAAAAGTTGCTCCAAAAATTCCTTTTAATTTTTCAAAAGTCTCATGAATGAGTGTGATCACATATCAAGTGATGTGGGACCAACCCCATGCTCATGGATTTTTCAAATATTCAAACATGAGCATGGATTTAAATTTAAACCCCTATTTGAATTAAAGTTCAAATTATTTGAATTTTAAAAATGTTCAAACTTTACAAGTAGCTAGCCTATTATATTGTGAGGCCATATAAAAAGTTTCAGCATTTTATAAAATGCCTAGCTATTTATTTTAGCTAAGACAAAACAAATTACAGACAATAAAATGAATAAAGGAAAGATTAAACAGAAGATTAAATCACCCCCTCCCAGTGACACCCCTGGCCCACCTATCAGCCCCCCCACGCCAGCACTGCGTCAGGCTGACGCATTAAATAGATAAAGAATTTAATTAAATCCAGAAAATCCAGAAATTAGCCCAAACTTTGGAAATTCATAATTAATTCATTTTAACTCCAAATTGGGCAAATAATATGTCTAAAATTATCAAAAAAATCCAAGTTTTGTGAATATGCAATTTTTTCATGTTTGACCATTTTAAAATGGGTGAACAGTGGCATATGTGCATATGGATCCTTTTCAAATTCAAATTTGGAGTGATTTTGCAAATGACTTTGCAACACACTTCTTTTAAATGGTTTCATCCACACATCAGAGACTTTACCTCACCTTTACAACATCACTTCATGCTCAACCATTTCAAATGAACATTCATGGATTCAAATGCATTTGAAATTCATCGAGAAATCAAATGGAGTTTGAATTTTCAATTCAATTGCAATATACTCCTTTTAAATGGAATAACTCACACATACGTGACACATACATCAAGTTTCAACCTTCAACTCATGTGTTTGAGCAATGTCTTATTATTGTTTCGATGTTTGTGTTGTTTGTCGAATAGAGGTGGAGCCGGAACCGAGATCACCCCCTTCATTGAAGACACTGTGTTTGAAACTCGTCAGCAAGGCAAGCAAACCCCCATTGATCATGTCGATAAAATCCCACTTCCCTCTTAGTATCACCTATGCATTATTTAGGATGATTACCATGCTACGTTTCTATCGCATAGATGAACCCATTCCTTTGAATGACCTATCATTGGTCACTGTAGTAAGCAAACCACAATCCTAGAAAATGTAGGAGTTGGTTGATATCTTGTGGCCCCTGCAACTGTTACTGCTTATTGCATGCTTAGAGTTACAATGAGGTTACTCTTTTGTGAGTCGGGATGGTAGCAATCATGTTGATGATGGTGGAAATGTGTTGGTGAATCTACCCTAATACAAGGTGAACGATGAGAGGCTGTGTAGGAGTACACAGTGGGTTGTCTCGTTGAACACCTCCTTAAGTCCGAGTTCTTTTGTGGTGATCCAAGAAGAAGAGTGCAACCACACATTGGGCTCACTGACCCCTCTCAACCTAGTACCTCACCCCGTTCGAACCCCAGAAGTCGCAGTAGTTCGGAGTTCTGGTAGGGCTGTGGCATGGTCTGCGAAGTGGATGAATGGCTATTCAGACCGGCTTGGGACCCTGCACACATCGTTTGAGGCTGTACTGGAACCTCGGCCGGACTTCCATACGGATCCCCCTCAGATAGGCGACTCTCTGTACTAGAACGGAGCTGTGGGCGAAGTGTTGTGGTGAACATCCTCGCCGACACCCCTTGAATGGTGTTGAGGCCACATGCGTTAACTGATGGTCATGTGTGTGTAGCGGTACACCCCTGCAGGGTTAACAAAACTATTCGAATAGCCGCGTCCACGGTATGGTACTACTTGGAAAGCTTAGCTTGATTATTAGACAACTTCAATGGATACTTATAAAACTTGCCAAGATAAGCGTGAGTGCTATGGCGTGCTTTCTCGTGGGAAGTCAAGGAAGGCAACATAGTGGTGTAATTGGTTGGAGATATAGTGGACTTGTGTACGCTTCTTACCTCAAGTCTGGTACTCGTAGTTCAGGACTAGCCAAGTCAAAGCTGGCACTTTTGCTTATGAACCCCACCTCCCTTTACCTTGATACATGTGCATGAGTAGTATAGTTCCTACGTAAGTCTTGCTGAGTACGACTTTGTACTCACATTTTCTTATTCTATGTTTTAGATGAACCCACTGACCCCGAAGGTGGGTTCTTCCTGGAGCTCGACGACTGAAGCCAAGCTAGTGTAGTCCCAGTCAGACGATTGGTCCCTCGTGGAAGGGCTTGTTTATAGATAAGGCTTCTCTAAGCCATTTGTTAAACTTGTCTGTACTCAGACCTATTTGCTTCCGCATGTTTGATGTAATGTTGGATCACGGTCTCGTGATCTCTGTGTGCACTCTGTAAGAGTATTCAATGAAGTTGTAAACTTTGTAGAGAATTGCACCTGCTGTTCATACTAGACATGTGTGCTGCGTGTATGATTATAACATGCATGTCTTAGTATGGGTTTTCGAGACCTTAGTTGTGATCTGGCTGGCGGTCTTTTATACACCAAGTTGCCCTTAGATGTGCGCAGCTTGGGGCATCGCGATGCGATAGTTCGTGACTCCGTCACGTGCACACTTTGATGTATGATTGAGCCCTCCCTAGACCACGACAAGTGATCGGGCTGGAGTAAATCTATGTAAGGGTTATAATACAATCGATAGTATGGTTGAGGTGACTTGTCTATGAGTATGGGAGTTCACCACCCATATCATTTAGACTTGTGTGCGGACGATGAGGACCCATCTCAGTTGATCATAGGGCCTGGATGGGATGCCCCTCACGTTCGATGCTTTCCGAGAACGTTCTGTTCTTGGCCTTGTCTGTTTAGACAAGTGGGTACGGTTCTCGGCTCTCCATATGATTGTGTTGTAGAGAGTCTTGCATACGCTAACCCCGGGCCCCGAGAGACTTGGTATCAGAGCAGGACTGACTATAGGATTATCATCCATAGTCGAAGTCGAGTCTAGCTTCCTATAGTTATATAGTTACTCTGGGTATATAAGGGAACAACGTAAGGCTTCTTTTTTCTCCTTACCTTCATCGTTCTGAGTTCTGCGTCACCCGACAGATGCGTAGAATTCATAGTGGATCTTATACCAGGCACAACCCCAATTTCCAGACGCCCATATAGAATGGCCCCACATGAGTTAGCGGAGCTAAAAACCCATCTTGATGCTTCGTTGGAAAAAGGCTTCATCCGCCCAAGCTCATCGCCATGGGGTTGCCCCGTTCTGTTTAGTAACGAAGAAAGATGGAACAGAAAGGATGTGCGTAGACTATCACCCGCTAAATCTAGAGACGATAAAGAACAAGTACCCTCTTCCCAGGATCAATGATCTTTATGATCAACTTGCTGGATCCTCTGTCTTCTCCAAGATGGATTTGAGATTAGGCTATCATCAAATCAAAATCCGAAACGAGGACATTCCAAAAACGGATTTCACTACTCGTTATGGTCTTTACGAGTACACCGTCATGTCCTTCGGTTTAACCAATGCCCCTGCCACTTTCTCGCGCATGATGAATTCGATATTCATGGAGTAATTGGATAAATTTGTTGTAGTTTATCTTGATGACATTCTCATCTACTCGAAGAACGAAGAAGAACATGCCGAACATCTTAGGTTGGTATTGACGAAACTTCGAGAGCATCGCCTTTATGTCAAGTTCTCTAAGTGCGAATTTTGGCTACCAGAAGTGACCTACTGAGGCCATGTGATTTCTGCAAAAGGCATTGTTGTCAATCCCGAGAGAGTTCAGGCCGTCCTTGATTGGACTCCACCTGAATCGGTTAAGCAAGTTAGGAGTTTTCTTGGCTTAGCAAGCTATTGCCGCCGCTTTGTCGAGAACTTTTCTAAAGTTGCAAAGCCCCTAACTGAACTCCTCAAGAAAGATAAGAAATTCCAATGGACTCCCAAGTGCAAGAAAGCTTTCAAGAGATAAAAAGAAGATTGACTTCTGCACCCGTACTTGCGCCTCCAGACACCAAAAAGGATTTCGAGATCTTTTGAGACGCCTCATGGCAAGGGTTAGGATGCATACTTATGCAAGATCGACATGTGGTAGCTTATGCTTCACGCTAGTTGTGTCCACATGAAGAGAACTATCCTACCCATGATCTTGAACTCGCTGCCGTAGTTCATGCCCTGACAACTTGGCGACATTAACTCCTTGGTAATTGTTGTGAGATCTATTCCGACCACCAAATCCTCAAATACATATTCACCCAGCCAGATCTTAATCTCAGGCAAAGATGCTGTATAGAGTTGATAAAAGATTATGACTTAGGAATTTCTTACACCCCAGGCAAAGCCAATATCATGACTGATGCACTAAGTCGTAAGTCGTATTGTAACAACCTCATGTTACAACAGTGTCAACCACTTCTTCATGAGGAATTTCGCAAGCTCAATCTTGAGATTGTCCCTCATGGCTATCTCTCTACCTTGGTGGCAAAACCAACCCTTGAGGATCAAATCATAGTTGCCAAAAGGCGTGCCCGAGGTGTTATCCGGATCAAGGAGAACATTGCTAGCGGAGTTGCTAAATGTTTCTCCACTGATATTAAAGGAACGGTATTCTTTGGAAATCGTTTGGTAGTACCTAAGAATAGGGAACTAAGGCAACTCAACCTCAAAGAAGCCCATGACACACCCCTCTCGATTCATCCCGGTAGCACAAAAATGTACCGCGGTCTACGCCAGAGATTTTGGTGGACTAGGATGAAGAGAGACATTGCTCGATTTGTTGCCGAATGTGATTTTTGCCGTCGCATTAAGGCAGAACACCAAAGACCTGCTGGTACACTTCAACCTTTGCCTATTCCCAAGTGGAAATGGGACAAAGTCAGTATGGATTTCATCACTGGCTTTCCAAAAACCCAGAAAGGAAATGATGCCATCTTCGTTGTTGTGGATAGACTTTCCAAAGTTGCTCACTTGCTTCCTGTTTGCGAGTCTATAACTGCTAGCTAGTTAGCGGACTTGTATGTCTCTAGAATTGTGTCTCTTCATGGTGTTCCTTTGGAAATCAATTCTGATCCTGGTAGCCTTTTCACCTCTAGATTTTGGGGAAGCTTTCACAATGCTATGGGAACTCATCTCTCCTTTAGTATAGCTTTACATCCTCAGTCTAGCGGTCAAGTTGAAAGGGTTAACCAAATTCTTGAAGACATGCTCAGAGCTTATGTTATCTCATTCGGAAAGAATTGGGAGAAGTCTCTGCCATTCACCGAATTTTCTTATAACAATAGTTTCCAATCTAGTCTGAACATGGCTCCTTTTGAACTCCTCTATGGACGAAGATGTCGAACACCCCTAAACTGGTCAGAAACCGGTGAAAGACAATTCTTTGGACCGTATATGATCATGGAAGCAGAAGAGCAAGTTCGCATTGTTCGTGATCAATTAAAAGCTGCCCAGTCTCGTCAGAAAAGCTACTATGATTGTCATCATAGGCAAGAAAGCTACAATCTGAAAGCTACAATCGGGTTACTCCTCTGAAGGGGACCCAACGCTTTGGTATCAAAGGCAAGTTGGCCCCACATTACATGGGACCTTTCCGCATTCTTGATAAACATGGAGAAGTTGCCTACCGACTTGAACTACCCCCGCACCTTTCCCGAGTACATGATGTATTCCATGTGTCATAACTCAGGCGTTGCTTCAAGGAGCCCATCCGCGAAGTCGACCATGAAACGCTTGATCTCCAAGATGAGCTTTCTTATCGATAATACCCCGTTCGTATTCTTGATTCCGCAGAGCGTATCACTCGTCGTCAGAAGATTAAGTTTCTGAAAGTGCAATGGTCACACCACTCCGAGAAAGAAGCCACGTGGGAAAGAGAAGACCGTCTCAGTGCCGAGTACCCCTCCTTCCTCTCGTAGACTTCTGAATCTCGGGAAGAGATTCTTTTGAGTGGGAGCGAGTTGTCGGAACCCTCTGTTAGGTATGTGCTAGGATTTATCATCAACATGCATTCATGGAAAATTTTCAAAAAGAAAATGAAATGGGAGAGAGGAAAACCCCCAGATGAATTTAATTCAAAAGGCCAGAATAAAAGTTTCTCCAAAAATTCCTTTTGCATTTTTGAAAAGTCTCATGAATGAGTGTGATCGCATATCAAGTGATGTGGGACCAACCCCATGCTCATGGATTTTTCAAATATTTAAACAGTAGCACGGATTTAAATTTAAACCCCTATTTGAATTAAAGTTCAAATTAATGGAATTTAAAAAATGTTCAAACTTTACAAGTGGCTAGCCTATTATATTGTGAGGCCATATTAAAATTTCAGCATATTATAAAATGCCTAGCTATTTATTTTAGCTAAGACAAAACAAATTACAGAAAAGAAAATGAAGAAAGGAAAGATTAAACAGAAGATTAAATCACCCCCTCCCACTGACACCCCTGGCCCACCTGTCAGCCCCTCCCCACGTTAGCACTGCGTCAGGATGACACATTAAATCGATAAAGAATTTAATTAAATCCAGAAATCTAGAAATTAGTCCAAACTTTGGAAATTCATAATTTATTCATTTTAACTCCAAATTGATTAAATAATATGTCTAAAATTATCAGAAAAATCCAAGGTTTGTGAATATGCACTTTGTTTTCATGTTTGACCATTTTAAAATGGGTGAACAGTGGCATATGTGCATATGGATCCTTTTCAAATTCAAATTTGGAGTGATTTTGCAAATGACTTTCCAACACACTTCTTTTAAATGGTTTCATCCACTCATCAGAGACTTTACCTCACCTTTACAACATCACTTCATGCTCAACCATTTACAACGAACATTCATGGATTCAAATGCATTTGAAATTCATCGATAAATCAAATGGAGTTTGAATTTGCAATTCAATTGCAATATACTCCTTTTAAATGGAATAACTCACACATCAGTGACACATACATCATGTTTCAACCTTAAACTCATGTGTTTGAGCATTGTATTATTATTGTTTCGATGTTTGTGTTGTTTGTCGAATAGAGGTGGAGCCGAAACCGAGATCACCCCCTTCGTTGAAGACACTGTGTTTGAACCTCGTCAGTAAGGCAAGCAAACCCCCATTGATCATGTCGATAAAATCCCACTTTCCTCTCAGTCTCGCTTATGCATTATTTAGGACGATTACCATGCTACGTTTATACCGCATAGATGAACCCATTCCTTTGCATGACCTATCATTTGTCACAGTACTAAGCAAACCACAATCCTAGCAAATGTAGGAGTTGGTTGATATCTTGTGGCCCCTGCAACTGTTACTTCTTTTTGCATGCTTCGAGTTACAATGAGGTTACTCTTTTGTGAGTCGGGATGGTATCAATCATGTTGATGATGGTGGAAATGTGTTGGTGAATCTACCCTAATACAAGGTGAACGATGAGAGGCTGTGTAGGAGTACACAGTGGGTTGTCTCGTGTAGACCGCCTTAAGTCCGAGTTCTTGTGTGGTGATCCAAGAAGAAGAGTGCAACCACATATTGGGCTCATTGACCCCTCTCAACCTAGTACCTCACTCCGTTCGAACCCCAGAAGTCGCAGTAGTTCGTAGTTCTGGTAGGGTTGTGGCACGGTCTACGAAGTGGATGAACGGCTATTCAGACCGGCTTGGGACCCTGCACACATCGTTTGAGGCTGTACTGGAACCTCGGCTGGACTTCCATATGGATCCCCCTCAGATAGGCGACTCTCTGGACTAGAACGGAGCTGTGGGCGAAGTGTTGTAGTGAACATCCTCGCCGACACCCCTTGAATGGTGTCGAGGCCACATGCGGTAACTGATGGTCATGTGTGTGTAGCGGTACACCCCTATAGGGTTAACAAAACTATTCGAATAGCCGCGTCCGCGGTAAGGGACTACTTGGAAAGCTTAGCTTGATTATTAGACAACTTCAATGGATACTTATAAAACTTGCCAAGATAAGCGTGAGTGCTATGGCATGCTTTCTCGTGGGAAGACGAGGAAGACAACATTGTGGTGTAATTGGTTGGAGATATAGTGGACTCGTGTATGTTTCTTACCTCAAGTCTGGTACTCGTAGTTCAGGAATAGCTAAGTCAAACCTGGCACTTCTGCTTATGAACCCCAGCTCCCTTTACCTTGATACATGTGCATGAGTAGTATAGTTCCTACGTAAGTCTTGTTGAGTACGACTTTGTACTCACGTTTTCTTATTCTATGTTTTAGATGAACCCACTGACCCCGAAGGTGGATTCTTCCTGGAGCTCGACGACTGAAGCCAAGCTAGTGTAGTCCCAGTCAGACGACTTGTCCCTCGTGGAAGGGCTTGTTTATAGATAAGGATTCTCTAAGCCATTTGTTAAACTTGTCTGTACTAGGACCTACTTTGCTTCCGCATGTTTGATGTAATGTTGGATCACGGTCTCGTGATCTCTGTGTGCACTCTGTAAGAGTATTCAATAAATTTGTAAACTTTGTAGAGAATTGCAATGATACCTGTTGTTCATACTAGACATGTTTGCTGCGTGTATGATTATAACATGCATGTCTTAGTATGGGTTTTTGGGACCTTAGTTGTGATCTGGCTGGCGGTCTTTTGTACACCAAGTGGCCGTTAGATGTGCGCAGCTTGGGGCATCGCGATGCGATTGTTCGTCACTCCGTCACGTGCACACTTTGATGTATGATTGAGCCCGCCCTAGACCCCGACTAAGTGATCAGGCTGGAGTAAGTCTATGTAAGGGTTATAATACAATCGATAGTATGGTTCAGGCGACTTGTCTATGAGTATGGGAGTTCACCAGCCATATCATTTAGACTTGTGTGCGGACGATGAGGACCCATGTCAGTTGATCATCCGGCCTGGATGGGATGCCCCTCACGTTCGATGCTTTCCGAGAACGTTCTGTGCTTGGCCTTGTCTGCTTAGACAAGTGGGTACGGTTCTCGGCTATCCATATGATTGTGTTGTAGCGAGTCTTGCATACGCTAACCCCAGGTCCCGACACAACCACCATACCTACCTATCAAGGAATTTCCATAGCCTTTCCGAGATACATTGCCATGCAACATCCATCTTCTCAAGACTTGATCTTCATGTAATGTTTTTTCTTGATCAATGAGCCGCATGCTAGTTGGGCCTTGCCCTAATAATTTCTACATGACGCGCTAGTATCACTGCATATCCTGCTACACTGGAAGAGGCATACATTTGCATACATCATGATAGCTCCATCTTCTTTATGTTGAGTACTTTTGTAAAGTGTGAAAGATCTTCTATACTTCTTCTACTTTATAGAGTGTGACCCCTAAAGTGAGGAAAAGATCCCAAAGAGGACAAATTAAAAGATCCCAAAGAGGACAAATGATAGATAAATAGAAAGAGCCATTGAGGCCACAAAAAATACAAAAAGAATAGAAAAAAAGAGAAAAAGAAAACAAAAAGAGAAACAGGGTCACACTACTATTCCTTTTGATAGATCCACACTCGTACTCCCTCTTATATCTTGTACTCCATAGAGATCATCATACATACATATAGATATGTGGTGACCCTTACACTATAGAACTTGGCTAGTATATTCCAATGATGAGCCTTCTCAAATGAGCTCTAGGTCTTCTTGAGCAACCAAGGTTGATGCACCCCCACTAGTTCCATTGGAGAGCTTTCCATAGCTCATATGTGCATGCGTTGCATGGCAATCCCTACTCCTCACATCATATCTATCATTTGGCTTTCTCTCGCCTATGATTGTCCTCATTGATGTGAGCCTTTCACACCTTTTTGCCTTCCCTCCCCATCATTTTTTCTCTTTGCCAACCTAAGTGTCAACTTTCTTGCTTACACTCATCCATTGCATGAGTTCTCAAAAAGTCTAAAGGGAGTGGATCAGTTTGACTTGTACCTTCCTAGTGGTCTGGGGATGAGTCAAAATAAGATTTCAAAGGAGACCAAGTGTGAAACTTTAGTAGATTGAGTTCTCAACTAAAATAAATACTATGATTTTTTTTTCTCTAAACCCATCTCCCACTTCTTGCACGGAAACTCCATTTGGAGACATTCGAGTCACGAACAGCGAGATCTCTTGCACCTTTATGTTCTTATGTTGCTTGTTTCAATGCTAATATAGACTCTTGCTTGTTATGACTTGAATTGAATTACATGCCTTGCTTTATCTACTTAAAAGTTCTTATATGGTTGGTTGCATGTCACCAAAGAAATTATGCTTGTTATCATTTACCTACTCGAGGACGAGCAGAAATTAAGCTTGGGGATGTTGATACGTCCCAAACGTATCTATTATTTATTTTCGCTCCATGCATGTTTTGGGTGATATTGGTATGCTTTTGATGCACTTTCATACACTTTTGATCATATTTGGACTAACCTATTAACTCAGTGCACCCCAGTGCAAGTTCATATTTTCTGCTGTTTTTGTATTTTAGGTTCTCCCATTACTTAATGTGCCCAAAAAATTCCAGGAAAAAATAAAAAAAAATCAGCGGTATGGAAGCTTCCAGATGCCCGAAGGGGGGCCAGGGGGGCCCCACCAGGGGTCCAGGTGCCCTGGTGGCGCGACCCCACCTTAGGCCGCGCCGGGGGCCGGCTGGACTCGCTGGTACACCTCTGGCTGCCCACTTCGCCTATATTCCCCTCTCGTCCCAAAACCCTCGAGGAAAGAACCCTTTTTCGCGATATCCCCTCTGTTCCGCCGCTGCCGCGCTTCCAAGATCGGGGCTACCAGGAGACCCTGTCCCGGCACCCTGCCGGAGGGAGGATTGACCTCCGGGAGCTTCTCCACCACCATGGACGCCTCCCGAATGAGTCGTGAGTAATCCACCTTGGACCATGGGTCCATGATCAGTAGCTATGTGATGTATTATCTCCATCTTTGTTCTTCAATGTTTAGACCTTGTGATCTGCCCTACATGATCAAGGCACATATGTAATTTTCCTGTTGTTTCTATGTTGAGTTTCCTGGGATCTGAAGGATTATGTTCAGATTGTGATGAGTAATATATTTGGTTCTTCTCCTTTTATATTTATGTTCTTGAGTAATTCTTGCATGTTCTCCATTACTTTTTATTACTTTGGCCAAGTGATGGATCGTGACTCCAAGAGGGAGCGTTATGCATGATTGTGGGTTCATGCCCCCCAATGACTATCTTGAATGACAGAAACATGAGTCTAGGGGATGTGCTGTTTCCACCAGGTTGAAAACAACGGTGCATGTACTTGCGGGTGCAAGGATTATTTACTTTACTAAAGTTCTTTTAATGCAATTGTCTGTTGCTTTGGGTTTACACTTTGGGTGGGGCTCCTAACTTAATACCAGCGAGATGTTCTGGATATATATTTCAAGGTGGATGATTAGTGAGTAGATGCATATGAATTTCGGTCTACTTGTCTTGGCGTACTTCCCTTTTTTTGTAGCATAGTTAGCATTGCTGTGCATTTTTTATTCTGTCAATTTCCCATCTCTAATTTGTTCACCTCACATAGCTGTTTATCGTGTTTTGGAAGAGAGGCATCACTAGTGAACCTAATGGGACCCCGGTACATATTTCCACCATTGTTTACAACCTTAATTTACTTCCTGTTTTTAATTTCGTTCTAATTATCACTATCATTATCTCTTGCGTTTTATCCTTTGTAAACGGCAAGGCCAGAGGGATTGACAACCCCTCTGTACTCGTTTCGAGCAAAGTTACTTGTTGTGTGTGCAGGTCCAGGTAAAGTAACCTACCTTGAGTTGTGAACGGCGCCATTGTTCACTTTACCACCTACTTGTCGTCGTTGGAGTCCTACTGGTCGATCTCAACCTTGGTATCTTTGCCAAGGGAAATTTTCTGCTACGCTACATCTCAACCTTCCACTTGGGGTAACCAACTGATACGTCCGAAACGTGTCTATAATTTCTTCTTGCTCCATGCATGTTTTGTGTGATATTGCTATGATCTAGATACACTTTCATACACTTTTGATCATATATGGACTAACTTATTGACTCAGTGCACCACAGTGACAATTCCTGTTTTCTGCTATTTTTCTATTTCAGGTTTCCCCCATATTAAAAATGCTCCAAAAATTCGGGAAAATCAGATAAAAAATCAGTGCAACGGAAGCTTCCGGAATGACCAAAGTGGCGCCAGAGGGCCACCACCAGGGAACCACGCGACCATCTAGCGCGGCCTAGGGCTTGGCCACGCCGGGGGGGGGGGGCGCCTGGACCCCTGGTGGCTCCCCTGGCTGCCCCCATTCGCCTATATATTCTTCGTGACACAAAACCTCCAAAGGCAGAACCCCTTTTCGCGATGTCGCCTCGGTTCCGCCGCCGCCGCGCTTCCAAGATCGGGAGCGCCAGAAGACCTCTTCCCGACACCCTGCCGGAGGGAGGATTGACCTCCGGGAGCTTCCTCTCCACCATGGACGCTTCCCGGATGATCCGTGAGTAGTCTCCCTTGGACCATGGGTCCGTGATCAGTAGTTATGTGATTTTCTCCTCCCCTCTTTGTTCTTCATGGTTTAGACCTCGTGAGCTGCCCTACATGATCAAGGCACATATGTAATTTTCTGCTATTGCTATGCTAAGTTTGCAGGGATCTGATGGATTATGAGACTATGTTCATATTGTGATTGAGTAATATATTTGGTTCTTATCTTTTATATTTTTTTCCTAAGTAATTCTTGCATGTTCTTCGTTGTTTTTTATTGCTTGGGCCAAGTAGTACGTAGTGACTCAAAGAGGGAATGTTATGCTTGATTGTGAGTTCATGCGCCCTGATGACACACTTGAGTGACAGAAACATGAGTCTAGGGGATGTGTTGTTTCCACGAGGGGGAAAACAACGGTGCTTGTAACTGCGGTTACAAGGATTGTTTACTTTACGCAAAGTGATTTCTAATGCAGTTGTCTGTTGCTTTGGGTTTACACTTTGGGTGGGGCTCGCAACTTAATACCAGCGAGATGTTCTGGATAGATATGTCAAGGTGGGTGATTACTAGTAGATGCAGTTGGATTTCGGTCTACGTATTCTGGCATACCGCCCATGATTTTGAGCCTCATCCTTTCTTTGTATCATAGGTAGCATTGCGGTGCGTTTTTAATCCTGTCAATTGCCCAGATGTGATTTGTTTACCTTGCATAGCAGTTTTATCCCCTTTTGGGAGAGAGACATCACTAGTGAACATCACGGGACGTCGGTCCATATTCTCATCACTGTTTACACGCTCTTTTATTTTCTTGCTTTTACTTTGTAGCTGTTATCATTATCCCTTGGGTTTGATCCTTTGTGAGTAACAAGGCCGGAGAGATTGACAACCTCTCTGTACTCGTTGGGAGGCAAAGTTATTTGTGTTGTGTGCAGGTCCATGTCAATTGCGCCGTTGGCACCTACTTATCATTGCCGGAGTCCTACGGGAGACAAACCCTATCCTCTACATAGGGGAAATTTTCCGATACACCATGATACGTCCAAAAAGCATCACTATTTTATATTGTGATTTCACCTTATTCATTTATATATTCCACTTTAAAGTATTGTTCTTATGTTGTTTTGGCTTATTTTACACAGTTTACAACTTTCCGGTGCCGAAGCAGCAGAACCAGAATTCAGCGGTAAAAAGTGGATAGCAAGTTGCTGAATCACATCAAGTCCAAATGCGATGAAATTCTACGGGGATCATTTTTATGAAGATTGACTAGGAATCACCGAAGGAGGAGGTGAGGGGACCCACCAGGCAGCTAGAAGGGTGCCTGGCGCGCCCCCCTCCTGGCCGCGCCAGGCACCCTCCTGGATGCCTGGTGCCCCCCTCGGTGCCCCCTCTCGCCTATAATACCCCCCTGGGGTGAAAACCCGAAAAGAAGAGTCATTTCCGTGTTTCCTGCTGCCACGGGGCGGAAACCTACAGAGGAGAAAAGCCATCTCCGGCGGGCAGATTCCGCCGGGGAGATCACCTCCCGAAAGGGGAGATCGTCGCCATCATCATCATCATCGTCGTCACGGGCATCATCGAGATCATCATCAACATCATCCCCAACATCAGCACCATCTCCATCTCCATCCCATCTCATCTCACAATTGCAACTTGTGTTGTAATCCGTACTATCTATCCTCTCTACTTTGTTGGTGTTGATTACTACTTTGTGGTGAATGCTATTGAGTTTTGTTGGAGAAATATCATTGTGTCCAGATTGTTTACCACCCATCTATCACCTCTGATCATGATCTTTTTTATGTCTTGTGAGTAGTTACTTTAGTTCTTTAGAACATGGGAGAAGTCTAGTTGTTAGTAGTCATACTATATTGTAGTATTATGTGTTGTTTGATACTTAAGTTGTGTTGTTATTTCTCTAGTGGTGTTATGTGAGTCGAACACATAACACTTCACCTTTCATGGGCCTAGAGGAATACATTGTGCACAAAGGATTCTTATGGTGGGTTGCCAGAGTGACAGAAACCTGAACCCCAGTTCGCAGACTTTCGCACAAGGGAGTTATGGATCCTTGATTGTAATGTTGTGGTTAGGCTTATGCATTAATTACTACCTTGTATTTGCGGATGCTTGCAAGGTGTGTAATCATAAGAGTACACTTATCTTAGTCTAGAAGGTGTACTAGCATTGATCCACCCACCAAAACTTATCAACACAATACATATTACTTGGCGGAGTATGGTGAAAGTAACTTGGCTATCTCTCCCGTGTTATCTCGAGAACGCTTTAGCTTTTGTAAGTTCAGTTCCTAGGCTTATCCTTGTGAAAGGATTGTGCCACTTTCTACTCCTCAGTTACCTTGTTTAGTTTTCTTGTCTTTTACTTTTCTGTTGCTTAAACCAAAAACCCCTAAATATTTACCCTTCAGTGTGTGCAGCCTTTTCCTTATCCAGTGTCACTTATCAGTACCTTCTGCTCCTCGTTGGGATCGACATCCTTATTTATCGAAAATCTACAATTGATCCCCTAGACTTGTGGGTTATCAAGAATCGTTTATTGGCTCGGTTAACGGGCGAGGCGATCCCACTAAACCTATTAACTTCTCCGCCATCAACGAGCTTTTCTGGCGCCGTTGCCGGGGTGTGTAGCGCTATTGGTAAGTGAAGCCGGTAAGGGAACTTTTATTTTCTGTTGTTACTTTCAGTCCTTATGGACTCTTCTGCTGTTGGTTCGTTGCTGGTAAGGAGCCGCCCCACGACTGTGGTGGTCACTCCTACCCCTACTGAAATTGTGCCCTATAAAGTACCATCTGGTATTGTTGATTATGTCTTGGCTAATCGTTATACAGGAGAAGGACATCCTGGAGAACACCTGCTATATTTATCACAATTATGTTTTTTATTTAAGCTTGCAGGTGTGACGATGGAGTTCGTCATGAAGAAACTATACTACATATCACTCAAAGATAAAGCTTTAGATTGGTATAAGCTACTCGATAACTCTGATCTGCTTGAATGGCCAGAGCTTATGTCTCTCTTTTATGCAAAGTTTTATCCTCTTCGTGAAATTCAACCAAGACAGGAACTACATCTACAACTTTTGGTCTCGCGACGGAGAGAGCATCGCTCAAGCTTGGGGGAGACTGAAGTCCCTGATGCTCAAGTGCCCAAACCATGAGCTCCCCAAGGAAATTATACTTACAAATTTTTATGCCAGGCTTTCTCGTCAGGACAAGGAGATGTTGGATGCCTCCTCTAGTGGGGTATTCCAGACCAGAAGTATGGAAGAAAAATGGGATCTTATAGAAAGGATCCAGAAGAACACTGAAGACTGGGAAATTGATAAAGGTATTGAACCCGCTATTAACTATGAGCATGACTACATTGAGAGTTATGTGAAGACTGATTACTTTAATACCTTTTGCTCTAAAATTGGTCTTGATTCCCAGCTAATGGTTGACTTTTGCAAGGACTTTTCTTCTCATATTGATTCTTCCAGGAAGAAGGAGAGTAAACATCATAAAACTTTCAAGGAGTCACCAATTGAGATTAATGTTACTGATCCTGTTTTACCTGCAGTTGTGTATGAACAGCCTCCTTATCCCTCCAGGATAAAGGAGCACTCTTTTGTTACAGGTATTCTAAACAAGAATAGAAGGACCACTGACAAACCTGAGGACATGATCAAGGTCCAGCCTCAAGTTGCAATGGTCAAAGATCTGGTAACCAGTGATATTGAAGAATCCACTATTAGTTTTTGTGCTGTTGCCACTAACATTGTCACAGCCACGAACAAAGGCCCAATTTCAGGTACACCAGTTGTATCTTTCAAAATAGGAGATCATAATTACTATGGGCTATGTGATTTGGGATCTAGCGTCAGCGCTATTCCCTTCACACTTTATCAAGAGATCATGCACGAGATTCAGCCGTGTGAGATCGAGGACATAGATGTCACTATCCATCTTGCAAAAAAACAAACAATCTCTCCAGTTCGGATTGTAAGAGATGTTGAAGTACTCTGCGGGAAGGTAAAATATCCTACAGACTTTCTTGTACTTGGTTCAGTGCAAGATAGTTTTTGCCCTATTATCTTTGGTAGGCCCTTCCTCAGCACTTGCAGAGCTATAATAGATTGCAAGAAAGGTAAAGTTTCTGTTGAATTCAACGGTGAGCCGTATGAATTTAATTTTTCTAAGTTTTCTAAGAAGCCTCGTGGTCCTGACCTGTCAAGTAATGACAAAATTATTGAAGAAATTGCTTCCATTTCTATTCCTCCTAATGACACCTTGCAGCAATTTATGGAAGACCACGAGAATGATATACATATGCAGGAGTGGGATGAACTAGAAGACATATTTTTAAGACAAGCTCCCATCCTGAAGCACAACCTCCCGGTTGAACCTTTAGGAATGCTCTCGCAACCGAAAGAAGACCCAGTGTTCGACCTAAAACCACTACCCGATACGCTCAAGTATGCTTATTTAGATGAAAAGAAAGTATATCATGTTATTATCAATTCTAACCTTTCAGGGTATGAAGAAGAGCGATTATTGGAGACACTTCGCAGACACCGAGGTGCTATTGGCTATACTCTTGATGATCTCAAGGGTATTAGTCCATCTATTTGACAACATACTATCAATCTCGAGCCCGATGCTAAACCAGTTGTTGATCATCAATGACGGTTGAACCCAAGGATGAAGGACGTGGTTAGGACGGAGGTTCTCAAACTTCTAGCCGCAGGTATCATCTATCCTATAGCTGATAGTAAGTGGGTAAGTCCCGTTCATTGTGTTCCTAAGAAAGGAGGTATGACTGTTGTTCCTAATGATAAAAATGAACTAATACCTCAGAGGACTATTATTGGATATAGAATGTGTATTGATTTCAGGAAGTTAAACAAGGCCACCCGGAAGGACCACTGTCCTTTGCCCATTATTGATCAGATGCTCGAGCGGTTGTCTAAAAACACCCACTTCTGCTATCTTGATGGATACTCCGGCTTCTCCCAGATTCACGTCAACACCGCGGATCAAGAGAAGACCACTTTCACGTGTCCTTACGATACTTATGCTTATAGGCGTATGCCTTTCGGTTTGTGTAATGCACCTGCTACTTTTCAGAGGTGTATGTCTTCAATATTTCATGGTTTCTGTGAGGAGATTGTAGAAGTTTTCATGGACGACTTTTCTGTCTATGGAAACTCCTTTGACCACTGTCTCCACAATCTTAATAAAGTATTGAAGAGATGTGAAGAAACAATTTTGGTGCTCAATTGGGAGAAGTGCCATTTCATGGTTAACGAAGGGATAGTTCTTGGACACAAGATTTCCGAAAGGGGAACTGAAGTGGACAAGGCAAAAATTGAAGCTATTGAAAGGATGCCTTATCGAAGGGACATTAAAGGTATTCGTAGTTTTCTAGGTCATGCCGGTTTCTATAGAAGATTTATCAAGGACTTTTCTAAGATCTCGAGACCCCTTACCAATCTTCTCTAGAAGGATGCTCCTTTTGTATTCGATGAAGATTGTAAGGAAGCTTTCGAAGTTCTTAAGAAAGCCTTGATAACGCTCCTATAGTACAACCACCTGACTGGAATTTGCCCTTTGAAATTATGTGTGATGCTAGTGATTTTGCTGTTGGAGCTGTTTTAGGACAAAGGGTTGACAAGAAGTTGAATGTCATCCACTATGCTAGCAAAACACTTGATAGTGCTCAAAAGAATTATGCTACTACCGAGAAGGAATTCTTGGCAGTGGTGTTTGCTTGTGATAAGTTTAGGCCGTATATTGTTGATTCTAAAGTTATTATTCATACTGACCATGATGCCATTAAGTATCTTATGCAGAAAAAGGATGCCAAACCAAGACTCATTAGGTGGGTACTCCTTCTTCAAGAATTTGATTTGCAGATTGTCGATAGAAAATGAGAAGACAATCCGGTGGCGGATAATCTTTCAAGGATGGAAGATATCCCACACGATCCTATTCCAGTCAACGATAGTTTCCCAGATGAACAACTTGCTGTTGTAAATGTACAATCTCATTCCGACCCTTGGTTTGCAGATTATGCTAATTTTATCGTTGTGAAGTTTTTGCCTCCAGGTTTCACATTTCAGCAGAGGAAGAAATTCTTCACGGATTTGAGGCACTACTTTTGGGATGATCCACATCTTTATAAAGAAGGTGTGGACGGGATCGTAAGAAGGTGTATACCGGAGCACGAGCAGCGGGGCATTCTTCGACAATGTCACGATAGTCCCTATGGTGGACATCATGCCGGTGAAAGGACAACACATAAAGTTTTACAATCAGGTTTTTATTGGCCTACTCTCTTTAAGGACGCCCGAAGGTAGTTCTATCTTGTGATAAATGTAAGAGAGTTGGTAACATTAGCAGGAGAAATGAGATGCCTATGAATTACTCACTAGTGATCGAACCTTTCGATTGCTGGGGTTTTGATTTTATGGGTCCTTTTCCTCCTTCACATAAGTACACACACATCTTAGTTGCTGTTGATTATGTAACCAAGTGGGTTGAAGAAATCCCCACTGAGAGTGCTGATCACAAGACATCTTTGAAAATGCTCAAAGATGTAATTTTTCCTAGGTTTGGAGTACCAAGGTACCTCATGACAGATGGAGGGTCACACTTCACGCATGGAGCTTTTAGGAAAGCTCTAGCCAAGTACGATGTCAATCATAGGATTGCATCACCGTACCACCCTGAAACTAGTGGGCAAGTTGAGCTCACCAATAGGGAGATCAAGTTGATCTTGCAGAAAACAGTAAACAGTTCTAGAAAGGACTGGTCAAAGAAGCTAGGAGATGCTTTGTGGGCATATAGAACTGCTTACAAAAACCCCATGGGCATGTCTCCGTATAAAATGGTCTATGGCAAGGCTTGCCATTTACCATTAGAGTTAGAGAACAAGGATTTCTGGGCTGTCAGAGAGCTGAATGCTAACCCAAAGTTAGCTGGTGAAAAGCGTCTCATGAGCTTGAATTCTCTAGATGAGTGGAGAAGTGAAGCTTACGAGAGCACTAAAATGTTTAAGGAAAAGGTAAAGAAGTGGCATGATAAAAGAATTTTGAAACGTGAATTTAATGTTGGTGATAAAGTTTTGTTGTTTAGATCTCGTTTCACGTTTTCTCTAGGTAAACTACTTTTCAGATGGGAAGGACCTTTTCATATTGAAGAAGTATATCGGTCGGGTGCAATCAAGATCAATAATTTCGAAGGCACCAAACCTCAAGTTGTGAATGGACAAAGACTCAAACATTATATGGCAGGTGATCCAATCAATGTGGATGCAAAAATGATATACACAAGTACTCATGAAGAACATGTTGCAGCCCAGTTTCAGACTCCGGCAGGAGAAGAATTAGAAAAGGTATGAATTATGGTAAGAAAACACCGCGAACGTCAATAAAAGTTAACTTTTCAGAGTTTTTGCAAAATAAGGAAACTTCCAATCCCGAGTGGAGCCGGAGAGGAGCTCCAGGGAGGTCAGGAGGCCCCCTGGCGAGGCCCAACTCCTGGCCGCGCCAGGCACCCTCCTGGCTGCCCTGGACTCCACCTCCGACTCCACCTAGGCTTGAAACCTTCCTTCTGTTGCGGAAATTTTTGCTATATATTTGCCCGGATCGTTCCGGCACCGTATCTATCGATTTCGCGTGTTTTATTTCTCGTTCTGTTTCTGCCAGGGTGAAAAGCTGCTGCTAGAGATGTCTTCTTGTGGCTCGAGCGGAGAAGACTTCCTGGGACGGCGTCTACGTCAAGTTCAGAAGGATCTTAATCAAGGGAAGCACGTTGATTGGGCTACCGAAGGAGAAATTGCCGCAAGACGAGCTGAGATGGAGCGCTCCGTGATAGAGGAAGTCAAGACTATCACTGCCCAACAAAAAGGAGGTCCAAGCAATCCCATCATGGTGGGATCTGTCCAACCTCAATATGATCTTTCTCTTAACCTTTCAGGGCCCTCCACCTCACTTGAAGATCAACGAATGCTTTCCACCATCTTCGAGGCCTATCGCATCACCAACCAACTCATTGAAGATTTCCGTGTACTAAATATACAAGTGGAAGTCTTGGAGTTGGAGAACCAAACCCTTCGCCATGTCATCCGGGATCTGAAGAAACAGCCACAACAAGAATGAGGAGTAAATCTCCTCGGGTAATGGCACCCCCTTAGCCTGTTCCAAGCATGGGGGAGTGCCCGGTATCTTTATCTTTATCTTTGTCTTTAGGAGTCAAGTAGAGTCATATCATGTCTAGGGAGGTTACTTTATGAAATAGGTGTTGCTTTGAGGTCTATCACTCCTATTATGGAGAGCTTTGTATCCGTGAGTGTGGAGTCGTCTATGAAGGAATATTAATGAGAAGTCTATTGGTTTTCTTCGCCGCACTTGGCATTCTCTTCACGTAATCGACATTATGAGCTGATTCTTATGAGGAGTATTGACCTTATATCAGGTATGGCTTCGAAAAATTTATTTAATCTTGGCAAGTATAGCTTTGGTCATAGCAACAAGCATGTTTTTCTCAAAGTAGCGACATAGCCAAAACCTTTGTGTTATTATGCTTGAAGTGTTATGTTCACAAGGAAGACAACTTGATCTTTCATGCTAGTTTTAATGTTTATGCTTTGTATTGCTTGCATCTAAGTTGTCATCAATTGTCTGCTCTCTCAAAGCCTTGCTAGCCAAAACTCTGTACTAAGCAGAATTCTGCTTGTACTTCCATACCCTGAAACCAAATTCTTCCACTTGAGTCCACCATACCTTCCTACTTGTGATATTCCACTACCACTCCTAAAGTATATAATTTGTGTGCTATCTTTAGATGTTCAAAATCTTCTGTTTTGTGCCGCTGATTCAGCTCATGAGGAAGTGGTGGGTGACCCATGATCTTCTTAATTTGGACAAGTTTTATCTTGGGATTGCATGTCTAATCTGCAAACCCCTAATACGAGAAGGGACTAGCATGCGTGCCCAGCTCATAAAAGATAAATACTAACACACAAGTTCCTTCGCGCTTTTACGAGTGATAAACAAAGGAATCCAAGGGGATGTGATCGTCCCCACATGGGAGCTGTTCCTCGAAACTTGTCCAAATCATGAAGTGAGTGAGTTATCTATCAGCAGTCGTTGACGAATCATGCACCTCCCAAAAAGTTTGTTTTTATTCTGTTTGATCTAGAGATGGCACACAAGTTTTCCCTGCTTACCCTTTTGCACGGGGTTTATCTTTATTTTTTGCTGAGTCAGTCTTTCCTACTTCCTTCCTTTCTAGAGAGAGAATAGACATTTGATGTTGATAAAGATGCTTGCATATAAAGTTGCATTGAAATCTAGCATGTTACATCTTTGTTGACATTATCTTTTGATAAGTGAGTTGTTTACAAAAGCTTATGCTTAGTAAACATCTTCCTTTGTGTTGATATGTGCACTTCTTGACTAATAGCATGCTCTTTAAAAAGCTTCAAATTTTCCATTATAAGTGAAAGAACAAAAGTAAAAGTCATTAGTTGTTCCTTGACCAAGGCTATGTTTGTCATGATTTGATGAGTTTTCCAGGTCCTACTTTGTTATAATTGTTACTACCTTCTCATAAGGGCCTTATGAGTTGAGGTTGTTGTTGAGGATCTTTAAGTTTGGTGAGAAATCTTGATGCTTCTTGTTCGTATTCTTTTATCGACGCTTCACTCTCTAATCTTGTGGACAGGTTTACCGAGCTCAACAATCGCTTGAGGACAAGCGAGGTCTAAGCTTGGGGGAGTTGATACGTCCAAAAAGCATCACTATTTTATATTGTGATTTCACCTTATTCATTGATATATTCCACTTTAAAGTATTGTTCTTATGTTGTTTTGGCTTATTTTACACAGTTTACAACTTTCCGGTGCCGAAGCAGCAGAACCAGAATTCAGCGGTAAAAACTGGATACCAAGTTGCTGAATCAGATCAAGTCCAAATACGATGAAATTCTACGGGGATCATTTTTATGAAGATTGACTGGGAATCACTGAAGGAGGAGGTGAGGGGACCCACCAGGCAGCCAGAAGGGTGCCTGGCGCACCCCCCTCCTGGCCGCGCCAGGCACCCTCCTGGATGCCTGGTGGCCCCCCTCGGTGGCCCCTCTCGCCTATAATACCCCCCTGGGGTGAAAACCCTAAAAGAAGAGTCGTTTCCGTGTTTCTCCGCCGCCACGGGGCGGAAACCTACAGAGGAGAAAAGCAATCTCCGGCGGGCAGATTCCGCCGGGGAGATCATCTCCCGGAAGGGGAGATCGTCGCCATCATCATCATCATCATCATCGTCACGGGCATCATCGAGATCATCATCAACATCATCCCCAACATCAACACCATCTCCATCTCCATCCCATCTCATCTCACAATTGCAACTTGTGTTGTAATCCGTACTATCTATCCTCTCTACTCTGTTGGTGTTGATTACTAATTTGTGGTGAATGCTATTGAGTTTTGTTGGAGAAATATCATTGTGTCCAGATTGTTTACCACCCATCTATCACCTCTGATCATGATCGCTTTTATGTCTTGTGAGTAGTTACTTTAGTTCTTGAGAACATGGGAGAAGTCTAGTTGTTAGTAGTCATACTATGTTGTAGTATTATGTGTTGTTTTATACTTAAGTTGTGTTGTTATTTCTCTAGTGGTGTTATGTGAGTCGAACACATAACACTTCACCTTTCATGGGCCTAGAGGAATACATTGTGCACAAAGGATGCTTATGGTGGGTTGCCGGAGTGACAGAAACCTGAACCCCAATTCGCATACTTTCGCGCAAGGGAGTTATGGATCCTTGATCGTAATCCTGTGGTTAGGCTTATGCCTTAATTACTACATTGTATTTGCGAATGCTTGCAACGTGTGTAATCATAAGAGTACACTTATCTTAGTCTAGAAGGTGTACTAGCATTGATCCACCCACCAACACTTATCAACACAATACATATTACTTGGCGGAGTATGGTGAAAGTAACTTGGCTATCTCTCTCGTGTTTTCTCGAGAACGCTTTAGCTTTTATAAGTTCAGTTCCTAGGATTATCCTTGTGAAAAGATTGGGCCACTTTCTACTCCTCAGTTACCTTGATTACTTTGCTTGTCTTTTACTTTTCTGTTGCTTAAAACAAAACCCCCTAAATATTTACCCTTCAGTGTGTGCAACCTTTTCCTTATCCAGTGTCACTTATCAGTACCTTCTGCTCCTCGTTGGGATCAACATCCTTATTTATCGAAAAGCTACAATTGATCCCCTAGACTTGTGGGTTATCAAGAATAGTTTATTGGCGCAGTTAACGGGCGAGGCGATTGCACTAAACCTATTAAATTCTCCGCCATCACGCCACATCTAACCTTCCACTTGGGGTAACCAACGAGGATAGAGTATCAAGCAAATTTTTGGCGCCGTTGCCGGGGACTCCAAGTGCTAAGATAGGGGAGTTGCACACTATATTTTACCTTTGCTTTTTAGTCTTGTTAGTTTACCTTTCCGTTTTTATCTTACTGTCTTTTATCGAAAACCAAAAAAATATTTGCTACCTTTTGTCTTTGTCTTTGTAGTCCTACTGATGCTATCCTTACCATGAGTGTGGAACCACCCAAATATGGTAGGATGGGCATGTTTCACTTGGATCGTCTTCGATCAATTTGTGCTCGCTCTCAAAACCCAACCGACTTGGTTGAAGGAAAATCATTGGATGAGCATGCTCATTATACGCGACACCGTTTATCTCAGAAAGGGAAACACTTATGGAATCAAATACAAGTTTCTTATTGCTATGATGAGTGTTTATGCCACATTTATGATTTTACTTGTTGTTCTAATATAGATCGTAAACACCTTCCTTTCCAATGTGAGTTTAATGAAAATTAGATCCTATCTTCTCTTACTTTGATGTTGAAAAGATTGAAGAATTTTTTTCTTTTAAGGGTGCTTATGAGATTACTTCTCTGATTGAAAAGTATTACGATACTATTCACAAGTCTGAAAACTTTGCAGTTCTTGGTTATTTCTTTGAGAATTACGTTTGAAATGATTATATTGAGTATTTAAATAAATGTTTTCTGCCCAAGAAGAGGCCAATGATTGCTTTGATGATGAATCCCAAGATTCCGAGGACTCACTTGAAATACCCCGTTCTGAAGAATTTCATACTTGATTTTTTGATGGCCATGATGCCAATATGGAGTTTCTTGCGAAGACAAACTTGCTATTGTTCATTATGTTAAGCATGAAATTGTTGCTATTGCACCCACACTTGATTGTCCTATTATCCTTTTGAAATCTTCAACTCATATTCCGGAGAATTGTGCTCTTATTAAGGCTCATAGTGATGGGGTGCATTTATCTTGTGATCCTAGTGACTGTATTGAAAATAATACACAGGATCTTGAAGGTCATGAACAACATGATTTATGTGATAATTATATTCTTGATGTTGTTCATGACACTACTGAAAATTACTTTGAGAGAGGAAAGCTTGGTTATAAAAACTTTCATGTTACAAAAACACCTCTCTTTATGATGAAAGTTTTGAAGTTGTTCTTGTTCCACCTTCTTATGCATGTCACTTTGTGATTCTTTGATTTATTTTCTTACGAGATGCCTATGCATATGGAGTGGGTTAGGCTTAAATTTGTTTCGTATTTTCTTCTTGAAGCTCTCTTTTCCTTCAAAATTCTTATTCTTGTGAGAGCATCTTCTATAATCTTCATGCCTAGCTAAAAGGCATAAAAGAAAGAGCTTGTTGGGAGGCAACCCAAGATGTTTTTTACTTCTGTTTTAGTGGTCTTGATGATTTTTACTACTGTAGCAACATCATTGTATCTTTATTTTCGAGCTTCGTGCCAAGTTTAGCCTCTGATTGCAAGAAAGTTCAAAAGTTGTGACATGCTGTCCAAAAAACAAATTCTGTCTTCTTGACGGAAAAAATTAAAACAAATCACCAGTTCATCTTTTTGAGCTGAATTTTTTACACAACATGATCTATACAATTGTGAAACTTTTGTATGTTCTGAGTTTTTTGATTTGAGTTGCAGAAGTACCCCCATAAAATTCTTTACTACCTGCTTTTATGTTTTTCACAGATTCTGCCACTCTTTGCCTTTCTTCACTTTTGCAAACCTTAACTTGCTTTTCTTTGCAAAATTTTTTTGGAAAACTTGAGAAACAGTAGCTCTTCAAGAATATATTTATATCCAGTGGAGAAAAAAATATTTTATTAAGGGTACTAACCGCTCTAATCAGCTTATAATGAGTTATGTATGAAGGGAGTTTTCAAGTATGCGAGGGAAGATGATGAAAGAAGATCCGGGAGTGTCAAACGCCGAAGCTTGGGGAAGCCCACATGCATCCCCAATAAATACTCAAGGAGACTCAAGCGTCTAAGCTTGGGGATTCCCCCCCTGCATCCCCTTCTCCATCAACAATCATCAGTTCGTCCTTCATCTCACTGTATTTTTATCACTACATGCACTATGTGCTATGCTTGGAGCATCTCGCTCTTAGGTTTCCTTTTTAGTTTTATTTAGTTTTGCTTGCTGTTCACTACAAGTTAGACCCCAAGTCACTCTGTGGGGGAGATAAACACGCTCCACTCCAATCTAGAACACATAATAGGATTTTCACGCTTATCTTTTCCCTGTTGTGTATTCTTTATCTTTTCTTAGCTGCTGCCATGTTTATGTTTAGTTTTTCTTTTTGTCTTTAGCAAGAGCCTTGGATTATTTTTAGTTTGTTGCTGAAACTCTCTTTAGTTTTCATTTTTATCTTGTTAAGATAGTTGGTTGTTGCACTGAGTTGTGTCTTGTCTAGAAGTAGGTAATTGAGGTTTCTATTCGATTGTAGTAGTAACTTGCAATAGTTTTCAGGTATTGTTGTGAGTAATGTTTGAATTTTTGGTGTCAAGATCTCTAGCCTATTAGTGATAGGTGTCATATTTTGGGAAATCCGTGTTTATTTTCAAAACCTATAAAACTAGTTGAGAACTCTAGCTACTAGATGGATCACTAACTTTTGGAGGGATCGGATATTAGAGTTAACTCACGTACCATGAGTTGAGGATGCGCAAGGATAACCAAACCCCCATACACTCCTCCTCGGGGTATTTGTCTCTTTGTGAACCTCCTTATTAGATCGAGAGTTACCGATAATAAGTGCATGAGTTCTTTGGACTAATGTAATTATTGAAAGTTGACACTTCCACCTCCTCATATTTGCTAGCCTTTTCGGTACCGTGCATTGCCCTCTTCTCACTCCGAGAGTTGGCGTCCACCTTCGCTGATGCATCCAAACCCTTGGCATGATACGCTCTTTCATCATAAACCTCCCTATATCTTTCCTCAAAGCAGCCACCATACCCACCTATCAAGGCATTTCCATAGCCTTTCCAAGATATATTGCCATGCAACATCCACCTTTTCATGACTTGATCTTCATCTCATACATTTTCCTGCTACACTAGCAGAGGCATACATTTTCATACATCATGATAGCTACCTCTTCTTTATGATGAGTACCTTGTAAAGTGTGAAGATCTTCTATACCTTCTTGTAAAATTGAGTGTTGCCCTTAAGTGAGGAAAAGATCCCAAAGAGGAAAAAATTTAAAGGATCCCAAAGAGGAAAAATGAGAGTTAAATAGAAAGAGCCATTGAGGCCACCAGAAAATACAAAAAAAGAAAAAAGAGAGAAAGGGGCAACACTACCATTCCTTTTGAAATATCCACACTCGTACTCCCTCTTATCCTTGTACTCCATAGAGATGATCATATATGCATATAGCTATGTGGGGACCTTTAAGGCCCGATATGCGGTACTATTCCAGATCTAGGTGCTTCCACCCAGATCCGGGGACGAAGCACATATCGGTCCCACCGCGACATATGACAAAGCCATATGCCCCGGATTTCCAACATGATATCACAACATTACAGATACAAGGATACAACATCTCATACAGTCGGCATACAACTGCCTCAAATACAATACAACAACGGAAGATACATGTCTGAGTACAGACTACGATCAAATGCCTACTGGCAAAGAGAAAAACATCGATCCCATAACCACACGGGTCCAGGCCCTCCGCCGGGATCCGCCTAACTAGTCGTCGTCGAGTCTCCACGTGAAACGTCGGTCACCATACCTGTTGTCGATCAGAACCCTGAAAAGAGTTTGGGGGTAGTATCATGAGTACAGCGGTACTCAGCATCCAACTGTAGTGGTCATCTGACCCAGCAAGGACTTCATCACTCGTCATTCTAGGACAAATAGTAGTTTACGGTAAGGAAGGGGTAAGTGGTGAGGTTGCTGCCGCACTAGCATTTATGAAGTGGCTAACAATCTAGAGAGTAAGATAAGAAGCCAAGCATTCGATGAGGAATCACCTCCAATAAGTCTTGCTATCAACTACTACGCAAACATAACACCTATCCTATCCTTGTCCTCCTCTTCGCATCCCGACGAAGAAGAAGCAGTCAAGGCACACACACACGTTGATCAAGTTATATTAAGATTATCTCAGTTGTTGTTGTCTATGAACAAGAAGTAGGTCTCAAGTCGTCCATAACCGTGGACACGGCTTCTCGAAAAGATTTAACCCTGCAGGGGTGTACCAACTGCCCATTACAAGGCTCCGCACGCACGCCCATCTCTCTCAGTTGCTACCCATTATAGGAAACCATATTATGATTTAGTTCCGAGAGATCCGAAACGACAGGTCCCTCTAACTAACAAAGAACAAATCCGGGTGGCCCCCGGGGAGTCGACACCCAATCCAAAAGCCGGCCACGCTCTCGGATCGGACTCTTCCGTATGACGCAGGTCGGATTGCCGGTAATCACACATGGGAAACCGGGTCCTAGCTAATCGGGTGGACCAACAGAGAAACAAAGTCTCCACTGGCCCAAGTTTTTTAAAAATTGCGAGGGGATCCACCAAGCACACGCATGGGGTTTCAAATGGTAAATCAGCTCAGGCCACCACTAGAAATGTTTGAAGCTAGATAGGTAAGAAAATGGGACCCCATAAAATCCCACACGCGGTTAGGCACGCTCTGTCTTAAAACCAATACCCGGAACTCGGATCCTAGGTGACTCGAATGGAACAAACCGTCGGGGCGGGATAGCCTAAACCTTCCATCCTTCGTCGAATATAGTCAACACTATAATAATCATATCATCAACAACAATATAATAATGTGATAGCCCAAACCAAGGAGTAACAGAGTAACATAGTAGCATCCTAAGCATGCATACTAAGCAGGGGCTGAGCAACGAGCAATAGTAACATAACAGTACAAGGTTTGCTGGGAGGGGACATGGCTGTATTGGTTTGAAAGAGGCTGTAAACATGTGGTAGGATCAAACATCGAACCTAACCTATACTAGCATGCAAACCTCTGGTTGAAATATAATGGATCATAAGTAATGTATAGTCCTTGCCTGTTGATAAGTCGGGTTCCGAAGGTGTAGTTGATCGCAAGCTCGCATCGTCTCCAAGAGGTACCCGCGGAAGCACACAAGACGATAAACACTGGAAAGCAATCAACAAGCAAGCATCTATTACTACGAGGCAAACATGAGCAAGCAGACATCACACGACACAGCAACGCGATACGGATCTATCGTCGAGAACGGTTACTAACAGTTTAAGTGGGGTATCGGTCACACACGACGAATACCGCACGTTTACGGTGGTTCAAGTTGCTTAGCTACAGGTGATCAACAAAGGTTGTTAACATGGCAACTCAAGCAAGCATGGCATAGCACAAAAACATGTCAAGAGGTGAAGCACAAAGTAAGCTACCTAGGCTAGTCATTTTAAGTGAGGCAACCCCTAAACATGCATAGCACTACTTGCCCCACAACTATTAAAGGATTTGGTACTGATCTGCCCTAAACCATATTTTAGGTTGGTTAACAACAGCAAACAATAGCATAAACACAAAGTACATGAAAAACTAATCAAGTTACATATAAAGAACACTTCAAACGGAGTTACGGTTAAAAAGATACAAGCAAAACAAGTTACGGGCACAATCTGCCAACATCACGAAGCACACTTTAGAGCAATGCATAAGCAGGTTAATAAATGAAAACATGCTCACATATGATATGGAACTAAAGTAGACATGACAGGGAAGGCATGGAAAAAAGAATCATGCAAATAGGCATCATAGATCAAAAGATATTAAGCAAACAACATGGCATCGGAACGTTACAGACTTAGAGAAAAGCAGAGGTGGCTGTCAAAAACAGCAGCATGGCAACTTTGGAGCTCAACAACTATATGACCAGCAAGCATATCATGTCAATTCAATACATGGGATGAAAGTAGACATGATGCTTAACAATATGCAATTGGAATCACTCAATTCCGATAAACGGTCGCGACACATTCGTCGACCGAAGTTGCAACAAAATAACAGTTTCAGGAACAGCAGCACAATAACATCAGGGTCACCACCTTGGAGCAGGATTTAATATAGCTAGAGCACCCAAAAATGACAAGTTAATGCATGGACATGAAGTACACATGATGCTTAACACATAGGAAAAATAATCAATGTAATAGGCCTCATGGATGTGTCACAATCATCAACCAAAGTTGCAATAAAATATTAACAACAGCACTTAACAACAATTTAGTAGCAGTTTAACGGCCTGATGCCCACTTTAGCACACAATTACACAATCAAGATGAGCTCAAATGCAAATGCTCACAAAAGATGAAAGTTTCACCACATCAATCGTAACAAATTTCCTTTTGGGGCCAACGTCATACGAGCTACGGATTCATCGCAATAATCGTCGCAAAAACAGATCAGCAGCAATAATTCCTGGGACTTAGAAAAATTCGCAGGTTCTTATTAACAGAAAAAAATGAGTTGGGCCTCTTCTCACCATGGGCCGAAATCGGCCCATCTGGCCTGGTTGAATCTGGGTCTGGCGCCTGTGGGCCGCTCGGCTGGCAGGCCGGACCACGTGGTCGTCTCCAGCCCCGACGAGGAGGGCGAGCAGGCCGCTCGGGAGACCACCGGCGGCGGGGTTCGCGCGGCTCCTCCGGCGAGCCTGCGTGGGCGGCGCGGCCTTGGGGCGGTCGGGAGCCGCGGAAGGCGCGGATCCTGCCGGATCCGGCCGATGGCGCGGCGCCGGAGGCGAGGGAGGCAGCGCCGGCTCCTTGGCAGCGAGGCCCTTTGCCATGGCACGCGGGGTTGGCCTCCGGTGACCTGCGGGAGAGAAGAGCAGGAGGTGAGGAGGGAAAAGGAGGAGGGAAGGAGGAGAGGAGGGAGAGAAGAGGTGGGGGCCGGGGGGGCGCTACTGCCGGCGGCTCGCCGACCGGAGTCGGGCGGCGGCGGCTTCCACGGGCGCGGGTGGAGAGCAGAACGTGGAGCTCGGACTGGAGGAGAGAGGAGGGCCACGTGGAGGCTTCTGAGCCGCAGATCTCGCGATCTGACGGCCAGAATCGCCTGGGGATTAGGGTTTCGGGATTTGGGGTCAAAATGGGCAGATCTGGCAAAGTGTATGGGGGTGGCTTTAATTTTGTGGCTAGGGAAACCCTAGAAAGGGGTGGGAGTGTGGTGGTCTTTATATAGCTCAGGTGGCTGGCAGTTTGCAAAAACATCCCCGGTTTTTCTCTCGCGCGCGCGGTGCTCACGTTTCTACCGTCGGGGGTCCGCAGTACCTCCGATTCGGGTAAAACTTCGAACTGCGCGATCAACGTGTCGATCCGGAGGCGTTCACCTCGCGTTGGAACCGTTCCGAGAACACTTTCCGGCGCGCTATAAAAATATCCCGTTTAGTTATTAAACGGGGTTTTCGTTCCGTTGGTTGCGGCTGGTCTCGTGCGGTTTTTGCGACGGTGATCGGGTGAAACTCGGTGTCACAAAGGTCGAGTGTCAGGGTGGCAAGGGTCGGTCTCCGTCCAATACGAGATAAGAGGGGGAAAAATAATCACCGATCGATAAATCGGGGATGAAAACACCGCAAACAAATCAGACAATCAATCAATTCACACAGAAAACAAATTTTTTAATTTTTATGAAAACTGGGCTATTACAGGACCTTCACACTATAGAACTTGTCTTGCATATTCCAAGGATGAGACTCCTCAAACAAGCTCTAGGTCTTCATGAGCAAGGAAGTTGGATGCACCCCCACTAGTTCCATTGGAGAGCTTTTCTTAGATCATATGTGCATCCGTTGCATGGCAATCCCTACTCCTCACATCATATCTATCATCTGGCCTTCTCTCGCTTATGATTGTCCTCATTGATGTGAGCCTTTCACACGCTTTTTGTCTTCCTCCTCCACCATACCTCTCTCTTTTCCATCCTAAGTGTCAACTCTCGTGGTTACGCTCATCCATTGCATGAGTGCTCAAAATATCGAAAAGGAGTAGATCAAATTGACTTGTACCTGGATAGTGGTCTGGGGCGAGTCAAGATAAGATTCCAAAGAAGACCAAGTGTGAAAATTTAGTAGATTGAGTTCTCAACAAATATATTTTTCTCTCGTATTCCCATATCCCCCTTCTTACAGGTGATACGTCCCAAACATACTTATAATTTCTGCTTGCTCATTGCATGTTTTATGTGATATTGCTATGATCTAGATACACTTTCATACACTTTTGATTATATTTGGACTAACTTATTAACTCAGTGCAACACAGTGTCAGTTCCAGTTTTCTGCTATTTTTCTATTTAAGGTTTCCCCCATATTAAAAGTGCTCAAAAAATTCGGGAAAAGTCGGATAATAAAATCAGCGTACGGGAACCTTCCGGAATCACCTGGGTGGGGACAGAGGGCCACCACCAGGGACCCAGGCGGCCACCTGGCGCGACCTAGAGTCTGGCCGCGCCGGGGGGGGGACTGGACCCCTGGTTCCCCCCTGGCTGCCCCCCTTCGCCTATATATTCTCTGTGACGCGAAACCTCTAAAGACAAAACCATTTTTCACGATCTCGCCTCTGTTCCGCCACCGTCGCGCTTCCAAGATCGGGAGCGCCAGCAGACTTCTTCCCGGCACCATGTCGGAGGGAGGATTGACCTCTAGGAGCTTCCCCTCCACCATGGACGCTTCCCGGATGTGCCGTGAGTAGTTTCCCTTGGACCATGGGTCCGTGATCAGTAGCTATGTGATGTTCTCCTCCCCTCTTGGTTCTTCATGGTTTAGTACTCGTGAGCTGCCCTACATGATCGAGGCACATATGTAATTTTCTGCTGTTGCTATGCTGGGTTTGCTGGGATCTGATAGATTATTAGATTATTCTCAGATTATGATTCAAAAATATATTAGGTTCTTATCTTTTATATTTTTGTTCTTAATTAATTCTTGCATGTTCTCCGTTGTTGTTTATTGCTTTTGCCAAGTAGTAGGTAGTAACTCCAAGAGGGAACGTTATGCTCGATTGTGGGTTCATGCCCCCCGATGACATGCTTGAGTGACAGAAACATGAGTCTAGGGATGTGCTGTTGCCACAAGGGGTAAAAGAACGGTGCTTGTAACCGCGGTTTAAAGCATTGTTTACTTTACGCAAAGTGCTTTTTAATGCAGTTGTCTGTTGCTTTGGGTTTACACTTTGGGTGGGTCTCGCAACTTAATACCAGCGAGATGTTCTGGATAGATATCTCAAGGTGGATAATTAGTAGTAGATGCAGTTGGATTTCGGTCTACTTATTTTGGCGTACCGCCCATGCTTTTGAACCACGTCCTTTCTTTGTAGCATAGTTAACATTGCGGTGCGTTTTTTATCCTGTCAATTGCCCAGCTATAATTGGTTTACCTCACATAGCAGTTTTATCGTCTTTTGGGAGAGAGACATCACTAGTGAACATCACGGGACCCCGGTCCATATCCTCATTACTGTTTACACGCTCTTTTATTTTCTTGCTTTTACTTTCCAGTCTCTATCACCATTATCATTATCCCTTGCTTTTGACCCTTTGTGAACAACAAGGCCGGAGAGATTGACAACCTCTCTATACTCGTTGGGAAACAAAATTACTTTTGTTTTTTGCACGTCCATGTCAGTTGCGCCGCTGACAGCTACTTATCATCTCCGGAGTCCTACTGGAGACAAACCTTGGATCTTCACCGAGGTAAATTTGCCGCTACACTACATCTCACCTTCCACTTGGGGTAACCAACGAGGAGAGCCATCAACCAAATTTCTGGTGTCGTTGCCTGGGACTCCGAGTGCTAAGATAGGGGAGTTTCCCACTACCTTTTACCTTTGCTTTTTAGTCTTGTTAGTTTACCTTTCAGTTTTTATCTTTGTGTCTTATATCAAAAATTACAATTTTTTTTGCCACACTTGCTGCCACTATGGGTTCCACTGAAAACACCAAGTTGTGTGACTTCACTAGTCACAACAACAAAGACTTTATCTACACTCCTATTGCCACACCTGCCACTTCATCTACCTCTTATGAAATTAAAGCTACTTTGCTAAACCTTGTTATGAGAGATCAATTCTCTGGTACTGGAGATGATGTTGCTTTACACTTATATAATTTTGTTGAGTTATGTGATATACAAAAGTATAAAGAAGTAGAAGGTGATGTTGTTAAGCTCAAGATTTTTCCTTTCTCCTTGAGGGAAGGAGCTAAAATTTGGTTTCAATCTTTGCCTAGGAATAACATAGATTCTTGGGTTAAGTGCAAAGATGCTCTTATTGGGAAGTATTACCCACCTGCTAAAATTATCCAATTGAGAAGTAACATTATGAATTTTAAGCAATTGGATAATGAACACGTTTTCCAAGATTGGGAATGTTTGAAATCTCTTGTTAAGAAATGCCCGACACATGGTTTGACTACCTGTATGGTTATCCAGACTTTTTATGCCGGCTTGAACTTTACCTCGCGGAACCTGTTAGATTCGGCTGCGGGAGGAACCTTTATGTCAACTACATTTGGTGTTGCAACAAAACTTCCAGATGAAATGATGACCAACTATTCCCAATGGCACACCAAACGCGCTCCAACAAGTAGGAAGGTAAACTCTGTCAAGGAGATTACCTCCCTAAATGAAAAAGTTGACTTGATTATGTCTCTACTTACCAAGCCTTCCTCTATTGATCCTCATGATGTTCCTTTAAATTCTTTGGTTGGTCAGGAACAAGTAGATGTGAACTTTATTGCTAGAAATAACTTCAACAACAATGCTTATAGGGGAAACTTTGCTAGTAATCCTAGACCGTTTCCATCCAACTATGGGAAGAACAACACTTATCCTAGCAACAACTCCTATAATCCAACTTACAAGGAAAGAGACCTACCTAGCTATGATAAATTGGTAGAAATAGAGAAAGCTACTAAGAATTATATGCACACCCAGTTTGAACAAAACAAAGCCTTCTATATGCAATTAAGTTAGCACACTTCCATTCTGCAATACATTAGTAAATAATTTGAGAGCCTGAACAGTGAGATTTCTAATCTCCAAACTATACTTACAACCACTGAAACCTATGTTTCAACTATATCCCACACCCAATCTACCTTGCTAAATCAAATGGAAGCCAAACCAGAAGTTATCCCTATGGAAGAGGATAGAATTAAGAGCCTTCCTACACACCACACAGTTGCCACTATCCAAATTGTTGAGGACACCAAAACTATTAGCACCCAATGCACTCCTAGTCCCATTGGACCTATTAATGGTGATGCTAATACCTCAACTGTAGAAGAATAAACTCCTATTAACATAGAGGGTTTCAAACAAGTGAGCCTAGATGACACTACTACCACCTTTGATAGTAGTGATATTGATTTTGATAGTTGCACCCTCTTAGAAGTTATTAGCTTGCTACACAAAATGTCTAGAGACCCCCACACTAGCACACTTAATCTTGCCTTCACAGAGCATATGATAAATGCTCTCATCAAAGCTAGGGAGGAGAAGCTTAGGATAGAAGCCTCCATACCTAGAAAGCTAGATGATGGTTGGGACCCTATGATAAAAATTAAATTGAATAACTTATCTTGCTATGCTTTATGTGACGTTGTAGATAGTACCTCCGTCATGCGCAAAAGAATCTATGGCATGTTTGAATTGAAACCTTTTGATTCTTGTTCTTTTGGTGTTCGTCTCGTTGATTCTTCCGTAAAGAAACCTTTGGGGAAGATCGAAGATGTTCTTATCATTGTCAATGACAATTATGTTCCCGTTGATTTTATTATTATGGATATAGAGTGTGAACCTTTATGTCCAATTATTTTGGGACGTCCTTTTCTTCGCACCGTTGGTGCTGCTATTGAAATGAAAGAGGGGAATATAAAATTTCAATTCCCACTCAAAAATTGGATGGAAAACTTCCCTAGAAAGAAAATCAAGTTACCATTTGAGTCCGTTACACGGGCTAGCTATTCTCTTTCTCTTGATAAAACTTGATTCTTCTTTTGCTTTATGCCTAGCTTAAAGACGTAAAAGAAAGCGCTTGTTGGGAGGCAACCCAAGATGTTTTTATTTCTATTCTTAGTGGTCTTGATGATTGTTACTACTGTAGCAACATCATTGTATCTTTATTTTCAAGATTTGTGCCAAGTTATATCCTCTTATGATAAGAGAAGCAAAAGTTGTGACATGCTGTCCAGAAAACATATTCTTTCTTCTTGACGGAAAAAATAAAAAAATCACCAGTTCATATTTTTGAGCTGTATTTTTACACAACATGCTCTATACAATTCCGAAACTTCGTATGTTCTGATTTTTCTATTTGAGTTGCAGAATTGCCCCGAAAAAATTCTCTACTCCTGCTGTTCTGTTTTTCACAGATTCTGCCACGTTTTTCCTTTCTTTACTTTTGAAAACCTTAAGATTGATTTTTTTTGCAAAAACTTTTTGAAAATCTTGAGAAACAGTAGCTCTTCAAGAATATCTTTATATACAGTGGGGAAAAATTATTTTATTAAGGGTACTAACCTCTCTAATCAGCTTATGATGAGTTATGAATGAAGGGAGTTTAAAAGTGTGCGAGGGAAGATGATGAAAGAAGATCCGGGAGTGTCAAACGCTCAAGATTGGGGATGCCCCCATGCATCCCTAATAAATATTCAAGGAGACTCAAGCGTCTAAGCTTGGGGATGCCCCCGTGCATTCTTTTCTGCACCAACAATCATCTGTTCTTCCTTCGTCTCACTATATTTTTATCACTTCATGCGTTATGTGCTATGCTAGGAGTGTCTCACTCTTATGTTTACTTTTTTTAGTTTTCTTTAGCTTTGCTTGCTTTTCATAACAAGTTAGACCCCAGCTTACTTTTTGTGGGAGAGAAACCTGCTCCACTCCAATCTAGAACACATCATAGAATTTTTCATGCCTATATTTTTACTCTTGTGTGTTCTTTATCATTTCATAGCTACTGCCATGTTTAGTTTTAGTTTGTCTTTAGAAAGAGCCTTGGATTTTGTTTATTTTGTTGTTGGAACTCTCTTTAGTTTTCATGTTTATCTTGTTAAGAGAGGTTGTTGTTGCACTGAGTTGTGTCTTGTCTTGAAAGTAGGTAATTGAGGTTGCTATTTAATTTTAGTAGTAACTTGCAATAGTTTTGAGGTATTGTTCTGAGTAATGTTTGAACTTTTGGTGTCAAGAGCTCTAGCCTATTAGTGATAGGTGTCATATTTTGGGCAATCCGTGTTTATTTTCAAAACCTACGAAACTAGTTGAGAACTCCAGCTACTAGATGGATCACTAATCTTTTGAGGGATCGGATATTAGTGTACAATCACATACCATGAGTTGAGGATGCGCAAGGATAACCAAACCCCCATTCACTTCTCCTCGGGGTACTTATCTCTTTGTGAACCTCCTCATTAGATTGAGAGTTACCCATAATAAGTGCATGAGTTCGTCGGACTAATGTAAGTATTGCAAGTTCACACTTCCACCTCCTCATATTTGCTAGCCTCTTTCGTACCGTGCATTGCCCTCTTCTTACTCCGAGAGTTGGCGTCCACCTTCGCCAGTGCATCCAAACCATTGGCATGATACGCTCTATCATCATAAACCTCCTTATATCTTTCCTCAAAACAACCACCATACCTACCCATCAAGGCATTTCCATAGCCTTTCGGAGATATATCGCCATGTGATGACCCTCAATAGTAGGGGATCGATTGTAGTGTTCTCACGGGTAAGTTAACCCAATTTATTGATTCGACACAAGGGGAGCCAAAGATTCTTTATTAGCTTTGACAGTTGAGTTTTCAATTCAACCGCACCTGAAATATACTTGCTTGCAACAAAGTATTAATAAAAATTGTGGTATGATAGTGGTAGCGATGGTTGTAACAGCAAAAAGTAAAACAGCAGAAAGAAACTAGTAGTAACCAGCAGGATTAAAACACTGTAGGCTAGGGAGATGGATGGTTGGGCTCTGCATGAATAAGAGTGAACATGTAATAGATTCTAAGACAGGGCAAGGCACACAGAAAAGCAATGATCATCTAGGAAAATATCAATCATTAGGCATGTATCCCGTAGCTAGTTGTGCGTGCTTGCAATAAGAACTTGCGCACCATCTTTTGTCCTACCATCCCGCTACAAACATGGCCAAAGGGAACTTATGGATATTAAGGTGCTCCTGTCAAAGAGCACCGGAACAAAGCAATAAACTCAATGGATACATGGAATCCTCAAATTATGGACATCCCCTTTGGTGTCCCAAGCTGTCACCTTTGGGATCGCCAGTTCGGGACCATAATAGGTGCATACAACTAATAGATAGGATCTCAAACATAAATATACTAATGAAAACATAAGGGGTTCAGATTTGAAAACATGGCACTCGGGCCCAAAGTGACAAGCATTAAGAGCAACAACTTGTAGCAAAGATGATAAACACCACAGTAGATGATAGGCAACATGCCCCCAACAATCTGACGAACTATTACATGATCAAACTCATCCAATCCCTACCATCCACTTCGCCTACAGCAGGGAATTACTCACACATGTGAAGACAATTCATGGAGGGAGGATTGATTGGTGATGGTGATGACGATGGCGCCGGTCTCCCCTCTCCGGAGGCCAAATCAGCCTCCAGATTAGCCCTCCCGAGGAAGAACAGAGGGTGGTGGCGGCTCCGCGACGGGCTCTGGAAAAGAGACTTCTGTTTAGGAGTTTTCCCGTCACGGGAATAAATAGGATTCGAGGTAGGGCACCAGAGGCGGTGGGCCCAGGCGGCCAACTGGCGTGGCCAGGGGTGGAGCCGCCCTAGCAAGGCGCCTGGGGCTACCCTGGTTGCCCTCTGGTCCCACTTCTGGCTCCGGGCTCCTTCGGGTGCGTGGATTTTTTGTAATTTTTCTGGGAATTTTCTGAGATGTCTAAAAATCCATTTTCCTGCACACAATAAAACCATATAGGCAGCTCTGCTGAAAAAAGCGTCAGTCCGTGTTAGTTTAGTTCAAATCATGCAAGAATGAGGGCAAAACAATAGCAAAAGTGTTTGGAAAAGTAGATACGTTTGCGAAGAATCAACTCCCCCAAGCTTAGCCTATTGCTTGTCCTCAAGCAATTCAGTTTAATGAACTGGACGCGACAAAGAAAACTTTGAAAAACTCTTTTGCTTCATAAGATGTATATAAGCCGGTACTACGAAAAGAGTTTAGCAAGTATCAAAATAATGCTATGAGGACAATGCACGAAGAAATTATTCTTTCAAGTGATCAATCACAAACAACCAAATGTAAATAATATGCTGCCAAAAATCAAGACAAGATCACAACGCACATAGCTTGAACATTCTAGAGTGGTATCTCGCTAGCCTCCATGAGTGAAGCAAAACATAAATGCAGAAGCTCCTCCGGAGTCTTAAAGGAGACTAGAACTAAGAAATTCAGAACAAGCAATATCACAATCATGCAGAAGACAATGTAATACTTTGGGACAATGCATGTTACACTAAGAATGACAATTATGCTCTCAATAGTTGGTGCTTTGAAGAAAGAAGGGGAGACTCTCAAACCGTGGCTTTTTGATGGCAAGGTTGAAAACCCGTGGATGGAAGCAAAGACTAAACATGTGCCAGAGCTCTTTTTTTTGAAAACAGAGACATAATTCTTTTGGGAAGTGCAACTTTCCAGTCAACGGTGAACGTTAAAGGTCTCTCAATATCTCCAATGCCAACTATATTAATGATTTTTGCTTAAACTTTTGTTCCCTTATCCATCCATCATTTGACGGTCCATGGAATCTTTTATCTTGCCTCAAGTATGGAAGAAGGTTATCGTCCCATCCATCATTAGCAGCATTTGGTCCATTTCATTCCATCATCAAGTATGGGGGAGGTGTAACTCTAATTTTTTTTAAATTTTACTAGTTAAAACTTCCGTCAAAATATTTTTGGCATGGTAGATACTGATTTTCCCTCACCGCACCATGAGCTTGTACGGTTACAAAAGGGAAGCTTTTGAATAAATTTCGAGGTGGCACAGGAAAGTCTAAGTTAGGGGTGGCCGGTAAATACCACATATAGGAAGATATGGTGGACTCAAGTGGAATAACTGGTTGTGAAAAGGAGTTTGGATACACAAGCAGAATTCCGCTTAGTGCAAGCGAAGGCTAGCAAAAGACTGGGAAGCGATCAACTAGAGAGCAATAATTGTCATAATCATGTAGAGCGACAAAGAAACATTGAATCGGGCATGAAAGTGATATAACTATTCTGAAATAAAAAGGTCATCAAGGCATGATAGACTTTTTAGTCATAAACATGTGTGAACATGTGCCAAATCAATCCAAGAATTCTCCGAAGAGAAATACCACTTCAATATGCCAAACCATGAACAATGCAATGCATGTAAATTATTTCAACAACATATTATGCACTCTAGCTATTTGAGATCAGCCACAAGGAAAGCATGAACACTGGGGTCTGGGAAAGCATTGTCAACATAGCACTATGTCGCTACAAGCTGGTCTCTAGATCATAAGTACATGCATATGTACAAAAGTAGAAACAAAAAGAGTTCATCCCGGTTTTCCTTGTTGCTTCCCTTCCGTCGATCTTCGTCATTACTTCCTTGTCACTTGAACGACCGAACGTGGGAAATATATAATCAAATGCCATCGCGAACTCGAGATGAACTCTGAAAACAAAGAAAACTAAAGAGAGAAAGGAAATATTTTCGGGGTTTTCAAAGGTTTAACGAAAGCAAAAGAAAAGAGAAATCTTTTTGTTGTTTTTGCAAATTAAAAGAACAAATAAGAACGGGGAAAAAATTCGAAAATATCAAAGCGAATAAAAACGGATTAACACAATGGAAAAGTGAGAAGGGAACGTACTCCCCCAAGCTTAGGCTTTTGGCCTAAGTTGGTAGCAGCTACTGCCCCTAGGAGCCTCCTTATTCGAGGTGATGGTAAGTCCAAGAGTCTCATGAGCCCTCCGGCGCGTGCACCAAATTCCTCGGGTCCTCCCATGAGGAAGGTCCTGCGCTCCAAGCAGAGGAAGACCCCTCACCATACTGAGTGACGGTCTCCCCCTGGAAAGGTGGGAAATCACCATGCTCCTCCTCGTCGGGCACAACCCCCTCCATGGGGTTATGCAACTGATACTGGTCCATGAACTCATCAAACTGGACATCATTGAAGGACCATGTGTTCCTGCGAGTGTTCTCAAACAAAAGTGGTGCAGGTAGACGGATCTCACGTGTAATGGTCTTTTCAAACCTCAAAATATACACAAGGTTACCAAACTGGGAAGTCATGGTAACAAATTTATGCCTCTTCATAGCAGCAAGGTCAAGACTTGCGTAAGAAAAGGGAACATCATCAGGATGCGGGGTCCCGTTAGAAGACTCAAGGATAAGCGTGGCGTAAACACCACCAAATAAATCTCCCTTGTTATTATTCATAACAAGGCATCGAGAAATTAAGGCTCCCACATTATAATCATTCTTACCAGAGAGGGCGTTCGCATAAATAGCAAAATCTGGTGCAGAATCGTTGCTCGTGTTGTCACGAGCCAACACCCCTCTAGCAATAAAGTACGCAAAATACCTGATGTGGGGGAATAAAATGCTGGAAATCTTTGTACGCCGAATGACGCTCTCCTCCTGGCTACAAAGGGAGTTGAAGAGGGTCCTCAACTCAGAAGGCTGAGTGTTCATCCTCGCCGTCTGACCAGCGTTCAGCACACCTATTATTTCAAATAACTGTTCCAAAGACATGGTTATAAGATCATTATAAATTTTGAACTCGACGGTTCCAGCAACATGGTTATAACAAAAGCTTTTAACAAAGCAGGAGGTGAGCTTCTTATATTGTACCACACGGCATAGTGCTAGCCGTGTCAAACCTCCATTGGCGCAAAGGCCGTAAAAATCCTCCTTAATTCCTGCAGCTTCAGGAAATTCATCGCACGAGTACATCATTGCGCACGCTAGACTTGTGTCTTCCAGCAACTCCATGGGCACGTGATCTTCATTGTAGCTCACCCTAGCAGCTGAGGGTGAGGCTGCAGCTCTAGTAACTCGGTCGGAGTGCTCGGGCTTCTTCTTCCCAAGCCACCCCTTTGCCTTTCCTAGCAAACTCATTTATGAAATTTTTGAAAATTCACAAAAACAAGAATATAAAGAAAGTGAATTGAGGAAAACTACTCTACTCACTTACCTAAGGCATAAACTTGCATCAAAACTTGGAAAATAAATTTCCAAACATGCAGGCAAGCTCATATAAACAGCACCAAGAACTACTAAATACTCACAAATGGAGCCACCAATCAAAAATGTAATTGGAGGGGTGGAGGAGTTACATACCAGGGAGTATTTGCTCAAAATCTCAGCTCAAATGACGGGTTGTAGAGAGAGATCAAAAATTGTCTCCAAGAATAGGAAGAACGCGACCCCCGGGGCAGAACTCGTGTTTTTGGAGAGAAAGAGAGAGAGAGGAAGAAGAAATACCTGCAGGTGGGGCCTGTCGGCTCCAGGCGCCCTGTGGGCGCGGCCAGGGGGCTGGCCACGCCAGCTGGCCTCCTGGGCCACTGGTGGCCCCCCTGGTCATCCCCAGGTGCCTCTGGGTCACTCCCGGCATGGAAATTTTTATTTTTATTTTTCTGGATTTTTTCTGAAAACTTCACTGTTGAAAATTTTCCGGAGTTCAAAAAGCTGCGAAACTTTCTGAAAACTTGAAGCAGTGATTAGAATTGTGAAGCTTCAAAAACATAGGAAATTGGTACAGCAAGGAGAATAGAAGATAAGACAAATGAAAACATAACAAGATCTACTTTTTACCTATATAAAACATGCTAGCTAGCAAGGTTGATCAAGTCTTACCAAAAAACCGGAGATATATAGAGTAAAAAGTCTCACCTCTTATGAAGGGGTCATTGCACCTTTATTTTAATGGACATTGTCCCCACCATAATGGTTTTGTATTTGTGGTGCACATGTAGTGGACAGTCCCATTCTCCAATCTTCACGGTCTCGATATTCTCTATTGAGTTAAGGCCATGCCTTTTGTCGATCTTCTCTGGAAAATACACCGTGTGTTCTTTATAATCTACGTTGAAGGTGACCTTTCCTTTATTGCAATCAATAATGGCACCTGCGGTGTTAAGAAAAGGTCTACCAAGAATAATGGACATGCTCCCATCCTCGGGCATGTCAAGTACAACAAAATCTGTAAGGATTAAGCAATTAGCAACTTCAACGGGAACATCCTCACAAATACCAATCGGGACGGCTGTTGACTTGTCATCCATCTGAAGAGAGATATCTGTAGGGATTAGCTTTTCTAAACATAGCCTCTTATAAAGAGAAAAAGGCATGACACTCACTCCTGCTCCGAGATCACATAAATCAGTTTTGACATAATTATTCTTTATGGAGCAAGGAATGGTAGGTATACCTAGATCACCAAGCTTCTCAGGAATCTTGCCACTGAAAGAGTAGTTAGCAAGCATAGTAGATATTGCCTCATTAGCAACTTTTCTTTTATTAGTAACAATATCTTTCATATATTTGGAATAAGGAGGTAACTTGATAGCATCGGTCAGAGGAGTTTGAAGAAAAAGAGGTTTCATCCATTCACAAAATTTATTATAATGCTCTTCTTCTTTAGATTTAAGAGACTTACCTGGAAAGTGCATTGGTTTCTGTACCCATGGTTCTCTTTCCTTCCCATGTCTTCTTGCGATGAAGTCGTCTCTTGTGCACTTCTTGCGTTTATCTCGTGCTTCTTCTTCTCGCACCTCGGGAGGATCATTCTTCTCCTTATCATTTTCTTCGGGATCAGCACCGTCTTCAGTTTCAGCATCGGAGGTAGATATAATGTTAGGATCAACAGAAGGTTCTTCACTTGTAATAGGACCATTGGAGTTGTCAGCCTCCTTGTGTTTCTTCCTTTTTTTCTTCTTTGGAGAGCTAACAATCTCGTCTTCTACCTGTACTTGAGAATCTTGCTCGATCCTCTTCGGATGCCCCTCGGGATAGAGTGGGTCCTGGGTGTGTGTTCCACCCCTGGTTTTGATGCCATAAGCTTGTATGTCCTGTTTGGCATTGTTAGCAAGCAAATATTTTTGCACATTAGAAATTTGTTCAAGCTGAGTTTGAACCATATGAAAATGCTTAACAAGACATTTAACATCATTAATTGTTCTTTCTAGAACACCAAGCAAACTTTTCATAGCAAGAGAATTATCATGCAACTGACTTTGTATCCTCCCATTATAATGGTCTTGCTTAATAATAAAATTATCAAGTTCATCTAGGAATTGGTAGGGAGGCTTACCTTTAGGGATGTCACTTTCAGTAAAGTCTAATAGAGAGTGTACCTCTACCAAGGGAGGGTGAGTAGTTGTAACAGCCCATATTTCACAAAAATTAAAAATTTTGTTTTCGGTGTGAATTGTTTGATTGTCTGATTTGTTTGCGGTGTTTGCATCCCCGATTTATCGATCGGCGATTATTTCCCCCCTCTTATCTCGTACCGGATGGAGACCGACCCTTGCCGCCCTGACACTCGACATTTGCGACACCGGGTTTCGCCCGATCACCGTCGCGAAACCCGCACGAGACCAGCCGCAGCCAACGGAACGAAAAACCCCGTTTAATAAGTAAACGGGATATTTTTATAGCGCGCCGGAAAGTGTTCTCGAAACGCTTCCAGCGCAAGGTGAACGCCGCCGGCTCGACGCGCTGATCGCGCAGTTCAAAGTTTTACCCGAATCGGAGGTCCTGCGGACCCCCAGCGGTCAGAAACGTAAACACCGCGCGCGCGAGAGAAAAACCGGGAATGTTTTTGCAAACTGCCAGCCACCTGGGCTATATAAAGACCACCACACTACCACCTCCTTCTAGGGTTTCCCTAGACAAAAATTGCAGCCACCCCCCTCCAAATTGCTCCAAATTCTGCCCCAAGCCCTCCATTTTCGCAAACCCTAGCCTCAGACCAATTTGAGCCATCTGATCTGCAGATTAGTGGCTCTAGAGAGGCCACGTAGCCCCCAACCGCAGCTCCAGCCGCCCCGGGCCCCGCAGGGCCGGATCTGGGCCCGCGAGGCCCGCCTCACCGCCGCCGCGCCTGAGCGCATCTCCTTCGCGCCAGCTCCGGCCGCCCGCCGCCAGCGAGCAAGGCGAGGCCACGGCCGCTCCTCCTCCCTCGCGCCCTCCTCTCCTCCTCTCACCATCCTCTCCTTCCCTCTCCTCACCCGCTTCTCCCATCACCTCACGGGAGCCAACCGCCGCCGCCTTGAACGCCGGGAGCACGAGCATGCGCCGCGCCAGCTCTGCTCAATGTCGGCGTCGTCCAGCCACCAGATCCGGCGGCCCCTCGTCCATTCCCGCGCCCCGCTCCAAGTCGCGCCGGCGACCTACAGAAGCCTCCGCCTCCCATGATGGATCGGGACGAAGGAGGAGGCCAGCGTCCAGCGCTCGGCTGGGCCGCCTCCAACGCGTGGGCCCACGCAGCTCCCCCAGCCCACTCCAGTGTTTTGGGCCCATGCGCCTCCAGCCAGCCAGGCCTCATGGGCCAAGGCCCAGGGTGAGCCAGGCCGCCCCCCTTTTTTTTATTATTGCCTCTGTTTTTTTTTCTAGCACCCTGTAAATTTTGCTAAGTATGGAGAAATTTTGCTGCTGATTCAATTTTGCGTTGTAGATTGTGAGTAAACCGTAGCTAGGAATGAACGTGCGCCCAAAAGGAAATTTTCTTATAATTGTGTGTACTTCAATCCATCTTTTGTGAGAATTTTGATTTGAGGCCATATTGATGTTGTTAATCTATGTTGAAGTGGGCATCAGACTGTTACCTGCTACAAATTGCTGTTAGTGTGCTGCTGCTGTTATTTTATTGCAAGTTTGCATGATGATTGTGACACATCCATGAGGCATATTGCACTGATTCTTTTTCCATACTGTTAAGCATCATGTCTACTTCCATTATATGTATTGCATTGTCATGACATGCTTGCTGGTCATTTAGTTATTGAGCTCCAAAGCTTCTATGCCACTGTTTTTGACAGCCACCTCTATTTTTCTCTAAGTCTGTAACGTCCCGATGCCATGTTGTTTGCTTAATATCTTTTGATCTGTGATGCCTATGACCTTGATTCTTTTTTATACCTGATCATCATCATGTCTACTTCATGCCCATGTATTGCTATGTCATGTGGCTACACTTTTGCATATAGTTTTGCTCCTGTTTATACAGCATAAAAATAACAGTTTATGTCCTGTTTTCATGATTTTCACTAAGTCCTAGACCAGTAATGTTTTATTGCATTTTGCATGAGCTATAATTAGTTGTTCATGATGCCTATTTGCATGATTCTTTTTGCCATGCCGTCCCTGCCATGTCTACTTTAGTTGCATATCATTTGTGAGCATGTTTGCATTCATTACCCTGTTTATATTGCTCTAAAGTGTGCTTCCTGATGTTTGGCAGATTGTGTTCCAAACTTGTTTTGCTTGTATCTTTTTAACCGTAACTCCGTTTGGAGTGTTCTTTATATGTAACTTGATTAGTTTTTCGTGTTCTTTGTGTTTATGCTATTGTTTTCTGTTGTTAACCAACCTAAAATATGGTTTAGGACAGAACAGTACCAAATATTTTAATTGTCGTTGAGCACTTAAGTGATATGCCATGTTTAGGATTGTGCCTCACTTAAATTGACTAGCATAGATAGTTTCCTTTATGCTTTACCTCTTGCCATGTTTGTGTGCTATGACATGCTTGAGTGAGATGCCATGTTAATAACCCTTGCGCACCTTGTGTATCTAAACAACTTGAACCTTTCTAAATGTGCGGTATCGTCGTGTGTGACAAGTACTCCAATTAACCTGTTAGTAACCGCTCTCGACGGTAGGTCCGATGTCTCGTGTTTCCTTCTTGTTGATGCTATCTCGTGATTGCTTCGTAGTAATAGAGTGCTTGCTCGTTGATTGATTTCCAGTGTTCCCTTCTTGTGTGCCTCCCGCGGTTACTCTCGAAGACGTTGCGAGCTTGCGATCAACTACACCTTCGGAACCCGACTTATCAACAGGCAAGGACTATGCATTACTTATGATCCATTCTATTTCAACCAGCGGTTTGCATGCTAGTCTAGGATAGGTTCGATGTTTGATCCTACCACATGTTTACAGCCTCTCTCAAACAGATACAGCCATCTCCCCTGCCAGCAAACCATGTACTGCTATGTTACTATTGCTCGTTGCTCAGCCCCTGCCTAGTATGCATGCTTAGGATGCTATGATGTTACCCTGTTACTCCTTGGTTTGGGCTATCACATTATTATATTGTTGTTGATGATATGATTATTATAATGTTGACTATATTCGACGAAGGATGGATGGTCTAGGCTATCCCCCCCCCCCCCCGACGCTTTGTTCCATTCGAGTCACCTAGGACCCGAGTTCTGGGTATTGGTTTTAAGACTGAGCGTTCCTAACCGCGTGTGGGATTTTATGGGGTCCCCTTTTCTTACCTACCTAGCTTCAAACATTTCTAGTGGTGGCCCGAGCTGATTTACCATTTGAAACCGTGTGTGTGCTGGTCGGCCGCCAGTAGTTTTCCAACCAACCCGGACTAGTGAGGACATAGTTCCCTTGCTGTCCCACCTTGTTCGGCTGAGGACCCGGTTTCCCATGTGTGATTAACTGGCTATCCAAACCCGCGACAGACGGTAGAGACCGATTCGAGAGCGCGGCCGGCTTTTGAGTTGTGTGTCGACTCACCGGGGGCTACCCGGATTTGTTCGTTGTTAGTTAGAGCGACCTGTCATTTCGGATCTCTTGGAACTAAATCATAAAATGGTTGCCTATAATGGGTAGCAACTGAGAGAGATTGGCGTGCGTGTGGAGCCTTGTAATGGGCAGTTGGTACACCCCTGCAGGGTTAAATCTTTTCGAGAAGCCGTGTCCACGGTTATGGATGACTTGAGACCTACTCCTTGTTCATAGACAAAAACAACTGAGATAGTCTTAATATAACTTGATCAACGTGTGTGTGTGTGCCTTGACTGCTTCTTCTTCGTCGGGATGCAAAGAGGAGGACAAGGATAGGATAGGTGTTATGTTTGCGTAAGTAGTTGATAGCAAGACTTGTTGGAGGCGATTCCTCATCGAATGCTTGGCTTCTTATCTTACTCTCTAGATCGTTAGCCACTTCATAATGCTAGTGCGGCAGCAACCTCACCACTTACCCTATCCTTACCGTAAACTACTAGTTGTCCTAGAATGACGAGTGATGAAGTCGTTGTTGGGTCAGTTGACCACTACAGTTGGATGCTAAGTACTTCTGTACTCATGATACTACCCCAAACTCTTTTCAAGGTTCTTGATCGACAACAGGTATGGTGATCGACGTTTCACGTGGAGACTCGACGACGACTAGTCAGGAGGATCCCGGTGGAGGGCCTGGACCCGTGTGGTTATGGGGATCGATGATTTTCTCTTTGCCACTAGGAATTTGATTGTAGTCTGTACTCAGACATATATCTTCCGCTGTTGTGTTTTAAGGCAGTTGTATGCCGATTGCATGAGATGTTGTATCCTTGTATCTGTAATGTTGTGATATCATGTTGGAAATCTGGGGCATATGGCTATGTCATATGTCGCGGTGGGACCGACATGTGCTTCGTCCCCGGATCTGGATGGAAACATCTAGATCTGGAACAGTACCGTATATCGGGCCTGACAGTAGTAGGCTCACACAACTTCTCGATAGGCGGTAGATTCTTCACGTCTTCGCCTTTAATGCCTTTCTCCTTTATAGACTTCTTTGCTTCTTTCATATCTTTGGGGCTCAGAACAAGCATGCCCCTCTTGTTTGGTGGTGGAGGTGGTTCAGGGACGGACCAATCTTAATGGTTCTTGGCAATCTTGCCCATTAATTCTTCGACATCCTCCGGTGTTCTTTCCCTGAAAACACAACCAGCGCAACTATCCAAATAGGATCTAGATTCATCGGTTAGGCCAGCATAAAATATATCAAGTAATTCATTCTTGGGGACTTCATGTCCCGTTCTAGCCTTGATTAAGTCACAATACCTCCCCCAAGCTTTAGGGAGGTGCTCATCCTGCAATTGTTTAACGTTATAGATGCTTTGCAAAGCAGCATGTTGCATATGAGAAGGAAAATATTTATCAACAAAGAATTGAACTAAGTCCTGAGTGTTGGATATGTGCCCTAGAAACAAATTAATAAAGATATTTGTCACATATCTTTTTTGTTCATAATACGTTTTATACTGTGCTATAACTGTATTACTTGGAAATACTAATACAAGTGTAGTATAAACACATGGTCCGTAGTTTAACTCGGGTAAACTATCTCATTGGGCAATTAATTGATCAAGCTTTCCTGATCATGGCGACACTTAAGTCCATTGACAATGAGGTCATATCGTTAAGGGGAATGATGTGATGGACGTACACCCACCTAAAGTATTGCAATGTGATCGAGTCACATAGTTCAGCGTTGCTATGACTTTGTAACATATGGCTTAGTCCTTAGACCGTAACGATCATACGTAATTGTCATCTATGAGGAGACTTTGATTTGTATCCCACCGCCTGACTGAAATATGCTGGCTATAATGGTGCACTTTGGGTATTTCGAAATAGATGGCTGATGAGTATGTTAATAGATGAGAGCGGGATTTGTCAGTCTTTGTGACAGGACAGGTACTCTGGGCCCACTCGATGATATTGCATCAACACCTTGCAAGGATGTGACTAGGTCACAAGAGATGCAATGATCATGAACGAGAGAAGTAGTTTGTTGTGAACGAGATGTGAACACGGTATGTAAGATACCGACGATCAAACCTCGGACAAACAAAGTACCGCAGCACAAAGGGATTACGTCGTATCGTTAACGGTTTCCAAAAGCGATCGAAGTTCATTCGATGGAAGCGCAGGGGCTGTCAAGGATTGTAACCAGGTCCAACTGACTAGTCATTGGTCAATGAGAAGAGTCTCGACCATGTCTGCTGTTTCCCGGACCGTTAGGGTGTTACACTTAAGGGAAATCGATGCATAGGACAGTTACGGGGTCAATCGGTGAAATAGGAGGAATCACCGGAATAGTTCCGGAGGAGGACGGAATGGTTTCCGGACATTTTGAATAGTTTAAAATAAAGTTTAATTGTTTTAATAATGTTTTATTATTTAATTATCTGAATTAAATATTTAAAACATATTAAAAAAATTAAAAAAATGGGAAAAGGCTAAATGGGCCCATGGGGCCCTTAAGGGAGGAGGGGGTCTCCCCCCTTGGGCTTGGCGCCAAGGGTGGGGCCCACCACCCCCCTTGGCCGGCGCACTCCCCCCCCCCTTGGGAGTTTAGTCCCACTTGGGGGAGGGGAGGAGGATGGCACCCCCCCCCTTGGCCTCGCCGGTGTCCGTAGTCGTTCTGCTGGAGTCGGGATCCGTAGCCATCTTTCTTCCGCTGCTCGCCTGGTTTGGGGCCCGGGAGGAACATCGATTGTACCGTACATTTATAATCTCTTCGAGGCACTACACCTGTGGTGCTACTTCATCGCTGGAGGTTTACCGGGAGTCATCCTCGCCGGTGGTGGTCTTCTACACGAAAGGGAGGTCGTAGTTCCGAGTCTACACCAGCCACGTTCGCAAGAACATTTCCCTCTTTCGGTCTTCAAAGGTATGAACACCGATTCCCTCCATTACTTTACATCGCCATAGCATAGATCTTGGGTTCGGGTAACGTAGGTATGAAAAAATTTGTGTTTTCTGCCCCGTATCCCAACAGTGGTATCATGAGCTAGCTATGCGTAGATGTATTGTACGGGTAGAACAAATCTAGGATGTGGGCATCGAATCTTCATTCGTTACCCTCCCACGTGTACTCATTTAGCGTTGCGGCATTGTTTGATGAAGCGGCCCCCGACCGACCTTACGCGTTTACGCGAGACTGGTTCCACGCTTGACATATGGCTTGTACCATATAAAGTGGATGGGGGTGTCAGTCTCTCTGCATTAGCGATGCGAAGATGTTTGCAACGGAGGTCCCCGATAGGGGTGTAATAGAGACGGATGGGAGACGGTGTTGTGGCATGTTTTTCGCAGACTAGAAACGGTTCTCTCTCTCAAAACCCCTAGCAGCCACGTAAAACTTGCACAAGCTAAAGTAGAAAGGCGTTTAACTTTGCTTTGCATGAAGGGGGGTCATAGGTTGTATGATTTACAGTTTTACTTCCTGTTTTATGCTAGTATGCTAGATATATCGACGGTAGCACGAAACAGGACCATCTCTCACAATACCAACATTGTGTTCTCCCTTGGTGGGCACCGCCTGGAAGGTTCTCCCATATGTCTTGATGCTCCGTACATACCGGAGTTGTCCTACATATTCAACGGAGTTCGCATGAGGTTGGGTTCGGCAAGCCTGGCATATGTAGATATGGCCTTGCTGAACAGCTAACATCAAGGTTCGATTGGCAGGCTTGACGTATGTAGATGCGGGCTTCGAACACAGGAGACCGAAAGGTCGAGCACGAGTCACATGCCTGATGTGAATGGCTTAGAGGCCTACCTGGTTCGCATACTGATGGCCGTGACGATCGGGGGAGGTATGGGGGCTGGGATTGTGTAATCACTTAGTTAAATTGAGAGGTGTTTATCTAAGTGGGAGCTTTCTAGAATTTTGAGATTAAATTGAAACTCCACATTATGAACAAAAGTCTAAATATGTATACTTGTGAATCAACCTTGTAGATGGCAGCACCTCGCCCCTCGTTCAACTTAGGATCATTCCTAGAGAAAGATAAGCTAAAAACAGATGGGACAAACTTCACCAACTGGTTCCGCACCCTGAGGATTCTCCTCGTTCCCCTCAAGATGGCATACGTACTAGAGGGCGCGTTAGGTGACGCACCAGCAGATGATGCCAGTCAGGACGAGAAGAATGTCTATCTCTCCAGGACTGATGATTACAACCTTGTCCAGAGTGGCATGCTCTACTCCATGGAGGCTGAGCTGCAGAAACACTTTGAGAGGATGGGTGCATACGAGATTATCACCGACCTCAAGGCGGTCTTCGCACCTCAAGCCAGGGCTGAACGGTACGAGGCTTCTGAAGCCTTCTTCTCAGCAAAGATGGACGAGCACGACAGCATGAGTGAGCACGTAGTCAAAATGTCTGGCTACGTTCAGCGCTTGAATGCTCTGGAATGCCAGATTCCAGATGAACTTGTTGTTGATAGGGTGTTGCAGTTGCTTCCCCCTAGCTACAAAGGCTTTGTGCTGAACTACAACATGCAGGGGATGACCAAAACCCCTTCTGAGTTGTTCGCCATGCTGAAGAGCGCCGAGGTTGAGATCAAGAAGGAGCACGCCGTATTCATGGTCAACAAGACCACTGACTTCAAGAAGTCAAGCAGGCGGGAGAAGGCCAAGAGAGGTGGCCCCAAGATGGATGACAAGTCAGTTGCCGCTCCTCCCAAGGCACCCAAGCCTAAACCCGGAGTGGAGTGCTTCTACTGCAAGGGTGAAGGTCACTAGAAATGCAACTGCCCCAAGTACCTAAAGGACAAAGAGGCTGGCAAGGTCGCCAAGAGAGATGAAGGTATATTTGATATACATATTGTTGATCTTCTCTTGACAAGCGCCGGGAACACATCCTGGATACTTGATACATGATCTGTCGCTCATATTTCTAATTCCATTCAGGGACTAAGGAATAGGAGACGCTTCCTCAAGGATGAAGTGACGATGCGTGTGGGGAATGGCTGTCAAATTGAAGTCTTGACGGTCGGCACGAAGCATCTTAGTCTCCCTTCGGGATTTGTTTTAGTTCTGAATAATTGCTACTTTGTACCCGCGTTGAGTGTGAACATCGTTAGTGGCTCTTGCTTGAAGCGAGACCGCTATTCTTTTAAGTCTGATACAATTGGTTGTTCGATTTATAAGGATGAAATGTTTTATGTTCACGCACCGGAGTTGCATAGTTTATTCGTACTTGATCTCGATGGTGACGTGTGTCACATTAACAATATTGAGGCCAAAAGATTGAAGAATGATGAAGATCACATGAAGATGTGGCATTGCCGACTTGGTCATATTGGTATAAAACGCATGGAGAAGCTCCATAAGGATGAATCTCTTGATTCATTGTATTTTGGATCCCTTGATACATGTGAACCATGCCTCATGGGAAAAATGACAAGGACTCCATTCAATGGGATAATGAGCTTGCGGATGACTTGTTGGGGATCATAAACACGGATGTATGTGGACCCATGAACGTCCCCACTTGCAATGGTCTTCGTTACTTCGTGACCTTTACTGATGACTTGAGCAGATATGGGTATATTTACTTGATGAAGCACAAGTCTGAAACCTTTGAAAAGTTCAAGGAATTTCAAAATGAGGTCGAAAATCAACTCGGAAAGAAAATCAAGCACCTTCGATCGGATCGAGGTGGCGAGTATTTGAGTCACGAGTTTGGCAATCATCTGAAGTCTTGTGGCATAGTACCACAGCTTACGCCGGCAGGCACACCTCAGAGAAACGGTGTGGCTGAGTGACGTAATCGAACCCTATTGTATAGCATACGATCGATGATGTCTCATACTGATTTTCCTGTGTCATTCTGGGGGTATGCATTAGAAACTTCCGCACATATTCTAAATAGGGCACCATACAAATCCGTAAAGACAACACCATTTGAAGAATGGCATGGCATGAAACCTAAGTTGTCTCACCTGAAGATTTGGGGTTGTGAGGCTTATGTTAGGAAACTACAGCCTGACAAACTTGAATCCAAGGCGGATAAGTGCATCTTTGTGGGCTATCCCAAGGAAACTTGTGGATACACCTTCTACAACAAGTCTGACAGCAAAACGTTTGTTGCCAAGACGGGACACTTTCTTGAGAAGGAGTTTCTCGCGAAAGAGTTGAGTGGGAGGAAAATAGACCTCGATGAAGTGACTGACCAATCACTCCAATTGGAAGATACGGCTACGGAAATTGTTCTGGAACCATCTTCCACAGTGGGGGCTGAAGAGAATGGCCAGAACGACATTCATAACGATCATGACATTGATGATGATCATGATGAGAATGAAGAGGAACCTTTTATGCCCCGTAGGTCATCAAGAGTCCGTCAACCTACTGAGTTTTACGGGCAGCTTGTGAATGCAATCTCGGCTGATGAGTCGGATGAACCTACAAGTTACAAAGAAGCAATGGAGGGACCCGAGTCCGAGAAATGGCTTGAAGCCATGAAATCCGAAATAGACTCCATGTACACCAACAAAGTATGGACTTTGGTGGATATTCCCGAGGACCGCAAGGCCGTCGAGAATAAATGGATTTTCAAGAAAAAGACCGACGCAGACGGAAACGTATCTGTCTACAAAGCTTGACTTGTCGGGAAGGGGTTCCGACAAATTCAAGGAGTTGACTACGAAGAGACGTTCTCTCCTGTAGCGACGATAAAGTCTATTCGGATCCTACTAGCAATAGCTGCATATCATGATTACGAGATATGGCAGATGGATGTGAAAAACTGCATTCCTAAATGGCAACATTGAGGAAGAGTTGTATATGATGGAACCAGAGGGGTTTGTCGATCCAAGGAACGCTGGTAAGGTGTGCAAGCTTCAACGGTCCATCTATGGGTTGAAGTAAGCATCTCGGAGCTGGAATCTTCGATTTGATGAGGTCATTAAAGCTTTTGGATTTGTCCAAAACGTCGAAGATTTCTGCGTCTATAAGAAACTGAGTGGGAGCTGTGTAGCATTCCTTGTGTTATATGTAGATGACATATTACTAATAGGGAACGATAAGAAATTCTTGGAGGAAGTGAAGGAATATCTGAATGGACAATTTTCCATGAAGGACCTAGGTGAAGCTGCGTACATATTGGGATTAAGATCTATAGAGATAGACCTAATCGACGGTTGGCCTTGAGTCAGAGCACTTATATTGACAAGATATTGAAAAGGTTCAGTATGGGTAACTCCAAGATTGGCCTCTTGCCAGTTATAAAAGGTGTCAAATTAAGCGTGACTCAATGCCCAACCACAGCAAAAGAGAAGGAGGAGATGTCCTCAAAGACCTATGCCTCAGCCATAGGTTCTCTCATGTATGTTATGTTATGTACCAGACCGGATTTAGCGTTGGCCATTAGTATGACTAATCGCTACCAGAGTAACCCGGGAATGGCTCACTGGACAACAGTAAAGAACATCCTTAAGTACTTGAGAAGAACCTAGGATCTCTTTCTCGTTTATGGAGGAGTTGATGAGGATCTCACCGTAAAGGGTTACGTTGACGCAAGCCTCGGCTCAGATCTAGATGACTCGAAATCCCAGACGTGATATGTTTTCATGTTGAACGGTGGCGCAATTAGCTGGAGGAGCGGCAAACAGTCAGTCGTCGCCCAATCTACAATGGAGTCGGAGTATATTGCCGCTTGCGAAGAGTCTAACGAGGCGCTGTGGCTGAAGAAGTTCGTGATCGAGCTTGGCATCTTTCCCAGCTGCACTGACCCCATGGGAATCTTCTGCGACAACACGGGTGCCATTGCTAACGCGAAGGAGCCAAGAACTCACTCTACAGCCAAGCACATCCTCCGAAAGTTCCATGTGACGCGAGACTACGTCAGGGATGGACACACTAGGATTCACAAGATACATACGGATCTGAACGCAGCAGACCCGATGACTAAACCTCTTCCACAGGGCAAGTTTGAAGAACACAAAGAGACCATTGGTGTTAGATACATACCTGATGTAAACTAGTGTAATTTGTACTCTAGTACAAGTGGGAGACTGTTGGATATGTGCCCTAGAGACAAATTAATAAAGATATTTTTCAGATATCCGTTTTGTTCATAATACGTTTTATACTGTGCTATAACTGTATTACATGGAAATACTAATACAGGTGTAGTATAAAACATGGTCCGTAGTTTAACTCGGGTAAACTATCTCATTGGGCAATTGATTGATCAAGCTTTCCTGATCATGGCGACACTTAAGTACATTGACAATGAGGTCATATCGTTAAGGGGAATGATGTGATGGACGTACACCCAGCTAAAGTATTGCAATGTGATCGAGTCACATAGTTCAGCGTTGCTATGACTTTGTAACATATGGCTTAGTCCTTAGACCGTAACGATCATACGTAATTGTCATCTATGAGGAGACTTTGATTTGTATCCCACCGCCTGACTGAAATATGCTGGCTATAATGGTGCACTTTGGGTATTCCAAAATAGATGGTTGATGAGTATGTTAATAGATCAGAGTGGGATTTGTCAGTCCTTGTGACAGGACAGGTACTCTGGGCCCACTCGGTGATATTGCATCAACACCTTGCAAGGACGTTACTAGGTCACAAGGGATGCAATGATCATGGACGAGAGAAGTTGTTTGTTGTGAACGAGATGTGAACACGGTATGTAAGATACCGACGATCAAACCTCGGACAAACAAAGTACCGCAGCACAAAGGGATTACGTCGTATCGTTAACGGTTTCCAAAAGCGATCGAAGTTCATTCGATGGAAGCGCAGGGGCTGTCAAGGATTGTAACCAGGTCCAACTGACCAGTCATTGGTCAATGAGAAGAGTCTCGACCATGTCTGATGTTTCCCGGACCGTTAGGGTGTTACACTTAAGGGCAATCGATGCATAGGACAGTTACGGGATCAATCGGTGAAATAGGAGGAATCACCGGAATAGTTCCGGAGGAGGAGAGAATGGTTTCCGGACATTTTTAATAGTTCAAAATAAAGTTTAATTGTTTTAATATATTTTTATTATTTAATTATCTGAATTAAATATTTAAAACATATTAAATAAATAAATAAATGGGAAAAGGCTAAATGGGCCCATGGGGCCCATTATGGGAGGAGGGGGTCTCCCCCCTTGGGCTTGGCGCCAAGGGTGGGCCCACCACCCCCTTGGCCGGCGCACTCCCCGCCCCCTTGGGAGTTTAGTCCCACATGGGGGAGGGGAGGAGGATGGCACCCCCCCTTGGCCTATATAAGGAGGGGTAGACCCCCCCCTTTTTCCAACACACCAATATGTCCTTCTTCCTCCTTCTACTTCCTGGAAGTGGACTCCCCTTGTTTGGAGTCTTCACCTGGATTGGAGTTCTCCACCATAAGGCAGGCCGTTGTTCTGCTGGATTCGGGATCCGTAGCCGTCTTTCTTCCGCTGCTCGCCAGGTTCGGGGCCCGGGAGGAATATCGATTGTACCGTACGTGTATAATCTCTTCGAGGCACTACACCTGTGGTGCTACTTCGTCGCTGGAGGTTTACCGGGAGTCATCCTCGCCGGTGATGGTCTTCTACACGACAGGGAGGTCGTAGTTCCGATTCTATGCCAGCCACGTTCGCAAGAACGTTTCCCTCTTTCGGTCTTCAAAGGTATGAACACCGATTCCCTCTGTTACTTTACATCGCCATAGCATAGTTCTGGGGATCGGGTACCGTAGGTATGAAAAAATTTGTGTTTTCTGCCCCGTATCCCAACACTGAGGACTCTCAGTGGAACCATAGGGTTGTGCATCATACCATGCTTTGGCGTTTTCCTTCAAAGGAAAAGGAAAAAGCTTGGCCACATAAAAGTTTCGTATCCTTTCATCAGTAGTAAATAAGGTACCCAACTTGGCGAGCTTGGTCAGGTGCGCTATAGCATCATCATTTTCTCTTCCATAAAATGGTCATCCTCGATTGTAGATATAAGTGAAAGATCAACAGAGAAATCATAATCAGGATCAGTGATTCATATAGGAGATATAGCAATTTTAGGATCGGGAGTAATCTTGTTCTTCATGGAGTGCTTTTCAAGCAACCCCTTAACAGCTCCTGGGTCAGAGTCGACACACTCTTTTAGTTCCCAGCAAAAATCATCATAAAGAGTAATATAATCATCATCAAGGATTCTTTCCTTGAGTTCATCTAAGTTTGGGTAACCAAAGGTTTTGCAAGTAGGAGTATCGGTAGTAGGAGTCTCGGTCTCGGATTCTGCTGCAACCTTAGCAGTCTGAGTTTCAATATAGTGACCAAGAAAACTAGTATCATCAAGAGTAGTAGAAGCATCATCAAGGGTATCATACATAGTAACAGACTCAGTAGAAGTAGCATGTGGTGGTAGCGTTGAAGCAAACTTACTTATAAATAAGGTGAATCAAGCGTAGCACTGGTACACAGAATGGTACCTTTTCTTGTAGTAGATGGTAAGATTTGAACCTTAGGGTCTCCTTTCTTACCCATAGCGGATGAAGTGTGGCAGGCAGAATACTTCAAGTAGACTTGTAAATATTGCTATGCTCCCCGGCAACGGCGCCAGAAAATAGTACTTGATGACCCCCAACTCTAGGGGATCGATTGTAGTGTTCTCGCGGGTAAGTTAACCCAATTTATTGATTCGACACAAGGGGAGCCAAAGAGTATTTATACGCTTTGACAGCTGAGTTGTCAATTCAACCGCACTTGAAATATACTTTCTTACAACAAAGTATTAATAGGAATTGTGGTATGATAGTGGTAGCGATGGTGGTAACAGCAAAAAGTAAAACAACAGAAATAAACTAGTAGTAACCAGCAGGATTAAAACATTGTAGGCTAGCGAGATGGATGGTTGGGTGCTGCATGAATAAGAGTGAACATGTAATATATTCTAACACGGGGCAAGGCACATAGAAAAGCAATGATCATCTAGGAAAATATCAAACATTAGGCATGTATCCCGTAGGTAGTTGTGCGTGCTTGCAATAAGAACTTGCACAACATCTTTTATCCTACCATCCCGCTACGATGGAGATTAAGATGCTCCTGTCAAAGAGCACCGGAACAAAGCAATAAACTCAATGGATAAATGGAATCCTCAAATTATGGACCATCCCCTTTGGTGTCCCAAGCTGTCACCTTTGGGATCGCCGGTTCCGGACCATAATAGGATCTCAAACATTAATATACTCATGAAAACATAAGTGGTTCAAATCTGAAAACATGGCACTCGGACCCAAAGTGACAAGAATTAAGAGCAACCAGTTGTAGTAAAGATGATAAACACCTCCGTAGATGATAGGCAACATGCCCCCAACAATCTGACGAACTATTACATAATCAAACTCATCCAATCCCTACCATCCCCTTTGCCTACAACAGGGAATTACTCATACATGTGAAGAGAAGTCATGGAGGGAGGATGGATTGGTGATGGTGATGACGATGGCGACGATCTCCCCTCTCCGGAGGCCAAATCAGCCTCCAGATTAGCCCTCCCGAGAAAGAACAGAGGGTGGCGGCGGCTCCGCGACGGGTTCTGGAAAAGCGACTTCTATTTCGGAGTTTTCCTGTCACGGGAATAAATAGGAGTCGAGGTAGGGCACCAGAGGCGGTGGGAGTCTCCCTGGCGGCCAGCTGGCGCGGCCAGGGGTGGGGCCGCGCCAGTAGGGCGCCTGGGCCCCCTGGCGAACTCTGGTCCCACTTCTGGCTCCGGGCTCCTTCGGGTGCGTCGATTTTTTGTAAGTTTTCTGGGAATTTTTTGAGATGTCTAAAAATCCATTTTCCTACACACAATAAAACCATACAGGCAGCTCTACTGAAAACAGCGTTAGTACGGGTTAGTTTAGTTCAAATCATGCAAGAATGAGGGAAAAACAATAGCAAAAGTGTTTGAAAAGTAGATACGTTTGGGACGTATCACCATGCAACATCTACCTCTTCATGACTTGATCTTAATGTCATAGATGTTCCTGCTACACTTGCAGAGGCATACGTTTCAGACATCGTGATAGCTACATCTTCTTTATGTTTGAGTACCTTGTAAAGTGTGAAAGATCTTCTATACCCTCTTGTAAAATAGAGTGTTGCCCTTAAGTGAGAAAAATATCCCAAAGTCGACAAAATAAAAGATCCCAAAGAGGACAAATGAGAGTTAAATAGAAAGAGCCATTGGGACCACCAAAAAAAATACAAAAAGAGAAAAAAGAGAAAAATAAAATAAAAAGAGAGAAAGGGGCAACACTACTATCGTTTTGAAAGATCCACACTAGTACTCCCTTTTATCCTTGTACTCCAATAGAGATGATCATTTATGCATATAGCTATGTGGGGACCTTCACACTTAGAACTTGGCTTGCATATTTCAAGGATGATCCTCCTCAAACGATCTCTAGGTCCTCATGAGCGAGCAAGTTGGATGCACCCCACTAGTTCGATTGGAGAGCTTTTCTTAGCTCATATGTGCATCCGTTGGATGGCAATCCGTACTCCTCACATCATATCTATCATTTGGCCTTCTCTCCTATGATTGTCCTCATTGATGTGAGCCTTTCTCACCTTTTTTTTATTCCTCCTACACCACATTTCTCTCTTTGCCATCCTAAGTGTCAACTCTCGTGCTTACGCTCATCCATTGCATGAGTGCTCAAAATATCGAAAGGGAGTGGATCAAATTAACTTGTACCAGGCTAGTGGTCTGGGGATGAGTAAAGATAAGATTCCAAAGAAGACCAAGTGTGAAACTTTAGTAGATTGAGTTCTCAAAAAAAATACTTTTTTTCTCGTATTCCCTATTCCCCTTTTTGCAAACACCATTTGGAGATATTGGAGTCACGGACAGCGAGAGCTCTTGCACCTAATGTTATTTTGTTGCTTCCTTCAATGCTAATATAGACTCTTGCATGTTATGACTTGAATTGAATCACATACCTTGATTGCTTTACTTTTAAAAGTTCTTATATGGTTGCTAGCATGTCACCATAGAAATTATGCTTGTTATCATTTACCTACTCGAGGACGAGCAGTAATTAAGCTTGGGGATGTTGATACGTCCCAAACGTATCTATAATTTCTGCTTGCTCCATGCATGTTTTGTGTGATATTGCTATGATCTATATACACTTTCATACACTTTTGATCATATTTGGACTAACTTATTAACTCAGCGCACCACAGTGTCAGTTCCTATTTTCTGTTGTTTTTCTATTTTAGGTTTCCCCCATATTAAAAGTGCTCCAAAAATTCGGGAAAAATCAGAAAAAAATCAGTGTACGGGAACCTTCCGGAATCACCTAGTTGGGGCCAGAGGACCACCACCAGGGACCCAAGCGGCCAGCTGGCGCGGCCTAGGGTCTGGCCGCGTCGGGGGGGGCACCTAGACCCTTGGTGGCCCCCCCTTCACCTATATATTCTTTGTGACACGAAACCTCCGAAGACAGAACCATTTTTCACGATCTCGCCTCTGTCCCGCCGCCGCCGTGCTTCCAAGATCAGGAGCGCCAGCAGACTTCTTCCCGGCACACTGTCGGAGGGAGGATTGACCTCCGGGAGCTTCCCATCCACCATGGACGCTTTCGGGATGTGCCGTGAGTAGTTTCCCTTGGACCATGGGTCCGTGATCAGTAGCTATGTGATGTTCTCCTCCCCTCTTTGTTCTTCATGGTTTAGTCCTCGTGAGCTTCCCTACATGATCGAGGCACATATGTAATTTTATGCTGTTGCTATGCTGAGTTTGCTGGGATCCGATGATTATGAGATTATGTTCAGATTGTTATTCAGTAATATATTTGGTTCTTATCTTTTATATTTTTGTTCTTAAGTAATTCTTTCATGTTCTCCGTTGCTGTTTATTGCTTTGGCCAAGTAGTAGGTAGTAACTCTAAGAGGGAACGTTATGCTCGATTGTGGGTTCATGCCCCCCCGATGACACGCTTGAGTGACATAAACATGAGTCTAGGGGATGTGTTGTTGCCACAAGGGGGAAAACAACGGTGCTTGTAACCGCGGTTGCAAGGATTGTTTACTTTACAGAAAGTGCTTTTTAATGCAGTCGTCTGTTGCTTTGGGTTTACACTTTGGGTGGGGCTCGCAACTTAATACCAGCGAGATGTTATGGATAGATAATTATGCTTGTTATCATTTACCACTCGAGGACGAGCAGGAATTAAGCTTGGGGATGTTGATACCTCCCAAACGTATCTATAATTTATGCTTCCTCCATGCATGTTTTGTGTGATATTTCTATGATCTAGATACACTTTCATACACTTTTGATCATATTTGTACTAAATTATTAACTCAGTGCACCGCAGTGCCAGTTCGTGTTTTCTGCTGTTTTTCTATTTCATGTTTCCCCCATATTAAAAATGCTCCAAAAATTCGGGAAAAATCAGAAAAAAATCAGCTCAACGGAAGCTTCTGGAATCACCAAAGTGGGGCTAGAGGGCCACCACCAGGGACCTAGGCGGCCACCTGGCGCGGCCTAGGGCTTGGCGGCGCCGGGGGGCCGCCTGGACTCCTGGTGGCCCCCTGGCTGCCCCCCTTCGCCTATATATTCTCCGTGACGCGAAACCTCCGAAGACAGAACCCCTTTTCGCGATCTTGCCTCTGTTCCACCGCCACCGCGCTTCCAATATCGGGAGCGCAAGCAGTCCTCTTCCCGGCACCCTGCCGGAGGGAGGATTGACCTCCGGGAGCTTCCCCTCCACCATGGACACTTCCAGAATGATCCGTGAGTAGTCTCCCTTGGACCATGGGTCCGTGATCAGTAGCTATGTGATGTTCCCCTCCCCTCTTTGTTCTTCATGGTTTAGACCTCGTGAGCCTCCCTACATGATTGAGGCACATATGTAATTTTCTGTTGTTGCTATGCTGAGTTTGCTGGGATCTGATGGATTATGAGACTATATTCAGATTGTGATTGAATAATATATTTGTTTCTTATCTTTTATATTTTTGTTCCTAATTAATTCTTGCATGTTCTCAGTTGCTGTTTGTTCCTTTGGCCAAGTAGTAGGTAGTGACTCCAAGAGGGAACGTTATGCTCGATTGTGGGTTCAAGCCCCCTGATGACACGCTTGAGTGACAGAAACATGAGTCAAGGGGTTGTGTTGTTGCCACAAGGTGGAGAACAACGGTGCTTGTAACCGCGGTTGCAAGGATTGTTTACTTTACGCAAAGTTCTTTTTAATGCAGTTGTCTGTTGCTTTGGGTTTACAGTTTGGGTGGGGCTCGCAACTTAATACCAGCGAGATGTTATGGATAGATATCTCAAGGTGGATCATTAGTAGTAGATGCAGTTGGATTTTGGTCTACTTATTTTGGCGTACGTCCCATGCTTTTGAGCCTCGTCCTTTCTTTGTAGCATAGTTAGCATTGCGTTTTTAATCCTGTCAATTGCCCAGCTGTGATTTGTTTACCTTGCTTAGCAGCTTTATCGTCTTTAGGGAGAGAGACATCACTAGTGGACATCATGGGACCCCGGTCCATATTCTCATCACTATTTAGACGCTCTTTTATTTTCCTTCTTTTACTTTCTAACAATTATCATTATCCCTTGCGTTTGATCCTTTGTGAACAACAAGGCCAGAGAGATTGAAAACCTCTCTGTACTCGTTGGGAAGCAAAGTTATTTGTATTGTGTGCAGGTCCACGTCAATTGCGCCGTTGGCACTACTTATCATTGCCGGAGTCCTACGGGAGACAATCCCTATCGTCTCCATAGGGGAAATTTGCCGCTACACCACATCTAACCTTCCACTTGGGGTAACCAACGAGGATAGAGTATCACCAACGAGGGGCGAGAATCACTTCCTCGCTAGCATTAGTTCCCCATGTTAGATCGACTAGATGATCAATCTTATCCATGTAGTGACCAATCATCCATCCCTCAGCCTATAGGGTTTTAATCATGTTGGTTACCAGTTGCTTTTTCTTTCATTGATTTTCCACCACTATTTCCATCACCACCGCTACCACTGTCACACCGTTGCTACTAATAAATTATTGGCAAGGGGTTGACTTGGGAACCCACTTGACCGTAGCTTGGAAAGTATCTCCGTATCGGTCAAACTCATCTTCCATCTTCTCCTTCCCTTTTTTCTTGTGATCTTGTGGTAATAGATCATCTTGGACTTGTGCCCCCATGGAGGATGTGGGATCATACACATTATCTTGTAGAACAAACGTTGTCTTGAGGTATTGATCTTCATCCCATTCTACACCATTGGCATTGAACTTATGTTCAAAGCCAACACCTTAGTTCCTTCGGTGTCCTCAATTCTTGCGTACAATCTCTTGAAATTTCTTAGTTACAACAAGACTTTTGTAAACACTCTTCTCTATAATTCCTTTCAATAAGTATTTTCTTGCTCAAGTGTAACACTACTAGAGAAAAGGCTATACATGGAATAACTATTAGTGGCGCATATTTTAAGCAATGCGCCACCATCTGTAAGGGGTGGCACACTGGTACAAAATGTGCCACCCCTAAGACCTTAGGGGTGGCGCATTATTTTCCAGTGCTCCACACCTAAGAGTGGGCCAGCCTGGATCAGCTTATACGTGGCGCATTTCAAAAAATGTGCACCCCTAAGAACCTTATCGGTGGCGCATTTTGGAAATGCGCCACCACTAAGACCTTATGGGTGGCACATGTTGGAAATGCGCCACCTCTAAGGAGTTAATAATCACGCATTTTGGAGCTGCGCCACCCCTAAGGAGTTGATGGTGGCGCATTTTGGTAATGCGCCACTCATGTGTTGCAAAATGCGCCACTAATTACCTGGATCTGCCCTTATCTACTAGACCCCACCTACCACCTCTCATTCACTCCACACACTTATCGACCTAGATCTACTCTTCTCACCCTAGATCTACTCATTTTTCTCCATCTCCCCACCTCATTTCTTCCATTTATCCATTCATACTTGGATTTAAATCTAATTTGTTTCATGTTAATGTAAGTGGACCTCCTCCCAAATTTTTTCTTCCATTTATCACCCATACTTGCCTTTATTAGCTAGATCTATTTGTTTTCTTGTCCTCCTTTTATATAAATCTTCTGGTTTGATTTATATGTGTATGTGAACCTTGTGGAATGATGTCGTATATGTGAAGCTTGTGGTTTGATGTATATGTGAAGCTTGTTGTGGTTTGATGTATATGTGAAGCTTGTTGTGTTTTGATGTATGTGAATCTTGTGTTGTATTGATGACGTGAGAATGAGTTACCAATGTTTTGCCAAAATGTTGATTCATTTCCGTTTCGGCAAATTTCTGGCGCACTCTCCGCATGCTCCCATTCATTATTAGGGAAGGTCATGTCGAATTTTTCCAGCGACGATCGCGATATATAATTGTGTTGCTCTCTCTGTGCACGCAGGCGATCATGGTCCGCGAGATGCTGAGCGATATCACCGTGGCTAGGTGGATGCAACGTGCGACAAAAGACATGCTACGAAATAATAGGACGGATATAAGATGTCCGTGTCGGATATGCAAACTGGAGTGCGTGACTGAGCCTGATTCCGGAGTATTGCAAAGACACCTGGAGCGTAATGGTTTGATGGATGGATACACACAGTGGATAAGTGATGAAGCTGGTGATCAGGAGGAGGACGTCGATGGTGCGGCGCCAGGAAATGAGGATGGGAAACCATGTGAAGATCAAGATGCCGGACATGAAGATCAAGATGCCGGATATGAAGATCAAGATGTCGAACATGAGGATCAATATGCCGTACATGAAGGATCAATATTCCAGACATGAGGATACAAGATGGGTGCGGGACCCTCATGTTCAAGCACTGCTTGTCAAGGAGGCGTTTAACGCCAGAGGTGCAGCTAGAGAGAAAGCCAAGCTGGTGCAACTCGAGAAAGACGTGGTTACGAAGTTGTATGAAGGGTGCAACGATGGGGATACCCGCTTGAATGTAACACTCGGGTCTATGGAGATGAAGGCAAAACACAAATGGCCCGACGAAAGCACGATGATAACATGGCATTCTGGCACGATCGTCTTCCGAAGGACAACACGTGCCCAACTAGTATCGCTGAGGCTAAAAAAGTCATGTGCCCTCTCGATCTGCCGCACGTTAAATAGCACGCCTTCTTAAATGATTGCATGATCTATTGGGGTGAGGATGCATAGAAAACCACATGTTCGGTGTGCGGTCTTAGTCTATACGAGAGAGGGAAGAAAGTTCCTAGAAAAGTGGTATGGTACTTTCCGATCATTCATCGTCTGTAGAGATATTTCATAGATCTCGAGGAAGCAAAGCTCATGACCTGGCACGCAGATCGAAAGAAGCTAAAAGAGGATGACCCAAACCCGGATCCAAAGAAGGAGGACATGTTGAGGCACCCTTCAGATGGTAGCCAATGGACTGCATTGGACCTCGAATCCCCAGATTTCGGGAAAGAACCAAGGGACCTCAGGATTGGTGTGAGCGCCGATGGAGTCAATCCGTTTGGCGGCCAGATCAACACACATAGTACCTGGGCCGTGTTTGTATGCATATACAACCTTCCTCCCTGGAAGTGCATGAACAAAAAGTACATAACAATGTGTATGCTAGTTCAAGGGCGAAAACAACCAGGTACGAAACTCAATCTGTATCTCCAGCTGTTGAAAGAGGAGCTAGAAACGTTATGGAAAGACGGAGTCGATACGTTGGACGCCGCTGCAAAACAATATTTCCCAATGAAATCAGCGGTGATCACGATGGTGCACGACTATCTCGGATATGGATATTTCTCAGGGCAGGTAGTCCAAGGACTCTGTGCATGCATTAGGTGCATGGATAATACAACGTATCGCCAGCTAGCGAAAGATCCCGGATCTTTGAAAACCGTGTTCCAGGGGTCTCGAAGGTGGCTTCCCAAGAAACACTAGTGGAGAAAACTTGGACGTCTGTTCGATGTTAGCAAGGAGCTCCGAGCACCCCCAGCTCGAAGGAGCGGCAAAGAAATTGACAACTTGTTGAAAACATGGGAAGGGTGCCCCGCACCGGGAAAGAAAAATGAAGACTCAGCCGTTGATGAGGGTATGGAAAGCGAGGTCTGTTTTCTAGGATTCGGAATACTGGAGTCTCCTCCGCAGTCCTCATAGCCTTGATCTCATGCATATCACAAAGAACGTGTGCGAGACCTTGTTTGGAACGCTGCTCAACATGCCGGAGAAGACCAAGGACTGGCGAAAAGCAAGGAATGACTTGAAATTTATGGGCATCAGGAGGGAACTTCACCTCCCTGGTGACGATGATGATGAGCCAGAGGAGGAGGAGGATATAGAAACGCAAAACTCTCATCACAAGCGAAAAAGGGTGACCAAGAAGAAGACCAGTATTGATTGCTGCCCCCCCGGCATGCTTCACTATGTGCGAGGAGGAGATCAAGAAGTTTATCCACTGCCTCATAGGAGTGAAATTCCGAACGGCTACGCGGGGAAGATAAGTAGATACCTAGACGAGGTGAAGCAGCGTTTCAGCGGGATGAAATCTCATGACTGTGCCGTGCCGGTGACGCAGATTCTCCCGGTAGCGTTCTGAGGGATAATGGACGAGCACGTCCGTAGAACGTTGTTTGGCTTTTCAACTTTTTCGACGTCATCTCTCGAAAGTCAATTGGCGCTACGCAACTCAAAAGGCTGCAGGAGGAGATCGTTCTCATACTATGCGAGCTTGAGATCTATTTCTGTAAGGCTCGATATGCGGTATTCTTCCACATCTAGATGTTTCCATCCAGATCCGGGGACGAAGAACATATCGGTCCCACCGCGACACATGACATAGCCATATACCCCGGATTTCCAACATGATATCACAACATTACAGATACAAGAATACAACATCTCATACAATTGGCATACAACTGCCTTAAATGCAATACAACAGCGGAAGATACAGGTCTGAGTACAGACTACAATCAAATGCCTACTGGCAAAGAGAAAATCATCGATCTCCATAACCACACGGGTCCAGGCCCTCCGCCGGGATCCGCCTAACTAGTCGTCGTCGAGTCTCCACGTGAAACATCGATCACCGTACCTGTTGTCGATCAAGAACCCTGAAAATATTTTGGGGGTAGTATCATGAGTACAGAAGTACAAAGCATCAACCTGTAGTGGTCAACTGACCCAGCAAGGACTTCATCACTCGTCATTCTAGGACAACTAGTAGTTTACGGTAAGGATGGGATAAGTGTTGACGTTGCTGCCGCACTATCATTTATGAAGTGGATAACGATCTATGGAGTAAGATAAGAAGCCAAGCGTTCGATTGAGGAATCGCCTCCAACAAGTCTTTCTATCAACTACTTACGCAAACATAACACCTATCCTATCCTTGTCCTCCTCTTCGCATCCCGACGAAGAAGAAGCAGTCAAGGCACACACACACGTTGATCAAGTTATATTTATGATTCAGTTGACGTTATATATGAACAAGACGTAGGTTCCAAGTCGTCCATAACCGTGGACACGGCTTCTCGAAAAGATTTAACCCTGCAGGGGTGTACCAACTTCCCATTACAAGGATCCACACGCACGCCCATCTCTCTCAGTTGCTACCCATTATAGGCAACCACTTTATGATTTAGTTCCGAGAGATCCGAAACGACAGGTACCTCTAACTAACAACGAACAAATCCGGGTGGCCCCTGGTGAGTCGACACTCAACTCAAAAGCCGGCCGCGCTCTCGAATCTCTACCGTCTGTCGCAGGTTTGGATAGCCGGTTAATCTCACATGGGAAACCGGGTCCTCAGCCGAACAAGGTGGGCCAGCAAGGGAACTATGTCCTCACTGGTCCAGTTTGGTTTGAAAACTACTGGCGGTCGACCAGCACACACACGGTTTCAAATGGTAAATCAGCTTGGGCCACCACTAGAAATGTTTGAAGCTAGGTAGGTAAGAAAAGGGGACCCCATAAAATCCCACACGCGGTTAGGCACGCTCAGTCTTAGAACCAATACCCGAAACTCGAATCCTAGGTGACTCGAATGGAACAAAGCGTCGGGGCGGGATAGCCTAGACCTTCTATCATTCGTCGAATATAGTCAACATTAATAATCATATCATCAACAACAATATAATAATATGATAGCCCAAACCAAGGAGTAACAGGGTAATATCGTAGCATCCTAAGCATGCATACTAAGCAGGGGCTGAGCAACAAGCAATAGTAACATAGCAGTACATGGTTTTCTGGGAAGGGACATGCCTGTATTGGTTTGAGAGAGGTTGTAAACGTGTGGTAGGATCAAACATCAAACCTATCCTATACTAGCATTTAAACCGCTGGTTGAAATAGAATGGATCATAAGTAATGTATAGTCCTTGCCTGTTGATAAGCCGTGTTCCGAAGGTGTAGTTGATCGCAAGCTCGCATCGTCTCCGAGAGGTACCCGGGGAAGCACACAAGACGGTAAACACTGGAAGCAATCAACGAGCAAGCATCTATTACTATGAAGCAAACACGAGCAAGCATCAACAAGAAGGCAACACGAGACATCGCACCTACCGTCGAGAGCAGTTACTAACAGGTTAAGTTGAGTACTCGTCACACACGACGATACCGCACATTTAGAAAGGTTCAAGTTGTTTAGCTACACAAGGTGAGAAAAGGTTATTAACATGGAAACTCACTGAAGCATGGAATTGCACACAAACATGACAAGATGTGAAGCATAAGATAAACTATCTATGCTAGTCAATTTAAGTGAGACACAACCTAAACATGGCATATCACTAAGTGCCCCACGACAATTAAAAAATTTGGTACTGTTCTGCCCTAAACCATATTTTAGGTTGATTAACAACAAAAAACAATAGCATAAACATAAAGTACACGAAAAACTAATCAAGTTACATATAAAGAACACCCCAAACGGAGTTACTGTTAAAAATATACAAGCAAAAGAAGTTTGGAACACAATCTGCCAACATCAGGAAGCACACTTTAGAGCAATGCATCAACAGGATAATGAATGAAAATATGCTCACAAATGATATGCAACTACAGTAGACATGGCAGGGAAGGCATGGCAAAACTAATCATGCAAATAGGCATCATGAACAACTAGTTATAGCCCATGCAAAATGCAATAAAACATTACTGGTCAAGGACTTACTGAAAATAATGAAAACAGGGCAGAAACTGTTATTTTTATGCTGTACAAACAGGAGCAATACTATATGCAAAAGTGTAGCAACATGGCATAGAAATATATGAGCATGGAGTAGACATGATGATGATCAGGTACAAAAAAGAATCAAGGTCATAGGCATCACAGATCAAAAGATATTAAGCATGCAACATGGCATCGGAACGTTACAGACTTAGAGAAAAACAGAGGTGGCTGTCAAAAACAGCGGCATAGCAACTTTGGAGCTCAATAACTAGATGACCAGAAAGCATATCATGACAATACAATACATGAAATGGAAGTAGACATGATGCTTAACAATATGCAAAAAAATCAATACAATAGGCCTCATGGATGTGTCACAATCATCAATCAAAGTTGCAACAAAATAACATCAGCAACACTTGATAGAAAATAATAGCAGTTAATGTCCTGATGCCCACTTCAACAGAGATTATCAACATCAAGATGGCCTCAAATCAAAATGCTCACAAAATGGATTCAAGTACACACAATTCTAAACAATTTTCCTTTTGGGCGCAACGCGATCCGGGCTACGGTTTACTCGCAAATAACGACGCAAAATTGAAACAACAGTAAAAAATACAACACTTAGCAGAAAATGGAAAAAAACAAAAACATAAAAGGAAAAAAAGGCTACCATGGGCTGCCCGTGAGGCGGCTGGGCTAGGAGGCGGACTGGGCCTCTGGCGCTGGACGGGCCGGGTGGGAGGTGGGTCGCGCGACGAGTAGGCCGGCTGGCTGGGTCGAGCCCACCTGGCCGGGCGGTTGGTGGATGGCTCGGGCCGCCTCGTCCCCGACCGAGACCAGTGGCGGCGCCGGCCTCGCGGCTCCGGCCGGCTTCTGGCGAGGAAGGGCGCAGGGCGAGGGCGGTGAGGAGGAGGGGAACGAGGCTCGCCAGATCCACGTGAGAGGAGGCCGTTGGGGCTACCGGCGGCAACCGCGCTCGAGGTCCAACCAAGGCGGCTCGGCTCCACCTCCATGGGCGCCATGGCGCGGTGACCTGCAAAGAGAGGAAGAGGAGGGAAAAGGTGAGAGGAGGAGGGAGAGGAAGAGAAGAGAGGGAGAGAGGAGAGGGGTGGCGGCGCTGGCAGCATGTGCAGCGATGCTCCGGCGACCGGAGTGGAGGCGGCGGCGGCGGATTCCCCACAGGCTGGCGCGGTTAGGAGGAGAGAGGAGGTGGAGATGGGTGGATTTGGGCCGCTGGATTGGCCGTTCCAACGGTCCAGATCGCTAGGAGGCTAGATTTTGGGAAAAAATGGGCTAATTGCGAAAATTGGGGCTATGTTTGAGGGGGTAGTTGCAATTTTTTGGCTAGGGAAACCCTAGAAAGAGGTGGGAGTGTGGTGGTCTTTATATAGCCCAGGTGGTTGGCATTTTGCAAAAACATCCCTGATTTTTCTCTCGCGCGCGCGGTGTTTACGTTTCTGACTGCCGGGGGTCCGTAGTACCTCCGATTTGGCTAAAACTTCGAACTGCGCGATCAACGCGTCGAGCCGGTGGTGTTCTCCTCGCGCTGGAACCATTCCGAGAATGCTTTCCGGCGCGCTATAAAAATAACCAATTTACTTATTAAACGGGGTTTTCGTTCCATTGGATGTGGCTGGTCTCGTGCGGTTTTCGGGCCGGTGATCGGGAGAAACCCGTTGTCGCAAATGTCGAGTGTCAGGGTGGCAAGGGTCGGTCTCCATACGGTACGAGATAAGAGGGGGGAAATAATCGCCGATCGATAAATCGGGGATGCAAACACCGCAAACAAATCAGACAATCAAACAATTCACACCGAAAACAAAATTTTTAATTTTTGTGAAATCTGGGCTGTTCCAATACAACACCACCAATAAGGGATCTCGTCCCGAGATCCAGGATGATCCGGGGGAGAGGGGAAGGGGGAAAGAAGAGATTCGACAATCTTCAACACCAACAACAAGGGACTCTGCTCCATGTCGAACGATGATCTTCGTCGAGATACTTTCCGAAGGGAGATGGCGACGTCGAAAAATGACACCATCAGGTGTCACGAGGAAGAACGATAGGGAGATCCAGATCAAAGGATAGTGTTCCCACTCAAAATCGTGAGGACACCAGGCAAGAGGACTGAAGTCAACAGACGACCAAGATATCTACCTAGAGTCGGAAGAACTAAAGGTACTACCGGATTTCCCAACCTGAGATCGGAATCGAGACAATACACTGCAAGCAAGGCATTGTAACTACTCCGAGATCCTAAAGTTTTGAAGGGGATAAGGCGAGAATTAAAACTCTTACGTCAGTTGTCCTGACCAGAGCAAAGGTAAGGTGTAAAAAGATTCCTACTCTCTGACAACTAACTTAGTAACTACAAAATAGTTTTTGTCTAGACTCGACTTCGGCCAGAGAATGGATCCTACGGTCGGTAAGGCTCTGATACCAAGTTGTAAGGCGCGATATGCGGTACTGTTCCAGATCTAGATGTTTCCATCCAGATCCGGGGACGAAGCACATATCGGTCCCACCGCGACACATGACATAGCCATATGCCCCGGATTTCCAACATGATATCAGAACATTACAGATACAAGAATACAACATCTCATACAATCGGCATACAACTGCCTTAAATACAATACAACAGCGGAAGATACATGTCTGAGTACAGACTACAATCAAATGCCTACTGGCAAAGAGAAAATCATCGATCCCCATAACCACACAGGTCCAGGCCCTCCGTCGGGATCCGCCTAACTAGTCGTCGTCGAGTCTCCACGTGAAACGTCGATCACCGTACCTGTTGTCGATCAAGAACCCGGAAAAGAGTTTGGGGGTAGTATCATGAGTACAGAAGTACTCAGCATTCAACTGTAGTGGTCAACTGACCCAGCAAGGACTTCATCACTCGTCATTCGAGGACAACTAGTAGTTTACGGTAAGGATGGGATAAGTGGTGAGGTTGCTGCTGCACTAGCATTTATGAAGTGGCTAACGATTTATGGAGTAAGATAAGAAGCCAAGCATTCGATTTAGGAATCTCCTCCAACAAGTCTTTATATCAACTACTTACGCAAACATAGCACCAATCCTATCCTTGTCCTCCTCTTTGCATCTCGACGAAGAAGAAGCAGTCAAGGCACACACACACGTTGATCAAGTTATAGTTATGATTCAGTTGATGTTATCTATGAACAAGACGTAGGTTCCAAGTCGTCCATAACCGTGGACACGGCTTCTCGAAAAGATTTAACCCTGCAGGGGTGTACTAACTTCCCATTACAAGGCTCCGCACGCACGCCCATCTCTCTTAGTTGCTACCCATTATAGGCAACCATTTTATGATTTAGTTTCGGGAGATCCGAAACGACAGGTCCCTCTAACTAACAACGAACAAATCCGGGTGGCCCCCGGTGAGTCGACACCCAACTCAAAAGCCGGTCGCGCTCTCGAATCGGTCTCTACCGTCTGTCGCAGGTTTGGATAGCCGGTTAATCTCACATGGGAAACCGGGTCCTCAGCCGAACAAGGTGGGCCAGCAAGGGAACTATGTCCTCACTGGTTCAGGTTGGTTTGAAAACTACTGGCGGCCGACCAGCACACACACGGTTTCAAATGGTAAATCAGCTTGGGCCACCACTATAAATGTTTGAAGCTAGGTAGGTAAGAAAAGGGGACCCCATAAAATCCCACACGCGGTTAGGCACGCTCAGTCTTAGAACCAATACCCGAAACTCGGGTCCTAGGTGACTCGAATGGAACAAAGCGTCGTGGCGGGATAGCCTAGACCTTCCATCCTTCGTCGAATATAGTCAACATTAATAATCATATCATCAACAACAATATAATAATATGATAGCCCAAACCAAGGAGTAACAGGGTAACATTGTAGCATCCTAAGCATGCATACTAAGTAGGGGCTGAGCAACGAGCAATAGTAACATAGTAGTACATGGTTTGCTGGGAAGGGAGATGGCTGTATCGGTTGGAGAGAGGCTGTAAACATGTGGTAGGATCAAACATCTAACCTATCCTAGACTAGCATGCAAACCGCTGGTTGAAATAGAATGGATCATAAGTAATGTATAGTCCTTGTCTGTTGATAAGTCGGGTTCCGAAGGTGTAGTTGATCGCAAGCTCGCATCGTCTCCGAGAGGTACCCGCGGAAGCACACAAGACGGTAAACACTGGAAGCAATCAACGAGCAAGCATCTATTACTACGAAGCAAACACGAGCAAGCATCAACAAGAAGGCAACACGAGACATCACACCTACCGTCGAGAGCGGTTACTAACAGGTTAAGTGGAGTACTCGTCACATACGACGATACCGCACATTTAGAAAGGTTCAAGTTGTTTAGCTACACAAGGTAAGAAAAGGTTATTAACATGTCAACTCACTAAAGCATGGCATAGCACACAAACATCACAAGAGGTGAAGCATAAGATAAACTATCTATGCTAGTCAATTTAAGTGAGACACAACCTAAACATGGCATATGACTAAGTGCCCCACGACAATTAAAACATTTTGTTAACAACAACAAACAATAGCATAAGCATAAAGTACACGAAAAAATAATCAAGTTACATATAAAGAAGACCCCAGACATAGTTACGGTTAAAAAGATACAAGAAAAACAAGTTTGGAACACAATCTGCCAACATCAGGAAGCACACTTTAGAGCAATGCATAAACAGGATAATGAATGAAAATATGCTCACCAATGATATGCAACTAAAGTAGACATGGCAGGGAAGGCATGGAAAAAAGAATCATGCAAATAGGCATCATGAACAACTAGTTATAGCCCATGAAAAATGCAATAAAACTGTTATTTTTATGCTATACAAACAGGAGCAAAACTATATGCAAAAGTGTAGCAACATGGCATAGCAATATATGAGCATGGAGTAGACATGATGATGATCAGGTAAAAAATAGAATCAAGGTCATAGGCATCACAGATAAAAAGATATTAAGCATGCAACATGGCATCGGAACGTTACAGACTTAGAGAAAAACAGAGGTAGCTATCAAAAACAGCGGCATAGCAACTTTGGAGCTCAATAACTAGATGACCAGCAAGAATATCATGACAATGCAATACATGAAATGGAAGTAGACATGATGCTTAACACTATGCAAAAAGAATCAATACAGTAGGCCTCATGGATGTGTCACCATCATCAATCAAAGTTGCAACAAAATAACATCACCAGCACTTGACAGAAAATAATAGCAGTTAACGGCCTGATGCCCACTTCAACACAGATTATCAACATCAAGATGGCCTCAAATAAAAATGCTCACAAAAGATGGATTGAATTACACACAATTCTAAACAATTTTCCTTTTGGACGCAACGCGATCCGGGCTTTGGTTTACCCGCAAATAACGACGCAAAATTGAAACAGCAGTAAAAAATACAGCACTTAGCAGAAAATGGAAAAAAAAGAAAAACATAAAACGAAAAAAAAGGCTACCATGGGCTGGCCCATGAGGCGGCTGGGCTAGGAGGCGCACTGGGCCTCTGGCGCTAGACGGGCCGGCTAGGAGGTGGGTTGCGCGGCGAGTAGGCCGGCAGGCTGGGCCGAGCCCACCTGGCCGGGCGGTTGGTGGCTGGCTCGGGCCACCTCGTCCCCGACCGAGACCAGCGGTGGCGGCGGCCTGGCGGCTCCAGCCGGCTTCCGGCGAGGATGGGCGCAGGGTGAGGCGGTGAGGAGGAGGGGAACGGGGCTCGTCGGACCCAGGCGAGAGGAGGCCGGCGGGGCTACCGGCGGCAACCGCGCTCGAGGTCCAGCCAAGGCGGCTTGGCTCCACCTCCATGGGCTCCATGGAGCAGCGACCTACACAGAGAGGAAGATGAGGGAAAAGGTGAGAGGAGGAGGGAGAGGAAGAGAAGAGAGGGAGAGAGGAGAGGGGTGGCGGCGCCGGCAGCGGGCGCAGAGATGCTCCGGCGACCGGAGTGGAGGCGGTGGCGGCGGATTCCCCATGGGCTGGCGCGGCTAGGAGGAGAGAGGAGGTGGAGCTGGGTGGATCTGGTCCGTTGGATCAGCCGATCCAACGGTCCAGATCGCAGGGAGGCTAGATTTTGGGCAAAAATGGGCTAATTGTGAAAATTGGGGCTATGTTTGAGGGGGTGGTTGCAATTTTGTGGCTAGGGAAACCCTAGAAAGAGGTGGGAGTGTGGTGGTCTTTATATAGCACAGGTGGCTGGCAGTTTGCAAAAACATTCCCGGTTTTTCTCTCGCGCGCGCGGTGTTTACGTTTCTGACCGCCGGGGGTCCGCAGTACCTCCAATTCGGGTAAAACTTCGAACTGCGTGATCAGCGCGTCGAGCCGGTGGCGTTCTCCTCGCGCTGGAACAGTTCCGAGAAAGCTTTCGGCGCGCTATAAAAATAACCCATTTACTTATTAAACGGGGATTTCGTTCCATTGGCTCCGTCTGGTCACGTGCGGTTTTCGCGATGGTGGTCGGGCGAAACCTGGTGTCGCAAATGTCGAGTGTCAGGGTGGCAAGGGTTGGTCTCCATACAGTATGAGATAAGAGGGGGGAAAATAATCGCCGATCGATAAATCGGGGATGCAAACACCGCAAACAAATCAGACAATCAAACATTAAACACCGAAAACAAAAATTTTAATTTTTGTGAAATCTGGGCTGTTACAATTTCCCACCCACGTTCTTCGATATTATGGTGCATATGATGATCCATGTCGTGGAGGATATCGTCCAACTAGGGCATGTGTTTCTGCGCGGCATGATGCCGTTCGAAAGGATGAATGGACACTTCAAAAAATACATTCGTAACAGGTCCCGTCCAGATGGAAGCATAACGAAGGGCTTTCTAACCAAAGAGTGCATCTCTTTTTGCACGAATTATCTGAACACCGAAAACCCTGTTGGTCTGCCCGTCAACAAGCACATTGGCAGGATCGATGGCTCTGGTCACCACAAGGGAAGCTGCGCAATGCATGTCAACTTCGAGGGTTGAGGCATCGACTTTGAAAGAGCAAGCCTAGTCGTGCTACAACACATCCAGCTCATCGATCCTTGGATAATAAAGCAGAAGGATGTAATCAGGAAGAAGTACAGTGACCAAGGCCTGCAGATAACGGACCAAGATCCACGGCTAATCAAAGAGCACAACTCCAGTTTCATGACTTGGTTCAGGTACGAGCTTCGTGCTAATTCCCCGCGAAGGAACACTTCCGAGGAGTCCATAGTTCAACGTGGTTTGAATTTCAAAAATGCCCTCCTTTTTCCTTTTCCGGGAGGTTGACGAGTGGGCCCCTCGCGTCAGTGAGGCGTTGCCCGAGTGGGCAGTGGTCTGAGCCCACTTTTTGTTTTGGAGTTGGGCCAGTTTTGCACGAGACCAACCCAAGTGGCTGAGCCCTCTTTCTTTTTCTTTTTCCATTTTCTTTTCTGTTTAATTCCAAATCTGATTTGAATTCAAATTCAAATCTGAATTTGGGCTTTTGAGCATTTTACTCCAAACATATCTTGCCATATATGATTTTGGGGTAGATTTTCCCACTGAATCCCTTGGTGAGGTCCATTTTGTAAATTAAACCTTAAAATACTGAGGTGTTGGCAATTTGCACTTAGGCCCTTCAGTTCTTCTGAATTTGCAAATTGTGCTTTGAAAATTCAATTTGAGCCATGCCATATATGTTTTTGGGGCAGCAAGATCCAAGGAATACAATGGTGATTTCCATTTTGTATTTTGTGCAACACAAAAATTGGACATGGTGCAAACACTATTAACCATTCAAGTTCCTTTGCCCCTTTTGCTAACCTTTCTCCCAACTTCAGTGCATGTTGATCCTGTTCATTTGTTCCTTCAAGATCTTCTCCATGTCATCTTGAATCCTTGCAGCCTTGAACCAGCCCCTAACATATTGTCATATGCAAGTGGCTGGGATCCTTTTCTTCTATTGGACCTTCCCGGTGTCAATTTCACCGACACTTCTCCGTCTCCGGAATCGATAGATTTATTTCACAATGCTTATTATTGTTGAATTGTTGTTGTTGTTCCATGCCATGCCATGTTGCCATGTTACTTACACAAAAATTAAGGCTATGACCAAAGGCAAGGGGGTTTATATATCATTCTTTATAGCTTTCATATCGCTTGCCTAGCTGTATTTAGAACGGTTTCCTGATCCTACCACCATATGATTTGTCTCTCAATTAAACCCAAAAAGCCATGCCCTCACATCCTAGCAAAACCTTGTATGGCTATGTACCTTGCTTGCTTGACCGTTGGTTAATATGTGTAGACCCTTAACCTGCCGCTTATACCCATCGCTGCTTGGTGGAATATCATACTATTATCAGAATTTATTGATATTTATTATTATGATTTTAATTTATATTTGACGAAGGATGGGAGACCGGTCAGTTTCCGCAAGGTTTTTTGTTCCATTCGAGTCACCTAGGTCCCGAGTTCCGAGTATTGTGTTTCTTGACGAGCGTGCCTAATTTTGTGTGGGATTCTATGGGGTCCCCTTGTCTTACCTACCTAGCTTCGTACAGTTCTAGTGGTGGCCCGAGCTGATTTACTATTTGCAACCGTGTGTGTGCTTGGTTGGTACCCCAGCAGTTTTCAAAACAAACCGGGCAACGAGGACATGGTTCCCTTGTTAGTCCACCTGATCAGCTAGGACCCGGCCTCATGTGAGAATTACCGGCAATCCGACCTGCGTCATACGGTAGAGTCCGATCCAAGAGCGTGGCCTGTTCTTGGGTTGGGTGTCGACTCCCCGGGGGCCACCCGGAATTGTGCGTTGTTAGCTAGAGGGACTCTGACGTTCCGGAGTTTCACGCGTTTACACAGCCAAGTGAAAACCGGGCGTACATGCGAAGCCTATGATGGGCAGTTGGTACACCCCTGCAGGGTTAAATCTTTTCGAAAAGCCTTGTCCGCAATTATGGACGACTTGAGACCTACTCCTTGTTCATAGAATAACATCAACTTAAATCATGCTTTAAAAGTTGCCTTGATTGCTCTTCTTCATCTGGGGCGACAAAGAGGGGACAAGGTTGTGTTATGTTTTGCGTAAGTAGGTGGATAGCAGACTTAGGACACTTTGTCAACGAATACTTGGAATCTTCCCTTACTCTAATAGTTCGTTAGCCACTCATATATGCTAGCGCGGCTGCAACCTCAACCTCTACCTTTCCTTACCGTGAGAAGTTAGTTATACTGCATTGATATATTCTCACCTCTTGCTTTTCTTTTCCTTTATTGTTTTTCCTGATCGGCCGCTGCAGTTGATTACTACCTCGACCTGATCACTAGACGTTACTTCATGGAGGTTCCACCGGAAAAGAACGACGAGGAGGACTTCGCCTAGTAGATCCTATAGTTGGGTTCCGACGATCCGTGGGTGGACTTGTTTATGTGCAGCCGTCTCTAGGGTCATTTGGATTTTGACCGTACTCGGTCGTGTGTGTCTTCCGCATGTTGTTCTGATGTACTGTTGGATCTTATGATCTCTGAGATGATGTAATAAATACCAGCAGCGAGTGTATGCCCTGGACTTATATATACTTATGTCTTATTTGTTCATGCTTCATTTACCTGTTGTCGAGAATCCGATAGCGATACGAGTGCGAGTATCGTGCGTCGGTGGCCACTTATACGCTTCTATCTCAGGTGGGACGCGAAAGCGACTAACTTGAGATAGTACCGCATCGGGGGCCTTACAACTTGGTATCAGAGCAGGACTGAGTGTAGGACCCCTTACTGGCCGAAGTTGAGTCTAGAAACTATTTTGTAGTTACTAAGGAAAAATCGGAGAGTAGGAACTCTTTCTTTTTCTTCTTACCCCACCCTCCCACCCCTTTTTTCGTGAGGAAGCGAAACGTTGTTTTCTCTCTGCAACTTATCCTTTCAAAACAAATCTAGGTTCTTGTTTACATGACGCTCTGATTCCTCTATAATTTTTTGCTAGCGACGAGAAGGGTTGGCGTACGTTGAGAACACTGAGCCGCCACTTTGGGTTGACAGCTTCACCTCGCTTACGGCGTACCTCAGGTGAAACTCCTATACAGGGATGGTTGGCATCCTCCGGATGTGGTTCCTCCCTCTATAGGAGACCGCTTCGGCAGGCCGCTCAGGGCAGATGTCTCAACGTTCAGGTCTTGAACCACTCGTATATATTGTTGTGTGCTCGCTAGCAGATTATTATCTTGGATTCGGAGGATCTCGGTTTGGGGATTCAAGTAGCACCTAGCTTTCGACTTTCTGGGTTAACCTTGGTGGATATTCAGCCTTCGGCTTCCTCATACCTCGCGAGGAAGTTTTGTTGGCTATATTTCTTTATCTTCTGGTTTCATCAATATTTCTACCATGTTCTCATAAGTGTTCCTGTATACAGGATACCAAGAGGGAACATGCCGCCTCTGGAGAACCCTATCCTTGGGGAGGCTGTGGCCGCAGTGGCTCAGGTTACAGCTGCAATCTTACAGATGCTCCAGAACCAGACTGCCCAGAGGAGTGATCGGCCACAGCACACGACTTTGCAGCAGTTCCTTGCTATCAACCGCCCAGGTTCTCAGAGGCTCGAGACCCGCTGGAAGTGGATGATTGGATCGCAGAAATCAAGAAGCACTTCAATGCAAACACCGTCAGGCCAGCAGACTACGTCACCTTCGCCTCCTTCCAGCTGCAGGGTGCAGAAGCCAGGTGGTACGATACCTACAAGGCAACAAATGCGATGTTGTGATCACGTGGGAGGACTTCTTCACAGACTTCGGAGCAGCGCATATTCCGAGTGGCTTGATGGACAGGAAGCGGGAGGAGTTCTTGGATCTGAGGCAGGGTGAGTGGTTAGTTCAGGAGTACAACCTGGCCTTCGTCGGGCTCGCCAGGTACGCTCTGGAGGAGGTCTCCACAGAGGCCAAGCGGATTGCCAGGTTCCTTGGGGGTCTCAGCACAGAGATCAAGTATGCGATCAGCCAGTGCAACCCTATGATGTTCTCGCAGTTCGTGGATCAGGCTATCCGCCAGGAGTAAGCCAAAGCAGAGTGGGATGCAGACAGAAAGCGCCAGAGAGAGCAAAGCTCCGCAGTGATGGTCCACAAGAAGGAAAAGACTTGGGTCAAAGAGGCGCCACCAGAGAGGCAGCAGTTCCAGCGTAGGGGGGCAATTATCCGTACTTTTGCCCGCCCTCCCGTCCCAGTTCAGCAGGCCCCTCTCTCTACACCACCACACGGGAGGCCACCCAGGCCGCAGTCCCAGCCCAGGTCAGGCATGATCTGCTACAAGTGCGGAGAGCCGGGGCACACTTCTCCCATATGCACCGACCCGCGCTTGGCTCGGCTCTCACCGCCCCCACCTCGCCCTACTCCGAGCACTGCGATGGTGAGGGCACAACCACGCGCAGTTCGGGTGAACAACGTCATGATGGCAGATGCTCAGCAGTCTTCTGATATTGTGATTGGTAGGTTGATTGTTAGTTCTATCCATGCGACAGTGTTGTTCGATTCCGGAGCAACTCACTCTTTTATCTCACAGTCTTTTGCAACAATGATTTATCTTCCAAGAGACCAGCTTCCGAGGACACTCTCAACTGTTACTCCTGGTTCCAAATTCACTTCATCCTAGTCTGTCCCCGATGTGGAGATCTGTATTCAGGGAGTTTCCTTTTCAGCATCCTTGATTGTCTTGACCCGTTCCGACATTGATGTCATCTTGGGCATGGATTGGCTTGTGCAGCACAAGGCCAACATTGATTGCCCTTCAAGAACCGTAAGGTTGACACATGATTCTGGTGATGTAATCTGGTATACTTGTGGCTCAATGGCAGGAGAAGCACAGTTGTATACGTTGAACGCAGGAGTCGCACCTTTGCTCGAAGAAGTCAAAGTTGCCTGTGACTTTCCAGACGTCTTTCCAGAGGAGTTGCCAGGAATTCCCCCAGTTTGAGCTATTGAGTTCGTTATTGAGCTAGAGCCTGATACTCAGCCCATTTCTCGGCATCCGTACAAGACGTCTTCGAAGGAGTTGATTGAGCTAAAGAAGCAATTGACAGAGTTGGAGGCAGGCTGTTTTATCCGCGCGAGCACTTCCCCTTGGGGTGCACCAGCTTTGTTTGTCCAGAAGAAAGATGGGACTAGCTGCTTGGTCTAGGACTATCGCGGTATTAACAACAAGACCATCAAGAAGAAATACCCTTGACCCCGCATCAATGATCTGTTCGAACAGTTGAATGGGGAAAAGGTGTTTCCCAAACTTGACTTGAGGATGGGATACCACCAAATCCGTGTTCGTGAAGAGGATGTTCCCAAGACCGCGTTCAGCACATGTTATGGGTTGTATGAGTTCACGGTCATAACTTTTGGTTTCTCAAAATCCCCTCCTACATTCATGCGAGCTATGAACTATTTGTTCCAAGAGTGGCTTGATGTGTTTGTTATCCTCTACCTCGATGAAATTCTTGTGTATTCCAAGTCAGAGGATGAACATGAGGAACATCTTCGCCTGGTGCTGCTGAAGCGGAGAGAGCATCGGTACTATGCCAAGTTCTCCAAGTGTGAGTTTTGGCTCGACAAGGTCAATTTTCTTGGCCATGTCATTTCTGCTGACGGTATTGTGGTTGATCCAGAGCGAGTCCGCACTATTCAAGAGTGGGCTCCGCCGAAAAATGTGAAGCAGCTAAGGAGTTTTCTCGGCCTCGCCAGCTATTGCAGGAGGTTTGTGCAGAATTTCTCCAAAATAGCAAAGCCAATGACTGAATTGTTGTGCAAAGGAAAACGGTACACTTGGTCACCAGCTTGCCAGTCAGCCTTCGAGGAGTTGAAAGAGAAGTGGACCACAGCCCCAATTCTCACACCGCCATATGAGTCACATCCTTTTCAGGTGTTTTGTGATGCCTCATTGCAAGGTCTAGGCGGAGTTTTGATGCAAGGCAGAAACATTGTGGCTTATACCTCACGGCAGTTGAAGACGACTGAGAGGAATTATCCCACGCACGACTTGGAGCTTGCAGCAGTTGTGCACGCCTTAATCACTTGGGGACACCTCCTCTTAGGGAGGAAGGTGGATGTGTTCACCGACCACAAGAGTCTGAAGTACTTATTCACTCAGCCAAATCTGAATTTGAGGCAAAGAAGATGGCTTGAAACCATTACTGAGTACACAGTTAATATTCAGTACACGCCTGGGAAGGTGAATTTCATAGCTGATGCGCTGAGTTGCAAGGGCGATTGCAATAATATCCAAGTGTAGAAGATCCACCCTGATTTGTGTGAGTCCTTTCGCAGGCTCAATCTCGATCTAGTTCCAGCAGGCTACCTTGCCAACCTTGTGGTAGATCCTACTATCCATGAGAAGATCCGTGAAGCTCAGTTTGGCAGCTCAATGATACAAAAGATCAAACAGGGTATTGCCGCCTCAGTTCCCAAGTACGGTTGATTTTCAGTGCATAATGATGGCACCGTGTTCTTTGAGGAGAGAGTTTTTGTTCCCAAGGAGGGAGATCTCAGAGAGGTCATCATGAAGGAGGCCCATGATTCCAAGCTATCGATTCACCCTGGCAGCACAAAGATCTATCAAGATCTCAAGCAAAGCTTTTGGTGGACTCGTATGAAGCAGGATGTTGCCCATTATGTGTCTCAGTGTGATGTGTGCAGAAGAGTGAAGGCACAGCACCAGAAGTCTGCAGGGCTACTTCAGCCACTCGAGATTCCGGAGTGGAAATGGGATCACATAGAGATGGATTTCATCACAGGCTTCCCCTTGTCACAGAAGAAGAACAATGCCATCTTTGTCGTCATTGAAAATCTTTCCAAAGTTTCCCACTTCTTTCCAGTGAAAGACTCCATTTCAGCAGCTCAGTTGGCGGATTTGTATACCGCAAGAGTTGTATATTTGCATGGCATTCCCAAGAAGATCAGTTCTGATAGAGGCAGCCTTTTCACCTCTAAGTTCAGGCAGGCCTTTCAAAAGGCGATTGGTACAATAGTGTTGTTCAGTACCGCGTATCACCCGCAGACAAGTGGGCAAGTCGAGCGCGTGAACCAAATCCTCGAGGACATGCTTCGATCATGTGTCATCTCTTTTGGAATGAAGTGTGAGGAATGCTTGCTGTATGCTGAGTTTTCTTACAACAACAACTATCAGGCAAGTCTGCAGGCAGCGCCATGTGAGGTCTTGTATGGCCGGAAGTGTAGGACAGCTTTGAACTGGTCCGAGACAGATGAGAGGCAGTTTTTCGGTCAAGATGTGATCCAGGAGGTAGAGGACAGAGTGAAGATTGTCCGAGAACACCTCAAGGCAGCACAGTCAAGGCAGAAGGCCTATTATGACAAGAGGCACCGTGGTGTAGCTTTTCAGGTTTGTGATTGGGCGTACCTGAGAGTGTCTCCATTTAGGGGAACTCACCTCTTTGGCATCAAAGTAAAGCTCGCTCCAACATTTGTGGGACCTTTCCGTATCCTTGAGACTAGAGGACCTCTTGCCTTTTAGCTCGAGCTTCCAGAGAGTATGTACATGGTGCATGACGTGTTCCATGTGTCCCAGCTAAAGCAGTGCTTCAAGAAGCCAGAGCAGGCCGTTGACTTGGGCGATATCCAGATGAGTGCGGACCTTTCCTACTCAGAGCATCCACTCTGTGTTCTTGAGACGTCAGAGCGCAAGAATCTCAACAAGACCATCAAGTTCATGAAGGTCCAGTGGGCACATCATTCGGAGAATTAAGCAACGTGGGAGCGTGAAGATCATCTCCGTTCCGAGTATCCTGAGTTGTTTCAGGCTTAGATCTCGGGACGAGATCCAGTGTTGGTGGGGAGTGCAGTAACAACCCATGAGCAATAATTGAAATCTGGGACCCACCTGTCATTGTCTCTGGTGTTAACTCTGTTTTAATTAAAAAAGACAGGGGATTAAGGGGGGCTGGGTCCCACCAGTCAGTGAGAGAGAGAGGGATTAGGAGGGGGGGTTTAGCTCCTAATGACCCAGCCGACCGGCGGCACTGGACGCGGCGGCGCCCACTGGAGAGGGGCCGTCCGGCCACGGGGAAGGTGTCGTTCGGCTCCTCTCGAACGCGCGCTTCTCGTGGATGCCAAGGGGAGGCCAAGGGGACGCCGAGAGCACGCCGGCGAGCAAGGGGACGCGGCGGCCGAGCTCGGGCTCGACGTGGCTGGCGACGCCGAGGGCTAGAGCGAGCGGGGTTAGGGGGAAAGCACGGGGAGCTCACCCTGAATGCGTTGGAGAGGCCGGAGGAGGCGGAGGATCAACGACGAAGACGAATTCGACGGCGAAGTCCCGGCGGCCGTGGTAGAAGTAGACGCCGCGGGCGTCATACACGGGGTTCCTAGGCTTGAATTGAAGGATCCCGGCGACGAAGAAGACCACTGCGAGGCGGATGGACAAGCTGGAGGGGCGAGGGGTGGCCTCTGGCCACGGTGGCGCACGTCGGTGGCGACGTCGAGCTCTCGGTTCTTGCGGGAACGCACGGGAGAGAGGGGAGAAGAACCAGAGGAAGGGGGAAGTGGAAGGGGAGACTTCCAGGCACGTCCACGGCACCGCTAAAGGGGTGGGCAGCAGCCAGGCAGCTTCCTGGCACGCATGCCGTGGCCGGCGGCGAGCTGCCTGCCTGCCTGGCCTGGGAGGAAGACGACCCTGCCCTTTTGGGCTGGGCCTCCTCTGCTGGGCCAGGTGGGCCAGGTAAGTGGCTTCGGCCTTTTTACTGTTTTTCTTTTTATGCTTTCTGTTTTATTTGTTTTTCTCTGGAAAAAAATATCAAAACATTTCTAAAAACCCCCAAAAATTTATCTTGGACATATGTGACATAGAACTAGCCACTCCCAAGTTTTGGAGATTTTTGGAATTCAAATTATTTGAATCCAATTAAAATAGCATTTAAATTTAATTTCCAAGCCTCTGTTTGAATATTTGAAAAATCCATGAGCATGGGTTTGACTCCAAATCATTTTTAAAATGATCATACTCATTTATAGGACTTTTCAAAATTGTTTGGAGGAATTTTGGAAAAACATTTTATCTGGCCTTTTATTTAAAATTCTTTTTGAGGCCTTTCCAAATCCCCAATTATTAAATCAAGGAATTTAAACATGATGCAATTATTTTAGTAATAAAAGCACATACCAAAACTAGGGTTGTGACAACTCGCCCCCACTCAAAAGAATCTCATCCCGAGATTCAAAAATAGTCGGGAAGAGGGTGGGGTACTCGACATGGAGACGATCTTCTCGTTCCCAGGTGGCTTTCTTCTCAGAATGATTGGACCACTGCACTTTGAGGAACTTGATCTTCTGACATCGGGTGGTACGCTCAGCTTCATCGAGGATACGGACAGGATACTCTCGATAAGACAGATTTTCTTGGAGATCAAGCGTTTCGTCATCTACTTCGCGGATGGGGTCTTTGAAGCAACGCCTGAGTTGAGATACGTGGAAGACACCGTGAACCTGAGAAAGATGCGACGGTAGTTCAAGTTGGTAGGTAACTTCTCCACGTTTAGCTAGAATGCGAAAGGGGCCTATATAACGTGGAGCCAACTTGCCTTTGATACCGAAGCGATGGGTTCCCTTCAGAGGAGTAACCCGGAGGTAAGCTTTCTCGTCCAGCTCGTAGCTCTCTGGCCTATGATGACAATCATAATAGCTTTTCTGACGAGACTGGGCTGTTTTCAATTGCTCACGAACAATGCAAACCTTCTCTTCTGCTTCCTGGATCATATCCGGTCCAAAGAATTGTCTTTCACCGGTTTCTGACCAGTTCAATGGTGTTCGACATTTTCGTCCATAGAGAAATTCAAAGGGCGCCATGCCCAAGCTAGATTGGAAGTTGTTGTTATAAGCAAACTCGGCGAATGGAAGAGATTTCTCCCAACTCTTTCCGAATGAGATAACACAGGCTCTGAGCATGTCTTCGAGAATTTTATTGACTCTTTCTACTTGACCACTTGACTGGGGATGAAAAGCAGTGCTAAAGGAGAGATGGGTTCCCATAGCATTTTGAAAACTTTCCCAAAATCGAGAGGTGAAAAGACATCCACGGTCTGAATTGATTTCCAAAGGAACACCATGGAGAGAAACGATCCGGGAGACATATAAATCCGCTAACTGGCTAGCAGTTATACTCTCGCGAAAAGGAAGGAAATGGGCAACTTTGGAAAGACGGTCAATGACCACGAAGATGGCATTGTTTCCCTTCTGAGACTTTGGAAAGCCAGTGATGAAATCCATACTGACTTTATCCCATTTCCACTCAGGAATGGCTAAAGGTTGAAGAGTACCAGCAGGTCTTTGATGCTCTGCTTTCACACGACGACAAACATCGCACTTAGCAACAAATTGAGCGATTTCTCGCTTCATCCTAGTCCACCAAAATCTCTGGCGTAGATCTTGATACATCTTAGTACTACCAGGATGAATCGAGAGAGGGGTGTCATGAGCTTCCTTAAGGATCTGCTGCCTTAGATTCCTATTCTTCGGAACTACCATCCTATTCTTGAAGTACACAGTACCTTCATGGTCTAGGGTAAAACATTTTGCCTTTCCGTTACCAATGTTTTGTTTGATATACCGGATACCTCGAGCACGTTGTTGAACAGCTTTGATTTGATCCTCAAGGTTTGGTTTCACAATCAAGGTGGAAAGGAATCCATGAGGAACAATCTCGAGATTCATCTTTCGAAATTCCTCATAGAGAAGTGGTTGATACTGTTGTAACATGAGGTTGTTACAATACGACTTACGACTTAGTGCATCAGCCATGACATTGGCTTTGCCTGGGGTGTAAGAGATACTCAAGTCGTAATATTTTATCAACTCTATCCAGTGTCTTTGCCTGAGGTTAAGATTTGGCTGGGTGAATATGTATTTGAGGCTTTGGTGATCGGTATAAATTTCACAACGATTACCAAGGAGGTAATGTCGCCAAGTCTTCAGGGCATGAACTACGGCAGCGAGTTCAAGATCATGGGTAGGATAGTTTTCTTCATGTGGACGCAACTGGCGTGAAGCATAAGCTACCACATGTCGATCTTGCATAAGTATGCATCCTAACCCTTGCCGTGAAGCATCACAATAGATCTCGAAATCCCTTTTGGTGTCTGGAGGTGCAAGTACGGGTGCAGAAGTCAATCTTCTTTTTAGCTCTTGAAAGCTTTCCTCGCACTTGGGAGTCCATAGGAATTTCTTATCTTTCTTGAGGAGTTCAGTTAGAGGCTTTGCAACTTTAGAAAAGTTCTCGACGAAGCGGCGACAATAGCTTGCTAGGCCAAGAAAACTTCTAACTTGCTTAACCGATTCAGGTGGAGTCCAGTCAAGGACGGCCTGAACTCTCTCTGGATTGACTGCAATGCCTTTTGCAGAAATCACGTGGCCTAGGTAGGTCACTTCTGGTAGCCAAAATTCACACTTGGAGAATTTAGCATAAAGGCGATGCTCTCTAAGTTTCATCAATACCAGCTTAAGATGTTCTGCGTGCTCTTCTTCGTTCTTCGAGTAGATGAGAATGTCATCAAGATAAACCATAACAAATTTATCTAAGTACTCCATGAAGATCAAATTCATCAAGCGCGAGAATGTGGCGGGGGCATTGGTCAAACCGAAGGACATGACGGTGTACTCATAAAGACCAGAACGAGTAGTGAAAGCCGTTTTGGGAATGTCCTCGTTTCTGATTTTGATTTGATGATAACCTAACCTCAAATCCATCTTGGAGAAGACAGAGGATCCAGCAAGTTGATCATAAAGATCATTGATCCTGGGCAGTGGGTACTTGTTCTTTATTGTCGCTAGATTTAGCGGACGTTAGTCTACGCACATCCTTTCTGTTCCATCTTTCTTCATTACGAACAGAACGGGGCAACCCCATGGCGATGAGCTAGGGCGGATGAAGCCTTTTTCCAACGAAGCATCAAGTTGGGTTTTTAGCTCAGCTAACTCATGTGGGGCCATTCTATATGGACGTCTCGAAATCGGGGTTGTGCCTGGTATAAGATCCACTATGAATTCCACAGACCTGTCGGGTGGCATTCCCGGCAGCTCTTCTGTAAAGACATCCGGAAAGTCACAAACTATCGGAATATCTTCAAGGTTAGGAAGGGGATGTTCATTCAACGAATATAGTTGGGTGTCTGAACCTTGAGATGTGAAATGGACTATCTTCCCGGAAGGATGAGTGAGTTGGACTGATTTAGTGGCACAATCAATCTTGGAACGGTGTTTGGATAACCAATCCATACCTAAGATGATATCGATATCTGAAGATTTGAGGGCTATGAGAGAAGCAAGGAATACAACATCCTCAACAGCAATCTCATTGTCATGACTTACCCTACTGGTACGCCATGTGGATCCTGGAGTTTTAATCATGAAAGGGGTAGGCAACTCCTCAAATGAAATGTCATGCAGGAGTGCGAACTTTTTAGACAAAAAGGAATGGGAAGCTCCAGAATCAAATAGAACAGAAGCAGGTTTGGAGTTGACAGGAAGTGTACCGAGTACAACCTTAGTATCCTCTTGGGCTTCTTTGATGGTGGCATGGTTCACACGTTCGTATTCAACAATAGCGGACTTGGCTTTGGAACGCTTTGGTGGCTTAGCTTTGGCTTTATGTTTTGGACGAGGGGGAACATTCTCTTGCAATGAACACTGTCGTGCAATGTGGCCAGGATTACCACACTTGTAGCACAAACGGGTGTTAGGTTGTGGAGTTTGTATGGAAAGCTCTCTACTATCTTTCTGGGTTTTCTTGCTTTGTGAAGATGGTCTTGGAATCAAGTGCGAAGGAAGGGCACTAGTTGGGATCCAAATTCAACGTTTCTGAGAACCCAAACTAGAAGAGGAAGCAAGATCACGATCACGCTTGCGAGACTCTTCAAAGACCTCATTTCCATGCTCACCTCTGAATGATATATTGACCAAATCCTCAAAGTTGACGAATTCAAGGAGATTGAGATCATGACGAAGGACAGGGTTAAGTCCCTTGCGGAAGCTTGCTTGCTTCTTGGCATCGGTTGATATCTTCTCAGGGGCATAACAAGAAAGACGATTGAACTCAGTCCTGTACCGATGAACAGTCATGTTTCCCGGAGATAGGGTGCAGAAATCTTCTCTCTTTCTTTCCATCAGCTCATCCAGAATGTGGTACCCTTGGAAGGCATCACGGAACTCCTGCCAAGTCACTACGTGACCATTAGGCTGCATTGCAACAAAACTTTCCCACCATTCACCAGCAGCACCTTCCAGAAAGTATGCCGCAAACATCACACGATCATCTGGAGAAACATGCGCCGTCTCAAGCTTACGCTCGATGGAACGGAGCCAATCATCGGCATCAAGGGGCTCAGATGAACATCGGAAAACTGGCGGGTTCAAAAGGATGAAATCCTGGATGGATATTACCGTATCTCGCTGAATAGAAGTATTCTTCTCAATGAGCTCCAAAAGGCGTGTTTGATCACGTCGATTTGGCTCAGCCTTCATCATGATTTCCGCTGCAGAAGGCGGTGAAGGAGGATCATCATCACCACTTTGATTACCGTGACCAGATTCAACACATCTAGTTCCACCTGACATTCTGTGTGATAAAAATCAACAATCAGAGTAGGATTTATGATGGAATCAAAGCAAAGATGATACAATTTAAGAGCGGACAAGATTGTAATGCAAAAGCATTGGAATCACGGAAATGTCAGAACCCTCTGTTAGGTAATGTGCTAGGATCAATTTCACTTTGCATTCATGAAAGAAATCTTGGAAATCAAAATCAAAAGCAAAATGGGAGAAAGAAAACCCCCCAGATGAATTAATTCAAAAGGCCAGATAAAAATCTTCTCCAAAAATTCATGTTAGAATTTTGAAAAGTCTTATAAATGAGTGTGATCACATATCAAGTGATGTGGGACCCATCCCATGCTCATAGATTTTTCAAATATTCAAACAATACCTTGGATTTAATCAAATAACCCTATTTGAGTTAAGATTCAAATTATTTGAATTTTAAAAATGTTGAAACTTTATAAGTGGCTAGTCTATATTATTATGAGGCCACATAAAAAATTTCAGCATTTAATAAATGCCTAGCTATTTATTTTAGCACAGCACAACAAATGTCCGAAAAGAAAAACAGAAAAGGAATCAGAAAACCTTACCTGTCGCCTAGGCGAAGCTGGCCCATCCAGCCCACCCGGCCCAAAGGGGCAGCGGGGTCTTCTTCCCCGCCCCGCGCCTCCAAGCTGCTCGGTGGAATGCCACCGAGCCAGCCGTGGACGCCACGTCGCCGCCGAGCACCTTCCAGGCCTCCCCGTGCCCCCTTCTCGCGCCTGGAGACGCCTCTCTCCCGTCCTGATCCATTCCCCCCTCCAGAGCTTCCTCCTCCTCCTCCCGTGCTCGATTTCGTCACCGCCCGAGGACCGCCGTGGAGCACGCCGTCGAGTCCACGCAGCCACCGTCGTCCCCGAGCCGTGCCACCGTGTCCAGAAGAACCGCAGCAGGCGTCTTCGTCGTTCCCCTCAATCAATCGAGCCCGAGCGCCTCAGCAGACGTCGCCAGCTTCATCGAGGAGTCGCCGGACCCGCGAGCTCGCCGTCGTCGATTCACCGTCGTGGAAGCCTCCCCGAGCTTGCCGTTGCTTCCGTTCGAACCGCGGTGAGCTTCTGAGTTTTTCCCCCAAGCTCCTAGCGCCCGTAGCCCCTCTAGCCAAATCCGCCATGAGAACCGAGCTCCTCGCCGCCATGGTTGAGCTAGAGCTCGCCCTCGTGCTCCTCGCGACCCCCCAGTGCGCGCGTTTGACTCGCGGGCGTTCCAGCTTTTGAACGCACGCAAGATCAGCCCAAGCCGTGCACCCTAGCCTCTTCCCCAACCTCGCCGTCATTCTGTTTCCGCCCAGCACGTCGTCGTCGTCGCTCCCGACCTCCCCGTGACCCCCTGTTGCTTCCTCTCGACGCGGACGACCTCCAGGAGCACGCCGATGCCCTCCGTTTCCTCTCCCGTGGCCTCTAGCAGTTTCCGGCAAGGGCGCCACCGTGGCCAGGCCACCGGCGTCAAGCCGCCGGTGGGTTAGCCCTTAACCCCTCGCTAAACACCCCCTGGGTCACTGACCAGTGGGCCCAGTGGCTTAATTAAGCCACTGGTTAAATTAACCAGCCAGGTTAATTAACCCAGTCACTGACAGGGTGACCCCACATGTCAGCCCCCCCCCTGACGCCAGCTTGACGTCAGCCTGGCGCAATAAATCTATTAAATGAATTTCCAGAAAATCAAATTGAATTAAAGAAATTCCGGAAATTCCAGAAAATAACCCAAACTTTGGAAATTCATAGAAAATTCATTTTAACTCCAAATTGGACAAATAATATATGAAAAATGATCAGGAGAAAATTATCTTTCCAAATACGCAATTTTCAACTATGTTTGAGTTGATTTTAAAATGGTACCAGTAGCATATGTCATTTGGTTTATTTGAAATTAATTCAAATTCAATTCAAATGATTTTGCAACTTGGACCATGGAATTATGCTATATTTCAACCACACTTCAGAAGCATATCATACACATTTGAAGATGATTCAAATTGATCAAACCATGTCACATATAACTTGACTAAGTTTGAATTCAAATTGTAGTTTGAATTTGCAATTCAATTTGCAATATACTCCATTTAAATGGAATTGCCTTACACATCAAAGCATATACATCAAGATTCAAACTTCCATCATGTGTTTGTGCATCGTATTTACTTTGCTACTTTGCTTGTTGTTTGTCGAGTAGAGGTGGAACCGGAGCAGGAGGCTGCCCCCTTCGTTGAAGACCCCGAGCCAGAACCTCGTCAGCAAGGCAAGCAAACCCCCATTGATCATGTCGATAAAATCCCACTTCCCTCTCATGTCTCGCTTATGCATTGTTTAGGATGATCACCATGATTCGTTTCTACCGCATAGATGAACCCATTCCTTTGCATGACCTATCTTTTTGTCACAGTAGTAAGCAAACCACAATCCTAGCAAATGTAGGAGTTGTTTGATATCATGTGGCCCCTGCAAATGTTTATCGCTTATTGCATGCTTAGTATGATACCATGATGTCACTGTGATGTGAGTCGGGATGGGAATGATCATGTTGATGATGGTAGAAAAGTGTTGGTGAATCGACCCTAATACAAGGTGAACAATGAGAGGCTGTGTAGGAGTACACGGTGGGTTGTCTCGTTGAACACCGCCCTAAGTCCGAGTTCTTGTGTGCTGATCCAAGATGAAGAGTACAACCACACATTGGGCTCACTGACCCCTCTCAACTTACTAACTCATCCCTTTTGATGTCCAGATGTCACAATAGTTCGAAGTTCTGGTAGGTTTGTGGCCTGGCTGCTAAGTGAGAGAACGGCTCATCCGAGACCGGCTTATGCACCACGCACACATCACTTGGGTCCACTTCGGTAAACCGGCCGGGTTCACGATAGTGGTAACCAACCCAAGTAGGCGGCTTTCTCGGACTAGATCGGCTATGAGGTAACAGTTGTGGTGAGCATCCTCGCTGGCACCCCTTGAATGGTGTCGAGATCAAAGGCGGTAAATGATGATCATGTGTGTGTAGCGGTACACCCCTGCAGGGTTAACAAAACTATTCGAATAGCCGCGTCCGCGGTTATGGACTGCTTGGAAAGCTTAGCTTGATTATTAGATAACTTGAACTGGATACTTCTAAAACACACCAAGATAAGTGTGAGTGCTATGGCGTGCTTTCTCGTGGGGAAGTCGAGGAAGGCACCATAGTGGTGTAATTGGTTGGAGAAAGTAGTGGACTCGTGTACGCTTCTTACCTCAAGTCTGGTACTCGTAGTTCAGGACTAGCCAAGTCAAAGCTGGCACTTCTGCAAATGAACCCCACCTCCCTTTTACCTTGACACATGTGCATGAGTAGTATCTTGCTGAGTACGACTTTGTACTCACGTTTTCTTAATCTATGTTTTAGATGAACCCACTGACCCCGAAGGTGGCTTCTTCATCGAGCTGGACGACTGAAGATCAAGCTAGTCTAGTCCCAGTCAGACGACTGGTTCCCTCGTGGAGGGCTTGTGTTTAAATAAGGCTTCTTAAGCCATTTGTTAAACTTGTCTGTACTCAGACATAATTTGCTTCCGCTTGTGTTGTAATGTTTGATCACATGTTTGTGATCTCTGTGTGCACTCTATAAGAGTTATCAATAAAATTGTATACTTTGTAGAGAATTGCAATGATACCTACTGTTCATACAAGGCATGTGTGCTGCGTGTATGTTTATAACATGCATGTCTTTGTATGGGTTTTCGAGACCTTAGTTGTGATCTGGCTGGCGGTCTTTCATACACCAAGTGGCCCTTAGATGTGCGCAGCTTGGGGCATCGCGATGCGATTGTTCGAGACTCTGTCTCGTGCACACTTTGTGGTATGATCGAGCCCGCCCTAGACCCCGACTAAGTGATCGGTCTGGAGTAAGTATATGTAAGAGTTATGAGATAGTCGATAGTATGGTTGAGGCGACTTGTCTTTGAATATGGGAGTTCACCACCCATGTCATTAGACTTGTGTGCGGACAATGAGGACCCATCTCAGTTGATCATCCGGCCTGGATGGGATGCCCCTCACGTACGATGCTTTCTGAGAACGTTCTGTGCTTGGCCTTGTCTGCTTAGACAAGTGGGTACGGTTCTCAGCTCTCCATATGACTATGCCTTAACTGGACTTGCATACGCTAACCCCGGGTCCCGACAGACTTGGTATCAGAGCAGGACTGACTGTAGGACTAGTAGCCTTGGCCGAAGTTGAGTCTAGCTTGCTATAGTTATATAGTTACTCTGGGTATATAAGGGAACAACGTAAGGCTTCTTTTTTCTCCTTACCCCTTCGTTCTGAGTTCTGAGTCACCCTCATCTTATTCTACGGGAAGATAGGACTAGGCTCTCCTCTGTCTGATTAGAACATCTCGTTGATTGCTTCCTCATAGCCGTAGGAAAGTTGTGATCGGTTTGTTAGAGTGGTTATGCTCCCTGTTTTATTACATCGTATGTAAGTGCTGTTTTTCATGATTGGAAGAAATTGTCATTTCTTACAATTACAGCCGTTATGCTGTCCGAGTCATTCCAGGTTTATCTCATAATCTGATGCATTTGCAAACTCCTTTCTGTTTCAGATGGCAGATCTTCCCCCTCGGCAGATTGTTCGTTTGACCAGGTGCCTCGGTGTGCGTGGCCATCTCGCCACGTTGATCGAGATGATGTCCTATGTGGGATATCGATGGTACCCTGAGTACACCATCCAGGAGCAGTTTCACGACTTCAACCAGACGCAGTTCCACTGCATTGTCCGGATCTATCCGCACCACGTTGGATTCACTCAGCCTATCCACTTTGGACATGGCATTGGCGTTACCGAGAACATGGCTGTGCAGGATGCTGCGTACTCATGTATGACACTGCTGAGAGAGGAGCACACTTTGCTGAGAAAGACCTCTTTTCGCTATATCCCTGCTGCACTTCCAGGAGAAGAGGGATATTACACCGGACTCTACTCAGATCACTCTGCAGAGGATCCAGCACTCCAGGTGACTGCTAGATTTGCTAGTGATCGAGATCGTGATGCACGCGCTCTCCGTTTCGAGCTCCACGCCACCCGTGTTCGTTTGTATCGAGCACTGACACTCTCGGCACCCTTTGTGAGCGTGGGATCAGTTGAGTTTGATGCGATCTACCTAGTGAGGACTCAGATGCCTTCTCGAGTTGCTTGGCCCGAGATTGGAGGCATTTTTTCACCCCGTGGTCCTTTGCTTCCACCCTACGCTGGACCTAGGCCCCATCCTTTCCCAAATGGATATCAGGGTCCACAGGCCTCCGTGTTTTCCGATGGTCACCTCCAGCTACCGGGATACGCGGGTAACTTTTATGAGGACTACTATGGAGATGGAGATGAGTGAGACCGCCTGTGGTCTTACTTAGTGAGGATGTAGTAGTATCTTAGTATATTGTACGCAAGGGTCTAAGTTCCAGAGGCTTAGATAAATAATGTATAGGAAGTCAGAGTGCCTCTGAAGGATGTATCATCTTCATCACGTTTGTATTAGCTTGGCGCTTGTACTAAAACGATGTATGGTTTGTATGACAGCTTGTGAATATATGGCTTGTATGCTTTATCACCATGCTGTCAAGATGATTACTTCCTTTGCTCTGTAATCCTTCCAGTACTTCAATACCTTGATTAGACTCTTCAAATCAACTCTGTTTGACTTTGGTTTTCCCTTTAGGATGTCTCAAGGAACCCGTGGTCAGGTTGGTCGGAACCAGGGTTGTGGGAATGACCAGGAGGAAGGCAACCTTCCACCCCCACCCACGATGGCTCAGGTTCTGATGGAGGTCGAGAGGAACCGCCGAGACTCTCACCATCTGTTGGAAGTCATTGCTCGCAACACCACTCAGCAGCGCAATGAGTTGGTGTCCCTGAACGACTTCATCCGACTTAATCCCCCGGTTTTCAGTTACTCCACCGAGCCCCTTGACGCCGATGACTGGCTTCGCAGCATCGAGAGGAAGCTCCAAGTAGGCCGTGTTGCAACTGGTGACAAGGTCAGCTATGCCACTTATCACCTTGAAGGTGCAGCTAGCTCTTGGTGGGAGAACTTTCTGAATATGCGTCCCGTTGGACCGCCTGCATCTTGGGATGAATTCTGCACTTCTTTCCGCGAGCACCACATTCCCAAGGGTCTTATGGACCGCAAGCGTGAGGAGTTCTGCAACCTCACCCAAGGAAGAAGGACCGTTGACGAGTTTAGTCGTGAGTTCAACCGACTTTCTCGTTATGCAACTGAAGAAGTCTCCACCGACGCAAAGAAGCAAGAGAGGTTCCGTCGCGGACTCAACACTGGACTCTGTCATGAGCTCAACCTTCATGACTTTACCACATTCCAGGTCTTTGTCAACAAGGCCATCAAGGCAGAGGACATGAACACCCCCAACGACTTTCGCAAACACCCTAGAGATGACAGTTCATCCGGTTCTGGCTCCCAGAAGCGCAAGATCTGGATCCCCAACAGTATGTTCCGCCAGAACAACCCACCGAGGCCATCCCATGTGGCGCCTCGTCCACCAACCCAGTTCCACCCAGCTCCACAAAACAACCCAGCTCCACGAACTGTTTTCGGAGCCTGTTACAAGTGTGGTCAGGCAGGCCACTATTCTCGCGAGTGTCCCCAGAACCAGATCCAGAGCCAGAATGCTCCACCCCGTGCCGGAGGCAACAACAACAATGGTCGTGGCAAGCCACCCCAGAAGGTCTACACCGCCAAACCCGCTCCTCCCGCCACTCGTGGACGTGTGAACCAGATCGCCGCCGAAGAGACTAACGACACTATTGACGTCATTCTTGGTGCGCTCCCAGTCAATTATGTTCCTACTTCCGTTCTTTTCGACCCAGGAGCATCTCATTCATTCATGTCGGAAAGTTATGCACTTCGTCATGAGTTACCCTTTGTTGAATTGTCCACCCCAATGATTATTCAAACTCCAGAGTCAAGATGGCAAACTAATAGAGTAAGCCATGGTAATCAAATTGCAATTGAGGGTTTAGTGTTCCTTGCTTCACTCATAGCCCTCAAGTCTTTAGATATTGATGTCATCCTTGGCATGGATTGGCTATCAAGACAAAATGCCTACCTGGATTGCAGAGGAAAATCCGTGAAACTCACCCACCCTTCAGGCAAAACTGTCAACTATACCTCACCCAGAACAAGAACCCAAGTGCATTCCTTGAATGTACTTCCCCTTCCCGAACTTGAAGATATTACGGTGGTTCGTGACTTCCCGGATGTCTTTCCTGAAGAGCTGTCGGGCATGCCACCCGACAGATGTGTAGAGTTTATGGTGGATCTTGCCCCAGGAATCGCACCTATTTCTAGACGCCCATACAAAATGGCCCCACGTGAGTTAGCTGAGCTTAAAACCCAACTGGAAGCTTTGTTGGAGAAAGGCTTCATCCGCCCTAGCTCATCGCCATGGGGTTGCCCCGTTCTGTTCGTAACGAAGAAAGATGGAACAGAAAGGATGTGCGTAGACTATCGCCCGCTAAATTTAGCGACGATAAAGAACAAGTACCCATTGCCCAGGATCAATGATCTTTATGATCAACTTGTAGGATCCTCTGTCTTCTCCAAGATGGATTTGAGATTAGGTTATCATCAAATCAAAATCCGAAACGAGGACATTCCCAAAACGGCTTTTACTACTCGTTATGGTCTTTACGAGTATACCGTCATGTCCTTTGGTTTAACCAATGCCCCCGCCACTTTCTCACGCATGATGAACTCGATCTTCATGGAGTATTTGGACCAGTTCGTCGTGGTTTACCTCGATGACATTCTCATCTACTCGAAGGACGAAGAAGAACATGCCGAACACCTAAGGCTGGTATTGATGAAACTTAGAGAGCATCGCCTGTATGCTAAATTCTCCAAGTGTGAATTCTGGCTACCAGAAGTGACCTACTTAGGCCACGTGAATTCTGCAAAAGGCATTGCTGTGAATCCCGAGAGAGTTCAGGCCGTCCTTGACTGGACTCCACCTGAATCGGTTAAGCAAGTTAGGAGTTTTCTTGGCCTAGCCAGCTATTGCCGTCGCTTCGTCGAGAACTTTTCTAAAGTTGCAAAGCCTCTAACTGAACTCCTCAAGAAAGATAAGAAATTCTTATGGACTCCCAAGTGCGAGGAAAGCTTTCAAGAGCTAAAAAGAAGATTGACTTCTGCACCTGTACTTGCACCTCCAGACACCAAAAAGGATTTCGAAATCTATTGTGACGCATCACGGCAAGGGTTAGGATGCATACTTCTGCAAGATCGACATGTGGTAGCTTATGCTTCACGCCAGTTGCAGCCACATGAAGAGAACTATCCTACCCATGACCTTGAACTCGCTGCCGTAGTTCATGCCCTAACAACTTGGCGACATTACCTCCTTGGTAACCGTTGCGAGATCTATTCCAACCACCAAAGCCTCAAATATATTTTCACCCAGCCAGATCTTAATCTCAGGCAAAGACGCTGGATTGAGTTGATAAAAGATTACGACGTAATAATTTCTTACACCCCAGGCAAAGCCAATGTCATGGCTGATGCACTAAGTCGTAAGTCGTATTGTAACAACATCATGTTACAAAAGTATCAACCACTTCTTCATGAGGACTTTCGCAAGCTCAACCTTGAGATTGTTCCTCATGGCTATCTTTCTACCTTGGTGGCGAAACCAACTCTTGAGGATCAAATCATAGTTTCCCAAAGGCGTGCACGAGGTGTTCGCCGGATCAAGGAGAACATTGCTAGCGGAGTTGCTCAGTGTTTCTCCACAGATAGCAAGGGAACGGTATTCTTTGAAAATCGTTTGGTAGTACCTAAGAATAGGGAACTAAGGCAACTCATCCTCAAGGAAGCCCATGACACACCCCTCTCAATTCATCCCGGTAGCACAAAAATGTACCGAGATCTACGCCAGAGATTTTGGTGGACTAGGATGAAGAGAGACATTGCTCAATTTGTTGCCGAATGTGATGTTTGTCGTCGCATTAAGGCAGAACATCAAAGACCTGCTGGTACACTGCAACCTTTGTCTATTCCCGAGTGGAAATGGGACAAAGTCGGTATGGACTTCATCACCGGCTTTCCAAGAACCCAGAAAGGAAACAATGCCATCTTCGTTGTCATAGATAGACTTTCCAAAGTTGCTCACTTCCTTCCGGTTCGCGAGTCTATAACTGCTAGCCAGTTAGCAGAATTGTACGTCTCTAGAATTTTATCCCTTCACGGTGTTCCTTTGGAAATCAATTCTGATCGCGGTAGCCTTTTCACCTCTAGATTTTGGGGAAGCTTTCAAAATGCTATGGGAACTCATCTCTCCTTTAGTACAGCTTATCCTCAGTCTAGCGGTCAAGTCGAAAGGGTTAACCAAATTCTTGAAGACATGCTCAGAGCTTGTGTTATCTCATTCGGAAAGAATTGGGAGAAGTCTCTTCCATTTGCCGAATTTGCTTATAACAATAGTTTTCAATCTAGTCTGAACATGGCTCCTTTTGAACTCCTATATGGACGACGATGTCGAACACCTTTAAACTGGTCAAAAACCGGCGAAAGACAATTCTTTGGACCGGATATGATCAAGGAAGCAGAAGAGCAAGTTCGCATTGTTCGTGATCAATTGAAAGCAGCCCAGTCTCGTCATAAAAGGTACTATGATCGTCATAATAGGCAAGAGAGCTACAATCTGGATGAGAAGGCTTACCTTCGGGTTACTCCTCTGAAGGGAACCCAACGTTTCGGTATCAAAGGCTAGTTAGCCCCACGTTACATCGGACCTTTCCGCATTATTGCTAAACCACGACGAACTGGTCCAAATACTCCATGAAGATCGAGTTCATCATGCGTGAGAAAGTGGCGGGGGCATTGGTTAAACCAAAGGACATGACGGTATACTCGTAAAGACCATAACGAGTAGTAAAAGCCGTTTTGGGAATGTCCTCATTTCGGATTTTGATTTGATGATAACCTAATCTCAAATCCATCTTGGAGAAGACAGAGGATCCTACAAGTTGATCATAAAGATCATTGATCCTGGGCAATGGGTACTTGTTCTTTATCGTCGCTAAATTTAGCGGGCGATAGTCTACGCACATCCTTTCTGTTCCATCTTTCTTCGTTACGAACAGAACGGGGCGCCCACTGGAGAGGGGTCGTCCGGTCACGGGAGGCCACGGGGAAGGTGCCGTTCGGCTCCTCTCGAACGCGCGCTTCTCGTGGATGCCAAGGGGAGGCCAGGGGGACGCCGAGAGCACGCCGGCGAGCAAGGGGACACGGCGGCCGAGCTCGGGCTCGACATGGCTGGCGACGCCGAGGGCTATAGCGAGCGGGGTTAGGGGGAAAGCACGTGGAGCTCACCCTGAATGTGTTGGAGAGGCCAGAGGAGGCGGACGATCAACGACGAAGACGAATTCGGCGGCGAAGTCCCGGCGGCCGTGGTAGAAGTAGACGACGCGGGCGTCGTACACGGGGTTCCTAGGCTTGAATTGAAGGATCCTGGCGACGAAGAAGACCACTGCGAGGCGAGGGGTGGCCTCTGGCCACGGTGGCGCACGTCGGTGGCGACGTCGGGCTCTCGGTTCTTGCGGGAACGCACGGGAGAGAGGGGAGAAGAACCAGAGGAAGGGGGAAGTGGAAGGGGAGACTTCCAGGCGCGTCCACGACGCCGCTAAAGGGGTGGGCAGCAGCCAGGCAGCTGCCTGGCACGCATGTCGTGGCCTGCGGCGAGCTGCCTGCCTGCCTGGCCTGGGAGGAAAACGACCCTGCCCTTTTGGGCTGGGCCTCCTCTGCTGGCCCAGGTGGGCCAGGTAACTGGCTTCGGCCTTTTTACTATTTTTCTTTTTATGCTTTCTGTTTTATTTGTTTTGCTCTGAAAAAATATCAAAGCATTTCTAAAAACCCCCAAAAATTTATCTTGGACATATGTGACATAGAACTAGCCACTCCCAAGTTTTGGAGATTTTTGGAATTCAAATTATTTGAATCCAATTCAAATAGCATTTAAATTTAATTTCCAAGCCTCTGTTTGAATATTTGAAAAATCCATGAGCATGGGTTTGACTCCAAATCATTTTTTAAATGATCATACTCATTTATAGGACTTTTCAAAATTGTTTGGAGGAATTTTGGAAAAACTTTTTCTCTGGCCTTTTATTTAAAATTCTTTTTGAGGCTTTTCCAAATCCCCAATTATTTAATCAAGGAATTTAAACATGATGCTATTATTTTAGTAATAAAAGCACATACCAAAACTAGGGTTGTGACAACTCGCCCCCACTCAAAAGAATCTCGTCCCGAGATTCAGAAGTAGTCGGGAAGAGGGTGGGGTACTCGACACGGAGACGATCTTCTCGTTCCCAGGTGGCTTCCTTCTCAGAATGATTGGACCACTGCACTTTGAGGAACTTGATCTTCTGACGTCGGGTGGTACGCTCAGCTTCATCGAGGATACGGACAGGATACTCTCGATAAGACAGATTTTCTTGGAGATCAAGCGTTTCGTGGTTTACTTCGCGGATGGGGTCTTTGAAGCAACGCCTGAGTTGAGATACGTGGAAGACATCGTGAACCTGAGAAAGATGCGGCGGTAATTCAAGTTGGTAGGCAACTTCTCCACGTTTAGCTAGAATGCGAAAGGGGCCTATGTAACGTGGAACCAACTTGCCTTTGATACCGAAGCGATGGGTTCCATTCAGAGGAGTAACCCGGAGGTAAGCTTTCTCGTCCAGCTCGTAGCTCTTTGGCCTATGATGACGATCATAATAGCTTTTCTGACGAGACTGGGCTGTTTTCAATTGCTCACGAACAATGTGAACCTTCTCTTCTGCTTCCTGGATCATATCCGGTCCAAAGAATTGTCTTTCACCGGTTTCTGACCAGTTCAATGGTGTTCGACATTTTCGTCCATAGAGAAATTCAAAGGGCGCCATGCCGAAGCTAGATTGGAAGTTGTTGTTATAAGCAGACTCGGCGAATGGAAGAGATTTCTCCCAACTCTTTCCGAATGAGATAACACAGGCTCTGAGCATGTCTTCGAGAATTTGATTGACTCTTTCTACTTGACCACTTGACTGGGGATGAAAAGCAGTGCTAAAGGAGAGATGGGTTCCCATAGCATTTTGAAAACTTTCCCAAAATCGAGAGGTGAAAAGACTTCCACGGTCTGAATTGATTTCCAAAGGAACACCATGGAGAGAAACGATCCGGGAGACATATAAATCCGCTAACTGGCTAGCAGTTATACTCTCGCGAACAGGAAGGAAATGGGCAACTTTTGAAAGACGGTCAATGCCCACGAAGATGGCATTGTTTCCCTTCTGAGACTTTGGAAAGCCAGTGATGAAATCCATATTGACTTTATCCCATTTCCACTCAGGAATGGCTAAAGGTTGAAGAGTACCAGCAGGTCTTTGATGCTCTGCTTTCACACGACGACAAACATCGCACTTAGCAACAAATTGAGCGATTTCTCGCTTCATCCTAGTCCACCAAAATCTCTGGCGTAGATCTTGATACATCTTAGTACTACCAGGATGAATCGAGAGAGGGGTGTCATGAGCTTCCTTAAGGATCTGCTGCCTTAGATTCCTATTCTTCGGAACTACCATCCTATTCTTGAAGTACACAGTACCTTCATGGTCTAGGGTAAAACATTTTGCCTTTCCGTTAGCAATGTTCTGTTTGATATACCGGATACCTCGAGCACGTTGTTGAATAGCTTTGATTTGATCCTCAAGGTTTGGTTTCACAATCAAGGTGGAACAGAATCCATGAGGAACAATCTCGAGATTGATCTTTCTAAATTCCTCATAGAGAAGTGGTTGATACTATTGTAACATGAGGTTGTTACAATACGACTTATGACTTAGTGCATCAGCCATGACATTGGCTTTGCCTGGGGTGTAAGAGATACTCAAGTCGTAATCTTTTATCAACTCTATCCAGAGTCTTTGCCTGAGGTTAAGATCTGGCTGGGTGAATATGTATTTGAGGCTTTGGTGATCGGTATAAATTTCACAACGATTACCAAGGAGGTAATGTCGCCAAGTCTTCAGGGCATGAACTATGGCAGCGAGTTCAAGATCATGGGTAGGATAGTTTTCTTCATGTGGACGCAACTGGCGTGAAGCATAAGCTACCACATGTCGATCTTGCATAAGTATGCATCCTAACCCTTGCCGTGAAGCATCACAATAGATCTCGAAATCCCTTTTGGTGTCTGGAGGTGCAAGTACGGGTGCAGAAGTCAATCTTCTTTTTAGCTCTTGAAAGCTTTCCTCGCACTTGGGAGTCCATAGGAATTTCTTATCTTTCTTGAGGAGTTCAGTTAGAGGCTTTGCAACTTTAGAAAAGTTCTCGACGAAGCGGCGACAATAGCTTGCTAGGCCAAGAAAACTTCTAACTTGCTTAACCGATTCAGGTGGAGTCCAGTCAAGGACGGCCTGAACTCTCTCTGGATTGACTGCAATGCCTTTTGCAGAAATCACGTGGCCTAGGTAGGTCACTTCTGGTAGCCAAAATTCACACTTGGAGAATTTAGCATAAAGGCGATGCTCTCTAAGTTTCATCAATACCAGCTTAAGATGTTCTGCGTGCTCTTCTTCGTTCTTCGAGTAGATGAGAATGTCATCAAGATAAACCATAACAAATTTATCTAAGTACTCCATGAAGATCAAATTCATCAAGCGCGAGAATGTGGCGGGGGCATTGGTCAAACCGAAGGACATGACGGTGTACTCATAAAGACCAGAACGAGTAGTGAAAGCCGTTTTGGGAATGTCCTCGTTTCTGATTTTGATTTGATGATAACCTAATCTCAAATCCATCTTGGAGAAGACAGAGGATCCAGCAAGTTGATCATAAAGATCATTGATCCTGGGCAGTGGGTACTTGTTCTTTATCGTCGCTAGATTTAGCGGACGATAGTCTACGCACATCCTTTCTGTTCCATCTTTCTTCATTACGAACAGAACGGGGCAACCCCATGGCGATGAGCTAGGGCGGATGAAGCCTTTTTCCAACGAAGCATCAAGTTGGGTTTTTAGCTCAGCTAACTCATGTGGGGCCATTCTATATGGACGTCTCGAAATCGGGGTTGTGCCTGGTATAAGATCCACTATGAATTCCACAGACCTGTCGGGTGGCATTCCCGGCAGCTCTTCTGTAAAGACATCCGGAAAGTCACAAACTATCGGAATATCTTCAAGGTTAGGAAGGGGATGTTCATTCAACGAATATAGTTGGGTGTCTGAACCTTGAGATGTGAAATGGACTATCTTCCCGGAAGGATGAGTGAGTTGGACTGATTTAGTGGCACAATCAATCTTGGAACGGTGTTTGGATAACCAATCCATACCTAAGATGATATCGATATCTGAAGATTTGAGGGCTATGAGAGAAGCAAGGAATACAACATCCTCAACAGCAATCTCATTGTCATGACTTACCCTACTGGTACGACATGTGGATCCTGGAGTTTTAATCATGAAAGGGGTAGGCAACTCCTCAAATGAAATGTCATGCAGGAGTGCGAACTTTTCAGACAAAAAGGAATGGGAAGCTCCAGAATCAAATAGAACAGAAGCAGGTTTGGAGTTGACAGGAAGTGTACCGAGTACAACCTTAGTATCCTCTTGGGCTTCTTTAATGGTGGCATGGTTCACACGTCCGTATTCAACAATAGCGGACTTGGCTTTGGAACGCTTTGGTGGCTTAGCTTTGGCTTTATGTTTTGGACGAGGGGGAACATTCTCTTGCAATGAACACTGTCGTGCAATGTGGCCAGGATTACCACACTTGTAGCACAAACGGGTGTTAGGTTGTGGAGTTTGTATGGAAAGCTCTCTACTATCTTTCTGGGTTTTCTTGCTTTGTGAAGATGGTCTTGGAATCAAGTGCGAAGGAAGGGCACTAGTTGGGATCCAAATTCGACGTTTCTGAGAACCCAAACTAGAAGAGGAAGCAAGATCACGATCACGCTTGCGAGACTCTTCAAAGACCTCATTTCCATGCTCAGCTCTGAATGATCTATTGACCAAATCCTCGAAGTTGACGAATTCAAGGAGATTGAGATCATGACGAAGGACAGGGTTAAGTCCCTTGCGGAAGCTTGCTTGCTTCTTGGCATCGGTTGATATCTTCTCAGGGGCATAACGAGAAAGACGATTGAACTTAGTCCTGTACTGATGAACAGGCATATTTCCCTGAGATAGGGTGCAGAACTCTTCTCTCTTTCTTTCTATCAGCTCATCCAGAATGTGGTACCCTTGGAAGGCATCACGGAACTCCTGCCAAGTCACTACGTGACTATCAGGCTGCATTGCAACAAAACTTTCCCACCATTCACCAGCAGCACCTTCCAGAAAGTATGCCGCAAACATCACACGATCATCTGGAGAAACATGCGCCGTCTCAAGCTTACGCTCGATGGAACGGAGCCAATCATCGGCATCAAGGGGCTTAGATGAACATCGGAAAACTGGCGGGTTCAAAAGGATGAAATCCTGGATGGATATTACCGTATCTCGCTGAATAGAAGTATTCTTCTCAATGAGCTCCAAAAGGCGTGTTTGATCACGTCGATTTGGCTCAGCCTCCATCATGATTTCCGCTGCAGAAGGCAGTGAAGGAGGATCATCATCACCACTTTGATTACCGTGACCAGATTCAACACATCTAGTTCCACCTGACATTCTGTGTGATAAAAATCAACAATCAGAGTAGGATTTATGATGGAATCAAAGCAATGATGATACAATTTAAGAGCGGACAAGATTGTAATGCAAAAGCATTGGAATCACGGAAAACACGGGACAAATCGGACAGCATAACGGCTGTACCGGGGTGAAAAAATGAATCAATCTGCAAGAATGATCAGAACCTTCTCAAAAGGCTCGAAGGGATGGTGACTCTAGACAACGAAAACATTCCTACAGCTATGGAGAGTCAAACAACGAGATGTTCTAGTATAGACATAGAAGAGCCTAGTCCTATCTTCCCGTAGAAAAGATGAGGGTGACTCTGAACTCAGATCGATGAGGGTAAGGAGAAAAATGAAGCCTTACATTGTTCCCTTATACCCAAAGTAACTATATAACTATAGAATGCTAGACTCGACTTCGACCAAGGTTTACTAATCCTACAGTCAGTCCTGCTCTGATACCAAGTCTGTCGGGACCCGGGGTTTGCATATGTAATTCCAGTCACAATTCAATCAACTGGAGAGCCGAGAGCCATACCCACTTGTCTAAGCAGACAAGGCCAAGTACAAGACACTCTCGGAAAGCTCGAACGTGAGGGGCATCCCATCCAGGCCCGGATAATCAACTGAGATGGGTCCTCATCGTCCGCTCACAAGTCTAAATGATTATGTGTGGTGAAATCCCATACTCATAGACAAGTCGCCTCAACCATATTATCGATTGAATCATAACACTTACATAAACAGACTCCAGCCCGATCTCTTAGTCGGGGTCTCGGGCGGGCTCAATCATACAACAAAGTGTGCCACGTGACAGATTCACGAGCATTCGCATCGCGATGCCCCAAGATGCGCACATCTAAGGGCCACTTGGTGTATAAAAGACCGCCGGCGGGAGCACAACTAAGGTATCGAACCCCACACATGACATGCACGACATAAACATACACGCAGCATGCATGCCAAGTGTATAACAGCAGGTAACACAACATGAACTCTACAAACTCATACCTTTATTTCGTCTGCTAAACAGAGCAGATATAGTAGTGTTACAAGCAGATGTCACATCACTGTGATCCAACATTACATCATACAACAATGGAAGCAAATTATGTCTTAGTAAAGACAAGGTTAACAAATGGCTTAAGAAGCCTTTAAGAAAACACAACGACCCTCCAGAGGGACCAGGCTGCTGTCTGGGACTACATTACTTCGTCGACGTCGAGCTTGAGGGGAGGCCACCATCAGGGTCAGTGGTCTCGTCTCTAAAACATAGAATAAGCAAACGTGAGTACAAAGTCGTACTCAGCAAGACTTACGTCAGAACTAAACTACTCATGCTCAGGTACCAAGGTAAAGGCAGGTGGGGTTGTAATGCATAAAGCTTTGACTTGGTTATCCTGTACTACGACTACATAGAGTTGAGATGAGAGGCGCACACGAGTCCATCTAATCTTGATCACCACATCAATACACAACCATGGATCCTTCCTCGACTTCCCCACGAGGAAGCAACCCAAAGCACTCACACTTATCTTGCGATTTTTAGAGTATCCATTTGAGTTGTCTAATAATCAAGTAAAGGTCTCCAAGTAGTCCATAACCGCGGACACGGCTATTCGAATAGTTCATTAACCCTGCAGGGGTGTACTTCTTCACATACGTAGCTACCACTTACCGCCTAGAACTCGTCACCTTCAAGCGGTGTCGGCGGGGATAGTACCACGACACTTACCTCACGGCTCCAACTCTAGTCCAGGGAATCGCCTATCTGAGTTGTACCCCAATCGGGAATCCGGCCGGGGTTTCCGTTCAGGACCCAGACGATGTATGGACGGTCCGACAAGCCCACCTCGACGGATGGTGCTGCGCTTGCCTAAAACCGTGCTACATTATGAAAGCAAATAGAATAAAGTTAACCCATGCGAATCTTGGACCCTAGTCGGGGTGAGTTAATAGGTCGAGAGGGGTCAATGAGCCCAACATGTGGTAGTAATCTGTTTCTTGGATCACAACACAAGAACTCGGGGCCTAGGGCAGTGTAAATGAGACAACCCACTGTGTACTCCTACACAGCCTCTCATTGTTCACTTATTTTAGGGTGACTTCAACAACACGTTACCACCTTGTTGCATGTGTTCACTACCATCCCGATACATCACCCAGATGGATCAACTTTATTGCAAACAACTCTAGCATGGCATAGCATATCATGTATGAAGGGCCACATGATGAACACAAACAAACTTGTATCTGCTAGGTTGAGGTTTGCTTAATACTGTGGTAGCAATGATAGGTCATGCAAAGGATGGGTTCAACTAGCGATAGAACGGTAACATGTGAATCACCTAATCATGCATCAGAGAACAAGAGGGAAACTGGGTTTTTATAGATATGATCAAAGGGGGTATGCTTGCCTTATTGTCGAGACTCGGGGGTGCCACTCTTCGGAGAAACAGGGACTACGTCCGGCGATGGATCTATCGAGAAGAAGCAAACACCGAGACAACAAAGTATAAACATCACATTTCAATGCACATTCAAGAATGAAACATGGCATAGTACTGATGTGATCTATGTTCAATTTGCAACAAGTTAATTGAAGTTGATTTGAATAAGAAATTCAAATTTAAACTCCAAATGTGGTTCAAATTAGTCAAAGTTGCAGTTGCTAATGTTTGTATATGGTAAACCATGTTGTCATATGTATTATATGCCTCTGATGTTCATGTGATAAGGTTGGCATTGCAAAGATTTAATTTGAAATGATTTAAACATTTATTTTGAATTATTCCAAATAACCAAAATAGCTAAATGCTACTGGTCCATCATCATAGATGTGTTTTTCATCTATGAAAGTATGATATTTGGAATCCTTAATTTTTCTGATGATTTTTCATATATAAATTATTTGATTTGGAGTTATGGTTTAAAAGTTATTGAATTTACAAGATTTAACCAATTTCTGGAATTCTGTTAAGTAAGAAAAAGGATTTATTGCGCAAGCGTGACATCAGGATGACATCATGGGGGCGCTGACCAGTCAACCTGACATCTAGGACCCACCTGTCATTGTCTCTGGTGTTAACTCTGTTTTAATTAAAAAAGACAGGGGATTAAGGGGGGCTGGGTCCCACCACTCAGTGAGAGAGAGAGGGATTAGGAGGGGGGGTTAGCTCCTAATGACCCAGCCGACCGGTGTTTAGCCGCCGGCGGCACTGGACGCGGCGGCGCCCACTTGAGAGGGGTCGTCCGGCCACGGGAGGCCACGGGGAAGGTGCCGTTCGGCTCCTCTCAAACCCGCGCTTCTCGTGGATGCCAAGGGGAGGCCAGGGGGACGCCGAGAGCACGCCGGCGAGCAAGGGGACGCGGCGGCCGAGCTCGGGCTCGACGTGGCTGGCGACGCCAAGGGCTAGAGCGAGCGTGGTTAGGGGGGAAAGCACGGGGAGCTCACCCTGAATGCGTTGGAGAGGACGGAGGAGGCGGACGATCAACGACGAAGACGAATTCGGCGGCGAAGTTCCGGCGGCCGTGGTAGAAGTAGACGACGCGGGCGTCGTACACGGGGTTCCTAGGCTTGAATTGAAGGATCCCGGCGACGAAGAAGACCACTGCGAGGCGGATGGACAAGCTGGAAGGGCGAGGGGTGGCCTCTGGCCACGGTTGCGCACGTCGGTGGAGACGTCGGGCTCTCGGTTCTTGCGGGAACGCACGGGAGAGAGGGGAGAAGAACCAGAGGAAGGGGGAAGTGGAAGGGGAGACTTCCAGGCGCGTCCACGGCGTCGCTAAAGGGGTGGGAAGAAGCCAGGCAGCTGCCTGGCACGCATGCCGTGGCCGACGGCGAGCTGCCTGCCTGCCTGGCCTGGGAGGAAGACGACCCTGCCCTTTTGGGCTGGGCCTCCTCTGCTGGCCCAGGTGGGCCAGGTAAGTGGCTTCGGCTTTCTGTTTTTCTTTTTATGCTTTCTGTTTTATTTGTTTTGCTCTGAAAAAAATATCAAAGCATTTCTAAAAATCCCCAAAAATTTATCTTGGACATATGTGACATAGAACTAGCCACTCCCAAGTTTTGGAGATTTTTGGAATTCAAATTATTTGAATCCAATTCAAATAGCATTTAAATTTAATTTCCAAGCCTCTGTTTGAATATTTGAAAAATCCATGAGCATTGGTTTGACTCCAAATCATTTTTAAAATGATCATACTCATTTATAGGACTTTTCAAAATTGTTTGGAGGAATTTTGGAAAAACTTTTTGTCTGGCCTTTTATTTAAAATTCTTTTTGAGGCTTTTCCAAATCCCCAATTATTAAATCAAGGAATTTAAACATGATGCAATTATTTTAGTAATAAAAGCACATACCAAAACTAGGGTTGTGACAACGATTTTCTTCGCAACACTTGCAGCTGCATCCTTTTCCTTCGTGACTGTGGGAGTCACTACTTGCTCGGTGGCTCTAGGGTCCACATCCTTTTTCTTCGGGGCGCAAGGAATTGTGCCTTCAGCAATCTGTCGTCGATACTTTTCACTGACCAGATTTAAAATGCCTAACTGTTGAGCAACTTGAGCCTTTTTATGCTCGGGCTAACTGTGGAAGTTTAAGAGCTTGGAATTTGTCAAATATTTATCTTCTTGTTCTTTTTGCTTTGCCTGCCTTTCCTTACGCTGGATAAGTGTTTCATCGTCCTCGGCCACTTGAGCTTGCTTTCCCTTCGATTTGGCCGAAGGTTTTGCCCTGCGAGCTTGAACTGGTGGAGCAGATGAAATGGGCGGATCAGTGACCAAATCGGTCATGTCAATTGTTGCTCGACGAGCCTGGGCAGCTGGCTCCTTCATCCTGATGCCTTTACTGATCGGCTTGTTCTTCTGAGGAATGTCCTCGACATCAGCCTCAGTGCCAGGGTCTTGATCATCAGAATTTGCTTCTTCGTCGGAGCTCGCATCTGGTGGCGAGACAATTACCACCTTTTTATTTCGCTTGGCTGATTTCTTGCCAGCCTTCGGTTTGGCGCTCGGGGCAACTTCCTCGGCACCTGCAGAAGCAGCAGCCTCCTTTCTTGCTTTAGCCTCTTTGCGTTTTTGTGCTCGTGCTTCCCGAGCATCAACCAGCTCTTGAAAGTCGGCAGGTGTTTTCAAAGAGGATGGATGAGCATCAGCTGGAGGAGGTGGTCGATTATCTTTCGTCCACTTGGGCCTTAAAGATTTGACATCAGACCAAGGATTTTTCATTGCAAAAAGCCTCTCCCAACGAGGAATAATGGCCTTGTACTCATACCAATGAAGCGCTTGAAGCCTTCGAATCTCTTGCAGACGGTTTTCTCTCGTACGTTCATCTTCAGAACCTTCAGACGTTCTTAATTTCTTTTCGATGACCAAATCCTCTGATAATCCTTTAGAGTTGTTGGTGCTTCTTGTTCGGCCTCCTACACGCTTGGGTTCTCTGACATTTCCTTCGATCCCAGACATTTTCCTGCGAAAAAGATAGGTACGAGGGAATATAGGAATGTTGTGAACAAGTACCAGCGGTTTTCGAGGAAAATCATTTTGAATGCAGTAAACATATCGATAAACTTGTCTTGCAGCAAGTTTTTCAAGCAAGTGCTAGGCTAGATTTTCATTAAGTGTAAATCTAACAAAGAACTTGAATGAAATAAGTGCACAAGTGCAAATCCATCGATACGCTTCTGAGGAAATTGTCTAAGTGAGAGAATCCGAGGGATTTCTGACCTAGCTCAGATGGGGAATCGACAGAAAACGCTAGAAACAGATTTCCCAAGATTCAATTATCCAAATGGATCAAACAGACCTAATAAAATGAGAGAAAATCAAGAACAAATCTAGGGCTTGATGAACAGAAGAGATTGGAATCGAGTCTTAGAGCCACACATACCCTAACTTGGCGATGTGCGGCGACTACAACGATGTGGATGAAGTTCCTCGTCGACGGGAAGGTCTCCGGCGGCTTCCTTCCGGCAGCAAAGCGGCGAGGGAGTCGACGGTGACGAGCAGCACGGCGGTATAAAAGTTGCTCCACTTCCGAGACCAAACTCATCGAACATCGAGTATAAAAGTAGATAAGCGTTCGATAGATTTACCTTCGGAATCAATGACATTCGAAGGTAATCTTGATCGAGTACAAATATACATGTTCACGAGAGAAAAAATCACAGATGGGGTAGGGATAGAATAGAGGGAGAACAGGGTCCGATGCTTAATCAATCCGAGGGAAAAACAGCGATAAAACTCGGAGTGATAAGTGTATAGGACAACACCAAACGAACAAAAACAACGAAAAAGAAACACGATAGAAAAATAACGTAAGTAAACAACATAGAAAGAAAAACATATAATACATAGTACCATTAGTTATGGTCTTACTGCACATTGTGTGAGTCCAAGATGTTCAACTCACACCTTAGTGCACAGAACCTCTTCTCATCCAAGGGCTTCGTAAAGATATCAGCCAATTGATCTTCGGTGCGTACATGGCTGATAACAATATCTTCTCGATGAACGTGATCTCGAAGAAAATGATGACGAATATCAATATGCTTCGTTCGAGAGTGTTGCACATGATCATGGGAAATTTTGATAGCACTCTTGTTATCACATAGCAATTGAATTTTCTTCACAAGAATACCATAATCTTTCAGCGTTTGTTTGAGCCACCGAATCTGAGTGCAGCATGAACCGGCAGCAATATACTCGGCTTCAGCCGTAGAAATAGATACACAATTCTGTTTCTTCGAAGCCCAACAAACAAGAGATCTACCGAGAAAATGACATGTGCCTGAGGTAGATTTCCTGCCGACTCGATCACCAGCCCATTCAGAATCAGAATATCCGACGAGATCAAACTGGGCACCTTTGGGATACCATAGTCCCAAAGTAGGTGTATGAGCCAGATAACGAAGAATTCGCTTGACAAAAATATGATGTGATTCTTTCGGGTTTGCCTGAAAACGAGCACACATACAAACTGATAGCATAATGTCAGGTCTAGATGCACAAAGATAAAGAAGCGAACCGATCATCGAGCGATATTTCTTCTGATCGAAAGGTTTGCCCTTCTCATCTGCATCTAGATGAACATTAGTAGGCATTGGAGTCTTGATAGTATTACAACTGACAAGATCAAACTTCTTCAGGCAATCTCTGAGGTATTTCTCTTGAGAAATGAAAGTCCCATTCTTCTGTTGAAGAATTTGAAGCCCGAGAAAGAACTTCAATTCACCCATCATAGACATTTCATATTTCTTCGACATCATACGAGCAAATTCTTCGCTAATATCAGGGTTAGTACAGCCAAAAATAATATCATCGACGCAAATTTGACACACAAAAAGATCATTTTTGTATGCACGAGTAAAAAGAGTCAGATCAGTTGTTCCTGGTTTGAAGCCCTTCTTCAGAAGAAAATCCTTAAGTGTTTCCTACCAAGCACGAGGTGCTTGCTTTAACCCATATAGGGCCTTGTGCAACCTGTACACCTTGTCAGGATTCTTCGGGTCTTCAAAACCTGGTGGCTGCATAACATACACTTCTTCTTTGATTTCACCGTTAAGAAATGCACTTTTGACATCCATTTGATATAGCAATATACCATTGTAATTGGCAAAAGCAAGCATGACACGAATGGATTCAAGTCGAGCAACTGGAGCATAAGTCTCACCGAAATCAATACCTTCGATTTGGGTGTAGCCTTGTGCAACCAGTCGAGCTTTATTCCTTACCACAATGCCATCTTCATCTTGCTTGTTGCGAAAAATCCTCTTCGTACCAATGATATTATGCTTCTTGGGATCAGGTCTATCAACAAGGGACCAGACTTTATTTCTCTCGAACTGATTAAGTTCTTCGAGCATTGAAGTCATCCAGTCTGAGACCTTCATGGCTTCATCAAATTTCGATGGTTCTAGCATGGATACAAATGAAAAATTTCCACATAAGTTAGCTAATCGAGTACGAGAACGAGTGGTGGGACGACATGGTAAATGAATCTCTTCGAGAATTGAGTCGACGTCCACTCTTCTTCGAACACGAGGTAAAACTCCTTCATCATCTTGTGGATACCGTTTTTCTTCGGGATCAGCTTGACCTTCGAGATCAGCTTGTCCTTCAGGATCATTTCCTTCGGGTTCAGCTTCTCCTTCGGGTTGGACATTTTCTTCGTTTACGCGTTCTCCTTCGACCTGTACATCATTTGCTTCGGGATGTTAATCTCCAGCGCCCCGGGGTATGTGTGGGAACATTGGACCATCATCATCCTTGTTGGCTTGACGTGCATTTCCTTCGACAGGTCGAATATCTCCAATAGCCATGTACCTGATAACTTCATCCAAAGGTGGTTCATCCAGGTTTAGAGGTAATTGCTCCTTTTGAGAGCCGTTAGTTTCATCAAATCGAACATTTATAGTTTCTACAACTTTGCCAAGATGTGAGTTGTAAACTCTGTAAGTGTGAGAATTGGAACCATAACCTAGGAGAAAACCTTCGTGAGCCTTTGGGGCAAACTTGGAGCTGTGATTCATATCTCTGATATAACATGGAGCACCAAAAACCGTGAGATATGAAACATTCGGCTTTTTACCAGTGATGAGTTCATGTGAAGTTTTCTTCAGAAATTTGTGTAGATAAACCTTGTTGATGATATGACATGCAGTATTAATAGCTTCGGCCCAGAACCTGATAGGAGTCTTGTATTCAGCAAGCATTGTTCTGGCCATTTCAATAAGTGTTCGATTCTTTCTATCGACCACACCATTTTGTTGCGGTGTATAAGCAGCCGAGAATTCATGAGTAAAGCCATATTCATCAAGAAATTCTTCGATATGAGTGTTTTTGAATTCTGTACCATTATTACTTCTGATATGGTTGAGAGGTAATTCATATTCAGTCTGGGCTCTCTTTGCGAAAGTTTTGAAAATTTCAACAACCTTGCTTTTGTCATATAGAAAGAAAACCCAAGTATATCGAGAGAAATCATCAACAATAACCAGACCATACTTGTTACCTCCAAGACTAGCATAATTTTGAGGACCGAATAAATCCATATGAAGTAATTCAAGAGGACGAGTGGTAGTCATTATAGTGTTTGCTGAGTGATGTTTCTTGGCAATCTTTCCTGCTTCACAGGCACTGCATAGACGATCTTTTTCGAATTTCACATTATCAATTCCAACGATGTTCTTCTTCGAGATAAGAGTTTGAAGATTTTTCATTCCTGCATGACCAAGTCTTCGGTGCCATAACCAACCAGAAGTGGCTTTGGCCATTAAACATGTGGACACTGCAGGTCCCAAAGAAAAATCAACGATATAAAGATCACCTTTGCGATGTCCTTCGAACACGAAGGAATAATCATCCTGTGAAAAGACAACACAACGAGAAGCAGAAAAAAGTACAAGCATACCCATATCACATAGTTTTGAGACAGACATAAGATTATATCCTAGTGATTGAACAAGCATAACCTTATCTATATGCTTATCCTTCGATATAGAAACCTTACCCAAACCAAGTACTTTTCCTTTGTTGTTGTCACCGAAGGTAATGTATCTCTGTGAAGATTCAGTGAGTTTGTGTTCGGTGAACAAATCTTTGTCTCCGGTCATCTGATTTGTACATCCACTATCCATGACCCATTCGGATCCAATGGAGACATAGCCCTGCAGAATAATTAGTTCTTCTTAACCACCCACAAACGAGCAGGTGACTTAGAAGGCATGGAAGAGCTAGATTGGGAAGCGATATTATAGCGAACAGGGTTGCATTGTCGATCTGGACCATCAAGCACACCATAAATATAATTCCTCGACGAGGGGTTAGAGTACTGGTATGTAATAGCAGTTTTGGTATTATTGTCACGATGAAGATAAACATTTCTATCAAGTCGATAGTATTCCTTCCGGGGAACATTCGAAGCAGGCACCAAGGGTTCATTTCTATCCTCCAGAGAATAGTAGTGATTCGGTGGTACCGAGGATTTTCCCTGCATAGAATGGTTAGGGGGCAGTTTTTCTACGAGAGATTTGTGACCCAAATCTGTCGCTTATAGAAACCATTCTTCGGAGGAGTACCAACAAATTCAGCTGACACCTTTCCTTCCTGATCTTTGACAAGCTTGTAGTCAGAATCAAGTGATTCATCAACAATAGCTTTATCAATTTTGCAATTGAAACCTGAAAGGTTAGAAATGTCAATGGGCTTTTCTTTCGTAAGAACCCAGATAGTTTTAGGATACTGCTCGGGTTCCCAGTAGGTTCCATCAGGGTTGATTTTCCGTTCGAAGCCAACTCCTTCGTTTCGTGGATTCCTGTGAAGGAGAGCCTTTCGTAGGATATCACATAGGTACTGGTGTCCCTGCACACTTTTGAACATGCCTGTTTCAAATAAATTTTTCAACCTGAGGAGTTCCTCGGTAATGGTTTCCACGTTCGAGGGGTTAGCATCATCAATAACAATAGGTTGCTATCCTTTCAATCTCTCAGAAATAGACTCAATTTTACTTCGTTCCAAACAAGTTAAGCAAGGTGAAGTAGATTCATATTTAGCTTCTGAGCCTTGTTGAGCCATGAGCGTGAGATTGAAACTTTCCAACTCTTCATTAGCCTCTCTCAGTTTCTCGAGAGCCATTTTCCTTTGAAGGGATTCATAGGTTAGCTTCTCGTACTCCACTGAGAGAAGATCATGCCGAGAGGAAAGTTCATCATACTTTTCTTTCAGAGCAGCATGCTCATTCGTCAAAGTTTGACCTTTCTCAATCTCATCGATCAACAAAGTCTCAGATTTTTGAATAGTTTCACTTAGAGAATCTAGTTCATCTTGTTGGATAGAAGCAATTTTAGCACGTTTAGCATAGCTTATCCTAGAGTTACTTTCATAAGCAGATCCATCAGAAGTATCGTAGGAATTCTTAGATGAGGATACCTTAGCCTTGGCCATGAAGCAGTAAGCTGGAGATTCATCTTCACTGCTTTGGTTGGAGAAGAATGAACTTGAATTCTTGTTCGAAGCAAATGCTAGTCCAGCAACACCATCAGTTTCAGAACCAGAACCAAATCTTGAGTTTGATTCAGCTTCTAAACCGGATTCTTCCTCTTCAGAGTTCATCTCTTTACCCAAGTAGGCTTTGGCACGGTGAGAATTCTTGCGTCGAGAGGAATGTGATTTCGAGGAAGAACTCTCTCGATGCTTGTGATACTTCTTCTTCTTGTCATCATCAGAACCATCTTTCTTGTCTTTTCTGGACTTTGAATCATATCTTTTCGAATCATAGTTTTTGCTCGATCTGTGTGACTCGCTCGAAAAGTTGCTGTGAGAATGCTTTAATCTATGTTCAATTTCCCAGAGAGGACAATCAGCAATGAAGTGACCTGGCTTCTTGCACTTGTAGCAACAGTTATCTTTCGCTGAAGAGTTTCTGGATGATGATCGATGCTGTGATTTATTGCTCGAATGTCTTGAAGAGTAGTTTTTCTTCGGTGAAGAGGAGTTCCTTCTCTGAAAGCGGTTGAATCTTCTCATTATCAGTGCCAGATCTTTTCCAATATTCTCGGGGTCATCAGTGGCACCACCAGATTCAGAACTGGCTTCAGGAGAGGAGTGATGTGAAGCTCTGGCCTTTAGTGCATGTGATTTTCTTCGAGTCCCATTAACATCTCGTTTTTCATCTTCTTCCATCTCTAAGGTATTGAGTCTCTCAAGAATATCAGCGGCAACTAGATCCTTGAAATCAGTTATTTCCTTAATCATCAGCACAATGTGATCGAAGGAATCATCAAGGGAACGGAGCAAAGTTCTGACAATAATCCGATTGGTAATGTCTTCGGCACCGAGGGAAATCAGTTCATTTGACAGCGCAATGAGTCTGTTGTATATGGAGTTAACTTTTTCTCCCTCGTGCCTCTTGAAACGATTGAACTTGCTTCGAAGGGTGTCGATACGAGCATCTTTCTGAGTAGAGACGCCTTCACCAATCTTCTCGAGATAGTCCCAAACACCTTTGGCCGAAGAAATATTCTTGACCTCATGATATTTCTCTGGAATCAGATGATTTGTAATGAAGACCCAGACTTCAGCATCTATCTCTATCTTCTTTGCCTCTTCAGGAGTCATAGCATTTTTGTCATTAACAGTTACACCATTCTTGACAACTTCCCAAGCGGCAGAGTTGATAGCCATGATATTTCTCTTCATTTTGTCCTTCCAATAGGGATAGTCCTTCCCATTGTAGATAGGAATCGGTTCCCCCGAGCGAACAGCTGCAAACGACATTCTTGACAACACTCCAGGTTGTTAGACCAAAATACATAGAGCGTAGGGAGTGCCTAGCTCTGATACCAATTGAAAGCTCAAGAATGATCAGAGGGGGAGGGGGTGAATGATCACTTCTAAAAATTCTAAAGAACATAGAAGGAATTCATGCAAACTGCAAAGGACTAAAGGCATCTCGAAGGAAATACAGGATCGAAAGTAATGCATGGCTCGAAAGGATTGGAGCGAACGAAAACATCGAAGACAAACAGGCAACGAGTAAATACTTAATGTAAATGCATGAAGGAAAACGAGCCTGACTCGACGATGTTTGGTAAACCAGTTCACACTCTGCAAAGTGCTACATCTGGTTGGAGGGACTGGTGATTGAACACCTTGAGCAAAACTCTCTCCGTCCAATTCTCCACTGCAACAAAATCCTCGAGCTTGTCCAGTTTTCGCTCGTGGTAGATGATTTAGGACATCTCTGAGACCTTTACAAACTTCCTTCAGCAGCGACAATTACTCTTCGACTGCTTGACAGGTAACGCCTAACCGTCTAGGAGACCTGCAGTTCTCCAAGATAAAAAGATTGGCTAATCTCAACCTAAGTCTCTGTGAATTTTCAACTCAGCTCAACTTGGGTTTGGGTTTTCTCTCGATGGATCTCTCTTGGGATGCTCACAGACTTCTGTCTTAGAATCTTCAGTGGAGCAGCCAACCCGAAATGGCGGGTAGGTGCGGGGTATTTATAGTTGGAGATCTCGATGAGTAAAATGACTGAAGTGAACCGATGCGACAGCTTGACGCGTGTCCACAACGGTCGGATTCCAATAACTGCGCAACTTTACTTGAGGAACAAGTAAGCTGACTTACCGAACAAGTTCTCTCTCGAAGGCACGAAGTGCGATGACTTTGCCTTCGAGCTATTCACTCGACTCAGTAAGATTTCTCTCGGTAGGCTTTCGTGGGTTTAGGTTGAGCAGAGCAAATTCACTTCGACAGAGATCTCAACTAGCAACCCCCTCTTGATAGTACGGTTTTTCCTACGACTCAAGAAAATAAAGAGAAACTAGTAAAAAGACTAAGTCTTCGACCAGCTTCAGCTTTCTCCTCGTTGAGCTTTTACTCGAGAGAGTCTTTTTCTTCGACGACATTTTTAGGGGTCGTCTTCCTTCAAAGGTTTCGGTAGATGACTGCAGCTTCGCTGCAGTGAGTTTTCCTTCGACCTTCTACATGCAAACTCCATTCTTTCGGAACCTAAGTATCTGTTTATACTCAAAAACAATATTAGTTCCACTTCTACTTTGTCCAACAATGTCCAAAACCTTCGGGGGCAAAACTTGCTCTTACATGTTTCTTGACGAGCGTGCCTAATCGTGTGTGGGATTCTATGGGGTCCCCTTGTCTTACCTACCTAGCTTCGTACAGTTCTAGTGGTGGCCTTAGCTGGTTTACTGTTTGCAACCGTGTGTGTGCTTGGTTCGTACCCCAACAGTTTTCAAAACAAACCGGGCCAGCGGGGACATGGTTCCCTTGTTGGTCCACCTGATTAGCTAGGACCCGGCCTCATGTGAGAATTACTGGCAATCCGACCTACGTCATACGGTAGAGTCCGATCCAAGAGCGTGGCCTATTCTTGTGTTGGGTGTCGACTCCCCGGGGGCCACCCGGAATTGTGCGTTGTTAGCTAGAGGGACTCTGACGTTCCGGATTTTCAGGCGTTTACATAGCCAAGAGGAAATCGGGCGTACATGCGAAGCCTATGATTGGCAGTTGGTACACCCCTGCAGGGTTAAATCTTTTCGAAAAGCCGTGTCCGCGGTTATGGACGACTTGAGACTATTATTGTTCATAGAATAACATCAACTTAAATCATGCTTTAAAAGTTGCCATAGAATAACATCAACTTAAATCATGATTTAAAAGTTGCCAACATGTGAGTTGCCTTGATTGCTCTTCTTCGTCCGGGGCGACAAAGAGGGGACAAGGTTATGTTATGTTTTGCGTAAGTAGGTGGATAGCAGACTTACGACACGTTGTCAACGAATTCTTGGAATCTTCCCTTACTCTAATACTCTAGTTCGTTACCCACTCATATATGCTAGAGCGGCTGCAACATCAACCTCTACATTTCCTTACTGTGAGAATTTAGTTATACTTCATTGATATATTCTCACCTTTTTCTTTTCTTTTCCTTTATTGTTTTGCCTGATCGGCGGCTACAGTTGATTACTACCTCTACTCGAGCACTGGACGTTACTTCGTCCAGTAGATCCTATAGTTGGGTTCCGACGATCCGTGGGTGGACTTGTTTATGTGCAACCCTCTCTAGGTCCATTTGGATTTTGACCGTACTCTGTCGTGTGTGTCTTCCGCATGTTGTTCTGATGTACTATTTGATCTTACAATCTCTGAGATGATGTAATAAACACCAGCAGCGAGTGTATGCCATGGACTTATATATACTTATGTCTTATTTGTTCATGCTTCAGTTACCTGTTGTCGAGAATCCGATAGCGATACGAGTGCGAGTATCGTCCGTCGGTGGCCACTTATGAGCTTCTATCTCAGGTGGGACGCGAAAGCGACTAACTTGAGATAGTACCGCATCGGGGGCCTTACACCTTGTCACGGGGCGACGCGCGCATCCTCATGACCTGTCAAGCGTATGATATCAACGGATACACATTCTACACGGAGGAAAAGGAAACTAATTGCGATTAGCAGAACTCAGGGTTAACGGGGATATTCTACACCGATGACGTCAAGGAAAGATTCTACGGAAGGATCGAGGACATATGGGAGCTCTACTACTGTGGAGAGAAGGTGTCGATGTTCCGTGTGAGATGTGCCAAGAGCGTCATAAAAAAAGACCGGTATTTCACCACCATGGTTATACCCGAAGCCAAATCCAAGTCTACGGGCGCAAATGTCACCGCGAAAAATGAGCCATGGGTAATGGCTAGCCAAGTGGACCAATGCTTATTCATTACCGACCCATCAAAGCCTAGCCGCATTGTAGTGAGGAGAGGCTAAAGAAACATCATCGAAATGGATGAAGTCACCAACGACCAAGACTTTGACAAGTACGGTGACCCGAAGATGGAAGATGACTACACCGCTCAGGATACATACACCACAACCCTACCGAAGAAAGGTCTCACGTTCAAGAGGAAAAGTGAAGGCGTCCCGGGCCTAAGTTATTCAACCACGAACAAGAAGGGCCACAAGAAGATCATGAGGACACACTAGCTAGATAGCTAGCTCAAAATTTAAGAAAATATTTTGTAATTTATGATCACTTGGTGTATGCATGGATTTAATTTGCACTTCATAATTTATCAAAGTATTTTGTTGCCCACGAGATCATATATATCATGCTAAAAATGAAAGTAGAAGGTACTAACAATCATCTATGTTTATCTAACAAAATGAGTACGAAATACTAGTACAATTTCATATGGCAGAATGGAAATTTAAAAAAGGACCAAAAAATGAGGATAAATACTAGTACAATTGCAATTAGGCAAAATATAAATTCCTTAGGGGTGGCGTATTTTGCCAAAATGAGCCACCAAGTGGTTCCTTATGCGTGGCGCATTTTGGAAAAATGTTCATTGTGATGTGCTCTAACTTTTTGCTTTAGTGAGTTAATCATTTTGAGGTCATCTTGATGGTGCAAATCTGTGTTGAAGTGTGCACCAGAATGTTTACTGCTTCTTTTGTTCTTTTTATCAAAGTTTGGTTGATGCTTGTGCCACATCCATGATGCCTATGCTAGTGATTTTTGCATGCACTTGTTAAGCATCATGTGTAATTAAATTAGTTGAATCCCTTTTCAATGTTTACCTGCTGTAGCTATTTTATTTCTTGCTCCAAAGTGGTGACCCTGTTAACATGTGCTGATGTTTATACAAAGTTGCTACTTTGATGCCTTATAGTTAATGATCCATGCCTCATATGTATTAGCTCCAATGTAATTATTTGCTCATTGTTATGTGTAATTTGATGTCATATATTTATATGCCATGATATCCTTGTTGTTCATATAGGTATTGTTCTCCCAAAGTGCATACCTGCTGTTTTCTGTCAACTATCCTTAAATTCTACTAAGTCTGGAATATAATATAGCTGTCTTGCATGCTTAATACTTGTTCATCCATGGGTCCTTTGACCACAAGTGCCATGTATGAACTGATCACCATCATGTAGGCTCCATGTTAATATATTCCATGGTCATGTTGATGTGTATTTTCTATCACTTGTGCTACTGTTTATCTAGCATGTTCATAACAACTTGCCATGTTTTCTTGATTTCTACAAAGTCCTAAACAAGTAGTATTATTTAGCTTTTTTCATGGGTTACAATTCTTTGTTCCTGGTGCCCATGTACATGAAACTTTGATGCCATGCCTTCCTTGTCGTGCCTACAGTAAATACATGTCCTTTTGGTGCATGTTTGCCACCTGTAGATTGTTGGTTCATTGCTCTGAAGTGTGCTACCTGATGTTAACAGCTAGTGTTCATAACTTGTGATGCTTGTATCTTTTTAACCGTAACTCCGTTTGGGGTGTTCTTTATATGTAACTTTGTGTTTATACCATTGTTTGCTCTTGTTAATCAACCTAAAATATGGTTTTGGGCAGAATAGTACAAAATGCTTAAATTGTTGTGGGGTACTTAATGAATGCCATGTTTAGGTCTGTGCCTCACTTAAATTGACTAGCATAGATAGTTTACCTTGTGCGTCACCTCTTGCTATGATTGTGTGATATGCCATGCTTGATTGAGATTCCATGTTAAGAACCTTTGCTAATGTTGTGTAGTTAAACAACTTGAACCATTGTAAACGTGCGGTATCGTCGTGTGTGACGAATACTCCACTTAACATGTTAGTAACCGCTCTCGACGATAGATGCGAAACCTTTGTGGATTGTATCATGTTGCCTTCTTGATGTTGTTTGCTCGTGATTTCTTCATAGTAATAGATGCTTGCTCGTCGATTGTCTTTTCTAGTGGTTCCTTCTTGTGTGCTCCCGCGGTTACTCTCGGAGACGACGCAAGCTTTCGATCGATTACACCTTCGGTTTCTTCTTATCATCAGGTAAGGGGGAGCATATATCATGTTTATTACTTTCAGCTCACTTGTGCCTAGGTACAAGATAGAACGATTTCTTGATCCTACCACCTCACATTTATGCCTCCATATTAAAACCCAAACAACCATGTCCTCCACATCCCAGCAAACCTTTGTTTGGCCATGTACCTTGCTTGCTTAACCACTGCTTAGTATGCATGCTTAGGATGCTATCAATTGTTCCCCTATTACTCTTTGGATTCGGATATCACATTATTATATTGTTGTGGATGATATGATTATTATAATGTTGACTATATTCGACGAAGGATGGAAGGTCAGGCTATCCCGCGTTGGCGCTTTGTTCCATTCGATTCACCTAGGATCCGAGTTCCGGGTATTGATTCTAAGATTGAGCATGCATAACCGCGTGTGGGATACTATGGGGTCCCCTCTTCTTGCCTAGCTATCTCCAAAAATTTCTAGTGGTGGCCCAAGCTGATTTACCATTTGAAAACGTGTGTGCGCGAGTTGTTCACCTCACAGATTTGCAAACAACTCGGGCCAGCAGAGACAAAGTTCCTTTGTTCGTCCACACATGGAAGCTAGGGGCTGCCCACAGTGATGGGTTAGTTACCCCGACCTCGTCCAGACAGAAGAGTCCTATCCGAGAGCGTGGCCGGCTTTTGGATTGGGTGTCAACTCCCCGGGGGCCACCCGGATTTGTGCGTTGTTAGTTAGAAGGACCCGTCGTACCGGATATCTTGGAACTAAATCATAAAATGGTTCCCAGCAATGGGTAGCAACTGAGAGATATGCGCGTGCATGCGGAGCCTTGTAATGGGTAGTTGGTACACCCCTGCAGGGTTAAATCTTTTCGAGAAGTCGTGTCCACGGTTATGGACGACTTGGAACCTACGTCTTGTTCATAGACAACAACTGAGATAATCTTAATAACTTGATCAACGTGTGTGTGCCTTGACTGCTTCTTCTTCGTCGGGATGCGAAGGGGAGGACAAGGATAGGATAGGTGTTACGTTTGCATAAGTAGTTGATAGCAAGACTTGTTGGAGGCGATTCCTCACCGAATGCTTGGCTCCTTATCTTACTCTAAATAGAACGTTAACCACTCATATATTGCTAGTGCGGCTGCAACCTCACCACTACCCCCATCTTACCGGGAGAAGTTAGTTACAAGACTTGTTGACATAGCTCACCCCTTTCTTCTCTCTTTTACGCACGTTATGCAAACGATCTTGGACTTCAGAGGAGCTCGACGATCCTTCTTCTGGACGCCTTCGTGGAGACTCGACGACGACTAGTTATGCGGATCCCGGCGGAGAGCCTGGACCCGTGTGGTTACGGGATGGAGTGTCTATACTGAGACATGTATCTTCCGCTGATGTAATGTATTAAGGTAGTTGTATTCCGATTGTATGAGATGTTGTATCCTTGTAGCTGTAACGTTGTGATATCATGTTGGAAATCTGGGGCATATGACATTGTCATATGTCGCGGTGGGACCAATATGAGCTTCGTCCGCGGATCTGGATGGAAACATCTAGATCTCGAACAGTACCTCATATCGGGCCTTACATCCAGCCACGATCGAGCAACCGGGGCATAATAATAATGCACCCGACGGTAGCCAAATTAGGGCGGCCGACGCCACGGGAGGCAGCGCGCCCTTCGTCTCTTGCATGCCCGCCGTCGTCGATGGGGTCTCTTCATTGCCAAGCTCGACGCCCTCAAGGTAACTATAAGCGTCCGCAGCTCAAACGAGGACTTCATCTCCTTGCCTTTTATTACTTGCATCTATCTGATGCCCATATATCTCTTTCGCAGGACACTCCATGCATTCTACTACAAGTCATGGACAGCGAGTTGAAGGATGTTGCCAAAGGTAAAATCCTTCAACCCCAGAATTGAATGATGCACAATAGGCCGATGGCACCGGGGATGCATAGGGTTCAAATATCTCTCGTGATTTCGGGCTACAAGAGAGTTGAACCTCCCAATCAACCCCCCGGATACGATGACGACGAGCCGACAATCCTCAATGATTGTTTCGGCCAAATATGCTTATGGCCGAAGACCCAAATGCGTTTGATGACGGGGAAGGGGGAACCACACGAAGCACAACACCGGTAGTCGTTGTGTCGGCGCCAGATGATCCCATCGGCGCACAACAAGAAGTCGATGATCTTGATGATGATATCCTCACCGACCAGTTCATCAAAACTTCGTTTGGTGATGGTGACTTATTCATGCCTCGTGTTGAAGAAGCCTGCTACGAGCATGGCGCGGGCGGTCGCGATCCAGCTGATCCTGCGGTGAAACCCGCTTGCTCCACGCATCTCTTCACTACTTCTCAGAAGATGTCTCCAGCAACTTGCGCCTTCACTGAACCTCAAGAAGATGCCACAAGGATATCTATTCTCAGCCCATCCACACTCCATAAGGCGGCCACTCACTACAAGAAATATGCTCATACATGACGTTCTCTACGTGGTCGTGGATGAATTCGTCATAAATTTATGATGATTTCATACAAGATGGTCGTAAACCATCTGAGGGGGTCAAATCCCTACAAAGTTACGACGATGTGAGTCAAAACGTCAAAATCAAATAAGATGAAATCGTCATAAACTGATCCACACAGTTTACGAAGTTATTTTTAGTCGGTTACGACAGATTTAGATCGTCATAAAATTTACGATGATTATAATAACGTTGTAACCCTCTCTAACTATCACTACATGTCATTCGTGGGGTCCATTTGATCCCACCTCATCCATCTATTGAGCGTTCGTTGCTAGGTGTTACTCTTGACAAACTTTTGTTGGATCTATGATGAAATAGCTACTTTTTTTCCTATAAATGATTTCTGGGAACAATAAAAAGCAAACTATATAGAACATGTAGTTTAAATTTGATCCAGTTCCAACTAAAACAACGAAATTTAATATTTTTAACGAGAGATGTATGAAAAACATTTAACATATAACTATTTGGTCAATTTTACATAAAATATTGTCAAATATTTTTGAAAAATGGTTTAGTACAATTTTGCAACAAATATTTGGTAGGTTCTTCAAGAAATAGCCAATAATGATCACCACTAAAACTTAGCATTAATTAAAAAAATCTAAATTAATTATATCTTCAATAGTTAATTCTAATACAAATAAATAAAAATACCTCGATAGGAGAAGGTATTTATTTAAAACAATAAAAAATGGAACAAGTAATTATTTTTTATTAAGATAATAGTTGTAATAGTATTAACCTAAACAAAAGTTCAATAAAACCCAATAAAATTAGGATAATAATAATATAATATTTAAATTTATTGATGAGATTTAAATTTAAATTGAAAATTTCGTTTTGAAATAAAAATAGAAAATAATATGAAGAAATAATCAAAAACAGAAGAAAATAAGAAAATCTGGCCCTACCTATAGTGGGCCGAAGCCCTTTATAGTCTCTCCCTAAACCACACCCTCTCTCTCTCCAGCAGAGGCCCATTTTTAGGCCCCACAGTCAATGACAATGGCTAGCTAACCCCTGAGTAAAAAAATAATTCATTGGATTTTTTATTTATCAAAAATTCTAGAAAATGCAATAAACTTTGAAATTGAATATTTGTTAAACCATAACTCATTTGAAATGATTTATATATGAATAGTCATCAGAAAATATGCTCTATCCAATTAAATCAGCAAAATTTTGTCTTTTTTATGAGAGGCGTATGAAAAACATTTTACATGCGACCATTTGGTGAGTTGTAAATACAATGTGTTCGAATATTTATTTTAAATGTTTTGATATAATTTTGCAACAAAGATTTTGTAGGGTTTTCATAGAAAATAGCAATAATGGTCACCATTAAAACTTAGCATTAATTCAAAAAATCCTAAATTCATTATTGAATACACAAAAAGATTGAAGAAGAAATAAATGTTAAAAAAATGAAATGTCGTTGTAACACATGAGTTTTCCTCCGAAACCCTTATACTTCCGAAAGAGATGGTCTAGTTTGGACACGAAATGCATCCAGTTTTTTCTGTAACCCTCTCAGATTTTTAGCACATGATATATGTGTGAAATGATGATTTCATGCCAAGTTTCAACCATTTCTGAGTTGATCTTGTAGTAGTTTTCAATTTCAGGGTTATGTAGATCAAAATAAATCACTAAATGCATGAAAACTAGTAAGTGAAGTTAAAAAGGTTGGAAATTTGGGGATGTAGCTATGATTGATTTATATTGAATACACAAAAATATTGAAGAAGAAATAAATGTTAAAAATGAAATGTCTTTGTAATACATGAGTTTTCCTCCGAAACCCTTATACTTCCGAAAAAGATGGTCTAGTTTGTACACGAAGTGCATCCAGTTTTTTCTGTAACCCTCTCAATTTTTTAGCACATGATATATGTTGTAAATGATGATGTCATGCCAGGTTTCAACCATTTCTGAGTTGATCTTGTAGTGGTTTTTGATTTCAGGGTTATGTAGATCAAAATAAATCACTAAATATATGAAAACTAGTAAATGAAGTTAAAAAGGTTGGAAATTTGGGGACGTAGCTATGATTTATTTATATTGAATACACAAAAATATTTAAGAAGAAATAAATGTTAAAAAATGAAATGTATTTATAACACATGAGTTTTGCTCCGAAACACTTATACTTCCGAAAGAAATGGTCTAGTTTGTACACGAAGTGCATCCAGTTTTTTCTATAACCCTCTCAATTTTTTAGCACATGATATATGTGTGATATCATAATGTCATGCCAATTTTCAACCATTTCTGAGTTGATCTCATAGTGGTTTTCAATTTCAGGGTTATGTAGATCAAAATAAATCAATAAATGCATGAAAACTAGTAAATGAACTCAAAAAGGTTAGAAATTTGGGGAGGTGACTATGATTGATTTATATTGAATACGCAGAAATATTGAAGAAGAAATAAATGTAAAAAAATGAAATGTCTTTGTAACACATGAGTTTTCCTCTGAAACCCTTGTACTTTCGAAAGAGATGGTATAGTTTGTACACGAAGTGCATCAAGTTTTTTCTGTAACCATCTCAAATTTTTTGCACATGATATATGTGTGAAATGATGATGTCATGCCAAGTTTCAACCATTTCTGAGTTGATCTTGTAGTTGTTTTCAATTTCAGGGTTATGTAGATCAAAATAAATCACTAAATTCATGAAAACTAGTAAATGAAGTCAAAAAGATTAGAAATTTGGGGAGGTGGCTATGATTGATTTATATTGAATAATTAAAAATATTGAAGAAGAAATAAATGTTGAAAAATGAAATGTCTTTGTAATACATGAGTTTTCCTCTGAAACCTTTATACTTCCGAAAGAGATGGTCTCGTTTATACACGAAGTGCATCCAGTTTTTTCCGTAACCCTATAAATTTTTTAGCACATGATATATGTGTGAAAAGATGGTATCATGCCAAGTTTCAACCATTCATGAGTTGATCTATAGTGGTTTTCAATTTTAGGGTTATTCAGCTCAAAATAAACCATTAAATGCATGAAAACCAGGGAATGAAGTTAAACATGTTTGAAATTTGGGAGGTTGCTTTGATTGCTTCACATTGTACACACAAAAATATTGAAGTTGAACTAAATTTTAAAACATGAAATGTCTTGGTAACACTTGAGTTTTTCTTCGAAACCCTTATACTGTTTTTTGATTGGTCTAGGTTAATAAGTATTTCTCTTAAAAATGATTTAAACAATACTGTTTTTGGTTGGTTAAAAAATCCTCCCACGTATCGCAATGATCACCGTTCATCTGGTCTTGATCCAACGGTCCACGCCACCCACGATAGCTAACCCTAACCCACCCCACCTCTCCTATCTCTCGAAGTGTCCCCCACCTCTCCACTCTCTCGACAGCCGCCCCCACCTCCCTCCACTTCGATCTCAATCCATCCCCATGCAAACCCTAGACTAGATCCTCTTGAACCAATCACTTTCCTGCCCTCTCTCTCATGACGGCGCGGCGCGGCAAACCCTATCTGCCACAAGCTCCCCCCTCCCAATTCTACTCTTGCCGCCGGCCCCAAGGAAGGCCGTGGCGGGTCTCCTCCCTTCCCCGGCCATGGTGGACGCCCTGAGCGGCGCGGTGCGCTGGTGGCGGCGAGCGCTGGCCAGCCTGGCAAGGGCGAGCAAGGCCAGGCGTGCGGAGGCGTCCAGGAGCTGGCCAACCAGGAAAGGGCGTGCGCGGCTAGGTGCGGCGCAATCGGATCCGGATCACCAGGTGGGGCGAGGCGATCACATCACCAGACCCGCCGCCAGGCGACTCCATGGTTCGCCCCCATTAAGTCCTCCTCCGATGACAACCACTGGATCCGGATCTGTCGCCAACCGCGTCGTCTCCTTCATCAAGAACTTCTAGAAGGTTGATCCCTCCAAGGTGAGCGCGACAAGGTGCGCTTGTGCGGTCCGTATGTTCTGTGGGAGGATTCACATCTTGTAGCGTGTAGGTATGTGGCGGTTGCTTCGTGTTATCGAGTGAACTGGGTCGTCCAAGAAGATCTGGGCGTTAATCATTGACGATTATGCAGTTTTGGGCAATTAAAAGTTGTAGGTTTGACAAATCCCTAATTTTTGGTGGGCTATAAGGGAAAAGAGTAGAGGGGACTGGTATCTTTGCTCTTGTCTTTATGAGTATATACGATAGTTTGAAAAAATGGGACATACCTGATCTGATTCTTGACTGATTTAGGTTCTGAGCATGACGCAATGTGGGCAACTTGGTACTATTATTTGCTTGTTTATTTCTCTAGTGTCTGTAGCTACTGCTCAACTAGAATTTCTAGCACATGATAATTGGCGATGCTTGATTTTTTTTGTGCTCTGTAACATCAAAATGTTATAATTGTTCCTTATACTGGTATTAAAAATTCATGCATACCGACTGTGGATATACGTTTATTTGTGTGTACACATTGCAGAATGGCTGACAGAACAGCAGCAGAGCAGCTTTGTTTCTTATTCTCTTCTTTGCTTTCAACTGATCTTGTTTCAAGTAGCAACTAAATACTGAATTTGATAGCATGGGTGCTTGTAACATCCCACCTGTTGCTATTGTGATGATGTTTGCATTGTTCCTGCCATTTATAGATTAATAATGGTTCATACACACTTCATTCTAAATAAACTCGCTGTCACATTCGACCAGTGTCGCGAGTTCAACGACTATTATATGGTGTTATGAGTATACTTTGTGATTGAAGTTACTGATGTCAGTAAGAAATATGTAAATATTGCGATATTAACAGTCTTTCTTTCTTGAAATGGCCAGGTGTAACTGTTACGAATAGAGAAACTTTGAGCAGGTCTGAAGGTATATTATTCTTTTGTGTCACTGTGCAGACCCTTCAATAATCATGAGCTAGGATTTTCCCTCCCACGTACCTAGAAATATTTCTCCGTCCAATTTATACTCCTTATGGACGATGCTTTTTTTCTTGCGATTTGAGAAGGTGCCCTCAAGCGTAGTTCTGCTGTTCTGGTGGATCGATTTCACATTTTCTCTACGTTGCAGCTTTATCTTCTACTTGCTATAGATATTTTTCTCCCTTATATGTACCCTCTTTCACTGAATTATTTATGGGCTTAAACTTGATTCTGTTTTTTATTGTGCTATCAAATTGATACAGATTGATAATTAAGGATTGCTACTGTTCTGGTAGTGATAGGTTGGACTGGGAATCCCTGAAGCTCATGATTTGCAATGGCTGTCAGCCATTTTAGTTTTTAGTTTAAGTGAACTCTCATACCTCTTCTTATTATCTTAATATACAATCGTATGTGCCTATGATTTGTAAAATTTCATCCACTTTTACCCATCAGTTTTAGCAACATGGATGGGTCTTAATTTGTTTATTCAGGTTCATACATTTCCCAAATGAAGACAATAGTTATAAAACATGAGAGAGTTTTCTCAACAACTCATTGTCTATATAACTTTATAAAGTTTTTGGTGGCCGCATCTACAACTGCTTAATTTCTAGATTTGAGGGCGGATATGATACTGAAAATTTCTATACAAAGCTAGCTACTTCTCATGCCTTGATTTATCATATAATCCTTCCGTCCTGAATTAGTTGTCATTCAAATGGATATGTCTAGAAATAAAATAATGCTAGATACATCCATTTGAGCGACAAGTAATTTGGGACGGAGGAAGTACTGAATGGAATACTTCAGTGGTGCCCTATCTGAATTCTGAACGTGCACTATGCACTTAAATATAAATTGTAGCTAGACATATCTATTCTCAGTTTCTCACTATTTTTTTGCTTCTTGGCCATGCACAACCGCAAGATATACCATTTAGTAGCTAGACCGCTTTGTCTTGATAATGTATATCCCGCTGAGCACAAGTGGACAAAGGAAAGAATTACAGATTCATGCATGTTGATGTTTTGAAGTCATAAATATTTATTAGTACTACATATGTAGAATAGAACTTGTAGTTCTTCTGCAGGAAAATAAATCTTGGTATGCCCTTACATTATAAATCTTTATTGTGGAAATAGTGGCGTCTCGGGGAGCAACGTAGAGCACAGTAGGGAGAAGGGATCTACAAGCAACCACTCAGGTTACCACTGATATGTTTTTGTCCCTTGGTGCTCTGCTGACTTGCTTATTTTTTATCATGAATCCACGCACCGATTGAAAGCACCATTATTCATATGGACAATTGTGTACATGATACTACAATGTGATCTGTCCTAAGTTAGTACAATATTTTTCTCATTGTTTTTATGGTGGGGATATTCTGTTTTGGGTTCTTACTTAATACTGAAAGGATTCTTTATCATTAAAAAAAGATCATGAAACAACTCATTCCAATCTATTTTATCATTTCCATAGTTTATCTTCTTTACAATAATTTTAATCACACTATCAAAAATAATTTAAAATGGAAGGGTGCGGCAACGTGCGCCATCAACGTTCTAGTCAAGTATCAACTATGAATCACTCTTCTGGTTCTATCACATAGTGTATGAAGGCGAACACAATCCAGATGTTGTCTTGGCATGGCGCAATGTGGTCTAGTGCTTGCAAACAAAATGCATGGTGTACTTGCAAAAATTCATGATTCGGGGTATGTTATTGGGTTGTTAAATGTCCGGTTGATGTATGATGTTTCAATGATTCTTCAAGATGACAAATTAAAAGCCAGGCTATTGTAAATAAACTTTCCGCATCTTGAGGATTAAGTATCCATGATATCCGAATATTGTAGTTGAACATGACTGTTGTTAAATGCTATTACTTGATATGATATAAGCATGACACTCAACCATTATAGTTCTGTTTGCATATATTTTTTGTATTTTTTATAAATGATGATAGTTTGCACAAGATGTGCACATGTTAATTTTTGTTGACTTGAATCTGTTATGCCCTTGGTTTTTTACTTAGCTTGTACCAGAATAGCAACCTCTGTGATGCTTACTAACCCCCAGCATGCTCTTTCCCTCCAGACCCGAAGGAGCCAGTATTCAAGACACATCCCCCCCGTGGTGAGAGCGTCCAGGGGTCATGTGCGCGTCTAATGTAAATGAACGTGGCCGTGCCTGCTAGTGCCCTCTCTTAAAGGGCGCAACCAGTAAGACGCTCAACAACCAGATCTCCTCTTCAAGCGTAGGGGACAGCTCAAGCAAGTATATAGCTCGCAGCAAATCGCTTCTCCTCCCCCTTTCATGGTCAATGGTGTCAACTTGACCCTTTGGTTACGCTTTGTGTCTGTGCTCAACACTATTATTATGTTGTAGAAAATGTTCGGCAGAATTGACTGAGTTCTTGTAGTAGAAGCATGTTTGGCTGGATTAATTTAATAGATATATGTTCAATACTACATTAGCACATTTATTTTATTCTTCATATCATCATATAAAATTGTGTATTCAGAGTAGCTGGCTTGATGGAGAAGCTGTCGATTATGTAGTATAAATATCAACTATGTTATATGGGTTGCAGAATAAGTGAGAATAATGGCTACATTTGCTAGTTTACTTGAAAGTATTGTTTGTTGGCTTTCACAGTCTTGGTCCTGATAGTAACATGCAGATTGCCTGCCTTCAGGTATCTTGGTCCTGTAGGTTATGTGAAGATTGACGTAGGATTTTGTGATTAGGTCTAGGTCTTTAATATAATTGGTCTTTGAAGTACATAGTTCTTTAAAGTTCTTGGAATCTGTTGTTTTACCATGCATTTGCTCCATAAATCTGCATTTGTGTGTAATTTATTTATATATATAGTTTTTGATAGTCCGTGCACTAAATCTGGAGGTTTGCAAATCTACTGTATGAATAATAGCTACTCTAATGCTGGTAGTCTATTCTCTGTTTTATAGGAGCTTTAGGCCTAAGAAATTTGAAGTTCTAAGCGGTGAAGCCCTACTCAGCAAAGGAAGTTCGAAATCGTACTCATTTACCTGTGAACTGTGTGTTCTTGGCTTATGTAATGCTGAATGTAATGTTCCTGCCTATGCGTACTAGTGTATTGCAGTTCTGTGAAGTTATATGATTGCAGAAATTCAACTTATTTTGTAGTTTGTTGTTATTAAAATTCCTCTCAATTTGCTAGAAATGGCTGAAAAAATGGCAGAAAAATATATGCGCAGCTATTCTATGGATAAAAATAAAACACCCGAATTTTCCTCAACAATGGAATAATACAATTGCGAGGTAGAAATTGCTAAAAGAAAGTTCATGGCCCTAATTTTATTATAAAAAAGGGCTATTAAATAGAATTGGATTATCTAAATTGCCAAAGGCCCTAAAATAAAAAGGTCGTAAAGAGGCATAGGACCAAAAGATGGTTGACCATAAAAGGCAAAACTATTGGGCTCAACACAAATTGACCATCGGAATTATTGGGCTCGGCCCAAATTGACCATCAAATTAATTGGGCTGATTTTGATTTACGACGATCTCATTTCATCATAATCTTGCCACGTAAGAATGTCACGTAGGATCTGATGTGTCCTCCCATATATCTCTTTGGCAGGAGGACACTCCATGCATTCTACTACAAGTCATGGACAGCGAGTTGAAGGATGTTGCTAAAGGTAAAATCCTTCAAACCCAGAACCGAATGATGCACAATAGGACGATGGCACCGGGGATGCATAGGGTTCAAATATCTCTCGTGATTTCGGGCTACAAGAGAGTTGAACCTCCCATTCAACCCCCCGGATACGATGAGGACGAGCCGACAGTCCTCAATGATTCTTTCGGCCAAATATGCCTATGGCCAAAGACCCAAATGCGTTTGATGACGGGGAAGGGGGAACCACACGAAGGACAACACCGGTAGTCGTTGTGCCGGCGCCAGATGATCCCATCGGCGCACAACAAGAAGACGATGATCTTGATGATGATATCCTCGCCGACCAGTTCATCAACACTTCGTTTGGTGATGGTGACTTATTCATGCCTCGTGTTGAAGAAGCCTGCTACGAGCATGACGCGGACGGTCGCGATCCAGCTGATCCTGCGGCGAAACCCGCTTGCTCCACGCATCTCTTCACTACTTCCCACGAGATGTCTCCAGCAACTTGCGCCTTCACTGAACCTCAAGCAGATGCCACAAGGAGATCTATTCTCAGCCCGTCCACACTCCATAAGGCGGCCACTCACTACAAGAAATATGCTCATACATGACGTTCTCTACGTGGTCATGGATGAATTTGTCATAAATCTATGACGATTTCATACAAGATGGTCGTAAACCATCTAAGGGGGGTCAAATCCCTACAAAGTTACAACGATGTGAGACAAAACGTCAAAATCTCATAAGATGAAATCGTCATAAACTGATCCACACAGTTTACGAAGTTATTTTTAGTCGGTTACGACAGATTTAAATCGTCATTACATTTACGACGATTATAATAACGTTGTAACCCGCTCTAACTATCCCTACATGTTATTTGTGGGGTCCATTCGATCCCACCTCATCCATCTATTGAGCGTTTGTTGCTAGGTGTTACTCTTGACAATCTTTTGTTCGATCTATGATGAAATAGCTTTTTTGCGATAAATGATTTCTGAGAACAATAAAAAGCAAACTATATAGAAATGCAGTTTAAATTTGACCCAGTTCCAACTAAAACGATGAAATTTTACATTTTTAATGAGAGATGTATGAAAAACATTTAACATGCAACTATTTGGTCAATTGTACATAACATATGGTCAAATATTTTTGAAAAATGATTTAGTACAATTTTGCAACAAATATTTGGTAGGTTCTTCAAGAAATAGCCAATAATGATCACCACTAAAACTTAGCATTAATTAAAAAAATCTAAATTACTTATATCTTCAATAATTAATTCGGATAGAAATAAATAAAAATACCTCTATAGGAGAAGGTATTTATTTAAAACATTAAAAATGGAACAAATTATTATTTGCTATTAAGATAATAGTTGTAATAGTATTAACCTAAACAAAAGTTCAATAAAAACCCAATAAAATTAGGATAATAATAATATAATATTTAAATCTATTGATGAGTTTTAAATTTAAATTGTAAATTTCATTTTGAACTAAAAACAGAAAATAATATGAAGAAATAATAAAAAACAGAAAACAATAAGAAAATCTGGCCCTACCTATAGTGCGCCGAAGCCCACTATAGTCTCTCCCTAAACCACACCCTCTCTCTCTTCAAAAGAGGCCCATTTTTAGGCCCCAGAGTCAATGACAATGGCTGGCCAACCCTTCAGTAAAAAGAATAATTCATTGGATTTTTGATTTATCAAAATTTCTAGAAATTGCAATAAATGTTGAAATTGAATATCTGTTAAACCATAATTCATATGAAATGATTTATATATGAATAATCATCGAAAAATATGCTCTGTCCAATTAAATCAGCAAAATTTTGTCTTTTTTATGAGAGGTGTATGAAAAACATTTTACATGCGACCATTTGGTAAGTTTTAAATACAATGTTGTCTAATATTTATTTTCAAATGTTTTGATATAATTTTGCAACAAAGATTTTGTAGGGTTTTCATAGAAAATAGCAATAATGGTCACCATTAAAACTTAGCATTAATTCAAATAATCCTAAATGAATTATTGAATACACAAAAAGAATGAAGAAGAAATAAATGTTAAAAAATGAAATGTAGTTGTAACACATGAGTTTTCCTCCGAAACCCTTATACTTCCGAAAGAGATGGTCTAGTTTGTACACGAAGTGCATCCAGTTTTTTCTGTAACCCTCTCAAATTTTTAGCACATGATGTATGTGTGATATGATGATGTCATGCCAAGTTTCCACCATTTCTGAGTTGATCTTGTAGTAGTTTTCAATTTCAGGGTTATGTTGATCAAAATAAATCACTAAATGCATGAAAACTAGTAACTGAAGTTAAAAAGGTCGGAAATTTGGGGATGTAGCTATGATTTATTTATATTGAATACACAAAGAGATTGAAGAAGAAATAAATGTTAAAAAATAAAATGTCTTTGTAACACATGAGTTTTCCTCCGAAACCCTTATACTTCCGAAAAAAGATCGTCTAGTTTGTACACAAATGCATCCAGTTTTTTCTGTAAGCCTCTCAAATTTTTAGCACATGATATATGTGTGAAATGATGATGTCATGCCAAGTGCCAACCATTTCTGAGTTGATCTTGTAGTGGTTTTTGATTTCAGGGTTATGTAGATCAAAATAAATCACTAAATGTATGAAAACTAGTAATTGAAGTAAAAAAGGTTGGAAATTTGGGGACGTAGCTATGATTTATTTATATTGAATACACAAAAATATTGAAGAAAAAATAAATGTTAAAAAAGGAAATGTATTTATAACACATGAGTTTTCCTCCGAAACCCTTATACTTCCGAAAGAGATGGTCTAGTTTGTACACAAAGTGCATCCAGGTTTTTCTATAACCCTCACAATTTTTTAGCACGTGATATATGTGTGTAATCATAATGTCATGACAAGTTTCAACCATTTCCGAGTTGATCTTGTAGTGGTTTTCAATTTCAGGGTTATGTAGATCAAAATAAATCACTAAATGCATGAAAACTAGTAAATGAACTAAAAAAGGTTAGAAATTCGGGGAGGTGACTATGATTGATTCATATTGAATACACAGAAAGATTGAAGAAGAAATAAATGTTAAAAAATTAAATGTCTTTGTAACACATGAGTTTTCCTCTGAAACCCTTCTACTTTCGAAAGAGATCGTCTAGTTTGTACACGAAGTGCATCCATTTTTGTATCTAACCATCTCAAATTTTTAGCACATGATATATGTGTGAAATGATGATGTCATGCCAAGTTTCAACCATTTCTGAGTTTATCTTGCAGTGGTTTTCAATTTCAGGGTTATGTAGATCAAAATAAATCACTAAATTTGGGGAGGTGGCTATGATTGATTTATATTGAATACACAAAAATATTGAAGAAGAAATAAATGTTAAAAAATGAAATGTCTTTGTAACCCATGAGTTTTTCTTCGAAACCTTTATTCTTCCGAAAGAGATGGTCTAGTTTATTCACGAAGTGCATCCAGTTTTTTCCGTAACCCTGTCAAAATTTAAGCACATGATATATGTGTGAAATGATGGTATCATGCCAAGTTTACACCATTTCTGAGTTGATCTATAGTGGTTTTCAATTTTAGGTTTATTCAGCTCAAAATAAAGCATTAAATGCATGAAAAACAGGGAATGAAGTTAAAAATCTTTGAAATTTGGGAGGTTGCTTTGATTGCTTCACATTGTACACACAGAAACATTGAAGTTGAAATAAATTTTAAAACATGAAATGTCCTTGTAACACTTGAGTTTTTCTTCGAAACCCTTATACTGTTTTTCGATTAGTCTAGGTTAATTAGTATTTATATTAAAAAAAGTTCTAAACGATAATGTATTTTGATTGGTTAAAAAAGCCTCCCACGGATCGCAATGATCTCCGTTCATCTGGTCTTGGTCCAACGGTCTACCCCATCCACGATAGATAACCCTAACCCACCCCACCTCTCCTCTCTCTCGACAGCCCCCCCACCTCCCTCCACTTCGATCTCGATCTGTCGTCGATATGTAAATGGCAGATGCCATAGGATGGCTAAAGGTGGGGGAACAATGCGCAGACGACGGTGCTCCGGACGGGTCTAGGTACAAGCACGGTGATGAACATAGCGAGGTACCCAGGTTCGGGGCTCTCCGTAGAGATAAAACCCCTACTCCTGCCTGTCTGGACTATAGGCATATATCTGTGTACATGGTTGCTCCTTGAGCTGTATATCTGCTACTGCCGAGCTGGGCTGCTGTCACCCGAGCCGGCCTCTGCTGAAAGGATCAAAGAGTGGAGTGAGCCCCTTGCTCCCTCCTCTTGGTGCCCTTATATAGGAAGGCCCAAGGGGACAAGGAGACAAGAAGGTACAAGGGAGAAGGGGACAAGGGGAGCATGGGCGAAAAGGTGGATGTGATGTAATGTGACACCTCCACTTTACACTATTCACCATGTCATGATCTGACTAAAGGCATCATGGCTTGTCTAATCGGCTCGTCTTGTCTGCTTGATGTAGATGTCTCGGTTGACCTCTTGGGCAACCAAGTGCGGGACAGTCGGCCGAGTGCGTGGGCAGTCGGCCGAGTGAGGGCAATCGGCTGGCACCCGAGCTGGGGCGCAGTCGGCGGGGGGAGCAATCGGCGGAGTGCGCGGGGCAGTCGGCCGAGCTGAGCTGAGGGCGCAATCGGCGCCCGCTGCTTTCGAAGATTATTCCCTCTGCTTGACCCTACCGGGGGTATATTCCCCCGACAGTAGCCTCCGAGCCTCCGGGTGACTCGGAGAGTCATCCGGAGGGTCTTCTTCCTTGTTGGTGGAGATGGACGTCGATTGCACTTGGTGCAGCTTCTTTCCAGTGGGGGCGCGCAAGCGCACCCACTGGGTGTAGCCTCCGAGCCTCCGGGTGACTCGGAGAGTCATCCGGAGGGTTTCTTCTTCGTCGATGTAGATGGACGTCGGTTGTACTTGGTGCAGCTTCTTTCCAGTGGGGGCGCGCAAGCGCACCCACTGGGTGTAGCCTCCGAGCCTCCGGGTGACTCGGAGAGTCATCCGGAGGGTTTCTTAATTTTGTTGCAGTCGATGGCGTCGAGGGTCTCAGTAGTTTTCCCCCGAAAACAATCATGCATAAGACAAACGTTAGTTATCTCGGATATATCAAATACTTCTTATTTTTCTAAAAATGTAGATTTGTGCAATCGGGAGGCCGACTCGGCTTTGCCTTCGCCCCGCAGTCGTTTTTCTGTTCATTCCACCCTTTGGCTCTTGCTCTTGCCAGCATTACAGCCGGCTTGCGGTCTGTAGATGGATCGAACAGTCGGCCGCAAGATGAAGTGTACAGTACTTAGACTTTGGGGAGCAAACTCAACCGAGAAAACTTCTAAAAGGAAACGATCGGGTCGTCCAAATTGTTTTCTCTTTGGACGTTGTTCATGTGCGGTGACCTCCAGCTTTTGCTTTTTGCCAGCGTTGCAGCCGGCATGCGGTCTGCAGATGGATCAAATCGCAGGCCTTTGGCTCCGTACACACTACTAATCCGTCTGTCGGAAATAACTATTTGGGTTATCCGGCCTGCCCAGAGGCAGCCGGTCCCGGGCCGAACATGCAGCCGACTAGAAATAACGCGGAGATAACCCCCGAAGACTACTCAGGTTCATCCGTCATGCTTGCTATGGTAAGAAGTATTGAGTGAGAACTCACATTGGATTTTTTGGCTCAGTCGGAACACCCACTGGGTAGCAGACGAGAAGGTGCAGCCTCCGGGTGACTTGGAGAGTCGTCCGGAGGGTCTTCTGTTGATGTAGCAGACGAGACACTCGGCAAGCTCGTCCTCCGAGCTTCCGAGTCACTCGCCGAGTCGTTCGGAGAGTCTTTTGTTGATGAAGATGGGGCACTCGGCGGGTTCGTCCTCTGAGCCTTCGAGTGACTCGTCGAGTTATTCAGGCAAGTGATCCCTTGTGGTTGCTCCAGCGGATGCTCTGCCATCCGGGTCACAACCACACTTCTTTTTCGCAATCGGCTGACCGGTCAGCGCAATCGGATTGACATCGGCCGACCTAACTGACGTTTTTTTTTGCAGTCGACTGGCCGTGCATGCGTAAACGACTGCAATCGCGGTTTGTCGGACGCAATCGACTGGGCACCAGCTGAACTGAGCAGTCGGAACACACTTTTACTTGGTCGCAGCTGGTCCTGAAGATCACAGCCGGCCACTTCTTTTCTTCTCTCGGCCGAGCTGACGCACTCGGCAAAACAAAGCAATCGGCCTTTGCAAAGTTGCAACCGGACTCTTTTTTTTTTGCTAGCCCAACCGGTTGGCCGAGCTGCTAGCGCAGCCGGCGGCCCAACCCACAGCCTTTTTTAATAGCCGAAACGAACTGCATAGCCGACCAGCCTGAACACAGCAGCAGTTGGCCCTCCTTTCCTTCTGAACTTTTCTAATCTTCTCTTTTCTGAACTTGCGCACTCGGCAGCTACCTCCTTCAGCCGGCGACCAGAGCAAGCGACTGGCGGCTATCTTCTCTTTTACTTCTGAACTGCACATTTCTTCAGTTGACACAAAGGGTTTGCCGCAGGAGATGAGGAGCGGGCCGCAGGGAGGCCGAGCTGGCGGGCGCAGCCGGACAAAAACGGCGGGGGCGAGCTGCGAGCTCGGCCCAGCAGCTGGCGGGAGTCATGTGGAGATTGGAGACGTGCAGCTTTGTACGTGCAAGTTACTTGGTGAATCCATCCATCCAGCAGCTTGGATGTAGCTTGTACGTGCGCATGTCGCATGAGTCAAACCACTGATTGCGCATTTGGCGGCGGAACAGGGATACGAGCTCGCCCTTTGGCGCGAGGTCAGCGCAGCCGCGTGAGGTGGCCGATTAGAGTTGGGGCGCACATGGGTGGTGGCCGAGCTGAACGCCGCAGCCAGCGGGGGCCGACCCGAGCGTCGCCGGGGCAATCGGCCAGAGATAGCACGGCCTGCGGCACATCCCTGGAGACTGCCTGCGTCGCCGGGGCAGTCGGAGGAGGACCGAGCAGCGGGGAGCCGCAGTCGGCTGGTGCCGGGCGTCGTCGCTCGGGGCAGAGGACGCGACGATGCGGGGAGCCGCAGGCCTGACCAGGACTGCGCGGGCGCGAGGCCTGGGAGGAGGGGCCGCACGGGCCGAGGCGCTCGGGGCCTTCCGCAGCGGAGGAGCCGCACGAGGACGCGGGAATCGAAGCCATCGACGAGGAGAAATTGCGCGGGGTCCAAGCGCTCAGGGCCGCCGGCGAGGAGAACAATCACGGATGAGATGCGGGAGCGACAAGGGCTTGGGGAGGAGCGCGAGCGCAGCCGGGGGCACAACCCTGGGGACGTTGCTGCTGGAGAAGAAAAGGGGCCGCCGGCCCAGCCGTGGCCGCTCGGGCGCGAGGCGGAGGAGGAGACCAGGGGGCGTTGCCGCTGCTGGAGAAGAAGAGCCACCGCCGGGGTGCTCCGCGGGGAAGACGCGGGGGACCGCGGAGCGGAGACACATGACCACGGTGCGCAGGAGAGCCTGCCGGAGAAGCTTGAAAGGCGCTCGGGGTGGAGCCGCACGACCACGGGCACGATGGGAGCCGCCAACAATCGAGCCTCTGAGCACCCAGCCTGAACATCCACAGGCAGCGATCTAGATCTGGAAATCCTTGCAGTGCAGAAGATGTTGATGAAGAAAAATCCCGGCCGGAGCGGGACTCCGGTCGCTGCTGATTGCCCCACGGTGGGCGCCAACTGTCGTCGATATGTAAACGGCAGATGCCATAGGATGGCTAAAGGTGGGGGAACAATGCGCAGACGACGGTGCTCCGGACGGGTCTAGGTACAAGCACGGTGATGAACACAGCGAGGTACCCAGGTTCGGGGCTCTCCGTAGAGATAAAACCCCTACTCCTGCCTGTCTGGACTATAGGCATATATCTGTGTACATGGTTGCTCCTTGAGCTGTATATCTGCTACTGCCGAGCTGGGCTGCTGTCACCCGAGCCGGCCTCTGCTGAAAGGATCAAAGAGTGGAGTGAGCCCCTTGCTCCCTCCTCTTGGTGCCCTTATATAGGAAGGCCCAAGGGGACAAGGAGACAAGAAGGTACAAGGGAGAAGGGGACAAGGGGAGCATGGGCGAAAAGGTGGATGTGATGTAATGTGACACCTCCACTTTACACTATTCACCATGTCATGATCTGACTAAAGGCATCATGGCTTGTCTAATCGGCTCGTCTTGTCTGCTTGATGTAGATGTCTCGGTTGACCTCTTGGGCAACCAAGTGCGGGACAGTCGGCCGAGTGCGTGGGCAGTCGGCCGAGTGCGGGCAATCGGCTGGCGCCCGAGCTGGGGCGCAGTCGGCGGGGGGAGCAATCGGCGGAGTGCGCGGGGCAGTCGGCCGAGCTGAGCTGAGGGCGCAATCGACGCCCGCTGCTTTCGAAGATTATTCCCTCTGCTTGACCCTACCGGGGGTATATTCCCCCGACGCGATCCATCCCCATGCAAACCCTAGCCTAGCTCCTCTCGAACCAATCACTTTCCTGCCCTCTCTCTCGAGACGGCGCGGCGCGACAAACCCTAGACGAACAAGCTCCCCCCTCCCCATTCTACTCTCGCCGCTGGCCCCAAGGAAGGATGTGGCGGGGCTCCTCCTTTCCCCGGCCATGGTGGACGCCCTGAGCGGCGCGGTGCGCTGGTGGCGGTGAGCGCTGGCCGGCCTGGCAAGGGCGAGAAAGTCCAGGCGTGTGGAGGCGACAAGGCCAGCGGGACAGCCAGGAAAGGGCGTGCGCGGCCAGGTGCGGCGCAGTCGGCGGACGCGCGCGACCACGGGCCGGGGCGTGCGTGGCATGGCTCGGGCGACCGCGGCCACGAGCTAGGCGGGGCGAAGAGAGCACATCACCAGACCCTTCTCCAGGCGACTCCATGGTTCGCCCCCATCAAGTCCTCCTCCGATGACAACCACTGGATCCGGATCTGTCGCCGACCGCTTCGTCTCCTTCATCAAGAACTTCCAGAAGGTTGATCCCTCCAAGGTGAGCGCGACAGGGTGCGCTTGTGCGGTCCGTATGTTCTGTGGGAGGATTCAGATCTTGTAGCGTGTAGGTATGTGGCGGTTGCTTCGTGTTATCGAGTGAACTGGGTCATCCAAGAATATCTGGGTGTTAATTATTGACGATTATGTAGTTTTGGGCAATTAAAAGTTGTAGGTTTGACAAACCCCTAATTTTGGTTGGGCTAGAAGGGAAAAGAGTATAGGGGATTGGTATCTTTGTTCTTGTCTTGATGAGTATATACAATAGTTTAAAAAAATGGACATATCTAATCTGATTATTGACTGATTTAGGTTCTGGGCATGGCGCAATGTGGGCAACTTGGTACTATTATTTGCTTGTTTATTTCTCTAGTGTCTGTAGCTACTATTCAATTAGAATTTTTAGCACATGATAATAGGCGATGCTTGATTTTTGTTGTGCTTTGTAATATCAAAATTTTATAATTGTTCCTTATACTGGTATTAAAAATGCATGCATATCGACTGTGGATATACGTTTATTTGTGTGTACACATTGCAGAATGGCTGATAGAATAGCAGCAGAGCAACTCTGTTTCTTATTCTTTGCTCTGCTTTCAACTGATCTTGTTTCAAGTAGCAACTAAATACTGAATTTGATAGCATGGGTGCTTGTAACATCCCACCTGTTGCTAATGTGATGATGTTTGCATTGTGCCTGCCATTTATAGATTAATAATGGTTCATACACACTTCATTTGAAATAAACTCGCTGTCACATTCGACTAGTGTCGCAAGTTCTACGACTATTATATGGTGTTATGAGTATACTTTGTGATTGAAGTTACTGATCTCAGTGAGAAAGATGTAAATATTGCGATCTTATCCGTCTTTCTTTGTTGAAATGGCCAGGTGTAACTGTTACGAATAGAGAAACTGTGAGCAGGTCTGAAGGTATATTATTCTTTTGTGTCACTGTGCAGACCCTGCAATAATCATGAGCCAGGATTTTCCCTCCCACGCACCTAGAAATATTTCTCCGTCCAATTTATACTCCTTATTGACGATGCTTTTTTTCTTGCGATTTGAGAAGGTGCCCTCAAGCGTAGTTCTGCTGTTCTGGTGGATCGATTTCACATTTTCTCTACGTTGCATCTTTATCTTATCCTTGCTACAGATATTTTTCTCCCTTATATGTACCCTCTTTCACTGAATTATTTATAGGCTTAAACTTGATTCTGTTTTTATTGTGCTATCAAATTGATACATATTGATAATTATGGATTGCTACTGTTCTGGTAGTGGTAGGTTGGACTGGGAATCCCTGAAGCTCATGATTTGCAATGGCAGTCAGCCATTTTAGTTTTTAGTTTAAGTGAAATTTCATCCACTTATTATCTTAATATACACTCATATGTGCCTATGATTTGTAAAATTTCATCCGCTTTTATCCATCAGTTTTAGCAACATGGATGGGTCTTAATTTGTTTATTCAGGTTCATACATTGCCCAACTGAAGACAATAGTTATAAAACATGAGAGAGTTCTCTCAACAACTCATTGGCTATATAACTATAGAAATTTTTTGGTGCCTGCATCTACAACTGCTTAATTTATAGATTTGAGGGCGAATATGATACTGAAAATTGCTATACAAAACTAGCTACTTTTCAAGCCCTGATTTAGCATATACTCCTTCCGTCCTGAATTACTTGTCATTCAAATGGATATGTCTAGAACTAAAATAGTGCTCGATACATCCATTTGAGCGACAAGTAATTTGGGGCGGAGGAAGTACTGAATGGAGTACTTTGTTTCATATTACTTCAGTGGTGCCCTATCTTAATTCTGAACGTGCACTATGCACTTAAAAATAAATTGTATCTAGACATATCTATTCTCAGTTTCTCACTAATTTTTTCTTTTTGGCCATGCACAACCGCAAGATATACCATTTAGTAGCTAGACTGCTTTGTCTTGATAATGTATATCCTATTGAGCACAAGAGGACAATGCAAAGAACTACAGATTCATGCATGTTGATGTTTTGAAGTCATAAATATTTATTAGTACTACATATGTAGAATAGAACTTATAGTGCTTCTGCAGGCAAATAAATATTGGTATGCCCTTGCATTATAAATCTTTATCGTGGCTGTAGTGGTGTCTCGGGGAGCAACGAAGAGCACAGTAGGGAGAAGGGAACTACAGGCAACCACTCAGGTAAGATGAAGAACAGTGTTACCACTGATATTTTTTTGTCCCTTGGTGCTCTGCTGACTTCCTTATTATTTTATCATGAATCCACTCACTGATTGAAAGCAGCGTTATTCATATGGACAATTGTGTACATGATACTACAATGTGATCTGTCCTAAGTTAGTACAATATTTTCCTCATTGTTTTTATGGTGGGGATATTCTCTTTTGGGTTCTTACTTAATACTGAACGGAATCTTTATCATTAAAAAAAGATCATGAAAAAACTCATTCCAATCTATTTTATCATTTCCATAGTTTATCTTCTTTACAATAATTTTAATCACACTATCAAAAATAATTTAAAATGGAAGGGTGCGGCAACGTGCGCCATCAACGTTCTAGTCAAGTATCAACTATGAATCACTCTTCTGGTTCTATCACATAGTGTATGAAGGCGAACACAATCCAGATGTGGTCTTGGCATGGCGCAATGTGGTCTAGTGCTTGCAAACAAAATGCATGGTGTACTTGGAAAAATTCATGATACGGGGTATGTTTTTGGGTTGTTAAATGTCTAGTTGATGTATGATGTTTCAATGATTCTTCAAGATGACACATTAAAAGCCAAACTATTGTAAATAAGCTTTCCGCATCTTGAGGATTAAGTATCCATGATATCCGAATATTGTAGTTGAACATGACTGTTGTTAAATGTTATTATTTGATATGATATAAGTATGACATTCAACAATTGTACTTTTGTTTGCATATTTTTTTTATAAATGATGATAGTTCGCACAAGATGTGCACATGTTAATTTTTTTTGACTTGAATCTGTTATGCCTTTGGTTTTTTACTTAGATTGTCCTAGAACAGCAGCATCTTTGATGCTTACTAACCCCCAGCATGCTCTTGCCCTCCAGACCCGAAGGATCCAGTATTCAAGACACATCCCCCTGTGGTGAGAGCGTCCAGGGTCATGTGTGCGGCTAATGTAAATGTACGTGGCCATGCCTGCTAGTGCCCTCTCTTCAAGGGCGCAACCAGGAAGACGATCAACAACCAGATCTCCTCTTCAAGCGTACACTAGTAGAAAAAGGCCCGGTTCCGGAATCAGGTCGTTACTAATGCCAAAACCTTTAGTCCCGGTTGGGCCACGAACCGGGACAGACGGGCCTCCACGTGGCCGTTGTGGCTTGCCCAGGCGGGAGGGCCTTTTCTCCCGGTTGGTGCCACCAACCGGGACGGGTAGTTTTTTTTTTTGAAATGGTGGGGGGTTTAGGGGGTATTGCAGGGGTTAATTTAGGGGTTTCATATATTGTTTTAGCTAGCTAATAAAAAGAGTTGTGTACTCTCTTATCACCATCTAGGAGAGAAAGGATTCATCTCATATATATCATCATGATCATAATTAATATCTAATACACAAAGGTCCTTTGCTAGTTTAACTTCGCTAATATCAAACACAAAGTTCCATTTTCATAATATTATACCTCGACTCCTCATATATATCACCTATGTGACTGCTCATCCTCTCAAGGGTAAATATAAAAAAACCAAAAGACACCTTCATTTCCATAATGTAATATGGAGGACCTTGTCCCAATCTTTTATATTCTTTCGAATCACTATCCGTTTCCAATTTTTTATTCTTAAGGAGCCACCATCACGTTCACTTTCAGTGGAGTAGTCAGTCTTGAAGAGTTCTTCCCATGGCTGCCGGCATCCACAACTGTAAGCTCGCCTCTAGAAGGCATCCATCTAGCTACACATTTTTTCGGGATTTTCTGTTGAAAACATATGAGTAAAATACTTAGTAATGCGGTATAGTTAATCTTAGGGCAAAAGATTTCTGAAAATGATGAAGTAGTGACAGAACAGTAAAAAATATCACCATGATATAGTTTGATACATATACCGACAACAACTCGAGAACAAATGGAACATATGGAGTATAAGATTTGCTTCCAAAGCGAGTTACATCTGCAAGAAAGGAGATGTAATCATCTTGTTCATCCATGGTTGGCTCCTCAACCCCATCATTATAGAAAGCATTATCAAATATCTTGCGTCCATCCATCGGAGCATAGAGATAAACTGGCAATTATAACAAAGTTGTCAACTTGGGAAGCAAAGAAATAAGGAAAGGATACAAGTAAAATTTTGTTAAGAAACTCACATTGAGATAGAACCAGCTTCTTGTCGTCCACTAGCATCCAAATATCCTTATTTTTAAATACATCTCGGTGAGGTCTAAGATCAAAGGTTATTTGCATACCCTCTTGTAATGCATATGCCTTGCACAATGCATGCCAATTTGGACAAGCAAAATAAGTGCACCAACATTTATTAGTGACATCAATGCTCAAAGTTATACCATGTTTCGTCGTCTTTAGTTTGACTTCCTTTGTTTCATTCTCTTGCCAATCATTGAATTTAACAAAGTCACATACTTGGCGTCTTGCATAGCATGGGATGCGCTAGTTGATTATAAAAAAATTACACGTCAAAACAAAAATTTAAGTGCGAAGCATGCTTAAATAAGAAGGATGACGTCGACGCAGAAGTTGTATATATATACCCTTATTTTTATGAAGTCACGCCTAAGCGTGAGGGAGAAATAACTTTCTTCATCCCCATCCAACTTTGGATACCTGCTGTCGCATCGACCCGAGTTATCATCACAATAGGGGCACTGGACGAGTTGTTCATCGTCAGCCATTTTCTGTTTTCATATATAAATATTAGTTCGGTGTCGGCGTCGGCGTCGGCGTCGTCTTGAGCCAAATGGCGAGATGGGAACGACGAATGGAAGGCGGGGGATTATATACCAAGAGAATAGGTCCCGGTTGGTTCAAAGTTAATACACACAAAAAATTATGAACTCGAATAAAAATGCAGAAATAATATTTTAAAACAAGGTTGCATAGTGCCTCATAAGTAATACAACGGTAAACAACATGACTAATACAGTAAACAACGTCGGGTGCGGGGAAGGTGGCCACCCAAAGAGAAGGAACCACCACGAACTCGTAGCTCGGATGAGATCCTTGAAGAACCTTCCAGGTCCTCCATGACCCGGCGTCCAACGCCACCAACTAGCGATGGACGTGCTCGTCCTCCTCCCTGACACGTCGGCGTACAATCCACTTGGGGGCCGGCTGTCTCCGCACCGACTGTGTCCCACGCGACCGCCACCAAAGAAGATCCGGGTCGACGACAGGACCTGGATTCCTCACTAAGCGGCGCGCCTCGGAGATCACCTCCCAGTGCCAGCCCGGGGGAGCCCAGTCCCGAACATCGCTAATCCCATCAAATGGGTGCTCTCCGACGCGGCGACGACGGGGATGCGGGCCACGCATCGTTGCCGAGAACTTATTTAATATATGCAAAATTTTATTAACATGAACGAGTGAAAATTTTATACTAGCTAGCTAACTAACAAATTAACAAAATAAGACAAAAATACTTAGCGAATACGTCTAGGCTATCTATCTATCTATATACGAGCTAACTATCTATATCTATTATACGAAGTATTATACACATCTATCTATCTATTAAATAAATTTTTGTCTTACAAAGTATTTTTGTCTTACAAATTATATATCTATTTATTATTAGCTATATATATCTATATTTAATTATATATATCTATATATCTATTTATTTATCGATTTTGCACATATTCTACTGCTCTATCTATCTATCTATATCTATCATCTATTTATTAATTTATATCTATATCTATCATCTAGCTAGCGGGCCGGCGGCAAGATCGACTCACCAGTGGGCGAGAGGCGCCGGCGACTTAGATCGAGGAGCGGGGCGCGACCGACGTCGTGGAGGAATGTGGGGGCGGCGGCGTCGGTGGAGAGGAGAAAGGGGTCGGCCGGGCGCGTGGGCCGGGCGGACGCGGCGTCGGTGGAGGAAACGGGGCGGCGGAGGAACGGTGTGGCGACATCGGTGGAGGAACGGAGTGGCGAAGTCGTCGGCGATGGCGGGGCCCAAATCCGGCAGCCTGACGGTGTCGGTGTCGGTGTCGGCGTCGGCGTCGTCTTGAGCTGCTAGCCTGGAAATGACGAGATGGGAACGACGGGCTCGAAGGCGGGGGATTATATAGCCAGAGCATTGGTCCCGGTTGGTGGCATCAACTGGTTCTAAAGGTGTGCATTCGTACCGGTTGATGCCAAGAACCGGGACCAAAGCTACTTTTTCAGCAGCCGAAAGGGAGGGAAACAGAGCCCATTGGTACCGGTTCGGGGCACCAACCGGAACTAAAGGGGTGCATTGGTACCGGTTGGTGCCACCAACCGAAACCAATGGCCTTGCGCCGCGGTGCGGTGGGATGTTTAGTCCCACCTCGCTTGTCGAGGGACAGCCGGAGTGGTTTATAAGAGCTGATGCGCGTAACACTTCGATCTCCTCTCAACCGCAGGCTTTCGGGCCTACACTGTTACTTCTTGCATGTGGGCTTCTGGGCCTGGATCCTTGCCCAATAGTGGGTTCCTAGTCGTATCCAGTCCGTGTCAGTCTAGTAGATGGTATTATTTTTCTCTGAAAAAGGACCTTTAGTCCCGGTTGGTGCCTCCAGCTGGTACTAAAGGCCTCTCCCACCGCAATTAACCACTAAAATTAGTACCACCTCGCTAGCCGAAGTGGAGTTAGACCTGTTTATAAGCACAGATCCGCGTGGACTTATCGTAGCATACCAAGTTCACTAATGGCCGTACACGGAGAAATTCATCTGTATCCGGTACTCTGTCCGGGAGAAATTCGGACGGACCTCGGTTGGTTGGCATATTTTCTGGATCTGTCAACCAGACGAGGACCGTCAGAAATTCTCCATGACAGAGTACAGGATATGGAGTATTCTTCTGTTGACGTCCTATAATGAAATTGCTATACTTTTTTTTGTTTTCCAATCAAACAAAACACATGGTTTCCCCTGCATACAGCCCGACGGTGGCTCATGAGTGCAAGCATATCAAATGCACCGTCGAACGTATACATTTCATTTTTCTAAACTTATTTCAACCCAAGACCTTTTTTGCATTCAATATGCACCATTGAAAGCCACATACTAAAATTTCAACCCTTTCTGACTTCATTTGCTATTTTTCATGCATTTAATGATTTATTTTGAGGTAAATGACCTTGAAATTAGAAAGCACTACAATTGAACTCAGAAAAGGTTGAAACTTGGCATGGTATCATCATTTGACCCACATAACATGTGTGCAAAAGTTGAGACGATTACGGCAAAAACTGGATGCACTTCGTGTACAAACTGGATCATCTCTTTCAAAGTAAAAGGGTTTCAGATGAAAACTCATCTGTTACAAAGACATTTCATTTTTCTAAACTTATTTCAACCCAAGACTTTTTTGCATTCAATATGCACCATTCAAAGCCACATACTAAAATTTTAACCCTTTCTGACTTCATTTGCTATTTTTCATGCATTTAATGATTTATTTTGACCTAAATGACCTTGAAATTAGAAAGCACTACAACTGAACTCAGAAAAGGTTGAAACTTGGCATGGTGTCATCATTTGACCCACATAAAATGTTTGCAAAGTTGAGACGATTACGAAAAAAACTGGATGCACTTCGTGTACAAACTGGACCATCTCTTTCAAAGTACAAGGGTTTCAGACGAAAAGTCATATGTTACAAAGACATTACAATATGCACCATTACATGAATTTTCAATAAGCACCATTCACTTCCGGTGATCTGCCTCGCCTTTGAAATGCTTCCCCTTCTTACGACATTGATGGTTGGTCGGAAGAAATCGACGATGCCCCATGTACACATTCTTCCTGCAGTTGTCCAGGTATATACTTTCGGTGTCAGCTAAACAATGCGTGCATGCGTGGTATCCCTTGTTTGTCTTTCGTGAAAGGTTACTGAGAGCAGGCCAATCATTGATGGTTACAAAAAGCAAGGCATGCAGGTCAAATTCCTCATTTTTGTGCTCATCCTACACACGTACACCGTTTGCATCCCACAGCTGTAAAAGTTCTTCAACTAATGGCCTTAGGTACACATCAATGTCGCTGCCGGGTTGCTTAGGGCCTTGGATGAGAACTGGCATCATAATGAATTTCCACTTCATGGACTTCCAAGGAGGATGGTTATACATACATAAAGTCACGGGCCAGGTGTTGTGATTGCTCCTCTGCTCCCCGAAAGGATTAATGCCATCCGCGCTTAAACCAAACTATACGTTCCTTGGGTCACCTCCAAACTCAGTCCGGTACTTTCTCTCAATTTTTCTCCATTGTGAACCATCAGCGGGGTGTCTCAAATTCCCGTCTTTCTTACGGTCCTCTCTGTGCCATTGCATCAACTTGGCATGCTCTTCATTTCTGAACAGACGTTGCAACCGTGGTATTATAGGAGCATACCACATCACCTTGGCAGGAACTCTCTTCCTGAGGGGCTCGCCGTCAACATCACCAGGGTCATCTTGTCTGATCTTATACCGCAATGCACCGCATACCGGGCATGCGTTCAAATCCTCATACGCACCACGGTAGAGGATGCAGTCATTAGGGCATGCACGTATCATCTGCACCTCCAATCCTAGAGGGCATACGACCTTCTTTGCTGCGTACGTAGTGTCGGGTAATTCGTTATCCTTTGGAAGATTCTTCTTAAATATTTTCAGTACCTACTCAAATCGTTTGTCAGGCACAACATTGTCTCCCTTCCACTGCAACAATTCCAGTACGGTACCGAGCTTTGCGATGCCCTCTTCGCAATTGGGATACAACCCTTTTTTGTGATCCTCTAACACGCGATCGAACTTCAGCTTCTCCTTTTCACTTTCACACTGTGTCCTTGTATCAACAATGACCCAGCGGAGATCATCATCGGGCACATCGTCTGGTTCCTCTTGATCTTCATTGTGCATATCGTCCGCTTCCCCCGTTGCAGCATCACCGTATTCAGGGGGCACATAGTTGTCATCGTACTCTTCTTCTTCGCCGTCTTCCATCATAACCCCTATTTCTCCGTGCTTGGTCCAAATATTATAGTGTGGCATGAATCCCTTATAAAGCAGGTGGGTGTGAATGGTTTGCTGGTCAGAGTAAGACTTCGTATTCCCACATGTAGGGCATGGACAACACATAAACCATTCTGCTTGTTTGCCTCAGCCAGTTCGAGAAACTCATGCACGCCCTTAATGTACTGGGAGGTGTGTCTGTCACAGTACATCCATTGCCGGTTCATCTACGTGCATTATATATAATTAAGTGTGTCAAAAACCATTATATATAGAACATCATGAATAGATCAGTGGCCAAATTAATAGAAGTTCATCATCACAGTAAAACCAAAGTACATACATAGTTCTCATTGAACAACATACAACTCTCTAGAACATCTAACTAAGGCATACATTGAAACTATGTAAAACATTTCAATGCAACAACAAATGCGTTCATAATCGCAACGAAGGTAACAATTGAACCAACGTCATAATGATACCAAGCCTCGGTATCAATTGCATATTTTCTAATCTTTCTAATCTTCAAGCGCATTGCATCCATCTTGATCTTGTTATCATCGATGACATCCGCAACATGCAACTCCAGTAGCATCTTCTCCTCAATTCTTTTTATTTTTTCCTTCAAGTTATTTTTTTCTTCTTACACTTAATTTAACCTCTCGACAATAGGTTCGGTAGGAATTTTCGGTTCCACTACCTCCTAGATAAATAAATATGTCACGTTGGTCGGCATAATTGTCATAAACAAAAAATGAACCAAATAGTTATAAAAGATAATATATACCACATCCGAATCATAGATAGGACGAGGGCCGACATGTGCAGGTACCATAGCCATCGCACTATATAATAAAAAGCAATAAGAAAATTAGACAAGTATATAGCTAATCATAAAAGTAAGAATTATTTTCTTTTAGAAAGAAAATAAGAACAAGAGGCTCACCACAGTGGTGTCGGCGATGAGATTGGCGTGGGCGATCGATGGTGGTGAAGACGGGTACGAGACGTGATAAATCGCTAAACCTAGACAAATCTTGAGGAAAACGGAGCTTGGAGGTCGAGTTTGGAGAGGAGAAAGCTTAAGTAGTGTGGCTCGGGAATTTCATCGAACACATCATGTGCATTGGAGGTGAGATAGAGCACCAGAACGCCCTCCCCTTGCCCTCCTCGAAAAAACAGAGCACCAGTGGAGTGCTCTGCTCGACGGCGAGGGGTATATATATCCAAATCGTTAGTCCCGGTTTGTGGCAGGAACCGGTACTAATGGCCAGCCTTTAGTCCCGGGTTGAGCCACAAACCGGGACTAGTGTTTTTGGGCCAGGAGCGAGGCCCATTGGTCCCGGTTCTTGTCTGGAACCGGGAGATATGCCCCCAGACGAACCGGGACCAATGTCCCACGAGGCCCGGCCGGCCCCCCGGGCGCACGAACCAGGATGTATGACCATCATGGGTCCCGGTTCGTGGCACAACCGAGACTAATGGGCTGGAGAGGCCTGGACCAAAGCCCTGTTTTCTACTATTGGTAGGGGACAGCTCAAGCAGGTATATAGCTCGCATCAACTCGCTTCTCCTCCCTCTATCATGGTCGATGGTGTCAACTTGAACCTTTCGTTACGCTTTGTGTCTGTGCCCATCACTATTATTATGTTGTAGAAACATGTTCGGCAGAATTGACTGAGTTCTTGTAGTAGAAGCATGTTTGGCTGGATTAATGTAATAGATATATGTTCAACATTACATTAACACATTGATTTTATTCTTCATATCATCATATAAAATACTGTGTTCAGAGCAGCTGGCTTGATGGAGAAGCTGTCGATTATGTAGTATAAATATCAAATATGTTATATGGGTTGCAGAATAAGTGAGAATAATGGCTACATTTGCTAGTTTACTTGAAAGTATTGTTTGTTGGCTTTCACAGTCTTGGTCCTGATAGTAACATGCAGATTGCCTGCCTTCAGGTATCTTGGTCCTGTAGGTTATGTGAAGATTGACTTAGGATTTTGTGATTAGGCCTAGGTCTTTAATATAATTGGTCTTTGAAGTACATAGTTCTTTAAAGTTCTTGGAATCTGTTGTTTTACCATGCATTTTCTCCATAAATCTGCATTTCTGTGTAATTTATTTATATATATAGTTTTTGATAGTCTGTGCACTAAATCTGGAGGTTTGCAAATCTACTGTATGAATAATAGCTACTCTAATGTTGGTTGTCTGTTCACTGATTTATAGGAGCTTTAGGCCTAAGAAATTTCAAGTTTGAAGCGGTGAAGCCCTACTCAGCAAAGAAAGTTCGAAGTCGTACTCATTTACCTGTGAACTATGTGTTCTTCCCTTATGTAATGTTCAATGTAATGTTCCTGCCTATGCGTACTAGTGTATTGCAGTTCCGTGAAGTTATATGATTCCAGAAATTCAACTTATTTTGTAGTTTGGTGTTATTAAAATTCCTCTCTATTTGCTAGAAATGGCTGAAAAAAATGACAGAAAAATATATGTGCTGCTATTCTATGGATAAAAATTAAATACATGAATTTTCCTCAACAATGGAATAATACAATTGCGAGCTAGAAATTGCTAAAAGAAAGTTCATGGCCCTAATTTTATTATCGAAAAAGGGCTATTAAATAGAATTGGATCATCCAAATGGCCAAAGGCCCTAAAATAAAAAGGCCATAAAGAGGCATAGGCCCAAAACATGGTTGGCCATAAAAGGCAAGAACTATTGGGCTCAGCACAAATTGACCATCAGAATTATTGGGCTCAGCCCAAATTGACCATCAGAATAATTGGGTTGATTTTGATTTACGACATTTTGATTTTTACCACAAATTGGTTGACCACGTAGGAGCTGATGTGTCCTGGCTGAACTAGCAATGACGATTTTGGATCGTCGTAAAGGTTACGACGATTCGAAAATCATCATGAAAGTTACGACGATTTCGATCAAAGTGTCGTTGTTTTCAATTTTTGACGGCTCGTTTTTGAAACTTAGTTTTACGTCGTAAGATCTTCGTAAATTAAAAACCGTGACGATATAATGACGAAAATATAGCGTCGTGTATTAGCATATTTTTTATAGTGCACTGAGCAGATAAAGGCCGATGACTGCTCGAAATCAGAAAATAAGAAGGGACGGAAAAGAAAGATGAGCACTTCGAGCAGCCAACCTCGGATGCCGATCCGGGCTCAGGACGGGCCACCAAGACCCAAGGATCTCTCGTTTGAAATCCATGTGGCAGGTAGGCCGATGCCACCTAATGACATGCTTGACATTGCAACTTCGGATATGCAGAGTGTGCATCACAACGTTATGGCATTAGAGAAGATGCTTCTTCGAGAAAAGAATCCCTTGTACCCGGATTTGATGGCCAAGGTGCCACTCAACATGGGCTTCATCAACAATATCCCCGCGGATATGAGAATCCTGCGGTTTTCAGAGATCTTCAATTTGTATCGTCTCAAGTGGATGGACCATAGCCTTATCCGTCTGTTCTCGCTCAGCCTTTCTATGAGTATCAAGAGAGATCACACCCCGAGCGTTGCGATATTGGACCCCTTCTACATGTGTGAAAGCATCTTGATGGACGATGGGGACGGGACTCTCGCGCCGGGGTACATCAGAGACTTCATGATAGAGAACGCGGGCAAGGATTTATTTCTCACGACCTACTCTCCCAAGTAAGTCATTCGCTCCCCGCCATAGCATATGCTTTCTTAGATTTCCATTGTCCTCTACCAACATTCCTTTTTGATTGTTCTAATTATGCAATGAGGATCAAGACTGCGTGCTCATATGCTTTTCATCGAAACACTCACATGTCGTGTATTTAGACTCGGGAGTGCGAAGAAGGATTACAAGTATGTCATCAGAGTTTTGGATGATGCTCTCGCCGGCTACAAAGAAGCGGGAGACAAGATAGTGAAGCACAAGTTCAGCAAGCATCAGTCCGACGTGAGCGTGTTCAACCACGTAACGCAGTTCTTGTGCGTCAAGCAGCCATTTCAATCCTCTAAGTGATCCTTATACTGCAGGCAAGGTTGCCGAGGTGTTCTTGGATCGAGTTTATCGTTATCATGGGTTGCCCCTGTCACTGGTTTCAGATCGGGACCCGGTGTTTACTAGCAAATTTTGGAAGGATCTTTGTCACCAAATTGGTGTTCATCTTCGTATGTGTTCGGGTCAGCATCCTCAAACAGATGGTCAAACTGAGCGAGTTAATCAGCAAGTCGAAGGCTATTTGCGTTGCTTTATTTCCGCTCATCCTCATCGTTGGTCTAAGTGGTTGGATCTTTGTGAGTTATGGTATAATACCAATTGGCATTCTTCCACTGGATTGTCTCCGTTTGAAATCATCTACTTCCATAAGCCTCGTTAATTTGGTATTACGCCTGATGCAGCCATTGATAACCCTGATGTTCAATTATGGTTGGCGGATCGGCATGTGGTGTTCAAGTCCGTTCAACAACAGTTGTTTCGAACGCAGCAAAGAATGAAAGCTCAAGCGGAGAAGCGTCGGACAGAGCGTGAATTCACAGTGGGGGATTCTGTGTTTCTTAAAATGCAGCCTTATATTCAGTCATCCATTGCTCCTTGTGCTAACCACAAATTGGATTTCAAATATTTTGGTCCTTTTAACATTTTGGAAAAGATTGGATCAGTGGCTTATAGATTGGACCTTCCTCCTGGTTGCAGAGTTCATCCAGTGTTCCATGTGTCACTTCTCAAGCAACACCTCAAGCCTGACCAGATTGTTCTTCCTGATCTGCCTTCCCCGGCCACTTATTTTCAGGTACCTGCTTCTATTTTGGACAGGCGTCTTGTGCAACGTGGGGACAAATCTGTGGCCCAAGTATTGGTTAAGTGGATTCATTCTTCAGAAGCTCTTGCTACTTGGGAAGATAAGGAGTCGCTGATGCAAACTTTTCCTCGTGCTCCGGCTTGGGGGCAAGCCGCTATTCGTCCGAGGGGCATTGTCAGCATACCAGAGAGGACTGAAGACGATGGAGCAGCGCCAATACAAGGGGAGCTACATGACGGACAGGTGGGCCGACTTGATGGGCCGAACATCAGGCCGAAAAGGAAGGCTACGGTTCCACCTAGAGTAGGTGGGCCTGAATGGGTTAACTAGTGTCTATTAATAGTGGCTGTAGGGAGCGTGGTTAGGTAGGCGGAAGAGATCGGCTTCGGCCGGAGAGGATAGGATAGGAGTGGATGTGGACGTGCTTGATAGCTGGCTTCTAATTCGAATCAAATCTGGAGTTCGTCTATTTTCCTGTATCCTACGAGAGAGATTCCCACTCCCAACCTTACACCTCAGCGCCCTGGGCCGTATACAACAACATCTGACCGGTCAAAGCCGGTTCGATTTACCCAATCAAAGCCGGTTCGTTCCAATGAGTCAAAGTCAGTTAGTGAATGTAACACTCTCTCTGTCAGTGAACAGTAATCACCATTACTGTTGACCACTACTGTTCAAATTTTTGTTTGATCAACTTGGTTCAGCTCAAATTCAATTCCCCTTTGTTATTGTTGAATGCAATGTGAACCTTGGGCCTTGATCATCATGGATCAATAACAAAGTCCAAATCATTTCTATTTGAAATCAAATCAAAGTTCAAAATGGCTTTGGTGGAATATTAAAACCAAGGTGCAAAATAAAACTTGGTCCAAAAACTTTGCAACCACTTTTGTTAAATCCCAAATATTCAGTGGATCACTTCCATATGTGCATTGGAATATATAAACAGTGGCCAAAACCCATTTTCATCAATTGAATAATTAAAACAAGTGTTATATGATTTTTATTTGTGGCCAAATATTTTTGTTGCATTGATACATGGTATAACACTAATTATGGGGCCTATAACATAATTTGCAAAATTATAAAACAACAAAGAGAAATGCAAAAGAGAAAAGAACAGAAAAGAAATTGCAAAAAGAATAAAAAAAAAAGAAGCCATACCCCTGTTCCCCTTGGGCCCAGCCCAACTAAACCTCCCCCCAAGTCAGCCCACCCCGGCCTTCCCTAACCTCCCGCTACAGTGGGATGGCCATGGCGTGGCACACATCCGCCAGTGCCACGGCGAGGCGCGTCGCCGTGCCGCGCATCGGGCGGCTCCCCGGCGAGTTAAGTACCACCCTCGGACCCCTGGAACCCTAACCCCCACGCCTCGCTCGATCTCGCCCCCTCCTCGCGCGCCCGTCGTCTGCTTCCTCGAGCCGAGACCGCCATGGCCACGAATCGATGAACCCGCGTGGCCATTGCAACTCCCAGCCCCCACAACCACGTCCAGTGCACACGCAGTTGTCGTCTTCGTCTCCATGCTGAAGTAGCCGAGCCCGGAGCGCCTGCATCGACTCGAATCGTCGTCGTCGTCTGCCTCCAGCTGTTGGGATCGCCTTCAAATTGCCGCCGCCCCAGTTCATCTCCGCGCCCGCTGCCACCACCTACGCGATCGTGGTGAGCATCCTCACCATCCCCTGTTGTCCGTAGCCGCCCGTTTAGCTCCAGTGAAAAAGCCCCCTTTCGCATGCTCGTCTGCCGCTGCGATGAACGTCGCCATTGTCCTGAACTACCCCAGCACGCGCTAGTGGCACGCACGTGCTTCTGGTGGTCCGCTGCACCCGCCTAACCGTCCTACGCTCAAGAGTTTCCCCTGTAACTGCGTTCCCGTCGATGACCCGAGGCAACCGCCGATGTCCTCGTCGCCGGCGTGGATTCTGGCCGTCGCGGTCCACGCCACCACCTCAGATCGCCGCGCCTGGGTCCCCTGGTCCAAACGCACTGCCCCGCGCATCAAATGGCCGTGGGAATCGGCCGGAACGGCGACCTCGCCGGATTTCTCGCCGCCGGCGTGCTCCCTATGACGCTGACCGGCGGGCCCCCCTTGTCAAGCCGTTTATATTAACGCTAATGACCCCCTGGTCACTGACCTGCGGGCCCTTCCCCCCTAATAACCCTGTTAAACTAAAAAGGTTAGTTAACCCCCCTGGTGTATGACACATGGGCCCCATGCCCATTTCAATTAATTAAAATGATTAAATTGCTACTGTGAGGCTGACACCTAGGGCCCACCTAGTTAATTAGTTCAACATAATATAATTATTAAAACATGTTTGAATGACATGTGGGCCACCCCCTGGTAATTAAACTAAATTAAGTTAATTTATTTAATTAGTCACTGACCAGTGGGACCCACTGGTCAGGTTTTACATGGTCAACCCCTTTGTGGATAATGTTTGAATTAAATATTAAAAGAAAATCCAGAAAATGATTTAAATTGAATTAAACTTTGAAATTGAATATCTTTTAAACCGTAAATCAGATGAAAATAATTTATATAACAAAATTTCTCAGAAAAATACAACGAATACGAATACGCTATCCGTATGTCGACCACCCCCCTCTAACACAACGAACATCGACCTTTCCTCCCTCCGTCTCGTCTGTCCGATAATTGCCCGATACCGTAAAACTCTCCGGATGAATTTATTTCGAACACGAAAATTGTTCGGAATAGATCAACTAACCCGGATACACCACCCACACTTGTGTTGGATGTCCACGACACCTCCGGCATGAACCTTCCCCCTCCGGACACCCTGTCCGGTAATTATCCGGAGCTGGCAGTTCATCCCCGGATGAATTCTCGCTCCGAGCATATTGCATCATACTACGTTAGAGCACCGATAACATTTCATATGTGTTGTCATGTATCTGTTAGCATATGTTTTCTTTGTATTTACTGTTTCTCCCCCCTTAATCTCCGGTAGACCCCGCTACTGCCGCCGACTACACCGCCGCTGAGTACGACTACTACGTCGACGGCCCTACCCCTACCGTGGAGCTTCCAGGCAAGAAAAGCCATTCTCTTCCCCAGATATCGCTTATCTTTCCGTACATCTCTTGCACTAGGCATTGTTACTGCTGCTGCTACGTTACATCCTATTCAACTACATAACTTATCATTGTCGCCCCTTGATTACCTTTGCGCTATCCTATGCTGCCCTATATTTATATGTCTTATAATCAGCAGTTAGCCCTGCGCCTTGTTAGTCAATAGGATTAGATAGCGGGCCGTGATCACTCTGGGAGTGATCGTGGAAACGATACATTATAAACTGCTACAGGTACGGTTCAGAGCAGACACCGATACAGGCCCCTACCCCGGCTCTGTCGAGCCACCCCAAGTGTGAGCTATCGAGGAGTAATCCTTGTACTCCACTCGAGGATGACTTTGTATAGCCGGCCTAGGGTAATTATCCACGGGTGTCCTTAAAGGTAAGGAGTCGGGTGACCCCACGGAGCCCGCGCAGGGTATCTTAGTGGAACGACAGGTCAGGTGTATTCCACCGGTGTGCGGCGGGCCTGGTACTGTTCGTGGCCGACAGATATCCTATTGTACGAAAGTCGAGCTCTTCCAAGACCAAACGCGAGACAAGGTAAGGAGACGGTTCACCTTGTTGGTAGCCGCACGAGTTGGTGGGACGACAGGGCAGGAGGCCACTGGCTCTGGTAATGGGGGTGGACCTGGCTGCTGTCGTTGTCCGCGGCTCACCTAAATAAGGACAACGATAACGGTTGTTCCGACAGATAATAATTAAAATACTTAATGGCTCAGGTGGATGACTTGAGTGGGTCGTCGTGCCCTTTACGCACTGCCTCCACGTGGGATTACGGTGTGGGACCTCTTCGTTGTAGCCTCGTTCGAGGGCTCTTCAGGCGTCAGCTTTACCTCAGGCTGATTGCGGGGCTTGGACCGCTTACTCCGGTAGTGGGAAGTGGGTCTGCTTCACCAGCCAGTCGCGTACCGTGCAGGAGTACAAAGGACAGGGGTCCAAAGTTCCTTTGTACTTAGGATTTAGAACGACGGATGGCCTCTCTGTTGAGCTCGAAGGATGGACTTCGGCGTATCGGATAGCCTCGGTGGGGCATTCCCTAACAAGGTGTACGCCACCCTGGAGATCCGAGCGTGTAGGGTAACAGTAGTGCAGCCCCTGCAGGGAAGATAATCTATTCGGATAGCCGTGTCCACGGTAACAAGACGCTTTATGCTGAAGCCAGATCCTACTACTACAAACTTCTACTATTAAACTGTTGGTTCCGGTTTCTCTTCCTTGCAGGGAAGTCGAGGAGGGGATATCGGAGGCATATATAATTGTTATATAATACAACTTACTATTATACAATGTTGCGGCAACTTCTGCTGCTTGTTATTACATTCATGCTATTGAACTGTTGGTTATTCTCTTCTCATGCTGCAAGACTCCTCGGAAGATGCTAGTCATCGTTAGGCCTAGCTTCTTACCCTTATTCTGATTTCCATCTTGCATTCCACATATATATAGCCTCCCCTTTCCATTTGATACATGGATAAATGCTTAGTAGAGGACGTAAGACTCGCGGGTATGCTAGATACTCACCCTTGCTTTATTTCCCCTTTTTGTTTTGCCTGATCGGCCGCTGCAGTCGACGTTGGAGCCCAGGAGCAGGAGTACCCCGGAGGCGACTACTACGACGTCGAGTTCCCCGTTGACAAGGAGTAGTTCGGTGGATCCCAGGCAGGAGGCCTCGCCTGTTCGATCGGTATCTCTGATGCTATTTGTGCTAGCCTTCTTAAGGCAAAACTTGACTAACTATGTATGTACTCATATATTATGATTGTATAACTTATGTATTTGGATCCTTGTGATCCCTGGTATTGTAACATATTGGTTTATCCTTTTGTGTTTAGTGTTGTGATGTGATATTCTCACCGTGACACCCTAATCTCAGCCGTGTACCCTGCGTGTATGATTACTATACACGGAATTATTTTGGGGGCGTCACAAGTTGGTATCAGAGCCGACTGCCTATAGGAAGCCACCCCACCACTACTTGGTCGAAGTTGAGTCTAGTCTTTGAAAAACTATTTTGCTAACTTAATGTTTGGCTTACGGGCCCACATCGATGTCACTACATGTGATATCTATGGTATTAGGATCCTTTCCTCCTTACCTATGCTCTAGGACTCTGCTCTCTTCTCCTTGCTGGTAAGGTTTACTAACTTTGACATTAAGATCACGTTCTCTTGATTCCACCCGGCGTTCTGGTGCTACCCCATTGATTGAGTCGTGTCGCAGGAGTTCTACCCCAGGTTCCGGACCGCGGATCCCATTCTCATTCTGGTCAGGCCGCGCGTTCTCTGGCATTAACTCCTGTGGCCAACAGTTTTCTTGCGGCGTGATTGACATAGTGGAATCTACGTCGCGTCGTGTAATCCTTACCGCGGTCTGCGCGCCGCCTAGTGTGTCCCTTTTTCCTTAACTTCTACGACGTTATGCTGCCCGATTTTCGATTGATTCCGTGTGTGGATGTGTATGTCTTATATGACTACTCCTATATATCCGCTCCTCCTCTTCGTTGTCGCTTTACTTCAGGCCTGATTCCGGTATCTCGTTAAAATTTCCATCGCTGAAATACCCCTGTTAAATTCTAGCAGGATGGCTGGTCGTGGTGGTCGTGGTCGTGGACGTGGTCGTGGTGCCAACGACCCACCTCCGCCGCCGGATTACATGGCCGCGATGATGCAGCAGTTCGATCTGAACCTCAGTTCATGCAGAATGTCATGGCTCAGTTCCCCTAGCCGAATCAGAATGGGCACCACCATTAGCATGCCACCGTGACTCTACACGACTTCACCCGCCTCAACCCCACTATTCTCCGCAACTCTGTTCAGCCGTTGGATGCTGATGACTGGCTTCGCGACATCACTCACGAGCTGGAGTCTGCTAATGTCGATCCAGCCGACTATGTGAACTTTGCGTCCTATCATCTGAAAGGCGCCGCTGCTCAGTGGTGGAGCACCCACAAGCGTTCACTTCCAGTCGGTGAAGTCATCACCTGGGATTTCCAGACTGCCTTTCGTGCCCGCTACATTCCTCGGGGGATTATGGATCGCAAGGGGGAAGAATTCCGCAACCTCACTCAGGGCAACATGACTGTTGAAGCCTATCAACGCGAGTTCCTCAACCTCTCTCGCTATGCGGAAGAAGAGATCACCATTGATGCTCGCAGACAGCAGAAGTTTCGCCGTGGACTCAATGCAGACCTCAGGCTTGCTCTTGCCATTCATGATTTCTCCAACTTCGCCACCATGGTGAACAAGGCTATCACCGTCGAGACTGCCCAGATGGACCATAAGGACTCGCTTAAGCGCTATCGTGACGTTGGCTCATCTTCGGGCGCAACGCAGAAGCGTTGCATTTTTCTCCCTCACAGTGTGACCCAGGCACCTGTCCCTGCTCCCAGGCCTTCGTATGCTGCACCCCGTATGCCTCCGCCACTACCGAGGCCAAGATCTCTGCCCCCACCACCCAATGCTGCTCCCCTCCGTCCTGAGGATGGAATGTGCTTCAAGTTTCGTCGCCCCGGTCACATTGCCAGAGACTGCCCCCAGACTCAGAATCAACTGGTAGTTCACCATGCTGGCCGCGAAAATGGTCGTGGTAACAACAGGACCCCCAACTATAATATTGGGTATGCTCCTCATGCTCGTGGACATGCTTACAACATTGATGTTGTGGAAGCTCAGGAACAACCCGCTACCGTGAGGGGTACCCTTCTCGTAAACTCTGTACCTGCTACTGTTTTATTTGATACAGGAGCATCGCATTCATTCATGTCAGAAGCATTTGCATCGTCGCATAACTTCACGATGGAAAGGATGACCCCACCGTTGGTTGTCCGCACCCCGATACGCCATTGCCACACATGCGAGTTTGTACCCAATACCACCGTTGAAATCGAAGGGATTATTTTCCTTGCTTCCCCCCGTCCTTCTGAAGTCTTCCACAATTAACCTCATTCTTGGAATGGATTGGTTGAAAGTTCACGATGCCGCACTATATTGTGGCACCAAGTCTGTCCAACTTTTCCACCCCTCCGGCGAGATTGTTAACCACACCGCCCGAATAACCCAAAACGCTGAAGCGCAGATCTATGATACGTCCCAAACGTATCTATAATTTCTGCTTGCTCCATGCATGTTTTGTGTGACTTTGCCATGTTTTCCTTGAACTTTCCTACACTTTTGAGCATATTTGGACTAACCTACTAACTCAGTGCACCCAGTTGCCAGTTGCTGTTTTCTGCTGTTTTTGTATTTCAGGTTTTCCGGCCATTAAAAGTGCTCCAAAAAATCCGGAAAAATCAGATAAAAAATCAGTGTCACGGAAGCTTCCGGAAACACCAAAGGTGCGAAGGGGAGCCACCACCAGGAGTCCAGGAGGGTCCCTGCTGCGGCCCCACCCTAGGCCACGCCAGGAGGCCTCCTGGCTGCCTGGTGGGTCCCCTCGACGCCCCCCTTCGCCTATATTTACCCTCGGGGTGGAAACCCCTAGGATGGACTCCTTTTTCGCGATCTCGCCTCTGTTCCGCCGCCGCCGCCGTTTCTAGATCGGGTCTGCCTGGAGAAGCTGCTCCGGCACCCTGCCGGGAGAAGCTACCCCCTCCGGGAGACCCTTCATAGCCATGGACGCCTCCCGTATGTACCGTGAGTAGTTTCCCTTCGACCATGGGTCCGTGACCAGTAGCTATGTGATCTCTCTCTCCCCCTTTTGTGCTTCCACTTTCGAGTCCTCGTGAGCTGCCTCACATGATCGAGGCATCTATGTAATTTCTGCTGTTGCTATGCTGAGTTTGTTGGGATCTGATGGATTATGAGACTATGTTCAGATTGTGATGAGTAATATATTTGGTTCGTCTCTTTTATATTTTTTTCTTGAGTAAATTCTTGCATGTTCTCCGTTGCGGTATTTCCTTTGGCCAAGTATTTTATTTGCAACTCCAAGAGAGAGCGTTATGCTCGATTATGGGTTCAGCCCCCTGATGTCTAGCTTGAGTGACAGAAACATGAGACTAGGGGATGTGTTGTTGCCACCAGGGATAAAACAACGGTTCTTGTACTTGCGGGTGCAAGGATTGTTTACTTTACGCAAAGTTCTTTTAATGCAGTTGTCTGTTGCTTTGAGTTTACACTTTAGGTGGGATTCGCAACTTAATACCAGCGAGATGTTCTGGATAGATATCTCAAGGTGGATGATTCGTAGTAGATGTAGATGGATTTCGGTCTACTTACCTTGGCGTACTGCCCATTCCTTTTGAGCCCTTCTTTTCTTTGCAGCATAGTTAGCATTGCGGTGCCTTCATAATCCTGTCAATTGCCCAACTGTGATTTGTTTACCTCGCTAGCACTTTTATCGTCTTTTGGGAGAGAGACATCACTAGTGAAAATCACATGACCTTGGTCCATCTTCATATGATTGTTTACACCCTTATTACTTCCAGTCTTTACTTTCAGTTTCCACTATTATTATCTCTTGCGTTGATCCTTTGTAAACAGCAAGGCCGGAGGAATTGACAACTCCTCTGTACTCGTTGGGAACAAAGTTATTTGTATCTGTGTGCAGGTCCAGGTGAGGTTAGCAACCTCGGCGCCATTGTTCACTTTACCACCTTCTTGTATCCTTCGGAGTCCTATGGGAGACAAACCTTGGTATCTTTGCCAAGGGAAAACTTGCTGCTGCACTATATCTCACTCTGCACTTGGGGTAATCAACGAGGGCTTGAAGAGTATAACACTCTCTTGCCATTAATCTATACGATTAATTCTTTGAACATCTCACCTCTTGAAGGCATTGAGAAAGTTCAAGTCGTTTGTGATTTCCTCGACGTCTTCGAGAAGAACTGCCGGGAATACCCCCGACCAGAGAAGTTGAATTCGTCATCGACTTGAAGCCCGACACTACCCCTATTGCTAAGCGTCCTTACAAGATGCCGCCGCATGAACTCCTTGAACTTAAGAAGGAGATCGACGAAGCACTTCAGAAAGGCTTCATTTGTCCAAGTTCCTCAGCTTGGGGAGCACCTTCTCTCTTTGTCAAGAAAAGTGATGGTACAAACCGTTTGGTCCAAGATTATCGACCTATCAACCAAGCCACCATCCAGAACAAGTACCCACTTCCTCGGATCAATGATCTTTATGATCAACTTGCTGGATCCACGGTGTTCTCGAAACTCGACTTGAGGTTGGGTTATCATCAGATCCGGGTCCGTGAAGAGGACATCCCGAAGACCGCCTTCATTACTCTCTATGGTTCTTATGAGTACACCGTCATGTCCTTTGGCTTGACGAATGCCCCAGCCACCTTTTCCCGATTTATGAACTATATATTCATGGAATACCTCGACAAGTTCGTCGTGGTTTATCTGGATGATATCCTAATATACTCCAAGAATGAAGAAGAGCATGCTGAACATCTTCGTCTTATACTGGAAAAGCATCGAGAACACAAACTCTACGCTAAGTATTCTAAGTGTGAGTTCTGGCTTCCTGAAGTAACCTACCTTGGTCATGTGATTTCCAAGGATGGCATTGCCGTAAACACAGAACGTATTCAGGCTATCCTGGATTGGACTCCCCCAAGACTGTCAAGCAATTCAGAAGTTTCCTCGGACTCGCTAGCTATTTCCGCCGTTTCGTCGAGAAATTCTCCAAGATTGCCAAGCCACTGAGTAATCTGCTTCACAAAGGCGTCAAGTTTGAGTGGACTGATAAATGTCAGGAAAGTTTCCAAGCTCTCAAGGACAATCTCACTTCTCCCCCGGTGCATGCTCCCCCTGATACTCGGAAGGATTTTGTGATATACTGCGATGCATCTCGTCAAGGATTAGGCTGTGTCCTAATGCAAGACACAAAGTGATTGCTTATGGCTCTCGTCAGTTGCGTGCGCACGAAGACAAGTATCCAACACATGATCTAGAATTGGCAGCAGTAATTTATGCGTTGAAGTTGTGGCGACATTACCTCGTCGGTAATCGTTGCGAGATCTACACCGACCACCAAAGCCTAAAATACCTGTTTACTTAGCCAGACCAGAATCTCCGCCAACAAAGATGGCTTGAGACAATAGCCGATTTCAACATGGATATTCATTATACTCCTGGCAAAGCTAATGTGATGGCTGATGCCCTGAGCCGCAAAGCCTATTGTAGTGAACTTGAAGTTCAACTACAACAACCACTTCTATATGAAGAGCTCCACAAACTGAACATCGAGATTGTTCCTCAGGGCCATGTGAATTCCCTGGTTATCGAACCAGACTTATACAACCGCATGAAGTTTGCACATGGATATGACTCTGACATTCAGAAGATTAAGCGGTATGTCAAGAGTGGAAAGCCCTCATCCTTCACTATTGCCAATGATGGTACATTGTACTTCAAAGGTCGTCTAGTGGTCCCCATAAACAGGCCCAACCTGAATTATGCCCCGCGCGTCATGAAGGAAGCTCATGATACTCCCCTGTCAATTCACCCCGGTAGCACCAAGATGTACCAAGACATTCTTCAGCGGTACTTGTGGTCTAACATGAAGCAGGACATTGCTCGTTATGTTGATGAGTGTGACATTTGCCGTCGCGTCAAAGCAGAACATCAAAGACCTGCTGGAACTCTGCAACCACTTTCTATTCCTGAATGGAAATGGGACAAGATTGAAATGGACTTTGTCACCAGTTTTCCTCGATCACAGAAGGGTCTTGATGCGATCTTTGTCGTCATTGACCGATTCTCTAAGGTTGCTCATTTTCTGCCTGTCAAGGAGATGATCTCTGCTAGTCAGTTGGCAGACTTGTATGTTTCCAGAATTGTGTCGCTCCACGGTATTCCATTGGAGATCAGTTCCGACCGAGGCAGCCTTTTCACCTCAAGATTTTGGGATAGTTTCCAAGAAGCTATGGGCACTCACCTAAGCTTCAGTTCTGCTTATCATCCACAGTCACAAGGCCAATTTGAACGAGTCAATCAAGTGCTTGAAGATATTCTTCGGTCTTGTGTCATCTCATTCGGTAAGAAATGGGAGGAATCTCTTCCGTTCTCTGAATTCTCGTACAACAATAGCTACCAAGCTAGTCTGAAGATGGCACCCTTTGAAGTTCTCTATGGGCGTAAGTGTCGAACCCCTCTGAATTGGTTAGAGACTGGGGAACGGGCACTCGTTGGTCCGGACATTATCCAACATGCTGAAGATCAAGTTCGCGTTATCCGTGAACATCTAAAGGCCGCTCAGTCTCGTCAAAAGAGCAACTATGACCGCAAGCACAAGGAAATGGTTTATCAGCCTGACGAATATGCTTATCTCCGTATCACTCCCATGGGAGGCACTCATCGTTTTGGAATCAAAGACAAGTTAGCTCCCCGCTACATTGGCCCGTTCCGTATTCTTTCCCGGAGTGAACCAGTGGCATATCTCTTGGAATTTCCACCGAACCTCTCTCAAGTCCACAATGTTTTTCACGTGTCGCAACTCCGACGCTACTTCAAGGATCCTATCCGTGAAGTGGATCATGATCTGATTGAACTGCAGCAAGACTTGACTTATCAAGAACATCCGAGCCGTATTCTTGATCAGTCTGAGCATCGAACCCGCACCAAGATGACCATGTTTCTCAAAGTTCAGTGGTCGAATCATTCTGAAGATGAAGCCACCTGGGAACGCGAAGATCGTCTCCGCGATGAATACCCCGATCTTTTCCCCTCTACCACCTAAATTCTTGGGACGAGAAATCTTGTAGTGGGGGAGATTTGTAATACTCTCTCTGTCAGTGAACAGTAATCACCATTACTGTTGATCACTACTGTTCAAATTTTTTGTTTGATCAACTTGGTTCACCTCAAATTCAATTCCCCTTTGTTATTGTTGAATCCAATGTGAACCTTGGGCCTTGATCATCATGGATCAATAACAAAGTCCAAACCATTTCTATTTGAAATCAAATCAAAGTTCAAAATGCCTTTGGTGGAATATTAAAACCAAGGTGCAAAATAAAACTTGGTCCAAAAACTTTGCAACCACTTGTTTTAAATCCCAAATATTCAGTGGATCACTTCCATATGTGCATTGGAATTTATTGAGCCCTAAGATAAATCAAACAAATAGAAACAGTAGCCAAAACCCCCTTTTCATCAATTGAATAATTAAAACAAGTGTTATATGAAATTTATTGGTGGCCAAATATTTTTGTGGCATTGATACATGGTATAACACTAATTATGGGGCCTATAAAATAATTTGAAAAATTATAAAACAACAAAGAGAAATGCAAAAGAGAAACGAACAGAAAATAATTTGAAAAAAGAATAAAACAAAAAGGAGCCCATACCCCTGTTCCCCTTGGGCCCAGCCCAACTAAACCTCCCCCCAAGTCATTCCACCCCGGCCTTCCCTAACATCCCGCTACAGTGGGATGGCCATGGTGTGGCACACATCCGCCGGTGCCACGGCGAGGCGCGCCGCCGTGCCGCGCATCGGGCGGCTCCCCGGCGAGTTAAGTACCACCCTCGCGCCCCTGGAACCCTAACCCCCGCGCCTCGGTCGATCTCACCCCCTCCTCGCGCGCCCGTCGTCTTCTACCTCGAGCCGAGACCGCCATGGCCACGGATCGATGAACCCGTGTGGCCAACGAAACTCCCAGCCTGTAACAGCCCATTTGCAATAATTGTAATCCATAGTGGAATTTCACTTTGTCTGATGACTTTGAAACTTGGCATGATGTTATTTGATGTAATTCCATGTGATGATTCCAAATGGCTTGGAGTTTTGAGCTCATTTGTTTTGCTTTTGAATTCAAACAAAATGGTCAAAGAAGGATGTTGGGTGAATCGTCCCATTTGTTTGTGATCTCCCCTAAACCTCAAACTTGTCCTAGCCATTCCTTTTGCTTGAGCAAGGGTTTTAAAATCCTTGAATAAATTTTTTGCCATCACAAAAATAGGGACTCTATTTCAAAGTGGTTTTGAATTTCAAGAAAGAGCTCACATTTTTGTTGTTGCCAAAATTGGTCAAACCATTTTTGAAAAATCCAGAAAAATGCAAGAGTTAAGATTATTGAGCTCATGGATTTTTTCTCCTTGTGTTTTCTTCTCAAGAATTCCCAATGCATCTTTTCTATTTATTTTAAATAGAAAATGGGTACCTAGCAGTCCCCTTTAGCCGTAGCGCCTGCCCGTTTTGTTTCTAGTGCAGCACGGCCGCCGCGCTCATGTCGGGACCCGGGGTTAGCGTATGCAAGTCCCGCTACGACATAGTCATATGGAGAGCCGAGAACCGTACCCACTTGTCTAAGCAGACAAGGCCAAGCACAGAACGTTCTCGGAAAGCATCGTACGTGAGGGGCATCCCATCCAGGCCGGATGATCAACTGAGATGGGTCCTCATCGTCCGCACACAATTCTAATGATATGGGTGATGAACTCCCATATTCAAAGACAAGTCGCCTCAACCATACTATCGACTATCTCATAACTCTTACATAGACTTACTCCAGCCCGATCACTTAGTCGGGGTCTAGGGCGGGCTCGATCATAACACAAAGTGTGCATGAGATGAAGTCTCGAGCAATCGCATCGCGATGCCCCAAGCTGCGCACATCTAAGGGCCACTCGGTGTATGAAAGACCGCCAGCCAGATCACAACTAAGGTCTCGAAAACCCATACAAAGACATGCATGTTATAAACATACACGCAACACACATGCCTTGTATGAACAGCAGGTATCATTGAAATTTTCTACAAAGTATACATTTTATTGATAACTCAAACAGAGTGCACACAGAGATCACAAGCATGTGATCCAACATTACAACAAACAAGCGGAAGCAAAGTAAGTCTGAGTACAGACAAGTTTAACAAATGGCTTAAGAAGCCTTATTTAAACACAAGCCCTCCACGAGGGAACCAGTCGTCTGACTGGGACTAGACTAGCTTGATCTTCAGTCGTCGAGCTCGATGAAGAAGCCACCTTCAGGGTCAGTGTGTTCATCTAAAACATAGAATAAGCAAACGTGAGTACAAAGTCGTACTCAGCAAGACTTACATAGGAGCCATACTACTCATGCACATGTATCAAGGTAAAGGGAGGTGGGGTTCACTTGCAGAAGTGCCAACTTTGACTTGGCTAGTCCTGAACTACGAGTACTAGACTTTGAGGTAAGAAGCGTACACGAGTCCACTACTTTCTCCAACCAATTACACCACTATGGAGCCTTCCTCGACTTCCCCACGAGAAAGCACGCCATAGCACTCACACTTATCTTGGTGTGTTTTAGAAGTATCCAGTTCAAGTCGTCTAATAATCAAGCTAAGCTTTCCAAGCAGTCCTTAACCGCGGACGCGGCTATTCGAATAGTTTTGTTAACCCTGCAGGGGTGTACCGCTACACACACATGATCATCACTTACCGCCTTTGATCTCGACACCATTCAAGGGTGTCAGCGAGGATGCTCACCACAACTGCTACCTCATAGCCTATCTAGTCCAAGAAAGCCGCCTACCTGGGTTGGCTACCACTATCGTGAACCCGGCCGGTTTACCGAAGTGGACCCAAGTGATGTGTGCGTGGTGCATAAGCCGGTCTCGGGTGAGCCGTTCTCTCACTTAGTAGCCATGCCACAAACCTACCAGAACTCCGAACTATTGCGACATCTGGACATCGAAAGGGATGAGTTAGTAAGCTGAGAGGGGTCAGTGAGCCCAATGTGTGGTTGTACTCTTCATCTTGGATCACCACACAAGAACTCGGACTTAGGGCGGTGTTCAACGAGACAACCCACTGTGTACTCCTACACAGCCTCTCATCGTTCACCTTGTATTAGGTAGATTCACCAACATATTTCCACCAACATCAACATGATCACTACCATCCCGACTCACATAACAGTAACATCACTGTATCACTCTAAGCATGCAATAAGCAGTAACAATTGCAGGGGCCACATGATATCAATCAACTCCTACATTTGCTAGGATTGTGGTTTGCTTACTACTGTGACAAATGATAGGTCATGCAAAGGAATGGGTTCATCTATGCTGTAGAAACGTAGCATGGTAATCATCCTATTTAATGCATAAGCGAGACATGAGAGGGAAGTGGGATTTTATCGACATGATCAATGGGGGTTTTCTTGCCTTGCTGACGAGGTTCGGGTTCGGGGTCTTCAACGAAGGGGGCAGCCTCCTGTTCCGGTTCCACCTCTACTCGACAAACAACAAACAAGGTAGCAAAGTAAATACAATGCACAAGCACATGGTTGAAGGTTGAAACTTGATGTATATGCTTTGATGTGTGAAGCAATTCCATTTAAATGGAGTATATTGCAAATGAATTGCAAATTCAAACTCCAATTTGAATTCAAATTTAGCAAAGTTACAAAGATATTGTTTGATCAAGTTAAAACTTTTTGAAATGTGTATAATATGCCTCTGAAGTTCAAGTATAATGTGATATGTTGATATGGTTCAAACAGCAAAAGCATTTGAATTTAATTTGAATAAATTCCAATTAAATCAAATGACAAATGCTACTGGTCCCAATTTAAATTCAACTCAAACATAGTTGAAAGTTGGATTTTTGGATAGGTTATTTTCTCCTGATCATTTTTCATATATTATTTGTTAAATTTGGAGTTAATATGAATTTTCTATGAATTTTCAAAGTTTCAGCCTTTTTTTGGAATTTTCTGAATTTTTGTGATTTTCTTTTAATCTGGAAAATTATTTTATTGCGTCAGGCTTGCGTCAGGGTGACGTGGGGTGGGGGGGTTTGACGTGTGGGGTCCAGTGGTCAGCCACTGGGTTAATTAACCCGGTTAGTTTAAACTAACCGGGGGGGATTAAGGGCCATGGGCCCACTTGTCATCGGCTCTGGGGGGGGGGTTAAGCACGGGGTTAGGGGTTAACCCACCGGCGGCTTGACGCCGGTGGCCTGGCCACGGTGGCGCCCTTGCCGGAATCGGTTAGGGGCCACGGGAGAGGAAGAGGAGGCCATGGCTGGGTTGCTGGGGTTGCCATGCGTCGAACGGTGCAAGCTGGGGCTCGAGGGGAGGTCGGGAGCGACGGCGGCGTCGATCTTGGCGGCGACAGAGAACCGGCGAGGTCGGGGATGTAGCTAGAGGGCACGACTTGAGCTGATTCTTGGCGTATTTGAACGCTAGTGCACGCAGGAGCCGAACGCGCGCACTAGGGCATCAACAGAGGCACGAGAGCGAGCTCTAGCTCGACCATGGCGGCGAGCTTGCTCGGGATTCATGGCGGAATCGGCTGTGGGGAAAACGAGACGCTGTGGCCTTAGGGGAAAGGTGAAGAAGCTCACCCTGAAGCTATCGGAGAAGACGACGAGGCCTGGGACGCTGGGTAGCCGGGGAATTTGACGACGGCGACGCACGAGTCCGGCGAGGAAGATCTTGAGGCGGGCGTCTCCTTCTCTGGGCCTTGGCTCGATTCCTTGCTGCAGCTCGACGGAGTCGGGGACAGGGAAGACGATGGACAAGGTCTCCCGGGCTCTCGGCCATGGTGGCCATGGCGGTGCACGTCGGCGCTCTCTGCTAGGGCTCGCGGCGCGAAGAACAGACGAGGAGGAGGAAGGGGAGCTGGGCTCTGCGAGGGGGAAAGGACGTGGCCTGCTTCTGGGCGTCTCCAGGCGCGAGAAGGAGGCGTGGGGAGGCGCCAGGAAGGCTAGCAGCTACCGCCGCCGTCGACATGCCCTCCAGCGAGGTGCTTGCCGCGCTGGGGGAAGACGACAAGGAGGCTGCGGGCCTGGGCTGCTGGGACGGTAAGTTGGGCCGGGAAGGCCCAGGTAAGTGGGCCACTTTGCCTTTTCCTTTTTCTTTTTGTTTTTCTTCTGTATTTTTCTTTTGCTGTGCTAAATAAATAGCTAGGCATTTTATTAAATGCTCATAATTTTTGTATGGCCTCACCAAATAATATACTAGCCACTTATAAATTTTGAACATTTTTAAAATTCAAATAATTTGAACTTTAAATCAAATAGGGGTTTTTGATTAATTCCAAGGTCCTGTTTGAATATTTGAAAAATCCATGAGCATGGGGTGGGTCCCACATCACTTGATATGTGATCACACTCATTTATAAGACTTTTCAAAAATCTAAAATGAATTTTTGGAGAAGATTTTTATCTGGCCTTTTGAATTAATTCATCTGGGGGGTGTTCCTTCTCCCATTTTGCTTTTGAATTTGATTTCAAAGATTTGTTTTGAAATTTTTAACATGATGCAAGTGACTTGCTAACCCTAGCACATTAACTAACAGAGGGTTCTGACAGCTCGTCGCCGGCATTTGCCACGTCGCCGCCCGTTCAGTTTCAGTCTTCGTCAGTGCGGTTTCGTTTTATTTCTTCAGATATCCCGAGTGGTTCATGTTTGGTTCCATACGTTTGGGATCCTGTTGTCAATCCTCTCGTAGCTCAACTGGTGGGCACCCTGTGTCGAGACCGAGAGGTCCTGGGTTCGATCCCCGGCCGGCGCAAGGAGTTCTTTTTTGTTTTTGATTTTTTTTCCAGTGCAGCACGAGGTTTGGCCTCAGCCCAGACATATTTTGCCCGTGGGCGCCACATAGGCGGCAGCTCCGCGAGGACTTGGGCCGGTTGGCCGAATTCAGCCAAGTGGAGCTGAGCCCTTTCTTTTTTTTCTTTTCTTTTCCTTTTTCTTTTCTGTTTAGATTCAATTTGAGTTTGAATTCAAATTCAAATGAATTTGAACTTTGGAGATCCTTCACCTCAAATGTGGCTTCCCATATATGAATTTGGGGTAGAAATGCCCACTGATCACAGTGGTGATGTTATTTTAGCATTCGGCCCCTCTAAAATTTTGGAGTGTGGTAATTTTGCAAAGAAGTCCCTCTATTCTTTTGAATTTGCAAAGTGCTTTGCAAATTCAAAGTGCTGCATCCCATATATGGTTTTGGGGTAGAAAATTGCAGGGATTACAATGGTGATGTCCATGTGATGTTTTGTGCAACTCATTTGGACATGGTGTGAAACACCTAACCAAATCAAACCTGCCTTTCCTGTCTTTGCTTTCCTTCAACTTCAGTGCATGTTGAATCTTGATCACCTTTTCATTTCAAGTATCTTTTCATATCATCTTTAAATATTTGCATCATCAAACCAGGCCCTAACATATTGTCATATGCAATGTGACTGGGTTCCCTCCTTTGTTCCATCTTCCCGGTGTCAAATTCAACGACACTACTCCGTATCCGAAGTCGATGAATTACTTTCACGTTGTAATTATTTCTTTTAATTTCTTTGTTGATCATTTCATGTTGCCATGTTAAATACACCAAAAATTAAATCTAAGACCGAAGCCATTCAATGTAAATAAATGCATATGAAGTTGTTGACCTGTCGTCACCACCTTCATTTAAATTGACTAGATAGGGTCACATCATGTATATTAAACTTGATCATACCATCCTTACCTGTGCATTGCACCCATTGCATACTTGTGTGCCTTTTTCCTTGCCGGTACCTTACGTTAGCACCTGAGACTGCCGAGGAGAATTACGTGGAGGTTTCCGACACCGAGCCCGAGGACCCTGCTACGTCTGCTTCGACGACCGATTACCCAAGCAAGGGGAAGATTTATACCATTACCTGATACCTTTCTGCCTACCTGCCTACCTGTAGTCTAGAACATTTGTTTGATCCTATTCACCCTGTTCATGCCATAATCAAACCAAACAGCCATCACCCCCACACCCCAGCAAAACATTGTATTGCTAAGTTACCGCTGCTCAGCCATTGCTTAGTATGAGTAAGAAAACTTGCTGCTTACCCTATTTGGGATATCATGTTATTTAAAGAAGTTGGTTGATATTTATTATTATTATGATGTTAATTTATACTTGACGAAAGATGGGAGACCAGGCTGTTCCCGCCAGGTGTTTTGTTCCATTTGAGTCACCTAGGTCCTGAGTTCCGGGTATTGTGTTTATTGACGAGCGTGCCTAATCGTGTGTGGGATTCTATGGGGTCCCCTTCTCTTACCTACCTAGCTTCATACAGTTCTAGTGGTGGCCCGAGCTGATTTACTATTTGAAAACGTGTGTGTGCTTGGTTGGTACCCCAGCAGTTTTTGAAACAAACCGGGCCAGCGGGGACATGGTTCCTTTATTGGTCCACCTGATCATCTAGGACCCTGTCTCATGTGAGAATTACCGTCAATCCGCCTGCTTCATACGGTAGAGTCCGATGTTCTTGGGTTGGGTGTCGACTCCCCGGGGGCCACCCGGAATTGTGCGTTGTTAGTTAGACGGACTCTGACGTTCTGGAGTTTCAGGCGCTTACCTAGCCAAGTGGAAACCGGGCGTACATGCGAAGCCTATGATGGGCAGTTGGTACACCCCTGCAGGGTTAAATCTTTTCGAAAAGCCATGTCCGCGGTTATGGACGACTTGAGACCTACTCCTTGTTCATAGAATAACATCAATTTGAATCTTAATTAAAACTTGCCTACCGTGTGAGTGCCTTGGTTGCTTTTCTTCGTCCAGGTTGTGTTATGTTTGACGTAAGTAGGTGAATAGTGGACTTATGACACGATGTCACGTGTATTCTTGGATCTTACCTCTACTCTAATAGAATGATAGCCACCATATATGCTAGTGCGGCTGCAACCTTTACCTTTATCTTGTCTTACCGTAGGGAGTTAGTTATCCTGTAATGATATAATCTCACCCCTGTTTTCCTTTTGTGCTTTTACTATTTTTCCTGATCGGCCGCTGCAGTTGACTACTACCTCGACCCGAGCACTGGACGATACTTCGTGGAGGTGCCCCCGGAGGACGATGATGAGGACGACCTCGTTCAGTAGATACTATAGTTGGTTTCGACGATCCGTGGGTGGACTATTTATGTGCAGTCCTCTCTAGGGCAATTTGGATTTTGACCGTACTCGGTCGTGATTGTCTTCCGCTTGTTGCATGATGTACTGTTGGGTCTAAGGACCTCTGAGATGATGTAATAAATTCCAGCGGCGATGTATGCCCTGTACTCTATATATTTATGTCTTAGTATTAAGTTCATTGTTCTTATACTTGTTGTCGAGAATCCGGCTGCGACACGAGTGCGAGTGTCGTGAGTCGGTGGCCTTTTATGCTCTACTAACTTGAGCGGGAAGCGAAAGCGACTAACTCGAGTTAGCACCGCATCGGGGGCCTTACAACTTGGTATCAGAGCAGGACTGACTGTAGGACCCCTTACTGGCCGAAGTTGAGTCTAGAAACTATTTTGTAGTTATTAAGGAAAAATCGGAGAGTAGGAACTCTTTCTTTTTCTTCTTACCCCACCCTCCCAACCCTTTTTCCGTGAGGAAGTGAAACGTTGTTTTCTCTCTGCAACTTATCCCCTTTCAAACAAATCTAGGTTCTCGTTTACATGAGGCTCCGATTCCTCTATAATTTTTTGCTAGCGACGAGAAGGGTTGGCGTACGTTGAGAACACTGAGCCGCCACTTGGGGTTGACAGCTCCACCTCGCTTACAGCGTACCTCAGGTGAAAATCCTATACATGGATGGTTGGCATCCTCCGGATGTGGTTCCTCCCCCTATAGGAAACCGCTTCGGTGGGCCGCTCAAGGCAGATGTCTCAACGTTCAGGTCTTCAACCACTCGTATATATTGTTGTGTGCTCGCTAGCAGATTATTATCTTGGATTCGGATGATCTCGGTTTGGGGATTCCAGTAGCACCTAGCTTTCGACTTTCCGGGTTAACCTTGGTGGAATTTCAGCCTTCAGCTTTCTCATACCTCGTGCGTAAGTTTTGTTGTCAATATTGCTTTATCTTCTGGTTTCGTCAATGTTTCAGCCATGTTCTCATAAGTGGTCTTGTATACAGGATGCCAAGAGCGAACATGCCGCCGCCAGAGAACCCTCTCCTTGGGGAGGTTGTGACCGCAGTGGCTCAGGGCACATCTGCGATCTTACATATGATGCATAACCAGACTGCCCAGAGGAATGATCGACCACAGTACACCACTCTGCAGCAGTTCCTTGCTATCAACCCCCCCAGGTTCTCCGAGGCTCGAGACCCGCTGGAGGCGGATGACTGGATCACAGAGATCAAGAACTTCAATGCAAACACCGTCAGACCAGTCGACTACGTCACCTTCGCCTCCTTCCAGCTTCAGGGTGAAGCAGCCAGCTGGTACGATACCTACAAGGCCAACAAGGGCGATGCTGTCATCATGTGGGCAGATTTCGTCGCGGACTTCAGAGCAGCACATATTCCGATTTGATTGATGGACAGGAAGCGTGAGGAGTTCTTGGCTCTGAGACAGGGTGACAGGTCAGCTCAGGAGTACAACCTGGGCTTCGTCAGGCTCGCCAGGTACGCTCCGGAGGAGGTCAGCACAGAGGCTAAGAAGATTGCCAGGTTCCATGGGGGTCTCAGCACAGAGATCAAGTACGCACTCACCCAGTGCAGCCCCACGTTGTTCTCGCAGTTCGTGGATCAGGCTATCCGCCAGGAGTCATCCAGAGCAGAGTGGGATGCAGACAGGAAGCGCCAGAGAGAGCACGGTTCCGCAGTGATGGTCCACAAGAAGGTAAAGACTTGGGTTGCAGAGGCACCACCGCAGAGGCAGCAGTTCCAGCAGAGGGGGGCAGTTGTCCGCACTTTTGCCCGCCCTCCCGTCCCAGTTCAGCAGGGGCCTCGCTCTACACCACCACACGCGAGGCCACCTAGGCCGCAGCAGCAACCCAGGCCAGGCGTGATCTGCTACAAGTGTAGAGAGCCGGGGCACACGTCTCCCAACTGCACCGATCCGCGCTTTGCTCGGCTCCCACCGCCCCCACCTCGCTCTACTCCAAGCACCGCAATGGTGAAGGCACAGCCATGTGCAGTTTGTGTGAACAATGTGATGATGACAGATGCGCATCAGTCTTCAGAGATCGTTCTTGGTAGGTTGCTTGTGTGTTCAGTTCCCGCGACAGTGTTGTTCGATTCCGGAGCAACTCACTCTTTTATCTCCCAATATTTTGCAACGATGATTGATCTTCCAAGAGACCAGCTTCCGAAGGTACTCTCAGTTGTTACTCCTGGTTCCAAATTCACTTCTTCCTGGTCAGTTCCCGATGTAGATATCCGTATTCAGGGAGTTCCCTTTTCAGCATCCTTGATTGTCTTGCCTCGTTCCGACATTGATGTCATTTTGGGCATGGATTGGCTTGTGCAGCACAAGGCCAATATTGATTGTCCGACCAGATCTGTCAAGTTGACACATGATTCAGGTGCAGAAGTCTTGTACACTGTAACAACCCAGTTTTCACAAAAATTAAAAATTTTGTTTTCGGTGTGAATTGTTGATTGTCTGGTATGTTTGCGGTGTTTGCATCCCCGATTTATCGATCGGCGATTATTTTTCCCCCTCTTATCTCGTACCGGACGGAGACCGACCCTTGCCACCCTGACACTCGACCTTTGCGACACCGGGTTTCACCCGATCACCGTCGCAAAACCCGCACGAGACCAGCCGCAGCCAACGGAACGAAAAACCCCGTTTAATAATTAAACGGGTTATTTTATAGAGCGCTGGAAAGTGTTCTCGGAACGGTTCCAGCTCTAGGTTAACGCCTCCGGCTCGACACGCTGATCGCGTAGTTCGAAGTTTTACCCGAATCGGAGGTACTGCGGACCCCCGGCGGTCAGAAACGTGAGCACCGCGCGCGCGAGACGAAAACCGGGGATGTTTTTGCAAACTTCCAGCCACCGGGGCTATATAAAGACCACCACACTCCCACCCATTTTTAGGGTTTCCCTAGCCACAATTTGCAGCCACCCCCCTCCACTTTGCCCAGTTTTACCCCAGAATCCCCATTTTTCGCAGCAGTTCCAGCCCAGCAGATCTGGACCTTCAGATCGCTCGATCTGACGGCCGAGATCGCCTCCCACCAACCTGTCTTCCTCCTCCAGCCATGGACAGCCCCACCGCGCCGCCTCCTCTCGGCTCAGGCCGCCGCCGCCTCCAACTCCGGCCGGCGAGCCGCCCGACGCCGGCGCCCCTCCTCTCTCCTCTCCTCTCTCCTCTCTTCTTCCTTCTCCCTCTCATCTCTCTCTCTCTCTGTGCAGCAAGGAGGCGCTGCCTCGCGCCATAGCCATGGCCGAGCTCGGCCCGAGCTCGCGCCTCGCCGCCCCTGGGACCAAGCCGCCGGACCCGGCCGGCCACGCCCTCCGGTGGTCTCCCCTCGCCATATCCGGGCGCCCCGCTGCCCCTCGTCTCCGGTGGCCGGCGCGCCACCGGGAGGCAGCCGCCGCCGCCGCCGCTCGATGCGCTCGGGAGGAGCCGAGCCGGCTGGCCACCCAACCGCCGAGTCAGCTGGGCCTCCCAGGCCTGCCAGCCCACGGCCCAGCACCAGGCCGCCAGATCCAGCCGAGTGGGCCTCGGCCCGTTAGGGGTGAGAAGAGGCCCCTTCCACCTTTTTTTTTTCTGAAAAACCCTGCTGAAAAATTGCTAAGTCTGGAGTAATAGTGCTGCTGATCCGTTTTTGCGCTGCGATTTCCCGTTGATCCGTAGCTCCCAAAACGAAAGTTGCTCAGAATTGCGTCTACTTTAATTCATCTTTTGTGAGCATTTGCATTTGAGCTCATCTTGATTGTGTAATTGTGTGCTGAACAGGGCATCAGGCCGTTAAACTGCTACAAATTCCTGCTAAGTGCTGCTGTTTATATTTTGTTGCAACTTTGCATGATGATTGTAACAAATCCATGAGGCCTATTGCATTGATTCTTTATCCTATGTGTTAAGCATCATGTGTACTTCATTTCCATGCTTTAACATGTCATGTTTGGGTGCTTTAGCTATATTAAATCTTGCTCCAAAGTGGTGATCCTGATGTTAATGTGTTGATGTTGCTGAAACTGTTATTTTGTTGCAACTTCGGTCGACGAGTGTGTCGCGACCGTTTATTGGAATTGATTGATTCCAATTGCATTTTGTTAAGCATCATGTATAATTTCATCCCATGTATTGCATCTTCATGTTAGCATTACTGGTCATATAGTTATTTAGCTCCAAAGTTGCTATGCTGCTGTTGTTGACAGCCACCTCAGTTTTACACTAAGTCTGTTACTTTGCGGTGCCATGTTGTTTGCTTAATATCTTTTGATCTATGATACCTTTTTGCATGATTATTTTTGCCATGCCTTCCTTGTCATGTCTAGTTTAATTTCATATCTTATGTGAGCATGTTTGCATTCATTATCCTGTTTATGCATTGCTCTAAAGTGTGCTTCGTGATGTTGGCAGTTTGTGCCCGTAACTTGTTTTGCTTGTATCTTTTTAACCGTAACTCCGTTTGGGGTGTTCTTTATATGTAACTTGATTAGTTTTTCGTGTACTTTGTGTTTATGCTATTTTTTTTCTGTTGTTAACCAACATAAAATATGGTTTAGGGCAGAACAGTACCAAATCGTTTAATCATCGTGCGACACTTAGTGTTGTGCGATGTTTAGGTTGTGCCTCACTTAAATTGACTAGCATAGATAGTTTACTTTGTGCTTCACCTCTTGACATGTTTGTGTGCTATGCCATGCTTGCTTGAGTTTCCATGTTAATAACCGTCGATTGATCACCTGTAGCTAAGCAACTTGAACCACCGTAAGCGTGCGGTATCGTCGTGTGTGACGAGTACTCCACTTAAATCGTTACAAACCGTTATCGACGATAGATCCGTATCGCGTTGCCATGCCTTGTGTTGCCTCTTTGATCTTGTATTGCTCCGTAGTAATAGTGGTGCACCGTTGATTGCTTTCCAGTGTTTATCGTCTTGTGTGCTTCCGCGGGTACCTCTCGGAGACGATGCGAGCTTGCGATCGACTACACCTTCGGAACCCGACTTATCAACAGGCAAGGACTATACATTACTTATGATCCATTCTATTTCAACCAGCGGTTTGCATGCTAGTATAGGTTAGGTTCGATGTTTGATCCTACCACATGTTTACAACCTCTTTCAAACCGATACAGCCATGTCCCTTCCCAGCAAACCTTGTACTTCTATGTTACCATTGCTCGTTGCTCAGCCCCTGCTTAGTATGCATGCTTAGGATGCTACGATGTTACCCTGTTATTCCTTGGTTTGGGATATCACATTATTATATTGTTGTTGATGATATGATTATTATAATGTTGACTATATTCGACGAAGGATGGAAGGTCAAGGCCATCGCGCCCCGACGCTTTGTTCCATTCGAGTCACCTAGGATCCGAGTTCCGGGTATTGGTTTTAAGACTGAGCGTGCCTAACCGCGTGTGGGATTTTATGGGATCCCCGTTTCTTACCTACCTAGCTTCAAGCATTTCTAGTGGTGGCCAAAGCTGATTTACCATTTGAAACCGTGTGTGTGCTGGTCGTACGCCAGTTGTTTAGAAACCAACCTGGACCAGCGAGGACTTAGTTCCCTTGCTGGCCCACTTTGTCCGGCTGAGGACCCGGTGTCCCATGTGTGATTAACCGGCTATCCAAACCCGAGACAGACGGTAGAGACTGATTCGAGAGCGCGGCCGGCTTTTGAGTTGGATGTCGACTCACCGGGGGGCACCCGGATTTGTTCGTTGTTAGTTAGAGGGACCTGTCGTTTCGGATATGTTGGAACTAAATCATAAAATGGACGTGCATGCAGAGCATCGTAATGGGCAGTTGGTACACCCCTGCAGGGTTAAATCTTTTCGAGAAGCCGTGTCCACGGTTATGGACGACTTGAGACCTACTCCTTGTTCATAGACAACAACAACTGAGATAATCTTAATATAACTTGATCAACGTGTGTGTGTGCCTTGAATGCTTCTTCTTCGTCGGGATGCGAAGAGGAGGACAAGGATAGGATAGGTGTTATGTTTGCGTAAGTAGTTGATAGCAAGACTTGTTGGAGGCGATTCCTCATCGAATGCTTGGCTTCTTATCTTACTCTCTAGATCGTTAGCCACTTCGTAAATGCTAGTGCGGCAGCAACCTCACCACTTACCACATCCTTACCGTAAACTACTAGTTGTCCTAGAATGACGAGTGATGAAGTCCTTGCTGGGTCAGATGACCACTATAGTTGGATGCTGAGTACCTCTGTACTCATGATACTACCGCCAAACTCTTTTCAGGGTTCGGATCGACAATAGGTATGGTGACCGACGTTTCATGTGGAGACTCGACGAGGACTAGTTAGGCGGATCCCGGCGGAGGGCCTGGACCCGTGTGGTTATGGGATCGATGTTTTTCTCTTTGCGTGTAGGCATTTGATCGTAGTCTGTACTCAGACATGTATCTTCCGCTGTTGTATTGTATTTAAGGCAGTTGTATGCCGATTGTATGAGATGTTGTATCCTTGTATCTGTAATGTTGTGATATTATGTAGGAAATCCGGGGCATATGGCTTTGTCATATGTCACGGTGGGACCGATATGTGCTTCGTCCCCGGATCTGGGTGGAAACACCTAGATCTGGAATAGTACCGCATATCGGGCCTTACATACACTTGTGGCTCAATGACAGGACCAACACAGTTGTACGCCTTGAACGCAGGAGTTGCACCTTTGCTCGAAGAAGTCAAAGTTGTCTGTGAGTTCCCAGACGTCTTTCCGGAGGAGTTGCCAGGAATTCTCCCAGTTCGAGCTATTGAGTTCGTTATTGAGCTAGAGCCTGGTACCCAGCCAATTTCTCGGCATCAGTATAAGATGTGTTCCAAGGAGTTGATTGAGCTCAAGAAGCAGTTTACAGAGTTTGAAGAGGGTGGTTTTATCCGCGCGAGCACTTCCCCTTGGGGTGCACCAGCTTTGTTTGTCCAGAAGAAGGATGGGACTAGCCGCTTGGTCCAGGACTATCGCGGTATCAATACTAGTGCAAAACAGGTCATTAGAACTGGTTCTGGGAGGCCATTAGAACCGGTTTTGGCAACCGGTGCTAAAGGTTCGGTGCTAGAGGGTGAACCCCTTTAGAACCGGTTGCTCACGAACCGGTTCTAAAATCTCTGCAGCCAGCCACGTGGTGGCAGGTCGGGCGCGAGGGCTCGGGAACCTTTAGCACCAGTTTGTAACACAAACCGATTCTAAAGGTTTAGAGGTTTAAGTTTTTCTAATTATTTTCTTTTTGGTTTTAATAGTTTAGGGTTTAGGGTTTATTAATTCTTTTCTTTTGGGTTTAGGATTACTGTTTATTTTACGCTATTACATAATGTACAATGCATATATATATATACATGTAGAATATCTCGTAGCTAGCTAGAACCATCATATATAGTAGAATTATCGTACCTCCAACGTATATATACATCGATCATATATGGTACTAGTGCCTCACCACTGCCCCTCTTTGTTTTCCTCTAGCCCACAAAAGTGGAGGGCATTTGAATATACATACAGTTATATTATATGGACAACACACCTGTTTCCTATTACATATGTTAAGGGAATTCTACGGTCGACTTATTTATGACTTCACGAAGAAGAAATCCCGCTATTTCCTCTTGAAGTGCTCGCATGCGATCATTTATGTCGAGTTTATCCCGCTTCTCCCAAATCTTATTATTTAAAGAAGATGATTAATATATGAATATATTACATATGGTAAGAAAAAATTCTAGATAGTATTTACGTACCATCATTATTCTTTGATTAAACTTTTGGGTCATATAGCGAATGTTCTCCATTACGATGTAAGCACAAGGTTCAGTCCCCGATGTCTGCCTCATACACTTCACAACAAAATAGAATTCAAACAGATTTAATAATCAAGAATATATATGATAATGGTATATTGAAACTAGAAATATAATTAAATCGAATGTTCTCTCACATATTTATCGTACTGCCACGTCAGCTTCTCCTTCCATTCACCGCGCTCGAGTTTTTTGAACTTTCCCCAAACTCTACCGTCAAAGAAAATGAATAAAGGAGTTAATTACTTGATATAACAGAAACTTAAAGTGAACACTAAAGAAGCCTACATGTGTGATAATGATTAAAATTACCTGGCGAATGAGTTCCTAATTTCCTTATACTCACTAATATCTTTACGTAGTGAGTCCATTACTGTAACCCTTCCTTTTTCCATTTCAATGTCTAGCAGGATGAAGTGATAGCTGCGCACACGTAAGCGGGTATCACTTATATAACAATATCGAGTAAGCAAAACTATAATTTTTAGTACAAAATAATGACACTCACTTGAAGTTGTAAGGAAATAGTATATGTTCTTCTGCATGTAGATCCCTCAAACTTTTAAGCGAAAGGGTCTCCGCGAAATCTGTATTATGTTTTACTGTTACTTCATGTAAGGTATTTGGGTCAATGAACCCAATGCCAAAGACTCCAGCTTTTCGCATTTCGTACATCTTCATTCTGCGTAATACCACACACAAAAGAATATATATAGTGAGGATAATACATTCATTGACGTACGAGCTGAGCTAGAAAGAAATCACTTACAGACAATACAAACAGACGATAGATTTGTCGAGTGCCAATTGATGGAATAACTGAAATAATTCTTCATTTGCAATCCACAAGTCACCAGTTCCATTGTCGAAATAATCTGGCCTGATCGGAATCCAGAAGCCGGTCATCTCGAACGGTATAGCTTCTTTGATGTACCACTTATGTAAGTTGCGCATTTGCGTTGATAATAGCTTCTCTTCTTCTTCAGTGACCATAGGCTCCCCTTTTCCATATTTCCTTTTTGGAGATGGCTCACCGGACAAGTCATCAAGGTTTAAAAATTGTTCAATAGTAAGACCCTCCTCTCTAGCAAATGCTCTTTGTTCGTCGGTTATCTCTTCCTGCTGCTTGGTATTCACCTTGAGCGGGCCTATCGATTGCACTGTCTGTTCTCAAAGTTGGGCAACAGTTTTACCGCATTTTTTACTGCCTGAGTGACTGCTTCTTGAACACTTTTGCAGAAAAGACTTGTTAATAGAGCATTCGTAGTCCGAGAACACGGTCTTAACAGGGGGTTGAAACATCTTCAAGAAGTGTTGTACTTTTACCTCGGGTATTTTCTCCTTCGGTGGCGGGGGAGGTTTCGGGTATTTTTGGAGACGGCTCCATCCACTATGGCCTTGGTTTCAGCTACACTCCTATCCTAGGGTAAGACCGGCGGACTCTTCTGGAGTTTAGCTTTCCTTGTTTTCTTCTTCGGTGGACTGCTATGACGCGGCGGGGGTCGATTAATTTTTGATTGTCGTGTTTGCCTTCTATCCATCACGGGGGAGCTGGTGGGATCGGTTGGCGCTGCGGACTCACGATGTGGGGTGGTTGTGGTGGAATCGACTGACGCGGTGGAGTCGTGCTGCGCTCCACGGGGATGGATGGTGCAGGACTCGACTGATGTTGCGCGGAGTCGCAATGCGCTCCATCTCGGGGAGGGGTGCAGGACTCGGCTGGTGCTGCGGAGTCGGTATGCAATCCGTCTCGGGGGGTGGTGGTGAACTTGATGTCGAACGCGTTGGACTTGACATAATGGATGGAAATATGATCCACTGTTTTCTCCATAGATAGTTACCACTTTGTTTGGCTTCTCTGAGGGTCTTCTGCCCTTCACCTCCAGGAATATCAAGGTTTAGTTCTTGATATTCCGTCACAACTTCATCCACCCCGACACGAGCATAGCCAGGTGGAATCGGATTGCAGTGGTGCAGTGCTCCAGGTGGATTCGTTAAAGCAAAGCCGTCTGCCACCTTAATGGACATATTGTTCATTTTGAAGATTAGCTCGCAACATTTCTGCTTTGTGATATTATCCACGGGGTAGTGACCATCATCGATCCCCGTGGAGCCCACACTGCTTTTCGTCATACATGGGACGGTAGTTGCTTCAGGTGGATCTTGAGTTGGCTGCGGTTGCTGGCTAAGTGACGCCTGTAGTCGCTCCTGCATATCCTTCATAGCATTTGACAACTTTGAAAGACGGTCTACTTCCAGCTTCTTCTTTCTTGCATGGATTTTGTAAGTATCTTTATACTCCGCAAACCCCTCATACCATGGAACAACGCCTACGCCTCGCGTTCGTCCCATATGTTCAGGATTCTTGAGGGCGCGTGTAAGATCGTCGTCCTCTCTCTCTCGGGGATGAAAATCTCATTCCTAGCATCATCAATTGCATTTAGTATCTCTTGATAGGCTCCTTTAAGACTTGCCTTTATAATCACCTTCCCAGTCTTTGGGTCCAACTTTCCCCCATGCCCAAAAAACCAACTTCTGCACCTGGGTGGAAAATATATTGTGACTGGAGTGACCCCTGCAGCAATCAGCTTCTTCTCAAATGCATCCCACTTAGGCGACGCGGACTTGTAGCCACCTGTCCCCATGGTATGGAAAAGCTTATGCTTCTCAGTATTAATCTTGTTTATTTCTGACCGAAGTTTAGCTTCATCTGATTCGTTGTTCTCCAAAAATTTGTCCCAATGTGCTTGTACCTTCGCTAGTGATCCAGTGAAATTTGGAGTCTTCTTATTATTAGCAACGTATTTGTACCATAGCTTTACCTTCCAAGATCTGAATAGTTCTCCCATGTTCTTAAGAGCAGCATGCTTGACTTTCAACACATCGTCTCGTGTCGCCCAATCTGGTAGGGTGAAATATGATAAGAGTTTAGCCCAAAGATACTCTTTTTCTCTATCGCTGACAAAACTCTTGTTTCCACCTTCCTTTGGCTGATGCCATTCTTGAGTGCTAATCGGGATGTTATCTCTAACAATTACTCCGCATATAGCTATCCATTTCTTCATGTGAGCTTCCGGAGCATTCGGCTGGCCACTCAAACCGATCCCATCGATGTTGTACTTTACATCATCCCGCGGCAATTTGGCCTGGCCACGTTTTGCTTTGCTTGAAGTAGATTTTCTCGATCCGGGTTTCTAGAAGAAGAAATATTTGTTAACTATTAGTGATAAATCAATTATTTGTAAATTTTATGATCACCAGAGGCCTTATATATATATTTTATATATACCTCGGAAAACTTTGTTGTTAATTGAAGATCTTGTTCTTCTCCTTCGTCGAACATTCCCTCTCCGGAATCGTTCAGATATCGTGAGCCGTCATCATCGATATCGGCGTCATCACGAGGACCGATATCGGCTTCGGCGATAATTTCGTACATATCATCTTCTTGCTCTCTGCCGCTATTGAACACGTCGTCCATAGCTTAACTAATATCAACGAGATGCAAAAAAGATAAAACAATTTAGTATAAGCAAATATAGAAAATGACATCTCAAATAATCAAGTTCACATGCAACAATAATATTAGAATAATAATCCAGCTTACATCTCGAATAATCCAGTTCACATATATGCAACACTAATATATATGTCGATCACTAGAGCTTGTACATATATATATATAACATATCACTAGCTAAAACAGTAAACGACGCCGGCTCCGGCTGGCGGTGGACACCCAAAGAGAAGGAACCATCACCCACTCGTAGCTAGGGTGAGATCCCTGAAGCACCTGCCATAAACTGTAGTACCCGGCGTCCAACGCCGCCATGTAGCGACGGACGTGGTCGTCCTCCTCCCTGATACGTCGGCGTACAACCTCCTCGGGGGCCGGCTCCTTCCGCACCGACTGTGGCCCACGCGACCGTCACCAAAGAAGATCCGGGTCGACGACAAGACCCGGATTCCTCGCTAAGCGACACACCCAGGAAACCACCTCCCAGTGCCATCCCGGCGGAGCCCAGTCCAAGACATTGCGGATCCCGTCAAGAACTCCCGGAGCGCGACGGTAACAAGGATGCGGGCCCGGCATTCTCACTAATGAAGCTAATAAAATTACAACTAAAAATATCTTAATATTTTCATGTTAATAGCTATTGATCTATACCTCAAATTGTAGAACATCTCATATATATATATATAGTAATAATATTTAGAACAATATATATACTAATAATATTTATAACAATATATATACTAACAAAATTTCATATATATACTTGACTACAAGTCTTACAACAAAAAAATTCATCTAGCAAAATGTTCATGTAGCAAAAATGTTCATCTAGCAAAATGTTCATCTAGCAAAATGTTCATCTAACAACATGTTCACATCTAGCGAAATGTTCATCTAGCAAAATTGTTCATCTAGCAAAATTGTTCATCTAGCAACATTTTCATCTAGCAAAATATCCATCTAGCAAAAATGTCCATCTAGCAAAAATGTCCATCTAGCAAAAATGTCCATCTAGCAAAATTGTTCATCTAGCAAAATTGTTCATCTAGCAACATTTTCATCTAGCAAAATATTCATCTAGCATCGTCGTCGATCCTCGGCAGGGTACTACGACGGCGGAGCTCGCCGTGGACACATGCATCTGGTCGGACAGGGGGGAAGAGGAGAGCTCACCAGCGGCGGCGCCGGCGGAGACAAAGGCGAGGAATGGCGGAGACGGCGAGGGCGACGACGGCGGCGGAGTGAGGGCGACGTCGGTGGCGAGGGAGACGACGGCGGCGGAGCGCAGCAGCCTGGCGGAGAGGGCGATGACGACGGCAGAGCATAGCAGCCTGGGGGCGTCAAGTTTCGATCTGGGCGCCGGTGGTTTGCCCAGTGAGGAGGCGGGGTTATATAACGGATACCTTTAGAACCGGTTTGTATCACAAACCGGTACTAAAAACCCTTTAGCACCGGTTGCTAGCACAAACCGGTGCTAAAGGGTCTTTAGTACCGGTTTGTGATACAAACCGGTTCTAAAGGTATCCGTTAACACAAACCGGTGCTAAAGGTCTCCAATTTACTCAATTTTTCGGGCAATTTTTCAGCGGAAAGAGTGGAGACCTTTAGCACCGGTTCGTATCACAAACCGGTACTAAAGAGATATACTTTATATTTATTGATTATTTGTTTTTAGTAATTCTTTTGAATTCATTAGGCACAAAATAAATCATTAAATGCATGGAAAATAGCAAATGAAGTCAAAAAGGGTTCAAATTTTAGGGGTGAATTGTTTGATTGTCTGATTTGTTTGCGGTGTTTGCATCCCTGATTTATGGATCGACGATTATTTTCCCCCTCTTACCTCGTACCGGACGAAGACCGACCCTTGCCACCCTGACACTCGACCTTTGCGACACCGGGTTTCACCCGATCACCGTCGCGAAAACCACACGAGACCAGCCGCAGCCAACGGAAGGAAAAACCCCGTTTAATAATTAAACGAGATATTTTTATATTGCGCTGGAAGGTGTTCTCGGAACGGTTACAGCGCGAGGTGAACGCCTCCGGCTCGATGTGCTGATCGCGCAGTTCGAAGTTTTACCCGAATCGGAGGTACTGCGGACCCCCGGCGGTCAGAAACGTGAGCACCGCGCGCGCGCGAGAAAAACCGGGGATGTTTTTGCAAACTGCCAGACACCGGGGCTATATAAAGACCACCACACTCCCACCCCTTTCTAGGGTTTCCCTAGCAAAAATGTGCAGCCACCCCCTCACAAAACTCAATTTTGCCCATTTTTGCCCAAATTTTAGCCTCCCTTCGATCTGGACCGTTGGATCGGCCGATCCAACGGCCCAGATCCACCTAGCCTCTCCACCTCGTCTCTCTCCGCCAACCTCCTCCAGCCCGTGGGCAGCACCAAGCCTCCGCCGCCGCCGAGCTCCGGCCGCAGCCGGCCGGCCACCCTCGCGTCGGCTCCCCTCCTCTCCTTCCTCTCTCTCTCTTCCTCCTCCTTCCCTCCTCCCCATCTCATCTCTCCTCACCTCTCTATCTCAACAGGAACCGAGCCATGGCCCCTCAAAACTCAAAGCCGCGGCCGCGCCATCGACAGAAGAACCCGAGCTCAGGGTCGGCCGCCACGGCAACCGCTGGAGGCCCTCTCCACGCGGATCCGCCTCCTCTACGCCCTGCCCGCCTCCTTCCGCCGCCAAGAAGCCGCTCGCCGACGGGAGCCGCCGGCCAACAGAGCCAGCCGCCGGCCGCCGCGTCCTGGTCGGGAGGCGCCCGATCCAGCGTCGGGTGCTCAGCTGGGCCGGTTGCCCCTTGCGGCCCACCCCGGCCTGCCAGGCCGCGGCCCCGAAGCCCCTGCAGCCCGAGCCGCCTCTGGCTTGTTGGGCCAGCCCATGGTAGCCCCTTTTTTTAATTATTTTTTTCTACTGTTATTTTTTTATTTTGCTAAGTCTGAGTAAACTGTGTGCTGTTTCAGTTTTGCGCTTAAGTTTTCGAGTAATCCGTAGCTTCGATGAACGTGCCCCCAAAATAAAAGTTGCTCAGAATTGCGTGTACTTCAATTCATCTTTTGTGAGAATTTGCATTTGAGCTCATCTTGATTGTGTAATTGTGTGCTAAAGTGGGCATCAGGCCGTTAACTGCTACAAATTCCTGTTTAGTGCTGCTGTTATTATTTTTTTGCAACTTTGCATGATGTTTGTGACAAATCCATGAGTCCTATTGCATTGATTACTTTTCCTATGTGTTAAGCATCATGTGTACTTCATTTCCATGCTTTAACTTGTCATGTTTGGGTGCTCTAGCTATATTAAATCTTGCTCCAAAGTGGTGATCCTGATGTTAATGTGCTGCTATTGCTGAAACTGTTATTTTGTTGCAACTTCGGTTGACGATTGCTTCGCAACCGTTTGCATATTGCATATTGTTAAGCATGATGTCTACTTTAATTATATGTATTGCATTGTCATGATATGCTTGCTGGTCATATAGTTATTCAGCTCCAAAGTTGCTATGCTGCTGTTTTTGACAGCCACCTCTGTTTTTCTCTAAGTCTGTTACTTTGTGATGCCATGTTGTTTGCTTAATATCTTTTGATCTATGATGCCTATTTGCATGATTATTTTTGCCATGCCTTCCTTGTCATGTCTACTTTAGTTCCATATCATTTTTGAGCATGTTTGCTTTGATTATCCTGTTTATGCATTGCTCTAAAGTGTGCTTCGTGATGTTGGCAGATTGTGCCCGTAACTTGTTTTGCTTATATCTTTTTAACCGTAACTCTGTTTGGAGTGTTCTTTATATGTAACTTGATTAGTTTTTTGTGTACTTTGTGTTTATGCTATTGTTTGCTGCTTTTAACCAACCTAAAATATGGTTTAGGACAGAACAGTACCAAATGTTTTAATCATCGTGCGACACTTAGTGTTATGCCATGTTTAGGTTGTGCCTCACTTAAATTGACTAGTATAGATAGTTTACTTTGTGCTTCACCTCTTGACACGTTTTTGTGCTATGCCATGCTAGCTTGAGTTGCCATGTTAATAACCATTGATTGATCACCTGTAGCTAAGAAACTTGAACCACCGTAAACGTGCGGTATTCGTCGTGTGTGACCGATACCCCACTTAAACTGTTAGTAACCGTTCTCGACGATAGACCCGTATCACGTTGCCGTGTCGTGTGATGTCTTCTTGATATCGTGTTTGCCTCGTAGTAATAGATGCTTGCTCGTTGATTGCTTTCCAGTGTTTATCGTCTTGTGTGCTTCCGCGGGTACCTCTCGGAGCCGATGCGAGCTTGCGATCCACTACACCTTCGGAACCCGACTTATCAACAGGCAAGGACTATACATTACTTATGATACTTTCTATTTCAAGCAACGGTTTGCATGCTAGTCTAGGTTAGGTTCGATGTTTGATCCTACCACATGTTTACAGCCTCTTTCAAACCGATACAGCCATGTCCCCTCCCAGCAAACCTTGTACTGCTATGTTACTATTGCTCGTTGCTCAGCCCCTGCTTAGTATGCATGCTTAGTATGCTACGATGTTACCCTGTTACTCCTTGGTTTTGGGATATCACATTATTATATTGTTGTTGATGATATGTTTATTATAGTGTTGACTGTATTGACGAAGGATGGAAGGTCTAGGCTATCCCGCCCCGACACTTTGTTCCATTCGAGTCACCTAGGATCCGAGTTCCGGGTATTGTTTTTAAGACTGAGCGTGCCTAACTGCATGTGGGATTTTATGGGGTCCCCTTTTCTTACCTACCTAGCTTCAAGCATTTCTAGTGGTGGCCCAAGCTGATTTACCATTTGAAACCCTGTGTGTGCTGGTCAGCTGCCAGTAGTTTTCAAACCAACCTGGACCAGTGAGGACATAGTTCCCTTGCTGGCCCACCTTGTTTGGCTAAGGACCCCGGTTTCCCATGTGTGATTAACCGGATATCCAAACCCGAGACAGACGGTAGAGACCAGATCGAGAGCGCGGCCGGCTCCTGAGATGGATGTCGACTCACCGGGGGCCACCCGGATTTGTTCGTTGTTAGTTAGAGGGACCTGTCGTTTCAGATCTCTGGGAACTAAATCATAAAATGGTTGCATGTGATGGGTAGCAACTGAGAGAGATGGGCGTGCGTGCGGAGCCTTGTAATGGGCAGTTGGTACACCCCTGCTGGGTTAAATCTTTTCGAGAAGCCGTGTCCACGGTTATGGACGACTTGAGACCTACTCCTTGTTCATAGACAAAAACAACTGAGATAAATCTTAATATAACTTGATCAACGTGTGTGTGCCTTGACTGCTTCTTCTTCGCCGGGATGCGAAGAGGAGTACAAGGATAGGATAGGTGTTATGTTTGTGTATGTAGGTGGTTAGCAGACTTGTTGGAGGCGATTCCTCATCGAATGCTTGGCTTCTTATCTTACTATCTAGATCGTTAGCCACTTCATAAATGCTAGTGCGGCAGCAACCTCACCACTTACCCCTTCCTTACCGTAAAATACTAGTTGTCCTAGAATGACGAGTGATGAAGTCCTTGCTGGGTCAGATGATCACTACAGTTGGATGCTGAGTACCTCTGTACTCATGATACTACCCCCAAACTCTTTTCAGGGTTCTTGATCGACAACAGGTATGGTGATCGACGTTTCACGTGGAGACTCGACGACGACTAGTTAGGCGGATCCCGGCGGAGGGCCTGGACCCGTGTGGTTATGGGGATCGACGTTTTTCTCTTTGCCACTAGGCATTTGATTGTAGTCTGTACTCAGACATGTATCTTCCGCTGTTGTATTGTATTAAGGCAGTTGTATGCTGATTGTATGAGATGTTGTATCCTTGTATCTATAATGTTGTGATATAATGTTGGAAATCCGGGGCATATGGCTTTGTCATATGTCGCGATGGGACCGATATGTGCTTCGTCCCCGGATCTGGGTGGAAACACCTAGATCTGGAACAGTACCGCATATAGGGCCTGACATGTGGCTTTGAATGGTGCATATTGAATGCACAAAAAGTCTTGAGTTCAAAAAAGTTTAGAAAAATGAAATGCCTTTGTAACAGATGAGTTTTCGTCTAAAACCCTCACACTTCGAAAGAGATGCTCCAGTTTGTACACGAAGTGCATCTAGTTTTTGTCGTAACCCTCTCAACTTTTGCACACATGTTATATGGGTCAACTGATGATACCATGCCAAGTTTCAACATTTTCTGAGTTCATCTGTAGATGCTTTCCATTTTTAGGGTCATTTGGCACTAAATAAATCATTAAATGCATGAAAAATAGCAAATGAAGTCAGAAAGGGTTCAAATTTTAGTATGTGGCTTTGAATGGTGCATATTGAATGCACAAAAAGTCTTGACTTCAAAAAAGTTTAGAAAAATAAAATGCCTTTGTAACAGATGAGTTTTCGTCTAAAACCCTCACACTTCGAAAGAGATGCTCCAGTTTGTACACGAAGTGCATCCAGTTTTTGTCGTAACCCTCTCAACTTTTGCACACATGTTATATGGGTCAAGTGATGATACCATGCCAAGTTTCAACCTTTTCTAAGTTCATTTGTGGATTCTTTCCATTTTCAGGGTCATTTGGCACAAAATAAATCATTAAATGCACTCATGAGCCACCGTCGGGCTGTATGCAGGGGAAACCTTGTGTTTTGTTCTACACATAGAAATATTTCAGTTCATGATCGACCGAATACAAATCATTCCGGTTCCCTGCATACGTCCGATGGTGCATTGATATGCTTGCACTCATGAGCCACCGTCGGGTTGTATGCAGGGGAAACCTTGTGTTTTGTTCTACACATAGAAATCTTTCAGTTCATCGACCGAATACAAATCATTCGGATTCCCTGCATACTATTTCTTCGCGTGTTTCCCTTTCTTTGTGCACAGTAACCATGGACAATCTTCTTCATTTAACACGATGCTTGGGTCAGTCTTTACTGTGAAGGGAGGAATTTCATGAAACTTTTCATAATCTTCTGACTTGTCTGTCTTGTCCTCCACTCCCACAAGGTTTCTTTTCCTTGAAAGAACTATGTGGCGCTTTGGCTCACCGTATGATGTATTCGCTTCCTTATCTTTCCTTTTTCTTGTTTTGCTAGACGTGTCCTTCACATAGAAAACCTGAGCCACATCATTGGCTAGGACGAATGGTTCCTCTCTGTACCCAAGATTGTTGACATCCACTGTTGTCATTCCGTACTGCGGATCTACCTTTACCCCTGTCAGATTGAACCATTTGCACCGAAACAAAGGGACCTTAAAATCAGTTCCATAAACAAGTTCCCATATCTCCTCTATGTAACCATAATATGTGACCTTTTGCTTATTGTTGATTGCATCATCAAAGCGGACACCACTGTTTTGGTTGGTGCTCTTTTCATCTTGGGAAATCGTGTAAAATGTATTCCCATTTATCTCGTACCCTTTGAAAGTCATTATAGTCAAAGATGGTGTGCCGGACAACAAGTACAACTCCTCTTCAACAGTGTCGTTACCCGTGAGATGGTCTTGAAACCAACCGCTGAAAGTCCTATTGTGTTCCTTCTTAATCCAGACTTCAGACTGCTCTGGGTTTTTTAAGGGTAGAATATTCTCGTGTTGATCGATATACGGGGCCTCCAAGGAAGAATTATGTATAACAATATTGTGTGCTTTCTTCAAAGATTCTACGTCCCTACATATTATTGGGCGCGATGCTAGCGTGCCTTTTCCACCCATTCTCCCCTCATGCCGCGATTCAGGAAGACCAATCGGCTTAAGGTTAGGAATAAAGTCAACACAAAACTCAATGACCTCCTCTGTTTGATGGCCCATGGAGATGCTTCCTTCTGGCCTAGCACGGTTACGAACATATTTCTTTAAGACTCCCATGAACCTCTCAAAAGGGAACATATTGTGTAGAAATATAGGACCCAGAATTGCAATCTCGTCGACCAGGTGAACCATCATGTGCGTCATAATATTGAAGAAGGATGGTGGGAACACCAACTCAAAACTGACAAGACATTGGACCAAATCATTTTGTAACCTTGGTAGACTTTCTGGATTGATTACCTTCTGAGAAATTGCATTGAGGAATGCACATAGCTTCACAATGGCTAATCGAACATTTTCTGGTAGAAGCCCCCTCAATGCAACCGGGAGAAGTTGCGTCATAATCACGTGGCAGTCATGATACTTTAGGTTCTGAAACTTTTTCTGTCACATTTATTATTCCCTTTATGTTCAACGAGAAGCCAGACGGGACCTTGATACTGAGCATGCAATCAAAAAAGATTTCCTTCTCTGCTTTGGTAAGAGCGTAGCTGGCTTGATCCTCGTACTGCTTTGGGGGCATTCCTTCCTTTTCGTTCATATGTTTCTTGTCCTCTCTTGCCTCTGGTGTATCTTTTGTTTTCCCATACACACCCAAGAAGCCTAGAAGGTTCACGCAAAGATTCTTTGTCACGTGCATCACGTCGATTGCAGAGCGGACATCTAGGTGTTTCCAATATGGTAGGTCCCAAAATATAGATTTCTTCTTCCACATGGGTGCGTGTCCGTCAGCGTCATGCGGAACAGATTTTCCACCAGTACCCTTTCCAAAGACTACTTGCTCTGGTAAATCCTTGACCATATCAAGTATATCATCACCAGTACGGCGGACAGGCTTCTTCCGGTGATCTGCCTCGCCTTTGAAATGCTTGCCTTTCTTTCTTATGGGATGATTGGTCGGAAGAGACCGACGATGTCCTAGGTACACATTCTTATTGCAGTTGGGCAAATATATACTTTCAGTCTCATCTAAACAGTGTGTGCATGCCTTGTATCCCTTGTTTGTCTGTCCTGAAAGGTCATTAAGAGCAGGCCAATCATTGATGGTTACAAACAGCAATGCTCGTAGATCAAATTCCTCCTGTTTGTTCTCATCCCACACACGTACACCTGGTTTAGCCCACAACAGTAAAAGTTCTTCAACTAATGGCCTTAGGTACACATCAATGTCGTTGCCGGGTTGCTTAGGGCCTTGGATTAGCACTGGCATCATAATGAACTTCCGCTTCATGCACTTCCAAGGAGGAAGGTTGTAGATACATAGATTCACGGGCCATGTGCTATGATTGCTGCTCTTCTCCCCAAAAGGATTAATGCCATCTGCACTTAAACCAAACCATATGTTCCTGGGGTCCTTTGTAAACTTTCCATTTTCCTTTTCTTCCATTCTCTTGATTTTTCTCCATTGTGACCCATCAGCGGGGTGTCTCAAATTCCCGTCTTTCTTACGGTCTTCGTTGTGCCATCGCAACAACTTGGCATGCTCTTTGTTTCTGAACAGTCGTTTCAACCGTGGTATTATAGGAGCATACCACATCACCTTGGCAGCAACCCTCTTCCTGGGGCGCTCGCCCTCAACATCACCAGGGTCATCTCGTCTGATCTTATAGCGCAATGCCCCGCATACCGGGCATTCATTCAAATTCTCGTACTCACCACGGTAGAGGATGCAGTCATTAGGGCATGCATGTATCTTCTACACCTCTAGTCCTAGAGGGCAGACAAGCTTCTTTGCTTCGTAAGTGTTGTCAGGCAATTCGTTATCCTTTGGAAGCCTCTTCTTAAATATTTTCAGTACCTTCCCAAATCCCTTGTCAGGTATACCATACTCTGCCTTCCATTGCAACAATTCCAGTGCGGCACCGAGCTTTATGTTTCCCTCTTCGCAATTTGGGTACAATCCTTTTTTGTGATCCTCTAACATGCGATTGAACTTCAACTTCTCCCTTTCTCTTTCGCATCCTCTCTGTGCATCAACAATGACACGGCGAAGCTCATCATCAAGCTCATGTGATGCCTTTTCTTCACCTTCTTGTTCTTTCTCTTGTTCTTCATTCTGTTCCCCCATTGTACCACCGTATTCAGGCAGCTGGAACCCAGGATACCTGTCATCATCCTCATCTTCTTCATTCTCTTCCATCAGAACCCCTCTTTCTCCGTGCTTGGTCCAGCAGTTATAGACGGACATGAAACCATGCTTAAACAGATGGAGGTGAATATCTTTTGAGTCAGAGTAGCTCTTATTATTCTTGCAGACACCACATGGACAACACATAAAACCATCCCGGTTGTTAGCCTCAGCCACTTGCAGAAAACTATGCAAGCCATTAATGAACTCGCCAGAGCGTCGGTCTTCGTCGTACATCCATAGCCGACTCATCTTCATAATGGCACAACATCGAAAAGATAAAATTAATACAAGTAATTCATATACATAAAATTGATCATACATGCATAAAGGTTGTTCATACATAAAGTTGATCATACATAAAGTTCATACACATACTTATTATCATAAAAACAACATAAAACTATCTACCTAAAGCATTTAAATGCAACAATAAATGCGATCAATATCGCAACGAAGGTAACAATTGCTCCAACAACATAATGATACCAAGCCTCTTTAGTAAGGGCATATTTTCTAATTTTCCTAACCTTCATGCGCATTACATCCATCTTGTTCTTGTGATCGCCGACGACATGGGCAACATACAACTCCAATATCATCTTCTCTTCTTCAACTTTTTTCAATATTTCTTTCAATTAATCGTTTTCTTTTTCAACTAAATTTAACCGCTCAACCAGAGAGTCAGTTTCAATCTCCGGTTCACATACCTCCTAGATAAAAATATCTATGTCAACTTAATTGGTCATCATTGTCAAACACGAAAAATGGAACAAATTAATAGTTATAAAAGATTAATATATATATACCACATCCAAATCATAGACAGGACGAGGGCCGACATGCGCGGATACCATAACCATCGCACTATGTATAACAAAGAATCATACAAGTAAGAAAATTAGACAAGTATCTATCTAAATCATACAAATAAAATTTCTTATATAAAAAAAATAAGAAACACATATATAGAGGCTCACCAAGGTCGTGCCGATGAAGAGGGACGATGGAGGAGATCGACGGTGGTAACTATATGTCCGTGTGCGGGAAGGCACTAAGCAATCACTACAAATATGCATACTAATTAACTTGGGCTCAAAGTGCATATAAATCAAATAAACTCCACATATCACTATATAGCTAGCTCCCAAACTAAAGTCCACAAATGTACACATATAGAGCATAGCACAAGATAATCTAGCAAAAATTAGAGAGGACAAAGCTGCAAACCTTTGTGAACACTTGGATGTAGAAGGTTTTCTTCAAATCTTCACAATTCTTGGCCAAAATGGAGGATGAACTCGAGCAAAGAGAGAAGTGAGCTTCAAAAACAGAGAATGAGCTTGGCCGGCTCATGTTGGAGAAGAAGGAGTATATATAGCTGTATCTTTAGCACAGGTTGGTAGCACCTGCCGGTTCTAAAGGTGGGACACTAGAACCGGCTGGTAGCACCAACCGGTGCTAAAGGTTCTAGCGGGCCCCCCAGCCCAACGGCAATCTGCCGCCACACCTTTAGCACCGGTTTTTTACTACAAACCGGTTCTACAGGTGTGGTGACAGGTTGCCGTTGGGCTCGGGCCCACCACACGAACCGGTTCTAAAGCCCAGCCTCACGAACCGGTGCAATTCGGCCAGTAGAACAGGTTTGTGTTCGCGTCGTGGCCTTTGCTCATATCCAAAGGCCTGTTTTGTACTAGTGCAACAAGAAGACCATCAAGAACAAGTACCCTTTACCCCGCATCAATGATCTGTTAGAACAATTGAATGGGGCTAAGGTGTTTTCCAAGCTTGACTTGAGGATGGGGTATCACCAAATCCATGTTCGTGAAGAGGATATTCCCAAGACCGCATTCAGCACATGTTATGGGATCTATGAGTTCACAGTCATGACTTTTGGGTTCTCAAATGCCCCTCCGACATTCATGAGAGCTATGAACTATTTGTTCCAAGAATGGCTTGACGTGTTTGTGATCCTCTACCTCGACGACATTCTTGTCTATTCCAAGTCAGAGGCTGAACATGAGGAACATCTACGCCTGGTGCTGCAGAAGTTGAGAGAGCACCGATACTACGCCAAGTTCTCCAAGTGTGAGTTTTGGCTGGACAAGGTCAATTTTCTGGGCCATGTGTTCTCCGCTGAGGGAATTGTGGTTGATACAGAGCGAGTCTGCACTATTCAAGAGTGGGCTCCGCCGAAGAACGTGAAGCAGCTAAGGAGTTTTCTTGGCCACGCAAGTTATTGCAGGAGGTTTGTGCAGAATTTCTCCAAAATAGCGAAGCCAATGACTGAATTGTTGTGCAAGGACAAACGGTACACTTGGTCACCAGCTTGCCAGTCATCCTTCGAGGAGTTGAAAGAGAAGCTGACCACAGCTCCAATTCTCACGCCGCCAGATGAGTCACAGCCTTTTCAAGTGTTTTGTGATGCCTCTTTGCAAGGTCTAGGCAGAGTTTTGATGCAAGGCAGGAACATTGTGGCTTATACCTCACGGAAGTTGAAGACAAGTGAGAGGAATTATCCCACGCACGACTTGGAGCTTGCAGCAGTTGTGCACGCTTTGGTCACTTGGCGACACCTCCTCTTAGGGAGGAAGGTGGATGTGTTCACCGACCACAAGAGTCTGAAGTACTTGTTCACTCAGCCAAATCTGAACTTGAGGCAAAGAAGATGTCTTGAAACCATTACTGAGTACACAGTTGATATTCAGTACACGCCTGGGAAGGCGAATGTCATAGATGGTGCGTTGAGCTGCAAGGGAGATTGCAATAATATCCAGGTGCAGAAGATCCACCCTGATTTGTGTGAGTCCTTTCGAAGGCTCAATCTTGAGCTAGTTCCAGCAGGCTACCTTTCCAACCTTGTGGTAGAGCCCGCCATCCATGAGAAGATTCGTGAAGCTCAGTCTGGCAGCTCAATGATACAAAAGATCAAGCAGGGTATTTCCGCCTCAGTTTCGAAGTACGGTTTCTTTTCAGTGCATAATGACGTCACCGTGTTATTCGAAGAGCGAGTTGTTGTTCCCAAAGAGGGAGATCTCAGAGAGGTCATCATGAAGGAAGCCCATGACTCCAAGCTGTCTATTCACGCTGGCAGTACAAAGATGTATCAAGATCTCCAGCAAAGCTTTTGGTGGACTCGTATGAAGCGGGATGTTGCCCGTTACGTGTCTCAGTGTGATGTGTGCAGGAGAGTGAAGGCACAACACCATAAGCCTGCAGGGTTGCTTCAACCACTTGAGATTCCGGAGTGGAAATGGGATCATATAGAGATGGATTTCGTCACAGGCTTCCCCTTGTCGCAGAAGAAGAACAATGCCATCTTTGTTGTCATTGACAATATTTCCAAAGTTGCCCACTTCTTTCCAGTGAAGGACTCCATTTCAGCAGCTCAGTTGGCAGATTTGTACACCGCAAGAGTTGTATCCTTGCATGGCATTCCCAATAAGATCAGTTCTGATAGAGGAAGCCTTTTCACCTCTAAGTTCTGGCAGGCCTTTCAAAAGGCGATTGGTACGACAGTGTTGCTCAGTACCGCTTATTACCCTCAGACAAGTGGGCAAGTCGAGCGCGTAAACAAAATCCTTGAGGACATGCTTCGAGCATGTGTCATCTCCTATGGCATGAAGTGGGAAGAGTGCTTGCCGTATGCTGAGTTCTATTACAACAACAGCTATCAGGCAAGTCTGCAGGCAGCACCGTTTGAAGTCTTGTATGGCCGCAAGTGCAGGACACCTTTGAACTGGTCCGAGACAGGTGAGAGGCAGCTGTTCGGTCCAGATGTGATCCAAGAGGCAGAAGACAGAGTAAAGATTGTCCGAGAGCACCTAAAGGCAGCACAGTCTAGACAGAAGGCCTATTATGACAAAAGGCACCGTGGTGTAGCGTTTCAGGTTGGTGATTGGGCGTACCTGAGAGTGTCTCCATTGAGGGGAACTCACCGCTTTGGTATCAAGGGAAAGCTCGCTCCAAGATTTGTCGGACCTTTCCGCATCCTTGAGACTAGAGGACCTCTTGCCTTTCGGCTAGGGCTTCTATAGAGTCTGTCCATGGTGCATGATGTGTTCCATGTGTCCCAGCTAAATCAGTGCTTCAAGCAGCCAGAGCAGGCTGTTGACTTGGGCGAGATACAACTGAGTGCGGACCTTTCCTACTCAGAGCGTCCAGTCCGTGTTCTTGAGACGTCCGAGCGCAAAACTCGCAACAAGACCGTCAAGTTCATGAAAGTTCAGTGGGCACATCATTCGGAGAAGGAAGCAACGTGGGAGCGTGAAGATCATCTCCGTTCTGAGTATCCTGAGTTGTTTCAGGCTTAGATCTCGGGACGAGATCCTGTGTTGGTGGGGGAGTGATGTAACAGCCCATTTGCAATAATTGTAATCCATAGTGGAATTTCACTTTGTCTGATGACTTTGAAACTTTGCAAGATGCTAGTTGATGTAATTCCATGTGATGATTCCAAATGGCTTTGAGTTTTGAGCTCATTTGTTTTGCTTTTTAATTCAAACAAAATGGTCAAAGAAGGATGTTGGGTGAATTGTCCCATTTGTTTGTGATCTCCCCTAAACCCCAAACTTGGCCTAGCCATTCCTTTTGCTTGAGCAAGGGTTTTAAAATCCTAGAATCAATTTTTTACCATCAATAAAATAGGGACTCTAGTTCAAAGTGGTTTTGAATTTCAAGAAAGAGCTCACATTTTTGTTGTTCCCAAAATTGGTCAAACCATTTTTGAAAAATCCAGAAAAATGCAAGGGTTAAGATTATTGAGCTCATGGATTTTTTCTCCTTGTGTTTTCTTCTCATGAATTCCCAATGCATATTTTCTATTTATTTTAAATAGAAAATGGGTACCTGGCAGTCCCCTTTAGCCGTAGCGCCTGCCCGTTTGGTTTCTAGTGCAGCACGGCCGCCGCTCTCGTCGCCGGCATTTGCCCCGCCGCCGCCCATTCAGTTTCAGTCTCCGTCAGTGTGGTTTCATTTTATTTCTTCAGATATCCCGAGTGGTTCATGTTTGGTTCCATACGTTTGGGATCCTGTTGTCAATCCTCTCGTAGCTCAACTGGTGGGCACCCTGTGTCGATCCCCGACCGGCGCAAGGAGTTCTTTTTTGTTTTTGATTTTTTTTCCAGTGCAACACGAGGTTTGGGCTCGGCCCAGACATCTTTTGCCCGTGGGCGCCACATAGGCGGCAGCTCCGCGATGACTTGGGCCGCTTGGCCGAATTCAGCCCAATGGGGCTGAGCCCTTTTTTTTTTCTTTTCCTTTTTCTTTTCTGTTTAGATTCAATTTGAGTGTGAATTCAAATTCAAATGAATTTGAACTTTGGAGCTCCTTCACCTCAAATGTGGCTTCCCATATATGAATTTGGGGTAGAAATGCCCACTGGTCACAGTGGTGATGTTCTTTTAGCATTCTGCCCCTCTAAAATTTTGGAGTGTGGTAATTTTGCAAAGAAGCCCCTCTTTTCTTTTGAATTTGCAAAGTGCTTTGCAAATTCAAAGTGCTGCATCCCATATATGGTTTTGGGGTAGAAAATTGCAGGGATTACAATGGTGATGTCCATGTGATGTTTTGTGCAACTCATTTGGACATTGTGTGAAACACCTAACCAAATCAAGCCTGCCTTTCCTGTCTTTGCTTTCCTTCAACTTCAGTGCATGTTGAATCTTGATCACCTTTTCATTTCAAGTATCTTTTCATATCATCTTTAAATCTTTGCATCATCAAACCAGCCCCTAACATATTGTCATATGCAATGTGGCTGGGTTCCCTCCTTTTTTCCATCTTCCCGGTGTCAAATTCAGCGACACTACTCTGTCTCCGGAAGTCGATGATTTACTTTCACGTTGTAATTATTTCTGTTAATTGCTTTGTTGATCATGTAATGTTGCCATGTTAAATACACCAAAAATTAAGGCTAAGACCGAAGCCATTCAATGTAAATACATGCATATGAAGTTGTTGACGTGTCGTCACCACCTTCATTTAAATTGACTAGATAGGGTCACATCATGTATATTAAACTTGATCATACCATCCTTACCTGTGCATTACACCCATTGCTTACTTTTGTGCCTTTTTCCTTGCCGGTACCTTACGTTAGCACCTGAGACTGCCGAGGAGACTTACGTGGAGGTTTACGACACCGAGCCCGAGGACCCTGCTACGTATGCTTCGACGACCGATTACCCAGACAAGGGGAAGATTTATACCATTACCTGATACCTTTATGCCTACCTGCTATAAGGCTCGATATGAGGTACTGTTCCAGATCTAGATGTTTCCAACCAGATCCGGGGACGAAGCACATATCGGTCCCACCATGACATATGACGAAGTCATATGCCCCGGATTTCCAACATGATATCACGACATTACAGACACAAGGATACAACATCTCATACAATCGGCATACAACTGCCTTAAATACAATACAACAGCGGAATATACATGTCTGAGTACAGACTACAAGCAAATGCCTAGTGGCAAAGAGAAAAGCATCGATCCCATAACCACACGGGTCCAGGCCCTCCGACGGGATCCGCCTAACTAGCCGTCGCCGAGTCTCCACGTGAAACGTCGATCACCATACCTGTTGTCGATCACGAACCCTGAAAAGAGTTTGGGGGTAGTATCATGAGTACAGAGGTACTCAACATCCAACTGTAGTGGTCATCTGACCCAGCAAGGACTTCATCACTCGTCATTCTAGGACAACTAGTAGTTTACGGTAAGGAAGGGGTAAGTGGTGAGGTTGCTGCCGCACTAGCATTTATGAAGTGGCTAACGATCTAGAGAGTAAGAAAAGAATCCAAGCACTCGATGAGGAATCGCCTCCAACAAGTCTGCTATCCACATACTACGCAAACATAACACCTATCCTATCCTTGTCCTCCTCTTCGCATCTTGACGAAGAAGAAGCAGTCAAGGCACACACACACGTTGATCAAGTTATATTAAGATTATCTCAGTTGTTGTTGTCTATGAACAAGGAGTAGGTCTCAAGTCGTCCATAACCGCGGACACGGCTTCTCAAAAAGATTTAACCCTGCAGGGGTGTACCAACTGCCCATTACGAGGCTCCGCACGCACGTCCATCTCTCTTAGTTGCTACCCATCACAGGCAACCATTTTATGATATAGTTCCAAGAGATCCGAAACGACAGGTCCCTCTAACTAACAACGAACAAATCCGGGTGGCCCCCGGTGAGTCGACATCCAGCTCAGGAGCCGGCCGCTCTCTCGATCTGGTCTCTACCGTCTGTCTCGGGTTTGGATAGCCGGTTAATCACACATGGGAAACCGGGTCCTCAGCCGAACAAGGTGGGCCAGCAAGGGAACTATGTCCTCACTGGTCCAGGTTGGTTTGAAAACTACTGGCAGCTAACCAGCACACACACGGTTTCAAATGGTAAATCAGCTTGGGACACCACTATAAATGTTTGAAGCTAGGTAGGTAAGAAAAGGGGACCCCATAAAATCCCACACGCGGTTAGGCACCTCAGTCTTAAAACCAATACCCGGAACTCGGGTCCTAGGTGACTCGAATGGAACAAAGCGTCGGGGCGGGATAGCCTAGACCTTCCATCCTTCGTCGAATATAGTCAACATTATAATAACCATATCATCAACAACAATAATAATAATGTGATATCCCAAACCAAGGAGTAACAGGGTAAGCATGCATACTAAGCCGGGGCTGAGCAACGAGCAATAGTAACATAGCAGTACAAGGTTTGCTGGGAAGGGACATGGCTGTATCGGTTTGAAAGAGGCTGTAAACATGTGGTAGGATCAAACATCGAACCTAACCTAGACTAGCATGCAAACCGCTCGTTGAAATAGAATGGATCATAAGTAATGTATAGTCCTTGCCTGTTGATAAGTCGGGTTCCGAAGGTGTACTGGATCGCAAGCTCGCATCGTCTCCGAGATGTATCCACAGGAGCACACAAGACGATAAACACTGGAAAGAAATCAACAAGCAAGCATCTATTACTACGAAGCAAACACGAGCAAGCATCAACAATAAGATAACACGAGACATCGCACCTACCGTCGAGAGCGGTTACTAACAGGTTAAGTGGAGTACTCGTCACACACGACGATACCGCACATTTAGAGAGGTTCAAGTTGTTTAGCTACAGGTGATCAACAAAGTTGTTAACACGGCAACTGAAGCAAGCATGGTATATCACACAAATAGGTCAAGAGGTGAAGCACAAAGTAAACTATCTATGCTTGTCAATTTAAGTGAGGCACAACCTAAACATGGCATAACACAAAGTGTCACACGATGATTAAAACATTTGGTACTGTTCTACCCTAAACCATATTTTAGTTTGGTTAACAACAGCAAACAATAGCATAAGCACAAAGTACACGAAAAACTAATCAAGTTACATATAAAGAACACCCCAAACGGAGTCACGGTTAAAAAGATACAAGCAAAACAAGTTACGGGCACAATTTGCCAACATCACGAAGCACACTTTAGAGCAATGCATAAACAGGATAATCAATGCAAACATGCTTAGAAATGACTTGCAATTAAAGTAGACATGTCAGAGAAGGAATGGCAAAAAGAATCATGCAAAAAGGAATCATAGATCAAAAGATATTAAGCAAACAACATAGCATCGCAAAGTAACAGACTTAGAGAAAAACAGAGGTGGCTGTCAAAAACAGCAGCATAGCAACTTTGGAGCTAAATAACTATATGACCAACAAGCATATCATGGCAATGCAATACATGGGATGAAAGTAGACATGATTCTTAACAATATGCAATTGGAATCACTCAGTTCCGATAAACGGTTGCGAAGCAATCGTCACCCGAAGTTGCAATAAAATAACAGTTTCAGCAACAGCAGCACATAACAGGAAATAATAGCAGTTTAACGGCCTGATGCCCACTTTAGCACACAATTACACAATCAAGATGAGCTCAAATGCAAGAACTTTCTACATACGAATGCTAGAGCACGCAAAACTGAGCAACTTTCGTTTTGGGGGCACGTTCATCGGAGCTACGGATCACTCGCAAACTTCATCGCAAAAACAGATCAGCGCACAGTTTACTCCAGGACTTAGCAAAAAAATAAAAAGGCAGAGAGGAAAAAAATGTACGGGGCCTCACCCCTAGTGGGCCTCGGCCCACTGGCCGGCTATGCACTGGAGGCTTGGAGTGGGTTTGCTTGGAGTGGGCTGGATCCGGCCCACGTGGTGCTGCTGGATCGGGAGGCCGGCTGGAGCCCGAGCGGGCGCGGGGGCGCCGGCGGTTGGAGCTCGGCTCGCCGGCCGGCGAGGCTCAGCACGACGGCGCAAGGAGGGGCAGGCGCAGGGGGATGCGGAGGGGAGGTCCGGCTGCTGGAGGGAGGCGAGGTGGCTTCGGGCGCGCGCTCCCGGCGGCGCAGTGGAGCTCTGGCCTGAGCTCCATGGAGGGCGGCGCTCCGGCAGTTCCTGTGAGAGGGAGGCGAGGGAGGTGAGGAACAGGGAAGAGGAGAGGAAGAGAGGGAGAGGAGGGGCGCGAGGCATGGAGGAAGGAGGGCAGCCGACGGCGTGGTGCTCCGGCCGGGGTGTCGGCCGCGGCTGTTGTTGCCGTCGAGCTCGGGTGCGGCGGCTCCCAGATGGGCCCGAGCGGGCTGGGGAGGCCCTGGGGGGCCCGGTTGGCTGGAGGTGGGGGAAGGTGCGACGTGGAGGCTCTGGGAGCGTCCGGTCTCGATCCGATGGCTCCTGGGTGGCCAAAATTTAGGGTTTCGGGGGTAAGAGGGGGTTTTTGGGAAGTTCTGAAATCTTGTGAGGGGGGTGGCTGCAACTATGCCATAGGGGGAACCTTAATTGTCTGGTTTGGGAGGTGGGGGTCATTATATAGGCAGGTTGGCTGGCCAGTTTACGCAAACGCCCTCGGTACCCCTCTCGTGCGTCCGGTGATCACGTTCGTGACCGCCGAGACTCCGTACGGAATCCGATTCCGACGAAATCTCGAACCACGCGCTCAGCGCGTCGAGCCCGTCGATCGTACCTCACTGCGGTGACATTCCGACAACATTTTTCTGCGCCCCATAAAATAATCCGTTTATTAAATAAACAGGGTTTTCGTTCCGGTGGCGATGACTGGTCTTGTGCCGGTAGCGACGGTGCGCGGGTAAAAGTTGTGTGATGTGGTGGAAAGGGGTCGGTCACGCATCCGATACGAGAACAGGGGGAGAAAAATAATCGCCGATCGATAAATCGGGGATGCAAACACCGCAAACAAATCAAACAATCAAACAATCACACCGAAAACAAATTTTTTAATTTTTGTGAAAACTGGGCTGTTACACCTGCCTAGCTGTAGTCTAGAACGTTTGTTTGATCCTATTCACCCTGTTCATGCCATAATCAAACCAAACATCCATGACCCCCACATCCCAGCAAAACATTGTATTTCTAAGTTACCGCTGCTCAGCCATTGCTTAGTATGAGTAGGAAAACTTGCTGCTTACCCTATGTTATGGTTTGGGATATCATGTTATTTAAAGAAGTTGGTTGATATTTATTATTATTATGATGTTAATTTATACTTGTCGAAAGATGGGAGACCAGGCTGTTCCCGCCAGGTGTTTTGTTCCATTTGAGTCACCTAGGTCCCGAGTTCCGGGTATTGTGTTTCTTGACGAGCGTGCCTAATCGTGTGTGGGATTCTATGGGGTCCCCTTGTCTTACCTACCTAGCTTCCTACAGTTCTAGTGGTGGCCCGAGCTGATTTATTATTTGCAAACGTGTGTGTGCTTGGTTGGTACCCCAGCAGTTTTCGAAACAAACCGGGCCAGCGGGGACATGGTTCCTTTGTTGGTCCACCTGATCAGCTAGGACCCGGCCTCATGTGACAATTACCGGCAATCCGACCTGCGTCATACGGTAGAGTCCGATCCGGGAGCGTGGCTTGTTCTTGGGTTGGGTGTCGACTCACCGGGGGCCACCCGGAATTGTGCGTTGTTAGTTAGAGGGACTCTAACGTTCTGGAGTTTCAGGCGCTTACCTAGCCAAGTCGAAACCGGGCGTACATGCGAAGCCTATGATGGGCAGTTGGTACACCCCTGCAGGGTTAAATCTTTTCGAAAAGCCGTGTCCGCGGTTATGGACGACTTGAGACCTACTCCTTGTTCATAGAATAACATCAATTTGAATCTTAATTAAAACTTGCCTACCGTGTGAGTGCCTTGGTTGCTTTTCTTCATCCAGGGGGACCGAGAGAAGATCCAGGTTGTGTTATGTTTGACGTAAGTAGGTGAATAGTGGACATGACACGATGTCACGTGTATTCTTGGATCTTACCTCTACTCTAATAGAACGATAGCCACCATATATGCTAGTGCGGCTGCAACCTTATCCTTTCTCTTGTCTTACCGTAGGGAGTTAGTTATCCTGTAATGATATAATCTCACCCCTGTTTTCCTTTTGTGCTTTTACTGTTTTTCCTGATTGGCCGCTGAAGTTGACCACTACCTCGACCCGAGCACTCGACGATACTTCGTGGAGGTGCCCCCGGAGGACGACGATGAGGACGACCTCGTTCAGTAGATCCTATAGTTGGGCTTCGACGATTCGTGGGTGGACTATTTATGTGCAGCCCTCTCTAGGGCAATTTGGATTTTGACCGTACTCGGTCGTGATTGTCTTCCTCTTGTTGCATGATGTACTGTTGGGTCTAAGGACCTCTGAGATGATGTAATAAATTCCAGCGGCGATGTATTCCCTGTACTCTATATATTTATGTCTTAGTATTAAGTTCATTGTTCTTATACTTGTTGTCGAGAATCCGGCAGCGACACGAGAGCGAGTGTCGTGAGTCGGTGGCCTTTTATGCGCTACTAACTTGAGCGGGACGCGAAAGCGACTAACTCGAGTTAGCACCGCATCGGGGGCCTTACACAGCCCCCACAACCACGCCCAGTGCACGCGCAGTTGTCGTCTTCGTCTCCATGCTGTAGTAGCTAAGCCCGGAGCGCCTGCATCGACTCGAATCGTCGTCGTCGTCTGCCTCCAGCCGCTGGGATCGCCTTCAAATTGCCGCCGCCCCAGTTTATCTCCGCGCCCGCTGCCACCACCTAAGCGATCGTGGTGAGCATCCTCACCATCCCCTGTTGTCCGTAGCCTCCAGTTTAGCTCCAGTGCAAAAGCCCCCTTTCGCATGATCTGGCCGCCGCCGCCATGAACGTCGTCGTCGTCCTGAACTACCCCAGCGTGCGCTAGTGGCACGCACGTGCTTCTGGTGGTCCGCTGCACCCGCCTAACCATCCCACGCTCGAGAGTTTCCCTGTAACCGCGTTCCCGTCGATGACCCGAGGCAACCGCCGCTGTCCTCGTCGTCGGCGTGGATTCTGGCCGCCACGGTCCACGCAACCACCTCAGATCGCTGCGCCTGGTCCCCTGGTCCAAACTCACTGCCCCGCGCATCAAATGGCCGTGGGAATCGGCCGGAACGGCGACCTCGACGGAGTTATCGCCGCCGGCGTGCTCCCTGTGACGCTGACCGGCGGGCCCCCCTTGTCAGGCCGTTTATATTAACGCTAATGACCCCCCTGGTCATTGACCTGCGGGCCCTTCGCCCCTAATAACCCTGTTAAACTAAAAAGGTTAGTTAACACCCCTGGTGTATGACATATGGGCCCCATGCCCATTTCAATTAATAAAATGATTAAATTGCTACTGTGAGGGTGACACCTAGGGCCCACCTAGTTAATTAGTTCAACTTAATATAATTATTAAAACATGTTTGAATGACATGTGGGCCACCCCCTAGTAATTAAACTAAATTAAGTTAATTTATTTAATTAGTCACTGACTAGTGGGACCCACTGGTCAGGTTTGACCTGGTCAACCCCTTTGTGGATAATGTTTGAATTAAATATTAAAAGAAAATCCAGAAAATGAATTAAATTGAATTAAGATTTGAAATTGAATATCTTTTAAACCGTAAATCAAATGAAAATAATTTATATATCAAAATTTCTGAGAAAAATGCAATGAATACGAATACGCTATCCGTATGTCGACCACCCCCATCTAACACAACGAACATCCACCTTTCCCCCCTCCGGGTCGTCTGTCCGATAATTGCCCGATACCGTAAAACTCTTCGGATGAATTTATTTCGAACACGAAAATTGTTCGGAATAGATCAACTAACCCGGATACGCCACCCACACGTGTGTCGGATGTCCAAGACACCTCCGGCATGAACCTTCCCCCTCCGGACACCCTGTCCGGTAATTACCCGGAGCTGGCTTATCCCATGTTGCCTTATATTTATATGTCTTATAATCAGCAGTTAGCCCTGCGCCTTGTTAGTCAATAGGATTAGATAGCGGGTCGTGATTACTCTGGGAGTGATCGTGGAAATGATACATTATAAACTGCTAAAGGTACGGTTCAGAGCAGACACCGATACAGGCCCCTACCCCGGCTCTGTCGAGCCACCCCAAGTGTGAGCTATCCAGGAGTAATCCTTGTACTCCACTTGAGGCTGACTTTGTATAGCCGGCCTAGGGTACTGATCCACGGGTGTCCTTAAAGGTAAGGAGTCGGGTGACCCCACGGTTCCCGCGCAGGGTAGCTTAGCGGAACGACAGGTCAGGTGTATTCCACCGGTGTGCGGCGGGCCTGGTACTGTTCGTGGCCGACAGATATCCTGTTGTACGAAAGTCGAGCTCTTCCTAGAGCAAACGCGAGACAAAGTAAGGAGACGGTTCACCTTGTTGGTAGCCGCACGAGTTGGTGGGACGACAGGGCAGGTGGCCACTGGCTCTGGTAATGGGGGTGGACCTGGCTGCTTTGTCCGCGGCTCACCTAAATAAGGACAACGATAACGGTTGTTCCGACAGATAATAAATAAAATGCTTAATGGGTCAGGTGGATGACTTGAGTGGGTCGTCGTGCCCTTTAGGCACTGCCTCCACGTGGGATTACGGTGTGGGCCCTCTGCGTTGTAGCCTCGTTCGAGGTCTCTTCAGAAGTTAGCTTTACCTCGGGCTGATTGCCGGGCTTGGACCGCTTACTCCGGTAGTGGGAAGTGGGTCTGCTTCACCGGCAAGTCGCGTACCGTGCAGGAGTACAAAGGACAGGGGTCCAAAGTTCCTTTGTACTTAGGATTTAGACCGGCGGATGGCCTCTCTGTTGAGCTCGAAGAATGGACTTTGGCGTATCGGATAGCCTCGGTGGGGCATTCCCTAACAAGGTGTACGCCACCCTGGAGATCCGAGCATGTAGGGTAATAGTAGTGCAGTCCCTGCAGGGAAGATAATCTATTCGGATAGCCGTGTCCACGGTAACAGGACGCTTTATGCTGAAGCCAGATTTTACTACGACAAACTACTACTATTAAACTGTTGGTTCCGGTTTCTCTTCCTCGAAGGGAAGTCGAGGAGGGGATATCGGAGGCATATATAATTGTTATATAATAGAACTTACTATTATACAATGCTGCAGCAACTTCTGCTGCATTGTTATTACATTCATGCTATTGAACTATTGGATATTCTCTTCTCATGCTACAAGACTCGTCGGAAGATGCTAGTCTTCGTTAGGCCTAGCTTCTTACCCTTATTCTGATTTCCATCTTGCAGTCCACTATATATAGCCTCCCCTTTCCATTTGATACATGCATAAATGCTTAGTAGCGGATGTAAGACTCGCGGGTATGCTAGATACTCACCCTTGCTTTATTTCCCCTTTTTGTTTTGCCTGATCGGCCGCTGCAGTCGACGTTGGAGCCCAGGAGCAGGATTACCCCGGAGGCGACTACTACGACGTCAAGTTCCCCGTTGACCAGGAGTAGTTCGGTGGATCCCAGGCAGGAGGCCTCGCCTGTTCGATCTGTATCTTTGATGCTATTTGTGCTAGCCTTCTTAAGGCAAAACTTGACTAACTATGTCTGTACTCAGATATTATGATTGTATTACTTATGTATTTGGATCCTCGTGACCCTGGTATTGTAACATATTGGTTTATCTTTTGTGTTTAGTGTTGTGCTGTTATATTCTAGCCGTGGCACCCTAATCTCAGCCGTGTACCCTGCGTGTATGATTTTTGTACACGGATTGATTTTGGGGGCGTCACGATGAACCCAGGATAAGAAACATCGATATCGTCATTGCATGGAGACAGTTCGATTTGCCGGGTCCAAATTGAATTTCCTTCGCCATCACTACGTTGCATATATGCCCATAACATGCAACCAATCACAAAGCTAAGCAGCATGCAAGAACTAATATAAAACACCATATGGATACAACGCTAGACCCACCCTGAAAACGTACACCCCTAGATCCCCCGAATTACACGTGTCCTCATCATATTAACTAGCAAACACCGGCAGGGTGCCAATGGCATTGGCAAGCAGGAACTCGATGCGTCAATATAGTAACAACTACCAAACCAATAAACCAAGAGCCCTTCTAACCCATGAGAAATCACAACAATAAAGGGCCTTATATATAGCCCAACACAACCGACCCTTCCAGTCAAAGCAGCAAGTTCAATCATCTATAATACTATAATAGATCGTCCGTATTATCTTATTTATCTTAACATGCAAACATGCCACATCATCAAATAATTATGAATGGATAAGGCCCACCTCAACATGCAACCATGCATGAGACAAGACCCACCGCCACATGCAAACATGCATGAAAAAATAGTTTTCATTATATTACTATACTAATATTTCATAAATATTTTACAACTAATCATAATCAAATATTCAACGCCATATAATTATGGATGGGATAAGGCTCACCTCAACATGGAACTATATATGCATGGGACAAGAACCACCTCCATATGAAACCATGCATGGAAAAATATTTTTCATTCTATTACTATACTTAAATTCAATAAATATTTTACAACTAAACATAATCAAATATTCAAATATAATACTCCCTCCTATCCTAAAAAAGTGTCTTGAAAAAACAACTAAGATAGTTATAACTTATAATGTAACTTGCGACACTTTTTTAGGATCGGAGGGAGTAAGTTGTATGTATTTTAAAATTTTGGTTCACATGTTATTAATCTAATAATTTAAAATGCTTATAATCAAATTTCATTGAATTCTCTCCACATGAAAGCATGTCACTTCATCATTTAACATGTATGAGAAAAGACCCACCTCAACATGTCACTATGCTTATTAAAAATGCATCCTACCATGCAACATGAATACATGAAAGTTACTATTCTGTTATATATCTATATTAAATACATATATTAGTTCAAAAATTGTTATTTCATATATTAATGTTTCATTTAACCAAAACTTTATTAAAATATATTGTGAAAATTCCCCGCAACAATGTGTGGGTAATCTTCTAGTTCCGGAAACAACCGGAAACTGCATGCAAAAAACCTAACACATCACACATGTAAGAGGAAAGAGATAAAGGAGACACAATAAGAAAATAGATAAGCACAATCCAATCACCACGCAGCCACCGACCTTGACTAGTCTTAACCAATATAAATAAATAAAAAATCCCCCATGGAGCTGCATCTAAGTGCCATAAGAGTTCATATATGTTTTTTTTTGTAGATTGGCATCAAGCTTCCTGCGTTACATTCAAAATATATGATAGCCAATATGAAAGAAATGTAATTCAGAACTTGCTTTCCAAGTACATCAAACTTTCTATCATGCATTAGCCAACTTAGATGCGGTGAGAAATATTCTTTTACTGAAATCAGTGCAATAAAATATTATTGAGTGTACTTCCTATGCTAGAGCCTAGAGACCGAGTTGAAAGAAAAAAATTGTACACCATGAGTTCAACTATGATGAAAGGAGAATCTTGAAGAAAATAATACCATGACATTCCAATATAACTCAACTAATAAAATCATAATTTTTCTTTTCCATTACCACCAGTTTCAGGCATAGTCGCTCCAGCCTGGGGACTATTGGCACGCACTACTGCGTTGAGAGTTCAGACTTCAGAGTATCCACGTCCATACCTTTTTCACAACTTGGTCAAATGAAGTCAGTGGAGAGTGGAGACACAAGTGATACACACATCCTTGGTCCTGAGCCTCTCGTGATTTATTTTCTTCCATAAAGTACTTAGTAGTAATATATATGCCCAATCGCTGGCCGACGCGCGCGCGATCCGGCTGGAACGAGCGGCCGCACCAGAGCCGTCCATCGCGAAGATGGAAACAGGTGGTCGCGGCGGACCAACCAGAGGATATGAGCTGACGCGCTGCTCACCTCGTTCCCCTTCCTCACTCTCTCCCCACGGTGACAGAGGGGGAGGCAATCCCCTCTCGGATTCGGCACAAGCGCCACCGGCGAGCGGAGATTTCCAACGAACGGAAGAGAAGGAGGGGAGGAGGCGAGCACCCGTACTGGAGGGGGAAAGAAGCGCCTCAACTTCGGGGAGAAGAGAAGGAGGGACACCGGAGCCAACGACTGAGCGCCGGCGACGATCCCTCAGCTCTACAGTTCAGTTTCCTTGGATGCTCGTTCGATTTCCCGTGGGCGGATAGGGTTTTTTCGCTGCCAGGCCACCGCGACACGCAACAAAGAGAGGGGCGGGGAGGAGGATGTAGATCTTGAGCGATAGAGCGGATGATGGGAGGTAGAGAGGAAATTGAACGAAGTCACGGCGATTCTCATGGCGTTTCTCAGGAACGATTTCATGGAGCAGGCAACAGGGCTAGAGAGGAAGGGAAATTTTCCAGGCAACAAGGTCAATTCGAGGGTTCTGTAGGCAATAAATCATATAGGCAACATGTTTAGATTTTACAACCATTCCTATGTTTTTCAGGATCGCAACAATGGTGTCTCAGGCAGGCAACAATGTGTGTACGCCTCAAAATGTAATCACCTGGGGAAAGAAACGAGCAAGCACTGTTTATCGTTTTGTCGCCTACATTTTGCGTTTACTTGTACCGAACTGGAGAAGAACAGAGCAAAATATACACAGCAAATAGATCACGGACCCCCCGATGGATGAACATATACATCTATCTAGCTAGAAGTAGTAGTAGCAAAATGAATATAAATGACAAATCCCCTTTGATTTTATCCATCCACTCATAGCCATGGCACACAACAAGATACAATTGGAGTAGAACGGCTAGCTAGCTGTTGTTAACAAGCAACAAAATTAGCGGGGCAATTCTTTGTAGGCAAAACAGAGGAGATAAGCAGGCAAAATTATATGTAATTTAATGAATAATTTCAGGAGGTGGTCAGGCAATACTCTACACATCTTCTCCTATTTTTTCTGTGTCCTATAGGGGGTAGAGATAAGACTGTTGCCCATGATTACCAATTTACTATATAATTTAGGGATGGCACCAGCAATAACTGTACACATCCTGGCTTGCGAGATACAGAAATTTTGCCAATGCTTACTGTATTCAGGACGTGGGCAATTAATATTCCGTTAGGCCTCGCTTGGTATGCGTGTAATATTTACACTTGTATTTATTTTACAAGTGTATATCATAGGATATCATGCAATTTCCACTTGTAAAATATACAGACCTATTGAGACCTGAAATTTTTTATAGGTGTAAAAGGCAGAAAAACGGCCATCAAATCGGCCTTAATGTAGATGCATAGAAACTTTTAGGATTGTAGTTTTTTGTTGATATCCTTTTTTCGGATGATCTATTCAGTAATATCATGACACAAGGTGCTGTCATGAGAAGTTATGACAACAGAGAACAGACCACCTTAACACTTTTTTGTTTCTAGCTTACTCTTTGTAATGTGAGATCTATTTATGGCCAAGTCATTGAATTGCGATCTTTTTTGCAACCTTACTGTGTTTTACGTCTTCCTGAATCGTTGCACTTTTAGTACTTTGCCAATTTGATACACGTGATATTTTGCCAGGAGTTCATTTGTCACCTGTGAAACTTCATTTGTCTCCTGTTCAAATAGAGAACTAGTAGTCGCCCAAGAACCGACATCAAGTCTCCTACCCCCTATGCCACAAGTCGTCGTGATCGACAACATACGCAACGACCAAATCGCCCAAGCCCCGACATGAAGTCGCCTACCCGCTCGACGCTACAAGTCGCCGCGATCGGCGCCATATGCACCAACCAAGTCGCCCAAGAACCGACATCAAGTCGCCTACCCCCTCGACGCTACAAGTCGCCACGATCGGCGTCATATGCACCAACCAAGTCGCCCAAGAACCGACATGAAGTCGCCTACCCCCGATGCCACAAGTCGCCGTGATCAATGACCTACGCAACAATCAAACCACCGAAGCCCCAACATGAAGTCGCCTACCCCTTCGACGCTACAAGTCACCGCGATTGGTGACATATGCACCAACCAAGTCGCCCAAGAACCGACATCAAGTCGCCTACCCCTGATGCCACAAGTCGCCGTGATCGACGACATACGCAACAACCAGGTTTCCCAAGCCTCGACATTAAGTCGCCTACCCCATCCGCGCTACAAGTCGCCGCGATCGGCGTCATATGTACCAACCAAATCACCCAAGAACCGACATCAAGTCGCCTACCCCCGGTGCCACAAGTCGCTGTGGTCGACGACATACGCAACGACCAAGTCGCCCAAGCCTCGACATTAAGTAGCCTACCACCTCAACGGTACAACTCGCCGCGCTCGGTGCCATATGCACCAACTAAGTCGCCCAAGAACCGACATCAAGTCGCATACCCTTGATGTTATAAGTTTTCGCGATCGACGACATATGCAACGACCAAGTCGCCCAAGCTCCGACATGAAGTCGCTACCCCCGATGCCACAAGTTGCCGTGATCGGCGACATATGCAACAACCAAGTCGCCCAAGAACCGACATCAAGTCGTCTACCCCCTCAACGTACAAATCGCCACGATCGACACCATCCACAACAACCAAGTCGCCCATGAACCGGCATGAAGTCGCCTACCCTCGACGCTGCAAGTTGTCGTGATGGACGACATACGCACCTACCAAGTCACCCAAGCCCCGAGATGAAGTCGAAATCCCCGACGCCACAAGTAACCGCGATCGGCGACACAGCAACAACCAAGTCACCCAAGAACCAACATGAAGTCTCCTACCCCTCGATGCTACAAGTCCTCACCATCGGCGATATACGCAACAACCAAATTGTCGAAGCCCCGACATGAAGTCGCCTACCCCCTCGACGCTACAAGTTGCCGCATTCGGCGCCATATGCACCAACCAAGTAGCCCAAGAACCGACATTAAGTCGCCTACCCCGCAACGCAACAAGAATCTACTTACAAAACAAACATGTGTGCCTACAAATTACAAACAAGTTGCACCTCCTTTTTCTTAGACCCATGTTTTCTGTTTTTGAAGCAATTACAACTTCTTGCTTTTGCACTTATCATTTTCAAGCAACTTTTTTACAGTCCACGACACATTTTTTGTACACAATCCCGAATCTTATTGCATTGATTTGGTTTTACAGGGTTCGGGAGTAGCTACAAAGAAGTGAAAGGCACAATCAAACCACACACTAGTGGACAGACCCCCATACTATCCCGGTTCATATGGGGCCTTCGGTCCCGGTTCCACACCCGGGACCAATAACTCGGGACCAATGATTGTCCCGGTTGGCCCACGAACCGGGACCGAAGAGGCTCCACGTGGCCAGGCGTGCAGCGAGGGGGGAGGGGTCATCGGTCCCGGTTGATAGGAAGAACCGGGACCGAAGAGGCTCCACTGCCCTCTTTTTCTGCCGCGGCAGGATTTTCTGATTTTTTCCATTTATTTATTTTGTGTTTTGTATTCAATTAAATGGTACCATATATATATAAAGCAACAATGAACCACAATATATATTACACAGTATCGTCACGAATATATCATATACACCATCTCATTCCTCGTGCTTGGTTGAAGATGTATTACACAAACGGTACTCACACGAGTTCGACCTAATTTACATCGGTCCTTGGCCGCTTGTCTTCCAAAAAATGAGGGTGAAAGAACTCTCCGGTCGGAGCTATGACATGGTCTAATAAGAATCCAGCGATTTCCTCTTGAATTGCTCGCACGCGTTCTCGTGGTAGAAGACCGTCCCGCATTCGTTCGATCTAATTAAAAGAAAAGGATCAATATATATGATTGAAACTAAACACAATTTAACGCAATAAATTAAAGTTTTGAATGTTGTTCATCATACTTCAATTTTCCTTATGTTTCGGGTTGCGGCCGTCTCTTTGGTCGTCTGGCGAATGAACTCGCAGACATAATATCCACATAAGTTATTCTCGGGTCCCTGTCTCAAACACTTTACGAGAACGGAGATCAATGAATATTATAATCAACATGATAATTATACTGAAACTAGAATCAAAAAGATGCACGGATCTAGCAAGTAGTACTTACATTCAGTGATTCAAATGTAAGCTCTGCCTGAAGACCCGGTGTTTTGGCGGTGAACCGTTTCCAAGCCCTCTAGAGGCATGCTTGCATGTCCTCCCATGATTTCATAGATCTGCGTCCCGGGTCCATGACTTTTACTACTCCTTCGTCCGGAACAATGATCAACATAATAAAGTGGAAGCTGCACACGCATAAAGTGTCAATTATACGCTTAACACCGAGCAAGCAAAATAGAATGTGTGCGAGACAGTAACACTCACTCGAAGTTGTAAGGAAATAGTATTTCCCTTCTTGTGCTGAAATACGTCAACGATTGCAACAAGTTGTTCTCTGTCTGGTTGGGCTTCTCTTTGAGAGTTCTTTCATGAACGAACTGGCAGTCAACGAACCCAATGTCATAGATTTGTCCTTTCTTGCATTCGAGAATCTTCATTCTGCATATATAATTAGTTTAGTGATGAGTGTAAGATTGTACATAAAACGAATGAACTGAGCTAGAAAGGCTTGATCACTGAAATTAATGGTACTTATAGACAATATGCACTGACGATAGATTTGTCGATGGCGTCTCCATTGTAAAACTGAAATAATTCTGAGAATTCAATCAGATCGAAGCCTTGTCCATGCCCGTAATGCTCGTTCTGAAATTTAGCGTAGATCCAGTTTTCGGATTTAGCAGATTTTTCCATGTACCAGTCATGCAATTTTCGCATCTTTGTTGGTAGATCGTTGACTAACTCGGGTTTGACGAGAGGATACCCGTGTTGGTATTGGTATGCCGGTACGAATTCCTCGTCGTTCCCGAACTCATCCAGACGGCTCAGGTAATCAGTAATAGACAATCCTACTGCCTGGGCTTTTGCTCCGTACTGTCTTATAAACTCCGGATCTTTGTTCGGATCATAGGCATCGACCTGATGCTGCTGGGGGCGCGGCCAAGTGTGCACTTTGAGCGGTTCGATCGATTGTTCTTTCTGTAGTCCGAGCTGGGCAATCTCTTTTCCGACTCTCCGCTCTTTTGCCTCAGCCGACTTTGTAATAGAGCGTTCATAGTCTGATGTGAGCGGTATGGGGTTTTGAAGCTTATTCTTCAGTTCCACGCACGCGGCGTGATCTTCTGGGGTGCGCGGGAACAATGGCTCTATCGACTTCTTCTTGTTGGCCACAGCAATCTTCCACTTTTCATAAGACATTTTTGCGGACACTTCCAGTTCCTCAGGTGTCATCTCTCCGGGTAGCTTCTTCATATTCTGATGAGGAACTTTTGGGAGGGGTGATCGCTTACGTTTCGGTGATTTCTTGCTGCTGATGCTGCTGCTGCCCCTCCTAGTATAGGTACGCTTCCGCTTCTGGCTCTGAGGCTCAGGAGATGGCTGAGGCGACGGTCGAGATGCCTGAGGGGACGGTGGAGATGGATGAGCCGGAGAGTGGTGAGTCGGTGAAGGCGATGGTTGCGGTGAAGAATGGTCACGTGGCGGCGAAAGTGGATTGCTCTTCTGAAGAGTGGGTGACCTTGGCGGCACATAATTTGGAAGCACGATGTGCTCCTTTCGCCATACAACACTCCCCTTTTTGGCTTCTCCTAGTTCAGTCAGCTCCCTATCTTCACCTGCAGGGTGGTCCAGCTTCAGCTCCTCATAATCATCCATCACATCATCCACCATGACGACATCGTACCCTTCTGGAGTCGGGTTCCAATGATAAGTTGGTTTCTCCGGGATTGATAGGGCCATGCCGACCGCCACCGTCACCTTTAAGTTCAGCACTTGCACCTTAAGCTCACAACGTGTGCTCTCCGTGATATAATCCACTGGGTAGCGTTTAGGAGCAGCCGTTGTAAGTGTATCATCATCATCCTGCTGCAGCTGCGTGGAAGCTTGGGAGCTTTTCCGATTCGATGGGGCGCCGGTAGCATCTAATGCAGTTTCTAACAAGAGCTGTTGAGGTTGGCCGCCACTTTGCTGGCTAAGTCTGTCGATCAGCTCATCCGCCCGTTTTAAGCCTTCTTCTACATTACGCAACCGCTCTTTGGTAGTCTTTTTCTCAGCCTCATTCGCCGCTTTCTTTGTCTCAGCCGCCGCTTTCTTAGCTGCCTCCCTTCCCTTCCTCCTCTGATGGATTTTATCTGGATGTTTCTTGCTTTCCGAAGGGAAGGCAACTTTCCAACACTTGGAGCCTGGTGTGCCTCGTGCTCGTCCTGGGTGTTTTTTTTTAGGGCGCGTGTGAGCTCGTCGTCCTCTCTATCGGGAATGAACCGTCCCTCTTCAATATCACGTATTGCATCTCTAATATCTTCGATGGGCAGCAGGGGATCATCTATGTGTGACTGGTTATATATTTCCATCCCATCTTTGTCCAACGTGCCCCCATGGCCGTAAAACCAGTTTCTTGTCCGTTCGTTCCATGTTGTAGGCTCTGGAGTGATCCCGGCATCAAAATACTTGGCCTCAATTGCCTCCCACTTAGGCATGAAACCGGCGTAGCCAGCAGACCCCATTTTATGGTGGTAAATCTTCTTAGCGGCATTCGTCTGATTTATTTCAGACCTTTGCTGCGCGTACTCCGATTTCTTGTATGCCACAAAATCATCCCACTGCTCTCTTATCTTACCATAGCCGTGTTCGAAATCCGGAGTCTTGTGTAACTTGACAAATTTTAGGTACAAGTTTTTCTTCCAATTCTTGAATTGCTCAGCCATCTTGCTGAGAGCAAACTTCTTGACTCTAGCCTCTAGCTCCAGTCTAGCTGCCGCCTCCTGAGCTGGATTATCCACCTCTGGCATCCGAAGGAGGAAATTATGCATGAGCATGTTCCAAAGCCTGTCTTTCATGGTGTCGCACACAAACGAGATTGTAGGGTCCTTTGGCTGCATCCATTCTCGAATGGTGATCGGGATGTTGTCCCTCACGAGAGTTCCGCATGCCTTCACAATTTTTTTATTGACATCGTCCGGAGCGAACGGTTCGCCCTCTGGACCGACCTCTTCGATCCTATACCTCACATTGTCAGCCAACTTTTTGGTTGGGCCTCGTTTCGGTCTTGCGGAGGAATGGCCGGATCCGGATCCGGAGGGCTAAAAGAAGAAAGAGTGTTAATATATGCATGTACATATACAACTGCATTTTAATTAACAACATTTTAATCAGCCTCGCCGGTGTTTTCGAGATTAAAGGTTCCGCCGGAGGCGGAGCCGGAGCCAGCTTGTCTCCCGTCCGATGCTTCTTCTCGGTGGAGAGACTCATCTCCCTCACCGGAATCGTTCAGAAACCGGCGGGTGACATCTTGACCTTCATTTTCGTTGATCATATCGTGAAGCAAGTTTTCCTCATTTTCATCTCTACGAAATATTGGATCGATAGTATCTGCAAATTAAGAATTGCAGGCTATTATAATGCAAATAATCAAATGAAAATAAGCATATGGGAGTGGGACTGCATGCGGACAAATCATCCGGGTACTTTTACAGTACTGGACAAATCATCGGACAGACGGTCCGGAGGGGGGGCGGTTCAATGTTCGGTATGTTAGAGGGGTGCGGTGAGCGTATGGGTAGCGTATTTGTAATCGTTGATCGTTCTGAGCAACTTCGATATACAAAGTTTTTCGATCCGGGCAACCGTTATCGGTACCGGAAATTACCGACAAACGGCTCGAGAGGGGGGTGTCGGTGTTTGGTGCGTTAGGGGGGTGTGGTTGACGAACGGATAGCGTATTCTTAACCGGCATATTTTTCTGATCAACTTTGATATATAAATTAATTTCATCGGAGTTACGGTTTAAAAGATATTAAATTTCAATTTTTTTATCAGTTTTAATTCATTTTCTGAATTTCTTTTATTATTTAAATCAAACATTATCTAAAACAGTACTGGTTGACTAGTCAACCCTGACAGGTGGGGTCATATTGTCATACATAGCAATAAACTCTAATTTCTTTTAATCTAAATAACCAGGGGCCCATTTGTCATCCACTAAGGGGGGGTTTATTTCTAACTTAATTTAATTACAGACTAACTAGGGGGTAGGACCAACATGTAATTGACCCAGATTCAACTAACAGTTAAACAACAGGGGGGTTATCTCCTAACATGTGATTATGGGGGGTTTAACCCTCTCGCCTGTCTACGGCGCCCACGCCGGCGAAGCAGGGGAGGCACTGCGAGCTGCGAGGGCGCGGGCAGGCAGCCGGGGGCGCGTGACCACGCACGCTCGCGCAAGACGGCGCGGCCAAGCGCGGAGGGAGCACGGCGAGCGCGCCCACGCCGCCCAGCAGTAGGGCACGCCGGCCATGGCCACTGGCCAAAACGAAGGGGAAAAGGGGGCAACCGAGCGGGAAGCTCACGGCAGAGTGGCCCGGTGGCAGTGGTTCGGAGAAGGCTCGGTGCGGCCGGACGGGCTCCTCGTGTGCGGGGGCGATGATGGCGCGGACGCGGACGCGAATTCTTCGGAGGTGCTCGCCGGCTCGAGGTTGAAGACGGAGTCGCAGGCGTTGCTGTCGAGCTCCACGCCTCGATTCCTTCTGCGGGCGTGCGTGCGCGATCCGGCCAATGGCGAGGCGAACGGCGGCGAATCGGGCAGCCTGCCGGCGTCCGACGAGATTCCGCGCGTTTTCCTTAGCGTCGACGAGATTTGGTGGAGTTGGGGGAGGAAGAAGAGATGCGCCCGTATATAGTAAGGGTCATCGGTCCCGGTTGGTAGCACCAACCGAGACCAAAGACTCAACGGTCCCGGTTGGTGCTACGACCTGGGATCGTTGGCCTGGGCGGGGAGGGACGTGGTGCTGGCACGTCGCACCAGGGTCATCGGTCCCAGGTCCCGAGCCTGATCGATGGCCCTTTTATGCAATCTTTTCATCTTCCCGCCCTTTTCAAATTTATTTTCTTTTTTAATCTGTTAGGTGTTTCAATTTAAAAAGACTTTTTGTTTGGAATTTGAAAAAACTTTTAACAGCAAAAGTGCTTCAATTTAATTAACTAATCCAAAACCATTTTTTGTTTTGAAAAATATTTTTTTAACTATACAATTTTACTATTTTCAATTAAAAATGCATTTTCAAATATTTATTGCATTTCATTTTTCTAAACTTATTTCAACTCAAGACTTTTGTTTGCATTCAACATGCACCATTCAAAGCCACATACTAAAATTTCAAACCTTTCTGACTTCATTTTCTATTTTTCATGCATTTAATGATTTATTTTGAGCTAAATGACCCTGTAATTGGAAAACACTACAACTGAACTCAGAAAAGGTTGAAACTTGGCATGGTATCATCATTTGATCCACATAGCATGTGTGCAAAAGTTGAGAGGATTACGACAAAAACTGGATGCACTTCGTGTACAAACTCGACCATCTCTTTCAAAGTAAGAGGGTTTCAGACGAAAACTCATCTGTTTCAAAGGCATTTCATTTTTCCAAACTTATTTTAACTCAAGACTTTTTTTTGCATTCAACATGTACCATTCAAAGCCACATACTAAAATTTCAAACCTTTCTGACTTCATTTGCTATTTTTCATGCATTTAATGATTTATTTTGAGCTAAATGACCCAGTAATTGGAAAGCACTACAACTGAACTCAGAAAAGGTTGAAACTTGGCATGGTATCATCATTTGATCCACATAGTATGTGTGCAAAAGTGGAGAGGATTACGACAAAAACTGGATGCACTTTGTGTACAAACTCGACCATCTCTTTCAAAGTAAGAGCGTTTCAGACGAAAACTCATCTGTTTCAAAGGCATTTCATTTTTCCAAACTTATTTTAACTCAAGACTTTTGTTTGCATTCAACATGCACCATTCAAGGCCACATACTAAAATTTGAAACCTTTTTGACTTCATTTGCTATTTTTCATGTATTTAATGATTTATTTTGAGCTAAATGACCCTGTAATTGGAAAGCACTACAAATGAACTCAGAAAAGGTTGAAACTTGGCATGGTATCATCATTTGATCCACATAGCATGTGTGCAAAAGTTGAGAGGATTACGACAAAAACCGGATGCACTTTGTGTACAAACTGGACGATCTCTTTCAAATAAGAGGGTTTCAGACTAAAACTCATCTGTTTCAAAGGCATTTCATTTTTCCAAACTTATTTTAACTCAAGACTTTTGTTTGTGTTCAACATGCACCATTCAAAGCCACATACTAAAATTTCAAACCTTTCTGACTTCATTTGCTATTTTTCATGCATTTAATGATTTATTTTGAGCTAAATGACCCTGTAATTGGAAAGCACTACAACTGAACTCAGAAAAGGTTGAAACTTGGCATGGTATCATCATTTGATCCACATAGCATGTGTGCCAAAGTTGAGAGGATTACGACAAAAACTGGATGCACTTCGTGTACAAACTCGACCATCTCTTTCAAAGTAAGAGGGTTTCAGACGAAAACTCATCTGTTTCAAAGGCATTTCATTTTTCCAAACTTATTTTAACTCAAGACTTTTGTTTGCATTCAACATGCACCATTCAAAGCCACATACTAAAATTTCAAACCTTTCTGACTTCATTTGCTATTTTTCATGCATTTAATGATTTATTTTGAGCTAAATGACCCAGTAATTGGAAAGCACTACAACTGAACTCAGAAAAGGTTGAAACTTGGCATGGTATCATCATTTGATCCACATAGAATGTGTGCAAAAGTTGAGAGGATTACGACAAAAACTAGATGCACTTCGTGTACAAACTGGACCATCTCTTTCAAAGTAAGAGGGTTTCAGACGAAAACTCATCTGTTTCAATGGCATTTCATTTTTCTAAACTTATTTCAAATCAAGACTTTTGTTTGCATTCAACATGCACCATTCAAAGCCACACACTAAAATTTCAAACCTTTCTGACTTCATTTGCTATTTTTCATGCATTTAATGATTTATTTTGAGCTAAATGACATCATGCTATTTTTCATTTGCTAACAGTGGTGTCACATTATGTTCAAACTTGGCAAATTGCAAACATCACAAAAAACCCACTAATGGTTCAATACATAAAAGGTTCAATACATTAGTACACATCACTTGTTTCCTACAATGCTTATGATCACTTCTTGGGCCGTAACCATGGAGCATCTTCATTGCTTAATGGGATAGTTCGGTCAGTTTTCACTGTGAATGGAGGAATTTCATGAAACTTATCGTAATCTTCGGACATGTCTGTCTTGTCATCGACTCCCACGATGTTTCTTTTTCCTGAAAGAACTATGTGACGCCTGGGCTCGTTGTCTGATGTATTCGTATCCTTGTTTTTCCTTTTTTCCGGTCTAGAAGACATGTCCTTCACATAGAAAACCTGAGCCACATCTTTGGCTAGGACGAATGGGTCGTCTGTGTGACCAAGATTCTTGAGATCCACTGTTGTCATTCCGTACAGCTGGTCGACCTTTACCCCATCTCCATTCATGTTGGCCTAACTGCACCGAAACAAAGGGACATTAAAAGTAGGTCCATAGTCAAGTTCCCATATCTCATCTATGTAACCATAGTATGTGTCCTTTGTACCATCCTCGTTTGTTGCATCAAAGCGGACACCACTGTTTTGGTTGGTGCTCTTCTTATCTTGGGCGACCGTGTAAAATGTATTCCCATTTATCTCGTACCCTTGGAAAGCCAATACAGTCTCAGACGGTGTCACGGCCAGCAAGTAGAGTTGATTTCCAATAGTGGTGTCATGCATGAGACGTAATTGTAACCAAGTGCCGAAAGTCTCCATGTGTTTGACTTGAATCCATTGGTCATCCTCCTCCAGGAACTTGGAGCGTAGAACATTCTTGTGTTCCTCGATATACGGTTGGACGAAGGTAGAACTTTGTAGAACTGTGTAGTGTGCTTGAGTCACAGAATGCCCGTCCTGAAATATCTTTGCTTTCTTTCCTAGCGTTCCTTTTCCATTCAGTCTCCCCTCATACCGCGATTCAGGAACACCAATCGGCTTAAGGTCAGGAATAAAGTCAACACAGAACTCAATGACCTCCTCTGTTCCATAGCCCTTGCAGATGCTTCCTTCTGGCCTTGCACGGTTACGAACATATTTCTTTAAAACTCCCATGAACCTCTCGAAGGGGAACATATTGTGTAGAAATACAGGACCTAGAATGGCAATCTCGTCGACCAGGTGAACCAGCAGATGCGTCATAATATTGAAGAAGGATGGGGGAACACCAACTCAAAACTGACGAGACATTGGATCACATCCTTCTGTAGCCTTTCCAGACTTGCATGATCGATTACCTTCTGAGATATTGCATTGAGAAATGCACATAGCTTCACAATGGGTACTCGAACATTTTCTGGTAGAAGCCCCCGCAATGCAACTGGAAGCAACTGCGTCATAATCACGTGACAATCATGAGAATTGAGGTTCTGGAATTTTTTCTCTGCTATATTTATTATTCCCTTTATATTTGACGAGAAGCCTGTCGGGACCTTGATACTTCTAAGGCATTAAAAAAAGATTTCCTTCTCTGCTTTGGTAAGAGCGTAGCTGCTTAGACGCCCTTTATCGGTATTCCTGTGGTATGGGTCTTTCATACGTTGCTGGTCCTCCCGTGCTTCTGGTGTATCTTTTGACTTCCCATACACGCCCAGGAACCCTAGCAGGTTCACGCAAAGATTCTTCGTCACGTGCATCACGTCGATTGAAGAATGGACCTCTAGGTCTACCCAATAGGGTAGCTCCCAAAATATATATTTCTTCTTCCACATGGCCGCGTGTCCGGTAACGGCGTCTTTCGGAACAGATTGACTGCCAGGACCCTTTCCAAAGATTACTTCTAGGTCATTCACCATACCAAATACATCAGCACCTTTAGGGAGCTTAGGCTTTTTCCGGTGATCTGCCTCACCGTTGAAATGCTTGCCTTTCTTTCTCACGATATGATTGTGCGGCAGAAATTGACGACACCCCAGGTACACAACCTTCTTACATTTATCCAAATATATACCTTTAGTCTTATCTAAACAGTGCGTGCATGCATTGTATCCCTTGTTTGACTGTCCTGAAATGTTACTAAGAGCGGGCCAATCATTGATGGTTACGAAAAGCAACGCTCGCAGGTCAAATTCCTCCTGTTTGTCCTCATCCCACACGCGTACACCTGGTTTTGCCCACAGCTCCAAAAGTTCATCGACTAATGGCCTTAGGTACACATCAATGTCGTTGCCAGGTTGCCTCGGTCCTTGGATGAGCACTGGCATCATGATGAACTTCCGCTTCATGCACACCCAAGGAGGAAAGTTGTAGATACATAGAGTCACAGGCCAGGTGCTGTGACTGCAGCTCTGCTCTCCAAAAGGGTTCATGCCATCTGTACTTACACCAAACCATAAGTTTCTTGCTTCATTTGTAAAGTCTGAGTGGCCTCTCTCGATTTTTCTCCACTGCGACCCATCAGCGGGGTGTCTCAACTTCCCGTCTTTCTTACGGTCTTCTTTGTGCCATCGCAGCAACCTGGCATGCTCCTTGTTTCTGAACAGACGTTTCAACCGTGGTATTATAGTAGCATACCACATAACCTTAGCAGGAACCTTCTTCCTCGGGGGCTCGTCATCTCCCTCAGCATCACTAGGGTCATCTTGTCTGATCTTGTACCGACTCGCAGTGCATACCGGGCATTTATCCATAATCTCGTACTTTTCACCGCGGTATAGGATGCAGTCATTAATGCATGCATGTATCTTCTGCACATCTAATCCTAGAGGGCAGATAACCTTCTTTGCTTCGTGTGTTGTCGCGGGCAATTCGTTATCCGGTGGAAGCTTCGACTTCATTATTTGCAGTAACTTCTCAAATCCGGTGTCAGAACAACCAAAATCTGCCTTCCATTTCAACAGTTCCAGTGTGGTACCGAGCTTTGTGCTGCCATCTTCGCAATTTGGGTACAAGGGCTTTTTGTGATCCTCTAGCATGGTCTCCAACTTCTCCTTCTCTTTTCCTGTTTCACAGTCTCGCTTTGCATCAGAGATGACCCGACCAAGACCATCAGCGGTCTCATCCGATTCCCGTTCTTCTTCTTCATTGTCACCTCGAGAAGCTCCATCTTCTTCATTGTCTTCCATTGCAGTGTCACCGAATTCTTCAGGGGACATAGGATAGCTATCATCATCCTCCTCTTCTTCATTGTCTTCCTGCCTAACCCCTCTTTCTCCGTGCTTGGACCAACAATAATATCCGTGAATGAAACCTCTCCGAAGCAGGTGGCCTTGAAGTGTTCTCGAGGAAGAGTACTCCGCCACGTTCCGACAGTCAATATAGGGACAAGGCATAAAATTATCCACTTTGTTTGCATTAGCCACATCGAGAAATGTATGAAGGTTTGTAATAAACTCGGACCCGCGTCGATCGCTGTACATCCATCGCATTCGTGCTTCGATCTGCGTCATATAATTAACCATTACAATAACTTCATGAATAGTGAAAATACCACTATATATTCACACGTGCAGTATTTTTGTATCAGTTACAGATGGAGAAGATAATGTTGCTAGCCTCGGCCGAGGATACGGTGTTCTGAGGACCTAAGTGTGGCTCGGACATTTCGTCGAACACCTGGTGTGCAATCAAAGGAAAAAAATTCTAGATCCCACCCCACCCCAACACAATCCTGAAATTTTTTGAGGAAAAATGGCAAAGTGCTGGCTGGGGGCTTATATAACCAGGGCAACGGTCCCGGTTTTTTCCAACAACCGGGACCAATGCCTCGCAGTGCGCCACGTGTTGGTCGCCAGAGCATTGGTCCCGGTTTGTGGCAACAACCGGGACAGTTGTCCCACATGAACCGGAACCGTTGCCCTGTACAGACGAACCGGGACCGTTGCGTGGCATCGGTCCCGGTTCTGAAATGAACCGGGAGCGATGTCGTTTTTGGGTTGAACGAAAGGGGGGTCTCTCCACTAGTGACACAAAAGTTTAAGGATAGAGTGGGTGCAGTGCAGATACAAGCAACTCGCCTGATTTCATGTCGGTTTCTGAGAGGAAGATTTCCACAAACTTGCCTGAAAAACTGAAAGAATATGCAGAACAACCGGATGCGTGCAACATTTTCTTTGATGCAAATCTATTGTTGCTTGGAATTTTTTGTGTGTAATTTCTGAAACTGTCGTTGCTTGGCACGTCTTGCCTGGCACGCCCTCTCTCACCGGGTCGTGCGCGCCTGTGTGTTGTGTGTTGGAGTTGAGGGCTCACCCAGCAGCAGATGCGCGCGTGACTGAAACGGGCACTTTCCTTTTTCGTATGAGGGATTAGAGAGGCGAGTGGCAATCCAAAACTGGTAGGCCGCTCGATCCTGCTAGGTAGCAACCGATTGCTAGGAAGCCAATAAGGTCTTCTTCTCTGATCAAGATTCAGGACCCCCAAATTCCTCCCGTCATCTGGGCACGCTGTGGTCTTTGGCTCAGCGGGGCGCTTCCGTTGGTCGGCTTACGACAGCTCAAAGTTATCGGCAGCCTGCGCGAGCGCGGTGCCGAGGAGCAGGCGGTGCGGGACAAGTTAGGGCGTCGGCCAGGCACATACCTTGGTGTGACAACTGACAACTTTTGTGGCCGCCAGTGTAGTGGAGACCAGAAGATGAGCTGCTCCGCCATGGATCTTTGTTCTCTTGATTCCAATCCGCCAACGGTCGCCGCTATGTTCATCCGTGTCCATAGGTGATGCTCGAAGTGAACTCCATTGCATGACCCACCTCTATTGCTCCAATCCACGCGATCGAATCGAACGGCATACTCATGACACGTGTGCGAGGCCTGGTTGGGCCGCCTCCAATCCTGAAGGAGAGGAGAGATCCTGCCAGAGGAAACCAATGCAAAGGAGGGATGACACCGCCTTCTTCGCCATGCACACGCTCGTCTTATTCAGCTTAGCCACTCAAGAAGAAGAGGGGTAGAGGAGGGACGTCGGAAAGAAAAAAGCTCGGTCATGGAGCGAAGTGTGGGCGGGGAGGATACGCCATGAAGCGGCGGCTTGCAGCGTAGCCTTCGCTACTTCCACCTCGCCCTCGCCGGCGACGGCGGAGAAGGAGAGGTACTCGCCCATCACCGCGAGGAGCTGCCACTGGATCTTGCCGGCTCCACGGCCCTGACAGGAACCGGCGGTGATGATGTGAGGGGGCCGGCGAGGGTGTTAAGTTAATACTCTAGTCCATTGCTGTTTAGACTCAGTCATATCCACTATCAGCACTAGCTGTGCACGTCTGTGCACACGATCTCTGTGTAACCGCTGACTCCAGCGCCTATATGTACCTGCTGTCTAGATAAATCGAAACACATCTTCAATCTCAGTTAAACTCGTTCAATAGCATGGTATCAGACAACCCTGGGTAACCCCAAATCCCCAACTCCCTCATTCCCCCTCGATGGCTGGCGACGACGCTCAAATCGCCGGCGCCGGAGACGCCACCCATCTCGGCCCTCTCGGCCATCTACCACCTCCAAATACCCCTCCCAATTCTCGAACCCTAGCCATTACAGCCCCCTCCACTACTCTGCTCGCCCCTACCTCCATCAGCGACACCATCACCGACGTGTCGCCGTTCATCCCGCTCGTCCTTGACCTCGCGAAGCACAATTACTACCACTGGCGGCACCTCTTCATCGTCCACCTCGGGCGCTGCGGCCTGCGCGACCACATTGACCTCTCCGCGCCGGCCGCCACGACTGATCCAATCTGGGTAAAAGATGACTTCGCGATTTTGCAGTGGCTGTACACGCGGATCTCGTCGGAGCTCTTCAGCCTCCTTCCCAAGGACGCCAGCGCCGCCGTCGTCTGGGAAGAGCTGCAGAACCTCTTCCAGGACAACCGCGACGCCCGCATCCAGCACCTGGAGACGGCGATGCGCACGATCCGCCAGCGCGATGAACCTGTCGGCCACTACTGTCAGCGCCTAAAATCAATCGCTGATGAACTGCGCGAGCTCGGCGTTACCGTCACCGACCGCACGCTGATCACCACTCTCCTCGCCGGCATCACCGACAAGTTCGCCAACCTGCGCTCTGTCATCCCAATCCTTCGTCCGCCGCCCACGTTCGCGGAGGTACGCTCCATGCTCAAGCTGGAGGACGGCCAGGAGTCGTCGGCGGCCCCCTCACCCACGCCGCCGCCACACCTGTTTTACTCCAACACCAACGGCGCTAGCGGCTCTGCCTCGACACCACCTACGCCGGCAACAAACCCTCCGCGCCCCACCTGGCAGCCACGACCTGCCGGTGTTAGCCCCAACTACAAGGGGAAGAATCCGATTCCGGGGTTCCAACATAAAAATGCCTCCGGCGTCGGCAGCAGCTCCAACAGCGGCCCTCATGCTCCTTCGGCATCTGCACCAACATCGGCTTGGCGTCCTGCTGCTGATCCATGGACTGGCCTAGTCCAGGCCTGGCCGGTGCCCTGGCAGCAACAAGCAGGCGCAAGTGCCGTGCCCTGGCACCAGCAGACTCCACCGGCATGGCTTCAACCAGCCCGTCCCACCGGCGGCCCCGGCGTTCTTGGACGACCACCACCACACGCCTATGCCTCCTACCTGCCACAATCGGCAACCCCGCCACAGTACAAGGCACAGCAGCTTGCCCCTGCATACCAGCCAACAGCGCCACATCCGTCTCAGGCTCCAACACCGCTGTACCAGTACGCGCCGCCTCCGGCCCAGGCTGCATCCACGTACCAGCCAGCTGCAGCACCATCTCAACAAACTCCATCTACGGCAGCCACTCCAGCACCACTCCAGCACCACCACAATGGGACCAGGCCTCCTTCCTCCAGGCGATGAACAACTTCACCATCCACGGCGACGGAGGCTGGATCGTCGACTCAGGTGCGTCCGCCCACATGTCTGCCAATCTGAATCTGCTGTCAAAGCTACAACCCACTACTTCCATCCCACCCATCACCGTAGGAAATGGCTCACTTGTTCCTGTCACACATATTGGCCAATCCACCATTCCCACTGCACATCAACACCTTACTCTGAATGACATACTTGTTGCACCTCATCTTGTCCAAAATTTAATTTCTGTGCGCAAATTTACAACTGACAATTGGGTTTCAATTGAATTTGATCCCTTCGGTCTCACTGTGAAGGATCTGGCAACGCAAACGGTGATCGCTCGGTGCAATAGTCGTGGAGACTTATACCCATTTCATGATGATCCTACGTCCCCCACTGCTGTCACCTTCATTGCCTCTGTCAACCTATGGCACAAGCGTCTTGGACATCCAAACCATAGCACTGTATCTAGCTTACTTTCTGAATTTTCAATTCCTAGTTGTAAAGCTGCCCATGAACCGGCTCTTTGTGATGCCTGTCAACGTGGAAAGCATGTTCGGCTACCATTTTCTCATTCCAGTACATCCACCTCTGCTCCTTTTGAGCTCCTGCACTGTGATGTATGGACCTCTCCCCTTAGCAGTATCTCCGGCTACAAATACTACCTTGTACTCCTCGATGACTTTACTCATTACATATGGACATTTCCCTTGCGTGCCAAATCAGAAGTTCCCTCCATTTTTACACAATTTCATGCCTACATCACAACTCATTTTACTACACCTCTTAAACACTTACAATGTGACAATGGCCGTGAATTTGATAACACTACCAACAGACAATTCTTTCACTCACATGGTGTAGCTCTCAGGTTCTCCTGCCCATATACATCACCCCAAAACGGCAAAGCAGAGAGAGCTCTACGCTCTATCAATGACATCTTGCGCACACTTCTCCTTCAAGCATCCATGCCTCCTGTCTACTGGGCAAAAGCTCTCCGCACTGCTACCTATCTAATCAACATCCGACCAACCTCCACCCAAAGTCACACCACTCCCTTTCTCTCTCTATCACCAACATCCAGATTATACCTCTCTAAGAGTGTTTGGCTTCCTCTGTTACCCCAATATTACTGCCACGCTCCCCATAAATTAGCACCATGATCCATTCCCTGTATTTTCCTAGGATACCCTTGTGAGCACCGTGGCTACCGGTGTCTTGATCCAATATCTGGCCGTGTTATCATCTCTCGGCATGTCACCTTCGATGAGGCAATTTTTCCTTTTGCTCAGCTCACCAAATCGCTTCCGCAACCAACCACACCTACCGCCTCTCCTCATTCACAAATCTTTCTCCCATCCCCAACACACCCTCCAACCCCAACCACATCCACCCACACGCCACACACTTCACCTCCCTCCCCTTGTCCTTCCACTCCATCCTCTGCTCAAGCCACAACCTCTCCATCCTCCTCCTCCTCCATTCTCTCCCCATCTACACCACCTCCACTTCCTCCACGTGCCATCCCTGTTGCTCCTCTCAACAATCCTCACAAAATGCAAACGCGTGCCAAAGATGGATATCGAATTCCTGCTCGCCGCCTAAACCTTAGTGCCACCACTACCACTGTCTCCCCACTGCCCTCCTCCCATCGCTCTGCTCTTCAGGATACTAACTGGAAACTAGCCATGAGTGCAGAATTTGATGCCCTAGTGCAAAACTCGACATGGGAGCTCGTTCCCAAACCATCTCACACCAATGTCGTCTCAGGAAAATGGGTGTTCCGCCACAAATTCAATTCCGATGGGACACTCTCCAGATATAAAGCTCGTTGGGTCTGTCGAGGCTTCACACAGCAAGCAGGCATCGACTATGATGAAACCTTTTCGCCGGTGGTTAAGCCTAGCACCATTCGGACAGTTCTGTCCCTAGCCATCTCCTCAAACTGGCCAATAAACCAACTGGATGTCTCTAATGCTTTCCTCCACGGCACATTGCAAGAAACAGTTTACTGCCAGCAACCACAAGGTTTTGAGGACGCCACTCTTCCACATCATGTATGCCTTCTCAAGAAATCTCTTTATGGCCTCAAACAGGCCCCTAGAGCTTGGTTCCAACGATTTTCCACATTTATTCAAACTGTTGGCTTCATTCCTTCCCGCTCAGACCACTCTCTCTTCATTTACCATCAACAGCATCACACAGCATACCTCCTTCTCTATGTAGATGATATTATACTTACTGCTTCAAGCACAGATTTCCTTCACCATGTCATCACCTCTCTTAGCTCTGAATTTTCTATGAAAGACTTGGGCCCTCTCCATCACTTCCTCGGCATCTCCGTGACTCGATCTTCCACTGGTCTTTTTCTCTCTCAACAACAATACATCTCAGAAATTCTGTCCAAGGCAGGTATGCAAGATTGCCACCCTGCCCGCACACCTGCTGACACTAATGGCAAGCTATCTTCCACTGGCACCCCTGTAGCTGATCCGACACTGTATCGTAGCTTGGCCGGTGCACTCCAGTATGTCACCCTCACACGCCCAGACATATCATATGCTGTCCAACAAGCCTGCCTTTTCATGCACAACCCCAAAGAAGACCACCTCACCCACATCAAAAGAATCCTACGCTACCTCAAAGGCACAGCCACACATGGTCTCCACCTCACCAACTCCAAAACTTTAACTTTGACAGCTTATTCAGATGCTGACTGGGCGGGCTGCCCTGATACTCGCCACTCCACCTCTGGTTTCTGTGTGTTTTTAGGTGACAACCTGGTGTCCTGGTCGTCCAAGAGGCAGCTGACAGTCTCCAGGTCATCTGCCGAAGCTGAGTACCGAGCCGTGGCACACGCTGTGGCAGACACTATTTGGCTTCGTCAACTGTTGAACGAGCTGCATCGACCTGTTCAGCAGGCCACCATCGTCTACTGCGACAACATCTCCGCCTGCTACATGTCTGCCAACCCAGTCCAGCATCGACGGACAAATCACATAGAGATCGACATCCACTTCGTGCGCGAGAAGGTGGCCCTGGGCGAAGTGCGCGTCCTCCACGTTCCCACAACTTCACAGTTTGCGGACATCTTCACAAAAGGGCTCTCCACTGCAGTGTTCAGTGAATTTCGCTCCAGTCTCAGCGTCTTGCCAATCGACGCTGTGACTGCGGAGGGATGTTAAGTTAATACTCTAGTCCATTGCTGTTTAGACTCAGTCATATCCACTATCAGCACTAGCTGTGCACGTCTGTGCACACGATCTCTGTGTAACCGCTGACTCCAGCGCCTATATGTACCTGCTGTCTAGATAAATCGAAACACATCTTCAGTCTCAGTTAAACTCGTTCAATAGCAGAGGGGCGTGGCTTTATACCGAAAGGCGGCGGGGCAGTGCCGAGTCGATCGCTGTTATTGGGTTAGCTAGCATGGGCTTGGAAGGCAATGAACACCTAAAAGAAAGAATTAGGAGCTCGGCTCCATATTTATAGGATCTCCGCACCGCCTTAGAAATACAGTCAAAGCTGCTAAACAACCTGGAACGGCCTCGAACCATCGATTAAAGCGACACCACATGCAACATTTTACGTGTCAAAATTCTAACGTAAAATTAACCAATGTACAAAAGGTAGAATCCTTATCCATATCCATGCAAAATCTCTACATAATAATAAAGGAAGTGAGTTTATCATTACGTCAGCACATTTTGCAGAAAACCCCTCGAACATTTAGTGAATCAACCCGCAGTACATCCATAAGTGGCATTGTAGTAGAAAAACGTTTCAGCACACTACCTAATAATAAAGGGAGGTGAGTTTCTCTCACTTGTAACAGCCCAGATTTCACAAAAATGAAAAATTTTGTTTTCAGTGTGAATTGTTTGATTGTCTGATTTATTTGCGGTGTTTGCATCCCAAATTTATCGATCGACGATTATTTTCCCCCTCTTAACTCGTATCGGACGGAGACCGACCCTTGCCACCTTGACACTCGACCTTTGCGACACCGGGTTTCGCCCGATCAAAGTCGCGAAAATCGCACGAGACCAACCGCAACCAACGAAACGAAAAACCCCATTTAATAAGTAAACGAGATATTTTTATATCGCGCAGGAAAGTGTTCTCGGAACGGTTCCAGTGCGAGGTGAACGCCACCGGCTCGACGCGCTGATCGCGCAGTTCAAAGTTTTACCCGAATCGGAGGTTCTGCGGACCCCCGGCGGTCAGAAACGTAGACACCGCGCGCGAGAGAGAAAAACCGGTGATGTTTTTGCAAACTGCCAGCCACCTGGGCTATATAAAGACCACCACACTCCCACCTCTTTCTAGCGTTTCCCTAGCCACAAAATTGCAGCCACCCCCTCAAATTGTCCAGATCTAGACAAAAAAATCCCATTTTCTCCCAAACCCTAGCTCCCTGCGATCTGGACCGTCAGATCTCGCGATTTGACGGCCCAGATCCACCCAACTTCCCACCTAGATCTCTCCCTTCTCCCTCTCCACTGCGCGCCCGTGGAGCCCGAGCGCCGCCGCCTCGTCCGGCCGCTGCCGCCGGCTAGCCGAAGCCGCGCCTCCTCTCCTCCTTCTCTTCCTCCCTCTCTCCTCCCGCTGATCTCCCTCCTCCCTCTCCCTGCAGGCCACGAGCCGTGCCTCGCCGCCCCTGGGACCAAGCCAACCAGATCCGTCTGCCCTCTCGGCCTTTACGTCCTTCCCCAAGCCCCTGCGAGCCTCGCCGCCTCGTCTCGTCGGCGGCCAGCCGGCACCGCCGCCGCCTCTAGTCAGCCTCGACCAGGGAGGCCGAGCAAGCCGCCAGCCGCTCGCACCGGCCAGGTGGGCTGGCCTGCACCGCACCCCCACGGCCCAGCCGTGCCACGCTGCCTCCTCCTCACCAGATCGGCCGAGCCCGTTAGGGTGAGGCCCTCTTTTTTTTCTGTTATGTCTTTTTTTCCTTTTCTAGTTTATTTAATTTGGCAGATTGTGTTATTATTTTTGCGATGCCCATAACTTTTTAACGGTAGCTCGGATCACGACGCTTTAAACATGAAAGTTGCTTAGAATTTTGTCTAGTTTCATAAAATGTGCTCATTTGCCATGTTTGACCTTGTTTACATGTTGTTTACCTGCTAATTACAACCCTTGCCACTATAAACTGTAACTCCATAACTTAATAACCGTACCTCTGTTTAAAATGTTTCTTATATATAACTTGATTAGATTTTCGTGTACTTTGTGTTTATGCTATTGTTTGCTGTTGTTAACCAACCTAAAATATGGTTTGGGACAGAACAGTACCAAATCTTTTAATTGTCGTGAGACACTTACTGATGTGCCATGCTTAGGTTGTGCCTCACTTAAATTGACTAGCATAGATAGTTTATCTTATGCTTCACCTCTTGACATGTTTGTGTGCTATGCCATGCTTGAGTGAGATTCCATGTTAACAACCTTTTTTGATCACCTGTATCTAAACAACTTGAACCTTTCTAAATGTGCGGTATCGTTGTGTGTGACGAGAACTCCACTTAACCTGTTAGTAACCGCTCTCGACGGTAGGTGCGATGTCTCGTGTTGCCTTCTTGTTGATGCTTGCTCGTGTTTGCTTCGTAGTAATAGATGCTTGCTCGTTGATTGCCTTCCAGTGTTTATCGTCTTGTGTGCTTCCGCGGGTACCCTTCGGAGACGTTTCGAGCTTGCGATCAACTACACCTTCGGAACCTGACTTATCAACAGGCAAGGACTATGCATTACTTATGATGCATTCTATTTCAACCAGCGGTTTGCATGCTAGTCTAGGATAGGTTTGATGTTTGATCCTACCACATGTTTACAGCCTCTTACAAACCGATACAGCCATGTCCCCTCCCAGCAAACCGTGTACTGCTATGTTACTATTGCTCGTTGCTAAGCCCCTGCTTAGTATGCATGCTTAGGATGCTACGATGTTACCCTGTTACTCCTTGGTTTGGGATATCACATTATTATATTGTTGTTGATGATATGATTATTTTAATGTTGACTATATTCGATGAAGGATGGAAGGTCTAGGCTATCCCGCCCCGACGCTTTGTTCCATTCGAGTCACCTAGGACCCGAGTTTCGGGTATTGGTTTTCAGACTGAGCGTGCCTAACCACGTGTGAGATTTTATGGGGTCCCCTTTTCTTACCTACGTAGCTTCAAACATTTCTAGTGGTGGCCTAAGCTGATTTACCATCTGAAACCGTGTGTGTGCTGGTCGGCCGCCAGTTGTTTACAAACCATCCTGGACTAGTGAGGACATAGTTACCTTGCTGGCCCACTTTGTCCGGCTGAGGACCCGGTTTCCCATGTGTGATTAACCAACTATCCAAACCTGCGACAGACGGTAGAGACCGATTCAAGATCGCGGCCGGATTTTGATTTGGGTGTCGAATCACCGGGGGCCACCCGGATTTGTTCGTTGTTAGTTAGAGGGACCTGTCGTTTCGGATCTCTCGGAACTAAATCATAAAATGGTTGCCTATAATGGGTAGCAACTGAGAGAGATGGGCATGCGTGCAGAGCCTTGTAATGGGCAGTTGGTACACCCCTGCAGGGTTAAATCTTTTCGAGAAGCCGTGTCCACGGTTATGGACGACTTGAGACCTACTCCTTGTTCATAGAAAACAACAACTGAGATAATCTTAATATAACTTGATCAACGTGTGTGTGTGCCTTGACTGATTGTTCTTCGTCGGGATGCGAAGAGGAGGACAAGGATAGGATAGGTGTTATGTTTGCGTAAGTAGTTGATAGCAAGACTTGTTGGAGGCGATTCCTCATCGAATGCTTTGTTTTTATCTTACTCTCTAGATCGTTAGCCACTTCATAAATGCTAGTGCGGCAGCAACCTCACCACTTACCCCATCATTACCGTAAACTACTAGTTGTCCTAGAATGACGAGTGATGAAGTCCTTGCTGGGTCAGATGACCACTACAGTTGGATGCTGAGTACCTCTGTACTCATGATACTACCCCCAAACTCTTTTCAGGGTTCTTGATCGACATCAGGTATGGTGATCGACGTTTCACGTGGAGACTCGACGACGACTAGTTAGGCGGATCCCGACAGAGGGCCTGGACCCGTGTGGTTATGGGGACCGATGTTTTTCTCTTTGCTAGTAGGCATTTGATTGTAGTCTGTACTCAGACATGTATCTTCCACTGTTGTATTATATTTAAGGCAGTTGTATGCCGATTGTATGAGATGTTGTATCCTTGTATCTGTAATGTTGTGATATCATGTTGGAAATCCGGGGCATATGTCTATGTCATATGTCGCGGTGGGACCGATATGTGCTTCGTCCCCGGATCTGGATGGTAACATCTAGATCTGGAACAGTACCGCATATCGGGCCTTACAACTCGGTATCAGAGCCTTACCGACCGTAGGATCCCTTTTCTGGCCGAAGTCGAGTCTAGACAAAAACTATTTTGTAGTTACTAAGTTAGTTGTCGGAGAGTAGGAATATTTTACTCCTTACCTTTGCTCTGGCCAGGACAAGTGACGTAAGTTTTTTAATTCTCGCCTTATCCCCTTCAAAAACTCTAGGATCTCGAGTGTGTGGAGTATCGGAATCGTTACAATGCCTTGCTTGCAGCGTATTGTCTCGATTCCGATGTCAGGTTTGGGAATTCCTATAGTACCTTTAGCTTCTCCGATTTTGGGTATCATTTGGGTCATCCATTGCCATCCCTCCTTTTACTGGTGTTTTTACGACTTGCATCGAAAATCACTATCCCTTGATCTGGTTTTCGTTGTCGTTCCTCCTCTTGACACTGACGGTTTCGTATTTTCGACGATGTCGTCTCCCTGCGAAAATTTATCTCGACGGAAGCTCGACGTCGACATGGAGCAGATCCCTTGTTGGTGGTCTTGAAGAATCGTCGACTCTCTTTTCTCTCCCCCTTCCCCTCTCCCCCGGATCGTCCAGGATCTCGGGACGAGATCCCTTGTTGGTGGTGTTGTATTGTAACAACCCATATTTCAGAAAATTTAAAAATTTTGTTTTCCGTGTGAATTGTTTGATTGTCTGATTTATTTGCGATGTTTGCATCCCCGATTTATCGATCGACGATTATTTTTCCCCCTCTTATCTCGTATCGGACGGAGACCGGCCCTTGCCACCCTGACACTCGACCTTTGCGACACCGGGTTTTGCCCGATCACGGTCGCGAAAACCGCACGAGACCAGCCGCAGCCAACGGAATAAAAAACCCCGTTTAATAAGTAAACGGGATATTTTTATAGTGCGCCGGAAAGTGTTCTCGGAACGCTTCCAGCGCGAGGTGAACGCCACCGGCTCGACGCGTTGATCGCGCAGTTCGAAGTTTTACCCGAATCGGAGGTCCTGCGGACCCCCGGCGGTGAGAAACGTAGACACCGCGCGCGCGAGAGAAAAACCAGTGATGTTTTTGCAAACTGCCAGCCACCTGGGCTATATAAAGACCACCACACTCCCACCTCTTTCTAGGGTTTCCCTAGCCACAAAATTGCAGCCACCCCCTCACAATGTCCAGATCTGGCACAAAAAAACCCCATTTTCGCCCAAACCCTAGCTCCCTGCGATCTGGACCATCAGATCTCGCGATCCGATGGCCCAGATCCACACAACTTCCCACCTACCTCTCTCCCTTCTCCCTCTCCACCGCGCGCCCGTGGAGCCCGAGCGTCGCCGCCTCGTCCGGCCGCTGCCGCTGGCTAGCCGAAGTCGCGCCTCCTCTCCTCCTTCTCTTCCTCCCTCTCTCCTCCCGCTGATCTCCCTCCTCCCTCTCCTTGCAGGCCACAAGCTGCGCCTCGCCGCCCCTGGGACCAAGCCAACGGGATCCGGCTGCCCTCTCGGCCTCCATGCCCTTCCCCAAGCCCCTGCGAGCCTCGCCGCATCGTCTCGTCGGCGGCCAGCCGTCGCTGCCGCCGCCTCTGGTCACCCTCGACCAGGGAGGCCGAGCAAGCCGCCAGCCGCTCGCACCGGCTAGGTGGGCTGGCCTGCACCTCACCCCCACGGCCCAGCCGGCCTGCCAGGGCGCGACCCACTAGCTCCCCTTGGCCCAGCCGCGCCAGGCTGCCTCCTCCTCACAAGATGGGCCGAGCCCGTTAGGGTGAGGCCCTCTTTTTTTTTCTGTTATGTTTTTTTTTCCTTTTCTAGTTTATTTAATTTGGCAGATTGTGTTATTATTTTTGCGATGCCCGTAACTTTTTAACGGTAGCTCGGATCGCGACGCTTTAAACATGAAAGTTGCTTAGAAATTTGTCTAGTTTCATAAAATGTGCTCCTTTGCCATGTTTGACTTTGTTTACATGATATTTACCTGCTAATTACAACCCATGCCACTGTAAACTCTAACTGCCATAACTTTTTTACCGTACCTCTGTTTAAAATGTTTGCTGTTGTTAACCGACCTAACATATGGTTTAGGACAGAACAGTACCAAATCTTTTAATTGCCGTGAGACACTTAGTGATGTGCCATGTTTAGGTTGTGCCTCACTTAAATTGACTAGCATAGATAGTTTATCTTATGCTTCACCTCTTGACATGTTTGTGTGCTATGCCATGCTTGAGTGAGATGCCATGTTAACAACCTTTGTTGATCACCTGTAGCTAAACAACTTAAACCTTTCTAAATGTGCGGTATCGTCGTGTGTGACGAGTACTCCACTTAACCTGTTAGTAACCACTCTCGACGGTAGGTGGGATGTCTCGTGTTGCCTTCTTGTTGATGCTTGCTCGTATTTTCTTCGTAGTAATAGATGCTTGCTCGTAGATTGCTTTCCAGTGTTTATCGTCTTGTGTGCTTCCGCGGGTACCTCTCGGAGACGATGCGAGCTTGCGATCTACTACACCTTCGAAACCCGACTTATCAACAGGCAAGGACTATACATTACTAATGATCCATTCTATTTCAACCAGCGGTTTGCATGCTAGTCTAGGTTAGGTTCGATGTTTGATCCTACCACATATTTACAGCCTCTTTCAAACCGATACAGCCATGTCCCCTCCCAGCAAACCGTGTATTGCTATCTTACTATTGCTCGTTGCTCAGCCCCTGCTTAGTATGCATGCTTAGGATGCTACGATGTTACCCCTGTTACTCCTTGGTTTGGGATATCACATTATTATTATTGTTACCAAGCACATATGTTTTTCAAAAACACCCCTGTAATTTTAGGAAATCAACCTGCACTCCAATATTAGCTTTTTTCTTTTGGGGAAGGCTTTACTGGGCCTATAAAATTGTACTAATGATTTTCTGGGCCTTGGTTATCCTTCACCCTCGTCAAGGATTTGCTTACTAGGCTTAGACCCCTAAAAAAATACTTGGCTTACGAAATTACAGAAAATTATCGTTGCGGTGAGGATTTGAAATCACAAACATCCATCCAGGCTCCAGCATATCCGGGTGACACGGTGCTAAAAGATATTTTGCTGACGCCAACTAAAGTACAACCTCCCCCCTTTACGACAATCATAATCAATTTATATTCGTTTATTATCATCAAATCAATAAGCAGGCTCGAAAATCAATAAGCACATGATAGCAAGAGGATTCGAAAAAGATTTTAACACCGAGCTAAGGACAGAAGAGAACCAGTCCAACAGAATGTTATTGACACAAATGTGCTCGCTGCGTATGCAGCGTCCTTAGTGCATACAAATTACAAATGTGATTGACTTAACGATCGATGCACTCTCTTCTAGGTGAGTTATAATTACAAATTACAAACGGGATTAATGTGATAACATGGGACCAATGCCAAAATCATTGTCACTGACATGTGTACATGTATTACACAGGATGAGGAGAGGACTTCAAACAAACTTTACACAAAGCTTAAGGAAGAAAAAGATTGAGTTTTGCTACAAATGTCGCTTAAAAAAGTGCTTGAAATATTAAGATAGATTGAGTCGCTGTATGATGAAGATTTTTTGTATGTGGTTCATGACGTTTCCGCTTTTCTATTCTTTTAAGATGGAAATTCTTTAGCAGTAGAATATCAAAACTTTAGATAAGATGTTTCATTTACTCATACTATTCTCTCCTAAGAATATCTATTTGTACTTTTGATGATTACAATAAACATGTGCTTTTATTTTTAAAAAGATTATGGTAATTGTTTTTGGGGTTTTATGGTAATTAAGTACGTTATCAAATCTTTTCTCTCCTACTTAAAAAGATTGCAACATTCCGCCGTCCGTCGTTCGCTTCGTCCGCCTTTTTCGTCCATCTCGTTGGCAAAAAAGTTTCTCATCATGTCTATCCCACACTAGCTTTTTCACCGGACTTTTACCGCTCTCTCTGTTTCTCGTACCGCACAAAAAAACAAGAGACATGGTGTTCCTACTGCGATCCTAAAATCACGCTGCCTACCGCCGTTGTCCTGCACCGCCCCAACTCCTCCACTCCTTCTACCACGGCAGCGGCGCCGGGAGAGCCTCCCGCCTTGGTCCTAGACCTGTCACAATCACCCCGGAGAGACACTCGGTCGGTCGTCGTCGCCTGAAACCGGCCGACTGCACCTCTCTACGGTCACATCAAGCACATGCACACTGACAGATGGGTCAAAACGCGATGTGGATCGACCCCAGTGCTAGACAATGGGCGATGTGCACGACAATGCCAACGACGAGCCCATGGCGTCACATGTGGTTCCCCCATGACTCAAGTCCGTCGTGCCAAAATATCTGGGCTCCGTCGCCGAGATGTTCAATGTTGACGTCGTAGAGAGCTGTTCTACATGTGCATCGTCCTCGCCTCCTTCAGCGCGCCCGAGTGGCTCAGAAATAAGGCACATGTCGATTGACACTAGGGGAACCTGCAGGAAAAAAGCGAACGGCGGGGCGTTCGCACACAGGTGCGCGAGAGGAAGGGAACCATTGGGTGTAGACAGCAAGGGGCATCAACATGCCCTTGGGCATCTTCAGACTGAGCTGTCGTAACCAAGAAAAAAATTACTGTAATGATGATATTTTTTTTGCACAAACACTGTCTATTTCATTAGGCTAAATTTCATCCTATATCATGACAAGGCTTAGTAGTTCATTTGCTCCCTTTGTAAACCTTCACAGAAGGCAAAAACACTGTTAGTGGAGATAAAAAAATAGTTATGATACACGCATGCCCTTATACGACAAATACCACAACAAAGACAAATGCACCGACACATGCACCATTTGCAGGTAAGATGCCCTTATACGACAAATACCACAACAAAGACAAATGCACCGAGACATGCACCATTTGCAGGTAAGATGATGGGAACTGGTGATCCCAATATCTTTACAAAGTAATTATGAATATGTGTCGAGAAAGACTGAGCTGGTAAGGCTTTGTTTGATAGTAGAATTTTTTTTTGTGGAAGGGGGGGGGGATTAGGGGAGATACCCCCTCTAATCTCGATAAAAACTCTTATACAAGACAAGGCCTAAGGGGGAGAAATGAGACATGAGTGATATCCACTATCATCATAAATCTGCAACGATTACATTCATGTTGAATAGGAGAACAATGTGGTGTAGAGAAGTCACAACATGAATAGATCCATAACGGAGTGGAAGAATTTAGCTTTCCCGTTGCAATGCACGGGCATATTTCCTAGTCCTTCATAAAAAAATCTAGACAAAAGATGTGGATAAGCATGTTTAGCCGTCGATTTTGAACAAAGAAAAAATTCAGGAAATACTTAACAGCCACACATCACGATCAGCAAAGAAAGCCAAATCCACACCGCAAACGTACACATTCACAACCCCCAAATTACACGTGTCTAGCCCGTATTAAACAGTAAATAGCGCAAAAAAAAGTCCAAAAATTCCTGGTAATAGAAGTCTATCTTCTAATAGCATATAGAGTACACCGAAAGCGACCGTTTTGATGCTTCAAAAAATAAAAATTTCATGTCCTGTAATTTTTTTTGAAACGCTTTTACTATTCTAGAATAAGGTAGTTATTGAAGATGCTCTAAGATCTTTCAGAAACAGCATCGTACCTTCCATAACCAGGCCGGTGAGTAGTATACGAAAACAAATTTGCTAGAGCACATCTAAATGTCCCCTAAGATAGAGTAAGTCTAAGTTCAATCAAACTAGCAAGAAAAAGAAAAATAATTAAAAAATATCTATACAAATTTTCTTGCAAAATCATTAGTATAAAACTTAGATGTGCTCTATCTTAGAGCACATCTAGATGTGCCCTAGACAAGGCCAGTGATAGGCGCCGGTCGACCGGCGCTAGATTTGCGCCGGTCAGACGCGGGCCGTCTGATCTTGGCGATTTAACGGTCTAAATTCGCGCGTACCCCTTCATTTTTGACTGCAACATTTGCGGTACCTTTGCAACATTTGCGGTACTTTCGCAAGTTGTTTGGTACACGGATGCAACATTTTTATTGTTGGTGTTTTTTGCAGCAAAACAATTATGGCTAATCACTTTATAACTTTTTTGTTGTAGCAAAAACTCTTAACGGTAGTAGCAAAAACACCCAATAGTGGAAGAAAAAATTTAAACGATTGCAACATTGTGCGTAACAAAAACATACAACGGTAGTAGCAAAAACATACAAGGGTTGTAGCAGAAAAAGTAACGGTTGCAACAAAATTCATCGTCGCCGTCGTCGAGGTCGTAGCTCCTCAGTGGTGATGTAGCAAATATCTTGGCCGGTAGTAGCAAAAACATAAAACGTTAGAAACAAAATGGTTCGCTGGTTGCAACATTACATACTCAGATATTACCCTGTACATTGTGCATTATAGCAAAAACACCAGTTTATTTCTTTGAAGCAAAAATATGATATGGTTGTAGAAAAAAAAATTGGCGGATGTGCACGGAGCTGCTCATGGCCATGGCGGCCATGGACGGCGACGTGGGGGCACGGGAAGGTGCGGATTCGCCGGAGAAGGACCGGGGCGGGCGCGACTGGTCGGGAAAGCGCCGGATCTGGGCAGAGGAAAGACGCCGGGGAGGTCCCGGAGTGCGGCGGCGAGCTCCTCAATCCATGGCCCGGCCATGGCGGCGGACGCCGATGGACGAGCTCGGGCATGGCGACGGCCAGCGGCGCGAGGCTCAACAGGAAGCATGGTGAAGGCCGCGGGCACGCCGAAAATCAACGGCGCCATGACGTGGAATCGACCAATAGATGCGCCGGGGTGTGTGGTTGCTCAGGAAGAAGAGGACCGGCGCTAGGCAACGGCCGGTCCGCGTTGTGAATCATTTACCCATAGACAAACCCATACAGCTCCCCCTTCCGCCGTGATTTGACGCGAGAAAGAGGATAGCCACCAGCCAGGCAGCCACTCACACGCAGGAAGCAGCAGCAAGCTAGCAACCCTCCCACACCTTTCCCTTCCGCATCCATCTCCTTCTCCAAGCCGTCATTACTGACGTAGACGGAGCTGCGAGAAAAAGAGAAGAGATCTCTATCGGCTGAGCTCTATTTCTCTCTCTCTCTCTCTTAATAATTACAAGCTAGCTAGCTAGGGTTTGTTAATTTGTTCATGGACAAAAGTTGCTTTGGGAATGTAGGAGCGGGGACCAGCAGCTCCAAGGCTTCTTAATCGTTCCTGCAGCTGCAGCCACTGTCGTCAACAAACACGGTGGCTCCGAGACCAGGGCCGATTGGCGGATCGTACTACGGCACGCCACTCTCGTTGCACCAGGCCGCTGGGTCGTCGCAGTACCAGTTCCACCAGCACAAAAGCGGCGGCAGGGAGATGGAGATCTCCAAGGCGGAGGCGGAGGCCATTAAGGCCAAGATCATGGCGCACCCACTGTACACCTCCCTCCTCGCCGCCTACCTCGACTGCCACAAAGTAGATTGATACATACGCTCAGCGAAATTGCTAATTTGATTCATAATCCAACGGCGCCACTATACCAGCGAGCATGATAGATATATACGCGCTTTTCTTTTTGTGTGATTCGCAGGTTAGTGCGCCGCCAGACGTGTTAGAGCGGTTGACGTCCATGGGAGCGAACCATGACGACGCCAACCCGCCGGGCCGGCTGCACGAGGCTCGCGACCTGGACCCGGAGCTCGACCAGTTCATGGTACGTCTTCTTCTTCTTCCCCGATTCCAATCCAATCACACACACTGACACACCATACCATGGCCGTTCAATTCTTGATCCGCCGATTCATGTGATGTGCGAATCTATATTGGAGTACTAACTAACTCCTTGTGCTAATGAAATTCCTCCCGCGTGCAGGAGGCGTACTGTAACATGCTGGCCAAGTACAGGGAGGAGCTGACGCGGCCCATCGAGGAGGCCATTGATTTCCTCAAGCAAGTGGAGGTGCAGCTCGACTCCATCATCGGCACTGGCTATGACTCCCTTGCCGGTAAACCATCCATCCTATGAGCCATGACCCATCCCATCTATACTAGTAGTACATGCTTGTGCATCCATGTGATAGAAGCAGGAGTTCAATTTGGTCGTGGTATTAAGAAATGGAATCCTCGGAGGAAGGCTTTCCGCATTGGGAAACGGTTGCTCCGGATGACCGATCGAGCTGGTTTCCTTGGATGATACTGAACTTTGCTCTGCATGCACTAATAAATTAATTAAGTATTGTGATTTTTGACTGATTAATTAATTAACAAATAATGTGAAGCTAGCTTTGGTTGGCATGGAGGGCACAGTGGGGAGCCATGTCTCATGCTTCTCCTCCTCTCGTTTAGCATTACATATTGCATATGCCTAATAATGGAGCAGCACAACTAATGCTTTTCCTAATTTAATCCTCTTTCTTCTCTCTTTTTTCTTTTCCTTTCACTACATGAAATACACTACATACCTTTGTGTTAGGGTTCCAGGACTTCTAGCTTGCATGGAAGCCATCCATCTCCAGGAATGCATGAAGCTTCAAGTCATCTCTTCTTTTCTTGCACCAGCTACTAGCATAGTTAATTTTCTTAGAGATCGTCATCAAAGAAGCCTTGGCAAAATGTCCTTTTATATGGCTAGCAAGCTAGAATTCGGCAGTGTTCCAGTCTCGCAAAAACAAGTGTTCCAGCACTTTCCAATGACTGTACTGTAGTTCCTTTGATTGCTCTTTTTCTTGTTCTTCCAGCTCTCAGCTTGGGTGCATGAATTGCAGGGTGCAGGTGCAGTGCAGCCTAGATGTTCTGGCTTTCGTGTCTTCCGGGGGTATATTCCACCTACGGGCAGTATTCTATTTGTGGGTAGGACATATACATTAGTACGTATATACAGTGTGTGGGTAGATCTAAGCAGAATAATATGGGGATATCTGACGCAGTGTGGCCAGGGGAGTACTGTGTTCTTGGCTTGTTGGTCGCATGCATTCAAAGGAAGGAACTCAACATCACAAGTTATTATGTATTGTTGTCGTACATATTTTTTCAGGGAATAATTCCATGTGTACACAGAGCCAACCCACTTTGTTTTCAAGCCTTAATTCAAGGAAATACATCCATGTGCACCCATTTCAGTTCTTACTCGATGGAATGGATGGAAGAATGTGTGTTCTGCTAGCTTTCCTCTACTTTTGATACCTTCAAATAAATATACTTGGTAACTGGTCTATCGTTTGCGTAATCAGTCCCATTCGGTCTTATTTAGCTGATTGCATAACTCCAGCTAATTGTGACTATAGCCACACTACTAGATGTCCAAGGTTGCACTGTTGCACTGAAATTTTCCATGCCTTCCTAAACGGATAGATTTGTTTATAGACAAGTGATGGGATTTCTGAATACTGAAACCACCCCATTGCTGTCCGACATGGTCGAGACTCGAGAGTCGAGACTGAACGTCTGAAACCAGGTTTGGCCGTGATAACTGTAGAAGTGCACGCTCTAGCCAATGCAACCAAAAGATCGATCTGATGGAAGAGACTAGGCAATACATTTATACGTCAACACTCCCCCTCACGTGTGGCTCCCTCAGGCTTAAACGTGGACCGAAAGTGGGCTGCAATTTAAATGCGCCAGCCAGGTCTTGAACTCAAGACCTCTTAGCTCTGATACCATGTAGAAGTGCACACTCGGGCCAATGCAACAGAAAGACCGATCTGATGGAAGAGACTAGGCAATACATTTATACGTCAACAATAACCATTCGGATCTCGATAAAACACCCTTCCCTCCGTTTGGAAATAAGTAACATAGTATGTCTTACCATTACCAATTATTTACCCTGCAGATGGCAAATCTGAAGGCGTTGGCTCTTTCGAGGATGACATGGACGCCTCTAGTGGGCGCGAAAATGAGAGGGCAGAGATAGACCCACGCGCTGAGGACAAAGCGCTCAATTACAAGCTTATGAAGAAGTACAGTGGCTACCTGAGGAGTCTCCGGCAGGAGTTCTCCAAGAAGAAAAAGAAAGGGAAGCTCCCAAAGGAGGCCAGGAAGAAGCTACTGCATTGGTGGGAGCTGCACTACAAGTGGCCTTACCCCTCAGTACGATACGTGCATGCTTTCATCCCTTGAAATTTACGTACAATACATTTTTGTCTTGCATTCATTTTGGAGCGGCATTTAATTTAATTTCCATCAAGATTAAAGCTGCACCTTACTAAAGCCTTGTGCCGGTTGGTTAATGTGGGGACTAGGAGACAGAAAAGATCGCGCTTGCTGAATCGACGGGGCTAGAACAGAAACAAATTAACAACTGGTTCATTAACCAGAGGAAACGACATTGGAAACCTTCTGAGGACATGCCGTTTGTCATGATGGGACGATTCCACACACAGAATGCCGCTGCCCTCTACATGGACGGTTAGTTCATGGCTACTTGGAACAATTGATCTGGAAAAAGGCGATGGCGGCATTGGAAAGATATCTGTATTCAGGAAGGGTTACAATGCATGGACATTGTTATGAAGCTTTTGGGGCCTTCAAGGATTGACAGGGGCTTGCGGTAGTTTTAGTGATGGCATTATAGTTCGCCGGTAATGTTGTTAATTTCGGTTCAATGGGTTGCAATTTATGTGTATTTGGATCTCCTTGCTCTCGTACCATGTATAGCCCGAAAGAGAAAACAAAAAACAAAGGAAAAATAAAGGTCTCGCCACAGTGATCAACTCCTGTCAACAGCAACAAACAAACTGCTACCAAGAACAACTTTCGGAAAACGTAAAAGGTCTCCAAAAGCAACGTCATCGTCATTCGATCCAAAATATTAGGTTTTCATCCTGCATAAAGTCAGGGCCGGTCCTGAGATATTAGGAGCCCCGGGGCGAAACTATAATCTAGAGCCCTTCGAGATCCAAAATAATTATCTAGATAATAATTAGCATATGCATATATAATGTTTTATCAAGCAGACAATCAAGTGCATCCAAAACAAAGTGTTGGAATTATTGGGCTTTAGTCTAATTGTTATATCCAATAATTCATAGAAAAAATCCCATAACCTCATGTGGCACATTCATGAATGATAAGTAGGAGTTGAAATATTCTGTGCTAGTGGAAAACAAAACCGAATGGCTGTGAATGTCTCATTCATCACCCATTGATGGCATTAAGTTTCAGTTTCATTGCTACATTAGTATTGTGGTTTCAAACCTTCAATTCACGCTTGCTTTATTTCTTACATGCTACGGTTGCTCCAGCAGTCGGGGAGTTCTTGCACTAGTGTAAAGATGAATCCGTATACATTCATCCCCCCATTGATGACATTATTGAGATGGTTTCACTTCCTTACTATAGCCTATAAGAGACACACATCATGTGCTATAGAAAGAAGAATTAGTCATTTTAAAGTGTGTCTGCCTTCATGTTGTAAGCTTTGCGCCGCCTACTGCTTTCCCATCTCTCCTGTTAGTGTGCACCGAGAAGGAGACAGCAGGCCTCCGGAACCCCGCCTCTTGTGATCTGGTACGGGAGAGTGGCGATAAGGTTTTTGAGGAGCGCATCTGCGCGACTGATGGAACTTCACCGTCGCTGCGAGCGACGACGAATTCTTCTCGAATGACGACTTCTTCCCCGACACCAATGGTCTCTTCGAGGAAGACATGTAAACATCCGTTCCGTATGTTACACTATCCTCTCTCATAGGATCAGTACTTGGGTTACTGTCCGTAGCAATCGATTTAGATGTGATGTCTATTTTCTATAATCTCGATTGCATGTCTAGCTTCAATCATATATTGCTTGCTAGGGTTTTCACTGCTATCATGGTTAATACGTATTACCTGCTATATTTTTGGATTAAAATATATGAGAAATTATCTAGTTATTCAACAATCCAAAAATCTTATATGTGTAGGCAAGTTTCTCCAATTTCTTTTGTTGCAACCCTTAAGCCTGCGATATTTGAGGGTATGAACTATAAAAGTTGGCGTGCGAGGGCAGTTCTTTGGCTCACAACCATGAACTGTTTTTACGTCTCTAAAGGAAACCCGGAGGGATATCTTACTTCTGAACGTGAGCAAGCTTTCCAGGCTACGGACACCATCTTTAGAGGTGCTGTTCTGAGTGTTATTGGTGATAAGATCGTCGATCCTTTCATGCCCATCTCGGTCGGTAAGGATATCTGGATCGCGCTCGAGGCCAAGTTTGGGATCTTGGACGTAGGCAGTGAGTTGTATCATGTATATCATGGAGCAAGTCTATGACTACAAGATGACTGATGAGCGCTCCGTGGTTGAGCAGGCTCATGAGATACAGTCACTAGCTAAGGAACTTGAGAACTCAAAATGTGTGTAACGGACAAGTTTGTGGTCGGAGGCATCATTGCCAAACTCCCTCCCTCGTGGAGGAATTTTTCAACTTCTCTGAAACACAAGATACATGAATTCACTGTTGTGAATCTCATTGGCACCCTTGATGTGGAAGAGAAGGAGAGTACAAAGGACACACGTGCTCATTTCCATGAGGGTACTTCCACTACCAACTTGGTGCATAAAAGGAATTTCCAGCCTAATAAATTCAAGAACAAGAACAACAATGTGGGCAAAGGAAAATTTGATGGCAAACACAAAGCCCAACAGCCTCCATACTTCAATAAGAAGAAGGAGACTCATAAGAAGAAAGGAAAATGCCATGTGTGTGTGGCAGAGACACTCATTGGGATTCATCATGCAAGGATCGTTGGGACATATGCGTCAGAACGAGAACAATGGCAAGAATGCCAACGTTGTCATTGGTGGAGAAATTGAGATGAAAGATGCCGGGTATGGTAAACTTCCTACCGTTCTTTCAATATGTCAATCTCCTGATTGGTGGGTTGACACTGGCGCCACTGTACATGTGTGTTCTGACATAAACATGTTTTCTTCTTATCAGGTCACAAGAACTACACCCGTGTTGATGGGAAAAAAAGACTCATGCTTCTGTTCATGGTGTTGGTACGGTCAATCAGAAGTTTACTTCGTGAAAGATCACGCAGCTGGAGAACGTGCAACATGTCCCCGCAATAAATAAGAATCTCGTCAGCGGTTCTCGCTTGTGTCGAGACGGTTATAAATTGGTGTTTGAGTCCAATAAAGTTGTAGTTTCTAAATGAGGAATTTTTGTTGGAAAGGGATCTGAGTGTGGAGGATTGTTCCGCCTATCGTTATCAGATTTTTGCACTAAAGTTATAAATCATGTTTGCAGTGAAACTTAGTCAAATATTTGGCATTCACGTCTTTGTCATATTAACTTTGGTTGCATGACGCGCTTAGCAAATTTGACTTTAATCCAGAAAGTCATAACTTCAAAGGTTCTAAGTGCCAAGTATGTGTGCAAGAAAAGCAACCTCACAAATCTCATAGGACTGCCAAGGCGAGGAACTTGGCACCACTAGAACTCGTACATTACGATCTTTGCGAAATGAATGGCGTGATGAAAAAGGGTAGAAAAAGATACTTCATGACTCTGATTGATGATGCTACTAAATTATGCACGATATATATGTTAAAAAAATATGAGGCTTTACACTACTTTCAGATCTATAAGGCCGAAGAAGATAATCAACTTGATCGAAAGATCAAGAGGTTGAGGTCGGATCACCGTGGAGAGTATTTTTCAAATGAGTTCAATCTATTCTGTGAGGAACATGGTATAATCCATGAGAGGACGCTTCCCTATTCTCCCAATCAAACGGGGTTGGTGAACAAAAGAACCGCACTGTAACTGATTTAGTTAACGTCATGTTAGGCACATCGCGAGAATTTCAAAGGCATGGTGGGGGGAGGCTTTGATGACTGCTAGTCATGTCCTAAATAGAGTTTCCACAAAGAATAAAGATATTAATCCATTCGAGGAATGGGAAAGGAAAAATCTTAAAATCTCGTACTTACGAACATGGGGTTGTTTGGCGAAGGTCAATGACGGGGATCAACCCCGGCAAATCCCATGGTCAGGGACCCTTGGTTAGTCATGAGAGGCAGAGTTTGGAAGATAACTCGTCGGCAAACAGGAGGGCACGTTCCTGCTCGATATTATTGATGAGGGAGATGCGATTATAGTGGATGCTAGGGCTGGAGCGCTCAAGGCTAGGGTTACATATGATATTGGATGCCTTTTGGCGTCGCCCCTCCTAGCCCTTATATACTGGGCTAGGTCTCGGGGAGTTCATCTACGTTTACAGGTAAGCTTTCCTAACCCTAGCTTTCTCCGTACGACAAGTCTTCGCACCTTCCTTGTGAGTCGCAGACTCCTGTGTCGGTGCCAACTAGCGGGCCAAGGCGGGTCCAGGCGGGTCTTCATGGGCCTTCTATCTTCAGGGACACCGGGTAGGGTTATTTGTAGGAGTCGTGGGGTCACCCCCTTGTCAGTAGCCCCCGAGTGCTTGGGGGACTCGAAGAGTCGCGCAGGGACTCGAGTACATCCATTTGTCGATCATTTGTATGCGTGGTATAACCGCGGGTCGCTGGCAGTCTGGTGGCCATGACAAAACCTGTTTCGAGGGATTCTAAGCTAAAAGGGCCCAAGGAGTCGACTGGTCAAGCCTTGGTGAATTGCACTAGTGGCAAATACCGCAGTAGCCCAATCAAACCCACGTCCCTCGACGTGAGCTTGGAACACTGGTGTCGAGCACAAGTCCTGCCGCTTCAGGTCTTACGGTGTTCATTTGCCGCCAGTAATGTGCGTAGCCTAAGGCGCGTCCGCCCGACTCTTTCAATCATGCACAGCGCATGGAAAAGGTTGGGAGTGAAATCGCTCTTCGGCAAGTCCCAGCCCGTCCGAACTTTGCAGCGGGGTCTTACCTACAAGCTAATATTTCGTGGCATCTGGGCACAGTGTATCATGTTCCAGGAATGTGTGTTTTTGAGGCGCGGAGCCTAATAGTATTGCACCCGCTTGGAATAAAACATCAAGGGAGTTGTTCACTCATTCACCCGTGGAGCGTGTTTCGAGTGCTCAGATGGGGGGTTCTTCGCGAGTAGTCACTCGAATGCCGTTTCGGCTCTTGAGGTGAGGGAGCACCTGGGACTCTAATGTCGTATGATCTTGGCGAGTGAATGTTTGTCTTGCGTCGGGTTGAGGTAGCACCCGAGACTCTCGTGAGTGCGAGTGATCACTCGAGCACATTGCTGACCTTTGAATGAGGGAGCACCTAGGACTCTCATGATGTGCTCTCCCGATGGGAGTAAGATGTTTTTCTTCATCGGGAAAAAGATCTGAAAGATAGAATCTCTGAACCTTGATGGCGTACTCAGTACGTCTTGCTGTGATATGACGTTGGCGTGGTCTTCTGGAGTTTTTGACCACTGTAGCCTGCCGAAGGAAATGACTTGGCGCTGTCCCGCCGAAATTTTCGCGTCGTGCGATCATGGTCCTCTTTTTGCGCGCGTAGTGAGCGGTGTTGTTACTGCGCCGGTTGGATTTTCCATACTTTTCTCCTGTTTATGGGATCGTGCCACTTTTGCTGGGCGATAAGGTTGGACGGTGGCCCTTCTTGCAAGGCTCTTCAGTTAAATACCATGCTCCTGGGTAAATTGTAGGTTTTACCCAGCCATTGCCTTACTTCTCTTTCTCTGTTTCCTTCTTGTTCTTGAGCCTTCATCTTTTCTCCTCCGCGGGCCGCTGCGGGATCTATGACCAAGCGCCCCGTACTGCTGTAGAGTCGGCCAAGATGTCCGGCAAGTGGGAGCGGTCCATGTTCAGGGCCGGAGATCTGGATGCGCTGGTTGCTGACGGCGTGGTGGTGGAGGGTGATGTGCGTCTCCCTGGTGATGAGTCGATTCCAGCACCGGCGGCGGATGAGCGGGTATGCTTCCAGGCTTTCTTCCACCGCGGGTTTGCTCTTCCGCTGCATCCTTTCATTCGCGGCTTGCTGTATTCCTATCGGCTCCACTTGCATGACCTGACTCCCAATGGAATTTTGCACATTGTGTGTTTCATCACTCTTTGTGAGTCCTTCCTGGGGATTTACCCCCATTGGGGAGTTTGGAGGCGCATTTTTAATATAAAAGGACGAACTCTGAGTACGCCGTGGGTCGAGTGGGTATCTCCATTGGGGATAAACATTCGTACTTTGACTTGGAGAAAATCGATTCCGTTAGCGGCTGGCGAAAAGGCTGGTTTTATCTGAAGGATCGCTGCGTTGCTGGTCAACAATTTGGTCTTGCTTCTTTCAATCCGGGAACGCAGGTGGTCAGACAACCTTCGTGGTCTCATTCCTTGACCGAGGTGGAGTCGTCCAAGCTGACTCCGTTTTTGGAGAGGATTGCTGTGTTGAAGGATAACTTGACTGGTGTTCAGCTCATCTCTGTTTTGTGGGGAGGCGAGTTCAATCGTTGCAGCATCGAACTCATCCTATGTGGCAGTACGAGGGACTCGGTGACTCGACGAGATGCTCGCCTCAAGAGATTGAACCTGACGCCCTGCTGACTCGCATCCAACATGTGACCAAGTGCTCGAGTATTTCGGAAATGCGCCTTGTCCTTCCGTATGCTTCTGATCATTCTCCGCCGCCGGTTGGTGTCCGTGTTCATTCGTTTGTTTGGGCAAGTACCTAGTTTTTCTCTCTTGTTGACATTGCTTGCTTTGCAGGGCGATGCTCCGGCGCTGTGTAATCCTCCGCAGCCGGAGGACGCCAATATTCTTGAAGAACCTGGTGCTTCCGCGGCTGATGATGCTGCACCAACTGTTGATGCTGAAGCTGTGCTGGTGGAAACTGGAGATAGTGAAGATTCGAGTCCCTTTAGCGTGAAGCGGTCGCGCCCCTTGAGCGCTGAAGATCATGATGCATTGGGCGATGCTGTCCCACCGGCTCCTCCGTTTGCTGGGCCTTCCCCTTCGGCTCCTACTCCGACCGCTGTTCCAAAGAGGGTCAGGCTTGGGAGGCTGGGGCGCCCTCGTGCTGCGCGTGTCGGGTAACAATCTGCTAGATTTTTGTCCGTTCCCTTTTCCTTGTTCCTGCGTCTGATAATGCTTATCTTGTAGTGCTGCGACTGCTCCGGCTGCTTCGTGCACCAGCGCAGCTACTACTGACTTGAAGTCGACGGACTCTGGGGCGGCATCCAAGCATCTTGAGTACCCCTCGGCTGCTGCTGGTTAATCTGGGCCGTCGGCGGCTCCTGCCGTTCCGACTGCGGGTGTAGTTCCTGGTGCGCCCGCTTCTGAGGCGCCTGGTGCTGTTGCTCCTGAGTCCAAGCCTGCTGTACTTGGTCCCCCGTACTTTGGCTGGCTTGATCTGGCGATTGAAGACAAGGCTCGTGTTTTCGACCACGTCTCCAAGCTGGTAAGTTGATTCGTGCCTGTGCGACTTTATCATTGGGGGCACGGCAGTGCTCCCGATGGGAGTAGCCCCCGAGGCTATAAGTAACTGTTTGCAGTTGCTTGTAGTCTTGTCTTTCCTTATCATCTAATTGTCTGGATTTTGCAGCCTGTTTTCCAACACTGTGAGCGTTTGGTGATTGATGCTGAGCGTTGGCAACGGACCCATGATTCAGCCTAGGATGCTTTGTCTGCTATGAGTGGTGAGTTTTCATTCTTGCGCTGCTGAGTTTTGGCCACTGCGTCTTTTGTTTTGAGTACTGTCTTGCCTCGTAGACCGTCGCCAGGCTGCCGAGAAGCAAGCCGAGAAAGCTGGGAAGACGGCTTCCCTTCTTAAGGCTACCTTGGCTTCCAAGGAGGCGGAGTTGCATGGTCAACACGAGGAGCTGGTTCGCCTTCGTCAGGCTGAGGACGCGCGTGCGCGGGTGGAAGCAGTTGAGGGCAAACGTCTTCACGCTTTGGCGGACTCGCTTGTGTGTAAGTTTGGCATTCATTCATTGGTCTTGCTGTTCCTACTGTCTTCCCGTGATGACGTTTCTTTGCTTGATGCAGATGCTATAGGTGCGGAACCGATGGAAGCTGCTGCGTCAGGGTCTGGAATTCTCCAAGGTGTTGTAGATGCTGTTGCAGGTGTTGTTGTAGTGGTTGGGGACGTCTGCACCCGGGCTTCCGATCTTGTGGGTCTTGCGCACGAATATCTTAAGCCGGAGGGTTCAAAGGTGCCTGATGGCCTGGGCGCTCGGGTGGCTGCATTCGGCCCGGATGGGAAGCGTATGGTGATCTAGTTGCGGAGAGCGTGGTGAGTGGTTCTTCCACGGCCCTTGTTGTCCTTATGGGGCATGGGATTTCCATTGATGATTCCTTGGTTGAGACCATCCCGGACTATTCTGATGAGCAGAGCGATCGCGCCGATACACTGGCTCGTCGCCTGGAACAAGTTGTGGATGCTCAGGATCCCCCTGTCTTACGTGAGGGGGAGGCACAGTAGTGTTGCGTCGCTTTGAAACTTTGTCTGTAATTCATGACTCCGTTGTGATGGTTGATCTTTTGCTACCTTTATCTGAGTGACTGCTTGGCTGTGCCTCATGACTGCGGTAGGCCATCCGGGCGTTCCTCGTCCTTGGATTTCGTTGAAGGATGACGCTCGCGAGGGTGCCTACGAGTCCGTTTGCTTGCGACTGAAGAACGCTGAGCGGGAGATTGTTCGACTGAAGGGATCCGTAGCCGTTCAGCGTACTCGACGCGAGCGTACCGTGGCCGTGGTTGAGAACCTTGCTTCGTGGGTGGTGAAGTTGTCCGACCTCCTGCGGGGTGAGTTTCGCCTCTGCTTGGTTGCTCGATTTCGTTTAGTAGGTTTTGCTGTCTCTGTCTTGATCGTGGTTTTTGACTTTCGAAGTGCTGGCAGGGCGATCTCGGGATGAAGAGAGGGCCGTTCAGTCGGAGATGTCACGGCCTGATGATCCCAGAGTGCAGGCGTGCAATCCCTTTTGGGCGGATGGGGCTCTCGAGCGTTTTCTTTGCTTCGTCTCCGGGTTGAGAGGGTGCCGGATGCTCTCAAATACTGCCAGCGGGTATTGGGTGGTATCCATGCTGAGTTCTATCCGCTGGAGGTGGTTCCTTCGTCCTTTGTAAGGCTCTGTCGCGTATTTTCTCAGCCAACCGAGCTACGTCGAGTGATGGATCATCAGATTCGTGTTGGAGCCCGAGCTGCTTTGGGTTTGGTCCATAGTCATTGGCCGGGGGTGGACTTTGCTCAGGTGGTGGCGAGTCCTCCACGCGGTAGGGATCATTCGATGAATGAGCACTACATGGCTGTAGATAAACCTGCGCGCCAGGTTGTGAGGCGAGTTTGCGAAGAGAACGACCGCCATCTGGGTGCACTTATTAAGGCGAAGTTGGAGCCTAAAGATTAAGTGCTTCCCTTCGTTGTATATGCTTCTTCTTGGTGGTATATATTCCATGCTGCCTTGGTTTTGTCGCGGGGGGTCGTCTGCATTGTACCTGCGGGGGACGTTCCAAAGGGTTACCGCGGCAAGCCCCCGAGTGCCAAGTTTAATGTGCCGCGATTGCGGAGGACGCCTCGTGGGTGTAACAGCCCAGATTTCAAAAAAATTAAAAATTTTGTTTTCGGTGTGAATTGTTTGATTGTCTGATTTGTTTGCGGTGTTTGCATCCCCGATTTATCGATCGGCGATTACTTTCCCCCCTCTTATCTCGTATCGGACGGAGACCGACCCTTGCCACCTCGACACACGACCTTGCGACACCGGGTTTCGCCCGATCACCGTCGCGAAAACCGCACGAGACCAGCCGCAGCCAACGGAACGAAAAACCCCGTTTAATAATTAAATGGGATATTTTTATAGAGCGCCAGAAAGTGTTCTCTGAACGGTTCCAGCGCGAGGTGAAAGCCTCCGGCTCGACGCACTGATCGCGCAGTTCGAAGTTTTACCCGAATCGGAGGTACTGCGGACCCCAGGCGGTCAGAATCGTGAGCATCGTGCGCGCGAGGTAAAAACCGGGGATGTTTTTGCAAACTGCCAGCCACCGGAGCTATATAAAGACCACCACACTCCCACCCATTTTTAGGGTTTCCCTAGCCACAATTTTGCAGCCACCCCCCTCACAACTGCCCCAATTTTCGCAATTTGGTCTATTTTTCGTCCAAACCTAGCCCCTTCTGATTTGGACCGTCAGATCCGGAGATCTGATGGCCCAGATGCACCTGGCCAGCCTTCTCTCTCCTGGACGCGTCTCCACGCCCGTGGGCAAGCCGTGGCGCCGCCGCCTCTCTCCTCCGGCCAGCCGCCGGCCGGCGAGCCAGCCGGGCACCGCCTCCGCCGGCTCCCTTCCCTCCTCCCTGCTCTCTCTCACCCTCCTCTGTCCCCCCTCGCAGGAGCACCGAGCAGGAGCCGCCATTGCCAGCGGAGCTTCGAGCTCGTGCCGCCATGCCCCGCGCCCCAGGACGGCGCCGCCCGGCCTCCCTAGCTCCCGGATCCGGCCGCCCCATGCGCCCCCAGCCCTCCACCGCGCCGCCATGTGCCGCATGCCTCGCCGGAGACCGGCCTGTGCGCCGCCGTCGCGGGAAACCGTCGGGATCGGGACGGGACGGCCGTGCCAACCGCCGGCTGGGCCACCTCCTCCAGGTGGGCCGGCCCAGCACCACCAGCCCGCACGCCCCTGTGGGCCTGCCAGGCCTCCAAGGCCGCCAGCCTCTCCAGCCGCCGCAGTTGGGCCTCGGCCCAGTGGTGAGATCCGGCCCGTGACCTTTTTTTTTCTGATTTTCCTGCCTGCGAATTTTGTTAAGTCTGTGTTAATTTTGCTGCTGATTCGATTCCGCGTTGACGATAGCAAGCAAGCCGTAGCTCCGATGAACGTGCCCCCAAAACGAAAGTTGCTCAAAATTGCGTGTAATTTAATTCATTTTTTGTGAGCATTTGCATTTGATCTCATCTTGATTGTGTAATTGTGTGCTGAAAAGGGCATCAGGCCGTTAATTGCATTTACTTCCTGTTATGTGCTGCTGTTATTATTTTGTTGCAACTTTGCATGATGATTGTAACAAATCCATGAGGCCTATTGCATTGATTCCTTTTGCATTGCGTTAAGCAATGTTTCTACTTCAGTTTCATGCACTCACATGCCATATTTGCCTGCTGCATCATGTTTATATCTTGCTCCAAAGTGGTAATCCTGATGTTATTGTGCTGCTGTTGCTGAAACTGTTATTTTGTTGCAACTTCGGTCGACGAGTGTGTCGCGACCGTTTATCGGAATTGAGTGATTCCAATTGCATATTGTTAAGCATCATGTCTAATTTCATCCCATTTACTTCTATGTCATGTTGCTGCACTTTTTCATATAGATTTACCCCTGTTTATACAGCATGTGTGCATAAATTGTTTTGCTTATATCTTTTTAACCGTAACTCCGTTTGGGGTGTTCTTTATATGTAACTTGATTAGTTTTTCGTGTACTTTGTGTTTATGCTATTGTTTGCTGTTGTTAACCAAGATAAAATAGGGTTTAGGACAGAACAATACCAAATCCTTTAATTGTCGTGCGGCACTTAGTGTTATGCCATGTTTAGGTTGTGCCCCACTTAAATTGACTAGCATAGATAGTTTACTTTGTGCTTCACCTCTTGACATGTTTGTGTGCTATGCCATGCTTGCTTGAGTTGCCATGTTAATAACCGTTGGTTGATCACCTGTAGCTAAACAACTTGAACCACCGTAAACGTGCGGTATCGTCGTGTGTGACCGATACCCCACTTAAACTGTTAGCAACCGCTCTCGACGGTAGGTGCGATGTCTCGTGTTTCTTCTTGTTGATGCTTGCTCGTGTTTGCCTCGTAGTAATAGAGTGCTTGCTCGTTGATTGATTTCCAGTGTTTATCGTCTTGTGTGCTTCCGCGGGTACCTCTCGGAGACGATGCGAGCGTGCGATCGACTACACCTTCGGAACCCGAATTATCAACAGGCAAGGACTTGCATTACTTATGATCCATTCTATTTCAACCAGCGGTTTGCATGCTAGTATAGGTTAGGTTCGATGCTTGATCCTACCACATGTTTACAACCTCTTTCAAACCGATACAGCCATGTCCCTTCCCAGCAAACCTTGTACTGCTATGTTACTATTGCTCGTTGCTCAGCCCCTGCTTAGTATGCATGCTTAGGATTCTACGATGTTACCCTGCTACTCCTTGGGTTGGGATATCACGTTATTATATTGTTGTTGATGATATGATTATTATAATGTTGACTATATTCGACGAAGGATGGAAGGTCTAGGCTATCCCGCCCCGACGCTTTGTTCCATTCGAGTCACCTAGGATCCGAGTTCCGGGTATTGGTTTTAAGACTGAGCGTGCCTAACCGCGTGTGGGATTTTATGGGGTCCCCTCTTCTTACCTATCTAGCTTCAAACATTTCTAGTGGTGGCCCAAGCTGATTTACCATTTGAAACCGTGTGTGTGCTGGTCAGCTGCCAGTTGTTTTCAAACCAACCCGGACCAGTGAGGACATAGTTCCCTTGCTGGCCCACCTTGTCCGGCTGAGGACCCGGTTATCCCAATGTGTGATGAACCGGTATCCAAACCCGAGACAGACGGTAGAGACCAGATCGAGAGAGCGTCCGACTCCTGAGATGGATGTCGACTCACCGGGGGCCACCCGGATTTGTTCGTTGTTAGTTAGAGGGACCTGTCGTTTCGGATCTCTTGGAACTAAATCATAAAATGGTTGCCTATAATGGGTAGCAACTGAGAGTGATGGACGTGCGTGCGGAGCCTCGTAATGGGCAGTTGGTACACCCCTGCAGGGTTAAATCTTTTCGAGAAGCCGTGTCCACGGTTATGGACAACTTGAGACCTACGTCCTGTTCATAGACAACAACAACTGAGATAATCTTAATATAACCTGATCAATGTGTGTGTGTGTGCCTTGATTGCTTCTTCTTCGTCGGGATGCGAAGAGGAGGACAAGGATAGGATAGGTGTTATGTTGGCGTAGTAGTTGATAGCAAGACTTGTTGGAGGCGATTCCTCATCGAATGCTTGGCTTCTTATCTTACTCTCTAGATCGTTAGCCACTTCATAAATGCTAATGCGGCAGTAACCTCACCACTTACCCCTTCCACACCGTAAACTACTAGTTGTCCTAGAATGACGAGTGATGAAGTCCTTGCTGGGTCAAATGACCACTACAGTTGGATGCTGAGTACCTCTGTACTCATGATACTACCCCCAAACTCTTTTCAGGGTTCAGATCGACAACAGGTATGGTGATCGACGTTTCACGTGGAGACTCGACGACGACTAGTTAGGCGGATCCCGGCGGAGGGCCTGGACCCGTGTGGTTATGGGATCGATGTTTTCTCTTTGCCAGTAGGCATTTGCTTGTAGTCTGTACCCAGACATGTATCTTCCGCTATTGTATTGTATTTGAGGCAGTTGTATGCCGATTGTATGAGCTGTTGTATCCTTGTATCTGTAATGTTGTGATATCATGTTGGAAAATCCGGGGCATATGGCTTTGTCATATGTCGCGGTGGGTCCGATATGTGCTTCGTCCTCGGGTTCCGGCGGAAACGTCCGAATCTGAAACAGTACCGCATATCGGGCCTTACAGTGGGGGTGGCTTCTTCGGCGAGCCCCCGAGTGCCAACTTAATGTGCCGCGATTGCGGAGGACGCCTCGGGGGGTGGCTGCTTGGGCGAGACCCCGAGTTCCAAGTTAATGTGCCGCGGTTGCGGAGGAAGCCTCGGGGGGTGGCTGCTTCGGCGACCCCTGAGTGCCAAGTTAATGTGCCGCGATTGCGGAGGACGCCTCGGGGGATGGATGCTTCGGCGAGCCCCCGAGTGCCAAGTTAATGTGTCGCGATTGCGGAGGACGCCTCGGGGGGTGGCTTCTTCGGCGAGCCCCCGAGTGCCAAGTTAATGTGTCGCGATTGCGGAGGACCCCTCGGGGGGTGGCTGCTTCGGCGAGCCCCCGAGTTCCAAGTTAATGTGCCGCGATTGCGGAGGACGCCTCGGGGGGGGGGGGGGGTGGCTGCTTCGGCAAGCCCCCGAGTGCCAAGTTAATGTGCCGCAATTGCGGAGGATGCCTCGGGGGGTGGCTGCTTCGGCGAGCCCCTAAGTGCTAACAGATTTTGGGGAAAAATATTTATGTAATACTTTTCTTGCTGTCTCTTAGAAAGAGTAAGGGGGATATGTTGAAGACAGATCCCTTTTTCTTAGAACGATGATGTAGTGGCCTTAAAGGCCTGGTAGCTTTGTCTCCGAGTGCCTGGGTTCTTCGGGCGGTGTTCCTTTCCTTCTACGGGAGCGTTTCTTCTGCGAGTCCCGTGGTCCTGCTGCCTTTGTGGGCTATGAAGGCTTCTGGTATCTTGACGAAACTGCCGCTGATTGTGATGACCCCGTGTGGGCCTGGCATCTTCAGCTTGAGGTAAGCGTAATGGGGTACGGCCATGAAGCGAGAAAAAGCTGGTCGCCCGAGGATTGCGTGGTATTGCGACTTCCAGTCGACCACTTCAAAGTCCAGCGTTTCCTTGCGGAAGTTTGTCGCGTTCCCGAAGACTACCTCCAGGCTTATCCTTCCGAGGGGGTAGACTGCTTTTCCTGGTACGATCCCGTGGAAGGTTGTGCCTGAGGACTTGAGTGCGTTGTTTTGGATGAGCATGTCGTCGAGTGTTCGGGTGAAGATGATGTTGATCCCACTGCCGCCGTCCATGAATACTCGCGACATGTCGTACTTTCCGATTCTGGCCTCGAGTACTAGCGCGGCGTGCCCTGGTTGGGGAACGAATGGCGGGTGGTCGTCCCGGGAGAAAGTGATTTCTGTCTCCGACCCGCGCAGGTACTCTGGGACGGTCGGCTGTGCGGAGGTTGCCAGGAAGACTTGTCTGGTGACTTGTTTCTGCTGCCTGTTGGAAGGCCTGCCTTCTTGTATCATGTAGATCCTCCCGTGGGCTTCTGGGTACTGGTCTTCTTCTTCTGGCGTCCTTTGCCGTTCCTGGATGGCGGCCACCTGTCTTGTTGGTAAAGGAGGGGCTGGTGGCGCGTTGTGGGCGACTGGCCCGACTGCTATGCTTGCGAGTGGTTGTACTGTTGCGGCGGCGGAGTGGCTTTTCTCCTCGGCCAACTCGTTGAAGTTTCTGCAATTCCTGAGGGTGTGGGACGATCTGAGCTCTCCTTGCTCGTTTCTGAATCCGTGTATAGAACACGGTCCGTCGAGTTGTTCTTTGGCGGAGCGGAATGCGCGAGTGCCGTCGCGCGGCTGCCTTGTCCTCCATTCTCGTTTCTGAGCCTGGAGCTCGTCTTCTGGGTTGACTCTTCGTTGTGGTCTGTTGTCATCGCGGTGCCTGCCGTTCTGATCGTCCGAGAAGCCGGCGACGACCATGTCAGGTCCTCTGTCGTCATAGAAGTTTCGTCTGGGTCGCTTCCTTCTTCTGTCGGGTCCTCTATCTCCGTTGTAGTCGTAGTCGTACTCTGATCGTGCAGTGTGGGTTTCTGTTTCATTACGAACAGAATATTCTTCGTTCGCCCAGCTGTTGGCTAGTTCTAACAGCCGTGCGAGTGTTTGGACTTTCATCTGTCCGAGCTGCTCCTTGAATTCAACGCGCTGTAGACCTCGCCTGAACGCGTCGATCGCAATTTCGTCCGAGATGTCTTCCGCTGAATTCTTGAGTATCGTCCATCGGTGGATGTATGCTCGCAGGGTCTCCCTCGTTCCTTGTTTGCATGCCCGCAGTTCCTCGAGTGAGGCTGGTCACTTCTATGTGGATATGAAGTTTTCTATGAAAGCTCCTCGGAACTGGCTCCAGGAGCTGATGGATCCGCGCCGGAGATTCTTCAGCCAATGTCGAGAGGAGCTCTCGAGCATGAGCTGCACGTACTGCATTGATGTGACGCTGGTTCCTCTCTGAAACTTGACTGTTGTTAGGTAGTCGTCGAGCCATGCCTCCGGCTCCTCGAGTCCGTTGTACTTTAGTGTCATGGAGTTCAGTTTGAACCCGTTTGGCATTCGTGTCTCACGTATGGCACATGTGAAGCATAGTGCTCCACATGGCTCGATTTCCTCGTCGGAAGCCTCTTCGTCCGAGTACTCCTCGCGTGCTGCGCGTCTTCGCCTGCTGTGGTTGACTGTGTTCTGTGTGATGTCGTCTCGCGCATCTCGTCGAGTGCTGCGGCGCCTGTTGTGGTCGTCGCTGTCGTGCTTCTTGTTCCTTTCGGAGCGTCTGCGCCTGTCGTCGTTACTGTCGTCATCATCGTCTGGTGAACTGGGGTCCCTGTCCGGTGTCCGCTCGCGAGTCTTCTGTTTTGTGCTGGATTTCTTGGGCACCGAGGCGTCGATGGCGTCCTTCATTATCTGCAAAGCAATGGAAGTGTAGCAATCTGGCTTTCCTTTTTTGCTTTTCTGGGCATGGGACAGGTAGTCCTGGGCGCTTATGAGTGCATCTGCCGGATTGTTCCTCTGACCTGAAGTCGTCTTCGAGTTTCCGCACCACTCTCGCCCTTTCTGTCTTCCGCAGATTGTTGAGTTTCGATCTGTTGCGGGTGGGGGAGTCGCGGCCTGGTGAGTCACTTCTGGGAGGTTGTCTGCGACTGATTTTCTTTTTGAGTTCCACCTTCTCTTGCTTCTCCATGTCTAGGCGCCATTGTCTTGTCTGCTGGGTTAGCTCACCCGCTAGCTTGTTGTATGCCCTTAGCTCGTCCCTTGAGGCATCTGGTGGTAGTAGCCTGCCGCGGGCGACTGCTTCCTTTACCATTGATTCCTTGGACAAGTATATTTTTTCTCTGGGTGGTTCATCTGCCGCTGCAACTGAGGTTTGCTGCCTGCTGCGTGATGGCTGATCGCCTTGGCCGGGTGCTTGCTGCTTGGCGGCTGACTGCTTTTTTTATTGTTGGGTCCTTGTTCCACCGAGACTTTCATTGGTATGGACCCCGGTTCTCCTAGCTTTACGACCATATGACTTATGTTGCCGCAACCTGTCGCTCTGCTGGTGGTTGGGGTGTCTTGACGAGTGCCCGGGTCATCGACTCGTCCATTGTTACCTGACGCTGGTGCGCCAACTTCTTCCATGAACACCTGCGAGGTATCCTTGCCACCTCCTTGCTGATACTTTTGATGGTGCTTCTCCATGTTGGGGCTCCACTCGAGCGGTCGCGAGTGGTGTGGAGCCTTGAGTTGGGTGGGTAGCTACAGCTGACAGATGGGTTGGCCGTGCGGGCGGCGTCCGCTCCGGTCACTGCTGCAAGTGTTGCCGTGGGTGCGCGGGTGCTGTCGGTGAGGCGAAAAGTCCCCCAATGGTTGATGTAGATCTGATACGCTCTGACGATCAGATTGACGCAGGAGTGTAGATCGGTAAAGACTGGCTGGAGGCCCGGGAGGTGGGCCGTGAATCTGAGGGAATCAAAAAGATCAGATCTTGCCGGAGCCGCCGAATCGATGAGTGTCGATGATGATGAGGCCGCCGAGATCGCGTTCCCAACCTGCGCGGTTCCCACAGACGGCGCCAATTGACAGGGATTAACCCAGGAAAATCCCATGGTCAGGGACCTTGGGTTAGTCATGAGAGGCACAGGTTGGACGATAGCTCGTCGGCAAACAGGAGGGCACGTTCCTGCTCGATATTATTGATGAGGGAGATGCGATTACAGTGGATGCCAGGGCTGGAGCGCTCAAGGCTAGGGTTACAGATGATATTGGATGCCTTTTGGCGTCGCCCCTCCTAGCCCTTATATACTGGGCTAGGTGTCGGGGAGTTCATCTACGTTTACAAGTAAGCTTTCCTAACCCTAGGTTGTTCCGTACGACAGGTCTTCGCACCTTCCTTGTGAGTCGCATACTCCTGTGTCGGTGCCAACTAGCGGGACAAGGCGGGTCCAGGCGGGTGTTCATGGGACTTCTATCTTCAGGGACACCGGGTAGGCTTATCTGTAGGAGTCGTGGGGTCACCCCCTCATCAGTCAATGAGCCAATTCCCAAGAAACGTAAACTTGGACCAACTGTTGATTGTGTTTTCCTAGGTTATGCTTGATACGTGCCAAACGTATCTATAATTTCTGCTTGTTCCACGCCTATATGGGTTACTTTGCTACATGTTTTGCTACACTTTCATAACTTTCTCAAAGTATTTGGACTAACCTACTAAATCAGTGCCACAGTGCCAGTTTCTCTCCGCTGTTGTCCATGCATTGCAGGTATTTTACCAATATTTAAAGTGCTCAAAAAAACCCAGAAAAAATATATAAAAAATTAGCAGTTTAGAAGCTTCTAAAAGCCCGAAGGAAAGCCGGAGGGGTGTGGCCCACCTCCCAGGCGGCCACCTGGCGTGGTAAGGAGAGGTCGCGACAGGGACCCGGCTGGTGGGGCCAGGCCTCCCCCGATGCCCTTCTTCGTCCTATATTTACCCCTTGCTCCGAAAACCCTCGGGAGGGCCTCCGTTATGCGACTTTCACCACTTTTTCGCTGCCACCGCGATCCCGATATCGAGATCTCCAGAAGACCATGTCCCGGCCCCCTGCCGGAGGGAGGATTGATCTCCGGGAGCTTCTCCACAACCATGAGCGCTTCCACAAGGTGCCGTGAGTAGTCCACCTTGGACCATGGGTCCATGACCAGTAGCTATGTGATGTTTTCTATCCAATCTTGTGCCTCAATTCTTAGCCCTTGTGAGCTGGCCCACATGATCAAGGCATCTATGTGTTAATTTTTCTGTTGCTATGCTGTGTTTGCTGGGATCCGATGGATTATGAGATTATGTTTGCTATTTATTTCTTTGGCCAGGTAGTAGATTGGAACTCCAAGAGGGAATGTTATGGATGATTGTAGGTTCATGCCCCCGATGTCTAGCTTGAGTGACAAAAACATGTTACTAGGGAATGTGATGTTGCCACCAGGGAGAAAACAACAATGCTTGTAATTGCGGTTGCAAGGATTGTTTACCTTATGCGTAGTTTGTTAATGTAGTTGTCTGTTGATGTGCGAGATGATGATAATGGTTTCTCGCCCTTCGTTGGTTACCCCAAGTGGAAGGTGAGATGTAGGATAGCAGAAAATTTCCCCTATGTCGAGGATATGGTGTGTCTCCTGTAGGAGTCTGGCAATTATAAGTAGGTGTCAACGGTGCAACTGACGTGGATGTGCACACAACACAAGTAACTTTGCTCCTAACGAAGTTCAGAGAGGTTGTCAATCTCTCCAATCTTGTTGTTTATAAAGGATCAAAACACAAGGGATAATGATAATGATAGCAACTGAAAGTAAAATCTAGAAAGGCAAATAAGCGTGTAAACAATGATGAGAATATGGACCGGGGTCCCGTGATGTCCACTAGTGATGTCTCTCTCCCAAAAGACGATAAAATTGTTATGCGAGGTAAACAAATTACAGATGGGCAATTGACAGGATTATAAACGCACCACAATGCTAACTATGCTACAAAAGAAAGGAAGAGGCTCAAAAGCATGGGAAGTACGCCAAAATAAGTAGACCGAAATCCATCTGCATCTACTACTAATCATCCACCTTGAGATATCTATCCAGAACATCTCGCTGGTATTAAGTTGCGAGCCCCACCCAAAGTGTAAACCCAAAGCAACAGACAATTGCATTAAAAAGAACTTTGCGTAAAGTAACCAATCCTTGCAACCGCGGATACAAGCACCGTTGTTTTCCCCCTTGTGGCAACATCACATCCCCTAGACTCATGTTTCTATCACTCAAACGTGTCATCAGGGGGCAGGAACCCACAATCGAGCATAACGTTCCCTCTTGAAGTTACTACCTACTACTTGGCGAAAGCAATAAAGAGCAACGAAGAACATGCAAGAATTACTTAGGAACAAAAATGTAAAAGATAAGAACCAAATATATTACTCTATCACAATTTGAACATAATCTCGTAATCCATCAGATCCCATAAAACTCAGCATAGCAACATTAGAAAGATTACATATGTGCCTCGATTATGTAGGGAAACTCACGAGGTCTAAACCATGAAGAACAAAGAGGAGAGGAGAACATCACATAGCTAATGATCACGGAACCATGGTCCAAAGGAAACTACTCACGGCACATCCGGGAAGCGTCCATGGTGGAGGGGAAGTTCCCGGAGGTTGATCCTCCCATCCGGCAGGGTGCCGGGAAGGGGTCAGCTTGTGCTCCCGATCTTGGAAGCACGGTGGTGGAGGAACAGAGGCGAGATCGCGAAAAAGGGTTATATCTTTGGAAGTTTCACGTCATGGGGGGTAGCCAGGGGGGCCACCAGGGGTCCAGGCGCCCCCTGGCGTGGCCAGGCCCTACTCTCCGATAACTAACTTAGTAACTACAAAATAGTTTTTGTCTAGACTCAACTTCGGCCAGAGAGGGGATCCTACGGTCGGTAAGGCTTTGATACCAAGTTGTAAGGCCCGATATGCGGTACTGTTCCAGATCTAGACGTTTCCATCCAGATCCGGGGACGAAGCACATATCGGTCCCACCGCGACATATGACGAAGTCATATGCCCCGGATTTCCAACATGATATCACAACATTACAGATACAAGGATACAACATCTCATACAATTGGCATACAACTTCCTCAAATACAATACAACAGCGGAAGATACATGTCTGAGTACAAACTACAATCAAATACCTAGTGGCAAAGAGAAAAACATCGATCCCATAACCACACGAGTCCAGGCCCTCCGCCGGGATCCGCCTAACTAGTCGTCGTCGAGTCTCCACGTGAAACGTCGGTCACCGTACCTGTTGTCGATCAGAACCCTGAAAAGAGTTTGGGGGGTAGTATCATGAGTACAGAGGTACTCAGCATCCAACTGTAGTGGTCATCTGACCCAGCAAGGACTTCATCACTCGTCATTCTAGGATAACATAGAAACTCAATCAAGCATGGCAAAGCACACGAACAAGTCAAGAGGTGAAGCATAAAGTAAACTATCTATGCTAGTTAGTTTAAGTGAGGCACAACCTAAACATGGCATAACACTAAGTGCCGCACGACAATTAAAAGATTTGGTACTGTTCTTGCCTAAACCATATTTTAGGTTGGTTAACAACAGCAAAAAATAGCATAAACACAAAGTACACGAAAAACTAATCAAGTTACATATAAGGCACACTCCAAACGGAGTTACGGTTAAAAAGATACAAGCAAAACAAGTTACGGGCACTATCTTCCAACATCATGAAGCACACTTTAGAGCATTGCACAAACAGGTAAATCAATGCAAACATGCTCAAAAATGATAAGGAACTAAAATAGACATGACATGGAAGGCATGGAAAACAGAATCATGCAAAAAGGCATCATAGATCAAAAGATATTAAGCAAACAACATGGCATCGCAAAGTAACAGACTTAGAGAAAAACAGAGGTGGCTGTCAAAAACAGCAGCATAGCAATTTTGGAGCTAAATAACTATATGACCAGTAAAGCTAACATGAAGATGCAATACATGTAATGAAATTAGACATGATGCTTAACAATATGCAATTGGAATCAATCAGTTCCGATAACCGGTCGCGACACACTCGTCGACCGAAGTTGCAACAAAATAACAGTTTCAGCAACAGCAGCACATTAACATCATGATAGCTACTTTGGAGCAAGATATAATCATGATTCAGCAAGCAATTATGGCATGTGAATGCATTAAACTGAAGTAGAAACAATGCTTAACGCAAAGAAAAAGGAATCAATCAATTCCGATGAACGGTTGCGAAGCAATCGTCACCCGAAGTTGCAATAAAATAATAACAGCAGCACTTAACAGGAATTAGTAGCAGTTTAACGGCCTGATGCCCACTTCAACACACAATTACACAATCAAGATGAGCTCAAATGCAAATGCTCACAAAAGACGGATTGAAGTACACGCAATTCTAAGAAGTTTTCGTTTTGGGGGCACGTTCATCGGAGCTACGGTTTCTCGCAAAATACGGCGCAAAGTTGAATCAGCACACATTTTTTACAGACTTAGTGAAAAATCGCAGGGGATAGTTCACAATAAAAAAAATAACTAAAAGGGCCTCACCCAGTGGGCCTCGGCCCACTCGGCCTGAATCTGGCCTGGGCTGTTCGGGTGGAGGTGGGCCGCCTTGGAGCTGGGCCATGGGGGCACATCCAGCCCAGGTCGACGGTTGGAGGGACTGACCGGCCTCCTCGTCCCGATCGGACGGGAGCCAGCGGCGGCAGGCAGGACGCCGGCGGCGAGCGGAGGCCCAGGAGGCGGCTGGGAGGAGCGCAGGCGGCGGGGATCCTCCGGATCCGGGCGGAGCTGCTGCCGGCCGGCGGCTGGCGCGGTCCAGAGGGCACGAGCAGCTCGGGCTCGGCCTCGGCCGGCTGCAACCACGGCGCGGCGGCGCCTCCTCATGCGGGACCTGCGAGAGAGATGCGAGGTGGTCAGGGGAGGAAAGGAAGGAGGAGAGGGAGGAAGGGAGGCGCGAAGGAGAGGGAGGTGGCCAGGGTTGCTGCGGCCTGCCGGCGGCGGCCTCGGTCCGGCTGCGCGCGGCTGCGGGTAGGAGAGAGAGAGAGGTGAGGTGGAGAGGGAGTTGGGGGTGACGTGGCCCGTTCCTGGCCGTCAGATCGGCCGATCTGACGGTCCAGAACCCATTGGGCTGGACGTCAGATATGAGGCTAGGGTTTGCTGCGAAAATGGGGATATTTTGGGGGCAAACCTGGATCTGAGGGCTGGCTAGGTGGTTAGGGAAAACCCTAAGTGGCGGGGTGGTCTATATATAGCCCGGGTGGCTGGCAGTTTGCAAAAACATCTCCGGTTTCTCTCTCGCGCGTCCGGTCTTTATGTTTCTGACCGCCGGGGGTCCGCAGTACCTCCGATTCGGGTAAAACTTCGAACTGCGCGATCAGCGCGTCGAGCCGGAGGCGTTCACCTCGCGCTGGAACCGTTTCGAGAACACTTTCCGACGCGCTATTAAAATATCCCGTTTAATTATTAAACGGGGTTTTTTCGTTCCGTTGGCTGCGGCTGGTCTCGTGCGGTTTTCACGACGTGATCGGGTGAAACCCGGTGTCGCAAAGGTCGAGTGTCAGGGTGGCAAGGGTCGGTCTCCGTCCGATACGATATAAGAGGGGGAAAATAATCGCCGATCAATAAATCGGGGATGCAAACACCGCAAACAAATCAGACAATCAAACAATTCACCCCGAAAACTAAATTTTTAATTTTTCTGAAAACTGGGCTGTTACAACAGGTTAGTCCAAATATGATCAAAAGTGTATGAAAGTTTATCTAGATCATAGCAATATCACACAAAACATGAATGGAGCAAGCAGAAATTATCGATACGTTTGGGACGTATTAATATCCCCAAGCATAATTCCTGCTCGTCCTAGAGTAGGTAAATGATAACAAGCATAATTTCTGTGGTGACATGCTAGCAACCATATAAGAACTTTGAAAAGTAAAGCAATCATGCTATGTGATTCAATTCAAGTCATAACATGCAAGAGTCTATATTAGCATTGAAACAAGTAACAAAAGAACATTAGGTGCAATAGTTCTCGCTATCCGTGACACGAATGTCTCCAAATGGTGTTTGCGTGAAAGAAGAGGGATAGGGAATACGATAAAAAGATGTATTTTTGTGTTGAGAACTCGATCTACTAAAGTTTCACACTTGGTTTCTTTGGAATCTTATCTTGACTCGTCCCCAGACCACTAGCCAGGTACAACTCAATTTTATCCACTCCTTTTCGATATTTTGAGCACTCATGCAATGGATGAGTGTAAGCACGAGAGTTGACACTTAGGAAGGCAAAGAGAGAAATATGGTGGAGGAGGAAGACAAAAAGGTGAGAAAGGCTCACATCAATGAGGAAAATCATAGGCGAGAGGGCCAAATGATAGATATGATGTGAGGAGTAGGTATTTCCATGCAACGGATGCACATATGAGCTAGAAATCTCTCCAATCGAACTAGTGGGGGTGCATCTAACTTGCTCGCTCATGAAGACCTAGAGCTCTTTCGAGGAGGCGCATCCTTGGAATATGCAAGCCAAGTTCTATAGTGTGAATGTCCCCACATAGCTATATGCATGAATGATCATCTCTATGGAGTACAAGGATAAGAGGGAGTACTAGTGTGAATATCTAAAAAGGATAGTAGTGTTGCCCCTTTCTCTTTTTTTCTTTTTTTTCTTTTTTTTCTTTTTTTTTCTTTTATAGTGGCCTCAATGACTCTTTCTATTGAACTCTCAATTTTCCTCTTTGGGATCTTTTATTTTGTCCACTTTGGGATCTTTTCCTCACTTAAGGGCAACACTCTAATTTACAAGAGGGTATATAGTATCTTTCACACATTACAAGGTACTCAAATCATAAAGAATATGTAGCTATCATGATGTATGCAATGTATGCTGCTGCCAGTGTAGCAGGAACATGTATGACATGAAGATAATGTCCATAGGAGGTGGATGTTGTATGGCAATATATCTGGGAAACGCTATGGAAATGCCTTGATAGGTAGGTATGGTGGCTGTTTTGAGGAAAGATATAAGGAGATTTATGATGACAGAGCGTATCATGCAATGGGTTTGGATGTACCGGCGAAGGTGGACGCCAACTCTCGGAGTGAGAAGAAGGCAATGCACGACACATGAGAGGCTAGCAAATATGAGGAGGTGGAAATGTCAACTTTCAATACTTATATTAGTCCGAAGAACGCAAGCACTTATTATCGGTAACTCTCAATGTAATAAGGAGGTTCACAAAGATACAAGTACCCCGAGGAAGAGTGTATGTTGGTTTCGTTATGCCTGCGCATCCTCGACTCATGGTACGTGAGTGTACTCTAATATTCGACCCCTCTAAAGATTAGCGATCCATCTAGTAGCTAGAGTTCTCAACTAGTTTTGTAGTTTTTTGAAAATAAACATGGATTGCCCAAAATAAGACACCTATCACTAATAGGCTTGAGCTCTTGACACCAAAAGTTCAAACATTACTCACATCAATACCTCAAAACTATTGCAAGTTACTACTAAAATTAAATAGCAACCTCAATTACCTACTTTCAAGACAAGACACACTCAGTGCAACAACCAACTCTCTTAACAAGATAAACATGAAAAATAAAGAGAGTTCCAGCAACAAACTAAACAAAATCCAAGGCGCTTGATAAAGACAAACTAAGACTAAAACTAAACATGGCAGTAGCTACGAAAAGATAAAGAACACACAACAGTAAAAAGATAGGCATGAAAAATCCTATGATGTGTTCTAGATTGGAGTGGAGCGTGGTTCTCTCCCACACAAAGTAAGAAGGGGTCTAACTTGTTATGAACAAAAATCAAAGCTAAAGAAAACTAAAAATAAAACCTAAGAGCGAGATGTTCGAAGCATAGCACATAACACATGAAGTGATAAAAATATTGTGAGACGAAGGACGGACTGATGATTGTTGATGGAGAAGGTGATGCACGGGGGCATACCCAAGCTTACACGCTTGAGTATCCTTGAATATTTATTGGGGATGCATGGGGCATCCCCAAGCTTGAGCGCTTGACACTCCCGGATCTTCTTTAATCATCTTCCATCGCACACTTGAAAACTCCCTTCATACACAACTCATCATAAGCTGATTAGAGAGGTTAGCACCATTAATAAAATAATTTTTCCCAATTGGATATAAAGATATTCTTGAAGAGCTAGTGTTTATCAAGAGTTCCAAAAGGTTTCTGCAAAGAAAAAGGAACCTTAACGTTTGCAAAAGTAAGGAGAGACAAAACATGGCAGAATCTGTCAAAAACAGAACAGCAGGTAGTAGAGAATTGTTTCGGGCTACTTATGCAACTCAAATCAAAAAACTCATAACGTACGAAAGTTCTGCGATTTTATAGAGCACTACGTGTAAAAAATGCAGATCAAAACGATGAACTTGTGATTTGATCCGATTTTTTTCATCACGAAGACAAATCTGTTTTCTGGAAAGCATGTCACGACTTTCGCTTCCCTTATCATAAGAGGCTATAACTTGGCACAAAGCTTGAAAATAAAGATACAACGATGTTGCTACAATAGTAACAATCATCAAGACCACTAAAAAAGGAAGTAAACACATCTTGGGTTTCCTCCCAACAAGCGCTTTCTTTTACGCCTTTAAGCTACGCATAAGGCAAAAGAAGAATCAAGTTTTATCAAGAGAAAGAGAATAGCTAGCCCGTGTAACGGACTCAAATGGTAACTTGATTTTATTTCTGGGAAAGTGTTCCATCCCCTATTTGAGAGGGAATTGAAATTTTATATTACCCTCTTTCATGTCAATGATAGCACCTACGGTGCGAAGAAAATGACATCTCAAAATAATTGGACATAAAGGTTCACACTCTATATCCATAATAATAAAATCAACGGGAACATAGTTGTCATTGACAATGATAAGAACATCATTGATCTTCCCCAAAGGTTTCTTTACGGAAGAATCGACAAGACGAACACCAAAAGAACAAAAATGAAAAGGTTTCAATTCAAACATATCGTACATTCTTTTGGTCGTGTGTCCGGCAAAGGCTGTTCCACAAAATGGTTGAACTACTATAGCACTAGGCGAAAGGAGAAAAGCACTACCGGCTCGGAGGCACAACTCCAGGAAAAATGGAGCAGATTCCACGCATTGCGGAAGAACATGTTGGACATGCGTTCAACAACATGATTACTTTATTGTTTGTGTTCATGCGAGACTGGCTTGCGAGCGGTCAAGAGGGATTGCACCCGATTCCCATCTTCATGGGCAGCAACTCTCACAACGCGACGGTAGCGGCGGCGGCCCCGTTGGTGTCCCCGGCGGTGGATGCGTTTGTGACCCCGGCGGCGGCCAGGACAGTGCCCCCGGCTGCGGCCGCGACGGTGACCCCGATGGAGGATGCGTTTTTGACCCCGGCGGCGGCGCAAGTATTGGAGCGTAAAACACCAACGCCCGACACCTCAGGAGCAAGCGCCCCCTCCGTGACATTCCCGCCCGCCGTTGGCGGTCCATCGACATTAGCCGAGCTCGACGTCATCACGGTAACTAAGCCTCGGCCGATGACTTCATCTCCTTTTGCCTTTGATGGGCATCCTTGACGCCCTACATGTTTTCGCAGGGCACCGTCAACATTCCATGCACTCTCCTGCACTTCGTGGACGAGGAGTTGGTCGATGTTGCCGTGGGCAGAATCGTTCAACCGGGCATCCACGTGTTCCATGGTAATCTGATTCCAGCCAACGTTTATAAGGTTCAATTGATTCGGGTGCTGGATGGCTACGGCGAATTGTTACCTCCCTATCGACCCCCTGGAGCCGAGGGCGAAGATGTGATGGACCTCCACGGCTGCTTGAACTGGAGCATGCTTTGGCCGAAGAGCAAAATTCATTTGGGGGTGGGGAACTACTCCACCCCACCGCCAGTCGTGCCAGCGCCAAGCCATGCCAAGACCGCTGCAAAGCCGTCGGCTGATCCGGGTCACCACCCCACGGACATCGATGTGGCACAAGATCGGAGCAACAGTACCAACACCAACACACTACTTGCCCGTGTCGATGACTTCTACGAGGAACTCGGTGGGTGCGACATGGACGAACTTTTCCCGCCTGCTTCTCAAGAATCAAACCTTGGTGCAAAAGAGTCCTCCCACCCATCTCGTAGTGCGGAGATGCATCCCAACAATAAGCGTCGACTGTTTAGTTCTCAGGAGACGCCTCCAGCCGCCGCCTTCACCGAGGCTGAGATGGCCGAGGCGCGAAATGTTATCAGCCCCAACACACTCAGGAAGGCGGTCTCCGAGTAGGTAAAGGTCCCATTACATGATAAGCCGAAGAATAAGGGATGGACAAGAAGGAGGAAGGGTCCCACTACTGCGAGCCAGCCGGCACCGACGATCCGAGCTCAAGACGGGCCACCAAGACCCGACGGAATCATGTCGAGGGTGCATGTGGCGGGTAGGCCGATGCTAACTACTGCAATGCTCGATGCTGCAACCGGTGCTATGAAGAGTTTGCATGACGTTGTTCTGAATATAGAGACGCGGCGTCTCAGAGAGAATGATGTGGCATACCCGGTTTTCACCGCCAAGGTGCCAGAGGGAAAGGGCTTTGTTGCTTGCGACATCAGACGTGTGATGTTCCTGCGGTTTGATGACATCTTCGCTATGTTTCACCTTTTTCCGCTGCACTACACATTCTTTCGGCTATTTGTGCTCAGTATGGAGATGCGGATCATTAGAGACAAGACCCCGGACATCGTTATAGTCGACCCCTTCTACATGCGTGCCAAGCTCTTGACCAGCCCCGGGGACCGGCGACTCGCTAGTGATTACCTCGAAGGCGTCATTATGGCGAACAAGGATAAGGACAACTTCCTCCTGCCTTACTTTCCCGAATAATTTATCCCCTCACGTCTTCGTAACGTACATTAGGTTTTGCTTAGATTTCGATCGTTCTTTTCCTCCTAACATCCGTGTTGTGTGCAGTGATGAAACAAAGTGCACACTCATCGCTCTAAACCCGAAATGGTCCATGGCCACGTATTTGGACCCGGACCGTGAGTCGAACAAAGACTACACAAATATCAAGAAAGTTCTCGATGAGGCTCTCTCGCGCTACTCCAAATCTGGAGTCAGCTTCAAGAAGGAAGTTGTTAGGTACGGCGCGCATGTGTTCAGTCACGTAACAAAGTTCGTCTGCGTCAAGCAGCCGGTTGGCGGTCAGAAGGATGCCTACTACGCCATCCATCACATGCGGGCGTTCGTACGGGACCAGCAGCAGCTTACGCTCCCAGCTCATCTCAAGCACTGGGCCGAACGCTTGTCGGTAATCCAAGACGCCGACCTCAGAAAGAATTCTTTCGCATCCAGTCGGAGTTGGCAGGAATCATCTCTGAAGATGTCCTTCGTAACACGAGGGAGTTCTACCTCAACAATCAACTGTCCAACCGTGAAATAGATACAATGCTAAGATTGCAGGCTGACGGCGATCGCTCATTCATGACCATCACGAAAGACAGCGGCTTCACCCACGCTCTGGCCCGTGAGCGGAGTCAAAAGTCTTGATGCCCATGCGCCTAGCTATGTAGTTCTGGACTATCGACGAGATCTCCGTGTGTTGTATAAACTTTTATGAACTTGTTTGTACATATGTCTCCTTAGTTTAAATAGTCATCATTCAACTTATATGTAATCGATGCTATTTATTACTAGGACCATGAACCGTGTGCTATTAATGTGTGTTTCTTTTCTCTTCCTTTGGTCCTTAATTTTGTTGTATACGTATGCACTGCTTAAATATTATATGTAAGTTTCTCTTAATGTTTTGTTTGTCCAGTGCATAAAGCAGATGCCGTCGTATGTCGTGTACATTGGTAGGATTCCCGGAGTCTACGACGACTGGGAGGATTGTCGGAGACAGGTTCACCGTTTTAGCGGTAACAGTTACAAAGGGTACCCCACAAGGGAGGAGGCGTAAGCTAGATACGCGCGCTATCTAGAGGGGGAGAGGAGGCAGCGGAGGAGGAACCGGATGAAGATCACTTTGGTCACGATGATGCTTATCGTGATCGCCACCCTCTTCTTCAATGTCATGGTAGTTTAGATATATCGACTTGTAATGTGATCAAACTCGCTACTCGGGACTTGTAATGTTCTAACTTTGTTCGGTATTTTGAATTTGGAGACTAATATGATGATTTATAATCAGAGACTAATCTTCTATTGTATTCGATAAATTTGTTGTTTATATCTGTGCTGTTTATAAATCTGCTGTTTATATCTGTTTGTAACCTGTGCAAATACAGAAAAGCAAAACAAAAAAAATCTAATATTCATAGTAATGGCACACATAGTGTGCCTCAGTGGCGCATGTGGAGAAACAAAGCAATGGCGCACTTCCTAAAAGTGCGCCATTAGTAACCCAGAGCACAAGATACACATATGGTGGGACCAGTAACGTCAGTGGTGCATTTGTGGCCTTAGTAATGGCGCACTTCTGGTGCGCCATTAGTATACAAGATAGTAATGGCGCACCAGATGTGCGCCATTACTATCACTTACTAATGGCGTGCTAGTAATGGCGCACCTAAAGTGCGCCATTAATGTCAATATCCAGTGCGCCATTAAAGACCTTTTTTCCAGTAGTGAGAGGAGAAAATATTAGAAAAAGGAAGAGCATCATTCCTTTGTCAAAACGTCTGCGAGAGCATTGAACCATCCCATCCAAGCTGCTAGATTTGAAAGGGTCTAATGATGTTTTCGTGGTGACGTGTTGAAGATGATGATGGTCTACTGTGAACCGTCGCGTCCGTTGGCAGTTATGATGATTCTTTGGTTGGCACGCCATTGGCTCTGCACTTCTGCCGTCTGTTGGATTTCCAAAGCCGCGAGGAAATGCGCAATTGACTATTGTCTTAAATATTTCTTGATGCGAAGAGACGCCTTTTCTTGGAATCTGTGGGATTGCATGCCCCGGCCTTTTAATTTTGCATGTTGCGCCGTTTCGTATTTCTTGGACCGGAGTGGACTCATTTACCCTTGAGGGGTGCATAAATATGGGTTGTTTGCTTTGGTGTTTTGGCAATCCATCTCCCTTCTTATTCCTCTGTTCTGTGGTTTCTTCCATGGCTCCTAAGTGCTGAGCTCGTGGTGTTGCTTGTGTTAATCTTATTCGTGTCATCGCCGGCCATGGTCGTCGAGGCCGTGTTGCTCGTGCTCCCCGTGTGACACGCTTCCACCGGGGGCGTGGTGGCTCGATAGGGAGTGTTTCTACTATTGTGGACGAGGGTATTTGTGGCTATGATTTCATCTTTCATGTCCTTAGCCGAATTGCTAGTCAGATTCCTCTTCCATTTTCCTTTTCTTCCGTTGTTTCTGAGCTCAGCTTGGATGGTCTTTGTCTTCGGCTTCAAGGCTATTCCGGATGCCCATTGTGGGTAAAGCTACAAGTTGAGAGCTCATCCTTGGTTTTCTTGCGGTGCGATTGGAAAGTGTTTTCCTATCAACTTAATCTGCGCGATGGTGACAGCCTCTGCTATCGATTCGATGGAGAAGAAAATCTCACCATTAGGGCCTTTGATGTTGGCGGGAATTTTATGGAGCCTTGCTGGGAGAGCTTAAGAAACGATTACTCTGGGGGCACAGGTGCTGCCTCCATTTCTTCTTCTACTGGTGGCTCACCTGCCATGTCTTGCTCTTCCGACTCGTTGACTGGTGGTGCTAGGCACTCAAGTTTTGAGCAGGACGCTGGTGTGAAGCCTCCAATCAAACAAACTCGTCGGTAGGACAAGGCCAACAAGCTCGCCATAAGTCGAGCTTCACCATTTAAACTTAGGGTTAATTTTCCCCCTTTGTTTGTGATGATGCCTGGCATGGCGTAGAGTGCCAATTATCTCAGCATGGGCACACATGTAGAATTCATAATCCTTGAGATGCTTGGCCTTGTAATCCTTTTGATGTAAAGAAGACTCCTTGGAATCCTTTGTGTGATTAGTATGTTGGAAATTCCTTCTTTATCTATGATTCCTTTCTCTTCTTCCATTATTCGTGCATATGGGTTTGTAACTATGTCGGGTGCGCGACAACGCTCCTGATGGGATTAGCCCCCGAGGCTTCGTTCAATTGCTGGCGATTGGGCGGAGCCTTAGAATTTATCGAGTCGTGCCCTTTTCCCCTTATTGTTGGACTCAAACTTTCGGATGAACTGTGAGGGCACCATAACTGCTTGCGAGTCCTTGTGATATTTACCTTTAGACTCTTCTTAACCGTTACATGGCTTTTGTAGTCTTTTGGCTTGTCGAGTTCTGATTTTCCCGATTTCTTGTCTATCGGGTGGGCGACAGCCCTCCTGATGGGAGTAGTCCATGAGGCTTCGTGCAATCACTTGTGATTGGGCGGAGTCTCGATTGTTGCTTGCCTTACTGCTTCTGTAAGATTAGCCTTTGTTGTTTCTAGCAGGAGATGAAATTGGAGTGTGATCATGTTCGGAGTGCTGCTATTGTATAGGGGTGTCGCAAACAAGAGTCTCAAGCCCCCGAGTGTAATTATGTGAGAAGTCGCGTACGCAAAATACGCCTCGAGGGGGAGGGTGAAAACTACGTTCAACCCCGAGTGTAAGAAGTCGCGTAAGCGAAAACGCCTCGGGGGAGAGAATGAAACCGCGCTTTGGCCCCTGAGTGTAATTGTATAAGGGGTTGCGTAAGGGAAAACGCCTCGGGGGGGGGGGGGGGGGGAGGGTCAAACCGCGCTCTAGTCCCCGAGTGTAATTGTATAAGGAGTCGCGTAAGAGAAAACACCTTAGGAGGGAGGGTGAAACCGCGCTCTAGCCCTTGAGTGTAATTGTATAAGGATTCGCGTAAGAGAAACGCCTCGGGGGAGAGGGTGAAGCCGCGCTCTAGCCCCCAAGTGTAATTGTATAAGGAGTTGGCTAAGAGAAAACGCCTCGAGGGGGAGGGTGAAACCACGCTCTAGCCCCCGAGTGTAATTGTATAAGGAGTCGCGGTAAGCGAAAAATACCTCGGGGGAGAGGGTTAAATAGCGATCTAGCTCCCCAAGTGTAATTGTATAAGGAGTCGCGTAAGCGAAAAACGCCTCGGGGGAGAGGGTGAAACCGCGCTCTAGACCCCGAGTGCCATGACTTGTGTGCTGCGTCAATGCATATCTTTATTGCTCGGTTTTTACATGAGTGTCTTAGGCAGCTTCGAACAATGTTCTGATTGCTTTAAAATAAAGGTAGGGAGAGTGGTTGTTGGCGATCTATGGATAGAAGAGGCGTAAGTTTGCCACATTCCAAGGATAGCCCACGTCCTCATCGGTCTTCGGGTTCTTCAGCCTGTAGGCTCCTCCTCCGATCACTTCGGAGACTAAGTAGGGCCCTTCCCATTGGTGGGTGAGTTTAAGCACTTTTTCCTGCTTCAGTCGCAGCATGAGGTCCTGAAAGTCCAAGTATGAGATCAGAGGGGGAGGGGGTGAATGATCACTTCAATATTTTCGACTGAAACTATTAAAGTAAAGCATAAGTAGGGCGGAACAGTGAAGTAAAACTGGAAGCGAAACTAAATGCAGTGAATCAAAAACATTGAAGCATAACTACGAAGCAAATGCAATACAGAAGGTAAATGCTTGAAGTAAACCGAACTGGGACTCGACAATGTTTGTTCGACCATTTCACGCTCTGCAAAGCGCTACGTTTGGTTGGAGGGACTGGTGATTGAACACCTGGAGAAAATCTCTCTCCGTCCGTTGCTCCACTGCACCAAACTCCTTGAGCTTGGTCAGTTCTTCACTCGTGGTTGATTATTGAGGAAATCACCGAAACCTTTGACAAACTGGACTTCGAGGCGACAATTACTCTTCACTCTCTGAAGAACAACACTTTAACCGTCTAGGAGAATTGCAGTTCTCCAAGATAAAAAGGCTAGTAAGCTTTCACCTAAGTCATCTCGAATCTAGTCAGATCAATGGGACTTAGGCTTCAGTATTTTGGGTTTTGGGTTTTGATCTCTTCAGTCTCTCTCAGGTATATTCTCAGAGCAGCCACCTGCAAATGGAGCACGGGGCGGCGTATTTATAGTTGGCGATTCCGAGGTGCGGAATGACCAAATTGACCCGAAGTGACAGCTTGACACGTTTCCACAACGGTCGGATTTGTCATCACTGCGCAACTTTACTTGCGGAACAAGTAAAGCTGACTCACGGACTTAGTTCTGCTTCAGAAGCCAAAGAACGAAGTCTTCGCTACTGAAGCTTAACTTAGTGCACATGAGATTTCTTCGCTCTGGCTTCTCACTAGGTGTGGGTTTGATCTGAGCATTTTCTCAATGACTTCGGTGTCCACAAACTAAAGACCCATCTTGATAGTACGGTTTGTCCTATGACTCAAAGAACAGAAAAATAACTACACAAAAACATCTAAGTCTTGCGCCGTCTTCTTCATTTCCTTCAATGAGTTGAGCTTCAGGACACCTTCATTTTTGGGGGTCATCCTCCATGATTAAGCTTCGCTCAGGGGGTAATGCTTCGATAACTTGAAAACCTTCCCTGAAACTCTATCACTTAGCTTGTCCTTCAGGAACCTATTCGACTGTTTACACTAGAAAACATTGTTAGTTCCTCTACTGTCTTGTCCAACAATATCCAAAACACACGGGGGCAAAACTTTTCTCTTAAAATCTCCTCCTTTTTTTACTATTGTTGACAAAACATGCATCGATAAAAGATATTGAAGTTTTTGTGATGGGACAAACTCTAAGATATGAAGTATTTGGCTCCCCCTGAATGCAAGGATCGAAGATTTATATAATCGAAGTTAATGCTTGAAGGAAATTTCTTCGGTGGAGAGCAAAACAAATATCTTAGCGAATACAATTGCATTTGAAGATATATATCCAGTAATGTATGCAATTGCTTCCAATGACCTGTGACTTAGAAAATAATAACCACCTGCAAGATAGAAGATACGAAGAACTACTTGCAAACAAATGGGTTATTAAAACATAAGCGTAGCACAGGAGTAGCAGGACCGAAGTTAAACTTAATTTACAACCCAATCAAAGTGAATGGAATGTTTGTTGTAACTTAACCAAGCGAAGAAAAATAAAATAGCAAAAGCCCTTTCCCCGATGCAAATCTAACTCATCGATACCCTCATTATCCCCCTTTTTGTCAATGATTGGACAAAAGGTTGGGAAGAGGCTCGAGAGATCTATTGCGCGGCATCAGCACCCTGGGAAGCCGACGAAGCTGAGCTTGATGAAGACTCATCCGACGAAGATTGATCGCCAGAGGATTCTTCTTTTGAAGACGGAGAAGGAATGGCTTCGTGGCGCGTCTGGGTGATGAGGTTGATGTCGAGGTCGCTGTCGTCGAGTCCTTCGTCGCCCTTTGATGTGATGGAGTCGTTCTCAGAGACGGTGTCAGGCCGGATGGGTTCTGGTTCGTTGACGAAGAAGACTTCATCAATCTTGTGCAGGGGAGGGATCTTTTGATTCTGGCGGTCTACTGTATCATCACGGGAAAAGTTTCGCTGAAGGTGCTCATACTCTTTGTATAGGCAATCTTTACGAAGGCCTTTGACAGAGTTGAATTTCTGGAGCCCCTTCCAGGAATGACGTTTGAGAACACGCAAATACTGATTGTTATTGAGCGCAATGTTGCCAACGTTGTTGATCTCATCAGCAAGAAATTACATCTGGCGCTGATTGGCTTCAATGTAGTTTTCAAGCATTTGCTGCGACCGAAGATTAACTTCAAATTGATGGCATCCTTTCTGGAATTTCTTGGATAAGTTTCGCTCATTGACTTCATGGCGCACGCCAACATATGTGGAAAAGGGATCATTGGGCTTCCTCAGCAATTCCAAAGTGTCACGCACTGGTGGAAGGAAAAGCTTCGGATGATGGCGAGCCACAAAGTCTTCATTCCTGCCATAATCGCAGACAACTTGCAGCCAAGGAGCATAAGGCTTTAGGGTGAATGGCAGCTCTGCTTCATGAACCAAGTTCCTAATGAAGCAGTCTTCAAAGTCAAAAATGAGACCATGAGTGAGCTTCATAATTGCATGCCTTGTCTCTGGATAAATATTCGATTCTTCCGAAGCAGTACTCAGAGGAATCGAAGAGTTGGACAAGATGTAAAACCAAGTTCTGGAGATGAAGTTCAAATGCTTCGGACGAATGTTTTCAGGAAAGTGGTTTGAAGAGACTTCAGTATCCAACAGGGTAGCAAATTCTTCTGCTAGATCAGGGTCTAAGTGAATCTTTTCTTCGACTCAAGAATGCCTTGGAATATTGACTATCTCCATGAATTCGGCAGAGGTCATTCTGAAGACTTTACCTTGGATCATCCATTCCAGCGTCCATGTGCTGGGTTCATTTGGCATCACCCGAAACATAAAGAGTGGCATAGAATTTCTTGATGAGTTCAGAATTGAAGGGAGTGCTTAAAGCAAACAGCCGAGTCAGATTCTGATTCTCAATGGTTTCAGTGATGTTCTGGAAGCAAGTGGCAGTGGAAAGACTTCGCATATCCAGGTATTTGTGCCTAAACAGAACTCCTTGCTGACAGAAGACTTTGGTGTGTAAAATTTGTTGCTCTACAGTTCAGAAGCGAAGATCATCTGCAGTTCGATCTGAATCATAAGGACTGACACCAAAGAAACGGGGGCACTTCTGATGTTGTTCTAAGTTGAAATCCGGACCATGCCTTGAAGAATAACTAGCGCCCTTTAAGATAGGAAAAGTTTCACGAGGGTAATTTCATTCAAGCTGGGTGTCTTGGCGGGGGCACGAATGAGCGCGAAACCTTTGAAGAGGAGCAATTTTATTGGCTCTAGAAGGGCCAGCAGTTTGAGCGACTATGAGCGCTTGTTCTTGCGAAAGATTCAGTATCTGAACTTGTTCGTCTTCGTCTTCATGTGCTTCGGTGTGAGGCGCATGACATTCGGACTCTTGAGCGGTTCTGGCAGGGGACAAGTCTCGGGTGCCACGTGTTCTAGAGTGGGTTGGAGAGTGAACATTTGCTTCATGGGGAGGTGATGGAGGTGGTGCAGGAGCAGCTGGTGGTGTGGAAGTCCTTTGCGGTTCGGGGGTTGGAGAATGGATGGGTGTGGGTGCACGGGGTGGAATGGGTGCGGGAGTTCGTGCAGGTGTTGGAGTTGGGGTAGGAGCTCTTTGTGGTGGAGTTGGTTTGGGAGTGGATCTGGTAGGAGGAGGTGTGGGGGTTTTGGTGGGTGGAGCTGAAGGTTTTGGTATGGGCTGGGCAGGCTTTGGCTTCGAAGCAGGAGTGGGAACTGCTTCAGGAATTTCCTTCGGCTGCTCATCACTAGTGTCCATGTCAGCAGCTGAAGCCAAAGTAATCTTCCTCTTCTTGGTAGATTTATTCTTTGGAGAAGGGTCCGAAGCCTTTGAAACAGTAGCCTTGGCAGTAACTGGTTTTGCAGTAGCTGGTTCAGCTTCTTGCGGAGCCTTGCGCTTCCGTGAATCCCTTTCCATAATGAACGCATTATGGGTCTTCACCATTTCATCGACAGCTGCTTTAATTTTTCCCCTGAAGATTTTTATGTTGTCCTTTGTGGTGGTATTGACACTTGTCACTTGCTGAAGCAATTTCCAAGCGTGTTGTTTGAATTCTTCATCTGGTTCAGTTTCAGCTCGCTTCTGAAAGTTGTGAATCTTTGTAACTTCAGATTTATCTCTAGAATGCAAATCCTTCAGCTGACTAATCATTGTGGAGATCATTGCTTCGATGGAGCTTGAGATATAAACTTCTCCTAGATCAACAGCTTCAGGCTCTTCAGCAGCACACTTCTCCCAAAGGGCTTCAGTGATGCCCAACTGATCCCATAGTTCGACTTCACGAGGGTCAGGGAACTGATGTTCACTAAGGCGATCAGCTTCAGTTTGAGCTTCAGGAAAAGATATTCCTTTCTGCTTCGATGGAATAGCTTCAGAGAAGGGAGTCATATCAACAACGGTCTTTTTCTGACTAGCCCTAGCCGCTTTCTCAGCTTTCTTTGTCTTGAGGCCTTCTAGTGAGGCCTTGCGTTTTTCTTTATGCTCAGCCAGCTGTTTGGCTTCAGCGCAGCTTTCTCTTCATTCTTTTCGGCTTCGGCGAGCTTCCGCTTCGTCTCTGCCTTTTCTGCAGCTAATCTGGCGGAGTCCAACTCCTTTTGCTTTCTGGCAGCATCCTCATCTGTTTTCTTCTTTTTGGCAGCGCTTTTGGCGAGAATGTTTCGCTCAAGTGCCTCTGCGAGGTCTTTCTATTTCAATTCTTCTTCAATGAGATTTCGCTTCGCTGAAGGGTTTGGCGGGGCAAACTGCTTGGGCTTCGTTGGTGCAGAAGCCTTTGCAGGAAGTTGTGTAGCAGGGTCATGCCTCTTCTTCGAGCACCTCTCAGTGTTAAGAGCTTCAGCCGGTGGCTTGGAGGCCAAGGGCTTCGCAACCACCAAGTTGGATAGGTCAATGGTGGGGCGAGCAGAGGGCTTATCCTTGGGGTCTTGAATCTTAATTCCCTTAGCAGCAGGTTTTTCTCCTGGCTTCTTCTTCAATGAAATCCGAAGCTTTTCTTCTTGGGGGGAGCAGGATATGATTCATCATCTGCTTCAGATTCAGATTCGTTATCAGCAGCAGTATTTGATTCGTCCAACATCGAATCTTCCAGAGAAGCTTGCTCTAGTCTGGCTTGCTCTTCATCATCTATGGAAGCATGAGGAGGAGAAGCAGATTTCTTCTTCAATTTCTTCTTCTTCTTCGAGCTAGGCCCAACATCATGGGCTTCAGCTTCAGCCAACTTGGCAGCTTTCTTGGCTTCCTTGAGTCTCTTTTTCTCCGCAGCAATTCTCAATCGTTCTTGCTCCTCTGGATAATCATCTGGGGTTTTAAGGGTATTGGGGTGAGGGAGTTTCGGTGGAACTGGGTAGTATAAATGACGATTTTCTTCGGTGTACTGACTGCACATGGCCGAAGTATATTGATGGGGTGGACTGAAGGCAAATTGCAAAGCCCACTTGCAGTCAGGGATGCTTTTATACTCGTACCATCTGACAGTCCAGTACCGGCGAATGTTTTGCAAGCGAATCTTGCGCTGATCTCTGGTTTCTCCAGGAGGCGTATCATATCCAAGCTCAATGCAAATGGATTCAGGGATGCCTCGAGCATTGTTGGTTTCCTTGGTTCTGCCACCTTTCTTCTTCGGAGCAGACTATTCTGCTTCGTTGATGTGATAAAGATTTGGGGACTCATTCCCGAAGCCTAAATCCTCAGACATCCTGTGAAAAGCATAAGGTTGCGAGGGAAAGAGGCAAGTATAGAATGAGCACCAGCAAAAGTTTCGACCCAAAAACAAAAGTTTTGACAAGATGTTCAGAGTTGAATATGGGAGAGATTTTCTATCTATTCTGAGCTAGACTTCGCAATATCAATTGAGTGACAAACCCTAACATAGAACATATAATATCTAACCCTAGCTTCTAACCTGAATTGAGATGGGAATCTTTTGCTAGCAGAAACAAGTTTCCCAAAGGAGCAAAGATCCAACGGATCAAAGAAACCAAAGAAAATCATTCCAACAAAGGAGTAAGAACTCGGATCCAATCTAGACAACGATGAACAGAGAGACAGAGATTGGATCGAGGGCTCGGCGTACCCTAACTCGGTGACGACGAGCAGCTACGACGACGACGAGCAGAGGAGGGGCTCGACGGCGAAGCAAAGTCCACGGCGGCGCTCTTCCGGCAGTGAAGCAGCGAGAACGGCGACGGAGATGAGGAGCTCTGCGGCGCGCTCGGGAGTGTTAGGGTTATGGAGAGATGAGAATGAGGAGATGAGATGGAGTCGCTGCGGTGTGCCTTATATAGGCAGGTCTGACATGAGTTGTCAGATCTGATCGGAGGACTCCCAGCGACCGTCTCTCCGGATTCTACGGCGAGGAATTCGTGGCGAATCGGAAGAAAATCTCACCGACCCGGATTTGATGGGATCTCAACGAACGAAGAATATGTCTTCGACTTGAGTAAAACTTCGATAAAAATTGGAAGCATTTGATTCCGAACTCAATGATGTTCGAAGCAAAATACTTTCCGTTTCAATTGTTCTCACCCATTTTGGATAGACAGAATAAGAACGAAGAAGAATAGAAGGGGTAGGATCCGAAACTTATAACCTCAAAGAAAAACCAAACGAAGCAAAAGGTGAGAAGCATTGAGGACTAAATCCAAGAAAAATAAAGTTGAAGAAAAAACAAGTAACGAAACCAAATGATAAACACGAAGTAAATTAATATATACAAGGAGGTAAAGGTTCGGTCTTACAGTACATTGCGTGAGTCCAATATATTGAGCTCACACCTTAGTGCACAGAACCTTTTCTCATCCAACGGTTTCATGAATATGTCAGCCAATTGATCTTCAGTTCTGACATGACTTATGACAATATCTTCACGCTGAACATGATCACGAAGAAAATGATGGCGAATGTCAATATGCTTCGTGCGAGAGTGCTGCACAGGATTGTGAGAAATTTTGATTGCACTCTCATTATCACATAGAAGAGGAATTTTCTTCACATGAATACCATAATCCTTCAGCGTTTTCTTCAGGCAAAGAATCTGAGTACAGCATGACCCAACAACAATGTATTCAGCTTCAGCAGTAGATATTGAGACACAGTTTTGCTTCTTTGAAGACCAAGACACAAGTGATCTTCCAAGGAAATGACAAGTCCCTGGAGTTGATTTCCTATCCACACGATCACCAGCCCAGTCCGAATCAGAATAGCCAATGAGATCAAACTGAGCTCCCTTGGGATACCACAAGCCCAAGGTTGGTGTGTGAGCAAGATACCGAAGAATTCACTTTACAGCAGTATGATGTGATTCCTTGGGATTGGCCTGATAACGAGCACAAATACATACTGAAAGCATAATGTCAGGTCTAGATGCACAAAGATATAACAGAGATCCAATCATAGACCGATATTTCTTCTAGTCGAAGGCTTTGCCCTTCTCATCTGCATCTAAGAAGCCATTGGTAGGCATTGGATTCTTAATAGTTTTGCAATCAGTAAGACCAAACTTCTTCAGGCAATCCTTGAGATATTTTTCTTGAGAAATAAAGGTGCCATTCTTCTGTTGACGGATTTGAAGTCCAAGGAAAAACTTCAATTCACCCATCATTGACATCTCATATTTCTTCGACATCATTTTGGCAAATTCTTCGCTGATTTCAGTGTTAGTGCAACCAAAAATAATATCATCTACATATATTTGACATACAAACAAATCACCATTATAAGATCGAGTGAAAAGTGTTGGGTCACTTGTTCCTGGTTTGAAGCCTTTCTTTAGAAGGAAATCCTTCAATGTGTCGTACCAAGCACGAGGTGCTTGCTTCAACCCATAGAGGGCCTTGTGCAACCTGTATACCATGTCAAGTTTCTTTGGGTCTTCAAAACCTGGAGGCTGCATAACATACACTTCTTCCTCGATTTCTCCGTTAAGAAAAACACTTTTCACATCCATTTGATAAAGTAGAATACCATTGAAATTTGCAAAAGCAAGCATAACACGAATGGATTCGAGACGAGCAACTAGAGCATAAGTTTCACCGAAATAGATACCTTTGATTTGGGTGTAGCCTTGTGCTACCAGTCGTGCTTTGTTTCTTACCACTATACCATCTTCATCTTGCTTGTTGCGAAAAATCCACTTTGTACCAATGATGTTGTGCTTCGTGGGATCAGGTCTATCAACTAAGGACCAGACTTTGTTTCGCTCGAACTGGTTAAGTTCTTCGAGCATAGCAGTTAACCAATCTGGATCCTTCATGGCTTCATCGAACTTTGAAGGTTCTAGCATGGAGACAAACGAAAAGTTTCCACAGAAGTTAGCCAAATGAGTACGAGAACGAGTTGTGGGACGACCTGGTTGATGAATTTCTTCAAGGATCGAATCAACATCAACTCTTCTTCGAACTCGTGATAAAGTTGAATCATTTGCTTCTGGCTCAGCTTCTGCTTCAGGATCTGCTTTAGCTTCAGGATCTGCTTCACCTTCAGCTTCAGGATCTGCTTCACCTTCAGTTTCAGCATTTCCTTCGGGATTGGCATTTCCTTCGTTCCCTTTCTCTTCTTTGTCCCGTTCATCATTTGCTTCAGGATGTTGATCTCCAGCGCCCCGGGCTATGTGTGGGAACATTGGACCATCATCATCCCTATCAGCTTGACGAGGATTGGCTTCAACAGGGAGAATTTCTCCAATAGCCATGGACCTGATTACTTCATCAAGAGGTGGTTCATCTAGATCATGAGGCAAATGCTCTTTTTGAGAGCCATTAGTTTCATCAAACCTCACATTTACAGTTTCCATAACTTTCCCAAAGTGAGAGTTATACACTCTGTAAGTGTGAGAGTTTGAGCCATAACCTAAAAGAAAACCTTCATGTGCCTTAGGGGAAAATTTGGAGCTATGATTCATATCTCTAATAAAGCAAGGAGAACCAAATACCCTAAGATACAAAACATTTGGTTTGTTACCAGTGATAAGTTCATGTGAAGTTTTCTTCAAAAATTTGTGAAGGTAAACCTTGTTGATGATATGACAAGCTGTGTTAATTGCGTCGGCCCAGAATCTAATAGGAGTTTTGTATTCAGCAAGCATAGGTATGGCCATTTCAATAAGAGTTCTATTCTTCCTTTCAACAACACTATTCTATTGAGGTGTATAAGCAGCAGAGAACTCATGAGAAAAACCATGATCATCAAGAAAATCTTCAATATGAGTATTTTTGAATTCAGTTCCATTATCACTTCGGATATGCATCAGAGATAATTCATATTCGGTTTGAGCTCACTTAGCGAATGACTTGAAGATTTCAACAACTTTGCTCTTGTCATCCAAAAAGAAAACCCAAGTGTATTGAGAAAAATCATCAACAATAACAAGACCATATTTTTTTCCTCCCAGGCTTGCATAATTTTGAAGACCAAAAAGATCCATATAAAGCAATTCAAGAGGACGAGTAGTAGTCATGATAGTCTTCGCTGAATGATGTTTCTTCGTAATTTTACCAGCTTCACAAGCACTGCAGAGACGCTCCTTATCGAATTTTACTTTGCTAAGGCCAATAACATGCTTCTTCTTCACCAGATTATGAAGATTTCTCATCCCTGCATGACCAAGTCTTCGATGCCATAACCAACCAGATGAAGCTTTTTCCATTAAGCATGTGGATACGGCAGGGCCCGAAGAAAAATCAACAATGTATAAATCTCCTTTTCGGTATCCCTCGAAGACAAACGTATAGTCATCCTGTGAAAAGACAAAACAACGCGAAGCAGAAAATAGAACAAGCATACCCATATCGCATAACTTCGAAATAGACATAAGATTGTACCCAAGAGATTGAACTAGCATAACCTTGTCAATGTGCTTATCTTTCGATATGGCAACCTTACCCAAATCTAAAACTTTACCCTTGTTGTTATCACCGAAGGTAATGTACTTCTGAGAAGATTAAGATAGTTTTTCTTCGGTGAATAACTCCTTGTCTCCGGTCATATGATTTGTGCAACCACTATCCATGACCCATTCGGATCCACCGGAGACATAGCCCTGCAGAAGAATTAGTTCTTCTTAACCACCCACAAACGAGAAGGTGACTGAGAAGATGTTGAAGCACTGGTTGAAGCAATATTAAAGAGAACAGGAGTGTATTGCTTCGGTGTACCATCAGGCACACCATAAATGTAAGTCCTCTATCAATGGTTAGGATAAGAATGAGCATATGCAATCTTAGTATTGTTATCAAGAGGACGATAAGTATAACAACCAGTGCGATAGTATCGCTTCTGCAGAACATTTGATTCGGGCACCAGTGAGTTATTTCTCGTTTCTAGAGAATAGAAATGATTCGGTGGTACCGAAGGCTTTCCTTGCATATTATGGTTAGCAGGCAGTTTTTCCACAAGTGCTTTCTGCACCCATATCTGCCTCTTGTAGAAGCCATTCTTAGGACGAGTGCCAACATACTCAGCAGTAACCTTTCCCTGTTCGTCTTTGATGAGCTTGTAGTCCGAATCAAGTGATTCATCCACAATAGATTTGTTCATTTTGCAGTCAAAACCTCAAAGGTTAGCTATATCAATGGGTTTCTCCTTCGCTAGGACCCAAACAGTTTTAGGATACTGCTCAGGTTCCCAATAGGTGCCATCAGGGTTTATCTTTCTCTTGAAACCAACACCTCATTCCTGGGATTCCTGTGAAGGAGAGCCTTCCTCAGGATATCACAAAGATACTCGTGACCTTGCACACTTTTGAAATTGAGGTTGCAGCACCCCTGATCCAAAATCTGAACCCGCACTCCGTCAGACACCGCGGCGGCGAACGGCGATGATGCTGGCGACTCCCGCACTGCGGTATTACCCCAACGGCCACTGGGGAGGCCTAGCCGGCACATCCACGCACGCGCACGCGCTGGGATCTGGCCGGAGCCCGCACGACGGTGGCGCTAGATCGACTGAAAAAACGGCACGGGCCACTACCTCTGAACCTGACGGCGACATCCGAACGCGGCGGCAAACGACGGCACACATGGCGACCTAAGCCATGCGGAGGCGCTTGGCGTGCGGACGGGACACCCATCTTCACAGCCAGGCACTAGACCTCACCGGAGATGCAGCGAACGCGGCGCTAACATCACCTGAACCTCACGGCGGCGGTGCCCATGAAAAACTTCAGATCCGCGCGCTACTAGCTACGGGCACGCGCAAGGACTCGCCTTGGCTGCCATTCGCGCGCTCTCAACACTCACAGAAGACGCCATCGAACGCCCAGCCCAAGCCATGATCACGGCAACCACGGCAGCCCGGCGGCGACGCTAACCGCAGACACGCACACGCTGCACTGCCCAGGCGAGGTGGACAAGCGCTACGGGGAGAAGGAGGAGGCGCAGCTCAACTAGGGGGGTGTTGACGACGAGCGGAGCGCAGAGGAGAGCAGGAAGCGACGTGGCCGTCGTCAGAGACGTAGACGGCCGAGGTGGGGCCGTCGTCGAGGAGGCGCTCCTCTACACGAAACGGAAGGTCGTCAGCGTAGGGATGGACGAGCGTGATCGCAGGGTTGAAGACGGGGCGAGGACATCGGCGAAACCGGGACGCTCACCGCGGCCGAGGTGAAACAGGGGAGCTCCCCGGCGAGTCCACAGGCGGCGGCGGCTCAAATTGGGGAGGGAAAATGGAACCCTAGGCCCTCGAGGCTCTTATAGGGGCGCGGGGCGTGATGGTATGGCCGGAGACGGCAAGGAAAACGGCGCCGGCGGACTCTCTCTCTCGGCGTCCGCGCTGACAGCAGACGGAAAGGGGGGTGGACGTGCCCCTCCGTTATGATCTCAGCCGCGAATCGGATCCAACGGCTGGGGGCGAGTCGTACCGCTTCGGTGGGCTGGACTGCGGGGGAACCTGGCAGGCCGACCCAGATGGGCTGGGCTGCAAGGGAAGAAGGGAAAGGGATTTTCCATTAAAAAAATAACATAACCTCCCAGCATTTTTTCCAGAGAAAAAGTCAAAGGAGAAAAACATACAAAAATATGTTTTGGAATCCTAGAAATATTCCCCAATTTATAAAATTGGCCTGAGCATTTTTGGAGCAACTAAAATGTGGGGCCATTTTGAAAATTCAAATCACATTAAACTTTGGCCCAAATTTTTGGAGTTGGAAAAAATGGAGCAAGGCTTTTAAAAAGCTTGGGAGGGGCAAGGAATTGGCTATGCCAAGTTTGGGGCCAAGGAGAGCATGCATGCAACATTGAAAAATCTTCAAACACCCTTCTTGAACCATTTTGGATGCAAAATCAAACAGACCAAATGGGCTCCAATCCCAATGCAAATTTAAATCACCACATGAAATTATAATGTTTAGCATGATGCCAAGTTACAAAGTCAACAGACAAAGTACAACCTCATGGTGATTCTTATTTATTGCACATGGGCTGTTACAGCACTCCCCCACCAACACAGGATCTCATCCCGAGATCTAAGCCTGAAACAACTCAGGATACTCAGAACGGCGATGATCTTCACGCTCCCACTTTGCTTCCTTCTCCGAATGATGTGCCCACTGAACTTTCATGAACTTGACGGTCTTGTTGCGAGTCTTGCGCTCGGACGTCTCAAGAACACGGATTGGACGCTCTAAGTAGGAAAGGTCCGCACTCAGCTGTATCTCGCCCAAGTCAACAGCCTGCTCTGGCTGCTTGAAGCACTGCTTTAGCTGGGACACATGGAACACGTCATGCACCATGGACAGACTCTGTGGAAGCTCGAGCCGAAAGGCAAGAGGTCCTCTAGTCTCAAGGATGCGGACAGGTCCGACAAATCTTGGAGCGAGCTTTCCTTTGATACCAAAGAGGTGAGTTCCCCTCAACGGAGACACTCTCAGGTACGCCCAATCACCAACCTGAAACGCTACACCACGGTGCCTTTTGTCATAATAGGCCTTCTGCCTAGACTGTGCTGCCTTTAGGTGCTCTCGGACAATCTTCACTCTGTCCTCTGCCTCTTGGATCACGTCTGGACCGAACAAATGCCTCTCACCTGTCTCAGACCAGTTCAAAGGTGTCCTGCACTTGCGGCCATACAAGACTTCAAACGGCGCTACCTGCAGAATTGCCTGATAGCTGTTGTTGTACGAGAACTCAGCATACGGCAAGCATTCTTCCCACTTCATGCCAAATGAGATGACCCATGCCCGAAGCATGTCCTCGAGGATTTGGTTCACGCGCTCGACTTGCCCACTTGTCTGAGGGTGATAAGCGGTACTGAACAACACTGTCGTACCAATCGCCTTTTGAAAGGCCTTCCATAAATTAGTGGTGAAAATGCTGCCTCTATCAGAGCTGATCTTCTTGGGAATGCCATGGAAAGATACAACTCTTGCGGTGTACAAATCCGCCAACTGAGCTGCTGAAATGGAATTCTTCATTGGAAAGAAGTGGGAAACTTTGGAAAGATTGTCAATGACAACAAAGATGGGCATTGTTCTTCTTCTGCGACAAGGGGAAGCCTGTGATGAAATCCATCTCTATGTGATCCCATTTCCACTCCGGAATCTCAAGTGGCTGAAGCAACCCTGCTGGCTTCTGGTGCTGTTCCTTCACTCTCCTGCACACATCACACTGAGACACGTAACGGGCAACATCCCGCTTCATACGAGTCCTCCAAAAGCTTTGCTTGAGATCTTGATACATCTTTGTACTGCCAGGGTGAATCGATAGCTTGGAATCATGGGATTCCTTCATGATGACATCTCTGAGATCTCCCTCCTTGAGAACAACAACTCGCTCTTCGAACAACACGGTGTCGTCATTATGCACTGAAAAGCAACCGTACTTTGGAACTGAGGCGGCAATACCCTGTTTGATCTTTTGTAGCATTGAGTTGCCAGGCTGAGCTTCATGAATCTTCTCATGGATAGTGGGTTCTACCACAAGGTTGGCAAGATAGCCTGCTGGAACTAGCTTGAGATTGAGCCTTCGAAAGGACTCACACAAATCAGGGTGGATCTTCTGCACCTGGATATTATTACAATCGCCCTTGCGGCTCAGCGCATCAGCTATGACATTCGCCTTCCCAGGCATGTACTGAATATCAACTGTGTACTCAGTAATGGTTTCAAGCCATCTTCTTTGCCTGAAGTTCAGATTTGGCTGAGTGAAAAAGTACTTTAGACTCTTGTGGTCCGTGAACACATCCACCTTCCTCCCTAAGAGGAGGTGTCGCCAAGTGACCAAGGCGTGCACAACTGCTGCAAGCTCCAAGTCGTGCGTGGGATAATTTCTCTCACTTGTCTTCAACTGCCGTGAGGTATAAGCCACAATATTCCTGCCTTGCATCAAAACTCCGCCCTGACCTTGCAAGGAAGCATCACAAAACACCTGAAAAGGCTGTGACTCATCTGGCGGCGTGAGAATTGGAGCTGTGGTCAACTTATCTTTCAACTCCTTGAAGGCTGAATGGCAAGCTGGTGACCAAGTGTACCGCTTGTCCTTGCACAACAATTCAGTCATTGGCTTTGCTATTTTGGAGAAATTCTGCACAAACCTTCTGCAATAACTGGCGAGGCCGAGAAAACTCCTTAGCTGCTTCACATTCTTCGGCGGAGCCCACTCTTGAATAGTGCGGACTCGCTCTGGATCAACCGCAATTCCCTCAGTGGAGATGACATGGCCCAGAAAATTGACCTTGTCCAGCCAAAAATCACACTTGGAGAACTTGGCGTAATACCGGTGCTCTCTTAACTTCTGCAGCACCAAGCGCAAATGTTCCTCGTGTTCAGCCTCTGACATGGAATAGACCAGAATGTCGTCGGGGTAGAGGATCACAAACACATCAAGCCATTCTTGGAAAAAATAGTTCATAGATCTCATGAATGTCGGAGGGGCATTTGAGAACCAAAAAGTCATGACTGTCAACTCATACAGCCCATAATGTGTGCTGAACGCAGCCTTGGGAATATCCTCTTCACGAACACGGATTTGGTGATACCCCATTCTCAAGTCAAGCTTGGAAAACACCTTAGCCCCATTCAACTGCTCGAACAGATAGTTGATGCGGGGTAAAGGGTACTTGTTCTTGATGGTCTTCTTGTTGATACCGCGATAGTCCTGGACCAAACGTCTAGTCCCATCCTTCTTCTGGACAAACAAAGATGGTGCACCCCAAGGGGAAGGGCTTGCGCGAATAAAACCGCCTGCCTCCAACTCTGTCAACTGCTTCTTGAGCTCAATCAACTCCTTCGAACACATCTTGTACGGATGTCGAGAAATTGGCTGGGTACCAGGCTCTAACTCAATAACGAACTCAATAGCTCGAACTGGGGGAATTCCTGGCAACTCCTCCAGAAAGATGTCTGGGAACTCACAGACAACTCTGACCTCTTCGAGCAAAGGCGCAACTCCTGCGTTCAACGCGTACAAATGTGCTAGTCCTGTCATAGAGCCACAAGTGTACAAGACTTCTGCACCTGACTCATGAGTCAACTTGACAGATCTGGTCGGACAAGCAATATTGGCCTTGTGCTGCACAAGCCAATCCATGACCAAAATGACATCAATGTCGGAACGGGTCAACACGATCAACGAAGCTGAGAAGAGCAGTCCCTGGATATGAATCTCCACATCTGGGACAAAGGCAGACGTATTCGTCTTGAAACCCGGAGAGGCAACAGATAGCTGCTGAGGTAAACCTTGCGAATGTAGGTCAGCACGCTCAACAAAAGCTCTGGACACGAAAGAGTGGGAAGCTCCGGAATCGAACAAAACTGTCGCATGAACTGAACTAACATGCAACCTACCAAGAACGATCTCTGAAGACTGCTGAGCATCTGTGAGCATCACGTTGTTCACACGAACTGCACGTGGCTGTGCCTTCACCATCGCGGTGCTCGGAGTAGAGCGAGGTGGAGGCGGTGGGAGCCGAGCAAAGCGCGGATCGGAGTAGTTGGGAGATGTGTGCCCCAGCTCTCTGCACTTGTTGCAGATCACGCCCGGCCTGGGCTGCTGCTGCGGCCTGGGTGGCCTCGCGTGTGGTGGTGTAGAGCGAGGCCCCTGCTGAACTGGGATGGGAGGGCGGGAAAAAGTTCGGACAACTGCCCCCCTCTGCTGGTACTGCTGCCTCTATGGTGGTGCCTTTGTGACCCACGTCTTTGCCTTCTTGTGGACCATCACTGCGGAACTGTGCTCACGCTGGCGCTTCCTCTCTGCATCCCACTCTGCTCTGGCTGACTCCTGGCGGATAGCGTGATCCACGAACTGTGAGAACAGCGTGAGACTGCACTGAGTGAGCGCGTACTTGATCTATGTGCTGAGACCTCCACGGAACCTGGCGATCTTCTTAGCCTCTGTGCTGACCTCCACGAAGGCCAGGTTGTACTCCTGAACTGTCCTGTCACCCTGTCTCAGAGCCAAGAACTCCTCACGCTTCCTGTCCATCAGGCCACTCGGAATATGCGATGCTCTGAAGTCTGCGACGAAATCTGCCCACTTGAGGATAGCATCGCCCTAGTTGGCCTTGTAGGTATCGTACCAGCTGGCTGCTGCACCCTGAAGCTGGAAGGAGGCGAAGGTGACGTAGTCGACGGGTCTGACGGTGTTTTCATTGAAGTGCTTCTTGATCTCTGCGATCCAGTCATCCGCCTCCAGCGGGTCTCGAGCCTTGGAGAACCTGGGGGGGGGGGTTGATAGCGAGGAACTGCTGCAGGGTGGTGTACTGTGGTCTCTCATTCCTCTAGGCAGTCTGGTTCTGCAGCATCTGTAAGATCGCAGCTGTGCCCTGAGCCACTGCGGTCACAGCCTCCCCAAGGAGAGGGTTCTCTGGCGGTGGCATGTTCGCTCTTGGCATCCTGTATACAGGAACACTTATGAGAACATGGTTGAAACATTGATGTAACCAGAAAATAAAGCAATATTGACAAAAATACTTCCTCACGAGGTATGAGAAAGCCGAAGGTTGAAATTCCACCAAGGTTAACCCGGAAAGTCGAAAACTAGGTGCTACTGGAATCCCCAAACCGAGATCATCCGAATCCAAGGTAATAATCTGCTAGCGAGCACACAACAATATATACGAGTGGTTGAAGACCTGAACGTTGAGACATCTGCCCTGAGCGGCCCGCCGAAGAGGTCTCCTATAGGGGGAGGAACCACATCCGAAGGATGCCAACCATCCCTGTATAGGAGTTTCACCTGAGGTACGCCGTAAGCGAGGTGGAGCAGTCAACCCCAAGTGGCGGCTCAGTGTTCTCAACGTACGCCAACCCTTCTTGTCGCTAGCAAAAAATTATAGAGGAATCGGAGCCTCATGTAAACGAGAATCTAGATTTGTTTTGAAAGGGGATAAGTTGCAGAGAGAAAACAAAGTTTCACTTCCTCAAGTAAAAAGGGGTGGGAGGGTGGGGTAAGAAGAAAAAGAAAGAGTTCCTACTCTCCGATTTTTCCTTAATAACTACAAAATAGTTTCTAGACTCAACTTCGGCCAGTAAGGGGTCCTACAGTCAGTCCTGCTCTGATACCAAGTTGTAAGGCCCCTGATGCGGTGCTAACTCGAGTTAGTCGCTTTCGCGTCCCGCTCAAGTTAGTAGTGTATAAAGAGCCACCGACTCACGAGACTCGCACTCGTGTCGCTGCCGGATTCTCGACGACAGGTATATGAACAAAGAACTTAAACTATGACATAAAAATATATAGAGTCCAGGGCATACATCGCCACTTGTATTTATTACATCATCTCAGAGGTCCGTGGACCCATCAGAATATCATGCAACAAGCGGAAGACAAACACGACCGAGTACGGTCAAAGTCCAAATTGCCCTAGAGAGGGCTGCACATAAAGAGTCCACCCACGGATTGTCGAAGCCGAACTATAGGATCTACCGAACGAGGTCGTCCTCCTCGTCGTCCTCCGGGGGCACCTCCACGAAGTATCGTCCAGTGATCGGGTCAAGGTAGTAATCCACTGCAGCGGCCGATCAGGCAAAACAGTAAAAACACAAAAGGAAAATAGGGGTGAGATTATATCATTTCAGGATAACTAACTTCCTACGGTATGACAAGATAAAGGTAAAGGTTGCAGCCACACTAGCATATATGGTGGCTATCGTACTATTAGAGTAGAGGTAAGATCCAAGAATACACGTGACATCGCGTCATAGGTCTGCTATCCACCTACTTACGTCTAACATAACACAACGTGGATCTTCTCTCGGTCCCCCTGGACGAAGAAAAGCAACCGAGGCACTCACGCGGTAGGCAATTTTTAATTAAGGTTCAAATTGATGTTATTATATGAACAAGGAGTAGGTCTCAAGTCGTCCATAACCGCGGACATGGCTTTTCGAAAAGATTTAACCCTACAGGGGTGTACCAACTGCCCATCATACGCTTCGCATGTACGCCCGGTTTCCACTTGGCTAGGTAAGCGCCCGAAACTCTGGAACGTCAGAGTCCCTCTAACTAACAACACACAAATCTGGGTGGCCCCCGGGGAGTCGATATCCAATCCAAAAGCCGGCCACGCTCTCAGATCGGCCTCTTCCGTATCAACAGGGTTTGGGTTACCGGTTAAACCTCACGTGAGGACCGGGCCCTCGCCGGTCAAGGTGGGCCAGCGAAGGCACAAGTCCTCCTTGCCCAAGGTGGTTTGTAAACAACTGGGGTACCACCAGCACACACACGTTGCAAATAGTAAATCAGCTCGGGCCACCACTAGAATTGTATGAAGCTAGGTAGGTAAGACAAGGGGACCCCATAGAATCCCACACACGATTAGGCACACTCGTCAAGAAACACAATACCCGGAACTCGGGACCTAGGTGACTCAAATGGAACAAAACACCTGGCGGGAACAGCCTGGTCTCCCATCTTTGGTCAAGCATAAGTTAACATCATAATAATAATAAATATCAACCAACTTATTTAAATAACATGATAACCCAAACCATAGCATAGGGTAAGCAGCAAGTTTTCCTACTCATACTAAGCACTGGCTGACCAGCGGTAACTTAGCAATACAATGTTTTGCTGGGATGTGGGAATCATGGCTGTTTGGTTTTGAATGTGGCAAGAGCAAGTGGATAGGATCAAACAAACGTTCTAGACTACAACTAGGCAGGTAGGCAGAAAGGTATCAAGTAATGGTATAAATCTTCCCCTTGCCTGGGTAATCGGTCGTCGAAGCAGACGTAGAAGGCTCCTCGGGCTCGGTGTCGGAAATCTCCACGTAAGTCTCCTCGGCGGTCTCAGGTGCTAACGTAAGGTACCGGCAAGGAAAAGGCACACAAGTAAGAAACGGTTACAATGCACATGCAAAGATGGTATGATCAAGTTTAGTTGACATGATGTGACCCTATCTAGTCAGATTTAAATGAAGGTGGCGACGACAGGTCAACAACTTCATATGCAATTTATTTACGTAAAAATGGCTTTGGTCTTAGCCTTATTTTTGGTGTAATTAGCATGGCAACATCACATGATCAACAATGCAATTAACAGAAATAATTACAACGTGAAAGTAAACATGGATTCCGGAGACGGAGAGATGTCGATGAACTTGACATCGGAAAAGGTGCAACAAAAGAAGGAACCCAGCCACATTGTATATGACAATATGTTAGGGCTGGTTGAAACAAAAGGATGAAGATGACATGAAAACAAAGCTTGAAGGATCAGTTGGAAAGATGCCAACATGCACTGAAGTTGGAACGATGCAAGGAAGGGAAGAACAGGTTGGTTCTGGTCAAGGTGGTCACACCCTATCCACTTGAGTTGCACATAACCTCAGATGGACATTACCATTGCAAACCTTGCAGAAATCTACCCCAAAACCATATATGATATGGTACCACTTGAATTTGCAAACAGAGTTGCAAATTCAAATGAGTTTCAGGGGGCTGAGTGAAAAATTGCACTACATGCATTTGGAAAAGGCTAAAATGGTTAAAACATTATCACCATGCAACTCCTTGGGAGAAACTACCCAGAATTCATATATGGTGACGAGGGGGTGACCCCACGACTCCTACTAATGGGCCTACCCGGTATCATTGAAGGCCCACGGAGCTGCCGCCGGATTCACCTTGGCCCGCTAGATGGCACCGACATTGGGAGTCCTCGACTGATAAGGAAGGTGCAGGGACTTGCCGTACAAGCTAGGGTTAGATTTCCCATAATTGTAGATTGATTCCCCGAGACCTGGTCTACTATATAAAAGGCCAGGAGGGGCAACGCATAAAGGAGGACATCGCGTGTAACCCTAGCCCAGGGCGCATCTGCCTTGGCATCCCTGTAACTTTTCCACAATCAATATATCGAGCAGGAAGTGTATCCTCCTGTTTGTCGACGAGCTTATCGTCCAACCTGTGTCTTCTCCGACTAGCCCAGGGTCCCTAACCATGGGACTTGCCGGGGCCGATCCTCGACAATTGGCGCCGACCGTGGGGACTACACAGGTTGAGAACGCGATCTCGGCTGTCTCACCATCATCAACGCTCGCCAGCTCGAAGATTCAGGCAAGATCCAATCTATTCGAGTCCCTAGGGTTCACGGCCCACCTCCCGGCCCTGAAGCCAGTCTTCACGGATCTGCAGTCCGGCGTCGATCTGATCTTCGGAGAATACCGGATTTACATCAACCACTGGGGAAGTCTCCGCCTAACCAACGACGTTCAAGCACCTACAGCAACAGCCGAGGCAGACGTCACCTGCGCGGCCAACGTACCGACCAATAGCAGCCGAGCACTCGGCACCGAGCATCATAGCACTCGCCGCCCCTCGGACAGGCCCCTAGCATGGAGAAGCACCGACGCGCAAGACAGCGGAGGAGCGACCGGAACACCCTCGCAAGTGTTCAGGCGGAAGTCGACGCACCACCACCAGGAATAAACCGGCAAGTTGAAAACCCGAGTGCTCCGCGGGACATGCAGAATACCAGCGGAGCAGCAGGACCCGCAAAGGAAGCCCGGATGGTCGTGCAACTGGGCGATCCAGGAAGCATACCAACGAAAGTCCCAGCGGGACAGGCACCTGGCAACCAAGCAAGTGACCTGCAGCCAAGGCAGCCGCTCGGCCCGAGCGCCCAGCCACCAGGAGGCAGACAACAGGCCACAGCCGCCAAGAAAGCCGCGCCACCAAAAGAGAAAATCATCTTACCCAAGGAAACCATAGCGATGGTACAGGAAGCAGTCAAATTCGGCAGGATGCTGCCAAGCAACGCCACAAGAGACGAACTAAGAGCGTATACTAAATTAGCGGGAGAACAGACGCAACGATGGCGCCAGGACATGGAAGCGCAGGAAAGAGAAGAACTCGAGAGGAAAAGCAGTCGCCGGCAACCTGCCGGAAGCAGTCGCCGCTCCCCTACCCGCGACAGATCAAAAGTCAACAACCTACGGAAATCGGAGAGGGAGAGAGTGATCCGCAAGCTCGACGACGACTTCAAACTAGAAGAAGATGGCGACGAGGAGCCCCTCACACCAGCGGAGGCACTCATAAGCGCCCAGGACTACCTATCTCGTGCCCGGACAAGCTCTAAAGGGAAATCAGACCGCTACACCTCAATCGCCCTACAAATACTGAAGGACGCCATCGACAACTCAGCACCCAAAAACCCCAGCACCAGGCGGCAGACCCGCGAGCGGACACCAGACAGGGAACCTAGCGACCCTGACGACGACGACGACAATAACGACGACGACAGGCGCGGGAACCCAAACAGGGGAAGAAGGCGCGACGACGGCGATGACAGCCACACACACCGCAGCACTCGGCGAGACGCACGTGAAGACATCACCTAGAGAAGAGTCAACCGCGGCAGGCGGTGACGCGCGGCGCGTGAAGAATACTCCGACGAGGAAGCTTCCGAAGAAGAAACCGAGCCATGCGGAGCACTATGCTTCACCCGAACCGTGCGCGAGACACGCATGCCAAACGGATTCAAGCTCAACTCGACGACACTAAAGTACAACGGACTTGAAGAACCAGAGGCATGGCTTGAAGACTACTTAACTGCGGTCAAATTCCATCGCGGAACCAACATCACAGCAATGCAGTACATACAGTTGATGCTCGAGGGCTCCGCGCGGCATTGGATCAAAAACCTTCGGCGCGGGTCCATCAGCTCCTGGAGACAGTTCCGCGCCGCCTTCATCGAGAATTTCAAGTCAACCTACAAACGGCCGGCATCACTCGAGGAGCTGCGAGCATGCAAGCAAGGAACAAGGTAGACCCTGGGGGCGTACATCCAGCGGTGGACGATCCTCAAAAACTCCGCAGAAGACATATCAGACGAGAGCGCAATCGACGCTTTCAGAAGAGGCTTACAGCGCATTGAGTTCAAGGAGCAGCTGGGGCAAATGAAAGTCCGCAAACTTGCAAAACTACTGGAACTAGCCAACAGCTGGGCAGACGGCGAAGACTCCGTCCGTAACGAAACTGAAACCTTCGTAGCACGATCAGAGCACGAATACGACTACAACGGAGACAGAGGAGGCGACAGAAGGAGGAAACGGCCAAGGCGACAATTCTACGACGACCGAGGACCCGACATGGTTGCTGCCGGCTTCCCAAACGACCGAAACGGTCGGCGACGCGAAGACAACAGACAGCCAAACAGAGAGAACCAGGAAGACGAGCCTCAATCGCAGAAACGCGAATGGTGGCCAAAGCAACCGCGGGACGACACACGAGCGCCTAGAACGGCAAAAGAGCAGCTCGACAGCCCATGCACCATACATGGATTCAGAAACGAGCGAGGAGAAATAAGATCATCCCACACCCTCAGGAACTGCAGAAGCTTCAACGAGCTAGAAGAAGAGAAGAACCGCCCCGCGGCCCCTGCAGGGCAACCTCTCGCCAACATAGGAATCGGGCCAGTCACCCAGAACGCGCCACCAGCCCCTCCGTTGCCGACGAGGCAGGTGGCCTCCATCCAAGAGAGACAAAGGACACCGGATGAAGACCAGTACCCAGAAGCTTACGGAAGAATTTATATGATACAAGAAGGAAGGCCCTGCAACCGTCAGCAGAAGCAAGTAACTAGACAAGTCTTCCTGGCGACATCCGCACACCCAGCGGTCCCAGAATACCTGCGCGGGTCGGAAACAGAGATAACCTTTTCCCGAGACGACCACCCACCAGTTGTCCCCCGAATAGGACACGCGGCACTAGTACTGAAGGCGCGGATCGGGAACTACGACATGTTCCGCGTGTTCATGGACGGCGGCAGCGGAATCAACATCATATTCACCCGAACGCTCGACGACATGTTGATCCAAAGCAACGCCCTGAAGCCCTCAGGAACGACTTTCCACGGGATCGTACCAGGCAAAGAAGTTTATCCCATGGGAAGAATAAGCCTGGAAGTGGTCTTCGGGTACGCAACCAACTTTCGCAAAGAGATATTGGACTTCGAGGTGGTCGACTGGAAGTCGCAATACAACGCAATCCTCGGGCGACCAGCCGTCGCCCGCTTCATGGTTGTACCTCATTACGCCTACCTCAAGCTGAAAATGCCAGGGCCACATGGTGTCATTACAATCAATGGAAGCTTTGTCAAATCCGACAGATGCGACAAGGAATTCCACAAGTTAGCAGAAGCCTTCATAACCCATCAAAACGATGGCACCACAGGAGCCATAGAAGAAAACCTCCCGTAGACGATGAACCAGCAGATGGACACAAGCACCAGGCAACAAAGCAACCGGCCATCAAGGCCACTTACAGCAGATAAAAGGTATCCGTCTTCAACGGAACCTCCCTCCCTTTTATTTTTTCCAGACTTACTGTGTGAGACAATAGGGAAAAGCGTGATTCAAGTATCCCCCACAAAAACAAAATTCGGCACTCGGGGGCTCGCCGAAGCAGCCACCCCTCGAGTCGTCTCCCGCAACCGCGGCACAAAAATAAACTCCGGCACTCGGGGGCTCGCCGAAGCAGCCACCCCTCGAGTCGTCTCCCGCAATCGCGGCACAAAAATAAACTCCGGCACTCGGGGGCTCGCCGAAGCAGCAACCCCTCGAGTCGTCTCCCGCAATCGCGACACAAAAATAAACTCCGGCACTCGGGGGCTCGCCGAAGCAGCCACCGCTCGAGTCGTCTCCCGCAATCGCGGCACAAAAACAAAATCCGGCACTCGGGGGCTTGCCGAAGCAGCCACCCCTCGAGTCTTATCCCGCAATCGCGGCACAAAAACAAAATCCGGCACTCGGGGGCTCGCCGAAGCAGCCACCCCTCGAGTCGTCTCCCGCAATCGCGGCACAAAAACAAAATCCGGCACTCGGGGGCTCGCCGAAGCAGCCACCCCTCGAGTCGTCTCCCGCAATCGCGGCACAAAAACAAAATCCGGCACTTGGGGGCTCGCCGAAGCAGCCACCCCTCGAGTTGTCTCCCGCAACCGCGGCACAAAAATAAACTCCGGCACTTGGGGGCTCGCCGAAGCAGCCACCCCTCGAGTCGTCTCCCGCAATCGCGGCACAAAAATAAACTCCGGCACTCGGGGGCTCGCCGAAGCAGCCACCCCTCGAGTCCTCTCCCGCAATCGCGTCAGAAAAACAAAAATCCGGCACTCGGGGGCTCCCCGAAGCAGCCACCCCTCGAGTCGCCTCCCGCAATCGCGGCACAAAAATAAACTCCGGCACTCAGGGGCTCGCTGAAGCAGCCACCCCTCGAGTCGCCTCCCGCAATCGCGGCACAAAAATAAACTCCAGCACTCGGGGGCTCGCCGAAACAGCCACCCCCCGAGTCGTCTAGCGCAATCGCGGCACAAAAATAAACTCCAGCACTCGGGGGCTCGCCGAAACAGCCACCCCCCGAGTCGTCTCCCGCAATCGCGGCACAAAAATAAACTCCAGCACTCGGGGGCTCGCCGAAACAGCCACCACCCAAGTCGTCTGCCTCAATCGCGACACAAAAATAAACTCCGGCACTTGGGGGCTCGCCGAAACAGCCACCCCCCGAGTCGTCTCCCGCAATCGCGGCACAAAAATAAACTCCGACACTTGGGGGCTCGCCGAAGCAGCCACCCCTCGAGTCGTCTCCCGCAATCGCGGCACAAAAATAAACTCCGGCACTCGGGGGCTCGCCGAAGTAGCCACCCCTCGAGTTGTCTCCCGCAATCGCGGCACAAATAAACTCCGGCACTCGGGGGCTCGCCGAAGCAGCCACCCCTCGAGTCGTCTCCCGCAATCGCGGCACAAAAACAAAATCCGGCACTCGGGGGCTCGCCGATGCAGCCACCCCTCGAGTCGTCCCCCGCAATCACGGTACAAAAATAACTTCAGCATTCGGGGGTAACAGTCCCTCCCGAAGCCATCTTCTATAGAGCACATTCAGGCAAGGGAGGAGGACACAAACAAGACAATTAATATGAGCGCCCAAACTACGGTCGCTCTCTTCAACGACGCGCGCTACAACACGACCTGCAAGTTCGTCAACGGCTGCATAATGACCGTCCATCGACTGAGCCCTACCACCCGGAGGACCCCGTACAACCTCTCCGAGATCTACACCAGGACAATGACTATGGACCAAACCTAAAGCAACCCGAGCTCCCGCTCGAGTCAAGTTGTCCATCACGCGACGCAGCTCGGCAGGTTGGGTAAAGAATCGGCAAAGCGTCTCAAGCCTGGAAGGAACAACTACCAACGGATAAAACTGGGCATGAATGCCACCCAGCACCCGCTGGCAGTACCTCAACGCCAACGGAACCTGCTCGACGCGAAGACGCAGCAAAGAAAAAGACCGAGCACGGGCCCCATCCGCCCAAAAGGGGTTCCTGGCTCGCACAACAGGATCTTCCAAGCGCGACATCTCAGAATGCACGGCCGCCTCTTCATCTCGGGACCTCCCCGCCAGGACTTCGCCAAAGAAACAACAACCACAGTCAAGACTAAAGCACGAGGAGGACTCGCAGAATCAAGCAAAAGCAAAACAAACCCCGCAGAACATCAGCCAGACTGGCAACCCACGAAGCAAGATCGTCAATCATAGCCTCGGCACGCTCTCGTCGAGACTGATGGACAGCCACAGAAGCCTTCAGCTGCACAATCTCCCGCTCGACATTCCTCAACCGCAAGCAAACAGACTCGTAGGCACCCTCACGAGCGTCATCCTTCAACAAATTCCAAGGACGAAGAACACCCGGAGCGGCCTACCGCAAACAATAGCACAAGCATCAAACACCAGAAGGGACAAGCTAAGCAAAATCAAGATAGATAAAGACAGCCGACAAGCAACAGTCACAGCAGAGTCGCGCGTTACAGATGAAGTCTCAAACAATAATACTACTGCCCCCCTCCCTCGCCCACAGTAGGATTAATTTGGGCGTCCACAGCTTTTTGCAGCAGAAGAGCAAGCTGATCAGCACGCCCAAGCAGCTTCGGCGAATAGCCCGGGATGGTCTTAACAAAGGATTCGTCAATAGAAATCCCGTGCCCCATAAGGACAGAAAGAGCCGTAGAAGAACCACTCACCAAGATGTCAGCAACCAACTCCTCCACGCGCTTACCCTCCGGACCAAACGCAGCTACGAGAGCATCCAGGCCCTCGGGCACCTTCGAAGCATCCGGCATCAGAGGCACGACTACAAACACCCTCGACAGCAGAAACAGCACTCGCAAGAGCATCCGCAGCCCCCTTCAGAACGCCAGACCCCGAGGCAGCAACTTCGACCGGCTTCAAACCTGCAGTAGCTGCCAAAAAGCAATGGAACGTCAAAAAGGAGACAAATATAACAGAAGGAAAAGTACAGGACCCACACTCACAAGTAAGTCGGTCCGCCAGCGCTCGAAGGGGTTCCCCCTCCGCCAACTCCATCTGCTCATGTGCCCCCTCAGCTTGACGAAGGCGAACGAGCTCCTCATGCTGCTCGTGCAGCTCCACCTCTTTTGAAGACAAAGCTTCCTGCAAGTGGGAAGCAGTTCGAGAAACCTTGTCGGCCCGCTTCTCGGCCGCCCGGCGACGACCTGACGTGCATCCAACCACAAGGAAAAAGTCAGCGCAATAAAACGAAGAAAAGCTCCACTCCAAATAGCCTAAGAAGAAGACACACCATCCATGGTAGTTAACGCATCCTGGGCAGAATCATGAGACCTTTGCCACCGTTCAGCATCAATGATCAGGCGCTCACAGTGCTGGAAGACAGGCTGTAAACAAACGTCAAAGCGCAGTAAGGAAAATGAGACTGCAAGCAACCGCACGCGCTTGCTCACAGCCTCGGGGGCTACTCCCATCGGGAGCACTGCCGTGCTCCCAATGAAAAAAGAACACAAAGTAGAAGCCTACCATAGCGGAAAAACGGTCAAAGGCGCGAATTTTATCTTCAGCTGCAAGATCGAAGCGACCAAAGAAAGGAGGACCCAGCTCGGCAGATTTAACGTCAGAAGCCCCACCAACAGGCGCACCCGAAGAAGGGGCGACAAGGACGGCACCCGGCTCCACGGCAGTTGCCGGAGGGGAAGACCGACCAACAGGAGTAGCAGGGACATCATGACAATGAACAGCTGCCGAGTCTGTCGACTTCAGATCCACGGTGGCCGCACTGTTACTCGAAGCAGCCGGAAGAGTCACAACACTACAAACCAGCCATTAGATACAGAAGCAAGAAGAAAACAATGTACAAAACCAAGGAAAACACTTACCCACTCTGCGCAGGGCGAGCGCGCCACATCCGGTTTCTCTTTGGAGCCGCAGGCGCAGAAGGCGGATCAGCAGCTGGAGCTACGGGAGCAGCAGTATCACAATCCCCAAAACTGCCGGGGCAGGACCGCTTCACATGAAAAGGCCCTGAATCCTCGCTGTTTAAACCTAAGTCTACCGAGCCGTAAACCTATTTAACCCCGGAGCCTAGCACAGAGGATCGCCGTTAACCCCTGCTACCTAGTAAACGTGGCACGATCCCACGAGTGGCGCAATGCATGGAAGGCTCAACCGGCGCAGTAACAACACCGCGCACGACGCACGAAAAAAGAGGACCATAATCGTAAAATGCGAAAATTTCGGCGGGACCACACCAGGTCGTTTCCTACCTCAGGCTACAGTGGTCAAAAACAGGAGAAGACCACGCCAACGTTTTGTCACAGGCAAAGCGTATCAGGTACGCTACCGACGCCTAAAATTTTTATCAGATCTTTTTCCAACAAAGCAAAAAATAAATCTCACTCCCATCGGGAGGAGCCCATCTCGAGAGTCACCAGGTGCTCACTCATCTGAAGATCAATAAGGTGCTCGAGTGATCACTCGCACGCACTAGAGTTACAGGTGCTCCCTCACCTGTGGACCCACAAGGTGCTCGAGTAACCACTCGCACCCTTGAGAGTGTCGGGTGCTCCCTCACCTCTGAAAGAAACTCAAACAGCTTTCGAGTAATTACTCGCAGAAGGATTCCTCGCCTGAGCACTCGAAACAAGCTCCGCGAGTGAGATGAGTAAACAGCTCACTTGATGATTTGTTCCAAGTGGGTGAAATGCTATAAGGCTGCGCGCCTCAAAAACACACCTATTCCTGGAACCACGACACATTGTGCCCAGATGCCACGCAAGATTAGCGTGTAGGTAAGACCCCGCTGCGAAGTTTGGCCGGGCTGGGACTTGCCGAAGAGCGATTTCACTCCCAACCTTTCCATGCGCTGCGCATGAAGTATAAAGCCGGGCGGACGCGCCTTAGGCTACGCAACCAGCTGGCGGCAAATGAACACTGTAAGACCTGAAGCGGCCGGACTTTTGCTATGCTCCAGTATCCCAAGCTCATGTCGAGGGACATGGGTTTGATTGGGCGATCATGGTATTTGCCACTAGCGCTATTCACCAAGGCTCGATCCGTCGACTCCTTGGGCCCTTTCTGCTTAACATCCCTCGAAACAGGTTTTGTCATGGCCACCATGCTGCCAGCGACCGCGGGTGCCGCGCGCATACAAGCCACGGACGTATGAAGACGAACTCGAGTCCCTGCGCGACTCTTAGAGTCCCCCCGGCACTCGGGGGCTACTGACGAGGGGGTGACCCCACGACTCCTACTAATGGGCCTACCCGGTATCATTGAAGGCCCACGGAGCTGCCGCCGGATTCACCTTGGCCCGCTAGATGGCACCGACATTGGGAGTCCTCGACTGACAACGAAGGTGCAGGGACTTGCCGTACAAGCTAGGGTTAGATTTCCCGTAATTGTAGATTGATTCCCCGAGACCTGGTCTACTATATAAAGGCCAGGAGGGGCAACGCATAAAGGAGGACATCGCCTGTAACCCTAGCCCAGGGCGCATCTGCCTTGGCATCCCTGTAACTTCTCCACAATCAATATATCAAGCAGGAAGTGTATCCTCCTATTTTCCGACGAGCTTATCGTCCAGCCTGTGTCTTCTCCGACTAGCCCAGGGTCCCTAACCATGGGACTTGACGGGGCCGATCCTCGACATATGGCATGGCCCTTTCGAATTTGGGCAAAACTTGACAAAAACAAGAAATGAAAGGGGTTTATTTGCAAAATTTCCACACTCCAAATATTCAGAGGGGCAAAATGCAAAAATGGACCTCACCATGATGATCAGTGGGTCAAACTATCCCAAAATCATGTATGGGATTTCCTCAAAAGAGATGCCAGTTCAAAACCCAAATTTGAAATTGAATCCAAGTTCAAATTGGAATTTAAACAAATGAAAAAAAAGAAGGAAAGGGAAAAAAGATGGGTACAAACCCCAGTGGAATGTCTCGGGCGTCAGGGCCCAAGCTTTGGCTGCGGCAGCATCTGGGCTGAGCCCAGCCTGCCCAGGTAGCCCAAGCCACTCGCAAAAAAAAAGAAAAGGGGAGGCTTGCACTGGCTGGGGATCGAACCCAAGTCGTGCCTCTACACCACAGCCCCCCTTGCCACTACGCCACTCAAAGGACTTCGACAGAGATGGGGTAGCAGGGAACTTGAGGTTGCAGCACCCCTCATCCAAACTCTGAACCCGCACTCTGTCAGACACCGCAGCGGCGAACGGAGACGATGCAGGCGACTCCTGCACTGCGGTATTACCCCAGCGGCCACTGGGAGGCCTAGCCGGCACATCCACGCACGCGCACGCGCCGGTATCTGACCGGAGTCCACACGACGGTGGCGCTAGATCGACTGAAAAAACGGCACGGACCACTGCCTCTGAACCTGACGACGACATCCGAACGCGGCGGCAAACGGTGGCGTCACTGGCCTCGCACACATGGCGACCTAAGCCACGCGGAGGCGCTTGGCATGCGGACGGGACACCCAGCTTCACAGCCAGGCACTTGACATCGCCGGAGACGCAGCGAACGCGGCGCGAACATCACCTGAACCTCACGGCAGCGGTGCCCCTGAAAAACTTCAGATCCGCGCGCTACTAGCTACGAGCACGCGCAAGGACTCGCCTTGGCTGCCATTCGCGCGCTCTCAACGCTCACAGAACACGCCATCGAACGCCCAGCCCAAGCCATGATCACTGCGACCACGGCATCCCGGCGGCGACGCTAACCGCAGACACGCACACGCTGCACTGCCCAGGCGAGGTGGACAAGCGCTACAGGGAGAAGGAGGAGGCGCAGCTCACCTAGGGGGGTGTTGACGACGAGCGGAGCGCAGCGGAGAGGAGGAAGCCACGTGGCCGTCGTCGAGGAGGCGCTCCTCTACACGAAACGGGGACCTGCGGAGAGGAAAGGAAGCGCGTCAGCGCAGGGATGGACGAGCGCGACCGCAGGGGTGAAGATGGGGCGAGGACGTCGGCGAAACCGGGACGCTCACCGGCGGCCGAGGTGGAACAGGGGAGCTCCCCGGCGAGTCCACAGGCGGCGGCGGCTCAAATTGGGGAGGGAAAATGGAACCCTAGGCCCTCGGGGCTCTTATAGGGGCGCGGGGCGTGATGGGACGGCCGGAGACGGCAAGGAAAACGACGCCGGCGGACTCTCTCTCTCGGCGTCCGCGCTGACAGCAGACGGAAAGGGGGGTGGCCGTGCCGCTCCGTTATGATATCGGCCGCGAATCGGATCCAACGGCTGGGGGCGAGTCGTACCGCTTCGGTGGGCTGGACTGCGGGGGAAGTTGGCAGGCCGACCCAGATGGGCTAGGCTGCGAGGGAAGAAGGGAAAGAGATTTTAAATTAAAAAAAATAACATAACCTCCCAGCATTTTTTCCAGAGCAAAAGTCAAAGGAGAAAAACATACAAAAATATGTTTTGGAATCCTTGCAATATTCCCTAATTTATAAAATTGGCCTGAGCATTTTTGGAGCAACTAAAATGTGGGGCCATTTTGAAAATTCAAATCACATTGAACTGTGGCCCAAATTTTTAGAGTTGCAAAAAATGGAGCAAGGCTTTTAAAATGCTTAGGAGGGGCAAGGAATTGGCTATGCCAAGTTTGGGGCCAAGGAGAGCATGCATGCAACATTGAAAAATCTTCAAACACCCTTCTTGAACCATTTTGGATGCAAAATCAAACAGACCAAATGGTCTCCAATCCCAATGCAAATTTAAATCACCACATGAAATTATAATGTTTAGCATCATGCCAAGTTACAAAGTCAACAGACAAAGTACAACCTCATGGTGATTCTTATTTATTGCACATGTGCTGTTACAAGTCCCCAGGTTGCAAAACGTCAGTTCAATGGTATTTTCTTGAGTTCTGAAGCTGGTGCATGAGGTCTACTGGAAAATTTCGGGTAGGCCACGCATCGTCGTACGATGTCTTCTGTGTTTCTCATGGAGGTTGGCCAGTAGAAACCTGCCCGAAATTCTTTAGCTACCAAGGCGCGACTGCTCGCGTGGTGGGCGCAGATTCCTTTGTGAATCTCGAGTAGTAATGGCTTCCGTCTTCTTCTTCGATGCATCTTTGGAGCACCTGAGAGATGCTGCGCTTGTAGAGTTCCCTGTAGATTATAGTGAGGGCTTTGGAGCATCGGGTGATGCGACATGCTTCTGTAACGTTTTGTTGTAGTATGTTGTGTATTAATTAGTTTAGGAACGGTCTTGTCCACGCTGGTCCTTCGGGTGGTGGAGGCTCTTGTTCCTCGACTGCGTCACCAGCTTCTTCTTCGATTGCTGGATCCACTAATGCTAAGTGCTCAGGTCCGGTGGCCTAGTCTGCTGCTGCGATTGTAGGGGTTGCTTCCTTGATCGCAGTTGGCTCGGGTGTCTTTGCTGTATGGATGGAGCGATGTTGGATGCTCTCGAGGAAGACTCCGGGTGGTATAGTCCGCGGGTGGATCCAATATTTGCGACACTAGTGCAGATGATAGCTATCATGATACTCCTTTCCCAGTCCCTTGACCTAAACTGTTTGCGATGCTATCAACGCAAACGGTATAAATAAAACCGTGTGCTCGAAACTGAACAGTCTGGGAAACATACGCGAACTATCACAATTCTATTTTTTTCCGTGGGTGATGTAGGGCTGACGGGTCTTTGAACATCGGTCTGGATACCAAGAGGGAAAACCCAAGATTGCAACCAATGGACCACTAGCCCTTTATAGCAATCGTTAATGTTTCCTCAAATGTTTGGGATACCTAATCAATCGGGCACGCTTCTAAAAATACTTTCGTTGGCGGGAACAAAGCTGACAATTCGACCAAGCAACCATCCACATATATATTCAGAAAACCCACGTTCACAAGCAATGAACCGCTAGCCCTTGTTAGCAATCAGTTTTGGTTACTGAAATGTGTGGGATATGTGCTTTATCAAAAACGTTTCTGAAAATCTAAGCGTTGGTGTTGGGTAGCACACAGTTCGTACAATTAGCTATGCGTGACGACAGCAAATAACACCAACAGCTTCTTCAAATGAACTGCTAGCTTCTCATATTTATTTTCTATTTATTTAAAATTTCTCTAGTTTCCCTTAGCAGACGTTCTGAAGTACAAAATTGTGTGTGATGATATGGTGTAACACAAACAAGTAAGTTTTGGAAAATGTCTGCTTTGTAGGCACACTGCAACCAAACGATTATAATTCTAAACTTTTTACAAACCCTACGTGTGTGATACCTTGTACAATTTTAAATTTTTTTGAAGGAAAGATTAACGAGAACCTTGCGATATAGATCGCCAAGCATCAACCGCTCGTTCGCCTTCCTCGTTTCGGCTTGTACCCGCTGGCGACTTCTAGTCAAACAGATCGAACACCACTTGATCGTTTGCGATGGCCACGCGTACGCTCGCGATGCAGCTGGAGCAGGCGCTAGGTCACGCGTAGAACAGCCCAACCTTCCCACGCGCAACCGCGCAACCTTTCCGCCTGTAGCAAAAAATACCCAATGTGGGCCATAAAGAGAGGCAATGTCGGGGACATAGGAGCCGTATTCACATCCCCTTCTTTTTCCCTCTCTTCCCAAAGATCAACAATGGATCCGGTCCGCCGTAACCCAGCCAACTTGACACGAGCAGTTGATGGTGAGGTAGTGACTCCGCCGGCAGTGCGGGACAACTCCTTGCTAGTTCTAGTGGTACCGCGGGCGACCCACACTCCCCGACGGTATGCAGGCCTGAACGCTTGCTCCCGCAACGCCGGTCGCATAGCGCGTGCCGAGCGCAACGCGCGTTCCCATCACGTTGCCATGCACACGCAGACCCTCCAGGCGCAGGTGCGCACAATGGAGGTGGAGGTGCGCACCATCCGGGCGATGGCGCGCGATAGGAAGGAGGAGGGGAGCAGCGTCCGGGCGCAGGGGGCAGCATGCAGGCGCCGGCGAGCACCATGCAAGAGACAACACGCACATCCAGGAGTCTGTCAGCAGATTTAGGCACCAACGAGCACATTCAGGCGCCGGTGAGCACCATCCTGGCGCCAGAGAGCGCTACCCAGGGTCTCCCTGGGTTCGACGACGACAACGGCGACACTCTCGAGCGCTACTATGCCTTTCTCACATAGGAGGAGGAAAACAAGATGGCTATAGCACTAGCAGCTTCCCTGCATGAAGAGGAAGATCGTCAGCGTGATCTGGCGAGGTACGAGGAAAACGAGCGCTTCGCGGTAGGGAATCGGGAGCGGATGGAGGAGGATGCCCGTAGAGGGAGGAGTTTCTCCTCCCGTGGCTCCACCTGATCTGCATGCACGGTAGGGAGCTTGTAGCTCGTAGTAAATATTTTGGGTTCATTAGTATATCGCTGATAGAGTGCTAGCGTAGTTGAAATGAGCTAGATACGAGGGTAAAAGCTATTTTTGTACGTACTTGAGGCTAGTTTAAGGTTTATTTTGGGTTAGTTCTTATAGTTTAACTAATTGGAGAAAAGGAACCATGCTCCTTTATGAATGGAGATCTATGTTATGAAATGAAAATCTGTTGTCAGTGAATCCTATGAGTGTATTCCTCTTGTTTGATTGATTGCCAGATGCAATGCCTTGTTCAGATACAGATGAAGAAAAACACACGGGTCATTAAAACAGATTGTTGGCAATGCGCGACCGCTCACGCCATGATTTTCATTGCAGATTTATCGCTCCATTTTGCGAGGAGTAAGTGACGGGGATCAACCCCGGCAAATCCCATGGTCAGGGAGCCTGGGTTAGTCATAGAGATAGGCACAGGTTGGACGATACTCGTCGGCTAACAGGAGAAGCACTTCCTGCTCGATATTATCACATGAGGGGCGATTACAATGGAGGCCAAGGCGAGTTCTCGCAAGGCCATGATGAGTAGATGCGTATTGAGATGACCTAGACGTCTCCCCTCCTAGCTTTTATATACTAGGATAAGTCTCGAGGAATCCATGCTAGGTTACATAGGTAGTTTCCTAATTCTAGTCCTGCCTTGTACGCCAAGTTGCACCTTCCATGTTAGTCGCGGACTCCTACGTCGGTGCTTGGTTGGGCCAATCGCGGGCCTGTCGTAGCTTTCCAGTGGGCCTTCTGTCTGTACACGCACCAGGTAGTCTCACATGTAGGAGTCATGGGGTCACCCCCGCGTCAGTAGCCCCCGAGTGCCTAGGGGACTCGAAGAGTCGCGCAGGGACTCGAATTCATCTACACCTTATTGTTTGTAAGCGTGGTATCGCCACGGGTCGCTGGCAGTTTTGAGCCATGAAAATATCTGTTTTGAGGGATTGCTAAGCTGAAAGGGCCCAAGGAGTCGACTGGTCGAGCCTTGGTGAATTGTTCTAGTGACAAATACCACAGTAGCCCGATCAAGCTCATGTCCCTTGACATGAACTTGGAACACTGGTGTCAAGCAAAGTCATGCGGGCAGGTCTTATAGGATCAATTGGCGCCAGTCTAAGCACATAGCCTGAGGGCATCCACTTGGCTCTTTCTATCATGCAAGCGCATGGAAAAGGTCGGGAGTGAAATCGCTCTGCGGAAAGTCCCGGCCCGGCCGTTCTGCGTAGCGGGGTCTTACCTACACGCTAAGCTTGCGTGGCATCTGGGTACAGTGTGTTGTAGCCCAGGCATAATCATTTTTGTTGAGGCACGGAGCCTGACTTAGCAATGCACCCACTTGGAATAAACAATCAAGTGAGCTGTTTTAGTCGTCACTAGAGGAGTTTGTAGAAAACTCAGGCGAGGAAAGTAAGATAGCACCCACTCGGAATGTCGTCGAGTGTCCGAGTAAGTCATGTTTGTTGAATGGCTGAATCTTTTTTGGGCGAGTGGTCACTCGAATGTTTTTTTTCTCTTGGGGTGAGGGAGCACCCGAACTCTGAGAGTATGTTGTTTCTGCTGGTGCGAGTGATCACTCGAGCGCATCTTTGCCTTCTAGGTGAGGGAGCACCCGAACTCGAATAAAGGTACTCCCAATGGGAGTAAGAATTTTTCTTTGAAATAATATGAAAAAAGCTAGTAAGGAGCTGGATGCTGACTGAAGATGCGTGTTTGAGAAGCGTTGCTGAGGTGTGACGTTTGCCGGTTCGCCTAACAGGTTGGGTCGCCATGTCAAGTGAAAATTGAGTGACTTGACATCTGTTGCCCGAAAATTTCGCACTTCGTGATGATGTCCCTTGTTTTTCGCGCGTTGTGGGCGGTATGTTTAGTGCGCCGGTTGAGTTTTCCATGTTCCTCGGCTATCGTGGGATCGTTCCACGTCTCTTGGATTCCAAGATAAGCGGTGACGATTTTTTTGCTCGGACTGATGGTTAAATACAGGGGTCTGGTGTGTTTTAAATTTTCACCCAGCCATTGCCTTCTCCTGTCTTCCTTTCTTCTTCCTTCGTTGTTCTTTGCCGTCCGCCTGTCTTTTCGTGCGGTTTGCTAGTTGAGATCCATGTCCAAGCGTCCCCGTAATGCAGCGCAGGAGTCAGCGAGGATGACCGATAGATGGGAGCACTCTTCTTTTGGAGTTGCAGATCTAGATGAACTGGTGGCCGACGGCGTGGTGGCGCGTGGTGCCGCCCGGATTCCTGGTGATGAGGAGGTTCCTGCGCCCCGTCCAGATGAGTGGGTATGCTTTCAGAGTTTCTTCCCCCGTGGTTTTGCACTTCCCATTCACCCTTTCCTCCGGGGGTTTCTTTGCGCCTATCAGTTGCAACATTGCCTGTTTCATTACGCTCTGTGAGGGCTTTTTGGTAATTTATCCCCATTGGCGCCTCTGGAAACGTCTCTTCAATGTGAAGAGGACAAATTCTGAATACGCCATTGGGGGCGTGGGGATCTGCATTAAGGAGAAATCTTCTTATTTTGATCTGGAGAAGTTGGACTCCCTCTTTTCCTGGCGAAGGAGCTGGTTTTATCTAAAGGACAAGTGCATTGTGGGTCAGCGGTTTGGTCTGCCTCCTTTCGACCCTGCTGCGCCGGAGGTTAAGCGTTCTTCATGGGCGCATCCTTTGTCTACTCGCGAGTCGTCTCTCGTGGAACCGTTTGTGCAGAAGATTACTTCTTTGAAGGATTAATTGACTAGCGGCCAGCTTATCTCCATGTTTGTCAAGAGAAGCGTGCAGCCGCTTCAGCATAGGGTCCGTCCCATGTGGCAATATACTGGGCCTGATGACTCGACCAGGTGTTCACCCGAAGAGTTTTCCGATGAAGACCTTTTGGCCCGGGTTCAGCAAGTCACAAAGTGCACGAGCATTGGGGAGCGGATTCTTGTTCGTCCTTACTCTGCATACTTGCCTCTTCCTCAGGTACTTATCTTTTATTTTTTGAACTGCTGACTCGTTCCTATTGGTTTCTGATGTTGTTTTGATCTTTAGGGTCACAATCCTTTGTTGAACAATCCGCCGCAGCCTGAGGATGCGGATATACTCGATGAACCTAGTGAGGCTGATGTCGATCCTGTCCCTGCGACTGATGGGGGTGCTTCTGGCGCTTCGGGTGCTGTTGCTGTCGAGTCCACGGGTGCTCCACCGTCAGTTGCGGATGACTCTGGGGATTAAAGTCTTCTTTGTGTAAAACGCACTCGCCCTGCGAGTGGTCATGATGCGGCGGGTTATGGCGAAGATTTTCCCGCGGTCGTACAGCCTGTTGTGCCGTGCCCTCCTCCTGCTGCCTCGAAGAAACGCAGGTTCAGGATAATGCTGCGTCCAGGTGCTGCGCCTGCTGGGTTAGTGTACATTTCCACTTTGTTTTTTCTGGCTTTCATTGCCTTGGCTGGTGTTTTGAAGGTATCCGCTTTGTAGGGCTGCTGCTGCTCCGGCTGCTTCCTCTGCGATTGCTGGTGTTGTCGCTGCTCCTTCGACTGATTCTTGAGCGACGTCTGGTTGACTGGCCGGTTCCGCTACTCTCGTGGCGTCGGGCGCGGGGATGACCCCTGCGACTGTAGGTGTGGAGGGGACCTCTGCGACTGCTCCTTCTGGGGGGTCTTCTTCGGCTGCTGCTGCTCCTGAGGGTGACTTACCTCCGTATTTCAAACAAGTGATCCCTGAGAAGCACTTTCTGGAGAGGAGGGATCTCTCTGCTAAGGATAAAGCGAAGTTCTTTGATCGCATGGTAGAGCAGGTATTCGATTTCTTTGTCCTTCTGTGCTTTGCTATAGTAGCACCCGAGGGTGCAAACGGTCACTTGTGGGTGGTTGTAGTCTATGATTTTGGTCTTCCTTCAATCGGTCTGATACATATTGGGAGCACGGCAGTGCTCCCAATGGGAGTAGCCCCCGAGGCTGCAAGCAATCATTTGTGATTGGTTGTAGCCTTTGATTTTCTTATTTCATATGCTTTTGACTTGGTGTATCTTCTTGGGTGCAGCCTTAATTCCGGATGTGCGAAAGACTGAGACTAATGGGTGGCGACGTGCTCATGACTCGGTCCAGGGGAGCTTAACTGCTATGACACATGAGATCCTGGTTCTTGGTCTTTGTTTCTTTTGGTGATTGGTTCCGATTGGTGTTTGTTCCGTAGGTCACAAGAAGGGTGCCGACAGGCGGGCGGAGGCTGCGAAGAAGGAACTTGCTCAACATCGGGCTGCTCTGGAGTCCAATGAAAACGAACTGCAGGCGCAACAAGGCGAGCTCGAGCGGTTGCGGCGGTTGGAGGAGCACAGTCTCCAGGTCGAGAGGGTTGAGTGCGAGCGCCTTCAGGAATTGGCGAGCTCGCTAATTGGTTAGTGGACTCTTCCTGTCCTCCATCTTTTTTGCGGTTTGTTTGCCTCTCCGATTGCTGGGATTTTAATCTGTGGCCTTCTTCCAGGTTCTGCGGGTATTGGAGCGGTGGATGTTGCTGCTTCCGGTTCGGGTGTTCTCCGTGGCTCTTTAGATGCTATCTTGGGCGTTGCTGTAGCTGTTGGGGATGTCTGCGATCGGGCTACCACTCTCCTGAAGCTTTTCCATGAGCACATGTTCCCAGATGCGGAGAAGCGTCCTGAGGGTCTTGATTCTCTAGTTGTTGCCTTCAGTCTGGATGGAGATCAGCTGGAGAGCTGGGTTCGTGAGAACGTGGTGAGTGGGCTTGCCACGTCTATTGTTGTTCTTCTGGGCCATGTTCTCCCTATTGAGGATTCCATGGTGGATACTTTGCCTGCTTACACGGACGAGCAGAGTGCTCGCGCTACTCAGATGGCCCGCCAGCAGCAGCTGGTCGTAGAGGCAAACAATTCTGCAGCCGAGGAGTAGTGTGGTCCTATTTGTGTTTTGAAAACTTTCACTTGTAATGTGCCTCCGGTGGGACGGCGGATCTAATTCATGGACCTGCTTTTCTTTCTTGTGATGCATGTTGCCTTGTTTCTTTTGACTTGTTTCTCTTTGCGGTAGGCCATCCCGGGCGTTTCTCGGGCTTGGAATTTGCTGAAGGAGGATGCTCGCGAAGGTGCTTACGAGTCTGTTTGCTTGAGGCTGAAAGAGGCCGAATGTGAGATCGTTCGACTGAAAGGTGCTCTTGCGGTCCATCGCTCCAAACGCGAGCGTGCGGAGGCTGTCTTGGATAGCTTGGCAACTTGGATGGTGAAGTTGTCTGACCTTCTGAAAGGTGAGTTTGTTTTTTCCTTCGACCGCTCGGCTGCGCGGGTTCTTTCCTATGCTTTGCGGCTGACCATTGTTCTTCGTTGCGAAGTGCTTGCTGGGCGTTCTCGCGAAGAAGAGGAGGTTTTACAGTCTGAGTTGCTGCGGTTGGAGGACCCGGTATTGCAGGCGAACAATCCTTTCTGGATGGACAGGGTGCGTGCTCGGGTGTTCGCCATTTTGCGGATGCGGGTTGAGAGGGTGCCTCGGGCTCTTGAGTACTGTCGAGGAGTGTTTGGCAGGATTTTTTCTGAGTTTTACCCTTTGGATCCTGTCCCTTCCCGCGGATCTTTGGCGCGTAGTTAATCACCAGATTTATGCAGGTGCTCGCTGTGCTTTTGCCTTTGTCCATAGTCATTGGCTGAGGGTTGATATTGCGTTGGCGGCTAAAGGACTTCCTGGTGGTCCAACTCAGCCGATGGATGACCATTACGCCGTGGCGTATGATCCTGCAGGTGAAGTTGTGAAGTGGGTGGTCGAGGATAATGACCGTCGGTTGGGTGCTCTGTACAAAGTGAAGTCAGAGCCTGGAGATTAGCCTTTGCTTGGTGTTGATTCCTTTGTTGAGCAACGTTTGTTGCTGGTCTTTTGCATTACTTTGTTCATCTGCTGTAAACCAACTTGTGTGGTATAGGTTTGTCTTGTCGGCTGCAGAATTTTTGGGCGAGGGGTCCCCTTCTTCTCTTTCTAGAGTCTGAAATAGGCGAAAAGTGTCTCGGGGGGTGGCTGTTGCAGCGAGGCCCCAAGTGTTAATTTTTTAGAGTCGCGTTTGCGAAGAACGCCTCGGGGGATGGAAGCTGCGGTGAGCTCCCGAGTGCCGATTTTTTAGAGTCGCACTTGCGAAGAACGCCTCAAGGGGTGGATGCTTCGGCGAGCCCCCGAGTGCCGACTTTTTAGAGTCGCATTTGCGAAGAACGCCTCGGGGGTGGCTTCTTCGGCGAGCCCCCGAGTGCCAATTTTTTAGAGTCGCGTTTGCGAAGAACGCCTCGGGGGGTGGCTGCTACGGCGAGCCCCAGAGTGCCAATTTTTTAGAGTCGCGTTTGCGAAGAACGCCTCGGGGGGTGGCTGCTTCGGCGAGCCCCCGAGTGCCAATTTTTTAGAGTCGGGTTTGCGAAGAACGCCTCGGGGGTTGGCTGCTTCGGCGAGCCCCCGAGTGCCAATTTTTTTAGAGTCGCGTTTGCGAAGAACGCCTCCGGGGGTGGCTGCTTCGGCGAGCCCCCGAGTGCCAATTTTTTAGAGTCGCTTTTGCGAAGAACGCCTCGGGGGTGTCTGCTTCGGCGAGCTCCCTAGTGCCAATTTTTTAGAGTCGCGTTTGCGAAGAACGCCTCGGGGGGTGGCTGCTTCGGCGAGCCCCCGAGTGCCAATTTTTTAGAGTCGCGTTTGCGAAGAACGCCTCGGGGGGTGAATGCTTCGGCGAGCCCCCGAGTGCCAATTTTTTAGAGTCGTGTTTGCGAAGAACGCCTCGGGAGTGTCTGCTTCGGCGAGCCCCCGAGTGCCAATTTTTTAGAGTCGCGTTTGCGAAGAACACCTCGAGGGGTGGCTGCTTCGGCGAGCCCCTGAGTGCCAATTTTTTACGGTCGCATTTGCGAAGAGCGCCTCGGGGGGTGGCTGCTTCGTCGAGCCCTCGAGTGCCAATTTTTTAGAGTCGCGTTTGCGAAGAACGCCTCGGGGGGTGGCTGCTTCGGCGAGCCCCCGAGTGCCAATTTTTTAAGTCGCGTTTGCGAAGAACGCCTCAGGGGGTGGCTACTTCGGCGAGCCCCCGAGTGCCAATTTTTTAGAGTCGTGTTTGCGAAGAACGCCTCGGAGGGTGGCTGCTTCGGCGAGCCCCCGAGTGCCAGTGTGCAGAAATAATTTTTGGGAGAATATTTTCAATATTTTCCCTTTTGTTTCATACACGAGGGGGGGCTGCTGCTTGAAGGAATCCCCTTTATTTGGATCGATGGCTTGATAGCCCTAAGGATGGTAAATTGTTGTAACTCCCTTTTTCTTCTACGGTTGGGTCTCTTCCTCTGATGCTGTGGCTCCACTGGTTTGGTGTGCTCCGAAGGTTTCTGATATTTTTTGGAACTCTTTGACGCACCGGTCGGACCTGACGAAGCTGCCGCTAACTGTGATCACTCCTCGTGGGCCTGGCATTTTCATCTTTAGGTAGGCGTAGTGTGGCACTGCCATGAAACACGCGAAGGCTGGTCGTCCTAGGATGACATGGTATTGTGATTTCCAGCTGACCACTTCGAAGTCCAATGTCTCTTTGCGGAAGTTTCTCATGCTGCCAAAAACCACCTCAAGACTTATTTTTCCGAGGGGGTATATTGCTCTCTCTGGCATGATTCCATGAAACGTTGTGCCTGAAGTTTTTAGTGCTTAGTTTTGGATCAGCATTTCTTCCAGGGTTCTGGTGAATATGATGTTGATTCCGCTGCCACCGTCCATGAAGACACGTGACATGTCGTAGTTTACAATTATTGCTTCGAGTACTAGTGCGGCGTGTCTTGGGCGCGGGATGGCTGGCGGGTAGTCCTCTCGATAGAAGGTGATTTCAGTCTCGGACCCGCGCAGGTATTCTGGGACTGCGGGGTGCAAGGAGACTGCGAGGAAAACTTGTCTGGTGACTTGTTTCTGCTGCCTGTTTGATGCTCTTCCTTCTTGTATCATGTAGATCCGGCCGTGCCCTTCTGGGTATTTTTCTTCCTTAGGTGTCGTGCTTCATTCTTGGAGTACTGCTACTTGCCTTGTTGGAATTGCGGGCGCTGGCGGTGCGTTGTGGGCGATGGTTCCGACTGCCACGCTTGCGAGAGGCTGTGTTGCTGTTGTTGTAAATCGTCTTTTCTCTTCTGAGAGCTCGATGAATTGCCTGCAGTTCCTGAGGGTGTGCCCTGATATGAGTTCTTCGCGCTCTTTTCTGAACCAGTTTATTGTGCATGGCCCGTCGAGCTCCTCTTTAGCCGAACGATATGCTCGGGTGTCGTCTCGTGGCTGCCTCGTTCTCTAGTCCCATTTTTGGATTTGGGGTGCTTCTTCTTGGTTGTCCCTGTGCTGTATTCTCCTGTCGTCACGGTGTCTGCCTTCTCTGTCGTCTGGGAAACCGGCCGCGACCATATCGGGTCCTCTGTCATCATAGAAGTTGTGCCTCGGTCGTTTTCTTCTTCTGTCGAATCCTCTGTCGCTGGTGTGGTAGTCGTAGTGTCGGGACCCGGGGTTAGCGTATGCAAGTCCCGCTTCGACATAGTCATATGGAGATCCGAGAACCGTACGCACTTGTCTAAGCAAACAAGGCCAATCACAGAACGTTCTCAGAAAGCATCGTACGTGAGGGGCATCCCATCCAGGCCGGATGATCAACTGAGATGGGTCCTCATCGTCCGCACACAAGTCTAATGATATGGGTGATGAACTCCCATATTCAAAGACAAGTCGCCTCCTCCATACTATCGACTATCTCATAACCCTTACATAGACTTACTCCAGCCCGATCACTTAGTCGGGGTCTAGGGCGGGCTCGATCATACATCAAAGTGTGCACGAGACAGAGTCTCGAACAATCGCATCGCGATGCCCTAAGCTGCGCACATCTAAGGGCCACTTGGTGAATAAAAGACCGCCAGCCAGATCACAACTAAGGTCTCGAAAACCCATACAGAGACATGCATGTTATAAACATACACGCAGCACACATGCCTTGTATGAACAACAAGTATCATTGCAATTCTCTACAAAGTATACATCTTTATTAATAACTCTTACAGAGTGCACACAGAGATCACAAGCATGTGATCCAACATTACAACAAACAAGCGGAAGCAAAGTCGGTCTGAGTACAGACAAGTTTAACAAATGGCTTAGAGAAGCCTTATCTATAAACAAGCCCTTCACGAGGGAACCAGTCGTCTGACTGGGACTACACTAGATTGGTCTTGGTCTGAGTCTTCATTCTTCGAGCTTCGGTTATAAGCCACCATCGGGTTCGCTGGATTCATCTAAAACATAGGATAAGCAAACGTGAGTACAAAATCGTACTCAGCAAGACTTACATAGGAACTATACTACTCATGCACATGTATCAAGGTAAGGGAGGTGGGGTTTCACTTGCAGAAGTGCCAACTTTGACTTGGCTAGTCCTGAACTACGAGTACCATACTTGAGGTAAGAAGCGTACACGAGTCCACTACATCTCCAACCAATTACACCAATATCGTGCCTTCCTCGACTTCCCCACGAGAAACACACCATAGCACTCACGCTTATCTTGGTGTGTTTTAGAAGTATCCAGTTCAATTGTCTAATAATCAAGCTAAGCTTTCCAAGAAGTCCTTAACCGCGGACGCGGCTATTCGAATAGTTTTGTTAACACTGCAGGGGTGTACCGCTACACACACGTGTCATCATTTACCGCCTTTTGCATGTCACCGTTCACGAGGTGACAGTGAGGATGCCACCACAACACTTCGCCCACAGCTTCGTTCTACTCTAGAGAGTCGCCTATCTGAGGGGGATCCGTATGGAAGTCCGACCGAGGTTCCAGTACAGCCTCAAACGATGTGTGCAGGGTCCCAAGCCGGTCTTGAAAAGCCGTTCATCCACTTCGCAGACCGTGCCACAGCCCTACCAGAACTCCGAACTACTGCGACTCTTGGGGTTCGAATGGGGTGAGGTACTAGGATGAGAGGGGTCAGTGAGCCCAATGTGTGGTTGTACTCTTCTTCTTGGATCACCACACAAGAACTCGCACTTAAGGCGGTGTTCAACGAGACAACCCACTATGTACTCCTACACAGCCTCTCATCGTTCACCTTGTATTAGGGTAGATTCACCAACACATTTCACTTTCATCAACACCATGTTTATCATCATCCCGACTCACATCAAAAGCAACCTCATTATACCACTAAGCATGCAATAAGCAGTAAAATTTGCAGGGGGCACATGATATCAACCAACTCCTACATCTGGTAGGATTATGGTTTGCTTACTACTGTGACAAGATGATAGGTCATGCAAAGGATATGGGTTCAACTATGCGATAGAAACGTTATCATGGTGATCATCCTAAACAATGGATAAGAGAGACATGAGAGGGAAGTGGGATTTTATCGACATGATCAATGGGGGTTTGCTTCCCTTGCTGACGAGGTTCAGTCACGGGGTCTTCAACGAAGGGGGTGATCTCGGATTCCGGCTCCACTTCTATCAGCAACATGACAATCATAGGATCAACATAATGTACAATGCACAATCACATGAATATGATTGCAATGGTGATGTTCATGGTACTGATGTGTTGAGCATTCCATTTAAAAGGAGTATATTGCATTTGAAATGCAAATTCAAACTCCATTTGATTTATCGATGAATTTCAAATGCATTTGAATGCATGAAAGTTCATTTGAAAAGGTTGATCATGAATTGATGTGGTATAGTTGAGATAATGTTTCTGATGTGGGGGTGAAACCATTCAAATTAAGTGTGTTGCAAAGTCAATTGCAAAATCACTCCAAATTTGAATTTGAAAAGGATCCATGTGCATGTTTGCTACTGTTCACCCATTTTAAAATGGTCAAACATGAAAAAAAATTGCACATTCATAATCCTTGTATTTTTCTGATAATTTTAGACATATTATTTGTCCAATTTGGAGTTAGGATGAATTTTCTATGATTTATTGAAGTTTTGGCCATTTTCTGTAATTTCTGGAATTATATAAAAAGATTTAAAAGTTTTACTGCGTCAATGTGACACAAGGTTTACGTGATGGGCTGGCCTGACAGGGGGGTCCCACTGGTCAGCCTCACTGGTTAACCAACCCGGTTAGTTTTAAACTAACCAGGGATTAGGGGGCTCTAGGGCCCACTGTCAGTGGCTAACGGGGGGGGGGGGGGAGATTAACTGGCTAATGGCCTTGGGCCCACGGGACAGTGATAGAGGGGAGGGGTTAATGGCGACGGCGGCTCGGGACTCGCGGGAGTCTCGCCGGAGTAGGGGTTTTGGGCACGGGAGGTGTTCTGGAGGGCACGTACGTGCGCTGCACGAAGTCGCGCGTCGGGCTGTGCCACTGGGGGTACAAACGGGGCTCTATGGCGACGGCTAGCTCAACTGCGGCGGCGGCCCTTTCACTGACCTCGCCGGAACTAAGCGGGGAGGCACGGGGAGAGGCGCGGCTAGGGGCGAAACGGAGCTCTGCTCACCGTGATGCTAATGAAGTGGACGGAGGGGCTGCGGGGAGCTCGGTGGTAGCGCAATTTGAGGTCTTCTCCTCGGCGGCCGGCGGTGGAACCTTGACGCGGGCGTCGTCCTTGGTGCAGCTCGGGCTTGATTGCTTGCTCGGGAAGAAGTAGTCGACGCCGGGGAGTCTCCTGGACAAGGTGGTTCGTCGGGAGGGGCACGGTGGCCACGGTTGGGCGGCGGCGTGCTCTGCGGGGTGCTCGGGTCTTCACGCGGATCTGCCAAAGAGAGAGAGAGAGGAGGGGTCAGAGCGAGGGCAAGGGGTGCGGGGGGGTTCTGGCGACGCAGAGGCGTGAGGAAGGAGGCCTGGGTGGCCTAGAAGCGGCTCGACGTCGAGGTGTCGTCGCCGCAGCCTCCTCTACTCCAGCGAGCTGCTTGGAGGGGCGGGGGAAGAAGACGACAAGGCGTGGGAGTTGGGCTGGGCCGGCTAGGGGAGTTGGGCCTCGCCTGTGGGCGAGAGGTAAGTGTCTCTACTCTTTTCTTTGTATTTAATTCTGTTCTATTTGTTCTACCTAGATAAAAGTACCTAGGCATTTTATTAAATGCCCCAAATTTTTATGTGGCCTCATAAAATATAGAGCTAGCCACTTAAAAAATTTGAGCACTTTTAAAATTCAAAACATTTGAATTTTAAATCAAATAAGGGTTTATTTAATTTTCCAAGGCATTGTTTGAAAATTAGAAAATTCCATGAGCATGGGATTGCTCCCAAACCACTTTTAAAATGATCAACATCATTTTTAGGAATTTTCATAATGTTCAAATGATTTTTGGAAAAAGATTTTTATCTGGCCATTTGAATTAATTTCTCAGGGCTTTCTGCTTCCCCATTTTTGAATTTCTTTTGAATTTTTGCATGATGCAAAGGCCTAAGCTTACCCTAGCACATACCTAACTTGGGGTTGTGACACGTAGTCGCGTTCTGAGCGCGCTGTCTGAATCTCCGATTCGTTCCGTACGGAGTCTTCTCCATCTTCCCAGTTATTGGTTTGCTCGAGCAGTCGTGCGACTGTTCGGACTTTCATCTGCCCGAGCTGCTCCTTAAAGTCGATTCGCTGCAAACCTGTGATGCCCCCAAAATCAGACCATGTACAGTAATCATACACGCAAGGTACACGATCGAGATCAGGGACTCACGATGAGATATCACAACACAACTCTACAAATAAAATAATACAAGCTGTTTAATACAAGCCAGGGCCCACGAGGGCTCGAATACAACAACTCGAGAGCACAAGGTCAGCGGAAGCAATAGTATCTGAGTACAGACACAAGGATACAAGGTTGCCTTAAGAAGGCTAGCACAAAAACAACAGAGATACAGATCGAAAAGGCGAGGCCTCCTGCCTGGGATCCACCGAACTACTCCTGGTCAACGGGGAACTCGACGTCGTAGTAGGCGCCTCTGGGGTACTCCTGCTCCTGGGCTCCAACGTCGGCTGCAGCGGCCGATAAGGCAAAACAGTAAAGGAAATAAAGCAGGTGAGTATCTAGTATACCCGCGAGTCTTACGTCCGCTACTAAGCAATATGCATTGTATCCACGGAAAGAAGAGGCTGTATATAGTGGACTGAAAGACAGAAATCCAGAGCAAGGGTAAGAAACTAGGCCTAACGAAGACTAGCATCTTCCAATGATGTCTTGCAGCATGAGGTAAGAATCAGCCAACAGTTTATATAAAGCATAAAGTAACAATGCAGCAGAAGTTGCTGCAGCATTGTATAATAATAAGTTGTAACAATTAACAATGCCTCTGAGTTCACCTCCTCGACATCCCCACGAGAAAGAAAACCCGGAACCATACAGTTTAATAATAATAGTTTCTAGTGGTAAGATCCAGCTTCAGCATAAAGCGTCCTGTTACCGTGGACACGGCTATTCGAATAGATTAATCTTCCCTGCAGGGGTGCACTTGTGTTACGCTACACGCACGGATCTCCAGGGTGGCGGGAACCTTGTTAGGGAACGCTCCACCGAGGCTATCCGACACTTCATAGCCCATCTTTCAAACTCAACAGAGAGGCCATCCGCCGGTCTAAATCCTAAGTACTCAAGGCCTTGGAACCCAACCCTGACGTACTCCTCCACGGTGCGTGGGTGGCCGGGAAGCCGTAACAAAAACAACACAGCTCGAGCCAAGAAGACAACGAACTTCCCGGCAATCAGCCCGCGGTACTGCTGACGTCTGAAGAGTCCTCGGACGACACTACGAAGCAGAGGAGCCCATAACTCGTAATTCCCACGGGTAGGTAGTGCGTACATGGCATATAGCCAACTCAAGACATTCACTGAACCATTTAGCATTTTAATTAACCTGCGTGACAACCGTTATCGTTGCCTCGACTTAACTGACCCGCGGACAACGACAGTAGCCAGGACCACCAGTACATCGGTGCCTGCCCTGTCGTCCCACCAAGTCACTGCGGTTACCAACGAGGTGAACCGTCTCCTTACCTTGTCTCGCGTGTGCTCCTGGAGGAGCTCGACTTCCATGGTTTGGTAACTCTCGCGGCCAACGATCAGGGGCCAAGCACACCGGTACACTGGTCGTACCCTCCCTGTCGTCCCGTTGCCATACCACTCGCGGGCATCGTTGGGTCGCCCGACTTCTCACCTGAAGGACAATCGCTGTTCAGGACCCTATGGCGGTAAGACAAAGTCAGCCTCGAGTGGAGTACAAGGCTTACTCCTTGATAACTCACACTTGAGGTGACTAGGCATAACCCAGATAGGGGCCTTTGGCGGTGTCTGCTTTGTACCGTACCTGTGCAGTTGTATATATTGTATCCCTGTTCACTCCCCTGAGTGATCACGTCCCACTATCTAGTCCTAGCTAACAATGCGCAGGGCTCACTGCTGAATATATGCATGATTATAACAGGCAGCCTAGGATAAGAAAGGTACATCAAGGGGCGACAAAATCAGGCTATGCAATTGAATAGGATTGTAATCGTAGCAGCAGTAACAATTCCTAGTGCAAGAAAGTACGGAAAGGTAGGCGATATCTGGGGGAGAGAATGGCTCTGCTTGCCTGCAAGCTCGACGGTAGGGGTAGGGTCATCGACGAAGTAGTCGTACTCAGCAGCGGTGTAGTCCACGGCAGCAGCGGGGTCTACTGGAGATTAACGGGGGAAGAATTAGTAAATACACAGCAAACATATACAAACAGATGCATGTCATGACAGATGAAATGTTAACGGTGTTCTAACGCGGTGCAATGCACGTTGCTCGGAAAGGAAATTCATCTAAGGATGAACTCCGGCTCCGGGTGATTATCGGACAGGGTGTCCGGAGGGGGGAGATATCATGCCGGAGGTGTCGTGGACATCCGACACATGTGTGGGTTGTTTATCCGGGTTAGTTGATCTATTCCAAACAACTTTCGTGTTCGAAATAAATTCATCCGGGTACTTTAGCAGTACCGGACAATTAATCGGACTGCCGGTCCGGAGGGGGACGGTTCGATGTTCGTTGTGTTAGAGGGGTGTGATAGACATACGGATAGAGTATTATTATTCATTATATTTTTCTGATCAATTTTCATGTATAAAGTTTTTGAATTCGAGTTACGGTTTAAAAGTTATTGAATTTCAAAGTTTTAAATCATTTAAATGATTTTCTTAATTTCTTTTATTATTTATTCAACATTATCCAGAACATTATCCAAAACAGTGCCTGACATGTGGGACCCACATGTCAGCCTCTGTTTATTTATAAAACATTTTAATAAATCAAAATAGCCTCTGGGCCCACATGTCAGCCACTGGAATTTCTTTTAATTCTTTAAAAATCAAACTGACAAATGAGGCCCAGGTGTCATTGACTCCAGTGTTTACTAAACTTATTTAATTAAGTCAAATGGCCAGGGGCCCACATGTCATTGAAAGTGGGGGGGGGGTTTAACATTCTGTTTAACTTTTAACCGTGGGATTAAGGGGGCATGCCCACCGGCAGTGGCCTACAGGGCAGGGATTAGGGGCTAATGACCCGACTGACGACATGGGCCCGCAGGTCAGTGGCACGGAGGGCTCACCGGCGTCTCGCCGGCGACAGCACGCCGACGAGGTGGACCTAGCGGCCGACTCAGGGAACGGGAGGGGCTGGCCTTGGTCTTCTTCGAACCGGAGGAGCGCCGCTAGTCGAACGGTGGCCGTGCGGGGGCGTGAGGTGGACAGAGGCGAGCTCAAGGTTGTCAATGGCGGAAACGGGCGTCGGGCTCCAATGGCGTCCTGCTCCTCGCGATGAATTCGTCTGTTTTATAGCGCCAAACTGAGCATACGGGCCACCAGGAACTTAGAGGTGCCAAAGGCGTGGGCTGGAGTGGCTTGGGAGCTCGGCTACGCCAACAATGGCGGAAGGCAGAACATGCGAGAAGGGGGAAAAGGCTACGGGATAATCGGGCGAGTGCGAGCACATGAGGGAGGTAGCGGTGCTCACCCAGAGGGCGTAGGGGCGGAGGTGCGAGGCAGCGGCAATCCCACGGCGATCTCGTCGGCTGGAGGAGGAAGACGATGACGGTGTTCTTGTTGTAGAGGTCCACGGCTCGTCTTCTTCTGTCCAGAGATGAGGACGTCGACGGCGGGGCTCGGGGACAGTCTGGTTGGGGCTGGGGGGCAGTGTGGCCGCGGGTGTTCACGAGCCTGTGGCCATGGCTGCGCCGGCATGTTTTTCCTCGACGAGTGCGAGATGCAGGGGAAGGGGAAAAGGGGCAGGTGAGATCCACGCATCGCGGGGAGGCGTCCTTATCGCCTCTAGGCCGGCTAGGGGACAGGGGAGCAGGTGAGGAGAGTGGGGCCAGCTTGGCAGCGGCGGACACGGCGGCGGCATGGCGCCAGTGCGGGAGGAGGAAGGAGAGAGAGGAGTGGGCCGGGGTGGGCCTCGCCCTAGGTGGGGTATAGGGGTTTTCAATTTGTTTTGTTTTTCTGTATTTCTTTTGTTTACTGCTGCCATTAAAATAAATGCTTCTGCATTTTATTTAAAAGTGTTGGGGGTTTGTAAAATAGGTGTATGTCACATGTAGGTGACACAAAAAATTTGGTAAATTTTCAAACCCAGTGGATATTTCTTTTAAATATTTTATGATTAAAAAGGACCTTATAAGCTACTGTTATAATTGTTTGAGATTTTCCATAACTCCAAAAATTACCCAAGTTGTTCCTACATGATCATAATGATTTTAGGCAATTTATAAAAATGGTTTCAGGATTTTTGAATAAGGTTTAATTTCCACCAAGTTTTTATTATCCACCAAAAGGGGTTTTAGGGTTTTGACTTTGGGGTTTTTATTCCAAGGGCTCAAGTACATGGTGCATGGGGTGTTGATCACTCACATCAAGGTTTTGATCATTAGAATCACAAAGTTTGAACAGGGTCAGGGAATCAGCAGTGATAACTCAACAGTGATGATCAACAGTAAGGATGATTACTGTTACAAGCAACTGAGGGTGTTACAAATCTCCCCCACTACAAGAATTCTCGTCCCGAGAATTTAAGTGGTACTGAGGAAAAGATCGGGGTATTCATCGCGAAGGCGATCTTCGCGTTCCCAAGTAGCTTCATCTTCAGAATGATTCGACCACTGAACCTTGAGGAACTTGACGGTCTTGTTGCGGGTTTTGCGTTCCGACTAATCAAGAATGCGGCTCGGATGTTCTCGATAAGTCAATTCTTGTTGCAGCTCGATCATATCATGCTCCACTTCGCGGATAGGGTCCTTGAAGCAGCGACGGAGTTGCGACACGTGGAAGACATCGTGGACTTGGGAGAGGTTCGGCGGAAATTCCAACCGGTATGCCACGGGTCCACTCCTGGAAAGGATACGGAACGGGCCAATGTAGCGAGGAGCCAACTTTCCCTTGATACCGAAGCGATGAGTGCCCCTCATGGGAGTGACACGGAGGTAAGCGTATTCACCAGGTTGATACTCCATTTCCCGGTGTTTGCGGTCATAGTTGCTCTTCTGACGAGACTGGGCGGCCTTGAGATTTTCTTGCACAATGCGAACCTGATCTTCAGCTTGTTGGACAAGATCCGGTCCGAAGTAGGGTCATTCCCCAGTTCCTGACCAATTCAGGGGGGTTCGACATTTACGTCCATATAGAACTTCGAAGGGGGCCATCTTCAAGCTAGCTTGATAGCTATTGTTGTACGAGAATTCCGCGTACGGGAGGACATCCTCCCATTTCATGCCGAAAGAAAGGACACAAGCGCGAAGCATGTCTTCCAGCACTTGATTAACTCGTTCAACTTGGCCTTGAGAATTGGGGTGATAAGCAGAGCTGAGATTCAAACGAGTCCCGAAGGCTTCCATGAAAATCGTCCAGTATCGTGAGGTGAAAATGCTACCACGGTCTGAACTGATTTCCAGCGGAATACCATGGAGTGACACAATTCGGGAGATATACAAGGCTGCTAGCTGACTAGCAGTGATCGTCTCCTTGACCGGCAGGAAGTGAGCAATCTTGGAGAATCGGTCGATGACGACAAAGATGACATCGTTACCTTTCTGTGACTTAGGAAAACCGGTGACGAAGTCCATCTCGACTTTGTCCCACTTCCAATCAGGAGGAGGGAGTGGTTGAAACCAACCAGCAGGTTTCTGATGTCCGGCTTTGACGCGACTGCAGACGTCACATTTGGAAACAAAGCGAGCGATATCTTGCTTCATGTAAGGCCACCAATACCGTTGACGAAGGTCTTTATACATCTTGGTACTGCCAGGGTGGATTGACAAGGGAGAATTATGGGCTTCCTCCATGATATCCGGACCATAGTTAATGATGACCGGGCTCACAGGAACTACTAAGCGGCCCTTGAAGTACACAGTATCACCATCATTGGCATCAATGGTAAAAGAGGAGGGATTTCCTTCTGCGATGTCCTGCTTGATCTTCACAATGTCAGGGGCCAGAGATTGTCTACTCTTGATGAGGGCGTCGAGTTTTGACTCGAGAACCAGGTTATTGATGTAACCTTGAGGAACAATCTCGAGGTTCAACTTGCGAAACTCTTCATACATAAGTGGTTGCTGCACCTGAACCTCCAGTTCAGAACAGTAAGATTTGCGGCTCAAGGAATCGGCCATCACATTAGCCTTGCCAAGGGTATACGAAATATCCATGTTGAAGTCGGCTATTGTCTCGAGCCATCGTTGTTGACGAAGATTCAGTTCTGGCTGAGTAAACAGGTACTTCAGACTTTGGTGGTCGGTGTAGACCTCGCAACGATTACCGACGAGGTAATGTCGCCACAGCTTCAGTGCATAAATTACCGCTGCCAATTCGAGATCATGTGTTGGATATTTGTGTTCGTGAGCACGCAACTGACGAGAGCCATAAGCAATCACTTTGCGCTCTTGCATTAGGACACAGCCTAATCCTTGACGAGACGCGTCGCAATATATCACGAAGTCCTTCTGAGTATCAGGGGGAGCGAGCACCGGGGGAGAAGTTAGCTTGTCCTTGAGCGCTTGGAAACTTTCTTGAAATTTATCTGTCCACTCAAACTTGACGCCTTTGTGAAGCAGATTAGTCAGCGGCCTCGCAATCTTGGAGAAATTCTCGACGAAACGGCGGCAATAGCTAGCGAACCCGAGGAAACTGCGGACTTGCTTGACGGTCTTGGGAGGAGTCCAGTCAAGAACAGCCTGGATACGTTCTGGGGTGACGGCAATGCCATCCTTGGAAATCACATGTCCAAGGTAGGTCACTTCGGGAAGCCAGAACTCACACTTAGAATACTTAGCATAGAGTTTGTGTTCTCGAAGCTTCTCCAGTATAAGACAAAGATGGTCAGCATGTTCTTCTTCATTCTTGGAATATATCAATATATCATACAGATAAACCACGACAAACTGGTCGAGGTACTCCATGAAAATATAATTCATCAATCTGGAGAAGGTGGCTGGAGCATTGGTTAAGCCAAAGGACATGACGGTGTACTCGTATGAACCATAGCGAGTAATGAAGGCAGTCTTCGGAATGTCCTCATCACGGACTCGGATTTGATGATAACCCAACCTCAAGTCGAGTTTAGAAAACACCTTGGATCCGGCAAGTTGATCATACAGATCGTTGATCCGAGGAAGTGGGTATTTGTTCTGGACGGTGGCTTGGTTAATGGGTCGATAATCTTGGACCAGTCGGTTTGTCCCATCGCTCTTCTTGACAAAAAGCGAAGGTGCTCCCCAAGCTGAGGAACTGGGGAGAATGAATCCTTTATGAGGTGCCTTGTCGATTTCCTCCTTATGTTCAAGGAGTTCATGTGGCGGCATCTTGTAAGGACGCTTGGCAATACGGGTGGTGCCGGGCTTCAAGTCGATGAAAAATTCAACTTCTCTGATCGGGGGTATTCCTGGCAGTTCTTCTGGGAAAACGTCGGGAAAATCGCGAAAGACTGGAACGTTCTCGATGCCTTCGAGGGGGGCGTCATTCAAACTATTCATCAAAAATATATGTGTTTCAGCATTATGGGTAACTCGGGTGGTGTGGTTAACAATCTCGCCGGAGGGGTGAAAAAGTTGGACAGGCTTGGTGCCATAGTAGAGTGCGACATCGTGAAATTTCAACCAATCCATGCCCAGAATTAGGTCTATGGTGGAGGTTTTCAGGATGATGGGGGACACAAGGAATATAATCCCTTCGACGTCAATGGTGACATCGTGTACCATAATGGAGGTTTGGCAACGGCCTCCAGGGGTGCGGACAACCATCGGTGGGTTCATCTTCTCAAACGTAATGTTACGCGATAATGCAAATGCTTCCGACATGAATGAATGCGATGCTCCTAAATCAAATAAAACAGTAGCAGGTGCGGAATTAACGAGAAGGGTACCCATCATGGTAGCGGGTTGTTCCTGAGCTTCTTCCACATTAATGTTGTAAGCATGTCCACGAGCATGAGCAGCAGACCTAGTATTATAGTTGGGGGTCCTGTTGTTGCCACGGCCATTTCCACGGCCAGCGGGGTGAACTACCAGTTGCTTCTATTTCTGGGGGCACTCTCTGGAAAAATGCCCAGGTTGGCGGCACGTGAAGCATAATCCATCCTGAGGACGAAGGGGTGTAGCATTGGGTGGTGCAGGCAAAGCTCTTGGCATCTGCGGTGGCGGAGGCAGACGGGGTGCAGCATAAGATGGCCTTGGAGCAGGGACAGGTGAATGTGTCACACTGGTAGGCAGCCAGATACGATGCTTCTGCGTTGCGCCCGAAGATGAGCCAACGTCACGATAACGCTTCAGAGAGTTCTTGTGCTCCATCTGGGCAGTCTCGACGGTGATAGCCTTGTTCACCATGGTGGCGAAGTTGGCGAAATCATGAACGGCAAGAGCGAGCCTGAGGTCTGGGTTCAGGCCACGACGGAACTTCTGCTGCCTGCGAGCATCAGTGGTGATCTCTCCTTCCGCATAACGAGAGAGGTTGAGGAACTCACACTGATAGGCTTCAAAAGTCATGTCGCCCTGAGTGAGGTTGCGGAATTCTTCCGCCTTACGATCCATAATCCCCTGAGGAATGTAGCGGGCGCGAAAAGCCGACTGAAATTCATCCCAGGTGATGACTTCACCAACTGGCAGTGAACGCTTGTGGGTGCTCCACCACTGAGCAGCGGCGCCTTTCAGATGATAAGATGCAAAGTTCACATAGTCGGGTGGATTGACATTAGCAGACTCCAGCTCGTGCGTGATGTCGCGAAGCCAGTCATCAGCATCCAACGGCTGAACAGTGTTGCGGAACATAGTGGGGTTGAGGCGGGTGAAGTCGTGCAGAGTCATGGTGGCATGTTGATGTTGGTACCCATTCTAATTCGGCTGGGGGAACTGAGCCATGACATTCTCCATGAACTGACGGTTCAGCTCGAACTGCTGCATCATCGCGGCCATGTAATCCGGCGGCGGAGGTGGGTCTTTGGCACCACGACCACGACCACGACCACGACCACCACCAGCCATCCTGCTAGAATTTAACAGGGGTATTTCAGCGATGAAAATTTAACGAGATACCGGAATCAAGCCTGAAGTAAAACGACAACGAAAAGGAGGCACAGATATATATAGGAGTAGTCATATAAGACATACACATTCACACACAGAGTCAATCGAAAATCGGGCAGCGTAACGTCGTAGAAATTAAGGAAAAAGGACTCACGAGGCGGCGCGCAGACCGCGGTTAGGATTACACGACGCGACATAGATTCCACTATGTCTATCATGCCGCAAGAAAATTGTTGGCCACAGGAGTTAATGCCAGAGAACGCGCGGCCTGCCCAGAATGAGAATGGGATCCGCGGTCCGGGACCTGGGGTATGACTCCTGCGACACGACTCAATCAATGGGGGGAAGAACCAAAAACGCCGGGTGGAATCAAGAGAACGTGATACTAATGTCAGATTTTGTAAAACTTACCAGCAAGGATAAGAGAGCAGATTCCCAAAGCATAGGTAAGGAGAAAAGGATCCTAATACCATAGATATCACACGTAGTGACATCGATGTGGGCTCGTAAGCCAAATATTAAGTTAGCAAAATAGTTTTTCAAAGTCTAGACTCAACTTCGACCAAGTAGTGGTGGGGTGGCTTCCTACAGGCAGTCGGCTCTGATACCAACTTGTGACGCCCCCAAAATTAGACCGTGTACAGTAATCATACACGCAAGGTACACGATCGAGATCAGGGACTCACGATGAGATATCACAACACAACTATAAAAATAAAATAATACAAGCTGTTTAATACAAGCCAGGGGCAACGAGGGCTCGAATACAACAACTCGAGAGCACAAGGTCAGCGGAAGCAATAGTATCTGAGTACAGACACAAGGATACAAGGTTGCCTTAAGAAGGCTAGCACAAAAACAACAGAGATACAGATCGAAAAGGCGAGGCCTCCTGCCTGGGATCCACCGAACTACTCCTGGTCAACGGGGAACTCGACGTTGTAGTAGGCGCCTCCGGGGTACTCCTGCTCCTGGGCTCCAATGTTGGCTGCAGCGGCCGATCAGGCAAAACAGTAAAGGAAATAAAGCAGGTGAGTATCTAGTATACCCGCGAGTCTTTCGTCCGCTACTAAGCAATATGCATTGTATCAATGGAAAGAAGAGGCTATATATAGTGGACTGAAAGACAGAAATCCAGAGCAAGGGTAAGAAACTAGGCCTAACAAAGACTAGCATCTTCCGACGATGTCTTGCAGCATGAGGTAAGAATCAGCCAACAGTTTATATAAAGCATAAAGTAACAATGCAGCAAAAGTTGCTGCAGCATTGTATAATAATAAGTTGTAACAATTAACAATGCCTCCGAGTTCACCTCCTCGACATCCCCGCGAGGAAGAAAACCCGGAACCATACAGTTTAATAATAATAGTTTCTAGTGGTAAGATCCAGCTTCAGCATAAAGCGTCCTGTTACCGTGGACACGACTATTCGAATAGATTAATCTTCCCTGCAGGGTTGCACTTGTGCTATGCTACACGCACGGATCTCCAGGGTGGCGGGAACCTTGTTAGGGAACGCTGCACCGAGGCTATCCGACACTTCATAGCCCATCTTTCAAACTCAACAGAGAGGACATCCGCCGGTCTAAATCCTAAGTACTCAGGGCCTTGGAACCCAACCCTGACGTACTCCTGCACGGTGCGTGGGTGGCCGGGAAGCCGTAACAAAAACAACACAGCTCGATCCAAGAAGACAGCGCACTTCCGGGCAATCAGCCCGCGGTACTGCTGACGCCTGAAGAGTCCTCGGACGACACTACGAAGCAGAGGAGCCCATAACTCGTAATTCCCATGGGTAGGTAGTGCGTACATGGCATATAGCCAACTCAAGACATTCACTGAACCATTTAGCATTTTAATTAACCTGCGTGACAACCGTTATCGTTGCCTTGACTTAACTGACCCGCGGACAACGACAGCAGCCAGGACCACCAGTACATCGGTGCCTGCCCTGTCGTCCCACCAAGTCACTTCGGTTACCAACGAGGTGAACCATCTCCTTACCTTGTCTCGCGTGTGCTCCTGGAGGAGCTCGACTTCCGTGGTTTGGTAACTCTCGCGGCCAACGATCAGGGGCCAACCACACCGGTACACTGGTCGTACCCTCCCTGTCGTCCCGTCGCAATACCACTCGCGGGCACCGTTGGGTCGCCCGACTTCTCACCTGAAGGACAATCGCTGTTCAGGACACTATGGAGGTAAGACAAAGTCAGCCTCGAGTGGAGTACAAGGATTACTTCTTGATAACTAACACTTGAGGTGACTAGGCATAACCCAGATAGGGGCCTTTGGCGGTGTCTGCTTTGTGCCGTACCTGTGCAGTTGTATATATTGTATCCGTGTTCACTCCACTGAGTGATCACGTCCCGCTATCTAGTCCTAGCTAACAATGCGCAGGGCTCACTGCTGAATATAAGCATGATTATAACAGGCAGCCTAGCATAAGAAAGGTACATCAAGGGGCGAGAAAATCAGGCTATGCAATTGAATAGGATTGTAATCGTAGCAGCAACAGCAGTAACAATTCCTAGTGCAAGAAAGTACGGAAAGGTAGGCGATATCTGGGGGAGAGAATGGCTCTTCTTGCGTGCAAGCTCGACGGTAGGGGTAGGGTCGTCGACGAAGTAGTCGTACTCAGCAGCGGTGTAGTCGACGGCAGCAGCGGGGTCTACCGGAGATTAAGGGCGGAAGAAACAGTAAATACACAGCAAACATATACAAACAGATGCATGTCATGACAGATGAAATGTTAATGGTGTTCTAACGCGGTGCAATGCACGTTGCTCGGAACGGAAATTCATCTAAGGATGAACTACCGGCTCCGGGTGATTATCGAACAGAGTGTCCGGAGGTGGCAGATATCATGCCGGAGGTGTCGGGGACATCCGACACATGTGTGGGTGGTTTATCCTTGTTAGTTGATCTATTCCGAACAACTTTCGTGTTCGAAATAAATTCATCCGGGTACTTTAGCAGTACCGGACAATTAATCGGACTCCCGGTCCGGAGGGGGACGGTTCGATGTTCTTTGTGTTAGAGGGGTGTGACATACATACGGATAGCGTATTCGTATTCGTTATATTTTTCTGATCAATTTTCATGTATAAAGTCTTTGAATTCGAGTTACGGTTTAAAAGTTATTGAATTTCAAAGTTTTAAATCATTTAAATGATTTTATGAATTTATTTTATTATTTATTCAACATTATCCAGAACATTATCCAAAACAGTGCCTGACATGTGGGACCCACATGTCAGCCTCTGTTTAATTATAAAACATTTTAATAAATCAAAATAGCCTATGGGCCCACATGTCAGCCACTGGAATTTCTTTTAATTCTTTAAAAATCAAACTGACAAATGGGGCCCAGGTGTCATTGACTCCAGTGTTTACTAAACTTATTTAATTAAGTCAAATGGCCAGGGGCCCACATGTCATTGACAGTGGGGGGGGGGTTTAACATTCTGTTTAACTTTTAACCGTGGGATTAAGGGGGCAGGCCCACTGGCAGTGGCCTACAGGGCAGGGATTAGGGGCTAATGACCCGACTGACGACATGGGCCCGCAGGTCAGTGGCACGGAGGGCTCACCGGCGTCTCGCCGGCGACAGCACGCCGACGAGGTGGACCTAGCGGCCGACTCAGGGCACGGGAGGGGCTGGCCTTGGGCTCGTTCGAACCGGAGGAGCGCCGCTAGTCAAACGGTGGCCGTGCGGGTGCGTGAGGTGGACAGAGGCGAGCTCAAGGTTGTCAATGGCGGAAACGGGTGTCGGGCTCCAATGGCGTCCTGCTCCACGCGATGAATTCGTCTGTTTTATCGCGCCAAACTGAGCATACGGGCCACCAGGAACTTAGAGGTGCCAAAGGCGTGGGCTGGAGTGGCTTGGGAGCTCGGCTACGCCAACAATGGCGGAAGGCAGAACATGCGAGAAGGGGGAAAAGGCTACGGGATAATCAGGCGAGTGCGAGCACATGAGGGAGGTAGCGGTGCTCACCCAGAGGGCGTAGGGGCTGGCAGGCTGCTTGTTGGAGGTGCGAGGCGGCGGCAATCCCACGGCGATCTCGTCGGCTGGAGGAGGAAGACGATGACGGTGTGCTTGCTGTAGAGGTCCATGGCTCGTCTTCTTCTGTCCAGAGATGAGGATGCCGACGGCGGGGCTCGGGGACAGTCTGGTTGGGGCTGGGGGGCAGTGTGGCCGCGGGTGTTCACGAGCCCGTGGCCATGGCTGCGCCGGCCAGTTTTTCCCCGACGAGTGCGAGATGCATGGGAAGGGGAAAAGGGGCAGGTGAGATCCACGCATCGCGGGGAGGCGTCCTTATCGCCTCCAGGCCGGCTAGGGGACAGGGGAGCAGGTGAGGAGGGCGGGGCCAGCTTGGCAGCGGCGGCCACGGCGGTGGCATGGCGCCAGTGCGGGAGGAGGAAGGAGAGAGAGGAGTGGGCCGGGATGGGCCTCGCCCTGGGTGGGGTATAGGGGTTTTCAATATTTTTTGTTTTTCTTTATTTCTTTTGTTTACTGCTGCCATTAAAATAAATGCTTCTGCATTTTAGTTAAATGTGTTGGGGGTTTGTAAAATAGGTGTATGTCACATGTAGGTGACACAAAAAGTTTGGTACATTTTCAAACTCAGTGGATATTTCTTTTAAATATTTTATGATTAAAAAGGACCTTATAAGCTACTGTTATAATTGTTTGAGATTTTCCATAACTCCAAAAATTACCCAAGTTGGTCCTACATGATCATAATGATTTTAGGCAATTTACAAAAATGGTTTCAGGATTTTTGAATAAGGTTTAATTTCCACCAAGTTTTTATTATCCACCAAAAGGGGTTTTAGGGTTTTGACTTTGGGGTTTTTATTCCAAGGGCTCAAGTACATGGTGCATGGGGTGTTGATCACCCACATCAAGGTTTTGATCATTAGCATCACAAAGTTTGAACAGGGTCAGGGAATCAACAGTGATAACTCAACAGTGATGATCAACAGTAAGGATGATTACTGTTACAAGCAACTAAGGGTGTTACAAAACCCCTCCTGAATGCGTCGATTGCGCTTTTTTCTAATATGTCCTCGGCTGAATTTTTCAGTATGGTCTATCGCTGGATGTATGTTCGCAGGGATTCTCTGGATCCTTGTTTGCAGGCTCTCAGCTCCTCGAGTGATGCCGGTCGTTTTTAAGTGGACTTGAAGTTCTCGATGAAGGCGCTGCGGAACTTCCTCCAGGAGTCGATTAATCCTCATGGTAGGTTCTTCAGCCAGTGTCATGCTGAGCCCTCGAGCATGAGTTGTCTGTACTGCATTGCTGTGATATTGGTTCCGCGCTGGAATTTTACGGCTGTCAGGTAGTCGTCAAGCCGTGCTTCTAGTTCTTCCAGACCGTCGTAGTTTTGCGGTGTGGAGTTTAGCTTGAAACCTTTTGGCATCCTTGTTTTCCGTATGGACCGTGTGAAGCACAGTGCTCCGCATGGTTCTAAGTTCTCATCGGAAGCTTGCTCGTCCGAGTACTCTTCGCGGGCTGCTCGCCTTCGTCTTCCGCGGTTGACTTTGCTTTGTGTTATGTCATCGCGTGCGTCTCGCTGATTGCTGTTGCGTCTGTTGCTGTTGTCGTCGTTGTCGTGGTTTTTGTTTTTGTTTGAGCGCTTGCGCCAGTCCTCGCTGTTGTCGTCGTCGGGTGAATTGGGGTCCCTGTCCGGGGTCTGCTCGCAGGGGGCTCGTCTTGCGCCTTCTCTTTTGGGGGTTCAGATGGCGTCTTTCATTATTTTGAGTGCCATCGTCGTGTTGAGATCTAAGCTGCCTTTCTTTCCTTTCTGAGCATGGTATAGGTACTCTTGGGAAGTGAAAAGGGCTTCGGCTGGCGTGAGTTGTTCTTCCTCGTCATCGTCCTCTTCTAGCTTGAAGTCGTCATCTAGCTTGCGGGCCACCTTCTTCTTGTCTGTGCGTTTCAGATTGTTGAATCTGTATCTGGCTCGGATGGGGGAGTCGTAGTCGGAGGAGTCGCTTCTGGGAGGTGATCTGCGGTTGTTCCTTGAGTCGATGGCAGTCTTTCCTTGCTTCTCTAGTTCTAACCGTTACTGTCTTGCTCTTTTGGTGGCGTCACTTTCCAGCTTGTTGTATGCTCTGAGCTCGTCTCGCGTTGCATTTTGGTGGCTTCACTGCGTCCCTTATTCTGGCGATTGCTTCCTTTGACAAGTAGATCTTTTCTACGTGATGGTCCTCTTTCGCCATGCCTGGGGTCTGATGCTTGCTGCTTTCTGGCTCGTCGCTCCTGCGATTGCTATGCTCCACTCCTTTGTATATTTTCTTTGGTACGGTTCCTGGTTCTCCAAGTGTGATGGTGCCCTGGCCGGTGTTGTCAGGATCACTGTCCTTGCTATTCGAGCGGTTGTCTCGGCGACTGCTCGGGTCGTCATCTTGATTTTTTTCATCTTTGGTTGGCTCGTGAATGTCTGCCATGAACACTTGGGACAACGTCTTGACTGCCGTCTTGCTTGCGCGCATGTTGCGCTTCTTCCATGGATCACTCGAGTAGTCGGGATGGGGGTCGTGGCTGACTCGTCGAGTCATCACGCGGGCGGGTGCTGCTTCGGTTGCTGATGTAGGATCTGCCGTCGCGGGTGCTCGAGCGCGATCCGAGAGACGGAGGGCTCCCAAGTGGTTGATGTAGATTTGATATGCTTCGAAGATCAGGTTGACACCAGTGCGCAGGTGGGCGAAATCCGGTCGAAAGGCCGGGAGGTGAGCCGTGAAACCGAGGGATCCGAATAGATCGGAGTCTGCCCGGATCATAGAGTCGATGTGTGCCGATGGAGTCGCTGCTTCGACGATCGTCGGTGATGAGGCCGCCGAGATCGCGGTTCCAACCTGTGAAGTCCCCACGGTCGGCGCCAATTGACGGGGATCAACCCCGGCAAATCCCATGGTCAGGGACCCTGGGTTAATCATAGAGATAGGCATAGGTTGGACGATACTCGTAGGCTAATAGGAGAAGCATGTAACAGCCCATGTGCAATAAATAAGAATCACCATGAGATTGTACTTTGTCTGATGACTCTGTAACTTGGCATGATGCTAAACATTATAATTTCATGTGGTGATTTAAATTTGCATTGGGATTGGAGCCCATTTGGTTTGTTTGATTTTGCATCCAAAATGGTTCAAGAAGGGTGTTTGAGGAATTTAAATTGTTACATGCATGCTCTCCTTGACCCCAAACTTGGCGTAGCCAATTCCTTGCCCCTCCTAAGCTTTTCAAAAGCCTTGCTCCATTTTTTGCAGCTCTAAAAATTTGGACCATAGTTCAAAGTGATTTTGAATTCAAAAATGAGCTCACAATTTTGTTGTTGCTAAAAATGCCCAAACCATTTTTGGAAATTGAGGAATAATGCAAGGTTAATTATACATATTTTTATGTATTTTTCCCACTTGTATTTAATGCTGAAAAACTCCAAATCCTTCCTGTTTTATGTTAAATGGAAAAGGATAGAGCAGCAGTTTTTTTTTTCAATTCCCTGTTGCAGACCCAGCCCACCTGGGCCTTGGATTCTTCTCAGGCTAGAGCCCACCCGCGAAGGGGTAAGTGGAGCGCGCCCTGTTCGTTCGATCTGCATCCGACGGTCTCCCCGTCGTCTTCTTTCCACGCTAGAGTGAGGTCCCCTCCCCCTCCTCTCTCACGAGCGCGTCCGACCACGGGAGCTGGAGCCCTCCGGCCAGGGAGAGCGGGAGCTCCCTATTTGAGGCCACCGGGAGCGCCCCGGGGAACCTAGGGTTTCCCTCCTCCATTTTTCCCCCTTGGCTCGCCGCCGCCGCGCTCAATTGCATCGATCCGTCCCGCCACGGCAGCAGGTGACCCGAGTTCAATTCGCCGCCGTTGAGCCGAGTCGTTGTCCCCGTGTTCACGCTCGTCCTCCTGCAGGTCGTCCTGATCCTTTCCCGTCGGCGTCGTGGTTGCAGGAGCTTCGCCGCGGTCCCGCCACGTAGCACCTCCGCGGCGCAGCAGTTCTGCCTCGCCGTCGATCGACCGCTCCGTCGTCCCCTCCGAGCTGTCGAGGAGGTCCCCGAGCACCCCAAGGTGAGCCTCTGGTGCTCCCCTTCTTCCTCGTTCGCTCGCGGATAGGTAGCCCCGTAGTTGCGTTTCCCGCCGCCGTGTTCACGGGTCCCCGCCTAGCCAGTGATCACCGTGACCAGTACGTTGTAGTGGAGTGAGCAGGCGTGCTCTGGGCACGTCTAGGATGTGCGTATGGCCTCAAAAGGGTAGCCTTTGGGTGCTTCCCGTGTAGTAGCTCTGAACCCGGTTCAGATCCGCAGCCGTGGAGTTTTCCGGTGAGGCTGGGGTCTGATCTATTGTGCTCCGATGAGGTTTCGATGTGCGCGTAGGAACTCGTGGTGTCGCCGGAGGAGCCCTGGAGCCGTGGTTAGCTTCGCCTGAACTTGCTGTCGCCGCCATCTGGTTTTCTATCAGTAGATGCAGTAGTTGTCACCGCCATGTTCAGAGGAGAGTGGCGAGTGGAGCAGTGCGTCCCCGCGGGCTTGGAGTGTCGCAATCCATAGCTGGATGTGCCAGCTTCCGTTCCCCAGTGATCGCGGGGTTGCGGGCGTTGAAACGGCGAGGCGAGGTTCGCCGCAAGTCGTCGTCGTCGCCGGTTTTCGGAAGCTCAATTCGGGGGTTGCATACCTCTTCTCTTTTTTGTACCTGCTTCGGTTCAGAAAGCGTGCAGTGGCGCAGTGGTAGAAAGCAACCGCAGCAGTTCAGAAGGTCGTGGGTTCGACTCCCACGCGAGGCTTTGCCTCCCCCCTTTTTTGGAGTTAAGTAGAGGCTGACGAGCGGGCCCCTCGTGTCAGCGAGGCTGCCCGAGTGGAGTGGGCTGAGCCCACTGGTGGGATTTGAACTTGGCCCAGTGTGCCGAGGCCAGCCCAGTGGCTGCGCCCACTGTTTTTTTTCTTTTGGATTTCTTTTCATTTTCTGTTTAAGTTCAGATTTGAGTTTGAATTCACATTCAAACTGAATTTGAACCTTGGAGATTTTTTCACCTCAAATGGGGCATCCCATATATATTTTTGGGGTAGCTTGAGCTACTCACCATCATGGTGAGGTACTTTTTTCATTTTTACCCTCTGATTTTTGGAGTGGGGCAATTTTTCAAATAAACCCCTTTTCATTTCTTTGTATTTGTCAAGTTTTACCCAAATTAAAAATGGCCATGCCATATATGATTTTTTGGTAGTTTCAAACAAGGAGTTGCATGGTGATAATGGTTTAACCATTTAAGCCTTTTAAAAAATGCATCTAGTGCCATTTTGCACTCAGCCCCCCTGAAAATTCTTTTGATTGGCAACTGTGTTTGCAAATCCAGAGGCTACCATATCATATATGGTTTTGGGGTAGATTTTTGCAAGGATTGCAATGATGGTGTCCTCATGATGTTTTGTGCAACTCACTTGGACAGGGTGTGACCACCTCATCCAGAATCAATCTATCTTTTCCTTTCTTTGCATCATTCCAATTTCAGTGCATGTTGGAAGTGATGATCTTTTGATTCTTTCAAGTTCTGTCTCATGTCATCTCCAAATATTTTCTTCAAACCAGGACCCAACTTATTGCCTGTGGAGTGTGGTTGGTTTCCAACTTTTGTTGCACCTTCCTTGTGTCAAATTCACCGACAATACTCCATCTCCGGAATCGATGATTACTTTCACGTTGTTTTGTTTCTGTTAAATGCATTGTTGATCATGCCATGTTGACATGCTACTTACACCTAAAATAAGGCTAAGACCAAAGCCATTTTCACGTAAATAAATTTCATATGAAGTTGTTGACGTGTCGTCACCACCTTTATTTAAATTGACTAGATAGGGTCATAGCATGTCTAATTAAACTTTCTCATACCATCCTTGCCTGTGCATTGTACCCGTTACTTACTTGTGTGCCTTTTCCTTGACGGTACCTTACGTTAGCACCTGAGACCGCCGAGGAGACTTACGTGGAGATTTCCGACACCGAGCCCGAGGACCCTGCTACGTCTGCTTCGACGACCGATTCCCCAGGCAAGGGGGAGATTTATAACATTACTTGATACCTTTTTGCCTACCTGCCTAGCTATAGCCTAGAACGTCTGCTTGATCCTATCCACTTTGATTAAGCATTTTTTTGGAAACCCAAATAGCCATGATCCCCACATCCTAGCAAAACATTGTATTTCTAAGTTACCGCTGCTCAGCCATTGCTTAGTATGAGTAGGAAAACTTGTTGCTTACCCTATTGCTATGGTTTGGGATATCATGTTATCTAAAGAAGTTGGTTGATATTTTTGATGTTTATGATGTTAATTTATACTTGACGAAAGATGGGAGACCAGGCTATTCCCGCCAGGTGTTTTGTTCCACTTGAGTCACCTAGGTCCCGAGTTCCGGGTATTGTGTTTTTTGACGAGCGTGCCTAATCGTGTGTGGGATTCTATGGGGTCCCCTTGTCTTACCTACCTAGCTTCATACAATTCTAGTGGTGGCCCGAGCTGATTTACTATTTTCAATGTGTGTGTGCTGGTGGTACCCCAGTTGTTTACAAACCACCGTGGGCCAGGAGGACTTGTGCCTTGGCTGGCCCACTTTGTCCGGCTGAGGACCCGGTGTACCATGTGTGATTAACCGGGTATCCAAACCTGCGATAGACGGTAGAGGCCGATTCGAGAGCGCGGCCGGCTTTTGAGTTGGGTGTCGAGTCATCGGGGGCCACCCGGAGTTGTGCGTTGTTAGTTAGAGGGACTCTGACGTTCCGGAGTTTTAGGCGTTTACCTAGCCAAGTAGAAACCGGGCGTACATGCGAAGCCTATGATGGGCAGTTGGTACACCCCTGCAGGGTTAAATCTTTTCGAAAAACCGTGTCCGCGGTTATGGATGACTTGAGACCTACTCCTTGTTCATGGAATAACATCAATTGGAATTATAATTAAAACTTTCCTACCGTGTGAGTGCCTTGGTTGCTTTTCTTCGTCTAGGGGGACCGAGAGCATATCCAGGTTGTGTTATGATTGAGGTAAGTAGGTGAATAGCAGACTTATGAGGCGATGTCACGTGTATTCTTTGATCTTACCTCTATTCTAATAGAACGTTAGCTACCATATATACTAGTGCGGCTGCAACTTTGCCTTTATCTTGTCTTACCGTAGGGAGTTAGTTATCCTGTAATGATATAATCTCATCCCTGTTTTCCTTTTGTGCTTTTATTATTTTGCCTGATCGGCCGCTGCAGTGGAGTAATTTCTTGACCCGAGCTCTGGAAGATACTTCCTGGAGGTGCCCCCGGAGGATGACGATGAGATCGACCTCGTTCAGTAGATTCTACAGTTGGGCTTCGACGATCCGTGGGTGGACTCTTTATGTGCAGCCCTCTCTAGGGAAATTTGGCTTTTGACTGTACTCGGTCGTGTTTGTCTTCCGCTTGTCGCATGATGTACTGTTGGGTCCACGGACCTCTGAGATGATGTAATAATTATCCAGTGGCGGTGTATGCCCTGGACTCTATATTTTTTTATGTCTTAGTTAAAGTTCTTTGTTCTTATACTTGTTGTCGAGAATCCGGCAGCGACACGAGTGCGAGTGTCGTGAGTCGATGTCTCTTTATGCGCTACTAACTTGAGCGGGACGCGAAAGCGACTAACTCGATTTAGCTCCACATCGGGGGCCTTACAACTTGGTATCAGAGCAGGACTAACTATAGGACCCCTTACTGGCCGAAGTTGAGTCTAGAAACTATTTTGTATTTACTAAGGAAAAATCGGAGAGTAGGAACTCTTTCTTTTTCTTCTTACCCCACCCTCCCACCCCTTTTTCCGTGAGGAAGTGAAACGTTGTTTTCTCTCTGCAACTTGTCCCCTTTCAAAACAAATCTAGGTTCTCGTTTACATGAGTCTCCGATTCCTCTATAATTTTTTGCTAGCGACGAGATGTGTTGGCGTACTTTGAGACCACTGAGCCGCCACTTGGGGTTGAATGCTCTACCTCGCTTACGGCGTACCCCAGGTGAAACGTCCATACAGGATTCGCGGGCATCCTATGGTAATATGGATGTGGTGTCTTTTCCCCTATGGACGACCGGGTTGGCGGGCCGCTCAGGGCAAATGTCTCATTGTTCAGGTTTCCAACTGCTCGTATATATTGTTGTGTGCTCGCTAGCAGATTATTATCTTGGATTCGGTTGATCTCGGTTTGGGGATTCCAGTAGCACCTAGCTTTTGACTTTTCGGGTTAACCTTGGTGGAATTTCAGCCTTCGGCTTTCTCATACCTCGTGAGGAAGTTTTGTTGTCAATATTGCCTTATCTTCTGGTTACGTCAATGTTTCGATCATGTTCTCATAAGTGTTCCTGTATACAGGATGCCAAGAGCGAACATGCCGCCGCCAGAGAACCCTCTCCTTGGGGAGGCTGTGACCGCAGTGGCTCAGGGCACAACTGCGATCTTACAGATGCTGCAGAACCAGACTGCCCAGAGGAATGATCGACCACAGTACACCACACTGCAGCAGTTCCTTGCTATCAACCCCCCCAGGTTCTCCGAGGCTCGAGACCCGCTGGAGGCGGATGACTGGATCGCAGAGATCAAGAAGCACTTCAATGCAAACACCGTCAGACCCGTCTACTACGTCACCTTCGCCTCCTTCGAGCTTCAGGGTGCAGCAGCTAGCTGGTACGATACCTACAAGGCCAACAAGGGCGATGCTGTCATCAAGTGGGCAGATTTCGTTGAAGACTTCAGAGCAACGCACATTCCGAGTGGCCTGATGGACAGGAAGTGTGAAGAGTTCTTGGCTCTGAGACAGGGTGACAGGTCAGTTCAGGAGTACAACCTGGCCTTCGTCAGGCTCGCCAGGTACGCTCCAGAGGAGGTCAGCACAGAGGCTAAGAAGATTGCGAGGGTTCCGTGGAGGTCTCAGCACAGAGATCAAGTACGCGCTCACTCAGTGCAGTCCCACGCTGTTCTCATAGTTCATGGATCAGGCTATCCGCCAGGAGTCAGCCAGAGCAGAGTGGGATGCAGACAGGAAGCGCCAGCGTGAGCACAGTTCCGCATTGATGATCCACAAGAAGGCAAAGACTTGGGTTGCAGAGGCACCACCGCAGAGACAGAAGTACTAGCAGAGGGGGGCAGTTGTCCGCACTTTTGCCTGCCCTCCCGTCCCAGTTCAGCAGGGGCCTCTCTCTACACCACCACACGCGAGGCCACCCAGTCCGCAGCAGCAGCCCAAGCCGGGCGTGATTTGCTACAAGTGCAGAGAGCCAGGGCACACGTCTCCCAACCGCAACGATCCGCGCTTTGCTCGGCTCCCACCGCCTCCACCTCGCTCTACTCCGAGCACCGCGATGGTGAAGGCACAACCACGTGCAGTTCGGGTGAACAACGTGATGCTCACAGATGCTCAGCAGCCTTCAGAGATCGTTCTTGGTAGGTTGCTTGTGTATTCAGTACCCTCGACAGTTCTGTTCGATTCCGGAGCTTCCCATTCGTTTATATCCAATGCCTTTGCTATTTCACTTGACCTTCCGAGAGAGCAGTTGCCTAAACCGCTCTCAGTTTGTTCTCCGGGATCTAGAGTGGAGTCTTCCAAGCTTGTTCCAGATGTGGAGATCCGTATTCAGGGCGTTGTTTTCACAGCATCCCTGATTGTCTTGCCTCGTTCCGACATTGATCTCATTCTGGGCATGGATTGGCTTGTGCAGCACAAGGCCAATATTGATTGTCCAACCAGATCAGTGAAGTTGACACATGATTCAGGCGCAGAGGTCTAGTACACTTGTGGCTCTATGACAGGACCAGCACAGTTGTACGCGTTGAACGCAAGAGTTGCGCCTTTGCTCGAAGAGGTCAGAGTTGTCTGTGAGTTCCCAGACGTCTTTCCGGAGAAGTTGCCAGGAATTCCCCCAGTTCGAGCTATTGAGTTCGTTATCGAGCTAGAGCCTGGTACCCAGCCGATTTCTCGGCATCCGTAAAAGATGTGTTCGAAGGAGTTGATTGAGCTCAAGAAGCAGTTGACAGAGTTGGAGGCAGGCGGTTTTATCCGCGCGAGCACTTCCCCTTGGGGTGCACCAGCTTTGTTTGTCCAGAAGAAGGATGGGACTAGCCGCTTGGTCTAGGACTATCGCGGTATCAACAAGAAGACCATCAAGAACAAGTACCCTTTACCCCGCATCAATGATCTGTTTGAGTAGTTAAATGGGGCTAAGGTGTTTTCCAAGCTTGACTTGAGGATGCGGTATCAAGAAATTCGTGTTCGTGAAGAGGATATTCCCAAGACCGCGTTCAGCACACGTGATGGGCTGTATGAGTTCACAGTCATGACTTTTGGGTTCTCAAATGCCCCTTTGACATTCATGAGAGCTATGAACTATTTGTTCCAAGAATGGCTTGATGTGTTTGTGATCCTCTACCTCGACGACATTCTTATCTATTCCAAGTCAGAGGCTGAGCATGAGGAACATTTGCGCTTGGTGCTGAAGAAGTTAAGAGAGCACCGGTATTACGCCAAGTTCTCCAAGTGTGAGTTTTGGCTGGACAAGGTCAATTTTCTGGACCATGTCATCTCCGCTGAGGGAATTGCGGTTGACCCAGAGCGAGGCCGCACTATTCAAGAGTGGGCTCCGCCGAAGAATGTGAAGCTGCTAAGGAGTTTTCTCGGCCTCGCCAGTTATTGCAGGAGGTTTGTGCAGAATTTCTCCAAAATAGCCAAGCCAATGACTGAGTTGTTGTGCAAGGAAAAGCGGTACACTTGGTCACCAGCTTGCCAGTCAGCTTCGAGGAGTTGAAAGAGAAGCTGACCACAGCTCCAATTCTCACGCTGCCAGATGAGTCACAGCCTTTTCAGGTGTTTTGTGATGCCTCTTTGCAAGGTCTGGGCGGAGTTTTGATGCAAGGCAGGAATATTGTGGCTTATACCTCATCGCAGTTGAAGATAAGTGAGAGGAATTATCCCACGCACGACTTGGAGCTTGCAGCAGTTGTGCACGCTTTGGTCACTTGGCGACACCTCCTCTTAGGGAGGAAGGTGGATGTGTTCACGGACCACAAGAGTCTGAAGTACTTGTTCACTCAGCCAAATCTGAACTTCAGGCAAAGAAGATGGCTTGAAACCATTACTGAGTACACAGTTGATATTCAGTACACGCCTGGGAGGGCGAATGTCATAGCTGATGCGCTGAACCGCAAGGGCGATTGCAATAATATCCAGGTGCAGAAGTTCCACCCTGATTTGTGTGAGTCCTTTCGAAGGCTAAATCTCGAGCTAGTTCCAGCAGGCTATCTTTCCAACCTTGTGGTAGAGCCCACTATCCATGAGAAGATTCGTGAAGCTCAGTCGGGCATCTCAATGATTCAGAAGATCAAACAGGGTATTGCCGCCTCAGTTCCAAAGTACGGTTGCTTTTCAGTGCATAATGATGGCACCGTGTTGTTCGAAGAGCGAGTTGTTATTCCCAAGGAGGGAGATCTCACAGAGGTCTTCATGAAGGAAGCCCATGATTCCAAGCTATCGATTCACCCTGGCAGTACAAAGATGTATCAAGATCTCAAGCAAAGCTTTTGGTGGACTCGTATGAAGCGTGATGTTGCCCGTTACGTGTCTGATGTGTGTAGGAGAGTGAAGGCACAGCACCAGAAGCCTGCCGGGTTGCTTCAGCCACTTGAGATTCCGGAGTGGAAATGGGATCACATAGAGATGGATTTCATCACAGGCTTCCCCTTGTCGCAGAAGAAGAACAATGCCATCTTTGTTGTCATCGACAATCTTTCCAAAGTTTCCCACTTCTTTCCAGTGAAGGATTTCATTTCAGCAGCTCAGTTGGCGGATTTGTACACCGCAAGAGTTGTATCTTTGCATGGCATTCCCAAGAAGATCAGTTCAGATAGAGGCAGCCTTTTCACCTCCAAGTTCTGGCAGGCCTTTCAAAAGGCGATTGGTACGACAGTGTTGTTCAGTACCGCTTATCACCCTCAGACAAGTGGACAAGTCGAGCGCGTGAACCAAATCCTCGAGGACATGCTTCGCGCATGTGTCATCTCGTTTGGCATGAAGTGGGAAGAGTGCTTGCCGTATGCTGAGTTATCTTATAACAATAGCTATCAGGCAAGTCTGCAGACAGCACCGTTTGAAGTCTTGTATGGCCGCAAGTGCAGGACACCTTTGAACTGGTCCGAGACAGGTGAGAGGCAGCTGTTCGGTCTAGATGTGATCCAGGAGGCAGAGGACAGAGTGAAGATTGTTCGAGAGGACCTAAAGGCAGAACAGTCTAGGCAGAAGGCCTATTATGACAGAAGGCACCGTGGTGTAGCGTTTCAGGTTGGTGATTGGGCGTACCTGAGAGTGTCTCCATTTAGGGGAACTCACCGCTTTGGCATCAAGGGAAAGCTCGCTCCAAGATTTGTCGGACCTTTCCGCATCGTTGAGACTAGAAGACCTCTTGCCTTTCGGCTCGAGCTCCCAGAGAGTCTGTCCATGATGCATGACGTGTTCCATGTGTCCCAGTTAAAGCATTTCTTCAAGCAGCCAGAGCCGGCTGTTGACTTGGGCGAGATACAGCTGAGTGCGGACCTTTCCTACTCAGAGCATCCAGTCCGTGTTCTTGAGACGTCCGAGCGCAAGACCCGCAACAAGACCGTCAAGTTCATGAAAGTTCAGTGGGCACAGCATTCGGAGAAGGAAGCAACGTGGGAGCGTGAAGTTCATCTCTGTTCTGAGTATCCTGAGTTGTTTCAGGCTTAGATCTCGGGACGAGATCCTGTGTTGGTGGGGGGGTGCTGTAACAGCCCATGTGCAATAAATAAGAATCACCATGAGATTGTACTTTGTCTGATGACTCTGTAACTTGGCATGATGCTAAACATTATAATTTCATGTGGTGATTTAAATTTGCATTGGGATTGGAGCCCATTTGGTTTGTTTGATTTTGCATCCAAAATGGTTCAAGAAGGGTGTTTGAGGAATTTTAATTGTTACATGCATGCTCTCCTTGACCCCAAACTTGGCATAGCCAATTCCTTGCCCCTCCTAAGCTTTTCAAAAGCCTTTCTCCATTTTTTGCAGCTCTAAAAATTTGGGCCATAGTTCAAAGTGATTTTGAATTCAAAAATGAGCTCACAATTTTGTTGTTGCCAAAAATACCCAAACCATTTTTGGAAATTGAGGAATAATGCAAGGTTAATTATACATATTTTTATGTATTTTTCCCACTTGTATTTAATCCTGAAAAACTCCAAATCCTTTCTGTTTTATGTTAAATGGAAAAGGATAGAGCAGCAGGGTTTTTTTTTTCAATTCCCTGTTGCAGACCCAGCCCACCTGGGCCTTGGATTGCTTCTCGGGCTAGAGCCCACCCGCGAAGGGGTAAGTGGAGCGCGCCCTGTTCGTTCGATCTGCATCCGACGGCCTCCCCGTCGTCTTCTTTCCACGCTGTAGTGAGGTCCCCTCCCCCTCCTCTCTCACGAGCGCCTCCGACCACGGGAGGTGGAGCCCTCCGGCCAGGGAGAGCGGGAGCTCCCTATTTGAGGCCACCGGGAGCGCCCCGGGGAACCTAGTGTTTCCCTCCTTCATTTTTCCCCCTTGGCTCGCCGCCGCCGCGCTCAATTGCATCGATCCGTCCCGCCATGGCAGCAGGTGACCCGAGTTCAATTCGCCGCCGTTGAGCCGAGTCGTTGTTCGCGTGTTCACGCTCGCCCTCCTGCCCGTCGGCGTCGTGGTTGCAGGAGCTTCGCTGCGGTCCCGCCACGTAGCACCTCCCAGGCGCAGCAGTTCTGCCTCGCCGTCGACCGACCGCTCCGCCGTCCCCTCCGAGCTGTCGAGGACGTCCCCGAGCACCCCAAGGTGAGCCTCTGGTGCTCCCCTGCTTCCTCGTTCGCTCGCGGATAGGTAGCCCCGTAGTTGCGTTTCCCGCCGCCGTGTTCACGTGTCCCCGCCAAGCCGGTGATCACCGTGACCAGGACGTTGAAGTGGAGTGAGCAGGCGTGCTCTGGGCATGTCCAGGATGTGCGTATGGCCTCAAAAGGGTAGGCTTTGGGTGCTTCCCGTGTAGTAGCTCTGAACCCGGTTCAGATCCGCAGTCGTGGAGTTTTCCGGTGAGGCTGGGGTCCGATCTGTTGTGCTCCGATGAGGTTTCGATGTGTGGAGGAGTAGCTGGTTGTCCCGGGTGCGCGTAGGAACTCGCGGTGCCGCCGGAGGAGCCCTGGAGCCGTGGTTAGCTTCGCCTGAACTTGCTGTCGCTGCCGTCTGGTTTTCTGTCAGTAGATGCAGTAGTTTCCTACGCCATGTTCAGAGGACAGTGGCGAGTGGATCAGTGCGTCCCCGCGGGCTTGGAGTGTCGCAATCCATAGCTGGATGTGCCAGCTTCCGTTCCCCAGTGGCCGCGGGGCTACCGGCGTTGAAACGGCAAGGCGAGGTTCGCCGCAAGTCGTCGTCGTCGCCGGTTTTCTGAAGCTCAATTCGGGGGTTGCATAACTCTTATGTTTTCGTACCTTCTTTGGTTTAGAAAGCATGCAGTGGCGCAGGGGTAGCAAGCAACCGCAGCAGTTCAGCAGGTCGTGGGTTCGACTCCCACGCGAGGCTTTGCCTCCCCCCTTTTTTGGAGTTAAGTAGAGGCCGACGAGCGGGCCCCTCGTGTCAGCGAGGCTGCTCGAGTAGAGTGGGCTGATCCCACTGGTGGGCTTTGAACTTGGCCCAGTGCGCTGAGTCCAGCCCAGTGGCTGCGCCCACTGTTTTTTTTCTTTTGGATTTCTTTTCTTTTTCTGTTTAAGTTCAGATTTGAGTTTGAATTCACATTCAAACTGAATTTGAACCTTGGAGATTTTTTCACCTCAAACGGGGCATGCCATATATGTTTTTGGGGTAGCTTGAGCTACTGACCATCATGGTGAGGTCGTTTTTGCATTTTGACCCTCTGATTTTTGGAGTGTGGCAATTTTGCAAATAAACCCCTTTTCATTTCTTTGTTTTTAGCCAAGTTTTACCCAAATTAAAAATGGCCATGCCATATATGATTTTTGGGTAGTTTCAAACAAGGAGTTGCATGGTGATAATGGTGTAACCATTTAAGCCTTTTCAAAAATTCATCTAGTGCAATTTTGCACTCAGCCCCCCTGAAAATTCTTTTGATTGGCAACTGTGTTTGCAAATCCAGAGGCTACCATATCATATATGGTTTTGGGGTAGATTTTTGCAAGGATTGCAATGATCGTGTCCTCATGATGTTATGTGCAACTCATTTGGACAGGGTGTGACCACCTCATCCAGAATCAATCTGTCTTTTCCTTTCTTTGCATCATTCCAATTTCAGTGCATGTTGGAAGTGATGATCTGTTGATTCTTTCAAGTTCTGTCTCATGTCATCTCCAAATATTTTCTTCAAACCAGCACCCAACTTATTTCCTGTGCAGTGTGGCTGGTTTCCAGCTTTTGTTGCACCTTCCTTGTGTCAAATTCACCGACACTACTCCGTCTTCGGAATCGATGATTACTTTCACGTTGTTTTGTTTCTGTTAAATGCATTGTTGATCATGCCATTTTGACATGCTACTTACACCTAAAATAAGTCTAAGACCAAAGCCATTTTCACGTAAATAAATTGCATATGAAATTGTTGACGTGTCGTCACCACCTTCATTTAAATTGACTAGTAGGGTCACAACATGTCTAATTAAACTTGCTCATACCATCCTTTCCTGTGCATTGTACCCGTTACTTACTTGTGTTCCTTTTCCTTGCCGGTACCTTACGTTAGCACCTGAGACCGCCGAGGAGACTTACGTGGAAATTTCCGACACCGAGCCCGAGGACCCTGCTGCGTCTGCTTCGACGACCGATTACCCAGGCAAGGGGGAGATTTATAACATTACTTCATACCTTTCTGCCTACCTGCCTAGCTGTAGCCTAGAACGTTTGCTTGATCCTATCCACTTTGATTAAGCCTTTTTTTTGGAAACCCAAAGAGCCATGATCCCCACATCCCAGCAAAACATTGTATTGCTAAGTTACCGCTGCTCAGCCATTTCTTAGTATGAGTAGGAAAACTTTCTTCTTACCCTATTGCTATGGTTTGGGATATCATGTTATCTAAAGAAGTTGCTTGATATTTATGATGTTTATGATGTTAATTTATACTTGACGAAAGATGGGAGACTAGGGTGTTCCCGCCAGGTGTTTTGTTCCATTTGAGTCACCTAGGTCCCGAGTTTCGGGTATTGTGTTTCTTGACGAGCGTGCCTAATCGTGTGTGGGATTCTATGGGGTCCCTTGTCTTACCTACCTAGCTTCATACAATTATAGTGGTGGCCCGAGATGATTTACTATTTGCAATGTGTGTGTGCTGGTGGTACCCCAGTTGTTTAAAAACCACCTTGGGCCAGGAGGACTTGTGCCTTGGCTGGCCCACTTTGTATGGCTGAGGACCCGGTGTCCCATGTGTGACTAACCGGGTATCCAAACCTGCGACAGACGGTAGAGGCCGATTCGTGAGCGCGGCCGGCTTTTGAGTTGGGTGTCGACTCACCGGGGGCCACCCGGAGTTGTGCGTTGTAAGTTAGAGGGACTCTGACGTTCCGGAGTTTCAGGCGTTTACCTAGCCAAGTGGAAACCGGGCGTACATGCGAAGCCTATGATGGGCAGTTGGTACACCCCTGCAGGGTTAAATCTTTTCGAAAAGCCGTGTCCGCGGTTATGGATGACTTGAGACCTACTCCTTGTTCACAGAATAACATCAATTGGAATTATAATTAAAACTTGCCTACCGTGTGAGTGCCTTGGTTTCTTTTCTTCGTCCAGGGGGACCAAGAGAACATCCAGGTTGTGTTATGATTGACGTAAGTAGGTGAATAGCAGACTTATGACGCGATGTCACGTGTATTCTTTGATCTTACCTCTATTCTAATAGAACGTTAGCTACCATATATACTAGTGCGGCTGCAACTTTTCCTTTATCTTGTCCTACCGTAGGGAGTTAGTTATCCTATAATGATATAATCTCACCCCTGTTTTCCTTTTGTGCTTTTATTGTTTTGCATGATCGGCCGCTGCAGTGGAGTACTTTCTTGACCCGAGCTCTGGACTATACTTCGTGCAGGTGCCCCCGGAGGATGACGATGAGATCGACCTCGTTCAGTAGATCCTACAATTGGGCTTCGACGATCCGTGGGTGGACTCTTTATGTGAAGCCCTCTCTACGGCAATTTGGCTTTTGACCGTACTCGGTCGTGTTTGTCTTCCGCTTGTCGCATGATGTACTGTTGGGTCCACGGACCTCTAAGATGATGTAATAATTATCCAGTGGCGGTGTATGCCCTGGACTCTATATTTTTTATGTCTTAATTAAAGTTCTTTGTTCTTATACTTGAGCGGGACGCGAAAGCGACTAACTCGAGTTAGCACCGCATCGGGGGCCTTACAAAGCACTTATTTCTTGATATTATCACGTGAAGGGGAGATTACAATGCAGGCCAAGGCGAGTTCTCGCAAGGCTAGGATGAGTAGATGCGTATTGAGATGATCTTGACGTCTCCCCTCCTAGCCTTTTGATACGTCCCAAATGTATCTATAATTTCTTCTTGTGCCATGCATGTTTTGTGTGACTTTGCCATGTTTTTCTAGAACTTTCATACACTTTTGAGCATATTTGGACTAAGCTAGTAACTCAGTGCACCCAGTTGCCAGTTCCTGTTTACTTCTGTTTTTGTATTTTAGGTTTTCAGGCCATTAAAAGTGCTCCAAAAGTTCCAGAAAAATTATATAAAAAATCAGCGTCCCGGAAGCCTCCGGAAACACCAAGGAAGGAAGGGAGGGCCACCACTGGACTCCAGAAGGGTCCATGGCGCAGCCCAGCCCTTGGCCGTGGCAGGCACCCTCCTGGCTGCCTGGTGGCCGTTCTCGGTGCCCCCTTTGGCCCCTATTTTTACCCCCCGAGGAGGAAATCCCAAATAGCGATGTACTTTTTCCAGAAGCGATTTTGATCTCCACCGCCATCGAAAACTAGCTTTGGGGGTCACCAGGATCCTTCTTCGGCACCCTGCCGGGGAGGGCCTTGGCCCCCGGGGCCATCTTCATCGACTCTTCTTCCCCCATGATGCTTCTTGAGTAGTTCCTTCTTGGACTACGGGTTCTTGGCAGTAGCTATGTTGTATTCTCTCCCCCTAGATCCTCAATACAATGTTATCATGATCTTCCCTACATGATTGAGATCCATATGATGTAATTGGTGTTGTGTTTGTTGGGATACGATGAATTGTTACCTTGTTCAGTCCTAAGAGGTTTATGAATTATTGTTGCTGCAATTTGTTGTTCTTAATGCTTGTTACTACTGGACGAGTAGCATGATCTAATATCTGAGCACGTTATGGTTGCATGATTATAATTGTTGTTCTAGATCTTATATACGGTTGTATGCACCTATTATAGTCCGGAACCGACGATCCCAATGGTGACAGCTTGGGACACCAAAGGGGATGGGCTATAATTTGAGGATCACATGTGTTCATGGAGTGTTAATGCTTTGTTCCGGTGCTTCGCCGCAGGAGCACCTTAATCTCCATAAGTTCCTTAAGTGGTCCCGTTCGTAGCGGGATGGTAGGACAAAAGATGTTGTGCAAAGTTCTTATTGCAAGCATGTAAGGCCCGATATGCGGTATTGTTACAGATCTAGATGTTTCCATCCAGATCCGGGGACGAAGCACATATCGGTCCCACCGCGACATATGACAAATCCATATGCCCCGGATTTCCAACATGATATCACAACATTACAGATACAAGGATACAACATCTCATACATTCGGCATTCAGCTGCCTCAAATAAAATACAACAGCGGAAGACACATGTCTGGGTACAGACTACAAGCAAATGCCTAGTGGAAAAGAGAAAACATCGATTCCCATAACCACACGGGTCCAGGCCCTCCGTCGGGATCCGCCTAACTAGTCGTCGTCGAGTCTCCACGTGAAACGTCGATCACCATACCTGTTGTCGATCAAGAACCCTGAAAAGAGTTTGGGGGTAGTATCATTAGTACAGAACTACTCAGCATCCAACTGTAGTGGTCAACTGACCCAGCAAGGACTTCATCACTCGTCATTCTACGACAACTAGTAGTTTACGGTAAGGAAGGGGTAATTGGTGAGGTTGCTGCCGCACTAGCATTATGAAGTGGCTAACGATCTAGAGAGTAAGATAAGAAGCCAATCATTCGATGAGGAATCGCCTCCAACAAGTCTTGCTATCCACTACTTTCGCAATCATAACAGCTATCCTATCCTTGTCTTCCTCTTCGCATCCCGACGAAGAAGAAGCAGTCAAGGCACACACACATTGATCAAGTTTATTAAGATTATCTCAGTCGTTGTTGTCTATGAACAAGGAGTAGGTCTCATGTCATCCATAACCGTGGACACGGCTTTTCGAAAAGATTTAACCCTGCAGGGGTGTACCAACTGCCCATTACAAGGCTCCGCACGCACGCCCATCACTCTCAGTTGCTACCCATGATAGGCAACCATTTTATGATTTAGTCCCAAGAGATCCGGAACGACAGGTCCCTCTAGCTAACAACGAACAAATCCGGGTGGCCCCGGGGGAGTGGACACCCAATCCAAAAGCCGGCCACGCTCTCGGATCGGACTCTTCCGTATGACGCAGGTCGGATAGCCGGTTAATCACACATGGGAAACCGGGTCCTAGCTGATCGGCTGGACCAACAGAGAAACCATGTCTCCACTGGCCCAAGTTGTTTGAAAAACTGCCGGCCGCGGACCAGTCACACACATGTTTCAAATGATAAATCAGCTTGGGCCACCACTAGAAATGTTTGAAGCCAGGTAGGTAAGAAGAGGGGACCCCATAGTATCCCACACGCGGTCCTAGGTGACTCGAATGGAACAAAGCGTCGGGGCGGGATAGCCTAGACCTTCCATCCTTCGTCAAATATAGTCAATATTATAATAATCATATCATAAAAAACAATATAATAATGTGATATCCCAACCCAAGGAGTAACAGGGTAACATCGTAGCATCCTAAGCATGTATACTAAGCAGGGGCTGAACAACGAGCAATAGTAACATAGCAGTACATGGTTTGCTGGGAGGGGACATGGTTGTATTGGTTTGAAAAAGGTTGTAAACATATGGTAGGATCAAACATCGAGCCTAACCTAGATTAGCATGCAAACCGCTGGTTGAAATAGAATAGGTCATAAGTAATGTATAGTCCTTTCCTGTTGATAAGTCGGGTTCCGAAGGTGTAGTTGATCGCAAGCTCGCATCATCTCGGAAGGTACCCGCGGAAGCACACAAGAGGGTAAACACTGGAAAGCAATAAACGAGCAAGCACTCTATTACTACGAGGAAAACAGGAGCAAGCATCAACAAGAAGAAACACGAGACATCGCATCTACCGTCGAGAGCGGTTACTAACAATTTAAGTGGATCAACCAACGGTTATTAACATGGCAACTCAAGCAAGCATGACATAGCATGCAAACATTCAAGAGGTGAAGCATAAAGGAAACTATCTATGCTAGTCAATTTAAGTGAGGCAAACTCCTAAACATGGCATAACACTAAGTGTCGCACGATGATTAAAACATTTGGTACTGTTCTGTCCTAAACCATATTTTAGGTTGGTTAACAACAGAAAAAAGTAGCATAAACACAAATTACATGAAAAACTAATCAAGTTACATATAAAGAACACCCGAAACGGAGTTACGGTTAAAAAGATACAAGCAAAACAAGTTACGGGCACAATCTGCCAACATCATGAACCACACTTTAGAGGATTGCATAAACAGGATAATCAATGCAAACATGATCATAAATGATATGAAATTAAACTAGACATGACAAGGAAGGCATGGCAAAAAGAATCATGCAAAAAGGCATCATAGACCAAAAGATATTAAGAAAACAACATGGCATCGCAAAGTAACAGACTTAATGAAAAACTGAGGTGGCTGTCAAAAACAGCAGCATCGACACTTTGGAGCTCAAAAACAGTATGACACGCAAGAATATCATGACAATGCAATACATGTAATGAAAGTAGACATGATGCTTAACAATATTCAATTGGAATCACTCAATTCCGATAAACGGTCGCGACACACTCGTCGACCGAAGTTGCAACAAAATAACAGTTTCTGCAACAGCAGCACATTAACATCAGGATCACCACTTTCGAGCAAGATTTAATATAGCTAAAGCACCCAAACATGGCAAGTTAAAGCATGGAAAGGAAGTACACATGATGCATCACACATAGGAAAAAGAAGCAATGCCATAGGCCTCATGGATTTGTCACAATCATCATGCAAAGTTGCAACAAAATAATAATAGCAACACATAATAGCAATTTGTAGCAGTTAACGGCCTGATGCCCCGTGTAGCACACAATTACACAATCAATATGGCCTCAAATGCAAATGCTCACAAAAGATGAATTGAAGTACACGCAATTCTAAGCAATTCGTATTTTGGGCACAACGCGATCCGAGCTATGGTTTGATCGTTATTAACGTCGCAAAACAGTTAACAGCAGTAAAACAGTTACAGACTTAGTAGAATTTGATAAAAGGAAAAAAACAGAGGAAGGGGGAAAAAGGGGGCAGGCCGGCTCACCATGGGCCGGCCCAACTGGCCAGGGGCGGCTGGGCCGCGGACGAGGTGGTGGGCCTCGTGGTGAGGCCGGCCCACCCGTGGCGCGTTGGAGGCGCCGGATCGGGACTCCTTCTCGAGCGGCTTGGCGGCGACCGGCCGGCCAACTCCGGTGACGTCGCGCGGCGACGCAAGGCGGGGAGGCTGGAAGGAGGGGCGACGGCGGCGGATCCGGCTGGATCCCACATGGAACTGGCCGGCGGCGCGCTTGAGGTGGCGCGGCGACGCGCTCGTGGGGCGGCGGCTCGAAGCTTCGGACGGGGCTCCCATGGTGCGGCGGCCGGCATTGATCTGCTAGGGGAAGGCGAGAATGGTAAGGAGGGGAGGAGGAACTGAGGCGGAGCAGCGGCGGCTCACCGGAGGGAGGTTGGAGGTGGCCGGGGCGGCTGCCCGAAGACGACGCGGCGGCGCTCCTCTACAGGCGGCACGAGGCGGCGACCCGAATTGGCGCCCTAGCGGGCCTGGCGGCGGCGGTCGGGCCCGGAGCGGCCCGGTTCTGGCTGGGAGGCTGGTGGGAGCGACGTGGACGCCTCTGGAGCGTCGGATCACAGATCCGACGGCTCTGGAAGGCCAGGGGGATAGGGTTTTGGATTTTGGGGTGTTTTTGGGAAGATCTGGACATTGTGAGGGGGGTGGCTGCAATTTTCCATTAGGGTAAACCCTAATTGGCTGGTTTGGGAGGTGGGGGTCATTATATAGGTAGGTTGGCTGGCCAGTTGATGCAAACGCCCTCGGTACCCCTCTCGCGTGTCCGGTGATCGCGTTCGTGACCGCCGAGACTCCGTACGGACTCCGATCCGGACGAAACTTCGATCTACGCACTCAACGCGTCGAGCCCGTCGATCGTACCTCACTGCGGTGACATTCCGAAAACATTTTTTGGCGCCCCAATAAAATAATCCGTTTATTAAATAAACGGGGTTTTCGTTTCGGTGGCGATGGCTGGTCTCGTGCGGGCTTTGCGACGGTGATCGGGTGAAACCCGGTGTCGCAAAGGTCGAGTGTCAGGGTGGCAAGGGTCGGTCCCCGTCCGATACGAGATAAAAGGGGGGAAAATAATCGCCGATCGATAAATCGGGGATGCAAACACTGCAAACAAATCAGACAATCAAACAATCCAATCGAAAACAATTTTTTTAATTTTTGTGAAATCTGGGCTGTTACAAAGCACGTACAACTACATACGGAACACATGCCTACGTTTGGTTCTTAGACTAGGATGCTCTAGTTTGTTCTTTGGCTAGAGTTGGTGCAATTGTGTCAATTGCCCAACTGTAATTTGTTCACCCATCACCTTGTTCTTTTGCCTAGAAAGGTACCACTAGTGAAACCTTGAACCCCGGTCCATCTTTCACCTTCATTACCTTCGTCTTTACTTTTTACTTTCTTTGCTGCTCCTACTACTTTGTTACTACTTTGTGGTGTTGGTGATTGGGGAAGTCTTAAAGGCTACACCCGTCACCACACCGTTGCTACTTATATCTTGTCTAGTGCTTTTTCAGGTGTGGTTGAATTGACAACTCAACTGGTAAGGCTTATAAGTATTCTTTCGCGCCCCTTGTGTCGAATCAATAAATTGGGTTACTCTTACCCGCGAAGACTGTTGCGATCCCCTACACTTGTGGGTTATCAAGAATATTTTCTGGCGCCGTTGCCGGGGAGCATAGCTTTACTTATAAAGTTCACTTGATAAGTACACTTTTGCTTATTACTCTGTTTGCTACTAATGGCTACTTTCTTTAAGACTAGGTCTTATTGGCAAGGCGAATTCACGGAGGATCAACAAAAATATTACAAGGAATACCGCTTGTCTCAAAAAGGGATACACTCATGGGGACTAATACATGAGTTGTATGACTATGCTAGAAACTTGTGCTCAATATATAATATATCTTTCTGCAGGGATGAATCTTGTTGCTTTATGAGGCACAAACACCTTGCTTTCCAATGTGAGTACAATGATGATGAAACCTTAGCTTCTTACGCTAAGGGAAACTATGATTTTTATGAGGCAGAACAAATAGAAGAAGTTGTTATCTTTAAGGGTGCCTATGAAATTGCTTCCTTTGTTGAATATATTGATGATGCCCCTTACAAATCCGAGAGTCTTGAAATACTTAATTATTGCTTTGAGGATTTTAATGACAATTATTATATTTTTGACCATCTCAAAAGGTTCTCTACACAAGAGGAAGAGACTAATGCTTTGCAGGACTCTACGGAAGAAGAAATTGCTGAAACTGAATGCTCCTTGGATGACAAAGAGGAGGAGAGTGACGAACAAAAGGAGGAAGAATGGAGTAGCTACCCATCTCTACCTACTAATGAGAGTAACTCTTTGACTCTTACTTTATATGATTGCCCTCCATGCTTACCAAAGGAGGATGAATGCTATATTGATTGCTATGATCCTATGGATTCTTTTGAAATATCCCTTTTTGATAAAAATTGATGCTTGTGGCCACGATGCCCCTATGAATGATACTTACAAGGATGATTTTTCTACTGTTATTCATGATAACCCTTGCTATCTTGATGAATCTTATGATAAACCTCTATTTTTTCCTACTATGGATGTTCTTAATGATAATAAGGTTCGCTTAGAAAGTCTACATGATTATGTGCTAGTAGATCATGAGAAGCATGCTTTGTGTGCTAATTATATTGTTGAGTTTGTTCATTATGCTACTGAAAATTATTATGAGAGAGGGAAATATGGTTATAGAAATTTTCATGTTAGGAAAACACCCCTCTCCATGTTGAAAATCTTGAAGGTGCTTATGTTTTACCTTCCTATGCTTGTTGCTTTGTGCTTCATTTATTTATTTTGTTTCAAGTTGCCCATGCATAGGAAGCATGTTAGACTTAAATGTGGTTTGTCTTTTCTCCTTTGATGCTCTCTTTGGTGCTTCAACTCTTATTCTGTCGTGAGCATCGTTACACTCATACCTAGTTAATGGATTTAAAGAAGCGCTTTCGGGAGGCATCCCGCAACGAATTTAGTTTTTTCTTCTTGTTTTTCTTCTGTTCTTAGTGGTCTTGATGATTGTTACTACTATAACAACATCATTTTATCTTTAATTTTCAAGCTTTGTGCCATTTATAGCCTCGTATGACAAGGGAAGTGAAAGTTGTGACATGCTGTCCAGAAAACAGATTCTTTCCTCGTGACTAGAAAAATCACAGAAAAATTACAGTTCATCTTTTTGAGCTGAAATTTTTACACAGCGTGCTCTAGACAATTACGGAACTTTCGTATGTTCTGAGTTTTTTTATTGGAGTTGGATAAGTATCCCTAAAAAATTCTTTACTACCTGCTGGTCTGTTTTTCACAGATTCTGTCCTGTTTTGCCTTTTTCTTCGTTTTGCAAACCTTAAGCTTGCTTTTTCTTTGCAAAAACTTTTTGGCAATCTTGAGAAACAGTAGTTCTTGAATAATATATTTATTTCCAGTAGAGAAAAAATTATTTCAATAGGGTACTAACCTCTCTAATCAGCTTATGATGAGTTATGTATGAAGGGAGTTTTCAAGTGTGCGATGGAAGATGATGAAAGAAGATCTTGGAGTGTCAAAAGCTCAAGCTTGGGGATGCGCCCGGAACCCCCAAGAAATATTCAAGGAGACTCAAGCGTCTAAGCTTGGGGATGCCCCCATGCATTCCCTTCTTCATGAACAATCATCATTTCGTCCCTCGTTCCACTATATTTTTATCACTTCATGCGTTATGTGCTATGGTTGGAGCGTCTTTCTCTTTACTTTTCTTAGTTATTTTGTTTTGTTTTCTGGTCATTACAATGTCGGAACCTAACATGCTTGATTGGGAGAGATACACACTCCACTTTAAACTAGAACACCTCATAGGATTTTCATGTTTATTCTTTGCTGTGAGTTGTTCTTTATCTTTTCTTAGCTGATGCCATGTTTAGTTTGTGTGCTTTAGAGTTTTCTTCTAGAGCTTTAATTGGTTCAGGCTTGAAATTTTTATAGTTTGCATGCTTATCTTGTTTAGAGAGTTTGCCTGTTGCACTGAGTTTTGTGTCTTGACTAGAAAGTAGGTAGTTGAAGTTGCTATTCTCTTTGTAGTAAGTAACTTGCAATAGTTTTGAGGTATTGACTTAAGTAATGTTTGAACTTATGGTGTCAAGAGATTTAGACTATTAGTGATAGATGTCGTATTTTGGGCAATCCGTGTGATTTTCGAAAACCTAAACCCTGTTGAGAACTCTAGCTACTAGGTGGATCACTAATCTCTGGAGGGGTCGAATATTAGAGTACACTCATGTACCATGAGTCGAGGATGCGCAAGGATAACCAAACCCCCATACAGTCCTCCTCGGGGTACTTGTTTCTTTGTGAACCTCCTGACTAGATTGAGAGATACCGATAATAACTGCATGAGTTCTTCGGACTAATGTGAGTATTCGAAAGTTGACACTTCCACCCACCTATATTTTTTCTAGCCTCTTCGGTACCGTTCATTGCCCTTTCTCACCTCGAGAGTTGGCGCATACTTCTCCGGTGCATCCAAACCCTTGGCACGATACGCTCTGTCATCATAAGCCTCCTTATATCTTTCCTCAAAAAAGCCACCATACCTACCTACAAGGCATTTCCATAGCATTTCCGAGATACATTGCCATGCAACATCCATTATTCTTCATGTTCATATGACTTATCCTTGATTGTCATATTGCCTTGCATGATCTCATAGCCTGCATGTAGTTAGGCCTTGCCCGCTATTCATATTTTTGCTGCATGTTGCGCTTGATCATTGAACATACTGCTACATTGGCAGAGGCATTCATATAGAGTCATTACTTTTTGATTCAGAGTTGTAAGTAGATAAAAGTGTGTTGATGTTCTTCTAGAGTGTTGCCCCTACATTGAGGAAAGGAATAAAAGATCCCAAAGTGGAAAAAATACAAAAAAAGATCCCAAAGAGGACGAAAGAAGAAAAAAAGAGAGAGATAAAGAGCCATGGAGGCCACCCAAAATCAAAAAAAAGGTGAAAAAGAAAAAAAATAAAAAAAAGAGAGAGGGGGCAACACTACTATCCTTTATTCCACACTTGTGCTTCATAGTAGCACTTGTACTTCAGTTTATAGAGAGTTTTCATGTTGTACTTGCATCACTAAGTGGGGATCCTTACACTATAGAACTTGGCCTGCATATTCCAAGGAGGAGCCTCCTCAAAAGAGCTCTAGGTCTTCATGAGCAAGAAAGTTGGATGCACCCCTACTAGTTCCATTGGAGGGCTTTCATACACTTATAGCTCTATGTGCATCCGCATGTTCCATGGCAATCCCTACTCCTCATATCATATTTATCATATTGCTTTCTCTCGCCTATGATTGTCCTCATTGATGTGAGCCTTTCACACCTTTTTGTCTTCTTCCTCAACCATCTTTCTATTTCGCCGATTAGGTGTCAACTTCCTTGCTCACGCTCATCCATTGCATGAGTGCTCAAAATATCGAAAGGGAGTGGATCAGTTTGACTTGTACCTGGCTAGTGGTCTGGGGACGAGTCCAGATAAGACTTCAAAGGAGATTAAGTGTGAAACTTTAGTAGATATAGTTCTCAACAATAAAAAAATTTCTCTCTCGTATTCCCAAATTCCCTTTCTTGCACGCAAACACTATTTGGAGACATTCGAGTCACGGACAGCGAGATTTTTGCACCATATGTTCTTTTGTTGCTTGTGTCAATGCTAATATAGACTCTTGCTTGTTAAGACTTGAATTGAATTGCATGCTTTAATTGCTTTACTTGAAAGTCCTTATATGGTTGTGTGGCATGTCACCACAGAAATTATGCTTGTTATCATTTACCTACTCGAGGACGAGCAGGAATTAAGCTTGGGGATGTTGATACGTCCCAAACATATCTATAATTTCTGCTTGTGCCATGCATGTTTTGTGTAAATTTGCCATGTTTTGCTTGAACTTTCATACACTTTTGAGCATATTTGGACTAACCTATTAACTCAGTGCACCCAGTTGCCAGTTCCTGTTTTCTGCTGTTTTTGTATTTCAGGTTTTCCGGCCATTAAAAGTGCTCCAAAAGTTCCGAAAAAATTATATAAAAAATCAGCATCCCGGAAGCTTCCGGAAACACCAAGGAAGGAAGGGAGGGCCACCACCAGGACTCCAGAAGGGTCCATGGCACGGCCCAGCTCTAGGACGCGCCACGCACCCTCCTGGCTGCCTGGTTGCCCCTCTCAGTGCCCCCTTTGGCCCCTATTTTTACCCCCGAGGAGGAAATCCCTAATATCGAAGTACTTTTTCCAAAAGCGATTCTGATCTCCGATGCCATCGAAAACTAGCTTCAGGGGTCACGAGGATCCTGCTCCGGCACCCTGCCGGGGATGGCCTTGGCCCCCGGGGCCATCTTCATCGACTCTTCTTCCCCCATGATGCTTCTTGAGTAGTTCCTCCTTGAACTACGAGTTCTTGGCAGTAGCTATGTGGTATTCTCTCCCCCTAGATCCTCAATACAATGTTCTCATGAGATGCCCTACATGATTGAGATCCATATGATGTAATTGGTGTTGTGTTTGTTGGGATCCGATGAATTGTTACCTTGTTCAGTCCTAAGAGGTTTATGAATTATTGTTGCTGCAATTTGTTGTTCTTAATGTTTGTTACTAGTGCACGAGTAGCATGATCTCAGATCTGAGCACGTTATGGTTGCATGATTGTAATTGTTGTTCTATATCTTATATACGGTTGTATGCACCTATTATAGTCCGGAACCGGCGATCCTAATGGTGACATCTTGGGACACCAAAGGGGATGGGCTATAATTTGAGGATCACATGTGTGCATGGAGTGTTAATGCTTTGTTCAGGTGCTCCGCCGCAGGAGCACCTTAATCTCCATAAGTTCCTTAAGTTGCCCCGTTCGTAGCAGGATGGTAGGATAAAATATGTTGTGCAAATTTCTTATTGCAAGCACGTACAACTACATACGGAACACATGCCTACGTTTGGTTCTTAGACTAGGATGCTCTAGTTTGTTCTTTTCCTAGAGTTTATGCAATTCTTTCAATTGCCCAACTGCAATTTGTTCACCCAGCACCTTGTTCTTTTGCCTAGAAAGGTACAACTAGTGAAACCTTGAACCCCGATCCATCATTCACCTTCATTACCTTCGTTGTTACTTTTTACTTTCTTTGCTCCTCCTACTACTTTGTTACTACTTTGTGGTGTTGATGATTGGGGAAGTCTTAAAGGCTACACCCATCAACACACCGTTGCTACTTATATCTTGTCTAGCGCTTTTTCAGGTGTGGTTGAATTGACAACTCAACTACTAAGGCTTATAAGTATTCTTTGGCTCCCCTTGTGTCGAATCAATAAATTGGGTTACTCTTACCCGCGAAGACTATTGCGATCCCCTACACTTGTGGGTTATCACCTTTATATACTAGGCTAAGTCTCGGGGAGTCCGTGCTAGGTTACATAGGTAGTTTCCTAATTCTAGTCCTGCCTTCTACGCCAAGTTGCACCTTCCATGTTAGTCGCGGAATCCTACGTCGGTGCTTCGTTGGGCCAATCGCGGGCCTGTCGTAGCTTATCAGCGGGCCTTCTCTCTTCACACGCACCAGGTAGTCTCACATGTAGGAGTCGTGGGGTCACCCCCTCGTCAGTAATAGTAGTTTTCTTACGGTAGAAGGCTTGGAGGATTTGGCCTACTCGAGAAGCTTGGGAAGAGTGACGTACACATTCGATTGAAACAAGCATTTCTTTGGTCCGTCCGGCTGGTGAGATAGAACAACTCGTCCCGGTGAGGAGCGGTGGTGCGTGCTCCTGGCACGCGGCCATCTAGTCAACCCTAAGCACACGCCACGCCTCTCCCGTCTCATCATCGCTGAGCTAGCGAGCCTAACTTGGAAAATAATTGCACTTGTTCATGTGGCTTCGAGCTCGCGATGTGAAAGAAGGAAGATCATGTAGTAGTATTTGGGAGCGGTGATGACGGGGATCAGCCCCGGCAAATCCCATGGTCAGGGACCCTGGGTTAGTCATACAGAAGGCACAGGTTGGACGATACTCGTCGGCTAACAGGAGAAGCACTTCCTGCTCGATATTATTGCGTGAAGGGGCGATTACGGAGGAGGCCAGGCGAGTTCTCGCAAGACCAGGTGTGTTGATGTGTATCTGATTGATCTGGACGTCTCCCCTCCCAGCCTTTATATACTAGGCTAGGTCTCGGGAGTCCGTACTAGGTTACAAAGATAGTTTCCTATTTCCAGTCTTGCTTTGTACGCCAAGTTTATGCCTTCCATATTAGTCGCGGACTCCTACGTCGGTGCATGGTTGGGCTAGTCGTGGCTTCCTAGCGGGCCCTCTGTCTTCGCATACACCAGGTATCCTCATACGCAGGAGTCGTGGGGTCACCCCCTCGTCAGTAGCCCCCGAGTGCCTGGGGGACTCGAAGACTCGCGTAGGGACTCGAATTCATCAACGCTTTATTGTCTGTAGGCGCGGCATCGCCGCAGGTCGCTAGCAGTTTTGAGCCATTACAATATCTGGTTCGAGGGATTGCTAAGCTGAAAGGGCCCGAGGAGTCGATTGGTCGAGCCTTGTTGAATTGCGCTAGTGGCAAATACCACAGTATCCCAATCGAGCTCACGTCCCTCGACATGAACTTGGAACGACCGGTGTCAAGCAAAGTCATGCCGCTGCAGGTCTTATAGGATCAATTGCTGCCAGTCTAAGAAAATAGCCTGAGCGCATCCGCTCGGCTCTTTCTATCATGTGAGCGCATGGAAAAGGTCAGGAGTGAAATCACTCTGCGGCAAGTCCCGGCCTGGCCGTTCTGCGTAGTGGGGTCTTACCTACAAGCTAAGCTTGCGTGGCATCTGGGTGCAGTGTGTCGTAGCCCAGGCATAATTGCTTTTGTAGAGGCACATAGCCTGGTTAGCGATGCACCCACTTGGAATAAACAATCAAGTGAGCTATTTAGCATTCACTCGCGGAGCTTGTAATGAACTCAGGCGAGGAAAATAAGAAAGCACCCACTCGGAAAGTCGTCGAGTGTGTGAGTAGATCATATTGTTGGATTGCTGAGTCTTTTTTGCAAGTGGTCACTCGAATGCTTGTTGTCTTCAGGGTGAGGGAGCACCCGAACTCTGAGAGTATGTTGTTTCTACTGGTGCGAGTGATAACTCGAGCACATCTTCGCCCTCTGGGTGAGGGCGCACCCGGACTCGAATAAAGGTATTCCCGATGGGAGTAAGAGATTTTTCTTTAAAAATTAGAAAATTTGGACGCCAAGAAATAGGTAGCTTTTGGAGTCTTTTGGTCTTTACAATTATTTTTATCTTGATCCATCCCTCTTGAGATGTCATGCTGATATGTATTGCCAGGATTTTTGGTGACCTGTGATGATGCTTTCTTCTTTGATCCGTCGCATTTTCTGGCCTGTCGTAATGATGGTTTGGACGTCATGCTGCCTGGTGCCTGTTGGGAAACATGCGAGATTTGCGTGTCCTTTAAATAGTGCTAACCGTGCGAAGGCATCTTGTCTTGGAATTCGTAACGCCCGGCCCGTTTGGTCTTTGATGTAATGATGGCGCCGCCTGGGCTTCTGCGTGCTTTCCCCGGTTTGCCCTTAATTGCGCTATTAATACCTCCTGTTTTTTCCTGTCTTGGCATACATTCTTCTCATCGTTCTCTTCTGCTTCTTCTTCTCAAGGATCCCAAGCGCGGCGGAGTGGGAATGGGCGAGGTCTTGGTCGCCGTGGTCGTGGTGGCCGCACGCCTCGTTCTTCGCGTGATGGAGGCCGTGGTGTTGCGTCTACGCCTTCTTCTTCCTCCATGGAAGAGGGTTTTTGGCGCTATGATTTTTGTTTGCGTGTTCTTAGCCGGTAAGCTGCCCAGATTCCTCTTCCATTCTCGTTTTCCTCCATTTCTTCTGAGCGTAACTTGAGGGGTTTCTGGCTCCATCTTCACGGATGCGCTTGGTCTTCTTCTTGGGTGGAGCTGGAAGTTGATAATTCATACTTGATTTTCCTTGGGTCTGGCTGGAGGGCGTTTTCTCGCCGGTTGAATCTGCGCGACGGAGATAGCCTTTGCTGTCGCTTTGCCGGCGAAGATACTGTTATTATCTGTGCATACTGGGAGGAAACAAGCAGTGGTGATTCCGATGGCTCGAGTGGTGGTTCGCCTGCTTCTCCCGTGTCTTCGTCTTCGGCTGATTCCTCGGATGATGGTGTTTTCGCTTCTAGTTCTAAGGAGGAGCTGGACGTCAAGCCGGTCGTCAAGCGGTTGCATCAGTAGGCGAGGCACCTTGTATAACTGGAGGACAGTGACCTGCTTCTTGGCGGACTGAGATGCTACTTTGTCTGTGATGATGCTCTCCAAGTTGTGGGACGAAAGTGCCAATTATCTCAGCATGAGCATACATGTAGAAGTCATAATTCCTTGGGATAATTGCAACCCATCTTGTAGCTTGGTCGGGTCCTTCTGCAGCGTAACTATCTTATGAGCCCTTTGTAATGAAATTTTCCTTGATTCCTTTGTAATGAAAAAAGTGTGCTCAACTCCTTTGTAATGAAGACTGCTTTTGACCCCTTTGTAATGAAAAAGGTTTGCTCGACTCCTTTGTAATGAAGAACTGTCTTCGACTCCTTTGTAATGAAAAAAGCATGCTCGACTCCTTTGTAATGAAGACTGCTTTTGACTCCTTTGTAATGAAAAAGGTGTGCTCGACTCCTTTGTAATGAAGAACTGTCTTCGACTCCTTTGTAAAAAACGTCCTTCGGGTGCGCGGTAGCGCTCTCGATGGGAGTAGGCACCGAGGCTATGTTTGATTTGTAGAATTAGGCGTAGGCTGTGAATGTTGTCTGCCTGGGCTGTCTTGCTGCTATTTATTCTAAGTTTTGATCGGGTGCGCGCCACCGCTCCCGATTGGAGTAGCCCCCGAGTCTTTAGGTGATCGCTTGCGATCAGGTGAAGACTAAAAGAACTTTGCGTTTTTTGATATGCTTGTTGTTTGTCGATGAACTTTGTGTTTCTCGGGGTGAGTTTTACGCTTGAAGCCCCCGAGTGTTTTTATAGTCGCATGAGCGAGGATAGTGCCTCTCGGGGGGAGTTTATGCTCGAGCCCCCAAGTTCTTTTAAGTATAGTCGCATGAGCGAGGATAGCGTCTCTCGGGGGGGGGGGTTATGCTCGAGCCCCCGAGTGCTTTTAAGTATAGTCGCATGAGCGAGGATAGCGTCTCTCGGGGGAGTTTATGCTCGAGCCCCCGAGTGCTTTTAAGTATAGTCGCATGAGCGAGGATGGCGTCTCTCGGGGGGAGTTTATGCGCGAGCCCCCGAGTGCTTTTAAGTATAGTTGCATGAGCGAGGATAGCATCTCTCGGCGGGAATTTATGCTCGGTCCCCCGAGTGCTTTTAAGTATAGTCGCATGAGCGAGGATAGCGTCTCTCGGGGAGAATTTATGCTCAAGCCCCCGAGTGCTTCTAAGTATAGTCGCATGAGCGAGGATAGCGTCTCTCGGGGGGAGTTTATGCTCGAGCCCCCGAGTGATTTTAAGTATAGTCGCATGAGCGAGGATAGCGTCTCTCTGGAGGAGTTTATGCTCGAACCCCCGAGTGCTTTTGAGTAAGGTGTTTGGGCAGCAATATTTTATTTCTTCGAATTTTACATGGGTTGCCGATCGGTGCTGCTGTCGATGCCTCTGACAATGCCTAGAGGACGATGGGTAGAACAGGCGTAGATTCTCTACGTTCCAAGGGTTTCCCACGTCCTCGTTGGTCTTCGGGTTCTTCAACCTGTATGCGCCTCCTCCGATGACTTCCGAGATGATAAACCGCCCCTCCCATTGCGGGGCAAGATTGTGAAGATTTTCCTATATCAGCCGTAACACGAGGTCTCCTTTGGTAAACGTTTTGGTTCGCAGGCGACTGCTTTGTTATGTGCGCAGTTTGTCCTGGTATCCTTCAGGTCTTGTGATGGCTGTGTCTCGTGCTTCGTCTGCTATGTCTTTGTCGTTCTGCAGCGCTTCTTCTTCCTCTTCCTCTTAGTACCCTGAGATTCTCGGAGCTCCAAATTTTAAGTCGTGCGGTAGTACTGATTCTTCCCCGTATACCTGGAAAAAAGGTGTATACTGGGTTGAGCAGTTTGGGGTGGTACTGCGGGGAGTTCCTCTACCCATTTTCCTGCAGCTTGTTCTAGTGGTGCTAAAAGTCGCTTCTTTATTCCTCCGCATACTAGGCCATTTGCTTTCTCCACTTGGCCGTTGGACTGCGGGTGTGCGACTGATGCATAGTTGATTTTGATGCCCAACTCTTGGCAGAAGTTTTGGAATTCTGCTGCTGTGAAGTTTGTGCCATTGTCTGTGAGGATGTTGTGTGGGGTACTCTGAGTCTGAAGATGATTGTGTTGATGAAGTTGACTGCCGTGAGGGATGTTGAGCTGGTGATTGGTACTTCTTCGATCCATTTGGTGAACTTGTCGACTGCGACTAGAAGGTGTGTTCGTCCTCCTTTTGAGGATTTCTTGAGTGGGCCTACCATGTCGAGTCCCCATGTGGAAAATGGCCATGACAACGGTATGGTTTTGAGTTCCGATGCTGGGGCGTGCGGACTGCTGGCGAACTTTTGGCAGGTGATGCAACGCCGTACGATATCCTTTGCGTTTCTCATAGCGGTCGACAAATAGAAACCTGCTCGAAAAGCCTTGGCCACGAGTGCTACTCCTCGCGTGGTGTCCGCAGGTACCTTCGTGGATCTCGAGTAGTAGGGCTTTGTCGTCTTCTCCATCTATACACCTTTGGAGGACCTGAGAAATGTTGCGCCTATAGAGCTATCTGTTCATTACTATGAATGCTTTTGATCTTCGACTAATGTGTCGGGCTTCTGCAACATATTGTGGTAGGGTGCATCAATTAGGAATCTAAGGAAAGGTTTTGCCCATGTCGTGCCTTCCAGTGGTGCCGGCTCTTCGGTTTCGGTTGCTTGGCTGCTTGTGCCATCGGCTGTGCTCGTTGCTGCCACCTGTGCTGGTTCCTTTGTGTCATCTTCCTCTGCGACTACCTTGGTTTCTGTTGGCTTTGTTTTGATTGATCTCTGGTTAATTCTCTCGAGGAAAACGCCGGGTGGTACTGGTCCTCGAGTCGATCCGATGTTCGCAAGTTCGTCGCCTTCTGTGTTATTTTCTCCAGGGATGTAGTTGAGTTCACAGCCATCGAATCCTCCCTCTAGTGTGTTGTAGAGCTTCTGGTAGGCTTTCATGTTGTCTGCGACTGCGTTGCAGTCTCTCATCGCCTGATGGACGACGAGGTTGGAGTCTCCATAGATCGAGATGCCGGTGGCACCGCAAGTTTTTGCCATGCGCATGTCGTGAAGTAGTGTCTCGTATTCTGCATCGTTGCTGGAGGCGTTGCTGAAGTTGATCTGGAGGATGTATTTGAGCTTCGTTCCTTTGGGGGAGACTAGTACGACGCCTGATCTGGCTCCTTGCTGTCTTTTGGATCCGTCGAAATACATCATCCATGAGTTGGATAGGTGTGGGGGACCTGGTGTTTGGACTTCTGCCCACTCGACCAGGAAGTCTGGGAGTACTTGGGCTTTGATTGTTGTTGGGTGTTTGAACTGCAGGTCTCGCGGGCTGAGCTCCATGTTCCACTCAACGACTCGACCGGTCGCTACGGGATTGTTGAGGATGTCCGCGAGTGGTGCACTCCTCACGATTGTGATGGAGTGTTCATCGAAGTAGTGCGATACTTTCCTGGAGGTCATGATAATGGCGAGCAGGAGCTTCTGGTAGTGTGGGTACCGTTGCTGTGGCTTTGTGAGTAGCGTGCTGAGGTAGTAGATTGGTCTTTGGATGCTCTGGATTTTGAATTCTTCTACACGCTCGACGACGAGCACTGTGCTCACGACACTGCTCCGTGCTGCTATGTAGAGGTACAACTTTTCCCTTTCTTTAGGTACCGCCAAGATTGGTGGGGTCGAGAGGGTCTTCTTTAGGTCTGCGAATGCATTGCTGGCTTCCTAGGTCCACTCGAATTTTTCTCCTTTTCTCAGAAGTTTGTAGAACGGTAAGGTCCTTTCGCCTAACCTGCTGATTAAGCGGCTCAATGCTGCAAGATTTCCTGTGAGCTGTTGAACTCCTCTGATGTTGGTTGGCCTTTGCATCTTGGCGATTGCTTGAACCTTTTTGGGGTTTTCTTCGATCCCTCGGTAAGAGACCATGTACCCGAGTAATTTTCCAGCTGGGACGCCGAAAACGCATTTTTTGGGGTTGAGCTTGATTCTGTATATGTTGAGGGCCAAGAATGTCTCACGGAGGTCATCGAGTACCGTGTTTGTGCTGTAGGTTTTGATGACAATCTCGTCTACATTGACCTGGACGTTCCTTCACATCTGGTCTCTCAAGTATGCTTGCATCATCCACTAGTACGTGGCTCCTGCATTTTTTAGGCCAAAGGGCATTGTTTGATAGCAGAATACTCCGTAGGGGGTGATGAACAAGGTGTGCTCTTCGTCTTCATTCATCCTGATCTGATTTGATCCTTCATCCTGATTTGATAGCAGAATACTCCGTAGGGGTGAAGAAAATTTTCCACTCTTCGCGAAGGAAGGTTATGAGGGCGGTTGCTTGCTCTTTTGGAAGGTGGGCATACGCGCGAACCGTCTTCTCCGGGTCTGTCGGGTGGACTTGGTGTGTGATTGTGTTGCTGTCGATGTTGAAATCGCGGCCGAATTCTTTTGTCTCGCTTCATCTTGCCAGCGGAAATATGCTTTTGTCCGTCACCATGGCTATTTCTTTGAGCTGTTGTTGGGCTCCAAATGTGTCAAAGACTTTGTGGAAGTCACGGTCGCACTGGTCCGATTTGGTGAAGCTTCCCTTGACTGTGATGATCCGTGCAGGTCCTAGCATCTTGATCTCGAGAGATGCATAGTGCGGTACCGCCATGAATTGTGCGAACACTGGTCGCCCGAGTATGGCGTGGTACTGCGACTGCCAGTCGAGCACTTCGAACTCGAGGACTTGATTTGCGAAGTTGCTCTTGTTGCCGAAGATTACATCAAGCTCTATTGTACCGATGGAGGAGGCTCCTTCACCCGGAACTACACTGTGTATTATTGTGCCTGACTTCTTCCAGACTGATCGTGGGATTAACATCTTGCGTAGGGTTCTGGCGAAGATTATGTTTAGACTGCTGCCTCCATCCATGAAGACTCTATCCATGTCGTAACCTCCAATCTGGGCTTCGAGGACCAGGGGTGCGTGCCCTGGCCTTGGGACTGCGGGGCGGATGATCACTCTGAGATAAGGTAATGTTGGTCTCGGCGCCACACGGTTGGTAGATTTCTGCAATCTTTAGGCCTTAAGCTGCTTTGTCCTGCAGGGTGTAGGCGTCTTGCTTTGCTTTTGAGGGTCTTCCTTCTTGGATCATGCTGATTCGTCCATGGGACGTGGGGTATTGCCTTTCTGTGCTTGGTGCCGGTGACTGCACGCTTCTTCGAGTGCGCTTGGTTTCACGCTGCCTTTCCTCCTTGAGATTGTTGGAGAGTTTGGTGAATAGGCGGCAATCTCCTAAGGTGTGGCTTTCTCCGAGGTGTCCCCAACTGTCCTTGAAACAGTGGATCGTGCAAGGTCCTTCCAGTTGCTCTTTGACTGTGAGTTTGCTGGAGCCGATGTGCCTTCTTCTCCTTGATATTTGGAAGATCTGCGAGTGGTCTTCTGCTCGGCTGTGGAATCTTGGGTCAAGTTCTATCCCGTCGCTGAGTGATTGGCTCCAGATGAAATTGGCGAATTCATCTGGCCTTCGATTTGGGTTGTAGTATTCTCCGGTCTGGGTTTCAGAGTCGCTATCTTAGCGTGTGGCGGGAGACCGGGCGACAGCGGGTCGTCGACTGGTGGGCGAGTCTTCTGTTACGCGCCGCGACTCTTCGAGTGGTGTCCCCAAGTAGAGTCCTCGCGCTTTCCTTCTGGGTCATCGAGTTCCTTTCTGTCGGCGATGGATCTGAAGGTCGTCAAGGTGTTGGACTTGATTCAGCTACAGGCTAAGTGATCTTGTCGGGGTGGTGGAGATGCTTGCGGTGAACTTGAACTTCTCGAGCGGGATAGATCTGATTCTAGTCCTCGAGTCTTGATTTGCTGAGGGCGGGACCGCCGAGATCGTGATTTCAACCTGTGTAGTTCCCACAGACGGCGCCAATTGACGGGGATCAGCCCCGGCAAATCCCATGGTCAGGGACCCTGGGTTAGTCATAGAGAAGGCACAGGTTGGACGATACTTGTCGGCTAACAGGAGAAGCACTTCCTGCTCGATATTATTGCGTGAAGGGGCGATTACAGAGGAGGACAGGAGAGTTCTCGCAAGACCAGGTGTGTGGATGTGTATCTGATTGATCTGGACGTCTCCCCTCCCAACCTTTATATACTAGGCTAGGTCTCGGGGAGTCCGTACTAGGTTACAAAGATAGTTTCCTAGTTCTAGTCTTGCCTTGTACGCCAAGTTTATTCCTTCCATATTAGTCGCGGACTCCTACGTCGGTGCTTGGTCGAGCCAGTCGTGGGCCTGTCGTGGCTTCCTTGCGGGCCCTCTGTCTTCGCATACACCGGGTATCTTCATACGCAGGAGTCGTGGGGTCACCCCCTCGTCAGGTGAGGGGAGGAGGGGTTTAACATCAAACGCCCTGTCTCACGGTGAGCTAGCACTAGTCCCGGTGAGGAGCGCTGGTGCGCGCGCACTCCTACCACACTGTCGTCTAGTCAAACCTGTTCGCACGCCACGCCTCGCCCGTCTAATCATTCTACTGTGCGTGTGGACAGTCCCGAGGCTAGATGCTAGTAACTAGACGCGGAGTAGTAATATTTTGTGGTGAAGTCTACAACGGCTGAGAACAAATCATGCGAGCAATGCAAAAGATTTATTACAGGTTCCCCGCTACATAGTTCATCACCGCGATACATGGAGTTCTTCCTCGACTAAAACATACAAACTTCAAACTTCAAACTTAAACTAGATAGGACTGGTGCCTGGAGGCGATGATCGACGGTGGCTCACAAAGACGACGGTTAAAGAAAACTCAAGGCTTGCATGCTACGAGGAAGGACAAGCTCGCCGCCTTGTAGAGGGTGTAGGAGATCTTGTACTAGTGTAGCGCCTTGTCGAAGCGATCGACGACGGCGCCCTCCGAAATGGCCAACAATTCTTCCTTCGCGGCGTCCAGCTCCATTTCAGCCTTGTACACCATCTTGGATTACGGACATATGTGTTCTTCAAGGTAGCAGGTCACCCAGCCCTCGCCGTCAGCTTCAATATAGCGCGACTCTTCACACGGCGCGACGACTTCACGGCAGGCGGAGAGATCGAGGTGTCGTCGCCTCCACCGCATCCTCCACCTCCCAGAAGGCTCGATGGCTCGTCGACAGGCCGAGGGATTTTGTTGCCGTCGACATTGTCCGCTATGTCTCGGCCCTGTCCTCCACCTCCCATAGGGCTCGACGACTTGTCGACGGGCGGAGGGGCGATTTGGCTGTAGTCGTCCGCTATGCCTCCGTCGCATCCTCCACCTCACACGAGGCTTGACAGCTCATCAACAGGCGGAGGAATCGAGCTACCTTTCTCCGCTTTGCCCCCACCGCATCCTCCACCGACAGCAAGGAGCGACGGCTCGACGAAGGGCAGAGGGGTCGAAATGACGTCGTCGATTTTTCCTCCACCGCATCCACCACCTCCCCCTTCTCCCGACATGGATGTAGGCTTTAGAGGACTAGGAAATACGACAGGAATCTATGGCCGGAGGACGCACGGGAGATGTGGTGAAGGTGGAACCCTGGGTCGGTAGTGGGGCGTGTACGGGGTGGAGGATATATTCCTGGACAGGAACCGTAAAAGGCCACACCCAATGTTCATATAGGGCGGGCGGGTTGCGGGATAGTGTTCACTAGCACACGTATCCAAATTTCTCACCGTTTGCTTTGCAGTACTGATGGAAAAACATACACATACGGGAATATAATATTTTGCGTTGTAAGAGTTGGTGGGTATATATAAACCCTAAAGGACTTTGAAATCGAAAACTAATTCAAATGGTAACTAATCAGTATGAGACTTTGCATGCTGTCATTGTTTCACCAGACCGGAATGTTGTGTAAATTTGAGATTATCGTGATAAAAAATAGGGGTACTTCGTGTACAAATGGGCCATTCCTATCGAAATATCAGGGTCTCTATGTGAGACAACCACATTAGAAAGACAACATGTTATTTTAAAATCCTTTAAACACCCAGTTTTTTATGTGTTAAGCAATGGGCAATCACACTAGGTTCACAAAATTTCAAAGATCTTTGAGTTCATTTGACATATATGATGTACCAGGTGAATCATTTTTGAGCAAAACAACCCTGCAAATGAAAATCATTTCAAATGGTCTCTAAAATGGATGAAACTTGGCGTGTTGTCATCATTTCACCAACATTGTACGTGGTTAAATTTAAATGTGGTTATCATAAAAACCAATGGTACTTCGTGTACGAAGTTGTACCATTCACTTCGAAACATCGGTGTTACTACCGGAAACACCTGCATTACAAGTACAACATATTATTTGTAAGTGGTTTGATCCCCAAACTTTTTATGTGTTCAACACAAAGCATTCACACTAACATCCTAAAATTTCAATCATTTTGGACCCCGTTTGATAAATATTATGCATTTAGTGCTTTATTTTTTAGCAACACGCCCATGTAATTGAAAGTCGATTAAAATGGCCTCCGAGTAGGATGAGATTTGACACAATGTCATCATTTCACGAACATGATACGTGGTAAAAAAAAGAGGATTATGACAAAAATTGATGGCACTTAGTGTATAAAATTGGGCCATTCCCATCGAAATGTTCAGGGTTTCGACGTGAAACAACAACATCAGAAAGACAACATGTCTTTCTAAAATCCTTTAGCCTCCATTTGTTGTCTGTGTTCAGCATTAAGCACTCATACCGGCATCCCAAAATTTCAAACATCTTTGACTACATTCTACATATAAAATGTACCAGGTGAATCATTTTCGAGCAAAAGAACACTGCAATTGAAAATCAATTCAAACGGTCTCTAAAGTTGATGAAACTTGGCGTGTTGTCATCATTTCACCGACAATGTATGTGGTTAAATTTAAAGGTGGTTATGATAAAAACCAATGGTACTTTGTGTAAAAAGTTGTACCATTCACCTTGAAACATCGGTGTTTCTACCGGAAACATCCGCATTACAAGTACAACATATTATGTTTGAGTGTTTTGAACCCCAAACTTTTTATGTGTTCATTGTCAAGCATTCACAATAACATCCTAAAAATTCAAGTAGTTTGGACTTCATTTGATAAATATTCTGCACTCAGTGATATTTTTTAGCAAAATTCCCATGAAATTTAAGGTTGATTAAAATGACCTCTAAACGGGATGGGATTTGCCATGCCGTCACAATTTCACGAACATGGTACGTGGTAAACATTTGAGAGAATTATGAAAAAAATTGGTGGCACTTAGTGTACAATCTGCATTAGTTGAATGTTGGTGAAACACTGAAAAACCCCATTGACCGTCTCAAAAACCATCCGAAAAAATCTCGTAACCATAGCGCACAATAGTGGTCGTTGGATGTAACCTTAGCGCCGAATGGTAGTTGTTGGATCTCAACGCGATCCGCGAGGAGCTGGTTATGCAACCTGATTGGCTGGCTTTGATCGAAGTACAAGCACACAGTTTACAACAAAGAAGCATTTGGGATGCGAGAACGCAAGTGGAACGCCTCCTAAAGAATGTTCTGTAGAGCCCGCTATGCGGTACTGTTCCAGATCTAGATGATTCCATCTAGATCCAGGGGAGGAAGCACATATCGGTCCCACCGCGACATATGACAATGCCATATGCCCCGGATTTCCAACATGATATCACAGCATTACAGCCACAAGGATACAACATTTCATACAATCAGCATACAACTACCTTAAATACATTACATCAGCGGAAGATATATGTCTGAGTACAGACTACAATCAAATTCCTAGTGGCAAAGGTAAAAAACACCATTCCCACGTCCACACGGGTCCAAGCTCTCCGTCGGGATCCGCCTAACTAGTCGTCCTCAAGTCTCCGCGAAGGCGTCAATAAGAAAGGTTGTCGAGCTCCTCTGTAGTCCACAATCGTTTGTATAATGTACATAAAAGAGAGAATAAGTGGGTGAGCAATATCAACAAGTATTGTAACTAACTTCTCACTGTAAGATGGGGGGGGTAGTGGTTGAGGTTGCAGCCTCACTAGCATTATAGAAGTGGCTAACGATATTTAGAGTAAGATGAGAACCAATAATTCGATGAGTAATCGCCTCCAACTAGTCTTGCTATCAGCTACTTACGCGAACATAACACCTAACCTATCCTTGTCCTCCCCTTTGCATCCCGACGAAGAAGAAGCAGTCAAGGCACTCACACGTTGATCAAGTTATTAATAATATCTCAGTTGTTGTTGTCTATGAACAAGGAGTAGGTCTCAAGTCATCCATAACCGTGGACACGGGTTCTCGAAAAGATTTAACCCAGCAGGGGTGTACCAACTGCCCATTACAAGGCTCCGCACGTATGCCAAGCTCTCTCAGTCGGGCCTATTAAAGACACTCATTGAAGAGTTGTTCCGAGAGGTCCAGACGTCATAATCCCTCTAACTAACAACGAACAAATCCGGGTGTCCTCCGGTGAGTTGACATCCAACTCAAAAGCCGACCGCTCTCTCGAATTGGCCTCTAACTTCTGGATGAGGTCGGGTTAGCTACCCAAACCATGTGGGCAGCCCCCTAGGGTGGACCAACAAGAGAAACCATGTCTCCGCCGGCCCGAGTTGTTTAAAATCTGCTGGAAGCTACCCGACACACACACGGTTTCGCAAATGGTAAATCATCTTGGGCCACCACTAGGAATGCTTGAAGATAGGTAGGTAAGAAAAGGGGACGCCATAGAATCCCACACGTGGTTAGGCACGCTCTCCAAGAGACACAATACCCGAAACTCGGGTCCTAGGTGACTCAAATGGAAAAAAGCATCAGGGCAGGATAGCCTGGACCTTCCATCCTTCGTCGAGTATAGTCAACATTATAATAATCACATCATCCACAATAATTTAATAGTGTGATAGCCCAATCCAAGGAGTAACAGGAGAATATAAGTAGCATCTTCAGCATGCATACTAAGTAGTGGTTAAGCAAGCAAGTTACATGGCCAAACAAAGGTTTGCTGGGATGTGGAGGACATGGCTGTTTGGGTTTATTTGAGAGGCATAAATATGAGGTGGTAGGATCAAGCAATCGTTCTATCCTATACCTAGGAACAAGTGAGCTGAAAGTTATAAGCATGATATATGCTCCCCCTTTCCTGTTAGATGACGCCGCCGAAGGTGTGGCCGATCGCAAACTCGCATCGTCTCTCAAGGTAACCGCGGGAGCACACAAGAAGGAAACGCTGGAAAGGAAATCGACGAGAAGCATCTATTCCTATGAAGCAATCACCAGCAAGAAACATCAAGAAGGCAACACGAGACAACGCACTACGACATCGAATCTACCGTCGAGAGCGGTTACTAACAGGTTAAGTGATGTATCGTCCACACACGACAATACCGCACATTTAGAATGGTTCAAGTTGTTTAGCTACACACCATGAGAAAATGTTGTTAACATGGCATCTCACACAAGCATGGCATATCACACAATCATGGCAAGATGTGAAGCATAAAGTAAACTATCTATGCTAGTCAATTTAAGTGAGGTACAATCCTACGCATGCATATCACTATTTACCCCATGATAATTATATCATTTGGTACTGATCTGCCATAAACCATATTTTATTATTTTTATTAGCAAGAAAGAGCAGCATATTCACGATCAACAGGAAATTCTTGTCAAGTTACATCTAAAGAACATTTTTATCGGAGCAATGGTTAATTAGTTATGGCCTATTACATTTACAGAGGTAAGGGTTGTAATTAGCAGGTAAACAACATGTAGACAAGTGCAAACATGTCAAAGGAGCATATTTTATTAAACTAGACAAAATTCTAAGCAAGTTGCACGTATAAACTATCGCAATACGAGCTACCGTTTAAAAGAAATAGCTACCGCCAAAACTACGCACAATCTGCCATTTAAACTGCATCATTTCACCATCACTTCACCAACAATGTATGTGGTTAAATTTAAAGGTGGTTATGATAAAAACCACTGGTACTTTGTGTACGAAGTTGTACCATTCACTTCGAAGCATCGGTGTTTCTACCAGAAACACCTGCATTACAAGTACAACATATTATTTGTAAGTGATTTGAACCACAAACTTTATATGTGTTCAACACCAAGCATTCACACTAACATCCTAAAATTTCAAGCATTTTGGACCTCGTTTGATAAATATTATACGTTTAGTGCTTTATTTTTCAGCAACACGCCCATGAAATTGAAAGTTGATTAAAATGGCCTCCCAGTAGGATGAGATTTGACATGCTGTCTTCATTTCACGAACATGATAGGAGGTAAAAAATTGAGAGGATTATGATAAAAACTGATGGCACTTAGTGTACAAAATTGGGCCATTCCCATCGAAATGTCAGGGTTTCGACGTGAAACAACAACATCACAAAGACAACATGTCTTTCTAAAATCCTTTAGTCTCCATTTGTTGTGTGTGTTCAGCATTAAGCACTCACATCGGTATCCCAAATTTTTGAACATCTTTGACTACATTTTACATATAAAATGTACCAGGTGAATCATTTTCGAGCAAAACAACCCTACAACTGAAAATCAATTCAAATTGTCTCTAAATTGGATGAAACTTGGCGTGATTTCATCATTTCACCAACAATGTGTGTGGTTAAATTTAAAGGTGGTTATGATAGACACCAATTGTACTTCATGTACGAAGTTGTATCATTCACATCGAATCATCGGTGTTTCTACCGGAAAAATTCACATTACAAGTGCAACATATTATTTTTAAGTGTATTGAACCCCAAACTATTTATGTGTTCACCGTCAAGAATTCACAATAACATCCTAAAATTTCAAGAAGTTTGGACCTCATTTGATAAATATTGTGCAGTCACTTAAATTTTTTTAGCAAAATTACCATGAAATTGAAAATCGATTAAATTGACCTCTAAACGGGATGGGATTTGGCATGTCGTCACCATTTCATGAACATGGTACGTGGTAAAAAATTGAGAGGATTATGACAAAAACTGGTGGCACTTAGTGTACACACTGCATTAGTTGAATGCTGGTCAAACACTGAAAAACCCCGTTGACCGTCTCAAAAAATAACCGGAACAAATCTTGTAAGCATAGTGCACAACAGTGGCCGTTGGATGTAACATTAGCGCCGAATGGTAGTCATTGGATCTGAGCGCCATCCGCGAGGAGCTGGTTCTGCAACCTGATTGGTTGGCTTTTATCAAAGTACATGCACACAGTTTAGAATAAAGAAGCATTTGGGATGCGAGAATGCAAGTGGCTTCCGTCCGAAGCTATACTCAATCCACATCTAGCTAGATTTCCCCACCTCCGGAGATTCAAGAACACAATCCATTCCTCAACCCATAAATCTGCTTAGGTGTATAAATGGGGACGTCAACTCGCTACCAGAGGGCTCGTAGGGCAGGCTTTGCGCTTTTGGAGCGAGGTATCGTTTGGTGACCGATTCATTCATTAGCCCAGCCGCCACGAGCATCACTGATTTCCCGACTATTTCCATCTTGCTGGCCAGTCACGCCCGATTAGCGACCCCTTTTTCCTTCAGGACGCCAGCCGTCTCCATCTTGTCCATCCCGACCGCATCTGTCCAACGCGCAGCTAAGAAAGCAGCTAGGGCGACGGAAGCCGCTAAGAAGGTGGTGGTAGCCGCCAGAAGAAAGGACAGAAGCGGCCAACAGGGTGGCGGCATACGCCGATGCCGCGAAGGCCTCTCTGCACCAGCTGATCGACATTCAGGAGGCCAATAGGGCGGCGAAATACGTCCATGCCGCGGCAGGCTCTCAGGAACAACATCTCATCGACGTTCAGCGGGCCAACAGGGCGGCGGCATACGTCGATGCCACGGCGGCCTCTCTAGACCAGCAGCTCAGTGAAGCTCAGCGGGCCAACAGAGCGGCTGCATACGCCGATGCCGCGACGGCCTCTCTGGACCAGCAGCTCAGCGACGTTTAGCGGGCCAACAGGGCGGCTGCATACACCGATGCCTCGGAGGCCTCTCTGGACCAGCAGCTCATCGGCGGTCAGGAGGCCAATAGGGCGGCGGCATACTCCGATGCCTTGAAATCCTCTCTATACCAGCTTGACTAGTAGTATTTGTTTAATTAGGCGCCGGTCTTTTGTTATTCCAGTAGATCTTGATTAAGAGCTATGTTAAGTCCAATACCTTTTTTTAACTATTGAGCTGGTTCGATTTAGCAAGTGTGAGCTTTGCTGATGACTCAGTTGTTTTCTAAAATTAATAGCTTCTCTTAATATATTCAATGGCATTGAGTATATTAGGACTGCTACGATGGTGTGGAGGGCAGCCACGACGAGGAAACCTCGCTTCCTCCCTTCAAATGGGAAGGATCCCATTGCCCTCTCCATCGTCGACGAATAGGTCGTTCTTAGATTCAGAGATATGTATGTTTAGTTAGATATTCCACAAAGTTAAATTATATTCAGATAACCCTTTCCACATGCGTTGCTCATGCCTTGCATCTATTTTTTTTCTCTTTCGATTGGATCTGAAAATTATTGTTTGGATTGCATCTACAACTTCAAGTAATTGAAACCATACTCTGTATAATGTTAGCATGCAATGTGATACCGAAGTTAATTAGTGATCATTAACACATGAAAACCTATTCATTTCCTATATTTGTTAGGCAAGTTGTAGTTACTTAGCTGGACTTTCCATGTCTTGAATATGTTGGAGTGTATGGTGTATTATTTATGCACAAACCTGTTATCATTGACTGCATGCCAATTCTAACATTACCTAATCATTATGTACTTTATGCAATTTCAGGGTAGTAATGGGCGAATCTAAGATTTACAACCGAGGTATGCACATGGTCTACATGGCTTATATCCCATTAGTTTACAAATGAAGGAGAAATGACACTGCTTGTGTTCTAATATTTACATTTTACTTGTAGCTCCCTTTGTCAGAGGAGCAGATGCACTGTTCGACCCATTTTGCATCTGGGGAAACGAGGTGGAATGAGATCCTCTGACGTAGTGCTCAAAACTGTAGAGGGAAGTAGTTCGCTCTGGTCCGTTTGATGCCGATCCAAAGGTAGCAGCCCGAACGCCAGGAGGCCAAACGAAATAGACAGGCCCAAAGCCCAGTTCAGGAGCTCGCTCGCGCTGCATCTTAGAAAAGGCGCGAGAACCAGAAAAGGGCGCCAAAATCAGAGAAATAAAGCGCGCGATAAGGAGATCGAGAGTGTATCGCTGGAAGGAGACCAAGAAGGAGATCCATAAAGAGATCGAGGAGATCGACAAACCTCTTCAATGAGTTGCTCTGCTTGTCAATCTCAGGTAAATCTCTGTCTTCCTCTGTTTCTCCCTGTTTCTTGCAGATTTGTCCCTTTTTAGTGCTTAAATTCAAAACTGCTCTTAATTGGTGCTTAATTTCGACTTGGGATCAAAATACAAGTTCTAGTACATGGTTATACCTTTCCAATGGTTCCTTATTTTCAATATTTGGATCAGAGGAGATATAGTTTTAGACAAAAACGAGATTCTGTCCATCTGTTTCTTAATAGCCAAAATGAAATTAGGAGTTTGAGAAGGGCTATAATTAGTGCATATTTCATGGAAGACGTGGTTTCTTATGTTGTTTTCTCCCTAGGTTTGAGAAGCTCTAGTGCATTTTCCATGGAAGAAGAAACTGAGATGGAAGAAGAGGTTAAAAAATTGCACCAAGATCACGATTCCAATCGGTAATTTCCTTACCCACGCTTTGTCAAGTGATATCTAAGTGTTGCTATTGGTTCTAATATTCTCTTCACATTTGGACTGCAGAGTTATACTACCACATTTGGTACCTCATGTTGGCATGGAATTTAAAAATTCGGATGAAGCTTGGGCATTTTGGTTAAGCTACAATGGGCAGCAAAGCTTTGAGGTCAAAAAAAGATATGCAAACAAAACCCCATCCGATGGAAAAGTTACATCAAGTATATTTGTTTGTGCAAATGAGGGTCATCGATCACAGGAAAGAAGGGATCATTTAACAAATTTCCCTCGAGCTGAAACTAGAACCGGTTTCCAAGTGCACATGAATGTTAATATGGACCGGAAGAAGGAATCCCTCATAGTGAAAAAGCTGGTTTTGGAGCACAACCACATACTACACCTGCCAGAAACTTTACACTTAATGGTGTCACAAAGAAAAATTTCAGAGTTACAAGCTTATGAAATTGAAATGGAAGATGATGGAGGTATTGGGCCAAAAGCTGCACATGAGTTGGCGAGTCGCACATTTGGTGGAAAACTCAATCTTTTCTATACTTTACGTGATCACAAGAATTATCTGCGGACAAAGCGGGAACGTGAAATGGCATATGGCCAAGCCCATAGCATGCTTCAGTATTTTCAAAACAAGATTGCTGAAAACCCGTCATTCCAATATGCATTGCAAATGGATTGTGAAGAACAAATAGCAAACATATTTTGGGCTGATGCTAAAATGATCATGGACTATTAACATTTTGGTGATGTTGTTAGTTTTGACACTACTTTTGGAACAAACAAGGAGAGTCATCCCTTTGGTGTTTTCGTTGGATTCAATAACTTTAGAGAGGCTGTAGTTTTTGGTGCTGCTCTCATCTACGATGAAACATTTGCATCTTTCAAGTGGTTGTTTGAGGCCTTCCTAAATGCGCATGAAGGAAAGATGCCATAAATATTTTATACAGATCAAGATGTTGCAATGGGAAATTCAGTTGGAGAAGTGTTTGCAGAAGCATGGCATGTATTATACACTTTTCACATTATGAAAAATGTCGTGAAGCATCTACATGAAGAGACTGATGAAGAGAATAAAAAGGACAACAAAAAGGACAAGAAAAAAGAGAACAAGAAAGAGATAAATGAAGAGAAGAAAAATGAGGAGATTGAAGAAACAAGTATTTTACCAGATTTCAGCGCATGCATGTTTGAGTATGAAGACATTGCAGAATTTGAACAAAAATGTGACCTCATGAGGAAAAAGGTGAGAAAGCAAACATTGTTGGATACTATATATAATTTCAAAGAAAAATGGGTTGAATGTTATATGAACGATGTCTTCACATTAGGAATGAGAAGTACACAATTGAGTGAGAGTTTGAACAATGATTTTAAGATCCATTTCAAATCTGATTTTGATATCATCCGGTTCTTTAAGAAGTTTGAAAAGGTGGTCCAAGGAAAAAGGAATAATGAACACAATTCAGAATTTGACTCAAGGAAAAAGTTGCCCAAACTATTTATGAGGAGACCCCCACCAATGTTGGTGCAGGCTAGCAAGTTGTATACACCTGGCATATTTGAAGCTTTTCAAGGTGAATATGAGAGATCATTATCAGCTTCCACCCAGGCATTGGATGGTTGTAATGAATTTATAGTAAGAGATTTAAACTTCGAAGAGGATTATAAAGTTATTGGTGATACTTTGGAACAATGAGTTGTGTGCTGCTGCCGGCAATTTGATAGAATTGGGATATTGTGTGGCCGTGCTCTTAAAGTTCTTGATCTAATGAATATCAAGTCACTGCCACCACATTATGTATTAAAGAGATGGGCACGGGAAGCACAGAGTGGAACTATCCAAGATAATGAAGGAAGAAACATAATTGAAAATCCAAATATGGATGCCATGCTTAGCTATAGATATATGTCCCACAAATTTCATAATTTAGCGGATCGAGCAGCCAACTTTCCTGAATGTGACATGTTGGTAGATAGCACACTTGACATTCTCCGTAAGCAAATTGAAGAAAAAAAATCAATTCATCTACAAGCACACCTCGGTATCCATATACAATTTCCACAGATGCTTTCCCACCAAATGAAGTGTTGAGTAATGCACGCCTATAGAAAAAGGAGGTCGAAACAAAAACTTCAAAGAGGAAAAGAAATTGGCTTGTTAAGAAGCACAACATTACAAAAAGGATGGAAAAGGTATTTTACTAAATAAAAGTGCATTTTCAGTGTTATGATTATGGCCATCATTTCTCATAAACCTCTTTTTTTCTTTCATTACAAAAGAGGTTGGGGAGAGGCATGTAGTTGTAGTGTACAGGCACAATCACAAGCACATGCACAAGATGCAAATAATTGTGTTTGTAGCGGCAAAGCGAAGGAATCTGAATTATACAAGGATAATCTTAGCTTCACTCAGTTATTAATAGTAACCTTGTTCATATAGTTAGCTCAAGAATCTAGAAATCAAAATTGTGTAAAATTTCTTACTTCTTTATTTAATTTACAGGGTCCAATAACATATGACTTTCTTAATGCAATGTGGTGAAATATTTCAGTTGTTCTGGGACTATCATATGCTACTCGGAATCACTAAGCGCTTTTTGTTTTCCTCACCGTATTCTAAAAGTAGTTCCAAAATTATTTTGTCTTCAAGTTCTGAAGGTTCAGTTCAGTACTTGTTCAGTTGTGGGTGCCCTTTAGTTCAGTGTTATATAAGTAGTTCCAAAAGTTTGTGTTTCTGTGCTCAAGTTCTGAAGGTTCATATTCAGTTGTGTGTGCCATTTAGTTAAAATTCAGTTCATATTTTACATATCTACATATGTCCAAATTCAGTTTTGTTGTGGCATGCCATTTATTTCAATTTAGTTAGCGCAACTTCATCAAACACTGGGCATTTTACAAATAAGACCCATTCAATCGTATTTTCAAGTCAGTTAATTCAATGTTGCTAGCAACAATAGCACAAACTGAAGAACTCGGGCCAAAATGCACAAAGGCAGCAGCGGCAACACGGAGGAGAGGGCGGCGGCCAACTGGAGGACTACTGCTCCTCCTCTTGAAGGTGGCGGACGATATGAGACGGGCAGCGCAGCGGAGACCGAGAGTGCGGCAACCTGCAGGGATTTCCGGCGAGTCCTTCTCCTCTTGAAGTACGCGGCCGGCGTGCGCCAAGGAAGTGGACGCGGGATGTCGAGGGTGGCCCCAAGAACAGCTCATGCGCGTCGCTAGCGGCCGAAAGCTGGAGCGCCGGCGAGCAAATCGATGACGTCGTGCAGGTGTCGCCGACAGCTGGAGTTCCGGCGAGGGAGAGTCTGTTTCTTTATTTCCTCGCTCCTACGTTGACCGAGGCTTTGGGCCGGTCTATTTTGCTCTGTCTCCAGAGTTCGGGCTGCTACCTTTGGAGCGGCATCAAACAGACCAGAGTGAACTACTTCCCTCTGCAGTTTTTAGCACTACGTCAGAGGATCTCGTTCCAACGAGGTGGCCATGATTATCAATCAAGTCAAGAAACTTACAAAAATTGTAAGGATAAAGAAACTGGCCAGGAAAGACAACAAACTCTTTGTCTGCACAATGAAGAAGACCTCAGTCTCCTATAGGATGGTACTAATTTACGTTCCAACCATATTTTCCCCTACGCACACAATTTCCATACTGAAAACTATATTTATGCTTATCTTTTTCTTCAGTCTTTGCCGAAGAGGTTCACCGATGATTATCTATCAAACCCCTGTATGGTCAAGAGGCAAGAAAGGTGTTTGTACAACACCCGCACTATAATATTGAAGCCTTCCTGAAGAGGACAAACGCTGGGCGGGAAATCATCCACAGGCGCTGGACTAAAGTTGCAAGTGCCTTTAACATTCTCGAAGGCTAAATTTTGGCATTCCGCTTCGACAGTTTTCCAGATGTGGTTCATCTGTCTATCTACCGACCATGATGTTGTACTTTGCAAAGGTTGTTTCTGTATTGTGTCCTGGTGTACTATCTGCTGGTTGTTACCATAGATTTGATGTTTATGTAATGCAGCCTACTGTACTATCTACTGGATATACTGCGATTTCAGTAATTATGAAAATCCTGGTGACTATTACAAGCCTATGAAAGATACTGTGTTATATATATATATATATATATATATATATATATATGAAAATCCTAGTGACTAAAAAGATTAAAAATTATTTATAGGTATATGTGTACTCATCGTATTTATCCATAACGAAATACCCCATTAAATATACGCGTACATGTTGTAAGGTGTCCAGGCACCTAGGTGTCCCAAATAATTTACCTATATATATATATACACACACATTTTATGTTGGGTATTTAGGTTTAAACAAATACGATTAATACACAAATACTTAGAAATAATTTTTAATTACAGGTAGGTATATATACCCACAACTAATATATACGCACAACTAATTAACATAATAAACCCTCTGAGATTAAATTTAGAGGCGAGGAGCCTGGGCACCTAGTTGTCCCAAATGGTCATATATATATATAGGGTGGGTCTATTCTAACAACACCCCCTTAAGACCTTATTCTAACAACAATTTCTTATTCTAACAACACCCCATTAACAACACCGAAGCGACCCGACCCGCACCAACAAAAACCAGCAAACCGAACCAATCCTGTACGCTCGCGATTCCAACGACCGAACCACCTTCTTCTATCCCGGCAGCTCAGCCCCCCCCCACCCCGCGCGTGCTCTCCCACCTTCCGCCGCCATCATGCCACAGCGCCTCCTGGACTCCAGATCAGATCTCCCCACCATGACACCCCCCCGCCGCATCTGATCCCATGAGCACAGACGGCGTGGGTCGGCGTAATGCTCACCCTCCTAACCTCCCCCGGATCCCACCCTCTTTCTCGTTAAAAAGCACGTCGGCGGCGAGTAGTAGGCCCGGGGGAGGACGACAAGTTCCGCCGGAGGTCGCTCCTTCCCCGTGACTGTTACTCATGGAGGCTACCGTCCCCGCTCTCCCTCCCATGCGACACCGTGCCCCTCCCCGTCGACGGATCGGGCACGATCCACCTCCAGCGCATCCGTCCCTCCTGGGACCGTACAAACCGCGGGCAGCCTGGAGTCGAGCTCGTGCCCCCGGGACTAACTGCTCCTCGGCTGCCTCGTCGGCTACCTTGTCGCAAACGTGTTGGAGCCCCCAGCGATGCCCGTTCGCGCGCACCCTGGGCAACACAGGCGCACCTGCGGGGGATGGACACGAACGAGGCCACCGCATTTTGCTGTGGGGAAATCCGGCTGTTGGGAGAAACCAAATAGATGGGCATGCAGTTCGCCCTCGATGGTGTTGTACTGAAAAAATTGTGATTGGATTTTTTTATGATATACCTCAGGTCGGCTTAATGAGCTAGGCAGTTCGATGGGTTGTGCGGTGCTGATTTTTGTGCTGTGTATTTGTTGTATCAATTTGTAGTAGACGAGTTTGTTCCAAAAAGAATGACCGTGAGATGAATTTTTGTGTAAAATCATATGTGGTTCACTCGAGTAAATGATGCGGTGTGTTTGACTATCGAATATTGTTATGAAAAAGACAAAGAAAGTTGTGCACTTCACTTAGTTTAAAGTTTTGATAAAAAGAATAAAAAAATACGTGCAGTTATTTCTGTCAACAAATGCGACGCGGTTGCCCGCCTGATGCAGTTCTCTTCGCCGATTCCGGATCACAGAAAACAGGTGCATTTCCGTTTACCGATAAATGCAGTGCGGTTGCACGTCGGATGCAATCGCATGCAGTTCGCTTTGTCGATTCTAAATCCATAGAAAACACGTTCATTTTTGTTCACCTCTAATGCAGTGTGGTTGCCCCGTCGGACGCGGTGCGGTCGCCCGGTGAATGCAGTTCACGTCGTCGATTCCGGGTCCGCGAAGAACGGAGTTCCGCGATTTACTAAAATGACACAACTTTTAAACCGTAAGGAATTAGAGGATGTGTTTTACATACAAATGGAGCGCCTCGACGATAGCTATCCAATGGTGTATCAATTGCATCAATCGGACGAATGAATCAAATGAATTTAAGCAAGAAAACTCCCGCTGTCCAAAAGAGGGTAGCAACACCTTTTTCAAATTACTTCAAAACCGTGTGGAATATGAAAAGTGTTCAACATATGGAGTAATCTAGTACTCCAGGCGAATCCAACAGTGTATCATACGCATCATCGGACAAGCGGTTAAAAAGTTCTACTCTCTACAAGATTCACCGGCGAAAAACAGAGTGTGCGCGTTTTTTTGCGGCTAGATTTCTCTCAAATATGTAGAGAATTAGACAAAGTGTTCTACATATGGATGGAGCGCCTGATCGATATCTTTTCAACGGTATATCATTTGAATCATTCCGATGAACGATTTAAGAGAAATCGCGAAAAAACTGCAGCTGTGAAAGTGGGTCACCGCACCATTTTTGAAACTGCTCTTAATCCATGAAGAATCGGGGGAAGTGTTCGACATACGGAAGATGTTCCTTTTCCATACAAATCCAACGGTGTATCATACGCTCAATTCCGACCAACGGTTAAAAAGTTATCGTGGAAACGGTGCATGTGGTTATGTTTTACCCGAGCTGCAGTGCTCTGAATTCAGCAGTGCGGTTCTCTTTGCGACACGATGCAGTTCGGAAGTCAGAATAGACCGGACGATGCAGTTCGGAAGACAGAATATATATATATATATATATGTGAATGTGCTTATTTCAAAAACTAAAAAATATCCTAAAATATTTAAGATAAATACAATTTTAATTAAACTGCGAGCGATTGGATCATTGCACACAGTTCTGCATATAAGTTCATCATTCATAGTTATGTTCACACACATTCGATAAGAAATGAGCATTGGGGATTTACTTATAATTCCACACCATATTTTGTGCACAATCATTTGTAATATTCAGCGTACACCACACACAGTTTGGACGAAAAGAACGTTTGGGATTTACTTCTGAAACCACACGAGCATTTGTTCACAAACGTTTGGGTAGGTGTCCACAACAAAAACGTGTACTATATAAAAACTGTATGGAGTAGCTTTGCGTATCCCACGCAGTTCCTGACACATCAGCGTTTGGGATAGTATAACTCAACAGAAACGTAGTTTCTGTATTAAACATATGCCATAGGATAATAATCTCAGATGGACATTCATGGATAAGTGTTTTTGATTAAAAGGTCATCTCAAACGTTCGAGTTATCTTGTGCGTCTGCGCGGACTATCCATAGGCAACGATTTCTAGTTATCGTGTGGAATAGGCCCCCCCTATCGCAATCGAAGGCAATGCGACGGTTCCGATCTCTGTAGGCGATAGGGTCAAAAACCGTTTGGATAGCTATCGCGCGCATTAGTGTGACCTCGTGTGCTTCCGTGTTATTTGCTCTTGTGACGTAGTTGAGATCGCATCCATCGAAATCTCCTTCTAGGGTGTTGTAGACTTTCTGGTGCACGGACATGTTGTCTGCGACTGCTTCACAGTTTCTCATTGTTTGCTAGACGACGAGGTTGGAGTCGCCGTAGATGAATAAACTTGTGGCACCGCAGGCTTTTGCCATGCGCATTCCGTGGAGGAGGGCTTTGTACTGTGCTTCACTGTTAGATGCCTTCTTGAAGTTGATATGCAATATGTATTTTAGTTTTTCTCCTTTGGGGGAGATTAGCACCACACCGGCCCCTACTCCTTTTTGTAATTTTGATCCATCGAAGAACATCTTCAAAGAGTTGGAGAGGTCCTGGGGACCACGAGTCTGTACTTCCATCCACTCGACTAGGAAATATGGGAGAACTTGGGCTTTGATAGCTGTCGAGTGCTTGAATCTTAGGTCACGAGGACTGAGCTTGATGTTCCATTGAGCGATGCGTCCTGTAGAGCTTGGGTTGTTGAGGATGTACGAGAGTGGTGCGCTACTGACCACTGTTATTTGGTGCTCGTCAAAGTAATGCGATACCTTGGGAGAGGTCATGAAGATGGCGTAGACCAGCTTTTGATAATGGGGGTATCTTTGCTGTGAGCACGTGAGTACTTCGATGAGGTAGTAGATTGGTCTCTGGATGCCTTGTACCTTGCCCTCTTCGATGCGCTCTATGACGAGTACTTTGCTTATCGCACTGCTCCTGGCGGCAATGTAGACGTATAGCGGTTCCCGTTCCTTGGGTACTGCGAAGATGGGGGGTGTTGATAGGAGTTTCTTGAGGTCGGCAAATGCATTTCATACTTCTTCCGTCCACTCGAACTTCCCACCTTTCCTGAGTAGATGATAAAATGGCAAGGTCCTTTCTCCTAGCCTACTGATGAAGCGACTGAGGGCGGCGAGTCATTCTATGAGTTGTTGTGCGCCTTTGATGTTGACTAGTTCTTTCATCTTTGTGAATGCTTGAACTTTTTCCGGATTGACCTCGACTCCTCAGGCGGACACCATGTATCCTAGTAACTTGCCAGCTGGTACGCTGAAAATGCACCTTTTCGGGTTAAGCTTGATCATGTAGTGGTTGAGTGCTCCCAAAGTTTCTCGGAAGTCTTCGAGTAGTGTGTGTCCCTTGTAGGTTTTGACAACGATGTCGTCTACATAAACTTGGGCGGTCCTGCATATTTGGTCCTTTAGGCAATCTTGCATCATCCGTTGGTATGTTGCTCCGGCGTTCTTCAGCCGAAAGGCATTGTGCTGTAGCAGAATATGTCGTAGGGGTGAGGAAAGAAGTGTGTTCTTCGTCTTCTTCCTTCATCCTTATCTGGTTGTATCCGGAGTACTCGTTGAGGAAGATAGGAGGTGACATCCTGCGGTAGAGTCGATGATCTGGTAGATCCTTGGGAGGGGAAAGTGATCCTTCGAGCAGTGCTTGTTGACGGGTTCATAGTCGATGCACATGCGTAGCACGTCGGTGTCCTTTTTAGGTACCAACACAGGGTTTGCAACCCATGTGGCCTTCTTCCTCTCTTAGATAAATTTTGCGTCGAGTAATCTGTTGACTTCTTCCCCAATGGCCCTGCGTTTTGACTCAAAACATCGGCACAACGCTTGCTTCACTGGTTTGGTGTTTGGGTAGATCTGTAGTGCATGCTCTGCAAACCCCCGTGGTATTCCAGGCATGTCGGCTGGGCACTAGAAGAAAAAGTTCCACTCCTTGCAAAGGGAGGCAAGGAGGGCACTCGCCTGCCCTTCGGGTAGGTGTGCATAGATCCACACTTTATTGTCTGGGTCTGTTGGATGCACTTGATGGGTTACCGTGTCGCTGTAGACGCTGAAGTCTCGAGTGATTTCCTTGATGTCGCTTCGACTTGGAGTGGAAAAACGCTCATGTGCACCACCATGGCTATTTCTACGAGCTCTTGCTGCGCTCCAAGGGTGTCGGGGACTTGGTGAAAATCACGGTCGCATTTGTTTGATCTAATGAACCATCCATTGATAGTGATGACTCGTGCGAGTCCTGGCATCTTGAACTTGAGGTATGTGTAGTGCGGCACGACCATGAATTGGGCGAAGGTTGGTCGACCCAGTATAGCGTGATATTGGGATTGCCAATCTACCACTTCAAATTCCAAGATTTCTCTTTTGAAATTGCTTTTGTTGACAAAGATTACGTTGAGGTTTATCTTTCCGAGTGATGGTGTTGCTTTGCCTAGTTCGACACCGTAGAGGGTGGTAACTGAACTTTTTAACGCTGATGGAGGGATTAGCATCTTGCGCAATGTGCTGGAAAAGATGATGTTCAAACTTCTGCCCCCGTCCATGAATACTCGCGATATGTCGTAACCTCCTATCAATGCTTCAAGGACTAGCGGAGCGTGCTCTGGTCTTTGTATTGCTGGCGGGTGGACCTTCCATGAGAAAGTGATGCTGACTTCTGAATCGCATAGGTAGTAGGGTTCGTTTGCTAGAAGTTCCTTGGCCATGTAAGCTTGGAGGGTGCATGCTTCTTGCTTCTTTTTTTATGGGAGCCCTTCTTGGATCATGCATACTCGTCCGAGGGCTGGTGGGTAAGTCTCTTTTCTGTTGGATGTTGGTGTGGGTGAAGTATTGCGAGTCCGTTTGGCTCTGCGCTGCATGTCTTCCATGTCTCTTTTGGAGAGCTCGGCGAAAAGTCTGTAGTTTCTAAGAGTGTGAGTCTCCGTGAGCCGTCCTTCTTCATCTTCTAAAAAGTGGATTGAGCAGACTCCGTTTAACTGCTCTCTTGGTGTGAGGTGGTTCGAGTCGTCGTGTCGCCTTTGCCGATGACCCGATATGAGTGGTCCTTTGAGCGATAGTGGACTCTCGGGTCCAGCTCGACCCCGTCGTGGATCAAGTAGTCTCGGATGCTTTTGGAGAATTCGTATGTCCTTCCATCAAGATCGAAGTACGTTTCGTCATGGCAAGTGGTCGAGTTGATGACAGGAGTCGCCGTCGTGAAGGGTGCTTAGTGGAGTGAAATCTCGTTGTCGAATTTTGGCTCCTCGGCTGGTGTCGGCATTGGTCTTGCAGGTTTTAACTGAGCTTGTTTCGTGGATCGTCGGTTTCTTTGGCGCCAGACGTAGACTTGAAAACCGCCAAAAGCTTGATTCTGACTCATGCGCGTCCTGAGTGCGCCAGATCGTGCGATCAGAAAGCTTGCAATGATCTTGAGGGTTCCCAGCGGGTCGGTTCTTGCTTCAATCACTTCTGAAGTCGCCGAGTTGTCGGTTGGTGATGACAGGACCGTCGAGATCATGATGCCAACCTGCGTTGACGAGGGGGTGTCCCCACAACTGTTACGGATGAGGGTACCTGGTGCGTGTGAAGAAAGAAGGACCGGTAGAAGCTTCCACTGGCCCATGACTAGCCCACTCGAAAGACCGACAGTTGCACCGACATAAGAGTCCTCAGCGTTATGGAAACAAAGACTTGGCATCCAAGACTAAAGCTAGATTAGGAAAATGCCTTTGTAAACCTAGATGGACTCCTTGCGACCCAGCTAATATATAAAGGCTGGGGGAGGGGACGTCTAGGGCATCCAATTTTATAGCAACACCTCCGGTCTCGAGCAATCTTGCCTTGACCACCACTGTAATCTCCTCCATCATAATAAACAAGAGAAGGAAGTAGGGGTTTTACTGATCGAGGGCCCTAAATCTGGGTAAATCCCTGTCTCCTGTTAGCCGACGAGAATCGCCAATCTGCACCTCTCTATACGATCTAAACAAAGGGTACCTTACCATAGGATTTATCGAGGCTGATCCTCGTCAATTGGCGTCGACCGTGGGGAGGACGCAGGTTGGAATCACGATCCCGTCGGTTCCGTCATCAGCAACCGACAACTCAGCGACTTCGACAACAACTCAAGAAAGACACAATCCACTCGAAGGACTCAAATTCATCGCAAGCCTCTCAATCACACAACCCAACATGCTCGCTCAATGAGCGTGTCGAGATTAGTATTTCGGCGGCTACCAAAGCTACGCCCAACGGCGAAGGAACCTTTGAGCCAGGAGACAATCCCAAGTTGCATTCGCAGAACCAAGGCCGAATCCAGACCAGCCGCAGGAAATCTACATCGAAATTTCGCTCGATCAACCACCAGCCGCGAGGACAACACCCATCACCAACCGAGCACCCGCAGCAGCAATGACTCGCGACATGGACTCGTTTACACGTTCGGGCGAGAACTACGACCACGACAGGAGGCCGGAAGAGTTCGCCAAGATGATTCGAGAGCACTCAATCCACGACAGGATCAAGTTGGATGCAAGGTTCCACTCTCGCTCCAAAGACCAATCGCAGATATATCGGTTCATAAGGAAAAGAAGACACGACAACTCGGACAACCTTACACCCAGAGAGCTGTTCAACACAGCCTGCACAATCCATTGCTTCGAAGACGATAATGGACGGCTCAGGGCTGGCCACACTCTCAGGAACTGCCGAATCTTCGTTGAACTCTCCGAGAGGCTCAGGGAAGAGAAGCAGCACAAGGCCAAACTAGCTCGAAGGAAGGCACCATCACCAGCGCCTAACGCAGAAGACCAGTACCCACCATGTCAAGGTCGGGTGTGCATGATCCAAGAAGGGCAACCCTCAAAGATGAAGCAAGAGGCAAGCACTCTCCAAGACCAAGACGCCGAAGACATCCTAGCAAAATAACCCTACTACCTATGTGTTTCGGAAGTCAGCATCACCTTCAAACAAGAGGACCACTCACCTGCAATTCCAAGAACAGGACATGCACCACTAGTTCTTGAGGCGTAGATCGGAGGATACAATATGACACGAGTATTCATGGACGGAGGAAGCAGCCTAAACATCATCTTCGTTCCCACCTTACGGAGTCTGTCAATCCCGCGGTCAGTCTGGAAGAACTCAGACGTCACACTCTCTGACATAGTACCACACAAGGAGGCCAAATCCCTGGGAACGATCAAGCTCGACGTGGTTTTTGGAAAAAAGGCAACTTTGCAAGAGAAACCCTAGAATTCAAAGTGCTCGACTAGAAATCCCAGTAACACGCCATACTCGGCCGGCCGACATTCGCTCAGTTCATGGTAGTCCCGCACTACGCATATATCAAGCTCAAAATTCCAGGGCCCCTAGGGATCATCACAGTGAGCGGAAGCTTTCTCAAGACAGATCAATGCGACCGAGATTTCCACAAAGTCTCCTACACTTTCGTAGTGCAACATGAGATCAAACAAATAGCGATGGTTGTAGACATGAGTGTTTTGCCACTCGCCAGCAAAAGCAAGATGAAGAAATTTCTCGCGACTTCATCGTCGTCAGCGACACCGTCACCTACCAGGTGCACCCTACGGACCCAGACAAGATGGTTCGGATCTACGCTCTCCTACTCGAATTACAGGCGACATCCCTCCTAGGTTTCCTCCGCGAAGTGTGGAACATCTTCTCTTGGTGCCCAGCCGACATGCCTAGAATACGACGAGAATCTGTGGAGCATGCGCTAGAGATCTACCAAAACACCAAACTAGTAAAACAGGAGCTACGGTGATTCTCTGAGCCAAAACGTAGAGCCATCGGAGAAGAAGTTAACAGACTACTCAACGCGAAGTTCATCCGAGAAACAAAGAAGGTCACGTGGGTCGCCAACCCAGTACTAGTGCCCAAGAAAGATACCGACGTACTACGCATGTGCGTTGACTATACACCCGTAAACAAGAACTGCCCAAAGGATCACTTTACTCTCCCAAGGATCGACCAGATCATCGACTCCACTGCAGGATGCAACCTATTATCACTCCTCGATGCATACTCGGGGTACAACCAGATTAGGATGAAGGAGGAAGATGAAGAGCACACTTCGTTCAGCACCCCATATGGCATATTCTGCTACATAACACGGCCCTTCGGGTTGAAGAACGCCGGGGCAACATATCAGCGGATGATGCAAGCGTGTTTAAAAGAGAAAATTGGGAGAAACGTCCAAGTCTACGTAGACGACATCTTCATCAAAACGTAAAAATCAAATACACTACTCGATGACCTCCGAGAAACCTTCGGGGCACTCAACCAATACAGGTTCAAACTCAACCCCAAAAAGTGTGTGCTCAGCGTCCCAGCCAGAAAGCTACTAGGTTACATGGTCCTTGCTCGAGGAGTCGAAGCCAATACATAAAAAGTCGAAGCACTCTCTAGGATGCAAGAACCTGTCAACATATATGGTGTACAACAGCTCACCGGACGACTCGCGGCCTTGAGCCGTTTCATCAGCAAGCTAGGAGAAAGGACCCTACCATTTTATCAGCTGCTCGGGAAAGGAGGCAAATTTGAGTGGACTGAAGAAGCGTGAAACACATTCACGGACCTGAAGAAGACCCTCTCTACTCCACCAATCTTAGCAGTACCCAAGGAATGAGATCCCCTATAACTCTACATCGCGACACGAAGCAGTGTAGTCAGCACCACACTCGTTGTCGAACGCATCGAAGAAGAAAAAGTGCAAATCATCTAGAGGCCAATCTACTATCTCAGCAAACTTCTCACGCAGTCTCAGCAAAGGTACTCACACTATCAGAAGCTCGTTTACGCCATCGTCATGACGTCACGCAAAGTTTCCCACTACTTCGACGAACACCCAATCACAGTGGTAAGAAGCGCACCACTCTCAGATATCCTCTACAATACAGGTGCCACAGGGCGAGTCACCAAGTGGAACATCGAGCTAAGTCCCCGTGACCTACAGTTTCTTCACAGGACGACAATTATAACATAGATCCTCCCAGATTTCATAGTCGAATGGATGGAAGTGCAAACTCCCAGCCCAACAGACCTCTCCAACTCTTGGAAGATGTTCTTCGACGGGTAGAAAAGACAACAAGGAGCTGCAGCAGGGATCATGCTAATCTCTCCTAAAGGAGATAAGCTAAGATACATACTCAAAATCGAATTTGACAAAGCATCCAACAACGAGGAAGAATATGAAGCCCCACTTCATGGAATGTGCTGACGAAGAATTTGTTCAACGCAACACAAGACTTGCACCGCGCAATTGTTTAGAGTAAGGGATTCGCCACTTCGTTTTACGTTACGAAGAACGGATGATTTACAAGCAAATCAACAAAGAGATCTTCAATTTCGGAGAAGAAACGGGTGCTTTACGAGAAAAACACAAAAGATGACCTAGAACTAGACAAAAAGTAGAAGAACTTGAAAATTAGATGTGTTTTTGCTATATGTCGATTGTATCTTCTAATCGGCCGTCACCTCATCTATTTATGAGGGGGTTGGACTTTCCCTACAAGAAAAGGGCTCAAATCCGCGTCAAAACTGCCAAAATCGCGATCAAAATCGGACCCGGATCTGGGGGGCCGGACTTCCGGACTTTATCTCGGACGGTCCGGACCGCAGGGTCAGATGGTCCAGCTTCCAGGTCGGACGGTCCGAGCTAAGGGTCAAAATCCTTCTGTAACTGGGGTCTTGAAGTCGGACGGTCCGGCTTCGGAGTCGGACGGTCCGACCTTAGCCCGGACGGTCCGACTTGGGGTTCGGACGGTCCGACGTGGGCCAAAATATTTCTGTAAACGGGGTCGTCAAGTCGGACGGTCCGACTTCGAGGCCGGACGGTCCGACCTTAGCCCGGACGGTCCGGTTTCCATCTCGGATGGTCCGACCTGACTTTTTAGTGCTGCACTGTTTTGGCCGTAACTTCTTCATACGAACTCGGATCTGGACGTTTCAAATATCAAAATCGACTGGTTCGACGTGACGAAGCTGCCTCATGTAGAACATTTTCCCATTTGAGGATGTCTTGAACGCCTTATTGGCAGAATAGTGCTTCAGTTGTTTTGATTTTATTGCTTCGAACATAGTTTCGGCCATTAAGATGGAATCGGATGGTGATGGCTCGAACTACAAAAATGTTAATATCAAAAACACCCAACTCTTTCATGTAGAGCACCTCTCCATTTGAAATCATCTTATATAAGGTTATTGTCATGCCAAAAACTGCCATCAACACATGCCCCCCTGTTTTTCGGCAAAAACTCGTGTGCCGAAAAATAACTTGTCCATGTTTGTTCTAAGGACGATGTCAATACTTCATCGGCCATGTGTGTTCAAGCTTCTTGCCACACGCTAGGATAATACTTCTTCAAGTATCTCCCATTGAGAGCTTTGGATAACTTACTTCCTTTTAAAGTTTGTACAAAATATCAATTTCCAGGAACAATCCCCACAACTTCATATGGACATTCCCAACTCGGTGACCACTTGCCGAATTTTCTGTCCCTAGTTCCAACGGGCAAAATCGTTTTCCACACTAAATCTCCTATTTGAAACGATTTCTCCTTGACTTTTTTTATTATAAGCCTTAGCTACTCTTAATTTTTCTTTCTCAATCTCCTGCAACGCTTTTAGCCTTTTTTCTGCAAGCTCATCTATTTGGTCCATCATTAAATCACTGTAATCTATAGCCAACAAGTTATTTTGCCTGGCGACCCTAAGAGCTTGCAATTTGATTTCTACAGGTAACACTGCCTCTTGGCCATATACTAGCTCAAAAGGTGTAACTTGAGTAGCTCCGTGCTTAGATATTCTATGAGCCCATAATGCTTCCGAAAGGACTTCATGCCACCTTCTCGGTTTCTCTTCAATTTTCTTCTTTATGAGCAGAATCAAAGTTTTATTACTAGATTCGGCTTGTCCATTAGCTTGAGCATAATAAGGTGATGAGTTCAACAATTTAATTCCAACGGATTCGGCAAACTCACGAAATTGATGAGACATAAAAGAAGAACCTTGATCAGTTGTCAAAGTTTTAGGAATGCCGAATCTATGAATAATATGCTCCAAAGCAAAACTAATCAGCTCCCTATGATTCATATTTCTTAAGGGAACTGCTTCTGTCCACTTAGTAAAATAATCTGTGGCTACTAGGACGAAGAGATGCCCTTTAGAAGACGAAGGATGTATCTCACCAATAAAATCTAAGCCCCACCCTCTAAATGGCCATGGTTTGATTATGGGATTCAACATAGCTGCAGGTGCCAATTTTATATTGCCAAACTTTTGACAAGCCTCACAACCTTTGTAGTATCTAAAGCAATCCTCTAACAAAGTCGGCCAATAGAAACCAGCTCTTTTTATTAACCAACACATCTTATGAGCCGACTGATGCGTCCCACATATGCCTTCATGCACTTCACCCATGGCTAACCGAGTTTCGGTGTCTATCAAGCGACGACTTAGATATGCAATAATGTGCTCCTTCCCACCATGTTCTTGCGTCAACACCGCACCGATCACTTTATCTTGTGCAGCAATATACGACCTGAACGGCGTACCAGATTTTGGTGCACGCAACACTGGAGGATTCAACAAGTATTTCTTTATGTTATCAAAGGCCCTTTGTTGCTCTGCCCCCCAAATGAACTCGGCTTCATTCTTGAGCCGGAGTATTGGAGCAAACAATTCAATTTCTCCTGAAAGGTTAGATATGAATCGTCTCAAGTAATTAATCTTCCCCAATAGTTTTTGCACATCCCTTTTGCACGTCGGATGCTCTAGATGTCTAATTGCTTCTACCTTCTTAGGATCAATCTCTATACCATGCTCATGAATTATAAACCTAAGAACTTTCCAGCCGACACCCCAGAAGCACACTTACGGGGATTCATCTTTAGCCCATACTTACGCATCCTTTCGAAACCTAATCGCAAATCGGCCAAATGAGACTCAAAACCATCCGATTTAACCACTATATCATCAATGTATACCTCTACTATGATGCCGAGCAAATCATGAAATATAAGATTCATAGCACGTTGATATGTAGCACCGGCATTCTTCAAGACAAAAGTCATGACTACCCATTCAAACAAACTGACAAAACCAGGACACCGAAAAGCAGTCTTAGACATATCCTTTTCGGCCATGAATATTGGTTATAACCAGCATTACCATCTAAAAAACTTATTACTCTATGTCCTGAAGCATCATTGATAAGTGTGTCGGCTATAGGCATCGGATATTCATCTTTCGGAGTAGCCTTATTCAAGTCTCTAAAATCAATACATACTCTAATTGCACCGGTGTTTTTCTTTTCAACAGGAACAATATTAGAAACCCACTAAGCATATCTACATGGCCAAATAAACCCGGCTTTTAGCAACCGATCAATTTCCTCTTTGATATGATCATACATAATAGGATTGAAATTTCTGCGAGGTTGTTTATGAGGCCTAAAACCAGATTTAATAGGTAATGGATGCTGAACTAAATCTCTACTCAAACCAGGCATCTCGGTATAATTCCAAGCAAAGCAATCAACAAATTCTTTAAGTAACTCGGTTACCTTGCTCTTCTCATTGGCCTTCAAATTAGCATTGATAAAAGTAGGCCTTGGAATACTTCCATCACCAATATCTATCTCCTCAAGTGCATCAGCCGATGAGATTCCATGCCCAAGCTTTTCCATGTCTTCAAATTCTTCAATGGTTTCATGCATATCGTTCTTTCCAGAACGATACTCCTCAGTACGTTGTTGGAGCCATTTAATACTACTGTTTTTATTCATCATCTAAATAGACAGATTGTTAAAACGAGCTACATCAGCCGGCTGTACATTGATAGGCACAAAACCATTTTTACCTATACTAGTCCAATAGATCTCTACCGGTCAAACACTGCATGTTACCGAGTTGCCAATCAACTGCTACCTCGGTCACAGCTATACAAGCCGAGTTGTCTGCTTCAACCACCTCCACATTGTCATCCACCCATTGAATTAAACACTGATGTAGGGTAGAAGGAACAGAACAATTCGCATGTATCCAGTCACGTCCAAACAGAACATTGTATCGGCCTTTGACATCCACCACAAAGAAAGCAGTCGGCAAGGTCTTACTCCCAACGGTGAGCTTCATAGAAATAATGCCCTTGGCTTCAAATAGCTCCCCTGAGAATCCACTAAGTCCCATGTTGGTCTTCATTAGCTCACTTTCCTTTCGATTGAGTTTGGTAAACACCAAATAGGGCATGATATTGACACCTGCACCGGCATCCTCAAGCATGCGTCCAATAGGCTTTCCATCAATGTTCCCCTTGATAAACAGTGGCTTCAAATGTCGATCCGGCTTCTCTGGCTTTTCAAACATGGCTCTACCCGGACCAAGGACAAGTTCAGCAACCTCTGGCTCGGGTGCACGGAATTTAGCGGGCAATGCAAAGACCATGTTGATATCCATATGGGAATTGCTTTCTGAGTTATTACCACTCTCCGAATTAATGTTGTCATCCTTATCCTCGGCCATGTCATTGTCCGAGTATTTTTCATCACCTTCTGAGTAGTCTTCATCACCACCCAAGTACTCCCCATAATCCACTGAGTACTGAGCGGCATCTTACAAGCAATGATCAGCATCCGAGTTGTGAGCTGCTCCTTCCAAGGTGTTGGCGGCATCTGACTTTTGGGCAGCTCCTGAGTTATGACCCGATCCTTCCGAGCTATTGTTGTCGGCGTTCCTTTCTACTGTGAGCTTTTTCCGCCAAGTGAACCGGGGTATCAATTGCCTCTCCTTATTGAACACCTCGTCACGCTCCTTCTCGGCAATTTCCTCTCTAATCTCCAACGCTCGCAGTCGTTGCACTCGGCGTTTTTGAGTGTGAATTAATCCTTTAGGACACCAACGAGGTTCTGGCCGAGTTCCCGAAACAACCGACTTGCTGCCCCCCGAGTCGTTTCACCTATACCGAGTAACACGATCATTGGCCTGCTGACGAGATACACCTCCTCCTGCAAACTTCCTGCTCGCACTGGAATTCGGTTCCCCGTCTTGATTGAGCTAGCCGAAAATAAGTGGAAACTGATTAGGGGCTGCGTGCGAGTTATTTTCTTTGATGAGTGGACCGATGCGCACACCAACTGAACCGGTCTTCCGAGTTGCACCAATGGGAATAAGACCACTACGTTCAGAATCTATTGCAACTCGGCTTGTATTTACTTCCGGGCGATGAGCTTCCTTCCCCTGAACTAAATTGTAGTTTGGTTCTCCAGCACCTTGCTCATCCGAGACCTTCTCCGCTCCTCCATCTGCTTTTATTTTATCGAGTGCTTCTGCAGATTTTCGCACCCAAGTGAGCCTACGGCCAGCATTGTCTTGGCCATCCACCTTGCGCATCGGTGACCAATCCCTCCGAGTCATATCTTCATTGAACTGAATCCTTTTCCCATGCTGTTCTTGGTACATAGGACTCGGCTGATCCCATCTTGGTTGAAAGTAAATCGGTGGTCCCATAGGAAAGGCGCCCAATGGTTAAAACCCCATGGCGGAAAATGTGGAGGTATAGGAGGTGGGTATCCCCAATAAGCCGGTTGCATAGGAAAACCTGGCTTTTGCTCATATGGATTTCTCTCCCATTGCTCGTTGTTAGGCCTAGGAGGAGATCTTGGACGTTTGACTCCTCCAAGCCGATTGAACACATTGTTGGTTCTGCATGAAGTGTATTTTTCCAACAACATGCTAAGTGTCGGCTTTGGTCTTGGATCTTGTTTCTTCTTGCCATTGACATACTCCAATCTCTGGATTCTTGGGTTTGATCATTCTTGGTGGAGCATTGTCCTCAACTACGTTCTTCTCCTTGGCTGACTCGGCCTAATCTGACCTAATTAGCATATTCTTGTTATGAAACTCGATCATATTGACAGGAAAAGGATCACTATCGAGCTTCATCTTGGAGGCTTCTGTAAATGTCAATTGTCCTTCACTAATGAACGATTGTACCTGCCGTCGAATCACATTACAATCATTAGTAGAATGAGAAAAAGAATTATGCCATTTGCAATATGCTTTTCTACCCAATTCTTCGGAAGATGGAATTACATGTCCTGCCGGCAACCTAATCTGTTTTCCCTAAAACAACATGTCAAAAATCCTATCACATTTACTAACAACAAAAGTATACTTGAGCTCCTCTTTCCTGGTAGGTGTAGGCTTCAAGGCAGGACACACAAAAGGTTTTGATTTTGGTGTTTGGATCCATTCGGCTACACAAACTTCCATGTCATTATCACTAGCCGAATCACTATCATACTCTACAATGTTAACCGTAGGAGTAACTTTTTCTTTTCCTCTATTATCTCTAAACCTAGTAGCTTGCTTAACATCTCTAACTCGGTTTTCTTGTGCCAAAGCTTTTTGTAATACTTGATTAACATCTAGAAACTCTTGCCCCTCTAGCTTCTCTTTGATGTGAGTGAGTAAACTAGAAAAGGCAAGATTAGCCAAATCCTTTTCGGCTATAGTTAAACTAAAGCATCGGTTTTTTGTATCGCTAAACCTTCTAATGTAATCATGAACCGATTCATTGTACTTCTGCCTAACCATAGTCAAGTCGGAAAGCCGAAGCTCAGTTTCACCACTGTAAAAATACTCATGAAATTTCTGTTCCAATTGTGACAATGTTGTAATAGAATTAGGAGGAAGTGATAATAACCAAGTAAACGCAACAACGGACAAGGATATGGGAAATACTTAATTCTGTAAACATCCGCTATGCCAAATTCACTAGTTTGCATTAAAAACTGCGCACATGTTCCAAAGTTGATCTACCATCTTCCCCTGTAAACTTAACAAAATCTGGAATTCTAAATCCACGAGGATATGGTATAGAATCAAAGGATTCGCGGTATGGTTTTTTATATGCTCGTGCTGTACCCTTAGGTGCTAAACCATACTCTCTAAGTATATCAGCAAGTTGATCCTTCATACTAGGGTGCGTAGAATTTATTTGTGGGGGAGATGGGATAGCAACACGTGATAAGTTTTCCGGCAAAGAGACTTGAGTATGTGAAGTTTGCAACGGAAAACTACTAGCATTACCGAATTGGTTGTAACTCGGTTGTGGGTTTGTACCGAATTGTGTGTAACTCGGTTGATCATTGTAAGCTACTATATGATAATAGGGTTGCTGCAAATTAGGGTTTAAGAAACCACTTCGGTTATGATTTGGTGGAACCAAAGTAGCAACAGTAGGATGAGCAACACTAGGAACGAAAGTATTAGCCGAACTACCAACAAGGTTCTGGCCATTATGACTATTACTTGTAGCAACATATGGTTGAATAGCACTATTTGATGCATCAGGCACATGAAAATTATTAGGGATTGGTTGTGCTCCGAGTGGATTGTAGCTCGGTGCATGGTGAGGAAAACCAATTCCATACTCTTTACTAAGTTGCACTTTAAATTCTTCAAACTTATCAGTCATGTTTTTAGCAAGTGCATGCATAGAATTACCATATTTGCTAGCTACAAAGGTATCAATTAGATGAGCAAGTTCCTCGGTGGATTTCGTTACCTCATCGCCGGGTGGCTTAGATGCACTCGGCGTGACACTTGGTGTGGCCGACTTCTTGATCATGCCGTTCCGCGTCTTCTGGATTCCCGCGAGCCATGCCTTCCTCCATTCTTCAAGTGCGAGGTCCATCTCCAATCGCAACTCTTCCGTGAGATCTTCAAGTTCAACAAGGATGATGTTGTCGGAGTCGATGTCGCTGCCGTTCTTGAGATCGAAGCTCATGGCGCCCGAGTTGGTGATGATCTTTTCCTTGTTCTTCGTCCGATTTAGATCTAACTCGGCCTCGTTCCCCAGCGGAGTCGCCAATTTGTGTTGACGAAGAATTTGTTCAACGCAACACAAGACTTGCACCTCGCAATTGTTTAGAGTAAGGGATTCACCACTTCGTTTTACGTTACGAAGAACGGATGATTTACAAGCAAATCAACAAAGAGATCTTCAATTTCGGAGAAGAAATGGGTGCTTTACGAGCAAAACACCAAAGATGACCTAGAACTAGACAAAAAGTAGAAGAACTTGAAAAGTAGATGTGTTTTTGGGTATATGTCGACTGTATCTTCTAATCGGCCGTCACCTCATCTATTTATGAGGGGGTTGGACTTTCCCTACAAGAAAAGGACTCAAATCCGCATCAAAACTGCCAAAATCGCGATCAAAATCGGACCCGGATCGGGGGGGCCGGACTTCCGGACTTTATCTCGGACGGTCCGGACCGCAGGGTCGGATGGTCCGGCTTCTAGGTCGGACGGTCCGAGCTAAGGGTTAAAATCCTTCTGTAACTGGGGTCTTCAAGTTGGACGGTCCGGCTTCGGAGTCGGACGGTCCGACCTTAGCCCGGACGGTCCGACTTGGGGTCCGGACGGTCCTACGTGGGCCAAAATCTTTCTGTAAAGAAAAAAGTCCATTTTACTACCCTGAATAATGTGGGTGGTTCACTTTACCCCCTGATCTATTTTTCTGCTTCTTTTACACCCCAAAAAAACCCAAATCGAACAAAACAACCCCTTGGCTGGTTTGTCTCCACCCGCTGCTGAGGTGGCACCAATCAACGACGGTTTTGACCTGGGTGGCCCCCCCTTGTCAGGTGGGGCAAGGTAAGCGTTGCCGCTGCCGGTTCGATCTGAAGGAAAAATTCCCCAGTTCTTCTCTACTCTCTGTCGCCGTCGATGGCACCGTCGGGGCTGCGCTGATCGGAGACCAGCAACTGTGGTCGGAGTGGCGCCGCCCCGCTCCACGACGGCTCCCTCCTCGCGCCCCCGCCCCTGCGCCGCCCCGCCTGGCCCGCTCCGGCCGCGCGCCCACATGCCTCGCGCTCCCGCATCTGGCCACCTCCGCTCCGCCCCGACAGCCCCACTGGCCGCGTCGCCGCGCCGCACTCCTCGCGCTGCACCGGCGCCTCCCGCGTCACCCCTACGACGGCTTCCTCCGACCCGGACATCGCCCTGAAGAAATGGGGATTTTTTTGCTTCCGAACGAACCGGCGGCGGCTGCTCCATAGCAGCCCCACCTGACAAGAGGGCCCCACCCAGGTCAAAACCGTCGTTGACTGGTGCCACATCAGCAACGGGTGGAGGCAAACCAGCCAGGGGGTTGTTTTTTTCAGTTTGGGTTTGTTTGGGGTCTATAAGAAGCAGAAAAATAGATCAGGGGGTAAAGTGAACCATCCACTTTATTCAGGGTAGTAAAATAGAATTTTTTCTTCTGTACACGGGGTCGTCAAGTCGTACGGTCCGACTTCGAGGTCGGACGGTCCGACCTTCGCCCGGATGGTCCGGTTTCCATCTCGGATGGTCCGACCTTACTTTTCAGCGCTGCACTGTTTTGGCCGTAACTTCTTTATACGAACTCGGATTTGGACGTTTCAAATATCAAAATCGACCGGTTCGACGTGACGAAGCCGCCTCATGTAGAACATTTTCCCATTTGAGGATGTCTTGAATGCCTTATTGGCAGAATAGTGCTTCAGTTGTTTTGATTTTATTGCTTCGAACATAGTTTCGGCCTTTAAGATGGAATCGGATGGCGATTGCTCGAACTACAAAAATGTTAATATCAACAACACCCAACTTTTTCATGTAGAGCACCTCTCCATTTTAAGTCATCTTATATAAGGTTATTGTCATGCCAAAAACTGCCATCAACAGAATGTGCATGTAAAAAACATGTGGTGCCACTCGCTCATAATCTACAACGACCCCAACCTTGTTGATGAGGATCGGCCTTCGGTGCCACTCGCCTCATAAATGCAAGATTCTAGCAGGCCTTCTGTCTTAACACGCACTAGATACCTTTATCTATAAGAGTTGTGGGGACACCCCTCGTTAATAGCCCCTAAGTGCCTGGGAGACACGAAGAGTCGTGCAGGGACTCAAACCTGTAATCAGCCGAAGTAGTGTGTGTCGCATTGTTGAGAGTCATCGATTGATAATAAGCTGAAAGGGCCCAATGCAGTTGACTGGTCGAGAGTTGGTGAATTGCGCTAGCGGAAAATACCTCAGTAGCCAAATCAAGCTCGCGACCCTCATCTTTGGTTGTTGCCGCCGTAGTAGTTGTTGTTGCGAGCGCCCGAGCGCGATCTATGAGGAAGAGGGTGCCCCATCGATTGACGTAGATCTGGTATCCACCAAAAGTCAAGTCCACGCATGTGCGTAGATTAGTGAAAGGTGGTCGCAGGATCGAATGGTGCGCGATGAATCCGAGGGACTCGAACTGATCGGATTATGTTCGAGCTATGGAGGTGTCAAGTGCTGATGTAGTCGTCGAGTTGCCGATTGCTGAGGACGGGGCCGCCGAGATCGTGATTCCAAACTGCATATTCCCCATGGTCGGCGCCAATTGACGAGGATCGGCCTCGGCAAATCCCATGGTAAGGTACCCTGGGTTTGGATCGTAGAGAGAGGTGTAGGTTGGCGATGCTCGTCGCCTAACAGGAGACAGGGATTTACCCATCTTCAAGGCCCTTGATCGATAAAGCCCCTACTTACTGCTCTTTTGTATTATGATGGATGCGATTACAATGGCAGTCAAGGCGAGATCTCTCGAGACCAGAGGTGTTGCAATGAGATTCCATGTCATAAACATCCCCTCTCCCAGCCTTTATATATTAGGCTGGGTCTCGAGGACTCCATCTAGGTCTACAGATGCAGTTGCCTAATAGAGCTTTAGTCTTGGACGCCAAGTCTTAGTTTCCATATCGGCGAGGACTCCTACGTTAGTGCAACCATCGGTGATTCGAGTGGGTGTAACAGCCCAAAACTGAAAAAATCCAGAAAAATTTTCATTTTTCTTTTTCCCATTGGGGATGAAAATTTGCACAATGATTCTTTGCCAAAATCCATGTGACATAAAAATGCTCAAGCATTTTTCTGATCATGTAAAAGGATTTCCCCTTTTTTTTCTTTTCTTTGCTTTCATTTCTTTCTTTGTTTCCTTGCCATTTTCTCCAAGCCATCCTGTTGATCCCCTCATTGAAATCTTCTGCAAATAATCATGTTCTGCCATGATTTATCCCTTGCCCAACTTTCAGGATTTTTGCCTTTTCAGAAAATGGGGTTGTAATTTAAATGGCTTTTAAATTAGTTTAATAGCCATTTTTATTACTTAAATAATATTTTTCCCAAATCATTTTCTAAAAATCGTATAGTTGGTGAGGATTCATAATCATATTTGTATATGATTTTTGGAATTCCTTTGCATTTTCCTTTTAGAGTTTTTCTCTGCCGTTTTTTTTTCAAAAGGATTAAAAATGCAGAGCTTTTGTTCTAGTGGCCTCGGGCCCTTTCTTCTCTGATCCAGCCCATCTCCCCTCTTTCTCTAGCCATCCCAACCGAGACCCCCCCTTTTTTTATTTTCTACTCACGTGGAGGACCCCTCCTCTCTCTCACGGCCATGGCGTGAGGGAGGAGGTGGAGCCCTCCTGCAGCCTCTCCGGCGCCCCCCCTTTTTAAGCCTCCTCCACCCCATCTAGGAAACCCTAGCTCCCCTTCTCCATCCCTCACGCCGCCAGCCTCCCTTTCCCCTCTTCTTCTTCCTCCCTCGTCGGAACTTTCTCCCATGTTTTTCTCGACATGGCCGAGACCGAGCTCAGGAAGCTCGTGATCGTCGCCGTCTTTGACCCTGAGCACGTCTTCCTCGTCTTCACCGCGGTCGTGTCGCGGATGATCGCGTCGTCCCCCCGCCCGGCCATCTCCCCCGCGTCCTCGCCATCTTCCCCGAGCCACGATCGTCTTCCTCGTCAACGTCGTCGTCTTCCTTGCCCTCGAGCCGCCGCAGCCTAAGCCTTGTTCGACTCCTCCGCGCTCCCCAATGTGAGACTCTCTCTCTCTCCCCCGCGTAGGCCGTCCCCGTGCTCGTTGTTTTTCCGCGATCCGTTCCGCCTTCGCGTGTAGTTCATCGTCGTCGTACACCGCCCGTACCCCATGGACGAGCAGCGCCTGATCTGCGACCGTCCTGCTCTCCCGTGCGTGCCCTCAGGCTTCCGAGCGCTCTCCCAGAGCCATCCGCCCCGCCGCTTGCTTGCTTGTCGCCGTTGCCGTGTCGAGCCCGTCGCCGGCCGACCTCATGGCCCGTGCGCGCGCAGGGGGTGAGCACGGCATGCCCCGAACCACCCCAAGGATGTGCCTTTGGCTGGCAAGGCGAGCGACCCACCTATCTCCTCGCCGGCGTCCCGTGTTTGTTACGTCGAGGCAGAGTTCAGTTTCGTCAGGTAGTTTCAAAGTTAGGCGCGTTCAGAGTTAGCCGCGTTCTGTAGATTCTTCTCCACTAGCGTTAGATTTTTGTTGTAATCTTCAGTGTAGCGTAGTGGTCTGAGCTCTTTTCTTGCATCCGAGAGGTGCTGGGTTCAAGTCCCAGCGGCCTCTTTTAAATATTTTTTGCTGCGCGTTTGTTTTCTTCATAGTTCAGTTATCTCCCACTCTCGGTTTATGTTTCATAGCAGCGATTACTTAACGTGAGAACCATCTTAGCGCAGTGGTTGGGCCTCTACTTTTCATTCAACAGGTCTTGGGTTCGATCTCCGGTTGGAGCAATAAAACCCCCTTTTTTTGTTTTGTTTTTGAAGTAGCGAGTCGGGCTCGGCCCAGCTGTATTCTTTGCCTGTGGGCGCCTACTAGGCATACCCGCGAGGCTGCTAGGCCTCTTTGGATGAGGCTAGCCCACCAGAGGGTTTCCCTCCTTTTTTTATTTGATTTGATTCAAATTCATTCAAATATGTCATGTTTTTGTATTGTGTGCATCCTTGCTCCATTTTAGTCATATCATACATGATTTTGGGGAAGAATTTCATGATGAAGACAATGGTGTTGTTCATTATATCGTATGGGCATGCATTATTTGAAGAATGTTTATTTTTGCACATGATACCTCTCGCGATGATGCACTGCGTGCTTTTCTCCCAATCTTTTCTGTTGTGTTGCGTTCCATACTTGTAAATGGGCCACCTTGGCATGTTGTTGCCATATATGCTTGAGTGGGTCCCACGAGACATGTGTGCCGACAATTCCCTTTCAATTATCATGAGATACATGCATAGTCCAATTGTTGTTATCTTGTGATCCTCGTATGTTGTTGATCACCCCATGCCAAACAACTTGTCGCACCCGTCACTGTGATGTTGTACACTTGTTCCATAGGTGATACAACATCACTTCCCCTCCTTCGGGTCCTTAACTCACCAACGTAATGCATATGAAGGTTGTCGGTAGCATAGCACCATTGCTTCCCGATGCTTCTTTTAAACTTGCTCGTTCTTATATTCATGCCATTATATTAAAATGACACGCATCATACATGACCATGCTTGTTTGTGTATTGCTTGCTCGTGATTTCTCCGTAGTGATAGTGTATCTCTGTTGATTGCATTTCCAGTGTTTACTTCTTGTGTGCTCCCGCGGATACTCTCGGAGACGATGCGAGCGTGCGATCAACTACATCTTCGGAACCCGACTTATCAACAGGCAAGGACTATACATTACTTATGATCCATTTTATTTCAACCAGCGGTTTGCATGCTAGTATAGGTTAGGTTCGATGTTTGATCCTACCACATGTTTACAGCCTCTTTCAAACCGATACAGCCATGTCCCCTCCCAACTAACCTTGTACTGCTATGTTACTATTGCTTGTTGCTCAGCGCCTAGTTAGTATGCATGCTTAGGATGCTACGATGTTACCCTGTTACTCCTGGGTTTGGGATATCACGTTATTATATTGTTGTTGATGATATGATTATTATAATGTTGACTATATTCGACGAAGGATGGAAGGTCTAGGCTATCCCGCCCCGACGCTTTGTTCCATTCGACTCACCTAGGATCCGAGTTCCGGGTATTGGTTTTAAGACTGAGCGTGCCTAACCGCGTGTGGGATTTTATGGGGTCCCCTTTTCTTACCTACCTTGATTCAAACATTTCTAGAGGTGGCCCAAGTTGGTTTTACCATTTGAAAACTGTGTGTGTGACTGGTGAGCTCCCAGCAGATTTTGAAACAACTCGGGCCAGCGGAGACATGGTTTCTTTGATGGTCCACACCTGGAAGCTAGGGGCCTTCCCACAACTGTTTGGGTAGCTAACCCGACCTCGTCCAGATGGTAGAGGACGATTTGAGAGCGCGGCCGGCTTTTGAGTTGGATGTCAACTCACCGGGAGCCACCCGAATTTGTGCGTTGTTAGTTAGAGGGACCTGTCGTTTCGGATCTCTTGGGACTAAATCATAAAATGGTTGCCTCTCATGGGTAGCAACTGAGAGAGATGGGCGTGCGTGCGGAGCCTTGTAATGGGTAGTTGGTACAACCCTGCAGGGTTAAATCTTTTCGAGAAGCCGTGTCCACGGTTATGGACGACTGGAGACCTACTCCTTGTTCATAGACAACATCAACTGAGATGATCTTAATATAACTTGATCAACGTGTTTGTGTGCCTTGACTGCTTATTCTTCGTTGGGATGCGAAGAGGAGGACAAGGATAGGATAGGTGTTATGTTTACGTAAGTAGTTTATAGGAAGACTTGTTGGAGGCGATTCCTCATCGAATGCTTGGCTTCTTGTCTTACTCTCTAGATCGTTAGCCACTTTATAAATGCTTGTGCGGCAGCAACCTCACCACTTACCCCATCCTTACCGTAAACTACTAGTTGTCCTAGAATAACGAGTGATGAAGTCCTTGCTGGGTCAGATGACCACTACAGTTGGATGTTGCGTACCTCGGTACTCATGATACTACCCCCAAACTCTTTTCAGGGTTCTTGATCGACGACAGGTATGGTGATCGACGTTTCACGTGGAGACTCGACGACGACTAGTTAGGCGGATCCCGGCGGAGGGCCTGGAACCGTGTGGTTATGGGATCGATGTTTTTCTCTTTGCCACTAGGCATTTGCTTGTAGTCTGTACTCAGACATGTACCTTCCGCTGTTGTATTGTATTTGAGGCAGTTGTATGCCGATTGTATGAGATGTTGTATCCTGTATCTGTAATGTTGTGATATCATGTTGGAAAATCCGGGGTATATGACTTCGTCATATGTCGAGGTGGGACCGATATGTGCTTCGTCCCCGGATCTGGATGGAAACATCCAGATCAAAACAGTACCGCATATCGGGCCTTACAGTGGGCCAGTCATGGGCCAGTCGAAGCTTCTAGCGGGCCTTCTGTCTTGACACGCACGAGGTACCCTCATCCGTAGGAGTTTCGGGACACCCCCTCGTCACTTGTCGTACAACAAGCAATGAGATATTGCGAGGCAATCCCAGATAACATGTCGGCATACCAGAAGATCTACAACACTGTCGATGGAGAATTCGACAGATGCGAACTCAACTACGTCACTAGAGCAAACAACACAGAGGCAGACGAACTCGCAAACATCGGATCGACTCGAGGACCAACCCCCTAGTCGTTTTCCTCCAAAGCATCAGCCAAAGATCTCTCAAGACAAGAGCACTCGAACCGACAGCGGATGCAACTGCCGACAAGCCAAACAAGCCAGAACAGGCAGCAGTAGACCCAGCCACCGACGAAGAGGACAATAACGCTGTCGCCGAAGAAGAACCGCTGCCACCCAAAGGCCCCGCATGGACAAGACATTTCCTCAACTATTTTATAGGAGACATCCTTCCGCAAGACATCACCGAATTGCGACGCATAAGTCGACGATCCAAGGCCTTTACCATAATCAACGGGCCTCTATACAAGCGCAACATTTCCCAGGTGCTCCAAAAAATGCATCAAAGAAGAAGACGGCAAAGCATTGTTGCTTGAAATCCATGAAGGAATCTGCGGCCACCATGCAAGAAACCGCGCCCTGGTGGGAAAAGCCTTCCGAGCAGGTTTCTACTGGACAGACAATGCAGAACGTAGAGGACATCGTGCGGCGCTGCATCGCCTACCAGAAATTCACCAACAAGCCTCATGCACCCGCATCGGAGCTCAAAACCATACTGTTATCCTGGAACTATGCAACATGGGGACTCGATATTGTCGGGGAGCGGGAGTTCGCTCTCCTGTCCCGGAAGCTTTCAACGACTCACCAATAAGGTTTCCTCCTAGTACAAGCAAAGTACTACCGGAAGGGAGTGTCGCACAGCAGGAAACCGGAAGAAGCAACGCCGCCCTATCCCTTAAGAGGTGCGGAGGGGACAAGACGGTCCCACCACATGTAGAATATCCCAAAGGACATTCAATGCGCCACCCCTGGTCTAGAAGACAGGGCAACAACGGTACCTTCGCTCCAGTTCTATTCCTCGTACGTGTTGAAGCCCCGCGCGCCCACTCAGGAGGAGTGGCGTCGCCTCACCATGCACCTTTCTCGGAAGTAACTTTCCGATGAAACCCGTCGCCCCAGGCTCCAGAAGAACATCATCGCTCATGGCCACTTGTGGTTACCCCCTTGAACTATAAAAGAGAGGCCCAAGCTACCGGAAAGAACACATCCATCATAGGCAACACCCCATTATCATTCAGAGCCCATATCCATCTCGGAAGAGCTCCACACCTTTGTAGCATACACTATATCAATCCAGACAAGAAGGAGTAGGGCTTTTAGTCTCCGGACGGCCCAAACCTGGGTAAATCCCAGTGCGTCTAAGCATCAACGATCCTCATTGTGTTTCGCGTGCGCGTCCTAGAATCACATCAAACCCGGGGGATCCGACCCCCGAGATCTGGCGCTAGAAGGAGGGCGTCGCACGCACGTCATCTGAAGTTCTTCGTTGCCGAGGTTGTCTCGCAATGTCGACCCCTCGACACACGCGAGTTCACCCTTATCACGACATCAACGGAGGGCTCTCCACCGTGGAAACGCTCTCCCATCGCCGGGTGCGGAGCGACCACTCGCCTCGCGGCCGGAGAGGAGCTGAAACTGCCTCGGAGGGAGGACACCCGGTCGGTGGACTTCCGCCCCCGGAGCGCAACGGTAAGGAACGCGAAGCAGGTGGGCCCCGCTGCATCCCCACCGCCTCCAGTAGACCCGTTTACACGCCACGCTCAGGATCTCGCCGAGGAGCACACGCCCAGCCTGACGGACCCGAAGAAGTAGCGTCTCATGGCGGCCATCCCTCACCCAGCGGTGCAGGACCCTCTCGTCGCTCCCCCGCACGCCCAGGAGGTGCGTTACTGGAGCCGAGTCAGTGCCAAGCCTCCAAACAGAGCGGTGGGACTCCGCGCATCCGCACTCCCAACAGGTTGCGTACCCCCGCAGAGGCGCTAGCACAAGTCAGGGCTCTCAGCCATTTTATCCCTTCCGGGGATCAGCTGGAGACCTGGAGACTAACCATCACCCAACTCTCCGTGTGGGCCCTGCAGAAGCAATAGGAGCTCGATCGCCTTGCCATCGAGCCATATCGACAACGCACGGGGCCGAACGTGCTCCCAAACACTTCCGCCTGGGGGCAGGAGCGCACTGTGCACTCCCCCGAACATGGACCTCGACAAGACCACCCCCGAGATGAGCACTGCGACGACCACGTTATCCGCCAGACCACTCATCGATGAGCCGGATCTCCTGGCGCAGATTCTCTGGTGTCTTCCGGGCATCGTGGGTCCCTTGTCAGAACCCTAAATTAGGTTTGTGTTTAACCTAGCTTGCATTTTTGCATCAGGAAAATTTTTGCAAAAGAAAAAGAAATGGGGAAAAGAAAAGCCCTAAATGAATTAAATAAAAAGGCCAGAAATAAATCTTTTTCCAAAATTCTTTTGGATATGTTGAAAAGTCCTAAAAATGAGTGTGATCATTTTAAAAGTGATTTGGGATTAATTCCATGCTCATAGATTTTTCAAAAATCCAAAAAGTGGCTTGGAAATTAAATCAATTGTCTATTTGAATTGGAATTCAAATAATTTGAATTTCAAAAATTCCCAAAACTTGGGGTTGACTTCTATAGAGTCATCTAGGTTTTATAAAAATAATTGGGAGTTTTTATAAAATTCCCTAGTATTTATTTTTGGTTCCTCTGGCCCCTATCTCCTCCCCGCGGACGCCTGGAGACGCCCAGGTTCCTCTCCCCCTCTCTCTGGTTAGCTCTCTCCTCTCCCTCACCGAATCCCGCGCTAGGCCGAGACACTACCTCGCCGCCGTCGTGCCCGCGCGTGGCAACCGGCCTCCTCCCGCGCCGCCACCTTGTCCGGAGGCTTCCTCGGTGACTTATCCTTCGAGCTGCAGGTCCAATCGAAGCCGAGGCGCCCCAGGGACGACGCCCGCATTACCACTTCCCCGCCGGCCGCCGACAAGCTCCGGCTCCAATTCGTCTCCGCCGGGCCTCCTTCGACCCTGCCGTGGCCACCATTGGAATGAGGTGAGCTCTGCACTACTTTTGCCCCTCCTAGCTCCCCTTCCCGTGCCCTCTGCGTCGGTTCCGCCATGACCAGGAGCTCCGGCCGCCGCCTCGTTCATCGTGGACGTGGCCACGGGCCGTCCCGTGTTGCCCTGATAGCACTAGTGAACGCGCGCGACTCCAAGGATTCCCCCAGTCCCTTTATTCCTCACCCCATGCCCTAAATCGCACTCCGGCGAACACTCCGGCCGACTACAGTGGAGTCCGGCGAGCTCCACCATTAGTGCCCCTAATGGCCAGCTTAATCAACCCCCCCCCCAGCGACAGATGGGCCCCAGCCACTAATTAACACGGGTTAAAAAAAACAGGAAAAAATTAACCCCGAGTCACTTACAGCCGAGCCCCACTGGTCAGTTGGACCAGTCAACGCAGATGACGTCAGCATGACCTTGGGCTGATGCAATAATCCTTTTAATTTAATTTATTCAGAAATTCCAGAAAATCCAGAAAATATTCCAAACTTTGAATGTTAATATCTTTTAAACCGTAACTCCAATTGAAATGTTTTTATATGAAAATTGATCAGAATAAAATTCTCTATCCAAATATGCAAATTCAAACCATGTTTGAATTGATTATGTTGAAGAACCAGTAGCATTTTGCTATATGGAATATTTGGCATAATTGAAATCAAGGGCCCACACCAAATCAAATTGGACCATTGCAATGCAATACATATCACATGAACATCAGGAGCATAACACACCCATGTTCATCATCATACCATGCCATATTGTTTGTGCATTGCAATTTATCGAATGTGTGCATTACTTTTAGTTCTTCGGTGATTGCATCTTCTCGGTAGAGTTGATCTCGGAGAGGAGTTTAACTTCACGACAGAAGACTAGTACCTCATGATCGTCAGCAAGGAAAGCACCCCCTCCTTGATCATGTCGATAAAATCCCAGTTCCCTCTCATTCTCTCAAATGCATGTTTAGGATGTCACCATGATACGTTCTACCTCTAGTTGAACCTATTCCTTTGCGTGACCTATCATTTTGTCATAGTAGTAAGAAAACCACAACCCTAGCAGATCTAGATGTTGTTTGATATCATGTGGCCCCTGCAACTGTTACAGCATATTGCATGCTTAGAGTTTACAGTGAGGCTACTTTGTTGTGAGTCGGGATGGTAGTGATCATGTGAATGATGGTGGTAACGTGTTGGTGAATTGACCTAAACAAGGTGAACAATGAGAGGCTGTGTAGGATTACACAGTGGGTTGTCTCGTTGAACACTGCCTTAAGCCCGAGTTCTTGTGTTGTTATCCAGAACTAATAGTACGACCCACATTGGGCTCACCGACCCCTCTCGGCCTAGTACCTCACCCCGGACCTGTCCAGGAGTCGCAAGTAGTTCGCCCTTTAACGACCTCAAGCAGGTGGAACCAAGGTAAGTGGTTGGCGTAGGTTGTGGGAATGTTTAATCAAGTCATCATGATCGAGTTGAGCTTGATGGCAGTCACACAACGTTTGAGTCCGCATCAGAAAAATCGGCCGGATTACGATTGTGGTCCCAACTCAAATAGGCGACTCCCTAGGACTAGAGATGGTGTCGTGAGTGAAGTGTCGTGGCAACATCCTCGCCGGTACTCACTTGAAGGGTCCATCCCCAGGCGGTAACTGATTCGGCGTGTGTGTAGCAGTACACCCCTGCAGGGTTAATGAACTATTCGAATAGCCGTGTCAGCGGTTATGGACTACTTGGAGACCTTTACTTGATCATAGACAACTTGAATGGTTACTCTAAAATTGTCAAGATAAGTGTGAGTGCTATGGCGTGCTTCCTCGTGGGGAAGTCGAGGAAGTAACCATAGTGGTGTATTTGGTTGGAGACTTGATACTTGTACTGGTGTACGCTCCTTACCTCTTTCTGGTATTCGTAGTACAGGACTAGCCTAGTCAAAGCTGGCACTTCTGCAATGAAACCCCACCTCCCTTTGCCTTGATACATGTGCATGAGTAGTATAGTTCCTATGTAAGTCTTGCTGAGTACATCTTTGTACTCACGTTTTCTTATTCTATGTTTTAGAGACGAGACCACTAACCCTGATGGTGGCCTCTACCTCGAGCTCGACGTGAACCAGGTCGTATAGTTCCAGACAGCAGCCTGTGCCCTCTGGAGGGTCGTTGTATTTTCTTTCAGGCTTCTTAAGCCATTTGCTAAACTTGTCTTTACTAAGACATAATTTGCTTCCGTTGATGTTTGATGTAATGTTGGATCACAGTCATGTGATCTCTGCTTGTAATACAACTACTATGTCTGCTCGGTTTAGAAGAAGTTATAAACAGTGAGTTTGTAGAGTTCATGTTGTGATTACCTACTGTTTATACTGGACATGCATACTACGTGTATGATTATAACGTGAATGTCTTAGTGTGGGGTTCGATAGCTTAGTTGTGTTCTTCCCGGCGGTCTTTTATACACCAAGTGGTCCTTAGATGTGCGGAGCTTGGGACATCGCGATGCGATTGCTCGTGACTCTATCACATGGCACACTTTGTTGTATGATTGAGCCCGCCCGAGACCCCGACTAAGAGATCGGGCCGGAGTCTGTTTATGTAAGTGTTATAATTCAATCGATAATATGGTTGAGGCGACTTTTCTATGAGTATGGGATTTCACCACCCATAATCATTTAGACTTGTGAGCGGATGATGAGGACCCATCTCAGTTGATCATCCGGCCTGGATGGGATGCCCCTCACGTTGATTCTTTCCGAGAGTGTTCTGTGCTTGGACTTTTCTTCTTAGACAAGTGGGTACGACTCTCGGCTCTTCATATGGTTGAGTTGTGACTGGAATTACATACTCAAACCCCGGGTTCCGACATCCCTAGACCAGCTTGCTCGCCTGGATGATCGCCATCATGAAGACGCTCGTACCACCATCGTTAGGCAGAAGGAAACTCGCCGGTGCTGAAAGTGCAATATATCGACCAGAGGGGGGGTGAATGGGATATTTTCAATTTTACTACCAGATTTTGGTTTTCTTCAGGACTGAAGCAATCATGAAGCTGAAGAAAATCATGAAGCTGAAGAAGTAACCAAAATCATGAAGAAATAAAACTTCATAGAATGTAATCATTAGGGCAGCTCATCATAATGCAACAGAAAAAAATCAATTCAAATAAGCAGAAGTGCTTCGGATGCATAGTATGAAGACAAAGAGCAGAGGGAGAGCTGAAGCATATCATATCAAATACTGAAGCTTAAGAGGTTGAAGAGAGAGCACCAGAGATTGACGACATTGGTTTGGTAGACCAGTTCAAGTTGCGGTGACAACTCTATGTCTGGTTGGAGAGGCTGAGATTCAACTCAGAAGACATAGTCTTCACCTTGTTCTCCTTGAACTAAAGACCTCAGACTCCGTCCAATAACTCAGGTGAGTCTTCAAGGTAGACTCCCGAAACCTTCACAGACTCAGTCACTCCGGGAAGTCACAATTGCATCTTGACTTCCTCAGACTGAAGACTTCTACACCGGCTGGAAGATCATAATCTTCAAGAGTAAAAAGCTTCGGATCACTCGAACCGACTTCCTCAGAAATGCTCAACTACTCAGGCTGGTGGTTTTCCTCACATAGGTTCTTCAATTTCCTCAGAGGTGGGTTGCTCTCAGATGACAAGTGTCAGTTTTTCTCTCGGAGCAGCCAACCCACAAATGGGGCTGGGGGTGGCTATTTATAGCCGCGGAGCAACCCGAGGTGAAAGGACATAAATGCCCATGCATGCAATTACTCTCATGCCCTCGGAAATGACCGTTGCTAGACCAGTTCTAGCCTCTCACCACGTAACACGTGGCACGGTCAAAGTATTCTCTCTCCAGACTCCTCAACCGAAGTTAGTTACCTCAGTGTCCTGAAGAACAACGTCTCAGACACATGAGGACTGAACTTCTACTGCAGGAGATTTCTCTCTCTTAAGGAGAACTGCACTGGCAGTCTCCAGACTCCTCAACCGAAGACAGATTCCTCAGTGTCCTGAAGAACAAGGTCTCAGACACCCGAGGAACTGAACTTCTACTACAAGAGATTTCCTCAGGGTTTTTCTTCAGGATTCCTAACTGAGCACTTCCTCAGACCTTCGGAACTTTTTTTCTTCAACCACTCCAACAGTGCGGTGTTTTCCTATGACTCAAGAAGTATAAAAAGTCTTAGCGAAGACTACGCTTCAACTTCGTCTTCAGCGCGAACTTCCTCAGGATCGTCTTCAGCTTCAGCTTCAGCTTCAACCGAACGCTTCAGGATCCTACTTCCTCAGGATTTCGCACAACTTCATTCTTCAGGAAACACACCAATTTCTCCAATGTTCCTCAACATTTTGGGGGGTCGACATTGGTGGTTAAACACTTCATCAGGGACTGTTCTCCTGTGTATACTCACAAACACATCAGTCCCTTAACCGTTTTGTCATCATACTCCAAAACCTCAAGGGGAGGTGTCAGAACCCTCTGTTAGGTATGTGCTAGGGTTAGCTAGTACTCTTGCATCATGTCAAAATTTCAAATAGATATCTTGGAAATCAAATTCAAAATCAAAATGGGAGAAGGAACACCCCCCAGATGAATTAATTCAAAAGGCCAGATAAAAATCTTCTCCAAAAATTCATGTTAGAGTTTTGAAAAGTCTTATAAATGAGTGTGATCACATATTAAGTGATGTGGGACCCACCCCATGCTCATAGATTTTTCAAATATTCAAACAGTGCCTTGGAATAAAAGAAATACCCCTATTTGATTTAAAATTCAAATCTTTTGAATTTTAAAAATGTTGAAAGTTTATGAGTGGCTAGTCTATATTATTATGAGGCCACATAAAAGTTTTCAGCATTTAATAAAATGTTTAGCTATTTATTTAGCTAAACAGAACAAATGTCAGAAAAGAAAAATAGAAAAGGAAGCAGAAAAACCTTACCTGGCGCCTAGGCGGAGCCGGCCTACCCAGCCCAGCCGGCCCACAGGGGCAGCGGCGTCTTCTTCCCCGTCCCGCGCCTCCAAGCTGCTCGGTCGAATGCCACCGAGCTAGCCGGGGACGACACATCGTCGTCGAAGACCTTCCAGGCCGCCCCGTGCCCTCTTCTCGCGTCCTGGAGACGTCTCTCAGCCGCCCCAGTTCATTCCCCCCCTCCTCGTCGTCTTCCCCTTCCTCTCTCGCCCGTTTCATCGCCGCCCGAGAAGGACGCCGGAGCACCGTCGAGCCCACGCGTAGCCATTAACGCCGAGAAGCCCCAAGACCGTGTCCAAGTTCCTCCTCGTCGTCATCTTCATCGAGCAGTGCAAGGAATCGAGCCCGGAGCCCGCGTATACGCCGGATTCGTCCTCGAGTTCCCGCCGGCCGCCGTGAAGGACTTCGTCAATTCCGTCGCCGTTGAGCCACCCCAGCCCTCGCCACCACCTCTACTGAGTTCCTGGTGAGCTCGGGTTCGAAACCCCTCTCTTCTCCCCCTGTATTACTCCCTCTAGCCGGATCCGCCATGGAAGCCGAGCACGGTGGCCGCCGAGGTTGACCATGCGCTCGCTCCCGTGCACCTTTGTCCTCGCCAGCGCGTCCGTAGTACTCCTGGAGTCCCCAGCAACCAGACGCGACCATGCCTGCTTCTCCCCGTGGCCGTTTTGTAAGTTCTACTCCAGGCCATGGCTCCGGCCGCCGCCAAGGTCGAAGCAGTCGACGAACGTGACCTCCCCGGCGACGTGCAAGTGGTGCTTTCGACGCAGCTCTTCACGGGCTTTCGAACGGTGGTCTCAGCGCAGAGTTTGGAGGCCAGGAGAGGAAGAACGAGCAGCGCCACCGCGACTCCAGTTACCGCCATTTAGCCGCCGGCGTGTCAAGCAAACCCCCCCTCCCTTAATCACTAAGCGAATGACCCCCTGGGTCACTGACCAGTGGGCCCAGTGGCTTAATTAAGCCACTGGGTTAATTAACCCCACGGTTTAAAAACACCCAGCCACTGACAGGTGCGACCCCCTTGTCAGCCCCCCCTGACGCCAGCTTGACGTCAGCCTGACGCATTAAATCATTTAAATGAATTTCCAGAGATTATTTGAATTAAAAGAATTCCAGAAATTCCAGAAAATACCCCAAACTTTGGAAATTCATAGAAAATTCATATTAACTCCAAATTGGACAAATAATATATGAAAAATGATCAGGAGAAATTTATCTTTCGAAATATGCAACTTTCAACTATGTTTGAGTTGATCTTGAAATGGGACCAGTAGCATATGTCATTTGGTTTATTTGAATTTAATTCAAATTCAAATCAATTGAATTTGCAACTTGGACCATGGATTTAAGCTACAATTCAACCACACTTCAAAGGCATATCATACATTTGAAAAAGGTTCAAAATGATCAAACTATGTCACATACAACTTGGGTAAGTTGAATTCAAATGTGGAGTTTGAATTTGCATTTTAAATGCAATATACTCCACTTAAATGGAATTGCCTCACACATCAAAACTTATACTTCAAGTTTTAGCATTCAATCATGTGCTTGAGCATTGCATTCATATTGATTGCTACTTCGTGCTTTGTTTGTCGAGTAGAGGTGGAACCGGAGCAGGAGGCTACCCCCTTCGCTGAAGATCCAGAACCCGAACCTCGTAAGCAAGGCAAGCAAAACCCCATTGATCATGTCGAAAAAATCCCACTTCCCTCTCATGTATCGCTTATGCATTGTATAGGATGATACCCATGTTACGATTCTACCGCATAGATGAACCCATTCCTTTGCATGACCTATCATTTTGTCACAGTAGTAAGCTAACAACAATCCTAGCAAATGTAGGAGTTGTTTGATATCATGTGGCCCCTGCAATGTTACTGCTTATTGCATGCTTAGTATGATACCATGATGTTACTGTGATGTGAGTCGGGATGGGAATGATCATGATGATGTTGGTAGAAAAGTGTTGGTGAATCGACCCTAATACAAGGTGAACGATGAGAGGTTGTGTAGGAGTACACGGTGGGTTGTCTCGTTGAACACCGCCCTAGTACGAGTTCTAGTGTGGTGATCCAAGATGAAGAGTACAACCACACATTGGGCTCACTGACCCCTCTCAACTTACTAACTCATCCCTTTCGATGTCCAGATGTCGCAATAGTTCGAAGTTCTGGTAGGTCTGTGGCCTGGATGCTAAGTGAGAGAACGGCTCATCCGAGACCGGCTTATGCACCACACACACATCACTTGGGTCCACTTCGGTAAACCGGCCGGGTTCATGATTGTGGTAACCAACCCAAGTGGGCGGCTTTCTCGGACTAGATCGGCTATGAGGTAACAGTTGTGGTGAGCATCCTCGCTGGCACCCCTTGAATGGTGTCGAGATCAAAGGCGGTAAATGATGATCATGTGTGTGTAGCGGTACACCCTTGCAAGGTTAATAAAACTATTCGAATAGCCGCGTCCGTGGTTATGGACTGCTTGGAAAGCTTAGCTTGATTATTAGATAACTTGAACCGGATACTTCTAAATACACCAAGATAAGTGTGAGTGCTATGGCGTGCTTCCTCGTGGGGAAGTAGAGGAAGGAACCATAGTGGTGTATTGTTTGGAGAAAGTAGTGGACTCGTGTACGCTTCTTACCTCAATTCTGGTACTCGTAGTTCAGGACTAGTCAAGTCAAAGCTGGCATTTCTGCAAGTGAACCCCACCTCCCTTTACCTTGATACATGTGCATGAGTAGTATAGCTCCTATCTAAGTCTTGCTGAGTACGATTTTGTACTCACGTTTGCTTAATCTATGTTTTAGATGACACCACCGACCCCGAAGGTGGCTTCTTCATCGAGCTGGACGACTGAAGTTAAACTAATCTAGTCCCAATCAGACGACTGGTTCCCTCGCGGAGGGCTTTGTCTTTGAATAAGGCTTCTTAAGCCATTTGTTAAACTTGTCTGTACTCAGACATAATTTTCTTCCGTTTGTATTGTAATGTTGGATCGCATGTTTGTGATCTCTGTTTGCACTCTATAAGAGTTATCAATAAAATTGTATACTTTGTAGAGAATTGCAATGGTACCTGCTGTTCATACAAGGCATGTGTGCTGCGTGTATGTTTATAACATGCATGTCTTTGTATGGGTTTTCGAGACCTTAGTTGTGATCTGGCTGGCGGTCTTTCATACACCAAGTGGCCCTTAGATGTGCGCATCTTGGGGCATCGCAATGCGATTGTTCGAGACTCCGTCTCGTGCACACTTTGTGGTATGATCGAGCCCGCCCTAGACCCCGATTAAGTGATCGGGCTGGAGTAAGTCTATGTAAGAGTTTTGATATAGTCGATAGTATGGTTGAGGCGACTTGTCTTTGAATATGGGAGTCCACCACCCATATCATTAGACTTGTGTGCGGACGATGAGAAACCATCTCAGTTGATCATCCGGCCTGGATGGGATGCCCCTCACGTACGATGCTTTCCGAGAACGTTATGTGCTTGGCCTTGTCTGCTTAGACAAGTGGGTACGGTTCTCGGCTCTCCATATGACTATGTCTTAGCTGTACTTGCATACGCTAACCCCGGGTCCCGACAGGAGGGCACTTGATGCACTTACAATCTCCCCCTTTTTGGTGATTTGATGACAATCAGGTTAAGCTTCAACGGGGATAAAATTATGAGATTGAAGAATAATAAAAAAACTTTGAAGAACATTTTTAACATTAAGCTGGATATAATGAAGCTCCCCCTGAGGATATGCATATAAGTTGAAGAATGTTTAATATCTAAAGCATTTTGAGGTATATGAGGAGCTCCCCCTATATCCAGGCATTTTTGTAGCAGTGCATGTTATGAAGTGTTTGAGGAATTAAACAACACACTGATAGAGGTGTTTGCAGAGATAATCACATGCTTATATGAAAAACGTGAGGAAATAGCATGAGGTAATTGAGGAATAGTATCAGGCAAACACCAAAATAATAGTTTACAACTCGATACAAAAAAAACATATCTGAAGAACGAGAGTTGTAACTGAAGAACCGCATAACTAAGACCCGCTTGAAGACTAACAGATTTCTCCCCCTTTGTCACAAAATGAACGAAAAGGGAAAAACTGAAGCTAACGCCCCGTTTTGGATGCTTCAAGGCTGAGGTGAGTCACGCCTGAGGCAATCCGTTGCAGTGTGAGGGAAGGCAGCGGTGTCTTCAGCTTCTTCAGAAGTCATCTCCTGGTTTGAAGAATAAGAACCCATGGCCGGAGGAGGAGTTGTGCAGCGTCTGAATTGCCTCGGGGGTCGGATTGCAGGAATCGGAGGCTTTTGAAGATTCAAATTTGCATGGTCTTCAGGGGTGAGTACTTATTTCATCAAGGCATCAAGATGTTGATATGTATGATGAGTATACTGATGCACTTTCTTCACTGAAGAATGCGTATGAGCCATGTAGCTGAGAATTTCAGAGAACTGACGCTTCACCCAATCATGATTTTGATCAACTTTCTGATGAAGACTAATCAGAAGCTCTCGGCCAGTCATCACTCGAGCCTGAGTTTTATCCTCAGTTGAGGCATGAGTTCTGGTTTCATCAGTTGTACGAGACTGAGGATGACGAATGTTTCCACCGAGGGAATTGGTCGGGAGAACTTCTTCATAGAAGATGCCTTTGCCCTTATCGTTTGAGGCAATCGTATGCTGAAGCACTTCGACAGGCGGTAGATAGGTCCTGTGATTTGGGTGATCCGGTTGGAAATCAATACCAGTCTTGGCGCGGATGAGCTTCATGATCCATGGTGCGTATGGCTTCAGGATATGAGGATTCTGAGTAGCATCAACTAGAGTTCAGAAGAAGAAGTCAGGAACGTTGATTGGCCCAGACATGCAGAGGTTGTGAAGTATGTTCTTCATGATGCCAATGACTTCTTCAGCAGTGGATTCATAGCTTTTATTGGGGCAAAAGGTCTTCGCCAGAATCCGATACAATGTACTTGGCAGATATAGAAGCTCAGAGACAGGAAACTTTGTGCGAGCAGGGGCTTCAGGGGCCTGAGGCTTCATGAGCATGTTCATCAGGTCATCTCGAAGAATTTGAGCCCCATAGGAGCAAGCAGCTGGGGAAGTGCACTAAGGCAACTCAAGAATGTCAATTGCTTCAGGAACAGTGATGGTGTAGTGATGATGCTCAGTCATCCACTCGAGGACCCAGGTGTTGATATCCAGAGGATCGCCTGACACATACAACGTTGCATAAAACTGAAGCACAAGCTCTTCATTCTAGTGTATGCATTCAGAGCAGAACTGAAGTATCTTGGCATGATGCAGATCCTGAAGCACATTGTTGATGCAGGGAAGGGCTTCCATATCCATCAGAGGAATGTGCTTGTGAGGAAACAGTTTGTTTTGCTTGTAGAGCACTGAAGCATAATAGTTCTTCTGAGTGGCAGTCCAGAATCTCAGCAGCTTTCGAGGCGGAGCAGAGTGATATGGATTTTGAATCCCCTCTTGAAATAAACTCATGGCGTTGAAGAAATCGTTAGCATCAAAGCTTGGAGTATCATCAACTTCAAGGTCACGCAAGAATGGTCGCTTCTGCTTCGGACACAAGGACCGAGCTTGAACTGGGCCTTGAGGTGGGGAAGGCGCTTGAGGCACTTCAATCTGAAGAGTGGCTTGAGGCTGAGGCGGAGTCGCTGCAGATGCGTCAGGCACAGATGTGTTGATGACCTTGGGGAGACGAGGTGATGTGGCCTGTTTGTATTCAGCGCCATCCTTTGAGTCTTCAGCATTTGTACTTTTTTCTGCTTCAGGAGGGGAATTTGTGCTTTGTTCGGCTTCAGCTTTAGTTTCAGCAGCAGGTGGGTCTGGCTGAGGATCAATAGTTGTAGTGTCAGCTGCATCAGTATCAGTGGTAGTGTTTGCTGCAGCATCAGTATTAGCCGCAGAATTTGTTGGAGCACTGGAGGCTTCGGGGTCATCAGCATCAGACGCTGAGGACGATGCACCAACAGAGTCTTCAGACTGCAGAGAAGTGTCAGGAAGCACCTTGGTTACGGTGTCGGGGTGAGGCTCAGGTGACAAGACGGTATGAGTGGGTGAGTGTGTCAGCCCATAGTCATCATCGTGGACACGAGGAGTTCCATCATCCATAATGTCGACGTCCATGTCTTCAACTTCAGTGATAGTTGGTGGCGGTGGGGACGGTGAAGTTGGAACAATGGGTGTTGCAGCAGGGGGTGGAGTGAAGACGATTAAGCTGCGCTGAGGATTTTGAGTTGGAGTTGAGGCAGCAGTAATATGAACTGTGGTATCAGGGGCCTGTTTGGTCAGAGGAGCTGAGGAAAGTGGTGTAGCATCAATGGGTTCTTCAACAGTAGGCTTCTTCGCAGCAGGTGGAGTTGAGGGTTGGGCTTCAGGCAGGCGCTTGAGGCTTTTAGCAGTGGCATCAGTGGGTACTGAGGAAGCAGGCTGTCGAAAATTCATCAAATTTTCCACCTGTTGAGAGATCCGTTCTTTGGATTTTCCAATATAAGTACGGTTGGCAGCGAACTCAATGTTGAGGCGTTGAACTTCACATTGATGCTCTATAAACTCCTGAGGAGTAACATCAGTGATAGGTTTCTTTTTGAAGTCACTGAGGACTTTCTTCAGTTTGGCCTTCAACTGTTTCTGAAGATCTCGTTGATGAATCTCGTTTATGAGGAATTGTTGAACATAGAATTTTATGTCTTTTGGGATGTCCAAATCATCAAGCGGAGTGTCAGGCTTAACAGACCAAATTTCAATGTACTCCAAGATCTTCTTGGGATCAAGGAGAAGCGGGATTTCTGAACCCGTTGCTTCAGCTTTGCGTCTGGCCGCAGCACACAGGTATTCAATCTTATCAGCTGCAGTGGCGACGAAGCTGGCCAAATCCTCAAATTCATCTTCATCATCAGAAGATTGAGGAGTATGATGAATGGAACCACGCATAGCATTTTTCTTTGGTGAGGGGCGAGGGCCGCGTTGAAGAACAGTTTTGTCCTTCAGCTGAGGCTGAGGCATTGTGATTGAGGCCTTAGGAGCACCAGATTCATCAGTGTGTATACTTGAGGAGGGGGCAGCACCATCTGTGCGTTGACATGAGGAGCCAACAACTTGAGGTTTCATGCCAGGAGCCTTTTTGCGGTGCTGAGGCGGAGGTTGTTGTCTGGGTTGAGACTGATCTTGAGGCGGAATCTGTATTGAAGCAGTCATGTCACGGACCAGATTCTTGACACGGCTGCGAGAGCGCTTGAGGTACTGCTCATATGCCGCAGGAAAGTCTTCAGGAGTGCGCATTGTTGTGGGATCAGGAATGACTCCAGGAGCTGGTGGAGGTCGAGCCTTGATACCCAAGGTCTTCAGTGTCGGATTTACTGCAAACATTTCCTCATGCTGAGGATTAAGCCATTGATAGGCCACCCAACGCTTGGCCCATTCCCTCGTGATCTTCTGTACCCGTTTCTTACGTTCATCAGCGGTTTCTCGTTCGGGAGTCTTCAGCTTCTCATATAGTTTCGGGGGCAAGTCTTTTGCGGTATCAGTGTGCTTACGTCGAGGAGCCATTTTCTTCAGCGGTGGAGACTGAGGAATTGTACGTTCGAGCTGAGCTGCAAATGAAGTGACACTATGAGAACCATACGATTCCTCAGCAGACATGTACCTGTGACAGAATTAAGTTGCGAGGGAAGTGGGGTACGGTTATATGCGTTCATGAGGAATAGGCTGAGGAAAAACAAAGGAATGAGGCATAGGTACAGGTCTCAGAAAGCTAGCAGTACAGTTGAGGATGAACTGGCTTGAGGACACAACAGTACTGAGGAGTAATATGATGAGGAATAAACCACTAAGGAATAAGCATACCAGACTTGAGGCGAATGCTGAGGAACAATGAGTCTTCTTCCCTGGCGACGGCGAACTCCGGAGACGTTAGCGCTCGAGCTTGAGGAGCTCAAGGGCGGCGGTGCGAGAGAGAGAGAAGCGTTCGGGGTAAATGACCGGAGGAGGGGGTAGAGGGCTATTTATAGAGGGGTGAAAGCTGAGGGTTTGTGAAATTTGTGGACCAGATTTCCCCTGATTGTTGGGATCCTCAGTGGATATCTTAATGGTGGATAAGCACGACATGCGGTAAAATCGCAAAAAATTGAAGACAGTTGTAACAGAAAATCCGTGATTTGAGGAACTTGAGGACAAAGGCTGAGGATGAAGACAAATGGTCTCAGGCTGATGATGAAGACTAATGGTCTCAGCCTGAGGAATACATGATTTCCGGATGAACGCATATGAGATAGAAAGATTAGATAAGTGAGCACAGAGGGACGGGTCCGATCACGTTCACCTAGATGAAGAAGCAAAAAAAAAGCTGAAGATCAATAACTATAGGTGAACGCTGTTGAGGACAAACACGGTAATCATCAGAAATGAAGACTTCGAATCCTGAGGAAGCTGAGTAACAACACATCCTGAGGAAGTTGAGGAACACCAAATCCTGAGGTGTTTGGGAGGTGGCGCTACCCACCTTATAGGGAATGTGACACTTGATACCATACAATTGTCGTATGGATCTTGAGTCAATTCCACGTTAATTTCTTCACACTTAGCAAGGTAGTTCCTCATGAGTTGAGAAGTACGACGCATCGTGTGTTGTGCTTCAGGAGTCAGGTCTTGAAGCACATAAGTATAGCAGAGAACCAGTCATGGAGCGGTATACCTTCTGATCGTAGTCCTTGCCATTTTCATCAGGATCGAGGCATCCGTTTGTAGGCATCGGGGTCTTGATACCTTTGCAGTCTTGCATCCCGAGTTTCCTGAGGCATTCCTTGAGGTACTTTTCTTGAGAGATGAAGGTGCCATTGCGTTGCTGACGAATTTGAAGCCCTTGCTGATGAGGAAGTCACGCAATGTGTCATACCAAGCCCATGGGGCTTGCTTCAGTCCATACAGAGCTTTCTTTAATCTGTAAACCATATCAGGCTTCTTTGTGTCTTCAAAACCTGTAGGTTGAGCAACATATACTTCTTCCTCGACATTACTATTGAGGAATGCACTTTTTACATCCATTTGATATAGCTTGTGATTATGATGGTTAGTGAATGCAATTGATTTCTTCGATGAAGGACTCAGAGAAGATTCCATGAGAAGATTTATGTCACCAGTCATATGATTTGTGCATCCACTATCCATAATCCATTCAGTTCTCCCCGAAGAATTTTCCTACAGAAGAGTTAGTATCTCACACAACAAGTTATGAGCCAGCATCAGTTTGAAGAATTCGTGTATTCTTCAGGACTGTATTCCTCAGGATTTTAAGCCTCAGGATTTTAGTATAACGATATTCTTCAGCTGACACATAATTTTCGTCCTGGGCATAGGATCTGCAATATGGTTAGTTTGCCTCAGGACGCGTTCCTATAGAAGAGATTAGTTCTTCTTAACCACCCACATTCGCACGGGTGGTTTTGAAGCATTTGAGGAACGACGAGGAGAGTATTGCCTCACGGGTGAGGTATCAGGATAATCATAGGAGTAAGCATTCTTGTTCTGAGCTTCCCTGTGAACAAAGTGATTAGATGAAACATGCTCATATTCATGACTTTTTGAAGAATTGTCCACTGAGGACATCCTCAACTCATTTCCATCTGCATTCACAAGAAGGTTAGTGATGAGGTCCTTCTGAACCCAGATCTGCTTGACTGGAGGACCGTTCCTGCAGTTAGTTCCGATGTATCTGGCGAATACCTCACCATTACCATTCTTAAACAATTTATAGTTTGAGTCAAAAGACTCATTCATCACAACTGAAGAAACAATATCATAACCAGATAAAGTATAGGGATCAGGAGGAGGCGTCTTTGCCCGAACCCAAGTGATCTCTGGATATTTTTCAGGTTTCCAGTAAGACCCATCAGGGTTGAGTTTCCGAGTGAATGCGACACCTTCTTTCCTCGGGTTCCTGTTGAGGATCTGTTTCTTGAGGATGTCACAAAGGGTCTGATGTCCTTTCAGACTCTTGAACATGCCGGTTTCCAGTAGACTCTTCAACCTAGCATTTTCTTCAGCAATGTCTATGGTATCCTCAGATGAGGGGTTAGATACCACAGAAGCAATAGAAATAACAGAGTCTGAAGACATTGAGGAACTAGGCACAAAGATGATACGATCATGTTCAATGCATTTTAAACACGGAGGATTAAATATTTCTTGTGGCATGATGATCTGTTGGGAGAGGAGTGAATCATTTTCTTTCCTCAGATCTTCATGAGACATCCTTACGCGTTCAAGTTCTTGTTTCCTCATGAGGAACTCATGAGCCAGCTTTTCATGATCGGTAAGGAGTGCCTCATGACGATTGAACAAGTCATCAAACTTTGACTGAAGAAATTTTTATTCATCAGTCAACTTTTGAGTCTTCGTCATTTCCTCAACCAACATATCATCACTCTTGTTTAGTGAGATCTGAATCTTTTCAAGTGCACGTTGTTGCTTAGATGCAAGTTTAGCAAGTTTAGCATAGTTTTCATCAGGTTCTTCATCGGAGGGATCATCTGATGATGAGTAAGAACATACCTTGGAGGACTTGGTCATGAAGCAGAAGGAAGGGGTTGTGTCTTCAGCTTCATCATCAACATGTGATAGACCAGATTCCTCAGTGTTGAAGATTGACTTTGAGACAAGCGTCATGGCAAGAGCCAGACCGGCCACACCCTCAGGTTCTTCAGATTCTTCTTCCTCATCATCAGGGTAGGAACCAGATTCTTCCGAGTCCAATTCTTTTCCGAGATATGCGCTAGCCTTACGGGAACTGCTATTCCTGTATCCAGCAGGCTTTGAGGATCTTGAGGATTTCTTCTTAGTCGTTTCATCGGAACTGTCATCTTTCCCTTTCTTCTTCTTCTTCTTCAGTCTAGCTTCCTTTTCCCACAGAGGACACTCAGCGATGTAATGCCCAAGTTTCTTGCACTTGTGGCAGACTCTCTTTCTTGCTTCGACAGAGTCATCGTCTTTGCTTTTTCTTGAGGACGATCTTGAGGAATTTCCGAAGCGATTCTTCTCCGTGAATCTTTGAAACTTTCTGGTGAGGAGAGCAAGTTCACGGCTGAGGGTTTCAGGATCATCAGTATCAGCCTCAGACTCTTCATCAGAGGACACTCTTCGTGCTCTAGCTTTTAGTGCGCGGACCATAGGCGTGGAGCTGTATAAATCTCGTTTTTCAGAGAGCTTCAGTTCATGAGCATTGAGGCGCTCGAGAATGTCCGCTGGATCCAGAGTCTTGAAGTCAGACCTTTCTTGAATCATCAGTGATAGGAACTCAAATGAGTCATCCAGTGACCTCAGTAGTTTCTTCACAACTTCATGATCTATGGTATCAGCGGCACCTAGTGCTTGAAGTTCATTGGATATCTCAGTGAGTCTATCAAAGGTTTGTTGCACGTGCTCATTGTCCAGCCTCTTGAACCTGTTGAAGAGACTGCGGAGTGTATCAACCCGAGAGTCTCGTTGAGCAGAGACTCCTTCATTGACTTTAGAAAGTCTTGTCCATATCTTCTTTGAAGTATCCAGACCACTGATACGGTTGAACTGAGCCTTGTTGAGATGACCACCAATGATGCTTCGAGCTTTTGCATCAAGATGCCAGTTCCTCTTGACAACTTCAGGAGTAGTCATCAGATTTGCTTCAGGAATGCCTTGATCAACAATATCCCACAGATCCTTGTCAATGGCTTCAAGATGCATCCTCATCTTGTTCTTCCAATATGGATAGTCTGTCCTGTCGAACATGGGGCAGTTTGAGGCAACGCTCATTGTCCCTGAGGTCGACATAACTAAAACTCCAGGTGGTTAAACCGAATCACACAGAACAAGGGAGTACCTTGCTCTGATACCAATTGAAAGTGTAATATATCGACCAGAGGGGGGTGAATGGGAGATTTTCAATTTTACTACCAGATTTTGGTTTTCTTCAGGACTGAAGCAATCATGAAGCTGAAGAAAATCATGAAGCTGAAGAAGTAACCAAAATCATGAAGAAATAAAACTTCACAGAATGTAATCATTAGGGCAGCTCATCATAATGCAACAGAAATAAATCAATTCAGATAAGCAGAAGTGCTTCGGATGCATAGTATGAAGACAAAGAGCAGAGGGAGAGCTGAAGCATATCATATCAAATACTGAAGCTTAAGAGGTTGAAGAGATAGCACCAGAGATTGAAGACATTGGTTTGGTAGACCAGTTCAAGTTGCTGTGACAACTCTACGTCTGGTTGGAGAGGCTGAGATTCAACTCAGAAGACATAGTCTTCACCTTGTTCTCCTTGAACTAAAGTTCTCAGACTCCGTCCAATAACTCAGGTGAGTCTTCAAGGTAGACTCCCGAAACCTTCACAGACTCAGTCACTCCGGGAAGTCACAATTGCATCTTGACTTCCTCAGACTGAAGACTTCTACACCGGCTGGAAGATCACAGTCTTCAAGAGTAAAAAGCTTCGGATCACTCGAACCGACTTACTTAGAAATGCTCAACTACTCAGGCTGGTGGTTTTCCTCACACAGGTTCTTCAGTTTCCTCAGAGGTGGGTTGCTCTCAGATGACAAGTGTCAGTTTTTCTCTCGGAGCAGCCAACCCACAAATGGGGCTGGGGGTGGCTATTTATAGCCGCGGAGCAACCCGAGGTGAAAGGACATAAATGCCCATGCATGCAATTACTCTCATGCCCTCGGAAATGACCGTTGCTAGACCAGTTCTAGCCTCTCACCACGTAACACGTGGCACGGTCAAAGTATTCTCTCTCCAGACTCCTCAACCGAAGTTAGTTACCTCAGTGTCCTGAAGAACAACGTCTCAGACACATGAGGACTGAACTTCTACTGCAGGAGATTTCTCTCTCTTCAGGAGAACTGCACTGGCAGTCTCCAGACTCCTCAACCGAAGACAGATTCCTCAGTGTCCTGAAGAACAAGGTCTCAGACACCCGAGGAACTGAACTTCTACTGCAGGAGATTTCCTCAGGGTTTTTCCTCAGGATTCCTACCTGAGCACTTCCTTAGACCTTCGAAACTTGTTTTCTTCAACCCCTCCAACAGTGCGGTGTTTTCCTATGACTCAAGAAGTATAAAAAGTCTTAGAGAAAACTACGCTTCAACTTCGTCTTCAACGCGAACTTCCTCAGGATCGTCTTCAGCTTCAGCTTCAACCGAACGCTTCAGGATCCTACTTCCTCAGGATTTTGCGCAACTTCATTCTTCAGGAAACACACCGATTTCTCCAATGTTCCTCAACATTTTGGGGGGTCGACATTGGTGGTTAAACACTTCATCAGGGACTGTTCTCCTGTGTATACTCACAAACACATCGGTCCCTTAACCGTTTTGTCATCAAACTCCAAAACCTCAAGGGGAGGGCACTTGATGCACTTACAGGTGCTCCGATGCCCGAGTTCCTCCTCTCGATGCTGTCCGGGAGGGGATTCTAGCTAGTGAGAGCGACTACAACACCGTGTGCATAACCTTCACCCAAGATCTCTGCAGCGTCAAGTGGCCCAAGAAATTCCAGATAGATGGTCCACTTCAGCACGATGGAAAGAACGAACCTCGCGAGTTCATCCGCATGTACAACACTGTTGTTGAGATCGCGGGGGGAGACGACAAGGAGAGAGCCAACTAGTTCCCCATGAAGCTCAAGGATAATGTCTATAGGTGGATGATGCATCTACCATTCAAATCCATCAGCTCATGGGTAGAGCTCTGAGAAAAGTTGGTTGGCGCTTTTTTTGGGGGTGTCCAACCTCCGAAAACCGTTAGTGACTTGCGCTGAGTACTGCAAAAGGACGAAGAACCCATCCGGAAGTTCGTCCAGAGGTTCACTCAGATGCATTATTGCATCCCCGACCAGCATAAGGACACAATCATCGCCAACTTCCACGCCAACGTCAAGAACCCGCGCATGCTCGAGAAGATGAGCACCCGGTCCATCAAAACTATTCCCGCCTTTTTCTAGCTGGCTGACAAGGTCGCCCGCGTTGAAGAGGCGGTCCAGCCTGTTAATCGGGATGCCGGGAGGCGCCCTTCAGCCCGAGATCCTTCCGGAAAGAACAAGCATTCTGGGGATCCTGGGGCCCAAAAGCGCGCACACCAATCCGTGTTCACCACGGAGGGAAACGAGGCCGCTCTACAACCACCCTCCACCGACATCGTGGTTGCCGCCGCGGACACTACCCAGTCGCCCTATTGCAAGATAGACAAGACCGACAAGCACGACTTGTCCGAATGCCGCGCCGTCATCAAGCTCGAAGAGGACATGGCGGCATTCAATGCCAAGAAGGACGCCGAACAGAAGGCCCAACAAGGTGGGAGCTCCCAACATGGGGGGCGCGGCTGCTAGTAGAACAAGGGAAAGTCGAAGAGACCGCCTCCCGGCGGTGGCGTTTCCGGAGGAGAGGAATCCGGAGAAGAAACAGGTGACCACTTCCAGGCCGTTGTGGATTTTTTCGGTTACATCCACGGGGGAGCATCCGCACTCGCCTCCATCCGTCAATACCACAAGGCCGTGAGACAGGACCTCACGGTCCAGCCTCCGCCGGATGGACCCCAGGTTTGCCGTTGGGCCAATGTTCCTCTTGTGGTGGACGTCGGCGACCACCCCGCAACTCTCCTGGATGACAGCGATGGCTTTCCGCCCACGCTCCTCTCCCCGACTATCAGCAATATGAAGGTCAGCAAGATGATGTACGACACCGGGTCCAGCATAAACCTACTGTCCTCCCGCGCCTTCGAGAAGATGCTGATCCCAAGAAGCCACCTCCTCCCGTCCGCTGCCTTACATGGGATCAGCGGGATGGAGGTCCAACAACTTGGCAAGATTGCACTTCCCGTTACCCTCTGATAGCCCGCCAATTTCTGGACAGATATGTTCATCTTTGATGTCACGGACTTGCCTCTTTTGTATAACGGGCTGCTTGGGCGACCGTTTATAAGGAGGTTCGCCTCTGTGCATCACGGGCAAAACAACCTCATCAACATCACGGGGCCCCGAGGCATCATTACCTTAGCCGACGACGCGCGAGAGGCCCTACGCCGCATCCAAGGCAAGGCAAAGAAGGCCACTACCGCGAGGGCAGCGGGGAGGGCACCAATTCTGAGCGACGTTCATGTTCTCGGGGATGACACCCTGCTTTCCGGAAGTCCTCCCAGCGAAGACAGAAGAATGGAGCCCCTGGTTCCCGCCGCCCCAACGGGAACCAAGCATCTCGAAGGAATTTCCCGCCCCGCGGTGGACTCCATCCAGAAAGTGACCAAGAAACCGAAGCCCAGCCAGCTCGCCCTGGCAACTGTGTCAAAGAAAGTTCATATCTCGAAGGATGGAATTCACATCGTGTCCATCGGTGCTGACCTCTCCCCCAAAAAGGAAAGCGCACTCGTCAACTTCCTTCGCGAAGATGCCAACGTTTTCGCACGGGAGCCCTCCGCTCTTCTTAGGGTTCCCAGGGAGGTGATAGAGCACAAGCTAGCAGTCAAGGCAGGCGCCAAACCTGTGAAGCAAAAGGTTCTTCGTCAAGCGCCAGATCGCCAAGAGTTCATACTAGAAGAGATCCAGAAGCTTCTCAAAGCCGGGTTCATCCGGGAAATCAGACACCCCACTTGGTTAGCCAACCCTGCTGTCTTCCCCAAGGCGAACGGGAACAAGAGGTTGTTGATTTCTACGCACGCTTCTATTCTTGTAGACTATGTTGGGCCTCCAAGCGCAGAGTTTTGTAGGACAGCAGCAATTTCCCTCAAGTGGATGACCTAAGGTTTATCGAACTCAGGGAAGTAGAGGTTGAAGATGGTCTCTCTCAAGCAACCCTGCAATTAAGATACAAGAAGTCTCTTGTGTCCCAACACACCTAATACAACTAGGAGTTGTATAGGTGCACTAGTTCCGCGAAGAGATGGTAAAATACGAGTGATAGGTGTGGCAAAGCAAGGTAATATAAATCTGTAATAAAAAGTGCAGCAAGCAAACATGTGACAAAACTGAGAACAAACGGTGTAACAATGGTGCAAACAAGGCCTAGGCTTCATACTTTCACTAGTGGCAACTCTCAACAACATTAACATAGTCTAATCACATGATATTTCCCATAAAACATGCAATGGAGACGCACTTGGAGGTCATTCCTTTGTGGTCAAGAGAGGATGAGAATTATGTAGGGCTACAAAAGAACACCTCAAAGTTCGTAGTTCTCAATCTATGGATTTCCCAATGTCACCGCGGCCATCCAAAGAGAGTAACACAATCACCACAACATATCTCAAGGATAGTCAAAGACAAGCACCAAGAGACTCTCAATCTTCAATCAACACACAAAAGAGGAAATCACTCATGATAATATTCTTCTAACCCATGTCCAATAGACCGTTGTCACCATGGTCTCCGGGATTATACTAGATAAGATCAAGTGAGTACATCAATGCAATACATAGAGGAAGGGGAAATATCATGGGATCACCCTAGATTAACATAGCCTATGAGCACAACGAAGATCACATCATGGGACAGAGAGAAGAATACATAGCTACTGGTAGAAACCTCAGCCCCGAGGGAGAACTACTCCCGCTTCATGGAGGGAGGAAGCAACGTCGATGGAGATGAATCCGGGGGCACTTCCCCGTCCCGGCAGGGTGCCGGCACAGGAATTCTGCCCCCCCCCCCCCCCCCCGAAACTTGATGGCGATGGCGGCGGAGATCGGAATTTCTTCTGGATAAAAGGGGTCCGGGATCAGGGTTTCCTCCGCGGGGGTAAAAATAGGGCCAAAGGGGGCACCAGGGGGGCCACAGGGCAGCCAGGAGGTTGCCCGGCGCGGCTTATGGTGGTGCATCCAGGAGACCCTGTGGTGGCCCTCCCCTCCTTCCTTGGTGATTCCGGAAGCTTCCGGGTCGCTGATTTTTTATATAATTTTTCTGAAATTTTTGGAGCACTTTTAATGGCCCGAAAACCTGAAATATAAAAACACCAGAAAACAGCAATTGGCAGCTGGGTGCACTGGGTTAATAGATTAGTCCAAATATGCTCAAAAGTGTATGAAAGTTCAAGCAAATCATGGCAAAGTCACACAAAACATGCATGGAGCAAGAAGAAATTATAGATACGTTTGGGATGTATCATTTGTGCATCGACTACGGCGACGTCAAGGATGCTTGCCTGAAAGATCCTTTCCCTCTCCCTCACATTGATCAAATCGTGGACTCAACAGCGGAATGTTCTCGGTTGTCTTTCCTGGATGCATATGTCGGATACCACTAGATCAAGATGGCAGCCAAAGACGAAGAAAAAACCGTGTTCATCACCCCCTGCGGCACATATTGCTACATATGTATGATGATGAGGAGTAGGGATTGCCATGCAACGGATGCACATGTGAGCTAAAAGCTCTCCAAGGGAACTAGTGGGGGTGCATGTAACTTGCTTGCTCAAGAAGACCTAGAGCTCGTTTGAGGAGGCTCATCATTGGTATATACAAGCCAAGTTCTATAGTGTGAAGGTCCCCACATAGCTATATGCATGATGATGATCTCTATGGAGTACAAGGGATAGAGGATGAAGTACTAGTGTGGATCTCTCAAAAGAAATAGTAGTGTGCCCCCTTCTCTCTTTTTATTTTTCTTTTTCTCTTTTTTCTATTTTTTTTTGTATTTTTTTGGTAGCCTCAATGGCTCTTTCTATTTAACTCTCATTTGTCCTCTTTGGGATCTTTTGATTTTGTCCTCTTTGGGACCTTTTCCTCACTCTAGGGGCAACACTCTATATTTTACAAGAATATAGGAGATCTTTCACACTTTACAAAGGTACTCACATAAAGAAGATATAACTATCATGATGCAAATGTATGCCTCTGCCAGGATAGCAGGATATGCAATGGTACTAGCGCGTCATGTAGCAATGATTAGGGCAAGGCCCAACTAGCATGCGGCTCATCGATCAAGCAGGTAGCATGAATGACATGATGATCAAGTCATGAGAAGGTGGATGTTGCATGGCAATGTATCTCGGAAAGGCTATGGAAATGCCTTGTAGGTAGGTATGGTGGCTGTTTTGAGGAAAGATACAAGGAGGCTTATGATGACAGAGCGTATCATTCCAAGGGTTTGGATGCACCGGCGAAGATTGCGCCAACTCTTGAGGTGAGAAAGTGCAATGCAAGATACCGAAGAGGCTAGAAAAAGTATAGGTGGGTGGAAGTGTCCACTTTCGAATACTCACATTAGTCTGAAGAACTCGTGCACTTATTATCGGTAACTCTCAATCTAACAAGAGGTTCACAAAGAGACAAGTACCCCGAGGAGGAGTTTATGGGGGTTTGGTTATCCTTGCGCATCCTCGACTCATGGTACGTGAGTGTACTCTAATATTCAAACCCTCCAGAGGTTAGTAATCAATCTAGTAGCTAGAGTTCTCAACATGGGTTTTTGGTTTTCGAAAAACACACGGATTTCCCAAAAGATGACATCTATCACTAATAGGCTCGAGCTCTTGACACCAAAAGTTCAAACATTACTCTAGTCAATACCTCAAAAGTATTGCAAGTTACTACTACAAAGAGAATAGCAACTTCAACTACCTACTTCCTAGTCAAGAAACAAAACTCAGTGCAACAAGCAAACTCTCTAACAAGATAAAACATGCAACCTATAGAAAGTTCAACCTAAAACAAAAGAAAATCTCTAGAAAAACTAAAGCACTACAACTAAACAGAGCAGCAACTAAGAAAATAAAAAGAACAACTCACAGCTAAGTAAATAATCATGCAAATCATATGAGGAGTTCTAGTTCAAACGGAGCATGTTTCTCTCCCACACAAAGTAAGACGGGATCTAACTTGTTATGAAAAGCAAGCAAAGCTAAATAAAACTAAAAATAAAATCCAAGAGCGAGACGCTCCAAGCATAGCACATAACACATGAAGTGATAAAAATATAGTGCAACGAGGGACGAACTGATAGTTGTTGATGAAGAAGGGGATGCACGGGGGCATCCCCAAGCTTAGACGCTTGAGTCTCCTTGAGTATTTATTGGGGATGCATGGGGGCATCCCCAAGTTTGAGCGCTTGACACTCCTGAATCTTCTTTCATCATCTTCCATCGCATACTTGAAAACTCCCTTCATACATAACTCATCATAAGCTGATTAGAGATGTTAGTACCCTTAATAAATAATTTTCCACAGTGGATATAAAGATATTCTTGAAGAGATATTGTTTCTCAAGATTTCCAAAAGGATTTTGCGAAGAAAAAAAAACAAGCTTAAGGTTTGCAAAAGTTAGGAGAGATAAAACGTGGCAGAATCTGTGAAAAACAGAACAACACGTAGTAAAGAATTTTCTAGGGGCACTTATGCAACTCAAATCAAAAAACTCAGAACATACGAAAGTTCCGTGATTGTATAGAGCACGCTGTGTAAACAATTCAGCTAAAAAAGATGAACTGGTGATTTATTCTGATTTTTCCCGTCACGAGGACAGAATCTGTTTTCTAGACAGCATGTCACAACTTTCACTTCCCTTGTCATATGAGGCTATACTTGGCACAAAGATTGAAAAATAAAGATACAATGATGTTGCTACAGTAGTAACAATCATCAAGACCACAAAACACAGAAAGTAACAACTTAAAGTAAAGATAACAAGGGTTGTCTCCCTAGAGCTCTTTCTTTATAGCCATAAAGATAGGCTTAAGATTTTAATGATGCTCTCGTAGGAATAACAGTTGAAGCACAAAAGAGAGCATAAAGAAGAAAATACCAAACACATTTAAGTCTAACATGCTTCCTATGCAAAGGGATCTTGTAGAGAAATAACTCATTGAAGCATAAAGATATTAGCATAGGAAGGCAAAACAAGTGCAACTTCAAAACCTTCAACATAAAGAGAGGGAACTTTATATTATTGAAATATCTATAAGAATATGTTCCCTTCTCATAATAATTTCCAGTAGGATCATGAATAAACTCAACAATATAAGCATCACATAAAGCATTGTTACCATGATCCACATGCAAAAGGGTACTCTTGCTCTCCACATAAGCATAATCTTTCTCATTGGTAATAGTGGGAGTAGGACTACCATAAACAACTTGAACACCATAGATTAATTGTGTATTAGGAAGATGGTGTTCAACAAGGGAGTAATTCCCTCCATGATTATGACAAGTTTCATAAGGATAATTTCTCCTTATGTCATAGGTACCTTTATAATCACTAAAGATATGAGTTATAACATCATCATAGCAGAGAAGAGCATTATCATTGCTAGCAACTATATTTGTAAACATGTTGTCTTTATTCTTACTAGAAAAAGAATTATCAATTACCACATCACTAATGGGTAAAGGACTTGCAATCCTATCATCCCAAAGCTTAGTGCTTTCGATATCATCACTCTCAGAGTTGGTACCAAAAAGATTTTCAAGATCATAAGTAGCATTATCATCATTATCCCAATCACAAAAAGTAACATGAATATCATAATCAAAATCATCTTCAATTGTTCCTACGGATTTAACATCAGGATAATAATGAATGCAATCAAGCTCACCGTCCTCCAAAAATTTATGTCTGTTAGGATAAAAATTGATGCGAGGAATATGCTCAGGCCAGGTTTATACCAATTCTTCTTCCTTCTTGCTCCTCTTCCTCCTCCTCTTCTTTTTCTTCTTATTTACCTTAGGAGGGAGTGGTTGGAGATGAAGCTTCTCCACATATCCTGGTTTATCATAAGAAACAATAGATGAAACTTGGGAGAAACTCTCCTTTTTATTAGTAAAGATATAAGAGACATTTTTATACTTTGGTAAAGTTCCCTCCTTTCTAATCTTACTTATGTAATCATTTTCATGGCAATTAACAACACAATAGAGATGGCAATTTTGCAAAGTGTTGCTAATTCCTAAGGCATTAACATCTAGCCAAGAAATCTTTTCTGATAACTCTTCACACATAAAAAATAACATAAGTTCGTTATAAAGATCATAAGTGATCATGTTATCACACAACTGAATAACAGTTATGCTTTGAAAGTTCATGCATTGAAAATTAAAGTGACCCTCTATGCAGCAAAGTTCACAAGTAAAAGGATAAAGGTCACACAATTCTCTAGAAATTTCATTTAAATATTTGACCCAAGTGATTGTTCTTTCATGCTTATGTTGCTTACAATACTTATCTTCTTCAATCATAGGCCTTTCACAAGGTCTATCCACTCCACAAAAATTAACATGCTTATATAAAACTTCATTTTCAGGAATTGGATCATGCATGTTGCAATCATCATGAACAATCTCATTTTCTTTGCAAATCTCTTTAAAAGGTTCATGATTCTTGATCCAATTCTCCTTAGGCATATTAAGATGTGAAGAAAAAGATTTGAGGAAGTCAACAAGGAGTTGAGAATCAAGCCCAAACTTAGCACTAAACTTATTAAAACTTGCAGTTTCAACAAAGGACTTAATGCAATCATACTCATAATTTATACCTGACTCTTTACCTTTGTCGATCTCCCAATCTTCAGTATTGTGTTGAATTCTTTCAAGGAGTTCCCATTTAGCATCAATCTTTTCATTTGTGAAAGAACCCATAGAGGAATCATTGAGCAAGTCTTTATCCTGTCGAGAGAGCCTCGCACAAAAATTAGTAATAATTATATCTTTGGGGAGCCCATGGTTAGGACATTTTAGCATTAAAGTTTTCAGTCCCCCCCAAGCTTGAGATATGCTCTCTCCGTCGTGAGGATAGAAATTATAAATATAATTCCTATTCTCATGAACTTCATGAAGATGATAAAACTTTGAGTAAAAGAGAGACTGGATCTCTTCCCAATCCTATAGGTGAGAATCATCTAGTAGCCTATACCATTCCAATGCTTTTCCTTTCAATGACAAGGCAAACAATTTCTTCATGACTTCACCTCTTGTCAAACCTGAAATCTTAAATAACTCACAAAGTTTTGTATGTTTCAACAAATGAATACTAGGATTGACTGTCCCATCTTAACAATCATTAATAATTATTTCAACTATCCCATGTGGTATTTTGAACGGGATACATTCAGCAGGTGGAGGAGACTTCTCTACCACGGGTGTGGTAAAGCGGCCTTCCCCAAACAGCAAACTAAGAGTGCAGTTTTCCATAAGCATAACTAGTGAAAATAAAAACAAGAAAAGAAAAGATTTAATTGCAAGATATAAAGATATACCTTCAAACCTTACTTCCCCGGCAACGGCGCCAGAAATAGCTTGATGTCTACGCACGCTTCTATTCTTGTAGACTATGTTGGGCCTCCAAGCGCAGAGTTTTGTAGGACATCAGCAATTTCCCTCAAGTGGATGACCTAAGGTTTATCGAACTCAGGGAAGTAGAGGTTGAAGATGGTCTCTCTCAAGCAACCCTGCAATTAATTTACAAGAAGTCTCTTGTGTCCCCAACACACCTAATACAACTAGGAGTTGTATAGGTGCACTAGTTCGGCGAAGAGATGGTAAAATACGAGTGATAGGTGTGGAAAAGCAAGGTAATATAAATCTGTAATAAAAAGTGCAGCAAGCAAACATGTGACAAAGGTGAGCACAAATGGTGTAACAACGGTGCAAACAAGGCCTAGGCTTCATACTTTCACTAGTGGCAACTCTCAACAACATTAACATAGTCTAATCACATGATATTTCCCATAAAACATGCAATGGAGACGCACTCGGAGGTCATTCCTTTGTGGTCAAGAGAGGATGAGAATTATGTAGGGCTACAAAAGCACACCTCAAAATTCGTAGTTCTCAATCTATGGATTTCCCAATGTCACCGCGGCCATCCAAAGAGAGTAACGCAATCACCACAACATATCTCAAGGATAGTCAAAGACAAGAACCAAGAGACTCTCAATCTTCAATCAACACACAAAATAGGAAATCACTCATGATAATATTCTTCTAACCCATGTCCAATAGACCGCTGTCACCATGGTCTTGGGGATTATAGTAGATAAGATCAAGTGAGTACATCAATCCAATACATAGAGGAAGGGGAAATATAATGGGATCACCCTAGATTAACATAGCCTATGATCACAACGAAGATCAAATCATGGGAGATGTAAGGCCCGATATGCGGTACTATTCCAGGTCTAGGTGCTTCCACCCAGACCCGGGACGAAGCACATATCGGTCCCACCGCGACATATGACAAAGCCATATGCCCCAGATTTCCAACATGATATCACAACATTACAGATTCAAGGATACAACATCTCATACAATCGGCATACAACTGCCTCAAATACAATATAACAGCGGAAGATACATGTCTGAGTACAGACTACAATCAAATACTACTGGCAAAGAAAAAAACATCGATCCTATAACCACACGGGTCCAGGCCCTCCGCCGGGATCCGCCTAACTAGTCTTCGTCGAGTCTCCACGTGAAACGTCGGTCACCGTACCTGTTGTCGATCAGAACCCTGAAAAGAGTTTGGGGGGTAGTATCATGAGTACAGAGGTACTCAGCATCCAACTGTAGTGGTCATCTGACCCAGCAAGGACTTCATCACTCGTCATTCTAGGACAACTAGTAGTTTACGGTAAGGATGAGGTAAGTGGTGAGGTTGCTACTGCACTAGCATTTATGAAGTGGCTAACGATCTAGAGAGGTAAGGTAAGAAGCCAAGCATTCGATGAGGAATCGCCTCCAACAAGTCTTGCTATCAACTACTTACGCAAACATAACACCTATCCTATCCTTGTCCTCCTCTTCGCATCCCGACGAAGAAGAAGCAGTCAAGGCACACACACACGTTGGTCAAGTTATATTAAGATCAACTTAGTTGTTGTTGTCTATGAACAAGGAGTAGGTCTCAAGTCGTCCATAACCGTGGACACGGCTTCTCGAAACGATTTAACCCTGCAGGGGTGTACCAACTGCCCATTACAAGGCTCCGCACGCACGCCCATCTCTCTCAGTTGCTACCCATCACAGGCAACCATTTTATGATTTAGTTCCAAGAGATCCGAAACGACAGGTCCCTCGACAAGACCACCCCCGAGATGAGCGCTGCGACGACCACATTATCCGCCAGACCACTCATCGATGAGCCGGATCTCCTGGCGCAGATTCTCTGGTGTCTTCCGGGCACCGTGGGTCCCTTGTCAGAACCCTAAATTAGGTTTGTGTTTAACCTAGCTTGCATTTTTGCATCATGAAAATTTTTGCAAAAGAAAAAGAAATGGGGAAAAGAAAAGCCCTAAATGAATTAAATAAAAAGGCCAGAAATAAATCTTTTTCCAAAATTCTTTTGGATATGTTGAAAAGTCCTAAAAATGAGTGTGATCATTTTAAAAGTGATTTGGGATTAATTCCATGCTCATAGATTTTTCAAAAATCCAAAAAGTGGCTTGGAAATTAAATCAATTGTCTATTTGAATTGGAATTCAAATAATTTGAATTTCAAAAATTCCCAAAACGTGGGGTTGTCTTTTGGATAGGTTTTATAAAAATAATTGGGAGTTTTTATAAAATGCCCTAGTATTTATTTTTAGGGAAAACAAATTGAACAGAAAAAGAAATAAAAGAAAAAGAAAAGAAAAAGGGCAAAAGCCCACTTACCTGCGGCCCAACTAGCCGAGGCGGCCCAGCCCCGGGGCAGCCTCGTCTTTATAGGGGCGTCAGGCAGGCACACGGCTGTGTGACGTGCATTCCATGGCCGGCGCCACCACCTGCTTCGCCGTGGCGGCCCCCTGGCCCCTATCTCCTCCCCGCGGACGCCTGGAGACGCCTAGGTTCTTCTCCCCCTCTCTATGGTTAGCTCTCTCCTCTCCCTCACCGAATCCCGCGCTAGCCCGAGACACTACCTCGCCGCCGTCGTGCCCGCGCTTGGCCACCGGCCTCCTCCCGCGCCGCCACCTTGTCCGGAGGCTTCCTCGGTGACTTCTCCTTCGAGCTGCAGGTCCAATCGTAGCCGAGGTGCCCCAGGGAAGACGCCCACATCACCACTTCCCCGCCGGCCGCCGACAAGCTCCGGCTCCAATTCGTCTCTGCCGGGCCTCCTTCGACCTCGCCGTGGCCACCATTGGAATCAGGTGAGCTCTGCACTACTTTTGCCCCTCCTAGCTCCCCTTCCCGTGCCCTCTGCGTTGGTTCCGCCATGACCAGGAGCTCCGGCCGCCGCCTCGTTCGTCGTGGACGTGGCCACGGGCCGTCCCGTGTTGCCCTGATAGCACCAGTGAACGCGCGCGACTCCAAGGATTCCCCCAGTGCCTTTATTCCTCACCCCCGTGCCCTAAATCGCACTCCGGCGAACTCTCCGGCCGACTACAGTGGAGTCCGGCGAGCTCCACCATTAGTGCCCCTAATGGCCAGCCTAATCAACCCCCCCAGTCTATGACAGATGGGCCCCAGCCACTAATTAACACGGGTTAAAAATAAACAGGAAACAATTAACACCGAGTCACTTACAGCCGGGCCCCACTGGTCAGTTGGACCAGTCAACGCAGATGACGTCAACGCACAAATCCGGGTGGCCCCCGGTGAGTCGACATCCAACTCAAAAGCCGGCCGCGCTCTCGAATCGGCCTCTACCGTCTAGATGAGGTCGGGTTAGCTACCCAAACAGATGTGGGCAACCCCCTAGCTCCCTGAGGTGGACCAACAAAGAAACCATGTCTCCGCTGGCCCAAGTTGTTTTAAAAGATATCTGCTAGGAGCGACCCGACAAGATATATATGCATGTTCTCAAATGGTAAATCAGCTTGGGCCACCACTAGAAATGTTTGAAGCTAGATAGGTAAGAAATGGGGACCCCATAAAATCCCACACGCGGTTAGGCATGCTCAGTCTTAAAACCAATACCCGGAACTCGGATCCTAGGTGACTCGAATGGAACAAAGCGTCGGGGCGGGATAGCCTAGACCTTCCATCCTTCGTCGAATATAGTCAACATTATAATAATCATATCTTCAACAACAATATAATAAGGTGATATCCCAAACCCAGGGGTAACAGGTAACATCGTAGCATCCTAAGCATGCATACTAAGCAGGGGCTGAGCAACGAGCAAAAGTAACATAGCAGTACAAGGTTTGCTAGGAAGGGACATGGCTGTATCGGTTTGAAAGAGGCTGTAAACATGTGGTAGGATCAAACATCGAACATAACCTAGACTAGCATGCAAACCGCTGGTTGAAATAGAATGGATCATAAGTAATGTATAGTCCTTGCCTGTTGAAAAGTCGGGTTTCGAAGGTGTAGTCGATCGCACGCTCGCGTCGTCTCCGAGAGTATCCGCCGGAGCACACAAGAAGTAAACACTGGAAAGCAATCAACGGTGCACCACTATTACTACGGAGCAAACACGAGCAAGCATCAACAAGAAGTAACATGAGACATCGCACCTACCGTCGAGAGCGGTTGCTAACGATTTACGTGGAGTACTCGTCACACACGACAATACCGCACGTTTATGGTGGTTCAAGTTGTACAGCTACAGGTGATCAAACAACGGTTATTAACATGGCAACTCAAGCAAGCATGGCATAGCACTCAAACATGGCAAGAGGTGAAGCAAAATAAACTATCTGATCTAGTCAATTTAAGTGGGGGGTAAAACCTATACATGCAAACTATTGCGGACCCCACGATAAATATTGCATTTGGTACTGTTTTTCCCTAAACAATATTTTATTATTTTTATTATCAAGCAAGAGCAGCAAAAACACAATCTACATGCAATTCTAGTCAAGTTACATATAAAGAACATTTTAATCCGAGCAACGGATAAGAAGTTATAGCAGTTACAGTTTACAGTGGCAGGCAGTGTAATTAGCAGTCAAACAGCATGTAAACAAAGTCAAACATGGCAAAGGAGCACAAATTATTAAACTAGACACAATTCTAAGAAAGTTTCGTATTAAACGCGTCGCGATCGGAGCTACGGTTAAAAAGTTACGGCACTGCAAAAACTACTACACAATCTGAAAAAAAAACAGATAAAAGAAAAAGAAAAAAAAACATAACAGAAAAAATAAAAAAAGAGAGAGCCTCACCCAGCTGGGCTGTGGCCCAACAGTGGCCTGGGAGGCCTGGGGCGCGCGGGCTGGCCTGGTTTGGGCCGCGGAGGTGGGCGCTGGAGTGGGCCGCCTGGCTGGGCGCGCCGGCCCAGCTAGAGGGGCGCGAGCGGAGGGGCTCGGGCAGCTCGTCCCTCCCGAGCTAGAGCGGTGGCGGCGGCCTTCGCCGGTGGCGCGCCGGCCACCGGTGCTGGAGGCGGCGAGGAGGCGGGCCAGGGAGCGGCGCGGGGGCGGCGGCGCCGGCCAGATCCGGCGGGAAGGGCGGCGCGGGCAGGCGGCTGGAGCGGAGCTCCGTCCATGGTTCGGGCGGCGTGGCCAGCTCCTGACGGTGCTCCGGTGGCCTGCGGGGACAGAGAAAGGAACGGGGGTGAGAGCTAGAGGAGGAGGAGAGGGAGGAAGGGGAGGAGGAGCAGGGGCGCGTGGCAGCCGAAGTTGGCCGGAGCAGGCGCGCCGGTGGCGGGCCCGGGTGCTCCACGGGCAGGGGCACGCGGGAGGAGAGAGGAGCACGAGCGTGGAGCTTCCAGGGTGCTGATGACGTGGCGCAACCGGGCGCGTCCGATCTGCGATCCGACGCCCGAAAATGGATCTGGGAGCTAGGGTTTCGGGATTTGGGGGTGTTTTGGGGCAGATCTGAGACAGATCAGGGGGGTGGCTGCAAAATTGGCTCAGGGAAACCCTAAGTGGGGGTGGGAGAGTGGTGGTCTATTTATAGCATGGTTGGCTGGCAGTTTGCAAAAACATCACCGGTTTTTATTTCGGGCGCCCGGTGCTCACGTTTCTGACCGCCGGGGGTCCGCAGTACCTCCGATTCGGGTAAAACTTCGAACTGCGCGATCAGTGCGTCGAGCCGGAGGCTTTCACCTCGCGCTGGAACCGTTCCGAAAACACTTTCCGGTGCGCTATAAAAATATCCCATTTAATTATTAAACGGGGTTTTTCGTTCCGTTGGCTGCGGCTGGTCTCGTGCGGTTTTCGCGACGGTGATCGGGTGAAACCCGGTGTCGCAAAGGTCGAGTGTCAGGGTGGCAAGGGCCGGTCTTCGTCCGATACGAGATAAGAGGGGGGGAAATAATCGCCGATCGATAAATCGGGGATGCAAACACCGCAAAAAAATCAGACAATCAAGCAATTCACACCGAAAACAATTTTTTTAATTTTTGTGAAATCTGGGCTGTTACAGGCAACACCACCAACAAGGGATCTCGTCCCGAGATCCAGGACGATCCGAGGAAGAGGGGGGGAGAGAAAAGAGACGACGATCTTCAACACTACCAACAAGGGACTCTGCTCCATGTCGACGTCGAACTTCGGTCGAGATATTTTCCGCAGAGAGACGACAACGTCGGAAGAACGAAACCGTCGGTGTCAAGAGGAAGAACGATCGCGTAAACCAGATCAAAGGATAGTGATTTTCGACGCAAGTCGTAAAAACACCGAGGAAAAGGATGGAGGGCAAAGGACGACCCAGATGATATCCGAAACCGGAGAAGCTAAAGGTACTACATCAATTCCCACCTGAGCTCGGAATCAAGACAATACGCTGCAAGCAAGGCATTGTAACTATTCCGATACTCCACACACTCGAGATCCTAAAGTTTGAAAGGGGATAAGGCGAGAACAAAACACTTACGGCACTTGTCCTGACCAGAGCAAACTTAAGGAGTAAAAAGAATCCTACTCTCCGATAACTAACTTAGTAACTAAAAAATAATTTTTGTCTAGACTCGACTTCGGCCAGAGAGGGGATCCTACGGTCGGTAAGGCTCTGATACCAAGTTGTAAGGCCCGATATGCGGTACTGTTTCAGATTCGGGCGTTTCCGCCCAAACCCGAGGACGAAGCACATATCGGACCCACCGCGACATATGACAAAGCCATATGCCCCGGATTTCCAACATGATATCACAACATTACAGATACAAGGATACAGCATCTCATACAATCGGCATACAACTGCCTCAAATATAATACAACAGCGGAAGATACATGTCTGAGTACAGACTACAAGTAAATGCCTACTGGCAAAGAGAAAAGCATCGATCCCATAACCACACGGGTCCAGGTCGTCCGCTGGGATCCGCCTAACTAGTCGTCGTCGAGTCTCCACGTGAAACGTCGATCACCATACCTGTTCTCGATCAAGAACCCTGAAAAGAGTTTGGGGGTAGTATCATGAGTACAGAGGTACTCAGCATCCAACTGTAGTGGTCATCTGACCCAGCAAGGACTTCATCACTCGTCATTCTAGGACAACTAGTAGTTTACGGTAAGGAAGGGGTAAGTGGTGAGGTTGTTGCCGCACTAGCATTTATGAAGTGGCTAACGATCTAGAGAGTAAGATAAGAAGCCAAGCATTCGATGAGGAATCGCCTCCAAGAAGTCTTGCTATCAACTACTTACGCAAACATAACACCTATCCTATCCTTTTCCTCCTCTTCGCATCCGGACGAAGAAGAAGCTGTCAAGGCACACACACACGTTGATCAAGTTATATTAAGATTATCTCAGTTGTTGTTGTCTATGAACAAGGAGTAGGTCTCAAGTCGTCCATAACCGAGGACACGGCTTCTCGAAAAGATTTAACCCTGCAGGGGTGTACCAACTGCCCATTACGAGGCTCCGCACGCACGTCCATCACTCTCAGTTGCTACCCATTATAGGCAACCATTTTATGATTTAGTTCCAAGAGATCCGAAACAACAGGTCCCTCTAACTAACAACGCACAAATCCGGGTGGCCCCCGGTGAGTCGACATCCAACTCAAAAGCCGGCCGCGCTCTCGAATCGGCCTCTACCGTCTGGATGAGGTCGGGTTAGCTACCCAAACAGATGTGGGCAACCCCCTAGCTCCCTGAGGTGGACCAACAAAGAAACCATGTCTCCGCTGGCCCAAGTTGTTTTAAAAGATATCTGCTAGGAGCGACCCGACAAGATATATATGCATGTTTTCAAATGGTAAATCAGCTTGGGCCACCACTAGAAATGTTTGAAGCCAGATAGGTAAGAAAAGGGGACCCCATAAAATCCCACACGCGGTTAGGCACGCTCAGTCTTAAAACAAATACCCGGAACTCGGATCCTAGGTGACTCGAATGGAACAAAGCGTCGGGGTGGGATAGCCTAGACCTTCCATCCTTCGTCGAATATAGTCAACATTATAATAATCATATCTTCAACAACAATATAATAAGGTGATATCCCAAACCCAGGGGTAACAGGTAACATCGTAGCATCCTAAGCATGCATACTAAGAGGGGCTGAGCAACGAGCAAAAGTAACATAGCAGTACAAGGTTTGCTGGGAAGGGACATGGCTGTATCGGTTTGAAAGAGGCTGTAAACATGTGGTAGGATCAAACATTGAACTTAACCTAGACTAGCATGCAAACCGCTGGTTGAAATAGAATGGATCATAAGTAATGTATAGTCCTTGCCTGTTGAAAAGTCGGGTTCCGAAGGTGTAGTCGATCGCACGCTCGCGTCGTCTCTGAGAGTATCCGCGGGAGCACACAAGAAGTAAACACTAGAAAGCAATCAACGGTGCACCACTATTACTACGGAGCAAACACGAGCAAGCATCAACAAGAAGTAACACGAGACATCGCACCTACCGTCGAGAGCGGTTGCTAACGATTTAAGTGGAGTACTCGTCACACACGACGATACCGCACGTTTACGGTGGGTCAAGTTGTATAGCTACAGGTGATCAAACAACGGTTATTAACATGGCAACTCAAGCAAGCATGGCATAGCACTCAAACATGGCAAGAGGTGAAGCAAAATAAACTATCTGATCTAGTCAATTTAAGTGGGGGGTAAAACCTATACATGCAAACTATTGCGGACCCCACGATAAATATTGCATTAGGTACTGTTTTTCCCTAAACAATATTTTATTATTTCTATTAGCAAGCAAGAGCAGCAAAAACACAATCTACATGCAATTCTAGTCAAGTTACATATAAAGAACATTTTAATCCGAGCAACGGATAAGAAGTTATAGCAGTTACAGTTTACAGTGGCAGGCAGTGTAATTAGCAGTCAAACAGCATGTAAACAAAGTCAAACATGGCAAAGGAGCACAAATTATTAAACTAGACACAATTCTACGCAAGTTTCGTATTAAACGCGTCGCGATCGGAGCTACGGTTAAAAAGTTACGGCACTGCAAAAACTACTACACAATCTGAAAAAAAAACAGATAAAAGAAAAAGAAAAAAAACATAACAGAAAAAATAAAAAAAAGAGAGAGCCTCACCCAGCTGGGCTGCGGCCCAACAGTGGCCTGGGAGGCCTGGGGCGCGCGGGCTGGCCTGGTTTGGGCCGCGGAGTTGGGCGCTGGAGTGGGCCGCCTGGCTGGGCGTGCCGGCCCAGCTGAAGGGGCGCGAGCGGAGGGGCTCGGGCAGCTCGTCCCTCCCGAGCTGGAGCGGCGGCGGCGGCCTTCGCCGGTGGCGCGCCGGCCACCGGTGCTGGAGGCGAGGAGGCGGGGCAGGGAGCGGCGCGGGGGCGGCGGCGCCGGCCAGATCTGGCGGGAAGGGCGGCGCGGGCAGGCGGCTGGAGCGGAGCTCCGTCCATGGCTTTGGGCGGCGCGGCCAGCTCCTGACGGTGCTCCGGTGGCCTGCGGGGACAGAGAAAGGAACGGGGGTGAGAGCTAGAGGAGGAGGAGAGGGAGGAAGGGGAGGAGGAGCAGGGGCGCGTGGCAGCCGGAGTTGGTCGGAGCAGGCGCGCCGGCGGCGGGCCCGGGTGCTCCACGGGCAGGGGCACGCGGGAGGAGAGAGGAGCACGGGCGTGGAGCATTCCAGGGTGCTGACGACATGGCGCAACCGGGCGCGTCCGATTTGCGATCCGACGCCCGAAAATGGATCTGGGAGCTAGGGTTTCGGGATTTGGGGGTGTTTTTGGGCAGATCTGAGACAGATCAGGGGGGTGGCTGCAAAATTGGCTCAGGGAAACCCTAAGTGGGGGTGGGAGAGTGGTGGTCTATTTATAGCATGGTTGGCTGGCAGTTTGCAAAAACATCACCGGTTTTTATTTCGGGCGCCCGGTGCTCACGTTTCTGACCGCCAGGGGTCCGCAGTACCTCCGATTCGGGTAAAACTTCGAACTGCGCGATCAGTGCGTCGAGCCGGAGGCTTTCACCTCGCGCTGGAACCGTTCCGAAAACACTTTTCGGCGCGCTATAAAAATATCCCATTTAATTATTAAACGGGGTTTTTCGTTCCATTGGCTGCGGCTGGTCTCGTGCGGTTTTCGCGACGGTGATCGGGTGAAACCCGGTGTCGCAAAGGTCGAGTGTCAGGGTGGCAAGGGCCGGTCTTCGTCCGATACGAGATAAGAGGGGGGAAAATAATCGCCGATCGATAAATCGGGGATGCAAACACCGCAAACAAATCAGACAATCAAGCAATTCACACCGAAAACAATTTTTTTAATTTTTTTGAAATCTGGGCTGTTACACAAACCCCGGGTTCCGACATCCCTAGACCAGCTTGCTCGCCTGGATGATCGCCATCACGAAGACACTCGTACCACCATCGTTAGGCAGAAGGAAACTCGCCGGTGCTCCGATGCCCGAGTTCCTCCTCTCGATGCTGTCCGGGAGGGGATTCTAGCTAGTGAGAGCGACTACAACAACGTGTGCATAGCCTTCACCCAAGATCTCTGCAGCGTCAAGTGGCCCAAGAAATTCCAGATAGATGGTCCACTTCCATACGATGGAAAGAACGAACCTCGCGAGTTCATCCGCATGTACAACACTGCTGTTGAGATCGCGGGGGGAGACGACAAGGCGAGAGCCAACTAGTTCCCCATGAAGCTCAAGGATAATTTCTATAGGTGGATGATGCATCTACCATTCAAATCCATCAGCTCATGGGTAGAGCTCTGAGAAAAGTTGGTTGGCACTTTTTTTGGGGGTGTCCAACCTCCGAAAACCGTCAGTGACTTGCGCCGAGTACTGCAAAAGGACGAAGAACCCCTCCGGAAGTTCGTCCAGAGGTTCACTCAGATGCATTATTGTATCCCCGACCAGCATGAGGCCGCAATCATCGCCACCTTCCACGCCAACGTCAAGAACCCGCGCATGCTCGAGAAGATGAGCACCCGGTGCATCAAGACTATTCCCGCCTTTTTCTAGCTGGCTGACAAGGTCGCCCGCGTTGAAGAGGCGGTCCAGCCTGTTAATCGGGATGCCGGGAGGCGCCCTTCAACCCGAGATCCTTCCGGAAAGAACAAGCATTCTGGGGAGCCTGTTGCCCAAAAGCGCGCACACCAAGGCGTGTTCACCACGGAGGGAAACGAGGCCGCTCTACAACCACCCTCCACCGACATCGTGGTTGCCGCCGCGGACACTACCCAGTCACCCTATTGCAAGATACACAAGACCGACAAGCACGATTTGTCCGAATGCCGCGCCGTCATCAAGCTCCAAGAGGACATGGCGCCCTTTAATGCCAAGAAGGACGCCGAACAGAAGGCCCAACAAGGTGGGAGCTCCCAACATGGGGGCCACGGTGCTACTAGAACAAGGGAAAGTCGAAGAGACCGCCTCCCGGCGGTGGCGTTTCCGGAGGAGAGGAATCCGGAGAAGACACAAGTGACCACTTCCAGGCCGTTGTGGATTTTTTCGGTTACATCCACGGGGGAGCATCCGCACTCGCCTCCATCCGTCAATACCACAAGGCCGTGAGACAGGACCTCACGGTCCAGCCTCCGCCGGATGGACCCCAGGTTTGCCGTTGGGCCAATGTTCCTCTTGTGGTGGACGTCGGCGACCACCCCGCAACTCTCCTGGATGACAGCGATGGCTTTCCGCCCACGCTCCTCTCCCCGACTATCAGCAATATGAAGGTCAGCAAGATGATGTACGACACCGGGTCCAGCATAAACCTACTGTCCTCCCGCGCCTTCGAGAAGATGCTGATCCCAAGAAGCCACCTCCTCCCGTCCGCTGCCTTACATGGGATCAGCGGGATGGAGGTCCAACAACTTGGCAAGATTGCACTTCCCGTTACCCTCTGATAGCCCGCCAATTTCTGGACAGATATGTTCATCTTTGATGTCACGGACTTGCCTCTTTTGTATAACGGGCTGCTTGGGCGACCGTTTATAAGGAGGTTCGCCTCTGTGCATCACGGGCAAAACAACCTCATCAACATCACGGGGCCCCGAGGCATCATTACCTTAGCCGACGACGCGCGAGAGGCCCTACGCCGCATCCAAGGCAAGGCAAAGAAGGCCACTACCGCGAGGGCAGCGGGGAGGGCACCAATTCTGAGCGACGTTCATGTTCTCGGGGATGACACCCTGCTTTCCGGAAGTCCTCCCAGCGAAGACAGAAGAATGGAGCCCCTGGTTCCCGCCGCCCCAACGGGAACCAAGCATCTCGAAGGAATTTCCCGCCCCGCGGTGGACTCCATCCAGAAAGTGACCAAGAAACCGAAGCCCAGCCAGCTCGCCCTGGCAACTGTGTCAAAGAAAGTTCATATCTCGAAGGATGGAATTCACATCGTGTCCATCGGTGCTGACCTCTCCCCCAAAAAGGAAAGCGCACTCGTCAACTTCCTTCGCGAAGATGCCAACGTTTTCGCACGGGAGCCCTCCGATCTTCTTAGGGTTCCCAGGGAGGTGATAGAGCACAAGCTAGCAGTCAAGGCAGGCGCCAAACCTGTGAAGCAAAAGGTTCTTCGTCAAGCGCCAGATCGCCAAGAGTTCATACTAGAAGAGATCCAGAAGCTGCTCAAAGCCGGGTTCATCCGGGAAATCAGACACCCCACTTGATTAGCCAACCCTGCTGTCGTCCCCAAGGCGAACGGGAACAAGAGGTTGTTGATGTCTACGCACGCTTCTATTCTTGTAGACTATGTTGGGCCTCCAAGCGCAGAGTTTTGTAGGATAGCAGCAATTTCCCTCAAGTGGATGACCTAAGGTTTATCGAACTCAGGGAAGTAGAGGTTGAAGATGGTCTCTCTCAAGCAACCCTGCAATTAAGATACAAGAAGTCTCTTGTGTCCCAACACACCTAATACAACTTGGAGTTGTATAGGTGCACTAGTTCGGCGAAGAGATGGTAAAATACGAGTGATAGGTGTGGCAAAGCAAGGTAATATAAATCTGTAATAAAAAGTTCAGCAAGCAAACATGTGACAAAAGTGAGCACAAATGGTGTAACAATGGTGCAAACAAGGCCTAGGCTTCATACTTTCACTAGTGGCAACTCTCAACAACATTAACATAGTCTAATCACATGATATTTCCCATAAAACATGCAATGGAGACGCACTCGAAGGTCATTCCTTTGTGGTCAAGAGAGGATGAGAATTATGTAGGGCTACAAAAGAACACCTCAAAGTTCATAGTTCTCAATATATGGATTTCCCAATGTCACCGCGGCCATCCAAAGAGAGTAACACAATCACCACAACATATCTCAAGGATAGTCAAAGACAAGCACCAAGAGACTCTCAATCTTCAATCAACACACAAAAGAGGAAAAAACGCATGATAATATTCTTCTAACCCATGTCCAATAGACCGTTGTCACCATGGACTCGGGGATTATACTAGATAAGATCAAGTGAGTACATCAATCCAATACATAGAGGAAGGGGAAATATCATGGGATCACCCTAGATTAACGTAGCCTATGATCACAACGAAGATCACATCATGGGACAGAGAGAAGAACACATAGCTACTGGTAGAAACCTCGGCCCCGAGGGAGAACTACTCCCGCTTCATGGAGGGAGGAAGCAACGTCGATGGAGATGAATCCGGAGGCACTTCCCCGTCCCGGCAGGGTGCCGGCACAGGAATTCTGTCCCCCCCCCCCCCGAAACTTGATGGCGATGGCGGCGGAGATCGGAATTTCTTCTGGATAAAAGGGGTCCGGGATCAGGGTTTCCTCCGCGGGGGTAAAAATAGGGCCAAAGGGGGGCACCAGGGGGGCCACAGGGCAGCCAGGAGGTTGCCCGACGCGGCTTATGGTGGTGCAGCCAGGAGACCCTGTGGTGGCCCTCCCCTCCTTCCTTGGTGATTCCGGAAGCTTCTGGGTCGCTGATTTTTTATATATTTTTTCTGAAATTTTTGGAGCACTTTTAATGGCCGGAAAACCTGAAATACAAAAACAGCAGAAAACAGCAATTGGCAGCTGGGTGCACTGGGTTAATAGATTAGTCCAAGTATGCTCAAAAGTGGATGAAAGTTCAAGCAAATCATGGCAAAGTCACACAAAACATGCATGGAGCAAGAAGAAATTATAGATACGTTTGGGATGTATCAGTTGTGCATCGACTACGGCGACGTCAAGGATGCCTGCCTGAAAGATCCTTTCCCTCTCCCTCACATTGATCAAATCGTGGACTCAACAGCGGAATGTTCTCGGTTGTCTTTCCTGGATGCATATGTCGGATACCACTAGATCAAGATGGCAGCCAAAGACGAAGAAAAAACCGTGTTCATCACCCCCTGCGGCACATATTGCTACATATGTATGATGATGAAGAGTAGGGATTGCCATGCAACGGATGCACATGTGAGCTAAAAGCTCTCCAAGGGAACTAGTGGGGGTGCATGTAACTTGCTTGCTCAAGAAGACCTAGAGCTCTTTTGAGGAGGCTCATCATTGGTATATACAAGCCAAGTTCTATAGTGTGAAGGTCCCCACATAGCTATATGCATGATGATGATCTCTATGGAGTACAAGGGATAGAGTATGAAGTACTAGTGTGGATCGCTCAAAAGAAATAGTAGTGTGCCCCCTTCCCTCTTTTTATTTTTGTTTTTCTCTTTTTTCTATTTTTTTGTATTTTTTTGGTAGCCTCAATGGCTCTTTCTATTTAACTCTCATTTGTCCTCTTTGGGATCTTTTGATTTTGTCCTCTTTGGGACCTTTTCCTCACTCTAGGGGCAACACTCTATATATTACAAGAATATAGGAGATCTTTCACACTTTACAAAGGTACTCACATAAAGAAGATATAACTATCATGATGCAAATGTATGCCTCTGCCAGGATAGCAGGATATGCAATGATACTAGCGCGTCATGTAGCAATGATTAGGGCAATGCCCAACTAGCATGCGGCTCATCGATCAAGCAAGTAGCATGTATGACATGATGATCAAGTCATGAGAAGGTGGATGTTGCATGGCAATGTATCTCGGAAAGGCTATGCAAATGCCTTGTAGGTAGGTATGGTGGTTGTTTTGAGGAAAGATACAAGGAGGCTTATGATGACAGAGCGTATCATTCCAAGGGTTTGGATGCACCGGCGAAGTATGCGCCAACTCTCGAGGTGAGAAAGGGCAATGCACGATACCGAAGAGGCTAGAAAAAGTATAGGTGGGTGGAATACTCACATTAGTGTGAAGAACTCATGCACTTATTATCGGTAACTGTCAATCTAACAGGAGGTTCACAAAGAGACAAGTACCCCGAGGAGGAGTGTATGGGGGTTTGGTTATCCTTGCGCATCCTCGACTCATGGTACGTGAGTGTACTCTAATATTCAAACCCTCCAGAGGTTAGTGATCAATCTAGTAGCTAGAGTTCTCAACAGGGGTTTTTGGTTTTCGAAAAACACACGGATTTGCGAAAAGACGACATCTATCACTAATAGGCTCGAGCTCTTGACACCAAAAGTTCAAACATAACTCTAGTCAATACCTCAAAAGTATTGCAAGTTACTACTACAAAGAGAATAGCAACTTCAACTACCTACTTCCTAGTCAAGAAACAAAACTCAGTGCAACAAGCAAACTCTCTAACAAGATAAAACATGCAACCTATAGAAAGTTCAACCTAAAACAAAAGAAAATCTCTAGAAAAACTAAAGCACAACAACTAAACTGAGCAGCAGCTAAGAAAATAAAAAGAACAACTCACAGCTAAGTAAATAATCATGCAAATCATATGAGGAGTTCTAGTTCAAGCGGAGCATGTTTCTCTCCCACACAAAGTAAGACGGGATCTAACTTGTTATGAAAAGCAAGCAAAGCTAAAGAAAACTAAAAATAAAATCTAAGAGCGAGACGCTCCAAGCATAGCACATAACGCATGAAGTGATAAAAATATAGTGCAACGAGGGACGAACTGATAATTGTTGATGAAGAAGGGGATGCACGGGGGCATCCCCAAGCTTAGACGCTTGAGTCTCCTTGAGTATTTATTGGGGATGCATGGGGGCATCCCCAAGTTTGAGCGCTTGACACTCCTGAATCTTCTTTCATCATCTTCCATCGCACACTTGAAAACTCCCTTCATACATAACTCATCATAAGCTGATTAGAGATGTTAGTACCCTTAATAAATAATTTTCCACACTGGATATAAAGATATTCTTGAAGAGCTATTATTTCTCAAGATTTCCAAAAGGATTTTTCAAAGAAAAAAAACAAGCTTAAGGTTTGCAAAAGTTAGGAGAGATAAAACGTGGCAGAATCTGTGAAAAACAGAACAGCAGGTAGTAAAGAATTTTCTAGGGGCACTTATGCAACTCAAATCAAAAAACTCAGAACATACGAAAGTTCCGTGATTGAATAGAGCACGCTGTGTAACCAATTCAGCTAAAAAATATGAACTGGTGATTTATTCTGATTTTTCCCGTCACGAGGACAGAATCTATTTTCTGGACAACATGTCACAACTTTCACTTCCCTTGTCATATGAGGCTATACTTGGCACAAAGCTTGAAAAATAAAGATACAATGATGTTGCTACAGTATTAACAATCATCAAGACCACTAAAAACAGAAAGTAAAAACTTAAAGTAAAGATAACAAGGGTTGTCTCCCTAGAGCTCTTTCTTTATAGCCATAAAGATAGGCTTAAGATTTTAATGATGCTCTCGTAGGAATAATAGTGGAAGCACAAAAGAGAGCATAAAGAAGAAAATACCAACCACATTTAAGTCTAACATGCTTCCTATGCAAAGGGATCTTGTAGAGCAATAACTCATTGAAGCATAAAGATATTAGCATAGGAAGAGAGGGAACTTTATATTATTGAAATATCTATAACAATATGTTCCCTTCTCATAATAATTTCCAGTAGGATCATGAATAAACTCAACAATATAAGCATCACATAAAGCATTGTTACCATGATCCACATGCAAAAGCGTACTCTTACTCTCCACATAAGAATAATCTTTCTCATTGGTAATAGTGGGAGTAGGACTACCATAAACAACTTGAACACCATAGATTAATTGTGTATTAGGAAGATGGTGTTCAACAAGGGAGTAATTCCCTCCATGATTATGACAAGTTTCATAAGGATAATTTCTCCTTATGTCATAGGTACCTTTATAATCACTAAAGATATGAGTTATAACATCATCATAGCAGAGAAGAGCATTATCATTGTTAGCAACTATATTTGTAAACATGTTGTCTTTATTCTTACTAGAAAAAGAATTATCAATTACCACATCACTAATGGGTAAAGGACTTGCAATCCTATCATCCCAAAGCTTAGTGCTTTCGATATCATCACTCTCAGAGTTGGTACCAAAAAGATTTTCAAGATCATAAGTAGCATTATCATCATTTTCCCAATCACAAAAAGTAACATGCATATCATAATCAAAATCATCTTCAATTGTGCCTACGGATTTAACATCAGGATAATAATGAATGCAATCAAGCTCACCGTCCTCCAAAAATTTATGTCTGTTAGGATAAAAATTGATGCGAGGAATATGCTCAGGACAGGTTTATACCAATTCTTCTTCCTTCTTGCTCCTCTTCCTCCTCCTCTTCTTTTTCTTCTTATTTACCTTAGGAGGGAGTGGTTGGAGATGAAGCTTCTCCACATATCCTGGTTTATCATAAGAAACAATAGATGAAACTTGGGAGAAACTCTCCTTTTTATTAGTAAAGATATAAGAGACATTTTTATACTTTGGTAAAGTTCCCTCCTTTCTAATCTTACTTATGTAATCATTTTCATGGCAATTAACAACACAATAGAGATGGCAATTTTGCAAAGTGTTGCTAATTCCTAAGGCATTAACATCTAGCCAAGAAATCTTTTCTGATAACTCTTCACACATAAAAAATAACATAAGTTCGTTATAAAGATCAGAAGTGATCATGTTATCACACAACTGATTAACAGTGATGCTTTGAAAGTTCATGCATTGAAAATTAAAGTGACCCTCTATGCATCAAAGTTCACAAGTAAAAGGATAAAGGTCACACAATTCTGTAGCAATTTTATTTAAATATTTGACCCAAGTGATTGTTCTTTCATGCTTATGTTGCTTACAATACTTATCTTCTTCAATCATAGGCCTTTCACAAGGTCTATCCACTCCACAAAAATTAACATGCTTATATAAAACATCATTTTCAGGAATTGGATCATGCATGTTGCAATCATCATGAACAATCTCATTTTCTTTGCAAATCTCTTTAAAAGGTTCATGATTCTTGATCCAATTCTCCTTAGGCATATTAAGATGTGAAGCAAAAGATTTGAGGAAGTCAACAAGGAGTTGAGAATCAAGCCCAAACTTAGCACTAAACTTATTAAAACTTGCAGTTTCAACAAAGGACTTAATGCAATCATACTCATAATTTATACCTGACTCTTTACCTTTGTCGATCTCCCAATCTTCAGTATTGCGTTGAATTCTTTCAAGGAGTTCCCATTTAGCATCAATCTTTTCGTTTGTGAAAGAACCCATAGAGGAAGCATTGAGCAAGTCTTTATCCTATCGAGAGAGCCTCGCATAAAAATTAGTAATAATTATATCTTTGGGGAGCCCATGGTTAGGACATTTTAGCATTAAAGTTTTCAGTCTCCCCGAAGCTTGAGATATGCTCTCTCCGTCGTGAGGATAGAAATTATAAATATAATTCCTATTCTCATGAAATTCATGAAGATGATAAAACTTTGAGTAAAAGAGAGACTGGATCTCTTCCCAATCCTGTAGGTGAGAATCATCTAGTAGCCTATACCGTTCCAATGCTTTTCCTTTTAGTGACAAGGCAAACAATTTCTTCATGACTTCACCTCTTGTCAAACCTGAAATCTTAAATAACTCACAAAGTTTTCTAAGTTTCAACAAATGAATACTAGGATTGACTGTCCCATCTTAACAATCATTAATAATTATTTCAACTATCCCAAGTGGTATTTTGAACGGGATACATTCAGCAGGTGGAGGAGACTTCCCTACCACGGGTGTGGTAAAGCGGCCTTCCCCAAATAGCGAACTAAGAGTGCAGTTTTCCATAAGCATAACTATTGAAAATAAAAACAAGAAACGAAAAGATTTAATTGCAAGATATAAAGATATACCTTCAAACCTTACCTCCCCGGCAACGGCGCCAGAAATAGCTTGATGTCTACGCACGCTTCTATTCTTGTAGACTATGTTGGGCCTCCAAGCGCAGAGTTTTGTAGGACAGCAACAATTTCCCTCAAGTGGATGACCTAAGGTTTATCGAACTCAGGGAAGTAGAGGTTGAAGATGGTCTCTCTCAAGAAACCCTGCAATTAAGATACAAGAAGTCTCTTGTGTCCCCAACACACCTAATACAACTAGGAGTTGTATAGGTGCACTAGTTCGGCGAAGAGATGGTAAAATACGAGTGATAAGTGTGGAAAAGCAAGGTAATATAAATCTGTAATAAAAAGTGCAGCAAGCAAACATGTGACAAAAGTGAGCACAAATGGTGTGACAACGGTGCAAACAAGGCCTAGGCTTCATACTTTCACTAGTGGCAACGCTCAACAGCATTAACATAGTCTAATCACATGATATTTCCCATAAAACATGGAATGGAGACGCACTCGGAGGTCATTCCTTTGTGGTCAAGAGAGGATGAGAATTATGTAGGGCTACAAAAGCACACCTCAAAATTCGTAGTTCTCAATCTATGGATTTCCCAATGTCACCGCGGCCATCCAAAGAGAGTAACACAGTCACCACAACATATCTCAAGGATAGTCAAAGACAAGAACCAAGAGACTCTCAATCTTCAATCAACACACAAAATAGGAAATCACTCATGATAATATTCTTCTAACCCATGTCCAATAGACCGCTGTCACCATGGTCTCGGGGATTATACTAGATAAGATCAAGTGAGTACATCAATCCAATACATAGAGGAAGGGGAAATATAATGGGATCACCCTAGATTAACATAGCCTATGATCACAACGAAGATCACATCATGGGAGATGTAAGGCCCGATATGCGGTACTGTTCCAGATCTAGGTGTTTCCACCCAAACCCGGGACGAAGCACATATCGGTCCCACAGCGACATATGACAAAGCCATATGCCCGGATTTCCAACATGATATCACAACATTACAGATACAAGGATACAACATCTCATACAATCGGCATACAACTGCCTCAAATACAATACAACAGCGGAAGATACATGTCTGAGTACAGACTACAATCAAATGCCTACTGATAAAGAGAAAAACATCGATCCCATAACCACACGGGTCCAGGCCCTCCGCCGGGATCCGCCTAACTAGTCTTCGTCGAATCTCCACATGAAACATCGATCACCGTACCTGTTGTCGATCAGAACCCTGAAAAGAGTTTGGGGGTAGTATCATGAGTATAGAGGTACTCAACATCCAACTGTAGTGGTCATCTGACCCAGAAAGGACTTCATCACTCGTCATTCTAGGACAACTAGTAGTTTACGGTAAGGATGAGGTAAGTGGTGAGGTTGCTGCCGCACTAGCATTTATGAAGTAGCTAACGATCTAGAGAGGTAAGGTAAGAAGCCAAGCATTCGATGAGGAATCGCCTCCAACAAGTCTTGCTATCAACTACTTACGCAAACATAACACCTATTCTATCCTTGTCCTCCTCTTCACATCCCGACGAAGAAGAAGCAGTCAAGGCACACACACACGTTGGTCAAGTTATATTAAGATCATCTCAGTTGTTGTTGTCTATGAACAAGGAGTAGGTCTCAAGTCGTCCATAACCGTGGACACGGCTTCTCGAAAAGATTTAACCCTGCAGGGGTGTACCAACTGCCCATTACAAGGCTCCGCACGCACGCCCATCTCTCTCAGTTGCTACCCATCACAGGCAACCATTTTATGATTTAGTTCCAAGAAATCCGAAACGACAGGTCCCTCTAGCTAACAACGAACAAATCCGGGTGGCCCCCGGTGAGTCGACACCCAACTCAAAAGCCGACCGCGCTCTCGAATCGGTCTCTACCGTCTGTCGCAGGTTTGGATAGCCGGTTAATCACACATGGGAAACCGGGTCCTCAGCCGGACAAAGTGGGCCAGCAAGGGAACTATGTCCTCACTGGTCAAGGTTGGTTTGTAAACAACTGGCGGCCGACCAGCACACACACTGTTTCAAATGGTAAATCAGCTTGGGCCACCAAAAATAACCCGTTTAATTATTAAACGGGGTTTTTCGTTCTGTTGGCTGCGGCTGGTCTTGTGCGGTTTTCGCGACGGTGACCGGGTGAAACCCGATGTCGCAAAGGTCGAGTGTCAGGGTGGCAAGGGTCGGTCACCGTCCGATACGATATAAGAGAGGGAAAAATAATCGCCGATCGATAAATCGGGGATGCAAACACCGCAAACAAATCAGACAATCAAACAATATACACTAAAAACAAAATTTTTAATTTTTGTGAAATCTGGGCTGTTACAGGGGAGAGAGAACACATAGCTACTGGTAGAAACCTCAGCCCCGAGGGAGAACTACTCCCTCTTCATGGAGGGAGGAAGTAACGTCGATGGAGATGAATCCGGGGGCACTTCCTCGTCCCGGCAGGGTGCCGGCACAGGAATTCTGTCCCCCCCGAAACTTGATGGCAATGGCGGCGGGGATCGGAAAAAATAGGGCCAAAGGGGGGCACCAGGGGGGCCACAGGGCGGCCAGGAGGGTGCCCGACGCGGCCTAGGGTGGGGCCGTGCCAGGGACCCTTCTGGAGTCACTGTGGTGGCCCTCCCCTCCTTCCTTGGTGATTCCGGAAGCTTCCGGGTCGCTGATTTTTTATATAATTTTTGGAGCACTTTTAATGGACGGAAAACCTGAAATAAAAAAACAACAGAAAACAGCAACTGGCAGCTGGGTGCACTGGGTTAATAGATTAGTCCAAATATGCTCAAAAGTGTATGAAAGTTCAAGCAAATCATGGCAAAGTCACACAAAACATGCATGGAGCAAGCAGAAATTATAGATACGTTTGGGACGTATCAGTTGTTCATCGACTACGGCGACGTCAATGATGCCTTCCTGAAAGATCCTTTCCATCTCCCTCGCATTGATCAAATCTTGGACTCAACAGAGGAATGTTCTCGATTGTCTTTTCTGGATGCATATGTCGGATACCACTAGATCAAGATGGAAGCCAAAGACGAAGAAAAAACCGTGTTCATCACCCCCTGCGGCACATATTGCTACATATGTATGCCCTTTGGGTTGAACAATCTGGGGTCCACCTTCCAGAGATCCATCCACAACGGCCTCGGGCCGCAACTACACTACAATGTTGAGGCCTATATGGACGACATCGTGGTCAGGACCAAACAAGAAGATGCTCTTGTTGAGGACATGCGTGAGACATTCCGTAATCTCGACAAGCTGCAATTGAAGATAAATCCATAAAAGTGTGTTTTCGGCGTGCCTTCCGGCAAGCTCCTCGGGTTTTTCGTGTTGCATCGTGGCATTGAAGTCAACCCCGACAAGATCAAGGCGATAGAGCAAATGCAGGCCCCGAAATGCATCAAAGATGTCCAAAGATTGAACGGGTGCATCACAGCACTTGGGAGATTCATCTCCCGGTTAGCCAAAAGAGCACTTCCGTTCTTCAAGCTCCTGAAGAAATCTGGTCACCTCGAATGGACCCCGGAAGCTGAAGCCGCTTTTCAAGACCTCAAGAAGTACCTCGCATCACCGCCAACCTTAGTGGCACCTTGCCCACATGAACCCCTGCTGTTGTACATCTCAACAACATCTCAGGTGGTAAGCGGTGCATTGGTGGTCGAGCGCGACCCAGACGAAGAAGGGGGTGGAGCTCCACCCGTAGCAAGCAAACCTGAGGAATCATGTCCTACAGCCGGAGCCCACGGGGCCAAGGTTCCTGTCAGGAGGACAACTCACAAGCCAGTCTACTTCATCAGCACGTCCTCCGGGACACAAGACGCCGGTACCCGTAGATCCAGAAGATCCTTCTCGAAGTGCTCATATCTGGAAGCTCAGACACTATTTTCAAGCGCACCCAATCCGAGTGGTGACCAGTTTCCCACTCGAGTTTATCCTGAGGAACCGAGAAGCCAGTGGCTGATTCATCGAGTGGACGTTGGAGCTTTCCGACTTTGACCTCACGTTCGTCAACTCCTCCACATCAAGAGCAAGGTACTGGCTGATTTCATTGCTGAATGGACTCCGACTCCAGAAGATGACGAACACCTCCGGGAAGCATCTTCGCTTCCCGGTGCTGAAGACAACAATGAGTGGACCATGTACTTTGACGGATTCTTCTCTTTGCAGGGAGCCAGGGACGGCGCTGTCCTGGTTTCCCCCACCGGAGAGGTTTTGAAGTAAGCTGTGCTGATGCTATTCGAGGAAGAGGCCTCCACCAACAAGGTAACAGAGTACGAAGGGCTGCTCGCCGGTTTGAGAGCCACCATGGCTCTCGGAATCAAAAGACTCATAGTCAGAGTCGACCCCCAACTGGTAGTCAATCAAGTCAGGGATGACTACGGGTGCCTCTAGATGCAGGAATACGTCGACGAAGTCCGCAAGCTCGAGAAATATTTCCATGCCCTAGGGATGTTGCATATCCCGAGGTCCAAGAACAGCGTTGCAGACGAACTGTCTAATATCGCTGCCAGGAAGGAAAGAGTGCCACTGGGGGTTTTTGTTGAGCGTTTACTCAAACCATCAGTCGACCCGATGCGTCTAAAGATCAAGAAGCAGAAGACTGAGACAAAGGGGCAGTTTCCCGGAGAACTACCCTCATTCATCCCCAGCAAGAACCAAGTTTTCACTCTTGGTCCTGCACCCCTGGGTTGGGGCGCTGACATCTTGGACTATTTGAAGAACGGAGAGCTACCAAGTAGCCGGAAGGACGCCGAGAGGATTGCTCGCCAGTCATCGATGTATCTCTTACTCGATGGAGCCCTCTACCGCAGGCGTCCCTAACGGCATCAAGCTATTGTGCATCCCCAAAGATCAAGGCAAGGAGTTGCTCCAAGACATCCACGAAGGAACATGCGGCGCCCACATCGGATATCGGGCTTTGGCTGGCGAGGCTTTCCGGTTGGGTTCTACTGGACCACCACCTTGAACGACGCCATGGAGCTTGTGAACACTTGCAATGCCTGCGAATTCCACGACAAGGCCGTTCATCAACCGACATAAGCACTTCACACCATCCCTCTGTCATGGCCCTTTGTGGTCCGAGGATTGGACATCCTGGGACCATTCCCCCGTGCTACCGAAGGCTATGAGTTCCTCTACGTCACCATCGACAAGTTCACCAAGTCGCCGGAACTGGAACCAGTCCGCAAGATCACGGCGCAGTCCACCATCAAGTTCATCAGAAGCCTGGTGTGCCATTTCGGAGTTCATAACCGGATCATCACCGACAATGGCACCTATTTCACAACCCAGAGCTTCCTCGAGTACTGCGAGAAAATGGGCACCGTAGTGTGTTTCGCTTCAGTGGCTCACCCGACGAGCAACGACCAGGCAGAGAGAGCCAATTCGGAAGTACTCCGAGGTCTCCCGACCTATACAAAAGCGATGGGTGGATGAGCTCCCAGCTCTTCTATGGTCAATCCGGACCACACCCAACCGAGCCACAAATGAGACACCATACGCTCTCATTTACAGAGCGAAGGCGATGCTCCCCATAGAACTCAGATACGTATATCCCTGAGTTTGCGCCTTTGATTAGGCCGAACAGTGGCAATTTCGACAAGGAGATGTCGTTGTTGCCGAGGAAGTACGTACTCGGGCTGCTACACATGCTGCACGGTACCAGGAAGGACTACGCTGCTATCACAGCCGCCACGTTCGCTCCCGGGAACTTCAGGAAGGCGACATTGTCCTCCGTCGGCTATAGTCCGGGAAGGGTCTAAACAAGTTGTCTCCAAAGTAAGAAGGCCCTTATCGGGTAGTCCAAGTCACCCTGCCCGGATCCATCCTCCTGGAGACCGAGGATGGAGTCCCCGTGAGACACTCGTGGAACATCTAGCACCTCCGGAAGTACAATATACGTAATTTTTTCCGTGAGGGTATAAAGTTGCCGGATGACCAGTTTCCCTGCAGTGCCACATTTGTAAGCTGTGATCTCCGGATCCATGTTTATGGATACAACCAAAAAAAAACCCCGGGGGCTAAATAGGTGTGTGTTAGCATGTTTTACCTTTTTGTTGCTCAGACTAACCCTACCCTCCAGTGTGCTTTTCGGAAGTTCCCTAACCGGCACGCAAAATCCTGCCAGACTAAGTATTTCCATGTAGCTCACATGGTAGTTGGTATTATGCGGTGCTTGTTTCTCTCTTGTCTCTGCCCTCGTGGTGAGACATTTCTTGCAGGAAAAAGACGCCCAAGAAAAATAAGCAGCCAACCTCGTTTTCTCGAGAACGGTTCACACAACAAGAAGCCAACCTCATTTCTCGAGAACTGTTCACAAACTGGAGCCTCTTGGCTTTCCGGGTCCATTACAAGAAAAAGAAGAAAGAGAAGAAGGAATAAAATAAGGAAAAGTGCGGAAGACGCCCTCAGTCAAGCTGGACCACCGGCTTGATATCTCCGGGATCCTCTCGCCGTTGTTATTGCTAGAGCTGTCCTCCCCCTTGCGTTGCTTGGAAGAGGCATCGTCACCCTCGTTCCCGGACGAGGTCACACCGCTGCTGGAGATTTACGGACAGTCTCCTTCCGCCCACCGTGCATGTCGAAGCACTTCACCGTCAAGAGGTCCTCGCTGTCGTAGCGGAACAATATGAAGTCGCCAAACTCCAGCTTGCAGCCGCGATCGAACACCTTCCACCCGTCCGACAAGAGAAGATCTCCTGTGGTCGCCCGGTGAGTCTCCACCTTCACTGCCCCGTGTGGACATCCGTCCACCTGCAAGAAGAAGTTAAGGGGATCGGCGGCCCACACCGCATCGCGGAACACCTTGGGAAGGGGGAGCCACCTGCAAGAAGTCGACGTCAATTCCACGCCGAACTCGAAGCCGATGCGCTCGCCATGGGAATTGCGAGTCCTAGCCGGCGGCATTAGCCCACGGCCTCCATGCCACGGCCACGACTCGTCTTCCCGCGAGTCCTCCACCCCCGCATGGCAGGGACGAGAACTTCAATTGAAGCCCCAATCTCCGGTGCCGCCAGTCCGCCTCGGCTCCCCCTCCCACGGCCACGACGACTGCAAACTCCTCCACCGCAGAGGGCTCGGGAGCTGTCTTTCGGGACCCAGGGTTTGCGTATGTAATTCCTGCTACAATTCAATCATATGAAGAGCCGAGAGTCATAGCCACTTGTCTAAGCACACAAGGCCAAGCACAGAACACTCTCGAAAATCTCGAACGCGATGGGCATCCCATCCAGGACGGATGATCAACTAAGATGGGTTCTCATCGTCCGCTCACAAGTCAAAATGATTATGGGTGGTGAAATCCCATACTCATAGACAAGTCGCCTCAACCATATTATCGATTGAATCATAACACTTACATAAACATACTCCAGCCCGATCACTTAGTCGGAGTCTCGGGCAGGCTCAATCATACAACAAAGTGTGCCACGTGACAGAGTCACGAGCAATCGCATCGCGATGCCCCAAGCTACGCACATCTATGGGCCACTTGGTGTATGAAAGATCACCGGCAAGATCACAACCAAGCTATCAAACCCCACACTAAGACATGCACATTATAAATATACACGCATCATACATGTCTAGTGTAAAAAGCAGGTAACACAACATGAACTCTACAAACTCATAGCTTTATTGCATCTGCTAAACAGAGAAGATATAGTAGTGTTACAAGTAGAGATCACATGACTATGACCCAACATTACATCAAACAACAACGGAAGAAAATTATGTCTTAGTAAAGACAAGGTTAACAAACCTTAAAGAAAACACAACGACCCTCCAGAAGGACCAGGCTGCCGTCTGGAACTACATGATTTCGTCAGCGTCGAGCTTGAGGAAGGCCACCATCAGGGTCAGTGGTCTCGTCTCTAAAATATAAATTAAGCAATCGTGAGTACAAAGTCGTACTCAGCAAGACTTACATCAGAACTATACTAATCATGCTCAGGTATGAAGGTAAAGGCAAGTGGGGTTGTAATGCAGAAAGCTTTGACTTGGCTATCCGGTACGACGACTACATAGAGCTGAGATGAGAACCGCACTCGAGTCCATCTAATCTTGATCAGCACATCAATACATCACCATGGATTCTTCATCGACTTCCCCACGAGGATGCAACCCAAAGCACTCACACTTATCTTGGAAGTTTTAGAGTATACATTCAAGTTGTCTAATAATCAAGTAAAGCTCTCCAAGTAGTCCATAACCGCGGACACGGCTATTCGAATAGTTCATTGACCCTATAGGGGTGTACGATTCACACACGTGTCATCACTTACCGCCCGTGACTCGTCATCCTTCAAGCGGATGTCGAACGAGGATAAACACCAAGGCACTTACCTCACGTACGGCTCCAACTCTAGTCCAGGGGATCGCCTATTTGAGTATGTACCCCAATCAGAAATCCGGTCGGGGTTTACATTCAGGACTCAAACGATGTATGGACGGTCCGACAAGCCCACCTCGATGGATGGTACTGCGCTTGTCTAAAACCGTGCTACAAAGTAACCGTGCATCACCTCCCACTCCGGCACAAAATCAAATCGAAGAAACAATAACACATGCGAATCCTGGACCATAGTCAGGGTGAGTTAGTAGGCCAAATGGGGTCCATAGCCCTACATGTGGAAGTACTCTTGTCTTGGATCACAACACGAGAACTCGGGACCTAGGGCAGTGTAAATGAGACAACCCACTATGTACTCCTACACAGCCTCTCATTGTTCACCTTTGTTAGGGTGACTTCACCAAGATAGTACCATCATGTTGCATTGTTCACTACCATCCCGATACATCACCCAGATGGATCATCTTCATTTCAAACAACTCTAGCATAGCATAGCATAACATCGATGAAGGGCCACATGATGAACACAAATGGTCCTGGATCTGCTAGGTTGAGGTTTGCTTAATACTGTGACAGTAATGATAGGTCATGCAAATGATGGGTTCAACTAGCGGTAGAATGGTAACATGTGAATCACCTAATCATGAATAAGAGAGAACAAGAGGGAAATGGGTTTATATAGACATGATCAATGGGGTTTTCTTGCCTTGTGGACGATCACGAGGTGCCACTCTTCAGAGAGGTCGGAAACTACGTCCGGCGATGAATCTATCGAGAAGAAGCTAACACCGAGATAACAATGTAAATATCACATTGCAATGCACAATCAAGATGCATAACATAGCATTGCATGGTACTGATGTGGGGTATTTTCATGTTACAACATGGTAATTGAAGTTGATATGAAAAAGAAATTCAAATTCAAACTCCAAATGATTATTCAAAATTTCCCAAATTACATTTGCTACTTTTTGATCATTATAAACTATTTTGTCATGCTTTAAAGTTTCATATTTGGATTCCTTGCATTTTTCTGATAATTTTTCATATATTATTTGTTTGATTTGGATTTATGGTTTAAAAGTTATTCAATTTACAAGATTTAGCTATTTATTGCGCCAAACTGACGTCATCATGACGCAGGGGGGCTGACCAGCCAACCTGATGCCTGGGTCCAACCTGTTATGGTCTCTGGGGTTAAATTCCTTTTAGTTTAAATTAACAGGGATTAAGGGGGGCAGGGCCCCACCTGTCAGCGACCTAGGGTTAAACTAACCTAGGTGGTTAGTGCCCTAATGGCCAGGGGGCCGATGGCTCACCACCGGTGCCACTGGGCACGGAGGCGCCTCGCTGGAGTGGCGCTCCCAGCTATGGATTGGCACGGGGGAGGCACCAAAGTGCTCCCTGTGGCCTTGCGCACCCACTGGTGCAAGCCATGCACCACGGGGCGGCCTGGAGCCACGCCGGTGATGAGGGGGTGCGGCGGCCGGAGGTGGGGCTCGTCGGAGATGGCGACGCAGAGGGAGGGCAAACGAGCGGCGGTTGAGACGAATTCCGGCAATGGCGCACGACGTCCGTGGTGGAATAAATTGACGCGGGCGACGTCTCTAGGGATCTTCGGCTCGATTCCTTCTGCGACGAGGCGCGGGGCTTTGCTGAGGAGCTCCTGGACAAATTTGGGTGGCACGGCGAGCTCGATGGCCACGCTGGAGCAGGGCGGCGTGCTACGGCGACACTCGGGATATGGTGAGGGGATGAGGATAGGCGAGAGGCGCAACTGGCCACGGCGACGCCGGCATGCTCGCCACACCGTGAGCTGCCAGGCTAGCACGAAGAGGAAGAGGCCCTTGCCCCTAGGCTGGGCCACCTCGGCTAGGGCCCAGGTAAGTTGGCTTTGCCCCTTTTTCTTTTATTTGTTTTCTTTTTCTTTTGTTTTGCCTAGGCATTTTATAAAATCCTCAAATATTTATCTTGGACATAGGTGACAAAGTACTAGCCACTCCCAAGTTTTGAAGATTTTTGAAATTCAAATTTTTTGAATTTCAATTCAAATAGGAGTATTATTTAATTTCCAATCTTCTGTTTGAATTTTTGAAAATTCCATGAGAATTAGGTGGGATACACAACACATTAAATGTGATCATGCCCATTTATAGATATTTTCGAAAAGTTCAAAAGATATTTGGAAAAAGATTTTTGTCTGGCCATTTATTTAAATTCTTTTTGAGGCTTTTCCAAATCCCCAATTATTAAAGAAGGAAATTTAAACATGATGCCTTATTTCTAGAAATAAAAGCACATACCAAACTAGGGTTGTGAAACTGTCATCTTCTGTCTCCTCGGAAGCACGGCGTTCGGGAGCCATGGCCTGGGCAACCACCGTAGGTGGAAGGGGTTAAGTACACGTCACCCACAGGGAGACGTTGTAACTGCCCATAATTACTCCCCCTCGGGCATTGGGTCGTGGCGACCCTTAGCCTCCGTGGCCGCCATCAAGTACCTTCCCCTTAGGCTCCTTGCGACACGTGTCCGTTTCGGACGCGAGGAGATCCCGGAACCCCATGCCTTCACATTGCCAATACTAGATCCCTGATGTTTCAGCTTCCCGGACCGTCAGACCTGGCGTAGCTTTCGGACCAAAGATCAACGCCGCAGCCAGGCCCGGGGGCTACTATGTGGGAGCGTGAGTTCGCTCTCGCGTCCCGGAAGCTTTCAATAGCTCACCAAGAAAGGTTTCCTCCTGGTACAAGCAAAGTACTACCGGAAAGGAGTCCCGCACAACAGGAAACCGAAAGAAGCAACGCTGCCCTCTCCCTTAAGTTGTCTAGAGGGGACAAGGAGGTCCCACCACATGCCGAACATCCCAGAGGACATTCAATGCGCCGCCCCCTGATCTAAAAGACAGGGCGACCGCGGTGCCTTCACTCCATTTCTACTCCTCGTACTTTTCGAGCCCCCCCGCGCCCACTCAGGAGGAGTGGCGTCGCCTCGCCACGCACCTTTCCCGGAAGTAACATTCCGGTGACACCCATCGCCCCCGGATCCAGAAGAACAACACCTCCCATGGCCACTTGTGGTGAACCCCTTGAGCTATAAAAGGGAGGCCTAAGCTAGTGGAAAAGACACATCCATCATAAGCAACACCCTCTTATCATCCAGAGCCCGTATCCATCTCGGAAGAGCTCCACACCTTTATAGCATACACTATATCAATCCAAAAAGGCAGGAATAGGGCTTTTAGTCTAAGGACGGCCCGAACCTGGGTAAATCCCATTGTGTCTTAGCATCAACGATCATCATTGTGTTTCACATGCGCGTCCCAGAATCACATCACCCTCGGGGGATCCGACTCCCGATAGATATAGTAGGCCCACTCAAGAAATCTTCAAAAGGAGCACGCACAAACCTCCTGGTGGCATTAGACAAGTTCACCAAATGGATCGAAGCAGTTCCAATCACCAGCTCGACCGCTCTCATAGCATTGAAATTCATCAAGAAAGTTATCTTCTTGTTCGGTGTGCCACACAACATCATCACCGACAACGGCACAAACTTCACAACAGACGAGTTTCAGAATTTCTACCAGGAATTGGGCTTCAAAATCAATTATGCATCAGTCACGCACCCGCAATCCAAAGGGAAAGTCGAGAAGGCAAATGGGCTAGTATGCAGCGGCATCAAAAAGCGGCTCCTCGCACCACTCGAGCAATCCACAGGTAACTGGGTCGAGGAGCTGCCAGCCGTCCTCTGGAGCCTGCAAACCACACCCAACGGTTCAACCAAATACACACATTTCTTCATGGTGTATGGAGCGGAGGTAGTAATCCCACATGACCTCAGATTCGGTGCCCCACGCATCACAGGTTACAAGGAAGAAGAAGCCGAAGAAGCACTCGAAGACGAAAAGGATGTAGAAGATGAAGCAATAGACATAGCCCTAGCACGGTCAGAGGGATACCAAGACAAACTGCGCACCTATCAGAGCAGCCGACTCCGCACACGAGTCTTCAACGTGGGGGACCTCGTCCTGCGACTAAAACAGGAAAAAGTCCACAAACTCGCCCCACAATGGGAAAGACCCTACATAATCTCCGAAGTAATCGGAGGAGGATCCTACAGATTGAAGAACTCGAGGACCGACGAAGACGTGGGCAACCCGTGGAATGTGGAAAACTTACGCCTCTTCTACCCTTAGACTGCCCACGGACACTTTATCCTCAATGCCTCTTCAATACCAACAGTACTGCCCACAGGCAACTCATGGAAAAGACAAAAGCAATAAAACAAGTTATGCCCCCATTTATGGGCCATGTCACTCGGGGGCTCAAGCGCGGACTCGCCCTCTCCCCCGAGGCGTTCTTTCGCTTACGCGACATTTACACATTGGCACTCAGGGGCTCGAGCGCGGACTCATCTTCTCCCCGGAGGCATTCTTTATCTTACACGATGTTCACACATTGGCAGTCGGGGGCTCGATTGCAGACTCATATTCTCACCTGAGGCGTTCTTTCGCCTACGCGACGTTTAAACACTGGAACTCGGGGGGGCTCGAGCGCGGACTCACCCTCTCCCCCGAGGTGTTATTCACTTATGCGACGTTTATACATTGGCTCTCGGGGGCTCGAGAGTGGACTCACCCTCTCCCCGAGGCGTTTTCACGCCCACACGACGACCACTCGTTGACGCTCCGGGGCCCGAGCGCGAACTTTCACTCTCCCCTGAAGCTTCCCCTTTGCTCATGTGGCACTCACACTAATGTGCTCAAGGACAACCTTTTCCTTTCTCTTCCGAGATACTCATTCACTCACGGAACAAACATGCGCTGAGCACTTCAGTGTAAAACATACCATCGTCCCCCAAGAAATTTTCCTTCTCCAGTGAAATTCCAGACCCTCGAGGAATCAAGGAAAGAACACAGCAAGCGCGAGTGGTGAAGGAATCCCTACAGAATATAAGGAAGAAGGACTACAAGGTGATTTCTTCTACATCAAAAGAAGTACAATACCAAGCATTACAAGGTGATTTTGTCTACATAAAAATGAGTACAAGATCAAGCATTACAAGGCGATCTTGTCTACATCAAAAGGGGTACAAGGCCAAGAATCGCAAGGAATTATGACTTCTACATGTGTGCCCATGCTGAGCTAATTGGCACTCGCCCACATCTTGACGAGCATCATCACAGACAAAGGAAAACCTACCCCTTGTCTACACGGTGAAGCTCGACTTATTCTTAAGCCTGTTGGCCTTGTACTACTGGTGCGCCCGCTTGGCCAGTGTCTTGACATCAGCATCCTGGTCAAAACTGGAGTGGCTAGCACCACCACCAGTAGAAGAAGTGAAGGCACCACATGTGACCCCAGAATCTTCACCACTTGAGCTCTCCCAGCAAGGCTCCAGACGGTTTCCTCGCCATCAAAGCGACATCAAAGACTGTCACCCTCGCGCAGACTCAGTTGATGGGCAAACGCCCTCCAACCGGACCCCAAGAAGACCAAGATGGAGCTCTCAACTTGAAGCTTTACCCACAAGGGGGATTGGGAGAGCCTTGAAGCCGAAGGCAAAGACCATCCAATTCAAGTTCTGAAACTACGGAAGCAAAATAAAATGGAAGAGGATTCTGACTCGCAATGCGGCTAAGAACACGAAGGATGAAATCATGGCCATCAACGCCCTCGACAGCAGTGATACATCCCAAACATATCTATAATTTCTGCTTGCTCCATGCACATTTATGTGACATCGCTACATTTCTTGCTACACTTTTATATCATTTTACACATATTTTTACTAACATACTAACTCAGTGTACCCCGTGCCACTTTCTGTCTGCCGATGTCTTTAAGATGCAGGTATTTTACCCCAATTTTTAGAGCCCCAAAAATTCCAGAAAAATCATATAAAAATCAGCATGACGGAAGCTTCCGGAATAACGAAAGGGGAGCCGGAAGGGGCCCACCCCCCTCCAAGGCGTCCAGGTGGCGGCCCCACCCCTGGCTACACCACTAGGGAGCCTGGGAGGTGGGGACACCCCTGGTGCCCCTCTTCGTCCTATATTACCTCTTCGTCCAAGAAACCCTCCAGGAGAACCCTGTATCGTGAAATACCTCTCAGTTCTTCCACCGCTGCGCTTCCAAGATCGGGAGCACCGGCAGACTCCTTCCCGGCACCCTGCCGGAGGCAAGAAGGAGCACCGGGAGCTTCTCCACCACCATGGACGCTTCCCAGATGTGTCGTGAGTAGTCCCTCTTGGACCATGGGTCCATGACCAGTAGCTATGTTATTTCTTCGCTCCAATCTTGTTCTTCAACTCTTAGCCCTTGTGAGCTGACCTACATGATCAAGGCACCTATGTAATTTTCCTGCTCTTGCTATGTTGTGTTTGCTGGGATCCGATGGATTATGAGATTATTTTCAAATCTTGATGAGTTATATATTTGGTTTAAATTTTATATTTTGTTCTTGAGTAATTCTTGCATGTTCTCCGTTAAATTTTATTGCTTTGTACAAGTAGTAGATAGTAACTCCAAGAGGGAGCGTTATGCATGATTGTGGGTTCATGCCCCCCGATATCTAGCTTGAGTGACTGAAACATGAGACTAGAGGATGTGTTGTTGCCACCAGGGAGAAAACAACGATGCTTGAAACCGTGGTTGTAAAGATTGTTTACCTTACACATAGATTGTTAGTGCAATTGTCTGTTGCTTTGAGTTTACACTTTTGGTGGGGCTCGCAACTTAACACCAGCGAGATGTTCTTGATAGATATCTCACGGTGGACTATTAGTGAGTAGATGCAGGTGGATTTCGGTCTACTTGCCTTGGCGTACTGCCCATACTTTCGAGCCTCTTAGTTTCAAGTAGCATAATTAGCATTGCCATGCGTTTATAATCATGTCGATTGCCCAATTATATTTTTTTTCACCTAGCTTAGATCTTTTATCGTCTTTTTGGAGAGAGACATCACTAGTGAACATCATGGGACCCCGGTCTATATTTCCACCATTTTTTGCACCACCACTTAATTTATTGTTTCTACTTTAAGTTGCTATCATCACTACTATCATTATCCCTTTGCGTTTGATCCTTTGTAAAAAACAAGGCCAGAGGGATTTACAACCCCCCTGTACTTCATTGGGAGCAAAGTTACTTGTTGTGTGTGTAGGTCCAGGTAAAGCAAGTGATTATCTTCAAATGGCGCCTCACTTGCCGCATCACCTACTTATCGACCTTGGAGTCCTTCTGGTTGATCTCAACCTTGGTATCTTTGCCAAGGGAAGTTTGTATTTATCATATCTCGTACCATCAAGCAAATTTCTGGCATTGTGGCCGGGGACTCCAATTTTCAAGATAGGGGAGTTTCACACTATCTTTTACCTTTGCTTTTTAGTCTTGTTAGTTTACTTTCTCTTTTTTTCTTTTGAGTCTTATATGAAAAACCAAAAAAATAGTTGCTACCTTTTGTCTTTGTCTTTCTCTGCCTACTTATGTGATCTTTACCATGGGTGTGGAACCACGCAAATATAGTAGGATGGACATGTTTCACTTGGATCGCTTTCGATCAATTTGTACTCGCGCTAAAATCCCAACCGACTTGGTTGAGGGAAAATAATTGGATGAGCACGCTCATTATACGCGACACCTCTTATCTCAAAAAGGGAAACACTTATGGGATCAAATACATGTTTCTTATTGCTATGTCGAATCTTTGTGCCACATTTGTGATTTCACTTGTTGTTTTAAAATAGATCGTAAATACCTTCCTTTGCAATGTGATTTTAATGAGAATGAGATCCTATCTTCTTATGGTAAAGGTGTTTATGATTACTTTGATGTTGAAAAGATTGAAGAGTTTGTTGCTTTTAAGGGTGCTTATGAGATTGCTTCTACGATTGTGCAGTATTACGATACTGTTCACAAGTCCGAAAGCCTTCAAGCTCTTGCTTATTGCTTTGAGAATTATATTTGCAATGATTATATTGAGGATTTTAAAAACAAAATGTTTGCTGCCCAAGAAGAGACCAATGATTGCTATGATGAGAAATCCCATGATTCCGAGGAATCACTTAATACATCCTTTTCGAATGATCTTGATACTTGTTGTGTTTGTGTCCATGATGCCACTACGGATTATTCTTGCGAAGATGAACTTGCTATAGTTCCTTATGTTAAGCATGAATTTTTTTTCCTATTGCATCCACACTTGATTGTCCTATTATCCTTTTGAAATCTCCAACTCATATTCCAGAGAATTGTGCTCTTATTAAGGCTTATAGTAATGGGTTGCATTTATCTTATGTTCCTAAAAACCGTGTTAAAAACTATACACGTGTGCTTGTAGGTCATGAACAACTTTCTTTATGTGATAATTATATTCTTGATGTTGTTCATGATGCTACTGAAAATTACTTTGAGAGAGGAAAGTTTAGTTGTAGAAACTTTCATGTTACAAAAACACCTCTCTTTATGATAAAAGTTTTGAAGTTATTCTTCTTTTACCTTCCTATGTTTGTTACTTTGTGATTTCATGATTTATTTCTTTACAAGATTCCCATGCATAGGAAGTGGGTTAGACTTAAATGTGTTTCATATTTGCTTCTTTATGTTCTCTTTTGCTTCAATTCTTATTCGTGTGAGAACATCTTTTATAATCATCATGCCTAGCCAAAAGGCATAAAAGAAAGAGCTTATTGGGAGGCAACCTAAAATGTTTTTACTTTCAGTTTTAGTGGTATTGATGCTTGTTACTACTGTAGCAACATAATTGTATCTTTATTTTCAAGCTTTGTGCCAAGTTTTAACCTCCGATTGCAAGAAAGTTCAAAAGTTCTAACATGCTATCCAGAAACAGATTATGTCCCCTTGACGGAAAAATTGGCCATAAATCACTAGATCATCTATTTGATCTGAATTGTTTTGACAGTATGCTCTATACATTTAGCTTTCATGCATCTGTTCTGAGTTTTTTGATTTGAGTTGCAGAAGTACCCCGAAAAAATTATTTACTACCTGCTAGTCTGTTTTTCACAGATTCTGTCATGTTGTGCGTTTTCATCGTTTTTCAAACCTTAAGCTTACTTTTTCTTTGCAAAAACTTTTTGGCAATCTTGAGAAACCATAGCTCTGCAAGAATATATTTATTTACAGTGGAGAAAAATTATTTTATCATGGGTACTAACCACTCTAATCAGCTTATGATGAGTTTCGTATGAAGGGAGTTTTCAAGTTTGCGAAGGGAGATGATGAAAGAAGATTCGGGAGTCTCAAGCGCTCAAGCTTGGGGATGCCCCCATGCACGCCCTTCTCCATCGACAATCATCAGTTCGTCCTTCTCCATGCTATATTTTTATCACTTCATATGTTATGTGCTAAACTTGGAGCGTCCCGCTCTTTACTTTTTAGTTTGTTTTAGCTTTGCTGGCTGTTCATAACAAGTTGGATCCTAGCCTTCATTCTTTGGGAGAGAAACATGCTCCACTAACCCGTAGAACACAACATAGGCTTGCATGCTTATTTTTCTTTTTGTGTGTGTTCTATATCTTGTCATAGTTGCTGTCATGCTTAGCTCTTAGTTTTCATGCTTATATTTTAAGAGCTTTTATGTAGGGTTGTTCTAGGAACTCTCTTAGTTTTCATGTTTATGTTGTTTAGAGAGTGGTTTTGATGCACTGAGTTGTGTGTCTTTCATGAGTAGGTAATTAAGGTTGCTATTACAAGTGTAGTAGTAACATGCAATAGTTTTGAGGTATTGATATTAGTAATGTTTGGACATTAAGGTGCCAAGAGCTTGAGCCTACTAGATGATACCTTTTATAATTTAAAACATGAGAAAATTTATGAAACATGTTATAATTTGATTATAAATTATTTTTCAAACGAAAATGTTGCTTAGAGTACAAATCTATGAAAATTTGATGAAAATCCAAAAATATGTGTGCCATTTTCTTTTCTAATTTATTTCCTTGACAATATATCGGTGAGATGATATGTGAAGAAAAGAATGTTGAGTAGAGATACTGGAAACATCTCCACCGTCGACTAAACCTAAAACAATGGTGGCAACTACATATGTGCATTCATAGAAAATCCTAGGTTTAAGGAGGAGCTTCTGAGATGGATAGATTTTTTACCACCCTAAATGGGATTTTTTGAACCTGTATGACTTCCCCCTCTGGTTTCTACTTCTGGTAGACCAGTTTGTATCCTTGTATATATCCTTTTATTAATAAATTGTTGTGGGGCTTCATGCCTTACAGTTCATAGGTTCAAAAAAAAATTGTCGCATAGAAAATAATTTGATTTTCTAATTTGATTTTCTATACAAAGATCGTTTATAAATCGTGGAGCTGAGTGCATAATTATTTTAATATAATTTTTGATACATTGCATGCACATGCAGAATTAATGGGAGCATGTGCATGAAGAGTTGGTGGAAATTAATTTTATATGGTGGACCTACTTGATGATGTGGATAGCTTGCATGTCATGATAAATAGGTTAGTGGGATGAACTATTTAGGTATTATAGATTAGTGATAGGTGTCGTATTTTGGGAAATCCTTGTTTATTTTCAAAAACTATAAAAATTAGTTGAGAAGTCTAGCTACTAGATGGATAGCTAACCTCTGGAGGGGTTGGTATATATAGAGTACCCTCACGTACCAATGGCCGAGGATGCGCAAGGATAACCAAACCCCAATACACTCATCCTTGGGGCACTCGTCTCTTTGTAAACCTCCCGATTAGATAGAGAGTTACCGATAATAAGTCCATGAGTTCTTCGGACTAATGCGAGTTTTCGATTGTTGGCACTTCCTCCTTCCCATATTTTGCTAGCCTATTTGGTACCGTCCATTGCCCTTCGCAGGTGCAGCCAAAACCTTTGCACGATACGCTCTGTCATCATAAACCTCCTTATATCTTCCTCGAAACAGCCACCATACCTACCTATCAAGTCATTTCCATAGCTTTTCCGGGATAAATTGCCATGCAACATCCACCATCTCATGACTTGATCTTCTTTTCATACATGCTTTTGCTTGATCGAGGAGCCGCATGCTAGTTGGGCTTTTCCCTTATTATTGCTACATGACGCGCTAGTATCATTGCATATCCTGCTACACTCGCAGAGGCATATATTTGCATACATCATGATAGTTTTCATTCTTCTTTATGTTGAGTACTTATAAACTGTGAAGATGTTATATATTCTTGTAAAATATAGAGTGTTTCCCTTAAGTGAGGAAAAGATCCCAAAGAGGACAAATTAAAAGATCCCAAAGAGGACAAATTATAAGATCCCAAAGAGGACAAATGAGAGATAAATAGAAAGAGCCAATGAGGCCATGAAAATACAAAAAAAATAGAAAAAGGAGAAAAAAGAAATAAAAAGAGAGAAGGGGGCAACACTACTATTCCTCTTGAAAGATCCAAACTCGTACTCCATTGTTTTATTTGTACTCCATAGAGGTTATCATTCATGCATAACTATGTGGGGACCCTTACACTATAGAACTTGGCTTGCATATTCCAAGGATGAACCTCCTCAAATGAGCTCTTCATTTGGATTTCTCTCGCCTATGATTGCCCTCATTGATGTGAGACTTTCACACCTATTTTTTCTTCCTTCCCCATCATTTATCTCTTTGCCATCCTAAGTGCCAACGTATCTTGATCGCGCTTATCCATTGCATGAGTGCTCAAAGTCGAAAGGGAGAGGATCAGTTTGACTTGTACCTGACTAGTGGTCTGGGGATGAGTCAAAATAAGATCCCGAAGGAGACCAAGTGTGAAACATTAGTAGATTGGGTTCTCAATTAAACTATATATATATATTATTTTATTTATTCTCTAATCCCATCTCCCATTGCTTGCACTCAAACACCATTTGGAGAAATTCGAGTCGCGAACAGGGAGAGCTCTCGCACCTTTATGTTCATACTTTACTAGTTTCAATATTAAATATAGACTCTTGCTTGTTATTATTTTGACTTGAATTGCACATCTTACTTTCTTTACTTCGAAGTTCTTATATGTGTGTTAGCATGTCACCATAGAAATTATCTGTGTTAGTATTTCCCTACTCGAGGACGAGAAGGAATTAAGCTTGGGGTTGTTGATACGTCCCAAATGTATCTAAAATGTTTGCTACACTTTTATATCATTTTACACATATTTGGACTAACCTACTAACTCAGTGCAACCAGTGCCAGTTTATGTCTGCTGATGTCTTTAAGTTGCAGGTATTTTACCCCAATTTTCAGATCCCCAAAAATTCCAGAAAAATCATATATAAAATTTGCACGATGGAAGTTTCTGGAATCAACAAAGAGGAGCCATAGGGGGGCCACCCCACTCCCAGGAGGCCAGGTGGTGCGGCCCAGCCCTTGCCGCGCCACCAGGGCGCCTGGGAGGTGGGGACACCCCCTGGTGCCCCCCCTTCATCCTATATTACCTCTTCGTCCAGGAAACCCTCGAGGAGAACCCCACATCGCGAAATACCTCTCTGTTCCGCCGCCGCCGCGCTTCCAAGATCGGGAGCACCAAAAGACTCCTTCCTGGCACCCTGCCGGAGGGAAGAAGAACCATCGGGAGATTCTCCACCACCATGTACGCTTCACGGATGGCCCCCTAGCTTCCAGGGGCGGACCAACAAAGGAACTCTGTCTTCTCTCCAATCTTGTTCTTCAACTCTTAGCCCTTGTGAGCTGACCTACTGTAAGTCTTGATATGCGGTACTATTCCAGATCTAGATGTTTCCATCCAGATCCGAGGACGAAGCACATATCGGTCCCACCGTGACGGGGATGTACCCCGGCAAATCCCATGGTCAGGGACCCTGGGTTAGTCATGAGAGGCACAGATTGGACGATAGCTCGTCGGCTAACAGGAGGATACGTTCCTGCTCGATATTATTGCTTGGAGATGGTGATTACAAGAAGGCCAAGGCTAGTGCGCACAAGGAAAGGGTTACAGATTGAGTATTGGTTGATCTTGACGCTCCCCACCTACCCCTTATATACTAGACTAGGTCTCGGGGAGTCCGTCCTGGATTACAAAGGAGGTTTCCTAACCCTGATCTTGTACCGTACGGCAAGTTTGCACCTTCCTTATGAGTCGCGGACTCCTACGTTGGTACCACTAGTGGGCCAAGGCTGGCCCAAGCGGCATCCTTGTGGGCCTTCTTTCTTCAGGTACACCAGGTAGGCCCACCCATAGGAGTCTTGGGGTCATCCCCTCGTCAGTAGCCCCCGAGTGCTTGGGGGACTGAGTTCGTCGTTTCGATGTATGCAAGGTTCAACCGCGGGTCGCTGGCAGTCTGGGGCCATGACAAAACCTGTTTCGAGGGATTGATAAGCTGAAAGGGCCCAAGGTTTCGACTCGTCGAGCCTTGGTGAATTGCGCTAGTGGAAAAAACCGCAGTAGCCCAATCAAACTCACGTCCCTCGACATGAGCTTGGAACACTGGTGTCGAGAAAAAGTCATGCCGCTGCAGGTCTTAAAGTGATCAATGGCTGCTAGTAAAGTTCGTACCCTAGGCGCTTCCGACCGTCTTTTTTCTATCATGCAAGCGCATGGAAAAGATTGGGAGTGAAGTCGCTCTGCGGCAAGTCCCAGCCCGGCCGATCTGCGCAGCGGGGTCTTACCTACACGCTAAGCTTGTGTGGCATCTAGGCACAGTGTAACGTGTTCCAGGAATATGTATTTTATTGAGGCGCGGAGCCTAGTTGATGATGCACCCACTTGGAATAAACAATCAAGTGAGCTGTTTTAGAGGTCACTCGCGGAGCTTTGTCGAGTGCTCGGGCGAGGATTAATGTAGAGGAGTACTTGCTCGGGAGGTCGTCGAGTGCTCGGGTACTTAGAGTTTTGCGAGTATCGCCTTCGCTCTCTGGGTAAGGGAGCACCCGATACTCTTGGGCCCGTACGATCTGGAGAGTGCAGGTCTGCTTATCTTGTGTCGTGGTGAGGGAGCACCCGAAACTCTCATGTGTGCGAGTAATCCCTCGAGCACGTCTTTAGTTCTAGGTGAGGGAGAACCCGAAACTCTCATGGGTGCGAGTAATCACTCGAGAACGTCTTTACTTCTTGGTGAGGGAGCACCAGAAACTCTCATGGGTGCGATTAATCACTCGAGCACGTCTTTTCTTTTCCTTTCGGGTGATAAAGTACCCGAGCGCATATTCTCTTTTGAGTGAAGGAGCACTCAGGACTCTGTGAGTGCGAGTGACCACTCAAGCACATATTTACTCTTTAGGTGATGGAGCACCCGAAGCTCTAGTGGAGATGCTCCCGAGGGGAGTTAAATATTTTTTTTAAATGTATTTGAGTCAGTAAAAACGGTGCTTGCAGGCGGCGTTTTCTTTTTGCGCTGCTATTTTAATTTACCTCTTCTTGGTAAGGATAACGATCTCCTTGCTGGAGGACCGTCAAAGATGCTCTGTCTGCGAACCGTCAATTCTTCATGACCGGTTACAATGATGGCTTTTGGTGGCGTGCTGCAGCCGCCTGTTGAGTTACCAATGCGCGCAATGAAGACGCGCCAGATTTGACCCGTCCAGCGTACTGTGCCCCCCGTGTGAAGGCATCTTTGTCTCGGAATTCGACTCGCCCGGCGCGCTTGGTCTTTGAATTAATTGTTGCCGTCGTCTGGGCTTCTGTGTGCTCTTGGGTTTGTGCTATAAATAGACCCTTCTTCTTTGTCTGGCAGCCGTGTTCGTCCTCTGCTCATCTTGCTCCTCTTTCTCTTCTTCCTCTCATAGGACACAACCGAGGTGCGGGTATGACCGGCCGCGACCGTGCTCTCCATGGCCGCGGTGGTCGTACTCCACGCTCTTCTCGCGGCGGCCGTCGTGGTGCACCGTCGACGCCTTCTTCCTCGTCTTCAGAGGAGGGTTTTTGGCTCTATGACTTTCTCCTACGTGTCCGTGGCCGGAACATTGCTCGCATTATTCTTCCTTTTGCATTTGCTGCCATTGTTTCTGAGCGTAGTCTGGATGGCCTGCTTCTTCGTCTTCAGGGGTGTTCTCGGCCTCCTTCTTATGTTTAGATGGAGACCGACAGTTCTGGCTTGATTTTCCTTGGATTTGGCTGGAAGTTGTTTTCTTGGCGTTTGAACTTTCATGATGGTGACGCTCTTTGTTGCCATTTTGATGGCGAAGATACTCTCACCATCCGCTCTTTTGATCCGAGTGGCAGTCGCATGGAACCGTACTGGCAGGAGACAAGCAGCGATGGCTCCGACAGGTCGAGGAGTCCTACGCCTGCGTCTTCAATTTCTTTCTCCTCCGGTGACTCCTCGGGTGGTGATGTTGTGCCCTCCGGCTCTGGGGAGGAGCTCGACGTCAAACCACCGATCAAGCGGGGACGCCAGGCGACCTTGTAAAACTAGAGGCAGCGGGGTCATCTTCGCCCGCAGCTCGGGTGGAGCTGGAGAAGAAGCTGGTGGAGCAGGAGAAGAAGCTGGTGGAGCATCGTCTTCGGTGCTCCTGCAAATAAGTCGAGCTTCACCTTCTGTTATGTCATTGACATCATGAGCTGGCTGCTTCGACTCCTCCTTTGTCTGTGATGATGCTTGTCATATTGGCGCCAATCTCGTCAGCATGGGCACACATGTAGAACTCATACTTCCTTTGGTGATTGGTGCTGTAATCTTGTCCGCTGCTTCATCTTTGTAACTAGGTTGGTTCTCCATGTAATGAGGAGTGCCTTCCAGTGATCAGATCTACCTTCTATCCAATGTACTTCGAGTTTTTGTACTGAGAATGATCTTTAGGTCCTTGGAATGCGAACTGTGTTTGAGTTTTTGTAGCGGAATATTTCTTTGAGTCCTTTGCGATGGGATCTATCTTTAAGTCCTTCAACGAGAGATGCCTTCGAGTCCGTCGAGTCCTGTGCGCGACAACACTCTCAATGGGAGTAGCCCCCGAGGCTACGTTCGAGTCGTAGATTCGAACGTAGGCTGACATGCGCTTCTTTTGTCGTTCTTCTGTAAACTGCCGTTTTTTATCGGGTGCGCGACATCACTCCTGATGGGAGTAGCCCCCGAGTCTTTAGGTGATCGTTGGCGATCAGGTGAAGACTAAAGGACTGTCTGTGTCCTGCGCTCCATCCATATTTTTCCAGATTAATTGGTGTTCCATCTGGTTGTAGCCGTGTCTTCCCTTTGATTCCGAACAATTTTCAGCAGGTGGCGCCTGTCAGGGGTTTTTGCTTGGACCTTTTAATTTTCGGGCTGCGTGAGCGATGATAGCGTCTCGGGGGGATATGGTGCTCGAGCCCCCGAGTGGTTTGGGTAAAGATAGCATGAGCGACTATAGCATCTCTCGGGGGAAGGTTGTACTCGAGCCTCCGAGTGCTTTGGTGAAAGATCGCGTGCGCGACGATAGCGTCTCTTGGGGGGAGTTTTGTACTCGAGCCCCTGAGTGCTTTGGTGAAAGATCTCGTGAGCGACGATAGCGTCTCTTGGGGGAGTTTTGTGCTCGAGCCCCTGAGTGCTTTGGTGAAAGATCGCGTGAGCGACGATAGCGTCTCTCGGTGGGAGTTTTGTACTCGAGCCCCCGAGTGCTTTGGTGAAAGATCGCGTGAGCGACGATAGCGTCTCTCGGGGGGAGTTTTGTGCTCGAGCTCCCGAGTGCTTTGGTGAAAGATCGCGTGAACGACGATAGCATCTCTCGGGGGGAGTTTTGTGCTCAAGCCCCCGAGTTCTTTGGTGAAAAATCGCGTGAGCGACGATAGCGTCTCTCGGGGGGAGTTTTGTCCTCGAGCCCCCGAGAGCTTTGGTGAAAGATCGCTTGAGCGACGATAGCGTCTCTCGGGGGGAGTTTTGTACTCGAGCCCCCGAGTGCTTTGGTGAAAGATCGCGTGAGCAACGATAGCGTCTCTCGGGGGGAGTTTTGTATCTGAGCTCCCGAGTGCTTTGAGGTGGTAGTATTTGGGCAGCATCATTTTATTGCGTTGAATGGTTACATGAGTTTCCAGTTGAGCATGACGGTTGGAGACTATGGGTAGAACAGGCGTAGGTTCGCTAAGTTCCATGGATTCCCCACGTCCTCGTCAGTCTTCGGGTTCTTCAGTCTATAGGCGCCTCCTCCTATGAATTCTGAGACTATGAACGGTCCTTCCCATTGGGGGGCAAGCTTGTGGACTTTCTCTTGTATCAGTCGCAGGACGAGGTCTCCTTAGTTGAATGTTCCGGTGCGCAGGCGGCTGCTTTGGTAAGTGCGCAGCTTGTCCTGGTATCCCTCTGACCTTGTTAGAGCTATGTCTCTTGCTTCGTCTGAAGTATCCTTGTGATCTTGTAGTGCTTCTTCTTCTTCTTCTTCTTCGTACCCCGAGATCCGGGGTGCCCCGAATTTGAGGTCGTGTGGTAGCACTGCCTCCGACCCGTACACCATGAAGAAAGGTATGTACTGGGTTGCGATATTTGGGGTAGTGCTCAGGCTCCAAAGTACTGCAAGGAGTTCTTCTATCCAGTTTCCCGCGGCCTGCTCGAGTGGTGCAAGGAGCCGTTTTTTGATTCCTCCGCATACTAGGCCATTTTCTTTTTCCACCTGGCCGTTGGACTGCAGGTGCGCGACTGATGCGTAGTTGATTTTGATGCCCAGTTCTTCGCAGAAGTTCTGGAATTCTTCCGCTGTGAAGTTCGTACCGTTGTCCGTGATGATGTTATGTGGTACTCCGAACCTGAAGATTATTGATTTGATAAAGTTCACTGCCGTGAGGGCTGTGGAGCTGGTGATGGGTACTGCCTCGATCCACTTGGTGAACTTGTCGACTCCTACTAGCAGGTGTGTTCTTCCTCCCTTTGATGATTTCTTGAGCGGGCCCACGATGTCAAGTCCCCAGGTAGTGAACGGCCATGATAGTGGTATGGTATTGAGTTCTAAGGCTGGAGCGTGCGGTGTGATGGCGAATTTTTGACAGGCGATGCAACGCCGCACGATGTCTTCTGCGTTTTTCATCGCAGTGGGCCAATAGAACCCTGCTCGGAATGCTTTGGACACGAGCACTCGACTTCTCGCGTGGTGCCCGCAGGTAACCTCGTGGATTTCGAGTAGTACGGCTTTGCCGTCTTCTTTGTCGATGCACTTTTGGAGTATCTATGTGATGCTGCGCTTTTATAACTGTCTGTTGCTCACTGTGAATGCCTTGGATCGACGACTGATGCGCTGAGCTTCTGAAACATATTTTTGTAGCGTGCCTTCGATTAAGAATCGGAGGAACAGTTTTTTCCACGCTGGTCCTTCGAGTGCTGTTGGATCTGTAGGTTCGACCGCTCGGCTGTTGTTGCCTTCGGATGGGCTCGCTGATGCCAGCTGTGCTGGCTCAGTGGTGTCATCATCGATAGCTGCCTCGGGTATTGCTGTTTTTACCTTTATGGATCTCTGGCTGATGCTTTCGAGGAAAACGCCGGGTGGTACCGGTCCTCGAGTCGAGCCGATGTTTGCATGTTCGTCGGCTTATGTGTTGTTTGTTCTGGGGATATAATTGAGCTCGCAACCGTCGAAACTTCCTTCGAGCGTGTTGTAGAGCTTCTGATAAGGCGCCATGTTGTTGTCTACTGCATTGCAGTCTTTCATCGCCTGCTGAACGACGAGGTTGGAGTCTCCGTAGATTACGAGGCGAGTGGCGCCGCATGTTTTGGCCATGCGCATGCCATAGAGAAGTGCCTCGTATTCGGCATCATTGTTGGAGGCGTGGCTGAAGGTTATATGAAGGACGTATTTGAGCTTCGTTCCTTTGGGGGAGACCAGAACGACTCCTGCTCCGGCTTCTTGCTGTCTTTCAGACCCATCAAAAAACATTGTCCATGATTTCGATAGGTCCGGGGGGCCTGGTGTCTTGACCTCCGTCCACTCGACCAAAAAATCTGGGAGGACTTGGGCCTTGATTGCTGTTGGGTGTTTGAACTGCAGGTCCTGCGGGCTGAACTCAATGTTCCACTCGGCGACTCGCCTGGTCGCTCCGGGGTTGTTGAGGATGTCCGCGAGTGGTGCGCTGCTTACGATTGTGATCACTACTGGAATTCACCAGTTTGCCATGTGCCAGGCTCTTTGCCGTCTGCATTTCGTCGGGGCAGACGGCAAAGAGGTGGTATGCCGTCTGTTACCCTAAACGCAGACGGTAAAACTGTAACATACGGCAAAATGCTTCGATGCCGTCTGCACAAGACAAAGCAGACGGCAAAGATCCTTTGCCGTCCACTAGCAGACGGTGAATCCAGTTGGTGGGCCCGCCTTGACCACCCCGAGAGTCAGCGTTGACGGACCCGGCACCGTACCGTCTGCTAGCAGACGGCAAAGCGGCGTCCATTAACTTTCCCATCGTGCCCCACCCTCCTCTCTCTCCTCTATCTCGGCCTCTCACAAACCTGCGCCGCCGCCCTGCCCCACACCGCCGTCGACCCCTCGCCCTTCCCCACGCCGTCGTCGACCCCCTCCACCATCGTTCTCCACGCCGCTGTCTACCCGCCGCACTGCCCCGCGCCACCAACCTCCTCCACCCGCCGCCCTACCCCGCGCCACCACCCTCCTCTGCCCGCCGCCCTGGCCCGACGTTGCCGTCGACCCCGCGCCACCACCCTCCTCGAACCGACGGCGCCAGCTCCGCCCTCCTCCACCAGCTGCCGCCTCCCCCCTCCTCCGGTGAGCCCCCTCCTCCCCTCTCAGTTTTTTTTTTCTCTGTTTAGTTAGTTTGTTAGTTAGTTTAGTTAGGTTTAGTTAGAATATAGTTCTTTGTTAGATTTTATATTTGTTTAGTTAGTTTTCTATTAGTTTAGTTAGGTTAAATTAGATTTTCTATTTGTTAATTTAGTCCTCTGTTTTAATTAGATATATTAGTTAGTAGGTTAGATTGTAGTTTAGTTAGGTTAAGTTAATTTAGTCCTGTTAATTGTAGTTAGTTTAGTTAGTTAGTTAGAATATATGATCTATTTTAGTTAGTAGGTTAGATTGAGCTTCAATTAGATTTAGTTAGGATCTGTTTTAGTTACAGGTGAAGAGGAAGGTGGGGGAGGAGGACAAAAGAATAGGGAAAAGAAGAGGAGAAAGAAGAAGAGGAGAAGAAAAAAAGGAAAGAAGAAGAAGTAGAAGAAATATAAAAGAATGGAATAAGAAGTAAAAAAAGGAAGAATGAAATAAAAGAAAAATAATAGGAAATGAAATTAAAAGGAGAATAATTGGAAAAACAAAATATAATAAGACAAAGAATATGAGGCACATATAGTAATTAGCTTAGTTATCTTAATAACTGTGTTTGATCGGGTGCATTTAATGTGAAGTAGTTCCCTACAAGGATCTGGTGTTCGATGACCTCTCCCCCCCCCCCGGGCCCCCACTGCATACGAGAGTGAGCGCAGTTATCCTCCCCTTCCTTTTGCTCTGTTCCGGCCTTCGTGCCGATGACACTAGCTAGGTCAGTCACGTAACCAGTATGCGTCTCCCGTTCGAAAGGATTACAATATAAATATGCATTCATTTGCATATTTATAATAGTAATTCTTTCGAATTATCCAACGTTATCCATGGACAGCGCGAGTATGTGTAGATTGGGTCATTTTTCCATGCTTTATTCCTGATCCGATGTAGAATTTCGTCAGCGCCTCCCTGTTGTTCTCCGGATACACAACCTCTCGGCTTGTTGTCGGGACGTGTATTAGGAGAACAGCGGGGAGGTGCTGCCGAAATTCTACGTCGGGTCGAGAGCAGAGCATGGGAAAACGAACCCAATCTACACATTCTTGGGTGGGATTAGAACCTATCTTTACCTATTAGTGTGTAGGTTAATTAATTGCGTATTCCATAGCTATGTATAAAAGCAATAAAAAGTGGACGTAATAAAATTGACAAACTTGTATATTTGTTATTTAGTAGCTAGCTAGTGACAAGATGAGCGATGATTGTGCCTGGATGTACATCGGTCGCCCTAATCAGAAAGAGATGAGTACTGAATGGGAAATGAAAACCAAGGACTTTCTGAGAGCAGCGTTTTCAAATGGTCAGAGAAAAACCTGGTGCCCCTATGTTAGGTGCGACAACTATAAACAGGCGACAGAGGTGGATATGGGTAAACAATTACAGAAGTGGGGTTTTAAGCCTGATTATACGGTGTGGACTTTCCTTGGCGAGTCTGCCGGACGCAGGAGAGAGGAGGTGGTCTGCCAGCGCACGGACGAGTACGGAACCGGGATCGAAGACATGGTGCAGGACTTTGACGATGCGCGGGATGAGGACGATGAGATGGAGGAAACTGCGAAGGCCTTCTATGAGATGTTGGAGTCCTCAAAACGTCCTCTCCACGCTCACACTGAGGTTTGTTAGCTTGATGCCATCGCACAAGTGATGGCTCTGAAGGCACAATTCAACTTGGGCACAGAATGCTACAATGCGATCATGAACCTATTTGGGCGGTTTCTACCAAAAGATCATGTTATGCCTGCAAACCTGTACCAATCGGATAAGATCCTCGAGGTACTTAAGATGCCCTATGAGCAGATACATGCTTGTGAGAATGGATGTGCTTTATTTAGGAAAGAGTATGTGCAGGAAGACTATTGTCCCAAATGCAAGTCAGCCACATATGTTGTGGTAGACAATGGTCAAGGTGAGAAGACGCAGACCAAAATACCCGTAAATGTTCTTCGGTATCTTCCAGTGATACCAAGAATTCAACGCCTTTACATGATGGAAGAGACAGCCAGACATATGACATGGCACAAATATGGGAAGAGAACGGAATTTGATGCAGATGGGAAGCCGATGTTGACTCACCCATCCGATGGTTTAGCATGGAAGCACTTCGATGAAAAACATGTGCAAAAAGCTAAGTAGCCAAAGCATTGCCGAATCGCCGTCGGCACGGATGCGTTTAATCCTTTCGGTCTGATGGCAGCCTCATATAGTTGTTGGACTGTATTTGTCATGCCACTCAATCTCGCCCCCTCAGAGATTATGAAAAGGAAGAACATTTTCCTGACATTGATAATACCAGGGCCCAAATATCCGGGGAAGAATATGGATGTGTACATGCAACCGCTTAAGGAGGAATTGCAACAAGCTTGGGATGAAGGGTTCAAGACATACGATGCAGCTAGCAAAAAGACCTTCATAATGCATGTCTGGTATCAGTACTCGATGCATGACCTGCCGGCGTATGCGCTTTTCTCTGGCATGTGTGTTCATGGAAGGTTCGCATGCCCAACATGCAAGGCTGCTCTTCAGTTTCATTGGCTGAAGGCGGGTGGCAAGTATTCCTGCTTCGACTTGCATGCACAATTTCTGCGTCCTAAGCATCCTTTCAGAAGAGACAGGAAGAACTTCATCAAAGGCAAAGCTGTCAAAAACCTGGTAGCACCTACGATGACGGGTGAATAGGTCCTGGCTCGGTTGAACTCTCTCGAGCCTGATCCAGAACGTCCCAGGTATTTCAAGGGATATAATTTGGAACACGCATGGACTCACAAGACATGCTTCTGGGATCTCCCCTACTTCAAAGACCTCGAACTTCCACACAACATTGATGTGATGCACACTGAAAAGAATATCGGTGAGGCCCTATTTGGTACATTTTTCGGCATAGATGGGAAGTCAAAGGATAATCCTAAAGCTAGAGTCGACCAGGAGACTCTATGTGATAGACCTTTACAGAACATGTGACAGCCGAAAGGAAGGAAGAATTGGTCGAAGCCAAGGGCCTGGTTCAATCTTGAAATTGGGCATATGAGGGAAATTCTCTTGTGGGTGCAAAACCGTTTGATGTTCCCCGATGGGTATGCAGCGAATCTGCGGAGGGGAGCTAGTCCAGAAAAATTGAAAATATTTGGGCTCAAGAGTCATGATTGGCACATATGTCTTGAGCGGGTAATGCCGGTGATGTTGCGCGGCTATATCCCCGAGGAAGAATGGCTTGTACTGCCAGAACTGAGCTATTTCTTCCATGTTCTTTGTGCTAAAGAACTATCCGATGGCGTGCTAGAAGACATGGAAGAGACGGCAGCGGAGTTGCTCTGCAAGTTAGAAAAGATCTTTCCACCGGGGTTTTTTAATCCGATGCATCATTTGATATTGCATCTCCCGACGCAGGCAAGATTGGGTGGCCCTGTGCAAAACTGTTGGTTCTATTCAACCGAGAGAATGCAGAAGACGCTTCGAGAAAAATGTAAAAATAAACGTAGAATTGAAGCATCCATGGCCGAGGCATTCATTACCGAGCAAAATGTAAAAATAAACGTAGAATTGAAGCAGAAAACAAGGCACGAGATGCGAGTGCAGGCGGTCCGTGACTACTACGCCAAGCGTGGCCGTAAGGGTAGCAAGTCGGAATGCAGAAAGAAGTATCTTTCGAGGGACCAGTACATGATGGTAACCCCTTCTTGCGTCTTTTAGTTTCGTTGATTTCATTCCTAGCTAGCTAGGCCTATATAATAGCTAATCTTCCTGTTTACTAACTTAGGCGCCACCGAGATGGTGTGCAGATAAGATGGATTGTTGGGAGGTCATTGTGGACCAGTTGTGCTCAGAAGCCTGGTTGGCCGCTCACAACAATGCCAAGGACCGGCGCGCCCAGATGGTTGGTGTGCCACACCATCAAGGCAGCCGCAACTTAGCTGGTTACGAGAAAAAATGGGTATGTGTGTTTTGCTAATATTTTCTTTTACGCACCCACAACTAAGCCTTTTACTAATATTGTGCTTTTCTTTGTCTTTTAGGCGGAGCCGCTTGGTGTGTTCGACAATTATGGCATGGCCCATACAGCGTCGTACAAGAAGGAGAAGGCACTCTCAGATTCGGATATTGCCACTCCGTCGACTTTCACCAACGTTGTTGCCTACGGTAAGATGAAGGCTTATACCGAGGTGGCGAAGGAGAAGCACGGGCAGGATTATACCCCGGTTGGGAAGCCTATAGACCCGGAGCTGGTGATGATCTCTGGTGGCGGAATGCGCCATGGCGCCATGGCCATTGGAGATAAGTTGATTCGGTACAATAGGACTCTTCCTGAGATCAAGGCGCGCCAAACGAGCTCTTCTCCTGCTATAAGGACTCGTGCACAGCCAGTCGATTTCGCTATCAAGGTTAGACATAAGTACTCTTGCATTCTTGTGTTCTCTCATCGAATATTACAGTGCTAACTACAAGAGTGGGGTTGCAGGAAGCTCTTGAGAGAGAGCGACAGAATACCCAACGGCTACTCGAGGAGAAGGAGCGGTTGGCGGAGGAGAAGGCAGCAGAGAGAGAGCGGTTGGCGGAGGATTGGACGGCCAAGGCTCTTGAGGAGGCCGCGGCACGCAACGATGCGTCGAACCGTACCTTGTACGAGCTCATCGTGGTAAGTCACTTGTTCATATTCACCCAAAGAACGCATGTTATAATGTTTGTTTATATTAGGAACTAATATGATTGACTCGTGGAAAACAAATGTGTAAACTATGTGAGAGAAGACTGGCCAGGCCGCTCCACCGATGCCGATCATTTCTCCTGAGGGGACGGTGAGTATATTTCAATGATCATCAATACCTTATTGAGTGGCGTCGTGCTAACCGCTTGTTGATCTTTTCGTGCAGCATAACTCTCGGGCTGCATCCCATGAACCTTTTCCCCCGTCAACCTCGGGCAACCCGACTGATGCTTCTCAGCCACCTCAGCCTTGAGGGTTACACTCCGGTAATTTATGTTCTATATTTTTCTTTACAAATTCTTAGTTAGTTTGAAATTGCATATTTAGCTTCTGAAATCCTATATTTATTCGAAAATGCCATACTTTGCCTATTTTACACAAAAAGGACATATTTAGCTTAGTTAGTTCCAAAACTAACATAGTCACCTTAGTTTGCTCACACAATCTCAAAGTTATCTTAATTGGGTTAAAAAATGCTAAAGCTAGCTTAAATTGGCTCAACAATTGTTAAAGTTTGCTTAGTTGTTCAAAAATGCTGAAGTTAGCTCAATTTCCTCAAAATATGCTAAATCTAGCTTAATTCGATCACCATTGCTTATGTTAGCTTTGTTTGCTCAAAAGAAGAAGAAAACAGAAGAAGAAGGAGAGGATCTTTTCTTCTTCTTCTCCTTCTCCTTATTTTTCTTCTTCTTCTTCTTCTTCTTCTTCTCAGTTTACTTCTTCATTTTACTTCTTCTTCTTCTTCTCCCTCTTCTCATTTTAATTATCCTTCTTCTTCTTCTCATTTTACATCTTCTTCTACTTGTTCTTCTTATAACTTTCTTAACCTCATTTTTGCAGATTTACTTGAAGGGAGTCATGCTATGATGGAGTGGTGCATTTGGACTTGTAGCTTAGTTTTATAAAAAAAATTGTCACTTGTGTGTTTGATATGGTGCTATGATGGAGTGCTACGATGTACCATGTATATATTGTGTTTGCAGAAGATCACTTGTTGTGTTTGAGACTATATATGAGTATGGGATTGATTAAAATATATATATGCATAGTTTTGGTTGATCAGAATGTGTGGGTGCTTGCACAGCTGTTGAGAACATGTATATATGTCTATATATATTGCTATAGTTTTGTAAAATGCAGGGATTAAAAGAAAAACAGAGGCAATGTAGGTTCTTTGCCGTTTGCAGGCAGTCGAAAAAGTTGTTTGCCGTCTGCAGGCAGTCGGAAAAGTTGTTTGCCGTCTGCTGGTGGTCGGTAAAGGGGACACGTGGCACCCAGCTGTGCAATCTGGGAATAGACTGGGTGCCATTTGGTCTATATGTTGTCTGCATACGCGTGGCAGACGACAAAGAACATTACTATGCCGTCGGTCGGGCAGACGACAAAGATCTTATGACGTCTTCAGATCTTTGCGGTATGTTGGTAGACGGCACACCCCTCCGTTAACGGCTGACGGGGGGGGGGGGGGGGGGGGCTTGTAACCTTTTTTCCGTCAGTCTACTTGCCAGTATGCTGTCGGCAAAGGGCTTTGCCGTCCGTCGATTATGTGCAGACGGCAAAGCACCTCTTTGTCGAAAAAACTATTGACAGGAGCTGTGTCGTCCGAGAGCAGACGACAAAGCGCTTTGCCGACAGCTAAAGGTGTGTTTGTCGTCTGCCAAGGAAGACGGCAAAAAAGAGAATTCCAGTAGTGGACGGGGTGTTCGTCGAAGTAGTGCGACACCTTTCTTGAGGTCGTGATGATGGCCAGTAGTAGCTTCTAGTAGTGCGGGTACCACTGCTGGGATTTTGTCAAGAGCATGCTGAGGTAGTAGATCGGCCTTTGTATGCTCTGGACCTTGCCTTCTTCTGTGAGCTCGACGACGAGTGTTGTTCTTACCACGCTGTTGCGTGCTACCACGTAGAGGTACAACTTTTCTCGTTCTTTGGGTACCGCCAAGATTAGTGGGGTCGAGAGTGTCTTCTTTAGGTCCGCAAATGCTTTGCGGGCTTCTTCTGTCCACTCGAAATTCCCCCCTTTTTTGAGCATCTAGTAGAATGGCAGTGTGCGCTCTCCCAATCTGCTGATGAAACGACTTAAGGCTGCGAGTCTTCCAGTGAGCTGCTGTACGCCTGTGATGTTGGTTGGCTCCTGCATCCTGGCGATTGCTCGAACTTTCTCGGGGTTTGCTTCGATTCCTCGGGCGGAAACCATGTACCCGAGCAACTTCCCGGAGGGGACGCCGAATGCGCACTTCTTTGGATTGAGCTTTATTCTGTACTTGTTGAGTGCTGCGAAGGTCTCGCACAGGTCGTCGAGCAACGTGTCTGCACTGTAAGTTTTGATGATGATGTCGTCCACGTAGACTTGCACATTTCTTCCGATTTTCTCTTTCAAGAAGGCTTGCATCATCCGCTGGTATGTGGCACCAGCGTTCTTGAGTCCGAAGGGCATTGTCCTGTAGCAAAATACGCCGTAAGGGGTGATGAATGATGTGTGCTCTTCGTCTTCTTCCTTCATTCTGATTTGATTGTATCTTGAGTAGGCGTCGAGGAACGATAGTAGATCGCATCCTGCTGTTGAGTCGATTATCTGATCGATTCTTGGCAGGGGAAAGTGATCCTTTGGGCAGTGTTTGTTGACTGGCCTGTAGTCGAAGCACATTCGTAGAACGTATGTGTCTTTCTTGGGGACCAGCACAGGGTTGGCAATCCAAGTGGCTTTGTCACAACCCCAAGTTAGGTAAGTGCTAGGGTTTGATTGTGCCCTTTGCATCATGCAAAAATTCAAAAGAAATTCAGAATTTGGGACAAGAAAAGCCCTAAAGAATTTTATTAAATAGTCAGATAAAAATATTTTTCCAAAAATCATTTGAACATTTGGAAAATTCCTATAAATGATGCTGATCATTTTAAAAGTGGTTTGGGATCAATCCCATGCTCATGGAATTTTCTAAATTTCAAACAATTCCTTGGAAAATTAAATAAACCCCTATTTGATTTGAAATTCAAATTATTTGAATTTCAAAAATGCCCAAAAATTATAAGTGGCTAGATACTTATATTCTAAGCCAACATAAAAGTTTTGGGTATTTTATAAAATGCTCTGCTATTTTTTCCTAGAGCAAAACAAAAGAAAGAAAAAGAAACCAGAAAAAATAAAGAGAGAAAATAGAAAAAGAACCAACCTAGCCCACCCCCTTCGGCCTTGGGCCCAACTAAACCTTCCCCGGCCCAGGCCCAGCCGAGCTTGTCGTCTACCTCAAGCTTCTCGGTGGCGCGCTGGGAGGGCACGACCGACGCCGCCGTGGCCACCGAGAGCCGTCTAGGCCTCCCCTGCCTTCCTTCTCGCGCCACGCAAGCCCCAGAGCACCCCCGTGCCTTTCCTCTCTTCCACGGGTCGCCCCTGTTCTTCTACCTCCTGGATCTCGCGCAAGCCCGAGCACAGCAGGAAGACGCCGGCGAGCTTTTTCGTGGACAACGACGACGAGGCGCCGCACCAACGTGTCCGTCAGAACCGCGGTCGTCTTCTTCGTCGTTTTGCGTAATCAATTCAAGCTCAAATGCCCCAGAGCGGATGCCAGCTCCAGCTTCCTCCCGCCGGCCACCGTGGGCTTTGAGCTCAAATTGCGTCGCCGTCCAAGCTTCTCCGCCTCCACTGACTTCTCCTTTACCCTCACGGTGAGCTCGCGCTGCGTTTCCCCCATCCCTCGCCTTGTCCCGTGCCCGCGTTTTCCAACGCCGCCTGTACCGAGCTCCGGCCGCCGCGCCATTAGAAAACACCGTCGCCATGGAGCCCCTGAAGATCCCCTGCTTGCTCTATGTGACGCGGGTGAGCATTGGGCACGTGCCCGTGCTAGTCCCGTGGCCTCCCGTGCTCCAAATCGAGCTCTGGCGAGCCCTCCGCCGTGGAGATGGTTGCTGCCGGCGAGCCTAACCCTTAGGCCTAATTAACTTAGTTAATTAGCCAACTAACCCCCCCCCACAGAGACAGACAGGTGGGTCCCAAGCCCTTTACCCCCTCTCTGTTAGTTAAATAGAGAGGATTAAACACCAGATAGACTGACCAGTGGGTCCCACTGGTCAGAGGGCCCCCCACGTCAGCATGAGGTCATGATGACGCAATAAAACTTAATTGAATTAAAAAAGAAACCATAAATTTGCAGAAATTCATTTAAACTTCAATAATTCATATAAAATTCATTATAACTCCAAATTAACAAATAATATATGAATAATTATCAGAAAAATGCAAGGATTATGAATATGCAATTGTTTCTATGTTTGGCCATTTTAAAATGGGTGAACAGTAGCAAACATGCATATGTCATAATTTGAATTTGAATTTGGAGTTTGAATTTGCATTCCAAATGCAATACACTTCACCTAAGATGAATTTTCCACAAACCAGTAGCATTCACATCATGGACAACTATATCATGTGCTTGTGCATTTTATTTTTATGTTTCCCCCCCTTTGTTGATGATTTCTTCGGTAACATTGTTTCCGAGACGGAGGTCTCCCCCCTGAATAAGAAGACCACTGTTAAGACCTGTGTATCGTCAGCAAGGCAAGCAAACCCCATTGATCATGTCTATAAAATCCTACTTCCCTCTCAGTCTTGCTTATGCATGTTTTGGAGATCATCGAGACACGTTCTTTCGCATAGTTGAACCCATTCCGATATATGACCTATGATTTTGTCACCGTATTAAGAAAACCACAATCCTAGTAGATATAGGAGTTGAATGATGAGCATGTGGCCCCTGCAACTGTTACTGCTTATTGCTGCTTAGTGATACAATGAGGTTACTTTGTTTGTGAGTCGGGATGGAATGATCATAGTGATTCTGATGATAACGTGTTGGTGAATCCACCCTAATACAAGGTGAATGATGAGAGGTTGTGTAGGAGTACATAGTGGGTTGTCTCGTTGAACACTGCCCTAGGCCCCGAGTTCCTGTTTTGTGATCCAAGACAAAGAGTATGACCACATGTAGGGTTTATGGGAGCCCCGTTTGGCCTCTTTACGGACCCGATCCGGTCCAGGAGTCACAATAGATTTGGGCTTTCCATTTGGCATGTGCATAGAAAAAGAATGAAGAGAATGTTGCATCATATAGATATGTGGGTGGACCTGTGAGGCAGTGAAACCATCTGGCAGAGGTGGCGTCTCGGTCCCTTACATTATCTGAGTCCGTTTCGTGGAACCGGCCGGACTCTCGAGCGGTGCCAAACTCAGGTAGTCGACTCCTAGATTAGAGAAGGTGATGTGAGGATAGTGCCTTGGTTTCATCCACGTCCGGCACTCGCTTGAAGGGTGACGAGAACGAGGGGATAAGTGATGACACGAGTGTGAAGATGTACACCCCTTCAGGGTTAATAAACTATTCGAATAGCCGTGTCCGCGGTTATGGACTACTTGGAGACCTCTACTTGATCATAGACAACTTGAATGGATACTCTAAAACTCGCAAGATAACGTGAGTGCTATGGCGTGCTTCCTCGTGGGGAAGTCGAGGAAGTATCCATAGTGGTGTATTGGTTGGAGACTTGGTAGTGGACTCATGTACGCTTCTTACCTCAAGTCTGGTACTCGTAGTACAGGACTAGCCAAGTCAAAGCTGGCACTTCTGCATTGAAACCCCACCTCCCTCCACCTTGAAACTTTAGCATGAGTAGTGTAGTTCTGATGTAAGTCTTGCTGAGTACGACTTTGTACTCATGTTTGCTTATTCTATGTTTTAGTTGAGAACCCGGACTCTGATGGAGTCACCTTCCTGAAGCTCGACGTTGACTAATCTAGTATAGTTCCAGACAGCAGTCTGGTCCCTCGTGGAAGGGCATGTTTGTTGAACAAGGCTTCTCTAAGCCATTTGTTAATCTTGTCTGTACTCAGACCTAATTTCTTCCGTTCTATGATGTAATGTTGATCATAGACATGTGATCTTTGTATGCTCTATGTGTAAGTCAATAAAGAAGTACTTGGTAGAGTTATGTGATGATACATGTTGTTCATACTAGGCATGTGTGCTGAGTGTATGTTTATAACATGCATGTCTTAGTATGGGTTTTCGAGACCTTAGTTGTGATCTGGCTGGCAGTCTTTTATACACCAAGTGGCCCTTAGATGTGTGCATCTTGGGGAATCACGATGCAATTGCTCGTGACTCTGTCACGTGCACACTTTGTTGTATGATCGAGCCCGCCCTAGACCCCGACTAAGTGATCGGGTTGGAGTTTGTTTATGTAAGGGTTATGATTCAATCGATAACAAGGTTGAGGCGACTTGTCTATGAGTATGGGATTTCACCACCCATAATCATTTAGACTTGTGAGCGGGCGATGAGGACCCATCTCAGTTGATCATCCGGCCTGGATGGGATGTCCCTCACGTACGATGCTTTCCGAGAGTGTTATGTGCTTGGCCTTGTCTGCTTAGACAAGTGGGTACGGCTCTCGGCTCTCCATGTGATTGAGTTGTGACTGGAATTACATACGCATATTCCGGGTCCCGACAGACTTGGTATCAGAGAAGGACTGTCTGTAGGATTATTCAACCCTTGGTCGCAGTCGAGTCTAGCACTCTATAGTTATATAGTAACTTGGGTACAAATGGAACAACGTAAGGCTTATTTTTCTCCTTACCATCATCGATTTGAGTTCGGGGTCACCCTTATCTTTTCTACGGGATGATAGGACTAGTCTCATCTATGTCTTACTACAACATCTCGTTGTTTGCTTCATTGTAGCCGTAGGAAAGTTGTGTTCGGTCTTCTAGAGTCGGTGTGCTTCATGTTTTGAACTTCTTATGTAAGTGATGTGGTTATGTTGTGAGGATTTCCATTTCTCTTGCAATTATAGCCGTTATGCTGTCCGAGTCATTCCAGGTTTCTTCATAATCTGATGCATTTGAAAAATCCTTTCCTGCATTTCGGTTGTCCTTTTAGAAGAACTTCTAGGTGGCATGCGTGACAGTTCTGTAGAGTTTGTTGTAGGTTTTATTCTAGAATCCTACAGTGATGCATTTGCAGCTCTTCCTCCCACTATAGGTGTCTTCTAGAAAGGAGAACCACACTGACCATCGTGTTGGGGTACTTTGCTACCCTGACATATCTGTTGTAGCCCCTAGTAAACCTTGGTCTTCCTCTAGGAAGCTATCTAGAGATCCAACCCCTTAAACCAAGCCACCCGACAGATGTGTAGAATTCATAATGGATCTTACACCAGGAACAGCCCCAATTTCCAGACGCCCATATAGAATGGCCCCACATGAGTTAGCTGAGCTAAAAACCCAACTTGATGCTTCGTTGGCAAAAGGCTTCGTCCGGCCTAGCTCATCGCCATGGGGTTGCCCCGTTCTGTTCGTAACGTAGAAAGATGGAACAGAAAGGATGTACGTAGACTATCGCCCGCTAAAGCTAGCGACGATAAAGAACAAGTACCCACTGCCCAGGATCAATGATCTTTATGATCAACTTGCAGAATCCTCTTTCTTCTCCAAGATGGATTTGAGATTAGGCTATCATCAAATCAAAATCCGAAACGAGGACATTTCAAAAACGGCTTTCACTACTCGTTATGGTCTTTACGTGTTCACCGTCATGTCCTTCGGTCTAACCAATGCCTCCGCCACTTTTTCACGCATGATGAACTCGATCTTCATGCAGTATTTGGACAAGTTCATCGTGGTTTACCTCGATGACATCCTTATATACTCGAAGAACGAAGAAGAAAATGCCGAGCATCTTAGGTTGGTCTTGATGAAACTTAGAGAGCATCACCGGTATGCTAAATTCTCCAAGTGTGAATTCTAGCTACCAGAAGTGACCTATTTAGGCCACGTGATTTGTGCAAAAGGCATTGATGTCGATCCCGAGAGAGTTCAGGCCGTCCTTGACTGGACACCACCTGAATCGGTTAAGCAAGTTAGGAGTTTTCGTGGCCTAGCAAGCTATTGCCGCAGCTTCATCAAGAACTTTTCTAAAGTTATAAAGCCTCTAACTGAACTCCTCAAGAAAGATAAGAAATTCCAATGGACCCCCAAGTGCGAGGAAAGCTTCAAGGAGCTAAAAATAAGATTGACTTCTGCCCCCGTACTTGCACCTCCAAACACCGAAAGGGATTTCGATATCTATTGTGATGCTTCACGACAAGGGTTAGGATGCATACTTATGCAAGATAGACATGTGGTAGCTTACGCTTCATGCCAGTTGCGTCCACATGAAGAGAACTATCCTAACCATGATCTTGAACTCGCTGCTGTAGTTCATGCCCTGAAGACTTGGCGACATTACCTCCTTGGTAATCGTTGAGAGATATTTTCCGACCACCAAAGCCTCAAATACATTTTCACCCAGCAAGATCTTAATCACAGGCAAAGACGCTGGATAGAGTTGATAAAAGATTATTACTTAGGAATTTCTTACACCCCAGGCAAGGACAATGTCATGGCTGATGCACTAAGTCATGAGTCGTATTGTAACAACCTCATGTTACAACAGTATCAACCACTTCTTCATGAGGAATTTCGAAAGCTCAACCTTGAGATTGTTCCTCGTGGATCTCTTTTCAATTTGGTGGCGAAACCAACCCTTGAGGATCAAATCATAGTTGCCCAAAGGCGTGCACGAGGTGTTCGCCGGATCAAGGAGAACATTGCCAGCGGAGTTGCTAAATGTTTCTCCACAGATAGTAAAGAACGGTATTCTTTGAAAATCGTTTGGTAGTACCTAAGAATAAGGAACTAAGGAAACTCATCCTCAAAGAATCCCATGAAACACCCCTCTCGATTCATCCCGGTAGCACAAAAATGTACCGAGATCTACGCCAGAGATTTTGGTGAACCAGGATGGAGAGAGACATTGCTCGATTTGTTGCTGAATGTGATGTTTGTCGTCGCATTAAGGCAGAACACCAAAGAACTGCTGGAACACTTCAATCTTTGTCTATTCCCGAGTGGAAATGGGACAAAGTCGGTATGGACTTCATCACCGGCTTTCAAAAAACCCAGAAAGGAAACAATGCCATCTTCGTTGTCATAGATAGGCTTTCCAAAGTTGCTCACTTCCTTCCCGTTCGCGAGTCTATAACTGCTAGCCAGTTAGCGGACTTATATGTCTCTAGAATTGTGTCTCTTCACGGTGTTCCTTTGGCAATCAATTCTGATCGTGGTAGCCTTTTCACCTCTAGATTTTGGGGAAGCTTTCAAAATGCTACGGGAACCCATCTCACCTTTAGCACAGCTTTCCATCCTCAGTCTAGCGGTCAAGTTGAAAGGGTTAATCAAATCTTGGAAGACATGCTCAGAGCTTGTGTTATCTCATTCGGAAATAATTGGGAGAAATCTCTTCCATTTGCCGAATTTGCTTATAACAATAGTTTCCAATGTAGTCTGAACATGGCTCCTTTTGAACTCGTCTATGGACGAAGATGTCGAACACCTTTAAACTGGTCAAAAACCGGTGAAAGACAATTCTTTGCACCGAATATGATCAAGGAAGCAGAAGAGCAATTTCGCATTGTTCGTGATCAATTGAAAGCCGCTCAATTTCGTCAGAAAAGCTACTATGATCGTCATCATAGGGAAGAAAGCAACAATCTGGATGAGAAGGCTTACCTTCGGGTTACTCCTCTGAAGGGAACCCAAAGATTCGGTATCAAAGGCAAGTTGGCCCCATGTTACATCGGACCTTTGCGCATTCTCGCTAAACGTGGATAAGGTGTCTACCAACTTGAACTACCTCGCACCTTTCCCGGGTACATGATGTATTCCATCTGTCACAACTCAGGCGTTGCTTCAAGGACCCCATCCGCGAAGTCGACCATGAAACGCTTGATCCCCAAGATGACCTTTCTTATCGAGAGTACCCTGTTCGTATTCTTGATTCAGCAGAGCGTGTCACTCGTCGTCGGAAGATCAAGTTGCTGAAAGTGCAATGGTGACATCACTCCGAGAAAGAAGCAACATGGGAAAGAAAAGACCGCCTCCGTGCCGAGTACCCTCCTTCCTCCCGACGACTTCTGAATCTCGGGACGAGATTCTTTTGAGTGGGGGCGAGTTGTCACAAACCCAAGTTAGGTAAGTGCTAGGGTTTGATTTTGCCCTTTGCATCATGCAAAAATTCAAAAGAAATTCAGAATTTGGGAAAAGAAAAGCCCTAAACAATTTTATTAAATATTGAGATAAAAATCTTTTTTCCAAAAATCATTTGAACATTTGGCAAATTCCTATAAATGATGCTGATCATTTTAAAAGTGGTTTGGGATCAATCCCATCCTCATGGAATTTTCTAAATTTCAAACAATGCCTTGGAAAATTAAATAAACCCCTATTTGATTTGAAATTAAAATTATTTGAATTTCAAAAATGCCCAAAAATTATAAGTGGCTAGATACTTATATTCTAAGCCCAAATAAAAGTTTTTGGTATTTTATAAAATGCTCTGCTATTTTCTCCTAGAGAAAAACAAAAGAAAGAAAAAGAAAGCAGAAACAATAAAGAGAGAAAATAGAAAAAGAACCAACCTAGCCCACCCCCTTCGGCCTTGGGCCCAACTAAACCTTCCCCGGCCCAGGCCCAGCCGAGCTTGTCGTCTACCACAAGCTGCTCGGTGGCGCGCTGGGAGGGCACGACCGACGCCGCCGTGGCCACCGAGAGCCGTCTAGGCCTCCCCTGCCTTCCTTCTTGCGCCACGCAAGCCCCAGAGCACCCCCGTGCCTTTCCTCTCTTCCACGGGTCGCCCCTGTTCTTCTACCTCGCGGATCTCGCGCAAGCCCGAGCACAGCAGGAAGAGGCCGGCGAGCTTCTGCGTGGAAAATGACGACGAGGCGCCGCACCAACGTGTCCGTCAGAACCGCGGTCGTCTTGTCCGTCGTTTTGCGTAGTCAATTCAAGCTCAAAGGCCCCGGAGCGGATGCCAGCTCCAGCTTCCTCCCGCCGGCCACCGTGGGCCTCGAGCTCAAATTGCGTCGCTGTCCAAGCTTCTCCGCCTCCACTGACTTCTCCTTTACCCTCACGGTGAGCTCGCGCTGCGTTTCCCCCATCCCTCGCCTTGTCCCCTGCGCGCATTTTCCATCGCCGCCTGTACCGAGCTCCGGCCGCCGCGCCATTAGAAAACGCCGTAGCCATGGAGCCCCTAAAGATCCCCTGCTTGCTCTATGCGACGCGGGTGAGCACGGGGCACGTGCCCGTGCTAGTCCCGTGGCCTCCCGTGCTCCTAATCGAGCTCCGGAGAGCCCTGCGCCGTGGAGATGGTTGCTTCCGGCGAGCCTAACCCTTAGGCCTAATTAACTTAGTTAATTAGCCAGCTAACCCCCCCCCCCACAGAGACAGACAGGTGGGGCCCCATCCCTTAACCCCCTCTCTGTTAGTTAAACAGAGAGGATTAAACACCAGAGAGACTGACCAGTGGGTCCCACTGGTCAGAGGGCCCCCACGTCAGCATGAGGTCTTGATGACGCAATAAAACTTAATTGAATTAAAAAAGAAACCAGAAATTGGCAGAAATTCATTTAAACTTCAATAATTCATATAAAATTCATTATAACTCCAAATTAAACAAATAATATACGAAAAATTATTAGAAAAATGCAAGGATTATGAATATGCAACTTGTTTCTATGTTTGACCATTTTAAAATGGATGAACAGTAGCAAACATGCAGATGGTATAATTTGAATTTGAATTTGGAGTTTGAATTTGCATTCCGAATGCGGTACACTTCAATTAAGATGAATTTGCCACAAAACAGTAGCATTCACATCATGGAAAACTATATCATGTGCTTGTGCATTTTATTTTTATGTTGCCCCCCCTTTGTTGATGATTGCTTCGGTAACAGTGTTTCCGAGACGGAGGTCACCCCCACCGAAGAAGAAGACCACCGTTAAGACCCGTGTATCGTCAGCAAGGCAAGCAAACCCCATTGATCATGTCTATAAAATCCTACTTCCCTCTCAGTCTCGCTTATGCATGTTTAGGAGATCACCGAGACACGTTCTTTCGCATAGTTGAACCCATTCCGATGCATGACCTATCATTTGTCACCATATTAAGCAAACCACAATCCTAGCAGATATAGGAGTTGAATGATGAGCATGTGGCCTCTGCAACTGTTACTGCTTATTGCTGCTGAGTGATACAATGAGATTACTTTGTTTGTGAGTCGGGATGGAATGATCATAGTGATGTTGATGATAACGTGTTGGTGAATCCACCCTAATACAAGGTGAACGATGAGAGGCTATGTAGGAGGACACAGTGGGTTGTCTCGTTGAACACTGCCCTAGGCCCCGAGTTCCTGTTTTGTGATCCAAGACAAAGAGTATGACCACATGTAGGGTTTATGGGAGCCCCGTTTGGCCTCTTTACGTACCCAATCCGGTCCAGGAGTCACAATAGATTCGGGCTTTCCATTTGGTATATGCATAGAAAAATAATTAAGAGAAGGTTGCATCATATAGATATGTGGGTGGACCTATGAGGCAGTAAAACCATCTGGCAGAGGTGGCTTCTCGGTCCCTTACATTATCTGAGTCCGTTTCGTGGAACCGGCCGGACTCTCGAGCGGTGCCAAACTCAGGTAGTCGACTCCTGGATTAGAGAAGGTGAGGTGAGGATAGTGCCTTGGTTTCATCCACGTCCGACACCCGCTTGAAGGGTGACGAGAACGAGGCGATAAGTGATGACACGAGTGTGAAGATGTACACCCCTGCAGGGTTAATAATCTATTCGAATAGCCGTGTCCGCGGTTATGGACTACTTGGAGACCTTCACTTGATCATAGACAACTTGAATGGATACTCTAAAACTCGCAAGATAAGCGTGAGTGCTATGGCGTGCTTCCTCGTGGGGAAGTCGAGGCAGTATCCATTGTGGTGTATTGGTTGGAGACTTGGTAGTGGACTTGTGTACGCTTCTTACCTCAAGTCTGGTACTCGTAGTACAGGACTAGACAAGTCAAAGCTGGCACTTCTGCATTGAAACCCCACCTCCCTCTACCTTGAAACTTGAGCATGAGTAGTGTAGTTCTGATCTAAGTCTTGCTGAGTACGACTTTGTACTCACGTTTGCTTATTCTATGTTTTAGATGAGAACCCAGACCCCGATGGAGTCACCTTCCTAAATCTCGACGTTGACTAATCTAGTATAGTTCCAGACAGCAGTCTGGTCCCTCGTGGAAGGGCATGTATGTTGAACAAGGATTCTCTAAGCCATTTGTTAATCTTGTCTGTACTCAGACCTAATTTGCTTCCGTTGTATGATGTAATGTTGATCACAGACATGTGATCTTTGTGTGCTCTATGTGTAAGTCAATAAATAAGTACTTGGTAGAGTTATGTGATGATACATGTTGTTCATACTAGGCATGTGTGCTGCGTGTATGTTTATAACATGCATGTCTTAGTACGGTTTTTCCAGACCTTAGTTGTGATCTGGCTGGCGGTCTTTTATACACCGAGTGGCCCTTACATGTGCGCATCTTGGGGCATCGCGATGCAATTGCTCGTGACTCTATCACGTGCACACTTTGTTGTATGATCGAGCCCTCCCTAGACCCCGACTAAGTGATTGGGCTGGAGTTTGTTTATGTAAGGGTTATGATTCAATCGATAACATGGTTGAGGCGACTTGTCTATGAGTATGGGATTTCACCACCCATAAACATTTAGACTTGTGAGCAGGCGATGAGGACCCATCTCAGTTGATCATCCGGCCTGGATGGGATGCCCCTCACGTACGATACTTTCCGAGAGTGTTCTGTGCTTGGCCTTGTCTTCTTAGATAAGTGGGTACGGCTCTCGGCTCTCCGTGTGATTGAGTTGTGACTGGAATTACATACGCATATTCTGGGTCCCGACAGACTTGGTATCGGAGCAGGACTGTCTGTAGGATTATTCAACCCTTGGTCGCAGTCGAGTCTAGCACTCTATAGTTATATAGTTACTTGGGTATAAAGGGAACAACGTAAGGCTTATTTTTCACCTTACCATCATTGATTTGAGTTCTGGGTCACCCTTATCTTTTCTACGGGATGATAGGACTAGGCTCATCTAAGTCTTACTAGAACATCTCGTTGTTTGCTTCCTTGTAGCCGTAGGAAAGTTGTGCTCGGTCTTCTAGAGTCGCTGTGCTTCATGTTTTGAACTTCTTATGTAAGTGATGTTGTTATGTTGTGAGGATTTCCATTTCTCTTGCAATTACAGCCGTTATGCTGTCCGATTCATTCCAGGTTTCTTCATAAGCTGATGTATTTGAAAAATCCTTTCCTCCATTTCGGTTGCCTTTTAGAAGAACTTCTAGGTGGCATGCCTGACAGTTCTCAAGAATTTGTTGTAGGTTTTATTCTAGAAACCTATAGTGATGCATTTGCAGCTCTTCCTCCCACTTTAGGTGTCTTCTAGCAAGGAGAACCAAACTGACCATCGTGTTGGGGTACTTTGCTACCCTGACATATCTGTTGTAGCCTCTAGTAAACCTTGGTCTTCCTCTAGGAAGCTATCTAGAGATCCAACCCCTTAAACCTAGCCACCCGACAGATGTGTAGAATTCATAGTGGATCTTACACCAGGCACAACCCCAATTTCCAGACGCCCATATAGAATGGCCCCACATGAGTTAGCTGAGCTAAAAACCCAACTTGATGCTTCATTGGCAAAAGGCTTCGTCCGCCCTAGCTCATCGCCATGGGGTTGCCCCGTTCTGTTCGTAACGTAGAAAGATGGAACAGAAAGGATGTACGTAGACTATCGCCCGCTAAAGCTAGCGACGATAAAGAACAAGTACCCACTGCCCAGGATCAATGACCTTTATGATCAACTTGCAGAATCCTCTTTCTTCTCCAAGATGGATTTGAGATTAGGCTATCATCAAATAAAAATCCGAAACGAGGACATTTCAAAAACGGCTTTCACTACTCGTTATGGTCTTTACGAGTTCACCGTCATGTCCTTCGGTCTAACCAATGCCCCCGCCACTTTTTCACGCATGATGAACTCGATCTTCATGGAGTATTTGGACAAGTTCGTCGTGGTTTACCTCGATGACATCCTTATATACTCGAAGAACGAAGAAGAACATGCCGAGCATCTTAGGTTGGTCTTGATGAAACTTAGAGATCATCACCGGTATGCTAAATTCTCCAAGTGTGAATTCTAGCTACCAGAAGTGACCTATTTAGGCCACGTGATTTCTGCAAAAGGCATTGCTGTCGATCCCGAGAGAGTTCAGGACGTCCGTGACTGGACACCACCTGAATCGGTTAAGCAAGTTAGGAGTTTTCTTGGCCTAGCAAGCTATTGCCGCCGCTTCGTCAAGAACTTTTCTAAAGTTGCAAAGCCTCTAACTGAACTCCTCAAGAAAGATAAGAAATTACAATGGACCCCCAAGTGCGAGGAAAGCTTCCAGGAGCTAAAAAGAAGATTGACTTCTGCCCCCGTACTTGCACCTCCAGACACCAAAAGGGATTTCGATATCTATTTTGATGCTTCACGGCAAGGGTTAGGATGCATACTTATGCAAGATAGACATGTGGTAGCTTACGCTTCACGCCAGTTGCGTCCACATGAAGAGAACTATCCTAACCATGATCTTGAACTCGCTGCCGTAGTTCATGCCCTGAAGACTTGGCAACATTACCTCCTTGGTAATCATTGAGAGATATTTTCCGACCACCAAAGCCTCAAATACATTTTCACCCAGCCAGATCTTAATCACAGGCAAAGACGCTGGATAGAGTTGATAAAAGATTATGACTTAGGAAGTTCTTACACCCCTGGCAAGGACAATGTCATGGCTGATGCACTAAGTCATGAGTCGTATTTTAACAAACTCATGTTACAACAGTATCAACCACTTCTTCATGAGGAATTTCGAAAGCTCAACCTCGAGATTGTTCCTCGTGGATCTCTTTTCAACTTGGTGGAGAAACCAACCCTTGAGGATCAAATCATAGTTGCCCAAAGGCGTGCACGAGGTGTTCGCCGGATCAAGGAGAACATTGCTAGCGGAGTTGCTAAATGTTTCTCCACAGATAGTAAAGGAACAGTATTCTTTGAAAATTGTTTGGTAGTACCTAAGAATAAGGAACTAAGGCAACTCATGCTCAAAGAAGCCCATGACACACCCCTCTCGATTCATCCCGGTAGCACAAAAATGTACCGAGATCTACGCCAGAGATTTTGGTGGACCAGGATGGAGAGAGACATTGCTCGATTTGTTGCTGAATGTGATGTTTGTCGTCGAATTAAGGTAGAACACCAAAGACCTGCCGGCGCACTTCAACCTTTTTCTATTCCCGAGTGGAAATGGGACAAAGTCGGTATGGACTTCATCACCGGCTTTCCAAAAAACCCAGAAAGGAAACGATGCCATCTTCGTTGTCATAGATAGGCTTTCCAAAGTTGCTCACTTCCTTCCTGTTCGCGAGTCTATAACTGCTAGCCAGTTAGAGCACTTATATGTCTCTAGAATTGTGTCTCTTCACGTTGTTCCTTTGGAAATAAATTTTGATCGTGGTAGCCTTTTCATCTCTAGATTTTGGGGAAGCTTTCAGAATGCTATGGGAACCCATCTCACCTTTAGCACAGCTTTCCATCCTCAGTCTAGCGGTCAAGTTGAAAGGGTTAATCAAATGTTGGAAGACATGCTCTGAGCTTGTGTTATCTCATTCGGAAATAATTGGGAGAAATCTCTTCCATTTGCCGAATTTTCTTATAACAATAGTTTCCAATGTAGTCTGAACATGGCTCCTTTTGAACTCCTCTATGGATGAAGATGTCGAACACCTTTAAACTGGTCAGAAACCGATGAAAGACAATTCTTTGGACCGAATATGATCAAGGAAGCAGAAGAGCAAGTTCGCATTGTTTGTGATCAATTGAAAGCCGCTCAATCTCGTCAGAAAAGCTACTATGATCGTCATCATAGATAAGAAAGCTACAATCTGGATGAGAAGGCTTACCATCGGGTTACTCCTCTGAAGGGAACCCAAAGATTCGGTATCAAAGGCAAGTTGGCCCCACGTTACATCGGACCTTTCCGCATTCTCGCTAAACATGGAGAAGTTGCCCACCAACTTGAACTACCCCGCACCTTTCCCGAGTACATGATGTATTCCATGTGTCACAACTCAGGCGTTGCTTCAAGGACCCCATCCGCGAAGTCGACCATGAAACGCTTGATCCCCAAGATGACCTTTCTTATTCGTATTCTTGATTCAGCAGAGCGTGTCACTCGTCGTCGGAAGATCATGTTTCTGAAAGTGCAATGGTCACATCACTCCGAGAAAGAAGCAACATGGTAAAGAAAAGACCGCCTCCGTGCCGAGTACCCTCCTTCCTCCCGACGACTTCTGAATCTCGGGACGAGATTCTTTTGAGTGGGGGCGACTTGTCACAACCCCAAGTTAGGTAAGTGCTAGGGTTTGATTGTGCCCTTTGCATCATGCAAAAATTCAAAAGAAATTCAGAATTTGGGAAAAGAAAAGCCCTAAAGAATTTTATTAAATATTGAGATAAAATTCTTTTTTTCCAAAAATCATTTTGATTTGAAATTAAAATTATTTCAATTTCAAAAATGCCCAAAAATTATAAGTGGCTAGATACTTATATTCTAATCCCACATAAAACTTTCGGGTATTTTATAAAATGCTCTGCTAATTTTTCCTAGAGAAAAACAAAAGAAAGAAAAAGAAAGCAGAAACAATAAAGAGAGAAAATAGAAAAAGAACCAACCCAGCCCACCCCCTTCGGCCTTGGGCCCAACTAAACCTTCCCCGGCCCAAGCCCAGCCGAGCTTGTCGTCTACCCCAAGCTGCTCGGTGGCACGCTGGGAGGGCACGGCCGACGCCGCCGTGGCCACCGAGAGCCGTCTAGGCCTCCCCTGCCTTTCTTCTCGCTCCACGCAAGCCCCAGAGCACCCCCGTGCCTTTCCTCTCTTCCACGGGTCGCCCCTGTTCTTTTACCTCGCGGATCTCGGGCAAGCTCGAGCACAGCAGGAAGACGCCGGCGAGCTTCTGCGTGAAGAACGACGACGAGGCGCCGCACCAACGTGTCCGTCAGAACCGCGGTCGTCTTCTTAGTCGTTTTGCGTAGTCAATTCAAGCTCAAAGGCCCCGGAGCGGATGCCAGATCCAGCTTCCTCCCGCCGGCCACCGTGGGCTTCGAGCTCAAATTGCGTCGCCGTCCAAGCTTCTCCGCGTCCACTGACTTATCCTTTACCCTCATAGTAAGCTCGCACTTCGTTTCCCCCATCCCTCGCCTTGTCCTGTACCCGCGTTTTCCATCATCGCCTGTACCGAGCTCCGTCCACCGCGCCATTAGAAAACACTGTCGCCATGGAGCCCTTGAAGATCCCCTGCTTGCTCTATGCGACGCGGATGAGCAGGGGGCACGTGCCCGTGCTAGTCCCGTGGCCTCCCGTGCTCCAAATCGAGCTCCGGCGAGCCCTCAGCCGTGGAGATGGTCGCTGCCGTCGAGCCTAACCCTTAGGCCCAATTAACTTAGTTAATTAGCCAGCGAACCCCCACCCCCCACAGAGACAGACGGGTGGGGCCCCAGCCCTTAACCCCCTCTCTGTTAGTTAAACAGAGAGGATTAAACACCAGAGAGACTGACCAGTGGGTCCCACTAGTCAGAGGGCCCCCACATCAGCATGAGGTTATGCTGACGCAATCAAGCTTAATTGAATTAAAAAAGAAACCAAAAATTGGCACAAATTCATTTAAACTTCAATAATTCATAGAAAATTCATTATAACTCCAAATTAAACAAATAATATATGAAAAATTATCAGAAAATGCAAGGATTATGAATATGCAACTTGTTTCTATGTTTGACCATTTTAAAATGGGTGAACAGTAGCAAGCATGCATATGGCATAATTTGAATTTGAATTTGGAGTTTGAATTTGCACTCCAAATGCAATACACTTCAATTAAGATGAATTTGCCACGAACCAGTAGCATTCACATCATGGACAACTATATCATGTGCTTGTGCATTTTATTTTGATGTTTTCCCCCCTTTGTTGACGATGGCTTCGGTAATAGTGTTTCCGAGACGGAGGTCACCCCCCCCCCCCGAAGAAGAAGACCACCGTTAAGACCCGTGTATCGTCAGCAAGGCAAGCAAACCCCATTAATCATGTCTATAAAATCCTACTTCCCTCTCAGTCTCGCATATGCATGTTTAGGAGATCACCGAGACACGTTCTTTCTCATAGTTGAACCCATTCCGATGCATGACCTATCATTTTGTCACCGTATTAAGCAAACCACAATCCTAGCAGATATAGGAGTTGAATGATGAGCATGTGTCCCCTGCAACTGTTACTGCTTATTGCTGCTTAGTGATACAATGAGGTTACTTTGTTTGTGTGTCGGGATGGAATGATCACAGTGATGCTGATGATAACGTGTTGGTGAATCCACCCTAATACAAGGTGAACGATGAGAGGCAGTGTAGGAGTACACAATGGGTTGTCTTGTTGAACGCTACCCTTGGCCCTGAGTTCCTGTTTTGTGATCCAAGACAAAGAGTATGACCACATGTAGGGTTTATGGGAGCCCCGTTTAGCCTCTTTACGTACCCGATCCGGTCCAGGAGTCACAATAGATTCCGGCTTTCCATTTGGCATATGCATAGAAAAAGAATGAAGAGAAGGTTGCACCATATAGATATGTGGGTGGATCTGTGAGGCAGTGACACCATCTGGCAAAGGTGGCGTATCGGTCCCTTACATTATCTGAGTCCGTTTCGTGGAACCGGTCGGACTCTCGAGCGGTGCCAAACTCAGGTAGTCGACTCCTGGATTAGAGAAGGTGATGTGAGGATAGTGCCTTGGTTTCATCCACGTCCGACACCAGCTTGAAGGGTGACGAGAACGAGGCGATAAGTGATGACACGCGTGTGAAGATGTACACCCCTGCAGGGTTAACAAACTATTCGAATAGCCGTGTCCGCGGTTATGGACTACTTGGAGACCTCTACTTGATCATAGACAACTTGAATGGATACTCTAAAACTCGCAAGATAAGAGTGAGTGCTATGGCGTGCTTCCTCGTGGGGAAGTCAAGGAAGTATCCATAGTGGTGTATTGGTTGGAGACTTGGTAGTGGACTTGTGTACGCTTCTTACCTCAAGTCTGGTACTCGTAGTACAGGACTAGCCAAGTCAAAGCTGGCACTTCTGCATTGAAACCCCACCTCCCTCTACCTTGAAACTTGAGCATGAATAGTGTAGTTCTGATGTAAGTCTTGCTGAGTACGACTTTGTACTCACGTTTGCTTATTCTATGTTTTAGATGAGAACCCGGACCCCGATGGAGTCACCTTCCCAAAGCTCGACGTTTACTAAGCTAGTATAGTTCCAAACAGCAGTCTAGTCCCTTGGGGAAGGTCATGTTTATTGAACAAGGATTCTCTAAGCCATTTTTTAATCTTGTTTGTACTCAGACCTAATTTTCTTCCGTTGTATGATGTAATGTTGATCACAGACATGTGATCTTTGTATGCTCTATGTGTAAGTCAATAAAGAAGTACTTGGTATAGTTATGTGATGATACCTGCTGTTCATACTAGGCATGTGTGCTGCGTGTATGTTTATAACATGCATGTCTTAGTAAGGGTTTTCGAGACCTTAGTTGTGATCTGGCTGGCGGTCTTTTATACACCAAGTGGCCCTTAGATGTGCGTAGCTTGGGGCATCGCGATGCAATTTCTCGTGATTGTCGGGACCCGGGGTTAGCGTATGCAAGTCCAGTTAAGACATAGTCATATGGAGAGCCGAGAACCGCACCCACTTGTCTAAGCAGACAAGGCCAAGCACTGAACATTCTCGGAAAGCATCGTACGTGAGGGGCATCCCATCCAGGCCGGATGATCAACTGTGATGGGTCCTCATCGTCCGCACACAAGTCTAATGATATGGGTGGTGAACCCCCATATTCAAAGACAAGTCGCCTCAACCATACTATCGACTATCTCGAAACTCTTACATAGACTTACTCCAGCCCGATCACTTAGTCGGGGTCTAGGGCGGGCTCGATCATACCACAAAGTGTGCACGAGACAGAGTCTCGGACAATCGCATCGCGATGCCCCAAGCTGCGCACATCTAAGGGCCACTTGGTGTATGAAAGACCGCCAGCCAGAACACAACTAAGGTCTCGAAAACCCATACAAAGACATGCATGTTATAAACATACACGCAGCACACATGCCTTGTATGAACAGCAGGTACCATTGCAATTCTCTACAAAGTGTACATTTTATTTATAACTCTTATAGGGTACACACAGAGATCACATAAATGTGATCCAACATTACAACATAAAGCGGAAGCAAATTATGTCTGAGTATAGACAAGTTTAACAATTTGGCTTAAGAAGCCTTATTCAAACATAAAGCCCTCCACGAGGGAACCAGTCTGCTGACTGGGACTAGACTAGTTTAACTTCAGTCGGCCAGCTCGATGAAGAAGCCACCTTCGGGGTCAGTGGCATCATCTAAAACATAGATTAAGCAAACGTGAGTACAAAGTCGTACTCAGAAAGACTTACATAGGAGCTATACTACTCATGCACATGTATCAAGGTAAAGGAAGGTGGGGTTCACTTGCAGAAATGCCAGCTTTGACTTGGCTAGTCCTGAACTACGAGTACCAGACTTGAGGTAAGAAGCGTACACGAGTCCACTACTTTCACCAACCAATTACACCACTATGGTGCCTTCCTCGACTTTCCCACGAGAAGGCACGCCATAGCACTCACGCTTATCTTGGTGTATTTTAGAAGTATCCAGTTCAAGTTATCTAATAATCAAGCTAAGCTTTCCATGTAGTCCATAACCGCGGACGCGGCTATTCGAATAGTTTTGTTAACCTTGCAAGGGTGTACCGCTACACACACATGACCATCATTTACCGCCTTTGATCTCGACACCATTCAAGGGGTGCCAGCGAGGATGCTCACCACAACTGTTACCTCATAGCCTATCTAGTCCGAGAAAGCCGCCTACTTGGGTTGGTTACCACAATCGTGAACCCGGCCGGTTTACCGAAGTGGACCCAAGCGATGTGTGCGTGGTGCATAAGCCGGTCTCGGGTGAGCCGTTCTCTCACTTAGCATCCAGGCCACAAATCTACCAGAACTCCGAACTACTGCGACATCTGGACATCGAAAGGGATGAGTTAATAGGTTGAGAGGGGTCAGTGAGCCCAATGTGTGGTTGTACTCTTCATCTTGGATCACCACACAAGAACTTGGACTTAGGGCGGTGTTCAACGAGACAACCCACCGTGTACTCCTACACAGCCTCTCATCGTTCACCTTGTATTAGGTCGATTCACCAACACTTTTCTACCATCATCCACATGATCACTACCATCCCGACTCACATCGCAGTAACAACATGGTATCATACTAAGCATGCAATAAGCAGTAACATGGCAGGGGCCACATGATATCAAACAACTCCTACAGTTGCTAGGATTGTGGTTTGCTTACTACTGTGACAAAATGATAGGTCATGCAAAGGAATGGGTTCATCTATACGGTAGAAACGTAGCATGGTGATCATCCTAAACAATGCATAAGCGAGACATGAGAGGGAAGTGGGATTTTATCGACATGATCAATGGGGTTTTGCTTGCCTTGCTGACGAGGTTCGGGCTCTGGATCTTCAGCGAAGGGGGTGACCTCTTGCTCCAGTTCCACCTCTACTCGACAAACAAAGCACGAAGTAGCAATCAATATGAATGCAATGCTCAAGCACATGATTGAATGTTAAAGCTTGAAGTATAAGTTTTGATGTGTGAGGCAATTCCATTTAAGTGGAATATATTGCATTTGAAATGCAAATTCAAATTCCACATTTGAATTCAATTTAGTCAAGGTGCAATTGACAAAGTTTGATTATTTTGAAACAACTTCAAATGTGTATGATATGCCTCTGAAGTGTGGTTGAATTGTAGCTTAAAACCATGGTCCAAGTGGCAAGATCATTTGGTTTGAATTTGAATTAAATTCAAATAAAGTTAATGACATATGCTACTGTTCTCATTTTAAATTCAACTCAAACAGAGTTGAAAGTTGCATATTTGGAAAGATAATTTTCTCCTGATCATTTTTCATATATTATTTGTCCAATTTGGAGTTAATATGAATTTTCTATGAATTTCCAAAGTTTGGGGTATTTTCTGGAATTTCTGGAATTCTTTTTAATTAGAAAAGCATTTATTGCGCCAGCACTGCATCAGCATGACGTAGGGGGTTTTGACCCCGGTCAAACTGACCAGTGGCCCAGGGCTGTCAGCCTCTCTGGGATAAATCCCTGTTAATTTAAATTAACAGACAGATTAGAGGGGTTCTGGGCCCACCTGTAAGTGACTCTGGGGTCATTAGGGGCTGGATTAGGCTCAGGGTTAGGTTAACCCACCGGCGGCTAAACGCCGGCGGCCTGGCCACAGCGGCGCTGCGCGGATCTGCTGTTCCCGTGGTCCAAACGAAGCGTCGAGACCACGGGAGCGAAGCCCGTGCTCTCGCACGTCTCCTGGTGCACGCCAGCGTCCAAGACGACGGTCGCAGTGACGGCGGTGACCTCGCCGGCGGCAACAGTAACACGGGGAGGAGGCAATCGTCACCACGGTGCTCCAAATCCAGCAATCTTGAGCTCGTTCGACGCGTTAGACCACAGGGAAGACGTCGGACATGCTCTTGGGTACGTGTGCTTCACGGATGCTCGCCGACGACGACCGCGGCGGTGAGGTACCTCGGCTTCCATGGCAGCCATGGCTAGAGGAAGCAATCGAAGCGGGGATTTTAGGGTTTTCGGTCGTGAGCTCACCAGGAACTCGACGAAGTAGTCGACGGAGCCGGTGAGGGAACGTGGACGGAGTATTGAACGGCGACGAGCAGCGGATCCGGCGAGCTTTCGGTGACGATTCCAACGACTAGAAGGGCTCCGGGATCTTGATTTCTTGCAGGGAGACGTAGTCGAGGGTGGCGAAGCTGATGGACAAGTTCTTCTGGTTCTTCTCCGGCGCTGGCCACGGATGTCGTCGACGGTGAACGCCGGCTGCTCTCGGAGAAGAAGGGGAAAACGAGGAGAGGAAGGGAGAGCACGAGAGAGGAGGAGGAATTGAAGCACGGCTTCACGGCGGTTCTCCAGGACACGATAAGGTGGCACGGGGCGGCCTGGAAGGTCCTGGTTGTCAAGGTGGCGACCACGGCGTCGGCGCCCTGCCACGGAGCTGCTTGGACGCGCGGGAGGAAGACGACAGAACGGTTCGGGTGGGCTGGGCCGGCTGGAGAGGTGGGCCTCGCCCCAGGCGAGAGGTAAGCCTTTTCTTTTTCTCTCTGTTTAATCTTTCCTTTCTTTTTCTGTAATTTGTTTTGGCTCTGATAAAAATACCAAACCATTTTATTAAATGCTGAAAACTTTTATGTGGCCTCATAATAATATAGACTAACCACTTATGAAGTTTCAACATTTTTAAAATTCAAATGATTTGAATTTTAAATCAAGTAGGGCGATTTCTTTAATTCCAAGGTACTGTTTGAATATTTGAAAAATCTATGAGCATGGGGTGGGTCCCACATCACTTGATATGTGATCAAACTCATTTATAAGACTTTTCAAAACTCTAACATGAATCTTTGGAAAATATTTTTATCTGGCCTTTTGAATTAATTCATCTGGGGGGTGTTCCTTCTCCCATTTGCTTTTGAATTTTGATTTCAAGGATTTCTGTTGAAATTTTGACATGATGCAAAGGTACTAACTAACCATAGCACATACCTAACAGAGGGTTCTGACAACTCGCCCCCACTCAAAAGAATCTCGTCCCGAGATTCAGAAGTCTACGGGAGGAAGGTGGGGTACTCGGCACTGAGACGGTCTTCTCTCTCCCACATGGCTTCTCTTTCAGAGTGGTGTGACCATTGCACTTTCAGAAACCTAATCTTCTGACGACGAGTGACACGCTCTGCGGAATCAAGAGCACGAACGGGGTATTCTCGATAACAAAGGTCATCTTGGAGATCAAGCGTTTCATGGTCGACTTCGCGGATGGGGTCCTTGAAGCAACGCCTGAGTTGGGACACATGGAATACATTGTGTACTCGGGAAAGGTGCGGAGGTAGTTCAAGTTGGTAGGAAACTTCTCCACGTTTAGCAATAATGCGGAAAGGTCCGATGTAATGTGGGGCCAACTTGCCTTTGATACCGAAACGTTGGGTTCCCTTCAGAGGAGTAACCCGAAGGTAAGCCTTCTCATCCAGATTGTAGCTCTCTTGCCTATGATGACGATCATAGTAGCTTTTCTGTCGAGACTGGGCTTCTTTCAATTGATCACGAACAATACGAACTTGCTCTTCTGCTTCCTTGATCATATCCGGTCCAAAGAATTGTCTTTCACCGGTTTCAGACCAGTTTAGTGGTGTTCGACATCGCCGTCCATAAAGGAGTTCAAAAGGAGCCATGTTCAGACTAGATTGAAAACTATTGTTATAAGCAAATTCGGCAAATGGAAGAGAATTGTCCCAATTCTTTCCGAATGAGATAACACAAGCTCTGAGCATGTCTTCAAGAATTTGGTTAACCCTTTCGACTTGACCTCTAGACTGAGGATGAAAAGCTGTACTAAAGGAGAGATGAGTTCCCATAGCACGTTGGAAGCTTCCCCAAAATCTAGAGGTGAAAAGGCTACCGCGATCAGAATTGATTTCCAAAGGAACACCGTGAAGGGATACAATTCTAGAGATGTACAAGTTCGCTAACTGGCTAGCAGTTATAGACTCGCGAACCGGAAGGAAGTGAGCAACTTTGGAAAGCCTGTCTATGACAACAAAGATGGCATTGTTTCCTTTCTGGGTTCTTGGAAAGCCGGTGATGAAGTCCATACCGACTTTGTCCCATTTCCACTCGGGAATAGACAAAGGTTGAAGTGTACCAGCAGGTCTTTGATGTTCTGCCTTAATGCGACGACAAACATCACATTCGGCAACAAATTGAGCAATGTCTCTCTTCATCCTAGTCCACCAAAATCTCTGGCGTAGATCTCGGTACATTTTTGTGCTACCGCAACTGGCGTGAAGCATAAGCTACCACATGTCGATCTTGCAGAAGTATGCATCCTAACCCTTGCCGTGATGCATCACCATAGATTTCGAAATCCCTTTTGGTGTCTGGAGGTGCAAGTACAGGTGCAGAAGTCAATCTTCTTTTTAGCTCTTGAAAGCTTTCCTCGCACTTGGGAGTCCATAAGAATTTCTTATCTTTCTTGAGGAGTTCAGTTAGAGGCTTTGCAACTTTAGAAAAGTTCTCGACGAAGCGACGGCAATAGCTGGCTAGGCCAAGAAAACTCCTAACTTGCTTAACCGATTCAGGTGGAGTCCAGACAAGGACGGCCTGAACTCTCTCGGGATTCACAGCAATGCCTTTTGCAGAAATTACGTGGCCTAAGTAGGTCACTTCTGGTAGCCAGAATTCACACTTGGAGAATTTAGCGTACAGGCGATGCTCTCTAAGTTTCATCAATACCAGCCTTAAGTGTTCGGCATGATCTCCTTCGTTCTTCGAGTAGATGAGAATGTCATCGAGATAAACCACAACAAATTTATCTAGGTACTCCATGAAGATCGAATTCATCAAGCGTGAGAATGTGGCGGGGGCATTGGTTAAACCAAAGGACATGACGGTGTACTCGTAAAGACCATAACGAGTAGTAAAAGCCGTTTTGGGAATGTCCTCGTTTCGGATTCTGATCTGATGATAGCCTAATCTCAAATCCATCTTGGAGAAGACAGCGGATCCTGCAAGTTGATCATAAAGATCATTGATCCTGGGCAGTGGGTATTTGTTCTTTATCGTCGCTAAATTTAGCGGGCGATAGTCTACGCACATCCTTTCTGTTCCATCTTTCTTCTTTACGAACAGAACAGGGCAACCCCATGGCGATGAGCTAGGGCGGATGAAGCCTTTTTCCAACAAAGCATCAAGTTGGGTTTTTAGCTCAGTTAACTCATGTGGGGCCATTTTATATGGGCGTTTGGAAATTGGTGCGGTTCCTGGAACAAGATCCACTATAAATTCTACACACCTGTCAGGTGGCATGCCCGGCAGTTCTTCAGGAAAGACATCCGGGAAGTCACAAACCACCGGAATATCTTCAAGTTCGGGAAGGGGAAGTACATTCAAGGAATGCACTTGGGTTCTTGTTCTGGGTGAGGTATAGTTGATGGTTTTGCCCGAAGGGTGGGTGAGTTTCACGGATTTGCCTTTGCAATCCAGATAGGCATTCTGTCTTGATAGCCAATCCATGCCAAGGATGACATCAATGTCTGAAGACTTGAGGGCTATGAGTGAAGGAAGGAATACTAAACCCTCAATTGCAATTTTATTACCATGGCTCACTCTATTAGTTTGCCATCTTGACCCTGGAGTTTGAATAACCATCGGGGTGGACAATTCAACAAAGGGTACCTCATGACGAAGTGCATAACTTTCCGACATGAATGAATGAGATGCTCCTGGGTCGAAAAGAACGGAAGTAGGAACAAAATTGACTGGGAGCGTACCAAGAATGACGTCAGTGGTGTCATCAGTCTCTTCGGCGGCAATCTGGTTCAGACGTCCACGAGTGGCGGGAGGAGCGGGTTTGGCGGTGTAGACCTTCTGGGGTGGCTTGTCACGACCATTGTTGTTGTTGTTGTTGCCTCCGGCACGGGGTGGAACATTCTGGTGTTGGAGCTGGTTCTGGGGACACTCGCGAGAATAGTGGCCTGCCTGACCACACTTGTAACAAGCTCCGAAAACAGTGCGTGGAGCTGGGTTGTTTGGTGGAGCGGGGTGGAATTGGGTGGGTGGACGAGGCGCCACATAGGATGGCCTCGGTGGGTTGTTCTGGCGGAACATGCTGTTTGGGATCCAGATCTTGCGCTTTTGGGAGCCAGAAATGGATGAACTATCATCTCTGGGGTGTTTGCGAAAGTCGTTGGGGGTGTTCATGTCCTCTGCCTTAATGGCCTTGTTGACAAGGACCTGGAATGTGGCAAAGTCATGAAGGTTGAGCTCGCGACGGAGTCCGGAGTTGAGGCCACGACGGAACCTCTCTTGTTTCTTGGAGTCGGTGGAGACTTCTTCAGTTGCATAACGAGCAAGTCGGTTGAACTCACGACTAAACTCGTCCATGGTTCTTCTGCCTTGAGTGAGGATACAGAACTCCTCACGCTTGCGGTCCATGAGACCCTTGGGAATGTGGTGCTCGCGGAAGGACGTGCAGAATTCCTCCCAAGATGCAGGTGGTCCAACGGGGCGCATATTTAGAAAGTTCTCCCACCAAGAGCTAGCTGCACCTTCGAGGTGATAGGTGGCGTAGTTAACCTTGTCGCCATCTGCAACATGGCCGGCTTGGAGCTTCCTCTCGATGCTGCGGAGCCAGTCATCAGCATCAAGGGGCTCGGTGGAGTAACTGAAAACCGGGGGATGAAGCCGGATGAAGTCGTTCAGAGACACCAGCTCATTGCGCTGCTGAGTGGTGTTGCGTGCGATGACATCCAGCAGGTGGTGAGAGTCACGGCGGTTCCTCTCGACCTCCATCAGAACCTGTGCCATCGTGGGTGGGGGTGGAAGGTTGCCTTCCTCCTGGTCGTTCCACGACCTTGGTTACGACCAATCTGGCCACGTGTACCTTGAGACATCCTGAAGGTGAAAAACCAAAGTCAAACAGAGTTGATTGAAGAGTCTAATCAAGGTATTGGAGTATTGGAAGGATTACAGAGCAAAGGAAGTAATCATCTTGACAACATGGTGATAAAGCATACAAGCCATATATTCACAAGCTCTCATACAAACCATACATCATTTTAGTACAAGCACTAAGCTAATAAAAACGTGATGAAGCTGATACATCCTTCAGAGGCACTCTGACTTCCTATACATTATTTATCTAAGCCTCTGGAACTTGGACACCTTGCATACAATATACTAAGGTACTAATACATCATCACTAAGTAAGACCACAGGCGGTCTCACTCATCTCCATCTCCATAAGAGTCCTCATAAAAGTTACCCGCGTATCCCGGTAGCTGGAGGTGACCATCGGAAAACACGGAAGCTTGTGGACCCTGATATCCATTTGGGCAAGGATGGGGCCTAGGTCCAGTGTAGGGTGGAAGCAAAGGACCACGGGGTGGAAAAATGCCTCCAATCTCGGGCCAAGCAACTCGAGAAGGCATCTGAGTCCTCACTGGGTAGATCGCATCAAACTCAACTGATCCAACGCTCACAAAGGGTGCCAAAAGTGTCAGTGCTCGATACAGACGAACACGGGTGGCGTGGAGCTCGAAACAGAGAGTGCGTGCATCACGATCTCTGTCACTAGCAAACCTAGCAGTCACATGAAGTGCTGGATCCTCTGCAGAGTGATCTGAGTAGAGTCCGGTGTAATATCCCTCTTCTCCTGGAAGTGCAGCAGGGATATAGCGGAATGAAGTCCCTCTCGGCATGGTGTGCTCCTCTCTTAGCAGTGTAATACATGAGTATGCAGCATCCTGCACAGCCATGTTCTCGGTAACGCCAATGTCATGTCCAAAGTGGATAGGCTGGGTGACTCCAACGTGGTGCGGTAGATCCGGACAATGCAGTGGAACTGCGTCTGGCTGAAGTCGTGAAACTGCTCCTCGATGGTGTACTCAGGGTACCATCGATATCCCACATAGGACATCATCTCGATCAACGTGGCGGGTTGCCACGCACACCGAGGCACCTGGTCAAACGAACAATCTGCCGAGGGGGAAGATCTGCCATCTGAAACAGAAAGGAATTTGCAAATGCATCAGATTATGAGATAAACCTGGAATGACTCGGACAGCATAACGGCTGTAATTGTAAGAAATGACAATTTCTTTCAATCATGAAAAACAGCACTTACATAATACGATGTAAGAAATCAGCATTATAACAATGCTAGGAAAACCTGACACAACTTTCCTACGGCTATAGGGAAGCAAACAACGAGATGTGCTAATCAGACAGAGGAGAGCCTAGTCCTATCTTCCCGTAGAATAAGATGAGGGTGACTCAGAACTCAGAACGAACGGGGTAAGGAGAAAAAGAAGCCTTACGTTGTTCCCTTATATACCCAGAGTAACTATATAACTATAGAATGCTAGACTCGAGTTCGGCCAAGGCTACTAGTCCTACAGTCAGTCCTGCTCTGATACCAAGTCTGTCGGGACCTGGGGTTAGCGTATGAAAGTCCAGTTAAGACATAGTCATATGGAGAGCCGAGAACCGCACCCACTTGTCTAAGCAGACAAGGCCAAGCACTGAACATTCTCGGAAAGCATCGTACGTGAGGGGCATCCCATCCAGGCCGGATGATCAACTGTGATGGGTCCTCATCGTCCGCACACAAGTCTAATGATATGGGTGGTGAACCCCCATATTCAAAGACAAGTCGCCTCAACCATACTATCGACTATCTCGAAACTCTTACATAGACTTACTCCAGCCCGATCACTTAGTCGGGGTCTAGGGCGGGCTCGATCATACCACAAAGTGTGCACGAGACAGAGTCTCGGACAATCGCATCGCGATGCCCCAAGCTGCGCACATCTAAGGGCCACTTGGTGTATGAAAGACCGCCAGCCAGAACACAACTAAGGTCTCGAAAACCCATACAAAGACATGCATGTTATAAACATACACGCAGCACACATGCCTTGTATGAACAGCAGGTACCATTGCAATTCTCTACAAAGTGTACATTTTATTTATAACTCTTATAGGGTACACACAGAGATCACATAAATGTGATCCAACATTACAACATAAAGCGGAAGCAAATTATGTCTGAGTATAGACAAGTTTAACAATTTGGCTTAAGAAGCCTTATTCAAACATAAAGCCCTCCACGAGGGAACCAGTCTGCTGACTGGGACTAGACTAGTTTAACTTCAGTCGGCCAGCTCGATGAAGAAGCCACCTTCGGGGTCAGTGGCATCATCTAAAACATAGATTAAGCAAACGTGAGTACAAAGTCGTACTCAGAAAGACTTACATAGGAGCTATACTACTCATGCACATGTATCAAGGTAAAGGAAGGTGGGGTTCACTTGCAGAAATGCCAGCTTTGACTTGGCTAGTCCTGAACTACGAGTACCAGACTTGAGGTAAGAAGCGTACACGAGTCCACTACTTTCACCAACCAATTACACCACTATGGTGCCTTCCTCGACTTTCCCACGAGAAGGCACGCCATAGCACTCACGCTTATCTTGGTGTATTTTAGAAGTATCCAGTTCAAGTTATCTAATAATCAAGCTAAGCTTTCCATGTAGTCCATAACCGCGGACGCGGCTATTCGAATAGTTTTGTTAACCTTGCAAGGGTGTACCGCTACACACACATGACCATCATTTACCGCCTTTGATCTCGACACCATTCAAGGGGTGCCAGCGAGGATGCTCACCACAACTGTTACCTCATAGCCTATCTAGTCCGAGAAAGCCGCCTACTTGGGTTGGTTACCACAATCGTGAACCCGGCCGGTTTACCGAAGTGGACCCAAGCGATGTGTGCGTGGTGCATAAGCCGGTCTCGGGTGAGCCGTTCTCTCACTTAGCATCCAGGCCACAAATCTACCAGAACTCCGAACTACTGCGACATCTGGACATCGAAAGGGATGAGTTAATAGGTTGAGAGGGGTCAGTGAGCCCAATGTGTGGTTGTACTCTTCATCTTGGATCACCACACAAGAACTTGGACTTAGGGCGGTGTTCAACGAGACAACCCACCGTGTACTCCTACACAGCCTCTCATCGTTCACCTTGTATTAGGTCGATTCACCAACACTTTTCTACCATCATCCACATGATCACTACCATCCCGACTCACATCGCAGTAACAACATGGTATCATACTAAGCATGCAATAAGCAGTAACATGGCAGGGGCCACATGATATCAAACAACTCCTACAGTTGCTAGGATTGTGGTTTGCTTACTACTGTGACAAAATGATAGGTCATGCAAAGGAATGGGTTCATCTATACGGTAGAAACGTAGCATGGTGATCATCCTAAACAATGCATAAGCGAGACATGAGAGGGAAGTGGGATTTTATCGACATGATCAATGGGGTTTTGCTTGCCTTGCTGACGAGGTTCGGGCTCTGGATCTTCAGCGAAGGGGGTGACCTCTTGCTCCAGTTCCACCTCTACTCGACAAACAAAGCACGAAGTAGCAATCAATATGAATGCAATGCTCAAGCACATGATTGAATGTTAAAGCTTGAAGTATAAGTTTTGATGTGTGAGGCAATTCCATTTAAGTGGAATATATTGCATTTGAAATGCAAATTCAAATTCCACATTTGAATTCAATTTAGTCAAGGTGCAATTGACAAAGTTTGATTATTTTGAAACAACTTCAAATGTGTATGATATGCCTCTGAAGTGTGGTTGAATTGTAGCTTAAAACCATGGTCCAAGTGGCAAGATCATTTGGTTTGAATTTGAATTAAATTCAAATAAAGTTAATGACATATGCTACTGTTCTCATTTTAAATTCAACTCAAACAGAGTTGAAAGTTGCATATTTGGAAAGATAATTTTCTCCTGATCATTTTTCATATATTATTTGTCCAATTTGGAGTTAATATGAATTTTCTATGAATTTCCAAAGTTTGGGGTATTTTCTGGAATTTCTGGAATTCTTTTTAATTAGAAAAGCATTTATTGCGCCAGCACTGCATCAGCATGACGTAGGGGGTTTTGACCCCGGTCAAACTGACCAGTGGCCCAGGGCTGTCAGCCTCTCTGGGATAAATCCCTGTTAATTTAAATTAACAGACAGATTAGAGGGGTTCTGGGCCCACCTGTAAGTGACTCTGGGGTCATTAGGGGCTGGATTAGGCTCAGGGTTAGGTTAACCCACCGGCGGCTAAACGCCGGCGGCCTGGCCACAGCGGCGCTGCGCGGATCTGCTGTTCCCGTGGTCCAAACGAAGCGTCGAGACCACGGGAGCGAAGCCCGTGCTTTCGCACGTCTCCTGGTGCACGCCAGCGTCCAAGACGACGACCCCAGTGACGGCGATGACCTCGCCGGCGGCAACAGAAACACGGGGAGGAGGCAATCATCGCCACGGTGCTCCAAATCCAGCAATCTTGAGCTCGTTCGACGCGTTAGACCACAGGGAAGACGTCGGACATGCTCTTGGGTACGTGTGCTTCACAGATGCTCGCCGACGACGACCGCGGCGGTGAGGTACCTCGGCTTCCATGGCAGCCATGGCTAGAGGAAGCAATCGAAGCAGGGATTTTAGGGTTTTTGGTCGTGAGCTCACCAGGAACTCGACGAAGTAGTCGACGGAGCCGGTGAGGGAATGTGGACGGAGTATTGAACGGCGACGAGCAGCGGATCCGGCGAGCTTTCGGTGACGATTCCAACGACTAGAAGGGCTCCGGGATCTTGATTCCTTGCAGGGAGACGTAGTCGAGGGTGGCGAAGCTGATGGACAAGTTCTTCTGGTTCTTCTCCGGCGCTGGCCACGGATGTCGTCGACGGTGAACGGCGGCTGCTCTCGGAGAAGAAGGGGAAAACGAGGAGAGGAAGGGAGAGCACGAGAGAGGAGGGGGAATTGAAGCACGGCTTCACGGCGGTTCTCCAGGACACGATAAGGTGGCACGGGGCGGCCTGGAAGGTCCTGGGCGTCGAGGTGGCGACCACGGCGTAGGCGCCCTGCCACGGAGCTGCTTGGACGCGCGGGAGGAAGACGACAGAACGGTTCGGGTGGGCTGGGCCGGCTGGAGAGGTGGGCCTCGCCCCAGGCGAGAGGTAAGCCTTTTCTTTTTCTCTCTGTTTAATCTTTCCTTTCTTTTTCTATAATTTGTTTTGGCTCTGATAAAAATACCAAACCATTTTATTAAATGCTGAAAACTTTTATGTGGCCTCATAATAATATAGACTAACCACTTATGAAGTTTCAACATTTTTAAAAATTCAAATGATTTGAATTTTAAATCAAATAGGGGGATTTCTTTAATTCCAAGGTACTGTTTGAATATTTGAAAAATCTATGAGCATGGGTTGGGTCCCACATCACTTGATATGTGATCACACTCATTTATAAGACTTTTCGAAACTCTAACATGAATTTTTGGAAAATATTTTTATCTGGCCTTTTGAATTAATTCATCTGGGGGGTGTTCCTTCTCCCATTTGCTTTTGAATTTTGATTTCAAGGATTTCTTTTGAAATTTTGACATGATGCAAAGGTACTAACTAACCCTAGCACATACCTAACAGAGGGTTCTGACAGTGACTCTGTCACGTGCACACTTTGTTGTATGATCGAGCCCGCCCTAGACCCCGACTAAGTGATCGGGATGGAGTTTGTTTATGTAAGGGTTACGATTCAATCGATAACATGGTTGAGGCGACTTGTCTATGAGTATGGGATTTCAGCACCCATAATCATTTAGACTTGTGAGCGGGCGATGAGGACCCATCTCAGTTGATCATCCAGCCTGGATGGGATGCCCCTCATGTACGATGCTTTCCGAGAGTGTTTTGTGCTTGGCCTTGTCTGCTTAGACTAGTGGGCACGGCTCTCGGCTTTCCATGTGATTGAGTTGTGACTGGAATTACATATTCATATTCTGGGTCCCGACAGGCTTTCTTCGTCTCTCGGATGAATTGGGCGTCGAGTAATCGGTTGACTTTCTCGCCGATTGCTCTGTGCTTTGGTTCTGAGAATCTTCGTAGTGCTTGCTTCACTGGCTTGGTGTTTGGCTTGGTACGCAGCGCGTGTTCCGCGAACTCGCGCGGTACTCCTGGCATGTCGGCTGGGCACCAGGCAAAGATTTCCCATTCTTCACGGAGGAAAGGGATGAGGGTCGTTGCTTGCTCTTCCGGGAGGGGGCGTACACGCGGACTGTTTTTTCTGGGTCCGTCGGGTGCACCTGGTGGGTGACCGTGTCGCTGTCGATCCTGAAGTCTCGTCCATACTCTTTTGACTCGCTTCATCTTGCTAGCGCAAAGATACTTTTGTCTGTCGCCATGGCTATCTCTGTGAGTTCTTGCTCAACTCCAAAGGTGTCGGAGACTTTGTGGAAATCGCGATCGCATTGGTCTTATTTGGGGAAGCTCCCGTTGACTGTAATGACGCCCGCGGATCCTGGCATCTTGAGTTTGAGGTAGGTGTAGTGCGGAATCGCCATGAATTGCGCGAATGCTGGACGTCCCAATATGGCGTGGTACTGCGACTGCCAATCGAGTACTTCGAACTCAAGGGTGTGTATTGCGAAATTTTGTTTGTTGCCAAAGACAACTTCTAGCTCGATTATTCCAAGGGAGGTAGCCGCTTCTCCTGGGACTACTCCGCATAGCACGGTGCTTGATTTTTTTCCATACTGATCGTGGGATCAGCATCTTGTGTAAGGTGCTGACGAAGATTATGTTCATGCTGATGCCTCCGTCCATTTAGATTCTGTCCATGTCGTATCCTCCAATTTGAGCATCGAGTACCAGGGGCGCGTGCCCCAGCCTTGGGACTGCAGGTGGGTGATCACTCTTGGAGAACGTCATACTAGTTTCTGCGTCGTGTAGCTGATAGACTTCGACTGTGTTTAGGCTCTCGGCTGCTCTGGCTTGCAGGGTGTAGGCGTCCTATTGGGCTTGCGATACCCTGCCTTCTTGGATCGTGCACACCTGTCCTTGAGTCGGATTGGAGCGCCTTTCGGGACTTGGAGTTGGCGACTGCTCGGTTCGTCGGGTGCGCTTGGCTTCTCGCTGTTTTTCCTCCTTGAGGCTGTCGGCGAGTTCGTTGAACAGGCGGCAGTTTCCCAGAGTGTGGCCCGATCTGATGTATCCCCGGTCGTCTTCGAAGCAGTGGATCGTGCAGGGTCCTTCTAGCTGCACCTTGACCGTGAGTTTGCTGGATCCAGCGTGCCATTTTTTCCCTGAGATTCGGAAGAACAGCGCGTGTTCCGCTGGGTGTTTGTGGACTCGTGGATCGATTTCGATCCCCACGCTCAGATTCTGTTTCCTTATAAGGTTGGCAAATTCGTCTGGTCTTCGATCTTGGTCGTAGTATTCGCCGGTCTGAGTCTCAGAGTCCCTGTCGTGGCGGGCGACGGCTGTCCGCACGGCGGCGGGTCGTCGAGTGGTCGGCGAGTGCGTAGCTATGTTCTGCAACTCGTCGAGTGGTGATTCTTCGTGGAATCCTCGCGCCTGTCCTCTAGGTCGTCGATTTCTTCTATGTTGGCGGTGATCTTGAGGATCGCTGATCTCGCGCTCGGAGTCGGCGTCTTGTTGTGCGGCGGATGCTTGGGTGGCTCCGGGTCATCGAGTGCTCGGCGGGTCCTCTGCTTCGTGTTGTAGCTCATCGATCGGGATCTCTGTGCAGAACCCTCACGCCTTTCTTTTGGGTCGTCGAGTTCTCCTTCGCTGGCGGTGGACTCGGTTGCCGCCATAGTATGGGTCATGGCATAGCTGCAGGCCGAGCGATCTCGCTGGGGCGGCAGAGATGTTTGCCGTGATCTTGAATTCTTCTGGTGGATTGGATCTGGTTCTTGCTCTTGAGTTGTGGCTTGCTGAAAACAGAACCGCCGAGATCGTAATTCCAACCAGTGTAGTTCCCACAGACGGCGCCAATTGACGGGGATGTACCCCGGAAAATCCCATGGTCAGGGACCCTGGGTTAGTGATGAGAGGCACAGATTGGACGATAGCTCGTCGGCTAACAGGAGGATACGTTCCCGCTCGATATTATTGCTTGGAGATGGTGATTACAGGAAGGCCAAGGCTAGTGCGCACAAGGCTAGGGTTACAGATTGAGTATTGGTTGATCTTGACGTCTCTCCTCCTAGCCCTTATATACTAGACTAGGTCTCGGGGAGCCCGTCCTGGATTACAAAGGAGGTTTCCTAACCCTGATCTTTTACCGAACGGCAAGTTTGCACCTTCCTTATGAGTCGCGGACTCCTACATCGGTACCAATAGTGGGCCAAGGCTAGCCGAGGCGGCATCCTTTTGGGCCTCCTGTCTTTAGGTACACCGGGTAGGCCCATCCATAGGAGTCGTGGGGTCATCCCCTCGTCACACCGCGACATATGACATCACCATATGCCCCGGATTTCCAACATGATATCACAACATTACAGATACAAGGATACAACATCTCATACAATCGGCATACAACTGCCTTAATACAATACATCAGCGAAAGATATAAGTTTGAGTATAGACTACAATCAAATTCCTAGTGGCAACGAGAAAATCATCGATCACCCAACCACACGGGTCCAGGCCCTCCGCCGTGGTCCGCCTAACTAGTCATCGTCGAGTCTCCATGTGAAACGTCGATCACCATACCTGTCGTCGACCAAGAACCCTGAAAAGAGTTTGGGGGTAGTATCATGAGTACAGAAGTACTCAGCATCCAACTGTAGTGGTCAACTGACCCAGCAAGGACTTCATCACTCGTCATTCTAGGACAACTAGTAGTTTACGGTAAGGATGGAGTAAGTGGTGAGGTTGCTGCCGTACTAGCATTTATAAAGTGGCTAACGATCTAGAGATCAAGATAAGAAGCCAAGCATTCTATGAGGAATCGTCTCCAACAAGTCTTGCTATCAGCTACTTATGCAAACATAACACCTATCCTATCCTTGTCCTCCCCTTCGCATCCTGACAAAGAAGAAGCAGTCAAGGCACACACACGTTGATCAAGTTATATTTAGATTATCTAAGTTGTTGTTGTCTATGAACAAGGAGTAGGTCTCAAGTCGTCCATAACCGTGGACACGGCTTCTCGAAAAGATTTAACCCTGCAGGGGTGTACCAACTGCCCATTACAAGGTTCCGCACGCACGCCCATCTCTCTCAGTTTCTACCCATCACAGGCAGCCATTTTATGGTTTACTCCCGAGAGATCCAAAACGACAGGTCCCTCTAACCAACAACGCACAAATCGGGTGGCCCCCGGGGAGTACACACCCAATCGAAAGGTCGGCCGCGCTATCGGATTGGACTCTTCCGGCTAGACGAGGTCGGGGTAACTAACCCATCACTGTGGGCAGCCCCCTAGCTTCCAGGTGTGGACCAACAAAGGAACAAAGTCTCCGCCTGCCCAAGTTATTTGAAAATCTATTGGGAGCTCACCAGTCACACACACGGTTTTCAAATGGTAAAATCATCTTGGGCCACCATTAGAAATTTTTGAAGCTAGGTCGGTAAGAAGAGGGGACCCCAGAGCATCCCACACGCGGTTAGGCACGCTCAGTCTTAAAACCAATACCCGGAACTCGGATCCTGGGTGACTCGCATGGAACAAAGCGTCGGGCTGAGATAGCCTTGACCCTCCATCCTTCGTCGAATATAGTCAACATTATGTGATATCATCAACAACAATATAATAATGTGATAGACGAACCCAAGGAGTAACAGGGTAACATCGTAGCATCCTAAGCATGCATACTAAGCAGGGGCTGAGAAACGAGCAATAGTAACATAGCAGTACAAGGTTTGCTGGGAGGGGACATGGCTGTATCGGTTTGAAAGAGGTTGTAAACATGTGGTAGGATAAAACATCGAACATATCCTAGACTAGCATGCAAACCGCTGGTTGAAATAGAATGGATCATAAGTAATGTATAGTCCTTGCCTGTTGATAAGTCGGGTTTCGAAGGTGTAGTAGATCGCAAGCTCGCATCGTCTCTGAGAGGTACCCGGGGAAACACACAAGAGGGTAAACACTGGAAAGAAATCAATGAGCAAGCATCTATTACTACGAAGCAAACACGATCAAGCATCAACAAGAAGGCAACACGAGACATCGCACCTACCGTCGAGAGCGGTTACTAACAGGTTAAGTGGAGTACTCGTCACACACGACGACAGCGCATGCTTACAAGGGTTCAAGTTGTTTAGCTACACAAGATGAGAAAATGTTGGTAACATGGCATCTCACTCAAGCATGGCATAGCACACAAACATGACAAGAGGTGAATCATAAAATAAACTATCTCTGCTAGTCAATCTAAGTGAGGCACAACCTAAACATGGCATAACACTAAGTGCCTCACGATGATTAAAGCATTTGGTAATGTTCTGTCCTACACCATATTTTAGGTTGGTTAACAACAGAAAACAATATCACAAACACAAATTACACCAAAAACTAATCAGTTTACATATAAAGAACACTCCAAACGGAGTTACGGTTAAAAAGATACAAGCAAAACAAGTTTGGAACACAATCTAAACATCAGGAAGCACACTTTAGAGCAATACATAAACATGATAATGAATGAAAATACGCTCACAAATGATATGCAACTAAAGTAGACATGGAATGGAAGGCATGGAAAAAGGAATCATGCAAGTAGGCATCATGAACAATTAATTATAGCCCAAGCAAAATGCAATAAAACATTACTGGTCTAGGACTCAGTGAAAATCAGGAAAACATGACAGAAACTGTTATTTTCATGGTGTATAAGCATGAGAAAAACTATATGCAAGTGTACAACAACATGACATAGCAATATGTGGGCATGAATTAGACATGATGATGATTAGGTACAAACAAGAATCAATGTCATAGCCATAACAGATCAAAAGATATTAAGCATGCAACATGGCATCGGCAAATTACAGACTTAGTGAAAAACAGAGGTGGTTGTCAAAAACAACAGGATAGCAACTTTGGAGCTAAACATACCTATGACCATAAATGTAAACATGACAATGCCATAAATATAATGGAAGTAGACATGGCATAGATCAAAATGACTTATTACAATGCTCAATAGGATGCACGGTTAAAAAGATATAGGGCAGCAAAGTAGCAACTTTATATAAACAGCAACACATGTCATCAGGATCACCATATTGGAGTAAGAATTAATATAGCTACAGTAGGCAAACATGACAAGTGATTGCATAGGATTGAAGTAGACATGATGCTTAACAGTATGCAAAAAGAATAAATGCAATAGGACTCATGGATGTGTCACAATCATCAATCAAACTTGCAATAGAATAACAGCAGCAGCACACTAGCAGAAAATAATAACAGTTAACAGCCTGGTACCCACTTCAAAAGTGATTAACAGCATCAAGATGGCCTCAAATCAAAATGTTATAAAAGATGAACTGAAGTACACACAAAACGAAACAATTTTTCTTTTGGGCGCAACGTCATCCAAGCTACGGTTTACTCGCAAATTACATCGCAAAACAGTCCCAGCAACAATAATAAAAGACTTATTAGAATTCGAGAAAAAGGAAAAAAAACAAAAGAAGGAAAAAAACGAGGAGCTCACCCTGGGCCAAGGCCCATCAGGCCAGTGAGCGCTGGATAGGGCGGTGCTCGCCCGAGGCGGAGGATGGCCATGGGCCGAGGATCTGGTGGCGGACCCGAAGGGCTGCTGGCCGACGGGAAGAGGCGGCCCGCGTGGCCGGGGCGGCCCAGCCAGCGGCTGCTGGCGGTTCGCCCAGCCGTGACCGCGGCAGCGGACGTGCCTCTCACCGGCGAGGCGGCGCGTGACGTGGAGGCCGGAGGGCAACGGAGGGGACCGAGGGGCGAGCACGGCGGCTCGATCCTGCCAGACCCGAGGTGGGGTTGCCGGTGCCACGGGGAGGCGAGGCGACGGAGCACGGGAAGGCCGCGTCACTGGAGGGCGAACGGCGGCCGTCTCGGCGGCGCGGAAAGTCTGCGATGGAGGAGACGAGAGGGAGGTGAGGTAGGGGAGAAGGCAGAGAAGAGGAGTGGCGCTGGAGGGCCTCACCGGAAGGGTGGCCGCGGCGGCGGCGAGCTCGACCAGACGGACTTCGGTCCAAATCGAGGGTTAGGGCTAGGGTTTCGGAAATTTTGGGGTGTTTTGGGAAGATCTGGCAGAGTGGAGGGGGGTGGCTGCAATTTTTGGCTTAGGGAAACCCTAGAAAGGGGTGGGGGAGTGGTGGTCTTTATATAGCCCAGGTGGCTGGCAGTTTGCAAAAACATCCCCGGTTTTTCTCTCGCGCGGGCGATGTTTACGTTTCTGACCGCCGGGGGTCCGCAGGACCTCCGATTCGGGTAAAACTTCGAACTGCGCGATCAGCGCGTCGAGCCGATGGCGTTCACCTCGCGCTGGAAACGTTCCGAGAACACTTTCTAGCGCTCTATAAAAATAATCCGTTTAATCATTAAACGGGGTTTTTGTTCTGTTGGCTACGGCTGATCTTGTGCGGGTTTTCGCGACGGTGATCGGGTGAAACCCGGTGTCGCAAAGGTCGAGTGTCAGGGTGGCAAGGGTCGGTCTACGTCCGGTACGAGATAATATGGGGGGAAATAATCGCCAATCGATAAATCGGGGATGCAAACACCGCAAACAAATCAGACAATCAAAGGCACCTATATGATCAAAGCACCTATGTAATTTATCTCCTGTTGCTATGTTGTGTATGCTGGGATCTGATGGATTATGAGATTATGTTCAGACCGTGATGACTTATATATTTTGTTTACCTTTTATATTTTGTTCTTGAGTAATTCTTGCATGTTCTCCGTTACTTTTTATTGCTTTTTCCAAGTAGTAGATAGTAACTCCAAGAGGGAGCGTTATGCATGATTGTGGGTTCATGCCCCCCGATGTCTAGCTTGAGTGACAGAGTTATGAGACTAGGGGATGTGTTGTTGCCACCAAGGAGAAAACAACGATTCTTCTAACCGCGGTTGCAAGGATTGTTTAACTTACGCATAGATTGTTAATTCAATAGTCTGTTTCTTGAGTTTACACTTTGGGTGGGGCTCGCAACTTAATACCAACGAGATATTCTAGATATATATCTCAAGGTGGATGATTAGTGAGTAGATGCAGATGGATTTCGGTCTACTTGTCTTGGCGTACTGCCCATACTTTCGAGCCTCTTAATTTCAAGTAGCATAATTAGCATTGCTGTGCGTTTATAATTCTATCAATTGCCCAGCTATAATTTGTTCACCCAGCTTAGATCTTTTCGTGAGAAATTCATGGCAGATGTATGAAGAGTCGAACTTAACATGGGATCTTTGCTGCGAGGAGATTTCATGGAGAGAGTCGACATTGACAAGAGACTCGGCGATTTACCCAGGTTTCAGCCCCTCTTTGTCTCGAGGTAAGAGCCTACCCGTGCTTCCTCTTATTATGAGTTCTGACTCTCGAAAGAAGAGTCGGTTTGGTCTATTACAAGAGAGTCGATCAATACTTAGTCTCAATGAGATCTAGGTCTAGCCGACAAGTGTCTAGTCCTATCTTAGGCTAAGATTGTTCTCTCGCCCTGGATCCCATGGACCTTGGCTTATAAAGGTACCTGGTCCCGGGATTCTGCGAGTCCGACTCAGACACGAGGTGGAGTCCTATTCTACTTTACAAATATGCTATGTGCTATACAAGGTAAGTCGAATTCCTTCTACGGCTTCGATCTTCTTTCCTTGGCGCAGTCGGCTCGTGGCCGGGTCTTCTTTGTGGGCCTTCAATAGGCGAGTCGGCCCATAGACCTAATGCCAGGTCGTAGGCTTAGTCTATTCCCCCGACATTTCCCCCAAGATTGGTGTGATGCTTTAGTCTTCACGTCAATCTTCTCGTCACCATCATGGTTGCCGACTCATCGTGATTTGTTTGACTTTTTAACCTTGGATAAATCGATTCCATCCATATATTTGTAGAGAGTCGGTGCCAATATTCTTGGTCTTCAAATAGCATCTTTCTTTTGAGCAGGCTCTTGTAACTGTACCGACTCACACTCTCGGGTGTTTCAAACCCGGCTCTATCTTTCAACAATAGATCCGATTCTTCCGTTTATCTTGGAATCTTTTGAACGGTCATTAACCCGATTCTGGCAGCGCAATCAATGCCCACTAGATTTTTTTGCGTAAATCGAGGGATTTCCTGCCATTGGGCGTCATCATGCGACGGCTCAGGTCCCGGGACGGCTTCCTTTATAAATAGGTCCCGGTTCCCATCTTCCTTTTCATCCCATCCATATCTTTCCCCATCGTCTTCTTCCTCACGCGCCGTAGGTATCAAGCTTCATCTCCACTGTGGCATCAAGCTTCCCTTCTTTTAGTGATATGCGAAGAGCAGACTGGGGCCGTGCCACTCTCGCGCGTCAATTGAGTAAGTTCTCCATTGTCTACGTCCTGTTTCCAGTTGCCTTTGCTCGTCGCCATTGTTGCGGACCTTCCAACTTTCATTGCTCGATAATTTGAGGTAGTTCTTTTAATGATGGATCTTGAAGCGCATGTAGATGCATATTTTCTAGAATACCCCATACATCACTTTGTATCTACTACTCATCTAAGGAAAACATGGTAGATCTGTAGATGTTTTGATTGTTTTAGGGTTTCCTGGAGGCTGACAATCAGTTCACATTTCCGTCTGATTTTCCTGAGCTCAGTAGATCTTATTTGTTTCACCATGTTTTGCGAAACTTGTTTGTGTAGCCATCATAGAGTGAATTTCTGTTTGACCTCTCAGATCTAAACCATGTAGTCGCCATAGAGTCGATTTCTGTTCGAATTCTTAGATCTGAATCGTGTAATCGCCATAGAGTCGACTTGATTCCGACTATTGGGATTTTGATAGGATTATCCATTGCTTGTTTTAGTTTGCTCAGTATGTATGATCTTTTATATTTTATATCCAACCCTTGCACCATGAGAAAAAAGTTTTCTGCCCAGAAGAAAACAAAACTCGGCAAACAACCAAAGCCGCCGACCCAAAGGAAAACAGTAGAGGCGAATTGGGCCAAAAGTCATGTGACTTTAGAGCATCTGGATAAAATGGTGGACGGAATCCTTCAACCGCAGGACGAGATCAAGTGGCGAGTCCCAGGAGAAGAGACCCGGGTAGAGCCCAAGGAGGGTGAAATTATCGTCTTTGCTGGTCATGTCACCCGGGGATTTCGTCCTTCCGGGTCAAAGTTCTTTAGCAGCGTGTTGCACTACTACAAGTTGCATCTTCAATATTTGAGTGCCAATTCGGTGCTCAATATATGTCATTTTCAAGTGTTTTGTGAGGCCTACTTACAAATCAAGCCAACTCTCAGTTTGTTTGCCGATTTTTACTATTGCAAGAAGAAAACTGAGTATAGTGGAGGGACAACTTTGGAATGTGGTGGAGTCACTATCCAGAAGCGGGCCAAGTCGATCTTCCCTGCCCCCCGGCTTATTAGCAAGGTGAAGGACTGGCAGAAGTCCTATTTTTATTGTGCTTCAAAGGAGATCCCTGGTGAGCATTCTCTGCCCGGTTTTCATGATAGTCGACTGGTGTTTCACGATAGTTTGAATCTTTTCCGCAAGGAGAACCACTAAAGGAGGAACGAGTTGATCATCGCTCGGATGAAGGCTTTGTTTTCCCACGGGCTTACTGGTAGGGATTTGACCCGGTGTTGGGTCGGTTGGAAAATCCAGCCTCTCAGCATAAGAGATCATCTTATGTGCGAATACTCTGGGAAAGATGACCCCATGTGTTTTGCTCATAATGAGCTTTCTCCTGATGAGATAGCGAGATCTTGCAAGAATTTTCTTCAGGAAAAGCTTGATGATCTGAAGAGAGTCGGTCTGGCTCCGTTCTGCATATCCAACCCCGCCCCAAAGGTATGTTCTTACCATCTATTTTGTTCTGCTTCTTGCCTGAAGTGTTTTTTTGAATTTCCGACTCTCCTTTCTTCCAGGATGACGACCCATGGTGGACTGCAGGACAGGACTTTGTTGGCGATGCTAAGTGTCCGATTCATACAGTAAGAGTCTATCATTCTTCTTTTCTGAACTGCACTTCTTTTCCTGACCCTTCTTGTTTTTCATAGGGTGACTCGGGTGATAATGAGGGTGAATATGAGGAAGAGGAGGTGGAACAAGATGAAGTTCCTCCCTTTGAAGCCGACTCTCACAAGGAGAGTCAGAATGTAGATCCACCGGTATGTATCTTTTTCGGCTCTTCTTAGTTTCTAGGACCTTTGTATCCTTATGTTGTATTTTTCCCAATCGGCACAGGGATCAAAGAGACGTACCCGTAGTACCGACTCAGGGGATCCTCTCCTAATTCTGGATAATGAGCCGCGACGTATTCGAAGCAAGGCTGATGATGCATCGAGTCCTACTCATGAGTCGAGAGATCTTAGGGGTGATCCCCCATAAGCCGGCAATTCTTCTTCGGAAGGATCATCTGTCCAAGCACCTATCCCCATCAACTTCGGGTGAGTGTATTTATTGTTGTGCTGACTCTTTCGGCTTTTGTATATTTTTTGACAATTTGTGTCTTTTTCTCTAAGCAGTTCTCGGATTGATCCCAAGGATCTGGCCGACTCTGAGGTCATAAAGGAGTCGGCAGATTTGCCGGAGACTGATATTTTGAAAAGGGCCGGCTTAAATGAGGTGAGTCCTTCTGGACCCTACAAGGATACTTCTCCCGCTGATGATTCCAAAAATCATTCTCTGATGTCTATATGGTATAGTATCTGTAGCCCCTATAAGCCGGCATGGTTTTAAAAAAACCATGGTGGGTTATGTTTCTAGGGAAATCTGAGTTGGTAGGAAGTCGATAATAACTTTTTTGAGTTGTAGCCCCCATGAATCGGTGAGGTACGATAGTACCTTACCGGGTTAAAATTTTGTTTTGAAAGTGTAGCCCCCAAGTAGCTGGTTAGGCAATGTGTCTAAGCAAATACTTATTAATTTTTTGTTTTTGACAGACTTTGTCTTTGAAACCAAGTCAAGTGCAGGAGAGATATAGGGCTGAGGTGGCCAAACGTGAGCAGGCCGAGAAGCAAGTCGATCAGCTGCTGGATGAGTTGAACAAAAAGGAGGATGAGATGATTCAGGCAAAATCCGACTTTATTGAAGTTCAAAATGCTTTGTCAAAGGCATCTGATGAAATGCAGAATCAGCGTGACGCAACCGAGAAGAAGCTAGAGTCGGTTGAGAAGAAACTGGATACGCTCAAAGGCAACATCAACCGACTAGTATTAGCAATATTCGGTGAGTCGGAAAAGCTTTTGGTAATTTCTGTTTCTCCGACTTTCTGTGCTATTTTTCTTATTTTGTTATATCTGCCTATCTCTTTGTAGGAAAAGAACATGACATTGTAAAAGAATCGCCTACGATGAAGTTGACTTGCAACTTTACCATTATGAAGTAGCTATTTGAAGGTGCCTGCAAGGCTATAGGAACAACCCAGCCGAAGCCCCCAAGCATGAAGAGGATTACTGACAGATGGGACCTCTCTCAGTTGTGCCTGAATGGGTGAATCTTGGTAAGTGCTCAGCTTGCTGGATGGGTCTGATGCGTGGCATAGAGCTTGCCAAGGACTACCATCCCGGCTTAAAGCCGGAATTATTGGCTGTCGGCTTCCCTGAGTTCAAGGCCGACAATTCGAAGTTCTCCAAAGATGACCACACCAAGATTCGTAGAGAGACTCGTTCTGCCGCAACAAAGATAGTTGATGTGATGGAGTTGTCTTCTTTATAAGCTGGTTATGATGATACCAACAAGAGGCGCCGAGTCGATCTGCCGATTCCAACCGAGTTTTATCTTCTTCCGTCTCCGAAGAAGGTCCTAGAGCCGGAAGGTTCTGTCGAGCCGGCTTCAGGTGCGGAAGAAGATGAGCTAAAGATGGACGACCTCTCTGATGCAAACTTGGTTGAGATGTGTAATGTCCTTATGTCATATGCAGGTGCTGCCAGGTCGTCATCACAAAGCAAGGCCGGTGATCAGGCGTAGGCCTTTTAATTGATCGGCTCTGAAAAAACTTCATGATACTTTTAATACGGCCGTAGTGCCGGGTTTGTAAAATTGGGAGACTTGTCCTTGGGTTTGTGACCACTGTGTTGGTCAAGTACTTTGATGCTACCTTGCTTTGAATTTTTTCCTTGTGGCTTCTGGATGTGGTCTTTTATTGCACAAGTCGATCTTCATCCTTTTCCTTTGTGCTTTGTCGGCTTATGATAGTCTTTTTCTTTGAGAGAGTTTGATCTCAGCTGAGCCGGCTTCTATGCCTGTCTTTTCTACGATTGTAGCCAAGTTGTTCTTGTGGGTAGAAAAGTCGGCGTATTTGCCATAATGCCGAGACCTTGTGATAAGGAATTTTTGCAATGTTGCCCCCCAAGAGTCAGTTTATGCACCTGAGTGTTTTGTGCCGATTCACATAGGTCGAGCTTGTGTCTGTGAGAAAAAAATTGTGATTATGCATGATGTTTTATGTATGCAAGGATGTAATGCAAAGGCTAGTAGAAGTCGACTTAAACCTCATCTTCTCGCATTGAGAGATATTATTTGTTAAGAAAGTCGAAACATCTCTGTAGAGCAGGCTTTCCAGTGTTTGATGTAAACCTCAAATTTTAGACCAACCGGTTGCGCGTTAGTCAAGGAAGCTCTAAACCGTACACGCCGGGTGGCGTGGCCAAGTCATGTGTATGACAGGATATCCTCGGTTTTTAAGAGTCGATGGGAACCTTTTGGATGCTTTCCTCGATTAGGAGTTTGTATTCTTGCATGAAGGAGCATTGTTCCCAAGTGTGTTTGGCAGGGCGACCAGGTTTGGAATGCCTAGGGCACGCTCCTTGGATGGTTTGTGCGCAGTCCTAGTACCTTTTTTCCTGCTGGGAAGGTTGAGCATGGCTCTGGGGATGATTGTTGTTGAGGCATCTGCGCTTCTTATTCCTCGTTCTATTTGGGCTTGGAAATATCCTGTACCTTGCTTCGTTGGACTCGGCGTAGCTGACGACAGCGTCTACGAGCCCCCTCAGGTCTTCGGCTACCTCCTTTATGCGTCTCAGTGCGTTGGTTATAGGTGTATCTCGGTCGCTTATCGACTCTTGGGGGTCGTAGTGCTATGATTGTTGTGAGAGCCGGTCCTAGGCTTCTGCGAGAGTTCGTCGTTCCCAACCTTTCTCCTTCTGCAACCTTGTGATTTTTTCCTTATATTCTTCCCAATCCTGGTCAGGATTGGCTTTGTTTCGGCTCGATCGCTGCCGTATGTTGGTGGTTTGTGTGTCGAAGTCATCCGATAGATTCTGGACGTTGTCGGCGTTAGGAGGCGGGCTCCTATCTTCTGAAGCATGTCGTCGTCTTTGATTGTTTGTTGCAAAAATGGCTTCTTCCCGAGGGGACTTGAAATAGGGAGAATCCGGATTATGTTCGTCTGGGTCAGATCCGAGTCCCCCTTGTGTGATGGATTAGATTGACCCGGTGTCCTCATAATGATCTTCTACTTGGTATGAGTCGGTTTTTGAGAGATTCTTTGTGTCGTTGCAATTCGGGATCTCAGCGGTGTGTTTCGGCTCTGGAGATCCACCAATGAATTCTTCGAAGGCATGACGGGGAGTGTTGTTTTGCCGGCTCATACCTGGAGAGCCGCCTATTTGCTGGTAAGTAGCCGATGCATCTTTTAGGCCATAGGGCATGATGAAGAACCGGTTTGAGGTTTCCGTGGGGTCTCCTAGGCCCGGACCTGGTTCAGCTTTATTTGTTTGGACGACGAAGATGTGGATGGATCCGATCTGGACCCGAAACCCTAATTCGATGGAATCGTCTTCTGGACCCCAAGTGGAGTCGTGGATGCAGAGCTTCCCACGCCGGCTGCTGGTGATCCGTTCAGCGACGACTCCTTTCATGCCTTGTAGAGCTCCCTCCAGAATCTCAACACCTGCAAGTGCAAGCCCCACGGTGTGCGTGAACTGTCGTGGGAAAGTCACGGCAGATGTCCGAAGAGTCGAAATTAACATGGGATCTTTGCTGCGAGGCGATTTCGTGGAGAGAGTCGACATTGACAAAAGACTCGGCGATTTACCAAGGTTTCAACCCCTCTTTGTCTCGAGGTAAAAGCCTACTCATGCTTCATCTTATTATGAGTTCCGACTCTCGAAAGAAGAGTCGGTTTGGTCGATTATAAGAGAGTCGATCGAATACTTAGTCTCGATGAGATCTAGGTTTCGCCGACAAGTGTCTAGTCCTATCCTAGGCTAAGATTGTTCTCTCGCCCTGGATCCCACTGACCTCGGCTTATAAAGGTACCGGGTCCCGGGATTCCGCGGGTCCGACTCCGACACGAGGTGGAGTCCTATTCTACTTTACAAATATGCTATGTGCTATACAAGGTAAGTCGAATTCCTTCTACCGCTTTGATCTTCTTTCCTTGGCGGAGCCGGCCCGTGGCCGGGTCTTCTTTGTGGGCCTTCAATTGGTGAGTCGGCCCATAGACCTAATGTCGGGTCGTAGGCTTAGTCTATACCCCCGACAGATCTTCCGAGTGGGTGCACTGTACACTTATTCCTCTCCTGAGCACACGGACGCTCCGCGAGTAACCACGCTATTAGTCCACTTGATCGTTTTTCGAGTGGGTCCATTGTATTTTGGCACACGCCCCTACAAAACATGACCTGGGCTGCGATACAATGCACCCCAGATGCCGCGCAGACTTGCGTGTAGGTAAGACCCCGCTGAACAGATGGCCGGGTCGGGACTTGCTGATACGTCCCAAACGTATCTATAATTTCTGCCCGTTTCATGCTCTTTTGGGTCACATTACTATGTGTTTTGCTACACTTTCATAAATTTTACACATATTTGGACTAAGCTACTAACTCATTGCACCCAGTGCCAGTTTCTGTCTGCTGATGTTTGTGAATTGTAGGTATTTACCCATATTTACAGAGGCCAAAAAATTCCAACAAAAATGTATAAAAAATCAGTGTGACGGTATAAAAAACCCATATTTACAGAGTACCGAAGGAGGGCCAGAGTGGGCGCAGGTGGCGCGGCCCCACCGCTGGCTGCGCCACCAGGGCGCCTGGGCGGGGGCCACCTCCCCTGGTGCCCCCTTAGGCCTATATTTACACCTGATTCCAGAAACCCTCGAAGGAACCCCGCATCATGATTTTCACCTCTGTTCCGCCGCCGCCTCTCTTCGAAGATCGGGAGCACTAGAAGACCTCTTCACGACACCCTGCCAGAGGAAGGATTGACCTCCGGGAGCTTCTCCACCATTATGAGCGCTTCCCGGATGTGCCGTGAGTAGTCTCCCTTGGACCATGGGTCCATGTCCATTAGCTATGTGATGTCTTCTCTCCAATCTTGTGCTTCAATTCTTAGCCCTTGTGAACTTCCCTACATGATAAAGACATTTATGTAATTTTCCTGTTGTTGCTGTGCTCTGTTTGCTGGGATCCAATCGATTATGAGATTATGTACAGATTGTGATGAGTTATATATTTTGTTCTCTTTTTATATTTTGTTATTCAGTAATTCTTTCATGTTCTCTGTTGCTTTTTATTGCTTTGGACAAGTAGTAGATAGTAACTCCAAGAGGGAGCGTTTATGCTTGATTGTGGGTACATTCCCCCCGATGTCTAGCTTGAGTGATAGAAACATGGGACTAGGGGATGTGATGTTGCCACCAGAGAGAAAATAACGGTGCTTGTAACCGTGGTTGCAAGGATTGTTTAACTTATGCAAAGTTTGTTAATGCAGCTGTCTGTTGCTTTGGGTTTACACTTTGGGTGAGGCTCGCAACTTTATACCAGTGAGATTTTATAGATAGATATCTTTAGGTGGATGATTAGCGAGTATATACAGTTGGATTACGGTCTACATATCTGGGTGTATTGCCCATACTCTCGAGCCTCTAACTTTCTTGCGGCATAATTAGCATTGCGGTGCATTTATAATTCTGTCAATTTCCAAGCTGTAATTTGTTCACGCAGCTTAACTTTTTTATCGTCTTTTGGGAGAGATATATCACTAGTGACCATCATGGGACCCCGGTCCATATTTCCACCATTTTTTACACCTCAATCATTTACTGCTTTATTTTCTTTTTAGTTGCAATCACCACTACTATTTCCACCGTGTGTTTGATCCTTTGTAAACGATAAGGCCAGACAGATTGACAACCTCTCTATACTCGTTGGGAGCAAAGTTACTTGTGTCGTGTGCAGGTCCAGGTTAAGGAAGTTATTCTATTTAGACGATGCATCACTTACTTCACTGTCGACTTGTTGATCCTTGGAGTCCTCCTGTATTCGATAAACCTGACAGTCCTCGTGTAAGGGAAATTCTACTTCTACTACATCATAATCTTGCACTTGGGGTAACCAACGAGGAGGTGTTATCTACAACCATCAAGAAAATTTCTGGCGCCGTTGCCGGGGACTCCAATCTTCAAGATAGGGGAGTAGCACACTATCTTTTACCTTTGCTTTTTAGTCTTGTTAGTTTACTTTCTAGTATTTTCTTTAGAGTCTTATACCAAAAATCACAAGAAATTAGTTTCTTTGTTATTGCTTGCTGCTGTTACTATGGATTCCACTAAAAACACCAAGTTGTGTGACTTCACTAGTCACAACAACAATGAATTTATTAGCACTCCTATTGCTCCACCTGCCACTTCAGCACGTTCATATGAAATCAACCCTGCTTTATTGAATCTTGTTATGAAAGAACAATTCTCCGTAGTTGGAGATGATGCTCCTTTGCACTTAAATAATTTTGTTGAGCTTTGTGATATGCAAAAGTACAAAGAAGTAGATGGTGACATTGTTAAACTTAAGATTTTTCCTTTCTCCTTGAGAGGAGGATCTAAGGTTTGGATTCATTCCTTGCCTAGGAATAGCATAGATTCTTGGGATAAGTGCATGGATGCTTTTATTGGGAAGTACTACCTACCTGCTAAGATTATCCAGTTGAGAAGTAACATTATGAATTTTAAACAACTGGATAATGAACATGTTGCCCAAGCATGGGAACGCATCAAATCTCTTGTTAAGACTTTCCCTACACATGGTTTGACTACTTGGATGGTTATCCAGACTTTCTATGCAGGATTGAACTTTACCTCGTGGAATCTGTTGGACTCGACCGCAGGAGGAGCCTTCATGTCAACTACACTTGGTGCTGCCACAAAGCTATTGGACGAGTATATGACAAATTATTCTCAGTGGCACACCGAAAGGTAAACTCTGGTTAGGAGATCTCATCTTTAAATGAAAAGGTTTACATGATTATGTCTTTACTTACTAAGAAAGCTCCTATTGATCCTCATCGTGTTTCTTTAAATTCTTTCATTGTTCAAGAAACAGAGCAAGTTGATTTTAATTTTATTTCTAGGACAAACTTTAGTAATAATGCTTATAGGAGTAGCTTTGGTAGCAACAATCCTAGACCGCTCCCATCCAACAACTATGGGAACAACAACACTTATCCTAGCACCAAAAACTCCACTTCTGAATTAGAGAGCATGCTTAAGGACTTTATCACTTCTGACAAAGCCTTCAACAAGAGTGTACAAGAGAAACTATAAAAATTAGATAGTCTCTCTTTGAAGGTAGACACCATAGCTCATGATGTAGAGATGCTTATAATTAGAACTTCTCCCCTTGAGGAAAGAAACACTACAACTATGAATGCTATTCAAGTGCAAATTAATGAGAACATTAGAATGATAGCCAAACTTAAGGATAGATGGGCTAGAAAAAAGAAGAGGAACATAGGAGTAAGATCCTTCCTACACATACTACTATTTCCACTATACAAGTTGAGGATCTCAAAACTTTTAGCACCCAACACATCCAATGGACCTATTAATGGTGATGCTAATACCTCAACTTTAGGACAAGAAGATCCCATGAACTTAGAGACTACCAAGAGAATGAGCTTAGATGACATCACCAACACTTTAATTAATGGTAGTGATCTTGATTTTGATAATTGTAGTCTTTCCGAAGTTGTCACCTTTTTGCAAAGAATGGCTAAAGACCCACACACAAGTACACTTAACATAGCCTTCACCTATCATATTACCAATGCTCTTATAAAATCAAGGGACGAGAAGCTCAATTTATAGACTTCTATTCCTAGAAAACTAGAAGATGTTTGGGATCCTATGGTAAAAATTAAATTGAATAATTTATCATGCTTTGCCTTATGTGATGTTGGAGCTATTGCCTCTGTTTTACCCAAAAGAATGTATGCTATGCTTGAATTGAAACCTTTTGATCCATGTTCTTTTGGTGTTCGTCTTGTTGATTCTTCTGTAAAGAAACCTTTAGGGAGGATTGATGATGTTCTTATTGTTGTCAATGATAACTATGATCCCGTTGATTTTCTTGTCATGGACATTGAGTGTGCTCCCTCATGTCTAATTATTTTGGGACGTTATTTTCTCCGCACCGTAGGTGCTATCATTGAAATGGAAGAAGGGACCATTAGATTCCAATTCCCCCTCAAAATGGGAATAGAACACTTCCATCGAAAGAAGATTAAGTTACCTTATGAGTCCGTTACACGGGAAAGTTATTCTTTTGGAGTTGATAAAACTTGATCTTTCTACATCATGCCTAGCAAAAAGACATAAAAGAAAGCGCTTATTGGGAGGCAACCCAAAATGTTTTTACTTTCAGTTTTAGTGGTCTTGATGCTTGTTGATACTATAACAACATCATTGTATCTTTATTTTCAGTTTGTGCCAAGTTTTAGCCTCCGATTGCAAAAAAAGTTCAAAAGTTGTGACATGCTGTCCAGAAACAGATTATGTCTCCTTGACGAAAAAATTAGCCAAAAATCAGCAGATCATATGTTTAATCTGAAATTTTTTAAAGTAAGGTCTATACAATTAGCTTTCTAGCGTCTGTTCTGAGTTTTTTTATTTGAGTTGCAGAAGTACGCCAAAAAAAATATTTACTACCTGCTGGTATGTTTTTCACAAATTCTTCCACGTTTTGCGTTTTCATCGTTTTGCAAATCTTAAGCTTTCTTTTTCTTTGCAAAAACTTTTTTGCAATCATGATAAACAGTAGCTCTTCATGCAAAATCTTTATTTCTAGTGGAGAAATAGATATTTTATTATGGGTAACAACCACTCTAATCAACTTATGATGAGTTTCTTATGATGGGAGTTTTCAAGTATGCGATGGAAGATGATGAAAAAGATTCGGGAGTGTCAAACGCTCAAGCTTGGGGATTTCCCCATGCACCCCCAAGAAATATTCAATAAGACTCAAGTGTCTAAGCTTGGGAATGCCCCCGTGCATCCCCTTCTCCATCAACAATCATCATTTCATCGTTCTCTGTGCTATATTTTTATCTCTTCATGTGATATGTGCTAAACTTGGAGCGTATCGCTCTTTACCTTTTAGTTTGTTAGTTTTTCTTGCTGTTCATAACAAGTTGGACCCTAGCGTTCATTGTTTTGGAGAGAAACACGCTCCACTCCACCCTATAACACAACATAGGTTTGCATGCTTATCTTTTTGGGTGTTCTTTATCTTTTCATAGCTGCTGTCATGCTTAGCTCTTAGTTTTCATGCTTATCTTTTTAAGAGCCTTTATTTAGGTTGTTTCTTTTGGAACTCTCTTGAGTTATCATGCTTATCTTCTGTAGAGAGTTATCTTGTTGCACTGAGTTGTGTTTCTTGCATGAGTAGATACTTGAGGTTGCTATTATAAGTATAGTGGTAACTTGCAATAGTTTTGAGGTAATTATTTGAGTAATGTTTGGGCTTTTGGTGCCAAGAGCTTGACCCTATTAGTGCTACGTGTCATATTTTGGGCAATCCGTGTTTATTTTTGAAAATTACAAAAAAGTAGTTGAGAACTCTAGCCACTAGATGGATCGCTAACCTCTGGAGGGGTTGGAATATATAGAGTACCCTCACGTACCATGGGTCAAGGATGTGCAAGGATAACCAAAACCCCATACACTCCTCCTCAGGGTACTTGTCTCTTTGTGAACCTCCTAATTAGATAGAGAGTTACCGATAATAAGTGCATGAGTTCTTTGGACTAAAGCTAGTATTTGATGGTTGGCACTTCCACTTTCCATATTTTTCTAGCCTCTTCGGTACCGTGCATTGCTCTTTCTCATCTTGAGAGTTGGTGCAAACTTCGCCGATGCATCCAAACCTTTGGCATGATACGGTCTGTCATCATAAACCTTCGTATATCTTCGTCAAAACATTCACCATACCGACCTATCAAGGCATTTCCATAGCCTTTCCTAGATACATTACCATGCATCATCCACCATCTCATGACTTAATCTTCATGTCATACATGCTTTTTCTTGATCGAGGAGCCGCATGCTAGTTGGGCCTTGCCCTTATCATTGCTACATGACGCCCTTGTATCATTCCATATCCTTCTACACTGGCAGAGGCATACATTTGCATACATCATGATAGTTTTTCAGTTTTCTTTATTTTGAGTACTTCTTGTAAAGGTAGAAGATCTTCTTTATATTCTTCTAAAATATAGAGTGTTACCCTTATGTGAGGAAAAGATCCCAAAGAGGACAAATTAAAAGATCCCCAAGAGGAAAAATTAAAGTATCCCAAAGAGGACAAATGATAGATAAATAGAAAGAGCCAATGAGGCCAAAAAATACAAAAAAAACTAGAAAAAATAGAAAAAGAAATAAAAAGAGAGAAGGGGGCAACACTACTATTCCTTTTGAAAGAACGACACTCGTACTCCATTTTCATATTTGTACTCCATAGAGATTGCCATTCATGCATAACTATGTTGGGATCCTTACACTATAGAACTTGGCTTGCATATGCCAAGGATGAGCCTCCTCAAAAGAGATCTAGGTCTTCATGAGCAAGAAAGTTGGATGCACGCCCACTAGTTACATTGGAGAGATTACCGTAGCTCTATGTGCATTCGTTCGATGGAAATCCCTACACCTCACATCATATCTATCATTTGGCTTTCTCTCGCCTATGATTGTCCTCTTTGATGTGATCCTTTCAACCTTTTTGTCTTCCTTCCCCATTATTTTCTCTCTTTGCCGTCCTAAGTGCCAACATATCTTGATCGCGCTCATCCATTGCATGAGTGCTCAAATTCGAAAGGGAGAGGATCAGTTTGACTTGTGCCTGACTTGTGGTCTGGGGACGAGTCAAAATAAGATTCCGAAGGAGACCAAGTGTGAAGTTTTAGTAGATTGAGTTCTCAATTAAACTATTTAGTATTCTGATGCTCCAAACCCATCTCCCACTTATTGCACTAAAACACCACTTGAAGACATTCGAGTCACGTACATCGAGAGATCTTGCACCTTTATGTTCTTACTTTGCTAGTTCCAATACTAGATATAGACTCTTACTTGTTATTATATAGACTTGAATTGCATATATTACTTGCTTTACATTGAAGTTCTTTTATGTGTGTTAGCATGTCACCACAGAAATTATCTGTGTTATCATTCACGTACTCGAGGACGAGCAAGAATTAAGCTTGGGGATGTTGATACGTCCGAAACGTATCTATAATTTCTACTTATTCCATGATCTTTTGGCTGACATTGCTATGTGTTTTCCTACACTTTCGTACCTTTTTACACATATTTCGACTAACCTACTAACTCAGTGCACCCAGTTCCAGTTTCTATCTGCTGATGTCTATGAATACAAGGGTTTTATCGATATTTACAGAGCCCAACAAATTCCAAAATAAAGATATAAAAAATCAGCGTAATGGAAGCTTTCAGAGTACCGAAGGAGGGCCAGAGGGGCCCAGGAACCACCCAGGCGGCCAGGTGGAACAGCCCCACCCTTGGCCGCGCCACCAAGGCGCCTGGGCGTGGGCCACCTCCCCAGAAGCCCTCCTTCGGCCTATATGTACCCCTCGCTCCAAAAATCCTCGGGAGGGCCTCTGTTACACGATTTTCACCACTGTTCCGCCGCCGCCTCGATCCCGAGATCGGGATCGCCATAAGACCTTGTCCTGGCACCCTGCCTTGGGGAGGATTGATCTCCAGGAGCTTCTCCACCTGCATGAGGGCTTCCCGGATGTTCCGTGAGTAGTCCACCTTGGACCATGGGTCCATGAACAGTAGATATGTGATGTTTTCTCTCCAATCTTGTGCCTCAATTCTTAGCCCTTGTGAGCTGCCCTACATGATCAAGGCATATATGAATTAATTTTTCTCTATCTATGTTGTGTTTTCTGGGATCCGATGGATTATGAGATTATGTGCAAATTGTTATGAGTAATATATTTGGTTTACCTTTTATGTTTTGGTTCTTGAGTATTCTTTGGCCAAGTAGTAGATTGGAACTCTAAGAGGAGCATTATGCATGATTGTGGGTCCATGCCCCCCGATGTCTAGCTTGAGTGAAAAAAACATGAGACTAGGGTGTGTGTTATTGCCACCAGGGAGAAAACAACGGTGCTTGTAACTGCAGTTGCAAGGATTATTTATCTTACACATAGTTTGTTAATGCAGTTGTCTGTTGCTTTGACTTTAAACTTTGGGTGGGGCTCACAACTTAATACCAGCGAGATGTTCTAGATAGATATCTCAAGGTGGATTATTAGTGAGTAGATGCTGATGAATAAACGGTCTACTTGCCTTGGTGTACTGCCAATACGATTGAGCCTCTAGATTTCTTGTAGCATAATTAGTATTGCGGTGCGTTTATAATTCTGTCAATTTCCTAGCTGTAATTTGTTCACCCATTATAGTTATTTTTCATCTTTTGGGAGAGAGACATCACTAGTGAACATCATGGGACCCCAGTCCATATTTCCACCATTGTTTACACCTCAATCATTTACTGCTTTTATTTCCTTTTTCATTGCAATCATCACTACTATTCCCGCTGGTGTTTTGATCCTTTGTGAACAACAAGACTGGAGAGATTGACAACCTCTCTGAACTCGTTGGGAGCACAGTTATTTGTGTCGTGTGTATGTCCAGGTCAAGTAAGCAACCTCAAGGTTGTAAACGGCGCCATTGTTTTCTTTGCACCTACTTGTAGAACTTGGAGTCCTACTGGAGACAAACCTTGGTATATTTACCAAGGGAAATTTTCTACTATATACATCTCAACCTTCCACGTGGGGTAACCAACGTGGGGCGAGAAGCCAGCAATGATTTCCATAGCATTGGCTATAGATTTCTAATGGTGAAATCTGAGGTAGCTGACATGAATGTTGGTACAATCATGGAGTCGAATAATGTGACTTTCTTTGAGGATATTTTTCCTATGGAAGATATGCCTGTCATCTAGTTAGAGGTTAGATATTACTCATGAACCTTATGTTCTATTAGAACCAATTAAGCTTCTAGAAAGAGCAAGGTACAAAGGACTATGAAGTCACTTGGTGAAGATTTCATTGTATACCTCGTAAATGCCACTCCCACTTCTATTTAAGAAGCCAATGCATCTCCTGATGCTGACTAGTGGAAAGAAGTTGTGCGTAGCGAAATGGATTCCATCATGGCTAATGGGACATTGGAGCTCACTGATCGTCCTTATGGATGTGAACTGTTGGATGCAAGTGGGTGTTCAAGAACAATCTTAGGCCTGACGCTACAATTGAGAAGTACAAGGCATGTCTTGTAGCCAAGGGTTATACCCAAAAAGAAGGCAAAGATTTCCTTGATACTTATGCGCCTGTGGCCAGATTGACCACCATTCGAGTACTACTCTCATTAGCTTCCTCACATAATCTTATCGTTCACCAAATGGACGTTAAGACAACTTTCCTAAATGGATCAACCTGATGGTTTTGTAGTAGATGGTCAAGAACGAAAAGTGTGCAAGTTGCTTAAATCTTTGTATGGATTAAAGTAACCGCCAAAGCAGTGGCACAAGAAGTTTGAAAGAACGTTAACATCCACTGGCTTCATTGCAAATGAAGCTGATAAGTGTGTGTACTATCGCTATGGTGGAGGCGAGGGAGTTATATTGTCCTTATATGTTGACGACATTCTTATATTTGGCACAAATCTCAAGGTCATTTAGGAAGTGAAATATTTTTTAAATCATAACTTTGAGATGAAAGACCTTGGAGTTTCTGATGTTATCTTGAACATCAAGCTTTTGAGAGGTCATGACGGTGGGTTCAATTTGTCACAATATCACTATGTGGAGAAGATTCTGAGTCGATCTGGATATTCAGATTGTAAATCTTCTCTAATCCCTTATGATCTGAGTGCATTGATTCGAAAGAATTAAGGAGAAACAAAGGATCAATTGAGATATTTACAAGTTATCGGTTCACTCGATCATGTATGTAGCGAGTGCCACGAGACCTGACATCTAATTTGTTGTAAGTAAACTGAGTCGGGTTGTTTCATATCTAGGAGATGATCATTGGAATGCTCTTGATAGAGTGATGCGCTATCAGAAAGGTACTGCCAGTTATGGACTTCACTATACTGGGTAAACAAGGGTACTTGAGGGCTACAGTGATGTGAACTGTATATCTGATGTTGATGAGCTTAAGGACACAAGTGGTGATGTGTTTACACTTGCTGGTGTTTTTGTTTCCTGGAAGTCTTGCAAGTAGACCATTTTAACGAGGTCAATAATGGAAGTAGAACTCGTAGCATTAGACACAACAACTCTTGAAGCAGAGTGGCGTCGTGAGCTCTTGATGGACTTGTCAGTAGTTGAAAAAACAATACCAGCTATCCTAATGAACTATGGTAATCAAACTTTGATCGTCAAGGTAAACAGTTCTAAGGATAATCATAATTCATCAAGGCATGTGAGAAGGAGACTAAAAATATGTTAGATTTAAGACAAACTCCGGAGTTATAGCATTGTACTATATAAACACAACGAAGAATTTGGCAGATCCCTTCACAAAGGGTTTATCATGAAATATGATAGCCAATGCATCGAGGGAGATGGGATTGAGACCCACTACATAAGTTATTCATGGTAGTAACCCATTCTATGTGATCGGTAATCCCGTGAATTACAATTGGCGAGACAAGTCAATGGGTAACTGAGAGGAGAAAAAAATTATATTCAAAATATCCACTCCGTTATGATGCGATTTTCTCCCGATCTGTATGGCAGGCTGATTTTTATCTTAATGTGTTCTGAGTGGCTTGGGTAGGAAAATGTTTTGTCCTACATAACATCTAGAAATAACACACCCATATGAGTTAGACTGGTAAACGTCGCAGTATATGGGAGTTGGGTGCTCTCTAATAAACTCATGAAGAGGCCCCGGAGTAGATGTATATGCTCCTACCTGCGGGAAAGTTTTTCAGTGGTCTAGTATGGTTCAAGACTTTTACGTGAAACTCGTTTGCACAAAACTTGCAATTCAAGGCGTAGTCCACTGTTCAAGTTGTGAGTGAGTATAGCGTGGAGTTCTAGGTGGTAGTTCAACTTATGCGTCTCTGCCGAAACACTGGTATATAAACATTTACTACTAGGATTTTGGCCATACAAGAATGAACATTACCAGCGCGGGATCAACTGGCCGCGCTGCAGCTAAATATTAACAGCGCATGACGGCAAGGCGCACTGCAGATGATTAACCATTAGCGGCGCGGGGTCTGATAACGTGCTGCTAGTATGTGGTGACACCTGTGATTCCCGTGGATGGGAAATTTAGAAGCGCGTAACAGAAAAGCTGCGCTGCAGATGTGCTAGACATCCGTAGCGCGGCTCGTGTACACCGCGCTGCTAATGTGGATAGCAACTGGCCCATTATTTTGGGCCGACATATCAGCAGAGTGGCCCAGCGTGCCCGCATTGTAGATGGGCTTGCCATCTGAAAGTCCCAAATGTATCTATAACTAGAAGAATACCCCGCACGTTGCACCGGAAATTTTTATAAGAACTCTAAAATGTAAATTTAAAGAGAATAAAATGCATGTAAATGAAAGTGGATGGCATAAAAAATGATTGACTACAATAGTGGGTGATGTGGATATATTGCATGTTGAGAAAAATACTAGAAATGCATCTTAGTGAAGTTTTGTTAGTGGAAGACATGGACAAATGATTGGCTAGAATACTAGATGATGTGGATAGCTTGCATGTTGAGATAGACATCATAAATTCATCCTAGTGGGGTTTTGCTTTATAAGAGATATAGATTTATGCTTCCTCCATGCATGTTTTGGGTGCTATTGCTATGCTTTTGATGCACTCTCATACACTTATGATCATATTTGGAATAGCCTATTAACTCAGTGCACCCCAGTGCCAGTTCATGTTTTTTGTTGTTTTTGTATTTCAGGTTTTCCCATTACTTAAAGTGCCCAAAAAATTCCGGGAAAAATATTTAAAAAATCAGCATTATGGAAGCTTCCAAACGCCCGAATGGGGGGCCAGGGGTTCTGATACGTCCAAAATGCATCACTATTTTATATCGTAATTCATCCTTATTCGTTGATATATTTCACATTACGATGATGTTCTTCTGTTGTTTTGGCTTATTATACACAGTTTGCAACTTTCCGGTGCCGAAGCAGCAGACGCAGGATTCAGCGGTAAAAAGTGGACGCTGAGTTGCTGAAGAAGAATACCTCCAAATTACCTGAAAATCGACGGGGGGTATTTTCCAGAAGGATAACGAAGACTCGCCGAAGAGGGGCCAGAGGGGGGCCACAGGGATCCCAGCCGGCCACCTGGCGCAGCCCCACCCCTGGCCGCGCCGGGAGGGCGCCTGGAGCCCTGGGGCAACTCCCGGCTCCCCACTCTGGCCTATATACTCCTCATTACGCGAAAACCCTAAAAAGAGAAGCTTTCACGGAGTTCCGCCTCCGCTCCGTGGTAGAAACCTACAGAGAAGAAAAGGGCTCTCCGGCGGGCAGATTCCGCCGAGGAGATTACCTCCCGGAAGGGGAGATCATCGCCATCTTCATCACCATCGTCACGGGCATCATTGAGATCATCATCAACATCATCCCCAACATCAGCACCATCTCCACCACCATCCAATCTCACCTCACAAATTCATCTTGTGTTGTAATCCGTACTATCTATCCTCTCTACTCTACCGGTGTTGATTACTACTTTGTGGTGAATGCTATTGAGTTTTGTTGGAGAAATACCATTATGTCCAGATTGTTTATTATATATTTATCACCTCTGATCATGATCTCTTTTATGTCTTGTGATTAGTTACTTTAGTTCTTGAGGACATGGGAGAAGTCTAGTTGTTAGTAGTAATATGATGTTGAAGTAATTTGTGTTGTTTGATATTTAAGTTGTGTTGTTATTTTCCTAGTGGTTTGTGTGAGTTGAACACTCAACACTTCTCCTTCTTAAGGACCTAGGGGAATGCATTGTGTATTAAGAATGCTTAAAGTGGGTTGCCGGAGTGACAGAAACCTGAACCCCAGTTTGCACACTTTTGCACAAGGGATTACTGGATCCTTGGCCTTATTGATGTGGTTAGGCTTTGCCTTAATTTCTATCTTTTATTTGCGGATGCTTGCAAGATGTTTAATCATAAGAGTGAGCTTATCTTAGTCTAGAAGGTGTGCTAGCATAGATCCACCCACTCAACACTTATCAGCATAACACTTGTTATCGATACGGAGTATGGCGAAAGCACGTGACTACCTCTCCATGTGTCCTCAAGAACGCTTTAGTCTTTATAAGTTCAGTTGCCAGGCTTATCCTTTTCACAAAAGTATTGGGCCACTTGCTGCTCCTCAGTGCTATTTCCTTTGCTTGCTTTTATCTTATCGGTGCTTATATTGAAAACCCCTAAAAAGTTATCTTTTAGTGTTTGCAGTTATTCCTTGTCCACCATCACCTATCAGTACCTTTTGCTCCTCTTTGGGTTCGACACTCTTACTTCTCGAAAACGCTCCAATAGATCCCTTTACGTTGAGGGTCATCAAGCTACGTTTTCTGGCGCCGTTGCCGGGGAGCATAGCGCTATTGGTAAGTGAAGCTGGTAAGGAATTTTTATATCGTTGCTTTTATTTAGATGTTCTTTGTCCGTATGGACAACTTAGCTATTGGATCGTTGCTTATGGGGAAACGGCCCACACCTGTGGTGGTTGTTCCTCCTCCTACTGAAATTGTGCCTTACAAAATACCAGCTAGTATTATCGATTGTGTTTTCGCTAATCGTTATGCAGGAGATAGACACCCCAGTGAACACTTGCTATATTTATCACAACTATGTTCATTATTTAAGCTTGCAGGTGTATCAATGGAGTTTGTCGTGAAGAAATTGTTCTCCGTATCGCTTATAGATAAAGCTTCAGATTGATATAAGCTTCTCGATAATTCTCATTTGCTTGATTGGCATGAGCTTATGTCTCTCTTTTATACCAAGTTTTATCCTCTTCATGAAATTCATCGAGACAGGAATTATATCTATAACTTTAGGTCTCGTGACGGAGAAAGCATCGCTCAAGCTTGGGGGAGATGAAAATCTCTAATGCTCAAATGTCCTATTCATGAGCTCCCCAAGGAAACAATACTTACAAACTTTTATGCTAGACTTTCTCGTCAGGATAAGGAGATGTTGGATGCCTCCTCTAGTGGGGTATTTCAGACGAAAAGCGTTGAAGAAAGATGGGATCTCCTTGAAAGGATCCAGAATAATAACGAAGATTGGGAAATAGATAAAGGTATTGAACCTACTATAAATTATGAGAATGATTATATAGAGAGCTATGTGAAAACTGATTCCTTTAATGCCTTTTGCTCTAAGATTGGTCTTGATTCCCATCTAATGATTGATTTTTGCAAGGACTTTGCCTCTCATATTGACTCTTTTAAGAAGAAGAAGAGTCAGCATCATAAACCCTTCAAATAATCATCTATTGATATTCATGTTGCTGACCCTATTGTGCCTGCAGTTATATATGAAAATCCCCCTTTTCCCGTAAGAATAAGGCAGCACTCTTTTGTGACAGGCATAATGAATAAGAGTGAGAGAAGAATTGATGAGCCTGAGGATGAGATCAAGGTCGATCCTCGAGTTGCATTGGTTAAGGAACTTATTACTAATGATGCTTTAGATTCCAATATAATTTTTTGCGCTGTTTCCACTAACCTTGTCACATCCAAGAATAAGGGCCCAATTTCAGGTACTGCAATGGTATCTGTTAAAATAGGAGATCACAATTATTATGGGCTATGAGATTTGGGATCGAGTGCTAGTGCTATCCCGTATTCACTTTATCAAGAGATCATGGCTGAGATTTCACCTTGTGAACTTGAAGAAGTTGATGTTACTATTCATCTTGCAAACAGATCAACTATCTCTCCTATCGGAATTGTGAGAGACGTTGAAGTCTTATGCGGATACGTAAAGTATCCTACCGACTTTCTAGTACTTGGTTCAGTGAGGGATAATTTTTTTCCTATTATTTTCGGTAGACCTTTTCTTAGAACCTGTGGAGCTATAATAGATTGCAAGAAAGGAAAAGTTTCTGTTGAATTCAATGGTGAGCCATATGAATTTAATTTTTCTAAGTTCTCTAAGCAGCCTCGTGGTACTGATTTACCCAGTAATGATAAGATTATTGAAGATATTTATTCCATTGCTATTCCCCCTAATGATCCTTTGCAGCAATATATGGAAGACCACGAGAATGATTTCCATATGCAAGAGAGGAATGACCTGGACGAAATATTCTTAAGAAAAACTGCTATCCTAAAGCACAACCTTCCAGTTGAACCTTTGGGAATTTTGTCTCAACCAAAAGAAGATCCAGTGTTTGATCTTAAACCTCTTCCCGATACGCTCAAATATGCTTATTTAGATGAAAAGAAAGTATATCCTGTTATTGTCAATTCTAACCTTGCAGGGTATGAAGAGGAGCGTCTATTGGAAGTACTACGCAAACATCGAGGTGCAATTGGCTATACCCTTGATGACCTTAAGGGGATTAGTCTGTCTATTTGTCAGCATACCATCAACCTTGAACCTGATGCTAAACCAGTTGTTGATCATCAACGACGGTTGAATCCAAAAATGATGGATGTTGTAAGGACTGAGATGCTCAAGTGGGTAAGCCCGGTTCATTGTGTTCCAAAGAAAGGAGGAACAACTGTAGTTCCTAATGATAAGAATGAACTAATACCTCAGAGAACTGTTATTGGGTATAGAATGTGTATTGATTACAGGAAGCTGAACAAGGAAACTAGGAAGGACCACTACCCGTTGCTGTACATCGACCAAATGCTTGAAAGGTTATCCAAGAATACTCATTTTTTTTATTTAGATGGTTATTCTGGCTTCTCTCAAATTCATGTTAACACTGCTGATCAAGAGAAGACCACTTTTACTTGTCCCTATGGTACTTATGCTTACAGACGTATGCCTTTTGGTTTATGTAATGCCCCTTCTACTTTTCAAAGGTGTATGTCTGCTATCTTTCATGGTTTTTGTGAAGAAATCGTGGAGGTATTCATGGACGATTTCTCCGTCTATGGAACCTCTTTTGACCTTTTTCTCCACAACCTTAATAAAGTATTGCAGAGATGTGAGGAGACGAACATGGTGCTTAACTGGGAGAAGTGCCACTTTATGGTCAACGAGGGAATGTTCTTGGCAACAAGATTTCCGAGAGGGGAATTGAAGTTGACAGGGCCAAGATCGAAGCAATTGAAAGGATGCCCTATCCAAGGGACATCAAAGGTATTCGTAGTTTTCTCGGTCATGCTGGTTTCTATAGAAGATTTATTAAAGAATTTTCTAAGACTTCGAGACCCCTCACTAATCTTCTCCCGAAGGATATTCCTTTTGTTTTTTATTGAGATTGTGAGGAAGCCTTCGAAGTTCTTAAGAAACTTTAATAACTGCTCCTATGGTACAACCACCTGATTGGAATTTACCTTTTGAAATTATTTGTGATGCTAGTGATTTTGCTGTTGGAGCCGTTTTAGGACAAAGGGTTGATAAGAAGTTGAATGTTATATCTTATGCTAGCAAAATCCTTGATAGTGCTCAAAAGAATTATGCTACTACTGAGAAGGAATTCTTGGCAGTAGTATTTGCTTGTGCTAAGTTTAGGCAGTATATTGTTGATTCTAAGATTATTGTTCATACTGACCATGCTTCCATTAAGTATATTATGGAGAAGAAGGATGCCAAACCAAGGCTCATTCGATGGGTACTCCTTCTTCAAGAATTTGATTTTCCGATTGTCGATAGGAAAGGAGCAGACAATCCGGTGGCGGATAATCTTTCAAGGATGGACGATGTACCGCATGATCCCATTCCAGTCAACGACAGTTTTCCAGACGAACAACTAGCTTTTGTTAAAGTACAATCTCTCTCCGACCCTTGGTTTGCAGATTATGAAAACTTTATCGTTGCAAAGTTTTTGCCTCCAGGTTTAACATTTCAGCAAAGGAAGAAGTTCTTTCATGATTTGAGGCATTACTTTTGGGATGACCCACATCTTTTGAAAGAAGGTCCAGACGAGATCGTGAGAAGATGCGTACCGAAACAAGAGCAGAAGGACATTCTCAAACAATGTCACGATAGTCCATATGGAGGACATCATGCTGGTGAGAGGACCGCACATAAGGTTCTTCAATCAGGTTTTTATTGGCCTACTCTCTTTAAAGATGCTAGAAATTATGTTTTATCCTGTGATAAGTGTTAGAGAGTTGGTAATATTAGTAGGAGGAATGAGATGCCTATGAATTACTCTCTAGTGATTGAGCCTTTTGATTGCTGGGGATTTGATTTTATGGGTCCTTTTCCTTCCTCACACAAGTACACTCACATTCTAGTTGTTGTTGATTATGTAACCAAGTGGGTAGACGCAATCCCCACTGAAAGTGCTGATCACAAGACATCTTTGAAAATGCTCAAGGATGTAATTTTTCCTAGGTTTGGAGTACCTAGGTACCTCATGACTGATGGGGGTTCACACTTTACACATGGAGCTTTTAGAAAAGATGTATCCAAGTACGATTTCAATCATAGAATTTCTTCATAGTAATCACCAATAGAGAGATCAAGTTGATCTTACAGAAGACAGTCAATAGAAATAGAAAGGATTGGTCAAATAAGTTAGGAGATGCTTTGTGGGCGTATATAACTGCTTAAAAAAACCCCATGGGCATGTCTCCTTATAAGATGGTCTATGGCAAGGCTTGTGATTTGCCATTAGAATTAGAGCACAAAGCTCTCTGGGCTATTAGAGAGCTTAATGCTGACCCGAAGTTAGCTGGTGAAAAGCGTCTCATGAACTTGACTTCTCTAGATGAGTGGAGAAGTGAAGCTTACGAGAGCGCTAAAATGTTCAAGGAAAAGGTAAAGAAGTGGCATGATAGGAGGATTCTGAAACGTGAATTGAATGTTGGTGATAAAGTTTTTTTGCTTAGATCCCGTTTCAAGTTTTCTCCAGGTAAACTAATTTCCAGGTGGGAAGGGCCATTTCATATTGAGGAAGTCTACCGCTCAGGTGAAATCAAGATTAACAATTTTGAAGGCACCAAACCTCAAGTGGTGAATGGGCAAAGACTTAAGCTTTACATAGCAGGAGACCCTGTCAATGTTGATGTGGATTTGGTATACACAAAATCTCATGAAGGACATGTTGCAGCCCTGTTTCAGACACCAGCAGAGGCAGAATAAAGAAAGGTATGTATTACGGTAAGGAAACATCGCGAAACCGCCATAAAAGTTCCAGATTATGAGTTTTTGCAAAATATCGAAAATTTGAGGCCTAAGTGGAGTCGGAGATCATCTCCAGGGGGCCCAGGCGCCCCCCTGGCACGGCCCCACCCCTGGCCGCGCCGGGAGGCCGCCTGGGCACCCCGGAGCCCGTCTCGGACTCCGCTTTTACCTGTCACCTTCCTTTCTGTGCAGAATTTTTTTCTATATATTTGCCCGGATCGTTATGGCAACGTATCTCGCGATCTCGTGTGTTTTATTTTCGAGCTATTTCTGCCAGGACTAAAACTTGAGTAGTAGAGATGTCTTCTTGTGGTTCGAGCAGAGAGGATTTATTGGGATGGCGTCTACGCCAAGTCCGGAAGGATCTTAATCAAGGGAAGCACGTTGATTGGTCTACCAAAGAAGAAACTGCCGCAAGACAAGCGGAGATGGAGCGCGCCGTGAGGGATGAAGTCAAGACTATCACCACACAACAACAAGGAGGCCCAAGCAATCACTACTGGAAAAACAGAGTTTGCCGTCAGTTTCTGGCTTTGCCGTCAGCTTTTTCACGGGGCTGACGGCATAGGCTCTATGCCCTCAGCCAGGTGAAAAACTGACGGCGTAGAACAGGCTGACGACAAAGGATTTCTTTGCCGTCAGCATGTTCTATGCCGTCGGCTGGCTGACGGCATAGAAGACTAAGGCTGACGGCATAGGTGGCCTGACGGAGTAGGCAGCTTCTCAGCCCCCCCTACTACCTTTGCCTAACCGCCCCAGGCTTTGCCGTCAGCTAGCTGACGGCAAAGGATAACGGCGAGCCTATGCCGTCAGCTAGCTGACGGCAAAGACCTGAGTAGATAACCCCTGGCCCCCAGCCCTCTCTCTCTATCACGCGCCCACCCCACCCGCCAACCCCAACCCGCCCGAGCCCCAGCCGCCGCCGCCTCCTCGTCGACACCGCCGCCGCCGCCCTCGCCGGAGACCGCCCCCGCCGGAGCCCGCCCCCGCTCCCCGCCCCCGCCCCCTCCCCCGCCGGAGCCCACCCCCGCCCCCCCCGGCCGCCCCCCTCCCCAGCCGGAGCCCACCCCCGCCCCCGGCCGCCCCCCTCCCCCGCCACTCCCCCGCCGGAGCCCGCCCTAGCTTGCTGCCGCCAGGTGAGCCACCTCCTACTTTTATTTTTATTTTCTTTTGTATTATTAGTTGAACTATCTTCTGTTTTTATTAGTTTTCCTTTTTAGTTGATTTTTATTATATTAGTTATATCTTTTAGAAGTAGATAGAAGATTTACTTAGCAATTAGTAGTTAATTTGTTATATGAATTAGTTAGTAGTTAGAATATTAGTTATATCTTTTAGAAGTAGATAGAAGATTTAGTTAGTAATTAAGAATATATGAATTAGTTAGTAGTTAGTATTTAGACAATAGGAATTATTAGTTAGTATTTAGACAATAAGAACGCTAGTACTTAGTTAGTACAAGTAGGAAGAGAAAGAGAGGAGAAATAGATTGAGAGAAAAATAATAATGAGGAGAAGGATATGAAGAGAAAAAGAAGAAAAGCAAAAGGAAGAAGAAGGAGAAGCAGATTAAGAGAATAAGAAGAAAAGGAAAAAGAGGAAGAATGAAGAGATGGAGAGAAGAATAATAATTGAAGAATGAGGAGAAGGAGATGAAAAGAAAAAGAAGAAAAGGAAAAGGAAGAAGAAGGAGATTAAGAGAATAAGAAGAAAAGGAAAAAGAGGAAGAAGGAGAGAATAATGAAGAAAAGAAGAAAATAAGAAGAAGAATAGAAATAGAAGAAGAGAAGAGTAAAGAAAAAGAAGAAGAGATGTGAAGAATAAGAACTATTAGCTTTATAGTAGTGATATTAATTAGCTTTATACTTTTAATATTGTAGTTGTCAATTAGATGTTGGTATTAGTTAGATTAGTTATCGTGAGTGCGTATTTGTTATGATTGATTGCATTTAAATGTGCAGTTTTGGCCTTCGTGACGATGACACTATCTAGATGTTGGTATTAGTTAGATTAGTTATCGCGAGTGCGTATTTGTTAACTCTTCCTTCTCCACCTTTATATTGCTCTGTTTTGGCCTTCGTGCCGATGACACTATCTAGATAGGTAGTTTTAGTATTGAAATGCAAAGTCTTCGCATAACCAATATGCGTCTCCCGTTCGAACGGGTTACGGTTATAACTATGCATGCATTTGCATATTTATAACGGTGATTCTTTCAAATTGTCCAACGTTATCCATGGACAGCCCGGGTATGTGTAGATTGGATCATTTTCCAATGTTTTGTTCCGGATCCGATGCAGAGTTTCGACAGCGCCTCCTTGTTGTTCTCCGTGTACACATCCTCTCGGTTAGTTTCCGAGACGTGTTTTAGGAGAACAGCGGGGAGGTGCTGCCGAAATTTTGCGTTGGATCGGGAGCAGAGCATGGGAAAATGACCCAATCTACACATACTCGGGTGGGATTAGGACCCATCTTTACCTAGTAGCTGGTAGGTGTGCATGCCGTGCATCCCAATGTTTTAACCATGATTAAAAAATGACCATAATTAATTTGACATACTTGATGAACTGATAATTTATATTGTTCATATGTGGATACTATATAGCTAGCTTGACAGAATGACTGATCGTGAATGGATGTACTCCGGTCACCCTAGTCAGAAAGACATGACCGATGAATGGTTGAGAAAAACCTATGAATTCCTGCAAACGGCATTTTCTAAAGGCCAGCCAAAAACATGGTGCCCCTGCACTAAGTGCAAGAATTATTCGCGACAGACAAAGGATGTAATGGGTAAACACCTGCAGATGCGTGGTTTTACTCCCGGCTATACCTTGTGGACATTTCATGGTGAGTCGGCCCAACGTAATAGAGACGAAGTTTTGCGTCGGCGCACCGACGATTATGGTACAGGGATTGAAGACATGGTCAATGATTTTGATGATGCTCGGAACAAGGACGAAGAGATGGAGGAATCCGCAAAGGCCTTCTATGCCATGTTGGAGTCTTCAAAACGTCCTCTTCACGAGCACACTAAGATTTCTCAGCTAGATGCCATCGCACAAGTAATGGCTCTGAAAGCCCAATTCAACATTGGAAGAGACCTTTTTGACTCAATGATGACCCTATTTGGGCGGTTTCTACCCGAAGGTCATATTATGCCTTCAAACCTATATGAGTCAGACAAAATCCTTAGTGCACTCAAGATGCCGTATGAGCAGATACATGCTTGTGAGAAAGGATGTGCCTTACTTAGGAAAGAGTATGTGGACGAAACATATTGTCCATTTTGCAAGTCCTCCCGATATGTTGAGGTAGAAAACGGTGAAGGTGAGAAGAAGCAGAGAAAAATCCCTGTGAGTGTTCTACGGTATCTGCCGATCCTACCAAGACTTCAACGACTTTACATGCTCGAAGAAACAGCAAAACAGATGACATGGCACAAACATGGAATTAGGAAAGAATTAGATGAAAACGGAGATTCGATGTTGGTACACCCTTCGGATGGTGACGCATGGAAGGCATTTGATGCTAAACATACGGAAAAAGCTAAAGAGCCAAGGAATTGTCGAGTCGCCATCGGTCTCGATGGGTTCAATCCTTTTGGTATGACGGCTACCCAATATAGTTGCTGGCCTGTGTTTGTTATTCCGCTCAATCTTCCACCATCGTCCATTATGCAAAGAAAGCACATATTTCTGACGTTGATAGTTCCAGGGCCAAACTATCCGGGGAAGAATATGAGTGTGTACATGCAACCGCTGATGGATGACTTGAAAGAAGCTTGGGTGAATGGGGTCAACACATACGACGCAGCTAAGAAAGAGAACTTTCAAATGAATGTTTGGTACCAATACTCGTTGCATGATCTGACGGCATTTGCGCTTTTCGTTGCCTGGTGTGTGCATGGAAGGTTCCCATGCCCACAATGCAAAGCAGCTCTTAAGTTTCATTGGTTGCCGGCGGGTGGAAAGTATTCCTGCTTTGACTTGCATAGACAGTTCTTGCCTATGGACCATCCATTCAGAAAAGACAAGAAGAATTTCATGAAAGGTAAAGTTGTCAAACACTCGGCAACACCTGCGTTGACGGGCACACAAATTCATGAACAGTTAAAATCTATGGAGCCTGATCCAAACCGTCCAGGGTATTTCTTGGATTATAATGAGGAACACGCCTGGACCCACAAGCCATTCATCTGGGATCTCCCCTACTTTGAAGATCTCTTACTACCACACAACATTGACATGATGCACACTGAAAAGAATATCGCCGAGGCCCTTCTTGGCACATTTTTCGGCACTGATAAGGGCAAAGATAATACAAAGGCTAGAGTTGACCAGGAGACTCTTTGTGATAGGCCATCACTAAACATGCGACAACCTAAAGGAAGAAAAAATTGGTCCAAGCCACCTGCCTGGTACAATCTCGAGAAGGGAGCAATAAGGGAAATCCTCTTATGGGTGCAACAAAAGTTGTTGTTCCCTGATGGGTATGCTGCGAATCTAGCGAGGGGAGCGAGCATTGAAAAAATGAAAAATTTTGGGCTCAAGAGTCATGATTGGCACATATGGCTTGAGCGGATAATGCCAGTGATGTTGCATGGCTATATCCCAGAGTCTGAATGGCTAGTATTGGCAGAGTTAAGTTATTTCTTCCGTGTTCTTTGTGCTAAAGAGTTGTCGCGTGCCGTGATAGATGACATGGAAGAGTTGGCGCCTGAGTTGCTCTGCAAGTTAGAGAAGATTTTTCCACCGGGCTTCTTTAATCCGATGCAACACATGATTTTGCATCTCCCGACCGAGGCAAGATTGGGTGGCCCTGTGCAAAATCGTTGGTGCTATGCAACTGAAAGAATGCAGAAGACACTTAGAGCAAAATGTAAAAATAAACATAGAATTGAAGCATCGATGGCCGAGGCGTTCATTACCGAGGAGGCGGCAAACTTCGTAACAGCACACTATGATGCCACTTTGCACAGCTTGCATAATCCAAAGCCTCGGTACAATGTGGGCGACCCCAAACAACGTGAATTCAAACTCAGCCTCTTCAAAGGGAAGCTCGCTCCTTCTGGTGTGGGAAAGTCAAAGTTGTTGGGCGTCGAGGAGTGGCGCACACTAACGATGTATATATTGAACACATATTTCAACTCTTGCCTTGTTGCAGCATCATTCCAGAGTCGCATCCCACAATCCCTCTCCCGGTCAGAGCCCTACCAACCCGGCGACCAACCGAGATGGTGCTTCTCCTCCGTGACTTGGCATTTGGTAAGTTATTCCTATCCTTCTTATTCTTATTGCTTAGCTCAACTTAGACTATGCCATGCTTTAGTTAGCTTAGTAAATTCTAGTTAGGCAAAAAATTGCATAATTAGCTTAATTACATAAAAAATTACATAATTAGCTTACTTACCTACAAAATGACATAGACTTTGCTTATTTGGTAAAAACATGACATAATTACTTGATAACACCAAAAATAGCATAATTAGTTGATATTAGAGCTCAAAAATGACATGCTTAGCTCAACTTAGACTATGCCATGCTGTAGTTAGCTTAGTAAATTCTAGTTAGGCAAAAATAGCATAATTAGTTGATATTAGAGCTCAAAAATGACATAATTACTTTAGAAATTTTCAAAAGAAACCATAAGAGAAGAACAGAAGAGAAGAACAAAGAAGAGATGAAGAAATAAGAGAAGAAGAAAGAGGAGAAAAGGATAGATTAAGAAGAAACAAATCTTCTTATTCTTCCTTTTTCTCTTCTTTCTTTTTCTCCATCTTTTTCTTCTTCTTCTTCTTCTTCTTCTTCTTTTTCTTGTTCTTGTGTCCTTCTTCTTCTTCTTCTTCTTATTCTTCTTGTTCTTCTTCTTCTTCTAATTACTTAGCGCTAAATTCTTTCTTCTTCTCATTATGCAGATTTTGATAAAGCAGCATGGCACATGGATGGATGCTCCAGGGACTCTAGCTAGTTGTAGTCTTAGATGCTTTGTAATGCACTTGTACTTGCGGATGCACTTGGGATTCTTTGCGATGCTTTGTGATGCCATCTTTGTTGTTTGCACTTTGTGTTATTTATATTGTGATGCTTTGTGATGTTGTTAGATGCTTTGCGATGCTTTGTGATGCACTTGTGGTGCTGTTTAGGGCCTGGCAGAATATTAATTGTGTTATCTATATTGTTGTTTGAAAATGCAGGGATTTAACAGAAACTAAATTTTAAAAAAAACAGAGAGAGTCTTTGCCGTCAGCTTACTGACGGCAAAGCCTTTGCCGTCGGTGGGCTCACGGCAAAGCCTTTGCCGTCGGTGGGTTGACGGCAAAGAAGGACACGTGGCAGCTAACTTTTAAATCTGGCAACTCTGGGACGACCAAATGTCCCAGGTTGTCAGCTTTGCCGTCAGCTGGACAGCGGCTGACGGCAAAGGGAAAGGACCCCACGTGGCACTGATCGCAGCTCCCCTGGCAAGCATGGCCCACAAGCAGCAGCTTTGCCGTCAGCTGGACTCCAGCGTACGGCAAAGCCTGCCGTTAACCCCCTAACGGGGCTGGGCTTAAGTTGTTGCCGTCGACGGTTTATGCCGTCAGGCTCGGCTCCGTAGCTGACGGCACAGGCTTTGCCGTCGGTCGATTTGCAGCTGACGGCAAAGAACCTGTTTGCCGATAAATTCGTGGCCAGTCTCTTTGCCGTCAGCAAGCTGACGGCAAAGCCTTTGCCGTCGGTTAAAGTCGCCTTAAACCAGCAGATTCCAGTAGTGAATCCCATCATGGTGGGATCTATCCAACCTCATTATGGTCTTTATCCTAACCTTTCAGGGCTCTCCACCTCACCTGAAGATCAACGTATGCTTTCCACCATCTCCGAGGCCTACCGCATCACCAACCAACTCTGTGAAGACTTCCGTGTGCCACAAGTACAGGTGAAAGTCTTGGAGTCAGAGAACCGAACCCTTCGCCGTGTCATCAGGGATCTGAAGAAGCAACCACAACAGGATGAGGAGTAAATTTCCTTGGGTAATGGCATCCCCTTAGCTTGTTCCAAGCATGGGGGAGTGCCCGGTATCTTTATCTTTATCTATGTCTTTTAGAGTCAAGTAGAGTCGTATCATGTCTAGGGAAGTTATCTTATAAAATAGGTGTTTGCTTTGAGGTCTATCACTACTTTCTGGAGAGTTATCTATCCGTGAGTGTGGAGTCGTCTATGATGGAATAATAATGAGAAGTTTTTTGATCCCTTCACTGCACTCAGTATTCTCTTCACGCAATCAACCTTATGATGATTCTTATGGGGAGTATTGACCTTATATCAGGTATGGCTTTGAAAACTTTATTTAATCTTGGGAAACATAACTTTGGTCATAGCAACAAGCATGGTATTTTTCTCAAAGTAGCGACATAGCCTAACCCTCTTTGTTATTATGCTTGTAGTGTTATGTTGAAAAGGAAGACAACTTGATGTGCTATGCCTATTTTAATGTTTATGCTTTATATTGCTTTGCATCCAAGTCATCATCAATTGTCTGTTCTCTCAAAGCCTTTGCTAGCCAAACCTCTGTACTAAGCGGAATTCTGCTTGTGCATCCATACCCTGAAACCAGTACCTTTCATATGAGTCCACGATACCTTCCTATTCGTGCTATTCCACTACCACTCCTAAAGCATAAATTTTTTGTGTTATCCTAAAATGTTCAAAATCTTCTGTTTTTTGCACCTGTTTTAGATCATGAGGAAGTAGTAGTTAACTCATGACCTTCTTAAGTTGAACAAGTTTTACCCCGGGATTGCATGTCTAATCTGCAAACCCATAATACAAGGAGGAACTGGCATGACTGCGCCCAGCTCACAAAAGATAATACAACATACAAACCCTCCTTCACGCTTCGTTCATGAGAAATCAGAAAACTCTGGCAGTGATAAACAAAGGAGATTGCGGGGATGTGATCGTCCCCGTTTGGGAGCCGTTCCTCCAAACTTGTCCAATCTGAGAAGCAATTGAGTTATATATTAGCATTCGTTGACAAATCATGCACCTCTCAAAACTTGTTTTCATTCTATTTGATTTAAGGATAACACTTGAATTTTCCCTGCTTGCCTTTAACAAGGCTTCCTTTTTCCTTTACTTTTATGTTGAGTCAGTTTCCCCTACTTCCTCCTTTCCCAAAGAGAACAAACACTTGATGTTGATGAAGATTCATCCATATAATGCTGCATTAAAGTTTTGCCATGCCATATCATTGTTGACATTATCTTTTGATAAGTTGTTTGCAAAAGCACTTGCCAAGCAAACATCTTCCTTTGTGTTAGCATCTCCACTTCATCAGTACTAGGATTTTGGCCATACAAGAATGAACATTACCAGCGCGGGACCAACTGGCCGCGCTGCAGCTAAATATTAACAGTGCATGACGGCAAGGCGCGCTACAGCTGATTAACCATTAGCAGCGCGGGGTCTGATAACGTGCTTCTAGTATGTGGTGACACCTGTGATTCCCGTGGATGGGAAATTTAGAAGCGCGTAACAGAAAAGTCGCGCTGCAGATGTCCTACACATCTGCAGCGCGGCTCGTGTACACCGCGCTGCTTATGTGGATAGCAACTGGCCCGTTATTTTGGGCCGACATATCAGCAGAGTGGCCCAGCGTGCCCGCGTTGTAGATGGGCTTGCCATGTGATACGTCCCAAATGTATCTATAACTATAAGAATACCCCGCGCATTGCAGCGGCAATTTTTATAAGAACTCTAAAATGTAAATTTAAAGAGAATAAAATGCATGTAAATGAAAGTGGATGGCAGAAAAAATGATTGAATACAATAGTGGGTGATGTGGATAGCTTGCTAAATGACGCGAGAGTTGACGGGTGTAGTCTTCTCGCCCTTCGTTGGTGAGCCCAAAGTGGAAGGCGTGATGCAGCACGGCAGCAAATTTCCCTCAGTAAAGATACCAAGGTTTGTCTCCAGTAGGACTCCAGAGATGATAAGTAGGTGTCAGCGGCGCTACTGACGCGGACCTGCACACAGACACAAATAACTTTGTTCCCAACGAAGTTCAGAGAGGTTGTCAATCTCTCTGGTCTTGTTGTTCACAAAGGATCAAACACAAAGGATAATGATAGCAAATGAAAGTAAAATAAGAAAAGGAAATGAGTGTGAAAACAGTAATGAGGATATGGACCGGGATACGTGATGTTCACTAGTGATGTCTCTCTCCCAAAAGATGATAAAACTGCTATGCGAGGTAAACAAATTACAGAAGGGCAATTGACAGGATTATGAACGCACCGCAATGCTAACTATGCTAGAAAAGAAAGGAAGAGGCTCAAAAGCACGATAGTACGCCAAAATAAGTAGACCAAAATCCAACTGCATCTACTACTAATCATCCACCTTGAGATATCTATCCAGAACATCTCGCTGGTATTAAGTTGCGAGCCCCACCCAAAGTGTAAACCCAAAGCAACAGACAACTGCATTAAAAAGCACTTTGCGTAAAGTAAACAATCCTTGCAACCACAGTTACAAGCACCGTTGTTTTCCCCCTTGTGGCAACAGCACATCCCTTAGAATCATGTTTCTGTCACTCAAGCGTGTCATCGGGGGGCATGAACCCACAATCGAGCATAACGTTCCCTCTTGGGGTTACTACCTACTACTTGGCCAAAGCAATAAACAGCAACGGAGAACATGAAATAATTACTTAGGAACAAAAATATAAGAGATAAAAACCAAATATATTACTCAATCACAATCTGAACATAATCTCATAATCCATCAGATCCCATCAAACTCAGCATAGCAATAGCAGAAAGATTACAAAAGTGCCTCGATCATGTAGGGAAGCTCACGAGGTCTAAACCATGAAGAACAAAGAGGGGAGGAGAACATCACATAGCTACTGATCACGGACCCATGGTCCAAGGAAAACTACTCACGAGACATCCAGGGAGCATCCATGATGGAGAGGAGACTCCCGGAGGTCAATCGTGGATGGAAGTGTATCTAGATCATAGCAATATCACACAAAACATGCATGGAGCAAGCAGAAATTATAGATACGTTTTGGACGTATCAACATCCCCAAGCTTAATTCCTGCTCGTCCTCGAGTAGGTAAATGATAACGGCATAATTTCTGTGGTGACATGCTAGCAACCATAAAAGAACTTTGAAAAGTAAAGCAATCAAGGTTAGAGATTCAATTCAAGTCATAACAAGAAAGAGTCTATATTAGCATTGAAACAAGTAACAAAAGAACATTAGGTGCAAGAGCTCTCGCTGTCCGTGACTTGAATGTCTCCAAATGGTGTTTGCGTGCAAGAAGGGGGATAGGGAATACGAGAAAAACATTTATTTGTTGAGAAATCACTCTACTAAAGTTTCACACTTGGTCTTTTTCTGGAATCTTATCTTGACTCGTCCCCAGACCACTAACCAGGTACAGGTCAATTTGATCCACTCCTTTTTCAATATTTTGAGCACTCATGCAATGGATGAGCGTAAGCACGAGAGTTGACACTTAGGATAGCAAAGAGAGAAGTGTGGAGGAGGAAGACAAAAAGGATGAGAAAGGCTCACATCAATGAGGACAATCATAGGCAAGAGATGCCAAATGATAGATATGATGTGAGAAGTAGGGATTGGCATGCAACGGATGCACATACGAGCTAGGAAGCTCTCCAATGGAACTAGTGGGGGTGCATCTAACTTGCTCGCTCATGAAGACCTAGAGCTCGTTTGAGGAGGCTCCTCCTTGGAATATGCAAGCCAAGTTCTATAGTGTGAAGGTCCCCACATAGCTATATGCATAATGATCATCTCTATGGAGTACAAGGATATAAAGGGAGTACTAGTCTGGATCTCTCAAAAGGATAGTAGTGTTGCCCCTTTCTATCTTTTTATTTCTTTTTCTCTTTTTTCTATTTTTTTGTATTTTTTTGTGGTGGCCTCAATGGCTCTTTCTATTTAACTCTCATTTGTCCTCTTTGGGATCTTTTATTGTGTCCACTTTGGGATCTTTTCCTCACTTAAGGGCAACACTCTATTTTACAAGAAGGTAAAGGAGATCTTTCACACTTTACAAGGTACTGAAAATCATAAAGAAGATGTAACTATCATGATGTATGCAATGTATGTCGCTGCCAGTGTAGCAGGAACATGTATGACATGAAGATCAAGTCATGAAGAGGTGGATGTTGCATGGCAATATATCTCGGAAAGTCTATGGAAATGCCTTGATAGGTAGGTATGGTGGTTGTTTTGAGGAAAGATAAAAGGAGGTTTATGATGACAGAGCGTATCATGCCAAGGGCTTGGATGTACCGGCGAAGGTGGAAACCAACTCTCGGAGTGAGAAGAAGGCAATGCACGGCACGGGAGAGGCTAGCAAAATATGGGAAGGTGGAAGTGTCAACTTTCAATACTTACATTAGTCCGAAGAACTCATGCAATTATTATCGGTAACTCTCAATCTAATAAGGAGGTTCACAAAGAGACAAGTACCCCGAGGAGGAGTGTATGGGGGTTTGGTTATCCTTGCGCATCCTCGACTCATGGTACGTGAGTGTACTCTAATATTCGATCCCTCCAAAGATTAGTAATCCATCTAGTACCTAGAGTTCTCAACTGGTTTTTTAGGTTTTGAAAATAAACAAGGATTGCCCAAAATACAACATCTATCACTAATAGGCTAGAGCTCTTGACACCAAAAGTTCAAACATTACTCACAACAATACCTCAAAATTATTGCAAGTTACTACTAGAATTAAATAGCAACCTCAATTACCTACTTCCAAGACAAGACACAACTCAGTGCAACAACCAACTCTCTTTAACAAGTTAAACATGAAAACTAAAAAGAGTTCCAGCAACAGACTAAACAAAAGCCAAGGCTCTTGCTAAAGACAAACTAAGAGTAAAACTAAACATGGCAGTAGCTATGAAAAGATAAAGAACACACAACAGCAAAAAGATAGGCAGGAAAAATCCTATGATGTGTTCTAGATTTTGAAAGTGGAGCGTGTTTCTCTCCCACACAAAGTAAGACGGGATCTAACTTGTTATGAACAGAAATCAAAGCTAAAGAAAACAAAAAATAAAACCTAAGAGCGAGACGCTCCAAGCATAGCACATAACGCATGAAGTGATAAAAATATAGTGAGACGAAGGACGAACTGATGATTGTTGATGGAGAAGGGGATGCACGGGGGCATCCCCAAGCTTAGACGCTTGAGTCTCCTTGAATATTTATTGGGGATGCATGGGGGCATCCCCAAGCTTGAGCGCTTGACACTCCTGGATCTTCTTTCATCATCTTCCATCGCACACTTGAAAACTCCCTTCATACATAACTCATCATAAGCTGATTAGAGAGGTTAGTACCCTTAATAAAATAATTTTTCCCCACTGTATATAAATATATTCTTGAAGAGCTACTGTTTCTAAAGAGTGCCAAAAAGTTTTTGCAAAGAAAAAGCAAGCTTAAGGTTTGCAAAATTTAGGAGAGACAAAACGTGGCAGAATCTGTGAAAAACAGAACATCAGTAGTAAAGAATTTTTTAGGGGTACTTGTGCAACTCAAATCAAAAAACTCAGAACATACGGGAGTTTCACAATTGTATAGAGCACGCTGTCAAAAAAATTCAGAACAAAAAGATGATCTGGTGATTTGATTCGAATTTTTCTGTCAAAGGACAGAATCTGTTTTCTGGACAGCATGTCACAACTTTTGCTTCCCTTACAATAAGAGGCTAGAACTTGGCACAAAGCTGAAAAATAAAGATACAATGATGTTGCTACAGTAGTAACAAACATCAAGACACAACAAAAGCAAAAAGAATAAACCTAAATTCGTTGCGGGCTGCCTCCCGAAAGCGCTTTCTTTTATGCCTTTAAGCTAGGCATTATGCAAAAGAAGAATCAAGTTTTATCAAGAGAAAGAGAATAACTAGCCCGTGTAACGGACTCAAAAGGTAACTTGATTTTCTTTCTAGAGAAGTGTTCCATCCCCTTTTTGAATGGGAATTGGAATTTTATATTCCCCTCTTTCATGTCAATAACCGCACCAACGGTGCGAAGAAAAGGACGTCCCAAAATAATTGGACACAAAGGTTCACACTCTATATCCATAACAATAAAATCAACGGGAACATAGTTGTCATTGACAATGATAAGAACATCGTCGATCTTCCCCAAAGGTTTCTTTACGGAAGAATCAACAATACGAACACCAAAAGAACAAGGCTCAAAGGGATTTAATTCAAACATATCAAATATTCTTTTGGGCATAACGGAGGTACTAGCTCTAACATCACATAAAGCATAGCAAGAGAAGTTATTTAATTTAATTTTGATCATAGGGTCCCAACCATCCTCTAGCTTCCTAGGTATGGAGGCTTCTACTCTAAGCTTCTCCTCCCTAGCTTTGATGAGAGCATTTGTGATATGCTCCGTGAAGGCAAGATTAAGTGTGCTAGTGTGGGGGTATCTAGACATTTTGTGTAGCAAGCTAATAACTTCTGAGAGGGTGCAACTATCAAAATCAATATCACTACTATCAAAGGTGGTAGTAGTGTCGTCTAGGCTCACTTGTTTGAAACCCTCTATGTTCATAGGAGTTTCTTCATCTTTGGTTGAGGTATTAGCATCACCATTAATAGGTCCAACGGGACTAGGAGTGCATTGGGTGCTAATAGTTTGGGTGTCCTCAACAATTTGGATAGTGGCAACTGTGTGGTGTGTAGGAAGAATCTTAATTCTATCCTCTTCCATAGGGATAACCTCCGGTTTGGCTGCCATTTGATTTATCAAAGTAGATTGGGTGTGGGAAATATTCGAAACATGGGTTTCGGTGGCGGTAAGTCTAGCCTGGAGATTAGAAATCTCACTGTTCAGGCTATCAAGCTGTTCACTAATGTTTTGCAGAATGGCAGTATGCTCACCTATTTTCTTAGAGAAGGCTTTGTTTTGTTCAAACTGGGTGTGCATATAGTTCTTAGTAGCTTTCTCTATTTCTACCAATTTCTCATAGCTAGGTAGGTCTCTTTTTGTATAAGCAGGATTATAGGAGGTGTTGCTAGGGTAGGTGTTGTTGTTCCCATAGTTGGATGGAAACGGTCTAGGATTGCTAGCAAAATTACCCCTATAAGAATTGTTGTTGAAGTTGTTTCTAGCAATAAAGTTCACATCTACTTGTTCTTGGGAAACCAAAGAATTTAAAGGGACATCATGAGGATCAATAGAGGGTTGCTTGTTAAGTAGAGACATAATTAAGTCAACTTTTTCATTGAGGGAGGTAATTTCCTCGACAGAGTTTACCTTCCTACGTGTTGGAGCGCGTTCGGTGTGCCTTTGGGAATAATTGGTCATCATCTCATCGAGAACCTTCGTGGCAGCACAAAGTGTAGTTGACATAAAGGTTCCTCCCGCGGCCGAATCTAACAGGTTCCGCGAGGTAAAGTTCAAGCCTGCATAAAAAGTCTGGATAACCATCCAGGTAGTCAAACCATGTGTAGGGCATTTCTTAACAAGAGATTTCATTCGTTCCCAAGCTTGGGCAACGTGTTCATTATCCAATTGCTTAAAATTCATAATGTTACTCCTTAATTGGATAATTTTAGCAGGTGGGTAGTACTTCCCTATAAAAGCATCTTTGCACTTATCCCAAGAATCTATGCTATTCCTAGGCAAAGATTGAAACCAGATTTTAGCGTCTCCCCTTAAAGAGAAAGGAAAGCGCTTGAGCTTAACAATATCACCTTCTACTTCTTTATACTTTTGCATATCACATAATTCAACAAAATTGTTCAAGTGTAAAGCAGCATCATCTCCAGCACCAGAGAATTGATCTCTCATAACAAGGTTTAGCAAGGCAGGTTTAATTTCATAAGAGGTAGCTGAAGTGGCAGGTGTGGCAATGGGGGTGCACATAAAATATTGGTTGTTGTGACTAGTGAAGTCACACAACTTGGTGTTTTCAGTGGAACCCATAGCAGCAGCAAGTGTGGCAGATTAATTTTTTTGTGTGATTTTTGATAAAAGACACAAAGATAAAAACTGAAAGGTAAACTAACAAGACTAAAAAACAAAGGTAAAGGGTAGTGTGCAACTCCCCTATCTTAGCACTCGGAGTCCCCGGCAACGGCGCCAGAAATTTGCTTTGATGATGCGAGAGTTGACGGGTGTAGTCTTCTCGCCCTTCGTTGGTGAGCCCAAAGTGGAAGGCGTGATGCAGCACGACAGCAAATTTCCCTCAGTAAAGATACCAAGGTTTGTCTCCAGTAGGACTCCAGAGATGATAATTAGGTGTCAGCGGCTCTACTGACGCGGACCTGCACACAGACACAAATAACTTTGTTCCCAACGAAGTTCAGAGAGGTTGTCAATCTCTCCGGTCTTGTTGTTCACAAAGTATCAAACACAAAGGATAATGATAGCAACTGAAAGTAAAAGCAGAAAAGTAAATGAGTGTGAAAATAGTAATGAGGATATGGACCGGGATACGTGATGTTCACTAGTGATGTCTCTCTCCCAAAAGACGATAAAACTGCTATGCGAGGTAAACAAATTATAGAAGGGCAGTTGACAGGATTATGAACACACCGCAATGCTAACTATGCTACAAAAAAGGAAGAGGCTAAAAAGCACGGGCAGTACGCCAAAATAAGTAGACCAAAATCCAACTGCATCTACTACTAATCATCCACCTTGAGATATCTATCCAGAACATCTCGCTGGTATTAAGTTGCGAGCCCCACCCAAAGTGTAAACCCAAAGCAACATACAACTGCATTAAAAAGCACTTTGCGTAAAGTAAACAATCCTTGCAACCGCGGTTACAAGCACCGTTGTTTTCCCCCTTGTGGCAACAGCACATCCCCTAGACTCATGTTTCTGTCACTCAAGCATGTCATCGGGGGGCATGAACCCACAATCGAGCATAACGTTCCTTCTTGGGCTTACTACCTACTACTTGGCCAAAGCAATAAACAACAACGGAGAACATGCAAGAGTTACTTAGGAAAAAAAATATAAGAGATAAAAACCAAATATATTACTCAATCACAATCTGAGCATAATCTCATAATCCATCAGATCCCATCAAACTCAGCATAGCAATAGCAGAAAGATTACCAAAGTGCCTCGATCATGTAAGGCAGCTCACCAGGTCTAAACCATGAAGAACAAACAGGGGAGCAGAAAATCACATAGCTACTGATCACGGACCCATGGTCCAAGGAAAACTACTCACGAGACATCCGGGGAGCATCCAGGGTGGAAAGGAGACTCCCGGAGGTCAATCCTCCCTCCGGCAGGGTGCCGGGAAGAGGTCTTGTGGTGCTCCCGATCTCGGAAGCGCGGCGGCGGCGGAACAGAGGCGAGGTCACGAAAAAGGGTTCTCTTTTCCGAAGTTTTGAGCCTCTTGTCTTGGCGTACTGCCCATGCTTTTGAGCCTCTTCCTTTTTTGTAGCATAGTTAGCATTGTGGTGTGTTTTTAATCCTGTAAATTGCCCAGCTATAATTTGTTCACCTCGCATAGTTGTTTATCGTATTTTGGGAGAGAGACATCACTAGTGAACTTCATGGGACCCTGGTCCATATTTACACCATTGTTTACATCCTAAATTTACTTCCTATTTTAATCCTTTGTAAACAGTAAAGCCGGAGAGATTGACAACCTCTCTGAACTTCATTGGGAGCAAAGTTATTTGTTGTGTGTGCAGGTCCAGGTAAAGTAAGCAACCCTAGGTTGTGAACGGCGCCATTTTTCACTTCACCACCTACTTGTCGTCGTCGGAGTCCTATTGGTTCGATCTAAACCTTGGTATCTTTGCCAAGGGAAATTTTCTGCTACGCTACATCTCAACCTTCCACTTGGGGTAACCAAAGAAGGGCGAGAGCAATTACCTCCTCGCTATCATAATCATCTACAGCGTGCCCGTCTAGACTTGCGCTCAAGATAATGTTCTATAGCACTGCATCCGGATCTGATTCCCCACTTCACTCTTGCACCCATCCGCCCCTCTCCTTGGTGTTGTTGTCGCCCGCCCGCGCCATACTCGTTGTCTCCCTATCGCGTGCCCGAGGCCTCGCCCTCCTCGCCGTCTTCTCCGCCGTCGCCCTCGCCCGCCCGCGCGCGCGACGTCGTCGCCGTCTCACCGTCGCCGTAGGCCGCCCCTTGGCCAGTGAGTTTCCCCTCCTCTTTCCTCAATTAGAGCTACAAAAATAGTATTTTGTTGCATATTGAGGCAATTAGGATTTTTGTTACCATATTGAGGCAATTCGGGTTTTTGTTATGAAATTATGATTTTTGTTAGGAAACTAGGGTGTTTGTTAGCGTATTGAGGTAATTAGGATTTTTTAGGCAATTAGTTTTTGTTAGCATATTGACGTCATTAGGATTTTTGTTAGCATATTGAGATAATTAGGATTTTTGTTAGCATATTGAGATAATTAGGATTTTTGTTAGCATATTGAGACAATTAGGATTTTTGTTGAGCAAACTTATATTAGGAAATGTCATATCAAAATTTTCAAGGATATGAGTGGCCTATGTTTTGCCGTAATGTCGATTCATTTCTGTTCCGGCAAATTTTAGGCGCTCGATATGTCGAATTTTTAGCAAATGTCATGCCGAAAATTTCCGTGGATATCGGCATGACTTGTGCTAGAATGTAGGAGATAGCGAGTGCCCGAGATTTGTCGACACGGGAATTAAACGATTTTCTGGCATTAAATTATTTTTAATCATAACTTTTGCTATTTTTTTAGAATGCTGATTATTGTGACACTATGTGACATCGGGGAGAGTGTGCAACAAACCCTTGTGATATGTACAAGTACAAAACTTCTGCATCCTACTTGGGTTTGTCGTCACCCTCTCCCTGGAATCTCTTATGTGTCCAATCTAAGTATGATGCACTAATTAAAAGTATAAATTTGTTAGTTAGTATAAATTTTTCACTCGTACATTTTAATATTTTTTATATATTAAATAATTTCTCGACGATGATGCCCGACCCGCATCCTTGTCACCGCCGCGCCGAGCAGCTGCTTGATCAGATGCGTAATGTCCGAGAATTGGGCTCCCCCGGGCTGGCTCTGTGAGGTGGTCTTCGAGGCGCTCCCGTTGGTGAGGAATCTGGGTCCTGTCGTCGACCCGGAGCTTCTTTGGTGGCGGTCACGGGGGCCAGAGTCGATGCGGAGGGAGCCGGCCCACGAGGAGGTGGTACGTCACCGTGTTAGGGAGGAGGACCAGCACGTCCGTCGCTACTTGGTTGCGTTGTATGCCGGGTTCTCCACGGCCAATACTTGGAAGGTTATTCATGGCTCTCACCTGAGCTATGTTCCTATGGAAGATCCTTACCTTTGGGTGTTTATTGCCCGCGGCTCGGCTCCGGGTCATCGTCAATTTTGATTTTTCTGAGATGTAGTAGTGAATTTTTGAGATGTAGTAGTCGAGATGTATTAGTGATATTATTGTTTCATTGACTCGATTATTCGAGATGTATTTGTGATGTTATATGATAAAATATTATTTTTGCATTTTTATTCAAGTTCAGCATTTTTTCCTTTTGTTTTGAATGTCGATGATTAAAATCGTTGTGACACAATGTGACAGAAGGGATGAGTTAGTGAGGCTTGTGATATACACAAATACGAATCTTGTGGATCCTACTTGGCTCGCTGACGACATCCCTGTAGTTGCTTGTGTGTGTTCAACCTAAGTAGTAGGCAAAAACTGATATGTGTGTTCCTTTTTAAGAATACCGATGATTAAAACCAATGTGACACCATGTGACATCAGGGTTGGTCGAGTGAGCCTTGTGATATGCACAAGTACGGAACTTGTGCATCTTACTTGGCTCGCTTGCTCCAACCCTATAGTTGCTTGTGTATATGTCCAATCTAAGTATGAGGCACAAATCATATTAATTTTCATGATTACTTTTGTACTTTTCATAATTGTGTATTGACTTTGAACTAATCTTTTGAAATATGAACACAGAAAATGGCTGACGCTGATAGAATCCCCGAGTGCGACTATTGTGGCGATGACTCGGGTCGGTGCGACAAGTTTCTAGAGTTGGATGGGGAGGAAGAAAGATACTTCTCCATCACGCTTAGGGAGGGCTTCGAATTTCAAATGGTATACAACTTCTGTGACATCTTCTTATTTAAGCATGCTTCACTTAGTTATTTTTACGTTTAATGGTTTTATAATCAACTAGCACATCCCTTGCTATGCAAGACCTCACGTCTGCGACTTTGTCAAAATCGATGATTGGCGCGAGAATGACAAAAAAGATGTTAATATTTAGACGAAACATGGTATAACTTTAAAGGTCGAGGTCTTTAATGAACCAAACAACACATATTTTGATTGTCCAAATTGGTATGCACTATGCAAGGCATATGCATTAGCGGATGATATGCAAATAACATTTGATCTTGGACCTCGTCCTCGAGATCGTATAACATTTAAAAATGATGGAAATTGGATGCTAGTGGACGACATTAAGCTAGTTCTATCTCCACGTGAGTTTCTTTAACAAATTTGACTTGTTTCCTTCCCTATTTTCTTGCTTCGCAAGTTGACAACTTATTTATAATTGTCAGTTCATCTCCATGCTCCAAAAGAAGTTCGGAATATGTTTGATGATACTTTTTCATAATGGTGGCTTTGACCTGACAATGGATGAACAAGATGATTTCATCAATGTTCTTAAAGGTGTTCCTTCCTTTGTGAACTTTCATAATGTTGGTGAACCTTATAGACCATATGTGCCATTTGTTCTGAAGTTTTTTCCAGGACATGTAAAAGATTATAGCATGGTAAGATTTTTTACTATTCTGTCACACTAGTCCATTTTCAGAAATCCTTTGACCTAACATTAAGTATAATGCATTACTATGTATGCCTAGGTGGATGCCTCCTCAAGGCGAGCTTACAGTTGTTTCTGCACGACCATGGGATGTCCTCTTCAAGAAAAACTACTCCACTGAAAGTGGAGATGATGGCTGCGTAAGAATAAGAGGATGGAAAAGGATAGTGAATCGGATGAATATAAAACATGGAGACAAGTTGTTCTCCATATTACATAATGGAATGTGGGGTGTCTTTTGGTTTTTTTTCACCTTGTGGTGGTGATGAGGTGTAGGTTGGTTCGTAGTTGTTGTTAAACATTATGTTGTTGGATATTAGCAATGTTAAACTAGGAAAAGTCAACCTTTGTTCTGGATATTATAATCATGAGATCATATATATATATAATATATATAGGGTGAGACTATTCGTCACCCTGGGTGAGGAATAGTTATTCCTCACCCCCTCTGTTTTGACATCAATGCACTATAATTTTAAATTTCGTAAAAAATTTCTTATTTCATACGTAAAAAGAGAACATAAAAAAATATAATCGCCGTAAAATATATTTTATATTATATAAAATTACAAAGGAAAAAATGATGGTGTAAAATATACATAAAATGTAATTTTTTTGATCTTATAATCAATATTTTTGTTTTTTCATGTCAAAATTTATGAAGTGAATCCATATTAATGTAACTATTTGTATTACAAATGTAAAAAAAAATATGAAAGGTTCGTAAAATTACCTCGGGTGAAGAATAAATTATTTTGTACCCTGGATGATGAATAGCTTCACTAATATATATATATATATATATATATATATAGTGAAGCTATTCTAACATTGATTATATATATAGCCGGTCTATTCTAACATTGATGTCAGAATAACTATTCTGACAACATTCTGAACTGCAGTATTTTTGCAAAGAGAACCACACTGCTGAATTCGGAGCACTGCAGTTCGGGTAAAACAGAACCGCATGCACCGTTTTCGCGATAACTTTTTAACCGTTGGTCGGAATTGAGCGTATGATACACCGTTGGATTCATATGGAAAAGGAGCATCTTCCGTATGTTGAAGACTTCCCCCGAGTCTTCACGGATTAAGATAAGTTTCAAAAATGGTGCGGCAAACCACTTTTATAGCTGCAGTTTTTTCGTGATTTCTCTTAAACTGTTCATCGGAATGATATAAACGATATACTGTTGGAAATATATCGATCAAGCGCTCCATCCATATGTAGAACACTTTGTCTAATTCGCTACGGATTTGAGAGAAATCTAGCCGCAAAAAAACAAAGCAACTCTATTTTTCGTTTTCGGATCTTGTAGAGAGTAGAACTTTTTAACCGCTTGTCCGATCGATGCGTACGATATACCGTTGGATTCGTTCGGAGTAGTAGATTAATCCATATGTTGAACACTTTTCCATATTCCATACGTTTTTGAAGTAATTTGAAAAAGGGTGTTGCTGCCCTCTTTTGGACAGCGGGAGTTTTTGCTTGAATTCGTTTTATTCGTTTGTCTGATTGATGAAATTGACACGCCATTGGATAGCTATCCTCGAGGTGCTCCATTTGTATGTAAAACACATCCTCTAATTCCTTATGGTTTTAAAGTTGTGTCGATTTTAGTAAATCACGGAACTCCGTTCTTCGCGGACCCGGAATCGACGACGTGAACTGCATTCGACAGGCGAGTGCACTGCATTATCGCCAGACAGAACGCACGTGTTTTTCGCGGAACAAAAAAATCGGCGAGTGAACTGCACGTGATCCGACAGACAAGCGCACAGCATTATCGCAAAACAGAATTGCACATGTTTTTCGCGGATCTGAAATCGGCATAGTGAACCGCATCCGCCGGGCTACCGAAGTGCATTGTCGAACAGAGAGAACTGCATCCTTTTTTTGTCTTTTTTTTATCAAACCATCGTAGTTCGCTACAAAAAAAATGAATCACATCAGACATCGATACGAACTGCATGATTTTTTTTTGAAAAAAAATGAATCGCATCACACATCGATATGAACTGCATTATTTTTTTCATCTCCTTAGCATCATATTTATACAACAAACCGCATCAAGTGAGAACTTCCTTCAGTGGGGCCACCGCACTTCACATTTTGCAAATTGACATATCAGATTTACACAAAATTACATGTGATTACACAGAAATTAGACCATAGCACCACTAACCGAACTGCATCACTGATCGAGGATAACAAAGACATATCATGCAAAAAAAATTACAAACACAAAATTAACTGCGTTGACCACAGCAAATGAACAACAACTCAACGCCACCTCCACGAATGCCATATCATGGGGTCTTTGATCTGAACTACATACACGATGCAAGATTTTTAGCAAATATTTTTTTGCAAACAAAACAAAAAAATGCTACAATCAACGTGCCAGAGAACTGCAGCATGCGCTCGGCCGGTGCTGGCTCTCCACGCGCCAGAGAAGAGCAGCAGAACCCGCGAGGCAGGGAGGGGCGACACGGTTCAGGGCGGCCGCCGGCCAGCATTCCGTGTAGGAGGAGTTCCCGCGGATGGATCAGAAGTCCCAGCGCGCCGTTTTGAGCCAGCCGACGGGCGAGATCCGGGGGTGGGGGACCACGACGCCGACCGACCGTGACTCTGCAAGGGGGCTCGATGTGTGGCGTCGGGGTCTACCTAGATCCAGCAATGGTCGCGGTCGCTGGAGGTAGGCGGCGGCTGGATCCAGCCATGGCCGAGTTCGCCGGAGGTAGGTGGCAGCTGGATCCAGCCATGGCTGCGGTCGTAGCGCGCGCGGGTGTCTGGGTCGGAGAGCATGGCGTAGGCGTCGTGGAGGCGGATGAAGTCGTCGCCGGCCGCTTCGGCCACGTCCGGATGGCGCTCTCGGGCCAGACGGCGGTAAGCGGCCTTGATCTCGCCGCCCGTGGCGCCGGCCGCAGCCCCATCTCCTCGTACTGGGTGCACCTTCCAGCTGACGCGACGGCCGCCGCGCATGGCATGTTGGGTCGGCCGGGCGCGCGGGTGTGGGTGCGGGAGGTCGCCGTCGGTGAGCTAGGAGGCGGGGCGCAGGTGGAGCGGGGTGGGGGGGGCACTGGCGGCAAGAGGAAGGAGGCGCTGCGGCGCTGAGGGATCTGGTGCGGGGTGTGAGAGAGAGGACTGCGTGGGGTGGGTACGTGGATGGGTGGTGGGAGAACGAGAGGATAAGGTGGGCGGTTTTTTCCCCACTGGTTAGTTTGTAGCAACGCGTCGGTTCGGTTCGGGGGTGTTGTCAGAATAAGCATTAGTTGTTAGAATAAGGTCTTAAGGGGTGGTGTTAGAATAAGGTCTTAAGGGGTGTTGTTAGAATAACGTCTTAAGGGCTGATCCGTCGGATCTGATGAATTGGAGGTGGGGGAGGACGTGGGTTTGATTGGGGTGGAGGTGCGCAAGGGCAAGGCCGGTTGAGGAAGAAGGGGGCAGCGCATCGATGGGCCGCCGCTGGGGTGGCTACGGCGGGGATCCGCAGGCGGAGGAAGGTGGTAGGAGGGGGCGGTGGGAGGAAAGAGGGTGCGGCTCAGGGTGGGACTCCGCTAGGCCGTAGAAGTTTGGACGGAGGAGCGGATCCAGGCGGCGACGCGGGATGGGAGGTGGGGTGGGACGCGAGGGTGGGGAGAGTGAGGAGGAAGAAGGGATGTGGACGCGTTCTGGGTACGTGGATGGTGTGGTAGTTTTTTTTTTACTGTGTGATGCGGTGCGGCTCGGTGGGATGGGTTAGCTCGGTGTTTCTAACAACACCCCTTAAGTGGTCGATTCTAACAACACCCCTTAAGACCTTATTCTATATATATAGGGTGGGTCTATTCTAACAACACCCCTTAAGACCTTATTCTACCAACGCGTCCCACCCCACCTCCCATCCCGCGTCGCCGCCAGGATCTGCTCCTCCGTCCAAACTTCTACGGCATGGCGGAGCCCCACCCTAAGCCGCCGCCTCTGTCCTCCCACCGCCCCCTCCTACCACCTTCCTCCGCCACCGGATCCCCGCCGTAGCCACCCCACTGGCGGCCCATCGATGCGCTGCCCCCTTCTTCCTCAACCAGCCTTGCCCTTGCAACTCCACCCCAATCCAACCCACGTCCTCCCCCACCTCCACTTCATAAGATCCGATGGATCAGCCCCCTGTGCCCACGAATCCAGCCGGCAGTGCCCTCCTGCGGTGTGGATCCGAACGTGGAAGCTCGCGGGCGCCGCATCGGCACATGATTCCCTACTCGCCATGGCGCCTCACGCGCCGCCGCCTCCCCTCGCCGGCGGCAGACAGTGGGGTCGCGCTGCTTCCATACATTCTGATAGAAATGGCCTACTCCTCCCACGATTGGTACGTTCACTGTCCGCTGGATCCATGGTGCTACGCGTGCATCCCTCCTCATACTTACTCCCTGTTAAATAATGGCTGCACCACACCTGAACATTTAAGCGAGCTGCGTGTGGTGCTCATCCAGACTACAGGCACGCTCATTGTGCCCCACTTGAAGGCACTAGATAGTTGCACATACTGCTGAATCGAACAGCCGGGCGGCAAGCCGGCTACGGCCAAGCAGGCAGAAACGGAGGTAGCCCCAAGAGCAGCATCGCGGGATTGTAGTTCACAATTTTTTCCGTTCAGCTTCGTGTCATAGCGTGCATTGTACATCCTTCATTGGATTTATGTTTCGCGTTTTCCTTTTTTTTTACAGACCGTATCGTAACTTGTTCAATGAAAATGCAGGAATCTACCATGCATGCATGCCCAGGGTATGGTGTTGACGGTTATGCCAATTATTTTGGAGCAAAGGAGAACCACGAATGCATATCTTGGCCTTTCTTTGTACCTTGTTTATCAAATATATTTTTTTGTTTTTATTAGAGAGAACCAGATGCAGTACGGTTCGATGTCCGGCTCATTGTTTAATTGCAGGGGAAGATACGAGAAAAAGAAAAATGATTTTTTGTTTGGTTTTTTTGAGATTTTTTTGTTTGGTAAATAAACTGTAAAATTTGATGCTGTGGGCTTGATTGTTCAAAATGTAATTGTTCAGTAAATGAATTGTAAAATTCGATGCAGTGCTGCAACTAAATTGTTAGTGGGCTACAGATTAGTTCAAATGGAACTACAAAGATATGATTTTTCACACTATTTATGTATAGTAACAGAAAAATTGCAGTTCGCTTATCATGTTGATGTAGTGGGACTTTTTATTTAAAGCAGTGCAGTCGTCTCGTCTAATGATGTTTACGGAATGCGGTTCACTGATAGTTCGTTTGTGTAAAAAAGTTTTAAAAATAAAAAAATTGTGCAGCTCGCTTCATTTGTACTTGCGGTTCACTTCCCCTGAAGCGAACTTTAAAGTTCTCATAATTTTTTAGAAAAAATCATGTGCAGTTCTCTCTGTCGATCAATGCAATCGACGCTTGGCGGATGCAGTTCACTCCAATGATTTCGGATCCGCGAAAAACACATGTGTTTTTGTTTGACGATAATGCAGTGCGCTTGCCCGTCGGATGCGGTACGTTTTCCGGCGAATGCAGTTCACGTCGTCGATTCTGGGTCCGCTAAGAACGGAGATTCGCGATTTACTAAAATCGACACAACTTTTAAACCGTAAGGAATTAGAGGATGTGTTTTACATACAAATGGAGCACCTCGACGATAGCTATCCAATGGTGTATCAATTGCATCAATCGGACGAACGAATCAGACGAATTTAAGCAAAAACTCCCGCTGTCCAAAAGAGGGCAGCAACACCGTTTTTCAAATTACTTCAAAACCGTGTGGAATATGGAAAAGTGTTCAACATATGGATTAATCTACTACTCCAGAAAATCCAACGGTGTATCATACGCATCGATCAGATAAGCGGTCAAAAAGTTATACTCTCTACAAGATCCGCCGGCAAAAAACAGAGTTGCTGCGTTTTTTGCGGCTAGATTTCTCTCAAATCCGTAGTGAATTAGACATAGTGTTCTACATATGGATGGAGCGCCTGATCGATATCTTTCCAACGGTATATCATTTGCATCATTCCGATGAATGGTTTAGGAGAATACGCGAAAATACGGCCGCTGCAAAAGTGGGTCGCGGCACCATTTTCGAGACTGCTCTTAATCCGTGAAGAATCGGGGGAAGTGTTCAACACATGGAAGATGCTAATTTTCCATACGAATCCAAAGGTGTATCATACGCTCAATTCCGACCAAAGGTTAAAAAGTTATCGTGAAAACGGTGCATGCGGTTCTGTTTTACCCGAACTGTAGTGCTCCGAATTCAGCAGTGCGGTTCTCTTTTGCGATACGATGCAGTTCGGAATGTTGTCATAATAGTTATTTTGACATCGATGTCAGAATAGACCGGCTGTATATACTATTCGTTACCTTGGGTGATGAATAGTTATTCCTCACCCCCCTCTGTTTTGACATTAATGCACCATAATTTTAAATTTTGTAAATTTTGTCTTATTTCATACGTAAAAAGAGAACGTAAAAAAATATAATCTCCGTAAAATATATTTTGTATTACATAAAATTACAAAGGTAAAAATGATGGTGTAAAATATACATAAAATGTATTTTTTTTAATCTTATGATCAATATTTTTGTTTTTTATGTCCAAATTTATGAAGTGAATCCATATTAATGTAACTATTTGTATTACAAATGTAAAAAAATTATGAAAGGTTCATAAAATTACCTCGGGTGAAGAATAAATTATTTTGTACCCTGGGTGATGAATAGCTGCACTATATATATATATATACATTTGATCTATTCTGCAACTCGTTCCTGAATAAGATATTCAGGAACCCATCCTAACTGACCTGAAACATGTATGCTAACTGCGCCACGAATAATAGCTAACTGTCATTTTGCCGGTATTTTTAAATCGAGAAAATAGCGCGATTGTGTCGGTAATCGTTGCGGAAACGATCACTAATCAATTCATCAGACACATGTCGATGTTTTCGAACACATACAAGTTATTAGTTTGGATGGATTACATCGTTCCCTCAATTTATGATCCGAGTGGCGTCTTTGGACCCTTTTTTCATCGGACGTGAAGTTGCAGAACGTGGAATCCGGCCTTGTTTTTGAATTGTTTTTTCAATTCTATCGACAGAAACGTCTATTGTTTGATTTTGCAGCGGTGTAGACATTCATTTGTTGAATGATTGACGGAATTTTTTAATCTGGAGGTGCGACATGCATTTCTTTTGGCAAAAAGCTTGTCTTAAATTCTTGGATTTGGGACGCGATTAGCTATTATCCTGCTGTAGAATTTGAAACGATATCATGTACGTTATGCGCTAAGAATTCTCTCTGTTTTTGATTAAGTCAATTGAGCGAATTTGAAGACTGCGGGACGTTACCCACTCCCTGATGAACAGGCAAGTGATTTATTTTGAGCTGATTTATTGCGCTGTTAGATTGCACGGGGGTGGCGTTCCTATCTGCTATTTTTTTATTTAGACGCGAGCGGGACGTTATATTTCTGCATCGAGTAATTTTTTCCAGGGCGGATCTCGTTCTTGTTCTCTTTTCTGTTTGTGCTATGAAAAGATAAAGAGTTAACTACGTCACAGTACAGTAGCTAATCGCTTTCCTAACTGCAGTAGTAACGCCAAATGCAGCAAACCCAGCGGCTTATGTATACCCTGTAGTGCAGCTCCTTCCTTTTATTCATGTCTTTAAACAAATTAATTGAGTAAAGTTTTAGTTATTTAAGTGATGGAAAGGGGGGGTCGGGGGGTCTCCCCGCCCACATGCTTTTATCACATGCACTCCACATGCACGTACACTTAACTGGATGATGTTGGAACACCTAATTTCTTTATCACATAATTGCATTTTTATTAACCTAACTGCCCCCACTGCTTCCAAACTTCCTTAGGCACTCAATCCTAATTGCACGTACACTTAACTGGACGATGCATGAACACCTAACTATTATAAAAAATCTTAGTTAAATGCCTTTTTTGGTTATTTAATTGATGGAAAGGGGGTTGGGGAGTCCTCCCCCATATGCTTTTAGCTAATAACTGCATGTTTATTAACATAACAGTCCCACTGCTTCCAAACTTCCTTATGCTCTCAACCCTAAGTGCACGTACACTTAACTTGATGATGGTGGAAGAGCTAATTTCTTTATCACATAACTGCATTTTTATTAACCTAACTGCCCCACTAGTTGTAACTTCGATTTGTGCACTCAATCCTAACTTCCGTACAACTAACTGCATGAGATGGAACACCTAACTGCTTTATCACATAACTTCATTATTTTAACCTAACTGCCCCACAGCTTATGTGTAACAGCCTAGATTTCACAAAATTAAATTTTTTTTGTTTTCAGTGTGAATTGTTTGATTGTCTGATTTGTTTGCGGTGTTTGCATCCCCGATTTATAGATCGGCGATTATTTTTCCCTCTTTTATCTCGTGCCGGAAGGAGACCGACCCTTGCCACCCTGACACTTGACCTTTGCGACACCGGGTTTCACCCGATCACCGTCGCGAAAACCGCACGAGAGCAGCCGTAGCCAACGGAACGAAAAAACCCGTTTAATAAGTAAATGGGATATTTTTATAGCGCGCCGGAAAGTGTTCTCGGAACGGTTCCAGCATGAGGTGAACGCCGCCGGCTCGACGCGCTGAACGCGCAATTCCAAGTTTTACCCGAATCGGAGGTCCTGCGGACCCCCGACGGTCAGGAACGTAAGCACCGCACGCGAGAGAGAAAAACCGGGGATGTATTTGCAAACTGCCAGCCACCTGGGCTATATAAATACCACCACTCTCCCACCCCTTTCTAGGGTTTCCCGTTGTAAAAATTGCAGCCACCCCCTCCACTTTGCCTCAAAAATACCCCATTTTTGTAACCCTAGCTCTAGCAGATCTGGAAAAACTGCCCAATTCGTCCTGGACCGTCAGATCCGGAGATCCGACGACCCTGGATGCGCCACGTAAGCTCCCTCTACCCACCTCTTTCCTCTCTCTCCTCACGCAAGGCCGCCAGGCCACAGTCGCCCACGCCGCCGCCGCCTCGTCTCCGCCGAGTCGCACCTCGCCTTGCGCCGGTGAGCCCTGCCGCTGCGCGTCTCCCTCCTCCTCTGGCCCTCACCATCTCCCTCTCTTCCCTCTTGCAGGAGCCCACGAAGGACACCGCCCGCCATGGTCGGCCGAGCTCCGAGCTCGGGCCACCGTGCCCCAACGCCCCGAGCCGCCGCCTCCATGTTGTGTTTGCCGCGCTCCGGCCGGCGAACGGCGCCTCCACGACCTAGCCACCGGCGTGCCCCTGCAGGTCGCCCCTCCTCTTCTTCTCCTTGCTCTTCTCTTCCTCATCTCCATTGTAACGACCCGATCCCGAATGGGACCAACTCTCTGTGATCTGTGCCAGTCCCTGGATCAACTTGCTGACACACACCGTACTCGATGAATAACAGAATAAATCACATGTATCTTATTACATCAGAGAGTTCAAAATAAAGAAAAATTATTACATTAGTATGGCTTAAGGCCATCAAAACTGCGGAAGCAATAGTAGTAGTAGTGGTCCATCCGACTCCACGGCAAAACGTTGAGTATAGGACAATAACCTATTCGCACCTTAATCACCGTCAGAGTAATCTGCAAAAATCATACAACCCAAATTGGGTCAGTACTTTGAATGTACGGCAAGTCATACCAAGGAGAAGAAAATGAAGTCCTACAATACATGCATTCTGTTGGTGGAGCTTCTACGTTTCAATTTGCATAAAGCTAAATTTTTCCCTATAGAATAAGTGTTCCTAAAATTAATCTCAACAAAATAATAAGCACAAGACAACCCATGGTAATTATGCCCAAAAATATTAATTAAAGATGATGAGATTTCTCAAAATTACCATAGCTAGACGCTCAAATTATCCAATACCGGGGACTCGGCTAATCGATTAGATTTATACACTCTGCAGAGGTTTGTGCACTTTTCCCCACAAGACTCGACCACCTCCATTGGTATTTGCCACACTACACTTTGTATGGAAACGGGAAGGTCGAGACATGGTCTTTTAGAAGAGTTTCCCTTACTCTGCGGTGCCCATCCCACCTACCAACACTACGTTCGTAGCACCACCTAGCAAGAGTCACTACTACTAAGCAACCAAGCCAGAGCCCATAATGGCTTGTGGCTGCACACGTAAGCTTCTAGAAAATGACAATATGATAAGATCTCTTTAAGCCTGGGTAGCTTTCCGCAGTGATCCCTGGCCATCTCCAGGTCACTTAGGCATCTCCACTGGTTCATCCAGGGTGCCTCCAACCATTCCACGCAGGTAGTTCATTGAGTTTAACTTGGTCCTGATTTACTACAAAGTCACTCATCTCAGCGTGAATTCACTCCCCAATCCACGTCTACAATAGCATAGCACTACAATTTCCTACACGATGGTGACAAGTTAAACCTACCACAAATTTAACTACTGGGTTTGCGAGAAAGTAAACTTCTAGTTATGCATTCTAAGAAAGGGGTACTACATGCAATAAAACATAGGTAAAGTGAAAAATGATCAAAGGTAGACTTGCCTGGCTGCTGCTGGTCAAACTGTAAGGACTGGAAATATTCCGCTTCGCACTCGGGGCAATCTATCGCAAACAAACAAGTGCATCCAATCAAAACATAATACAAAATAAAACGAAAACAATGCTTCGACAAACTTGGAAAAACAGGAATAAATACAGTTTTTTTTTGTAAAACCGAACAAAGTTTTGTGTAAAACTTGTTGATGAAAGTCCTAAGTGATATAGATAATTTAGGGTTTCGATTTGCAAAAATAATCGGTCAAAACCGAGCTACGGTTATAAAATTATGGTCAAACGAAGTTTGAATTTAAATACATTCAAACTCATATTTTAAAATTCCAAAATTTTGAAAAATAGGATTCCACGCAATAGAGGGATAAATAAATAAAAAATAATTAAACGCGGGATTTGGTTTCGTCTAAAACTAATAAACGAGTAAAATAATATAGCTAAAACAATACTAGGGCTAAAATTTTAATCTAGTGAATGCTCTAAAATAAATAAACAAATAAATAAATAAAACGTTTTTTTAACTCATCTTCTTCTACACAGGAAGAAACGTACACGTACTGTACGTGGCCGTCGGCGTCTTCTTCGTGGGGCGGCGTCTCCGGCGGGGATTGGCGGCGAGGGAGGTGTCGGGGAGGGGCGGCTTGGCGTGGGGAAGCGCGGGGTGGTGGCGGCGGTCTCCGGCGTGTCTACGACGTGGCGGGGCGGCGGTGAACTCCGGCGAACTCCGGTGGACGTGCGAGCTCCGGGGCGCTGCTGTGGTGCACGAGAAGAGGCAAAATTTTGTCCATAAGATGCGCAACGACGAGGGCAACCGATTTCCAGAGTTTGGGGTCTCAAGACGGCTTACCGGCGACGTGATCGACGCCGAGGCGGAGCTCGACCGGCGAACTTCGGCGAGCAAATTCGCGAGCTACGGTGCGGCTTTGGGCAAGATTTTTGGGGGCTTTGGACGAGTGGGAGGAGGGGCACGCAGGGGTGATTTATATAGGGGGAGGGGGTGTCCAGATACGTGCTCCCGGCGACGAAAACCGGCAAGTGCGAAAATTTCGGCGAACTCTTTAATGGAGGATTAATGGGGGCTTTAATGGTGTCGGGGCGGAGAAGGAAGGTGCGGGGTACGCGGGGAAGGAAGGAAGGAAGGAACGGAGGGACGCCTGGATGGTCGGCGCTGGCGCTGCTGCGCTGCTGCGCTGCGTGTTGCTGCGCGTGCGCATGCACGTACGCATGCACGTACGGGAGGAGACAGGGCGCTGGGGGCTGGCTGCTGGGCCGGCCAGCTGGCTGGCCTGGCGGCCGAATATTTTTTTTCAAATTACCTCAAAAAAAATACGTAATAATTTTAAAAAAAAAAACTTAAAAATATATAAGAAAAATACTGTAAATTTTTCCTTGTCAAAATAAAATACTATAGAAAATATATTTCAAAAATAAGTCTAATAGAACTCTAATAAAACCTCAACAAAATTTTATAAATCTAGGATAAATATTCCTAGCTCAATGCAATTTTATAAAATGCGAAAATTTATTTATAAAGTCATTTTGGACAATTTAATAAATTCCAAAAGGAATTTTAGGATTTATTAAATTCCCGAAATGCTTTATTAAAATAAATAAATGCTCCAATATTTTCTTAACCATTTTTATGTTGAAGAAGTCATGTTATCTTCTCTCTTGATTTTTATTGGGTTAAAATAAATTGGAAAGAAAATCCAAAAGATCCAATATGCAAATGGGGAGAAATGGTATGCACAAATGATTCTATTAACAACCAAATTTTTACAAAAATTGGGATGTTACAAACCTACCCCCCTTAAGATGAATATCGCCCTCGAGATTCGGGTTGGCCAGCAAAAAGGTGTGGGCGGTCCTGCTTGAGTTCTTCTTCTCGCTCCCAAGTGGCTTCTTCCTCAGTGTGGTGACTCCACTGAACCTTGTAGAACTTGATAACCTTGGTACGAGTGACTCTGTCCTTGGTGTCAAGAATTTTAACCGGCTTCTCTTTGTAGGTCAAGTCACTCCCCAGTTGAATTGCTTCCAAGGGTACTGTGTCTCTCAACGGGATATCCTCCATCTCTGCATGACACTTCTTCAGCTGAGATACGTGAAACACATCGTGAACTCCAGACAATGCTTCTGGCAATTCCAACTTGTATGCAACCTCTCCTTTGCGTTCCACTATTTTGTATGGCCCCACAAACCGTGGTTCTAGTTTCCCTTTGACTCCAAATCTCTTGATTCCTCGAAGTGGGGACACACGAAGATATGCTCGATCTCCCACTTCGTATATTACCTCCTTGCGTTTTGCATCTGCGTAACTCTTCTGCCTGGACTGGGCTATCTTCAATCTATCACGAATCAATTTGACCTTCTCTTCGGAATCCTTAATCAAGTCTGGTCCAAATAATTTACGATCTCCAACTTCATCCCACATTAACGGTGTTCTACACCTTCTTCCATAGAGGGCTTCAAACGGGGCCATCTTAAAACTAGTTTGGTAACTGTTGTTATATGAGAACTCTGCATAAGGTAAATTATCATCCCAACTGGATCCATAATCTAGTGCACAAGCTCTCAACATGTCTTCCAGAATTTGATTTACTCTCTCTGTCTGCCCATCTGTCTGCGGGTGAAAAGCCGTGCTGAATTCCAGTTTGGTTCCCAAGGTTTCATGCAACTGGTGCCAGAATTTTGAGGTGAACTGAGTGCCTCTATCTGACACAATCTTCTTCGGGACTCCATGCAGACATACGATTCTCGACATATATATCTTTGCCAGCTTTGCACTCGTATAGGTGGTTTTCACGGGGATGAAGTGAGCTACCTTAGTCAAACGATCGACCACTACCCAGATAGAATCATATCCTGATCGAGTCCGGGGTAATCCAGTGATGAAATCCATGCCAAGAATGACATCTAATCCTTGTGACTTCAGGATGATCAGGTCTGTGGGGAAAACATGCCTGCCAATGGCGAGGTTCAACTGGGGACAACCTAAACCTGCCGCCATCTCGGCTCCCGGGGAACTCACCATAATGGGCATACTAAGGGTCTTGGTAGGAAATCCATACTTATCCACAACTACCCTTGATATTAATGAATGCGATGCACCAGTATCAAAAAGAACTAATACCGGATGAGAGTTTAGGAGAAACTTACCAAACACTGCATCTGGCTGTTCATAGACTTCCTCCACATTGACATGGTTCACTTGTCCCTTGGCGAAAGGATTTGGCTTCTTGTTTCCAGAATTTCCATTGCCATTTCCATTCTTGTTCTCAGGACAATCTGTTGAATAGTGTCCTTTATTGTTGCACTTGAAGCAGGTGATCTGACTCAGATCCTTCCTCACTGGTGCAGTATTGTTGGGACGGTGTTGATTCCCATTTCCTCCATTTCCATTTCCTCCATTTCCATTCCTAGGGCCACCATGATTGTTTCCATGGTTCCCATGCTGAGAATGGCCTCCATGGTTATGATGGTTGTGTCCTCCAAACTTGTTGTGTCCTGATCCACCATATCCTGAGAATGGTGCGGGACGGGGATTCTGCTGAGCTCTAGAGTGAAACTTTCCCTGACCGTACTTCCTCTTGCGATTCTCCATTATCTAATGCTTGCCTTCAAGAATGATAGCCTTGTCCAGCATCTCTTGATAATTAGCAAAAGTTGGCACCGTCAGTTGAATGCCAAGCTCATCATTTAGTCCCTCCAGAAACTTCTCTTGTTTAGCGGCATCCGAGGCCACATCTCCTGGAGCATAACGGGACAGCTTGTTGAACTCCTCCACATATTCTGCCACTGAACGACCTCCTTGGCGTAAGTTGCGGAATTCCCTCTTCTTGAGACTCATAGCTCCAGCTGAAACATGAGCCATGCGGAAGGCATGCTGGAACTGATCCGAAGTCACATTAGCCATGGGGTATGTGGTGGTATAGTTATCCCACCATGCGGCTGCAGGTCCATCCAGCTGGTGCGAGGCGAACCTCACTTTCTCCCCATCAGTGCATCCAGCGGTTGCTAGCTTCCTTCCCATATTACGAAGCCAATCATCAGCAACAATCGGCTCTTCGCTACTTGAGAACGATGGTGGGTTCAATCTCAGGAAACGGGTGAGACTATCCACCGGAGGCGGTGGTGGTGGAGGTGGTGGTGCGTTGTTGTTGGTGTTCATGTTCTGCATCAGAAGCTGCATCAACTGGTTTTGGGTCTGAAGCAGCTGCTCTAGGCCGGGGATTCCACTCCCTGATCCACTTCCGGAAGGGTCCCTTCTTGGTGGCATCTGTTGGGTTAGAATAGATGAGATATAGAGGGAGAAAAGGCCTAAGGGGAAAACACTACCCATATGCAAAAAAGATGGCAAGGTTTCAATTCAATTCACTCAAATCAAGTTTCAAACAAGCAACCTAAGATAATCCATGTCACAAAGTCGACATGGTAACAAAAAAAAATCGATAGATCGAAACTCTACTCGAGTAGCTAAGGATATTCATCTATGATGGTGGTCTGTAACTAATTCGAGTCGGTTGAAGACTCGCTCATCTCAACGTCCTGTGACCCCTCATGATCCTTATCCTGGCCGACGAAATCTCCATCAGAGTTGTCTTCCTGGATGTTTTCTCCATGTTCAAGCTTCTCTTCGGCTTCTTCTAGCAGGAGCTTCACTTCTTTATGCTTCTTCAGTAGCGTGTCGATTTCATCCTCGTACCCTTCATGAGTTTCCTTGAGTTCCTCCTCCAGCTCCTCTTGGCGGATGGCCAGCTTCCTGGAGGTCTTCATGCCACGGTGCATCACCTTCTCCAAGCTGCGGATGTGCTCCTCCAGGTCATGGACATAGGATGATATAGTGTCGTCCTCAACGGTGCGCACAATCTCTCCATGGTGATCCCGACGTCCACATTCCATGAAGGTGGTTCCCTTGAGATCCTCTTTGTATTCCTCGCGGATGCGTCCAAGGGAGGTGTGTGCTGCGATGCTCTGGCCCAAACTCCAAGTTGGTGCCTCCAAGAAGAAGTCAATAGGCTTGATGTTCTTCCCGAAGGTGCGTCCTGGAATGTGGACGTTGATCCTCCAGCATCTATCTTCTGGCGTCGAGGTCCTGAGGGTTCCAGTAAAACTGGGCAGGCCGATGTTCAGGTACTTGGTGATCTTCGTCAGGCGTCGCCCAAAAGGCATGGTCTCATCGGGCTGGGTGAACCGGGTCATGCCAGTCGACATCTATATTTTTAAAAGAGAGAAGTTAGATTTGAATAGACAAGGATATGAGAACAACGCAAAGTAGAAGGTTTGCAAAATAAAATTTTGTCCTATGGCTTTTCCATTTCTAAGGTCACGTCCTACAATCAACATGTGCTCTGATGCCATCTTGTAACGACCCGATCCCGAATGGGACCAAGTCTCTGTGATCTGTGCCAGTCCCTGGATCAACTTGCTGACACACACAGTACTCGATGAATAACGGAATAAATCACATGTATCTTATTACATCGGAGAGTTCAAAATAAAGAAAAATTATTACATTAGTATGGCTTAAGGCCATCAAAACTGCGGAAGCAATAGTAGTAGTAGTGGTCCATCCGACTCCACGGCAAAACGTTGAGTATAGGACAATAACCTATTCGCACCTTAATCACCGTCAGAGTAATCTGCAACAATCGTACAGCCCAAATAGGGTCAGTACTTTGAATGTACGGCAAGTCATACCAAGGAGAAGAAAATGAAGTCCTACAATACATGCATTCTGTTGGTGGAGCTTCTACGTTTCAATTTGCATAAAGCTAAATTTTTCCCTATAGAATAAGCGTTCCTAAAGTTAATCTCAACAAAATAATAAGCACAAGACAACCCATGGTAATTATGCCCAGAAAGATTAATTAAAGATGATGAGATTTCTCAAAATTACCATAGCTAGACGCTCAAATTGTCCAATACCGGAGACTCGGCTAATCGATTAGATTTATACGCTCTGCAGAGGTTTGTGCACTTTTCCCCACAAGACTCGACCACCTCCATTGGTATTTGCCACACTACACTTTGTATGGAAACGGGAAGGTCGAGACATGGTCTTTTAGAAGAGTTTCCCTTACTCTGGCGGTGCCCATCCCACCTACCAACACTACGTTCGTAGCACCACCTAGCAAGAGTCACTACTACTAAGCAACCAAGCCAGAGCCCATAATGGCTTGTGGCTGCACACGTAAGCTTCTAGAAAATGACAATATGATAAGATCTCTTTAAGTCTGGGTGGCTTTCCGCAGTGATCCCTGGCCATCTCCAGGTCACTTAGGCATCTCCACTGGTTCCTCCAGGGTGCCTCCAACCATTCCACCCAGGTAGTTCATTGAGTTTAACTTGGTCCTGATTTACTACAAAGTCACTCATCTCAGCGTGAATTCACTCCCCAATCCACGTCTACAATAGCATAGCACTACAATTTCCTACACGATGGTGACAAGTTAAACCTACCACAAATTGAACTACTGGGTTTGCGAGAAAGTAAACTTCTACTTATGCATTCTGAGAAAGGGGTACTACATGCAATAAAACATAGGTAAGGTGAAAAATGATCAAAGGTAGACTTGCCTGGCTGCTGCTGGTCAAACTCTAAGGACTGGAAATATTCGGCTTCGCACTCGGGGCAATCTATCGCAAACAAACAAGTGCATCCAATCAAAACATAATACAAAATAAAACGAAAACAATGCTTCGACAAACTTGGAAAACAAAGAATAAATATATTTTTTTGTAAAACCGAACAAAGTTTTGTGTAAAACTTGTTGATGAAAGTCCTAAGTGATATAGATAATTTAGGGTTTGGATTTGCAAAAATAATCGGTCAAAACCGAGCTACGGTTATAAAATTATGGTCAAACGAAGTTTGAATTTAAATACATTCAAACTCATATTTTAAAATTCCAAAATTTTGAAAAATAGGTTTCCACGCGATAGAGGGATAAATAAATAAAAAATAATTAAACGCGTAAAACTAATAAACGAGTAAAATAATATAGCTAAAACAATACTAGGGCTAAAATTTTAATCTAGTGAATGCTCTCAAATAAATAAACAAATAAATAAATAAAACGTTTTTTTTAACTCATCTTCTTCTACACAGGAAGAAACGTACACGTACTGTACGTGGCCGTCGGCGTCTTCTTCGTGGAGCGGCGGCTCCGGCGGGGATTGGCGGCGAGGGAGGTGTTGGGGAGGGGCGGCTCGGCGTGGGGAAGCGCGGGGTGGTGGCGGCGGTCTCCGGCGTGGCTACGACGTGGCGGGGCGGCAGTGAACTCCGGCGAACTCCGGTGGACGCGCGAGCTCCGGGGCGCTGCTGTGGTGCACGAGAAGAGGCAAAATTTTGTCCATAAGATGCGCAACGACGAGGGCAACCGATTTCCAGAGTTTGGGGTCTCAAGACGGCTTACCGGCGACGTGATCGACGCCGAGGCGGAGCTCGACCGACGAACTTCGGCGAGCAAATTCGCGAGCTACGGTGCGGCTTTGGGCAAGATTTTTGGGGGCTTTGGACGAGTGGGAGGAGGGGCAAGTAGGGGTGATTTATATAGGGGGAGGGCGTGTCCAGATACGTGCTCCCGGCGACGAAAACCGGCAAGTGCGAAAATTCCGGTGAACTCTTTAATGGAGGATTAATGGGGGCTTTAATGGTGTCGGGGCGGAGAAGGAAGGTGCGGGGTACGCGGGGAAAGAAGGAAGGAAGGAACGGAGGAACGGAGGGCGCTGCTGCGCTGCGTGCTGCTGCGCGTGCGCATGCACGTACGCATGCACGTACGGGAGGAGACGGGGCGCTGGGGGCTGGCCCGGCGGCTTTTTTTTTTTTTTAAAATTACCTAAAAAAAAATACGTAATAATTTTTTTTAAAAAAAAATTATAAATATATAAGAAAAATACTGTAAATTTTTCCTTGTAAAAATAAAATACTATAGAAAATATATTTCAAAAATAAGTTTAATAGAACTCTAATAAAACCTCAACAAAATTTTATAAAGTCTAGGATAAATATTCCTAGCTCAATGCAATTTTATAAAATGCGAAAATTTATTTATAAAGTCATTTTGGACAATTTAATAAATTCCAAAAGGAATTTTAGGATTTATTAAATTCCCAAAATTCTTTATTAAAATAAAATTAATGCTCCAATATGCAAATGGGGAGAAATGGTATGCACAAATGATTCTATTAACATCCAAATTTTTACAAAAATTGGGATGTTACATCCATGTTTTCTCTCTTGCAGCCAACATCGAAGTCCCCATAGCCATGGCATCAAGAATCTTGTCGTGCCGCCCCTTGGACCTCGCCATCGCCCGGATCCAGCAGCTAGGCGCCGCCGCATCTCATACCGGACTTCCCCGCCTGCGCCCCGTCCCTGTGCCGCCCTGCCTGTCGCTGGAGACCAGCCTCGAGCGACGCCATCTTCAGGTTGCGGTAGATGCTTTCTTCAATTTCATTTTTGGTTCAGTTAGTCGCGATAGATTAAATAGCTAGATCAGGTTTGCTTCACAGACGTGGTTTGATCAGAAGCGCAGTGGCTTGAGCGTCGTGGTTCCATCTGAAAGGTGCTGGGTTCAAGTCCCAGCAGCCTCCTTTTATTTTTGCTACACAATTTTTGTTGCTATTTTTTCCTGTTTTTCTCAACGTTGGAGATGGGCTCGGCCCAGCAGCTTCTCTCGCCCGTGGGCGCTCGATAGAGAAGATATCCGCGAGGGTTTTGGGCCAGTTTCGGCCGAAGCCTGCCCATGGGAGATTTCCCTCCATTTCTATTTTCTTGCTTTATTCTTTTCTGCCTTATTTTTGCAATGCGTTTATTGTGTACATCCTTGCCCCCAAACATATCATGTTTTATATGATTTTTGGGTACAAAAAATGTGAGGAAGGTGATGGTGCTGTCCATTTTGGTAAATGGGCAGGCTTTATTTTTGTTATATAGCATTTTTCACGTAAACCCCTCACATGTTGCACTTGGCTTCGCGTGTTTTGATCACCGTAGTTACCGGTTAGCGTTGTCTTGCTCTTTCTTTCATTGCTTGCAATAGACATCGTTAATTAGATGCATCATACCATGCCATGTAATTTACATATATTTAATTTTAGGAACCCCATCTCGAGGTCTATCTTCATGAGTGGGAAATTCTTGTTCATGCCATGTTCTACGTTCCTTGCTCTTGCCATGGTCATGCGTCACAATAATTATAACATAAGGATCCTTCGGATCCGTAATTCACGTACATAATGCATAAGAAGGTTGTCTGGAGAATTGCACCGTGATTCCCGAGCTTCATTTAAACTTTTCCATCCTTTTGTTCGTGCCATGATATTAAAATGACATGCATCATACTTGATCATGATTGTTTGTTCATTGCCTGCTTGGGTTGCTTCGTAGTAATAGATGCATCTCCGTTGATTGCCTTTTCCAGTGTTTCCTTCTTGTGTGCTTCTGCGGGTACCTCTCAGAGACGATGCGAGCTTACGATGGACTACACCTTCGGAACCCGACTTATACGTTACTTATGATCCAAGGACTATACGTTACTTATGATCCATTCTATTTCAACCAGCGGTTTCCATGCTAGTCTAGGATAGGTTTGTTGTTTGATCCTACCACATGTTTACAGCCTCTTTCAAACCGATACAGCCATGTCCCCTCCCAGCAGACCTTGTACTTATATGTTACTATTGCTCGTTGCTCAGCCCCTTCTTAGTATGCATGTTTAGGATGCTACGATGTTACCCTGTTACTCCTTGGTTTTGGGCTATCACAATATTATATTATTTTTGATGATATGATTATTATAATGTTGACTATATTCGACGAAGGACGGAAGGTCTAGGCTATGCCGCCCCGACACTTTGTTCCATTCGAGTCACCTAGGACCCGAGTTCCGGGTATTGGTTTTAAGACTGAGCATGCCTAACCGCGTGTGGGATTTTATGGGGTCCCCTTTTCTTACCTACCTAGCTTCAAACATTTCTAGAGGTGGCCCAAGCTGATTTTACCATTTGCAAACCATGCATATATGTCTGTCGGGTCGCTCCTAGCAGATATCCTTTAAAATAACCCGGTCCAGTGGAGACATAGTTCCTTTGTTGGTCCACACCTGGTGAGCTATAGGCCTGCCCACATGTGAGGGGATCAGTTACCTCGACCTTGTCCAGACGGAAGAGTCCGATCCGAGAGCGTGGCCAGCTTTTGGATTGGGTGTCGACTCCCCGGGGGCCGCCCGGATTTTTTCATTGTTAGCTAGAGGGACCTGTTGTTTCGGATCTCTCGGAACTAAATCATAAAATGGTTGCCTATGATGGGTAGCAACTGAGAGTGATGGGCGTGCGTGCGGAGCCTTGTAATAGGCAGTTGGTACACCCCTGCAGGGTTAAATCTTTTCGAGAAGCCATGTCCACGGTTATGGACGACTTGAGACCTACTCCTTGTTCATAGACAACAACAACTGAGATAATCTTAATATAACCTGATCAACGTGTGTGTTACTTGACTGCTTCTTCTTTGTTGGGATGCGAAGAGGAGGACAAGGATAGGATAGGTGTTATGTTTGCGTAAGTAGCGGATAGCAAGACTTGTTGGAGGCGATTCCTCATTGAATGATTGGCTTCTTATCTTACTCTCTAGACCGTTAGCCACTTCATAAATGCTAGTGCGGCAGCAACCTCACCACTTACCCCCATCCTTACCGTAAACTACTAGTTGTCCTAGAATGACGAGTGATGAAGTCCTTGCTGGGTCAGTTGACCACTACAGTTGGATGCTGAGTACTTCTGTACTCATGATACTACCCCCAAACTCTTTTCAGGGTTCTGATCGACAACAGGTATGGTGATCGACGTTTCACGTGGAGACTCAACGACGACTAGTTAGGCGGATCCCGACGGAGGGCCTGGACCCGTGTGGTTATGGGGATCGATGTTTTTCTCTTTGCCACTAGGCATTTGTTTGTAGTCTGTACTCAGACATGTATCTTCCGCTGTTGTATTGTATTAAGGCAGTTGTATGCCGATTGTATGAGATGTTGTATCCTTGTAGCTGTAATGTTGTAATATCATGTTGGAAATCCGGGGCATATGGCTTGTCATATGTCGCGGTGGGACCGATATGTGCTTCGTCCCCGGATCTGGATGGAAACATCTAGATCTGGAACAGTACCGCATATCGGGCCTTGCAACTTGGTATCAGAGCCTTACCGATCATAGGATCCCTTTTCTGGCCGAAGTCGAGTCTAGAAAAAAAACTATTTTGTAGTTACTAAGTTAGTTATCGGAGAGTAGGATTCTTTTTCCTCCTTACCCATGCTCTGGTCAGGACAGGTGTCGTAAGTGTTTTTACTCTCGAATTATCCCCCTTCCAACTCTAGGATCTCGAGTGTGTGGAGTATCGGAATCGTTACAATGCTTTTCTTGGGAAGTATTGTCTCGATTCCGACCTCAGGTGGAATTCCTGTAGTACCTTTAGCTTCTTCGATTTCGGGTATCATCTGGGTCATCCATTGCCATCCATCCTTTTGCCGGTGTTTTTTCATGACTTGCGTCGAAAACACTATCCTTTGATCCGGTTATCATTGTCGTTCCTCCTCTTGACACGGACGGTTTCCTATTTTCGACGATGTCAACTCCCTGCGGAAAGTTTCTCGACAGAAGTTCGTCGTTCGACATGGAGGAGAGTCCCTTGTTGGTGGTGTTGGAGATCGTCGACTCTCTTTTCTCTCCCCTCCTCTCCCCCGGATCGTCTTGGATCTCGGGACGAGATCCCTTGTTGCTGGTGTTATATTGTAACAGCCCAGATTTCACAAAATTAAAATTTTTTGTTTTCAGTGTGAATTGTTTGATTGTCTGTTTTTTTGCGGTGTTTGCATCCCCGATTTATAGACCAGCGATTATTTATCCCTCTTTTATCTCGTACAAGACGGAGACCGACCCTTGCCACCCTGACACTTCACCTTTGCGACACCGGGTTTCACACGATCACCGTTGCGAAAACCGCACGAGACCAGTCGTAGCCAACGGAACAAAAAACCCCGTTTAATAAGTAAACGGAATATTTTTATAGCGCGCCGGAAAGTGTTCTCGGAACGGTTCCAGCATGAGGTGAACGCCGCCGGCTCGACGCGCTGATCGCGCAGTTCCAAGTTTTACCCTAATCGGAGGTCCTACGGACCCCCGACGGTTAGGAACGTAAGCACCGTGCGAGAGAGAGAAAAACCGGGGATGTTTTTGCAAACTGCTAGCCACCTGGGCTATATAAAGACCACCACTCTCCCACCCCTTTCTAGGGTTTCCCCTTGTAAAAATTGCAGCCACCCCCTCCACTTTGCCTCAAAAATACCCCATTTTTGTAACCCTAGCTCTACCAGATCTGGAAAAACTGCCCAATTCGTCCTGGACCATCAGATCCGGAGATCTGACGGCCCTGGATGCGCCACGTCAGCTCCCTCCACCCACCTCTCTCCTCTCTCTCCTCACGCAGGCCGCTCGCGCCACCGCCGCCTCGCCTTGCGCCGGTGAGCCCTGCCGCTGCGCGCCTCCCTCCTCCTCTGGCCCTCACCATCTCCCTCTCTTCCCTCTTGCAGGAGCCCGTGCAGGACACCGCCCGCCATGGTCGCCCGAGCGCCGAGCTCGGGCCGCCGTGCCCCAACGCTCGAGCCGCCGCCTCCATGCTGTGTCCGCCGCGCTCCGGCCGGCGAACGGCGCCTCCACGACCTAGCCACCAGCGTGCCCCCTGCAGGTCGCCCCTCCTCTTCTCCTCCTTGCTCTTCTCTTACTCATCTCCATGTTCTCTCTCTCGTAGCCAACATCGAAGTCCCCATAGCCATGGCGTCAAGAATCTTGTCGTGCCTCCCCTTGGACCTCGCCGTCGCCCGGATCCAGCAGCTAGGCGCCGCCGCGCCTCATCCCAGACTTCCCCGCCTGCGTCCAGTCCCCGTGCCGCCCTACCTGTCGCTGGAGACCAGCCTCGAGCGACGCCATCTTCAGGTTGCGGTAGATGCCTTCTTCAGTTTCGTTTTTGGATCAGTTAGTCGCGATAGATTAAATAGCTAGATCAGGTTTGCTTCACAGACGTGGTTCGATCAGTAGTGCAGTGGCTTGAGCGTCGTGGTTCCATCTGAAAGGTGCTGGGTTCAAGTCCCAGCAGCCTCCTTTTATTTTGCTACACCGATTTTTATTGCTATTTTTTCCTGATTTGCTCAACGTTGGAGATGGGCCCGGCCCAGCAGCTTCTCTCGCCCGTGGGCGCTTGATAGAGCAAATATCCGCGAGGGTTTTGGGCCTGTTTCGGCTGAAGCCAGCCCAGTGGAGATTTCCCTCCATTTCTATTTTCTTGCTTTATTCTTTTCTGCCTTATTTTTGCAATGCGTTTATTGTGTGCATCCTTGCCCCAAACATATCATGTTATACATGATTTTGGGGTAGAAAAATGTGAGGAAGGTGATGGTGCTGTCCATTTTGTTAAATAGGCAGGCTTTATTTTGGAGATATAGCATTTTGCACGTAAACCCCTCACATGTTGCACTTGGCTTCGCATGTTTCGATCACCGTAGTTACCGATTAGCGTTGTCTCGCTCTTTATTTTATTGCTTGCAATACACATCGTTAATTAGATGCATCATAGCATGCCATGTAATTTGCATATATTTAATTTTAGGAACCCCATCTCGAGGTCTATCTTCGTGAGTGGGCAATTCTTGTTCATGCCATGTGCTACGTTCCTTGCTCTTGCCATGGTCATGCGTCATAATAATTATAACATAAGGATCCTTCGGATCCTTAGTTCACGTACATAATGCATAATAAGGTTGTCTGGAGCATTGCACCGTGATTCCTGAGATTCATTTAAACTTTTCAATCCATTTGTTTGTGCCATGTTATTAAAATGAGATGCATCATACTTGATCATTATTGTTTGTTCATTGCCTGCTTGTGTTGCTTCGTAGTAATAGATGCATCTCCATTGATTGCCTTTTCTAGTGTTTCCTTCTTGTGTGCTTCCGCGGGTACCTCTCAGAGGCGATGCGAGCTTATGATCGACTACACCTTCGGAACCCGACTTATCAACAGGCAAGGACTATACGTTACTTATGATCCATTCTATTTCAACCAGCGGTTTGCATGCTAGTCTAGGATAGGTTCGATGTTTGATCTTACCACATGTTTACAGCCTCTTTCAAACCGATACAGCTATGTCCCCTCACAGCAAACCTTGTACTGCTATGTTACTATTGCTCGTTGCTCAGCCCCTGCTTAGTATGCATGCTTAGGATGCGACGATGTTACCCTATTACTCCTTGGTTTTGGGATATCACATTATTATATTGTTTTTGATGATATGATTATTATAATGTTGACTATATTCGACGAAGGATGGAAGGTCTAGGCTATGCCGCCCCGACACTTTGTTCCATTCGAGTCACCTAGGACCCGAGTTCCGGGTATTGGTTTTAAGACTGAGCGTGCCTAACCGCGTGTGGGATTTTATGGGGTCCCCTTTTCTTACCTACCTAGCTTCAAACATTTCTAGAGGTGGCCCAAGCTGATTTTACCATTTGCAAACCATGCATATATGTCTGTCGGGTCGCTCCTAGCAGACATCCTTTAAAATAACCCGGTCCAGTGTAGACATAGTTCCTCTGTTGGTCCACACCTGGTGAGCTATAGGCCTGCCCACATGTGAGGGAATCAGTTACCTCGACCTTGTCCAGACGGAAGAGTCTGATCCGAGAGCGTGGCCAGCTTTTGGATTGGGTGTCGACTCCCCGGGGGCCACCCGGATTTGTTCATTGTTAGCTAGAGGGACCTGTTGTATCGTATCTCTCGGAACTAAATCATAAAATGGTTTCCTATGATGGGTAGCAACTAAGAGTGATGGACGTGCGTGCGGAGCCTTGTAATGGGCAGTTGGTACACCCCTACAGGGTTAAATCTTTTCGAGAAGCCGTGTCCATGGTTATGGACGACTTGAGACCTACTCCTTGTTCATAGACAACAACAACTGAGATAATCTTAATATAAGTTGATCAACGTGTGTGTGCCTTGACTGCTTCTTCTTCGTTGGGATGCGAAGAGGAGGACAAGGATAGGATAGGAGTTATGTTTGCGTAAGTAGCTGATAGCAAGACTTGTTGGAGGAGATTCCTCATCGAATGATTGGCTTCTTATCTTACTCTCTAGACCGTTAGCCACTTCATAAATGCTAGTGCGGCAGCAACCTCACCACTTACCCCCATCCTTACCGTAAACTACTAGTTGTCCTAGAATGACGAGTGATGAAGTCCTTGCTGGGTCAGTTGACCACTACAGTTGGATGCTGAGTACTTCTGTACTCATGATACTACCCCCAAACTCTTTTCAGGGTTCTGATCGACAACAGGTATGGTGATTGACGTTTCACGTGGATACTCAACGACGACTAGTTAGGCGGATCCCGGCGGAGGGCCTGGACCCGTGTGGTTATGGGGATCGATGTTTTTCTCTTTGCCACTAGGCATTTGTTTGTAGTCTGTACTCAGACATGTATCTTCCGCTGTTGTATTATATTAAGGCAGTTGTATGCCGATTGTATGAGATGTTGTATCCTTGTAGCTGTAATGTTGTGATATCATGTTGGAAATCCGAGGCATATGGCTTGTCATATGTCGCGGTGGAACCGATATGTGCTTCGTCCACAGATCTGGATGGAAACATCTAGATCCGGAACAGTACCGCATATCGGGCCTTACATTATGACTCCCCTTTGTGCACTCAATCCTAACTACCGTACAACTAACTGCATGAGGTGGAACACCTAACTGTTATACAAAATCCAATTAACTTATTTTTTGGTTATTTAAGTGATGGAAAGAGGGGGTTGGGGGCTCTCCTAACTGCATTTTTATTAACCTAACTGCCCCACCGCATCCAAACTTCCTTATGCACTCAAACCTAACTTAATGTTCACTTAACTGGATGATGGTGGAACACCTAAATGCTTTAGCACATAACTTCCATGTGTATTTAAACAAACTCCTTTATCACATAACTGCATTATTTCACCTAACTGCCCCACAATTTCTAACTCCCCGTTGTGCACTCAATCCTTTCTGCCGTACATCTAACTGCATGAGGGGGAACACCTACCTGCTTTATCACATAACTGCATTTTTTGACCTAACTGCCCCACAACTTTTCAATTTGCTTTGTGCACTCAATCCTAATTGCCGTACAACTAACTACCTAACTGTTATACAACATCTAGTTAACTGCATTTTTTGGTTATTTAAGTGATGGAAAGGGGGGGTTGGGGGGTCTCCCTCCCACATGCTTTTATCACATAACTGCATTTTTATTAACCTAACTGCCCGACTGCTTCCAAACTTCCTTATGCACTCAACCCTATCTGCACGCACACTTAATTGGATGATGGAGGAACACCTAACTGCTTTAGCACATAACTTCCATGTGTATTTAAACCTAACTGCTTTATCAAACAACTGCATTATTTGACCTAACTTCCCCACAGCTTCTAACTTCCCTTTGTGCATTCAATCCTATCTGTCGTACAACTAACTGCATGAGGGGGAACACCTAACTGCTTTATCACATAACTGCATTATTTGACCTAACGGCCCCACAGCTTCTAACTTTGCTTTGTGCATTCAATCCTAATTGTCGTACAACTAACTACCTAGCTGTTATACAACATCTAGTTAGCTGCCTTTTTTGGTTATTTAAGTGAAGGAAATGGGGGCGGTCTCCCCCCCCCCCCACATGCTTTTATCACATAATTGCATTTTTATTAACTTAACTGCACACTGCTGTCAAACTTCCTTATGCACTCAACCTTAACTGCAAGTACACTTAACTGGATGATGGCGGAACACCTAACTGCTTTAGCACATAACTGCATTTTCATTAACCTAACTGTCCCACTACTTCTAACTTTGATTTGTGCACTTAATCCTAACTGCCGTACAACTAACTGCATGAGGTGGAAGACCTAACTACTCCACAACTTCTAACTTCCCTTTGTGCACTCTATCCCCCATGTTTATTAAACCTAACGACTTTTTTTATCACATAACTGCATGATGGTGGAATGCCTAACTGTTATATACATGTGTATAATAAACCTAATTGCTTTTATCACATAACTGCATTATGGTGGAACACCAAACTGTTATACACATCCAGTTAACTGCTTTTTTTTGTTATTGTGTAAATTTTAAGTTATTTAAGTGACGGGGGTCTCCACCTCCCACAGTTAAAAAAATGTTTCATAGCTAACCGCTTTTTTGCACCATTTATAACTGCGATTTTTTAAGTGAATGAAAAAATAAATATAGAAATGTAGCCTACACAAATATTCTCATTTTATATGTTTTTTCTTGACCGTTTAGTGTGGGGAATATTCTTTTCACCACTTGGTTTACGTGCCACGACTGTATTATCTCCCCTCACTTGCCTTCATTTTCCACTCACTTGCAGCGACGGACTCTGGGAACCCTAACCAAGCTGGATGATTATAATCCACCGCGCGGTGAGCTTGTTGGTGCGAGGGTTCGATCCCAAAGGGTGTGTCGGCGGAAGTCCCTGATGCTTTTTCGTCTTTTTTTCGCTCCTTCAGCGTCAAATCGGCAGATCTAGCCGCAGAAGCAGGTAATTTTTTGGGGCTTGCATCATATGAGCTTAGCCGCGCGGGTGTTGCATTACCGTTGTGCTGGAATCTGGGTTGTGTTGGTCGCGCGTAAGATTTTTCCGATCGGCACCCTCGGGTCCTCTATTTTGTTTGGTTGCTAAATCTTTTCCGCATGATATATTTTCAGGGAGAGGTTGGGTGTCTGCGGGCTTTTCTGATTTCGTGCATGACCTCAGTGGCAAAAGGTCATGGTGAGACGGTATCGAATTATTCATGTTTTTCATATTAACTCCGGAAATCTGAGGAATTAACTGCTAGTTTCTTGCAAATGTCCTCTTGTGGTTGTTGTCCAGATGATGCTGACGAAGCTGCTTCAATATTGATTAAAGTGTCACAAGGACCCAACAAAGCATCTGAAGGGTCTGTTTTCACAGGATCTGGCATGGGTGAAAACGCTGGAGCAAAGGGTGCTGATGGTACTGACATTCCTGGGTGCGCTTCTGACCCTAAAGAAGGTCAGTGTAATTTATAGCTGTTTGAGTTTCGATTGTTTTCTCATCTTGTTGGTGAGTTTTTTACCTTGTGTTCTGATCTTTTTGATGTGTTTCAGCCATCGGCTCTTCAGATGCTGACGACTTCATCATACAGTCTTGTCGCGACATAAACAATGAGTTCGGTGTGCCTGACTCTCCATTTCCGCAGAATATGACGGCCCCTGCTAATGTTGAAGGTTCAGGAGCATCAGGTGGTGATAAGAATTCATCCAGTTTGACTCTAGTGTGGAAATATACTCAATCACAGTCAGTTAAGGGCTGAGGAAGCTAGGAAATTATTGAAGCGGAAAGTTTTCGGAGAGAAAGTTATTAATCATAAGAGGAAGAAGCGGCTGAAGCTCCCGGAGGTCCAAGCGCACGCAGAAAATGTTAGCATGCGAGTTTCTTGTCCAGAGGAAGCAGCTGGGAACTATAGGCAGAATGGCAGTCAAAGTGAATCTGAAGATGCTTGCAAGGCTACTTGCTCTGACCTAGAATAATTTTCTAGCCAGAGGAAAGCTAAGAAGTGTGTTAGGATCGTTAAAAATGATCAAGCTGATCCTATTCGTCGAAGTCCACACATAGCTAGTGTGGCAGCGCGTCAGCGGGCTAATCGAAATAGCAAAGTTGGTGTGAAACATGCACGCTTCGATATACATGAGCCTGGAGGTGTCAGCGGGGACAGCACTGATTTTGTTAGCGGACTAGATGGGAATAATGTATGTTTTTGTTCTCCTTTTTAGAAGTAAATATATTTTTTTGGCCTTGAGAAACTGCACTATGTGTATTAGCTAAATGTTGCTTTTTTTGTTTATTTCTCTTTCCAGGTCAGTGTCAAGAAGGCGCGTCGTAAGGTTGGTTCAACTGGTCCGAAGAAAATGAAAGGAAAAGTTGTGTCATCAAACGCTGGCACCTCTCGGAGGCTAAATGTAACTGTCCGTTGTTCGTTGGGAGAAGTCTATGAGGTTGCGGCCCTGCTTAAGCCACGACATGAAAGCATTGTCCAAAATGCTGGGTTCGGTTGTGATTTCGACTGGGTTTTGAAGGGCAACATGTCCCGTCATCTAATGTGCTACTTGATGAATAAAATCGACCCAAATACAATGTGTATTGACTCTGGCCCAAACAAAGTTCTCACAATTTGCAGAGAAGCTATTCATCATGTTTTCAGATTCCCTATGGGTGATAATACTGATCCTATGCCAGCTTACAGTGGGCTCGATGAGTCAATGGTTAGGTTTAAGTCTGAATTGGGTTTTAGTAAGGCTGTTGTAGTTGACACTAAAGATTTGAGAAATGCATTGAGGTTGCTTGTTGAGGATATTTCTGAAGACCATATTGCTGTAAAAGTATTTTTTGCCATCTTTTTTTCCAAAATGATATGCCCAGGCCCTGCTGTTCGTATTGGAAGAGAGGTCGGAATGCTGCATGGTATTGTTTTTACTGATATGGCAACGATGGATTTCTGTCAGTTAGTAGTTGATGAGCTGAAACGTGCTGCTGTGAAATGGCAAGACCCAAATATTATTCAATTGGTCCAGAAGGTTGCGGAGTACTTCCTGTGGTTATGTATCTTGATTGATGCTTCTCAAAAGGATTGACAGTCATGCATGTAGATGTGCCGCATGCAAATTTTCTGACAGATAAGTTGTTGAGTTCAATTTACCAGAAAGATATTGTAAAGAAGGGCGGGAAAGAGTTGGACTCTCGTTTATTCGACAACTTGGGGTTAGTTTCTGATTTTAAATTTGGTAAAAGTTTTTAACTGCTTGTTTTTTTTTCAGATTTTAACATAACTGCATTTTTGTTAGTAAGACATTTGGATTTTTTTTTATTGTGGACATAACTACAATTAGTTGAACACCTACCTGTTGCACACTTCTGAGTTAACTGTGTATTTTTTTCACACAACTACATGTTTGAAATGTGAAGTTTAACCCCCATGCATAGTAAACATACCTGCATTTTTTAAAATAAACTGCGTGATGGCGGAATACCTAACTGTTTTATAATCCTATTATACATCCTAGGGGGGTGTAACTGCTTGTTTGAATTAAAAGTATTTTTATTTTTAAATTCGTACTTAACTAATTTGATCAGTAAAGCTCATTCCCCCTTTGTTAACTTAAAAAGTAGTGGAAATATCATAATCATAATCAGATAGCGCACTACCAGACGGTGTCCATTGGGAATCATGTTCCTAATCATACTATTCAGAGTGAGCCTGGTGGCAGCCATGTTGAACCTGAATTTTTTAAGATGCCAATAGAAAACAATATCCACAAAGATGTTGTAGTTTTTTGAAGATAGACGACTTATTGCGCAAGGTGAATGAGTTAGCTGCCAAGGTACCCAAGACGTCTGATTGGATGGGATTTGTTCCTCGAATTTTCCCCGAAGAGCATGCAGAAAGTGAAGATATAATCAAGGAAGCTACAGCACATGACGTTGCTATCATTGGCAGCCTACTGCATGCAATGTCACACATCCGTAACGCTTATACTGATTTAAAGAAGAAACAAGATGCATTTTTCAAGGACTTCAAACCTGATGATCGTATAATTTTGAGTCAGATCAACAATCAGATTTCGGATCATGGAGTAGATGATTTGGAGGCCGGTCAGGTTAATACAGAGGCTCCTCAGGATTATATGGATGTCGGTCAGGATGATACGGAGGTCGCTCATGAGCGCGAGGAGGTGTGTTTATTTTCTCATGTTTTGCTCATTTTATTATCTACACATCAACACATAGCTAACTGTAAATCAACTTACCATTATTGTGTCTATATTTTTATTTTTAAAGGTTGTTGAAAAAGGTTGTCATGTTACGTCACCCCCAGACGATGATATAGTTGACAGCGCAAACGAAGGGGGTCCGCTTGGTGATGATTGCGTTGAGGGCCCCAGTTTTAGCGTCGATAGTGCTGACATGGCAGAGGAAGTTGTTGGAGCAGGTCAACATGGCAAATCAGATGATGATGTGGATCAATTTCCCGGAGACGCAATTGAGATTTCAAAAGGTAAGCGGGCTGACGTTGATTGTTCTCAGGAGGTGGCTGTTATGTCTAATGTCAATGTATTGAATGATCCCACTCCGAATGTTGCTGATGAACATTTAGTTTCTGTTCATAGAGATGACCTCACAGATTCACACGTTGGTGTTTCAGTCATCAATGGCGGTACTGGTGCCGCTGTGCTGAAAGATGACACAGTTAATATTGAAACATTTATTGAAGGCAACCAACATGCGATTCACGCAGCCGTTGGTGAAGCTGATGCGGTGATTTTTCAATAGATGCGGGAAAGAAGCCTGTCGCTGTCGAGCTACCTAGTGTTGGATAGTGCGATCAGTAAGATGCAGTTGCGCACGCTACTGAAAGTGCAGGGAATCCTATAGATGAATCTGTTGGCGTAGGTGCAACTGTACTTCAAGGAGGAAAAAAAGAAGGTGGTGGTTCTAGTGCAGTATTCATGGAGGATGATGCCAATGTTTTTGCCCCACCAGCTGTAACTGTACCCGTTCACGCTACTGAAATTCCAGGAGTCCGCAAAGAAGATGTTGTATTACATGACACAATTGAAGTTATAGCAGAGCAGTTAGAAAAATCTGTCAGGTCAAGTGCATCATTCATGGAGGAAGACATAGCTAATGTTCCTGTCCCAGCAGCCGCACCTGAACCCGTTTCTGCTACTGAAATTCCAGGAGTCCGCAAACAAGATATTGTTTTACATGACACAACTGAATTTCAAGGACATCAGTTAGAGAATGCTTTCAGGACTGCTAAGAAAGTAGTTGGATCATCCGCCCACTTGGTTGCGCCAGGAAACCCTGCTGGAGTTACAAAGGAGCTAGCTTCGAAGTTGAAAGATATAGTTTCAAATGAACGCTCTCGCCCGACCCATTTTTCCTAAACGCAAAAACAACCCGAGAAAAAAGTTGAAGATGTGGGAGCAGATGGCTCATATGAAGAGACAGAGAGAGATGACTATGAGTTGCGCACGAATGATTTAGGTGATGTATTTTATGGGTGCAGCTAACTGCTTTAAGCCCATAAGACAATTTCTTGTTTTTTTCTAAATGTTTCTTGTATATGCATAATGGTCCCAAACTGTTTCTATTTCGTACACTCCAACATCTTCGGAAGTTGTGCAACGGATGAAAGATTTGTTCTATGCAGTCTTGCGGTTAAGGAAGGATAGGATCAAGAAGTATGTATGCAATATGATATCTTCTTTTTGTTAGTTTGGTATTTTTGTATACTTTTTTAAACACTCATTAATTGATAAATAACGCAGACAATAGTTTCTTTTCTTTGTTTTTTTGTAACAGAGACGTCAACCTTTTTGATAATGATTTTTGTATAGCAACCATTGGACAAGTCGCTGAGTCTTTTAGGGTGGGCGGTATGATGAACACTATTGTCGCAGCTGTAGGAATTCACCTGCTTCATTGTAAATACAAGGGCTCGCCCAAGATGGTAGCTCCATTCCACATCTCGGTAAGTTTTTTACATCCCCGTTCAATTTCGGTTTTGCTTCACTGTTTGTCAAAAAAAAACAATGTTTGACCCTCCATCTATTAAATTTTTGTGCGTGCACAGCGAGCTATGTGGAAAGGGTCATTTGACAACACACATCTAATCAAATAATTTTCTGCCAACGCTGAGGAGCCGCTTGACAAGAAAGAAATTGTTCTTTTCGGCGTGTTTGACCCTCCATCTGAACAATTTGGCTGCGGTCATTATTGTGTTGTCGCACTGAACAGAAAGCATCAACGATTCGAGCTGCTCGACTCCTATTACGGACCTGGAAGCGAACACGGTATTAAGATCATAACCATGATGGCGAGGAACATAAAACAGCTGTGGAATACAGGATCGTCGAGTCGAAAGAAGAATAAGTTATCACCGGAAAACATCGACCATTTCCAGCTACACCATGCCGTCGTGCCGCAGCAAGAAAACCCGTAATTTCCCCCTTTGACAATTTATTTTTAGTTCCTTCGTAAGATAATTGTAACCTCTTTTTTACCTAACTTCACATAACTGCATTATTTAATCTAACTGCCCCACAGCTTGTAACTTCCCTTTGTGCACTCAACCCTAATCGCCGTACACTAACTTCATGAGGTGGAACACCTAACTGTTATACAACATCTAGTTAACTGCCTTTTTTGTTATTGAGTAAAATTTTAGTTATTTAAGTGATGGAAAGGGGGGGTTGGGGGGTCTCCCCCCAGATGCTTTTTATCACATAACTGCATTTTATTAACCTAACTACCGCACTACTTCCAACTTCCTTATGCACTCTTCTTGAGACTCATAGCTCCAGCTGAAACATGAGCCGTGCGGAAGGCCTGCTGAAACTGATCTCAAGTCACATTAGCCATGGGGTATGTGGTGGTATAGTTATCCCACCATGCGGCTGCAGGTCCATCCAGCTGGTGCGAGGCGAACCTCACTTTCTCCCCATCAGTGCATCCAGCGTTTTGCCAGCTTCCTTCCCATATTACGAAGCCAATCATCAGCAACAATTGGCTCTGGGCTGCTTGAGAACGATGGTGGGTTCAATCTCAGGAAACGGGTGAGACTATCCACCGGAGGCGGTGGTGGTGGAGGTGGTGGTGCGTTGTTGTTGCTGTTCATGTTCTGCATCAGAAGTTGCATCAACTGGTTTTGGGTCTGAAGCAGCTGCTCTAGGCCGGGGATTTTACTCCCTAATCCACTTCCGGAAGGGTCCCTTCTTGGTGGCATCTGTTGGGTTAGAATAGATGAGATATAGAGGGAGAAAAGGCCTAAGGGGAAAACACTACCCATATGCAAAAATGATGGCAAGGTTTCAATTCAATTCACTCAAATCAAGTTTCAAACAAGCAACCTAAGATAATCCATGTCACAAACTCGACAAGGTAACAAAAAAAAATCGATAGATCGAAACTCTACTCGAGTAGCTAAGGATAATCATCTATGATGGTGGTCTGTAACTAATTCGAGTCGGTTGAAGACTCGCTCATCTCAACGTCCTATGACCCCTCATGATCCTTATCCTGGCTGACGAAATCTCCATCAGAGTTGTCTTCCTGGATGTTTTCTCCATGGTCAAGCTTCTCTTCAGCTTCTTCTAGCAGGCGCTTCACTTCTTTATGCTTCTTCAGTAGCGTGTCGATTTCATCCTCGTACCCTTCACGAGTTTCCTTGAGTTCCTCCTCCAGCTCCTCTTGGCGGATGGCCAGCTTCCTGGAGGTCTTCATGCCACGGTGCATCACCTTCTCCAAGCTGCGGATGTGCTCCTCCAGGTCTTGGACATAGGATGATATAGTGTCGTCCTCAACGGTGCGCACAATCTCTCCATGGTGATCCCGACGTCCACATTCCATGAAGGTGGTTCCCTTGAGATCCTCTTTGTATTCCTCGTGGATGCGTCCAAGGGAGGTGTGTACTGCGATGCTCTGGCCCAAACTCCAAGTTGGTGCCTCCAAGAAGAAGTCAATAGGCTTGATGTTCTTCCCGAAGGTGCGTCCTGGAATGTGGACGTTGATCCTCCAGCATCTATCTTCTGGCGTCGAGGTCCTGAGGGTTCCAGTAAAAATGGGCAGGCCGATGTTCAGGTACTTGGTGATCTTCGTCAGGCGTCGCCCAAAAGGCATGGTCTCATCGGGCTGGGTGAACCGGGTCATGGCAGTCGACATCTATATTTTTAAAAGAGAGAAGTTAGATTTGAATAGACAAGGATACGAGAACAACGAAAAGTAGAAGGTTTGCAAAATAAAATTTTGTCCTATGGCTTTTCCATTTCTAAGGTCACGTCCTACAATCAACATGTGCTCTGATGCCATCTTGTAACGACCCGATCCCGAATGGGACCAAGTCTCTGTGATCTGTGCCAGTCCCTGGATCAACTTGCTGACACACACAGTACTCGATGAATAACGGAATAAATCACATGTATCTTATTACATCGAAGAGTTCAAAATAAAGAAAAATTATTACATTAGTTTGGCTTAAGGCCATCAAAACTGCGGAAGCAATAGTAGTAGTAGTGGTCCATCCGACTCCACGGCAAAACGTTGAGTATAGGACAATAACCTATTCGCACCTTAATCACCGTCAGAGTAATCTGCAACAATCGTACAGCCCAAATAGGGTCAGTACTTTGAATGTACGGCAAGTCATACCAAGGAGAAGAAAATGAAGTCCTACAATACATGCATTTGGCTGGTGGAGCTTCTACGTTTCAATTTGCATAAAGATAAATTTTTCCCTATAGAATAAGCGTTCCTAAAGTTAATCTCAACAAAATAATAAGCACAAGACAACCCATGGTAATTATGCCCAGAAAGATTAATTAAAGATGATGAGATTTCTCAAAATTACCATAGCTAGACGCTCAAATTGTCCAATACCGGAGACTCGGCTAATCGATTAGATTTATACGCTCTGCAGAGGTTTGTGCACTTTTCCCCACAAGACTCGACCACCTCCATTGGTATTTGCCACACTACACTTTGTATGGAAACGGGAAGGTCGAGACATGGTCTTTTAGAAGAGTTTCCCTTACTCTGGCGGTGCCCATCCCACCTACCAACACTACGTTGGTAGCACCACCTAGCAAGAGTCACTACTACTAAGCAACCAAGCCAGAGCCCATAATGGCTTGTGGCTGCACACGTAAGCTTCTAGAAAATGACAATATGATAAGATCTCTTTAAGTCTGGGTGGCTTTCCGCAGTGATCCCTGGCCATCTCCAGGTCACTTAGGCATCTCCACTGGTTCCTCCAGGGTGCCTCCAACCATTCCACCCAGGTAGTTCATTGAGTTTAACTTGGTCCTGATTTACTACAAAGTCACTCATCTCAGCGTGAATTCACTCCCCAATCCATGTCTAAAATAGCATAGCACTACAATTTCCTACACGATGGTGACAAGTTAAACCTACCACAAATTGAACTACTGGGTTTGCGAGAAAGTAAACTTCTACTTATGCATTCTAAGAAAGGGGTACTACATGCAATAAAACATAGGTAATGTGAAAAATGATCAAAGGTAGACTTGCCTGGCTGCTGCTGGTCAAACTGTAAGGACTGGAAATATTCCGCTTCGCACTCGGGGCAATCTATCGCAAACAAACAAGTGCATCCAATCAAAACATAATACAAAATAAAACGAAAACAATGCTTCGACAAACTTGGAAAAACAGGAATAAATAAAGTTTTCTTTTGTAAAACCGAACAAAGTTTTGTGTAAAACTTGTTGATGAAAGTCCTAAGTGATATAGATAATTTAGGGTTTCGATTTTTAAAAATAATCGGTCAAAACCGAGCTACGGTTATAAAATTATGGTCAAACGAAGTTTGAATTTAAATACATTCAAAGTCATATTTTAAAATTCCAAAATTTTGAAAAATAGGTTTCCACGCGATAGAGGGATAAATAAATAAAAAATAATTAAACGCGGGATTTGGTTTCGTCTAAAACTAATAAACGAGTAAAATAATATAGCTAAAACAATACTAGGGCTAAAATTTTAATCTAGTGAATGCTCTAAAATAAATAAACAAATAAATAAATAAAACGTTTTTTTTAACTCATCTTCTTCTACACAGGAAGAAACGTACACGTACTGTACGTGGCCATCGGCGTCTTCTTCGTGGGGCGGCGGCTCCGGCGGGGATTGGCGGCGAGGGAGGTGTCGGGGAGGGGCGGCTCGGCGTGGGGAAGCGCGGGGTGGTGCCGGCGGTCTCCGGCGTGGCTACGACGTGGCGGGGCGGTGGTGAACTCCGGCGAACTCCGGTGGACGCGCGAGCTCCGGGGCGCTGCTGTGGTGCATTAGAAGAGGCAAAATTTCGTCCATAAGATGCGCAACGACGAGGGCAACCGATTTTGAAGAGTTTGGGGGTCTCCAGACGGCTTATCGGCGACGTGATCGATGCCGAGGCGGAGCTCGACCGGCGAACTACGGCGAGCTCGCGAGCTACGGTGCGGCTTTGGGCAAGATTTTTGGGGGTTTTGGACGAGTGGGAGGAGGGGCACGTAGGGGTGATTTATATAGGGGGAGGGCGTGTCCAGATACGTGCTCCCGGCGACGAAAACCGGCAAGTGCGAAAATTCCGGCGAACTCTTTAATGGAGGATTAATGGGGGCTTTAATGGTGTCGGGGCGGAGAAGGAAGGTGCGGGGTACGCGGGGAAGGAAGGAAGGAAGGAACGGAGGGCGCTGCTGCGCTGTGTGCTGCTGCGCGTGCGCATGCACGTACGCATGCACGTACGGGAGGAGACGGGCGCTGGGGGCTGGCCTGGCGGCCGAATTTTATTTTTTTAAATTACCTCAAAAAAAATACGTAATAATTTAAAAAAAAAACTTATAAATATATAAGAAAAATACTGTAAATTTTTCCTTGTAAAAATAAAATACTATAGAAAATATATTTCAAAAATAAGTTTAATAGAACTCTAATAAAACCTCAACAAAATTATATAAAGTCTAGGATATATATTCCTAGCTCAATGCAATTTTATAAAATGCGAAAATTTATTTATAAAGTCATTTTTGACAATTTAATAAATTCCAAAAGGAATTTTAGGATTTATTAAATTCCCGAAATTCTTTATTAAAATAAAATTAATGCTCCAATATTTTCTTAACCCTTTTTATGTTGAAGAAGTCATGTTATCTTCTCTCTTGATTTTTATTGGGTTAAAATAAATTGGAAAGAAAATCCAAAAGATCCAATATGCAAATGAGGAGAAATGGTATGCACAAATGATTCTATTAACATCCAAATTTTTACAAAAATTGGGATGTGACATCCATGTTTTCTCTCTTGCAGCCAACATCGAAGTCCCTTGGACCTAGCCATGGCGTCAAGAATCTTGTCGTGCCGCCCCTTGGACCTCGCCATCGCCCGGATCCAGCAGCTAGGCGCCGCCGCATCTCATACCGGACTTCCCCGCCTGCGCCCCGTCCCTGTGCCGCCCTGCCTGTCGTTGGAGACCAGCCTCGAGCGACGCCATCTTCAGGTTGCGGTAGATGCTTTCTTCAATTTCATTTTTGGTTCAGTTAGTCGAGATAGATTAAATAGCTAGATCAGGTTTGCTTCACAAACGTGGTTTGATCAGAAGCGCAGTGGCTTGAGCGTCGTGGTTCCATCTGAAAGGTGCTGGGTTCAAGTCCCAGCAGCCTCCTTTTATTTTTGCTACACCATTTTTGTTGCTATTTTTTCCTGTTTTTCTCAACGTTGGAGATGGGCTCGGCCCAGCAGCTTGTCTCGCCCGTGGGCGCTCGATAGAGAAGATATCCGCGAGGGTTTTGGGCCAGTTTCGGCCGAAGCCTGCCCATGGGAGATTTCCCTCCATTTCTATTTTCTTGCTTTATTCTTTTCTGCCTTATTTTTGCAATGCGTTTATTGTGTGCATCCTTGCCCCCAAACACATCATGTTATATATGATTTTTGGGTAGAACAATGTGAGGAAGGTGATGGTGCTATCCATTTTGGTAAATGGGCAGGCTTTATTTTTGTGATATAGCATTTTTCACGTAAACCCCTCACATGTTGCACTTGGCTTCGCGTGTTTCGATCACCGTAGTTACCGGTTAGCGTTGTGTTGCTCTTTCTTTCATTGCTTGCAATAGACATCGTTAATTAGATGCATCATACCATGCCATGTCATTTACATATATTTAATTTTAGGAACCCCATCTCGAGGTCTATCTTCATGAGTGGGAAATTCTTGTTCATGCCATGTTCTACGTTCCTTGCTCTTGCCATGGTCATGCGTCATAATAATTATAACATAAGGATCCTTCGGATCCGTAATTCACGTACATAATGCATAAGAAGGTTGTCTGGAGAATTGCACCGTGATTCCCGAGCTTCATTTAAACTTGTCCATCCTTTTGTTCGTGCCATGATATTAAAATGACATGCATCATACTTGATCATGATTGTTTGTTCATTGCCTGCTTGTGTTGCTTCGTAGTAATAGATGCATCTCCGTTGATTGCCTTTTCCAGTGTTTCCTTCTTGTGTGCTTCTGCGGGTACCTCTCAGAGACGATGTGAGCTTACGATGGACTACACCTTCGGAACCCGACTTATACGTTACTTATGATCCAAGGACTATACTTTACTTATGATGCATTCTATTTCAACGAGCGGTTTCCATGCTAGTCTAGGATAGGTTTGATGTTTGATCCTACCACATGTTTACATCCTCTTTCAAACCGATACAGCCATGTCCCCTCCCAGCAAACCTTGTACTTCTATGTTACTATTGCTCGTTGCTCAGCCCCTTCTTAGTATGCATGCTTAGGATGCTACGATGTTACCCTGTTACTCCTTGGTTTGTGCTATCACATTATTATATTGTTTTTGATGATATGATTATTATAATGTTGACTATATTCGACGAAGCATGGAAGGTCTAGGCTATGCCGCCCCGACACTTTGTTCCATTCGAGTCACCTAGGACCCGAGTTCCGGGTATTGGTTTTAAGCCTGAGCGTGCCTAACCGCGTGTGGGATTTTATGGGGTCCCCTTTTCTTACCTACCTAGCTTCAAACATTTCTAGAGGTGGCCCAAGCTGATTTTACCATTTGCAAACCATGCATATATGTCTGTCGGGTCGCTCCTAGCAGATATCCTTTAAAATAACCCGGTCCAGTGGAGACATAGTTCCTTTGTTGGTCCACACCTGGTGAGCTATAGGCCTGCCCACATGTGAGGAGACGGAAGAGTCCGATCCGAGAGCGTGGCCAGCTTTTGGATTGGGTGTCGACTCCCCGGGGGCCACCCGGATTTTTTCATTGTTAGCTAGAGGGACCTGTTGTTTCGGATCTCTCGGAACTAAATCATAAAATGGTTTCCTATGATGGGTAGCGACTGAGAGTGATGGGCGTGCGTGCGGAGCCTTGTAATAGGCAGTTGGTACACCCCTGCAGGGTTAAATCTTTTCGAGAAGCCGTGTCCACGGTTATGGACGACTTGAGACCTACTCCTTGTTCATAGACAACAACAACTGAGATAATCTTAATATAACCTGATCAACGTGTGTGTGACTTGACTGCTTCTTCTTTGTTGGGATGCGAAGAGGAGGACAAGGATAGGATAGGTGTTATGTTTGCGTAAGTAGCGGATAGCAAGACTTGTTGGAGGCGATTCCTCATCGAATGATTGGCTTCTTATCTTACTCTCTAGACCGTTAGCCACTTCATAAATGCTAGTGCGGCAGCAACCTCACCACTTACCCCCATCCTTACCGTAAACTACTAGTTGTCCTAGAATGAAGAGTGATGAAGTCCTTGCTGGGTCAGTTGACCACTACAGTTATATGCTGAGTACTTCTGTACTCATGATACTACCCCCAAACTCTTTTCAGGGTTCTGATCGACAGCAGGTATGGTGATCGACGTTTCACGTGGAGACTCAACGACGACTAGTTAGGCGGATCCCGGCGGAGGGCCTGGACCCGTGTGGTTATGGGGATCGATGTTTTTCTCTTTGCCACTAGGCATTTGTTTGTAGTCTCTACTCAGACATGTATCTTCCGCTGTTGTATTGTATTAAGGCAGTTGTATGCCGATTGTATGAGATGTTGTATCCTTTTAGCTGTAATGTTGTGATATCATGTTGGAAATCCGGGGCATATAGCTTGTCATATGTCGCGGTGGGACCGATATGTGCTTCGTCCCCGGATCTGGATGGAAACATCTAGATCTGGAATAGTACCGCATATCGGGCCTTACAACTTGGTATCAGAGCCTTACCGATCATAGGATCCCTTGTTTGGCCGAAGTCGAGTCTAGAAAAAAAACTATTTTGTATTTACTAAGTTAGTTATCGGAGAGTAGGATTCTTTTTCCTCCTTACCCATGCTCTGGTCAGGACAGGTGTCGTAAGTGTTTTTACTCTCGACTTATCCCCCTTCCAATTCTAGGATCTCGAGTGTGTGGAGTATCGGAATCGTTACAATGCTTTTCTTGGGAAGTATTGTCTCGATTCCGACCTCAGGTGGAATTCTTGTAGTACCTTTAGCTTCTTCAATTTCGGGTATCATCTGGGTCATCCATTGCCATCCATCCTTTTGCCGGTGTTTTCACGACTTGCGTCGAAAACACTATCCTTTGATCCGGTTATCATTGTCGTTCCTCCTCTTGACGCCGACGGTTTCCTATTTTCGACGATGTCAACTCCCTGCGGAAAGTTTCTCGACAGAAGTTCGTCGTTCGACATGGAGGAGAGTCCCTTGTTGGTGGTGTTGGAGATCGTCGACTCTCTTTTCTTTCCCCTCCTCTCCCCCGGATCGTCTTGGATCTCGGGACGAGATCCCTTGTTGGTGGTGTTGTATTGTAACAGCCCAGATTTCACAAAATTAAATTTTTTTGTTTTCAGTGTGAATTGTTTGATAGTCTGTTTTTTGCGGTGTTTGGATCCCCGATTTATAGACCAGCGATTATTTATCCCTCTTTTATCTCGTACAGGACGGAGACCGACCCTTTCCACCCTGACACTTCACCTTTGCGACACCGGGTTTCACCCGATCACCGTTGCGAAAACCGCACGAGACCAGTCGTAGCCAACGGAACAAAAAACCCCGTTTAATAAGTAAACGGGATATTTTTATAGCGCGCCGGAAAGTGTTCTCGGAACGGTTCCAGCATGAGGTGAACGCCGCCGGCTCGACGCGCCGATCGCGCAGTTCCAAGTTTTACCCTAATCGGAGGTCCTACGGACCCCGGACGGTCAGGAACGTAAGCACCGCGCGCGAGAGAGAAAAACCGGGGATGTTTTTGCAAACTGCCAGCCACCTGGGCTATATAAAGACCACCACTCTCCTACCCCTTTCTAGGGTTTCCCCTTGTAAAAATTGCAGCCACCCCCTCCACTTTGCCTCAAAAATACCCCATTTTCGTAACCCTAGCTCTACCAGATCTGGAAAAACTGCCCAATTCGTCCTGGAACGTCAGATCCGGAGATCTGACGGCCCTGGATGTGCCACGTCAGCTCCCTCCACCCACCTCTCTCCTCTCTCTCCTCACGCAGGCCGCCCGCGCCACCGCCGCCTCGCCTTGCACCGGTGAGCCCTGCCGCTGCGCGCCTCCCTCCTCCTCTGGCCCTCACCATCTCCCTCTCTTCCCTCTTGCAGGAGCCCGTGCAGGACACCGCCCGCCATGGTCGCCCGAGCGCCGAGCTCGGGCCGCCGTGCCCCAACGCTTGAGCCGCCGCCTCCATGCTGTGTCTGCCACGCTCCGACCGGCGAACGGCGCCTCCACGACCTAGCCACCAGCGTGCCCCCTGCAGGTCGCCCCTCCTCTTCTCCTCCTTGCTCTTCTCTTACTCATCTCCATGTTCTCTCTCTCGTAGCCAAACTCGAAGTCCCCATAGCCATGGCGTCAAGAATCTTGTCGTGCCTCCCCTTGGACCTCGCCGTCGCCCGGATCCAGCAGCTAGGCGCCGTCGCGCCTCATCCCGAACTTCCCCGCCTGCGTCCAGTCCCCGTGCCGCCCTACCTGTCGCTGGAGACCAGCCTCGAGCGACGACATCTTCAGGTTGCGGTAGATGCCTTCTTCAGTTTCGTTTTTGGTTCAGTTAGTCGCGATAGATTAAATAGCTAGATCAGGTTTGCTTCACAGACGTGGTTCGATCAGTAGTGCAGTGGCTTGAGCGTCGTGGTTCCATCTGGAAGGTGCTGGGTTCAAGTCCCAGCAGCCTCCTTTTATTTTGCTACACCGATTTTTATTGCTATTTTTTCCTGTTTTGCTCAACGTTGGAGATGGGCCCGGCCCAGAAGCTTCTCTCGCCCGTGGGCGCTTGATAGAGCAGATATCCGCGAGGGTTTTGGGCCTGTTTCGGCCGAAGCCAGCCCAGTGGAGATTTCCCTCCATTTCTATTTTCTTGCTTTATTGTTTTCTGCCTTATTTTTGCAATGCGTTTATTGTGTGCATCCTTGCCCCAAACATATCATGTTATACATGATTTTGGGGTAGAAAAATGTGAGGAAGGTGATGGTGCTGTCCATTTTGTTAAATGGGCAGGCTTTATTTTGGAGATATAGCATTTTGCACGTAAACCCCTCACATGTTGCACTTGGCTTCGCATGTTTCGATCACCGTAGTTACCGCTTAGCGTTGTCTTGCTCTTTATTTTATTGCTTGCAATAGACATCGTTAATTAGATGCATCATAGCATGCCATGTAATTTGCATATATTTAATTTTAGGAACCCCATCTCGAGGTCTATCTTCGTGAGTGGGGAATTCTTGTTCATGCCATGTTCTACGTTCCTTGCTCTTGCCATGGTCATGCGTCATAATAATTATAACATAAGGATCCTTACTTCACGTACATAATGCATAATAAGGTTGTCTGGAGCATTGCACCGTGATTCCCGAGATTCATTTAAACTTGTCAATCTATTTGTTCGTGCCATGTTATTAAAATGACATGCATCATACTTGATCATTATTGTTTCTTCATTGCCTGCTTGTGTTGCTTCGTAGTAATAGATGCATCTCCATTGATGGCCTTTTCCAGTGTTTCCTTCTTGTGTGCTTCCGCGGGTACCTCTCAGAGGCGATGCGAGCTTACGATCGACTACACCTTCGGAACCCGACTTATCAATAGGCAAGGACCATACGTTACTTATGATCCATTCTATTTCAACCAGCGGTTTGCATGCTAGTCTAGGATAGGTTCGATGTTTGATCCTACCACATGTTTACAGCCTCTTTCAAACCGATACAGCTATGTCGCCTCACAGCAAACCTTGTACTACTATGTTACTATTGCTCGTTGCTCAGCCCCTGCTTAGTATGCATGCTTAGGATGCGACGATGTTACCCTGTTACTCCTTGGTTTTGGGATATCACATTATTATATTGTTTTTGATGATATGATTATTATAATGTTGACTATATTCGACGAAGTCTGGAAGGTCTAGGCTATCCCGCCCCGACACTTTGTTCCATTCGAGTCACCTAGGTCCCGTGTTCCGGGTATTGGTTTTAAGACTACGCGTGCCTAACCGCGTGTGGGATTTTATGGGGTCCCCTTTTCTTACCTACCTAGCTTCAAACATTTCTAGAGGTGGCCCAAACTGATTTTACCATTTGCAAACCATGCATATATGTCTGTCGGGTCGCTCCTAGCAGATATCCTTTAAAATAACCCGGTCCAGTGTAGACATAGTTCCTCTGTTGGTCCACACCTGGTGAGCTATAGGCCTGCCCACATGTGAGGGGATCAGTTACCTCGACCTTGTCCAGACGGAAGAGTCCGATCCGAGAGCGTGGCCAGCTTTTGGATTGGGTCTCGACTCCCCGGGGGCCACCCGGATTTGTTCATTGTTAGCTAGAGGGACCTGTTGTTTCGGATCTCTCGGAACTAAATCATAAAATGGTTGCCTATGATGGGTAGCAACTAAGAGTGATGGACGTGCGTGCGGAGCCTTGTAATGGGCAGTTGGTACACCCCTACAGGGTTAAATCTTTTCGAGAAGCCGTGTCCACGGTTATGGACGACTTGAGACCTACTCCTTGTTCATAGATAACAACAACTGAGATAATCTTAATATAAGCTAATCAACGTGTGTGTGCCTTGACTGCTTCTTCTTCGTTGGGATGCGAAGAGGAGGACAAGGATAGGATAGGAGTTATGTTTGCGTAAGTAGCTGATAGCAATACTTGTTGGACGTGATTCCTCATCGAATGATTGGCTTCTTATCTTACTCTCTAGACCGTTAGCCACTTCATAAATGCTAGTGCGGCAGCAACCTCACCACTTACCCCCATCCTTACCGTAAACTACTAGTTGTCCTAGAATGACGAGTGATGAAGTCCTTGCTGGGTCAGTTGACCACTACAGTTGGATGCTGAGTACTTCTGTACTCATGATACTACCCCCAAACTCTTTTCAGGGTTCTGATCGACAACAGGTATGGTGATCGACGTTTCACGTGGAGACTCAACGACGACTAGTTAGGCGGATCCCGGCGGAGGGCCTGGACCCGTGTGGTTATGGGGATCGATGTTTTTCTCTTTGCCACTAGGAATTTGTTTGTAGTCTGTACTCAGACATGTATCTTCCGCTGTTGTATTGTATTAAGGCAGTTGTATGCCGATTGTATGAGATGTTGTATCCTTGTAGCTGTAATGTTGGGATATCATGTTGGAAATCCGAGGCATATGGCTTGTCATATGTCACGGTGGAACCGATATGTGCTTCGTCCACAGATCTGGATGGAAACATCTAGATCTGGAACAGTACCGCATATCGGGCCTTACATTATGACTCCCCTTTGTGCACTCAATCCTAACTGCCGTACAACTAACTGCATGAGGTGGAACACCTAACTGTTATACAAAATCCAATTAACTTATTTTTTGGTTATTTAAGTGATGGAAAGAGGGGGTTGGGGGCTCTCCTAACTGCATTTTTATTAACCTAACTGCCCCACCGCATCCAAACTTCCTTATGCACTCAAACCTAACTTAATGTTCACTTAACTGGATGATGGCGGAACACCTAAATGATTTAGCACATAACTTCCATGTGTACTTAAACAAACTCCTTTATCACATAACTGCATTATTTCACCTAACTGCCCCACAATTTCTAACTCCCCGTTGTGCACTCAATCATTTCTTCCGTACATCTAACTGCATGAGGGGGAACACCTACCTGCTTTATCACATAACTGCATTTTTTGACCTAACTGCCCCTCAACTTTTAAATTTGCTTTGTGCACTCAATCCTAATTGCCGTACAACTAACTACCTAACTGTTATACAACATCTAGTTAACTGCCTTTTTTGGTTATTTAAGTGATGGAAAGGGGGGGTTGGTGGGTCTCCCTCCCACATGCTTTTATCACATAACTGCATTTTTATTAACCTAACTGCCCCACTGCTTCCAAACTTCCTTATGCACTCAACCCTATCTGCACGCACACTTAATTGGATGATGGAGGAACACCTAACTGCTTTAGCACATAACTTCCATGTGTATTTAAACCTAACTGCTTTATCAAACAACTGCATTATTTGACCTAACTGCCCCACAGCTTCTAACTTCCATTTGTGCACTCAATCCTATCTGTCGTACAACTAACTGCATGAGGGGGAACACCTAACTGCTTTATCACATAACTGCATTATTTGACCTAACGGCCCCACAGCTTCTAACTTTGCTTTGTGCATTCAATCCTAATTGTCGTACAACTAACTACCTAGCTGTTATACAACATCTAGTTAGCTGCCTTTTTTGGTTATTTAAGTGATGGAAATGGGGGGGGGTCTCCCCCCCCACATGCTTTTATCACATAATTGCATTTTTATTAACTTAACTGCCCACTGCTGTCAAACTTCCTTATGCACTCAACCTTAACTGCAAGTACACTTAACTGGATGATGGCGGAACACCTAACTGCTTTAGCACATAACTGCATTTTCATTAACCTAACTGTCCCACTACTTCTAACTTTGATTTGTGCACTTAATCCTAACTGTCGTACAACTAACTGCATGAGGTGGAAGACCTAACTGCTCCACAACTTCTAACTTCCCTTTGTGCACTCTATCCCCCATGTTTATTAAACCTAACGACTTTTTTATCACATAACTGCATGATGTTGGAATGCCTAACTGTTATATACATGTGTATATTAAACCTAATTGCTTTTATCACATAACTGCATTATGGTGGAACACCAAACTGTTATACACATCCAGTTAACTGCTTTTTTTGTTATTGTGTAAATTTTAAGTTATTTAAGTGACGGGGGTCTCCACCTCCCACAGTTAAAAAAATGTTTCATAGCTAACCGCTTTTTTGCACCATTGATAACTGCGATTTTTTAAGTGAATGAAAAAATAAATATAGAAATGTAGCCTACACAAATATTCTCATTTTATATGTTTTTTCTTGACCGTTTAGTGTGGGGAATATTCTTTTCACCACTTGGTTTACGTGCCACGACTGTATTATCTCCCCTCACTTGCCTTCATTTTCCACACACTTGCAGCGACGGACTCTGGGAACCCTAACCAAGCTGGATGATTATAATCCACCGCGCGGTGAGCTTGTTGGTGCGAGGGTTCGATCCCGAAGGGTGTGTCGGCGGAAGTCCCTGATGCTTTGTCGTCTTTTGTTCGCTCCTTCAACGTCAAATCGGCTGATCTAGCCGCAGAAGCAGGTAATTTTTTGGGGCTTGCATCATATGAGCTTAGCCGCGCGGGTGTTGCGTTACCGTTGTGCTGGAATCTGGGTTGTGTTGGTCGCGCGTAAGATTTTTCTGATCGGCACCCTCGGGTCCTCTATTTTGTTTGGTTGCTAAATCTTTTCCGCATGATATATTTACAGGGAGAGGTTGGGTGTCTGCGGGCTTTTCTGATTTCGTGAATGACCTCAGTGGCAAAAGGTCGTGGTGAGACGGTATCGAATTATTCATGTTTTGCATATTAACTCCGGAAATCTGAGGAATTAACTGCTAGTTTCTTGCAAATGTCCTCTTGTGGTTGTTGTCCAGATGATGCTGACGAAGCTGCTTCAATATTGATTAAAGTGTCACAAGGACCCAACAAAGGATCTGAAGGGTCTGTTTTCACAGGATCTGGCATGGGTGAAAACGCTGGAGCAAAGGGTGCTGATGGTACTGACATTCCTGGGTGCGCTTCTGACCCTAAAGAAGGTCAGTGTAATTTATAGCTGTTTGAGTTTCGATTGTTTTCTCATCTTGTTGGTGAGTTTTTTACCTTGTGTTCTGATCTTTTTGATGTGTTTCAGCCATCGGCTCTTCAGATGCTGACGACTTCATCATACAGTCTTGTCGCGACATAAACAATGAGTTCGGTGTGCCTGACTCTCCATTTCCGCAGAATATGACGGCCCCTGCTAATGTTGAAGGTTCAGGAGCATCAGGTGGTGATAAGAATTCATCCAGTTTGACTCTAGTGTGGAAATATACTCAATCACAGTCAGTTAAGGGATGAGGAAGCTAGGAAATTATTGAAGCGGAAAGTTTTCGGAGAGAAAGTTATTAATCATAAGAGGAAGAAGCGGCTGAAGCTCCCGGAGGTCCAAGCGCACGCAGAAAATGTTAGCATGCGAGTTTCTTGTCCAGAGGAAGTAGCTGGGAACTATAGGCAGAATGGCAGTCAAAGTGAATCTGAAGATGCTTGCAAGGCTACTTGCTCTGACCTAGAATAATTTTCTAGCCAGAGGAAAGCTAAGAAGTGTGTTAGGATGGTTAAAAATGATCAAGCTGATCCTATTCGTCGAAGTCCACACATAGCTAGTGTGGCAGCGCGTCAGCGGGCTAATCGAAATAGCAAAGTTGGTGTGAAACATGCACGCTTCGATATACATGAGCCTGGAGGTGTAAGCGGGGACAGCACTGATTTTGTTAGCGGACTAGATGGGAATAATGTATGTTTTTGTTCTCCTTTTTAGAAGTAAATATATTTTTTTGGCCTTGAGAAACTGCACTATGTGTATTAGCTAAATGTTGCTTTTTTTTTATTTCTCTTTCCAGGTCAGTTTCAAGAAGGGGCATCGTAAGGTTGGTTCAACTGGTCCGAAGAAAATGAAAGGAAAAGTTGTGTCATCAAACGCTGGCACCTCTCCGAGGCTAAATGTAACTGTCCTCTGTTCGTTGGGAGAAGTCTGTGAGGTTGCGGCCCTGCTTAAGCCACGACATGAAAGCATTGTCCAAAATGTTGGGTTCGGTTGTGATTTGGACTGGGTTTTGAAGGGCAACATGTCCCGTCATCTAATGTGCTACTTGATGAATAAAATCAACCCAAATACAATGTGTATTGACTATGGCCCAAACAAAGTTCTCACAATTTGCAGAGAAGCTATTCATCATGTTTTCAGATTCCCTATGGGTGATAATACTGATCCTATGCCAGCTTACAGTGGGCTCGATGAGTCAATGGTTAGGTTTAAGTCTGAATTGGGTTTTAGTAAGGCTGTTGTAGTTGACACTAAAGATTGGAGAAATGCGTTGAGGTTGCTTGTTGAGGATATTTCTAAAGACCATATTGCTGTAAAAGTATTTTTTGCCATCTTTTTTTCCAAAATGATATGCCCAGGCCCTGCTGTTCGTATTTGAAGAGAGGTCGGAATGCTGCATGGTATTGTTTTTACTGATATGGCAACGATGGATTTCTGTCAGTTAGTAGTTGATGAGCTGAAACGTGCTGCTATGAAATGGCAAGACCCAAATATTATTCAATTGGTCCAGAAGGTTGCGGAGTACTTCCTGTGGTTATGTATCTTGATTGATGCTCTCAAAAGGATTGACAGTCATGCATGTAGATGTGCCGCATGCAAATTTTCTGACAGAGAAGTTGTTGAGTTCAATTTACCAGAAAGATATTGTAAAGAAGGGCGGGAAAGAGTTGGACTCTCGTTTATTCGACAACTTGGGGTTAGTTTCTGATTTTAAATTTCGTAAAAGTTTTTAACTGCTTGTTTTTTATTTCAGATTTTAACATAACTGCATTTTTGTTAGTAAGACATTTGGATTATTTTTATTGTGGACATAACTACAATTAGTTGAACACCTACCTGTTGCACACTTCTGAGTTAACTGTGTATTTTTTTCACACAACTACATGTTTGAAATGTGAAGTTTAACCCCCATGCATAGTAAACATACCTGCATTTTTTAAAATAAACTGCGTGATGGCGGAATACCTAACTGTTTTATAATCCTATTATACATCCTAGGGGGGTGTAACTGCTTGTTTGAATTAAAAGTATTCTTATTTTTAAATTCGTACTTAACTAATTTGATCAGTAAAGCTAATTCCCCCTGTGTTAACTTAAAAAGTAGTGGAAATATCATAATCAGATAGCGCACTACCAGACGGTGTCCATTGGGAAACATGTTCCTAATCATACTATTCAGAGTGAGCCTGGTGGCAGCCATGTTGAACCTGAATTTTTTAAGATGCCAATAGAAAACAATATCCACAAAGATGTTGTAGTTTTTTGAAGATAGACGACTTATTGCGCAAGGTGAATGAGTTAGCTGCCAAGGTACCCAAGACGTCTGATTGGATGGGATTTGTTCCTCGCATTTGCCCCGAAGAGCATGCAGAAAGTGAAGATATAATCAAGGAAGCTACAGCACATGACGTTGCTATCATTGGCAGCCTACTGCATGCAATGTCACACATCCGTAACGCTTATACTGATTTAAAGAAGAAACAAGATGCATTTTTCAAGGACTTCAAACCTGATGATCGTATAATTTTGAGTCAGATCAACAATCAGAGTTCGGATCATGGAGTAGATGATTTGGAGGCCGGTCAGGTTAATACATAGGCTCCTCAGGATTATATGGATGTCGGTCAGGATGATACGGAGGTCGCTCATGAGCGCGAGGAGGTGTGTTTATTTTCTCATGTTTTGCTCGTTTCATTAACTACACATCAACACATAGCTAACTGTCAATCAACTTACCATTATTGTGTCTATATTTTTATTTTTAAAGGTTGTTGAAAAAGGTTGTCATGTTACGTCACCCCCAGACGATGATATAGTTGACAGCGCAAACGAAGGGGGTCCGCTTGGTGATGATTGCGTTGAGGGCCCCAGTTTCAGCGTCGATAGTGCTGACATGGCAGAGGCAGTTGTTGGAGCAGGTCAACATGGCAAATCAGATGATGATGTGGATCAATTTCCCGGAGACGCAATTGAGATTTCAAAAGGCAAGCGGGCTGACGTTGATTGTTCTCAGGGGGTGGCTGTTATGTCTAATGTCGATGTATTGAATGATCCCACTCCGAATGTTGCTGATGAACATTTAGTTTTTGTTCATAGAGATGACCTCACAGATTCACACGTTGGTGTTTCAGTCATCAATGGCGATACTGGTGTCGCTGTGCTGAAAGATGACACAGTTAATATTGAAACATTTATTGAAGGCAACCAACCTGCGATTCACGCAGCCGTTGGTGAAGCTGATGCGGTGATTTTTAATAGATGCGGGAAAGAAGCCTGTCGCTGACGAGCTACCTAGTGTTGGATAGTGCGATCAGTAAGATGCAGTTGCGCGCGCTACTGAAAGTGCAGGGAATCCTATAGATGAATCTGTTGGCGTAGGTGCAACTGTACTTCAAGGAGGAAAAAAAGAAGGTGGTGGTTCTAGTGCAGTATTCATGGAGGATGATGCCAATGTTTTTGCCCCACCAGCTGTAACTGTACCCGTTCACGCTACTGAAATTCCAGGAGTCCTCAAAGAAGATGTTGTATTACATGACACAATTGAAGTTATAGCAGAGCAGTTAGAAAAATCTGTCAGGTCAAGTGCATCATTCATGGAGGAAGACATAGCTAATGTTCCTGTCCCAGCAGCCGCACCTGAACCCGTTTCTGCTACTGAAATTCCAGGACTCCACAAACAAGATATTGTTTTACATGACACAACTGAATTTCGAGGACATCAGTTAGAGAATGCTTTCAGGACTGCTAAGAAAGTAGTTGCATCATCCGCCCACTTGGTTGCGCCAGGAAACCCTGCTGGAGTTACAAAGGAGCTAGCTTCGAAGTTGAAAGATATAGTTTCAAATGAACGCTCTCGCCCGACCCATTTTTCCTAAACGCAAAAACAACCCAAGAAAAAAGTTGAAGATGTGGGAGCAGATGGCTCATATGAAGAGACAGAGAGAGATGACTATGAGTTGCGCACGAATGATTTAGGTGAGGTATTTTATGGGTGCAGCTAACTGCTTTAAGCCCATAAGACAATTTCTTGTTTTTTTCTAAATGTTTCTTGTATATGCATAATGGTCCCAAACTGTTTCTATTTCGTACACTCCAACATCTTCGGAAGTTGTGCAACGGATGAAAGATTTGTTCTATGCAGTCTTGCGGTTAAGGAAGGATAGGATCAAGAAGTATGTATGCAATATGATATCTTATTTTTGTTAGTTTGGTATTTTTGTATACTTTTTTTAACACTCATTAATTGATAAATAACGCAGACAATAGTTTCTTTTCTTTGTTTTTTTGTAATAGAGACGTCAACCTTTTTGATAATGATTTTTGTAAAGCAACCATTGGAGAAGTCGCTGAGTCTTTTAGGGTGGGCGGTATGATGAACACTATTGTCGCAGCTGTAGGAATTCACCTGCTTCATTGTAAATACAAGGGCTCGCCCAAGATGGTAGCTCCATTCCACATCTCGGTAAGTTTTTTACATCCCCGTTCAATTTCGGTTTTGCTTCACTGTTTGTCAAAAAAAAACAATGTTTGACCCTCCATCTGTTAAATTTTTGTGCGTGCACAGCGAGCTATCTGGAAAGGGTCATTTGACAACACACATCTAATCAAATAATTTTCTGCCAACGCTGAGGAGCCGCTTGACAAGAAAGAAATTGTTCTTTTCGGCGTGTTTGACCCTCCATCTGAACAATTTGGCTGCGGTCATTATTGTGTTGTCGCACTGAACACAAAGCATCAACGATTCGAGCTGCTCGACTCCTATTACGGACCTGGAAGCGAACACGGTATTAAGATCATAACCATGATGGCGAGGAACATAAAACAGCTGTGGAATACAGGATCGCCGAGTCGAAAGAAGAATAAGTTATCACCGGAAAACATCGACCATTTCCGGCTACACCATGCCGTCGTGCCGCAGCAAGAAAACCCGTAATTTCCCCCTTTGACAATTTATTTTTAGTTCCTTCGTAAGATAATTGTAACCTCTTTTTTACCTAACTTCACATAACTGCATTATTTAATCTAACTGCCCCACAGCTTGTAAATTCCCTTTGTGCACTCAACCCTAATCGCCGTACACTAACTTCATGAGGTGGAACACCTAACTGTTATACAACATCTAGTTAACTGCCTTTTTTGTTATTGAGTAAAATTTTAGTTATTTAAGTGTTGGAAAGGGGGGGTTGGGGGGTCTCCCCCCAGATGCTTTTTATCACATAACTGCATTTTATTAACCTAACTACCGCACTACTTCCAACTTCCTTATGCACTCAACCCTAACTGCTCGCACACTTAACTGGATGATGTGGAACACCTAACTGCTTTATCACATAACTGCATTATTTAACCTAACTGTGCCACAGCTTCTAACTTACCTTAACCTATCATATTTCTTTTAGTTTGGTCTGAGGAGATAGCATGTTTATATTTAACTGTACAACTACTTTTAAGCTAACTTCCACCTTGATTTTGTCCTTTCTTCTATGGGCGGTTAAAGTTTTTCGTGATGGTTCACATAGTTTTATATGACTCATTTTTTGTGCAGTACTGACTGTTGTTTTTTCATGATCGAGCTAATTGAGATGTACGACGGCGAGAGTCACGCTGCTTTCTCGCAAGATGACATGTACATGCTTAGGGTGCAAAATCTTTACAGGTGGATTACTTGCGGGGTGTTTGATGTCAATGTTCCCGAGGTTTTGGGATATAATGGAAATCTAGGGCTAGAAGAGCCTAAGTTCAGCCTTTTTGAGAGTAAGTGCCAGACACCAGAAATTCAAGTTATATCAGATGAGTACATTTTGAAGTAAGTCGAAGTTGTCAAAGTAAATAAAGGTAGAGTGAAATCAAAAAAGGTGGCGACGAATGCTTGCCCGAAAGATGTTGAGCACGCCCACTGTACCGACGATGATCCCTTTATGCCCGTGGCATCGGAAAAGAGTTTGCCATAAAAAGTTGGTAGATCCTTCAAACCAGTTGTGAGATCGCCAATCTCCATCATTGATGATGATTTTGTTTGTATGCCAAAGAGGAATGCTTTGACAAGAAGCAAAACAACAGAAGATTCATTGGTGGTGTCAAACAAGAGACCAGTTGCATTGTCAACAAAGTTGAGGATGCCTGTGCCTGTGCACAGGCCCTCATTATTCCCATATCCAACTGTCACAAGGAAAATTTGAATGTCATACTTAGCCAGAAGTTCATCAAAGAGCATGGATCATGAGTCCGAATTATATAGTTCTTATGATACTTTTTATCTGTTTTCTCTAGATTTTTCTTTTTTGTTGAGCTGATTTTCTTACTGTATTTTCCTGTAGGTTTGCTCTTTTCAAGTGTACTCCTCTAGATGGTGAAGAAGAATTCGTAGTTGATGTGAATTACCTGATCACCTGTTTTGGTCTAGGCGGATGCATTCGCACTGAGTTGATGGATCTTGTCATAAATTCCTGGAAGGGTGGTCCTGATACCAATCACGTGTATAAATCTAGAGAGAGGGTGTTGCTCGGTCCTTACGTCACCACTGTGTGCATAATCTTTTTTTCACAACATTTGTTTCAGTTTGTTTCGTGTTTTCTGTTTCCGCCAATTCTTTGATACGCATTTTCGCCTGTTTTGATCATGTATTAGCATCTCTTGGATATTGACCCGTACCCAAGACCAAGCGATTCATACGGACAGATTATGTCGAGGCCTTCATTTAACACCAAGCTTGCTGCTAGAAATTTCAAGGCTTACACAAAATAGGATCTGCTCGGCGCAAATCTTGTGAGTTATTTTTTGTTTCGCCACAGAAACTGAGTGTGCAGAGGTTGCTAACTGCATTTTTTTATGAACAAGGCAAAATAGATCATGATTTCGTATTGGAACCAGAAACATTTCACCCTATATACGATGAACAAATACAAGGAGTCACATGACATCCATGACTCGTGGAGATATAGTGGCGTTCTATTTCAAAGTCTAGGTTCCATTGGGAGCGCACGAAGATTGTATGCCAGACTTCATACTTATCCAAAATTAATTAAGTCATTCTTCAAGCTATAAATCAATTTTTCTGATATTTTTTACATGCCCCCTCCTCTACCCATGTTTTTCGCAGATGGCTAGGATGACTGCGCCGATGAAGGAGTTTTATGGTGAAGCTCGATATAATCAGTCAAAACAACCTGATTGGGAGAAATTGGCAGAGAGATGCACATACTCACCAATTCCCGAGTAAGGAGACAATGAATGTGCCTTGTATATGCTAAAAGCTGCGGAGCTCTACGATGGATTAAAGCTTGTACACAAGCTATACTAGCGTGATGTAATCATCACTACCCGCCTTCCATTAGTTTTCCTATTTGTCATGTTTTTCATTGTTCATTATTTTATTTTTTGTTTTTCTATTTTTTGCAGCAAAGGTCCGATGATTGGAATGATGAATGCCTGTTATATGTTCTTTTTCACCAAGTCAACGGTGTCCGTCCTGACCAGTGGCCGAAGCAGCTATCTGATTGTGTGAAGGAGTTAGATCTTGGTTCGCAGTATTTGCCAGCATAGCTATGACTTATGTAGGAGTTAGAACCTGATTTGCAGTCTTTTGGTAGCAAAGTAATGACTTCTGTAAAGAAACAGTTCGACCGAGACATCTTTTTGCAATGTATTTGTAAGTCACGAGGGAGCAGAGTAAATCACCTTTGTTTGTTGTCCATGGATTTGTTTTCAAAGCCATTTTTTTCTGCCACACTTATGAACTGCGTAAGTTTTTGGTTTCAATGTGTTTTTCTACATACCAACGGCGTCACAAATGAATACTAACTGCTGCTCTATGCAAAAGGGTCTAAATCAGGTGAGATACAGTCTTTTTTGTGATAACTGCATGTCAAAAACCTACCTAAATGTGTGAAAGTGTTTTAGTTTTTAAATGTGTGGCAAACGACTAAGTAATTGTTGGACGCAGCCGGGGGGCTGAGTGCGCCACACTTTTTTCGCTAACTGCAGTAAAATATCAGACAAATCTTTTTCTTTTGCTAACTTAGAGATGAGATGAGTGTTTTCGTTTTTCCTTAACTGCAATATTAACATGAAATATTGTAGAGACATGCTAACTGGGCGGATAGTTTCTCTTAATTCCGTTGCCAACAACAAAATAACTAAGAGGAGATGTACTGTTAACTTCAATATTAACAGATTGGGGGGATATGAAACACACATACTTTTAGTCTTACTATAGTGGATACTAATATTAACAGCAGCAACATGATCTAGAAAGCATAAGAAAAATAGACTACAAGATCTAGACCAAGAAAATGAAATAGATAACTGCGATCTTGGCCACTTGCTAACTGGACATCGGGTCATGCGGCTCTTGCGTCTGGCACAGGAAGGCCCCTCACCATGGACATCGGGGTCATAGGGCAGTGGGCGGATGCACTCACGGATCGTGAAGATGCGCCTAGCCATCTCGAAGATGCAAAAGGCGTCCATCGCTGCATACTTGATGAGCTGCGGCGTGAGCTCTTCCTCCCACCCGGCGTGCAGTCGCGCCTTCTGTGCCTTAGTCATGTTTGTCATCATTCCTTTGTAGGAAGGGAAGATGATGGACTCAGCAAGCTGCTCGAAGATGTTCCTCTCCCAGTGCTTTTTATTTGATCCCGCCACCCTCCACTCCGGCTGGATGTCGAAGATCCTGCCACGCGCAAGCCAGAGTTATGCATAACCTTTTCGTCCTGTGTGGTGTCGACGGTGGCGAAGGTGAACCTTTTGTGCAGGAGGAAATGGCGTAGCCTTGGCCAGTCTGTGTTGGCTCTGCAGAAATGGTAGAGGAGGACGTTGTTGCAGACGGAGAGTTGCACAACGGCGACATACTTCTTCCCTCCACGGGCCTTGGTAGGTCGCTCCTCGTTGATGAAGCGCTCAAGATCGTCGACTCACTCGGCTACCTGCTCAGAGATGTTGGTGTAGCGGACAAAGACGTCCAGCCCGGGGTGGGCTTGGATGGTCTCCTTCTGGCGGAACTCGCGGAAGGGCTGCATCTCCATGGAATCAGACGACGGTGGTGGGGCGCTGGACGAGTGGATTTAGTGGGCAATGAAAGGAGAGATTGCAGGCGTTCATGGGCGATGAAGGATTGGAGGTGGGGAGGGGGTTTTTATTGGGACGAGGCTTGCCTGTGCCCTGACCGTGCAACCATCCGTGGGACCTGGACGCGTGGACCCAATCCAGCGACTCTCCCTCCTGCACGCCCAACTCTGCCTATTTCCTTTAGAAAAAAAAAGAAAAACTGTATTGTTTCCTTTCCGTAATACTCGCATACATCAATGAAAGAGTAGACAAACTCATCGCGCGGGAACGCATCCACACAAGTACAGAACTGGGCGCCAAAATCTCATCTACCGCTAATGCAAATAGAAACGCACAGGCGGTTTCTTCTCTCTAATTGAACAACACCTTCGATTCGTGATGGCTTCTTCAAGGACTAGTCATGGTGAATCACAGGTAATTCTACCGTCCCTGATGGTGATGAATCCCACGAACCAAAATCTCAGTCCACCAATTTATCTAAATTCTTCTTTTTCAACCGATTTTTCCGTCTCTGATTGCTTTCCAGTTTCCATACTGCAATGCAAAACTTCAGTTTAGATAACCTGATTATCTGATAATCCTACGTACAAAGGTCCATGACATGGAAAGAATTTGCAAATGCAGTTAAAATCTGGTGTATAAAACCATTATCAGGAAAAGTAGTGCAAGCAAGCCATGCTAATCTGATATTATTTAACATGTATAATTTTTTCAAACAAGTTAAATATACATAGGCATATACCTGACAACTAGCACCATAAGGAAGGTCAGCAGTACTAAGATCACTAAGGAAATTTAAAAATAATCTAAAATATGGTCGAGGACTGAAGAAACTTTCTTTTCTTCAGCATCTTTCTGAATGATCCTAGTGTTATGGAGAGAATCTGCAAAGCCATTTATGGAATACAAATATACAATACATACTTCACTTATTTGATGATACATCATGATAGATGACAGCTGTTGTGGCGCCGGCAAGACCACCAACACTGAGATGGTTGAGATAGGCACATATGTGTATTGACTAAATTTTATATTACTTGATATAGGATGTGGAAGAAACTGCAGATCACACTGGTGAAAGGGTACCAAAACTTGGCATGCAATTTGTATCGGAAGAGGAAGCTTATTAATTTTATAATAAGTATGCTGAAACTATTGGTTTTAGCATTAGAAGAAGCAACGGCCATAAATTGAAGTACTCTTCTACAATCCAACAAAGGACATTTACATGCTCTCGTCAAGGTCTGGGCTACATGTATTTTCTTATGATTGCAAGCATTTTTTAATGCACTAAGAAAATTACTACAACTTATAGGCTATCACGGGGATGATAAAAGAGAGGATACATTCAGCTACAGCAGGCTGAAACACGATGTGGATGTATTGCCCGTATGAAGATAATCCTGAGAAACGGATTTTATGATGTGTATGAATTTGAGGCATCACATAACCATACTCTTGCTCCTGGAACCATGGCACACTTTTTGAGATCCCAAAGAAAAGTAACAGAAGCGCAAATAGAAAATGCAGAGGTTGCAAAGTCTGTAGGTATTTCAAATAAATCAACAATCGATATGATGGCCAAACAAGCAGGTGGAATTGAAAACCTTGGTTGTACACGTGAAGATTTGAAAAATCGATTTTACTCAAAGAGAACAATAAAAGCAAAGGAAGGTGACACAGGGGGAGTGTTAGAATATATGGAGAAGAAGGTATCGGAAGATGTCAATTTCTTTCTACTCAATTCAAGTAGATGAGGATGATTTGATAACTTATATTTTTTGGGCTGACTCCAAAATGGTCTCGGACTATGCGATGTTTGGTGATGTTATATGTTTCGACACCACATAAAGGAAGCAAGAATATCTAATCGCTATAGGGATTTGTGCAGAATGTTTATGAAAATAGCTTCTCGTTCCGCTGAATCTGATGAATCATACGATAAGGCTATTAACTGCGAAGAGCAATTAGCACAAGATGTGGAGAAATGCTTGAAAATTAGAGTTGATCCTGAATTGGTTAACTCATGTACTACATAAGGAGAAGGTATGTCTTCTACTTGTAATAAACTAGACTATTTGCAAACTAAGACTTACATTTAGCATTACTATGGCAGGACTGACCATCGACTCTAGTAGAGTTTCGAAACATAATCAGGGGCTTGCCAAACCAAAAGGTATCAAAGTCAAGGAGAAGACTACCAAAGGATCACAAAAGACCAGTTGGTGGCTTTGAGAAAGCAACCTCAAAGAAGAATAAGAAGAAAACCACACAAGTACAACCTGAGGGCACGGATGATACTGCAAAAGTACAACCTCAGGGCACAGGTGGTACCGCACAAGTACAGTCTCAGGGGACGGGTGAAAATGCACAAGTACAGCCCCACGACATTTCAACGGTATAGGCATTTGAAGATCATTTCCTGTAAAACCTTTAATTTTACTGACATTTCAATATCCTTTTTGACAGGATCATTTGGAATTCTTCACAAATCAAATGGCTACATATCCATCACACTACAACACTATGGTAAATGCTACAATGCCACCATCAATTGGAAATACCAACCCAATATCACTACATCCCCAAGAACTGCTGGCACGATTCCAACCATATAATACACTAGCGGTATAAGTGGTCCATGCTTTCAAGTTTTCCAATTTTAAAACTTCAACTTTATTGACATTTATCTATCATTTTTGTAGGGTCATTTGGAGTTTATGACAAATCAAATGGTTACACACTTGCAGTACAACCCGTTGCTAAATGCTTCGATTCACTCATCACTTGGTAATACAATTTTGATGCCACAGAACCAAAGAATGTCGGCATGATTTCAACAATCCAATACACTAATGGTATAATAATTCTAGATTTTCAAGCTTTATCATTTTAAATCTTCGTTGACATTGAACTTTTTTACTTTTCTACATAGGGTCATCCGGATAATCAAACCTACTCCAGTTTCGAACAGAACAACTCAGCTCGGCAGCAACAACAGACCATTGGGACCTCTACCTCTACTATGATGACAGGACAAAAACAAGTCCTCTTTCATCAACCGAAGCCAACTTAATCAGTTTGTTGAAGCTATGGTGTGACTTCCCCTCCCGTACTTGCAGAAGGTCGAACGATAAAACGGCTAGTCACGCTAGAAAAGATTTATCACATTCGTCCGTTAAGATACTCAATTTTTTATATACAAAATTCTATCTCCAGTACATGATCCAATGTAATCGAATTCTAAGTTGATACTAGTTATCTTGTTATTGGCCATAGATTGAATCGCATATCAATCAGATTATCCAAAATTCACTGAAGCCTTACTACTTAATACTAATTTCTATTAAAACTCCATATTGAGCATGGATTGAATCAGATAGCAATGAAATTATCTGTATGTACACAACCATAATTCATGCTCCTATGCAACAAGCAATAGATCAAAGCCGATGAGAGCAACAAAGCAAGAAAATACCTGTGTGGTTGTGTCCGTCGTCTCTAAATCCACAAACTGCAGATCGTCCCCAACAGCTCCATTTGTACTGTAGCACTCCGTGTGAGGCTGTAGCGTCCAATTCTTCCGCCTTGTACTAAGAGCAGTGAGCTCGAGCCAGCAGAAAGCGGATGCGCCACCCCGGATCCACCGCCTCCTTGTACGAGCTGCCGCACTCTAGCCAATCGATGCAGCCGCGACCACCCATGATCCATCAGCTCCATGCCCGGCTGAGCGCTCCAGCTGGTGACGCTCTGCGAGTCCGGCGAAATAAGTGGCCAGCAAAAGGAGGAGATGAAATCCGGTAGGAGGAGATGGAGTCCGGCGAGGGATTAACTGGGGACGGGGTGAAGTTGTGGCGGCGGCTTCATCCCCTCCGTGCTTCATACTCTGCTCCATGTCTGAGTTTTCACGGAGACAGAGAGAAGAAGGAAATAAGACAGAGAGCGACGGGGCACAGTTTTTCTGTTTTTTTTTCTAAAGGAAATAGGCAGAGCTGGGCGTGCGGGAGGGAGAGTCGCTGGATTGGTTCCACGCGTCCATGTCGCACGGATGGTTGCACGGCCACGGCACAGGCAAGCCTCGTCCTTTTTAGTGATAGAGTAGCGAAGAGGCAGTTATCTTCCATTGGCCAGTCATGTGGGGGATGGCGTAGTGGGCAACGACGCAGTTGCTAAGGAGCCCGACTAGTCACATCGATGGGCTGGTGAAGCGACGCTTCTGTCTGCGGGCTGCCAACCGGACGTTTCACGTTCCCTACGCACATGTTAACTGTGTAGAGGCTTAATGTTAACTACGTCGCGCGATGCTCCGGAGAGATCGTGTGGAAAAGCAGTTGCTATTTTCCAAGGCATAAGTTGACTGGGCGATTTTATTGCGCACGCGTGGGATGTGGGGGCGGTTTGTTACAACCGCACGCGTCTCAACCCATTCGCCCACCACTCCCCCGTGTATAAATACAGGGGCAAGCCATGTCAGTCTTCACGCACCACACACAATACATAACCAGTGTTCCCATCGTTTTATTCTGCGCTCTCGATCTTGATCGCAATTTGCCGATGACACTTTCAGGGCTAGTTCATCTTCTAAGAGTCTGGCCTCCTGGAGGTACACTCATGGGATTCACCCCTTTTTGGTTTCGTCTTTCCATGTGTAATTTTTTGATCCAACCATATATTTTACAGAGATTATCTTTTGTTGTTTTTGATCTTTTATTCACTTATAGCCCTGGTGAAGATCGGCGGGGAAAGGAGCCCCATCGTCTGACATCAGGATAGTCGAAGTTATGGCCAAGACCGTAGCTGACATGGAAGAATAGTTTACCATTGCTACTGGAATCGCCAGCGAGCAAATTGACAACTCTATCAATGGAAGGGAGGAGCTGTTGGCGCTTAGCGAGAGTTCTCTGAATCGTATCCAAAAGCTGACGGATGAGCTGAAGGAGATGATGCAGTCCAACATGGACCTGATGAAGAATAACATCCATCTGCAGATGGAGTGCGACCTCCTCCGCAAGGACGAGCTAATTCTATGCAAGGAAATCGCAATCGACAAGAAACAAAGGCTTGATGAGCAGATCGCGGCTGCCATGGCTATGGACAAGCTTTTATTGGGTGTAGAAAACCCTATCCTTAGTTTCCGCATTTGGGCTCTCTGTTTTCATGTTCCCGTTTCCTGTTTATCGTAGTTTCCTTTTCAAGCAAACAATTTGATTTTCGCATTATCATGTAATCCCTAGTTTGAGCGCAAAGATATTTATATTTCGATATTTTCTCCCACGGCAGTGCTTTATTTTTTTTTCAGCTCATAACTGGCTCATAATTGGCAAGGAGGCAGAAGTTAACTGCGAGGGATCGGAATGCTAACTGCGCGATCTACAATTTGAGAGCAAAGGCCTTACGAGAATTAAAATTAGATACTTATTTTCGATAGTAGATTCCTCTGAATATTGTACAGCAGCAGATCAAGCTAGAGAACTAATCATGGATTGGATTATATATCGCTTTTTGCAATCTATTTTATCACATTGTACACTCCTTTTCCGCAACTGTGTTCACAAACTTTTGTTAACTGCATCACAAAATGGGGAACATGTGAAGGAGGACCAAAGCTAACCGCAACAAAATATATTTCGTTAACTGGGTGTAAATAACATTGTTAGCTGCATGATCATTATCAAAACACTTAACATGTGAAGGACGAGTAAAGCTAACTGCAGCAGTATAATTTTTCAACTAAGAGCATCATGTTTTGTTACATTATTCGATATCAATCTTAGTTGAACATAAATAATGAAGTGGTTTTCAAGAGTTTTTCAACAGAAAATGACTTCAGATTTTGAGTCGGCTGCTCCTCCTGGGTTGGTTTTGGTCCTTTTTCGCTGCTGACAAATTGTGGGATCTTGTGACGCGCTTCTCCTTCTGCGCATATTGATCTTCGTTGTCCATCATTTTTTCGGTCATCTCCAGAATTTCATTCCCTATTCTTTTGGCGTCACATGTGTAACACCCCGGATGTCACACTACAGTAATCACTTTGATTAAGGCCAAGACATCTTGATTAGGCATGTGATGATCAACCTTGCCCATGACTTGTTCAAAAAAATCAACTCAATCAAAATTCCAGAAACATGTGACAATAGAACTTTTTCCAACAATTCTGGAACCAATATTGTAAAATCCCTAAAAACCAGTGGACCATGATAAACCTGCATTGAGCATTTATTGCAATTTCAAAATATTGCAATCAATCCAAACCAGTAGCCAAACATCACAAATTTTCAGTTGCATTTATAAAAGAAATATTAAATGGTTTTATTCTTGCCTCAAACTTTTTTTGGTAGCAATGTATAGTGTTACACTAATTCTGCAACAGGTCCCACACTTAAAAAAATTCTTTTGTGGCACAAACAAATACAAACTGAAGAAAAAGAAAGGAAAACAGAAAAAACCAAAAAAATGACAAATACCTAAACTACGCACAGGGCGAAGCCTCACCCAGCCCATCCCCTCCCCTCCCCATTGTCTTACATCTCCTGCTACAGTGGGAGGCTAGGGGATCCGTGGAGGCCATACCAAGGTCCTGGCCACTTGCCGGCCATCCCGCCGTCGCCGGCAGGGATAAAGGCGACCCCGAGCCCCCCCCCTTGCCCCATCTGGAACACAAGATTGCCTTGGCCCCTCCCTCTGTCCTACGTCTTCCCCAGCCCGCCCGAGCTAGACCGCGGGCGTCACGCCGCCGTGCTTGTCACGGCCAACTTCGACGGATCGACGCCCGAGCATGTCCAGGCGATGCGTCACCGTCTTCCACATCGAGCTGTACGAGGAATCGACCGGAGGCACACCATAGCTGTCGTCCCTCGCCTGCAAATCCCGCCACGGCCGCTCCGCCATTGGTGACGAATTCGTTGTTCTCGCTGCTTCCCATACTACCTCGAGGCCCCCACGAGCTCCAGGGTGAGATGCTCCACTGAACGTTAGCAAGTTAGCAAACCACGAAAAGTCGAGCTCTACCAAGAGCACACCCGAGACAAGTTAAGGAGATGGTTCACCTTGTTGGTAACCGCGCGCTTTGACGGGACGACATGGCAGGCCCCGACATTACAGGTGGTCCTTGTTGTTGTTCTTTGTCCCTCGTGTTGTTAGTCAGACAACGATAACGGTTGTCTGTGAGATAATAATAAAATGCTAAACGGTTCGGTGGATTACTTGAGAGGGTAGTTGTTCTGTACGCACTACCTTCACGTGGGATAAGGAGTTATGGGCTCCCCTGCGTCGTAGTTTTTCCGAAAGCTCTTCAGACGTCAGTACTACCATGGGCTAATTGCCGAGAAGCGATGTTGTCTTTTTTTTGCAGCAGGTGTGTTTGGATTTTCTTTTGTTTCACCGGACAGTCTCGTACCGTTCAGGAGCGCGGAAGGGTGAGGGATCTAGACCCCTGAGCGCATAGGATATAGTTCGGCGGATGGCCTCTCTGCTGAGCCTAGGATGGGCTGCGCCGTGGCGGATAGCTTTGGTGGAGCGTTCCCTAACAAGGTTCTCGCCACCCTTGAGATCCGAGCATGCAGGCTGAACAGTAGTGCACCCCTGCAGGGAGTTTAATCTATTCGAATAGCCGTGTCTAAGGTAAGAGGACGCTTTATGCTAAAGCTGGATCTTACCACTACAAACTACTAATATTAAACTGTATGGTTTCAGATCTTCTTCTTCGCAGGGAAGTCGAGGAAGGCAACTCGGAGGCATTATTATTGTTAATTATTACAACGTACTATTATACAATGTTGCATCAACTTCTGCTTCATTGTTACTTTATGCTTGTTCTCATCTTGTGCTTCAAGACTCGTGAGAAGATGCTAGTCTTCGATAGGCCTAACTTCTTATCCTTATTCTAATTTCTACCTTGCATTCCACTATATACAGCCTCCCCTTTCCATTTGATACAAATGCATGAATGCTAAGTAGCGGACGTAAGACTCGCGGGTATGCTATATACTCACCCTTGCTTTATTTCCCCCTTTTTGTTTTGCCTGATCGGCCGTTGCATTTCTACTTTGGAGCCTTGGAGTCCAGGAGCAGGAGATCCCCGATGCCGACAACTGCAACATGAAGATCCCTGATGCCTCCTACGACATCGAGTTCCCCGTTGACTAGGAGTAGTTTGGAGGTTCCTAGGCAGGAGGCCTCGCCTTTTCGATCTGTTGTTATTTGTGCTAGCCTTCTTAAGGCAACCTTGTATCCTTGTGTTTATACTCAGATACTTTTTCTTCCGCTCACTTTGTGCTATCGAGCTGTTGTATTGGAGGCCTCGTGGCCCCTGGCTTGTATTAAATATCTTGTATTATTTTATTTTTAGAGTTGTGTTGTGATATCTTACCGTGAGTCCCTGATCTCGATCGTGTACCTTGCGTGTATGATTACTGTACACGACTTGATTTATGGGGCGTCAAAATTTGGTATCAGAGCCGACTGCCTGTAGGACACCCCCTTCGAACTCCTTGGTCGAAGCCGAGTCTAGTCTTTTCAAAACTACTTTACTAAGGGTGTAGTGTGGCTTATTGACCCATGTCGCAAACTGGGTGGTATTAGGATCTTTTACTTCGCACCTTTACTCTGGGACTCTGTTCTCTCTTCTCTTCCGGGTTAAAGATTTTGCTAACTCTGACTTTAGGTTCCCGTACCTCCTTCCTTCCGGAGATCCCTGCATTCCAGATGGTCGCTAACTTTGCCAGAAGATCCCGAAGATACTTGCCGATAAATTCTCGAGACCCTATGTGCCCATCGCCTTAACAATTCCCTCCCACCGATAAGTCTGTATGTATAACCACGCACACCTTTCGTTCATCCATTCAATCCCAGTTGCTCTTGTGGTCACAAGATGCATGAAAACACTTTCCGTGGTTTCGGGAATCCTTTGAGCCTACTGCCTTGCAGCTTCTTTTCACCATGCGGATAATTCCTCACATTTAATGAGGATCCGTTCATCCTAAGTGGTTCCTGTGATTCCCAAAATACTTTGAAATACTATTCGATCTCGCCAAAATCCTCGGCGGCCTACGACTTTGGAGATTCTTCTTACCTGCTTGCACTATGATTAATCCCGTTTGTCTTGTAGTCTTTGATTACCTCCCTTGGCATTGCCATTCTGATCTGTAAAATCATCGTGTGTGCTAGTGCACGCAATCATCAGTTGATCTCTATGAATTCATTCTTCTGGCTCAGACGTCATTACGGACATGAGCCGGTTCTTGGTAAATCAAACCTTAATTGATTAATCGTCAAGCTTCTATTCAACTTATTCTTGTTTGATCGATGTATATGAATCTAATACACAAATATGGAATTCATAATTCCTTGGAAATTAAGCATCGAGATATTCAACTGCTTCTGTCATTTGATGCCTTTGAATTTTTTTCTCCTTATGGTTGAGTACCAATACTCACACCAGACTCTCTATACACCGCCTGATCTTTTTGGTGGATTACTACCTGCCGTCCCCTTGTGTCCTAAATCATCGAAGAATTTTCATACAAGATGCCTCCCGCTAATGGTATCATCTATTTCGTGTCGTCAGCCTTCTGTTTTCACACTCGTATTTCTTGCTTCTGTTGTTTGTGGTGTAGATTCGTAAAATGTCCTGTTGGGTTGTATCTATGCTTCCGCCATCTGTGTGAATCCAGACACTTCTGCGGGTCATACTCTACTGGTGTTAAGCCAGATAAAATTCCAACACGACTTCATCGAAATCAAAAAGTGGATGAAAGGTTATGCACTAAAGAAGTGGGAGTCGACCTTGAACTTATCATGAAAGCTTCTCGTAAAGATAGTTATCCCCTTGGTATGAATTCTGCTGCACCTATGATCCTCCATTCTACCTTCGAGTATAACCTCCTGGTACCTCGAGGATATCATACCTTTGCACTACATCTAATGAATTTGATAGAACAATACATTTCTCTATCGTAACCAACCCATGGGTTCTGGGTTGTTGTCAACCGAGAACATCGAATACCTTTTGCTTCACCATTCCTTTCACTTGATGTCGCTGTTGTTCGATTGTATTTTCTTGAAACCTTTTGACCTGATGTGTCACGATCATCATCGATATCTTAGCTTCCCCCAGGTGATAATTGAATTCATGGTGAGAAATACCATCCTTGCCCCTTGATGATTTGTGTTATCATCGACAAGATCCGTTGACTCCCTACCAATACAAACTTGGTCATATATATCTTGCTCTGCTTTCCGTTGGGAAAGATATACACCTGATACTTGTGTATCATCACAGTTTCCTTTCCATTGGTCTGTTTAACCTTCCTTCGAATATAAATTATCCGAGCAGTGATGATTCCCTGCTGATGTAAACACTTCGGTGTACTGCTTCGTACGTACAACCTGTTACTACTGTTGATAACATTTCGGTAACCACCGATGGACGAGTACTTTGCCTATTGGTCCGCCTCGTCTTAACGAGCAGGAAAATGGTTCTCTTTGTCCCTCGCCCTTGGTACCGACGTTGTTGCCAACATAGCTATCAATCTGTTCTCTGACTTACCTTGCAACTTGATTGCATTGTTTGTCACCACCCTTCTTATTCAATGTGGGCCCATAACCCACAGTTCCACGGGATCGAAACCTGAATCTCTTGTACCCTTCTGTTCTCGATGTTATTCCTCTTGCTTGACCTCGTATGCAATTCACGAGTCACCTAACTTGTGATATTTAGTCCGATATCAGACTCAGTGCTTATACCTGATAATCTGGACCCCCTTTTCATCGTCTGTCATCGGCATCGGATGCATGCCTATCTGCTTGAAAGTTCTCATACCTTCTTTTGCTTCTCTCAATGTGTTTCCCTATGTTTCAACTCGAGAGATACCCTGTGCCCCCTTCCCTTATACCACACCGGTTGATTAACCTGGTACTGATTCGTCCCCCTTAAGTTTTATCTCCTAGCCTATTCGTAATTACGATGAAGCCCTGAAAGAAGGATGACCACTCATCGAGATGCACTGATGCAGAGAAATGAACACAACAACGAGAAGGACAAACTTGTTCGCGGAGGACAACAAGCACCAGAAGATTCGCTAGAATACGAAACCAAAGCTTTACCCCTTTCACTACCTTTAATTCTCGGGACGAGAATTCTTTGTAGTGGTGGAGATTTGTAACACCCCGGGTGTCACACTACAGTAATCCCACAGTAATCACTTTGATTAAGGCCAAGACATCTTGATTAGGCATGGGATGATCAACCTTTCCGATGGCTTGTTCAAAAAAATCAACTCAATCAAAATTCCAGAAACATGTGACAATAAAACTTTTTCCAAAAATTGTGGACTCAATTTTTTAAATCCCTAAAAACCAGTGGACCATGATAAACCTGCATTGAGAATTTATTGCAATTTCTAAATATTGCAAACAATCCAAACCAGTAGCAAAACCGCACCAATTGTAAGTTTCATTTATAAAAGAAATATTAAATAATTTTATTCTTGCCTCAAACTTTTTGTGGTAGCACTGTATGGTGTTACACTAACTATGCAATAGGTGCCACATTTAACAAAATTATTTTGTGGCACAAACAAATACAAACAGAAGAAAAAGAAAGGAAAACATAAAAAAGCAAAAAAATGACAAATACCTAAACTACGCATGGGGCGAAGCCTAACCCGGCCCAGCCCCTCCCCTCCCATTGTCTTCAACCTCCCGCTACAGTGGGAGGCTAGTGGAGCCGTGGAGGCCATCCCACGGTCTTTGCCACGTGCCGGCCATCCGCCGTCGCTGGCAGGGATAAAGGCGACCCCGAGCCCGCTCTTGCCCCATCTGGAACCCTAGATCACCTTGGCCCCTCCCTCTCTCCTGCTTCTTCCCCAACACGCCCGAGCTAGCCCGCGGGCACCGCGCCGCCGTGCTCGTCGCGGCCAACGTTGATGGATCGACGCCACACCATAAACGCCGCCCCTCGCCTGCAAATCCCGCCACGGCCGCGCCGCCATTGGTGACGAATTCGTCGTTCTCGCAGCTTCCCCTACTACCTCGAGGCCCCCACAAGCTCCAGGGTGATCTGCTCCACTGAACCCCCCTTTTTCCCTCATCTTTTGGCCGCCGGGGATGCCCCGTGCCCCGCCGGGCTGCCATGGGCAGGAGCACCTCCTCCCGCGCGAGCTCGCAGTGGCGTGCTGCCGCGGCCTGCCTCGCCCGCATGCGTCCGTGCCTCGTCACGCCCGAGCCACGCCAACCGCCCCTCCTGGCCAAGCCTCTTACATCCGCCACCACACGCCCCGCTCCCGTGCGGGCTCGCTGTGGGGCACTGCCCTACTCGCCTCGCCAACCCCGACCCGGCCTCCCCCTGCTGTTGACACCACCTCGGAGGGATGCGCGGCTCCGCTCGCGTTTATTCCTGCCCTTCGCCGTGCCGCGACGTGGCCCCCTCGCCGGCCATGGCACCGCTCGTCGCCGGCGTCCTCTGCCTCACCGGCACAGAGGCGATGACGTGGCCGAGTTTAGCGTTAAACTAACCCCCCCCTCTAACCCTGACGTGTGGGCCCGAGGCCATTAGGTTTAATTTAAAATAAAACTGCTAACTTAAATAACCCCTATGGCTCACTTACAAGTGGGCCCCTGTGCCTGTTAATCTATTATGTTTAAACTAACTGGAATTTAACTGTGAGACTATGACATGTGGGCCCAGCCCTTTTAATTAATCAACTGGATAATTAAATTTATGAATTAACAATGAGTCCATGACACCTGGGCCCCACTGCCTGTTTAAGTTTATTAAAAATGATTAATAGTTAAACTGTGTATGACATGTGGGCCACCCTACTGATTTATTAAATAAAATTGGTTTATTATACATGTGAGGCTGACCAGTGGGACCCACTGGTCAGGTTCCCAGGCAGGAGGCCCCTGGCTTGTATTAAACATCTTTATTATTTTATTTGTAGAGTTGTGTTGTGATATATTACCGTGAGTTCCTGATCTCGATCGTGTACCTTGCGTGTATGATTACTGTACACGACTTGATTTTGGGGACGTCACAATATGTTCGAGAATTATGACCTTCCACTTTATTGCAGTTTTTGCATCTTCTCTGCTTCTTTTACTGATCAAAATCTTTGTTTTTGTGAATCTTCTTCCGGGAAGGCTCAAGATGTTCATCATCATCATTGATTTCATCCCAATCTTCAATCATCTCTTCATCTATGTCTAGAGTTTATTTTTCTATCTTAGTTTTTGCCAGCAGTTTCTTGAGAGATGCGCTCACTTTTGAACTGTCAATAGGACCATATGTTCTCTCATGCTCTTGGATAAGCTTTTGCTCCAGCTTTCTCTTCACACAAGTCCTTTTATTGTGCCCACTTATCGTGTTGCAGTTGTTGCAAAGCCTACTACCAAGTGGTAGCCCATTTTCCCCAAGGACTGGTTCCGGCCTCCCCGGTTTTGAACTGCTTTTATTATCGTTATTTGCCTTATCCGTCTCATTCATCATTGTAGTAGTTGTTTTTCTCCTCGCTTTTGTTTTCGAGAAGGGTGGGGGTGTATTTTCTGTTGATCATCATGTATGTTTCCCTTCTGGATCTCTTCTTCTTTCTGGGCAAAAATTTCAGGCATGCATCCGTCGACAACGTCAAATGCTTGTTATTTGCAGTTTGATTCTACATCGTCGCCATTCAGAGTATCCAACTCTGGTTCTACTTGTTTCAGGCACTCCATCAGTTGGTTGTACGCCGTGTCTGTTTTGACGCCTTTATTCACTCTTTTTAGTGTCTCATTTAGTAGCATTGTCCGATGGTATTGGATGAGGGTACCATCCGGAGTAGTGCTTCTATAGTCTCTGCGGTTGAAAGATGTATCATTGTTTGCATCCTTTGTGTACCTTCGCAATATGTACCAATCTGGTATCTTCTCCACTCGGAGGTGTTCCAGCATCGCCATTATGTGATGACAGAACAGTGTAACAGCCCACCAGTGAAATTACTATTCATGATATAATTTTACTATATCCAATGGCTATGAAAATTGTTCACATGCAAGATGATGTAATATGATGTGGTGATTTTGAATGCCATCCATGTTTGAGCCCATTTGAATTTAAATTCAAACCCATCTTTATGGTCAAAGAAGGGTACTGCGGCATTTTTCCCATGGGCATGTGTGCTCCCCTAAGCTTTAAATCTTGCATGGCCATTTCTATCTCGCTTCCAAATTTTTCCATGGGCTCGCTTTGAATTTATGCCCTCAAGATATTGGAGTGGTAGTTCAAATTCCATTTGAATTAAATTCAAAGCCCAAGATTTTACTTGAACCAAATTGGTTGAAACCAATTTTTTAAAATCACAAAGAATCTCAGGGTTCCAAAACATATTTTATTATGTTTCTATCATTTTCCTTTTTCTCTGGAAAACTGCAAGAGGGTGTCTGTTTTTAATTAATGGAAAAGGCCCCTTGTTTTCTTCTTTGAAATCAGTAGGGAAGCAGCGCAGCCCAGCCTGGGCCTGCCCGATCTTCAGCTTGAGCCCACGAGCGAAGCGGTACCCCCCCCCACCCTCTTCTTCTCTCTCCAGCGAGGCGGTTTCTTTTCCCCTCCTCTCTCTCACGGCGACTTCCATGGTGGAGCGTGGACCCCGAGGTCAGCCAGAAGCGCCCCTCCCACTTTTAAGCTCGCCCAGGGCTCCCCTGAGGAACCCTAGTTCCATTCCCCCCTATTGTTTCTTCCGCCGCCACCTCCATGGACGAGTTGCGCCTCCCCTGTTCTGCCGGTGAGGACCCGATTTCGCCGTCGTCTCGCGAAGCCGTTGAGCGTGCGCCTACCTGCAGCCCTTCCTCACCGTCTTCGACCTACAGGTACACGATAGGAGTCCTGAGCCGTCCTCCAGCCGTCGACGCCGCCGCGGGATTCTTCTTCCCCGACGTTGGCTATGTCGCGTTCTTCCCGTACAGCGTCTTCGAGCGGGTCTCCAATACCATGTAGGTGAGCTTCCACCTCATCTTCTCCTGTAGCTTGTTGATGTGCGTATTAAGTTCTTTGTTATGCACCTGCCGCTGCCGAGTTCTGTTTCTTCATCGTGTAGATGTCGCTGTCGCGCAGGCCATCGCCATTGAGCCCGTGGCGCGTCCAGACCTTGCACACGTATGTTCCAGCAAGCCAGGGGGCGCGCCCATGGTTAGCAGCATGATGCCTGCGCAAGCCGTGGACTCCCCTGTTTTCTTCTCAGTTGTTCAAGTGCAGCTCTCCGCTATGAGTTTTCTGGCGAGGTAAAGCTGCCTCCTTGGGCCAACGGTGCAAGTTCAGTGCAAAAATGGATTCGCGGAAGTCGCGACTAGGAGTAGTGTCACAACCCAAGTCTAGGTAGGTGCTAGGGTTTGATTGTGCCCTTTGCATCACGCAAAAAAATTCAAATGAAATTCAAAAATGGGGAAAAGAAAAGCCCTAGAGAATTTAATTCAAATGGCCAGATAAAAATTTCCACTAAAAATCCATTTGAATGTTTGTAAAACTTCTAAAAATGTGCATGACCATGTTCCATGTGTTGTGGGACCCACTTCATGCATATGAAATTTTACAAAAATCCAAATAGAGCTTGGAAATTAAATTAAACTCCAACTTGAACTGAAATTAAAATTGTTTGAATTTTAAAAATGTCCAAAACCAATAAGTGGATAGCTATATGTGTACTCAGCCCACATAAAAGTTTTGGGGATTTTATTAAATGCTTTGCTATATTATCCAGAGCAAAACAACTTACAGAAAAAAATATAAAAACGGAAAGCAGGCCCAGCTTACCAGGCCTGCAGCCCAACTTGAACCACCCCGTCCCAAGCCCACCAACGTTCTTGTCGTCTTCCCCGCCGCATCAACAAGGTGCTCGGTGGCGAGCATGCCGACGCCGGTGAGGGCCACGTCGCCTCTGGGCCTCCCTTGCCCCTCTTCTTGCGCCACGGAGACACCCACCTCACGCCGCAGCCTTTCACCCTCCTCTAGATCGCTCTCCGCTCTCCCCCTCGTCGTATTCTCCGCCACTCGTAGCTCGCCGTCGCCGCCGCACACGCGCACTCGCGGCCAACGACGACAAATCGCTGCCCCGACGTGTCCGTTGAGCTCGCCTCCGCCTTCTTCGTCTTCCCGCGGATCGAATCGAGCCGAGAAGCAACAGAGAAGACGCCATCGACGGTGAGGAGCTCATTCTTTTGCCCCTACTCCCACCTCCTCCCGTGCCCTGGAGCTTGGTTCCGGAGAGGACAGTGGTCCGGCCGCGGCCGTGGTCGAAGCCACCGTCGCCACAGAGCGCGTCCTTGACCCCCTCCTACACCAGCAGACGCGCGAGACGAAGGGCTACACGCCCGTGCACCCGGCTCCCTCTCCCGTGCCCGAAATCCCGTTCCCGGCGAAGTTCCGGCGAGCACAGAGCTCACCGGCGGCAACCGAGGCCATTAGGCCCTAACACTTGGCCTAATTACCCCCCTAAACTAAACCCTAACCCAATGACAGGTGGGGCCAGCCCCCCCTTAACCCATTGTTTAAATTAAGCTAAACAGATCTTAAAAATGGGCCACTGACATGTAGGCCCCACATGTCAGACCCCCTGCTGATGTCATGCTGAGGTCATGATGATGCAATAAAAGAATTTCCAGAAATAAAATAATTCCAGAGAAATTACAGAAATTTTACAAAGTAGCTAAAACTTCATATATTCATAGTAAATTCATTTGAACTCCAAATTTAACATATATAATATGAAAAATGATCAGCAAAAAATGCTCTATCCAAATATCCAACTTTCAACCATGTTTGAGTTGATCTTAAATTGGGACCAGTAGCTTTTTGCTATTTGGTTTAATTGAAATTAATTCAAATAAAATGCAAATGCTATTCCAAATTTAACCATTGCAATGCAAACATCATCACTTGAACATCAGAGGCATATCATACACATGTCAACATGGTTTACAAAGATCAAACAATAGCAAATGCAACTTGGCTAATTTGAACAACATTTGGAGTTTGAATTTGAATTAACTTTTCAAACCAACTTCAATTAACATGTTGCAACTTGAACTTAGAGCACATCAGTACCATGCCATGCTACATTATGCATCTTGATTGTGCATTGAAATTTAATGTTTATATTGTTTTTTGTTCCGGTGTTTGCTTTCTTTGCTCGATAGAAGTGGAACTGGAACCGGAGGCCACCCCCTTCGTTGAAGACACCGTACCGAACCTCGTTAGCAAGGCAAGCAAAACCCATTGATCTTGTCTATAAAATCCCACTTCCCTCTCAGTCTCGCTTATGCATTGATTAGGATGATCACCTTGTTATCGATTCTACCACATAGTGGAACCCATATCCGATGCATGACCTATCATCTTGTCACAGTAGTAAGAAAAACACAATCCTAGCTGACATATGAGTTGATTGGTATCATGAGGCCCCTGCAACTGTTACAGCTTATTGCATGCTTAGAGTTTACAATGAGGTTACTTTTGATGTGAGTCGGGATGATAGTGAACATGGTGTTGATGAAGGTGAAACTGTGTTGGTGAATCTACCCTAATATAAGGTGAACGATGAGAGGCTGTGTAGGAGTACACAGTGGGTTGTCTCGTTGATCACCGCCTTAAGCCCTAGTTCTTGTATGGTAATCCAAGACAAAGAGTACAACCACACATTGGGATCACTGACCCCTCTCGGCCTAGTACCTTGATCCGTGTTGACGTCCAGGAGTCACATTAGTTCGGGCCTTCCATTTGGCATATGCATAGAAAAAGAGTGAGTGAAGTGTTGCATCATCTTAGATATGTGGGTGGATTTGTGAGGCAGTGAAACCATCTGTCAGAGGTGGCATCTCGGTTTCCTACATTGTCTGAGTCTGTATCGTTGATTCGGCCAGACTCTCGAGGGGTGACAAAGTCAGATAGTCGACTCCTAGAATAGATCGGTTGTGAGCGAAGTGTCGTGGGGAACATCCTCTCCGGCACCCCTTGAATGGTGACGAGACCTGGCGGTAACTGATGGTCATGTGTGTGTAGTTTACACCCCTGCAGGGTTAACAAAAACTATTCGAATAGCCGCGTCCGCGGTCATGGACTACTTGGAACATGTACCTGATTATTAGACAACTTTAATGGATACTCTAAAACTTGCAATATAAGCGTGAGTGCTATGGCTTGCTTCCTCGTGGGAAAGTCGAGGAAGTATCCATAGTGGTGTATTGGTTGGAGATTTGGTAGTGGACTCGTGTACGCTTCTTACGTCAAGTCTGGTACTCCTAGTACAGGACTAGCCAAGTCAAAGCTCGCACTTCTGCATGTTGAAACCCCACCTCCCTTTACCTTGAAAGTTGAGCATGAGTAGTATAGTTCTGATGTAAGTCTTGCTGAGTACGACTTTTTACTCACGTTTGCTTATTCTATGTTTTGGATGAGATCCCAGACCCCGATGGAGTCACCTTCCTGAAGCTCGACGTTGACTAAGCTAGTATAGTTCCAGACAGCAGTCTGGTCCCTCGTGGAAGGGCATGTATGTTTAACAAGGCTTCTCTAAGCCATTTGTTAATCTTGTCTGTACTCAGACCTAATTTGTTTCAGTTGTTTGATGTAATGATGGATCATAGTCATATGATCTTTGTGTACTCTATGTGTAAGTCAATAAAGATATACTTTGTAGAGTTTATGCAATGTGTACCTGTTGTTTACACTGGACATGTATGCTGCGTGTATGATCATAACATGCATGTCTTAGTGTGGGGTTCGATAGCTTAGTTGTGTTCTTGTCGGCGGTCTTTTATACACCAAGTGCCCTTAGATGTGCACAACTTGGGGCATCGCGATGCGATTGCTCGTGACTCTGTCACGTGCCACACTTTGTTCTATGATTGAGCACGCCCGAGACCCCGACTAAGTGATCGGGCTGGAGTCTGTTTATGTAAGTGTTATAATTCAATCGAGGGTATGGTTGAGGCGACTTGTCTATGAGTATGGGATTTCACCACCCATAATCATTTAGACTTGTGAGCGGGCGATGAGGACCCATCTGAGTTGATCATCCGTCCTGGATGGGATGCCCCTCACATACAATGCTTTCCGAGAGTGTTCTGTGTTTGGCCTTGTCTGCTCAGACAAGTGGGTACGACTCTCGGCTCTCCATATGATTGAGTTGTCACTGGAATTACATACGCATATTCCGGGTCCCGACAGACTTGGTATCAGAGCAGGACTGTTTGTAGGATTATCAACCGTTGTTCGAAGCCGAGTCTAGCCTTCTATAGTTATTTTCACAACCCCAAGTTAGGTATGTTGTAGGATTAGCAAGTCACCTTGCATCATTTTAAAAATTTCAAAAGAAATCAATTGAAATCAAATTCAAACTTAAATGGGAGAAGGAACACCCCCAGATGAATTAATTCAAAAGCCCAGAAATAAATCTTCTTCAAAAATTCATGTTTGATTTTTGAAAAGTCTTATAAATGAGTGTGATCACATTTCAAGTGATGTGGGACCCACCCCATGCTCATGGATTTTTCAAATATTCAAACAGGACATTGGAATTAATCAAAAACCCTTATTTGATTTAAAATTCAATTGTTTTGAATTTTAAAAAGTGCCAAATTTTACAAGTGGCTAGCCTATTATGTTATGAGGCCATGTAAAAAGTTTTATCATTTAATAAAATGCCTAGCTATTTATTTAGCACAGCAAAACAAATTACAGAAAAGAAAAACAAAAAGGAAAGATTAAAAAGAAAATAAAAAATAGAAAAACCATTACCTGTCGCCTAGGCGAAGCTATCCCAGCTGGCCTAGCCAGCCCACCAAGGGCACAGGGGTCATCTTCCCCGACCCCGCGCCTCCAAGCTCTCAGTGGAATGGCACCGAGCTAGTCGAGAACGTCGCCGCTCTACTAGTCGCCACCTGCCCCTCTGGAGTCTCCTAGACGCGCCACGCCACGCCTGGACGAGCCGTGTGTCCATTCCCCCCTCCAGAGCCTCTCCCTCTCTCTCTCTCGCCGAGTTCGACGAGGACCCGAGCGCCGCCGTCGCCATGGATTGAGGCCCGCGTGGCCAACGTCATCCCCGAGGTGCACCATGTTCTCCATCCTCCTCGCACTCCTCGACTTCTTCTCCGTGCAGAAGGAATCAAACTCGGACGCTCTGTAGCCGCCGGAATCGTCTCCACGTCACCACCGGACCCGCAAGCCAACTCAGTCATATTCATCACCGTTGAAGCCTCCCCGCCTGCACCGTCTGTGCCATTGCATTCACCACCTCCTGGTGAGCAGAACCCCCAACCTTGCAGCTCCTCAATCCCCCATAGCCGATTCCTCCATGAGAGCAGAGCTCTGTCGCCACCATGGATGATGCCCCCCTTGCTCCCGTGCCCCTGTCGTTGCCCCAGAGCATGCGTATGGCTCATGCGTGCGCTAGCTTCACAACGCGCCACTCGCCACCCAAAATGGTGCCCGTTTGCCCCCTCTCCGACGCAGCCCTAGCTTCTGCTTCCGCCGTCGTCGACGCCGGCGACGCTCCGGTGACCCCGTGAAGCTCTGGCCAGGTCCGTTCGATGCGGACGACGATGCTGAGCAAGATGGTGCGCTCCATTTCCCCTACCGTGCCCGATTTGCATCTCCTGCGAGATTCCGGCGTCAACAGTGCTCCCCGCCGACGAGCCCCTCCATTAGGACCTAACCCCCCACTTAACTAACCCCATGGGTCACTGACAGTGGGCCCAGGACCCCTAAGCTAATTAGGATTAGATTAACCACACGGTTTAGCTAACCCAGCCACTGACCAGTGGGTCCCAGCAGTCAGCCCCCCCCTTACGTCAGCCTGACCATGCCTACGCAGTAAATCGAATAATTGTTTTATTTAAATCCAAAAATTCCAGAAAAAGGATTAAACTTTGGAAATTCATAAAAAATTCATATTAACTCCAAATTTAACATATAATATATGAAAAATGATCAGGAGAAAATAATATATCTAAATATACTACTTTCAACTATGTTTGAGTTGAATATAAAATGGGACCAGTAGCATTTCCTATTTGGTTTAATTGGAATTTAATCAAATTAAATTCAAATGCTTTTGCATTTTGAACCTTAGAAACATACCCCAATTCACTTGAACATCAGAGGCATATCATACACATTTGAAGATGAATTACATTGGTCAAACAATAGCTTTTGTAACTTGGCTAAATTGAATTCAAATTGGAGTTTAAATTTGCAATTTCAATTGCAATATACTCCATTTAAATGGAATTGCCTCACACATCAGAAACATATACATCAAATTTCAACCTTTAACCATGTGATTGTGCATTGTACTTATTGTGCTCCCTTGCTTGTTATTTGTCGAGTAGAGGTGGAACCGGAACAGGAGGCATCCCCTTCGTTGAAGATCCCGAGACTGAACCTCGTCAGCAAGGCAAGCAAACCCCCATTGATCATGTCGATAAAATCCCACTTCCCTCTAATGTCTCTCTTATGCATTGTATAGGATGATTACCATGCTACGTTTCTACCGCATAGGTGAACCCATTCCGTTGCATGACCTATCATTTGTCACAGTAGTAAGCAAACCACAATCCTAGCAAATGTAGGAGTTGATTGATATCATGTGACCCCTGCAACTGTTACTGCTTATTGCATGCTTAGAGTGCTACAATGTTGATACTGTTATGTGAGTTGGGATGGTAGTGATCATGTTGATGATGATGGAAATGTGTTGGTGAATCTACCCTAATACAAGTTGAGCGATGAGAGGCTGTGTAGGAGTACACAGTGGATTGTCTTGTTGAACACCGCCTTAAGCCCGAGTTCTTGTGTAGTGATCCAAGCTGAAGAGTACTACCACATGTTGGGCAAACGGATCCCCGCTCAACCTACTAACTCACCCCTTCTCAGTTCAATGAGTCGAAGTAGTTCAGAGTTCTGTGGCCTGGATGCAAGGTGAGAGAACGGCTCAACCGAGACCGGCTTATGCACCACGCACACATCTTCTGGGACCACATCGGTAAACCGGCAAGGTTACGAATGTGGAAACCCTCCCAGATAGGCGTCTTCATTGAACCTGAGTTGGCCCTGAGGTAAAAGTTGTGGAGATTATCCTCGCCGACACCCGCTTGAAGGGTTACGAGATCCCGGAGGTAACTGATGGTTTCATGTGTGTAGCAGTACACCCCTGCAGGGTTATTAAACTATTCGAATAGCCGTGTCCGCCGTAAGGGACTACTTGGAAAGCTATGCCTGCTTATTAGACAACTTGAACTGGGTACTTATAAAATTTGCCAACATAAGCGTGAGTGCTATGGCGTGCTTTCTCGTGGGAAAGTCAAGGAAGGCACCATAGTGGTGTAATTGGTTGGAGAATGTAGTGCACTCGTGTACGCTTCTTACCTCAAGTCTGGTACTCATAGTTCAGGACTAACCAAGTCAAAGCTGGCACTTCTGCAATTGAACCCCACCTCCCTTTACCTTGATACATGTGCATGAGTAGTATAGTTCCTACGTAAGTCTTGCTGAGTACGACTTTGTACTCACGTTTTCGTATTCTATGTTTTAGATGAACCCACTGACCCCGAAGGTGGATTCTTCATCGAGCTCGACGACTGCATACCAAGCTAGTGTAGTCCCAGTCAGCAGACTTGTTCCCTCGTGGAGGGCTTGTGTTTAAATAAGGCTTCTTAAGACATTTGTTAAACTTTTCTGTACTCAGACCTACTTTTCTTCCGCTTGTTTGTTGTAATCTTGGATCACAGACTTGTGATCTCTGTGTGCACTCTCTGAGAGTTATCAATAAAATGTATACTTTGTAGAGAATGCAATGATACCTGTTGTTCATACAAGGCATGTGTGCCGCGTGTATGTTTATAACATGCATGTCTTTGTATGGGTTTTCGAGACCTTAGTTGTGATCTGGCTGGCGGTCTTTTATACACCAAGTGGACCTTAGATGTGCGCAGCTTGGGGCATCGCGATGCGATTGTTCGATACTCTTTCTCGTGCACACTTTGTTGTATGATCGAGCCCGCCCTAGACCCCGACTAAGGGATCGGGCTGGAGTAAGTCTATGTAAGAGTTATGAGATAGTCGATAGTATGGTTGAGGCGACTTGTCTGTGAATATGGGAGTTCATCAACCATATCATTTAGACTTGTGTGCGGACGATGAGGACCCATCTCAGTTGATCATCCGGCCTGGATGGGGTGCCCCTCACGTACGATGCTTTCCGAGAACATTCTGTGCTTGGCCTTTTCTGCTTAGACTAGTGGGTACGTTTCTCGGCTCTCCATATGACTATGTCGTAGAGGGACTTGCATATGCTAACCACGGGTCCCGACAGACTTGGTATCAGAGCAGGACTGACTGTAGGATTATCAGCCTTGGCCGAAGTCGAGTCTAGCTTGCTATAGTTATATAGTTACTCTGGGTATATAAGGGAACAACGTAAGGCTTTTTTTTTCTCCTTACCCTCATCGTTCTGAGTTCTGAGTCACCCTCATCTTGTTCTACGGGAAGATAGGACTAGGCTCATCTATGTCTTATTAGAACATCTCGTTGTTTGCTTCCTTGTAGCCGTAGGAAAGTCGTGATCGGTTTGTTAGAGTTGTTGTGCTTCCTAATTTCTTACATCGTATGTAAGTGTTGTTTCTACATTGCAAGAAAAGACATTTCTTACAATTACAGCCTTTATGCTGTCCGAGTCATTCCAAGTTTCTTCATAATCTGATGCATTTGCAAACTCCTTCGTTCTGTTTCAGATGGCCGATCTTCCCCCTCGGCAGATTGTTCGTTTGACTAGGTGCCTCGGTGTGCGTGGGCATCCCGCCATGCTAATCGAGATGATGTCCTACATTGGATACCGATGGTACCCTGAGTACATAGTTGAGGAGCAGTTCCTTGACTTCAACCAGACCCAGTTCCACTGCATTGTCAGGATCTACCCGCACCACAGTGGAGTCACTCAGCCTATCCATTTTGGACATGGCATTGGCATGACTGAGAACATGGCTGTGCAGGATGGTGCATACTCATGTATTACCCTGCTGAGAGAGGAGCGCGCTTTGCTCGGAGACACATCTTTCCGCTATATCCCTACTGCATTCCAGGAGAAGAGGGGTATTACACCGGACTATACACAGATCACTCTTTGGAGGATCCTTTGCTTCAGATCACTGCTCGGCACGCTGTGATAGAGATCGTGATGCACGTGCCCTTCGTTTTGAGCTTCCCTCCACCCGTGTTCGTCTGTATCGATCACTTACACTCCTGGCTCCCTTTGTGAGTGTCGGATCAGTGGAGTATGATGCTATCTACCCAGTCAGGACACATATGCCTTCTCGAGTTGCTTGGCCCGAGATTGCAGGCATTTTTCCACCCCGTGGTCCTCTTCTTCCACCCTACGCTGTACCTAGGCCCCATCCTTTCCCAAATGGATATCAGGGTCCACAGGCCTCCGTGTTTTCCGATGGTCACCTTCAGCTACCGGGTTACGCGGGTAACTTTTACGAGGATTACTATGGATATGGAGATGAGTGAGACCGCCTGTGGTCTTACTTTAGTGAGGATTGAGTAGTTTCTTTAGTATATTGTACGCAAGGTGTTCTAAGTTCCAGAGGCTTAGATAAATAATGTATAGGAAGTCAGAGTGCCTCTGAAGGATGTATCATCTTCATCGCGTTTGTATTAGCTTGGCGCTTGTACTAAAACGATGTATGGTTTGTATGACAACTTGTGAATATATGGCTTGTATGCTTTTATCACCATGTTGTCAAGATGATTACTTCCTTTGCTCTGTGATTCTTCAAGTACCTTCAATACCTTGTTTAGAATCTTCCAATCAACTCTGTTTGACTTTGGTGTTCACCTTCAGGATTTCTCAAGGAACCCGTGGCCAGCTTGGTCGTGCCCATGGTCGTGGGAATGACCCGGAGGAAGGCAATCTTCCACCTTACCCACGATGACTTAGGTTCTGATGGAGGTTGAGAGGAACCGCCAAGACTCTCACCATATTCTGGAGGTCATTGCCCGCAACACCACTCAGTAGTGCAACGAGTTGGTGTCTTTGAACGACTTCATCCCCCGGTTTTTAGCTACTCCACCGAGCCCCTTGACGCCGATGACTGGCTTCACAGCATCGAGAGGAAGCTCCAGGAAGGCCATGATGCAGATGGCGACAGGGTCAGCTATGCCACCTATCACCTCGAGGGTGCAGCTAGCTCTTGGTGGGAGAATTTCTTGAACATGCGTCCCGTTGGACCGCCCACAACTTGGGATGAGTTATGCACTTCATTCCGTGAGCACCACATCCCAAAGGGTCTTATGGACCGCAAGCGTGAGGAGTTCTGCAACCTCACCCAAGGCAAGAGGACTGTTGACGAGTTTAGTGGTGAGTTCAACCGACTGGCTCGTTATGCTACTGAGGAGGTCTCCACCGACGCTAAGAAGCAAGAGAGGTTCTGTCGTGGACTCAATTCTGGACTCCGTCGTGAGCTCAACCTGCATGACTTTGCCACCTTCCAGGTCCTTGTCAACAAGGCCATCAAGGCGGAGGACATGAACACCCCCAACGACTTCCGCAAACATCCTAGAGACGATCGTTCATCTAGTTCAGGATCTTAGAAGCGCAAGATCTGGATCCCCAACAGCATGTTTCGCCAGAACAACCCACCAAGACCATCCTATGTGGCGCCTCGTGCACCAGCTTCATTCCACCCAGCTCCAACGAACAACCCAGCTCCACGCACTGTCTTTGGAGCCTGTTACAAGTGTGGTCAGGCAGGCCACTACTCCCGCGAGTGTCCCCAGAACCAGCTCCAGAATCAGAATGATCCACCCCGTGCCGGAGGGAACAAAAATGGTCATGGCAAGCCACCCCCGAAGGTCTACACCACCAAAACCGCTCCTCCCGCCACTCGTGGACGTGTGAACCAGATCTCAGCTGAAGAGAATGATGACACTTCTGACGTCATTGTTGGTACGCTCCCAGTCAGTTATGTTCCTACTTCTGTTCTTTTCGACCTAGGAGCATCTCATTCATTCATGTCGGAAAGTTATGCACTTCGTCATGAATTATCTTTTGTTGAATTGTCCACCCCAATGATTATTCAAACTCCAGGGTCAAGATGGCAAACTAATAGAGTAAGCCATGGTAATCAAATTGAAATTGAGGGTTTAGTATTCCTTACTTCACTCATAGCCCTGAAGTCTTCAGACATCGATGTAATCCTTGGCATGGATTAGCTATCAAGGCAGAATGCCTACCTTGATTGCAAAGGCAAATCAGTGAAACTAACCCACCCTTCAGGAAAGACAGTCAACTACACCTCACCCAGAACAAGAACCCAGGTGCATTCTTTGAATGTACTTCCCCTTCCCGACCTTGAAGATATTCCGGTGGTTCGTGACTTCCCGGATGTCTTTCCTAAAGAGCTGTCGGGAATGCCACCCGACAGATGTGTAGAGTTTATAGTAGATCTTATACCCGGAACCTCACCAATTTCCAGACGCCCATACAAAATGGCCCCACGTGAGTTAGCTGAGCTTAAAATCCAACTTGAAGCTTTGTTAGCAAAAGGCTTCATCCGCCCTAGCTCATCGCCATGGGGTTGCCCCGTTCTGTTCGTAACGAAGAAAGATGGAACAGAAAGGATGTGCGTAGACTATCGCCCGCTAAATCTAGCGATGATAAAGAACAAGAACCCACTGCCCAGGATCAATGATCTTTATGATCAACTTGCTGGATCCTCTGTCTTCTCCAAGATGGATTTGAGATTGGGTTATAATCAAATCAAAATCCGAAACAAGGACATTCCAAAAACGGCTTTCACTAGTCGTTATGGTCTTTAAGAGTACACCGTCATGTCCTTCGGTTTAACCAATGCCCCCGCCACTTTCTCACGCATGATGAATTCGATCTTCATGGAGTACTTAGATAAATTTGTTTTAGTTTATCTTGATGACATTCTCATCTACTCGAAGAACGAAGAAGAACATGACGAACATCTAAGGCTGGTATTGATGAAACTTAGAGAGCATCGCCTGTATGCTAAATTCTCCAAGTGTGAATTTTGGCTACCAGAAGTGACCTACTTAGGCCACGTGATTTCTGAAAAAGGCATTGCTGTGAATCCCAAGAGAGTTCAGGCCGTACTTGACTGGACTCCACCTGAATCGGTTAAGCAAGTTAGGAGTTTTCTTGGCCTAGCCAGCTATTGCCGTTGCTTCGTCGAGAACTTTTCTAAAGTTGCAAAACCTCTAACTGAACTCCTAAAGAAAGATAAGAAATTCCTATGGACTCCCAAGTGCGAGGAAATCTTTCAAGAGGTAAAAAGGAGATTGACTTCTGCACCCGTACTTGCGCGTCCAGACACCAAAAAGGATTTCGAGATCTTTTGTGACGCCTCACGGCAAGGGTTAGGATGCATACTTATGCAAGATAAACATGTGGTAGCTTATGCTTCATGCCAGTTGCGTCCACATGAAAAGAACTATCCTACCCATGATCTTGAACTGGCTGCCGTAGTTCATGCCCTGACAACTTGGCGACATTACCTCCTTGGTAATCGTTGTGAGATCTTTTCCGACCACCAAAGCCTCAAATACATATTCATCCAGCCAGATCTTAATCTCAGGCAAAGACACTGGATTGAGTTGATAAAAGATTACGACGTAGGAATTTCTTACACCCCAGTCAAAGCCAATGTCATGGCTGATGCACTAAGTCGTAAGTCGTATTGTAACAACCTCATGTTACAACAATATCAACCACTTCTTCATGAGGAATTTTGCAAACTCAATCTTGAGATTGTTCCTCATGGCTATCTTTCTACCTTGGTGGCGAAACCAACCATTGATGATAAAATTGTAGCCGCCTAGCGACGTGATAGTGGTATTCGAAAGATCAAGAAGAACATTCCAAGCGGAGTTGATAAATGTTTCTCCATGAATGATCAAGGTGTCGTTTTCTTTGGCACTCGATTGGTTGTACCACGAAAACACAATCTTAGGAGGCTAATTCTTAAGGAGGCCCATGACACACCCCTTTCGATTCATCCTGGTACAACAAAGATGTACCGAGACCTACGCCGGAGATTTTGGTGGACTAGGATGAAGCGACAAATTGCTCAGTTCATTGCCGAATGTGATGTTTGTCGTCGCATTAAGGCCGAACATCAAAGACCTGCTGGTACACTTCAACCTTTTCCTATTACAGAGTGGAAATGGGAAAAAGTCACTATAGATTTCCAAAAACCTAGAAAGGAAATGATGCCATCTTCGTTGTGGTAGATAGGCTGTCCAAAGTTGCACACTTCCTTCCAGTTCGCGAGTCTATAACTTCTAGCCAGTTAGCGGACTTGTACGTCTCTAGAATTGTTTCTCTTCACGGTGTTCCTTTGGAAATCAATTCTGATCGTGGTAGCCTTTTCACCTCTAGATTTTGGGGAAGCTTTCAGAATGCTATGGGAACTCATCTCTCCTTTAGTACAACTTTCCATCCTCAGTCTAGCGGTCAAGTCGAAAGGGTTAAAAAAATTCTTGAAGACATGCTCAGAGCTTGTGTTATCTCATTCGGAAAGAATTGGGAGAAGTCTCTTCCATTCGCCGAATTTTCTTATAACAATAGTTTTCAATCTAGTCTGAACATGGCTCCTTTTGAACTCCTATATGGACGACGATGTAGAACACCCTTGAACTGGTCAGAAACCGGTGAAAGACAATTCTTTGGACCAGATATGATCAAGGAAGCAGAAGAGCAAGTTCGCATTGTTCGTGATCAATTGAAAGCAGCCCAGTCTCATAAGAAAAGCTACTATGATCGTCATCATAGGCAAGAGAGCTACAATCTAGATGAGAAGGCTTACCTTCGGGTTACTCCTCTGAAGGGAACCCAACGATTCGGTATCAAAGGCAAGTTGGCCCCACGTTACATCGGACCTTCCCGCATTCTTGCTAAACGTGGAGAAGTTGCCTACCAACTTGAACTACCCCCGCACCTTTCCCGAGTAAATGATGTATTCCATGTGTCACAACTCAGGCGTTGCTTCAAGGACCCCATCCGCGAAGTCGACCATGAAACACTTGATCTCCAAGATGACCTTTCTTACCGAGAGTACCCCGTTCGTATTCTTGATTCCGCAGAGCGTGTCACTCGTTGTCAGAAGATTAAGTTTCTGAAAGTGCAATGATCACACAACTTTGAGAGAGAAGCCACGTGGGAAAGAGAAGACCGTCTCCGTGCCGAGTACCCCACCTTCCTCCCGCAGACTTTTGAATCTCGGGACGAGATTCTTTTGAGTGGGGGCGAGTTGTCACAACCCCAAGTTAGGTATGTGCAAGGATTAGCAAGTCACTTTGCATCATGTTAAAAATTTCAAAAGAAAGCAATTGAAATCAAATTCAAACTCAAATGGGAGAAGGCACAACCCCTAGATGAATTAATTCAAAAGGCCAGAAATAAATCTTCTTCAAAAATTCATGTTTGATTTTTGAAAAGTCTTATAAATGAGTGTGATCACATTTCAAGTGATGTGGGACCCACCCCATGCTCATGGATTTTTCAAATATTCAAACAGGACCTTGGAATTAATCAAAAACCCCTATTTGATTTAAAATTCAAATGTTTTGAATTTTAAAAAGTGCCAAACTTTACAAGTGGCTAGCCTATTATATTATGAGGCCATGTAAAAAGTTTTAGCATTTAATAAAATGCCTAGCTATTTATTTAGCACAACAAAACAAATTACAGAAAAGAAAAACATAAAGGAAAGTTTAAACAGAAATGAAAAATAGAAAAACCCTTACCTGTCGCCTAGGCAAAGCCAGCCTACCAGGGGCACAGGGGTCTTCTTCACAGACCCCGCGCCTCCAAGATGCTCTGTGGAATGCCACCGAGCTAGCCGAGCACGTCGTCGCTCTCCCAGTCGCCACCTGCCCCTCTGGAGTCTCCTAGACGCGCCACGCCACGCCTGGACGAGCCGTGTGTCCATTCCCCCCTCCAGAGCCTCTCCCTCTCTCTCTCTTGCCGAGTTCGACGACGACCCGAGCGCCGCCGTCGCCATGGATTGAGGCCCGCGTGGCCAACGTTGTCCCCGAGCTGCACCGTGTTGTCCATCCTCCTCGCCGTCCTCGACTTCGTCTCCGTGCAGAAGGAATCAAGCTCACACCCTCTGTAGCCGCCGGAATCGTCTCCACGTCGCCGCCGGACCCGCAAGTCAACCCGTCGAATTCATCGCCGTTGAAGCCTCCCCGCCTCCATCGCCTGTGCCATCGCGTTCACCACCTTGCAACTCGTCAATCCCCCCCTAGCCGATTCCGCCATGAGAGCAGAGCTCTGTCGCCGCCATGGACGATCCCCCCCTTGCTCCCTTGCCCCTGTCGTTGCCCAGAGCGTGCGTATGGCTCATGCATGCACTAGCTTCACAAAGCGCCACTCTCCACCCCAAATGGTGCCTGTTTTCCCCATTCCCGACACAGCCCTAGCTTCTGCTTCCGCCGTCGTCGACGCCGGCGACGTTCCGGTGACCCCGTGAAGCTCTGGCCAGGTCCATTCGATGCGGACGACGATGCTGAGAAAGATGGTGCGCTCCATTTCCCCTCCCATGCCCGATTTGCAACTCCAGCGAGATTCCAACGTCAACAGTGCTCCCCGCCGACGAGCCCCTCCATTAGGACCTAACCCCCCCACTTAACTAAGCCCATGGGTCACTAATAGTGGGCCCAGGACCCCTAATCTAATTAGGATTAGATTAACCGCACGGTTTAGTTAACCTAGCCACTGACCAGTGGGTCCCAGCAGTCAGCCCCCCTTACGTCAGCCTGACGCCATGCCTACGCACTAAATCGAATAATTGTTTTATTTAAATCCAGAAAATCCAGAAAAAGGCTTAAACTTTGGAAATTCTTAGAAAATTCATATTAACTCCAAATTTAACATATAATATATGAAAAATGACCAGGAGAAAATAATCTATCCAAATATACTACTTTCAACTATGTTTGAGTTGAATTTAAAATGGGACCAGTAGCATTTTCTATTTGGTTTAATTGGAATTTAATCAAATTAAATTCAAATGCTTTTGCATTTTGAACCTTAGCAACATACCCCAATTCACTTGAACATCAGAGGCATATCATACACATTTCAAGATTAATTACATTCGTCAAACAATGGCTTTTGTAACTTGCCTAAATTGAATTCAAATTGGAGTTTGAATTTGCAATTTCAATTGCAATATACTCCATTTAAATGGAATTGCCTCACACATCAGAAACATATACATCAAGTTTCAACCTTTAACCATGTGATTGTGCAGTTTATTTATTATGCTCCCTTGCTTGTTGTTTGTCGAGTAGAGGTGGAACCGAAAAAGGAGGCAGCCCTCTTCGTTGAAGATCCCGAGACTGAACCTCGTCATCAAGGCAAGCAAACCCCCATTGATCATGTCGATAAAATCCCACTTCCCTCTCATGTCTCGCTTATGTATTGTATAGGATGATTACCATGCTACGTTTCTACCGCATAGATGAACCCATTCCGTTGCATGACCTATCATTTGTCACAGTAGTAAGAAAACCACAATCCTAGCAAATGTAGGAGTTGATTGATATCATGTGACCCCTGCAACTGTTACTGCTTATTGCATGCTTAGAGTGCTACAATATTGATACTGTTATGTGAGTCGAGATGGTAGTGATCATGTTGATGATGGTGGAAATTTGTTGGTGAATCTACCCTAATACAAGGTGAGCGATGAGAGGTTGTGTAGGAGTACACAGTGGGTTGTCTTGTTGAACACCGCCTTAAGCCCGAGTTCTTGTGTAGTGATCCAAGCTGAAGAGTACTACCACATGTTGGGAAAACGGATCCCCGCTCAACCTACTAACTCACCCCTTCTCAGTTCAATGAGTCACAGTAGTTTGGAGTTCTGGTAGGTTTGTGGCCTAGATGAGGGTGAGAGAACGGCTCAACCGAGACCGGCTTATGCACCACGCACACATCTTCTGGGACCACTTCGGTAAACCGGCCGGGTTACGAATGTGGAAACCCTCCCAGATAGGCGTCTTTATTGAACCTGAGTTGGCTGTATGGTAAAAGTTGTGGAGAGTATCCTCGCCGACACCCGCTTGAAGGGTGACGAGATCCCGACGATAACTGATCGTTTCATGTGTGTAGCAGTACACCCCTGCATGGTTATTAAACTATTCGACTAGCCGCGTCCGCGGTAAGGGACTACTTGGAAAACTGTGCCTGATTATTAGACAACTTGAACCGGATACTTATAAAACGTGCCAAGATAAGCGTGAGTGCTATGGTGTGCTTTCTCGTGGGGAAGTCGAGGAAGGCACCATAGTGGTGTAATTGGTTCGAGAATGTAGTGGACTCGTCTACGCTTCTTACCTCATGTTTGGTACTCGTAGTTCAGGACTAGCCAAGTCAAAGCTGGCACTTCTGCAATTGAACCCCACCTCCCTTTACCTTGATACATGTGCATGAGTAGTATAGTTCCTACGTAAGTCTTGCTGAATACGACTTTGTACTCACATTTGCTTATTCTATGCTTTAGATGAACCCACTGACCCCGAAGGTGGATTCTTCATCAAGCTCGACGACTGAAGACCAAGCTAGTGTAGTCCCAGTCAGCAGACTGGTTCCCTCGTGGAGGGCTTGTGTTTAAATAAGGCTTCTTAAGCCAATTGTTAATTTTGTCTGTACTCAGACCTACTTTGCTTCCGCTTGTTTGTTGTAATGTTGGATCACAGACTTGTGATCTCTGTGTGCACTCTGTGAGAGTTATCAATAAAATGTATACTTTGTAGAGAATTGCAATGATACCTGCTGTTCATACAAGGCATGTGTGCTGCGTGTATGTTTATGACCTGCATGTCTTTGTATGGGTTTTCGAGACCTTAGTGGTGATCTGGCTGGCGGTCTTTTATACACCAAGTGGCCCTTAGATGTGCGCAGCTTGGGGCATCGCGATGCGATTGTTCGAGACTCGGTCTCATGCACACTTTCTTGTATGATCAAGCCCGCCCTAGACCACGACTAAGTGATCGGGCTAGAGTAAGTCTATGGAAAAGTTATGAGATAGTCGATAGTATGGTTGAGGCGACTTGTCTGTGAATATGGCAGTTCATCACCCATATCATTTAGACTTGTGTGATGACGATGAGGACCCATCTCAGTTGATCATCCGGCCTGGATGGGGTGCCCCTCACGTACGATGCTTTCCGAGAACGTTCTGTGCTTGGCCTTGTCTGCTTAGACAATTGGGTACGATTCTCGGCTCTCCATTGGACTATGTCGTAGCGGGACTTGCATACGCTAACCCCGGGTCCCGACAGTTATATAGTTACTCTGGGTATATAAGGGAACAAGGTAAGGCTTCTTTTTGTCCTTACCCTCATCGATCTGAGTTCTGAGTCACCCTCATCTTGTTCTACGGGAAGATAGGACTAGCCTCCTCTATGTCTTACTAGAACATCTCGTTGATTGCTTCCTTGTAGCCGTAGGAAAGTTGTGTTCGGTTGTCTAGAGTAATAGTGCTTCCTATTTTGGGACTTTTTTTGTAAGTGTTGTTGAAATGTTGTGAGGATTTACATTTCTCTTGCTATTACAACCGTTATGCTGTCCGAGTCATTCTAGGTTTGTTCATAATCTGATGCACTTGAAAAATCCTTTCCTCCATTTCGGTTGTCCTTTTAGAAGAACTTCTAGGTGGCATACCCGACATTTCCATAGAGTTTGTTGTAGGTTTTCTTCTAGAAACCTATATTGATGCATTTGCAGTTCTTCCTCCCGCTTTAGATGTCTTCTAGCCAGAATGACCACACTAACCATCGTGTTGGGGTACTTTGCTACTCTGACATATCTGTTGTAGCCCCTAGTAAGCCATGGTCATCCTCTATGAAAACTACCCAGTAACCCAACTCCTTAAACCTAGCCGCCCGACAGATCTGTAGAATTCATAGTTGATCTTATACCAGGCACAACCCCAATTTCCAGACGCCCATATAGAATGGCCCCACATGAGTTAGCTGAGCTGAAAAGCCAACTTGAAGCTTTGTTGGCAAAAGGCTTCATCCGCCCTAGCTCATCGCCATGGGGTTGCCCCTTTCTGTTCGTAACAAAGAAAGATGGAACAAAAAGGATGTGCGTAGACTATCGCCCACTAAATCTAGCGACGATAAAGAACAAGTACCCACTACCCAGGTTCAATGATCTTTATGATCAACTTGCTGGATCCTCTGTCTTCTCCAAGATGGATTTGAGATTAGGCTATCATCAAATCAAAATCAGCAATGAGGACATTCCCAAAACGTCTTTCACTACTCGTTATGGTCTTTACGAGTACACCGTCATGTCCTTCGGTCTAACCAATGCCCCCGCCACTTTTTCATGCATGATGAACTCGATCTTCATAGAGTATTTGGACAAGTTCATCGTGGTTTACCTCGATGACATCCTTATATACTCGAAGAACAAAGAAGAACATGCCGAGCATCTTAGGCTGGTATTGATGAAACTTCGAGAGCATCGCCTTTATGCGAAGTTCTTTAAGTGCGAATTTTGGCTACCAGAAGTGACCTACTTAGGCCACGTGATTTCTGCGAAAGGTATTGCTGTCAATCCCGAGAGAGTTCAGGTCGTCCATCACTGGACTCCACATGAATCGGTTAAGCAAGTTAGGAGTTTTCTTGGCTTAGCAAGCTATTTTCGCCGCTTCGTTGTGAACTTCTCCAAAGTTGCAAAGCCTCTTACTGAACTCCTCAAGAAAGATAAGAAATTCGAATGGACCCCCAAGTGCGAGGAAAGCTTTCAAGAGCTAAAAAGAAGATTGACTTCTGCCCCCGTACTTGCGCCTCCAGACACCAAAAGGGATTTTGAGATCTACTGTGACGCTTCACGGCAAGGGTTAGGATGCATACTTATGCAAGATCGACATGTGGTAGCATACGCTTCACACTAGTTGCGTACACAAGAAGAGAACTATCCTACCCATGATCTTGAACTCGCTGCCATAGTTCATGCCCTGAAGACATGGCGACATTACCTCTTAGGTAATCGTTGTGAGATCTATTCCGACCACCAAAGCCTCAAATATATATTCACCCAGCAAGATCTTAATCTCAGGCAAAGACGCTGGATAGAGTTGATAAAATATTACGACTTAGGAATTTCTTACACCCCATGCAAAGCCAATGTCATGGATGGTGCACTAAGTCGTAAGTCGTATTGTAATAACCTCATGTTACAATAGTATCAACCACTTCTTCATGAGGAATTTCTCAAGCTCAATGTTGAGATAGTTCCTCATGGATTTCTTTCTACCTTGGTGGCGAAACCAACTCTTGAGGATCAAATCATAGTTTCCCAAAGGCGTGCACGAGGTGTTCGCCGGATCAAGGAGAACATGGCTAGCGGAGTTGCTAAATGTTTGTCGACATATAGCAAAGGAACGGTATTCTTTGTAAATCGTTTGGTAGTACCTAATAATAGGGATCTAAGGCAAGTCATCTTCAAAGAAGCCCATGACACACCCCTCTCGAATCATCCCGGTAGCACTAAAATGTACCGAGATCTACGCCAAAGATTTTTGTGGACTAGGATGAAGAGCGACATTGCTCGATATGTTGCCGAATGTGATGTTTGTCGTCGCATTAAGGCCGAACACCAAAGACCTGCTGGTACTCTTAAACCATTGTCTATTCCCGATTGGAAATGGGACAAAGTCGGTATGGACTTCATCACCGACTTTCCAAAAACCCAGAATGGAAATGATGCCATCTTCGTTGTCATTGATAGACTTTTCAATGTTGCTCACTTCCTTCCTGTTCGCGAGTCTATAACTGCTAGCCAGTTAGCGGACTTGTATGTCTCTAGAATCGTGTCCCTTCACGGTGTTCCTTTGGAAATCAATTATGATCGTGGTAACCTTTTCACCTCTAGATTCGAGGAAAGTTTTCAAAATGCTATGGGAACTCACCTCTCCTTTAGTACAGCTTCCCATCCTCAATCTAGCGGTCAAGTTGAAAGGGTTAATCAAATCTTGGAAGCCATGCTCAGAGCTTGTGTTATATCTTTCGGAAGAATTGGGAGAAGTCTCTTCCATTTGCCGAATTTGCTTATAACAACCGTTTTTAATCTATTCTGAACATGGCTCCTTTTGAACTCCTCCATGGACGAAGATGTTGAACACCCCTTCACTGGTCAGAAACCGATGAAAGACAATTCTTTGGACCGGATGTGATCATGGAAGCAGAAGAGCAAGTTCACATTGTTCGTGATAGTTTGAAAGCCGCCCAGTCTCATCAGAAAAGCTACTATGATTGTCATCATAGGCAAGAAAGCTAAGATATGGATGAGAAGGCTTACCTTCGAGTTACTCCTCTGAAGGGAACCCAACGATTCGGTATCAAAGGCAAGTTGGACCCACGTTACATCGGACCTTTCCGCATTCTTGCTAAACGTGGAGAAGTTGCCTACCAACTTGAACTACCCCCGCACCGTTCCCGAGTACATGATGTACTCCATGTGTCACAACTCAGGAGTTGCTTCAAGGACCCCATCCGCGAAGTAGACCATGAAACACTTGATCTCCAAGATGACCTTTCTTATCGAGAGTAACCCGTTCGTATTCTTCATTCAGCAGAGCGTGTCACCCGTCGTCAGAAGATCAAGTTCCTCAAGGTGCAATGGTCACACCACTCCGAGAAAGAAGCAACCTGGGAAAGAGAAGACCGCCTCCGTGTCGAGTACCCCTCCTTCCTCCCAACGACTTCTAAATCTCGTGACGAGATTCTTTTGAGTGGGGGTGAGTTGTCACAACCCAAGACTAGGTAAGTGCTAGGGTTTGATTGTGCCCTTTGCATCATGCAAAAAAAATCAAATGAAATTAAAAAATGGGGAAAAGAAAAGCCCTAGAGAATTTAATTCAAATGGACAGATAAAAGTTTCCTCTAAAAATTCATTTGAATGTTTGTAAAACTTCTAAAAATGTGCATGACCAAGTTCCATGTGTTATGGTACCCACTTCATGCATATGGAATTTTACAAAAATCCAAATAGAGCTTGGAAATTAAATTAAACTCTTCTTGCGCCATGGAGACACCCACCTCACGCCGCAGCCTTTCCACCTACTCTACATCGCTCTCCCACTCTCCCCCTCATCGTATTCGCCGCCACCCGTAGCTCGCCGTCGCCACTGCACACGCGCACTCGCGTCCAACGACGACAAATCGCTGCCCTGACGTGTCCGTTGAGCTCTCCTCCGCCTTCTTCGTCTTCCCGCGGATCGAATCGAGCCGAGAAGCCACAAAGAAGACGCCATCGACCTCGTCTTCCTCCTTTGGCCGCCGCACTCCGGCGAGGATTCCGTCGACTCTGGTGCTCCTCCGGCCCCGTCGTCTTCTCCATTAGATTCACGGTGAGGATCTCGTTCTTTTGCCCCTACTCCCACCTCCTCCCGTGCCCTGGAGCTTGTTTCCAGGGAGGACAATAGTCCGTACGCTGCCGTGGTCGACGCCACCGTTGCCACAGACCACGTCCTAGACCCCCTCCTGCACCAGCAGACGCGCGAGACGAAGGGCTACACACCCGTGCCCCCAGCTCCCTCTCCCGTGACCGAAATCCCGTTCCCGACGAAGTTCCGGCGAGCACAGAGCTCATCGGAGGCAACCCAGGCCATTAGGCCCTAACCCTTGGCCTAATTACCCCCCTAAACTAAACCCTACCCCAATGATAGGTGGGGTCATACGTCAAAACGTATCTATAATTTCTGCTTGCTCCATGCATGTTTTGTGTGATATTGCTATGATCTAGATACACTTTCATACACTTTTGATCATATTTGGACTAACCTATTGACTCAGTGCACCCCAGTGACAGTTCATGTTTTCTGCTGTTTTTCTATTTCAGTTTTCCCCCATATAAAAAGTGCCAGAAAAATTCCGCGAAAAATATAGGAAAAATCAGCGTACAGGAAGCTTTGAGAAGAGCCCGGGAGGGGCCAGAGGGGGACCAGGCGGCCACCCGGCGCCGCACCACCCCATGCCGCGCCAGGGGGGCGCCTAGGGCCCCTGGTCCACCTCTGGCTACCCCCTTCGCCTATTTATTCTCCGTCATGGGAAAACTACAGAAGAGGAACCCTATTCCGCAAACTCGCCTCTGTTCCGCCGCCGCTGCTCTTCTGAGATCAGGAGCACCAGAAGACCTCTTCCCGGCACCCTGTCGGAGGGAGGATTGACCTCCGGGAGTCTCCTCTCCACCATGGCTGCTCCCCGGATGTCTCATGAGTAGTTTTCCTTGGACCATTGGTCCGTGATCAGTAGCCATGTGATGTTCTCCTCCCCTCTTTGATCTTCATTGTTTAGACCTCGTGAGTTGCCCTACATGATCGAGCCACCTTTGTAATATTACTGTTGTTGCTATGCTGAGTTTGGAGGGATCTGATGGATTACGAGATTATGTTCAGATTGTGATAGAGTAACATATTTGGTATTTATCTCTTATATTTTTGTTCCTAAGTAATTCTTGCATGTTCTCCGTTGCTGTTTATTGCTTTGGCCAAGTAGTAGGTAGTGACTCCAAGAGGGAACGTTGTGCTAGATTGTGGGTTCATGCCCCCCGATGACACGCTTGAGTGACAGAAACATGAGTCTAGGGGATGTGCTATTGCCACAAGGGGGAAAACAATGGTGCTTGTAACCGCGGTTACAAGGATTGTTTACTTTACGCAAAGTTCTTTTTAATGCAGTTGTCTGTTGCTTTGGGTTTACACTTTGGGTGGGGCTCGCAACTTAATACCAACGAGATGTTCTGGATAGATATCTCAAGGTGGATGATTAGTAGTATATGTAGATGGATTTCGGTCTACTTATTTTGGCGTACTGCCCGTGCTTTTGAGCCTCTTCCTTTCGTTTGTAGCATAGTTAGCATTGCGGTGCGTTCATAATCCTGTCAATTGCCCTTCTGTAATTTGTTTACCTCATAGCAGTTTTATCGTCTTTTGGGAGAGAGACATCACTAGTGAACATCACATATCCCGGTCCATATCCTCATTACTGTTTCCAAGCTATATTTACTTTACTGCTTTTACTTGCTATCATTATCCCTTGCGTTTTATCCTTTGTGAACAACAAGACCAGAGTGATTGACAACCTCTCTGAACTTCGTTGGGAACAAAGTTATCTGTGTCTGTGTGCAGGTCCACGTCAGTTGCGCCGCTGACACCTACTTATCATCTCTGGAGTCCTACTGGAGACAAACCTTGGTATCTTCACCGAGGGAAACCTGCTGCTGCACTACATCACAAACCTTCCACTTGGGATAACCAACGAAGGGTGAGAAGCTATCAAGCAAGTTTTCTCGCGCCGTTGCCGGGGACTCGGAGTGCTAAGATAGGGGAGTTGCACACTACCCTTTACCTTATTTTTTTAGTCTTGTTAGTTTATCTTTCAGTTTTTATCTTTGTGTCTTTTATCAAAATTTACAAAAAAAAAATTATTTATCTTGCTAGTTGTCATTATGTCTGGCCCTTTTGCCTTTGTTGAGACAGAGGTTCTCACCTTTAAACAAAAAGGTGGAGAAAGTTTAAAAGATGCTTGGTATAGAATTAATGATTCTCAAAAAAGAGCCACCAAGAAGCAATCCACTACTATCCTCCTTAGAAATTTTTATGTCGGGATTACTCCTTGGAATAGGATCATATTAGATACTTCTATCAATGGGAATTTTCTAGAAGCCCCGACTTGGGAGTCTCTTAATGTTATTGAAAATCTTGTTGGAAATCTCCCTATTGCTAGCATGGAAGAAGATATAACTCTATCTCACATTATGAAGGAACTCGAAAAGATAGAGTTAGAAATACCAAGTATAACTAGGATAAATGAGTTGGATCACAAGATTCAAGGGAATTTGAATAGGCTTGATAGCTCCATGCTTAAAATTATTAAAACTTTGGAGGTCATCAAATCCCGTGATACGGATATTTCTAGGATAGATAAGATTGAGGAAATCATTAATACTCTAGGAACTACTTTTTCCTCAATCAAACCAAAAAAGGTAGAGACTTCGGCAAGAAGGGAACCTAAGTTCATTTATGTCCCTAAGGTTCCCCGACCTAAAAATAAACCACCTATTGCCAAAGAAGTTGAAACCGTGAAAACTTTGGAAGAAATACCTCTCTTTGATAATTTTATAAATGAATCTTCCATTGATTTTCCGCCTTTTGGTTTTCTCCCTAGAAGTATCTTCATTAGGCCTTTATTTAAAAGACCTCTTAAGACTAGTTGTACAATTGAAGAGCTTTTTGATCTTGATAATGATTCGATTGATACAACTTGATCTTTTGCATTAAGCCTAGCTAATGGATTTAAAGAAGCGCTTTCGGGAGGCAGCCCGCAACGAATTTAGGGGTTTTCTTTTTGCTTTTTTTGTGTCTTGATTATTGTTACTTCTGTATCAACATCATTGTATCTTTATTTTTCAGATTTGTGCCAAGTTATAGCCTCTTATGGCAAGGGAAGTAAAAGTTGTGACATTATATCCAGAAAACAGATTCTGTCCTTGTGACCAGAAAAATTCCAGAAAAATCCCAGTTCATCTTTTTGAGCTGAAATTTTGACACAGTATGCCCTATACAATTACGAAACTTCCATATGTTCTGAGTTTTTTAATTTGAGTTGCAGAAGTGCCCCTAAAAAATTCTTTACTATCTGGTGTTCTGTTTTTCACAGATTTTGCCACGTTTTGTCTCTCCTAACTTTTCCAAACCTTAAGCTTGCTTTTTATTTGAAAAAACTTTTTTTCACTCTTTAGAAATAGTAGCTCTTCAAGAATATCTTTATATCCAGTGGGAAAAATTATTTATTAATGGTACTAACCTCTCTAATCAGCTTATGATGAGTTATGTATGATGGGAGTTTTCAAGTGTGTGATGGAAGATGATGAAAGAAGATCCAGGAGTGTCAAGCGTTCAAGCTTGGGGATGCTCCCATGCACCCCCAACAAATATTCAAGGAGACTCAAGCGTCTAAGCTTGGGGATTCCCCCGTGCATCCCCTTCTCCATCAACAAATCATCAGTTCGTCCTTCGTCTCACTATATTTTTATCACTTCATGCGTTATGTGCTATGCTTGGAGCGTCTCTCTCTTATGTTTTGTCTTTAGTTTTCTTTAGCTTTGCTTGCTGTTCATAACAAGTTAGATCCCGTCCTACTTTTTGTGGGAGAGAAACACGCTCCACTTTCAAAATTTAGAACACATCATAGGATTCTTCATGCCTATCTTTCTGTTGTTGTGTGTTCTTTATCTTTTCATAGCTACTGCCATGTTTAGTTTTAGTCTTAGTTTGTCTTTAGCAAGAGCCTTGGATTTTATTTAGTTTGTTGCTGGAACTCTTTTTAGTTTTCATGTTTATCTTGTTAAAGAGAGTTGTTTGTTGCACTGAGTTGTGTCTTGTCTTGAGAGTAGGTAATTGAGGTTGCTATTTAATTTTAGTAGTAACTTGCAATAGTTTTGAGGTATTGTTGTGAGTAATGTTTGAACTTTTGGTGTCAAGAGCTCTTGCCTATTAGTGATAGGTGTCGTATTTTGGGCAATCCGTGTGTATTTTCAAAAACTACAAAACTAGTTGAGAACTCTAGCTACTAGATGGATCACTACTCTTCTGAGGGGTCGAATATCAGAGAACACTCACGTACCATGAGTCGAGGATGCGCAAGGATAACCAAACCCCCATACGCTCCTCCTCGGGGTACTTGTCTCTTTGTGAACCTCCTTATTAGATTGAGAGTTACCGATAATAAGTGCATGAGTTCTTCGGACTAATTTAAGTATTGAAAGTTGACACTTCCACCTTCCCATATTTTGCTAGCCTCTCTCGTGCCGTGCATTGCCTTCTTCTCATTCCAAGAGTTGGTGTCCACCTTCGTCGGTACATCCAAACCCTTGGCATGATACGCTCTGTCATCATAAGCCTCCTTATATATTCCCTCAAAACAGCCACCATACCTACCTATGAAGTCATTTCCATAGCCTTTCCGAGTTATATTGCCATGCAACTTCCACCTCTTCATGACTTGATCTTCATGTCATACATGTTCCTGCTACACTGGCAGCGACATACATTGCATACATCATGATAGTTACATCTTCTTTATGATTTTGAGTACCTTGTAAAGTGTGAAAGATCTCCTTTACCTTCTTGTAAAATAGAGTGTTGCCCTTAACTGAGGAAAAGATCCCAAAGTGGACACATTAAAAGATCCCAAAGAGGACAAATGAGAGTTAAATAGAAAGAGCCATTGAGGCCACACAAGAATACAAAAAAATAGAAAAAAGAGAAAAAGAAATAAAAAGAGAGAAAGGGGCAACACTACTATCCTTTTGAGAGATCCACACTAGTACTCCCTCTATATCCTTGTACTCCATAGAGATGATCATTATGCATATAGCTATGTGGGGACCTTTACACTATAACCTATTAACTCAGTGCACCCAGTGCCAGTTCCTGTTTTATGCTGTTTTTCTATTTCAGTTTTCCCCCATATAAAAAGTGCCAAAAAAATTCCAGGAAAAATACAGGAAAAATCAGCGTACAGGAAGCTTCGAGAAGAGCCCGGGAGGGGCCAGAGGGGAGCCAGGGGGCCCAGGAGGCCACCCAGCGCGGCCCCACCCCTGGCCGCGCCAGGGGGGGCGCCTGGGGCCCCTGGTCCACCTCTGGCTGCCCCCCTTCGCCTATTTATTCTCCGTCATGGGAAAACTCCAGAAGAGGAACCATATTCCGCAAACTCGGCTCTGTTCCGCCGCCGCGCTCCTGAGATCGGGAGCACCAGAAGACCTCTTCCCGGCACCCTGCCGGAGGGAGGATTGACCTCCAGGAGTCTCCTCTCCACCATGGATGCTCCCCGGATGTCTCGTGAGTAGTTTTCCTTGGACCATGGGTCCGTGATCAGTAGCTATGTGATGTTCTCCTCCCCTCTTTGATCTTCATTGTTTAGACCTCATGAGCTGCCCTACATGATCGAGGAACCTTTGTAATATTTCTTCTCTTGCTATGCTAAGTTTGGAGGGATCTGATGGATTATGAGATTATGTTCAGATTCTGATAGAGTAATATATTTGGTTTTTATCTCTTATATTTTTGTTCCTAAGTAATTCTTGCATGTTCTCCGTTGCTATTTATTGCTTTGGCCAAGTAGTAGGTAGTGACTCCAAGAGGGAACGTTGTGCTAGATTGTGGGTTCATGCCCCCCGATGACACGCTTGAGTGACAGAAACATGAGTCTAGGGGATGTGCTGTTGCCACAAGGGGGAAAACAACGGTGCTTGTAACCGCGGTTACAAGGATTGTTTACTTTACGCAAAGTTCTTTTTAATGCAGTTGTTTGTTGCTTTGGGTTTACACTTTGGGTGGGGCTCGCAACTTAATACCAGCGAGATGTTCTAGATAGATATCTCAAGGTGGATGATTAGTAGTAGATGCAGATGGATTTCAGTCTACTTATTTTGGCGTACTGCCCGTGCTTTTGAGCCTCTTCCTTTCTTTTGTAGCATAGTTAGCATTGCGGTGCGTTCATAATCCTGTCAGTTGCCCTTCTGTAATTTTTTTACCTCTCATAGCATTTTTATCGTCTTTTGGGAGAGAGACATCACTAGTGAACATCACGTATCCCGGTCCATATCCTCATTACTATTTCCAAGCTATATTTACTTTAGTTCTTTTACTTGCTATCATTATCCCTTGCGTTTGATCCTTTGTGAACAACAAGACCGGAGAGATTGACAACCTCTCTGAACTTCGTTGGGAACAAAGTTATCTGTGTCTGAGTGCAGGTCCGCGTCAGTTGCGCCGCTGACAACTACTTATCATCTCTGGAGTCCTACTGGAGAAAAACGTTGGTATCTTCACCGAGGGAAAACTGCTGCTGCACTACATCTCAAACCTTCCACTTGGGTTAACCAACGAAGGGTGAGAAGCCATCATGGGGCCAGCCCCCCCTTCACCGACTGTTTAAATTAAGCTAAAAAGATCTTAAAACTGGGCCACTGACAAGTAGGCCCCACATGTCAGCCCCCCTGTTGATGTCATGCTGAGGTCATGATGATGCAATAAAATAATTTCCAGAAATAAAATAATTCCAGAGAAATTACAGAAATTTCAGAAAATAGCTAAAACTTCATAAATTCATAGTAAATTCATTTGAACTCCAAATTTAACATATAATATATGAAAAATGATCAGCAGAAAATGCTCTATCCAAATATCCCACTTTCAACCATGTTTGAGTTGATCTTAAATTGGGACCAGTAGCATTTGCTATTTGGTTTAATTGAAATTAATTCAAATAGAATGCAAATGCTATTCCAAATTTAACCATTGCAATGCAAACATCATCACTTGAACATTAGAGGCATATCATACACATGTCAAGATGGTTTACAAAGATCAAACAATAGCAAATGCAACTTGGCTAATTTGAACAACATTTGTAGTTTGAATTTGAATTAACTTTTCAAATCAACTTCAATTAACATGTTGCAACTTGAACTTAGAGCACATAAGTACCATGCCATGCTACATTATGCATCTTGATTGTGCATTGCAATGTAATGTTTATATTGTTGTTGTTCCGGTGTTTGCTTTCTTTGCTCGATAGAAGTGGAACCGGAACCGGATGCCACCCCCTTCGTTGAAGACACCGTACCGAACCTCGTCAGCAAGGCAAGCAAACCCCATTGATCATGTCTATAAAATCCCACTTCCCTCTCAGTCTCGCTTATGCATTTATTAGGATGATCACCTTGTTATCGATTCTACCGCATAGTTGAACTCATATCCGATGCATGACCTATCATCTTGTCACACTAGTAAGAAAACCACAATCCTAGCTGACATAGGAGTTAATTGATATCAAGAGGCCCCTGCAACTGTTACAGCTTATTGCATGCTTAGAGTTTACAATGAGGTTACTTTTGATGTGAGTCGGGATGATAGTGAACATGGTGTTGATGAAGGTGAAACTGTGTTGGTGAATCTACCCTAATACAAGGTGAACGATGAGAGGATGTGTAGGAGTACACAGTGGGTTGTCTCGTTGAACACCGCCTTAAGCCCGAGTTCTTGTATGGTAATCCAAGAGAAAGAGTACAACCACACATTGGGCTCACTGACCCCTCTCGGCCTAGTACCTTGATTCGTGTTGACGTCCAGGAGTCACATTAGTTCGGGCCTTCCATTTGGCATATGCATAGAAAAAGAGTGAGTGAGGTGTTGCATCATCTTCGATATGTGGGTGGATCTGTGAGGCAGTGAAACCATCTGTCAGAGGTGGCGTCTCGGTTGCCTACATTGTCTGAGTCCGTATCGTTGATCCGGCCAGACTCTCGAGCGGTGACAAATTCAGATAGTCGACTCCTGGAATAGACCGGTTGTGAGCGAATTGTCGTGGTGAACATCCTCGCCGGCACCCCTTGAATGGTGAAGAGACCTAGCGGTAACTGATGGTCATGTGTGTGTAGTTTACACCCCTGCAGGGTTAACAAAACTATTCGAATAGCCGCGTCTGCGGTCATGGACTACTTGGAACCTGTACCTGATTATCAGACAACTTGAATGGATACTCTAAAACTCGCAAGATAAGCGGTAGTGCTATGGCTTGCTTCCTCGTGGGGAAGTCGAGGAATTATCCATAGTGGTGTATTGGTTGGAGACTTGGTAGTGGACTCGTGTACGCTTCTTACCTCAAATCTGGTACTCATAGTACAGGACTAGACAAGTCAAAGCTGGCACTTCAGCATGTTGAAACCCCACCTCCCTTTACCTTGAAACTTGAGCATGAGTAGTATAGTTCAGATGTAAGTCTTGCTGAGTACGACTTTGTACTCACGTTTGATTAATCTATGTTTTAGATGAGATCCTAGACCCCGATGGAGTCACCTTCCTGAAGCTCGACGTTGACTAAGCTAGTATAGTTCCAGACAGCAGTCTAGTCCCTCGTGGAAGGGCATGTATGTTGAACAAGGCTTCTCTAAGCCATTTTTTAATCTTGTCTGTACTCAGACCTAATTTTCTTTTGTTTTTTGATGTAATGATGGATCATAGTCATATGATCTTTGTGTACTCTATGTGTAATTAAATAAAGATATACTTTGTAGAGTTCATGCAATGTGTACCTGTTGTTTACACTGGACATGTATGCTGCGTGTATGATTATAACATGCATGTCTTAGTGTGAGGTTCGATAGCTTAGTTCTGTTCTTGCCGGCGGTCTTTTATGCACCAAGTGTCCCTTAGATGTGCGCAGCTTGGGGCATCGCGATGCGATTGCTCGTGACTCTGTCACGTGACACACTTTGTTGTATGATTGAGCCCGCCCGAGACCCCGACTAAGTGATCGGGCTGGAGTCTGTTTATGTAAGTGTTATAATTCAATCAAGAGTATGGTTGAGGCGACTTGTCTACGAGTATGGGATTTCACCACCCATAATCATTTAGACTTGTGAGCGATCGATGAGGACCAATCTCAGTTGATCATCCAGCCTGGATGGGATGCCCCTCGCGTACGATGATTTCCGAGAGTGTTCTGTGCTTGGCCTTGTCCGCTTAGACAAGTGGGTACGACTCTCGGCTCTCCATATGATTGAGTTGTGACTGGAATTACATACGCATATTCCGGGTCTTGACAAGTAGAGCTGCGCCGGAGAGTCTCTGGTGAACCATAGCCGAGGCCACGGACGCCGGAGTTTGCCCGTCCGCAGCGCTCGCCGTCTAAAAAATTCAGTTCGTTAGTGCAAATTTTTGCACTTTCTTCAATGATCCCGTGTAGTACCTAGGTATTTATTTCAGTTTGCTTTGTGCACATGAGGTGCTTCTAGCTCAACTGGTTGGCGTGTTGCCTCTTGACCGAGAGTTCCCAGGATCGAATAATATCCCAATCCATGTGGAATTAACGCCCAACTTCTTCCATCGTGTTGCCAAGTTCTTGTATCCCGATTCATCCTTTTGCTCTTGCATCAAAGAGGACAACCCCCATTAGTATTTTCCTATGATGGGTGATGCCCTATCTCTTTCCTTCACACTTTGCATTGTTGAAACTTTGTCCGGTGTCAACCCGTGTCGACACCTTCCATCTCCGGAATCGCGCTATTTTATTTTAATGTTGCATTGTATCTTTTGATCATGTTATGCCATGTCATGCATTACATGCTACTTGAACCTAAATTTAAGGTCTCGACTAAGACCACAACAACTTAACTTAATGCATATGAAGTATCGTTGACATGTTCGTCCGATATTCATTGAAACTTCACTAGCTAGGGTCACACCATGTTTATTAAACATGAACATGCTAGTCTCATGCTTCTGCATCTCTTGATCCCGATGCTTACTTTTTGTGCTTCTTTCTTTCCGGTTCCTATGTTAGGCCTGAGTTTGCCGAGGAGACTTACCTGGAGCTGTCCGACACCGAGCCCGAGGACCCTGCTATGTCTGCTCCGTCGACTACCTACCTAGGCAAGGGGGTTTATATATCATTCCTTATAGCTTTCAGATCGCTTGCCTAGTTGTACTTAGAACGGTTGTTTGATCCTACCACCATATAATTGTGCCTGTCAAATAAACCAAAACAGCCATGATCCCCACCTCCTAGCAAACCTTGTTTGGCCATGTACCTTGCTTGCTTAAACATTGCTTAGTATGTGTAGGCCCTTTCCTGCTACTTATACCCATTGCCGCTTGGTGGATTATAATGCTATTATCAGAAATTGGTTGACAATTATAAATATGATGTTAACTTATATTTGACGAAGGATGAAAGACTAGGCTATTCCCGCTAGGTGTTTTGTTTCATTCGAGTCACTTAGGTCCCGATTTCCGGGTATTGTGTTTCTTGATGAGTGTGCCTAATCGTGTGTGGATTTCTATGGGGTCTCCTTGCCTTACCTACCTAGCTCCAAACAGTTCTAGTGGTGGCCCGAGCTGATTTACCATTTGAAACCTATGTGTGTGTCTTGTTAGCACTCCACCAGATTTAAAACAACTTGGGCCAGCAGGGACAGTGATCCCTTGTTGGTCCACACTGGTGAGCTAGGGAAGCCCCTGAGTTCAGGTGAGGCTAAACCCAACCTTGGCCATACGTTAGAGACCGATTCGAGAGCGTGGACGGCTTTTGAGTTGGATGTCGACTCACGGGGGGCCACCCGGAATTGTGCATTGTTAGTTAGAGGGTCTCTGACGTTCCGGAGTTTCAGGCGTCTTCCCACGCCAAGAAGAAACTGGGCGTACATGCGACGCCTATAATGGGAAGTTGGTACACACCTGCAGGGTTAAATATTTTCGAAAAGCCGTGTCCGCGGTTATAGACAACATGTTCATTTGTAGCCCTCTCTAGGGAAATTTGAATCTTGTCCGTACTCGGAGATGATGTTGTGATGTACTGTTGGACCATGAGGTCTCTGAATGATGTAATAATACCATTAGAAATTGTATGCCTTGGATTTATATATTTATGTCTTAGTTTATGTTCATGCACTTATTACCTGTTGTCGAGAATCTGGTAGCGAAACGAGTGCAGGTTTCGTGCGCCGGTGGCTAGTTATGCGCTCCCATCTCAAGTCGGATGCGAAAGCGTCTAACTCGAGATGGTACCGCATCGTAGGCCTTAAAACAGCCATGCAACATAGTTCAGCAACAGAAATTTTTGTTTAGTGAGCGAGAGATATTTCTTGTTTCCAACAAAAATACAACAACGGGGCATGTAATAGTTTTTTCTCGAATCACCTGTGTGATCAAATAGTTTGCATTTGCATTCGTACTCACCACTTTCTTCATCAGCCACCACTTGAAACTCGTGTCTTGACCATGCAAACTCTCTTTCTTTATTGTAGTGTTGCACAAAGTATTTGGGTCGATGCTCAGCACACGGCTTTATTCGAAAAGAACCACATTCAAATAGCCTTTGGCGGAATAATTTGTACACAGCGCGTGTGTGCACGTCCATCATTTGTTTCTCAAACAGGTACCTAGTCAAATGTTTTTTAACCCCCTACGGTAATGTAAATAGCAGCGCTTTGTTAGATACCATTCTGTCGAGACGATGCAACGAAGCGATATATTTTCTTAACTGTAATCAGCACAAGAAGTTAGCTGATTTCAAAAATTGTTGTCTTCCTCATCATGCAACCTATGTTCTCCTCAACCTCTAGTTGCTGCCTTTTCTGAATGCATTCGTTCACCTGCCTGGCTAACACGTGCAACACCTATGTTTCTTTGACGAAACCTTTTTTAAGACATGGTTCATACTTTCTCCTCTATGTTGATGTCATCTGTGCGCATAATACCTCTTTCCAGTATGCTGATACTCAGGTTTTTCTCTCGTCCCACAGGCCTATGAGGATATCGTCATTCTGCAAGTTGTATGTCTCCATCAGCTGATGCCACGCCGCCTCAAACTCTGCTGGCATTAGCGGATGGTTGAGTGCAGCAGCCAGGTGTTCTTTAAACGTCGGGTGCTCTTTGTATATCTTGGACAGGTGATCTTTTATATTTTTCATAATGTGCCACCTGCACAAGCGATGATAAGACCTCGGGAACACTTAGGTATAGCTGACGCCATGGAAGGGCATTGATTTGGAAAAATAGTAAAAAGATGATGTGTATGTACGATAATATATTTGTTTATGTTTGTCACTACTCCAATTAAGTAGGCAAGGATTTTTTATGTTAAGGAATGAAAGGCCCCCAACCTGTCAGTATGCATGATTGGTCCTTTGCATTCATGCATCTTTTGAAAGGAGCAAATATCCATTCGAAAGATTCACTACTTTCGTTTCCCATCAGAGGAATGCCAAAGATAGTCGATTGGAGATTATTGTTGACACCGATAAAAACCCCCAAAGGCATATGGTACTTGTTGGTTTTGTAAGTGGTGTCAAATGTGACGCAGTCGCTGAAATCAGCGTATGAGGCTTGACAGCTAGCATTCGACCAGAATATATTTTTGATTATTCGCTTGCCATGCTCATCGGTTCCCACATCTACATCAAAGAATAAATTCTCCTTTTCAGTCTTCATTTCCTTAAAGAATGCAAGCAACTTCTCCACATCGTCTTTTGCATCAGTCCTCGCAAATTCAGCTTTCCTGCAACAAAAGACTAATTGTCATTTTTTTGTTTGTTTTTAAGATATGCAAAAAAATTCGACTCAGCTGCCACACATGGTACTGTCAACTGCTACACATGGCAGTTCATAACTGAAATTTTATATTTGTAATCATCAGCTATTGCTTTTTCAACTTACATGTTCAGCACATCCTTGTTTGTCAATGGCATGTTTCCGCGTCCATCTGACAGCCAAGAGAGAAGGCCCATGATGTCGACATGCTTGACGTTGGTCTTATGCAAATCTTAGACATACTCTCTCACTGTTGGGTCTATTGTCTTGTGGGAATGCTGGAAGACCAGCGTAGATGGGCTAATAAGTAGCTTGTGGTTGTGCTCATGTACAACGTGTTTCACAACGCAAGTCCCATCATCCCTTTTTTTCACACGGATCATGGACTTGCAACCACTCCTTTTTGTTACTTTATCGCGCTGACGATCTCCATCATCAACAGAGGCTTTATATTCGCCATGGTGCACACAGTATATGTACCTCCTCGTACCATTTTTCTGCCCTTTCCGTATGCCAAAACCAATGTGTTTGGCCTAAATGTTGTAGAAGTTGAAGGCATCATCATACGAGCTGAATTCCTGATCCAGCGCTGGGATTAGGTGCGCCGGCAAATCTGATCCATGCAAAAAATTAAATAAATCAAAACAAAGCATCACAATTTTTATGGTATATAATCCTTAGACCGTGATATACATAATTGCTATCTATCAGGATGCTTTCAGTATATTAACCATTACACTGAAATATGGTAACCATAAACGTGTATCTTGGGTAATCCGAAGTAGATATGTTGAAGAGTATGAAATAGATCAGAGCGGGATTTGTCCATCAAAATGGCGTATAGGTTCTTTGGGCCCACTCAGTGATATTGCATCAATTCCTTGCAAGCAAGAGACTGGGTCACAAGGGATGTAATATGCACAGACGAGTAAACATGTTTTGTCGGAGACGAGGAAGAACTAGGTATTGGATACCGACAATCATACCTTGGACAAACATAGTACTGCAGCACAAAGGGTTCAAGTCATTTTGTTAACAGTTCAACATCGATGAAGTTTATTCACTGGAAGCGGAGGGGCCATCAATGATTGTAACCAGTTCCCACATGATGGTCATTGGTCTGAGAACGTCTCGATCATGTCTGTTTTTTCCTGAACCGTAGGGTGTCACACTTAAGGGTAATCGATGCATTAAGGATAGATTCAGGGTCATCGGTGAAATAAGAGAGAACACCGGAACTGTTCCGGGAGGTGCCGGAAGTTGTTCTGGATATTTGGACAGGTTCAAAATAATGTTAAATAATGTTCTATTATTTCGTTAACATAATTAAATATTAAAATATAATTAAATATTAAAATGAAATGGAGAAAAGGCATATTGGCCTAAGAAGTCCCATGACGGGAAGGAGGGGGTTCCGCCCTTGGGTCATGCGCCAAGAGAGCCCCCCCCCCCCACCGCCCCTTGGGAGTTTAGTCCCACATGGGGGAGGGGAGGAGGATCCCACCCCTCATTGGCCTAAATAAGGACGGGTAGGGTGCCCTTTTTTCTTCTTCATCCATTGAATTCTCTCTCTCTCTATCTTTCTCCTACCTCGAGCGAACTCCCCTTGTTTGGAGTTTGCACTTGGTTGGGGGTGTCTCCACCATACACACGCCGTCGCGCTGCCGGAATCGGGATCTGAATCCGTCTTCTTTCACCGTACGTGTGTAATCCTGTGAGGCACTACCCTTGTGGTGCTACTTCATCGCCGGAGGTCTTCTACACGATAAGGAGGTCGTAGGAAACAAGTCTACGCCAACCACGTTCGTAGAACGTTTCCCTCGTTCGGTCTTCAAAGGTACAAACACTAAATCCCTCTGTTACATACATCCGCATAGCATAGGTCTTGGGTTCGTGACACGTAGGTAGGAAAAAAATTATGCGTTGTTCCCCAACACTTCTCTGTAATCTAGGTATAATTTTATTGTGTGCACATTAGAACATACGATAGAGCAACAATTCCCTTTTCAATCAATTGAGATTTTGATGTTAGGAAAAACAGAAAAAGATCACATGAACAAGCAAGGGCATAGACGCAAGTCGCGAGGATAGGAGACATGGAGGAAAGGTACCTGGGGGCTGCGTGCTAGCGGCGAGTTGACCTAGTGTAAATGCGTCGTTATGTTTGTGAGAAGATGAAGGAAGCAACGACCCTAATTACTGCACATGAAATCGGGAATCCAATCGAACGATTTCTCTCTCCACGCCCCTCTCGTGACTGTTGTACGTGCAAACATGGCCACATGTCCTATGTATCATCTCTATGGGCTTCTGTTTTTTAAATCTTTTATGTTATGTAACTAATACCCCTGGGAGGGCTCCCTTATTTTTTGGGCGGGCCCTGGGCGGCCGCCCCGTTCGCCCCCCCCCCCTCAGGACCGGGCCTGCATAAAGTCTTTGCTCTCAAAACAATACCATCAACAAGATAATTTCCAGACACAACCAATGAAGGCCAGACCTTAGGTTTCACCCTGAAAATCACTACTCGGCACGCAATGAGCACCACCAAAAATAATATCTTACGGTACTACCGCCCCCACTTGTCACAGCTGCTTCTGAAAATTATCAAACACCGCGCTGACTTCATCGCCTCCAAGGCCCCCTCTGCCTTACTGGTCTTCCAATATCAGCCACAATGACCTTCTCCACCATTGTTTGCACCATGGAAATTGAATAACAGATATATTCCAAGGTGTTAACAAACAACATAGCTTTGCATCGCGCCTTGATATGTCTAAAATGTCTCTACAATTTTTGCTTGTTCCATGCTTGTTTCATGACATTGCTACATGCTTTTACAATGCATTTACATCTATTTTGAGCATTTTTTGGAATTATCCTATTAACCAAGTGCCCAATGCTAGTTCATGTTTTCTATTGTCTTTTTGTTTCAGAAAAGTTACACGGGAAAATATTCAGAATGGGCTGCAAACTTGCAGAATTTATTTTTACACCGGAGCCAACACGAAGTCCAAAGGAGAGTCGGGGGACCCACCAGCGGTCTAGGCGTCCAGAGGGTGCGTCCCCCTAGTTCACCGGGTGCCCTAGACCATCCCCCCCCCCCCCGAGTCCCTCCTTCGCCTATATATACCGCGTAAACCAAAAAGATCGGAGGAGGAAGAATTTATCAAAGAATCTATCGTCTTTCCCCGGCCACCTTGAAACTTTGATCTAGGGTTGTTGGAGCCCTGTCCCTGCACCCTGATGTCGGGGGTCTCCCAACAGGAGTTGAGTTCCTGAAAAGTTTTTTGGGGCGTCAAAGGCCCACTCATGGATGGAAACAACACTCCTTGCTTGGCCGGCCGTCACCGGTGAGGGTGAGACTGGAGGTCGCGGTGGCATCGAAATGGCAAAGGAAAATTGGCACAAGGATACACCAGGTTTTCTACCCAGGTTCGAGCCGTCCGAGGACTAAAAGCTCTACTCCTGGATGTCTGATTTTTATGCTTGGATGTCATGTCCTATTTCTATTACAAGAATCTCCCCCCTCACTGATGGCTAGCCTCTCCCTTTTATAGCTCAAGGGGATGACCACACGATGTGAGTTACTAGAATACAAAGCCATGGGAGGTGTAACTTCCGGAAAGGGAGGATGACGAGGAGTCGTTCGCGACACGTTGCCTCACGCGTGGGGCATGTGGAGAGGCTTCTTTGGAGCTCAGTGGCGCTTGTCTTTGTCTGTATTTAATGCTCTGTCCTCCTGGTCGGGCGGTGGTAGTCAAAGGTAGGCCCCATGTCTCAAGAGCGGTATGTATCTTCTCGGAAGTGTCCTGCAGGCTACAAAGATTTTTCTGGTTTACAATCAGTATATCTTTTCTGAGGACACCCCTGGGATCCATACACCGACATGAAGATCAAGTCATGAGAAGGTGGATGTTGCATGGCAATGTATCTCAGAAAGGCTACGGAAATGCCTCGATAGGTAGGTATGGTGGTTGTTTGGAGGAAGGATATAAGGAGGTTTATGATGACAGAGCATATCGTGTTGAGTATTTGTATGTACTGGCGAAGGTGGAGGCAAACTCTCGGAGTGATAAGAAGGTAATGCAAGGCACAGGAGAGGCTAGAAAAATATGGGTAGGTGGAAGTGTCAACTTTCGAATACTCAAATTAGTCCGAAGAACTCATGCACTTATTATCGGTAACTCTCAATCTAATAAGGAGGTTCACAAAGTGACAAGTACCCCGAGGAGGAGTGTATGGGGGTTTGGTTATCCTTGCGCATCCTCGAGTCAGGGTACGTGAGTGTACTCTAATATTCGATCCCTCCAAAGAGTAGGGATCCATCTAGTAGCTAAAGTTCTCAACTAATTTTGTAAGTTTTGAAATAAACACGGATTGCCGAAAATATGACATCTATTACTAATAGGCTAAAGCTCTTGACACGAAAAGTCCAAACATTACTCATAGCAATACCTCAAAACTATTGCAAGTTACTACTACAATTGAATAGCAACCTCAATTACCTACTTCAAGTCAAGACGCAAAACTCAGTGCAACAGGCAAACTCTCTAAACAAGATAAACATGAAAACTCAAGAGAGTTCCAGCAACAAACTAAACAAAAGCTCTTAAAAAGATAAGCATGAAAACTAAGAGCTAAACATGACAACATCTACGAAAAAGATAAAGAACACACACAGCAAAGATAAGCATGAAGAATCCTATGATGTGTTCTAGTTTTTGAAAGTGGAGCATGTTTCTCTCCCACACAAAGAAAGCTGGGTTCTAACTTGTTATGAACAGCAAGCAAAGCTAAAGAAAACTAAAAAGGAAATAAAGAGCAATACGCTCCAAGCATAGCACATAACGCATGAAGTGATAAAAATATAGTGGAAGGAAAGACGAACTGATAATTGTTGATGGAGAAGGGGATGCATGGGGGCATCCCCAAGTTTATATGCTTGAGTCTCCTTGAATATTTATTGGGGATGCACGGGGGCATCCCCAAGCTTGAACGTTTGACCCTCCTGAATCTCCTTTCATCATCTTCCCTCGCACACTTGAAAACTCATACATAACTCATCATAATCTGATTAGCGAGGTTAGTACCCATAATAAAATATTTTCTCTACTGGAAATAAGGATATTCTTGAAGAGCTACTGTTTCTCAAGATTTCCAAAAAAATTTTGCAAAGAAAAAGCAAGCTTAAGGTTTGCAAAACGAAGAAGGGGCAAAACTGGACAGAATCTGTGAAAAATAGACCAGCAGGTAGTAAAGAATTTTTTAGGGATACTTCTGCAACTCAAATAAAAAAATCAGAACATACGAAAGTTCCGTGATTTTATAGAGCACGCTGTGTAAAAATTTCAGCTCAACAAGATGAACTGTGATTTTTCTATGATTTTTCCCATCACGAGGACAGAATCTGTTTTCTGGACAGCATGTCACAACTTTCACTTCCCTTGTCATATGAGGCTATAATTGGCACAAAGCTTGAAAAGTAAAGATAAAATGATGTTGCTATAGTAGTAACAATCATCAAGACCACGAAAAACGGAAGGAAAACAAAAAGGAGAACCTAAATGCGTTGCGGGCTGCCTCCCGAAAGCGCTTCTTTAAAGCCATTAGCTAGGCTTGATGCAATAGATCAAGTCTTTTCAAGAAAATAACTAGCCCGTGTGACGGACTCAAAAGGCAACTTAAACTTCTTTCTAGGGAAGTGTTCCATATCAATAACAACACCCATGGTTCAAAGAAAAGGATGTCCCAAAATAATTGGACAAGAAGGTTCACATTCAATTTCCATAATAGTAAAATCAACGGGAACATAATTGTCATTGACAATGATAAGAACATCATCAATCTTCCCCAAAGGTTTCTTTACGGAAGAGTCAACAAGACGAACACCAAAAGAACAAGGGTCAAAAGGTTTCAATTTAAATATATCATACATTCTTTTGGGCATAACGGAGGTACCAGCTCCAACATCACATAATGCATAGCAAGGGAAGTTATTCAACTTAATTTTAATCATAGGAACCCAACCATCTTCTAGCTTTCTAGGTACGGAGGCTTCTACCCTAAGCTTCTCCTCCCTATCATTAATGAGAGCATTAGTGATATGCTCCGTGAAGGCAAGATTAAGTGTGCTAGTGTGGGGGTCTTTAAACATCTTGTGAAGGAAACGAATAACTTCAGAAAGAGTACAATTATAAAAATCAAGGTCACTACTATCATGTAAAGTGGTAGTGGTGTCCTTTAGGCTCACTTGTTTGGTAGCTTCTATAGTTATAGGAGTTTCTTCTTCTACGGTTGAGGTCATAGCATCACCATTAATAGGTCCTATGGGACTTGGGGTGCATTGGGTGCTAAGCGTTTGGATATCCTCAACCACTTGAATAGTAGCAATGGTATGGTGTGTGGGAAGGCTCTTAATTCTATCTTCTTCCTCCTTTTCTCTAGCCCATCTCTCTTTAAGTTTAGCCAACATCCTAATGTTTTCATTAATTTGCACTTGAATAGCGTTCATAGGAGTGACCTTCCTCTCCTCAAGAGGAGAAGTTCTAATTTAAGCAGTTCTACTTCATGGGCTAAATTGTCTACCTTCGACGAGAGATTATCTAATTTGTCTAGTTTTTCCTCTACACTCTTGTTGAAGGCTTTTTGGGTAGTGATGAAGTCTTTAAGCATACTTCCTAATTCAGAATTGGATTTCTTGGTGCTAGGATAAGTGTTGTTGTTCCCATAGCTGTTGGAGGGGGACGGTCTAGGATTGCTACCAAAATTACTCCTATAAGCATTGTTATTGAAGTTGTTTCTAGAGATAAAGTTCACATCTACTTGATCTTGAGCAATCAAAGAATTTAAAGGAACATCATGAGGATCAATAGGAGATTGCTTGGTAACTAGACACATAATCAAGTCAACTTTTTCATTTAGGGAGGAGATCTCCTCGACAGAGTTTACCTTCCTACCTATTGGAGCTCTTTCGGTGTGCCATTTGGAATAGTTGGTCATCATCTCATCGAGTAGTTTTGTGGAAGCACCAAGCGTTGTTAACATAAAGGTTCCTCCCGCGGCCGAATCTAGCAAGTTCCGCGAGGTAAAGTTCAAGCCTGCATAAAAAGTTTGGATAACCATCCAAGTAGTCAAACCATGCGTAGGGGAATTCTTAACAAGAGATTTCATGCGTTCCCAAGCTTGGGCAACGTGATCATTATCCAATTGGTTAAAATTCATAATATTACTCCTCAATTGGATAATCTTAGCTGGGGGGTAGTACTTCCCAATAAAAGAATCCTTGCACTTATCCCAAGAATCTATGCTATTCCTAGGCAAGGATTGAAACCAGATTTTAGCTCCTCCTCTCAAGGAGAAAGGAAAAAAGCTTAAGCTTAACAATATCACCATCTACTACTTTGTACTTTTGCATATCTCAGAGCTCAATAAAATTATTTAAGTGCAAAGAAGCATCATCTCTAGCACCGGAGAATTGATCTTTCATAACAATTTTCAGCAAAGCAGGTTTAATCTCATAAGAAGGTGTTGAAGTGGTAGGTGGAGCAATAAGAGTGCAGATAAAGTCACTATTGTAATGACTAGTGAAGTCACACAACTTGGTGTTCTCGGAGGAACCCATAGCAGCAGTAAGCAAGGTAGCTATTTTTTGATTTTTGATAAAGGACACTAAATTAAAAACTGAAATGTAAACTAACAAGACTAAAAATCAATGATAAAAGATAGCGTGCAACTCCCCTATCTTGAAGAGTGGAGTCCCCGGCAACGGTGTCAGAAATTAGCTTTGATGGCTTCTCGCCCCTCATTGGTTACCCAAAGTGGAAGGTTGAGATGTAGACAACAGCAAATTTCCCTCGGTGAAGATGCCAAGGTTTGTCTTCAGTAGGACTCCAACAACGACAGGAAGGTGACAACGGCGCCAGCAATTAGGTGGTTGACGTGGACCTGCACACACAACAGATAACTTTGGTCCAACGAGTTCAGAGAGGTTGTCAATCCTTCCGGCCTTGTTGTTTACAAATGATCAAACGTACGGGATAATAATGATAGTGATAGCAACGGAAAGGTAAATAATGCAGAAAATAAATAGTGGGTGTAAACAGTATTGGAAATATGGACCGGGATCCCATGATGTTCACTAGTGATGTTTCTCTCCCAAAAGACGATAAAATAGCTATGCGAGGTAAAAAAAATTACAGCTCGGCAATTGACAGGATTATGTGCGCAAACCAATGCTAACTATGCTATAAAGAAAGGAAGAGGCTCAAAAGCTTGGGCGGTACGTCAAGACAAGTAGAACGAAATCCATCTGCATCTACCAACTAATCATCCACCTTGAGATATCTATCTAGAACATCTCGCTGGTATTAAGTTGCGAATCCCACCCAAAGTGTAAACTCAAAGCAACAGACAACTGCATTAAAGAACTTTGCGTAAAGTAAACAATCCTTGTACCCGCAAGTAGAATCACCGTTGTTTTCTCCCTTGTGAAAACAGCACATCCCCTAGATTCATGTTTCTGTCACTCAAGCTAGTCATCAGGGGGATGAACCCACAAACATGCATAACGCTCCCTCTTGGAGTCACTACCTACTACATGGCCAAAGAAATAAACAGCAACGGAGAACATGCAAGAATTAATTAAGAACATAAATATAAAAAGAGGAGAATCAAATATATTACTCAAACACAATCTGAACATAGTCTCATAATCCATCGGATCGCAACAAACTCAGTATAGCAACAACACAAAGATTACATATGTGCCTCGATCATGTAGGGCAGCTCACGAGGTCTAAAACATGAAGAACAAAGAGGGGAGGAGAACATCACATAGCTACTGATCATAGACACATGGTCCAAGGTGGACTACTGACGGTTCATCCGGGAAGCATCCATGGTGGTGGAGAAGCTCCCGGAGGTGGTTCTGTCCCCGAGGGTTTCTCATCATGGGGAATAAATAGGCGAAGGGGGGCAGACAGAGGTGGACCTAGGGCCCCAGGCGCCCCCCCTGGCGCGGCCTAGGGGGTGGCCGCGCCAGGTGGCCGCCTGGACCACCCCTGGCACCCCTCTGGCCCTACATTGTCTCTTCGCGAAGCTTCCTGTACGCTGATTTTTCCTATATTTTCGCAGAATTTTTCTGGCACTTTTAATAATGGGAAAAACTGAAATACAAAAATAGCAGAAAACAGGAACTGGCACTGGGGTGCACTGAGTTAATAGGTTAGTCCAAATATGATCAAAAGTGTATGTAAGTGCATCAATATCATAGCAATATCACACAAAAGAAGCATGGAGCAAGGAGAAATTATAGATACGTTTTGGACGTATCATCGGCTGATCTCGGCGTGCTTCCTGTCGGCGCGCAACTCCGGGGATAAGATGGATCTTCTCAAGGTGTTCTTGGCCAACGAAAACAGCGAGGAAGGCCGATCCACCATAGAATCACCAGTCAGGAGGGATGCGGTGGTAACCGAGAACATGGTGTCGATGTACACTGCTTTCCTCTAGGCAGGTTTGGTCCCCCCCCCCTTTCTCTGACTTTTTCTTGGCCATCTTGGACGCGTTCAAGATCCAGGTAATGCACCTGCACCCGAATGGGGTGACCTTGCTGGCGGCCTTCGCATATTTATGCAAGAAATTTGTGGGTGTGGTGCCCTGGGTTGCCCTTTTCCGGTATTTCTATACCCCCAGAGTGAAGCACAATGTGATCGTGGGGGATTATCTTTCAAGATTCGGGACGGGATGTCTAACGAGTATCTGGAATCTCATGTGATCACCAAGAGGGTGGAGTGCATAGACGACTGATTGTTCGTGAAGGTAGATCCGGTCCTCCCAGCCTATGAAGTGCCTGACACCGTGATGCAACCGACTGAGGAACAAGACGAGGTGTGGCGTGCCCCGTCTGACCGGAGTGAGCAGTTTGATCTCCCGCTGGCTAGAATTAAACAACTAAATGCTGGGGGACTGACGCTGGATATGGTGGTCGTGGACTACCTCTGCCGCCGGATTGCCCCGCTGCGGCGCCGTTCTCGGATGGCGTGGGATTACTCGGATCTGGTGGACAGGATACAACTCCGACTGGGTCCAGAGCACAACCTGAGTGTGCTTAAATTCTACAACACGTTCAAGGAGATTTTTTCCGGAGGGTGGCAGATGGTGCTGGTGCAAGCAGTGATTCCTCTGCACAACAACAAGGCGAAGGAGGACTTGGTGAATTCCATGCCTCCCTGCGATGCCACGGGGCTAATTCATCCGGATTGGCGGGGCCCGACAGAGGAACAGATCACGGACCTGCTGAAGGTGATCGATGAGATGACCGTGGATCCCGAGGAGAATAGGATCGCTCTCACAAGCTTGGAAAAGCTGAAGGGGCTGCAGAAGCGGTAGTAGCAATATTTCCGATATGGTCAGATCCAGTCCGGCGGCAAAAAGTTCGAGGAGGCGCCTCCCGAAGACAAGGCAAAGGGGAAAGGCCCGAGGAGCACGCGAGTGGCAGGTGTGCAGTCGTCCACGGTGGTGCGTGAGGTCATGGACTTCACGGGTACCTCGTCTACCCGGAGGTCGACCCGGAATAAAGAAGCTGCTCGCGAAAAGAGGCCTACGGTGGAGGAGGACTAGAACAAACCCCGGAGGAGGAGGAGGACTCGGAAGAGAGTTCCTCAGAGGAGTCGTGGCTCGAAGAAATCGGAGGGTCATTCGACGTCCCTCGGGCCAGCAGCGATGAGGAGGAAGAGAGGGGCGACGGGTAGCCGCGGACGCCGGTTTACACTCCCCTGTCCGGAGGGGACGTGCCACTAGTGGACCTTAACTAGGATTCTGGGGCCGAGGCACCTGCCATCGTTAGGAGCGCAGCACTGTCGAAGGGCGCATCTTTGTGCAAGAGGTCGGCTTTTTGGAAGATACCAGGCGAGTCTTCCCGGACGCGGGGGGAGCTCTCGGGACCCTCTGATGTACCAGAGGACGAGTGGAAGATAGGTCTTCCGGATTAGACGTTGTCTCCTCCGCTGGATGATGAGTAAGTTGTGTCTATGCATGCATCTTCTCTTGCTTCAAAATTCAAACAATGACTAAAAAAAATTCTGATGCAGAGACGAAGTCGTCAAGGCTCTATTCAAGAGGGCCCGTACATCAGAGCAATCGGCTGGGGCAGAGCAAGGGTCTCATCAGGAGATGAGGCCGGAAATTGAGATGGAGCAGAGTCCCACAGGGCATCCGATCACTGAGGGAACCTCTCTACCGGCACAAGGTACGCGCATTTTCCTAGAACACTCAACTCCTAGGGAAATGGTGGTTTTCGGTGTTAACTTGGCACTCGCAGGGGGAGTTTCCGCCAACGTGACATCGGCGGCTCCACCAGCACCACAAAGGGAGGATGAGGGGCGTCCTCTGGAGATGATCATGTAGCAAGGTGTTAGGGTGGCCCCGTGCCAGAGGGGACGAACCCGATCGGACCCAGCCCCCCTCAAGGGGAAGAATCTCCAGGCGGCGAGGGCTCCTCTGTTGCAAAGGTGCAAGATGATAGCTCTGGCGCGATACATGTACGTGGCACAATTGTTCCGATAAGTTCGAGGCAATGCCTTAGCTTCAAACAGTGATTAAAATTGGGGTTCTATCCGTGTTTGTGTCATCCACAGACCAACATTGCTGCATCCACGTTGGTGATGAGCAAAGGGAAGGAATGTGTGGCCAGTGTGAGGGCACTGGAAGAAGCCCTTCGCGGAAGTGCTCCGGAGGCGGTTGATCTGGAAGACCTCATCGCTCCGATTGAGGCAGAGTTCTAGATCAACAGCCAGAAGGCATACGACGAACTCAGGAACAAGCATTTCACGCGTAAGAAACAGGTGACAGATTGGGCTCAGCAGGTGTCCTCCAGAGAGGCGGTCGTGACCAAGATGATCTCCCACAGCAGGAAGGCCGTGTCCACATGAGCCGCTCAGCTAGAGGAAGTACACGCGACTATGGCGAGTCGCGAGGCAGAAGGATATGGAGGAGGTGAGGCAGGCCCAAGAAAAACAACCAGAATAATCAAGCTTGACGTGATCTTCGGCAGCAAGCGCAACTTCGCAAAGCAAGTCCTCATGTTCGAAGTGCTCGACTGGCAGTCGCAGTATGACGCCATACTCGGCCGACAAGCGTTCGCACAATTCATGGCGGTCCTGCACTATGCATATCTCAAGATCAAGATGCCATGACCTGCAGGAATCATCACAGTCAAGGGAAACTTCACCAAATCGGACCAGTGCGACCGCGACTTCCACAAAGTCTCCGACACGTTTGGAGCCCAACAACAGCTCAAAGAAATAGCCATGGTAACGGACAAAAGCATATTTCCATTGGCAAGCCGAAGCGATTCAAAAGAATTCGACCGCGATTTTAGCATCGACAGCGACACAATCACACACCAAGTCCACCCAACAGAGCCAGAAAAGACGGTCCGCGTATATGCCCACCTCCGAGAAGAACAAGAAACCACCCTCATAACCTTCCTTCGTGAAGAGTGGAAAATTTTCTCCTGGTGCCCAGCCGACATGCCCGGAATACCGCGAGAATTTGCAGAACACGCGCTCCACATCAAGCCAAACACCAAGCCAGTAAAGCAAGCGCTGCGACGATTCTCAGAGCCCAAACACAGAGCAATCGGAGAAAAAGTCAATCGACTACTCGACGCATAGTTCATCCGAGAGACGAAGAAATCAACCTGGATAGCAAACCCAGTTATAGTCCCTAAAAAGGACACTGAGGTACTGAGGATGTGCGTCGACTATGGGCCCGTCAACAAGCACTGCCCAAAGAACCACTTCCCCCTGCCGAGAATCAATCAAATAATCGACTCCACAGCAGGATGCGACCTCCTATCCTTCCTCGACGCATACTCAGGATACAATCAAATCAGGATGAAGGAAGAAGACGAAGAGCACACCTCGTTCATAACCCCCCTACGGTGTATTCTTCTATCAAACAATGCCCTCTAACCTAAAAAATGTCGGGGCCTCGTACCATCGAATGATGCAAGCATGCTTGAGAGACAAGATTGGCAGAAACGCCCAGGTCTATGTAGATGACATTGTCGTCAAAACCTACAGCGCCAACACGCTAATCGACGACCTCCGTGAAACATTCTTGGCCCTCAACAAGTACAGAATCAAGCTCAACCCAAAAAAATGTGTGTTCAGCGTCCCAGCCGGAAAACTACTCGGGTACATGGTCTCTGCCCGAGGAATCGAAGCAAACCCAGAAAAGGTCCAAGCAATCGCCAAGATGCAAAGGACAACCAACATCAGAGGCGTGCAACAACTCACAGGAAAACTCGCAACATTGAGCCGTTTCATCAGCAGGCTAGCAGAAAGGACCTTACCGTTCTACAAACTGCTGAGAAAAGGAGAAAAATTCGAGTGGACCGAGGAAGCCCGCAACGCATTCGCAGACCTAAAGAAAACCCTCTCGACCCCACCAATCTTGGCGGTGCCTAAAGAATGAGGGAAGTTGTACCTCTACATAGCAGCGCGCAATAGTGTCGTGAGCACGGTGCTCGTCGTCGAGCGCGCAGAAAAAGGAAAAATCCAAAGCATACAAAGACCAATCTACTAACTCAGCACGCTGCTCACAAAGCCACAACAACGATACCCACACTACCAGAAGCTGCTGCTCGCCATTATCACGACCTCCAGGAAATTATCGCACTACTTCGACGAACACTCCATCACAATCGTGAGAAGTGCACCACTCGCGGACATCCTCAAAAATCCCGGAGCGACCGGCCGAGTCGCTGAGTTGAACATGGAGCTCAGCCCACGAGATCTGCAGTTCAAACACCCAACAGCAATCAAAGCCCAAGTACTCCAACACTTCCAAACACCAGGTCCCCCAAACCTATCCAACTCATGGACGATGTATTTCGACGGATCCAAAAGACAGCAAGGAGACGGAGCAGGCGTTGTACTAGTCTCCCCCAAAGGAACGATGCTCAAATAAATCCTCCAGATCAACTTCAGCAACGCCTCCAACAACGAAGCAGAATACGAGGCACTACTCCACGGCATGCGCCTGGAAAAAACTTGCGGCGCCACTCGCCTCTCGATCTACGGCGACTCCAACCTCGTCGTCCAGCGGGCGATGAGAGACTGTAACGCAGTCGCAGACAACATCACAGCCTACTAGAAGCTCTATAACACACTAGAGGGAGGATTCGACGGCTGCAAACTAAACTACATCCCGAGAGAAAATAACACAGAAGCCGACGAACTTGCGAACATCGGATCGAGTCGAGGACCAATACCACTAGGTGTCTTCCTCGAGAGCATCAACCTGAGATCAATAAAAGCAAAGCCAGCGGCACCCAAGGAAGTCACAGAGGAAGATGACACAAACGAACCAGCACAGGTGGCAGCAATGAGCACAGCCGACGACACAAGCAGCCAAGCAACCGAAGTAGAAGAACCAGCAGCACTCGAAGACCCAGGCTGGGTAAAACCTTTCCTTCGATTCCTAAGTGAGGGTGCCCTACCACAAGACGTCGTAGAAGCCCGACGCATCAGTCGACGATCTAAAGCATTCACAGTAATCCACAAACAGCTCTATAAGCGCAGCATTTCTCAGGTCCTCCAAAAGTGTATAGATGAAGAAGAAGGCAAAGCTCTATTTCTCGAGATTCACGAAGGCACCTGCGGACATCACGCGAGCAGTCGAGCACTTATGGCCAAGGCCTTCCGAGCAGGTTTCTCCTGGCCGACCGCTATGAGAAATGCAGAGGATATCGTACGGCGTGGCATCGCCTGCCAAAAGTTCGCCAGCAGGCCACACGCCCCAGCATCAGAACTCAAAACCATACTGTTGTCATGGTCATGTGCGACATGGGGACTCGACATGGTAGGCCCACTCAAGACATCCTGAAAAGGAGGACGAACACACCTACTAGTCGCAGTTGACAAGTTCACCAAGTGGATCGAAGCAGTACCAATCACTAGCTCAGCAGCCTTCACGGCAGTTAATTTCATCAAGTCAATCATCTTCAGATTCAGAGTACCACACAACATTATCACAGACAATGTTACAAACTTCACAGCAGCAGAATTCCAAAACATCTGTCAAGAGCTGGGCATCAAAATCAACTACGCTCAGTCTCACACCCACAGTCCAACGGCCAAGTGGAGAAAGCAAACGTCCTAGTATGCGGAGGAATAAAGAAACGACTCCTAGCACCACTGGAACAAGCCGCAGGCAACTGGGTAGAGGAACTCCCCGCAGTACTATGGAGCCTGCGCACCACCCCAAACAGCTCAACCCAGTATACACCTTTCTTCTTGGTATACAGGGCAGAAGCAGTACTGCCGCACGACTTAAAGTTCGGAACTCCCAGAATCTCAGGGTACGAAGAGGAAGAGGCAGAAGAAGCACTGCAGAACGACAAAGACACAGCAGACGAAGCACCGGACACAACCATCACAATATCTGAAGGATAGCAGGACAAACTATGCACATATCAAATCAGTCGCCTGCGGACCAGAACGTTTACCAAAGGAGACCTCGTGTTGCGGCTAATACAGGAAAAAGTGCACAAGCTTGCCCCGCAATGGGAGGGGCCGATTATGATCTCGGAAGTCATAGGAGGAGGCGCATACAGGTTGAAGAACCCGAAGACCAATGAGGACGTGGGAAATCCATGGAACGTAGCGAACCTGCGCCTATTCTACCCATAGTCCTCTAGGCATTGACAGAGACATCGGCAGCAGCACCGATCGGCAACCCATGTAAACATTCAAAGAAATAAAATAATGCTGCCGAAACACCTTACTCAAAAGCACTCGGCGGCTCGAGCATAAAACACCCCCCGAGAGACGCTATCCTCGCTCATGCGACTATACTTAAAACCACTCGGGGGCTCGAGCATAAAACTCCCCCCGAGAGACGCTATCCTCGCTCATGCGACTATACTTAAAAGCACTCGGGGGCTCGAGCATAAAACTCCCCCCGAGAGACGCTATCCTCGCTCACGCGACTATAGTTAAAAGCACTCGGGGACTAGAGCAAAAAACTCCCCCCGAGAGACGCTATCCTCGCTCACGCAACTATATTTAAAAGCACTCGGGGGCTCGAGCATACCCCCCCACCCCGAGAGGCGCTATCCTCGCAGAAACGCGACCTCATCCACAAGCACCGGGAAGCCAGAACACAACACCCCTCCGACTCACCAAGAGTTTTCCGCAAAAAGAATCATATCGAAAAACGCAAAAGTTCTTTATGACTTCACCTGATCGCAAGCGGTCACCTAAAGACTTAGGGGCTACTCCCATCGGGAGCGCTGACGCGCACCCGATCAAAAACTTGGAGTAAATAGCAACAGGAAAGGACAGCCCAAGTAGACAAAAATCACAGCCTACGCCTGATTCTACAAATCAAATGTAGCCTCGGGGTCAAGGACATTTTCATTACAAAGGAGTCAAGGACAATTTTTCATTACAAAGGAGTCGAGGAAAATTCCCATCACAAAGGAGTCGAAGACAGTTCTCCTTCACATAGGAATCAAAGACAGTTCTCATTACAACGGAGTCGAAGACAGTTCTCCCTTGCAAAGGAGTCGAGGCCAATTTTCATTACAAAGGAGTCAAGGACAATTTTTCATTACAAAGTAGTCGAGGACAATTCCCATCACAAAGGAGTCGAAGACAGTTCTCCTTCACATAGGAGTCGAAGACAGTTCTCATGACAACAGAGTCGAAGACAGTTTTTTCATTACAAAGGAGTCGAAAGCAGTCTTCATTACAAAGGAGTTGAGCACAGTTTTTTCATTACAAAGGAGTCAGAAGATTTTTATCGCTACAGAAGGACACGAGCAACTACAAGACGGGTTACAATTATCCCATGGAATTATGACTTCTACATGTATGCTCATGCTGAGATAATTGGCACTTCCGTACCACAACTCGACGAGCATCACCATAGAGAAAGTAGCAACTTAGTCCGCAAAGAAGAAAGTCGCTCTCCTCCAGTTATACAAGGTGCCTCGCCTACTGACGCAGCCGCTTGACGACCGGCTTGACGTCTAGCTCATCCTTAGAACTAGAAGAGCAAGCACCATCAGCCGAGGAATCATCCGAAGATGAACACACGGGAGAAGCATGAGAACCACCACTCGATCCATCGGAATCACCACTGCTTGTTTCCTCCCAGTATGGATCCAGACGATTGCCACCGGCATCAAATGCACGGATAGTAAGAGTATCTTCGCCATCAAAACGACAGAAAAGGCTATCTCCGTCGCGCAGATTCAACCGACGAGAAAACGCCCTCCAGCCAGACCCAAGGAAAATCAAGGATGAATTATCAACTTCCAATTCCACCCAAGAAGAAGACCGAGCGCATCCGTGAAGACGGAGCCAGAAGCCCCTCAAATTACGCTTAGAAGCAATAGGACAAACAAGAACGGGAGAGGAATCCGGGCAGCGGTCCGGCCAAGAACACGCAACAGAAATTCATAGCGCCAAAAACCCTCTTCCGTGGAAGAATAAGAAGGCGCCGACTCAACACCACGACATCCACCACGCGAAGAACGAGGCGTGCGGCAACCACTGCCGCGGCGGCCACGACCTCGCCTAGTCACATCACCACCACGCTTGGGCGCCATATGAAGAAGAAGTAGAAGAGAAAGGCGAGAAGAATGGATGCCAAGGACAGGCAACCGCAGGAGGTATTTATAATACAATTGTAACAGCCCAGATTTCACAAAAATTAAAAATTTTGTTTTCGGTGTGAATTGTTTGATTGTCTATTTTGTTTGAAGTGTTTTCATCCCCGATTTATAGATCGGCGATTATTTTTCCGCTCTTATCTCGTACTGGACGGAGACCGACCTTTTCCACCCTGACACTCGACCTTTGCGACACAGGGTTTCACCCGATCACTGTCGCGAAAACCGCACAAGACCAGCCCAAGCCAACAAAACGAAAACCCCGTTTAACAATTAAACGGGATATTTTTATAGCGCGCCGGAAAGTGTTCTCGGAACGGTTCCAGCGTGAGGTGAACGCCTCCGGCTCGATGCGCTGACCGCGCAGTTCGAAGTTTTACCCGAATCGGAGGTACTGCGGACCCCCGTCAGTCAGAAACATGGAGTACCCCGCGCGCGAGAGAAAAACCGGGGATGTTTTTGCAAACTGCCAGCCACCGGGGCTATATAAAGACCACCACACTCCCACCCCTTTCTAGGGTTTCCCTAGCCAAATATTGCAGCCACCCCCCTCACAAAACTCAAATATGCCCAATTTGCCCCCAAATCCCGAAATCCGAACTCCCAGGCGATCTGGACTGTCGGATCGACCGATCCAACGGCCCAGATGTGCCCCAGCCTCCCCACCAGCCCGTGCTCCTCTCTCCTCTCCACCCGCGCCCGTGGAGGCCGCCGCCGCCTCCAACTCCGGCGTCGCAGCCGCTGCACGCCACCAGGCCAGGCCGCCGCCCGCAGCCGGCCACCCATCTCCTCCCGCGCCCATCTTTCTTCTCCTCTCCCCCTGATCTCTCTCTCCCTCGCAGATCCCTGCGCCGCCGCGCCATGGATACTCGGGGCCGAGCTGGCCATGGCCCCGACCTCGCCGCAGACAGGAGTCCGGGCCGCCCTTCAAGCCGCCGCGCCGGATCCGCCTCCCCGCAGCTCCCTCCGCCGCCGCCCTTCCGCGGATCCAGCCTCCACGGGCTCCCAGCCGTGCCGCCCGCGCCCCCTGGATGGAGCGCCGCCGCCCGGCGTCAACGCCGCCGCCGCTCGGTTCGGGAGCAAGCCGAGCCGGCCGGCCTCCATCACCAACTGCCAGCTGGGCCAGGCGCCCACCGCGGCCCACCAAGCTCCTGCAGCCCGACCCACCAGCCTCAGCCTAGCCGACCGGGCCACGGCCCATTTGGTGAGGCGCCCCTTTTTTTGTTTTTAATTTCTATTTTACTGTTGGGCCTGATTTCCTCTGTTTCGGCCCGTTTAGGTTTTTTTTTGCTAGGCTTTTTATTATTTTGGCAGATTGTATTAGCTTTTTGCGATGCCCGTATCTTTTCACCGGTAGCTCCGATGGAGACGTTTTCTACATGAAAGTTGATCCGTTTTGCGCGTAGATTAATAAAATGTGCTCTTTTTCCATGTTTGACTTTGTTGACATGTTTTTTACCTGCAAATTACATCGCATGCCACTGTAAACTGTAATTGCAATAACTTTTTAACCGTTGCTCCGATAAAAATGTTTCTTATATGTAACTTGACTAGAATTTTGTGTAGATTGTGTTTATGTTGTCCTTGCTTGCTAATAAAAATAATAAAATATTTTTTAGGGGAAAACAGTACCAAACATATTTATTTTGCGGGGTAAATAGCGATATGCCATGTGTAGGAATTTTACCCGCTTAACTTGACTAGTATAGGTAGATTATTTATGCTTCACCTCTTGTTATGTTTGTGTGCTATGCCATGCTTGAGTGATATGCCATGTTAATAACCTCTGCTCACCTTGTGTAGCTAAACAACTCGAACCATCATAAAATGTGCGGTATCATCGCGTGTGACGAGTACTCCACTTAAATTGTTAGTAACCGTTCTAAATGATAGATCCGTATCGCGTTGCCTTGTCGTTTGATGTCTTCTTGATCTTGTGTTTCTCCGTAGTAATAGATGCTGCTCGTTGATTGCTTTCTAGTGTTAACCGTCTTGTGTGCTTCCGCGGGTACCTCTCGGAGACGTTGCGAGCTTGCGATCAAATACACCTTCGGAACCCGACTTATCAACAGGCAAGGACTATACGTTACTTATGATCCATTCTATTTCAACCAGCGGTTTGCATGCTCGTCTAGGTTAGGTTTGATGTTTGATCCTACCACATGTTTACAACCTCTTTCAAACCGATACAGCCATGTCCCCTCCCAGCAAACCATCTACTGCTATGTTACTATTGCTCGTTGCTCAGCCCCTGCTAAGTATGCATGCTTAGGATGCTACGATGTTACCCTTTCACTCCTTGGGTTTGGGCTATCACATTATTATATTTTTGTGGATGATATGATTATTATAATGTTGACTATATTCGACGAAGGATGGAAGGTCTAGGCTATCCCGCCCTGATTCTTTGTTCCATTCGAGTCACCTAGGATCCGAGTTCCGGGTATTGGTTTTAAGACTGAGCGTGCCTAACCGCGTGTGGGATTTTATGGGGTCCCCTTTTCTTATCAATCTAGCTTCAAACATTTCTAGTGGTGGCCCGAGCTGATTTACCATTTGAAACCCCGTGTGTGTGCTTGGTGGATCACCTCGAAATTTTTAAACAACCCGGACTTGCGGAGACATGGTTTCCCCATTGGTACACCTTTGACCGGCGAGGGCCCGAGGCCTCACGTGAGGCGTCTCGGTAACCCAAACCCTTTTGAGACGGAAGAGTCCGATCTGAGAGCGTGTCCAGCTTTTGGATTGGGTGTCGACTCCCCGGGGGCCACCCGGATTTGTTCGTTGTTAGCTAGAGGGACCTATCGTTTCGGATCTCTTGGAACTAAATCATAAAATGGTTGCCTGTGATGGGTAGCAACTAAGAGAGATGGGCGTGCGTGCGGAGCCTTGTAATGGGCAGTTGGTACACTCCTGCAGGGTTAAATCTTTTCGAGAAGCCGTGTCCATGGTTATGGACGACTTGAGACCTACTCCTTGTTCATAGACAACAACAACTGAGATAATCTTAATATAACTTGATCAACGTGTGTGTGCCTTGACTGCTTCTTCTTCGTCGGGACGCGAAGAGGAGGAAAAAGATAGGATAGGTGTTATGTTTGCGTAAGTAGTTGATAGCAAGACTTGTTGGAGGCGATTCCTCATCGAATGTTTGGCTTCTTATCTTACTCTTTAGATCATTAGCCACTTCATAAATGCTAGTGCGGCAACAACCTCACCACTTACCCCATCCTTACCGTAAACTACTAGTTTTCCTAGAATGACGAGTGATGAAGTCCTTGCTGGGTCAGTTGACCACTACAATTGGATGCTGAGTACTTCTGTACTCATGATACTACCCCCAAACTCTTTTCATGGTTCTTGATCGACAACAGGTATGGAGATCGACGTTTCACGTGGAGACTCGACGATGACTAGTTAGGAGGATCCCGGCGGAGGGCCTGGACCCGTGTGGTTATGGGGATCGATGTTTTTCTCTTTGCCAGTAGGCATTTGATTGTAGTCTGTACTCAGACATGTATCTTCCCGCTGTTGTATTGTTTTAAGGCAGTTGTATGCCGATTGTATGAGATGTTGAATCCTTGTATTTGTAATGTTGTGATATCATGTTGGAAATCCGGGGCATATGGCTACGTCATATGTCGCGGGGGGACCGATATGTGCTTCGTCCTCGGATCTGGATGGAAACATCTAGATCTGGAACAGTACCGCATATCGGGCCTTACAACAATCCAAGGGAAAACCAGGGAAAACACACAGAAGCCCAGGCAGTGCCATCATTACTTCAAAGACCAAACGAGCCGGGCGTTACAAATTCCAAGACAAGATGCCTTCACACGTTCATCACTTTTTAATGGATACGTCAAGTCTCGCCTGTTTCCCATACAAGCCTTGGAAACCCAACAGGCACCAGGCAGCCTGACGTCCAAATCATCATTATGACGGGCCAGAAAACGCGACGGATCAAAAAACCAAGCATCATCATAGGTCACCAAACAACATGACAGTGCATATCAGCGTGACATCTCAAGAGATACGGATCAAGATAAAAGCAATTGGAAAAAACCAAAAGACTCCAAAAGCCACCTACTTCTTGATTTTCTGATTCTAAAAATCTCTTACTCCCATCAGGGGTACCTTTATTCAAGTTCAGGTGCTCCCTCACCCAGAAGGAAAAGACGTGCTCGAGTGATAACTCGCACCAGCAGAAACAAACGTACTTTCAGAGTTCGGGTGCTCCCTCACCCTGAAGTCAATGAAGCATTCGAGTGACTACTCGCAAAAAGACTCAGAAATTCAACAATATGATCTACTCGCGCACTCGACGACTTTACGAGTGGGTGCTTTCTTATTTCCCTCGCCTGAGTTCTCTACAAGCTCCGCGAGTGACTGCTCAATAGCTCACTTGATTGTTTATTCCAAGTGGGTGCATCTCTAACCAAGCTTCGTGCCTCTAAAAAAAACAATTATGCCTGGGCTACGACACACTGTACCCAGATGCCACGCAAGCTTAGCGTGTAGGCAAGACCCGGCTGCGCAGAACGGCCGGGCCGGGACTTGCCGCAGACCGATTTCACTCCCGACCTTTTTCATGCGCTCGCATGATAGAAAGAGCCGAGCGGACGCGCTCAGGCTATTTGCTTAGACTGGCAGCAATTGATCCTATAAGACCTGCAACGGCATGACTTTGCTAGACACCGGTCATTCCAGGTTCATGTCGAGGGACGTGGGCGTGATTGGGCTACTGCGGTATTTTCCACTAGCGCAATTCACCAAGGCTCGACCAGTCGACTCCTTGGGCCCTTTTCAGCTTAGCAATCCCTCGAAACAGGTATTGTCATGGCTCAAAACATCCAATGACCCGCGGAAATGCCGCGCCTACGAACAATTAAGCGCTGACGAATTCGAGTCCCTGCGCGACTCTTCGAGTCCCCCAGGCACTCGGGAGCTACTAACAAGGGGGTGACCCCACGACTCGTGCGTATGAGGATACCCGGTGCATATGAAGGCAGAAGGACCGCTGGGAAGCCACGACAGGCCCACGACTGGCCCAACCAAGCACCGACGTAGGAGTCCGCGACTAGTATGGAAGGCACGACTTGGCGTACAAGGCAAGCTATGTGACATCCTAGCTTAATAGGAATGATAGACTACGCATATCAACAAGGTGTGCCTTCTTTTCCGGAAGCACATCTTCAAAGAACTCCAAAGTTAAGCGTGCTTGGCTTCGAGAGATTTGAGGATGGGTGACCGACCGGGAAGTTGTTCCCGGGTGCGCATGAGTGAGGACAAAGTGCGTAGGAAAGACTAGTGTTGGTTCCCGGGTGCGCATGAGTGAGGACAAAGTGCATAGGAAAGACTAGTGTTGGTCCGTGGGGACAGTCTAGATCCCGCCAGGCGTACGCCGGGAACCGGTGGGTGTGGCCGGGGCGTTACTAATGGTATCAGAGCCGACCCTTGCGGTTATACGGGCGTGTGTGGGTCAGTGCGCGAACATGTGGGACATATGTCGGCACTGGACGCACAGACGTGTGCCAAGAGGGAAAGTTCCTATGGGCCGATGAGGACATCGGTTCCTTTGAGTGGGGGTGTATGTGACATCCTGGCTTAATAGGAATGATAGACTACTCATATCAACAAGGTGCGCCTTCTTTTTCGAAAGCACATCTTCAAAGAACTCCAAAGTTAAGCGTGCTTGGCTTCGAGCGATTTGAGGATGGGTGACCGACCGGGAAGTTGTTCCCGGGTGCGCATGAGTGAGGACAAAGTGCGTAGAAAATACTAGTTTTGGGGACAGTCTAGATCCCGCCAGGCGTACGCCGGGAACCGGTGGGTGTGGCCGGGGCGTTACAAGCTAGAACTAGGAAACTATGTTTGTAACCTAGCACGGACTCCCCGAGACCTAGCCTAATATATAAAGGCTAGGAGGGGAGACATCGAGATCAATCCAATACACAATCTACTCCTGGTCTTGCGAGAACTCGCCTTGGCCTCCCCTGTGATCGCCCCCTCACACAATAATATTGAGCAGGAAGTGCTTCTCCTGTTAGCCAACGAGTATCGTCCAACCTGTTCCTTCTCTATGACTAACCCAAGGTCCCTGACCCTGGGATTTGCCGGGGCTGATCCCCGTCAACAGGGTAGTTCAGAGCACAGCACGTCTTAGTAATCGTCGATAGCATCATTGTCAAATACCTGCTCCTCCAAGCCTGGACAATTGAATAACTAGGGACAAAGCCGTGAGTACATACAAAGTACTCGAAAATGAACTAAAGAAAGAAACAAACTTTTGTATACGAAAATAATAGGGTGGCTGTATGGTGGGGTTTCTCATAGGGATTTCCTATCTACTCAAGATTATTATTAAGTTGGCAATGTTTTAAACTTGGAAGATTTTATTTCCCACAATTGAATTTGGATAAGTAAGGTCCAACCCTTTTCAACAATATCAACATCATCATCCCGAACCATAAAATCAGTACCAGACTTTCTCATCTATTACCCACAAAGTGTGGCCTCACTAGCTGTCCATGACCGTGGACTCCGGCTACTCGAATATTTTTCACTCTGCAGAGGTTGTACACTTTACCCACCACATTCGATACATCCTCCGTGTGTCCCCACGGATCGTCATACCTCAATATGCGGGTCTCGGATAATCGACCATAGTCTTCCCCTTGCTTACCCTAGTACAGATGATGTACCTGATGCCCACATCCTGAAATGCCCGCGTGCAAGGTCATACTCCTCTTGGACACATGCCTTCACCGTAGTAGAGGTGCGGCAAAGATCCGTGCCACCGCTGCATCGACATTGACCTCACTTCTGACGCATTGGTAGGCTTACAGGCTTCTATGTATTAAGTAGTTAGAAGATCCCTGTACTAAGATACGCAAGCTTCCAACTATCCCTGTCCCATACCAAGGTATAGTGGTTGTACTATAAGGCTAGGTTTTGGCGGCACTTATAGAGAGTCCCTCCAGACTTTGTCCATTTCCGACGATGTTCCACAATCCCGGCCATACCACCTTCTTAGGTGTATGCCATACCATATAGAGTGAAGTATGACTATCCATGTTGTTATGTAATGCTAATTACTAGAGCTGAGATATGGTCTCGACCGAATGTCGGGATCACCGGGGTTCTAATTTGTTCTCCCAAATAGGTAGGCTATGGACTGGTGGAGTTTTCCTACTATAACTAGTACAAACCCAAACCATATGAATATAATACTAGCATGATACCATATAAGTGATGAAAAGAAAAGTAAAAAGGGTAATGTGAAGTTTGAGTTTTGACGGTGGCTTGCCTTCCTCGGTGGTGTCTCCTAGTACGGCTTTTGGCTTGGGGGAGTCGTCACCTGCAACGTCAATCGTCTCGTCTACACGTTGCGGAAAAATAAACACGTGATTACAAACCAGGCATTAATAAACAAGACATGCAAACCATTGTCACTCAAGCATATCCATAGCACCATACCCACGTCAACAATGTTCTAACATGAGGGTAACAATTTTATTCGGGTTTGGTTTTAACAAGGTGTTTATTAAACATGCAAACATAATAAACAAAATAGCAACAAGATTATAATTTAAACAAGGGATTTAGCTTACTCAGCTTCTTAGATATACAAGATTATTTGTTTGAATTAGGAGCATGCCACACAATTTTTATTTAAGTGAAAGTCAATTTTTATTATGGTTTAATAAGTACTTTTAGAGCAACTTTATTTATTTTAACTAAATAAATGTGCCACAATTAGCTACTGACCAGAGGCAAATTTAATAAAAATCTTACAAATTAATATCACTATCATAAAAATTAAGGAAATTAAACTAGCTAGCAAATTAATAACAAATGCCAACAATTTTAATTAAGCCAAACCAAATTCTAATCATGAAGAAAAATAAAGCATAAATATATAAGCAGCACAAAATTTGTTTCACAATTTTCTGGCATATATTCTAGAATTATTTAGGTTCTGCAGATTTTATAACAAATTAAAGCATAAGCAATCCGGCCCGAGGCTATACTGCACCCACGAAAATTTTCTTTTTTTCTTTTTTTCTAGCGGGTCAGGCCTGTCCACTGTGGCGCGTTGGCTTTTTTTAAGGACGAAGAGGTACGGGGCGCCCTGGGTCGTTGGATGCGCATCCGATCGGACGGCTTGGTGATCGTCTCCCTCCTTGGCTCGGTCACGAGACCTAGCTCACAGCTATGGAGGTCAGGGGGGCAAGGGGAGCACACCAGAGGTGCTCCAGCAGGCGGAGTTCGACGGCGAGTGGCGGAGCGGATGCGGCCCGACGAGGGGAACCCATTTGTGGAGTCCCGGGCGGCGGTGGTTGATGGAGAAGCGGGCGGCTCGGGGTAGCGCGGCTTGGGGAAGTTGCCTGGTCATGGGGCTCGTGAAAGCTTCTCCAGATCATTGGCGTCACCGAGGGGGCGCAGAAGGCGAGTGGAGGAGCTCCCATGTGTCGTTCTCCGATGACTGGGAGGGCTGCTGGATGGGGCGACAGGGGCATGCAGAGGTGGAGCCGTGAAACTTGATGGCGACCTCGGCGGCTTGCTCCGACAACTCTTGCATAATGGCGAGGTAACAACAATTAGGATGGCTCATTCGGGGCTGGCAAAGAGGCTAGGGAGACGGCTAGGCAGCGCTACCTGCTCTTCTGTGCTTAGCAAAACTCAAACTCGAGCGTTCGGCTCGTTTCCTCCGCCCTTGGGGTTGTGGCTAGCTACGGGGGTGATAGAAGGAGTGGTGGGGTGGTGCGGCTAGATGGGGGCTGGGCTCCTCCTTTTATAGATGTGACCAAGGGGGGTCTCAGCGGGAAGAGGCGAACGAGCTCGCGCGGGAGCGCGCGCATGACGATCCACGGCCGCAGCCGTCGTTGGGTGAGAGGGGAGGCGAGGGCAAACGTCATCGCGCTGGCGTCAGCGCGGGCCCGCGCGATGGCGTTGATGCTGATGTTGGGACGTGGTGAGAGGATGACAGGCGGTGTCAGACTGGTAGGGGGCGATGTGTTAGGGATAGGGAAGATGTTCTTTGGCCAGGGGGTTTCTCTCTCTCTTTTTTATATATAAATTTTTTATAGATTTGTAAATATTCCTCTTCTATTTTGATTTAAATTTTAAACAAAACTTCAAGATTAAACTAGTAAATTTTATATATAACTCCAGGAATATTGTCCAATTTTATTTGGAATTTTTAGGGATTTTTAATAAGGTTAGCAATATTATTACTATTACCATGTAGCAATTGATTATTTTAGCACTTTTTAAATATTTTAATTAAATTGCTTCTGCTATAGTGGTATTTTTATTATCTAAATAATGATTTTCTATGCAAGAAAATTTTTATTTGGTGAAAATATTAATGATGCTAATTTGCTATGGTGGTTATATGTTGGTAGATCAATATGTGTGGTATGTGATAAGTAATTTTATTGGTTGTTTCTTTTTAGCATGACCAGGGAAAACAAAGCTGGGCATTAGCAGAAGACAAGAAGATAACAAGCATGACATAGCAACAACACAAAGTATCAGGCAAGCATGGACATTTCATTCGCATCACATCACACTTAGCAAGGTTTTTTTACCCTACTTTTTGACACTAATACAACAAGGCAATAAAAGTTGGGATGTGACAGACCTTCCCCTTTAAAAAGAATCTCGTCCCCTAGATTCACAAGCTAGTGAAGAGATGGGGAAACTCGCGCTTGAGGTAGTCCTCCCGTTCCCAGGTGGCTTCTTCCTCTGTGTGGTTTATCCACTGGACCTTGTGGAACTTGATCGCGCACTGGAGGGTGACTCAGTGGCTTCTTCCAGGATACGAAGGGGTGTCTCTCGGTATGTGATATCCTGGTTGACATCCACCATGCGGTGATCGCTGTTCTTGAAAACATCGGGCTTGTCGGGCACCTCCAGATACTTCCAGAGTTGCGAGACATGGAAGACGTCGTGCACATCGGCTAGCTCTGCTGGCAGTCTCAACTGGTAAGCAAGTTCACCTCTTCTAGCGATCACCTCAAAAGGTCAAATGTATCGAGGTGTTAGCTTCCCCTTCACATGGAATCGCTGCATTCCCTTCGGTGAGGTGACTCGGAGATACACAAAGTCTCCAATTACAAAAGTCACCTCTTGACGCTTGGGGTCCACATAGCTCTTCTAAAGAGACTGAGCGGTCTTGAGACGCTCACGAATCAACATGACTTGCTCTTCTACCACCTTCAGAACATCAGGTCCGAAGATCTTCCCTTCTCCGGTCTGAGACCAGTTTAGGGGCGTGCGGCACCTCCGTCCATACAGGGCTTCAAATGGGGCCATATGCAAACTCGACTGGTAGAAGTTGTTGTACGAGAACTCAGCGTACGGCAAACAGTCCACCCACTTGGAACCATAGGCTAGATCACATGCGCGGATCATATCCTCTAGTATCTGGTTTTCTCGCTCGGTCTGGCCTCCAGTATGGAAATGATAGGCGGTGCTGAATGTGAGCTTGATGCCTAGTGCCTCCTGGACTTTCTTCTAGAACCTTGAGGTAAACTGGGTACCTCGGTCAGACACAATCTCCTTCGGAACTCCGTGCAGACATACGATCCTCGACATGTACAAGTCTGCTAGCTGATCTCCTCGATAGGTGCTTCCCACGGGAATGAAGTTCGCTACCTTGGTGAGTCGGTCGACGATGATCCAGATAGAGTCATGTCCCTTGATCGACCTCGGTAGTCCTGTGATGAAGTCCATGCCTATCTGTTTCCACTTCCATTCAGGAACTCGGAGTGGCTGCAATAGTCTTGCAGGTCTCTGATGCTCTTCTTTCACTCTCTGGCAGATGTCACACTTGGCGACATACAAGGCAATTTCACGCTTCATACCGTGCCACAAGAACAAGTCCTTCAGCTCTTGATACATCTTAGTCCCTCCAGGGTGGCTGGAGTAAGGTGTATCGTGAGCTCCTTTCAGGATAGTGAGCTTCAACTCCTCTACATCGGGTACACACAATCGGCCATCGAACGCCTTCATCATCTATCATGAACTTCGGGGCCTTGCCGAGGGCCATCTTCTTCTTGATTCCCTCGATACTATCGTGTCCCTTATGTTCCTCCTTGATCTGATCAAATAGATTCGGAGTCAGCTCGAGGTAGCAAAAAAGCCGGGAGTAACAAGCTCCAAACCCAGCTTCTCAAACTCCTCTTGCAAAGCTGGCTGCTCCTCTCTGATCATCGCATTAAGTGTGCAGGGCTTGCGGCTGAGGGCATCTACTACCACATTGGCCTTGCCAGTATGGTAGTGGATTTCGAGATCGTAGTCCTTGATCAACTCAATCAATCTCCTCTGCCTCATGTTTAACTCCTTCTGCGAGAAAATGTACTTCAGGCTCTTATTGTCTTTGTATATGTCACATCGGTGACCCATCAGGTAGTGTCGCCATCTCTTGAGAGCAAGCACAACAGCGGCTAGCTCAAATTCATGGGTGGGGTAGTTCAACTCATGTGGCTTCACCTGTCGGGATAGGTATTCAATAACTTTGCCTACTTGCATGATGACACAACCCAAACCAATCTTCGATGTATCACAGTACACATCAAAGCTCTTGGTCAGGCCAGGCATCATCAACATTGGGGCAGATACCAATCTCCTCTTCAACTCCTGGAAAATGGCTTCACACTTTTCCGTCCACACAAACTTCTGGTCCTACTTTAACAGTTGGGTCATAGGACGGCAATGTTGGAGAAGCCTTCCACGAACTTCCGGTAGTATCCCGCTATTCCGAGGAACCCTCTAACTTCGGTCTGGGTGGTCGGGGCTGTCCAGTCCATGATGGGCTGAGTCTTGGCGGGGTCAATGGATATCCCTCCTGTGACATCCTGGCTTAATAGGAATGATAGACTATTCATATCAACAAGGTGCACCTTCTTTTCCGGGAGCCCAGATCCAAAGAACTCCAAAGTTAAGCGTGCTTGGCTTGGAGCGATTTGAGGATGGGTGACCGACCGGGAAGTTGTTTCCGGGTGCGCACGAGTGAGGACAAAGTGCGCAGGAAAGACTAGTGTTGGTCTGTGGGGACAGTCTAGATCCCGCCAGGCGTACGCCGGGAACTGGTGGGTGTGGCCGGGGCGTTACAAATGGTATCAGAGCCGACCCTCGCGGTTATACGGGCGTGTGCGGGTCAGTGCGCGAACATGGGGTTGCCGTGTGTCGGCACTGGACGCACAGACGTATGCCAAGAGGGAACGTTCCTGTGGGCCGACGAGGACGTCGGTTCCTTTGAGTGGGTATGTGTGAAATCCTGGCTTAATAGGAATGATAGACTACTCATATCAACAAGGTGCACCTTCTTTTCCGGGAGCCCAGATCCAAAGAACTCCAAAGTTAAGCGTGCTTGGCTTGGAGCGATTTGAGGATGGGTGACCGACCGGGAAGTTGTTCCCAGGTGCGCACGAGTGAGGACAAAGTGCGCAGGAAAGACTAGTGTTGGTCTGTGGGGACAGCCTAGATCCCGCCAGGCGTACGCCGGGAACCGGTGGGTGTGGCCGGGGCGTTACACCCTCCTTCTAACAATACATGTCCCAAAAATCCAACTTCCTTGAGCCAGAATTCACACTTGCTGAACTTGGCGTACAACTGGTGTTCTTGCAAAGTCTCGAGAACTAAGCGCAGATGCTGGGCATGCTTGTCTTCGGTCTTGGAGTATATCAGGATATCATCAATGAACACCACCACAAAGTTGTCGAGGTACTTCATGAAGATCTTGTTCATGATGTTCATGAATTAGGTCGGGGCATTGGTAAGTCCGAAGGACATCACAGTGTACTCGAACAAACCATAGCGGGTTGTGAAGGCTGTCTTGGGTATGTCCGACTTGCGGACCTTCAGCTGGTGGTATCCGGTCCTCAGATCGATCTTGGAGAAGACTCAAGCTCCGTTCAACTGGTCGAACAGATCCTTGATCTTAGGGAGCAGATACTTGTTCTTGATGGTCATCGCATTCATCTTACGGTAGTCCACACACATGCGTATGGTGTCGTCTCTCTTGTCCACAAAGAGAACATGCGAACCCCAGGGTGAAGCACTGGGCCGAGTCACTCCATTTTGGAGCATGTCATTCAACTGCTTCTTCAATTTAACCAGCTCTTTGGCATTCATCCGGAAGGGTCTCTGTGACATTGGGGCTATGCCAGGAACGAACTCGATGATAATCTCGATATCTCGATCAGGAGGCATACTGGGTAACTCCTCCGGAAAGACATACGGGAATTCATATACAACCTTCACCTCCTCAATGGATGGCACCGAGAGACTCTGATGACATAAGGCTCGGGCAGTATCTTCCTTGTCGGTGTACTCTATGTGAACTCAGTCGGCACTCGTGAGGTTGACTGTCCTCAGGGTGCAATCTATCCGCCCTCGGTACCTGGACAACCAATTCATGCCAAGTACCACATCTATACCATATGTCCCTAACACGATCAGGCCAGCTGGGAACTCGACTACATGAATCGCTATGGGAACTTCGGAACAAGCTAAACTGGCTCGGGTTTTGGATCCGGCTATTTGGACTATCATGGGCCTCCTCATTTCACTAGGTGACAACTTAATTCTATCCACAAATGTCTTCGTAACAAACGAGTGTGATGCACCAGAATCAAACAATACTTGGGCAGGTACTGAATTAACTGAGAACGTACCCAAGATGACCTCTCCTTCCTCCTGGGCTTCCCCGGCTTGCACGTGATGCAGACGTCCCTTTGCGGTGTGGGATGCACCGCGCTGGGCATTGTTGCGACCTGGGTTCCCTCTGGCTGGTGTTGGAGCATTGGGGTGTGGATTAGTATTCTTCTTGTTGGGACACTCTGTCGAATAGTGGCCCTTCTGACCACATCCGAAACAAATCACTCCAGTGTTGCGGGGGACTCCGTCTGCTGCACGCGGAACTCCAACAAGGCGAGCAGGAACACTGGGGCGTGGCACTGGATATTGGCTCCTCTGATGCTGGGGTGATGGCCTTCGCGGCTGCGTCGGACGCAGTCGGGGGTTGCTGGATCCACCCTGTTGCATCATGCGGCGCTTGCGGTTCTCAGAAGCCATCTTGATCTTGCCCTCCATCAAGATAGCAGCATCGGCAAAATACTCGAGGACGGGGAACTGCATGGCAACCAGAACAACCTGTAGATCATCGTGCAGACCGTCCTAGAAAAGGTCCTTCTTCTTCTCCTCGGTGTCCATCTCCTCTGGGGCATACCTCCGCAACTGAATGAAGCGGTCAAGATATCCAACCACATTAATGCCCCCTTGCTTGAGGTGGCGGACCTCGTCTTTCATCCTCCTGACCAGGGCGGTCGGGATGTGCACCTTCTTGAACTTCTCGGAGAACTCAGCCCTGATGAGTACTTTCCCTTCAGGAAGACGGGCACACACTCCTTCCCACCAGCTACTGGCGGTGCCGATGAGATAGTGGGTGGCATATAGGACCTTCTCGTTGTTGCCAACAGCGGCGACAATGAGATTGTTCTCCATTGTGCGGAGCCAATCCTCGACATCTAGAGGCTCCTTTGTCTGCGAGAACAAAGGCGGGTTGGTGTTTTAGAAATCTCGGAGCCGAGACCTGGGCTCCTCATTCCCACCAGCTCCTCCGCCTCCTTGGTTGGCATTGACGGCAGCCTGTATTAACTACTGAAGTCCAGCCATGTTCTCCTGGCGCTCGTCACAAGCAGCCTGGCGCTCCTCCATAAGAAGTTGCAAAAGTTGCGCCATGTTCGGATCGGGTGGTGGCACATCACCGGATCCACTTGGGTTGGCGCGGTTTCTTCCCGACGTCCTGAGGTTGTTGCGTAAGATAAGGGTGCACAGGTTAGTTTCATCCTACGTGGGGGTTAGGGTCACTCTAACTTAAGACTAAACATGGCAAAACAAGCATAAGATCAAGCATTCGGATAAGGGAGACTAAACCAAAATCTTCCACTATTTCTCATCTGTTTGGGGATACCATTCCCTCTTAATCTTCGGTCTCGCTTGACTTAAAATATTTTGAATAGGGTAAGAGGTATAAGAGATTTTTTTATCAAAAATATTTCAAACTAACGTCCATCCTAACTAGGCTGCTACGGTCTGAACAGAGGCTCTAATGCCAAGTCTGTGGGCACCCCGAACTATATGTCCGGAGCGGACAGCTGTGTATACTGTCATGCTCTCAAGATCAGTGTCGCATGGCACACAACTCGACAATGGATATCACAACCAAAACTTCATACAATATCGAATACAAAGTCATACAATAATGATGTCTTACATGGCCTCATCGAGCTCAAATAGCAGTGGAATAAGCAAAAGCAAGATAAGTAGTAGCGGCACAATCCACAGGGCAGTTCAGAGCATAGAATGTCCTAGTAATCATCGATAGCATCAACGTCAAATACCTGCTCCTCCAAGCTTTTCCGATTGAATAACCAGCAACAAAGCCGTGAGTACATAAAAAGTACTCGCAAACCACCTAAAGAAACAAACAAACTTTTGTATACGAAAATAATAGGGTGGTTGTATGGTGGACTTTCTCATAGGGATTTCCTATCAACTCAAGATTATTAGTTGGCAAAGTTTTAAACTTGACTGATTTTATTAGCCACAAATGAATTTGAATAAGTCAAGTCCAACCCTTTTTCAACAATATCAACATCATCATCTAAGTCAAGTCCAACCCTTTTTCAACAATATCAACATCATCATCGCGAACCATAAACTCAGTACTAAACTTTCTCATCTATTCCCCACAAAGTGTGGCCTCACTAGGTTTCCATGACCGTGGACTCCGGCTACTCGAATAGTTTTCACTCTACAGAGGTTGTACACTTTACCCACCACATTAGATACATCCGCCGTGTGTCCCCATAGATCGTCATACCTCAGTATACGGGTCTCGGATAATCGACCATAGTCTTCCCCTTGCTTACCCTAGTACAGGTTATCTACCCGATGCCCACATCCTGAACTGTCCGCGTGCAAGGTCATGCTCCTCTCCGACACATGCCTTCACTGTAGTAGAGGTGCGGCAAAGTTTCGTGCCACCGCTGCCTCGGCAGCGACCTCACTTCCGACGCATTTGTAGGCTTACAGGCTTCTATGTATTATGTAGTTAGAAGATCCCCGTACTCAGATACGCAAGCTTCCAAATAGCCCTGTCCCATACCAGGGTATAGTGGTTGTACTATAAGGCTAGTATTTGGAGGCACTTATAGAGAGTCCCTCCAAACTTTGTCTATGTTCGACGATGTTCCACAATCCTGGCCATACCACCTTCTTAGGTAGATGTCGTACCATATACAGTGAAGTATGACTATCCATGTTGTTATGTAATGCTAATTACTAGAGCTTAGTGATGGTCTCGACCGAATGTCGGGATCACGGGCTTCTAATTTGTTCTCCCAAATAGGTACTCTATGGGGTGGTGGAGTTTTCCTACTGTAACTAGTACAAACCCAAACCATATGAATATAGTACTAGCATCATACAATATAAGTGATATAAAGAAAAGTAAAAAGGGCAATGCAGAGTTTGAGTTTTCACGGTGGCTTGCCTTCCTGGGTTGTGTCTACTAGTACGGCTTTTGGCTTGTGAGGAGTCATCACCTGCAACGTCGATCGTCTCGTCTTCACGTTGCGGAAAAATAAACACATGATTACAAACCAGGCATTAATAAACAAGACATGGAAACCATTGTCACTCAAGCATATCCATAGCACCATACCCACGTCAACATTGTTCTAACATGAAGGTAACAATTTTATTCGGGTTTAGTTTTAACAAGGTGTTTATTAAACATGCAAACATAAAAAACAAAATAGCAACAAGATTATAATTTAAACAAGGGATTTAGCTTACTAAGCTTCTTAGATATACAAGATTATTAGTTTGAATTAGGAGCATGCCACACAATTTTTATTTAAGTGAAAAGGATCCAACTCAAAATAAATTTATTGTTTAATAAGTACTTTTAGAGCTGTTTTATTTATTTTAACTAAATAAATGTGCCACAATTAGCTAATGACCAGAGGAAAATTGAATAAAAAGCTAACAAATTAATATCACTATCATAAAAATTAAGGAAATTAAACTAGCAAGAAAATTAATAACAAATGCCAACAATTTTAAGTAAGGCAAACTAAATTCTAATCATACAGAAAAATAAAGCCTAAATATATACGCAACAAAATTTTGTTTCACAATTTTCTGACATATACTTATTTTTCTAGAATTATCTAGGTTCTGCCGATTTAATAAAAAAGAAGAGCTTCAGCAATCCGGCCCGAGGCTATATTGCGCCCAAAGCAATTTTGTTTTTCTTTTTCTTCTTTCCTAGCGGGCTGGGCCTGTCCATTGTGGCGCATTGGCTTATTTTAGGACGAAGAAGTACGGGGCGCCCTAGGCCGTTGGATGCGCATCCGATCGGACGACCGGAGGGATCATTTCCCTCCTTGGCTCGGTCACGAAACCTAGCTCACAGCCCTGGAGGTCAGGGGGGGCAATGGGAGCTCACCAGAGGTGCTCCCAAAGGCGGAGGTCGACGGCGAGTGGCGGAGAGGATGCGGCTCGGCGAGGGGAACCCATTTTTGGTGTCCCGGGAAGCGATGGTTGATGGCGAAGCGGGCGGCTCAGGGTAGCGCGGCTTGAGGCGGTTGCCTAGTCGTGGCGTTACCAAGGGGGCGCGGAAGGCGAGCGGAGGAGCTCCCTTGCGTCGTTTTCCGATGACTGGGAGGGCTGCTGGATGGGGCGACAAGGGCATGCAGGGTCGGAGCCGTGGAACTTGATGGCGACGCCATCGGCTTGCTCCGACGAATACTACAGAATGGCGAGGTAACGACGATTAGGATGGCTCATACGGGGCTGTTAAAGAGGCTAGGGAGAGGGCTAGGCCCATAGGGTTTCTCTCTCTTTGTTTATATATAAACTGATTTTATTAGATTTGTAAATATTTCTCTTCTAATTTGATTTAAATTTTAAACAAAATTTCAATATTAAACTACTAATTTTTTTATAAAATTCCAGGAATATTATCCTATTTTATTTAGAATTTATAGAGGATTTTTAATAAGGTTAGCAATATTATTACTATTAACATATATCAATTGATTATTTTACCACTTTTTAAACATTTTAATTAAATACCTTCTGTTATAGAGGTATTTTTTTATTATTTAAATAATTAGTTTCTACGCAAGCAAAACTTTCTTTAGTGAAAATATTAATGATGCTAATTTGCTATGGTGGTTATATGTTGGTAGATCAATATGTGTGGTATGTGCTAAATATTTTTATTGGTTGATTCTTTTTAGCTTGGCCAAGAAAACAAAGCAGGGCATTAGCAAAAGACAAGAATATAACAAGCATGACATAGCAACAACACAAAGTATCAGGCAAGCATGGCAATTTCATTCGCATCACATCACACTTAGGAAGGTTTTCGTTTACCCAAATTTTTGGCATTAATATAACAAGGCAATAAAAGTTAGGATGTTACAGCTTGATCGGCCGTCGCCGGTGAGGGTGAGACTAGAGGTTGAGGTGGCATCGACACGGCAATAGAAAATTGGCACAAGGAGACACCAGGTTTTTTACCCAGGTTCGAGCCGTCCGAGGACTAAAATCTCTACTCCTGCATGTCTGATCTTTATGCTTAGATGTCATGTCCTATTTCTATTACAAGAAGCTCCCCCCCCCCTCACTAATGGCTGGCCTCTCCCTTTTATAGCTCAAGGCGATGACCACACGATGCCAGTTACTAGAATACAAAGGCATGGGAGGTGTATCTTCCGAAAAGGGAGAATGACGAGGAGCCGTTCGTGACATGTTGCCTCCCGCGTGGGGCAGGTGGCGATGCTTCTCTGGAGCTCGGTGGCGCTTGTGTTTGACTGTATTTAATGCTGTGTCCTCCTGGTCTGGTGGTGGTAGTCAAAGGTAGGTCCCATGGCTCAGGGGCGGTATGTATCTTCTCGGAAGTGTCCTGCAGGCTACAAAGATTTTTCTGGTTTACAATCAGTATACCATTTCGGAGGACACCCCCGGGATCCATACACCGACACCTGCTAGAGGGGAAGAGCATCCCCGGAAGTCTCTTCCTTGCCATGCTTGCCTCCCGAATGATCCATGAGTAGTTTACCATTGGACCTTGGGTCCATGGCAGTAGCTAGATGGTTGTCCATCCTATTTTGTTCTTCACTAATTAGTCCTTGTGAACAACCTATCATGATCAAGGCATTGATTAGGTAATTTCTTTGTTGTGTTTGCTGCGATTTGATGGATTATGAAATTATGATCTGAATATTTATGTTTTATATATGATATCTTTTATATGTTCAATGAGTGTTCTTGCATGCTCTCGGTTATATGTTGTTACTTTGGTCAAGTATTGGCTTATAACTCCAAGAGGGAGTATTCTGCCCGATGGTGAGTTCATACCTCCTCTAGTCTGGGCACAAGTGACAGAAACATCTAAGGCAGTGGATGTGTTGTTGCCACTAAGGGTAAAACAGCGGTGTTTGTGGCTACTTATTGCTCATTGATGTTTCTTACATTATGTACCAAGCTCATAGAATTTGTGTGTTGCGTTTGCAACTTAATACTAGCGAGATACACTAGATAGTGATCTCAAGGTGAACTCTTGGTTATAGATGTTGTTGGATAGCGGTCCATATATGTTTGACGTAATTCCTACATGATTAGGACCTTGAGATTTCTTATGTCATAATTAGCATTATGGTGCATTTATAGTTCTATCAATTGCCCCGATGTAATTTGTTTACCCAGCATGTTTATTTTTTTGATGGAGAGATACCACCAGTGATGGTATGGCCCACCGTCCATCTTTTACCATTGTTTACAATTGTTTGCATTTACTTTTATTCTTCTTTTGCTTGCTTCACTTTTATACTTTTAATTGTTTCCACGAGACCATACAGTTATTTCCTTTGTAAACAGCAATACGGGAACCTTGACAACCTTTATGGCTATTTGGGGACAAAAGTGTTTTTGTTCTTGTGTGAAGGTCATGTTTTGTGGCACCGTCTATTGACAAGTGTTATCTGGCATTGCAAGTAAACACCTACTTGAAAACATTTGACGTCCAACTAGATTGATTAGCTTGGTATCCTCACTGAGGGAAAACTGTCACTTGTTGCATCATACCTTCCTCTTGGGGTTCCCAATGGGTGTGTGAAATGCAATACAAGAAAGCCATCAGGCTATTTTCTGGAGTTATAGCTGGGGACTTCAAGCTTCAATAAAGGGGAGTTGCACACTTCCACTTAACTTTCATTTTTATTTCTTGTTTAGTTTACTTTTTATCTAGTTTAGTTTGCTTGTTTTCTTTGCCTTTTACGGAAACCCAAAAAATAGTTGATAGTTTCTAGTTTTCTTTTCCTGTTGGTAGTTTGTTTGATTTCTTTGATCTTGCAAGCATGGGTTGTTCTGAGATAACCAATCTTTGTGACTTTACAAGTCACAACAATAGTGATTTTATTTGCACTCTTATTTCTCCACATGCCACCAAGGCTGAGTCTTATGAGATCAACCCTGCTTTGCTCAATCTTGGCATGAAAGAGCGGTTTCCTAGAGTTGGTGAGGATGTTGCCTCGCATGTGAATAACTTTGTTGGATTATGTGATATGCAAAAGTACAAATAGGTTGATGATGATATTTCTAAGCTTAAACTATTTCCTTTTTCCTTAAGTGGAAGATCTAAAGAGTGGCTTCAATCTTTGCCTAGGAATAGTATTTATTCTTGGACTAAGTGCAAAGATGCTTTTATTGGGAAGTACTATCCCCCTTCTAATATTTTTCAGTTGAGGAGAAATATTATTGATTTTATGTAACTTGATGATGATCATGTTGCTCAAGCTTGGGAAAGAATGAAGTTTATGGCTAAAAATTGTCCCACTCATGGACTAATGATGACCCATAAGTGTAGGTGATCGCAACAGTGTTCGTGGGTAAGTTAACCCAATTTATTTATTCGACACAAGGGGAGCCATAGAATATTTATAAGCTTTACCAGTTGAGTTTTCAATTCAACCGCACCTGAAAGATACTTGTTTGGCAACAAGGTATTAGTAGTAACGGTAATGTGGAACTGATGGTGGAAACGGAAATAGTGGTGGCAAAGCAACAAAAGTAAAACAGCGAAAGTAAAGTAACTTGTACCAAGCAGAATTAAAAAACTATAGGCTTGGGGAATGGATGGTTGGGCGCTGCATGGATGAGATATAACATGTAATTAACTTGGGGCAAGGCACACAGAAAAGTAATGGTCATCTAGGAAAATATCAAACATTAGGCATGTATCCCAAGGTACTTGTGCGTGCTTGCAATAAGAACTTTGCACAACATCTTTTGTCCTACCATCCCACTACAAAAGGGACCAAAAGGAACTTATGGAGATTAATATGATCATGTCAAAGAGAACTGGAACAAAGCATTAACAATCAATGGATACATGGAATCCTCAAATTATAGTCCATACCCTTTGGTGTCCCAAGCTGTCGCCATTGGGATCGCCGGTTCCGGACTATAATAGGTTCATACAACTCATATATAGAATCATGAACAGAAACATATTTATGAAAACATAAAGGTTTCAGAGCTGAAATCATGGCACTCGGGACCAAAGTGACAAGCATGAAGAGCAACAAGTAGTAGCAAAGATTATAAGGACCATAGTAGATGATAGGCTACATGCCCCCAACAATCTGATGAACTATTACATGATCTAACTCATCCAATCCCTACCATCCCCTTCACCTACAGCAGGGAATTACTCACACATGAAAGGGGAATTCATGGAAGGTTGATGGAGTGGCGATGGTGATGACGATGGCGACGATTTCCCCTCACCAGAGGCCAGAACAGCCTCAAGATTAGCTGTCTCGGAGAAGAACAGAGGGCCGCGGCGGCTCCGCGATGAGAATTGGCAAAACGACTTCACTTCTGGAGTTTCTCTGTCTTGGGTAAAAAATAGGAGCCAAGATAGGGCACCAGAGGAGGTGGCCCCCACCCAGGCGCCACGTGGCCGCCTGGGCCAGTGGTGGCCCCCCTCTGGCCCATCTTCTGTCAAGTGGTCCCTCCTGGTGCGTGGATTTTATCTATTTTTTATTGGAATTTTCTGGGACACCTAAAAATCCATTTTCCTGCACACAAGAAAAACATACAGGTAGCTCTACTGAAAACAGCGTCAGTCCGGGTTTGTTTCATTCAAATCATGCAAGAATGAGGCCAAACACAATAGAAAAAGTGTTTGGTAAAGTCGATACATTGGAGACGTATCAACTCCCCAAAGCTTAGCATATTGCTTGTCCTCAAGAAATTCAGTTCAACGAACAGGACGCGACAAATAAAAATTTGACAAACTCTTTTGCTTAATTAGATGTATATAAGCATGTACTACGAACAAGTCTAGCAAGTATTGGAACAATGCTACAAAGACAGTGCACGAAGAAATCCTTCATTCATGTGAAAAGTTTCAAACAACTAAGAATCAATAATATGCTACTGAAAATGAAGATAGGATCACAATGCACATGACTTGAACATACTAGAGTGGTATCTCGCTAGCCTCGATGAGTGAAGAAAAACATAAATGCAGAATCTACTTCGGTGTTTTAGAGGAGACTAGAAATAAATATTTATGAATGAGTAATATCACAATCATGCAGAAGACAATGTGGTACTTTGACACAATGCACATTACACGCAGAATGATAATTATGCTCTCAATAGTTGGTGCTTTGAAGAAAGAAGATGGAGACTCTCGAACATTGGCTTTTGATGGCAGGGTTGAAAACCCGTCGCTGGAAGCAAAGACTAAACAAGTACCAGAGTCGTGGTTTTGAAAACAGAGATAAAAATGCTTTTGAGAGTGTAACTTTCCAGTCAACGGTAACGGTAAATGTTTTCAATATCTTCCATACCAACCACATTAATGGCGGTTCCCATGCTTTCTATGGTGCCGACACTCATGTTCCCCTTCCACCAATCATGTACAATCTTTGGCTAGCAATGAGTTCCGGTGTGCCTTTCATTTTGTCTCAAGTATAGGGAGAGTGTAAGTTTTATAAATTTTGAAACAAGTGAGAACTGGGCATTCTCCAGACCGGCCTCAGCCTCATAAATTTGACTACATTAAACTTTGTCAAGGAGTAAAACATTTTTAGCATGGAAGATATTGATTGCCCCTAACACTCATGAGCTTGTACGGAAAATAGAGAAGTGGATTTGAAAAAGTTTTGAGGTGGTACAAGAAAGTCTTCGTTTGGATGGCCGGTAAATACCATATATAGGAAGGTATGGTGGACTCATATGGCACAACTAGTTTCAAGGATTTTGGATGAACAAGCATAAGTCCGCTTAGTACAGGCGAAGGCTAGCAAAAGACTAGGAAGCGACCAACTAGAGGGCAATAACGGTCATAATCATGCAGAGCGACAAAGCAACATTGAATCGGGCATGAAAGTGATATAACTATTCTGAAATAAAAAGATCATCAAGGCTTGATAGACTTTTAGTCATAAACATGTGTAAGCATGGGCCAAGTCAATCCAAGAATTCTCCAAAGGGAAATACCACTTCAATATGCCAAACCATGAACAATGCAATGCATGCAAATCATTTCAATAACACATCATGCACTCCAACTATTTGAGACTAGTCACAAAGAAATCATGAACTACTGGGAAAGCATTGTAAACATAGCACTATGTCTCCACAAGCTGGTCTCTAGATCATAAGTACAGGCATATGTACAAAAGTAGAAACAAAAAGAGTTCATACCAGCTTTCCTTGTTGCATCCCTTTCGTCGATCTTCGTCATTAATGCCTTGTCACTTGCATGATCGAACCTAGAAAGATATAATCAAGTGCAATTGCAACCATGGACGTGAACTGAACTCTACAAACAAAGCAAACTAAAGAGAGAAAGGAAATCTTTTTGGGTTTTTCAAAGGTTAATCAAAAGCAAAAGAAAATATAAATCTTTTTATTGTTTTTGCAAATTAAGGATGATCAGAAAAGAACAGGAAAAAACTCTGAAAATATTAAAGAGAAAACCATGGAAGTTACAATGAATGGGGAGAAGGGTACGTACTCCCCCAATCTTAGGCTTTTGGCCTAAGTCGGGCTCGGCTACTGCGGTGCCCAGGAGCTCCCTCCGGCTGCGAGGTAGTACTGGTACGTCCAAGGATCGTGCGCGGCCTCGGGTGCGTAGACTGACGTCCTGCTGTCCACCCAAGAAGAAGGTCCCTGATGCGCGACAGAGGATAATGGATTCTCGCCCTTCGTTGATTACCCCAAGTGGAAGGTGAGATGTAGGATAGCAGAAAATTTCCCTCGGTGGAGATACCAAGGTTATCGAACCAGTAGGACTCCAAGGTCGACAAGTAGGTGGCAACGGCGCTATAAATTAGGCGGTTGACGTGGACCTGCACACAGATACAAATAACTTTGCTCCCAACGAAGTTCAGCGAGGTTGTCAATCTCTCGGGCCTTGTTGTTTACAAAGGATCAAACGCAAGGGATAAAGGATAATAGTGACGGCAACTAGAAAGTAAAAGCAGGAACTAAATTGAGCGGGTAAACTGTGATGAGAATATGGACCAGGGTCCCGTGATATTCACTAGTGATGTCTCTCTCCCAAAAGAAGATAAAACTGCTATGCGAGGTAAAGAAATCACAGCTGGGCAATTGACAAGATTAAAAACAAACCGCAATGCTAACTATTCTACAAAGAAAGGAAGAGGCTCAAAAGCATGGGCGGTACGCCAAAATAAGTAGACCGAAATCCAACTTCATCTACTACTAATCATCCACCATGGGATATCTATCCAGAACACCTCGGTGGTATTATGTTGTGAGCCCCACCCAAAGTGTAAACCCAAAGCAACAAACAACTGCATTAAAAGAACTTTGCGTAAAGTAAACAATCCTTGCAACCGCGGTTACAAGCACCTAGACACATGTTTTTGTCACTCAAGCTAGTCATCAGGGGGCATGAACCCGCAATCGAGCATAACGTTCCCTCTTGGAGTCACTACCTACTACTTGGCCAAAGCAATAAGAAGTAATGGAGAATATGCAAGAATTACTCAAGAGCAAAAATATAAAAGATAAGTACCAAATATATTACTCAATCACAAACTAAACATAGTCTCATAATCCATGAGTTCCCAGCAAACTCAGCATAGCAACAGCAGAAAGAATTACATATCTTCCTTGATCATGTAGGGAAGCTCACAAGGTCTAATCCATGAAGAACAAAGATGGGAGGAGAACATCACATAGCTACTAATCACGGACCCATGGTCCAAGGTAGACTACTCACGGATCATCCAGGAAGCGTCCATGGTGGAGGACAAGCTCCCGGAGGTCAATCCTCCCTTCGACAGGGTGCCGGGAAGAGGTCTGCTGGCACTCCCGATCTTGGAAGCGCGCCGGCGGCGGACCTGAGGCGAGATTGCGAAAAAGGGTTCTGTCTTCCGAGGTTTCCCGTCACAGAGAATATATAGGCGAAGGGGGAAACCTGAAATAGAAAAACAGCAGCAAAAAGGAACTGGCACTTGGGTGCACTGAGTTAATCGGTTAGTCCAAATATGATCGAAAGTGTATGAAAGTGTGTATGAAACATAGTAATATCACACAAAATATGCATGTAACAAGAAGAAATTGTAGATACATTTGGGACGTATCAACATCCCCAAGCTTAATTCCTGCTTATCCTCGAGTAGGTAAATGATAACAAGCATAATTTTTGTGGTGACTACTAACAACCATATAAGAACTTTTGAAAGTAAAGCAATCAAGGTATGTAATTCAATTCAAGTCATAACAAGCAAGAGTCTATATTAGCATTGAAACAAGCAACATAAGAACATAAAGGTGCAAGAGCTCTCGCTTTCCATGATGGTGTTTGGATGCACGAAGTGGGAGATGGGAATACGAGAAAAAATATTTATTTGTTGAGAACTCAATCTACTAAAGTTTCACACTTAGTCTTCTTTGGAATCTTATCTTTACTCGTCCCCAGAACACTAGCCATGTACAAGTCAATTTCATCCACTCCCTTTCGATATTTTGAGCACTCATGCAATGGATGAGCGTAAGAACGAGAGTTGACACTTAAGATGGCAAAGAGAGAGATATGGTGGAGGAGGAAGACAAAGAGGGTGTGAAAGGCTCACATTAATGAGGACAATCATAGGCGAGAAGGCCAAATGATAGATATGATGTGAGGAGTAGGAATTGCAATGCAACGGATGCACATATGAGCTAAGAAAATCTCTCCAATGGTACTAGTGGGGGTGCATCCAACTTGCTCGCTCAAGAAGACCTAGAGCTCGTTTGAGGAGGCTCATCATTGGAATATACAAGCCAAGTTTTATAGTGTGAAGGTCCCCACATAATTATATGAATATATGATCATCTCTATAGAGTACAAGATATAGAAGGAGTACGAGTGTGGATCTTTCAAAAGGAATAGTAGTGTTTCCCTTTTCTCTGTTTTTATTTTATTTTTCTCTTTTTCCATTTTTTGTATTTTTTGGTGGCCTCAATGGATCCTTCTATTGAACTTTCATTTTTCCTCTTTGGGATCTTTTAAATTTGTCCTCTTTGGGATATTTTTCTCACTTAAGGGCAACATCCATTTTACAAGAAGTATAGAAGATCTTCACACTTTACAAGGTACTCAACATAAAGAAGATGTAGCTATCAAGATGTATGCAAATGTATGTCTCTGCCAGTGTAGCAGGAACATGTATGACATGAAGATCAAGTCATGAGAAGGTGGATGTTGCATGGCAATATATCTCGGAATGGGTATGGAAATGCCTTGATAGGTAGGTATGGTGGCTGTTTTGAGGAAAGATATATATAAGGAGGTATATGATGACAGAGCGTATCATGCTAAGGGTTTGGATGCACCGGCAAGGTGGACGCCAACTCTCGAAGTGAGAAGAGGGAAATGCGCGGTACCGAAGAGGCTAGATAATATGAGGAGGTGGAAGTGTCAACTTTCAATACTTACATTAGTCCGAAGAACTCATGCACTTATTATCGGTAACTCTCAATCTAATAAGGAGGTTAAGAAAGAGACAAGTACCCAGAGGAGGAGTGTATGGGGGTTTGGTTATCCTTCCGCATCCTCGACTCATGGTACGTGAGTGTACTCTAATATCCGATCCCTCCAAAGATTAGTGATCCATCTAGTAGCTAGAGTTCTCAACTAGTTTTGTAGTTTTTGAAAATAAACACGGTTTGCCCAAAATACGACACCTATCACTAATAGGGTATATCTCTTGACACCAAAAGTTCAAACATTACTCACAAAAATACCTCAAAACTATTGCAAGTTACTAATACAATTGAATAGCAACCTCAATTAACTACTTCAAGACAGGACACAACTCAGTGCAACAACCAACTCTCTTAACAAGATAAACATGAAAACTAAAGATAGTTCGAGGAACAAACTAAACAAAAGCTAAGGCTCTTGAGAAAGATAGACATGAAAACTAAGAGATAAACATGGAAGTAGCTACGAAAAGATAAAGAACAAACAACAGAAGAAAGATAAGCATGAAAATCCTATGATGTCTTCTAATTTGAAGTGGAGCGTGTTTCTCTCCCACACAAAGTAAGCTGGGTTCTAACTTCTTATGAACAGAAAACAAAGCTGAAGAAAACTAAAAATTAAACCTAAGAGTGAGACGCTCCAAGCATAGCACATAACGCATGAAGAGATAAAAATATAGTGAGACGGAGGACGAACTGATGATTGTTGATGGAGAAGGGGATACATGAGTGCATCCACAAGCTTAGACGCTTGAGTCTCCTTGAATATTTATTGGGGATGCGTGGGGGAATCCCCAAGCTTGAGCGTTTGACACTCCCGGATCTTCTTTCATCATCTTCCCTCGTACACTTGAAAACTCCCATCATACATAACTCATCATAAGCTGATTATAGAGGTTAGTACCCTTAATAAAATAATTTTCCTCTACTGGAAATAAAGATATTATTGAGGAAATACTGTTTGGAAAGATTGAGAAAAGGTTTTTTCAAAGAAAAATCAAGCTTAAGGTTTGCAAAAGTGAGGAAAGGCAAAACGTGGCAGAATCTGTGAAAAACAGAACAACAGGTAGTAAATAATTTTTTCGGGGTACTTTTGCAACTTAAATCAAAAAACTCAAAACAGACGCTCGAAATTCAATTGTATGGAGCACTCTGTCCAAAAAATTCAGATCAAAAAGATGATCTGGTGATTTTAGGCTAATTTTTCCGTTCAAGGATAGAATCTGTTTTCTGGACAACATGTCACAACTTTTGAACTTTCTTGCAATCGGAGGCTAAACTTGGCACAAAGCATGAAAATAAAGATACAATGATGTTTCTACAGTAGTAACACTCATAAAGAACACTAAAAAAAGAAGTAAAAACATCTTGGGTTGCCTCCCAACAAGCGCTTTTTTTACGTCTTTAAGCTAGGCATAAATCAAAAAGATCAAGTTTTATCAAGAGAGAGAGAGAATAGCTAGCCCGTGTAACGGACTCAAAAGGTAACTTAATCTTCTTTCTAGGGAAGTTCTCCATACCCTTTTTGAGAGGGAACTGAAATTTTATATTCCCCTCTTTCATGTCAATAACAGCACAACGGTGCAAAGAAAAGGACATCCCAAAATAATTGGACATAAAAGTTCACACTCTATGTCCATAATAGCGAAATCAATGGGAACATAATTGTCATTGACAATGATAAGAACATCTTAGATCTTCCCCAAAGTTTTATTTACGGAAGAATGAATGAGACGAACACCAAAAGAACAAGGATCAAAAGGTATCAATTCAAACATACCATACATTCTTTTGGGCATAACGGAGGTACTAGCTCCAACATCACATAACGCATAGCAAGAGAAGTTATTTAATTTAATTTTGATTACAGGATCCCAACCATCTTCTAGCTTCCTAGGTATGGAGGCTTCTATTCTAAGCTTCTCCTCCCTAGCTTTGACGAGAGCATTAGTGATATACTCCGTGAAGGAAAGTTTTAGTGTGCTAGTGTGGTGGTCTCTAGACATTTTGTGTAGTAAGCCAATAACTTCTGAGAGGGTGAAACTATCAAAATCAATTTCACTACTATAAAAGGAGGTAGTGAAGTCATCTAGGCTCACTTGTTTGAAAGCCTATATGTTCATAGGAGTTTATTCATCTATGGTTGAGGTAATAGCATCACCATTAATAGGTCCAATGGGACTAGAAGTGTGTTACTTGCTAATAGTTTGGGTGTCCTCAACAATTTGGATAGTAGCAACAGTGTGGTGTGTAGGAAGGCTCTTAATTCTATCCTCTTCCTCCGTTTCTCTAGCCCATCTTTTTTAAGTTTAGCCATCGTCCTAATGTTTTCATTCATTTGCAATTGGATAGCATTAATAGGAGTGGCGTTCCTCTCATCGAGGGGAGAGGTTCTAATTTTAAGCATTTCAATATCAAGGGCTAAGTTGTCTACCTTCAAAGAGAGATAAACTCTTTAAGCATGCTTTCTAATTCAGAGGTGGGGTTCTTGTTGCTAGGATAAGTGTTGTTGTTCCCATAATTGGATGGCAACGGTCTAGGATTGCTAGCAAAATTTCCCCTATAAGCATTATTGTTGAAGTTGTTTCTAGAGATCAAGTTCACAACTACTTGTTCTTGAGCAACCAAAGAATTTAAAGGGACATCATGAGGATCAATAGGAGATTGCTTGGTAAGTCGAGACATAATCAAGTCAACTACTTCATTTAGGGAGGAAATCTCCTTGACAGAGTTTACCTTCCTACCTGTTGGAGCGTGTTCGGTGTGCCATTGAGAATAGTTGGTCATCATCTCATATAGAATTTTTGTGGCAGCACCAAGTGTTGTTGACATAAAGGTTCCTCCCGCGGCCGAATCTAACAGGTTCCGTAAGGTAAATTTCAAGCCTGCATAAAAAGTCTGGATAACCATCCAAGTAGTCAAACCATGTGTAGGGCATTTCTTAACAAGAGATTTCATTCGTTCCCAAGCTTGGGCAACGTGTCCATTACCCAATTTCTCAAAATTCATAATTTTACTCCTCAATTGGATAATTTTAGCAGGTGGGTATTACTTCCCAATAAAAGCATCCTTGTACTTATCCTAAGAATCTATGCTATTCCTAGGCAAGGATTGGAACCAGATTTTAGCTCCTTCCCTCAAAGAGAAAGGAAAAAGCTTAAGCTTAACAACATCACATTCTACTTCTTTATACTTTTGCATATCACATAGCTCAACAAAATTATTTAAGTGTAAAGCACCATCATCTCCGGCACCGGATAATTGATCTCTCATAAAAAGGTTTAACAAAGAAGGTTTAATTTCATAAGAGGTAGCCGAAGTGGCGGGTGTGGCAATACGAGTGCAGATAAAGCATTGTTGTTGTGACTAGTGAAGTCACACAACTTGGTGTTTTCAGTAGAACCCATAGTAGCAGCAAGTGTGACACACATTTTTTTTGTGATTTTTGATAAAGGACACTAAGATAAATTCTGAAAGGTACACTAACAAGACTAAAAAGCCAAGGTAAAACATAGTATGCAACTACCCTATCTTGTAGATTGGAGTCCCAGGCAACGGCGCCAGAAATTTGCTTGATGCGCAAGAGAAGATAATGGCTTCTCGCCCTTCATTGGTTACCCCAATTGGAAGGTGAGATGTAGGATAGTAGCAAATTAACCTTGGTGGAGATACCAAGGTTATCGAACCAGTAGGACTCCAAGGTCGACAAGTAGGTGGCAATGGCGCTAGAAATTAGGCGGTTGATGTGGACCTGCACACAGATACAAATAACTTTTCTCCCAACGAAGTTCAGAGAGGTTGTCAATCTCTCCGGCCTAGTTGTTTACAAAGGATCAAACCCAAGGGATAAAGGATAATAGTGACGGCAACTAGAAAGTAAAAGCAGGAAATAAATTGAGCGTGTAAACAATGATGAGAATACGGACCGGGGTCCCGTGATGTTCACTAGTGGTGTCTCTCTACCAAAAGACGATAAAACTTCTATGCGAGGTAAACAAATCACAGTTGGGCAATTGAAAGAATTAAAAACGCACTGCAATGCTAACTATGCTACAAAGAAAGGAAGAGGCTCAAAAGCATGGGCGGTACGCCAAAATAAGTAGACCAAAATCCAACTGCATCTACTACTAATCATCCAGCTTGATATATCTATCTAGAACATCTTGCTGGTATTAAGTTGCGAGCCCCACTCAAAGTGTAAACCCAAAGCAACAGACAACTACATTAAAAGAAATTTGCGTAAAGTAAACAATCCTTGCAACCACGGTTACAAGCACCGTTGTTTTCCCCCTTGTGGCAATAGCACATCCCCTAGACTCATGTTTCTGTCACTCAAGCTAGTCATCAGGGGGCATGAACCCACAATCAAACATAACGTTCCCTCTTGGAGTCACTACCTACTACTTGGCCAAAGCAATAAACATCAACGGAGAAGATGCAAGAATTACTCAAGAACAAAAATATAAATGATAAGAACCAAATATATTACTCAATTACGAACTGAACATAGTTTCATAATCCATCAGATCTTAGCCAACTCAACATAGCAACAGCAGAAAGAATTACATATGTTCCTTGATCATGTAGGGCAGCTCACAAGGTCTAATCCATGAAGAACAAAGAGGGGAGGAGAACATCACATAGCTACTGATCACAGACCCATGGTACAAGGTAGACTACTCACGGATCATCCGCCAAGCGTCCATGGTGGAGGACAGGCTCCCGGAGGTCAATCCTCCCTCCGGCAGGGTGCCAGGAAGAGGTCTGCTGGCGCTCCCGATCTTGGAAGCGCGCTGGCGCCGGACCAGAGGCGAGATCGCAAAAAAGGGTTCTTTCTTCAGCTATTTTTCGTCACGGAGAATATATAGGCGAAGGGGGCAGCCAGGGGGGCCACCAAGGGTCCAGGAGGGCCCCTTGGCGCGACCCAACCCTAGGGCGCGCCGGGAGGGCACCTGGGGCCTTGGTGGTGGCCCTCTGGCCCCACCTAGGTGATTCCGGAAGCTTCCGTTGTGCTGAATGTTTTTTGTATTTTTTCGGAATTTTTGGAGCATTTTTAATACGGGGGAAACCTGAAATAGAGAAACAGCAGAAAACAGGAACTGGCACTGGGGTGCACTGAGTTAATAGGTTAGTACAAATATGATCAAAAGTGTATGAAAGTGTATATAAAATATAGCAATATCACACAAAACATGCATGGAACAAGCAGAAATTATAGATACGTTTGGGACGTATCAGTGCCTCGCCCCACTGGGCAACAGGCTCCTCTTGGGGAGGCGGAATCTCCTCTGGCTCCTCATCCAAATATGATCGCGGTCAAGGACCATCTGTTCCTGCTAGTATCATCAAACAAAAGTTGTGTAGGTAGAAGGATCTCACGAGTAGTAAACTCGCCAATTCTCATAATACAAAAAAGGTTACGGAATTCAGAATTCCTAGTAACAAACTCATGCCTCTTCATAGAAGTAAGATCAAAGCTTAAGAATTGAAAAGACGCATCATCAGCGCGGATAGTGCGCTCAAGATGCTCAAGGATAAGCGTGGCATAAATGCCACCAAAGTGAGGCCCCTCACTACAAAATCAACGATATTAGTTGACGGGCACATTGTGTCATGGAAATTCATTTTTCATCACTAATAACACCCTAATGACGGTTCGCCTCCTTAAATCCAACTGGCATTGACACGCCGTCATAAAAAATGAAAATGATGATGGTACCACTTTTTTCGACATGCAAAATTGTATCTTAGGTGACAACTTTTTTTTGTCAACAATGAGGTTCTTCAAGGATGGGTACCCTTGTCACTTATACCACGTCAATCTGTCACCCAAGAACGTTTTTCTGACGATAAAACCGTCAATGAGTTTAGTTTTTTTTATTTACCCGGTTAAAATTTCTGCCAAATGGGGTCCACCGCTTGCTGGCGGGGCTCCCTCGATGTGGGCCCGGTGTAATGAGGGGTTCCACACGTTTTGATTGGTGAACGGGCCTACCACGCGGTCCCACATGGTGCTGACGTGGCAGTCTGTCTATGGGGCCAGCTATCATATTTTCTGTGACGGATGCTAACATGTAGGCCCGGTTTTTTTTGTGACGGTACCGACAGATGGGACCGGTGGATGATGACGTGCCTTCTTACATGTGGGTCCACGTGTTTGTGACACCTTGCATAACCTTCACAGTTTCCACGGGCGTTCAATTGGTTTTATATACGACGAGCGATGGTCGTATTTGAATAAAATTCGTAAACTTTTGAATTAGAATACAAATTTAGCTCACGATGTTGTTATTAATACTTAATAGTTGTCACACAGACTTTCTGAATTATTACAATACCAACCATGTGGCAAGGCCACAAAATGAAAATAGGGACATTATTCAGTTTCATCCGAAGGGGTGGTAGCAATGCCATCCTAAGGAAGAACTAAGAATTCAATCAAGTTGATTCATGCCTTCTCCAAAAACCAAAGTATTCTTCTGTTTAACGTTCTCTTCATTGTCTTCATGTTGTTGAATGAAGTCAGAGATGACAGATTTAAGACGATTATGCAAATGTAGCATGGCAATTTTTAGACCTTCGATTTCTGCCTGCTTCTCTGGTAGGGTCTTGTTGACAAGTTTAAATTCTTTTCGTTGGTCTACAAGCATAATCATCATAGTTTTAAGTTCATGCTTCCGAGGCAAAACATGCTTCACATCATCAATTACCTGTTGTTGCTCTGACAGGGCCTTCTTGGCAGATTCAAGTTTGAGGTTTTGTTTTGCCAGAGTCTTCTTCATAGCTTCAGGTTCATCTTGCATCTTTGCTAGGGAAATCTCGACAACACTTAGTCCTCGTTGCTTCTCTTCCAGGACATTGTTGAGTACTTGAGATTGTTGTTTGTTGGCATCATTTGAGAATATTAAAGTGTTCTATAGCAAAAAATATCAAGCTTAGTACAGGTGGAAGATTTCGAAAAGAAAGACAGTGCTTGTGTAAAAGGAAGACAATCATACATTTGAAATAAGTGTTTAAGGGGGAGAATACATGCACTCACCCCTTTAAACCGCTTTCTCTTGATGTTCTTGAGATTGGTAGTACAACTTCAGAAAAATAGATGAGATGCTCAAACTCTACTAGTAAGATCTTCACCTTCTTAGAGACATTAGGTTGGAAGCTACAAATTATATTTCCTATGCATGTGAGAGAAAGTAGAGATCTTCTAACCACATCTGAAGAATTTGCATTAATATTCTCTTGTGAATGGCTTGATTCACTTTCAGCATTCTCACATTCTTTCAGTTGTTCTTGATGGAGTGTACAGTGATGTGAAGGAACATGAGCTCGTATATTTTACAGGCTCGGATGATCTTTAATACCGCTTGTAAGGATCAATCTTGAATTTCTATATTCTGCATGTCGTTCCAGGCTCTTCTTCTCCATGTGATCCTTAAACATGCGCCACCGTGAGCAGAAATCATCCACTACGTCAAAGCGATCATTAGTTAATAGTAGATAAAAAACACAATGATGAGTAATTAACAAAACGTGTGTAAGGCACATGTGGAAGAATTTCCATCAGTTCATCAAACGTTATGTACTGAAGAACCAGTTATGTAATATATCCAGAACCAGCACAACAATCAAGTATGACCAGTACATGAATGACAGGAAGCAGGTCCATGAGGATGCTTACGATTGGCTCAAGGAAATAGAACCAACGACTTGGGTTAGGGCTTTCCAAAATTACCTAAGTGTGACATCATGCTAAACAATCTATGTGAAGTGTTGAACAAGTAAGAATATTTTCATTGCAATTGCAATCTATATATAGGAACATGGATCAATTTATACGAAAAGCATCATCAAATGGCATACAAACTAAACAACATATAGTGAAAGATTGCATAAACAAGATGATGATCAATGAAGTAATTATAACTACCGACCCATAGTTCGAACCCTAACTGCAATGATCCGAAGTGTTAACCTGAATAAGAACACTAATTTTAAAATTTGGTGGACATACATAGTTATTTTCATATTTCGATAGAAAATGAAATAAAAGCGAAGGTATAAAAACAAAAACACAGTTAGATAGAGGGGTGCCAGGGGGTATTAAAACCTCGTCGATTTGGATGAGATCTAGATAGATCCGTACCATCAGTTCCGATAGGGACCTGCCAGATGCCGTCGATATCACCCTGCGGCAACATGGTGATACAAAGATTTCTGGCGTCCTACCAAGAACAAATGGTCGGGAAGGGGGCGAGATCTGGAGGCGAAGAAGAAGAGAGAGAGGGGGGGGAGAGGGAGGGAGAGGTGAGGCGCATCGTTTCTAGGAAGGAGATGGGGTAGCTCTTGAAATAAGAGCATGTATTTAAGTAGGGTTGGGGGTAGTTAGTTGAGCGAGGAGTTGAAAAACGAGTGGACAGAACGAAAATATTGAAGGAATGCTAAGTAGGAGGCAAGTAAACATTTAGAGGTAATGCTAAGTGAGACAAACTTTCAGCATTTTCACAAAAAAGTCGTGACAACTTTGATATGAAAAACAATAATGTTCAAATAGTGTGTCTGCATTTCACACATTTGTTTGGTTTCAATATACTTTGTTGTGTGTAATGTATTCATCTATGCTAGGATATGATGTTCCTCACATAATTTAGGTGACCCCCAAGAGCATGGTGATGCACGATCATTTTGTTTGTGCATATAACCATCTACAAGGTATATCTGTGTTTAATTACAAATCGAAGCTCGATCGTGTGTCGTCGCTTTTGCATGCGGACAGGCATCGCACCATATCGAGGCCAGATCCACACTCCATTCAAGTGTACTTTGAAACACATGCATTAGCGGTTTTGAAGGTTGAATATGACTTTATATGCATTTTCTATTTGCACTCATAAGGTAAGACATGATATGTATAGTGTACTGTGTACTATGCTGGTCATAGGTGATTGTTGAAATAGTTTGTCCATTTGACATATTTGTTTGGTTTCAATCGACTTTGTTTGTGTGCAATCATGCGTTCATGTGTAGGGTATATATATGATGTTCCTCACATAATTTAGGTGACCCTCGAAGAGGTTTGCGGCGCACGATCATTTTGTGGTGTTCAACTAACCTATACAAGGTATCCATGCATGTAAAGCGATAAATTGAAGTTCAATGGCTTGTTGTGGCTTGCCACGCGGCATACTTTCACACATGTATACCCCCCCCCCCCCGTATGTACTTTTTCATGCGGTCATACGGTGCCACCATATATATCAAGGCTGGATTCACACCTCAATTCATGTATACTTTCTAAACATGATATAACAAAATGCTAGTTTGAGAGTATTTCAAACAAATACAAAACATTGTGTGCATAACATGCATATGCATTATTTGGTGTTTTTTCTACGGTGTTCATGTGTGATAGGATGTTCCTCACGTAATTTATGTGATCGCCAAACAGGATTGCGGCGCATGATCATTTTGTGGTGTTCAACCTGCCATATACAAGGTCTCCATGCATGTAAAGGGATAAATTTAAGTTCAATCGTGTGTCGCCGCTTGTCACGACATACTTTGACACAAGTAACCCCCTATGTACTTTTTCATGAGGTCATATGTTTGCACCGTATATATCAAGGCTAGATTCACTACACCTCCATTCATGCACTTTGTAATCATGATGCATGCATACAACAAAATACTAGTTTGAGAGTATTTCAAACAAATACAAAACATAGTGTGCATCACATGCATATGCATTAGTTGGTTTCAATTTACTTTGTTGTTTCTATGGTGTTCATGTGTACGTGGTATGATGGTCCTCACATAATTTAGGTGATCCCCAAACAGGATTTTGGTGCACGATCATTTTGTGGTGGTCAACTTCCCATCTACAAGGTCTCCATGCATGTAAATGGATAAATTGAAGTTCAATAGTGTGTCGTCGCTTGTCACGACATACTTTGACACAAGTAATCCCCTATGTACTTTTGCATGCAGGCATATGTTTGCCACCATATATTTCAAGGCTGTATTAACTACACCTCCATTCATTCACTTTGTAATCATGATGCATGCATAAAACAAAATACTAGTTTGAGAGTATTTCAAACAAATACAAAACATTGTGTACATCAGATGCATATGCATTAGTTGGTAATTTCAATATACTTTGTTGTTTCTACGGTGTTCATGTGTACATGGTAGGATGTTCCTCACATAATCTAGGTGACCCCCCAAGAGGATTGTGGTGCATAATCATTCTCTTTCTTCATATATAATCATGTACAAGGTCTCCAAGTAAAGGATATCAAATACAAAGTTTGATCGTGTGTCTTCGCTTTTCACGATGTCATACTTTCACACATGTAACACCTTAATTAGGTATAGGGCATAGGTGAATGTTCAAATCGTTTTTCTACATTTGACACATTTTTTTGATTTCAATACAATTTGTTGTGTGTAATGTGTGTTGATGTGGTAGGATGTTCCTCACACAATTTAGGTGACACATAGAGGATTGTGATGCATGATCATTTTGTTTGTGGACATTGGAGATTTTGAATGTTTACACGAATGTTGCTCCACTGCACTATTAACCATCACAAGAATTATGTTCTTTTGAAAAAAAATGTAGAAAAAAATTAATGGAAGATACAATGTAAAGTCAAATCCTCCTCTTCCTCCTCGAAACAGGGGTGCATTAACATCCTGTCTGCGGATGCTTCGTGTTTCCAGGATATTGAATAAAAAAAGGAAACAGACGCTTCGTTAACCTCTCGTCTCCCTCCAAGATTTAAGCAGTTGCCAAATCTCATCTGCAACACAACGAACGCATCCCACTCCCTCCTTCCATTTGGTCTGTCCTAATCTAATGCTTACCTTAGTGGCCACCATGTCTGGCTCTAATTTTCCCCACAAACGCCACGGCCACAAGATTGCGGCACCTCGACAAAGCAGGATCTTCGCCAACACCATGCATGTCCCAGTCCATGGCGACGTGAAGATCATCACCGTCTACACCAAAGACATCAAAGAAGTCCGACGATGGATAGTACATTCCATGGCGTATCTCGAAGACCATGACGAGCATGTCATCGACATGGACGTCGAGTACACTCCACCACTTCAGAAGCGTGGGTATGTTACTGTCGAGAAGCAGAAGGCGTCTCTGATCCAACTTTGTTGTGGCACGAGACGTCTCCTTTACCAGGTGTCCTTGGCAACAGAGGTGAGCCGAGAACTGAAGAGTTTCCTCCATGAATCCAACTACCGTTTCGTTGGATTTAGCATTGGGCGAGACAAAGGCATGCTGAGGCGATGGGACATCAAAGTAACCAATTACTTCGACATCCAGGCGGATTGGGTTGTTCCTCGTTTAGCGAAGGCTCTTGATTCACTAGCGGACGTGGTGGGGCGCCTCGTTGATTCCTCCTTAAAACTGAAGGATGACTTCAACAAGGATTATCATGTTCACTGGGCGGAGCCACTCTGCGATGAGAAAATCGTGTATGCATGCAAGGACGCATATGCATGCTACGCCATATGGAATCGTGTTGACTTCATCTTGCAGGTCCTACATGCAGCAGAAAATAGGAGAACGCAGAAGTCCCTCAAGAATAAGTGGGAGCCAGAGCATGGGACCGGATATTGTTGGTAGATCTGTTTATGTTCTGGTCCTACGAGACATGATGGTAGATTCCTAGCCTTCTGCCTATTATTTTGTAAGACTTACCTAAGTTCTAGTCTCCCTGGATTCATCTCGTCTAGTTTTTGAAGTATGTACCTGAACTTGTTTGATTTCTTCATATGAAATCCGAACTGCTCAACATAAAAGATCTATATATGTTCGGAAATTTTTTGTTGTCGTACTGATCTTATCTTATTGTAACGCTATTCCGTTAGAAGTATAGTCTATTTCAGTTAAATCATATGTGTGTTACTTAATCTATCATCACTCGTCAGATGAAGCATGCGAAATGATGTGATTACCTTCAGAAATGTTTGCAAACACTCATAGAAATGAACTGAATTTATTTCAAAAATATATAGTTGATAGCACTTCTGAAATATTACAAGACAATAAATTCAAACATGTGTAAGATATTCAACACCAGTACCAAGTAATAAGACATAACAGCAAAGCCTTCAAAAATCCAAGTAAAATTGCAATGAAACTGTTCTTATTCTACATCACTATCATAATCTTGTGGTTGTAGGATTTCCTCTTCAACTTGTTCATCGTCGCTGAGCTCAAAGACGGAAATTTCTTTACGCTTTAATTCTTCAACAACATAAATAGGAACTTCTTCCCCTTCTTCGCCATCTGGACTGATGTCTATGTCGTGAACATCAACATTCTCATCTACATCATCTACTTATACAGAAGCATCATCTACCTCGTTTCCTTGCTCAACATCAGCAATGATACGACGTGTAGTATTACCTAATTCCTGGTAGGCTACTTTATTTTTTCGAGGTTCATCATCGTCATTCTTTTCTAGAACATCATATGTACCTCTCAGCTCGATAGGCAGAACCACCTTCCATTGATGTCCATCCTTTGTGTCCTCCAAATAAATACATGTGCTAGCTTGGGACGCTAGCATGTACGGATCATCCTTGTACCAAAAGACAGAAGTATTTACACTTTAAAAATAACCATCCGACTTCATCTTCGTCCCTTTCTTCCTACTACCAGAAAGGTCATACCAATCACATTGAAACACAAATACTGATTTCTCATCATACCGCAACTCAAAAACTTCCTTTAAAACCCCATATATTTCAGTTTCTTCAGAGTTGTCCATACATACCTTCAACATGACGCCAGAATTTTGATTTTTTTTATCTGCCTCGACGGTATGAAACAAAACACCATTCACACTGCAAGCTGCCATCCTATATACAACACATCCTGGCCATTTTGATATATCCTGCAAATGTTTGGGTATGTTTATTAATTTCCTCACATGCTCTGTGAACCAATTAGCAAACTCCTCATTGTGCCTCTTCTCCCACTTCAGCACACCTTTTTTCTTCAATTCTGCCTTGTGAAGCCTGTGGAAAAAAATATAAACTTGTTATATATGAACTTAATTAAAATATTTTGCAACAGTGTACTAGAGAGGTGATAGATACTTACTCGATATATCGTTCAACTTTTGGACAATTGTATAGTATATATCTATGAATTTTGGTCATCTGCTCTATTGGCAATAACCATAAATCTTTCGACCCGACGCCATGAACAACAGATGAAAATATACTTAATTCTCCTTCCCTGGGTTTAACCGGGTTATTCTTTTTACGACCCTTTATCCATGTTCCAGTCTGCAATGTTAAATCTGGTTTGTATGTCACTATCGAAATATCTGGACACAAATGTGGAGTTATCATCGACGATATAGGTCTTGGCTATTGAACCTTCGGGCCTTGCTTTGTTACGAACAGTTCCCTTCAGGTACCCAAGCTTTCTCTCAACTGGAAACATCTAACCATAATGGACAGGGCCCCTTAGAAGTGCCTCCTCTAGAAGATGAATATGAAGGTGCATCATCACATCAAAGAAAGCAGGTGGGAAGACCTTCTCAAGGTTGCAAAGAATTAAAGGGATTTCTTTCTTCAATTATTCAACGACTTTGACGTCTAGTGTCTTGCCGCACAACTCCTTAAAAAAGCTTCCTAGTTGGATGATAGCTTCATACATATCCTTCGAGGCAATGCCTCTAAGACCAACTGGTAAGATCGTCTGGAGGACTATGTGGTACTCATGCGTTTTCAGACCATGTAATTTACCAGTTACCACATCCACATATGTTTCCAGGTTTGCACCGTGACCGAATGGGAATTTAACGCCTGCCAGAAACTTGCACAACTTTATATTACCTTCATTTGTAAGCGTCCAGGGGACAGGAGGCTTCTTTAATGTACCCTTCTTTTTCACACTTTCTTTCAACCAATAGTCCTTCCACATATTCAGTTGTTGTAAATCCAATCTTGCGCTGATTGTATCCTTGTTCAGGTGCACTTCTGTAGCTCAAATAAGAAAACTCAAAACATATCAAAGTTTCACAATTTTATAGAGCATGTTGTGTAAAAAACTTCAGCTCAAAAAGACGAACTGACTGGTGATTTTTTTAGATTCTTGCAATGAAGCAAACAGAATTTGTTTTCTAGACAGCATGTCACAACTTTTTCTTCCCTTATGATCAGAAGCTAAAACTTGGCACAAAACTTCAAAATAAAGATACGATGGTGTTGCTACAGTAGTAACAACATCAAAGACACCACAAAAGCAAAAGAAACCTAATCCGTTTTGGGCTCCCTCCCAGAAGTGCTTCTTTAAATCCATTAGCTAGGCATGAGTGTAACGATGCTCACAAAAGAATAAAACTTGAAACACAAAAGAGAGCATCAAAAGGAGCAAATATAAACCACATTTAAGTCGAACATGCTTCCTATGCATAGGCATCTTGTAAGAAAATAAATCAATGAAGCACAAAGTATCAAGCATAGAAAGGTAAAACAAGAGCACCTTCAAGATTTTCAACATGGAAAGAGGTGTTTTCCTAACATGAAAATTTCTAACACCAAATTTTCCTCTCTCATAATAATTTTTTCAGTAGAATCATGAACAAACTCAACAATATAACCATCACATAAAACATGCTTTTCATGATCTACTAGCACATAATCATATAAACTTTCTAAGCAAAACTCCTCATTATCAATAACATCCGTAGTAGGGAAAAATAGAGATATATAATAAGACGTATAAAAATAGCAAGGGTTATCATAAATAACAGTAGCAAAATCATCCTTGCAAGTCTCATTCATGGGGGCATCATGGCCACAAGCATCAATTTCATCAAAAAGGGATATTTCAAAAGATTCAATACGATCATAGCAATCAATATAGCATTCATCCTCCTTTGGTAAGCATTGAGGGCAATCATATAAAGTAAGAGTCAAAGAGTTACTCTCATTAGTAGGTAGAGATGGGTAGCTACTCCATTATTCCTCCTTTTTTTGTCACTGTCCTCCCCTTTTTCATCTAAGGATCATTCAGTTTCAGCAATTTCTTCTTCCGTAGAGTCCTGCAAAGTATTAGTCTCTTCCTCTTCCATACAATGGTGCTCCTCTCAAAGAGCACCGGAACAAAGCATTAACACTCTATCAACACATGTGATCCTCAAATTATAGCCCATCCCCTTTGGTGTCCCAAGCTGTCACCTTTGGGATCGCCGGTTCCGGACTATAACAAGTGCATACAACTGTAGATAAGATCTAGAACAGGAATTATAATCATGCAACAATAACGTGCTCAGATCTGAAATAATTCTACTCATGCAATAGTAACAAGAATTAAGAACAAAATTGCAGCAAGAATAATGCATAAACCTCTTAGGAGTGAACAAGGTAACAATTCATCGGATCCCAACAAACGCACCACCAATTACATCACATGGATCTCAATCATGTAGGGCAGCTCATGGGAACATTGTATTGAAGATCTAAGGCGACAAGATACCACATAGCTACTGCCAAGAACACGTAGTCCAAGGAGGAACTACTCACTATCCATCATGGGGTGAAGAAGAGTTGATGAAGATGGCCCCGGGGGCCAAGGCCCTCTCCGGCAGGGTGCCGAAGCAGGATTTGGTGACACCTGAAACTAGGTTTCGATGGCCACGGAGATCGGGAACTCTTATTGAAAAAGTAGTTCGATATCTCAGGTTTTTGCGTCACGGGTAAATATATAGGCCAAGGGGGAGTCCGAGGCGGTGGTCGGGTCACCCAGGCGGCCTGCGGGCCCGAGCCCCCCCTAGCCGCGCCGGGATGGCGCCTGGGGCCTGGGGCCACCTCCTTACTGCATCCTCCGGCTGCAGGACTCTTCCGATGTAAATATTTTTTGGTAATTTTTTGGACTTTTTTCTGCAACGCAAAGACAAAACAGACATAAACTGGCACTCGGCCCTATATTAGTAGGTTAGTCCAATAAATGATTCAAAAGCATGGAAAAAAGATGTATCAATGACACAAAAAGAGCATAGAACAAGCAAAAATTATGGATACGTTTGAGACGTATCAGCATCCCCAAGATTAATTCCTGCTCGTCCTCGACTAGGTAAATGATAACAAGATAATTTTTGATGTGACATGCTACTTAGGAGTAAAGGCAATCAATCTAATGTAATCAAGATACATAAGTCAAAGACAAAGTGATATAAAGCAATAGTCTATAGTTGATATAAAGGCAATCAATCTAATGTAATCAAGAACATTTAAACAATTGAGCTCTTGCTGTCCGTGAATTGAATGTCTCCAGTCGGAGTTCCCATGCCAAGAGTGGGGAAGGTTTAGAGCATAAAAATACTGAATAGTTGTTGAGAACTCAATCTACTAATTTTCACACATGGTCCCTTTGGAATCTTAATATGACTCATCCCAGACAACTAGTCAGGTACAAGTCAATCAGATCCTCTCCGTTTCGACATGGAGCACACATGCAATAGATGAGCGCGAGCAAGATACGTTGGCACTTAGGATGGCAAAATAGAATAATGTGGGAGATAGGAAGTCAAAAAGTGATAAAGGCTCACACCAATGAGGAAAATCATAGGCGAGAAAGCCAAATGATAGATATGGTGTGAGGAGTAGGGATTGTCATGCAACATGCGGATGCACAAAGAGCTAGAAGTGTATAAAATCCATCCGATGGAACTAGTAGGGGTGCATCCGACTTGCTTGCTCATGAAGACCTAGAGCTCTTTTGAGGAGACTCATCCTTGGAATATGCAAGCCCAGTTCTATAGTGTATAGATCCCCACATAGTTATCGATGAATGATTTGAAAACTCTCTATGAAGCACGGATGCTACTTTGAATCACAAGTGTGGAATAAAGGATAGTAGTGTTGCCCCCCCCCCTCTCTCTCTCTCTCTCTCTTTTTCTTTTTCACCTTTTTTGTATTTTTTTGATTTTGGGTGGCCTCCATGGCTCTTTATTCTCTTTCTTTTTTTCGTCCACTTTGGGATCTTTTATTCCTTTCCTCACTATAGGGGAACACTCTATAAGAACATCAACACACTTTTATTTACTTACAACTTTGAATCAAAAATTAATGACTCTATATGTCATATGAACATGAAGAACGATGGATGTTGCATGACAATATATCTCGGAAAGTCCATGGAAATGCCTTGATAAGTAGGTATGGTGGTTGTTTTGAGGAAGATATAGTGAGGTTTATGATGACAGAGCATATCGTTCCATGGGTTTGGATGCACCGGCGAAGTTTGAACCAACTCCCACGAGAAGGGCAATGCACGGTACCGAAGAGGCTAGCAAAATATGGATGGTGGAAGTACCAACAATCGAATACTCGCATTAGTTCGAAGAACTCATGCACTTATTATAGGTAACTCTCTATCTAGTCAGGAGGTTCACAAATATGCAAGTACCCCGAGGAGGAGTGTAAGGGGGTTTGGTTATCCTTGCGCATCCTCGACCCATGGTACATGGGGGTACTCTATATATTCCATCCCCGCAAAGATTAGTGATCCTTTTAGTAGCTAGAGTTCTCAACTAATTTTTTTAGTTTTCAAAAATAAGGCACGGTTAGCCAAGATACGACACCTATCACTAATGGGCGCAAGCTCAATTGCATAAACATTGATCATTACACAATCAATACCTCAACACTATTGTAAGATATCCTAAGGTAGACCTAGTGATCTAGATTACCTATACACCACATATAAAACATACCATGAGACATATAAACCATTGCAACAGACACAACTCCCTAAACAAATATAAGTGAAGCACGAGAGTTCTGAACTTTCTACAAAAGAAATTAAATGCTCTCAAACAAGATCTAAGTGAAGCACAAGAGCTAGCAAAACAGGCAATAGATAAATTTAACACTGAACAGATATAAGTGAAGCTCTATAGTGTTCTATGATAAAGTGGAGCGTGTATATCTCCCAATCAAGCATGCAAGGGTCCAACATTGTAATGACCAGCAAACAAAACGAAACAAAACAAAATATACAGACGCTCCAAGAACAGTACATATCATGCGAAGTAATAAAAGTATATTATTGAGAGAGACGACCTGATAATTTTTTGATGAAGAAGGGGATGCACGGGGGCATCCCCAAGCTTAGATGCTTGAGTCTCCTAGAATACTTTTTGGGGGTGCCGGGGCATCCCCAAGCGTGAGATTTTTCCTCTGGTTTTCCTTCACACAAAACTTCTCATAAACTTATTAGAGTGGTTAGTACACCAATAGATAATCTGCCAAAACATGACAGATTTAAAAGATTGATATTTAGGTGCACTTCTGTAGCTCAAATAAGAAAACTCAAAACATATGAAAGTTTCACAATTGTAAACAGCATGCTATGTAAAAAATTCAGCTTAAAAAGATGAACTGCTGGTGATTTTTTATGATTTTTGCAATGAAGCAAACAGAATCTGTTTTCTAGACAACATGTCACAACTTTTTCTTCCCTTATCATAAGAGGGTAAAATTTGGCACAAAACTTGAAAATAAAGATAGAATGGTGTTTCTACGGTAGTGAAAACATCAAAGACACCACAAAAGAAAAAGAAACCTAATCCATTTTGGGCTGCCTCCCAGAAGCGTTGCTTTAAAGCCATTAGCTAGGCATGAGTGTAACAATGCTCACAAGAGAATAAAAATTGAAAAACAAAAGAGAGCATCAAAAGGAGAAAATATACACCACATTTAAGTCGAACATGCTTCCTATGCATAGGCATCTTGTAAGAAAATAAATCAATGAAGCACAAAGTATCCAGCATAGGAAGGTAAAACAAGAGCACCTTCAAGATTTTCAACATGGAGAGAGGTGTTTTCCTAACATGAAAATTTCTACCACCAAATTATCCTCTCTTGTAATAATTTTCAGTAGCATCATGAACAAACTAAACAATATAACCATCACATAAAGCATGCTTTTCATGATCTACTAGCACATAATCATATAAACTTTCTAAGAAAAACTCCTCATTATCAAGAACATCCATAGTAGGCAAAAATAGAGCGTTATCATAAGACTTATAAAAATAGCAAGGGTTGTCATAAATAATAATGGAAAAATCATCCTTGCAAGTCTCATTCATGGTGGCCTCATGGCCACAAGCATCAATTTCATCAAAAAGGGATATTTCAAAAGATTCAACAGGATCATGGCAATCAATATAGCATTCATCCTCCTTTGGTAAGCATGGAGGGAAATCATATAAAGTAAGAGTCAAAGAGTTACTCTCATTAGTAGGTAGAGATGGGTAGCTACTCCATTGTTCCTCTTTTTGTTCGTCACTCTCCTCCCCTTTGTCATCCAAGGAGCATTCAGTTTCAGCAATTTCTTCTTCCGTAGAGTCCTGCAAAGTATTAGTCTCTTCCTCTTGTGGAGAGAACCTTTTGAGATAGTCCGTAATATAAGCATTATCATTAAAATTCTCAAAGAAATATTTAAATATATCAAGACTCTCAGATTTATAGGAGGCATCTTCAATAAATTCAACAAAGGAAGCAATTTCATAGGCACCCTTAAAGACCACAAATTCTTCTATTTGTGCTACATCAAAGAAATCATAATGTTCCCTAGTATAAGATACCAAGGTTTCATTATCATTACACCAACATTCGAAAGGAAGGTGTTTAAACGGCAACCGGCAACAAGATTCATCATAGCAATAAGATATATGATAATTAGAACATAAGTTTCTAGCAAAGTGATATATATTTTTCAGACAAGCGGTATTCCTTATAATATTTATGTTGATCCTCACTTAATCCACCTTGCCAATAAGATCTAGTTTTATAACAAGTAACTATTGTAAGAAAACAGATTAATAAGATAAAGTGTACTTATCAAGTGAACTTGCAAGTAAAGCTATGCTCCCCGGCAACGGCGCCAGAAAATAGTCTTGATAACCCAAAAGTGTAGGGGCTCCCAACAGTCTTCGCGAGTAGGTATAACCCTAATTTATTGATTCGACACAAGGGGAGCCAAAGAATACTTATAAGCCTTAGCAGTTGAGTTGTCAATTCAACCATACATGAAAAAGCACTAGACAAAATATTTATTAGCAACGTTTTGTTGACGGGTGTAGCCTTTAAGACTTCCCGAATCACCACCACCACAAAGTAGTAACAAAGTAGTAGCAGCAAAGAGAGCTATAGTAACAACGAAGGCAATAAAGATGAAAGATGGACCAGGGTTCAAGGTTTCAATAGTGGTAACTCTCCAAGCAAAAAGACAAGTGTTGGGTGAACAAATTACAGTTGGGAAATTGAAAAAATTGCACTAACTCTAGCAAAGAACAAACTAGAGCAATCCTAGTCTAAGAACCAAACTTAGACATGTGTTCCGTATATAGTTGTACGTGATTGCAAAAAGAACTTGGACAACATATTTTGTCCTACCATCCCGCTACGAACGGGTCCAAAAGGTACTTATGGAGATTAACGTGCTCCTCTCAAAGAGCACCGGAACAAAGCATTAACACTCTATGAACACATGTGATCCTCAAATTATAGCCCATCCCCTTTTGTGTCCCAAGCTGTCACCTTTGGGATCGCTGGTTCCAGACGATAACAAGTGCATACAACTGTTGATAAGATCTAGAACAACAATTATAATCATGCAACCATAACGTGTTGAGATATGAAATCAAGCTACTCGTGCACTAGCAACAAGCATTAAGAACAACAAAAATGAAGCAAGAATAATTCATAAACCTCTTAGGAGTGAACAAGGTAACAATTCATAGGATCCCAACAAACACAACACCAATTACATCATATGGATCTCAATCATGTAGGGCAGATCATGAGAACTTTGTATTGAATATGTAGGGGGAGAAGATACCACATAGCTACTGCCAAGAACCCGTAGTCCAAGGAGGAACTACTCACGATCCATCATGGGATGAATAAGAGTTGATGAAGATGGCCCCGGGGGCCAAGGCCCTCTCCGGCAGGGTGCCGGCACAAGATCCTGGTGACCCCCAAAGCTAGGTTTCTATGGCGGCAGAGATCGGAAGCGCTTCTTGAAAAAGGAGTTCGATATCTCGGGTTTTTGCGTCACGGGTAAATATATAGGCCAAGGGGATGTCTGAGGTGTTGCTCAGGTCACACAGGCGGCCTGCGGGTCCGGGCCCCCCTGGACGCACCGGAAGGGCGCCTGGGGTCCTGGGGCCACCTCCTGATTCCATCCTCCGGCTGGAGGACTCTTCCGATGTAACTATTTTTTCATAATTTTTTGGGAATTTTCTTAGCAACTTCATTGTTGGACTTTTTCTGCTATGCAAAGACAAAACAGACATAAACTTGCACTGGGCTCTATATTAGTAGGTTAGTCTAATAAATGATTCAAAAGCATGGCAAGAAGATGTAGCAATGACACAAAATGAGCAGGCAACCAGCAAAAATTATGGATACGTTTGAGACGTATCAGCATCCCCAAGCTTAATTCCTGCTCGTCCTCGAGTAGGTAAATGATAACAAGAGAATTTTTGATGTGACATGCTACTTAGGAGTAAAGGCAATCAATCTAATGTAATGAAGATATATAAGTAAAAGACAAAGTGATATAAAGCAATAGTCTATAGTTGATATTAAGCAAGCAATGAAAGAACATTTAAACAATTGAGCTCTTGATGTCCGTGAATCGAATGTCTGCAGTCGGATTTACCATGCCAAGAGTGGGGAAGGTTTTAGAGCATAAAAATACTAAATAGTTGTTGAGAACTCAATCTACTAATTTTCACACATGGTCCCCGTGACGCCCCCAAAATCAATCCGTGTATAGTAATCATACACGCAGGGTACACGGCTGAGATTAGGGTGCCAAGGTGAGAATATCACAGCACACACTACTGGAAAAACGTAATTTGCCGTCAGCTTCTGGCTTTGCCGTCAGCATTTTCACAGGGCTGACGGCATAGAAGATATGCCCTCAGCCAGGGCAATTGCTGACGGCTTAGAAGGAGCTGGCGGCATAGAAGGTCTTTGCCGTCAGCTGGTTCAAAGCCGTCAGCCGGCTGACGGCAGTGAGGAGGAAAGCTGACGGCATAGGTCCCCTGACGGAAAAGGGGCTCCCACCCCCCCCCCCACGAAATGGCGAGCCCTAACTGCCCCGTCTAAGCCGTCAGCCAGCTGACGGCAAAGGCTAACGGAGAGCTTTGCCGTCAGTTGGCTGACGGCTTAGCCGCGAATAGTTAACCCCCTCCCGTCGCCCTCTCTCTCTCTCACACGCACACACACAGATCGAGCCCCCCCAGCACACGCACGCTCGCCGCCGTAGACCGCCGCCCCGCCAACACCGCCGCCCCGCCCGTGGATCTGGTGCCGCCAACACCGCCGAGCGGGACCGCCCTCGCCGCCGCGGATCCGCCTCGCCGACGCCGCCTGTGCCACCCCGAGGTCGCCTCCCACGCCATTGTCGCCGCCCCTGGTCAGGTCAGCCCCACCCTCCTCTCTTCACCCCTCTCTGTTGCTAGGTAGCTAGATTTTTTTTAAATTTAGGTTTTATTCCACTTAGGTAGTATTCAACTTAGGTTTTATATTTAGTTAATATTGTACTTAGTAATTATGTTTAAATTTAGTTAGTATAGTTAGAAATTAGGTTCAAATTTATTTAGTATTGTACTTAATTAGTAATTAGGTTTTGATTATGTTAGTAATTATGAATGGAGGTGCCTCCATCGGTGCTTACGGGAAAAAATCGTTGGCCCTAGCATGTGCCCTAGAAAAATTGTTTTAGTATTTGGATAATAGCATTTTAGTAAGGTATTAGTTAGTAGGAGAAGTAGAGAAAGTTTTAGAAAAGAAAAAAATAAGTATGACTAGAAGAAGCAGAAGAATGAGTTGGAGATGGATGGAGACAGGAGACTTAAAGGCGAGACACTGCGTTCGCCGGCTCATCACTCCCGACGGCACAAAAGTGCAGTATCCCTGCAACATAGAAAAGAAGTAGAAGAAAAAGAATAATTAAAAGAAAAGAAATAAAATAAATTTTTTTCGAAGAATTTGTTGGATGTTAGTATTAGTTAGATTAATTATCGCGAGTGCGTATTTGTTTTGATTGATTGCATTTAAATGTGCAGTAGCTTCGCGAGGGTTTGGTTTTCGACGACCTCCACTGCATTCGAGAGTGAGCACATTTGTTAACTCTTCCTTCTCCACCTTTATATTGCTCTGTTCCGGCCTTCGTGCCGATGACACTATCTAGATAGGTAGTTTTAGTATTGAAATGCAAAGTCTTCGCGTAACCAATATGTGTCTCCCGTTCGAAAGGGTTACGGTTATAACTATGCATGCATTTGCATATTTATAATGGTGATTCTTTCGAATTGTCCAACGTTATCCATGGACAGCCCGGGTATGTGTAGATTGGGTCATTTTCCCATGCTTTGTTCTGGATCCGATGCAGAGTTTCGACAGCGCCTCCTTGTTGTTCTCCGAGTACACATCCTCTCGGTTAGTTTCCGAGACGTGTATTAGGAGAACAGCGGGGAGGTGCTGCCGAAATTTTGCGTTGGATCGGGAGCAGAGCATGGGAAAATGAACCAATCTACACATACTTGGGTGGGATTAGGACCCATCTTTACCTAGTAGCTGGTAGGTGTGCATGCTGTGCATCCCAATGTTTTAACCATGATTAAAAAATGACAATAATTAATTTGACATACTTGATGAACTGATAATTTATATTGTTCATATGTGGATACTATATAGCTAGCTTGACAGAATGACTGATCGTGAATGGATGTACTCCGGTCACCCTTGTCAGAAAGACATGACCGATGAATAGTTGAGCAAAACCTATGAATTCCTGCAAACGGCATTTTCTAAAGGCCAGCCAAAAACATGGTGCCCCTGCACTAACTGCAAGAATTATTCGCGACAGACAAAGGATGTAATGGGTAAACACCTGCAGATGCGTGGTTTTACTCCCGGCTATACCTTGTGGACATTTCAAGGTGAGTCGGCCCAACGTAACAGAGACGAGGTTTTGCGTCGGCGCACCGACGATTATGGTACAGGGATTGAAGACATGGTCAATGATTTTGATGATGCTCGGAACAAGGACGAAGAGATGGAGGAATCCGCAAAGGCCTTCTATGCCATGTTGGAGTCTTCAAAACGTCCTCTTCACGAGCACACTAATATTTCTCAGCTAGATGCCATCGCACAAGTAATGGCTCTGAAAGCCCAATTCAACATTGGAAGAGACCTGTTTGACTCAATGATGACCCTATTTGGGCGGTTTCTACCCGAAGGTCATATTATGCCTTCAAACCTATATGAGTCAGACAAAATCCTTAGTGCACTCAAGATGCCGTATGAGCAGATACATGCTTGTGAGAAAGGATGTGCCTTATTTAGGAAAGAGTATGCGGACGAAACATATTGTCCATTTTGCAAGTCCTCCAGATATGTTGAGGTAGAAAACGGTGAAGGTGAGAAGAAGCAGAGCAAAATCCCTGTGAGTGTTCTACGGTATCTGCCGATCCTACCAAGACTTCAACGACTTTACATGCTCGAAGAAACAGCAAAACAGATGACATGGCACAAACATGGAATTAGGAAATAATTAGATGAAAACGGAGATCCGATGTTGGTACACCCTTCGGATGGTGACGCATGGAAGGCATTTGATTGTAAACATACAGAAAAAGCTAAAGAGCCAAGGAATTGCCGAGTCGCCATCGGTCTCGATGGGTTCAATCCTTTTGGTATGACGGCTACCCAATATAGTTGCTGGCCTGTGTTTGTTATTCCGCTCAATCTTACACCATCATCCATTATGCAAAGAAAGCACATATTTCTGACGTTGATAGTTCCAGGGCCAAACTATCCGGGGAAGAATATGAGTGTGTACATGCAACCGCTGATGGATGACTTGAAAGAAGCTTGGGTGAATGGGGTCAACACATACGACGCAGCTAAGAAAGAGAACTTTCAAATGTATGTTTGGTACCAATAGTCGTTGCATGATCTGCCGGCATTTGCGCTTTTCGTTGCCTGGTGTGTGCATGGAAGGTTCCCATGCCCACAATGCAAAGCAACTCTTAAGTTTCATTGGTTGCCGGCGGGTGGAAAGTATTCCTGCTTTGACTTGCATAGACAGTTCTTGCCTTTGGACCATCCATTCAGAAAAGACAAGAAGAATTTCATGAAAGGTAAAGTTTTCAAACACTCGGTAACACCTGCGTTGATGGGCACACAAATTCATGAACAGTTAAAATCTATGGAGCCTGATCCAAACCGTCCAGGGTATTTCTTGGGTTATAATGAGGAACACGCCTGGACCCACAAGCCATGCATCTGGGATCTCCCCTACTTCGAAGACCTCTTACTACCACACAACATTGACATGATGCACACTGAAAAGAATATCGCCGAGGCCCTTCTTGGCACACTTTTCGGCAATGATAATGGAAAAGATAATACAAAGGCTAGAGTTGACCAGGAGACTCTTTGTGATAGGCCATCACTAAACATGCGACAACCGAAAGGAAGAAAAAATTGGTCCAAGCCACCTGCCGGGTACAATCTCGAGAAGGGAGCAATAAGGGAAATCCTCTTGTGGGTGCAACAAAAGTTGTTGTTCCCTGATGGGTATGCTGCGAATCTAGCGAGGGGAGCGAGCATTGAAAAAATGAAAATTTTTGTGCTCAAGAGTCATGATTGGCACATATGGATTGAGCGGATAATGCCAGTGATGTTGCGCGGCTATATCCCAGAGTCTGAATGGCTAGTATTGGCAGAGTTAAGTTATTTCTTCCGTGTTCTTTGTGCTAAAGAGTTGTCGCGTGCCGTGATAGATGACATGGAAGAGTTGGCGCCTGAGTTTCTCTGCAAGTTAGAGAAGATTTTTCCACCGGGCTTCTTTAATCCGATGCAACACATGATTTTGCATCTCCCGACCGAGGCAAGATTGGGTGGCCCTGTGCAAAATCGTTGGTGCTATGCAACTGAAAGAATGCAGAAGACACTTAGAGCAAAATGTAAAAATAAACGTAGAATTGAAGCATCGATGGCCGAGGCTTTCATTACCGAAGAGGCGGCAAACTTCGTAACAGCACACTATGATGCCACTTTGCACAGCTTGCATAATCCAAAGCCTCGGTACAATGTGGGCGACCCCAAACGACGTGAATCCAAACTCAGCCTCTTTAAAGGGAAGCTCGCTCCTTCTGGTGTGGGAAAATCAAAGTTGCTGGGCGTCGAGGAGTGGCGCACACTAACGATGTATATATTGAACAACTTAACAGAAGTTCGGCCGTACATCGAGTAAGTCCTCGATACATGTATTCGCAAATTTTTAACAAGTTTTGTGTCTAACAACTGTTATTAATTGATACAGTCGATACGTTGAACAGTTCTCGAATGGTGTTGAAATCGAAAAAGAATCCATTCTCGAGTATGAACTTCTTGAAAATACATGAGGCGGCTATCCCGGTTTCATCTCTTGGTTCAAAAAAATAGCTAATTCAGATGAGCAAGTCAACGATGAATTGAGACAAATAGCAAATGGTTTTGACTTTAAGGTCCGGACATTTCAGAAGTACGACATCAACGGGTATCGCTTTCGTACTGCTAGCAAAGAGCTTTCAATGCCCGGTCGAAAAACAACCAATTTCGGTGTCTCTGCTATAGGCGAGGGAGGTGTCGAGTATTATGGAAGACTTGAAGAAGTTTACGAACTTCATTATTATGGTGAAAATCCTCCAAATGTTGTTGTGTTCAAATGTCATTGGTTCGATCCTACTAAGACAAGACGGACTCATGAACATGTTGGGCTAGTCGAAATCCGACAAGACAGGAAGTTAAGCGGTGATGATGTCTTTATTGTGGCTCAACAGGCCACCCAAGTTTTCTATCTGCCATACAGTCGTCAAAGTGTTAAGAACCTGGAAGGTTGGTATGTCGTGTACGATGTGCCGCCCCATCTTAGACCACCTCCACCAAACGAAGAGGATTATGAACCTCAAATTGACCCAATAACATATGATGGAGAATTCTTCCAAGAATCACGTGGTGTGAGACGTCGTCTCCGGAACTGCTCTACGTCCACCCTGAACACGGAGGAACAAGAATCACGTGATGATGAGGAAGAAGTGGAAGTAGAAGAGGTTACCAATCCGGATGAGCTAACAATGCTTGATCGGTTACAAAAAGGCCTTCCACATGATGTCCCTGAACCCGATGACGATGTCATTCATGACGACACGTATGATACTGATGATGATTATGCTTCAGTTGACCTTGGAGAAGAGACAGATGATCCCGACTATTAGTACTTTGTATGCATCCAAACATTGTTGTTTAATTATTTAATTAATTGTTTAATTATTCATGTATTTATTATTGTTCATTTAATTATTGTCTTTGAATTTGTACTAAGTATTTAACTATGTATTGTTGCAGGTGATGAGACATGGTAGGCGGGGATAAGTTGAGGATAGCACCTGGCCAGCTACGGAGACAGTTGTTGCAGAGCTTTGCCGAGGAGCCCCGTGGGAGAGGCGGAGGAAAGAAGAGAGGCAGAGGACGTGGTCGCAGGAAAGGGAGGCTGCCTAATAGGAGCCAGTCGCCACCACCCTCAGCTACTTCAGTCTCAGCCACTTCACCCCTGCAGACAAGGGTGTCACCGGTGCGGGATCCTCCCGTCCAGGAGCGGACACCGATGCAGGATCCTCCCGTCCAGCAGCCGACACCCTCACACGAGGAGTGGGGGAGTTGGGGGACGGTGAGGGGGCTGGGGCGGATGCGGAGGCTGAGGTTGAGGTGGAGGATGAGGGGGCTGAGGCGGAGGATGAGAGGGCTGAGGCGGAGGATGAGGGCCCGTCTGCCAGCAAGTCGGTCTACCAATGTGGTATGACACGAGTTCCAGACCGATTAGAGTTGCAGCACAGGGCGTTGATTTTGCCAGATGGCGAGAAGTAAGTTGATGTCTATTGTGTACCTTATATCATTATTTTCCACCAAGTAGCTAATGTCTTTTTCTTCTCATTATGCAGGGGGTGGAATTACCCGGAGAATACCCGGAATCCAAACTGCCTCCTTGGTGCTTTGCTTAGGGAGCACTTTCCCGGGCTAGTGCAGTTGCCCGGGGAGGGTATGGTTCCCGAGCCAGGACTCAAGTGGGAGCACTACCAAGCCGCGCTTCTCCCGGAAAACACTCACGTGAACGGTGTTGTTTGGGCGAGCGTGGCCGACAAGGTGTTGGCTGATTTTTGGGTAACTATTATTTTACCCAATAATAAGTATACAATATCCAATGTTATATCTTGTTATTTGCTATTCATCTGTGCATATATATGGCATAATTGCAGAGTTACCATAGGGTCGAGGAGGGGACGGAGGAGGCGGCCAAGAAGAATCTCGAGAAAGAGTGCAAGAGATTATTGAATAACACGAGGCATGAGATGCGTGTTCAGGCCGTTCGAGATTGGTACGCCAAGCAAAACGAGCCGAAGACGAAGGCTGAATGTCGAAAGCTTTTCCCTGACAAGACCCAGTACATGGAGGTACGTAGATTCCTTAGTTACATTCTTTATTAGTTATGTTAGGGCTAGTTACAATACTTAGTTTCATTCATAGGTGCCCCCGAGATGGTTGGCCGATAAGATGGATTGTTGGGAGATGATAGTGGACAAGTGGTGCACAGATGCTTGGTTGACCACCCACAATGTGGCCAAGGAGCGTCGTGCCCAATTGGTTGGTGTGCCACACCACCAAGGAAATGCCAACATCAAGCAATACGCCAAAAAATGGGTATGTGTGCCTTGTTTTCTTTCATCATTAATTCATTTGTGCATTATTTTTGTTGTACTAACTCTTTGCCTTTTCTTGTAGGCCAAACACCATAACCAGCCCGAGCCTCAGGGATACGCCGCGTTTGGCATGGCCCATAAGGGCTCGTACAAGACGGCGACACCATATTCTGAGGGGGACGGGCCATCGGCGTACACAAGCCTGTCCGCCTACAACAAGATGACGTCTTATTCTCAGGTTGTCAAACAACTGTGCGGCCCTGACTTCGACCCGAGCCTGAATCCTATGGATGCGGAGGCGTTGATGATCTCTGGTGGCGGTAAGAGTCATGGCACGGTGGCCATGTGTGATGGCTTCGTCCCTATCACTGAGTCTCTATCTCAGATCAAGGCGAGGCAAACTAACTCGGCTCCTGTAATACGGCAACGCGCGAGGCCAGTTGATTGTAACACCCTCAAATGCTTGTAACAGTAATCATCATCACTGTTGACTATCACTGTTTGCTAATCACTGTTATCCCCTGTCTCTAATCAAACTTTGCTTCAGCTCTTTTCACACCATGTTGTTTGGTAATCAAAACAGAAAGCCCAATGCATTTTTCTCATGATGAAACCAAACCCTAGTTGAAACTACCTCAAATGGAAATTAAAACAAAAGTGCTCAAATAAAGTTGTTCCAAAAATCATGGAACTAGTTTTGTAAATTGCCTAAAATCATTACAATGATGTGGGACCAACTTTGGTAATTTTTGGAGTTGCAAAAAATTATAAACAATTCAAACAGTAGGTTAAAACCCCTACTTTGGGCATTTAATATTTAAAATAAATATCCAATTAATTTATTTTGCTGCAAAACTTTTTGTGGCACCTTAGTAATATGTAACCCTAATTTACAAACACTAATAACCTTTTACAAAAATGCTAGGGTTGATAAAATTAATTACTGAAAGAAATTGAGTAAACAGAAATCAACACAAATAAGAAAACCCTAATCTATCGCCTGGGGCGAAGCCCACCGCAGCCCAGCCCAGCCCAGCCCCCCCACCTGCCCCGTACGGCCGCCCGCCGTGGCCGCGCCGCTGCCAGCCGGTCCGTCCCTCCACCTGCTCCCTCCCGCCATGGACACGATAAGAACGAAGCCCCCGACACCCTCGACAACTCCCCCATCCCATTCCCCTCCTCTCCTTCTCGCACGCCTCGGGGAAAAGCAGCCGAGCGCCGCCGTCGCCATTACCGTGGCCAAGCGCGGCCAACGCGCTCCAGCCACCTCGCCGTGTTGTCCAGGAGCCGCTTCGTCGTCGTTTTCATCAGGTCCAGCAAGGAATCGAGCCGTGACGCCTCGGAGCCCCTGCAGTCACCGTCTTCGTCTACCTCCAGCCGCCGGATCGCCTCCAAATTGCCACTCCGTCGAGCCCTCCCCGAGCAGCCTGCCGTCCACTACGCATCGCCGGTGAGCACGGCTTCCGCACACAGCACCCCGATAACGCGAAATCTACCCGTAGCCGTCGCCCCCCTATACCGTGCTCCGGCCGCCGCCGTTTGTCGTCGTAGTCGAGCACACAAGCCGCCCCAGGCCACGCGTTTGGCACCGTTAAACTCCCCGTGCTTCGTATGGTTAGTTCCACCCACTGGACCGCCCGTTTTCGACTCGTGGATGCATTCGCCATTGGAGCCCGAGACCCCCCTCCGCCATTGTTGAGCCCGTGCTCGCTCCGGCCACTTCCAGCCCCCGCCACCGCAACCAAACGCGGCCCCGTCGTCTCCCCGTTCGATTGGGACTAACCACGAAACCCCCCGTGCCCTGTGGCGTCGTCGCCGTCAACCTCGTCGCCGGCGAGTCGCCGGTGAGTTTCCGGTGAGGCTGCCAGGTGGGACCCCGGTGTCAGCCAGTTGATTAGGGGTTAATTTCACCCCTAATGGGCCACTGACAGTGGACCCCGCCCCCCCCGGCTAATTACCCTGTTAGGTTAACTGAGTAGATTAACAGGAAATAATACCCCTCCCAGTCGCTGACAGGTGGGTCCCCTCTAAATAATTAACTAAATGATTTAGGTTAATCCAATTAATTAAAAACTAGTCACTGACATGTGGGTCCAGTAGCATTTTTCTAATTTAACTAAATAATTTATAAATAACAGAGGCTGACATGTGGGTCCCACATGTCAGCACTGTTCTGGATAATGTTGTGGATAATGTTCTGGATAATGTTTAAATAAATAATAAAAGAAATCCAGAAAATCATTTAAATTGATTTAAACTTTGAAATTCAATAACTTTCAAACCGTAACTCGGTTTCAAAAACTTTATACATTAAAGTTGATCAGAAAAATACTACGAATATGAATACGCTATCCGTATGTCTGACACACCCCTCTAACACCACGAACATCGAACATTCCCCCTCCGGACCGTCTGTCCGATAAATTGTCCGGTACTGTTAGAGTGCCCGGATGAATTTATTCCGAACACGAAAGTTGTTCGGAATGGATCAAATAGCACGGATACACCCCCCTTATGTTGTTCCGATAACCACGACACCTCCGGCTTGATCCTTCCCCCTCCGGACACCCTGTCCGGTAATCGCCCGGGGCCGGTAGTTCATCCTCAGATGAATTCCCGCTCCGAGCCTATTCCATTGCACTGCGGTCGGACATCGTTAACTTTTCATCTGTCATGTCATGCATATGTTTGTATATTATTGCTGTGTATTTATTGTTTCTCCTCCCTTTAAATCTCCGATAGACCCCGCTGCTGCCGTCGACTACACCGCTGCTGAGTACGACTACGTCGTCGACGCCCCTACTACTACCGTCGAGCTTGCAGGCAAGCAGAGCCATTCTCTTCCCCAGATATCGCCTATCTTTCCGTACATTTCTTGCACTAGGCATTGTTACTGCTGCTGCTACGTTTACAATCCTATTCAATTGCATAGCCTGATTTTTGTCGCCCCTTGGTGTGCCTTCCTTTATCCTATGCTGCCTATTATTATTATCATGCATTATTCAGCAGTGAGCCCTGCGCATTGTTAGATAGGATTAGATAGAGGGCCGTGATCACTCAGGGGAGTGAAAGCGGATACAAATATTATAACTGCACAAGTACGGTACAATGCAGACACCGTCGAAGACCCCTATCGGGGTTATGCCTAGTCACCTCAAGTGTGAGCCATCAAGGAGTAATCCTTGTACTCCACTCGAGACTGACTTTGTCTTACCGCCCTAGGGTCCTGTAAACGGTTGTCCTTCAGGTAAGAAGTCGGGCGACCCAACGGTGCCCGCGAGAGGTATTGTGACGGGACGACAGGGAGGGCACGACCAGTGTACCGGTGTGCTTGGCCCCTGATCGTTGGCCGCGAGAGTTACCAACCCACGAAAGTCGAGCTCCTCCAGGAGCACACGCGAGACAAGGTAAGGAGACGGTTCACCTTGTTGGCAACCGCAGTGACTTGGTGGGACGACAGGGCAGGCACCGATGTACTGGTGGTCCTGGCTGCTGTCGTTGTCCGCGGGTCGGTTAAGTCGAGGCAACGATAACGGTTGTCACGTAGGTTAATTAAAATACTAAATGGTTCAGTGAATGTCTTGAGTTGGCTATATGCCATGTACGCACTACCTACCCGTGGGAACTACGAGTTATGGGCTCCTCCGCTCCTTAGTGTCGTCCGAGAACTCTTCAGACGTCAGCAGTACCGCGGGCTGATTGCCGGGAAGTGGTGTTGTCTTATTTGCCGCGGCGTGTGATTTGTATTTGCTTTGATTTAACTTCACCAGCCAGTCACGCACCGTGCAGGAGTACGTCGGGGTTAGGGTCCAAAGCCCCGCGTACATAGGATATAGTCCGGCGGATGACCTCTCTGTTGAGTTTGAAAGATGGGCTATGAAGTGTCGGATAGCCTCGGTGGAGCGTTCCCTAACAAGGTTCCCGCCACCCTGGAGATCCGTGCGTGTAGCGTAACACAAGTGCACCCCTGCAGGGAAGAATTGATCTATCGATAGCCGTGTCCACGGTAACAGGATGCTTTGTGCTGAAGCTGGATCCTACCACTAGAAACTATTAATACTAAACTATATGGTTCCGGGTCCTCTTCCTCGCGGGGATGTCGAGGAGGTGAACTCGGAGGCATTGTAAATTATTACAACTTATTATTATCCAATGTTGCAGCAACTTCTGCTTCATTGCTACTTTATTGCTTTATATAAACTGTTGGCTGATTCTTACCTCATGCTGCAAGACATTGTCGGAAGATGCTAGTCTTCGATAGGCCTAGCTTCTTACCCTTGCTCTGAACTTCTGTCTTCAGTCCACCATTTACAGCCTCTTCATTCCGTTGATATCATGCATAATGCTTAGTAGCGGACGTAAGACTCGCGGGTATACTAGATACTCACCTGCTTTATTTCCTTTACTGTTTTGCCTGATCGGCCGCTGTAGCCAACGTTGGAACCCAGGAGCAGGAGTACCCCGGAGGCGCCTACTATGACGTCGAGTTCCCCGTTGACCAGGAGTAGTACTGTGGATCCCAGGCAGGAGGCCTCGCCTTTTCGTTCTGTATCTCTGATGTGATTTGTGCTAGCCTTCTTAAGGCAAAACTTGACTAACTATGTCTGTACTCAGATATTATGGTTTGTATGCCTTATGTATTCGCGTCCGCGTGACCCCCTCTATTGTAATATATTTGTTCATCCTTTTGTGTTTAGTGTTGTGCTGTGATATTATCATCGTGGCACCCTAATCTCAGTCGTGTACCCTGTGTGTATGATTACTGTACACGGTCTGATTTTGGGGGCGTCACAAGTTGGTATCAGAGCCGACTGCCTGTAGGAAGCCACCCCACCACTACCTGGTCGAAATTGAGTCTAGACTTTATAAAAATATTTTGCTAACTTAATATTTGGCTTACGGGCCCACATCGATGTCAATACGTGTGACATCTATGGTAATAGGATCCTTTTCTCCTTACCTATGCTCTGGGAATCTACTCTCTTATCCTTGCTGGTAAGATTTACAAAAGCTGACATTAGGATCACGTTCTCTTGATTCCACCCGGCGTTTTTTTGGTGCATCCCCCATTGATTGAGTCGTGTTGCAGGCGTCGTACGCCAGTTCCCAGACCGCGGATCCCATTCTCATTCTGGGCAGGCCGCGCGTTCTCTGGCATCAACTCCTGTGACCAACAGTTTTCTTGCGGTGTGATTGACATAGTGGAATCTATGTCGCGTCGTGTAATCCTTACCGCGGTCTTCGCGCCGCCTAGAGAGTCCTTTTTCCTTAATTTCTACGACGTTACGCTGCCCGATTTTCGGTTGATTCTATGTGTGGATGTGTATGTCTTATATGACTACTCCTATATATCCGCGCCTCCTCCCTGTTGTCGCTTTACCTCTTACTCGTTTCCGGTATTTTCGTTAAGTTGTTCATCGCTGAAATACCCCTGTTAATTCGAGCAGGATGGCTGGTCGTGGTGGTCGTGGTCGTGGTCGTGCTACCAACGACCCACCTCCGCCGCCGGATTACGTGGCCGCGATGATGCAGCAGTTCGAGATGAATCGTCAGTTCATGCAGAATATCATGGCTCAGTTCCCTCAGCCGAATCAGAATGGGCACCACCATCAGCATGCCACCGTGACTCTGCACGATTTCACCCGCCTCAACCCCACTATGTTCCGCAACACTGTTCAGCCCCTGGATGCTGATGACTGGCTCCGCGACATCACTCACGAGCTGTAGTCTGCTAATGTCGATCCAGCCGACTATGTGAACTTTGCGTCTTACCATCTGAAGGGCGCCGCTGCTCAGTGGTGGAACACCCACAAGCGTTCTCTGCCAGTCGGAGAAGTCGTCACTTGGGATGAATTTCAGTCTGCTTTTCGCGGTCGCTACATTCCTCAGGGGATCATGGACCGTAAGGCGGAAGAATTCCGCAACCTCACTCAGGGTGACATGACTGTTGAAGCCTATCAGCGCGAGTTCCTCAACCTCTCTCGCTATGCGGAAGAAGAGATCGCCACTGATGCTCGCAGGCAGCAGAAGTTCCGTCGTGGCCTCAACCCAGAACTCAGGCTCGCTCTTGCCGTTCATGATTTCGCCAACTTCGCCACCATGGTGAACAAGGCTATCACCGTCGAGACTGCCCAGATGGAGCACAAGACCTCTCTGAAGCGTTATCGTGACGTTGGCTCATCTTCGGGCGCAACACAGAAGCGTCGTATCTGGCTCCCTACCAGTGTGACCCACGCAACTGTCCCTGCTCCAAGGCCGTCTTATGCTGCACCCCGTCTGCCTCCGCCACCACAGATGCCAAGAGCTCTGCCTGCACCACCCAATGCACCACCCCTTCGTCCTCAGGATGGATTGTGCTTCACGTGCCGCCAACCTGGGCATTATTCCAGGGAGTGCCCCCTGAAACAGAAGCAACTGGTAGTTCACCCCGCTGGCCGCAGAAATGGTCGTGGCAACAACAGGACCCCCAACTATAATACTGGGTCTGCTGCTCATGCTCGTGGTCATGCTAACAACATCAATGTTGAAGAAGCTCAGCAACAACCCGCTACCGTGATGGGTACCCTTCTCGTTAATTCCGTACCTGCTACTGTTTTATTCGATACAGGAGAATCACATTCATTCATGTCGGAAGCATTTGCATTGTCGCATAACTTTACGCTTGAGAATATGAACCCACCGATGGTTGTCCGCACCCCGATAGGCCATGCCCACACCTCCAAGATAGTGCCCGGAACCATCATTAAAATTGAAGGGATGGAATTCCTTGTTTCCCCCATCGTTCTGAAGACCTCCACCATAGACCTAATTCTGGGCATGGATTGGTTGAAATTTCACGATGCCGCACTGTATTGTGGCACCAGCTCTGTCCGACTTTTACACCCCTCCGGCGAGATTGTTATCCACACCACCAGAGTAACCCGTAATGCTGAAACACAGATATTTCTGATGAATGCTTTGAATGCCGCCCCCCTTGAAGGCATTGAGACCGTTCCAGTCGTTCGCAATTTTCCCGACGTCTTCCCAGAAGAACTGCCGAGAATACCCCCGATCAGGGAAGTTGAATTCTTCATCGACTTGAAGCCAGGCACTGTTCCTATTGCCAAGCGTCCTTACAAGATGCCGCCACATGAACTCCTTGAACTTAAGGAGGAAATCGACAAGGCACTTCAGAAAGGATTCATTCGCCCCAGTTCCTCAGCTTGGGGAGCACCTTCGCTCTTTGTCAAGAAGAGCGATGGGACAAACCGATTGGTCCAAGATTATCGGCCCATTAACCAAGCCACCATCCAAAACAAATACCCACTTCCCCGGATCAACGATCTGTATGATCAACTTACCGGATCCAAGGTGTTTTCTAAAATCGACTTGAGGTTGGGTTATCACCAAATCCGAGTCCGTGATGAGGACATTCCGAAGACTGCCTTCATTACTCGTTATGGTTCATACGAGTACACCGTCATGTCCTTTGGCTTAACCAGTGCTCCAGCCACCTTCTCCAGATTGATGAATTATATTTTCATGGAGTACCTCGACCAGTTCGTCGTGGTTTATCTGGATGATATATTGATATATTCCAAGAATGAAGAAGAACATGCTGAACATCTTCGTCTTATACTGGAGAAGCTTCGAGAACACAAACTCTACGCTAAGTATTCTAAGTGTGAGTTCTGGCTTCCCGAAGTAACCTACCTTGGACATGTGATTTCCAAGGATGGCATTGCCGTCACCCCAGAACGTATCCAGGATATTCTTGACTGGACTCCTCCCAAGACCGTCAAGCATGTCCGCAGTTTCCTCGGACTCGCTAGCTATTGCCGCCGTTTCGTCGAGAATTTCCCCAAGATTGCCAGGCCTCTGACTAATCTGCTTCACAAAGGCGTCAAGTTTGAGTGGACAGATAAATGTCAAGAAAGTTTTCAAGCCCTCAAGGACAAGCTAACTTCTCCCCCGGTGCTCGCTCCCCCTGATACTCAGAAGGACTTCGTGATATATTGCGACGCGTCTCGTCAAGGATTAGGCTGTGTCCTATTGCAAGAGCGCAAGGTGATTGCTTATGGCTCTCGTCAGTTGCGTGCTCACGAAGACAAGTATCCAACACATGATCTCGAATTGGCAGCAGTAATTTATGCATTGAAGCTGTGGCGACATTACCTCGTTGGTAATCGTTGCGAGATCTACACCGACCACCAAAGCCTGAAATACTTGTTTACTCAGCCCGACCTGAATCTCCGCCAAAAAAGATGGCTCGAGACAATAGCCGATTTTAACATGGATATTCATTACACCCCTGGCAAAGCTAATGTGATGGCTGATGCCCTGAGCCGTAAAGCTTACTGTAGTGAACTTGAGGTTCAGCTACAACAACCACCTCTGTATGAAGATTTTCAAAAGTTGAACCTCGAGATTGTTCCTCAAGGTTGTGCAAATAACCTGGTCATTGAACCGGATCTCATCGAAAACGTCAAGTGTATACAGTTCTATGATGATTTCGTGCACAAGATTAAGCGCGATATCGCCAATGGGAGACCCTCACCCTTCACCGTTGATAGTAATGGTGCGGCGTTCTACCAGAACCGTTTAGTGGTTACTCACAGCAAGGGCAGGCATGAGAACCTGGATATGACCCCGAAGGTCATGAAAGCGGCTCACGATACCCCGTTGTCCATTCATCCTGGAAGCACCAAGATGTACCAAGACATTCGTCAGCAATTCTGGTGGCCCAACATGAAGCAAGACATTGCCCGATATGTTTCTGAATGTGACGTTTGTCGTCGCGTCAAGGGGGAACATCAAAAACCCTCTGGAAAACTACAACCACCTGAAATCCCTGTATGGAAGTGGGACAAAGTTCAGATGGACTTCGTCACCGGTTTTCCCCGATCACAGAAAGGTAACGATGCTATCTTTGTCGTCATCGACCGGTTCTCCAAGGTTGCTGTAACACCCTCACTGTCAGTGAACAGTAATCACTGTTACTGTTCATCTGTACTGTTCAAAACTTTTGTTTGGTCAACTGGTTCAGTTCAAATTCAAATTCTCCTATGATGTTCTTGAATGCATGGTGATCATGGACCTTGATCATCTGGAATCAAAACAAGTACAAGCCATTTGAAATAAAATTCAAACAAACCCTAAAATGCCTTTTGATGAATATTAAAATTATGGTGATAATAAATCTTTTCCAAAAATCTTGGAACCACTTTTATAAATTCACAAATAATCATTGGACCATGCCCATGTAATCATTGGTATTTATTGGGCTACTAAAAATTGTAAACGATTAATAACAGTAGCAATTCCAGGCCAATTTCTCATTTAATAATAAAGTAAATTAGAAAAAGGGTTTAGAAAAACCCTAAACTTTTTGTGGTACTCCAGATTTATGTTCTACTGATTATGGAACAATATTTGCATTTAACTAAAATGCCTAGATGAATAAAATTATTACAAAAGGGAAATTACAGAAAAGAAAAAAAAAGAATTAAACAAAACTAAACCTAATCTAGCGCTGGGGCAGAACCCCCTTCCCCCTGCTCGCATCGGGCCGGCCCACTCCCCACCGAAACCAGCCCACCCCGGGCCATCCCACCTCCCCATCGTCTTCTTCCCGTACGGGGAGGGCGTGGCGGCTATCCGCCGAGGCCACGGCGACGAGCCCCCGCCGTGGAGGCCATCCGGCGACCCCGGCCACCTACAAGAGGCCCCCCCCTGCGCGAGAACCCTAGCGCGCTCGCCCCCCTCTCAGATCCCCCCATTCCCCTCCCGTTTTCCCCTGCCCCTCCTTCCTCCCGCACGGGCCCGAGCACCGTCGCCGCGCCGCAGTGATAGCCGTGGACACCGATCACCGTTAGCCCGGCCGTCTTGCCCAGGAGCTCCGGCTTGGACGTCCACGTCTCCCTGCACGTTCAATCGAAGCCGGACGCATTGAAGCCGCCGTCGTTCTCATCCTCTTCGTCGTCGGCCACCGGCAACCCCGCCTCGATCCGCCACCATAGCTGCATCCCCGGCCTCCCAGAGTAGCTCCCCGGCACCGATGTGAGCCACCGCGTCCCCCCTTTTTCTTGAGCGCTCGCTTTTTGTGCGGTAGGCCGCCGCCCCGCTAAGCCGTGCTCCGGCCGCCGCGAGAGCCCGCCGTGACCGCTGCTCCGTTCGTCCCCGCCGCCCAATGTGTACACCAGTGGACGCGCGGCACAACGCTCGCCCTATTCTTGGCCTCCGCGCCGCGTTTGGTCGCCGGGAACGCCCGGTGGGCTCACCGCCGTGCCCCTGGCCATTGACGCCGGCGTGCTCGCGCTCAGGCACGGGCACGGGTACGGTTAAACCGGGGGCAACCCCCTAATAGCCCCCCCCCTAACCACTGACAGCTAGGCCCCACCTAGTTGATTAGGTTAATAAAAATTGATTTAGTTAATTAACCCACTGACTGCTGGGTCCCACATGTCAGTTTAATTATTTAAAGAATTATTATTAAATACTGTGTATGACATGTGGGCCCTGGCATTTTTTCTAATTAAACTAAAATGATTTATCACATGTGAGGCTGACCAGTGGGTCCCCTCTGTCAGCTTGACCAGTCAACTGTGTTATGGATAATGTTCTGTTTAATAAATAAAAGAAATGCAAAAATGATTATAAATTGATTTAAAAGTGATATAAACTTTGAAAATTCATATAAAATAATCCGTATATCGGATCGAAAAACTTTATACATGAAAGTTGATCAGAAAAATACAACGAATAAGAATACGCTATCCGTATGTCTACCATCATCGACATTCCCCCCTCCGGGCTGTCTGTCGATAATTCCCGGTACCGATAAAAAGTACCCGGATGAATTTATTCCGAACACGAAAGTTGTTCGGAATAGTTCAACTAGCTCGGATACACCCCCCTTATGTTTGTCCGGTACCCACGACACCTCCGGCATGAAACCTTCCCCCTCCGGACACCCTGTCCGGTAATCACCCGGAGCCGGAAGTTTATCCCCGGATGAATTCCCGCTCCGAGCCTTATACATTGCACTGCGTTAGAACACCGTTAACTTTTCATCTGTCATGCCATGCATATGTTTGTATATTATTGCTGTGTATTTACTGTTTCCTCCCCCCCTTAATCTCCGGTAGACCCCGCTGCTACCGCCGACTACACCGCCGCCGGGTACGACTACTTCGTCGACGACCCTACCCCTACCCTCGAGCTTGCAGGCAAGCAGAGCCATTCTCTTCCCCAGATATCGCCTATCTTTCCGTACATTTCTTGCACTAGGCATTGTTACTGCTGCTGCTACGATTACAACCCTATTCAATTGTATAGCCTGACTTTGTCGCCCCTTGATGTACCTTTCCTTTATCCTATGCTGCCTATTATTAATTATGCATTATTCAGCAGTGAGCCCTGCGCATTGTTAGCTCGGATTATATAGCGGGCCGTGATCACTCAGGGGAGTGAACACGGATACATTATATACAACTGCACAGGTACGGTACAATGCAGACACCGCCAAAGGCCCCTATCTGGGTTATGCCTAGTCACCTCAAGTGTGAGCTATCAAGGAGTAATCCTTGTACTCCACTCGAGGCTGACTTTGTCTTGCCGCCATAGGGTCCTGAACAGCGGTTGTCCTTAAGGTAAGAAGCCGGGCGACCCAACGGTGCCCGCGAGAGGTATATCGTCGGGAACGACAGGGAGGGTACGACCGACGTTACTGGCGTGCTTGGCCCCTGCTCGTATCTCGCGAGAGTTACCAAACCACGAAAGTCGAGCTCTACCAAGAGCACACGCGAGACAAGGTAAGGAGACGGTTCACCTTGTTGGTAACCGCAGTGACTTGGTGGGACGACAGGGCAGGCACCGACGTTACTGGTGGTCCTGACTGCTGTCGTTGACCGCGGGTCGGTTAAGTCGAGGCAACGATAACGGTTGTCACGCAGGTTAATTAAAATGCTAAATGGTTCGGCGGATGACTTGAGAGGCCCGTTGGTCTGTACGCACTACCTACACGTGGGATTACGGTGTGGGCCCTCCGCGTCGTAGTTCGTCCGAAAGCTCTTCAGACGTCAGCAGTACCACGGGCTGATAGCCGGGAAGCGGTCTTGTCTTATTTGCTGCAGCACGTGTGTTTTGGATTTGCTTTTGCTTCACCGGCCAGTCTCGTACCGTGCAGGAGCGTGCAAGGGTGAGGGACCTAGACCCCTTGGCGCATAGGATATAGTCCGGCGGATGGCCTCTCTGCTGAGCCTAGGTTGAACTGCGTCGTGTCGGATAGCTTTGGTGGAGCGTTCCCTAACCAGGTTCCCGCCACCCTGGAGATCCGAGCGTGCAGGCTGAACAGTAGTGCACCCCTGCAGGGAGTTTAATCTATTCGAATAGCCGTGTCCACGGTAACAGGACGCTTTATGCTGAAGCTGGATCTTACCACTAGAAACTATTATTATTGAACTGTATGGTTCCGGGTTTTCTTCCTCACGGGGATGTCGAGGAGGTGAACTCGGAGGCATTATTATTATTGTTAATAATTACAACTTATATTATACAATGTTGCAGCAACTTCTGCTTCGTTGTTACTTTATGCTTTATATGAACTGTTGGCTGATTCTTACCTCATGTTGCAAGACATCGTCGGAAGTTGCTAGTCTTCGTTAGGCCTAGCTTCTTACCTTTATTCTGATTTCTATCTGGCAGTCCACTATATACAGCCTCTTCTTTCCGTTGATACAATGCATAATGCTTAGTAGCGGACGTAAGACTCGCGGGTATACTAGATACTCACCTGCTTTATTTCCTTTACTGTTTTTCCTGATCGGCCGCTGCAGTCGACGTTGGAGCCCAGGAGCAGGAGTACCCCGGAGGCGGATACTACTACGTCGAGACCCCCGCTGACCAGGACCAGGAGTAGTTTCGGAGGCTCCCAGGCAGGAGGCCTTGCCTTTTCGATCTGTATCTTTGATGTTATTTGTGCTAGCCTTCTTAAGGCAAGACTTGACTAACTATGTCTGTACTCAGATATTATGGTTTGTATGACTTATGTATTCGGGTCCGAATGACCCCCTTTTTATTGTAACATATTGGTTTATCCTTTTGTGTTTAGTGTTGTGCTGTGATATTCTCACCGTGGCACCCTAATCTCAGCCGTGTACCCTGCGTGTATGATTACTGTACACGGATTGATTTTGGGGGCGTCACAAGTTGGTATCAGAGCCGACTGCCTGTAGGAAGCCACCCCACCACTACCTGGTCGAAGTTGAGTCTAGACTTTGAAAAACTATTTTTGCTAACTTAATATTTGGCTTACGGGCCCTCATCGATGTCACTACGTGTGATATCTATGGTATTAGGATCCTTTTTCTCCTTACCTATGCTCTGGGAATCTGCTCTCTTATCCTTGCTGGTAAGTTTTACAAAATCTGACATTAGGATCACGTTCTCTTGATTCCATCCGGCGTTTTTATGGTGCATCCCCCATTGATCGAGTCGTGTTGCAGGAGTCGTACGCCAGATCCCAGACCGCGGATCCCATTCTCATTCTGGGCAGGCCGCGCGTTCTCTGGCATCAACTGCTGTGGCCAACAGTTTTCTTGCGGCGTGATTGACATAGTGGAATCTATGTCGCGTCGTGTAATCCTAACCGCGGTCTGCGCGCTGCCTAGTGAGTCCTTTTTCCTTAATTTCTACGACGTTACGCTGCCCGATTTTCGATTGATTCCATGTGTGGATGGGTATTGTCTTATATGACTACTCCTATATATCCGCGCCTCCTCATTGTTGTCGTTTTACCTAATTACTCGTTTCCGGCATCTCGTTAAAATGTTCATCGCTGTAATACCCCTGTTAAATTTTAGCAGGATGGCTGGTCGTGGTGGTCGTGGTCATGGTCGTGGTGCCAACGACCCACCTCCGCCGCCGGACTACATGGCCGCGATGATGCAGCAGTTTCAGATGAACCAAGTGTTTATGCAAGGAGTCATTGATCAGCTCCAGAACCAGAATCAGAACCAGAACCAGCACCAGAACCATCCGCCTGTGGTTACTCTGCGGGATTTCATGCGTCTCAATCCCCCTCTCTTACACCAGCCGGAGCAGCCGCTGGATGCCGATGATTGGCTTCGTGACATCGCTCGTCAGCTGGAGTTCGCTAATGTGAGCGTTGCTGATTATGTCACCTTCGCGTCCTATTTCCTACGTGGTCCCGCTGCTCAGTGGTGGGACACTTACAAGGGCTCGCTAGCTGAAGGGACTGTCGTCACCTGGAATGACTTCAAGACTGCTTTCCGCGCTCGTTATGTCCCCCAGGCGATTATGAACCGTATGAAGGCGGAGTTCCGCAACCTCGTTCAGGGCAGCAAAACTGTCGAGGCTTACCAGAGGGAATTCCTCCGCCTCTCCCGCTATGCTGCAAGTGCCCTCCCCAATGATGCAAGTAGGCAAGAGAAATTCCGTGATGGACTCAACGCAGATCTCCAGCTTGCACTTGCTTTGCACGTCTTCCCCGACTTCGCCACCATGGTGAACCAAACTATCACTCTGGAGACCGCTCAGCTTAAGTTCGGTGGTTCGCAGAAGCGCCCCCGTGATGCTGGCTCATCTTCGGGCACAGCACAGAAGCAGCGCGTTTGGCTTCCACACAGTGTGTTTCGTCCAAATGCCCCTGTACCACGGCCGTCGTATGTTGCACCTCGTCTGCCTCCGCCCTTGCCGAGACAGCCGAAGACTGAGACTGCACCCCTCCGTCCTCAAGATGGTTTGTGTTTCAAGTGCCGTCAGCCAGGACATATTTCCAGAGACTGCCCTCAGCGACAGAATCAACTGGTAGTTCACCCTGCTGGCCGCGGAAATGGTCGTGGCAACAATGGGACCCTCCACTATAATACTGGGTCAAATCCTCATGCTCGTGGTCATGCTTACAACATTGATGTTGAAGCAGTTCAGGAACAGCCCGCTACTGTGATGGGTACACTCCTCGTTAACTCAATACCTGCTACTGTTTTATTTGATACAGGAGCATCACATTCATTTATGTCTGGAGCATTTGCATCTAAGCATGGCGTATACCACGAAAAGATGCGCACCCCCTTGGCCGTTAAGACACCCGGCGGCATGTGTCACATTGACATGCTGGCAGCTAACCTCACCGTCGAGATCGAAAGGATTGAGTTCCTTGTCTCCCCACATATTCTGAAAACCTCCACCATCGACCTTATCTTGGGTAGGGATTGGCTGAAAGCCCATGATGCCGCACTCTATTGTGGCACCAAGGTCATCCAACTTTTTCATCCTTCTGGCGCGATTGTGAGTCACACTGCCATTGTGTCGATGAATGTCGAAGCTCGTATATATGCTCTGAATGCCTTGAATGTCGCACCTCTCGAAGGGATTGAGAAAGTCCCAATCGTTTGCGATTTTACCGACGTATTCCCAGAAGAACTGCCGGGGATTCCCCCAATTAGGGAAGTTGAATTCGTCATCGATTTGAAGCCCGGCACCGTCCCTATTGCCAAGCGCCCATATAAGATGCCACCTCACCACCTCCTTGAATTGAAGAAGGAGATCGACACGGCCCTCGAGAAAGGCTTCATCCGTCCTAGTTCCTCTGCTTGGGGAGCACCTTCGCTCTTTGTCAAGAAGAGTGATGGCACAAACCGTTTGGTCCAAGATTACCGACCTATCAACCAGGCCACGATACAGAACAAGTACCCCCTCCCTCGGATCAACGATCTTTATGATCAACTTGCTGGATCCACGGTATTTTCAAAACTCGACTTAAGGTTGGGTTACCATCAGATCCGAGTCCGTGATGAGGACATTCCGAAGACCGCATTCATTACTCGCTATGGTTCATACGAGTACACTGTCATGTCCTTTGGCTTGACGAATGCACCAGCCACCTTCTCCAGATTGATGAACTATATATTCATGGAATACCTCGACAAGTTCGTCGTGGTTTATCTGGATGATATATTGATTTACTCCAAGACCGATGCAGAACATGCTGAACATCTTCGCCTTATACTGGAAAAGCTTCGGGAACACAAACTGTATGCTAAGTACTCAAAGTGTGAGTTCTGGCTTCCTGAAGTAACTTACCTTGGTCATGTGATTTCCAAGGATGGCGTTGCCGTCAACCCCGAACGTATCCAGGCTATTCTTGACTGGACTCCGCCCAGGACTGTCAAGCAAGTCCGAAGTTTCCTCGGCCTTGCCAGCTATTGCCGCCGTTTTGTCGAGAATTTCTCCAAGATTGCCAGGCCCCTGACTAACCTGCTGCACAAAGGCTTCAAGTTTGAGTGGACTGATAAATGTCAAGAAAGTTTTCAAGCTCTCAAGGACAAGCTCACTTCACCCCCGGTACTTGCTCCTCCTGATACTCAGAAGGACTTTGTGATATATTGCGACGCATCTCGTCAAGGATTAGGCTGTGTCCTAATGCAAGAGCGCAAAGTGATTGCTTATGGCTCTCGTCAGTTGCGTGCTCACGAAGAAAACTATCCAACACATGATCTCGAATTGGCAGCAGTAATTTATGCATTGAAGCTGTGGCGACATTACCTCGTCGGTAATCGTTGCAAGATCTTCACCGACCACCAAAGCCTGAAGTACCTGTTTATGCAACCCGACCTGAATCTCCGCCAACAGCGATGGCTCGAGAAAATAGCCGACTACGACATGGGAATTTCTTACACCCCTGGCAAAGCTAATGTGGTGGCTGATGCCTTAAGCCGCAAAGCCTATTGTAGTGAACTTGAAGTTCAAGTGCAACAGCCACGTCTGTATGCAGAACTCCGCAAGCTGAACATCGAAATTGTTCCGCAGGGATATGTGAACTCCCTGGTGGTCCAACCAGACCACGACACCCGCATCAAGACGGTACAACATTATGACTCTGACATTTGGAAGATTAAGCATCGTGTCGCGCGCGGAGAGCCCTCATTCTTCACTATTGATGCAAATGATGATAATGCGGTGTACTTCAAGGGTCGTTTAGTGGTTCTGGTAGCCAAGGCCAACCTGAATTACGCTTCTGACGTCATGAAAGAAGCTCATGATACACCCTTGTCGATTCACCCTGGTACTACCAAGATGTACCAAGACATTCGTCAGCGGTACTGGTGGTCCAACATGAAACAAGACATTGCTCGTTATGTTGATGAGTGTGACGTTTGTCGTCGTGTGAAAGCCGAACATCAAAGACCTGCTGGAACTCTGCAACCACTCTCTATTCCTGAATGGAAATGGGACAAGATTGAAATGGACTTCGTCACCGGATTTCCCCGATCACAGAAAGGTCATGATGCCATCTTTGTCGTCATCGACCGATTCTCCAAGGTTGCCCATTTTCTGCCTGTCAAGGAGACGATCTCTGCTAGTCAGTTGGCAGACTTATATGTTTCCAGAATTGTTTCCCTCCACGGTATTCCATTGGAGATCAGTTCCGACCGAGGCAGCATTTTCACCTCTAAGTTCTGGGATAGTTTCCAAGAAGCTATGGGCACTCACCTGAATTTCAGCACCGCCTATCACCCTCAGTCGCAAGGACAAGTCGAACGAGTTAACCAAGTGCTTGAAGATATGCTGCGAGCTTGTGTCATTTCATTCGGTAAGAAATGGGAGGAATCTCTTCCATTTGCTGAATTCTCGTACAACAATAGCTATCAAGCTAGTCTGAAGATGGCACCCTTTGAAGTTCTCTATGGACGTAAGTGTCGAACCCCTCTGAATTGGTCAGAAACTGGGGAACGAACTCTCATTGGTCCGGACATTATACAGCATGCCGAAGATCAGGTTCGCGTTATCCGTGAACATCTGAAAGCTGCTCAGTCTCGTCAGAAGAGCAACTATGATCGCAAGCACAAGGAAATGGTCTATCAACCTGGCGAATACGCGTACCTCCGTGTCACTCCGATGCGAGGCACTCATCGCTTCGGGATCAAAGGCAAGTTAGCTCCTCGCTACATTGGCCCGTTCCGTATTCTTTCTCGGAGTGGACCAGTGGCATACCGTTTGGAATTGCCGGCAAACCTCTCTCAAGTCCACGACGTATTCCACGTGTCGCAACTCCGACGCTGCTTTAAGGACCCTATTCGTGAAGTGGAACATGATATGATTGAGCTGCAACAGGACTTGACTTATCAAGAACATCCGAGCCGCATTCTCGATCAGTCTGAACGTCGAACCCGCAACAAGACCGTCAAGTTCCTCAAAGTTCAGTGGTCGAATCATTCTGAAGATGAAGCCACTTGGGAACGCGAAGATCGTCTTCGTGAGGAATACCCCGATCTTTTCCCCTCTACCGCTTAGATTCTCGGGACGAGAATTCCTGTAGTGGGGGAGATTTGTAACACCCTCACTGTCAGTGAACAGTAATCACTGTTACTGTTCATCTGTACTGTTCAAAACTTTTGTTTGATCAACTGGTTTAGTTCAAATTCAAATTCTCCTATGATGTTCTTGAATGCATGGTGATCATGGACCTTGATCATCTCGAATCAAAACAAGTACAAGCCATTTGAAATAAAATTCAAACAAACCCTAAAATGCCTTTTGATGAATATTAAAATTATGGTGATAATAAATCTTTTCCAAAAATCTTGGAACCACTTTTATAAATTCACAAATAATCATTGGACCATGCCCATGTAATCATTGGTATTTATTGGGCTACTGAAAATTGTAAACGATTAATAACAGTAGCAATTCCAGGCCAATTTATCATTTAATAATAAAGTAAATTAGAAAAAGGGTTTAGAAAAACCCTAAACTTTTTGTGGTACTCCAGATTTATGTTCTACTGATTATGGAACAATATTTGCATTTAAGTAAAATGCCTAGATGAATAAAATTATTACAAAAGGGAAATTACAGAAAAGAAAAAAAAAGAATTAAACAAAACTAAACCTAATCTAGCGGTGGGGCAGAACCCCCTTCCCCCTGCTCCCATCGGGCCGGCCCACTCCCCACCGAAACCAGCCCACCCCGGGCCATCCCACCTCCCCATCGTCTTCTTCCCGTACGGGGAGGGCGTGGCGGCTATCCGCCGAGGCCACGGCGACGAGCCCCCGCCGTGGAGGCCATCCAGCGACCCCGGCCACCTACAAGAGGCCCCCCCCCCCTGCGCGAGAACCCTAGCGCGCTCGCCCCCCTCTCAGATCCCCCCATTCCCCTCCCGTTTTCCCCTGCCCCTCCTTCCTCCCGCACGGGCCCGAGCACCGTCGCCGCGCCGCAGTGATAGCCGTGGACACCGATCACCGTTAGCCCGGCCGTCTTGCCCAGGAGCTCCGGCTTGGACGTCCACGTCTCCCTGCACGTTCAATCGAAGCCGGACGCATTGAAGCCGCCGTCGTTCTCATCCTCTCCGTCGTCGGCCACCGGCAACCCCGCCTCGATCCGCCACCATAGCTGCATCCCCGGCCTCCCAGAGTAGCTCCCCGGCACCGATGGGAGCCACCGCGTCCCCCCTTTTTCTTCAGCGCTCGCTTTTTGTGCGGTAGGCCGCCGCCCCGCTAAGCCGTGCTCCGGCCGCCGCGAGAGCCCGCCGTGACCGCTGCTCCGTTCGTCCCCGCCGCCCAATGTGTACACCAGTGGACGCGCGGCACAACGCTCGCCCGATTCTTGGCCTCCGCGCCGCGTTTGGTCGCCGGGAACGCCCGGTGGGCTCACCGCCGTGCCCCTGGCCATTGACGCCGGCGTGCTCGCGCTCAGGCACGGGCACGGGTACGGTTAAACCGGGGGCAACCCCCTAATAGCCCCCCCCCCTAACCACTGACAGCTAGGCCCCACCTAGTTGATTAGGTTAATAAAAATTGATTTAGTTAATTAACCCACTGACTGCTGGGTCCCACATGTCAGTTTAATTATTGAAAGAATTATTATTAAATACTGTGTATGACATGTGGGCCCTGGCATTTTTTCTAATTAAACTAAAATGATTTATCACATGTGAGGCTGACCAGTGGGTCCCCTCTGTCAGCTTGACCAGTCAACTGTGTTATGGATAATGTTCTGTTTAATAAATAAAAGAAATGCAAAAATGATTATAAATTGATTTAAAAGTGATATAAACTTTGAAAATTCATATAAAATAATCCGTATATCGGATCGAAAAACTTTATACATGAAAGTTGATCAGAAAAATACAACGAATAAGAATACGCTATCCGTATGTCTACCCCATCCCCCTAACACACCGATCATCGACATTCCCCCCTCCGGGCTGTCTGTCGATAATTCCCGGTACCGATAAAAAGTACCCGGATGAATTTATTCCGAACACGAAAGTTGTTCGGAATAGTTCAACTAGCTCGGATACACCCCCCTTATGTTTGTCCGGTACCCACTACACCTCCGGCATGAAACCTTCCCCCTCCGGACACCCTGTCCGGTAATCACCCGGAGCCGGAAGTTCATCCCCGGATGAATTCCCGCTCCGAGCCTTATACATTGCACTGCGTTAGAACACCGTTAACTTTTCATCTGTCATGCCATGCATATGTTTGTATATTATTGCTGTGTATTTACTGTTTCCTCCCCCCCTTAATCTCCGGTAGACCCCGCTGCTACCGCCGACTACACCGCCGCCGGGTACGACTACTTCGTCGACGACCCTACCCCTACCCTCGAGCTTGCAGGCAAGCAGAGCCATTCTCTTCCCCAGATATCGCCTATCTTTCCGTACATTTCTTGCACTAGGCATTGTTACTGCTGCTGCTACGATTACAACCCTATTCAATTGTATAGCCTGACTTTGTCGCCCCTTGATGTACCTTTCCTTTATCCTATGCTTCCTATTATTAATTATGCATTATTCAGCAGTGAGCCCTGCGCATTGTTAGCTCGGATTATATAGCGGGCCGTGATCACTCAGGGGAGTGAACACGGATACATTATATACAACTGCACAGGTACGGTACAATGCAGACACCGCCAAAGGCCCCTATCTGGGTTATGCCTAGTCACCTCAAGTGTGAGCTATCAAGGAGTAATCCTTGTACTCCACTCGAGGCTGACTTTGTCTTGCCGCCATAGGGTCCTGAACAGCGGTTGTCCTTAAGGTAAGAAGCCGGGCGACCCAACGGTGCCCGCGAGAGGTATATCGTCGGGAACGACAGGGAGGGTACGACCGACGTTACTGGCGTGCTTGGCCCCTGCTCGTATCTCGCGAGAGTTACCAAACCACGAAAGTCGAGCTCTACCAAGAGCACACGCGAGACAAGGTAAGGAGACGGTTCACCTTGTTGGTAACCGCAGTGACTTGGTGGGACGACAGGGCAGGCACCGACGTTACTGGTGGTCCTGACTGTTGTCGTTGACCGCGGGTCAGTTAAGTCGAGGCAACGATAACGGTTGTCACGCAGGTTAATTAAAATGCGAAATGGTTCGGCGGATGACTTGAGAGGCCCGTTGGTCTGTACGCACTACCTACACGTGGGATTACGGTGTGGGCCCTCCGCGTCGTAGTTCGTCCGAAAGCTCTTCAGACGTCAGCAGTACCACGGGCTGATAGCCGGGAAGCGGTCTTGTCTTATTTGCTGCAGCACGTGTGTTTTGGATTTTCTTTTGCTTCACCGGCCAGTCTCGTACCGTGCAGGAGCGTGCAAGGGTGAGGGACCTAGACCCCTTGGCGCATAGGATATAGTCCGGCGGATGGCCTCTCTGCTGAGCCTAGGTTGAACTGCGTCGTGTCGGATAGCTTTGGTGGAGCGTTCCCTAACCAGGTTCCCGCCACCCTGGAGATCCGAGCGTGCAGGCTGAACAGTAGTGCACCCCTGCAGGGAGTTTAATCTATTCGAATAGCCGTGTCCACGGTAACAGGACGCTTTATGCTGAAGCTGGATCTTACCACTAGAAACTATTATTATTGAACTGTATGGTTCCGGGTTTTCTTCCTCGCGGGGATGTCGAGGAGGTGAACTCGGAGGCATTATTATTATTGTTAATCATTACAACTTATATTATACAATGTTGCAGCAACTTCTGCTTCGTTGTTACTTTATGCTTTATATGAACTGTTGGCTGATTCTTACCTCATGCTGCAAGACATCGTCGGAAGTTGCTAGTCTTCGTTAGGCCTAGCTTCTTACCTTTATTCTAATTTCTATCTGGTAGTCCACTATATACAGCCTCTTCTTTCCGTTGATACAATGCATAATGCTTAGTAGCGGACGTAAGACTCGTGGGTATACTAGATACTCACCTGCTTTATTTCCTTTACTGTTTTGCCTGATCGGCCGCTGCAGTCGACGTTGGAGCCCAGGAGCAGGAGTACCCCGGAGGCGGATACTACTACGTCGAGACCCCCGCTGACCAGGACCAGGAGTAGTTTCGGAGGCTCCCAGGCAGGAGGCCTTGCCTTTTCGATCTGTATCTTTGATGTTATTTGTGCTAGCCTTCTTAAGGCAAGACTTGACTAACTATGTCTGTACTCAGATATTATGGTTTGTATGACTTATGTATTCGGGTCCGAATGACCCCCTTTTTATTGTAACATATTGGTTTATCCTTTTGTGTTTAGTGTTGTGCTGTGATATTCTCACCGTGGCACCCTAATCTCAGCCGTGTACCCTGCGTGTATGATTACTGTACACGGATTGATTTTGGGGGCGTCACAGTTGCTCACCTTATACCAGTCAAGGAGAAGATCACGGCGGCTCAGTTAGCGGAATTGTATATCGCCCAAATCGTGTCGCTCCACGGTATTCCGTTGGAGATCAGTTCAGATCGTGGCAGCCTTTTCACCTCCAGATATTGGCAGAGTTTCCAAGAAGCTCTGGGGACTACTCTGCATCTCAGCATCGCTTATCACCCCCAGTCACAGGGCCAAGTCGAACGCGTCAATCAAATACTTGAAGATATGCTTCGAGCTTGTGTCATCTCCTTCGGCAAGAAATGGGAGGAATCTCTTCCAGTTGCTGAATTCTCGTACAACAATAGCTACCACGCTAGTCTGAAGATGGCACCCTATGAAGTTCTCTATGGGCGTAAGTGTCGGACCCCTCTGAGTTGGTCAGAAACTGGGGAACGTGCACTCATTGGCCCGAATATTATTCAGCAAGCTGAAGACCAAGTTCACGTCATCCGTGAACATTTGAAGGCCGCTCAGTCTCGCCAGAAGAGCAACTATGACCGCAAACACCGTGACATAGAGTATCAACCTGGTGAATACGCTTACCTCCGTGTCACTCCCATGAGGGGCACTCATCGCTTTGGTATCAAGGGCAAGTTGGCTCCTCGCTACATTGGCCCGTTCCGTATCCTTTCCAGGAGTGGACCCGTGGCATACTGGTTGGAATAGCCGCCGAACCTCTCCCAAGTCCACGATGTCTTCCATGTGTCGCAACTCCGTCGCTGCTTCAAGGATCCTATCCGCGAAGTGGAGCATGATATGATCGAGCTGCAACAAGACTTGACTTATCGAGAACATCCGAGCCGCATTCTCGATCAGTCTGAGCGTCGAACCCGCAACAAGACCGTCAAGTTCCTCAAGGTTCAGTGGTCGAATAATTCTGAAGATGAAGCCACTTGGGAACGCGAAGATCGCCTTCGCGATGAATACCCCGATCTTTTCCTCGCTACCACTTAAATTCTCGGGACGAGAATTCTTGTAGTGGGGGGGATTTGTAACACCCTCAGATGCTTGTAACAGTAATCATCATCACTGTTGACTATCACTGTTTGCTAATCACTATTATCCCCTGTCCCTAATCAAACTTTGCTTCAGCTCTTTTCACACCATGCTGTTTGGTAATCAAAACAGAAAGCCCAATGCATTTTTCTCATCATGAAACCAAACCCTAGTTAAAACTACCTCAAATGGAAATTAAAACAAAACTGCTCAAATAAAGTTGTTCCAAAAATTATGGAACTATTTTTGTAAATTGCCTAAAATCATTACAATGATGTGGGACCAACTTTGGTAATTTTTGGAGTTGCAAAAAATTATAAACAATTCAAACAGTAGGTTAAAACCCTACTTTGGGCATTTAATATTTAAAAGAAATATCCAATTAATTTATTTTGCTGCAAAACTTTTTGTGGCATCTTAGTAATATGTAACCCTAATTTACAAACACTAATAACCTTTTACAAAAATGCTAGGGTTGATAAAATTAATTACTGAAAGAAATTGAGTAAACAGAAATCAACACAAATAAGAAAACCCTAATCTATCGCCTGGGGCGAAGCCCACCGCAGCCCAGCCCAAGCCCCCCCCCTTGTCTTCTTCCTCCAACCACCCCCCCCACCTGCCCCGTACGGCCGCCCGCCGTGGCCGCGCCGCTGCCAGCCGGTCCCTCCCTCCACCTGCTCCCTCCCACCATGGACACGATAAGAACGAAGCCCCCGACACCCTGGACAACTCCCCCATCCCATTCCCCTCCTCTCCTTCTCGCACGCATCGGGGAAAAGCAGCCGAGCGCCGCCGTCGCCATTACCGTGGCCAAGCGCGGCCAACACGCTCCAGCCACCTCGCCGTGTTGTCCAGGAGCCGCTTCGTCGTCGTTTTCATCAGGTCCAGCAAGGAATCGAGCCGTGACGCCTCGGAGCCCCTGCAGTCACCGTCTTCGTCTACCTCCAGCCGCCGGATCGCCTCCGAATTGCCACTCCGTCGAGCCCTCCCCGAGCAGCCTGCCGTCCACTACGCATCGCCGGTGAGCACGGCTTCCGCATGCAGCACCCCGATAACGCGAAATCTACCCGTAGCCGTCGCCCCCCTATACCGTGCTCCGGCCGCCGCCGTTTGTCGTCGTAGTCGAGCACACAAGCCGCCCCAGGCCACGCGTTTGGCACCGTTAAACTCCCCGTGCTCCGTATGGTTAGTTCCACCCACTGGACCGCCCGTTTTCGACTCGTGGATGCATTCGCCATTGGAGCCCGAGACCCCCCCTCCGCCATTGTTGAGCCCGTGCTCGCACTGGCCACTTCCAGCCCCCGCCACCGCATCCAAACGCCACCCCGTCGTCTCCCCGTTCGATTGGGACTAACCACGAAACCCCCCGTGCCCTGTGGCGTCGTCGCCGTCAACCTCGTCGCCGGCGAGTCGCTGGTGAGTTTCCGGTGAGGCTGCCAGGTGGGACCCCGGTGTCAGCCAGTTGATTAGGGGTTAATCTCACCCCTAATGGGCCACTGACAGTGGACCCCCCTGCTAATTACCCTGTTAGGTTAACTGAGTAGATTAACAGGAAATAATACCCCTCCCAGTCGCTGACAGGTGGGTCCCCTCTAAATAATTAACTAAATGATTTAGGTTAATCCAATTAATTAAAAACTAGTCACTGACATGTGGGTCCAGTAGCATTTTTCTAATTTAACTAAATAATTTATAAATAACAGAGGCTGACATGTGGGTCCCACATGTCAGAACTGTTCTGGATAATGTTGTGGATAATGTTCTGGATAATGTTTAAATAAATAATAAAAGAAATCCAGAAAATCATTTAAATTGATTTAAACTTGAAATTCAATAACTTTCAAACCGTAACTCGGTTTCAAAAACTTTATACATGAAAGTTGATCAGAAAAATACTACGAATACGAATACGCTATCCGTATGTCTGACACACCCCTCTAACACCACGAACATCGAACATTCCCCCTCCGGACCGTCTGTCCGATAAATTGTCCGGTACTGTTAGAGTGCCCGGATGAATTTATTCCGAACACGAAAGTTGTTCGGAATGGATCAAATAGCACGGATACACCCCCCTTATGTTGTTCCAATAACCACGACACCTCCGGCTTGATCCTTCCCCCTCCGGACACCCTGTCCGGTAATCGCCCGGGGCCGGTAGTTCATCCTCAGATGAATTCCCGCTCCGAGCCTATTCCATTGCACTGCGGTAGGACACCGTTAACTTTTCATCTGTCATGTCATGCATATGTTTGTATATTATTGCTGTGTATTTATTGTTTCTCCCCCCTTTAAATCTGCGATAGACCCCGCTGCTGCCGTCGACTACACCGCTGCTGAGTACGACTACGTCGTCGACGCCCCTACTACTACCGTCGAGCTTGCAGGCAAGCAGAGCCATTCTCTTCCCCAGATATCGCCTATCTTTCCGTACATTTCTTGCACTAGGCATTGTTACTGCTGCTGCTACGTTTACAATCCTATTCAATTGCATAGCCTGATTTTTGTCGCCCCTTGGTGTGCCTTCCTTTATCCTATGCTACCTATTATTATTATCATGCATTATTCAGCAGTGAGCCCTGCGCATTGTTAGATAGGATTAGATAGAGGGCCGTGATCACTCAGGGGAGTGAAAGCGGATACAAATATTATAACTGCACAAGTACGGTACAATGCAGACACCGTCGAAGACCCCTATCGGGGTTATGCCTAGTCACCTCAAGTGTGAGCCATCAAGGAGTAATCCTTGTACTCCACTCGAGACTGACTTTGTCTTACCGCCCTAGGGTCCTGTAAACGGTTGTCCTTCAGGTAAGAAGTCGGGCGACCCAACGGTGCCCGCGAGAGGTATTGCGACGGGACGACAGGGAGGGCACGACCAGTGTACCGGTGTGCTTGGCCCCTGATCGTTGGCCGCGAGAGTTACCAACCCACGAAAGTCGAGCTCCTCCAGGAGCACACGCGAGACAAGGTAAGGAGACGGTTCACCTTGTTGGCAACCGCAGTGACTTGGTGGGACGACAGGGCAGGCACCGATGTACTGGTGGTCCTGGCTGCTGTCGTTGTCCGCGGGTCGGTTAAGTCGAGGCAACGATAACGGTTGTCACGCAGGTTAATTAAAATACTAAATGGTTCAGTGAATGTCTTGAGTTGGCTATATGCCATGTACGCACTACCTACCCGTGGGAACTACGAGTTATGGGCTCCTCCGCTCCTTAGTGTCGTCCGAGAACTCTTCAGACGTCAGCAGTACCGCGGGCTGATTGCCGGGAAGTGGTGTTGTCTTATTTGCCGCGGCGTGTGATTTGTATTTGCTTTGATTTAACTTCACCGGCCAGTCACGCACCGTGCAGGAGTACGTCGGGGTTAGGGTCCAAAGCCCCGCGTACATAGGATATAGTCCGGCGGATGACCTCTCTGTTGAGTTTGAAAGATGGGCTATGAAGTGTCGGATAGCCTCGGTGGAGCGTTCCCTAACAAGGTTCCCGCCACCCTGGAGATCCGTGCGTGTAGCGTAACACAAGTGCACCCCTGCAGGGAAGAATTGATCTATCGATAGCCGTGTCCACGGTAACAGGACGCTTTATGCTGAAGCTGGATCCTACCACTAGAAACTATTAATACTAAACTATATGGTTCCGGGTCCTCTTCCTCGCGGGGATGTCGAGGAGGTGAACTCGGAGGCATTGTAAATTATTACAACTTATTATTATCCAATGTTGCAGCAACTTCTGCTTCATTGCTACTTTATTGCTTTATATAAACTGTTGGCTGATTCTTACCTCATGCTGCAAGACATCGTCAGAAGATGCTAGTCTTCGATAGGCCTAGCTTCTTACCCTTGCTCTGAACTTCTGTCTTCAGTCCACCATTTACAGCCTCTTCATTCCGTTGATATCATGCATAATGCTTAGTAGCGGACGTAAGACTCGCGGGTATACTAGATACTCACCTGCTTTATTTCCTTTACTGTTTTGCCTGATCGGCCGCTGCAGCCGACGTTGGAACCCAGGAGCAAGAGTACCCCGGAGGCGCCTACTACGACGTCGAGTTCCCCGTTGACCAGGAGTAGTACTGTGGATCCCAGGCAGGAGGCCTCGCCTTTTCGTTCTGTATCTCTGATGTGATTTGTGCTAGCCTTCTTAAGGCAAAACTTGACTAACTATGTCTGCACTCAGATATTATGGTTTGTATGCCTTATGTATTCGGGTCCGCGTGACCCCCTCTATTGTAATATATTTTTTCATCCTTTTGTGTTTAGTGTTGTGTTGTGATATTATCATCGTGGCACCCTAATCTCAGTCGTGTACCCTGTGTGTATGATTACTGTACACGGTCTGATTTTGGGGGCGTCACATTGATCTTGCCATCGAGGTTAGTTTTCCTTCATTATTTCTTTAGTCCATTTGACCCTGGATGGATGATGCTGAGAAGTGGTTGTAGGCCGCACTTGAGAAGGAGAGGGAGGCCACCAGACTCTTGTTGGAGGAGAGGGACCGGAATACACAGAGGTTGCTGGAGGAGGAGAGGGCACGCAATAATGCCCATGCGAAGGCTATGCACGACTTCGTTGCGGTAAGTCAGTTGTGTGAGAAGCAAGGCTATGTGTGAGAAGCAACAAGACTATTTCTTTGACTTCTCGAAAACTAATTTGCAGGCTATGTGTGAGAAGCAAGGTTTTCCCCCCCCCCTCCGCCGATGCCTTCTCCGGTGGGAACGGTGAGTTCCCTTTCAATGACCAACCTTGCACGTTCTTATATCATTGTATGTTGCCATGCTAACCACATATTTCAACTGTTGCCTTGTTGCAGCATCATTCCAGAGTTGCATCCCACAATCCCTCTCCCGGTGAGAGCCCTACCAACCCGGCGACCAACCGAGATGGTGCTTCTCCTCCGTGACTTGGCATTTGGTAAGTTATTCCTCTCCTTCTTATTCTTATTGTTTAGCTCAACTTAGACTATGCCATGCTTTAGTTAGCTTAGTAAATTCTAGTTAGGCAAAAAATTGCATAATTAGCTTAATTACATAAAAAATTACATAATTAGCTTACTTACCTCAATAATGACATAGACTTTGCTTATTTGGTACAAACATGACATAATTACTTGATAACAGCAAAAATAGCATAATTAGTTGATATTAGAGCTCAAAAATGACATAATTACTTTAGAAATTTTCAAAAGAAACCAGAAGAGAAGAACAAAACAGAAGAGAAGAACAAAGAAGAGATGAAGAAATAAGAGAAGAAGAAAGAGGAGAAAAAGATAGATTAAGAAGAAACAAATCTTCTTATTCTTCCTTTTTCTCTTCTTTCTTTTTCTCCATCTTTTTCTTCTTCTTCTTCTTCTTCTTCTTGTTCTTGTGTTCTTCTTCTTCTTCTTCTTCTTCTTCTTCTTGTTCTTGTGTTCTTCTTCTTCTTGTTCTTCTAATTACTTATCGCTAAATTCTTTCTTCTTCTCATTATGCAGATTTTGATAAAGCAGCATGGCACATGGATGGATGCTCCAGGGACTCTACTTGTAGTGTTAGATGCTTTGTAATGCACTTTGTAATGCACTTGTACTTGCGGATGCACTTGTGATTCTTTGTGAGGCTTTGTGATGCCATCTTGTTGTTTGCACTTTAAATCCTTTGTGATGCACTTGTGATGCACTTGTGGTGCTGTTTAGGGCCTGGCAGAAAAATATAGTGTGTTATTTATATTGTTGTTTGAAAATGCAGGGAATTAACAGAAATTAATTTTTTAAAAAAACAGAGAGGGTCTTTGCCGTCAGCCCACCGACGGCAAAGGCTTTGCCGTCAGTAAGCTGACGGCAAAGAAGGACACGTGGCAGTAAACTGTTCAATCTGGTAACTCTGGGACGGCCAAATGTCCCAGGTTGTCGGCTTTGCCGTCAGCTGGACTGTGGCTGATGGCAAAGAGTGGACCCACGTGGCAGCGGCCGTAGCTCCCCTGGCAAGCATGGCCCACAAGCAGCAGCAAACTTTGCCGTCAGCTGGGCTGTGGCTGACGGCAAAGCCTGCCGTTAACCCTCTAACGGGGCTGGGCTGAAGACGTTGCCGTCAAGGCTCTATGCCGTCAGCCTCGGCCCCCTAGCTGATGGCACAGTCTTTGCCGTCGGTCGATTTCCGGCTGACGGCAGAGAACCTGTTTGCCGATAAAATCGTGGCCAGCCTCTTTGCCGACAGCAAACTGACGGCAAAGCCTTTGCCGTCGGTTAAAGTGGCCTTTGCCGTCAGCTATGGCTGATGGCAAACCAGAAGATTCCAGTAGTGACAACACTAAACACAAATAAGATAAATCTGATATTACAAACCAGGGATCACGAGGATCCGAATACACAAGTTATACAAGCCATAATATATTAGTACAGACATAGTTAGTCAAGTTTTTCCTTAAGAAAGCTAGAAAAAATGACATCAGAGATACAGATCGAAAAGGCGAGGCCTCCTGCCTGGGAGCCACCGAACTGATTCTGGTCGACAGGGAACTCGACGTCGTAGTAATCTCCTTCGGGATACTCCTTCTCCTAGGCTCCAACGTCTACTGCAGCGGTCGATCAGGAAAAACAAAAAGGGGGAAATAAAGAAAGGGTGAGTATCTAGCATACCCGCGAGTCTTACGTCCGCTACTAAGCATTTATGCATTTGTATCAATGGAAAGGGGAGGCTATATATAGTGGACCGCAAGGCGGAAAATCAGAGTAATGGTAAGAAGCTAGGCCTATCGAAGACTAGCAACTTCCGACGAGTCTTGCAGCATGGGGAGAGAATAACCAACAGTTCATTATAAAGCATAAAGTAGAAATGCACCAGAAGTTGCTGCAGCATTGTATAATAGTAAGTTGTAATAATTAGCAATGCCTCCGAGTTCCCTCCCTCGACTTCCCTGCGAGGAAGAAGACCCGGAACCATACAGTTTAATAGTAGTAGTTTGTAGTGGTAAGATCCAGCTTCATCATAAAGCGTCCTGTTACCGTGGACACGACTATTCGAATAGATTAAAATCCCTGCAGAGGTGCACTATTGTTCAGCATGCACGCTCTATCTCCAGGGTGGCGGGCACCTTGTTAGGGAACGCTCCACCAAAGCTATCTGACACGCCGCAGCCCATCCTAGGCTCAGCAGAGAGGCCATCCGCCGGACGAAGTCCTATGCAATCAGGGGTCTAGGACCCTCACCCTTCACGCTCCTGCACGGTGCGAGGCTGGCCGGGAAGCAAAAGCAAACACCACTCGCGAGTAAAGAAGACACACAACTTCCCGGCAATCAGACCGCAGTACTGCGGACGTCTGAAAATCTTTCGAATGAACTACGACACAGGGGAGCCCATAACTCCTTATCCCACTTGAAGGTAGTGCTTACAGACCAACGGGCCTCTCAAGTGATCCACCGAACCATTTAGTATTTTACTATTATCTCACAGACAATCATTATCGTTGTCTAACTAACAACACAACGGACAACGAACAGCACCCAAGACCACCAGTACATCGGTGCCCGCACTGTCGTCCCGTCAAAGCACGCGGTTACCAGCAAGGTGAACCGACTCCTCACCTTGTCTCGCGAGTGCTCCTGGAGTAGCTCGACTTTCGTGGTTTGGAAACCCTCGCGGCCAACGATCCGGGTCCAAGCACACCAGTACACTGGTCGTACCCTCCCTGTCGTCCCGTCGCAATACCACTCGCGGGCACCGTTGGGTCGCCCGTCTTCTTACCTTAAGGACAACCATGCTCAGGTACCTAGAGAGGCTATACAGAGTCAGCAATGAGTGGAGTACAAGGATTATTCCTTGATAGCTCACACTTGATGGTGGCTCGGCAGAGCCGAGCTAGGAGGCCTTAGGCGGTGTCTGCATTGTACCGTACCTGTGTAGTAGTAATAGGTTGTATCCGCGTCACTCCCCTGAGTGATCACGGCCCGCTATCTAATCCTAGTTGACTAACAAAGCGCAGGGCTCACTGCTTAATATAATATATATATTTATAGGCAGCATATGGTAAAGGAAGGTACATCAAGGGGCGAAAAAAATAGGCTATGCAATTGAATAGGATTGTAACGTAGCAGCAACAGTAACAATGCCTAGTGCAAGAAATTTAAGAAAATATAGGCGATATCTGGGGAAGAGAATGGCTCTGCTTGCCTGAAAGCTCGACGGTAGGGGTAGGGTCGTCGACGAAGTAGTCGTACCCAGCAGCGGTGTAGTCGACAACACCAGCGGGGTCTACCGGAGAATAAAGGTGGGAGGAAACTGTGAATACAAAGCAAGCATATACAAACAGATGCATGAAATGACAGATGCAATGCTAACGGTGTTCTAACACAGTACCATGATCTATGCTCGGAGCGGAAATTCATCCGGGGATGAAATATCGGCTTAGGGTGATTATCGACAAACGGCCCGGAGGTGGAATTTCGATGTTCGTTGTGTTAGAGGGAGTGGTAGACATACGGATAGCGTATTCGTATTCTACGTATTTTTTTGATCAACTTTCATGTATAAAGATTATGAATATGAATTACGGTTTAAAAGATATTAATTTTCAAAGTATTAACCAAATTTAAATCAATTTCTGAATTTATTTTATTAATAAACAGAGAAATTATCCAAAACAGTGTCTATGACAGAGGGGGACCACATGTCAGCCTCTTTTCTATTTCTATTTCTACCTAAATTTAATCACTGACAGGTGGGGCCTAGGTGTCATACACACAAAGCCATTTAATCAATTTAATTAAGAGTAAAGGGGGTGGGGGCCATCTGTAAGTGACTTATAATTTAAACTAACAGTTTTCTATTTTTTTAATAAACAGGTTAATTACAGGGGGGTGGGGGCCACTTGTCATTGGGTCATTAACCACTAATGACCATACTGATAGGCGGGTCCTGCAGGTCAGCCTCGCCGGCGAGCTCAACGGAGGCAGACGCCGGCGAGGTCCACGGTGAGCTCTCTACAGGCCACCGTTTGAGCTCGCGTTTGGCGCTACGGGTTCCTAGGGTTTAGCCCGATCGAATGGTGGTTGTTGCGGGACGGGGGGCTCACCGGACCGACGTCGGCGACGAGCGTTGGCGGCGGTTGCGCTCGGACCTCGCCGGAGTCGTAGCTACGGTGTTAGTTAGCGCGCGCAAGTTAGCCCTACGGGATCCATAGCTCGCGGGGCGCACGACGGTGACGCGCACGGGACCAAAAGGTCACTGGGGCCACGCCGGCGACGAGCGCGCGTGGCGGCCAGAGTGGGCAAAAGAGGGGCAGCGCCTATGGGTGCATCGGGCACTAACACGGTGTTGGCGGTGGCTAAGGAGCTCACCAGCGAGGTGCAGGCGGTGGAAATGGGCTCGGGGAAGACGCGGGGTGGCCGGAATCGACGAGTTTCTCCGGTGGGTCCGAGGAAGAAGAATTCGTCGAGGAGCTCGCGGTAGCGGCTCCGGGGTCGATTCCTTCTGCGGGGTGGAGAAGACGACATCTGCGGTCTCGCCGGACACGATAGCTGGTCACGAGCAAGAGGATGGCCACGCGTGCACACGGTGGTGGCGACGTCGGGCTCCATGGGCGGTGGGGAACCGACGAGGGGGAGGGAAAGCAAACGGTGAGGAGCTCGATATAGGGTTAGAGTTCGAGGCCAGTGGGTGCGCCCTTATTCAGGCCGATGAGCCGTCAAAGGGCGACACGGCGACGTCCCGGACGTGGCTCCGCGCGACGGACGCCACGCCATGGCCACCCTCCACTGTAGCGAGGAGGAAGAAGGCCCAGGCGGGCTGGGCCTGGGGGGGTGGGGAGATGGGCTGGGGTGGCTTTGCCAACGGCGTAGAATAGGTATTTTCCATTTTCTTGTTTCTGTTTTCTTTCCTTTTGTTTTAATTTGTGTTTGCTACTTTAGCAATTTTGTAATGCATAAAACTTGTTCCAAAATTAGCATTGCACAATACTAGAGGGCCACAAAAAGATTGGGACTTTTATAAAATCTTTTGCATTCTTGTTTTATTAAAAAGGTATTAAATGCCACTGTTTTTTCACTGTTATGAATTGTTTGATTTGTTTTATAGATTAATAAATTCTCATATCCACATGGACAAGGTCCACTGAATATTGGGCATTTTACAAAAGTGATTGCAAAGTTTTTGGATGAACTTTTAATTGCCGCATAAATTTTAATGGCAACAAAAAGGGGATTTTGAATGTGATCAAAAGCAAAGATGATCATGCCATGATTAGAAAAAGCAATAATCATTAACAAGAGGATCACTATAGTGATTACTGTTACATGAAAGTGAGGATGTTACAGTCCCTTTGGAATCTTATTATGACTCGTCCCCAGACCACTAGTCAGGTACAAGTCAATCTGATCCAATCCCTTTCGACTTTGAGCACTCATGCAATGGATGAGCACGAGCAAGATACGTTGGCACTTAGGATAGCAAAATAGAATAATGAGGGGGATAGGAAGTCAAAAATTGAGAAACCCTCACACCAATGAGGAAAATCATAGGCGAGAAAGCCAAATGATAGATATGGTGTGAGGAGTAGGGATTGCCATGCAACATGCGGATGCACAAAGAGCTAGAAGTGTATAAAAGCCCTCCAATGGAACTAGTGGGGGTGCATTCAACTTGCTTGCTCATGAAGACCTAGAGCTCTTTTGAGGAGGCTCGTCCTTGAAATATGCAAGCCAAGTTCTATAGTGTATAGATCCCCACATAGTTATCGATGAATGAGATGAAAACTCTCTATGAAGCACGAATTCTACTTTGAACCACAAGTGTGGAATAAAGGATAGTAGTGTTGCCCCCTCGCTCTTTTTTTTCTTTTTTTCTTTACCACCTTTTTTGTTTTATTTTTTATTTTGGGCGGCCTCCATGGCTCTTTATTCTCTCTTTTTTTTATTTCGTCCACTTTAGGATCTTTTATTCCAACACTCTATAAGAACATCAACACACTTTTATTTACTTACAGCTCTGAATCAAAAAGTAATGACTCTATATGTCATATGAACATGAAGAACGATGGATGTTGCATCGCAATATATCTCGGAAAGGCTATGGAAATTCCTTGATAGGTAGGTATGGTGGTTGTTTTAAGGAAGATATAATGAGGTTTATGGTGATAGAGCGTATCGTGCCAAGGGTTTGGATGCACCGGCGAAGTTTGCACCAACTCCCACGAGAAGGGCAATGCACGGTACCGAAGAGGCTAGAAAAATATGTATGGTGGAAGTGCCAACAATCGAATACTCGCATTAGTCTGAAGAACTCATGCACTTATTAGCGGTAATTCTCTATGTAGTCAGGAGGTTCACAAAGAGACAAGTACCCCGAGGAGTATTGTATGGGGGTTTGGTTATCCTTGCGCATCCTCGACCCATGGTACGTGGGGGTACTCTATATATTCCAACCCCGCAAAGATTAGTGATCCTTTTAGTAGATAGAGTTCTCAACTAATTTTTTTAGTTTTCGAAAATAAGGCACGGTTAGCCAATAATGGGTGCAAGCTCAATTGCATAAAGATTCTTCATTACTCAATCAATACCTCAACACTATGGCCAGATATCCTAAGCTAGACCTAGTGATCTAGATTACCTATACACCACATATAAAACATACCATGATACATATAAACCATTGCAACAGAAACAACTCTCTAAACAAATATTAGTGAAGCATGAGAGTTTTGAACTTTCTACAAAAGAAATTAAATGCTCTCAAGCAAGATCTAAGTGAAGCACAAGAGCTAAGAAAACAGGTAGTAGATAAATTTAACACTCAGCAGATATAAGTGAAGCTCTAGAGTGTTCTATGACAAAGTGGAGCGTGTATCTCTCCCAATCAAGCATGCAAGGGTCCAACATTGTAATGACCAGAAAACAAAACTAAACTAAACTAAAAAATATATACAGACGCTCCAAGAACAGCACATATCATGCGAAGTAATAAAAGTATAGTATTGAGAGAGACTACCTTATAATTGTTTGATGAAGAAGGGGATGCACGGGGGCATCCCCAAGCTTAGATGCCTGAGTATCCTCGAATACATGTTGGAGGTGCCGGGGCATCCCCGAGCTTGAGATTTTTCCACTGGTTTTCCTTCAGACAAAACTTCTCATAAACTTATTAGAGCGGTTAGTACACTAATAGATAATCTTCCAAAACAGGACTGATTTTAAAGAATGATTTTTTAGGTGCACTTTTGTAGCTCAAATAAGAAAATTCAAAACATATGAAAGTTTCACAATTGTATATAGCATGTTGTGTAAAAATTCAGCACAAAAAGACAAGCTGACTGGTGATTTTTTATGATTTTTGCAATGAAGCAAATAGAATCTGTTTTCTAGACATCATGTCACAACTTTTTCTTCCCTTATCATAACAGGCTAAAACTTGGCACAAAACTAGAAAATAAAGATACAATGGTGTTGCTACAGCAGTAACAATATCAAAGACACCTCAAAAGAAAAAGAAACCTAATCCGTTTTGGGCTGCCACCCAGAAGCGCTTCTTTAATGCCATTAGCTAGGCATGAGTGTAACGATGCTCACAAAAGAATATAAATTGAAGCACAAAAGAGACATCAAAAGGAGAAGATATAAACCAGATTTAAGTCGAACATGCTTCCTTTGCATAGGCATCTTGTAAGAAAATAAATCAATGAAGCACAAAGTATCAAGCATAGGAAGGTAAAAAAAGAGCACCTTCAAGATTTTCAACATGGTGAGAGGTGTTTTCCTAACATGAAAATTTCTACCACCAAATTTTCCTCTGTCGTAATAACTTTCAGTAGAATCATGAAAAAACTCAACAATATAACCATCACATAAAGGATGATTTTCATGATCTACTAGGACATAATCATATAAACTTTCTAAGCAAAACTCCTCATTGTCAAGAACATCCGTAGTAGGCAAAAATAGAGGGTTATCATAAGACCTAAAAAAATAGCAAGGGTTATCATAAATAACAGTAGCAAAATCATCCTTGCAAGTCTCATTCATGGGCGCATCATGGTCACAAGCATCGATTTCATCAAAAAGGGATATTTCAAAAGATTCAATATGATCATAGCAATCAATATAGCATTCATCCTCCTTTGGTAAGCATGGAGGGCAATCATATAAAGTAAGAGTCAAAGACTTACTCTAATTAGTAGGTAGAGATGGGTAGGTACTCTGTTCTTCCTCCTTTTGTTCGTCACTCATTCAGTTTCAGAAATTTCTTCTTCCGTAGAGTCCTGCAAAGTATTAGTCTCTTCCTCTTGTGGAGAGAACCTTTTGAGATAGTCTGTAATATAAGCATTATCATTAAAATTATCAAAATAATATTTAAATATATCAAGACTCTCACATTTATAAGGGGCATCTTCAATAAATTCAACAAAGGAAACAATTTCACAGGAAGCCTTAAAGACCACAAATTCTTCTATTTATGCTACATCAAAGAAATCATAATGTTCCCTAATATAAGATACCAAGGTTTCATTATCATTACACCAACATTGGAAAGGAAGGTGTTTAAACGGAAAGCAGCAACAAGATTCATCACAGCAATAAGATATATCATAATCAGAGCATAAGTTTCTAGCATAGTGATATAGTTTTTGTATCAGTTTCCATATAAATATCCATTTTTCAGACAAGCGGTATTCCTTATAATATTTTTGTTGATCCTCAGTGAATCCTCCATGCCAATAATAATTAATTTCATAAAAATCAACCATTGTAAGCAAAGAGAATAATTAATTTCATAATATTTTTGTTGATCCTCAGTGTACTTATCAAGTGAACATATAAGTAAAGCTATGCTCCCCGACAACGGCGCCAGAAAATAGTATTGATAAACCACAAGTGTAGGGGATCACAATACTCTTCGCGGGTAGGTATAACCCTAATTTAATGATTCGACACAAGGGGAGCCAAAGAATAGTTATAAGCCTTAGCAGTTGAGTTGTCAATTCAACCACACCTGAAAAGCACTGGACAAGATATTTAGTAGCAACAATGTGTTGACGGGTGTAGCCTTTAAGACTTCCCCAATCACCAACACCACAAAGTAGTAACAAAGTAGTAGCAGCAAAGATAGCAATAGTAACAACGAAGGAAATAAAGATGAAAGATGGACCGGGGTTCAGGTTTCACTAGTGGTAACTCACTAAGCAAAAAATAGTGTTGGGTGAACAAATTACAGTTGGGAAATTGACAAAATTGTACTAACTCTAGCCAAAGAACAAACTACAGAAATCCTAGTCTAAGAACCAAATGTAGGCATGTGTTCCGTATGTAGTTGTACGTGCTTGCAATAAGAACTTGCACAACATCTTTTGTCCTACCATCCCTCTACGAAAAGGGCCAAAAGGTACTTATGGAGACTAAGGTGCTCCTCTAAAAGAGCACTGGAACAAAACATTAACACTCTATGAACACATGTGATCCTCAAACTATAGCCCATCCCCTTTGGTGTCCCAAGCTGTCACATTTGGGACCGCCGGTTCCGGACTATAACAAGTGCATAAAACTGTAGATAAGATCTAGAACAACAATTATAATAATTCAACCATGACGTGCTCAGATCTGAAATCATGCTACTCGTGCACTAGTAACAAGCATTAAGAAAAACAAAATTGCAGCAACAATAATTCATAAACCTCTTAGGTCTGAACAAGGTAACAATTCATCGGATCCCAACAAACACAACACCAATTACATCATATGGATCTCAATCATGTAGTTAAGATCATGATAACATTGTATTTAAGATCTAGGGGAAGAAGATACCACATAGCTACTGCCAAGAACCCTTAGTCCAAGGAGGAACTACTAATCACGATCCATCATGGTGTGAAGAACAGTTGATGAAGATGGCCCCGGGGGCCAAGGCCCTCTCCGGCAGGGTGCCGGAGCAGGATCCTGGTGACCGCCGAAGCTAGGTTTTGACGGTGGCGGAGATCGGGAGCGTTTTTGGAAAAAGGAGTCTAATATCTCGGGTTTTTACATCACGGGTAAATATATAGGCCAAGGGGGAGTCCGAGGCGGTGCCCGGGTCACCCAGGTGGCCTGCGCGCGCGGGGGCCCTGGCCGCGCCGGGAGGGCGCCTGGGGTCCTGGGTCCACCTCCTCACTCCATCCTCCGGCTAGAGGACTCTTCCGATGTAAATATTTTTTGGTAATTTTTTGGGAATTTTCTGAGAAACTTCATTTTTTGGACTTTTTCTGTAATGCAAAGACAAAACAGACAAAAACTGGCACTGGGCTCTATATTAGCCGGTTAGTCCAATAAATGATTCAAAAGCATGGAAAAAAGATGTAGCAATGACACAAAATGAGCGTGGAACAAGCAAAAATTATGGATACATTTGAGACGTATCAATGTACTGCTCATGTGTCCAAAGGGATTGAATCCTGATGTTGCAAAGCCTAACCTCAAGTTGCGGGGATCTGCAGCAAAGAGTTTATGGACCTCATCAAAGTGCTCTCATGGCTTTCCATTAGCGGGGCGCCTCATGACATTCTTCTCTACATCTCTCCTGTCCTTGTGCCACAGGGTGTACTTTTATATTTCTCTGGAAGAAAAAATCTTTGGAACCATGGGATTATCGGGAAGTACCGAAGGATCTTGTGAGGAACCTTTCTTTTTCGATCCTGGTATCTCCACCTTGAATGACCACACTCCGAACAATGAGTACTATTGGCATGGTCTCCCCAAAACAAACTGCAGTCATACTTACATACATCAATTGTCTCATAACCCATACCAACTTCAGAAAGAACTCTCTTAGCCTCAGCATATGATTTCAGAAGGTTGATTTATGCAGGCATAAAAAAAATTGTTCACCAAAGAAAAAATCGAATGCGCTGTTGGTCATATGGTTTTTTGTTTTCCAATGAAGCATCCTCAAAATGGACGACAACCGTTTCGTACTACTGCATCCAGGATAGAGTTCTTCCGGCGCTTCTTGCAATAATTTTCTAAAAGCACCCGTGTCATATGATTCACGTTTTTTACCAAAAAGGGAATATATTAATATCGGGAAGATAGCAATTACACCCAGCCTCTGCACCTACAAGATGTGGTAAAGGAATCCATGATGCACACAGCCAAAGGAAAAACAAAAAAGAAAGGAAAATTACATGATTCATATACCAAGTCTTCCATTAGACCTCCCACATTATCATGACGTGATGCGTTCGCAAGCTCAAGATCATCAGACTCGACAGTTTCATCAGGAGATTTGTTGTTACTACCAATACTTTCCCCCATGAAAGATCCATGTCGTATAGGAATTGCACATACCATTGATGTATATGTGACGTCGAAAAATTTCTACGACATGGATGTACAAACTACAACACCTGATGCATGGGCACACCATTTCTGAAGCCCCATTGTTATGAAGAAGCGCGAAATTCATAAAACATTTCACGCCCTTAGTGTATTCCTAGATCATCTTGGCTTCACTATTAATCTAGGAGCGATCCATTCCTGAAAAATCATAAGGATATGTTTCTTAAGATTTTGCATCAAAAAATCTAGGAAAACAAAACAATTTGTCTTTCAGTAAATAGATCGCACCTGAAATCACCCCTGTTTCACTCTGTCGCCGTTGCGCGTCACTTCTCCGTTCAGCAGGGGTGCCTCGCTTCTCTGTTCAATAGGACTCCTCTCATCGCCGTACCGCCCTAGCTGCGTTCACCTCGTTGTGCCACCCTCTAGCCTCGCCGAACACGCAGTAGTATAGGAGGGACCTAAGTCGACCTTCCCAATTTCTTTTATAAGAGATCCCAATTCCAAGTTCCCGCCATGAAAAATAAGAAATCCTCTCATGAAAAAAAGATATCCCTCCATGAGAAAGAAGAGATCCCGCCAAGAGAAAAAAGAGATCCTGCGCATCGACCGAGCCGAAAAATAGTTACCACTTTTTTTACGCAGTCAATAAATGATGCTCGAAACATTTCATGTGACACAAAACAACATATTAGAAAATACACGCCCGTAGTGACGGTCAAATGTGTCATTTAAAATTTGGTTAGGACGTCAATGAAGTTCCCTCGAAGTTCCGGATCGGGCAGATTTTAACTGTGATGGTACCCGTCAAAGAAAATCAAAATTTGATGACGTTTCTCCCTCTGTCACGCGGATTTTTGTCAAAAAATATCCCCAATTTTGTAGTGCCTTGCCGTTGTTAGTGACGAGGCGACGAGCAATCAAAGCACCAATATTATACGTGTTATCCCTAAGAGTGCGGCTACCAAGATAGCAATATCTGGACCCGAAATGTTTCTCGTGTTGTCACGAGCTACACCCCTCGAGCAATATAGTATGTGAAATACCTGATGTTGGGAAAAAAGATGCTGGAAATCTTCCCCCGGTGAATGTCTTTCGGGTCCTTGTTGCAAAGAGAGGCGAAGAGGGCTCGCTACTCGTAGGGCTAAGCATTTATCCTGGTCATCTTTCCAACATTCCGCACACCTATAACATCACAAAATTCTGCCAAAGACTTGGTAAAAACTTCCTCATATATTTTGAATTCAATCATGGAAGTTTTTGTCATTATATCAAAACCGGTTGACAAAATAATAGGTCAGTTTTGGATACTGTGGCACACGATGTGTCATAACACAAGTAAAACCTGCAGCTGCACAAAGGTTATCAAACTCATCCTTAATACCTACCGCTGTAACGAATTCTAAACACGAGTATGTCAGGGCACGCGTCGTGTTCATATCGTGGAGCAACTCCGGTGGCACGATATCATCATTGTGACTCATCCTCGCAGTAGATGATGAGGTTGCAGCTCTAGTTAATCTGTCGGTGGGCTCGGGCTTCTTCTTCCCAAGCCATTCTTTGGCTTTCCCAAACAAACTCATTTCTGAAATTTTTGGCAAGTTACAAAAACGAATATTTAAGCAAAATGAGTTGAGGAAAACTACTCGTATCACTTACCCAAGGCATAAACTTGCATCAAAACTTCAAAAATAAATTTCTAAACATGCATGCAAGCTCATATGAACAGCACCAAGAACTCCTAAATAATCAAAAATGAGACTACCAATCAAAATTCTAATTGGAGGGGTGGAGGAGTCACATACCAAGGAGAAAATGCTCAAAATCTCAATGCAAATGATGGGTTGTAGAGAGAGATGGAAATTTTCCACCAAGAATAGAAAGAAAACGGGTTCCAGCAGCAAACTCATGATTTTTGGAGTAAGGGAGAGAGAGAGGAAGAAGAAATCCTTGGAAAGGGTCCCAGGCGCCCTGGTGGCGCGGCCATGTGCCAGGGCGCGCCACCTGGCCTTATGGACCAGGGGTGTCCCCCTGGTCAGCCCCTGTGTCTCTTTTTTGATGGAAATTTTTATTATAATTTTTCTGGAATTTTTCTAACAACTTCATTTTTGAAAAAAAATGTGAAGTACCAAAAGCTGCAAAAACTTCCGGAAGGCTCGAAACAGTGGTTAAACATATGAAGTTTCAAAAACATAAACTTTGGTGCAGCAAGGAGGATCAAAGCTAAAGGGAATGAAAACATAACAAGCTCCCTCTTTAGTTATATAAAACATGTTTGTTAGCAAGGTTGATCAAGTCTTACTATCAAACAGGGGGTATATCAAGCAAAAAGTTTCACTTCTTATAAAGAAATCATGGTACCTTTATTTTAATGGACATTGTTCCCACCATAATTGTTTTGTATTTGTGGTGCACATGTAGAGGACAATCCCAATCTCCAATCTTCACAGTTTCAATATTCTCAATAGAATTAAGGCCATGCCTTTTATCGATCTTCTTCGGAAAATATACCGTGTGTTCCTTATCATTAACATTGAAAGTAACCTTTCCTTTATTGCAATCAATAATAGCACCTGCGGTGTTAAAAAAGTTCTACCAAGAATAATGGACATGCTCCTATCCTCGGGCATGTCAAGCACGACAAAATCAGTAAGAATCTAGCAATTAGCAACTTCAACAGGAACATCCTCACAAATACCAATAGGAACGGCTGTTGACTTGTCAGCCATTTGTAAAGAGATATCTGTGGGGATTAGGTTATCTAGACAAAGCCTTTTATAAAGAGATAAACAACATGCTCCCAAAAAACTGATGAACTATTACATGATCTAACTCATCCAATCCCTACCATCCCATTCGCCTACAGCAAGGAATTACTCACACATGAAAGGAGAAGTCATGAAAGGTTGATGTAGTGGCGATGGTGATGACAATGCCGACGATTTCCCCTCACCGGAGGCCAAAGCAGCCTCCACATTAGCTCTCCCAGAGAAGAACAGAGGGTGGCGGCGGCTCCGCGACGAGAATTGGAAAAGTGGCTTCTCTTCTGGGGTTTCTCTGTCTCGGGTAAAAATAGGAGCCAAGGTAGGGCACCAGAAGAGGTGGCCCCCACCCAGGCGCCCTCCTGGTGCGGCCTGGGGCCTGGCCGCCTGGGCCAGGGGTGGGCCCCCTCTGGCCCATCTTCTGTCCAGTGGTCCTTCCCGGTGCGTGGATTTTCTCTATTTTTTATTGGAATTTTCCGGGACACCTAAAAATCCTTTTTCCTGCACATAAGAAAACCATACAGGTAGCTCTGCTGAAATCAGCATTCGTTCGGGTTAGTTTCATTCAAATCATGCAAGAATGAGGCCAATACAATAGCAAAAGTTTTTGGAAAGCTCGATACGTTTGAGACGTATCAACTAACTACTTGGATGGTCTTACAAACCTTTTATGTAGGATTAAATTTATCTTCGCAGAATTTCTTAGACTCGGCCGTGGGAGGTACCTTTATATCTATTACACTTGGTGCAGCAACTAAATTATTGGATGATACGATGGAAAATTATTCTCAATGGTATACCGAAAGAGCTCCAATCAAAATAAGGTAAATTATGTTGACTAAATTTCTTCCTTGAATGATAAAATAGATAGGATTATGTATTTTCTTTGTAAACAAGTTCCTATTGTTCCTAGTAATGTTCCTTTGAATTATTTGATTGCTCAAGAGAACAATCAGGTGGATTTTAGCTTTATTTCTAGGAACAACTTCAGCAATAGTGCTTATAGGATTAACTTTGGCAACAACAACAAAAACTCTAGGCCTTTTCCTCCCAACAATAGTAACTCATATAGAAATTCCATTGGCAATGCTTATGCTACTAATAAAAGTTCTACCTCTAAACATGAACACATGCTAAAGGATTTTATTTCCTAGCAAAAGGATTTCTACAAAACCATTGAGGAAAAGCTAGAGAAGTTAGATAGTCTTATTTCGAAGGTGGAAAACATTGCTCACAATGTTGAGATGTTAAAGATTAGAAACTTACCCCTTGAGGATTTTAAAGTCAAGACTTTAAATGCTATCCAAGTCCAAATAGATGACGACATTAGGATGTTAGATCAGTTACATGCAAGATGGGCCAGAGAGGAGAAAGAGGTTGAAACCACCAAAAACATAGATATGAGCACTACCCTTGTTAGCATTTTATGTGCATGAGGGCCTCAAAACTTTTAGCACTCATGATTCCCCTACTAATGGGAATGAACAGGCCTCAACCTTAGGGAAAAAGCGGCCCCGTGCTTTGGAGAGTGTCAAAGCTACTATAGAAAAGATTGTAGAAAGTGGGATAGATGATAAGATGACTTTAGATATTAGTGCTCCTATTTTGTTTGAGGGTAGTGACCTTGAATTTTACAATTGTAACCTCTCCGACGTGATTAAGTTCCTACAAAGGATGGACATAGATATTAGTGATCCTATTTTGTTTGAGGGTAGGGACCTTGACTTTTACAATTGCAACTTCTCTGGAGTGATTAAGTTCCTACAAAGGAAGAAAAGCTCAAGCTTGAGGTTTCTATATCCCTAGGAAATTAGAAGAAGGTTGGGATCCTACTATTAAGATTATAATTAATGATTTTGTTTGGCATGCCTTATGTGATCTTTGAGCTAGTGCCTCCATTATGCCTAAGAGAATTTATGATATGCTTGATTTGAAACCTTTTGATAATTGCTCTTTGGGTGTTCGTATTGCTGATTCTACTATTAAGAAACTGCTTGGGAGGATTGATGATTTCCTCATTGTTGCTAATGATAATTACGTTCCCTTTGATTTCCTTATCATGGACATTGAATGTGATCCTTCTTTACCAATTATTTTTGGAAGACCTTTTCTTTGCACCATGGGTGCCATCATTGATATGAAAGAGCGAACTTTAAGACTCCAACTTCCCCTCAAGAAGGGGAATTTGTGTCTTTGTGTCCAGGTCTATGTCAAGTAAGTTTCTGGCGTTCTCCTCGGGGAGCTCTAGAAAACTCTATTCCCATAATCAAGAAATTTCAGGCGCCGTTGCTTTCTTAACCACGTACTTGTAGCATTTGGGGTCCTACTGGAGACATAAACCTTGGTATCTCACTGAGGGAAATTTTCTACTATCTACATCACTAACCTTCCACTTGAGGTAACCATCAAGGGGGTCTGATCTACGCCATCAAGCAATTTATGGCGCCGTTGAATTATGTGATATGCAATAGTATAAAGAGGTAAATGTTAATATTTTTAAGCTCAAGCTTTTTCCTTTCTCCTTGAGAGGAAGAGCTAAGGAGTGGCTTCAGTTCATACCTAGGAATAGCATAGATTTTTGGGACAAGTGTAAGGATGCTTTTACTAGGAAGTATTATCCCCCTGCTAAGATTATTCAGTTGAGGAGAAACATTATGAATTTGAGACAACTTTATAATGAGCATGTTACTCAAGCTTGTGAAAGACTAAATCTCTTGTTAAAAAAATCCCACTCGTGGATTAACTCCTTGGATGGTCATCCAAACTTTCTATGCAGGATTTAACTTCACCTCGTGCAATTTGTTAGATTTGGCCGCGGGAGGAACACTTATGTCTGTCACTCTTGGTGCTTCCAGTAAATTATTGGATGATATGATGTCTAATTATTCTCAATGGCACACTGAACATTCTCCTACTTGTAAAAAGGTGAATTCTGTTAAGGAGGTATCTACCTTGAATGAAAATTTTGGTATGATTATATATATTCTTACTATGCAAGCACCTATCGATCCTCGTCATGTTCCTTTAGATTCTTTGGTTGCTCAAGATAAAGAGCAATGTTAGCTTTATTTCTAGGAACAACTTTATAATAATGCTTATAGGAGTAACTTTGGTAATAATAATCCTAGGCCTTTCCCTTCCAATAACAAATCTTATGGGAATTCCTATGGCAATGGTTATTCTAATACCAAAAGTTCTACCTTTGAACTTGAGAGCATGCTCAAGGAGTTTATCACTTCTCAAAAGTCTTTTAATAAGAATGTAGAGGATAAATTACAGAAGTTAGATAGTCTTTCTTTAAAGGTTGACAACAGTTCTCATGATGTTGAGATGTTAAAAATTAGAACCTCTCCCCTAGAGGATGCTAAGGTCAAATTGTTTAATTTCGTTCAAGTTCACATAGATGAAAACATTAGAATGCTAGCCCAACTAAAGGCTAGATGGGCCAAAAACCTATCCATGAGCACCAGTGTAAGAGAAAATTGTTCCCCCCATGTGTTTTGGATATTGTTGTACAAGACAATAGAGGAACTAACAATGTTTTCAAGTATAAACAAGTGTTTAGGTTCCTGAAGCATATGCAATGTGGTAGATCTTCAAGGAAGATGGACATGAAGTCGAAGCTTTATTCCTTGGAGAGAAGCTTTGTCTCGCTCGTGACCCCTAAAAATGTATGGGTTCCGGAAGCATAACTCTCTGAAGGAAATGAAGAAGACGGCGCAAGACTTAGTAGTTTTTTTGTAGTTCTTTTTCTGCTCTTTTGAGTCATATGAAAAACCGTACTATCAAGAGGGTTAGTAAGTCGAAGCCGAAGTTATTGTGGAAAAACTCATCTCGAATCAAAACCCAGTGAGAAGCCAGAGAGGAGAAATCTCATGTGCACTAAGTTACGTTTCCGTAGCAAAGACTTCGTTCTTTTGGTTCGCAAGCAGAACTCAGTCCGTGAGTCAACTTTACTTGTTCCGCAAGTAAAGTTGCGCATTGATGAAAAATCCGACTGTTGTGGACACGCGTCAAGCTGTCGCTTTGGGTCAAATCAGTCATTTCGCACCTTGGGATCACCACCTATAAATACGTCGCCCCCGCCTTCATTCGCGGTTGGCTGCTCAGAGATTATTCCTAGAGAGAAACTAAAGAGAGCATCCCAAGAATGATTCCGAAGCTAAACCAAAACCCAACCACCGCATCAAAAGTCCTATTGATCTGAGCTGATTCACTATGACTTAGGTGGAAGTTTTCTAGCCTTTTTATCTTGGAGGACTGCAAGCCTCCTAGACGGTTAGAGAGTCGACTTCAGAGCGCGAAGAGTAATTGTCGCCTCGAAGGTCAAGTTTGTCAAACGTTTCAGAGATTCCTTCAATAATCTACCCTGAGTCAAAACTGTCCAAGCTCAAGGAGATTGGTGCAATAGAGAATAGGACGGAGAGAGGTTAGATCCTTTGTTCAATCACAAGTCCCTCCAACCAGACGTAGCACTTTGCAGAGTGTGAACTGGTCGAACAAACATCGTTACGCCCAGGCTCGTTTTACCTTCAAGCACTTACATTCTGCACATTTACTCTTCATGTTGTGCTTCGTTATGTTTTGCTTCTCTATCATTTTATTCACTTAGTAGTTGTGCTTCCTTATTTCTGTTTCGCTTCCAGTCAATTGTTCTTCCTCTTGATTGTTTTCTGCTTCACTTTAAAGATTTGTAGAAATTTTTGAAGTGATCATTCACCCCCTCCCCCTCTGATCACATCCTTGGTCTTTCTATTAGTATCAAAGCTATGCACTCCCTATAATCTGTGTGTTTTGGATTAACCTCCTGGAGTGTTTCCAATTATGTCTTTTGAAGCAGTTCGCTCCGGCGAACCTATTCCTGTTTACAATGGGAAGTATTATCCTTACTGGAAGGACAAGATGATGAGAAATATTGTTGCTATAAATTCTGCTTCCTGGGAAGTTGTCAAGCATGGAGTTCAAATCAAGGACAAGGAAGCTCCCACGGATGATGAGATAAAATATCTGGCACTTGATTCTGAAGTCTGGGTATTCATCACAAACCACTTGACTCCTGAAAAGTATCATGAAGTGAAGAACATCCCCTCTGCCAAAGGTGTCTGGGATTATCTTGAAAAGATTGGAGAAGGTGTTTCTACTCAGAATGATGCTAGAATTGACACTGTCGGGACCCGGGGTTAGCGTATGTAATTACAGTCACGATACAATCACATGAAGAGCCGAGAGCCGTACCCACTTTTCTAAGCAGACAAGGCCAAGCACAGAACGCTCTCGGAAAGCATCAAACGTGAGGGGCATCCCATCCAGGTCGGATGATCAACTGAGATGGGTCCTCAACGTCCGCTCACAAGTCTAAATGCTTATGGGTGGTGAATCCCATACTCATAGACAAGTCGCCTCAACCATGTTATCGATTGGATCCTAACTCTTACATAGACTTAATCCAGCCCGATCACTTAGTCGGGGTCTAGGGCGGGCTCGATCATACAACAAAGTGTGCACGTGACAGAGTCACGAGCAATCGCATCGCGATGCCCCAAGCTGCGCACATCTAAGGGCCACTTGGTGTATAAAAGACCGCCAGCCAGATCACAACTAAGGTCTCGAAAATCCATACTAAGACATGCATGTTATAAACATACACGCATCACACATGTCTAGTATGAATAGCAGGTATCATCACATAACTCTACAAAGTACTCTTTATTGATATATACATAGAGCATACAAAGATCACATGTCTGTGATCAACATTACATCAAACAACGGAAGAAAATTAGGTCTGAGTACATACAAGTTTAACAAATGGCTTAGGGAAGCCTTGTAAACATACATGCCTTTCCACGAGGGACCAGACTGTTGTCTGGGACTATGCTAACTTAGTCAACGTCGAGCTTCACGAAGGTGACTCCATCGGGGTCCGGGTTCTCATCTAAAACATAGAATAAGAAAACGTGAGTACAAATTCGTACTCATCAAGACTTACATCAGAACTACACTACTCATGCTCAAGTATCAAGGTAAAGGAGGTGGGGTTTCATCATGCAGAAGTGCTAGCTTTGACTTGGCTAGTCCTGTGCTACGAGTACCAGACTTGAGGTAAGAAGCGTACACGAGTCCACTACAGCTCCAACCAATACACCACTATGGTTACTTCCTCGACTTCCCCACGAGAAGCACACCATAACACTCACGCTTATCTTGCGAGTTTTAGAAGTATCCATTCAAGTTGTCTAATAATCAGGTACAGGTTCCAAGTAGTCCTTAACCGCGGACGCGGCTATTCGAATAGTTTTGTTAATCTTGCAAGGGTGTAAACTACACACACATGACCATCGGTTACCGCCAGGTCTCGCCACCGTTCAAGAGGTGACAGCGAGGATGTTCACCACGACACTTCGCTCACAACCGGTCTATTCCAGGAGTCGACTATCTGAGTTTGCCTCCGCTCGAGAGCCCGGCCGGATCAACGAAACGGACTCAAACAATGTAGGTGACCGAGACGCCACCTCTGGCAGATGGTTTTCCTGCCTCACAGGTGCACCCACATATCTATATGATGCAACCATTCCTTCATTCTTTTTCTATGCAGATGTCAAATGGAAATCCCGAACTAATGTGACTCCTGGACGTCGACACGGATCAAGGTAATAGGCCGAGAGGGGTCAGTGAGCCCAATGTGTGGTTGTACTCTTTGTCTTGGATTACCATACAAGAACTCGATGCTTAAGGCGGTGTTCAACGAGACAACCCACTGTGTACTCCTACACAGCCTCTCATCGTTCACCTTGTATTAGGGTCGATTCACCGACACAGTTTCACTTTCATCAACACCATGTTCACTATCATCCCGACTCACATCAAAAGCAACCTCATTGTACCACTAAGCATGCAATAAGCATTAACAGTTGCAGGGGCCACATGCTCAACATTCAACTCCTAAATCTGCTAGGATTGTGGTTTTCTTAATACGGTGACAGAATGATAGGTCATGCATCGGATATGGGTTCAACTATGCGGTAGAATCGATACAAGGTGATCTCCTAAACATGCATAAGCGAGACTGAGAGGGAATTGGGATTTTATAGACATGATTAATGGGGTTTGCTTGCCTTGCTGACGTAACACGGGTCTTAACGGTGGTCTTCTCCTTCGGGGGTGATCACCGTCTCGGAAAAGCTGGTACCGGAAACAATCATCAACAAAGGGGGGGCAACATTGTAATAGAATGCACAAGCACATGATATAGTTGTCCATGAGGTGAATGGTGCTGGTTTGTGGTACATTTGATTTAAATGAATGTATTGCATTTGAAATGCAAATTCAAACTCCACATATGAATTTCAATTTAACCAAATTGCATTTGAAAAAGTTTGATCATTTGAAAACATGTGATCATGTGGGTGATATCCCTCTGAAGTTCAGGTGATCATGTTTGCATTGTAATGGTTAAAATTTGAATTGCATTTGAATTAAATTTGAATTAATTCCATTTAAGCCAAATTGCAAAAGCTACTGGTACCGTTTTAAACTCAACTCAATCATGGTTGAAAGTTGCATATTTGGATAGAGAATTTTCTGCTGATCATTTTTCATATATTATTTGTCTAATTTGGAGTTAATATGAATTTTCTATGAATTTCTAAAGTTTCACCTATTTTCTGGAATTTCTGGATTTCTTTAATTCTTTTCTATTTAAATTTAATCAGAGAAACTGATTATTGCATCAGCATGACCTCAGCATGACATCAGCAGGGGGCTGACATGTGGGCCATGCATGTCAGTGACTCTGTTTTAAAATCCGGTTTAATTAGCTTAACAGTGGGGTTAAGGGGGGGGGGGCTGGCCCACTTGTCATTGGGCTAGGGGGGATTAGCTGGTCATTAGGGCCCTAATGGCCGACGGCTTGACGCCGGCGGCACTGGCCACGGCGGCGCTCGCCGGAATAGTGCTACGAGCCACGGGAGGGCACGGGGGATGCACTGGAGGGTTGCTGGGGCTCGCGCACGTCTAGCAGCGCCATCGGGGATTCAAGGGGAGGCTTTGGAGCACGGGCACGACGGCAATGGCGGCGGCCGCCACTGGTGAAGAGGGGAACGGAGAAACCGTGGGCGATAAGGGCCAGGGATAGGGGGTTCTTCTCACCGGAGCTCTAGGAGGACGATGGCGGCCACGGCGGGGTCGAGGGAGCACTGCAGGCGGCGAATTCGACGACGAGCTTCACGGCGGCCGGCGGCGTCTCGTTGAAGATGGCGACGACCTCGGGGCGGCTGAGCTCGAATTGAAGCTGTTGGTCGAAGGAGTCGGCGCTGGGAAGTCTTCTGGACAACACGGCGTCACGAGGGAGGCACGGTGGCCACGCAAGCGCTCGTCGGCGGCGAGACCTAGCTCTCGGCCATGGTGGTTTCTGACGGGAGGAGAGAGGGAGAGTGAGCTAGAGGAGGGGGGAAGTGTGTGGGGGCGTCCAGGGCATTGTGTGGCGTCTTGGGGAAGAAAGGGAGGGCCTAGAAGCTCCTCGGTGGCCTGCGCGGCGGTGAGCGCGCCACCGAGCTGCTTCGGGCGCCAGGGAGGAAGACGACACCGGGGTTGGTGGGCTGGGCGGGGAAAAGGTAAGTTGGGCCGCGGGGCCCGGTTGGGTGGGCTCCTTTTCCTTTTTTCTTTTTCTTTGTGTTTTTGTTTTTGTTTTCCTTTTCTGTTATTTGTTTTGCCCCAAATAAAAATAGCAAGGCATTTTATAAAATCATGAAATCCTTTATGTGGGCTTATAACATATATAGCTAGCCACTCACAAGTTTTGGAGAATTTTGAAATTCAAACAATTTGAATTTAAATTCAAATTGGAGTTTAATTTAATTTCCAAGCCCTATTTGGAATATTTGAAAAATCTTGGTGCATGGAGAGGGGCCCACATCACTTTATATGTGATCATGCATATTTATAAGACTTTTCAAAAATACTAGAGGAATTTTTGGAAGAAATTTTTGTCTGGCCATTTAATTAAATTTCTCAGGGCTTTTCTTTTCCCCATTTTTGATTTTATTTTTGAATTTTTCACATGATGCAAAGGGATCAAACAACCCTAGCACTTACCCTATTTGGGGTTGTGACAACTCGCCCCCACTCAAAAGAATCTCGTCCCGAGATTCAGAAGTCGTCGGGAGGAAGGTGGGGTACTCGGCACGGAGGCGGTCTTCTCTTTCCCACGTTGCTTCTTTCTCGGAGTGATGTGACCATTGCACTTTGAGGAACTTGATCTTTTGACGATGAGTGACTCGCTCTCCTGAATCAAGAATACGAACGGGGTACTCTCGATAAGAAAGGTCATCTTGGAGATCAAGCGTTTCATGGTCGACTTCGCGGATGGGGTCCTTGAAGCAACACCTGAGTTGTGACACATGGAATACATCATCTACTCGGGAAAGGTGAGGGGGTAGTTCAAGTTGGTAGGCAACTTCTCCACATTTAGCGAGAATTCGGAAAGGTCCGGTGTAACGTGGAGCCAACTTGCCTTTGATACCAAATCGTTGGGTTCCCTTCAGAGGAGTAACCCGAAGGTAAGCCTTCTCATCCAGATTGTAGCTTTCTTCCCTATGATGACGATCATAGTAGCTTTTTTGACGAGACTGAGCGGCTTTCAATTGATCACGAACAATGTGAACTTGCTCTTCTGCTTCCTTGATCATGTCCGGTCCAAAGAATTATCTTTCACCGGTTTCTGACCAGTTTAAAGGTGTTCGACATCGTCGTCCATAAAGGAGTTCAAAAGGAGCCATGTTCAGACTATATTGAAAACTATTGTTATAAGCAAATTCAGAGAATGGAAGAGACTTCTCCCAATTCTTTCCGAAAGAGATAACACAAGCTCTGAGCATGTCTTCCAAGATTTGATTAACCCTTTCAACTTGACCGCTAGACTGAGGGTGGAAAGCTGTACTAAAGGATAGATGAGTCCCCATAGCATTCTGAAAGCTTCCCCAAAATCTAGAGGTGAAAAAGGCTACCACGATCAGAATTGATTACCAAAGGAACACCGTGAAGAGACACAATTCTAGAGACGTACAAGTCCGCTAACTGGCTAGCAGTTATAGACTCGCGAACGGGAAGGAAGTGAGCAACTTTGGAAAGCCTACCTATGACAACGAAGATGGCATCATTTCCTTTCTGGGTTTTTGGAAAGCCGGTGATGAAGTCCATACCGACTTTGTCCCATTTCCACTCGGGAATAGGCAAAGGTTGAAGTGTCCCAGCAGGTCTTTGGTGTTCTGCCTTAATGCGACGACAAACATCACATTCAGCAACAAATCGAGCAATGTCTCTCTTCATCCTGGTCCACCAAAATCTCTGGCGTAGATCTCGGTACATTTTTGTGCTACCGGGATGAATCGAGAGGGGTGTGTCATGGGCTTCTTTGAGGATGAGTTTCCGTAGATCCTTATTCTTAGGTACTACCAAACGATTTTCAAAGAATACCGTTCCTTTACTATCTGTGGAGAAACATTTAGCAACTCCGCTAGCAATGTTCTCCTTGATCCGGCGAACACCTCGTGCACGCCTTTGGGCAACTCTGATTTGATTCTCAAGTGTTGGTTTCGCCACCAAGTTGAAAAGAGATCCACGAGGAACAATCTCGAGGTTGAGCTTTCGAAATTCCTCATGAAGAAGTGGTTGATACTGTTGTAACATGAGGTTGTTACAATACGACTTACGACTTAGTGCATCAGCCATGACATTGGCTTTGCCTGGGGTGTAAGAAATTCCTAAGTCATAATCTTTTATCAACTCTATCCAGCGTCTTTGCCTGAGATTAAGATCTGGCTGGGTGAAAATATTTTTGAGGCTTTGGTGGTCGGAATAGATCTGACAACGTTTACCAAGGAGGTAATGTCGCCAAGTCTTCAGGGCATGAACTACGGCAGCGAGTTCAAGATCATGGGTAGGATAGTTCTCTTCATGTGGCCGCAACTGGCATGAAGCATAAGCTACCACATGTCTATCTTGCATAAGTATGCATCCTAACCCTTGCCGTGAAGCATCACAATAGATCTCAAAATCCCTTTTGGTGTCTGGAGGTGCAAGTACGGGTGCAGAAGTCAATCTTCTTTTTAGCTCTTGAAAGCTTTCCTCGCACTTGGAAGTCCATTGGAATTTCTTATCTTTCTTGAGGAGTTCAATAAGAGGCTTTGCAACTTTGGAGAAGTTCTCAACGAAGCGGCGACAATAGCTTGCTAGGCCGAGAAAACTCCTAACTTGCTTAACCGATTCAGGTGGAGTCCAGTCGAGGACGGCCTGAACTCTCTCGGGATTGACTGCAACACCTTTCGCAGAAATCACGTGGCCTAAGTAGGTCACTTCTGGTAGCCAAAATTCACACTTGGAGAACTTGGCATAAAGGCGATGCTCTCTAAGTTTCATCAATACCAACCTAAGATGTTCTGCGTGCTCTTCTTCGTTCTTCGAGTAGATGAGTCATCAAGATAAAATACAACAAATTTATCTAGGTACTCCATGAAGATCGAATTCATCAAGCGCGAGAATGTGGCGGGGGCATTGGTTAAACCAAAGGACATGATGGTGTACTCGTAAAGACCATAACGAGTAGTGAAAGATGTCTTGGGAATTTCCTTATTTCGGATTTTGATTTGATGATAACCTAATCTCAAATCCATCTTGGAGAAGACAGAGGATCCAGCAAGTTGATCATAAAGATCATTGATCCTGGGCAATGGGTACTTGTTCTTTATCGTCGCTAGATTTATCGGGCGATAGTCTACGCACATCCTTTCTGTTCCATCTTTCTTCGTTACGAACAGAACGGGGCAACCCCATGGCGATGAGCTAGGGCGGATGAAGCCTTTTGCCAACGAAGCATCAAGTTGGATTTTTAGCTCAGCTAACTCATGTGGGGCCATTCTATATGGGCGTCTGGAAATTGGGGCTGTGCCTGGTATAAGATCCACTATGAATTCTACACACCTGTCGGGTGGCATTCCCGGCAGCTCTTCAGGAAAGACATCCGGGAAGTCACGAACCACCAGAATATCTTCAAGGTCTGGAAGGGGAAGCACATTCAAAGATGCATCTGGATTCTAGAGCTGGGTGATGTGTAGTCAATGGTCTTGCCTGAAGAATGGGTGAGTTTAACTGATTTGGCTTTACAATCAAGGAAATCATTCTGCCTTGATAACCAATCCATTCCTAAGATAACATCAATGTCCGAAGACTTGAGGGCTATAAGTGAAGCAAGGAATACTAAACCCTCAATTTCAATTTGATTGCCATGGCTTACTCTATTAGTTTTCCACTTTGAACCAGGAGTTTGAATGATCATTGGAGAAAACATTTCTTCAAAAGGGAATTCATGACGAAGTGCATAACTCTCCGACATGAATGAATGAGAAGCTCCTGGATCGAAAATAACGGAGGCGGGGACATGATTGACTGGGAGTGTGCCAAGAATGACATCAGAAGCATCAGTGGTGTCCTCAACTGAGATTTGGTTCACATATCCACTACTTGGGACTGGAAGCTTTGCTGGGAAGGTCTTGGTGGTTGGTTTCTTTGGAGGCTTAGGTCGAGAATGACGTGGTGCCATCAAGACCTGAGGGCATTGACGATAGTAATGGCCTGGAAGACCACACTTAAAGCATACCCTGTCTGAATTGCTGGGAGTGGGATTACTTGGCTGCACACCATCAATCCGGGGAGGAACAATGTGTTGAGGTGGATGGCATATATTGGATGGTGGCCTCTGAAGAAAGTTTTGAGGTATGGCACTAGTTGGAATCCAAATTCGGCGTTTCTGAGGGGCTGAACTAGAAGAAGGAGCAAGCTCAAGAGAATGCTTGCGAGACTCTTCGAACACTTCATTGCCATGCTCAGCTCTGAAGGATCTGTTGACTAAATCCTCAAAGGTGGCAAATTCGATGAGGTTGAGATCATGACGAAGGATGGGGCTAAGTCCCTTACAGAACCTTGCCTGCTTTCTGGCATCGGTGGTGATCTCATCTTGGGCATAACGAGCAAGACGGTTGAACTCTCTCACATACTCATGAATGGACATCTTTCCTTGAGTCAGATTGCAGAACTCTTCCTTCTTGCACTCCATCAACTCATCCGGAAGGTGGTACCCTCGAAAGGCATCACGGAACTCCTGCCAAGTCACTAGGTGACCATCTGGCTGCATAGCAACATAGTTCTCCCACCATTCAGCGGCGGCACCTTCCAGAAAGTATGCCGCGAATATAACTCGATCATCGGGAGCAACATGTGCGGTATCAAGCTTACGCTCGAGGGAACGGAGCCAATCATCATCTTCAAGGGGCTCAGAAGAACATCGGAATACCGGTGGCTTGAGGAGGATGAAGTCCTGAATGCTCACAACCACATTGCAATGACGTGAGGTATTCTGCTCGATGAGCTCCAGAAGGCGTGTTTGGTCACGTTGATTCTTCTCAGCTTCCATCATGATTTCTGCCGCAGAAGGCGATGGTAGAGGTTCACCATCATTTCGATTCCGAATACGGTCTCGATTCCGACGAACAGCACTACGAGTTCCACCTGACATCCTGTGTGATAAAAATCAACAATCAGAACTGGTTGAAGGATGGATTCAAGGATAACAAGACATGATGAAGGCGGAAAGGATTATAATGCGAAGGCCATGATCCACAGAAACACGGGATAAATCCGGCAGCATAACGGCTACACCGGGATGGAAAACAAGACAACCTCGAGGAGATTGAACAGAACTTCCTCAAGGAACTCAAAACATGAAGACTCTGGACGACCACAACTGTCCTACGACTACAAGGAGGCAAACAACGAGATGTTCTAGTCAGACATAGATGAGCCTAGTCCTATCATCCCGTAGAAAAGGTAAGGGTGACCCAGAACTCAGATTGATGAGGGTAAGGATAAAAAGAAGCCTTACGTTGTTCCCTTTATACCCAAGTAACTATATAACTATAGAATGCTAGACTCGACTTCGACCAAGGGTTGAATAATCCTACAGACAGTCCTGCTCTGATACCAAGTCTGTCGGGACCCGGGGTTAGCGTATGTAATTCCAGTCACGATACAATCACTGGAGAGCCAAGAGCCGTACCCACTTGTCTAAACAGACAAGGCCAAGCACAGAACGCTCTCGGAAAGCATCAAACGTGACGGGCATCCCATCCAGGCCGGATGATCAACTGAGATGGGTCATCAACGTCCGCTCACAAGTCTAAATGCTTATGTGTGGTGAATCTCATACTCATAGACAAGTCGCCTCAACCATGTTATCGATTGGATCCTAAATCTTACATAGACTAACTCCAGCCCGATCAATTAGTCGGGGTCTAGGGCGGGCTCGATCATACAACAAAGTGTGCACGTGACAGTCACGAGCAATCGCATCGCGATGCCCCAAGCTGCGCACATCTAAGGGCCACTTGGTGTATAAAAGACCGCCAGCCAGATCACAATTAAGGTCTCGAAAACCCATACTAAGACATGCATGTTATAAACATACACGCATCACACATGTCTAGTATGAACAGCAGGTATCATCACATAACTCTACAAAGTACTCTTTATTGATATACACATAGAGCATACAAAGATCACATGTCTGTGATCAACATTACATCATACAACGGAAGCAAATTAGGTCTGAGTACATACAAGTTTAACAAATGGCTTAGAGAAGCCTTGTAAACATACATGCCTTTCCACGAGGGACCAGACTGCTGTCTGGGACTATGCTAACTTAGTCAACGTCGAGCTTCACGAAGGTGACTCCATCGGGGTCCGGGTTCTCATCTAAAACATAGAATAAGAAAACGTGAGTACAAAGTCGTACTCAGCAAGACTTACATCAGAACTACACTACTCATGCTCAAGTATCAAGGTAAAGGAGGTGGGGTTTCATCATGCAGAAGTGCCAGTTTTGACTTGGCTAGTCCTGTGCTACGAGTACCAGACTTGAGGTAAGAAGCGTACACGAGTCCACTACATCTCCAACCAATACACCACTATGGTTACTTCCTCAACTTCCCCACGAGAAGCACACCATAGCACTCACGCTTATCTTGCGAGTTTTAGAAGTATCCATTCAAGTTGTCTAATAATCAGGTACAGGTTCCAAGTAGTCCTTAACCGCGGACGCGGCTATTTGAATAGTTTTGTTAACCTTGCAAGGGTGTAAACTACACACACATGACCATCGGTTACCGCCAGGTCTCGCCACCGTTCAAGAGGTGACAGCGAGGATGTTCACCACGGCACTTCGCTCACAACCGGTCTATTCCAGGAGTCGACTATCTGAGTTTGCCTCCGCTCGAGAGCCCGGCCGGATCAACGAAATGGACTCAAACAATGTAGGTGACCGAGACTCCAGCTCTGGCAGATGGTTTTCCTGCCTCACAGGTGCACCCACATATCTATATGATGCAACCATTCCTTCATTCTTTTTCTATGCAGATGTCAAATGGAAAGCCCGAACTAATGTGACTCCTGGACGTCGACACGGATCAAGGTACTAGGCCGAGAGGGGTTAGTGAGCCCAATGTGTGGTTGTACTCTTTGTCTTGGATTACCATACAAGAACTCGATGCTTAAGGCGGTGTTCAACGAGACAACCCACTGTGTACTCCTACACAGCCTCTCATCGTTCACCTTGTATTAGGGTGGATTCACCGACACAGTTTCACTTTCATCAACACCATGTTAACTATCATCCCGACTCACATCAAAAGCAACCTCATTGTACCACTAAGCATGCAATAAGCATTAACAGTTGCAGGGGCCACATGCTCAACATTCAACTCCTAAATCTGATAGGATTGTGGTTTGCTTAATACGGTGAAAGAATGATAGGTCATGCATCGGATATGGGTTCAACTATGCGGTAGAATCAATACAAGGTGATCTCCTAAACATGAATAAGCGAGACTGAGAGGGAATTGGGATTTTATAGACATGATCAATGGGGTTTGCTTGCCTTGCTGACGAAACACGGGTCTTAATGGTGGTCTTCTCCATCGGGGGTGATCACCGTCTCGGAAAAGCTGGTACCGGAAACAATCATCAACAAAGGGGGGGCAACATTGTAATAGAATGCACAAGCACATGATATAGTTGTCCATGAGGTGAATGGTGCTGGTTTGTGGTACATTTGATTTAAATGAAGTGTATTGCATTTGAAATGCAAATTCAAACTCCACATATGAATTTCAATTTAACCAAATTGCATTTGAAAATGTTTGATCATTTGAAAACATGTGATCATGTGGGTGATATGCTTCTGAAGTTCAGGTGATCATGTTTGCATTGTAATGGTTAAAATTTGAATTGCATTTGAATTAAATTTGAATTAATTCCATTTAAGCCAAATAGCAAAAGCTACTGGTCCCATTTTAAAATCAACTCAAACATGGTTGAAAGTTGAATATTTGGATAGAGAATTTTCTGTTGACCATTTTTCATATATTATTTGTCTAATTTGGAGTTAATATGAATTTTCTATGAATTTCTAGGGTTTCACCTATTTTCTGGAATTTCTGGATTTCTTTAATTCTTTTCTATTTAAATTTAATCAGAGAAACTGATTATTGCATCAGCATGACCTCAGCATGACATCAGCAGGGGGCTGACATGTGGGCCATGCATGTCAGTGACTCTGTTTTAAAATCCGGTTTAATTAGCTTAACAGTGGGGTTTAAGGGGGGGGGGCTGGCCCACTTGTCATTGGGCTAGGGGGGATTAGCTGGTCATTAGGGCCCTAATGGCCGGCGGCTTGATGCCGGCGGCACTGGCCACGGCGGCGCTCGCCGGAATAGTGCTACGGGCCACGGGAGGGCACGGGGGATGCACTGGAGGGTTGCTGGGGCTCGCGCGCGTCTAGCAGCGCCATCGGGGGTTCAAGGGGAGGCTTCGGAGCACGGGCACGACGGCAATGGTGGCGGCCGCCACTGGTGAAGAGGGGAACGGCGAAACCGTGCGCGAGAAGGGCCAGGGATAGGGGGTTCTTCTCACCGGAGCTCTAGGAGGACGATGGCGGCCACGGCGGGGTCGAGGGAGCACTGCAGGCGGCGAATTCGACGACGAGCTTCAAAGCGGCCGGCGGCGTCTCGTTGAAGATGGCGACGACCTCGGGGCGGCTGAGCTCGAATTGAAGCTGTTGGTCGAAGGAGTCGGCGCTGGGAAGTCCTCTGGACAACACGGCGTCACGGGGGAGGCACGGTGGCCACGCAAGCGCTCGTCGGCGGCGAGACCTAGCTCTCGGCCATGGTGGTTTCTGATGCGAGGAGAGAGGGAGAGTGAGCTGGAGGAGGGGGGAAGTGTGTGGGGGCGTCCAGGGCGTTGCGTGGCGTCTTGGGGAAGAAAGGGAGGGCCTAGAAGCTCCTCGGTGGCCTGCGCGGCGGTGAGCGCGCCACCGAGCTGCTTCGGGCGCCGGGGAGGAAGACGACACCGGGGTTGGTGGGCTGGGCTGGGAAAAGGTAAGTTGGGCCGGGGGGCCCGGTTGGGTGGGCTCCTTTTCCCTTTTTCTTTTTCTTTGTGTTTTTGTTTTTGTTTTCCTTTTCTGTTATTTGTTTTTCCCCAAATAAAAATAGCAAGGCATTTTGTAAAATCATGAAAACTTTTATGTGGGCTTATAACATATATAGCTAGACACTCACAAGTTTTGGAGAATTTTGAAATTCAAACAATTTGAATTTAAATTCAAATTGGAGTTTAATTTAATTTCCAAGCCCTATTTGGAATATTTGAAAAATCTTGGTGCATGGAGTGGGGCCCACATCACTTTATATGTGATCATGCATATTTATAAGACTTTTCAAAAATACCAGAGGAATTTTTGGAAGCAATTTTTGTCTGGCCATTTAATTAAATTTCTCAGGGCTTTTCTTTTCCCCATTTTTTATTTTATTTTTGAATTTTTCACATGATGCAAAGGGATCAAACAACCCTAGCACTTACCCGATTTGGGGTTGTGACAGACACACGCTGAAGCAAATTATATCGATTCAAGAGACACGAGGGAGAAAAGGTTACCTCCATATACAGCAGACTCACTACTCTCTCAAATGAGTTGATTTCCCTCGATGTTGAAGACATCACTAGTCACATGGTGGTTAGAACTGTTCTTCTCTCTCTTGATGATTCCTTCTCACATTGTATTGATGATCAAAGAGAGGAATTATTTCAGAAACCTTGTCGCTGTTGATATTCTTGAGAGACTCACTACCTTTGAGATGGAAGAAGAAGAGAACCGAGATTTAAATGGCTCCTGAAGAAGATCACATCCCCTTAAAGCAAGAGCTTCACGCCACTCTTCACCTGAAGCCAGTACTGCTTTCGTTGTTTAATCTGTTGATCCTTAAAGCATCGGGAAGGATTTGGCACTGATCATGAAGCGGTTCAACCGCTTCCAAATAAAATGCTTCTCCTCACCGAAGAAGAATTACTCTTCAAGGCATTCAAGAAATTCTTCTCACCGCTCATCTCACAGATTAGAAATGCAAGAAACCTGGTCACTACATTGTTGATTGCCCTCTATGGGAAATTGAAAATAAATCAAAGCATTCACACAGAGATTCCTCCAGAAAGTACCACAAATCCTCTAGAAACTATGAGTCCAAGAGACATGAATCTAGCTCTCGAAGAGACAAGAAGAAAGATTCTGATGATGACAAGAATAAAAAGTATCACAAGAAGCGTGAGACTTCTTCTTCGAAGACACACTCATCTAGGCGAAGCAATTCTCACAGAGCCAAGGCCTATCTGGGTAAAAAATGAACTCCGAAGAAGAAGCCTCTGGGTTCGAAGCTGAATCAGGCTCAAGATCTGTGTCTGGATCCGAGTCTGATGGAGTTTCTGGATTAGCTTTTGCTTTGGCCCGTGCTTCGAGCTCTTTCTTCACCAACAATAGCAGTGAAGATAAAACTCCTGCATACTGCTTCATGGCCAAGGCAAAGGTATCTTCATCCAAAGTTGCCTATGATACTTCTAATTTCTCATCCTATGAAAGTGACTCGAAGATAAGATATGCTAAACTTGCTAAAATTGCTTCTATCCAACAAGATGAATTAGATTCGCTAGGCAAATCTATTCAGAAATCAGAAGCCCTGTTGATTGATGAGATAGAGAAAGGTCAAACTTTAACTAATAAGCATGCTTCTCTGAAAGAAAAGTTTGAGAAACTATCCTCTCGGCATGATCTTCTTCAGTAGACTATGAGAAGCTCACCAATGAATTTCTTCAGAGGAAAATAGCTCTCGAGAAACTGAAAGAGGCTCATGAAGAGTTGGAAAATGTTAATCTCTCTCTCATGGCTCAACAAGGTTCTGAAGGAAAACTTGATTCTTATTCACCTTGCTTAACTTGTTTGGAACGAAGCAAAACTGAGTCTCAAGGCAAAGCACCTATTGTTATTGTTGATACAAATACCTCAGATGAGGAAAACTCTGTTGTTACCGAGGAACTTCTTAGGTTGAAAGATTTTTTTGAAACAGGAAGATTTAAAAGTGTTCAGTGACACCAGTACCTTTTTGATATCCTGAAGAAGGCTCTCGTTCACAGGAACCCAAGGAAGGAAGGTGTTGGCTTTGAAAGGAAGCTAAACCCTGATGGAACTTATTGGGAACCTGAGCAGTATCCAAAAACGGTATGGGTTTTATCGAAGGAAAATCCTATAGATATTGCTAACCTTTCAGGCTTCAACTGCAAAATTGATAAGACCATTGTAGAACAAGGAAGGAAAGGTTTTGGCAAAGTACATTGGTGCCCCTCCAAAGAATGGTTTCCATAAGAGACAAATCTGGGTGCGCAAGTCACTCATTCAGAAGTTGCCTGCTAACCATTCTATGCAGGGAAAGTCTTCGGTACCACCAAAGTATTTCTATTCTCTTGAAGAGAGAAATGATTCGCTGGTGCCTGAATCTAATGTTCCCCAAAAGGAATATTATTACACTGGTCGTTACACTTATCGACACCGTAATAACACTGATAAGATGTCATATGCTAATACTTATCCTAACCCTTCGCAGAGGAATTACATTTATGGTGTACTTGATGGAACCCCTTGCAATATAATCATGTTCCTTTAATACCACTACTTAAACAAGTTCTTCCATGCCTTCTCAGTCACCTGCTCGTTTTTGGGTGGTTAACAAGAACTAATTCTTCTGAAGGTCTATGTCTCCGGTGGATCCGAATGGGTCATGGACAGTGGTTGCACTAATCATATGACCGGAGACAAAGAATTGTTCACCGAAGAGAAACTCACTCAATCTTCTCAGAAGTACATTACCTTCGGTGACAACAACAAGGGTAAAGTTCTTGGTTTGGGTAAGGTTGCTATATGAAAGGATAAGCATATTGACAAAGTTATGCTTGTTCAATCACTTGGATATAATCTAATGTCTATTTCAAAGCTATGTGATATGGGTATGCTTGTTCTCTTTTTTGCTTCGCGCTGTGTTGTGTTTTCACAGGATGACTATACATTCATCTTCAAGGGCTACCGAAAAGGATATTTATATATTGTTAATTTTTCTTCCAGCCCTGCTGTATCCACCTGTTTAATGGCAAAAGCTTCCTCTAGTTGGTTATGGCATAGAAGACTTGGTCATGCAGGGATGAGAAATCTTCAAACACTAGTGAAGAAGAAGCATGTTATTAGCCTTAGAGAAGTAAAATTCGATAAGGATCGTCTCTGTAGTGCCTGTGAAGCTGGCAAGATTACAAAGAAACATCATTCAGCAAAGAAAATTATGATTACTAATCTTCCTCTTGAATTGCTTCACATGGATCTTTTTGGTCCTCAGAATTATGACTACAAATCTTCCTAGGAGGCAAAAAGTGTGGTCTAGTCATTGTTGATGATTTCCCTCGTTACACTTGGGTTTTCTTTCTTGATGACAAGAGCAAAGTTGTTGAAATCTTCAAGTCATTCGCTAAGAGAGCTCAAACCGCATATGAATTATCTTTGAAGCACATCTGATGTGATAATGGAATTGAATTCAAGAATACTCATATTGAAGATTTTCTTGATGATTATGGTGTTACTCATGAATTACCAACTGCTTATAGACCTCAAGAAAATGGTGTGGTTGAAAGAAATAGTATGACTCTTATTGGGATGGCCAGAACTATGCTTCCTGAATACAAGACTCCCATTAGGTTATGGGCCAAAGGAATTAACACTGCCTGCCATATCATCAACAAGGTTTACCTTCACAAGTTCCTGAAGAAAACTTCACATGAGCTTATCACTGGTAACAAGCCTAATGTTTCATAACTTAGGGTGTTTGGTTCTCCATGTTTTATTAGATATATCAATCATAGCTCTAACTTTGCCCCTAAAGCACATGAAGGTTTTCTTCTAGGTTATGGCTCAAATTCTCACACTTACATACTTTATAACTCCCAGTTTTGGGAAGTTATGGAAACTGTAAATGTGAGGTTTGGTGAAACTAATGTCTCTCAAAAGGATCATTTGCCTCATGATATAGATGAATCTCCGCTGGATGAAGTGATCAGGCCCATGGCTATAGGAGAGACTCTCCCTGTCGAAGCTAATCCTCGCCAAGCTAACAAGGATGATGATGATCCAACGTTCCAACACCTAGTCCGGGGTGCTGGAGATCAATATCCTGAAGCTAATGATGGATAGGATGAAGAAGAACCCATGAAGGAAGAAAATGAAAATCCCGAAGGTCAAGCTGAACCTGAAGGTCAAGCTGAACCCAAAGGACAAGCTAATCCCGAAGGTCAAGCTGATCCCGAAGGAGAAACATATCCACAAGCTAATGAAGTTGCTCTGTCTCGAGTGCGAAGAAGAGTTGATGTTGATTCCATCCTTTAATAAATTTGTCAACCAGATCGTCCCACTATTCGCTCTCGCACTCGTTTAGCTAACTTTTGTGGAAGCTTTTCGTTTGTCTCCATGCTAGAACCTTCAAAATTGAATGAAGCCATGAAGGAGCCAGACTGGTTAACTACAATGCTCGAAGAACTCAACCAATTCGAGAGGAACAAAGTCTGGTCATTAGTTGAGAGACCCGATCCCGCGAAGCATAATATGATTGGTACAAAGTGGATTTTTCACAACAAGCAAGATGAAGACGGTATTGTGGTAAGAAAAAAAGCTAGGTTGGTTGCACAAGGTTACACCCAAATCGAAGGTAAAGATTTAGGCAAAAATTATGCTCCAGTAGCTCGTCTCGAATAAATTCATAACATGCTTGCTTTTGCAAATTTCAATGGTATTCTGCTATATCAAATGGATGTCAAAAGTATTTTTCTTAATGGTGAAATCGAGGAATAAGTATATGTTACGCAGCCTCTAGATTTTGAAGACACAAAGAGCGCTGACATGGTGTAAAGGCTGCACAAAGCTCTCTATGGGTTGAAGCAAGCACCTCGTGATTGGTATGAAACCTTGAAGGACTTCCTCCTGAAGAAAGGCGTCAAACCTGGAACAACTGATCCAACTCTTTTCACTTGTTCTTATAATGGTGATCTATTTATGTAACAGCCCAGTTTTCACAAAAATTAAAAATTTTGTTTTCGGTGTGAATTGTTTGATTGACTGATTTGTTTGCGGTGTTTGCATCCCCGATTTATCGATCGGCGATTATTTTCCCCCCTCTTATCTCGTATCGGACGAAGACCGACCCTTTCCACCCTGACACTCGACCTTTGCGGCACCGGGTTTCGCCCGATCACCGTCGCAAAAACCGCACGAGACCAGCCGCAGCCAACGGAACGAAAAACCCCGTGTAATAATTAAATGGGATATTTTTATAGCGCGTCGGAAAGTGTTCTCAGAACGGTTCCAACGCGAGGTGAATGCCTCCGGCCCGACACGCTGATCGCGCAGTTCGAAGTTTTACCCGAATCGGAGGTACTGCGGACCCCCGGCGGTCAGAAACGTGAGCACTGCGCGCGCGAGATAAAAATCGGAGATGTTTTTGCAAACTGCCAGCCACCGGGGCTATATAAAGACCACCACACTCCCACCCCCTTCTAGGGTTTCCCTAAGCCAATTTTGCAGCCACCCCCCTGTTTTTGCTCCAGATCTGCCCAATTTAGCCCCCATTTTTCGTCAACCCTAGCTCCTGGTCGCTCTCGGCCGTCGATCTATGAGATGGACGCTCTAGTTCGCGCCCCCCAGCTTTCTCTCTCCTCCTCTCTCATCCGAGCCGCCCGCGGACCCGAGGCCGCCGCCGGCAGCAGCTGCGCGCCCCGCGCCCCTCCTTCCCTCCTCCCTCCTCCCTCCTTCCTCTCTCACCTCCTCCCTTCTTCTCTGTGCACGGCCCCGACCTCGGACCAAGCCACCATGGAGTACCTAGACGCCGGATCTGGACTCCGTTCACCGCCCCACAGTCGCAGCCGCGCGCCCTCCCCGTCACTGGCGCCATCCCGCACGGCCGCTGGAGCTGCGTCACTCGCCGGCGCCGCCAGTTCGCAGCCACCCGTGCTGGCGACTCGATCCAGTCGCGGGACGAGGACGAGGACGGCCGCTGCTCGCTCGGTTGAGCCAACTGGGCCGGCCAAGCCTCCAACGGCCCAGCCGCCCCCTCCAGCCAGGCTGCAGACCCCCTCCCAGGCCACTTGGACCGAGGCCCACTGGTGAGGCGCCCAACCGTTTGTTTTTTTTATTATTACTTGCTGTGCTAGTTGGGCCGCACTAGTAGATTCCGGCCCATTTAGGTTTTTTGCTGCTAGTTTTTTTATTTATTTAGGAAGATTGTATTAGCTTTTTGCGTTGTGCGTATCTTTTCACCGGTAGCCCCGATGGAGACGCTTTCTACATGAAAGTTTCTCCGTTTTGCGCGTAGATTATTCAAATGTTGCTTGTTGCCATGTTTGCACTTGTCTACTTGCTGGTTACCTGCTAATTACACTGCCTGCCACTGTAAACCGTAATTGCTATAACTTTTTAACCGTTGCTCTGTTTAAAATGTTTTTTATATGTAACTTGACTAAAATTGCATGTAGATTGTGTTTATGTTGTTCTTTATTGCTAATAAAAATAATAAAATATTGTTTAGGGCAAAACGGTACCAACTGCAATAATTATCGTGGGGTCCGCAATAGTTTGCATGTCTAGGATTTCACCCCACTTAAATTGACTAGCTTAGGTAGTTTATTTTTGCTTCACCTTTTGCTTTGTTTGTGTGCTATGCCATGCTTCTGTGCTTTCCATGTTAACAACTTTGTTGATCACCTGTAGCTAAACAACTTGAACCACCGTAAATGTGCGGTATCGTCGTGTGTGACGAGTACTCCACTTAACCTGTTAGTACCCGCTCTCGGCGGTAGGTGCGATGTCTCGTGTTGCTTCTTGTTGATGCGTGCTCTTGTTTTCTTCGTAGTAATAGATGCTTGCTCGTTGATTGCTTTCTAGTGTTTACCGTCTTGTGTGCTTCCGCGGGTACCTCTCGGAGAAGATGCGAGCTTGCGATCAACTACCCCTTCGGAACCCGACTTATAAACAGGCAAGGGCTATGCATTACTTATGATCCATTCTATTTCAACCAGCGGGTTGCATGCTAGTCTAGGTTAGGTTCGATGTTTGATCCTACCACATGTTTACAGCCTCTTTCAAACCGATACAGCCATGTCCCCTCCCAGCAAACCATCTACTGCTATGTTACTGTTTCTCGTTGCTCAGCCCCTGCTTAGTATGCATGCTTAGGAATGCTACGATGTTACCCTGTTACTCCTTGGTTTGGAATATCACATTATTATTATTGTTGTTGATGATATGATTATTATAATGTTGACTATATTCGACGAAGGATGGAAGGTCTAGGCTATCCCGCCCCGACGCTTTGTTCCATTCGAGTCACCTAGGATCTGAGTTCCGGGTATTGGTTTTAAGACTAAGCGTGCCTAACTGCGTGTGGGATTTTATGGGGTCCCCTTTTCTTACCTATCTAGCTTCAAACATTTCTAGTGGTGGCCCGAGCTGATTTACCATTTGAAACCCCGTGTGTGTGCTTGGTGGACCCCCTCGCAATTTTCAAACAACTTGGGCCAGTGGAGACTTTGTTTCTCTGTTGGTCCACCCGATCAGCTAGGACCCGGTTTCCCATGTGTGATTACCGGCAATCCGACCTGCGTCATACGGAAGAGTCCGATTCGAGAGCGTGGCTGGCTTTTGGATTGGGTGTCGACTCCCCGGGGGCCACCCGGATTTGTTCGTTGTTAGTTAGAGGGACCTGTCGTTTCGGATCTCTCGGAACTAAATCATAAAATGGTTGCCTATAATGGGTAGCAACTGAGAGAGATGGGCGTGCGTGCGGAGCCTTGTAATGGGCAGTTGGTACACCCCTGCAGGGTTAAATCTTTTCGAGAAGCCGTGTCCACGGTTATGGACGACTTGAGACCTACTCCTTCTTCATAGACAACAACAACAACTGAGATAATCTTAATATAACTTGATCAACGTGTGTGTGTGCCTTGACTACTTCTTCTTCGTCGGGATGCGAAGAGGAGGAGAAGGATAAGATAGGTGTTATGTTTGCGTAGTAGTTGATAGCACGACTTGTTGGAGGCGATTCCTCATCGAATGCTTGGCTTCTTATCTTACTCTCTAGATCGTTAGCCACTTCAGAAATGCTAGTGCGGCAGCAACCTCACCACTTACCCCTTCCTTACTGTAAACTACTAGTTGTCCTAGAATGACGAGTGATGAAGTCCTTGCTGGGTCAGATGACCACTACAGTTGGATGTTGACTACCTCTGTACTCATGATACTACCCCAAACTCTTTTCAGGGTTCTTGATCGACAACAGGTATGGTGATCGACGTTTCACGTGGAGACTCGACGACGACTAGTTAGGCGGATCCCGGCGGAGGGCCTGGACCCGTGTGGTTATGGGATCGATGTTTTTCTCTTTGCCACTAGGCATTTGATTGTAGTTTGTACTCAGCCATGTATCTTCCGCTGTTGTATTGTATTTGAGGCAGTTGTATGCCGATTGTATGAGATATTGTATCCTTGTATCTGTGATGTTGTGATATCATGTTGGAAATCCGAGGCATATGGCTTTGTCATATGTCGCGGTGGGACCGATATGTGCTTTGTCCCCGGATCTGGGTGGAAACACCTAGATCTGGAACAGTACCGCATATCGGGCATTACAATTTGTGTGTCAAATTTACATAGATGATGTTATCTTTGGCTGTACTAACACTGATATCAGCGAAGAATTTGCCAAGATGGTGTCGAAGAAAAATGAGATGTCAATGATGGGTGAATTGAAGTTTTTCCTCGGACTTCAGATTCGAAAAAAGATAAATGGAACTTTCATTTCTCAAGAAAAATATCTTAAAGATTGCCTGAAGAAGTTTGGTCTTACTGATTGAAAAACTATCAAGACACCCATGCCAACCAGTGTTTTATGGATGTAGATGAGAAGGGAAATGACGAGGATCAGCCTCGGCAAATCCCATGGTCAGTGACCCTGGGTTAGTCATAGAGAAGGAATAGGTTGGACGATACTCGTCGGCTAGCAGGAGAAGCCCTTCCTGCTCGATATTATTGCGTGAGGGGGCGATTACAAGGGAGCCCAAGGCGAGTTCTCGCAAGGCCAGGAGAGTAGATCAGATATTGGATGATCAAGACGTCTCCCCTCCCATCCTTTATATACTAGGCTAGGTCTGGGGGAGTCTGTACTAGATTATAGAGATAGTTTCCTAGTTCTAGTCTTGCCTTGTCCGCCAAGTCGTGCCTTCCATATCAGTCGCGGACTCCTACGTTGGTGTCTTGATTGGGCCAGTCGTAGGCCTGTCGAGGCTTTCCATCGGGCCTTCTATCTTCATAGACACCAGGTATCCTCACACGCAGGAGTCGTGGGGTCACCCCCTCGTCAGTAGCCCCCGAGTGCCTGGGGGACTCGAGGAGTCGCGCATGGACTCGATTTCGTCAATTCTTTACTATTGCAGGCGCGGCATAGCCGTGGGTCGCTGGCAGTTTTGAGCCATGACAATACCAGTTTCGAGGGATTGCTAAGCTGAAAAGGGCGCAAGGAGTCGACTGGTCGAGCCTTGGTGAATTGCCCTAGTGGCATATACCGCAGTAGCCCAATCAAGCTCACTTCCCTCGACGTGAACTTGGAATGACCGGTGTCTAGCAAAGGCATGTCGCTGCAGGTCTTATAGGATCAATTGCTTCCGGTCTAAGCAAATAGCCTGAGCGCGTCCGCTCGGCTCTTTCTATCATGCGAGCGCATGGAAAAGATCAGAAGTGAAATCGCTTTGCGGCAAGTCCCGGCCCGGCCGTTCTGTGCAGCGGGGTCTTACCTACACGCTAAGCTTGCGTGGAATCAAGGTACAGTGTGTCGTAGCCCAGGTATAATTGTTTTTGTAGAGGCACGGAGCCTGGTTAGCAATGCACCCACTCGAAATAAACAATCAAGTGAGCTATCTGTAGGCACTCGCGGAGCTTATGCGTGCTCAGGCGAGGGGTCGTATAAGAAAGCATCCGCTCGGAATGTCGTCGAGTACGTGGGTAGTTTTTTGAAAGTAGTGACTCGAGCGCCTTTTGTTATTTAGGTGAGGGAGCACCCGAAAGTCTGTAAGTGCGAGTGGTTTACTCGAGCGCCTTTTTTTTTCTGGGTGAGGGAGCACCCGAACTCTCAAGCTTTTGGTCTTTTACTCTTCTTTGTATAAAGATACGCCCGATGGGAGTAAAAGATTTTGGAACCGGAATATTTTGGCACTTAGAGATAGGTGTCCTTTGCCATTCTTTTGTTTTTTTCCAATTGTTTTTATCCTGATTCGTCCTTCTTGGGATGGTGCGTGGATATGCTTTGCCATGCTATTTTGTGACCTATGATGATGCTTGTTCTTTGATCCGTCGCGTCTTCTAGTCATAATGATGACTTGGGCGCCGCGCTGCCTGGTGTCCGTTGGATTTCCAAGGTGCGTATGGGAAACAGGCGAGTTGTGATGCGTCATTTAAATATTGCTGACCGTGTGAAGGCATCTTTTCTTGGAATTCGTAATGCCCGACGTGTTTTGTTTTTGATTTAATGATGGCTCCTCCTGGGCTTCTGTATTTTTTCCTTGTTTATCCCTGGGTTGTATTATAAATACCCGCTGTGTTATTGCCTGGACTTGGACATTCGCTCTTTCTCCCTTTCTTCTTCTTCTTCCTATGGCTCCCAAGAGGGGTGGTGGTGCTTCTGGTCGAGGTCGTGGCCGGCGTGGTCGTGGTGGTCGTACCCCTCGCTCTTCTCGTGGTGGGCGAAGTAGGGCTGCGGTGGTGCCCTCCTCGTCTTGTGCGGATGAGGGTGTTTGGAGTTATTATTTTCTTCTGCGCGTTCTTAGTCGCACTGCTACTCGGATCCCTCTTCCGTTCTCATTTGCCTCCATGATTTCTGAGCTTCATCTGAGGGGTCTGTGGCTTCGGCTTTAGGAGTGCGCTCGACCTCCTTCTTGGGTTGAGCTTTCTGTTGATGGCTCCTTCTTGGTTTTCCTTGATGCTAGCTGGAGATTGTTTTCACGGCGGCTAAACTTGCGTGATGGGGATAGTCTTTGTTGTCGTTTTGATGGTGAAGATACCATCATCCTTCGTGCTTTTGATGCCGGTGGCAATCGTCTGGATCCATACTGGGAGGAAACAAGCAGTGACAGTTCCGATGGGTCAAGTGGTGGTTCGCCTGCTTCTCCCGTGACTTCATCTTCGTCCGATTCCTCGGCTGATGGTGCTTGCTCTTCTAGATCTAAAGATGAATTGTACATCAAGCCGGTCGTCAAGCGGCTGCGTCAGTAGGCGAGGCACCTTGTAGAATTGGAGGACGGCGACCTGCTTCTTCGCGGACTGAGTTGCTACTTTGTCATTGGTGATGCTCGTCAAGTTGTGGTACGAAAGTGCCAATTATCTCAGCATGAGCATATGAGTAGAAGTCATAATTCCTTAGGATAATTGTAACCCGTCTGGTAGCTGCTCGAGTCCTTTTGTAGTGATAATTGTCCTTTGACTCCTTTGTAAAAAAAACTGTGTTCGACTCCTTGGTAATGGAAACTATCTTCGACTCCTTTGTAATGAAAACTGTCTTCGGCTCCTTTGTAATGGAAGACAGTCTTTGACTCCTTTGTAATAGAAATAGTCCTCGACTCCTTTGTTAGGGAAAACTGTCTTTCGGGTGCGCGGCAGCGCTCCCGATGGGAGTAGCCCCCGAGGCTACGTTTGATTTGTAGAATCAGGCGTAGGCTGTGAGTTTTGGTCTACCTGGGTTGTCCGTTCTTGTGGCTGTTTTTAAGTTATTCCAAGTTTTTGGTCAGGTGCACGTCAGTCTTTAGGTGATCATTTGCGATCAGGAGAAGACTAAATAACTTTGCGTTTTTCGAGGCGATTCTCTTGTGGAAAACTCTTCGTGCTTCGGGGGGATCTGGTGTTCTGGTTTCCCGGTACTTGCAGATAAGATCGCGTGAGCGGGGGTAGCATCTTTGAAGGTGATTTTATGCTCGAGTTCCCGAGTACTTTTAAGTAAAGTCGCATGACAGAGGACAGCGTCTCTCGGGGGGAGTTTATGCTCAAGCCCCCGAGTGTTTTAAGTAAAGTCGCATGAGCGAGGATAGCGTCTCTCGGGGGGAGTTTATGCTCGAGCCCCCGAGTGCTTTTAAGTAAAGTCGCATGAGCGAGGATAGAGTCTCTCGGGGGGAGTTTATGCTCGAGCCCCCGAGTGCTTTTAAGTAAAGTCGCATGAGCGAGGATAGCGTCTCTCGGGGGGAGTTTATGCTCGAGCCCCCGAGTGCTTTTAAGTAAAGTCGCATGAGCGAGGATAGCGTCTCTCGGGGGGAGTTTATGCTCGAGCCCCCGAGTGCTTTTAGGTAAAGTCGCATGAGAGAGGATAGCGTCTCTTGGGGGGAGTTTATGCTCGATCCCCCGAGTGCTTTTAAGTAAAGTCGCATGAGCGAGGATAGCGTCTCTTGGGGGGAGTTTATGCTCAAGCCCCCGAGTGCTTTTAAGTAAAGTCGCATGAGCGAGGATAGCGTCTGTTGGGGGGAGTTTTATGCTCGAGCCCCCGAGTGATTTTAGGTGATAATGCTTGGACCACACCATTTTATTTCTTCGGGTATTACATGGGTTGCTGATCAGTGCTGCTACCGGTGCCGCTGAAGTGTTTGGAGGGCTATGGGTAGAACAAGCATAGGTTCGCTACGTTCCATGGGTTTCCCACATCTTCATTGGTCTTCGGGTTCATCAACCTGTATGCGCCGCCTTCGATGACTTCTGAGATTATGAATGGCCCTTCCCATTGTGGAGCGAGTTTATGTACTTTTTCTTGTATCAGTCGCAAGACGAGGTCTCCTTTGCTGAAGGTTATTGTACGCAGACGGCTGCTTTGATATGTGTGCAGCTTGTCCTGGTATCCTTCAGATATTGTTATTGTTGTGTCTCGTGCTTTGTCTGCTGTATTTTTATCGTTCTATATTGCTTCTTCTGCTTATTCCTCTTCGTACTCTGAGATCCGGGGGGCTCCAAATTTTAAGTCGTGCGGCAGTATTGCTTCTGCCCCGTATACCAAGAAGAAAGGTGTGTACTGGGTCGGGCTGTTTGGGGTGGTGCGCAGGCTCCATAGTACCGCGGGAAGTTCCTTTACCCAGTTGCCTGCGGCTTGTTATTGTGGTGCGAGGAGACTTTTCTTTATTCCTCCGCATACTAGGTCGTTCGCTTTCTCCACTTGGCTGTTGGATTGTGGGTGCGCGACTAATGCGTAGCTGATTTTGATGCCCATCTCCTGACAGAAGTTTTGGAATTATTCTGCTGTGAAGTTTGTACCATTCTCTGTGATAATGTTGTGTGGTACTCCAAATATGAAGATGATTGACTTGATGAAGTTAACTCCCGTGAGGGCTGTTGAGCTAGTGATTGGTACTGCTTCGATCCATTTGGTGAACTTGTCAACTGCGACTAGTAGGTGTGTTCGTCCCCCTTTTGAGGATTTCTTGAGTGGGACTACCATGTCGATTGCCCATGTGGCGAATGGCCAGGACAACGGTATGCTTTTGAGTTCCGATGCTGGGGCATGTGGCCTGCTGGCGAAATTTTGGCAGGCAATGCAACGCCGTACGATATCCTCCACATTTCTCATGGCGGTCGACCAGTAGAATCCTAGTCGAAAAGCCTTGGCCACGAGTGCGTGACTGATGTCCGCAGGTGCCTTCGTGAATCTCGAGTAGTAGGGATTTTCCCTCTTCTTCATCGATACACTTTTGGAGGACCTGAGAAATGTTGTGCTTGTAGAGCTGTCTGTTGACTACTGTGAATGCTTTGGATCGTCGACTGATGCGTCGGGCTTCTGCGACGTCTTGTGGTAGGGTGCCTTCGATTAGGAATTGAAGGAATGGTTTTGCTCAGGCTGGGTCTTCGAGTGCGGTTGGCTCTGCGACTTCGGTTGCTTGGCTGCTTGTGTCGTCGGCTGTGCTCGCTGCTGCCACCTGCACTAGTTCATTTGTGTCATCGGCCTCTGCGATTGCCTCGGGCACCGCTGGCTTTACTTTGATTGATCTCTGGCTGATGCTTTCGAGGAAAACGCCTGGTGGTATTGGTCCTCGAGTCGATCCGATGTTCGCAAGTTCGTCGACTTCTGTGTTATTTGCTCTGGAGACGTAATTGAGTTCGCAGCCAACGAATCCTCCCTCTAGTGTGTTGTACAGCTTCTGGTAGGCCATCATGTTGTCTGTGACTGCGTTACAGTCTCTCATCGCCTGCTGGATGACGAGGTTGGAATCGCCGTAGATCGAGAGGCGAGTGGCGACGCAAGTTTTTGCCATGCGCATGCCGTGGAGTAGTGAATCTTATTCTGCTTCGTTGTTGGAGGCATTGCTGAAGTTGATATGGAGGACGTATTTGAGCTTCGTTCCTTTGGGGGACACTAGTACGATGCCTGCTTCGGCTCCTTGTTGTCTTTTGGACCCGTTGAAGAACATCGTCCATGAGTTGGACAGATCTGGGGGGCTGGTGTTTGGACCTCTGTCCACTCGACCAGGAAGTCTGGGAGTACCTGGGCTTTGATTGCTGTTGGGTGTTTGAACTGTAGATCTCGCGGGGTGAGCTCGATGTTCCACTCAGCGACTCGGCCGGTTGCTCCGGGGTTGTTGAGGATGTCCACGAGTGGTGCACTGCTCACGATTGTGATGGGGTGTTCGTCAAAGTAGTGCGATACTTTCCTTGAAGTCATGATAATGGCGAGTAGGAGCTTCTAGTAGTGCGGGTACCGTTGTTGTGGCTTTGTGAGCAGCGTGCTAAGGTAGTAGATTGGTCTTTGTATGCTCTGGATTTTTCCTTCTTGTGTGCGCATGACGACGAGCGTCGTGCTGACTACGCTGCTGCGCGCTGCTATGTAGAGGTACAGTTTCTCCCATTCTTTGGGCACCGCCAAGATTGGTGGAGTCGAGAGGGTTTTCTTTAGGTGACGGGGATGGACCCCGGCAAATCCCATGGTCAGGGACCCTGGGTTAGTCATAGAGAAGGCACAGGTTGGACGATACTCGTCGGCTAACAGGAGAAGCACTTCCTGCTCGATATTATTGCTTGAGCGGGCGATTACAATGGAGGCCAAAGTGAGTGCTCGCAAGGCTAGATGAGTAGATGTGTATTGTCTTGTCGTGGACGTCTCCCCTCCCAGCCTTTATATACTAGGCTAGGTCCCGGGGAGTCCGTACTAGGATACAGAGATAGTTTCCTAGTTCTAGTCTTGCATTCTACGCCAAGTTGTACCTTCCATGTTAATCGCAGACTCCTACGTCGGTGCCTGGTTGGGCCAATGGTGGGCTTGTCATAGCTTCCCAGCGGGCCTTCTGTCTTCATACGCACCAGGTAGCCTTACATGCAGGAGTCGTGGGTCACTCCCTCGTCAGTAGCCCCTGAGTGCCTGGGGGACACGAAGAGTCGCGCAGGGACTCGAATTCATCTGCGGTTTATTGTCTGTAGGCGCGGCACCGCCGCGCGTCGCTGGCAGTTTTGATCCATGACAATATCTGTTTCGAGGGATTGCTAAGCTGAAAGGGCCCAAGGAGTCGACTGGTCGAGCCTTGGTGAATTGCGCTAGTGGCAAATACCACAGTAGCCCAATCAAGCTCACGTCCCTCGACATGAACTTGGAACAATCGGCGTAAAGCAAAGTCATGCCGCTGCAGGTCTTATAGGATCAATTGTTGCCAGTCTAAGCATGTAGCATGAGCGTGTCCGCTCGGCTCTTTCTATCATGCGAGCGCATGGAAAAGGTCGGGAGTGCAATCGCTCTGCGGCAAGTCCGGGCCCGGCCGTTCTGCGCAGCGGGGTCTTACCTACACGCTAAGCTTGCTTGGCATCTGGGTACAGTGTGTCGTAGCCCAGGCATAATTGTTTTTGTAGAGGCACGGAGCCTGATTAGCAATGCACCCACTGGGAATAAAAATATCATGTGCGTTGTTTAGCCATCACTCGCGGAGTTTTCCAGTAAACTCAGGTGAGGAAAATAAGAGAGAAACCACTCGGAATGTCGTCGAGTGCGCGAGTAAATCATGTTGTTGAATTGCTAAGTCTATTTTGCGAGTGGTCACTCGAATTGTTTAATGTCTTCGGGGAGAGGGAGCACCCAAACTCTGAGAATATGTTGTTTCTATCGGTGCGAGTGATCACTCGATCACATCTTTGCCTTCTGGGTGAGGGAGCACCCGGACTCGTATAAAGGTACTCCCAATGAGAGTAAAAGATTTTTTGAAGTAATATAAAAAAGCTTGTAAAGAGCTGAATGCTGACCGAAGGTGCGTGCTTGAGACGCATTGCTGAGGCGTGACGTTTGTTGGTCCGTCTGACAGGTTGGGTCGCCATGTGAAGTGAAAATGAAGTGACTTGACATCTGCTGCCCGAAAATTTCGCGCTGCGTGATGATGACCCTCGTTTTTCGCGCGCGGTGGGTGGTATGGTTAGTGCGCCGGTTGAGTTTTCCATGTTTCTCGGCTATCGTGGGATCGTGCCACGTCTTCTGGATTCCAAAACGAGTGGTGACGATTTGCTTGCTCTGGCTGTTGGTTAAATACCGGGGGATCTGGTTTGTCTAGGTTTTCACCCAGCCATTGCCTTCTCCTGCCTCTCTTCCTTCTTCCTTCTTCGTTCTCTGCCTCCTGCCTGTCTTTCCGTGCGGTTCGTTGGTTAAGATCCATGTCCAAGCCTCCTCGCAGTGCTGCACAGGAGTCGGCGAGAATGACCGGCAGATGGGAGTGGTCTGATTTTCGAGCTGTGGATCTGGATGAATTGGTGGCCGACGACGTGTTAGCGTATGGTGCCGCCCGGATTCCTGGGGATGAGGAGGTTCCTGCTCCCCGTCCAGATGAACAGGTATGCTTTCATAGTTTCTTCCCTTGTGGTTTTGCGCTTCCCATTCATCCTTTTCTCCGGGGGTTGCTTTGCGCCTATCAATTGCAACTGCATGATTTGACACCCAATGGGATTCTGCACATTGCTTGCTTCATTACGCTCTGCGAGGGTTTTTTGGGGATTTATCCCCATTGGGGCCTCTGGAAACGTCTCTTCAATGTGAAGAGGACAAATTCTGAATATGCCAGGGGGGTGTGGGTATTTCCATGAAGCAGAAATCTTCCTATTTTGATCTGGAGAAGCTGGACTCCGTCTTTTCGTGGTGGAGAAGTTGGTTTTATCTGAAGGACCAATGCGTTGAGGGTCAGCGGTTTGGTCTGCCCCCTTTCGATCCTGCTGCACGGGCGGTTAAGAGATCTTCATGGGAACATCCTTTGTCTGCTCGCGAGGCGTCTCTCGTGGAACCGTTTGTGCAGAAGATTACTGCTTTGAAGGATGAATTGACTGGCGGCTAGCTTATCTCTGTGTTTGTCAAGCGACGCGTGCAGCCACTTCAGCATCGGGTGCATCCTATGTGGCGATACATTGGGTCTGATGACTCGACTAGGTGTTCGTCCATGGAGTTTTCTGATGCGACCTTTTGGCCCGGGTGCAGCAAGTCACAAAGTGCACGAGTATTGGGGAGGAAAGCCTTGTTCGTCCTTACTCTGTCGACTTGCCTCTTCCCTAGGTACTTGTCCTGTATTATTTGTGTGCAATGTTGGCTCGTTTCTGTTGATTGCTGATGCTGCTTTGATCTGTAGGGCCACACCCCTTTGTTGAATAATCCGCCGCAGCCTGAAGACGCGGATTTACTCGATGAACTTGGTGAGACTAATGGTGATCCCGTTCCTGCGAGTGATGGTGGTGCTCCTGGCGTTTCGGGTGTTGTTGCTGTCGATCCTACGGGTGGTCCATCGTCAGTTGAGGATGACTCTGGGGATTCGATTCCTCTTCGTGTCAAGCGCACTCGCCCTGCGAGTGGTGGCGATGCGGCGGGTGATGGTGATGACTTGCCAGCAGTCGTGCAGCCTGCTGTGCCGTGTCCTCCCCCAGCTGCCTCGAAGAAACGCAGGTTAGGTATACTGCTCCGTCCGGGTGCTGCTCCTACTGGGTCAATGTAACTTTCCTCTTTGTCTTTCTTTTTGTTCCTTGCTTTGGCTGTCATTCTGAAGATAAGCCGTTTGCGGAACTGCTCCTGCTCCGGCTGCTTCCTCTGCGAGTGCTGGTGATGCCGCTGCTCCTTCGACTGACTCTGGCGCGGCGTCTGATCGGCTGGCTGGTTCCGCTACTCCTGCGGCTTCGGGTGCTCGGACGACTCCTGTGACCGTAGGCGTGGAGGGAACTTCTGCGGCTTCTCCGTCTGGGGGGTCTGCCGCGGCTGTTGCGGCTCCTGAGGGGGACTTTCCTCCGGACGTTAAACCTGTGATCCCTGAAGAGCACTTCTTGGCGAGTCGGGATCTTTCTGCCGAGGATAAAGTGAAGTGCTTTGATCGTATGGCGGAGCAGATATGTGATTTCTTTGCCCTTCTGTGCTTTGCTATAGTAGCCCCCGAGGCTGCAAGCAGTCACTTTTGAGTGGTTGTAGCTTATGATTTTGGTCTTCCTTTTGGTCGGTCCTATACATATTGGGAGCACGGCAGTGCTCCCAATGGGAGGAGCCCCCGAGGCTGCAAGCAATCATTTGTGATTGGTTGTAGTCTTTGATTATCTTCTCCCCTATGCTTTTGACTTGATGTATTTTCTTGGGTGCAGCCTTTATTCCAGATGTGCGAACGTGTGTTGACTGAAACTGGCCGGTGGCGACGTGCTCATGACTCGGTCCAGGGCAGCTTGACTGCTATGAGACGTGAGATTCTGATTCTTGGTCTTTGTTTCTTTTGTTGATTGATGCTGCCTAACTGATGTTTTGTTCCGTAGGCCGTAAGAAAGGTGCTGACAAGCGGGCGGAGGCTGCAAAGAAGGAGCTTGTCGAGCTTCAGGCTGCTCTGGAGTCCAAAGAAAAGGAGTTGCAGGCGCAGCATGGCTAACTCGAGCGGTTGCGGCGGGTGGAGGAGCAGTTTCTCCAGGTCGAGAAGGCTGAATGCGAGCGCCTGCAGGACTTGGCGGGCTCTCTAACTGGTTAGTGTACTCTTCCTGTCATCGGTTTACTAGGGTTTGTTTGTCTCTGAGATTGCTGGAACTTTAATCTTTTTCCTTTTTCCAGGTTCTGCGGGTATTGGGGCGGTAAAGGTTGCTGCTGTGGGTTCGGGTGTTCTCCGTGGCTCTGTAGATGCTGTCTCGGGCGCTGCTATGGCTGTTGGGGATGTCTGTGCTCGGGCTTCAACTCTCCTGAAGCTTCTTCACAAGCGTATGTTCCCAGATGCGGAGAAGCGTCCTGAGGGTCATGATTCTCTGGTTGCTGTCTTTGGTCCTGATGGTGATCAGCTGGAGGGCTTGGTTCGTGAGAACATGGTGAGTGGGCTTGCCACGTCTATTATTGTTCTTCTGGGCCATGGCGTCCCTATGGAAGATTCCATGGTGGATAGTTTGCCTAATTACACGGACGAGCAGAGTGCTCGAGCTACTCGGCTGGCCCGCCAGCTGCAACTGGTCGTGGAGGCGAACAGTTCTTCAGCCGAGGAGTAGGGTGAACCTGTTTTTGTTTTGAAAACTTTAAGATGTAATGTGCCTCCTGTGGGACGGCGGGTTTAATTCATGGACCTGCTTTGCTTTCTTGTGCTGCTTGTTGCCTTGTTTCCTTTGACTTGTTTCTCTTTGCGGTAGGCCATCCCGGGCGTTTCTCGGGCTTGGAATTTGCTGAAGGAGGATGCTCGCGAGGGTTCTTACGAGTCTATTTGCTTGACGCTGAAAGAGGCCGAGCGTGAGATCGTTCGACTGAAGGGTGTTGTTGCGGTGCATCGCTCGAAACGTGAACGTGCTGAGGCTGTCTTGGATGGCTTGGCGGCTTGGATGATGAAGTTGTCTGATCTCCTGAAGGGTGAGTTTGTCTTTTCTTCGATCGCTCGACTGCGCGGGTTCTTTTCTTTATGCTTTGCGGCTGATCCCTGTTCTTCGCTGTGAAGTGCTTGCTGGGCGTTCTCGCGAGGAAGAAGAGGCAGTACAGTCTGAGCTGTTGCGGCTAGAAGACCCGGTTGTGCAAGCGAACAATCCTTTCTAGATGGATAGGGCGCGTGCTCGGGTGTTCGCCGTTCTGCGGATGCGGGTTGAGAGGGTACCGCGGGCTCTTGAGTACTGCCGCGGAGTGTTTGGCAGGATTTTTGCTGAGTTTTACCCTTTGGATCCTATCCCTTCTTCTCTTGAGAAGCTTTGTCGGGTGTTCTCCCAGCCTGCGGATCTCGGCGCCTAGTTAATCACCAGATTTATGCAGGGGCTCGCTGTGCTTTTGCTTTTGTCCATAGTCATTGGCCGGGGGTGGACATTATGTTGGCAGCTCGAGGTCCTCCTGGTGGTCGAGCTCAGCCGATGGACGACCATTACGTCGTGGCGGATGAGCTTGCAAATGAAGTTGTGAAGTGGGTGGTCGAGGATAATGACCGTCGGTTGGGTGCTCTGTGCAAAGTGAAGTCAGAGCCTGGGGATAAGGCTTTGCTTGGCGTCGGTTCCTTTGTTGAGCAACGTTTGTTGTTGTTCTATTTTTCTTTACTTTGTTCATCTGTTGTAAATCAATCTTGTTTGGTATAGGTTTGTCTTTGTCGTCTGCTGAGTTTTTGGACGAGGGTTCCCCTCTTGCTATTTAGAGTCGCGTAGGCGAAGAGCGCCTCGGGGGTGACTGCTGCGGCGAGCCCTCGAATGCCAATTTTTTCGAGTCGCGTATGCGAAGAACGCCTCGGGGGGTGGTTGCTGCGGCGAGCCTCCGAGTGCAAAATTTTTTGAGTCGCGTATGTGAAGAACGCCTCGGGGGGTGGCTGCTGCGGCGAGCCCCCGAGTGCCAATTTTTTCGAGTCGCGTATGCGAAGAATGCCTCGTGGGGTGGCTGCTGCGGCGAGCCCCCGAGTGCCAATTTTTTCGAGTCGCGTATGCGAAGAACGCCTCGGGGGGTGGCTGCTGGGGCGAGCCCCGAGTGCCAATTTTTTAGAGTCGCGTATGCGAAGAACGCCTCGGGGTTGGCTGTTGCAGCGAGCCCCCGAGTGCCAATTTTTTAGAGTCGCGTATGCGAAGAACGCCTCGGGGGGTGGCTGCTGCGGCGAGCCCCCGAGTGCCAATTTTTTCGAGTCGCGTATGCGAAGAACGCCACGGGGGGTGGCTACTGCGGCAAGCCCCCGAGTGCCAATTTTTTCGAGTCGGTATGCGAGGAACGCCTCGGGGGATGGCTGCTGCGGCGAGCCCCCGAGTGCCAATTTTTTCAAGTCGCGTATGCGAAGAACGCCTCGGGGGGTGACTGTTGCAGCGAGCCCCCGAGTGCCAATTTTTTAGAGTCGCGTATGCGAAGAATGTCTCGGGGGTGCAGCGAGCCCCCGAGTGTCAATTTTTTAGAGTCGCGTATGCGAAGAACGCCTTGGGGGTGGCTGCTGCGGCGAGCCCCCGAGTGCCAATTTTTTAGAGTCGCGTATGCGAAAAACGCCTTGGGGGGTGGCTGCTGCGGCGAGCCCCCGAGTGCCAATTTTTTAGAGTCGCGTATGCGAAGAACGCCTCGGGGGGTGGCTGCTGCGGCGAGCCCCCGAGTTCCAATGAGCAAAAGAACTTTTTGGGAGAATATTTTCAATATTTTTCCTTTTGTTTCTTACACGAAGGGGGGCTGCTGATTAAAGACAGCCCCTTTATTTGGACCGAGGGCTTAGTAGCCCTAAGGGCGGTAGATTGATGTGGCTCCCTTTTGCTTCTATGGTAGGGCCTCTTCCTCTGATGCTACGGCTCCGCTGGCTTGGTGTGCTCCGAAGGTTTCTAATATTTTGTGGAACTCTTTGTCGCAGCGGTCGGATCTGACGAAGCTGCCTCTGACTGTGATCACTCCTCACGGGCCTGGCATTTTCATCTTGAGGTAGGCGTAGCGTGGCACTGCCATGAAACGCGTGAAGGCTGGGCGCCCTAGGATGTCATGGTATTGTGATTTCCAGTTGACCACTTCAAAATCCAATGTCTCTTTACGGAAGTTGCTCGTGCTACCGAAAACCACCTCGAGACTTATTTTTCCAAGGGGGTAGACTGCTTTCCCTGGCACGATTCCATGAAACGTTGTGCCTGAGGTGTTCAGTGCTGAGCTTTGGATGAGCATTTCTTCCAAGGTTCTGGTGAATATGATGTTGATTCCGCTGCCGCCGTCCATGAAGACCTGCGACATGTCGTAGTTTCCGATTCTTGCTTCGAGTACTAATGCGGCGTGTCCCGGGCGCGGGATGGCTGGCGGGTGGTCTTCTCGGGAGAAGGTGATTTCAGTCTCGGACCCGCGCAAGTATTCTGGGACGGCGGGGTGTGAGGAGACTGCGAGGAAAACTTGTCTGGTGACCTGCTTCTGCTGCCTGTTTGATGGTCTTCCTTCTTGTATCATGTAGATCCTGCCGTGCGCTTCTGGGTATTTTTCTTCTTCCTCGGGTGTCGTGCTCCGTTCTTGGATTACGGCCACTTGCCTTGCTGGTATTGCGGGTGCTGGTGGTGCGTTGTGGGCGATGGTCCCGGCTGCCACGCTTGCGAGAGGCTGTGCTGCTGTTGTTGTGGATCGGCTTTTTTCTTCAGAGAGCTCAATGAATCGCCTGCAGTTCCTGAGTGTGTATCCTGATCTGAGCTCTCCACACTCGTTTTTGAACCCGTGTATTGAGCACGGCCCCTCGAGCTGCTCTTTGGCCGAGCGATATGCTCGGGCGTCATCTCGTGGCTGCCTTGTTCTCCAATCCCATTTTTGAACTTGGGGTGCTTCTTCTTTGTTGTCCCTGTGCTGTATTCTCCTGTCGTCGCGGTGTCTGCCTTCTCTGTCATCCGGGAAGCCGGCCGCGACCATATCGGGTCCTCTGTCATCGTAGAAATTACGCCTCGGGCGCTTTCTTCTTCTGTCGAATCCTCTGTCACTGGTGTGGTAGTCGTAGTGGCGTTCTGAACGTGCTGTCTGGATCTCTAATTCGTTCCGTACGGAGTCTTCTCTGTCTGCCCAGTTGTTGGCTTGCTCTAGCAGTCGTGCGAGTGTTCGTACCTTCATCTACCCGAGTTGCTCCTTGAAGTCAATGCATTGCAAGCCCCTCCTGAATGCGTCGATTGCGCTTTCGTCTGATATGACCTCGACTGAGTTTTTAAGTATGGTCCATCGCTGGATGTATGCTTGCAGGGATTCTCTGGATCCTTGTTTGCAGGCCCTCAGCTCCTCGAGTGATGCCGGTCGTTTGTAAGTGGACTTGAAGTTCTCGATGAATGCGCTGTGGAACTGCTTCCAGGAGCTGATTGATCCTCGTAGTAGATTCTTCAGCCAGTGTCGTGTCGAGCTTTCGAGCATGAGTTGTACGTACTGCATCGATGTGATATTGGTTCCGCGCTAGAATTTGACAGCCGTTAGGTAGTCGTCGAGCCATGCTTCTGGTTCTTCCAGTCCGTCGTACTTGTGCGTTGTAGAGTTTAGCTTGAAACCTTTCGGCATCCTTGTTTCCCGTATGGATCATGCGAAGCACAGTGCTCCACATGGTTCGATGTCCTCGTCTGAAGCTTGTTCGTTCGAGTACTCTTCGCGGGCTGCTCGCCTTCTCCTTCCGCGGTTGACCTTGTTTTGAGTTATGTCGTCGCATCCATCTTGCCAATTGTTGTTGCGTCTGTTGATGTAGTCGTCACTGTCGTTGTTTTTGTTTTTGTTTGGGCGCTTGCGCCATTCGTCGCTGATGTCGTCGTCGGGTGAACTGGGGTCCCTGTCCGGGGTCTGCTCGCGGCGAGCTCGTCTTGCGCCTGTTCTTTTGGGGGCTGAGATCGCGTCTTTCATTATTTTGAGTGTCATCGTCGTGTTGTGATCTAAGCTTCCTTTCTTGCCTCTCTAAGCACGAGATAGGTACTCTTGGGCAGTGAAAATGGCTTCGGCTGGCGTGAGTTGTTCTTCCTCATCGTCGTCCTCTTCTAGCTTGAAGTCGTCATCTAGCTTGCGGGCCACCTTCTTGTTGTACGTCCGTTTCACATTCCTGAATCTGGATCTGGCTCGGATGGGGGAGTCATAGTCAGAGGAATCGCTTCTGGCAGATGGCCTACGGATGTTCCTTGGGTCGATGGCGGTTTTTCCTTGCTTCTCTAATTCTAAGCGATGTTGTCTTGTTCTCTTCGTGACGTCACTCGCCAGCTTGTTGTATGCTCTGAGCTCATCCTGTGTTGCGTTCTCCATGTCAGAACCCTAATTTAGGTTTGTGCTTTGCTAAGCTTGCATTTTTGCATCATGAAAATTTTGCAAAAAGAAAAGAATTGGGGAAGCAGAAAAGCCCCAAAATAATTTTAATAAAAGGCCAGACAAAAATCTTTTTTCCAAAAATGCTTTGAACTTTTTGAAAAATCTCATAAATGGGCATTATCACATTTCAAGTGAAGTGGGTCCCACTTCATGCTCTCTGATTATTCTAAAAGTCCAAAAGCCCTTTGGAAATTAAATAATTATTGTATTTGCAATTGAAATTATTTAAATATAATTTCAATAATTCTGAAACTTTATGTGTGGAGTTATATATGCCTCTTAAGCCCACATAAAAGTTTTTGGAATTTTTGAAAAATGGTTTGATTTAGAAATCAAATCAAAACAGAAAAGCATAAAAGAATAAAAGGAAAAGAAAAGACAGAAGCTTATCTGGCGCCTAGGGAGAAGCCCACTTACCTTCTGGCCTAGCCGAGCCCAGTCGTCACTGCCTTGTCTTCTACCTCAGGCAGCCAGGCAGCTGCGTGCCCGGCATGCCGACGCCGTTGCCACGCCACCTCCCTGTCTGCCTCCTCTTCCTTATCCCCTCGCTAGAGCCGCCTGGAGGCGACCCGAGCCCCGTATGCCTTTCCCCCCCCTCTCCCTAGCCTTTTTTCCCTCTGTTTCGCAGCCGGCCCGAGAGCAGCCGGAGCGCGCCGCCGTGCCCGGCGTGGCCACCGTGCTCCCCTCGCCGCGAAGTCGTGTCCAGCAGAGTCCTCGTGGTCATCTTCGTCAATCTGCGCGCGGAATCGAGCCCGGAGGCCCCAGAGACGACGCCCACATCAACCTCCTCTGACACGGCCGACGTGCTCCTCTGACACGGCCGACGTGCTCCACGCTTTCTCCGATCCCCACCTCGGTCGTGGACTCGCCGCCGCGGGCTTGCTCTCCTGCGTGGCCCTAGAGAGCCCCCGTGACCCACGCGCGCTCTAATTGATGCGAGCCAGCACGGGCACGCGCTGGTGGCCTCCTCTAACTTCCCCGTGGCCGGGAACTCAGTTCCGGCGATGTGCCGCCGTGGCTAGGCCACCGGCGTCAAGCCGCCGGCCGGTTAGGCCCTAACCCGCGTGCTAACCACCCCACCCAACCCCCCCCCCCCCCACGCCACTGACAGATGGGCCCAGACCCCACTAATTAAACACAGTTTAATTTAAACAGTGGTAATTAAACCCCCAGCCACTGACAGCCGGGCCCCACTGGTCAGTTGGACTAGTCAACGCGACTCACGTCAGCATGATGCAGTGCTGACGCAATAATCCCTTTTTCTATTTAAAATTGATCCAGAAATTCCAGAAAATATTCAAAACTTTGAAATTGAATATCTTTTAAACCGTAACTCCAATTGAAATGATTTTTATATGAAAAATGATCACCAGAAAATTCTTTATTCAAATAACCAACTTTCAACTATGTTTGAGTTGATTATAAAATGGTACCAGTAGCTTTTTCTATTTGTCTTAAATGGAATTAATTCAAACTAAATACTTTGATCATTCCAACTTGAACCATTGCAATGCAATACACTTCATATGGACATAAGAAGCACAACACACCCATGTTATTCATCATACCATGCCATATTGCTTGACAATTGTAATTTATTGAATGTGTGCTTTACTTCCAGTGCTTCGGTGATTGCATCTTCTCGGTAGAGTTGATCTCGGAGACGAGTTCAACCTCACGTCAGAAGTACAGTACCTCGTGATCGTCAGCAAGGCAAGAACCCCCTCTTTGATCATCTCGATAAAATCTCAGTTCCCTCTCATTCTCTCTTATGCATGTTTAGGATGTCACCATGATACGTTCTACCTCTTAGTTGAACCCATCCCTTTGCATGACCTATCATTTTGTCACAGTAGTAAGCAAACCACAATCCTAGCAGATCTAGGATTTGTTTGATATCTTGTAGCCCCTGCAACTGCTACAGCTTATTGCATGCTTAGAGGTTACAATGAGGCTACTTTTTGGTGAGTCGGGATGGTAGTGATCATGTGGATGATGGTGGTAACGTGTTGGTGAATTTGACCTAAACAAGGTGAACGATGAGAGGTTGTGTAGGAGTACACAGTGGGTTGTCTCGTTGAACACCCCCTTAAGCCCGAGTTCTTGTGTTTTTATCCAAGACTAAGAGTACGACCACACATTGGGCTAACTGACCCCTCTCGGCCTAGTACCTCATCCCAGACCAAGTCCAGGAGTCACAAGTAGTTCGAGCTTTAAACGATCTCAAGCAGGTACATCAAGGTAAGTGGTGGGCATAGGTTGTGGTCGAGTTGAATCAAGTTATCATGATCGAGTTGAGCTTGATGGCTTGTCTCGCAACGTTTGAGTCCGCATCGGAAAAATCGGCCGGATTCCGATCGTGTTCCCAACTCAAATAGGCGACTCCCTAGGACTAGAGATGGTGTTGTGAGTGAAGTGTCGTGGCAACATCCTCGTCGGTACTCGCTTGGAGGTTCCACTCCCTGACGGTAACTGATGCGTGCGTGTGTGTAGCAGTACACCCCTGCAGGGTTAATCAACTATTCGAATAGCCGTGTTCGCGGTTATGGACTACTTGGAGACCTTTACTTGATCATAGACAACTTCAATGGTTACTCTAAAAATTGCCAAGATAAGCGTGACTGCTATGGTTTTCTTCCTCGTGGGGAAGTCGAGGAAGTATCCATAGTGGTGTATTGGTTGGAGACTTGATACTTGGACTCGTGTACGCTCCTTACCTCTTTCTGGTATTTGTATTACAGGACTAGCCAAGTCAAAGTTGGCACTTCTGCATTGAAAACCCACCTCCCTTTGCCTTGATACTTGAGCATGAGTAGAATAGTTCCTATGTAAGTCTTGCTGAGTACGACTTTGTACTCACGTTTGCTTATTCTATGTTTTAGAGACGAGACCACTGACCCTGATGGTGGACTCTACCTCGAGCTCGACGTGGACTAAGTCGTATAGTTCCAGACAGCAGCATGTGCCCTTTGGAGGGTCGTTGTATTTTCTTTCAGGCTTCTTAAGCCATTTGTTAAACTTGTCTTTACTAAGACATAATTTGCTTCAGTTGATGTTTGATGTAATGTTGGATCACAGCCATGTGATCTCTGCTTGTAATACAACTACTATGTCTGCTCTGTTTAGCAGATGTTATAAAGACTATGAGTTTGTAGAGTTCATGTTGTGATTACCTTCTGTTTACACTGGACATGTATGTTGCGTGTATGATTATAACGTGCATGTCTTAGTGTGGGGTTCGATAGCTTAGTTGAGTTCTTGCTGGCGGTCTTTTATACACCAAGCGTCCCTTAGATGTGCGCAACTTGGGGCATCGCGATGCGATTGCTCGTGACTCATCACGTGGCACACTTTGTTGTATGATTGAGCCCGCCCGAGACCCCGACTAAGTGATCGGGCTGGAGTCTTTTTATGTAAGTGTTATAATTCAATCGATAATATGGTTGAGGCGGCTTGTCAATGAGTATGGGATTTCACCACCCATAATCATTTAGACTTGTGAGCGGGCGATGAGGACCGATCTCAGTTGATCATCCGGCATGGATGGGATGCCCCTCACGTACGATGCTTCCCGAGAGTGTTTTGTGCTTGGCCTTATCTGCTTAGACAAGTGGGTACGACTCTCGGCTCTCCATATGATTGAGTTGTGACTGGAATTACATAAGCAAACCCCGGGTCCCGACAATCCGGGATTAGTTTTCCTCGTTTTACTGCGTCCCTTACTCTGGCGAGTTCTTCCTTGGACAGGTAGATTTTTCTACGTGATGGTCCTCTTTCGCCATGCCCGGGGTCTGGTGCTTGCTGCTTTCTGGCTCGTTGCTCCTGTGATTGTTTTTCTCCATTCCTCTATATGTTTTCTTTGGTATGGTTCCTGGTTCTCCAAGTGAGACGGTGACCTGGCCGGTGTTGTCAGGATCACTGTCTTTGTTGTTCGAGCGATTGTCTAGGCGACTGCTTGGGTCATCATCTTGGATTTTCTCATCTGTGGTTGGCTCGTGGACATCTACCATGAACACTTGGGACAGTGTCTTGGCTGTCGTCTTGCTTGCGCGCATGTTGCGCTTCCTCCATGGACCACTCGAGTAATCGGGTTGGGAGTCGTGTTTGATTCGCGGGGTCGCCACGCGGCCGGGTGCTTCTTCGGTTGCTGGTGTAGGGTCTGTTGCCGTGGGTGCTCGAGCGCGATCCGTGAGACGAAGGACTCCCCAATGGTTGATGTAGATTTGGAATGCTCCGAAGATCAGGTTGATGCCAGTGCGCAGGTCGGCGAAGACCGTTCGAAAGGCCGGGAGGTGGGCCATGAAACTGAGGGATCCGAATAGATCAGAGTCTACCCGGGCCGTGGAGTCGAGGAGTGCTGATGGAGTCGTTGTTATGACGAATGGTGGTGATTAGGCCGCCGAGATCGCGATTCCAACCTGCGAGGTTCCCACAGACGGCGCCAATTGACGGGGATGGACCCCGGCAAATCCCATGGTCAGGGACCCTGGGTTATACATAGAGAAGGCACAGGTTGGACGATACTCGTCGGCTAACAAGAGAAGCACTTCCTGCTCGATATTATTGCTTGAGGGGGCGATTACAATGGAGGCCAAGGCGAGTTCTCGCAAGGCTAGATGAGTAGATGCGTATTGTCTTGTCGTGGACGTCTCCCCTCCCAGCCTTTATATACTAGGCTAGGTCCCGGGGAGTCCGTACTAGGTTACAGAGATAGTTTCCTAGTTCTAGTCTTGACTTGTACGCCAAGTTCTACCTTCCATGTTAATCGCAGACTCCTACGTCGGTGCCTGGTTGGGCCAATCGTGGGCTTGTCGTAGCTTCCCAGCGGGCCTTCTGTCTTCATACGCACCAGGTAGCCTTACATGAAGGAGTTGTGGGGTCACCCCCTCGTCATTAGGTCTGCGAATGCATTGCGGGCTTCCTCGTTCCACTTGATTTTTTCTCCTTTTTTGAGCAGTTGGTAGAACGATAAGGTCCTTTCTCCTAGCCTGCTGATGAAACAGCTCAATGCTGCGAGTCCTCCTGTGAGCTGTTACACGCCTTTGATGTTGGTTGGCCTTTGTATCTTGGTGATTGCTTGGACCTTTTCGGGGTTTGCTTCAATTCCTCGGGAGGAGACCATGTACCCGAGTAGTTTTCCGGCTGGGACGCCGAAAACGCACGTTTTTTGGGTTGAGCTTGATTCTGTACTTGTTGAGGTCCGCGAATGTTTCGCGGAGGTCGTCGAGTAGCATGTTTGCCCTGTAGGTTTTGTTGACAATGTCGTCTACGTAGACCTGGACATTTATGCCAATTTGGTCTCTCAAGCATGCTTGCATCATTCGTTGGTACGTGGCCCCTGCATTTTTTAGACCAAAGGGAATTGTTTGGTACCAGAACACGCCGTATGGGGTGATGAATGAGGTGTGCTCTTCATTTTCTTCCTTCATCCTGATCTGATTGTATCCTGAGTATGCATCGAGGAAGGATAGGAGGTCGCATCCTGCTGTGGATTCGATTATTTGGTCGATTCTTGGCAGGGGAAGTGGTCTTTTGGGCAGTTCTTGTTGACAGGTCCATAGTCGACGCACATCCTCATTACATCAGTGTCTTTTTTTATGAACCAGGACTGGGTTTTCGATCCAGGTTGCTTTCTTCGTTTCTCGGATGAACTGTGCGTCGAGTAGTCGGTTGATTTCTTCTCCGATTGCTCTGCGCTTAGGTTCTGAGAATCGTCTTAGCGCCTGTTTTACTAGCTTGGTGTTTGGCTTGATGTGGAGCGCGTGTTCTGCAAATTCTCGCGGTATTCCTGGCATGTCGGCTGGGCACCAAGCGAAGATTTTCCACTCTTCGCGAAGGAAGGTTATGAGGGCGGTTGCTTGTTCTTCTGGGAGGTGGGCGTATATGCGGACCGTCTTCTCTGGGTCTGTTGGGTGAACTTGGTGGGTGATTGTGTCGCTGTCGACGCTGAAATTGCGGCCGAATTATTTTGACTCGCTTCGTCTTGCCAGTGGAAAAATGCTTTTATCCGTCACCATGGCTATTTCTTCGAGTTATTGTTGGGCTCCGAACGTGTCGGAGACTTTGTGGAAGTCGCGATCGCACTGATCCGATTTGGTGAAGCTTTCAATTATTGTAATGACTCCTACGGATCCTGGCATCTTGAGTTTGAGATATGCATAGTGCGGGACCGCCATGAATTGGGAAAACGCTGGTCGCCCGAGTATGGCGTGGTACTGCGACTGCCAGTCGAGCACTTCGAACTCGAGGACTTGTCTTGCGAAGTTGCGCTTGTTGCCGAAGATGACATCGAGCTCGATTGTTCCGATGGAGGCGACTGCTTCGCCCGGAACTACGCCATATATTATGGTGCTAGACTTCTTCCAAACTGATCGTGGGATTAGCATTTTGTGTAGGGTGCTGGCGAAGATTATGTTTAGGCTGCTACCTCCGTCCATGAAGATTGTTTCCATGTCGTGGCCCCCGATCTGGGCTTCAAGGACCAAGAGTGCATGCCCCGGCCTTGGGACTGCGGGCGGGTGGTCGCTCTGAGAGAAAGTGATGTTGGTCTCGGCACCACACAGTTGGTAGATTTCTGCTACCTCTAGGCCCTCGGTTGCACGGGCCTGCAGGGCGTAAGCGTCCTGCTTTCCTTTTGAGGGTCTTCCTTCTTGGATCATGCAAATTCGTCCGTGGGACGTAGGGCGTTGCCTTTCTGTACTTGGTGCTGGTGATTGCGCGCTTCTTCGGCTGCGCTTGGCTTCACGCTATTTTTCCTCCTTCAGGCTATTGGAGAGTTCGGAGAATAGACGGCAATCTCCTAGGGTGTGGCTTGCTCTGAGGCGTCCCCACCCGTCTTCGAAACAGTGGATCGTGCAAGGTCCTTCCAGTTGCTCTCTGGCTGTGCGCTTACTGGAACCAGCGTGCCTTCTTCTCCTTGAGACTTGGAAAATCTGCGAGTGGTCTTCTGTTCGGTTGTGGAATCTTGGGTCGAGCTCTATCCCATCGTTGAGCAACTAATTTTGAATGAAGTTGGCGAATTCATCTGGTCTTCGATCTGGGTCGTAGTACTCGTCGGTCTGGGTTTGGGAGTCGTTGTCTTTTCGCGCGGCGGGAGTCCGGGTGGCGGCGGGTCGACGAGTGGTTGGCGAGTCTTTTGTCACGCACCCTCACTCTTCGAGTGGGAATCCCGTGTGGAGTCTTCGCGCCTGTCTACTGGGTCGTCGAGTTCTTTTCTGTCGGCGGTAGATCTGGCAGTCGTCGAGATGCTCGGCTTGATTCGGCTGCAGGCTAAGTGATTCGATGGGGCGATGAAGATCCTAGTGGTGAACTTGAACTCCTCGAGCGGGTTAGATCTGGCTCTAGCCCTTGAGTCCTGATTTGTTGAAGGCGGGACCACAGAGATCGTGAGTCCAACCTGTGTAGTTCCCACAGACGGCGCCAATTGACGAGGATCAGCCTCGGCACATCCCATGGTCAGGGACCCTGGGTTAGTCATAGAGAAGGAACATGTTGGACGATACTCGTCGGCTAACAGGAGAAACACTTCCTGCTCGATATTATTGCGTGAGGGGGCGATTACATGGGAGGCCAAGACGAGTTCTCGCAAGGCCAGGAGAGTAGATCGGATATTGGATGATCAAGACGTCTCCCCTCCCAGCCTTTATATACTAGGCTAGTCTCGGCGAGTCCGTACTAGATTACAGAGATAGTTTCCTAGTTCTAGTCTTGCCTTGTGCGCCAAGTCGTGCCTTCTATATCAGTCGCGGACTCCTATGTCGGTGTCTTGATTGGGCCAGTCGTAGGCCTGTCGAGGATTTCCAGCAGGCCTTCTGTCTTCATACACACCAGGTATCCTCACACGCAGGAGTCATGGGGTCAACCCCTCGTCAGGCAAACCCTTCGATCAAAAAAAATATCGGTCTATGATTGGTTCTCTTTTATATCTTTGTGCATCTATACCTGACATTATGCTTTCAGTATGTATATGTGCTCGTTTTCAGGCAAATCCAAAGGAATCACATCATATTGATGTAATTCCAATTCTTCGGTATCTTGCTCACACACCTACCTTAGGACTTCGGTATCCTAAGGGTGTTCAATTTGATCTTATTGGCTATTCTGATTTGGACTGGGCTGGTGATCGTGTTGATAGGAAATCCACCTCAGGAACTTGTCATTTTCTTGGTAGATCTCTAGTATGTTGGGCTTCCAAGAAGAAAAATTGTATCTCAATATCCACTGCTGAAGCCAAATACATTGCCGCTAGCTCATACTGCACTCAGATTCTTTGGCTTAAGAAGATGCTGAAGGACTATGGAATTCATGTGAAGAAAATCCCTCTCCTTTGTGATAATGAGAGTGCTATAAAAATTGCTCATAATCCAGTACAACACTCTCGCACGAAGCGTATTGGTATACCCCATCATTTCCTTCGTGATCATGTTCAGCGTGAACACATTGTGATTATCCATGTCTGAACTGAAGATCAATTGGTGATACGTCCCAAACGTATCTATAATTTCTGCTTGCTCCATGCATGTTTTGTGTGACTTTGCCATGATTTGCTTGAACTTTCATACACTTTTGAGCATATTTGGACTAATCTACTAACCCAATGCACCCAGCTGCCAGTTGCTGTTTTCTCCTGTTTACGTATTTCAGGTTTTCCGGCCATTAAAAGTGCTCCAAAAAATCCGGAACAATCAGATAAAAAATCAGCGACCCGAAAGCTTCCGGAATCACCAAGGTAGCGGAGGGGTGCCACCACCAGGAGACCAGGAGGGTCCCTGGAGCGGCCCCACCCTAGGCCGCGCCAGGAGGCCTCCTGGGTGCCTGGTGGGTCCCCTCGACACCCCCCCCTCCGCCTATATTTAGCCCTCGCGGTGGAAACCCCTAATATCGAAGTACTTTTTCCTGAAGCGATTCCGATCTCCGCCGCCATCGCCAACAAGCTTCGGGGGACCAGAATTCCTGTGCCGACACCCTGCCGGGACGGGGAAGTGCCCCCGGATTCATCTCCATCAACGTTGCTTCCTCCCTCCATGAAGCGGGAGTATTTCTCCCTCGGGGCTGAGGTTTCTACCAGTAGCTATGTGTTCTTCTCTCTCTCCCATGATGTGATCTTCATTGTGATCATAGGCTATGTTAATCTAGGGTGACCCCATGATATTTCCCCTTCCTCGATGTATTAGATTGATTTACTCACTTGATCTTATCTAGTATAATCCCCGAGACCATGGTGACAGCGGTCTATTGGACATGGGTTAGAAGAATATTATCATGAGTGATTTCCTGTTTTGTGTGTTGATTGAAGATTGAGAGTCTCTTGGTTCATGTCTTTGACTATCCTTGAGATATGTTGTGGTGATTGTGGTACTCTCTTTGGATGTCCGCGGTGACATTGGGAAATCCATAGATTGAGAACTACGAACTCTGAGGTGTGCTTTTGTAGCCCTACATAATTCTCGTCCTCTCTTGACCACAAAGGAATGACCTCCGAGTACGTCTCCAATGCATGTTTTAGTGGAAATATCATGTGATTAGGTTATGTTAATGTTGTTGGGAGTTGCCGCTAGTGAAAGTATGAAGCCTAGGCCTTGTTTCCATCATTGTTACACCATTTGCACTCACTTTTGTTACATGTTTGCTTGCTGCACTTTTTATTACAGATTTATATTACTTTGTTTTGCCACACCTATCGCCCATATTTTACCATCTTTTCTCTGAACTAGTGCACCTATACAACTCCTAGTTGTATTAGGTGTGTTGGGGACACAAGAGACTTCTTGTATCTTAATTGCAGGGTTGCTTGAGAGAGAACATCTTCAACCTCTACTTCCCTGAGTTCGATAAACCTTAGGTCATCCACTTGAGGTAAATTGTTGCTGTCCTACAAACCTCTGCGCTTGGAGGCCCAACATAGTCTACATGAATAGAAGAGTGCGTAGAGAAGGGAATATCTTTAGATCTTGAAATTAAATCTTTTCGTTTCTTGTTTTTATTTTCACTAGTAATGCTTATGGAAAACTGCACTCTTAGTTCACTGTTTGGGGAAGGCCGCTATATCACGCTCGTGGTAGAGAAGTCTCCTCCACCTACTGAATGTATCCCGTTCAAAATACCACTTGGGATAGTTGAAATAATTGTTTATGATTGTTATGATGGGACAGTCAATCCTAGTATTCATTTGTTGAAACTTACAGAACTTTGTGAGTTATTTAAGATTTCAGGTTTGACAAGAGGTGAAGTCATGAAGAAATTATTTTCCTTGTCACTGAAAGGAAAAGCATTGGAATGGTATAGGCTACTAGATGATTCTCACCTACGGGATTGGGAAGAGATCCAGTCTCTCTTTTACTCCAAGTTTTATCCTCCTCATGAAGTTCATGAGAATAGGAATTATGTGTATAATTTCTATCCTCATGACGGAGAGAGCATATCTCAAGCTTGGGGGAGACTGAAAACTTTAATGCTAAAATGTCCTGACCATGGGCTCCCCAAAGATATAATTATTACTAATTTTTATGTGAGGCTCTCTCGACAGGATAAAGACTTGCTCAATGCTTCCTCTATGGGTTCTGTCACAAACGAAAAGATTGATGCTAAATGGGAACTCCTTGAAATAATTCAACGCAATACTGAAGATTGGGAGATCTACAAAGGTAAAGAGTCAGGTACAAATTATGAGTATGATTGCATTAAGTCCTTTGTTGAAACTACAAGTTTTAATAAGTTTAGTGCTAAGTTTGGGCTTGATTCTCAACTCCTTGTTGATTTCCTCAAATCTTTTGCTTCACATCTTAATATGCCTAAGGATAATTGGATCAAGCATCATGAACCTTTTAAAGAGATTTGCAAAGAAAATGAGATTGTTCATGATGATTGCAACATGCATGATCCAATTCCTGAAAAGGAAGTTTTATATAAGCATGTTAATTTTTGTGGAGTGGACAGACCTTGTGAAAGGCCTATGATTGAAGAAGAGAAGTATTGTAAGCGTCATAAGCATGAAAGAACAATCACTTGGGTCAAAGATTTAAATGAAATTGCTAGAGAATTGTGTGACCTTTATCCTTTTACGTGTGAACTTTGCTGCATAAAGGTTCACTTTAATTTTCAATGCATGAACTTTCAAAGCATAACTGTTAATCAGTTGTGTGATAACATGATCACTTCTGATCTTTATGATGAACTTATGTTATTTTTGATGTGTGAAGAGTTATCAGAAAAAGACTTCTTGGCTAGATGTTCATGCCTTAGGAATTAGCAACACTCTGCAAAATTGCCATCTCTATTGTGTTGTTAACTGCCATGAAAATGATTACATAAGTAAGATTAGAAAGGAGGGAACTTAGCAAAAGTATAAAAATGTCTCTTATATCTCTACTAATAAAAATGAGAGTTTCTCCCAATTTTCCCCTATTATTTCTAATGATAAACCAGGATATGTGGAGAAGCTTCATCTCCAACCAATCCCTCCTAAGGTAAATAAGAAGAAAAAGAAGAGGAGGAGGAAGAGGATCAAGAAGGAAGAAGAATGGGTATCAACCTGGCCTGAGCATATTCCTCGCATCAATTTTTATCCTAACGGACAGAAATTTTTGGAGGACGGTGAGCTTGATTGCATTCATTATTATCCTGATGTTAAGTCCGTAGGCACTACTGAAGATGATTTTGATTATGATATGCATGTTACTTTTTGTGATTGGTAAAATGATGATAATGCTACTTATGATCTTGAAAATCTTTTTGGTACTAACTCTAAGAGTGATGATATGGAAAGCTCTAAGCTTGGGGATGATAGGATTGCAAGTCCTTTAACCATTAGTGATGTGGTAATTGATAATTCTTTTGCTAGTAAGAATAAAGACATCATGTTTACAAATATAGTTGCTAGCAATGATAATGCTCTTCTCTACTATGATGATGTTATAACTCCTATCTATAGTGATTTTAAAGGTACCGATGACATAAGGAGAAATTATCCTTATGAAACTTTTCATAATCATGGAGGTAATTACTCCCTTGTTGAACATCATCTTCCTAATACACAATTAATCTATAGTGTTCAAGTTGTTTATGATAGTCCTCCTCCCACTATTACCAATGAGAAAGATTATGCTTATGTGGAGAGTAAGAGTACCCTTTTGCATGTGGATCATGGTAACAATTCTTTATGCGATGCTTATATTGTTGAGTTTATTCATGATCCTACTGGAAATTATTATGAGAAGGGAACATATTCTTATATATATTTCAATAATATCAAGTTCCCTCTCTTTATGTTGAAGGCTTTGAAGTTGCACTTATTTTGCCTTCCTATGCTAATATCTTTATGCTTCAATGAGTTTTTCCTCTGCAAGATCCCTTTGCATAGGAAGCATGTTAGACATAAATGTGTTTGTTATTTGCTTCTTGATGCTCTCTTTTGTTATTCAACTCTTATTCATTATTCCTATGAGATCATCATTAAAATCTTAAGCCTATCTTTATGGCTCTAAAGAAAGAGCTCTAGGGAGAAAACCCTTGTTATCTTTAGTTTGAGTCTTTACTTTCAGTTTGTAGCGGTCTTGATGATTGTTACTACTGTAGCAACATCATTGTATCTTTATTTTCAATCTTTGTGCCAAGTCTAGCCTCCGATTGCAAGAAAGTTCAAAAGTTGTGACATGTTGTCCAGAAAACAGATTATGTCCTCGGACGGAAAATTTAGCCTAAAATCACCAGATCATCTTTTTTCTCTGAATTTGTTTGACATCGTGCTCCATACAATTGACTTTCGAGCGTTTGTTCTGATTTTTTTTATTCGAGTTGCAGAAGTACCCCTAAAAAATTCTTTACTACCTGATGTTCTGTTTTTCACAGATTCAGCCATGTTTTGTCTCTCCTAACTTTTTCAAACCTTAAGCTTGCTTTTTCTTTGCAAGAACTTTTTGGCAATCTTGAGAAAAAGTAGCTCTTCAAGAATATCTTTATATCCAGTGGGAAAAATTATTTATTAAGGGTACTAACCTCTCTAATCAGCTTATGATGAGTTATGTAGGAAGGGAGTTTTCAAGTGTGCGATGGAAGATGATGAATGAAGATTCGGGAGTGTCAAGCTCTCAAGCTTGGGGATGCCCCCATGCATCCCCAATAAATATTCAAGGAGACTCAAGCGTCTAAGCTTGGGGATGACCCCGAGCATCCCCTTCTCCATCAACAATCATCAGTTCGTCTTCGTCTCACTATATTTTTTTCACTTCATGCGTTATGTGCTATGCTTGGAGCGTCTCTCTTTTAGGTTTTATTTTTAGTTTTCTTTAGCTTTGCTTGCTGTTCATAACAAGTTAGATCCCGTCTTACTTTGTGTGGGAGAGAAACACTCTCCACTTTCAAAATCTAGAACACATCATAGGATTCTTCATGCCTATCTTTTTGTTGTTGTATGTTCTTTATCTTTTCGTAGCTACTGCCATGTTTAGTTTTAGTCTTATTTTGTCTTTAGTAAGAGCCTTGGCTTTTGTTTATTTTGTTGTTGGAACTCTCTTTAGTTTTCATGTTTATCTTGTTAAGAGAGTTGGTTGTTGCACTGAGTTGTGTCTTGTCTTGAGAGTAGGTAATTGAGGTTGCTATTTAATTTTAGTAGTAACTTGCAATAGTTTTGAGCTATTGATGTGAGTAATGTTTGAACTTTTGGTGTCAAGATCTCTAGCCTGTTAGTGATAGGTGTAGTATTTTGGGCAATCCGTGTGATTTTAGAAAACCAAAAACCCCTGTTGAGAACTCTAGCTACTAGATGGATCACTAACCTCTAGAGGGTTCGAATATTAGAGTACACTCACGTACCATGAGTCGAGGATGCGCAAGGATAACCAAACCCCCATACACTCCTCCTCGGGGTACTTGTCTCTTTGTGAACCTCCTGATTAGATTGAGAGTTACCGATAATAAGTGCATGAGTTCTTCCGACTAATGTGAGTATTCGAAAGTTGACACTTCCACCCACCTATACTTTTTCTAGCCTCTTAGGTACCATGCATTGCCCTTTCTCACCTTGAGAGTTGGCGCATACTTCGCCGGTGCATCCAAACCCTTGGCATGATACACTCTATCATCATAGGCCTCCTTATATCTTTCCTCAAAACAACCACCATACCTGCCTACAAGGCATTTCCATAGCCTTTCCGAGATACATTTCCATGCAACATCCACCTTCTCATGACTTGATCTTCATGTCATACATGCTACTTGCTTGATCGATGTGGCGCATGCTAGTTGGGCCTTGCCCTAATCATTGGTACATGACGCGCCTGTATCATTGCATATCCTGCTATCCTGGCAGAGGCATACATTTGCATCATGATAGTTATATCTTCTTTATGTGAGTACCTTTGTAAAGTGTGCAAGATCTCCTATATTCTTGTAAAATATAGAGTGTTGCCCCTAAAGTGAGGAAAAGATCCCAAAGAGGACAAAATCAAAAGATCCCAAAGAGGACAAAATCAAAAGATCCCAAAGAGGACAAAATCAAAAGATCCCAAAGAGGACAAATGAGAGTTAAATAGAAAGAGCCATTGAGGCCACCAAAAAAATACAAAAAAATAGAAAAAAGAGAAAAAGAAAAAATAAAAAGAGAGAAGGGGCACACTACTATTCCTTTTGAGAGATCCACACTAGTACTTCATCTTCTATCCCTTGTACTCCATAGAGATCATCGTCATGCATATAGATATGTGGGGACCTTCACACTATAGAACTTGGCTTGTATATTCCAATGATGAGCCTCCTCAAACGAGCTCTAGGTCTTCTTGAGCAAGCAAGTTAGATGCACCCCCACTAGTTCCCTTGGAGAGCTTTTAGCTCACATGTGCATCCGTTGCATGGCAATCCCTACTCCTCACAGCATATCTATCATATGGCCTTCTCTCGCCTATGATTGTCCTCATTGATGTGAGCCTTTCACACCTTTTTGTCTTCCTCCTCCACCTTCTTTTTGTTTCGCCTTTTAGGTGTCAACTTTCTTGCTCACTCTCATCCATTGCATGAGTGCTCAAAATATCGAAAGGGAGTGGATCAGTTTGACTTGTACCTGGCTAGTGGTCTGGGGACGAGTCAAGATAAGAATCCAAAGGAGACTAAGTGTGATACTTTAGTAGATAGTTGTTATCAACAACCCGTTTTTCTCTCTTTTTCCCAGTCCCCTGCTTGCACGCAAACACCATCTGGAGACATTCGAGTCACGGACAGCGAGAGCTCTTGCACCTTTTGTTCTTTTGTTGCTTGTGTCAATGCTAATATAGACTCTTGCTTGTTAAGACTTGAATTGAATTGCATGCTTGAATTGCTTTACTTAAAAGTCCTTATATGGTTGTGTGGCATGTCACCACAGAAATTATGCTTGTTATCATTTACCTACTCGAGGACGAGCAGGAATTAAGCTTGGGGATGTTGGTACGTCCCAAATGTATCTATAATTTATGCTTGCTCCATCCATGTTTTGTGTGACTTTGCCATGATTTGCTTGAACTTTCATACACTTTTGAGCATATTTGGACTAATCTATTAACCCAGTGCACCCAGCTGTCAGTTGTTGTTTTCTGCTTTTTTTGTATTTCAGGTTTTCCGGCCATTAAAAGTGCTCTAAAAAATCCAGAAAAATCAGATAAAAAATCAGCGACCCGGAAGCTTCCGGAATCACCAAGGTAACGGAGGGGGGCCACCACCAGGAGACCAGGAGGGTCCCTGGCGTGGCCCCACCCTAGGCCGCGCCAGGAGGCCTCCTGGCTGCCTGATGGGTCCCCTCGACACCCCCTCCGCCTATATTTAGCCCTCGGGTGGAAACCCCTAATATCGAAGAACTTTTTCCAGAAGCGATTCCGATCTCCGCCGCCATCGCCAACAATCTTCGGGGGACCAGAATTCCTGTGTCGGCACCCTGCCAGGACGGAGAAGTACCCCCGAATTTATCTCCATCGACGTTGCTTCCTCCCTCCATGAAGCGGGAGTAGTTCTCACTCGGGGCTGAGGTTTCTACCAGTAGCTATGTGTTCTTCTCTCTCTGCCATGATGTGATCTTCGTTGTGATCATAGGCTATGTTAATCTAGGGTGATCTCATGATATTTCCCCTTCCTCTATGTATTAGATTGATGTACTCACTTGATCTTATCTAGTATAATCCCCGAGACCATGGTGATAGCGGTCTATTGGACATGGGTTAGAAGAATATTATCATGAGCGATTTCATGTTTTGTGTGTTGATTGAAGATTGAGAGTCTCTTGGTGCTTGTCTTTGACTATCCTTGAGATATGTTGTGGTGATTGTGGTACTCTCTTTGAATATCCGCGGTGACATTGCTAAATCCATAGATTGAGAACTACGAACTCTAAGGTGTGCTTTTGTAGCCCTACATAATTCTCGTCCTCTCTTGACCACAAAGGAATGACCTCCGAGTACGTCCCCAATGCATGTTTTAGTGGAAATATCATGTGATTAGGTTATGTTAATGTTGTTGGGAGTTGCCACTAGTGAAAGTATGAAGCCTAGGCCTTGTTTCCATCATTGTTACACTGTTTGCACTCACTTTTGTTACATGTTTGCTTGCTGCACTTTTTATTACAGATTTATATTACTTTCTTTTGCCACACCTATCACCCATATTTTACCATCTCTTCGCCGAACTAGTACACCTATACAACTCCTAGTTTTATTAGGTGTGTTGGGGACACAAGAGACTTCTTGTATCTTAATTGCAGGGTTGCTTGAGAGAGAACATCTTCAACCTCTACTTCCCTAAGTTCGATAAACCTTAGGTCATCCACTTGAGGAAAATTGATGTTGTCCTACAAACCTCTGCGCTTGGAGGCCCAACATAGTCTACAAGAATAGAAGAGTGCATAGACATCAATTAGCAGATATTTTCATGAAACCACTGGATGAGAAAAGGTTATGTGTGTTGCGTTATGAGCTAAACATTTTAGACTCACACAATGTTCTGTAAGTTCGAAACTTTTTAATCATTGTATAGATTCATTCACTTCGTGCTAGTATTTAGTTTAGTTTTTGCTTTGAGTCTTATGTTCTGTCTGTTTGATTCGTATGGTGTTTGTCCCTTAGTCTTATCACCTTTAGTTTCATTGTTGGTTTTCTTCGAGGTGATAAGTGTCTGACCCTACCTCTTCTATTACTCTTATTTCTTATTCTATCTAGACTAAAATGATCAAGCACATTTGAAACATTATGCATTATGCTTTGAACGTCATTGAGTTCTGAATCAAAATGCTATCAACTTTTATCGAAGTTTTTACTCTCGGTCTAGTGTTTTGATTCGGTCGTTGAGATCTGTCAAATCAAGGTCCGTTGAGATCTTCTTGCGATCCTCCACGAAATTTTACCCACAGAATCCGGAGAGACAATCGCCACAAAATCTTAGCCACTGGTTTGACACTGTTTGGATTTGATTAAATTAGTGAAACATTTTAATTAACTCTTATTTCATTTTTAATATGACCTGCTTATTATGAGGCATTTTATAAAACTGCTTCCACAATTTTTGGTTGAACATTAACTGCCACTTGTTTTGGAATTTACAATTGGGTTGAATTTGAATAGGCCATGGTCAAGGGTGAATATCACCTGCCTAACCAAGTTGTCTTGGCCTTAATGAAAGTGATTTTTGTGGTATTACTGTAGCGTGACACCCGGGGTGTTACAAATATCCACCACTACAAATAATTCTCGTCCCGGGAATTAAAAAAATAGTGTAAGGGGTAAGGTTTCGGTTTTGTATTCTAACGAGTCTTCTGGTTCTTGTTTCCCTTATCGAAGGGATTGATCCTTAATGTTGTTGTATTCATTTCTCTGTTTCGGTTCATCTCGACGAGTTGTCATCCTTCCTTCGGGGCTCCATCATACTTAAGAATAGGCTAGGAGATAAAACTTTAAGGGGGTCGGATCGGTACCCGGTTAATCAACTGGGGTTGTACAACGGTAGGGGTACAAAGTATCTTTCGAGTTTAAACTCGGGGGAATACATCGAGAGAAACAAAGGAAGTCATGAGAAGTTTCAAGCGGATAGGCATGCGTTTCACGTCGACAACGGATGATGAAAAGGGGTCCAGAGTATCAGTCACAAGCATTGCGTCTGGTATCAGACTGAATATCACAATGTAGGTGATAGGAGTCAGGTTTCGGTCTTGTGGAACTGTGGATGAAAAGGGGTCCAGAGTATCGATCCCGACACAAGGTTTGTTAGGGAACATCTTGTCAACTATGTCGGCAACAACAACAGTGCCAAGGGCGAGGGACGAAGAGAACCATTTTCTTGCTCGTTAAGACGAGGCGGACCAATTGGCAAAGTTCTTGTCCATCAGTGGTCACCGAAAAGTTATCAACAATCGTAACAGGTTGTACGGACAAAGAAGTACACCGAAGTGTTTACATAAGCAGGGAATTATCACTGCCCAGACGAGTTACCGCAGAAGAAAGATTAAACATACCAATGGAAAGGAAATTGTGGTCATACATAAGCATTAGGGGTATATCATTCCCAAGGGAAAGCAGATCAAGATATACATGACCAAGTTTTTATTGGTAGGGAGTCAAAGGAGGTTGTCGATGATAACACAAATCACCGAGGGGCAAGAATGGTATTTCTCACCATGAATTCAATTGACACTTGGTGGAAGCCAAGATGTCGATCATGACCATGAAACATCATGTCGAGAGGTTTCAAAAGAAAGAAATAGAACAACGATGACATCAAGCAAAAGTAATGGTGAAGCAAATAGTATTTTGTGTTCTCGGTTGACGACAACCCAGAACCATAGAATGGCTATGACAGGGAAATGCATTGCTTCATCAGAACTCATAAGGCGTAGTGAAATAGAATGATATCCTCGAGATACTAGCGGGTAATTGTATTTACAAGAAGTTTTCATGATAAGTTCTACATCGTATCTATGAGCATGAACACAAGGTTCAGGGTTGACTCCCACTTCATCAATGCATAACCCCTCATTCACTTCTCACTTGCAAGGAGGTGGTAGGATTGCAAGCTCATTTGAAGGGAGGCCAGTATAGCATAACCCGCATACAGGTTGGGTTCATACAGATTAGTGGAAGCATAGGGTTAACCTATCGGAGCATTTTGAAACCCATACAACAAACATCATAAGCGAGGGATACCAGTTCGAAAGCGAAAGGCTAACGACACCGAGTAGATGATATCATTCGCCAGAGGCATCTGATATCAGCAAAAATTCATGAATGACTTAGGGCACAAGGGGACGGTAGGTAGTAATCCACCCAAATGGTCAGCTGGTGTACAGAGAGTCTGATGTGAGTATCGGTACTCAACCAAAGAAGAAAGAATGCCAAATCATTGGAGATAGAAGCATCAAAATAATTCGATGCTTAAGTACAAAGGAATTATGACTTCCATATCAGTGTATCAGATTCAGATACATCGATCAAACATGAATAAGTTGAATAGAAGCTTGACGGTTAATCAATTAAGGTTTGATTTACCGAGAACCAGCTCATGTCCGGAACGACGTCTGAGCGAGAAGAATGGATTCATAGGGATCAACTAATGACTGCGTGCACTAGAAAACACCATGATTCAACAGATCAGAATGGCAATGCCAAGGTAGTCATCAAAGACTACAAGAAAAACGGGATTAATCATAGTGCAAGAAGGTAAGAAGAATCCCTAAAGCAGTAGGCTGCCGAGGATTGTCGCGAGATCGAATAGTATTTCAAAGTATTTTGGGAATCACAGGAACCACTTAGGATGAACGGATCCTCGATAAATGTGAGGAATTATCCGCAGGGTGAAAAGAAGCTGCAAGGCAGTAGGCTCAAAGGATTCCCGAAACAACGGAAAGTATTTCGATGCATCTTGTGAACACAAGAGCAACTGGGATGAATGGATGAATGTAAAGTGTATGTGGTTATACATACGGACTTATCGGTGGCAGTGAATCGTAAAGGTGATCGGCACATATGGTCTCGGGAATTTTATCGAAGAGTAATCTTCAGAATCTTCTCGTGAAGCAAGCCATCATCTGTAATGAGGGGCTCTCCGGGAGGAAGTAGTCACGAGAACCTAATGTCAGAGTTAGAAAAATCTTTAACCCGAAAGAGAAGAGAGATCAGAGTCCCAGAGTAAAGGTACAAAGAAAAAGGATCCTAATACCACCCAGTTTTGCGACATGGGCCGATTAGACACACGTGTCAGAACCCTCTGTTAGGTATGTCCTAGGATCAAGACTCAACTTGCATCATGTCAAAAAATTCAAAATGAAATTGAAATGGGAGAGAGAACACCCCCCAGATGAATTTAATTCAAATGGCCACAATAAAAGTTGCTCCAAAAAATCCTTTTGCATTTTTGAAAACTCTCATAAATGAGTGTGATCACATATCAAGTGATGTGGAGTCAATCCCATGCTCATGGATTTTTAAAATTTTCAAACGGGAGCTTAGAATTAAATAAATACCCCTATTTGAATTTGAATTCAAATATTTTGAATTTCAAAAATGTTCAAACTCTGGATATGACTAGCTACTGGTCATGTAATGACATATAAAAGATTTGATCATTTATAAAAATTGCTAGCTATTTTATCTAGCTAAGTCAAAACAAATGGCATAAAAGAAAACAGATAGAAAAGAAAAAGGGAACTTACATGTGCTTCTGGCCCAACTTAACGCACCCCAGCCCCCTCTCTGTCGTCTTCCTCAAGCAGCTCGGCGTCGAGCCAGAGCGCACCGTGGACGCCACCTCGACGCCGAGGGCCTTCCAGGTGTCCCTGAGCCCTGTCCTTGCGCCACGGAGACGTCCGTGCACCCGTGGAACACTTCCCCCTCTCTCTTCTGCTCTTGCGCCCTCTGCCGCTCGTTTTCGTCGCCACCCGAGCACCACCGTGGAGCACGTCGCCGTGTTCCCGCGGCCATCGTCGACAAGAGTCCGCACCGCCAAGTCCATCGTTCCACTGTCGTCTACAACATCGCCGTGCACTAGGAATCAAAGCCAGACGCCCCCACAAGCTCGCTAGCGTCATCATACCCAACTTCGGCCGCCGTTCGTCGTCATCAAATTACGTCGTCGTCCCTGTCTCCCCAAGCTCGCCACCACCACCAGAACAACCCTGGTGAGCTCCTTCACCACCGAAAACCCTCCTCAGTGGCTCGTTTTTCCTCTAGCGCGATCCCCCGTGGGAGCAGGAGCTCGCCGTCGCCATGGCCGCCGTTGAGGCTGCTCCCTTCCTCCTTTGTTATCGAAGTGTTGTCCATCGCGTAGGTGGCGTCTCCAGGAGCCCGTCCAGCTAGCACATGGTCCAGCACGGGCTCTACAGCGTCAACTCCGTCGAGGCCGTGGCTCCGCCGCCGCTAGGGCTTGACGCCGGCGACGCTATGATGATAACCTGCATCCCTGCCTTGCACCGTTCGACGTGCGACACTCCCAGCAAGCGAACACACCTAGCCACACTGCAAATGGTGGCCGGGAGCACCCTTCCCGTACGTTGCCACCGCGGACTTGGTCACCGGCGACTCGCCGCCGGCGAGGCCGACATGGACATGATTAGTTTAACACTAATCCCCTCCCCTGTGACGCTAACAGTAGGGCCCAGGGCCCCCTAATCCCCTTGGTTAGTTTAAACTAACCGGGTTAATTAACCCAGTCAATGACAAGCCGGACCCACACGTCAGACCCCCCCCCCACGTCACAGTGACGCCAGCATGACGCAATAAATCATTTTCCATTTAATAGAAATCCAGAAAAATCCAGAAAAATGCAATAAACTTTGGAAATTCATAACTAATTCATTTTAACTCCAAATTGGACATATAATATATGTAAAATTATCATAAGAATGCAAGGATTCTGAATATGGACTTTGTTTTAATGTTTGACCAATTTAAATTGGGTGAAGATAAGCATATGTTCATATTGACCCATTTTAAAATTCAAATTTGGAGTGAATTTGCAAATTCCTTTGCAACACACTTCTTTTAAATGGAATGCCAAACACATTGCAACCATGAACATCACATTATAACAATGATCATGTGAATGTTCATTATACATTATATTGATTGCAATGTTTGTGTTGTTTGCTCTCCGATAGAAGTGGAGCCGGAGTCCGAGATCACCCCCTCCATTGAAGATACCCCGTAAAACCCTCGTCGGCAAGGCAAGCAAACCCCCATTGATCATGTCGATAAAATCCCACTTCCCTCTCAGTCTCGCTTATGAATGTTTAGGATGATTACCATGATACGTTTATACCGCATATATGAACCCATTCCTTTGCATGACCTATCATTTTGTCACAGTAGTAAGCAAACCACAATCCTAGCAGATGTAGGAGTTGATTGATATCATGTGGCCCCTGCAACTGCTACTGCTTATTGCATGCTTAGAGTGTTACAATGTGGTTACTGTTATGTGAGTCGGGATGGTAGTGATCATGATGATGATGGTGGAAATGTGTTGGTGAATCTACCCTAAACAAGGTAAACGATGAGAGGCTATGTAGGAGTACACAGTGGGTTGTCTCGTTGAACACTGCCTTAAGTCTGAGTTCCTGTGTGGTGATCCAAGACAAAGAGTAACTCCATACATTGGGCTCACTTACCCCTCTATCGACCTATTAACTCATCCTGTGATGATTTCCAGGAGTCGCAGTAGTTTGGTGTTCTGGTAGGTTTGTGGCACGGCCTGCGAGTGAGTGAACGGCTCAACTGAGACCGGCTTGGGGCCCTGCACACATCATCTGGGACCGCATTGGTACACCGTTCGGGTCCTCAATTGCGGAACTATCCCAGGTAGGCGTCTCTTTGGACTAGACCGGTGGTGTGAGGTAAGTGTCGTGGTGATCATCCTCGCAGGCACCCCTTGAATGGTGACGAGACCTGGCGGGAACTGATGGTCATGTGTGTGAGTGTTGCACCCCTACAGGGTTAATAAACTATTCGAATAGCCGCGTCCGCGGTTATGGACTACTTGGTTATCTATGCTTGATTATTAGACAACTTCAACGGATACTTCAAAATTTCCAAGATAAGTGTGAGTGCTATGGCGTGCTTTCTTGTGGGAAGTTGAGGAAGGCACCATAGTGGTGTAATTGTTTGGGAGACTTGGATAGATGGACTCGTGTACACTTCTTACCTCATTCTGGTATTCGTAGTACAGGACTAGCCAAGTCAAAGTTGGCACTTCTGCATTGAAACCACACCCCCCCTTTGCCTTGATACATGTGCATGAGTAGTATAGTTCCTAGATAAGTCTTGTTGAGTACGACTTTGTACTCACGTTTGCTTATTCTATGTTTTTAGATGAATCCACTGACCCCGATGGTGGCTTCTTCCTGGAGCTCGACGACTAAGATCAAGCTAGTGTAGTCCCAGTCAGAGGACTGGTTCCCGCGTGGAGAGCTTGTGTTTAAATAAGGCTTCTTAAGCCATTTGTTAAACTTGTCTGTACTCAGACCTAAGTTGCTTCCGCTTCTACTGATGTAATGTTGGATCACAGTCATGTCATCTCTGTGTGTACTCTACAAGAGTTAAATCAATTTTTCCACTTTGTAGAAAATTGTGATGATACCTATTGTTCATACTAGACATTTATGTTGCGTGTATGTTTATAACGTGCATGTCTTAGTGTGGGTTTTCGAGAGCTTGGTTGTGACCTTGCAGGCAGTCTTTTATACACCAAGTGGCCCTTAGATGTGTGCAACTTGGGGCATCGCGATGCGATTGCTCGTGACTCTGTCACGTGGCACACTTTGTTGTATGATCGAGCCCGCCCGAGACCCCGACTAAGTGATCGGGCTGGAGTATGTTTATGTAAGTGTTAGAATACAATCGATAGTATGGTTGAGGCGACTTGTCTATGAGTATGGGATTTCACCACCCATGTCATTTAGACTTGTGTGCGGACGATGAGGACCCATCTCAGTTGATCATCCGGCCTGGATGGGATGCCCCTCACGTTCGATGCTTTCCAAGAGCGTTCTGTGATTGGCCTTGTCTGCTTAGACAAGTGGGTATTGCTCTCGGCTCTCCATATGATTGTGTTGTGATAGGACTTGCAAACGCAAACCCCGGGTCCCGACAACACGACACTGTTAGTAAAGTAGTTTTGCAAAGACTAGACTCGACTTTGACCAAGGAGTTGGAAGGGGTTGTCCTACAGGAAGTCGGCTCTAATACCAACTTGTGACGCCCCCAAAATCAAGCCATGTACAGTAATCATACAGGCAAGGTACACGACTGAGATCAGAGACTCACGGTAAGATATCACAACACATCTCTACAAATAAAAATAATACACGTTGTTTAATACAAGCCAGGGGCCACTAGGGATCGAATACAACAGCTCAAGAGCACAAAGTTAGCGGAAGCAATTGTATCTGAGTACAGACATAGGGTACACATGATCTGCCTTAAGAAGGCTAGCACAAAAACAACAACGATCGAAAAGGCGAGGCCTCCTGCCTGGGAACTGTAACAGCCCAGTTTTCACAAAAATTAAAAATTTTGTTTTCGGTGTGAATTGTTTGATTGTCTGATTTGTTTGCGGTGTTTGCATCCCCGATTTATCGATCGACGATTATTTTTCCCCCTCTTATCTCGTATCGAACGGAGACCGACCCTTCCCACCCTGACACTCGACCTTTGCGACACCGGGTTTTACCCGATCACCGTCGCGAAAACCGCACGAGACCAGCCGCAGCCAACGGAACAAAAAAAAACCGTTTAATAATTAAACGGGATATTTTTATAGCGTGCCGGAAAAAAAATCGGAACGGTTCCAATGCGAGGTGAACGCCGCCGGCTCGATGCGCTGGTCGCGCAGTTCGAAGTTTTACCCGAATCGGAGGTACTGCGGACCCCCGGCGGTCAGAAACGTGAGCACCGCGTGCGAGAGAGAAAAACCGGGGATGTTTTTGCAAACTGCCAGCCACCTTGGCTATAAAAAGACCACCCCACCACTTAGGGTTTCCCTAAGCCACTAGGCAGCCCCCAGATCTAAAAATGGCCCAATTTTGCCCATTTTCGCAGCAAACCTAGCCCTCTCAGATCTGGACCGTCAGATCTCGCGATCCGACGGCCCAGATCGGCTCCAACCTCCTCTCTCCACCTCTCTCTCCACCGCCGCCTCCACCTTGCCCGTGGGGAGCCCCACGCCGTCGCCTCCCTCCGGCCCGTCGCCGGCAGCCACCGGAGCACTCCACCGCCGGCCCTCTCCTCTCTCCTCTCCCTTCTTCTCCTCTTTTTCCTCTCCCCTCCCTCTCATCTCTCTCTCTTTTCTCTCTGTACACATGAGCACACAGCCGCCGGCCATGGAAGGCACGAGCGGGAGCTCACCGCCGGCCCGAGCCACGCCCCGGCGCTGCCCTCCGCCGGTGGAACCCCGCCTCCAGCGCCTCCCGCCGGCCGCCCTCGCCCCGCCTTGCCCTGCTCGCCGCCGGTGGCCGGCACGGGAGCCGCCGTCGTGCCCCGCTCGGGAGAAGCCGGGTCGGCCTCCCCAGGCCAGGCCGGCCACGTGGGCCAAGGCCACGGCCCAGCCAGGCCTCCCCAGCCCAGCAGCCAGATCTGGCCCGAAGGCCCAGGCGCAGCCCCCCCTCTCCAGGCCGACATGGGCCAAGCCCATGGGTGAGGTCCTTTATCTTTTTTTTCCTGTTGTTTGCCCCTGTGAAAAATTGCTAAGTCCCTGGGTGTTTGGCTGCTGATGCTGTATTACAACGTAATTTCCCGTTAATCTGTAGCTCCGATGATCTTGCCCCCAAAATGAAAGTTGCTCAGAATTGTGTGTAATTTAATTCATATTTTGTGAGATTTTGCATTTGAGATCATCTTGATTGTGTAATTGTGTGCTAAACAGGACATCAGATCGTTAATTGCAACTGCTGCTGTTAAACTGTCTGAAAACGGTTGCTTGATTGAAACTTCGGGCGACGGTTGCTTCGCAACCGTACGTCGGAATTGAGTGATTCCTTTTGCGTTGCATTAAGAATTGTTTCTACTTAAGTTTCATGCATTCACATTCCATAATTGCTTGCTGCATCATGATTGTATCTTGCTCCAAAGTAGCTACCCTGCTGTTAATGTGCTGCTGTTTATATTTTGTTGCAACTTCGGTCGACGAGTGTGTCGCGACCGTTTATCGGAATTGAGTGATTCCAATTGCATATTGTTAAGCATCATGTCTACTCCCATTATATGTATTGCATTATCATGATATGCTTGCTGGTCATATAGTTATTGAGCTCCAAAGTTTCTATGCTGCTGTTGTTGACAGACACCTCTGTTTTTCACTAAGTCTGTTACTTTGTGATGCCTTGTTGTTTTCTTAATATCTTTTGATCTATGATGCCTATTTGCATGATTCTTTTTGCCATGCCTTCCTTGTCATGTCTAGTTTAATTTCATATCATTTGTGAGCATGTTTGCATTGATTATCCTGTTTATGCATTGCTCTAAAGTGTGCCTCGTGATGTTGGCAGATTGTGCCCGTAACTTGTTTTGCTTATATCTTTTTAACCGTAACTCCGTTTGGGGTGTTCTTTATATGTAACTTGATTAGTTTTTCGTGTACTTTGTGTTTATGCTATTGGTTTCTGCTGTTAACCAACCTAAAATATGGTTTAGGGCAGAACAGTACCAAATTTTTTAATCATCGTGCGGCACTTAGTGTTATGCCATGTTTAGGTTGTGCCTCACTTAAATGCACTAGCATAGATAGTTTACTTTGTGCTTCACCTCTTGAAATTTTTGTGTGCTATGCCATTCTTGCTTGAGTTGCCATGTTAACAACCTTTGTTGATCATCTGTAGCTAAACAACTTGAACCCTTGTAAATGTGCGGTATCGTCGTGTGTGGCGAGTACTCCACTTAACCTATTAGTAACCACTCTCGACGGTAGGTGTGATGTCTCGTGTTGCCTTATTGTTGATGCTTGATCGTGTTTGCCTCATAGTAATAGATGCTTGCTCGTTGATTGCTTTCCAGTGTTTATTGTCTTGTGTGCTTCCGCGGGTACCTCTCGGAGACGATGCGAGCTTGCGATCCACTACACCTTCGGAACCCGACTTATCAACAGGCAAGGACTATACATTACTTATGATCCATTCTATTTCAACCAGCAGTTTGCATGCTAGTCTAGGTTAGGTTCGATGTTTGATCCTACCACATGTTTACAGCCTCTTTCAAACCGATACAGCCATGTCCCTTCCCAGCAAACCTTGTACTGTATGTTACTATTGCTCGTTGCTCAGCCCCTGCTTAGTATGCATGCTTAGTATGCTACGATGCTACCCTGTTACTCCTTGGTTCGGGATATCACCTTATTATATTGTTGTTGATGATATGATTATTATAATGTTGACTATTTTCGACGAAGGATGGAAGGTCTAGGCTATCCCGCCCCGACGCTTTGTTCCATTCGAGTCACCTAGGATCCGAGTTCCGGGTATTGGTTTTAAGACTGAGCGTGCCTAAACGCGTGTGGGATTTTATGGGGTCCCCTTTTCTTACCTACCTAGCTTCAAACATTTCTAGTGGTGGCCCAAGCTGATTTTCCATTTGAAACCGTGTGTGTGCTGGTCAGCTGCCAGTAGTTTTCAAACCAACCCGGACCAGTGAGGACTTAGTTCCCTTGCTGGCCCACCTTGTTCGGCTGAGGACCCGGTTTCCCATGTGTGATTAACCGGCTATCCAAACCCGAGACAGACGGTAGAGACCGATTCGAGAGCGCGGCCGGCTTTTGAGTTGGGTGTCGACTCACCGGGGGCCACCCGGATTTGTTCGTTGTTAGTTAGAGGGACCTGTCATTTCGGATATCTTGGAACTAAATCATAAAATGGTTGCCTGTGATGGGTAGAAACTAAGAGAGATGGACGTGCGTGCGGAGCCTTGTAATGGGAAGTTGGTACACCCCTGCAGGGTTGAATCTTTTCGAGAAGCCATGTCCACGGTTATGGACGACTTGAGACCTACTCCTTGTTCATAGACAACAACAATTGATATAATCCCAATACAACTTGATCAACGTGTGTGTGTGCCTTGACTGCTTCTTCTTCGTCGGGATGCGAAGAGGAGGACAAGGATAGGATAGGTGTTATGTTTGCGTAAGTAGTTGATAGCAAGACTTGTTGGAGGCGATTCCTCATCGAATGCTTGGCTCCTTACCTTACTCTCTAGATCGTTAGCCACTTCATAAATGCTAGCGCGGCAGCAACCTCACCACTTACCCCTTCCTTACCGTAAACTACTAGTTGTCCTAGAATGACGAGTGATGAAGTCCTTGCTGGGTCATATGACCACTACAGTTGGATGCTGAGTACCTCTGTACTCATGATACTACCCCCAAAACTCTTTTCAGGGTTCTTGATCGACAACAGGTATGGTGATCGACGTTTCACGTGGAGACTCGACGACGACTAGTTAGGCGGATCCCGGCGGAGGGCCTGGACCCGTGTGGTTATGGGATCGATGTTTTCTCTTTGCCGGTAGGCATTTGCTTGTAGTCTGTACTCAGACATTTATCTTCCGTTGTTGTATTGTATTAAGGCAGTTGTATGCCGATTGTATGAGATGTTGCATCCTTGTATCTGTAATGTTGTGATATCACGTTGGAAATCCGGGGCATATGGCTATGTCATATGTCGCGGTGGGACCGATGTGTGCTTCGTCCTCGGATCTGGGTGGAAACACCTAGATCTGGAACAGTACCGCATATCGGGCCTTACAGGAACCTCCAAACTACTCCTGGTCCTGGTCAAAGGGGGTCTCGACGTAGTAGTAGACGCCACCGGGGTACTCCTGCTCCTGTGCTCCAACGTCGACTACAGCGGGCGATTAGGAAAAACAAAAGGGGGGAAATAAAGCAAGGGTGAGTATCTAGTATACCCGCGAGTCTTACGTCCGCTGCTAAGCATTTATGCATTTGTTTAAAATGGAAAGGGGAGGTTGTATATAGTGGACTGCATGGTAGAAAGTCATAATAAGGATGAGAAGCTAGGCCTATCGAAGACTAGCATCTTCCGATGAGTCTTGCGGCACAAGAAGAGAACAGCCAACAAGGCATATCAAGCATAAAGTAACAATGCAGCAGAAGTTGCTGTAGCATTATATAATAGTAAGTTGTAATAATTAACAATAATAAATGCCTCAAAGTTCCCCTCCTCGACTTCCCGGTGAGTAAGAAAACACGGAACCATACAGTTTGATAAGAGTAGTTTGTAGTAGTAGCATCCGGATTCATCCATTCTGAAAAACTTTCATATACAAATCATTTTCATCCAGAAAGTTTTACCGGCTCCGGGTGATTACCGACAGTGCCATCGGAGGGGGAATGTCCCGTGTGCGGTATGTTAGAGGGGTGTGGTGGGGGTATGGGTACCGTATCCGTATTCGTTATATTTTTCTGATCAATTTTCATGTACAAAATATTTTCATCAGAGTTACGGTTTAAAAGATATTCAATTTCAAAGTTTTAAATCAATTAAAAGAATTTTTAAATTTCTTTTTATTTAATAAATTCAAACATTATCCAGAATAGTGTAGGGTTGAATGTACAAAACTGACCAGTGGGTCCCACTGGTCAGCCTCAAGTCATTTAATTAAATCTTTATATTTATTCTAAAATCATCTGGACACACATGTCATTCTCTACAATATTATAAATTCATTTTATTTATTCAACCAGTACCGGGGCCCCACCTGTCAGCCACACATGTTTAATAAACATTTTATTTAATTTTTAAGCAGTGGGGCCTAGTAGTCATTGACACATGTCTTAATTAACATTTTAAAATGCTTGGGATTATCCTAATGGGATGGGACCCAACTGTCATCGTCTCTAGGAGGGGTTATGTTTTCTTTTAACATGTGATTAGGACTAATCCGGGCCCATTGGTTAGTGGGTTTAGCCCACTCGTTAACCCCAATTCACGCCGGCGGCGGTGCACAGCGGCAACGGCGGCATCCTTGCGCACGCCACCGTGGTCCGATTTGGGGCGGCATTTGTTGCTTCGCGACCTACTCGTTGCGTCGTGCCCACCCGTGCAACAAGTGCGAACTGAGGCAGCCCAGGGCGGCAACGGGGAGCAAAACCGCCGCGGTCGGAGCACGGTAACGGGAATCGCGAGCAAGAGCTCGAACTCAAGCTCAAAATGGAGGGGGTTAGCGTCGTATCTCACCTCGCAGTCACAAGGCGGCCCAGTGAAGGTTTAGTAGCAGCAGAGGCGGACGAAATCGATACGTGTCACCGGTGGGTCCGAGATGGAAGACGACGCGATTCGCGAGTCGTGGCGGCTCCCGGCTCGATTCCTTGCTTCCGGTGACGAGGATGACCCCAAGAAGGCTCCAGGACATGCAAGTGCGCCCTGGCGTCTTCGTTGGACGCGGTGGAGCACGGGCGGCGGCAACGACGGGGCTCGGGCGCTGATACGTCTCAAACGTATCTACTTTTCCAAACACTTTTTCTATTGTTTTGTCCTCATTCTTGCATGATTTGGACGAAACTAACCCGGACTAACGCTGTTTTTAGAAGAGCTGCCTGTATGGTTTATTGTGTGCAGGAAAATGGATTTTTAGACATCCCGGAAAATTCCCAGAAAATTACCAGAAAATCCACGCACCCGATGGAGCCAGGAGCCAGAAGTGGGACCAGAGGGGAGCCCTGGGGGCCCCAGGCGCCCCCCTGGCGCGGCCAGGGGTGGGGCCGCGCCCTCAGGCCGCCTGGGCTGCTCCCCCCTCCTCTGGTGCCCTACTGAAGCTCCTATTTATCCCCGTGACGAGAAAACCCCAAAAGAGAAGTCATTTTCCCAATTTCCGTCGCGGAGCCGCCGCCACCCTCTGTTCTTCTTCGGGAGGGCTAATCTGGAGGCTGATTTGGCCTCCGGAGAGGGGAGATCGTCGCCATCGTCATCGCCATCACCACTCCATCCATCCTCCGTGACTTCTCTTCACATGTGTGAGTAATTCCCTGTTGTAGGCAAAGGGGATGGTAGGGATTGGATGAGTTTAATCATGTAATAGTTCGTCAGATTGTTGGGGGCATGTTGCCTATCATCTAGATTGGTGTTTATCTTCTTTGCTACAACTTGTTGTTCTTAATGCTTGTCACTTTGGGCCCGAGTGCCATGTTTTCAGATCTGAACCCTATGTGTTTTTATGAATATATTTGTGTTCTAGATCCTATATATGAGTTGTATGCACCTATTATGGTCCGGAACCGGCGATCCCAAAGGTGACAGCTTGGGACACCAAAGGGGATGGTCCATGATTTGAGGATTCCATGTATCCATTGAGTTTATTGCTTTGTTCCGGTGCTCTTTGAAAGGAGCACCTTAATCTCCATAAGTTCCTTTTGGCCCCGTTCATAGCGGGATGGTAGGACAAAAGATGTTGTGCAAGTTCTTATTGCAAGCACGCACAAGTACCTACGGGATACATGCCTAATGTTTGATATTTGCCTAGATGATCATTGCTTTTTCTGTGTGCCTTGCCCCGTATTAGAATCTATTATATGTTTACTCTCATCCATGCAGCGCCCGACCATCCATCTGCCTAACCTACAGTGTTTTCAATTCTGCTGGTTATTTGTCGTTACTCTTTGCTATTTACTTTTGTTGTTGCTATCATCACTATCATATCACCGTTACCACTTATCTATTGTTGCAAGCAAGTATATTTCAGGTGCGGTTGAATTGACAACTCAACTGTCAAAGCTTATAAATACTCTTTGGCTCCCCGTGTGTCGAATCAATAAATTGGGTTAACTTACCCGCAAAGACTATCTCGATCAATAAATTCAGTTTTGCTTTGAGTCTTATCTTATGTCTTTTTGATTCGTTTGGTGTTTGTCCCTTAGGCTTATCACCTTTAGTTTCGTTGTTGGTTTTCTTCGAGGTGATAAGTTTCTGACCTTACCTCTTATATTATTCTTCTTTCTTATTCTATCTAGACTAAAATGACCAAGCACATTTGAAATGATATGCATTATGCTTCGAACATCATTGAGTTCTGAATCAAAATGCTATCAACTTTTATCGAAGTTTTTACTCTCAGTCGAGTGTTCTGATTCGGTCATTGAGATCCGTCAAATCATGGTCCGTTGAGATTTTCTTGCAATCTTCCATGAAACTTAGCCACAGAATCCGGAGAGACAATCGTTGGGAACCGTTCGATACGATCTGACAGATCCGTCAGATTGACCTATATAAGACATACTCCCTCCCAGCGAAACAAAATCCTCACACTTTGTCTCTCTCGCGACCCTCTTGCTCCCGTGCATGCCGCCTTGCTCATCTATATCCCGCCGTTGACCTCGCCACTTCGCTGCCGGAAGGCCGCCAGACGGCGACTTCCCCGCCGACGAGAGCATCTTCCTCTCCTCTCCCAGCGCCGTAGACGTCCGCCGCCACCGAGTTAGGGTATGCTAGAGTCGATCCGATCTCCCCCCCCCCTTCATTAACTCGTCTGTGAAATTGGACTCGATTTCTTAGTGTTTTCTGTTGATTTTCTAGGGTTTCTCAGATCTTGTGGCTGTCTTGTCCCGTGAGAAACTTGTTTGTAGCATCCAAAAGCTCTCACTCTGATTCACGTTAGATATGTGTATTAATTCTTCAAATATGTATGTTCATTGCTAGGTCGTCTTGTTACAAAGTGTTCTAGATCAGTACAATCTAGATTGAAAATCCATACATCCTATCTTGAATATCTTGTCAAAATGTTCTTTTAACCTTTGCTGGTGCTTGATTATGCCTATATATTTTTCCCTCATTCCTATTTCTTATTCACAGGATGTCTGAAGAGATGAAATTTGGTGATGAATCACCAGTACTCGAAGAGAATGTGCAAGAGATTGTTGATCCAAAGGCTCCAAAGCAGAAAAGGAAGGGAGGCCGAACCAAAGAGCTCAATAATACTCGCGGCATTCCTCAGGTAGTCAGAGACAGGCTTGGATTCGATACACCTGATGAAGAAACCTCCCATGAGAGGAAAATCAGACTACAAGGGATTCGCCGCTATTGGGCGCTTCGCTGATACAAGTACAAGAGAATTACCGAAGGAAAATGGGCCATGCAATTTGCCTTCAGCCCTCCATAACAGTACTTCATGCACACTGCACAAAAGTACAATGAAGAAAATCGCCATCTTTACTATCCTGTGCCACCGAAGGAACCACACCCCACCTCACTCAGAACCCCAGATGATTACCCAGATGAACAGGCTCGTTTAGCTGTTTTGGCAGAAAAGCTTCGCAAGAAGAAAGCGAAGGAAGCAGCAAAGCTGCGCGAAGCTGAAGCTGCTGGAGAAGGAACAAGCGCTCCGAAGAAAAGATCATGGAAGCTCAAGAAGAAGGCTGCATCTCCTCCCCTAGCGTTCTTTGATGAAGAGCAAGCAAATCTTTTGGAAGAATCTCTTCGCAACTCATCCTCAGAAGAAATCGAAGAGGATGACCCAGCCAGTCATGTTGATGATGTGTCTGAAAAGGCACTTGCTCCAACTCCCAAGGAAAATCTTCGTGCTCCCCTGAAGAAGAAGCCTAGTTCAAAACCGACTACAAAGGGGATTCAGATTCGTGACCCTACTGATATGGTGATCGACACCACTCATCTGGTTGTCGAGAAGCCATTAGCTTCCAAGCCTCCAACTCAAGCTCTGCAAACAGAACGGTGGTCGAAGCATAAGCATGACCCGTCAAAGCAGACAAAGGTTGCTGATAAACCTGTAATCACACCCAAGCCGAAGGGCACGGTTGCCAAGCCAAACCCTTCTGTGGCGCAAGTTTCCAAGAGGCCTTCTGAAGCGGAACTCAAGAAGAAGGACAGGGAAGAGGCCTTTGAACACCACAGGTTGGCTCAAGAATATGCTGCCAAGGAAAGAGCAGCAAGTGAAAAAAAGAATCTCGAAGCCGCCAACAAGGCCACTGCGGAAGCTGACACGGAGCGCAAGCTCGCCGAAGCTAAAGAGAATGAGAAGAAAGATGTTGCTGAAGCTCAAAATCTTGAAGCCTCTAATCCAAAGAGAACAGCAGCCCTCGAAAATATTGCCACCAAAACTGCTGAGAAGCGAGCCAGAGAGGCTCACAAACAATCTGTGGTCTCCAAAGTCCAGAAGAACATCGCTTAAGAACCAAAGGTTCCAGATGACATGGACCACCACAGTGGGAATCAGTTTCCAGATCCAAGGGAAGCTAAGTTATGGGATGCTTTGGGCATCACCGAAGCTCTTTGCAGGAAGATCGAAGCTGATGGAGAATACATTGTGCCAAGCACTTTGTACATACCCTCAACCATCGAAGAAATTATCATCAATCTGGTAACGAAGCTGAAAGAGCTTTATGCTCAGAGCAAAGCTGAAACTGCCAAAATCCACAAGTACCAGAAGAAGGCTGAGACTGAAGATGATGAGGATATCAAAGAAAAACTTTTGTCTCTCCTTCAACAAGTTACCAACAAGAACTCTGCCACCTTGGAGGAAGTGGAAAGTCAGAAAGGCAAGATCAAGAAAGTTGTTGAAGATCTCTGCCTCAGCCACAACAATGTCATCATGGCTGCTGACTCTAGGAAGCGCAAGGCCAAAGAACTTCTCACAAAGCAAAACCAAGAGAAGAAGAGGCCCCACGTCATCTCTCTTGGGACTAAAGAAGATATGTCCAACGAAGGTGAATATCGTTCACTGGTGATTAAGGCACACGCTTTCATGTCCACCTCCAAGCGTGCTTCTCCCAAAGCCACAACCCCAGCTCCACCAAAATCTCCCACCAAAAACCCCACTCCTGCTCGAATCGCAACTCTCCCAGCACCACCTGCACCAACTCCTCCACCCCGAGCTCCAACCCCACCAAGACAACCTACTCCACCAAAAGCTCCAATCCCTTTGCCTCCACCTGCAAACGAAGAATAAGTACCACCCCGCACTTCCACTCCACTTCGTTCCGCAACTCCACCCCAAGTCCCACCCTGTAACAGCCCAGATTTCACAAAAATTAAAAAAAATTGTTTTCGGTGTGAATTGTTTGATTGTCTGATTCTTTGTGGTGTTTGCATCCCCGAATAATTGATCGGCGATAATTTTTCCCCCTCTTTTCTCGTACCGGACGAAGACCGACCCTTGCCACCCTGACACTCGACCTTTGCGACACCGAGTTTCACCCGATCACCGTCGCGAAAACCGCACGAGACCAGTCGCAGCCAACGGAACGAAAAACCCCGTTTAATAACTAAACGGTATATTTTTATAGCGTGTCGAAAAGTGTTCTTGGAACGGTTCCAGCATGAGGTGAACGTCGCCGGCTCGACGCGTTGATCGCGCAGTTTGAAGTTTTACCTGAATCGGAGGTCCTGCGGACCCTCGGCGGTCCGAAACGTAAAACACCGTGCGCGAGAGAGAAAAACCAGGGATGTTTTTGCAAACTGCCAGCCACCTTGGCTATATAAAGACCACCACTCTCCCACCCCTTTCTAGGGTTTCCCTAGCCAAAAATTGCAGCCACACCCCCAGATTTGCACCAATTTTCGCATTTTTGCCTAATTTTTGCCCAAACCCTAGCCCCTTCCGATCTGGACCATCAGATCGGGAGATCCGACGGCCCAGAAGCTGCCACGTCACCCCTAGCCCATCTCCTCTCTCCACCCACGTTGTCGCCTCCAGCCGGCTCCGGCAGCCACGCCGCCGCTGCCCCGGTGAGATCTGCCCCTATGTCGCGCCTCTCCTTCTTCTCTTCTCCCCTGACCTCCTCCTCTCTCCCTTTGCGAAGAGCTGCCATGGACATGGTCGAAGCTCAAGGAGCTCCTCAGAGGCCGCCCATGGAGATTCCCATGTCGGCCCGCGCCTCGCCGGATCCGGCATCCCCTGCTCTGTCGCGCCCCGATCCAGCCTCCCCGCGCTAGGACCCGCGCCGCTCGCCGCCGACAGGCGAGCTGCCGTCGCCGCCGGCGCCCGACGGGATCGGGCGGTGCCCCGAACCAGACAGCCAGACCGGCCACCGCCCCGTGGGCTAGACGCGCCCACACGGCCCACCTGTCCAAGCCGCCAGCCTAGCCGCCTCCCAGGCCGACTTGGGCCGAAGCCCAAGGGTGAGGCCTTCTATTTTTTTTCCTTTATTCATGATGTGTTTTTATTCTAAGTCTGGAGTTAATTATGTTGCTGATTCAGTTTTGCGAGTAGATTTGCGAATAATCCGTAGCCCGTATGACGTTGCTCCCAAAAGGAAAATTGTTTAATTTTGTGTGTAATTCAGTTCATCTTTTGTGAGCATTTTGATTTGAGTCCATCTTGATGTTGTTAATCAGTTTTGAAGTGGGCACCAGACTGTTAACTGCTGCTACTTCCTGTTAAGTGCTGTTGTTATTATTTTATTGCAAGTTTGATTGATGATTGTGTCACATCCATGAGGGTTATGCTATTGATTCTTGTTGCATACTGTTAAGCATCATGTATACTTCAATCCTATGCAATCACTTGTCATGTTTTCCTGCTGTAGCTATATTAATTCTTGCTCCAAAGTGGTGAACCTGATGTGTTGTTGTTTATATAAAGTTGCTACTTTGCTTCCCTATATCTTTTTAACCGTGCATCCTATTGAGCATTGCAATATGTCATTTTGATCAATGCCATGTCTACTTCCATTATATGTATTGCATTGTCATGTTTACATTCCTGGTCATAGTTATGATCAGCTCCAAAGTTGCTATGCCACTGTTTTTGACAGCCACCTCTGTTTTTCTCTAAGTCTGTAACTTTCCAATGCCATGTTGCACGCTTAATATCTTTTGATCTGTTGTGCCTATGACCTTGGTTCTTATTTGTACCTGATCATCATCATGCCTACTCCATTCTCACATATTGTTATGTTATGTTGCTACACTTTTCCATATAGTTTTGCTCAGGTTTATACAGCATGCAAATAACAGTTGTGCCCTGTTTTCCTGATTTTCATTAAGTCCTAGACCAGTAATGTTTTATTGCATTTTTCTTGGGCTATAATTAATTGTTCATGATGCCTATTTGCATGATTCCTTTGCCATGCCATGCTTGCCATGTCTACTTTAGTTTCATATCATTTTTGTGCATGTTTACAACCTTTTTCCTGTTTATTTGTTGCTCTAAAGTGTGCTACCTGATGTTGGCAGATTGTGTGCATAACTTGTTTTGCTTATATCTTTTTAACCGTAACTCCGTTTGGAGTGTTCTTTACATGTAACTTGACTAGAATTTCATGTACTTTGTGTTTAGGTCGTTGTTTGCTGTTGTTAACCAACCTAAGATATGGTTTAGGATAGAACAGTACCAAATGCTTTAATTGTCGTGGGGTACTTAGTGGAATGCCATGTTTAGGTTGTGCCTCACTTAAAATTTTCTAGCATAGATAGTTTACTTTATGCTTCACCTCTTGCCATGTTTGTGTGATATGCCATGATTGAATGAGATTCCATGTTAATAAACATTGCTCACCTTGTGTAGCTAAAAAACTTGAACCATTATAAACGTGCGGTATTGTCGTGTGTGACGAGTACTCCACATAACCTATTAGTAACCGCTCTTGACGGTAGGTGCGATGCCGTAATGCATTGTCCCGTGTTGTCTTCTTGTTTATGATTTCTCGTGATTGCTTCGTAATAATAGATGCTTGCTCGTCGATTGCCTTTTCTAGTGTTTCCTTCTTGTGTGCTTCCGCGGGTACCTCTCAGACATGATGCGAACTTACGATCAGCCACACCTTCGACTTCGTCTTCTCATCAGGTAAGGGGGAGCATATATCATGCTTATAACTTTCATCTCACTCGCGCCCAGGTGTAGGAAAGAACGATTGCTTGATCCTACCACTTCATATTCATGCCTCTCAAATAAACCCAAACAGCCGTGTGATGGCTTCTCGCCCCTCGTTGGTTACCCAAAGTGGAAGGTTGAGATGTAGACAGCATCAAATTTCCCTCGGTGAATATACCAAGTTTTGTCTCCAGTAGGACTCCGACAACGACAGGAAGGTGACAACGGCGCCAGCAATTAGGCGGTTGATGTGGACCTGCACACACAACAGATAACTATGCTCCCAACAAGTACAGAGAGGATGTCAATCCTCCAGCCTTGTTGTTTACAGAGGATCAAACGCACGGGATAATAATGATAGTGATAGCAACAGAAAATAAAGCAGAAAATAAATAGCGGGTGTAAACAGTGGTGGAAATATGGACCGGGGTCCCATGATGTTCACTAGTGATGTCTCTCTCCCAAAATACGATAAAATAGCCATGCGAGGTAAAGAAATTCCAGCTGGGCAATTGACAGGATTATGTGGGTAAACCAATGCTAACTATGCTACTAAGAAAGGAAAAGGCTCAAAAGCTTGGGCGGTATGCCAAGACAAGTAGACCGAAATCCATCTGCATCTACCTACTAATCATCCACCTTCAGATATCTATCCAGAACATCTCGCTGGTATTAAGTTGTGAATCCCACCCAAAGTTTAAACTCAAAGCAACAGACAACTGCATTAAAGAACTTTGCATAAAGTAAACAGTCCTTGCACCCGCAAGTACAAGCACCGTTGTTTTCTCCCTTGTGGCAACAACACATCCCCTAGACTCATGTTTCTGTCACTCAAGCTAGTCATTAGGGGGCATGAACCCACAATCATGCATAACGCTCCCTCTTGGAGTTACTACCTACTACTTGGCCAAAGAAATAAACAGCAACGGAGAACATGCAAGAATTACTCAAGAACATAAATATAAAAGAGGAGAATCAAATATACTACTCAAACAAAATCTGAACATAGTCTCATAATCCATCACATCCCAGCAAACTCAGCATAGGAACAGCAAAAATATTACACATGTGCCTCGATCATGTAGGGTAGTTCACGAGGTCTAAACCATGAAGAACAAAGAGGGGAGGAGAACATCACATAGCTACTGATCATGGAGCCATGGTCCAAGGTGGACTACTCACGGTTCATCCGGGAAGCATCCATGGTGGTGGAGAAGCTCCCGAAGGTGGTTCCTCCCTCCGGGAGGGTGCCGGGAAGAGGGCTCCTGGTGCTCCCGATCTTGGAAGCGCTGCGGCGGCGGAACAGAGGAGAGATCGCGAAAAAGGGTTCTGTGCTCGAGGGTTTCGGGACGAGAGGGATATATAGGCGAAGGGGGGCAGCCAGAGGTGGACCAGAGGGCCCAGGCGCGCCCCTGGCGCGGCCTAGGGAGTGACCGCGCCAGGTGTCCGCCTGGCTCACCCCTAGCTCCCCTCTGGCCCCACTTGGGCTCTTCCCGAAGCTTCCTGTACGCTGATTTTTCCTATATTTTTCCGAAATTTTTCTGGCACTTTAAGTAATGGGAAAACCTGAAATACAAAAACAGCAGAAAACAGGAACTGCCACTGGGGTGCACTGAGTTAATAGGTTAGTCCAAATATGATCAAAAGTGTATGGAAGTGCATCCATATCATAGCAATATCACACAAAGATGCATGGAGCAAGCAGAAATTATAGATACGTTTTGGACATATCACCATGTCCTCCACATCCCAGCAAACCTTGTTCGGCTATGTTACTATTGCTCGCTGCTCAGCCACTGCTTAGTATGCATGCTAGGATGTTATCAACTGTTATCCTGTTACTCCTTGGATTGGGATATCACATTATTATATTGTTGTGGATGATATGATTATTATAATGTTGACTATATTCGACGAAGGATGGAAGGTCTAGGCTATCCCGCCCCGACTCTTTGTTCCATTCGAGTCACCTAGGATCTGAGTTCTAGGTATTGGTTTTAAGACTGAGCGTGCCTAACCGCGTGTGGGATGCTATGGGGTCCCCTTTTCTTACTACCTTGCTTCAAACATTTCTAGTGGTGGCCCAAGCTATTTTACCATTTGAAACCGTGTGCATAACTGGTCTGCAGCCAGTGGATTTCAAACAACTCGGACCAGCAGAGACAAAGTTCCTTTGTTGGTTGTAAGGCCCGATATGCGATACTGTTCCAGATCTAGATGTTTCCACCCAGATCCGGGGACGAAGCACATATCGGTCCCACAGCGACATATGACAAAGCCATATGCCCCGGAGTTCCAACATGATATCACAACATTACAGATACAAGGATACAACATCTCATACAATCGGCATACAATTTCCTTAAATACAATACATCAGCGGAAGGTATATGCGTGAGTGCAGACTACAATCAAATGCCTACTGGAAAAGAGAAAAACATCGATCCCCATAACCACATGGGTCCAGACCCTCCGCCGGGATCTGCCTAACTAGTCGTCGTCGAGTCTCCACATGAAACGTCGATCACCATACCTGTTGTCGATCAAGAACCCTGAAAAGAGTTTGGGGGTAGTATCATGAGTACAGAAGTACCCAACATCCAACTTTAGTGGTCATCTGACCCAGCAAGGACTTCATCACTCGTCATCCTAGGACAACTAGTAGTTTACGGTAAGGAAGGGGTAAGTGGTGAGGTTGCTGCCGCACTGTCATTTATGAAGTGGCTAACGATCTAGAGAGTAAGATAAGGAGCCAAGCATTCGATGAGGAATCGCCTCCAACAAGTCTTGCAATCAACTACTTATGCAAACATAACACCTATCCTATCCTTGTCCTCCTCATCGCATCCCGACGAAGAAGAAGCAGTCAAGGCACACACACGTTGATCAAGTTTATATTAAGATTATCTCAGTTGTTGTTGTCTATGAACAAGGAGTAGGTCTCAAGTCGTCCATAACCGTGGACATGGCTTCTCGAAAAGATTTAACCCTGCAGGGGTGTACCAACTGCCCATTACAAGGCTACGCACGCACGCCCATCTATCTCAGTTGCTACCCATTATAGGAAACCATTTTATGATTAAGTTCCAAGAGATCCGAAACGACAGGTCCCTCTAACTAACAACAAACAAATCCGGGTGGCCCCCGATGAGTCGACACACAACTCAAAATCCGGCCGCGCTCTCGAATCAGTCTCTACTGTCTGTCGCAGGTTTGGATAGCCGGTTAATCACACATGGGAAACCGGGTCCTCAGCCCAACAAGGTGGGCCAGCAAGGGAACTATGTCCTCACTGGTCCAGGTTGGTTTGAAAACTACTGGCGGCCGACCAGCACACACACCGTTTCAAATGGTAAATCGGCTTGGGCCACCACTAGAAATGTTTGAAGCTAGGTAGGTAAGAAAAGGGGACCTCATAAAATCCCACACACGGTTAGGCACGCTCACTCCTAAAACCAATACCAGGAACTCGGGTCCTAGGTGACTCGAATGGAACAAAGCGTCGGGGCGGGATAGCCTAGACCTGTCATCCTTCGTCGAATATAGTCAACATTTATAATAATCAATATCATCAACAACAATATAATAATGTGATAGCCCAAACCAAGGAGTAACAGGAGGTAGCATCGTAGCATCCTAAGCATGCATACTAAGCAGGGGCTAAGGAACGAGCAATAGTAACATAGCAGTACATGGTTTGCTGGGAGGGGACATGGCTGTATCGGTTTGAAAGAGGTTGTAAACATGTGGTAGGATCAAACATCGAACCTATCCTAGACTAGCATGCAAACAGCTGGTTGAAATAGAATGGATCATAAGTAATGCATAGTCCTTGCCTATTGATAAGTCGGGTTCCGAAGGTGTAGTTGATCGTAAGCTCGCATCGTCTCCGAGAGGTACTCGCGGAAGCACTCAAGACGGTAAACACTGGAAAGCAGTCAATGAGCAAGCATATATTACTACGAAGCAAACACGAGCAAGAATCAACAAGAAGGCAACACGAGACATCGCACCTACCGTCAAGAGCGGTTACTAACAGGTTAAGTGGAGTACTCGTCACAAACGACGATACCGCACGTTTACGGTGGTTCAAGTTGTTTAGCTATAGGTGATCCACAAAGTTGTTAACATGGCAAAGCACAGAAGCAAGGAATAGCACACAAACATGGCAAGAGGTGAAGCATAAGATAAACTATCTATGCTAGTCAATTTAAGTGAGGCACAACCTAAACATGGCATACACTAAGTGCCCCACGACAATTAAAAGATTTGGTACTGTTCTGCCCTAAACCATATTTTAGGTTGGTTAACAGCGGCAAACAAAAGCATAAACACAAAGTACACGAAAAACTAATCAAGTTACATATAAAGAACACCCCAAACAGAGTTACGGTTAAAAAGATACAAGCAAAACAAGTTTGGAACACAATCTGCTAACATCGGGAAGCACACTTTAGAGCAATGCATAAACATGATAATGAATGCAAACATACTCACAAATGATATGCAACTAAAGTAGACATGGCAGGGAAGGCATGTCAAAAGGAATCATGAAAAAAGACATCATGAACAACTAATTATAGCTCATGCAAAATGCAATAAAACAGTACTGGTCAAGGACTTAGTGAAAATCAGGAACACATGGCAGAAACTGTTATTTTCATACTGTACAAATAGGGGTAAAACTATATGAAAAAGTGCAGCAACATGACATAGCAAAATATGAGCATGAACTAGACATGATGATGATCAGGTACAAATAAGAATCAAGGTCATAGGCATAACAGATCAAAATATATTAAGCATGCAACATGGCACCGGAACGTTACAAACTTAGAGAAAAACTGAGGTGGCTGTCAACAACAGCAGCATAGCAACTTTGGAGCTCAATAACTAGATGACCAGCAAACATATCATGACAATGCAATACATATAATGGAAGTAGACATGATGCTTAACAGTCTTCAAAAAAATGACGATTTCATGGATGAATTCGTCATAAATCTATGACGATTTCATACAAGATGGTCGTAAAACCGTCCGAGGGGGTCAAATCCCTATAAAGTTATGATGATGTGAGTCAAAAACATCATAATCGCATAAGATGAAATCGTCGTAAACTGATCCACACAGTTTACGCAGTTATTTTTAGTCGATTATGACAGATTTAAATCGGCATAGCATTTACGACGATTATAATAATGTTGTAACCCGTTCTAACTATGCCGACATGTCATTCGTGGGGTCCATTTGATCCTACCTCATCCATCTATTGAGCATTCATTGCTAGGTTTTACTCTTGTCAAACTTTTGGTGGATCTATGATGAAGTAGCTACTTGTTTTCCTATAAATAATTTCTGGGAACAATAAAAAGCAAACTATTTAGCATCATGTAGTTCAAATTTGACCCAGTTCCAACTAAATCGATGAAATTTTATATATTTTATGAGAGGTGCATGAAAAACATTTAACATGCAACTATTTAGTCAATAGTACATAATATGTGATCTAATATTTTTCAAAAATGGGTTAGTACAATTTTGCAACAAATATTTGGTAGGTTCTTTAAAAAAAATAGCCAATAATGATCACCACTAAAACTTCACATTAATTAAAAAATTCTAAATTAATTATTGATTCAATAATTAATTTTGATACAAATAAATAAAAAATACCTCTATATCAAAAGTTATTTACTTAAAACAATAAAAATGGAACAGATAATTAATTGCTATTAAGATAATAGTAATAATAGTATTAACCTAAATAAAAGTTCAATAAAAACCCAATCAAATTAGGATAATAAATATATAATATTTAAATTTATTGATGAGATTTAAAGTTAAATTTTAAATTTCATTTTGAACTAACAAAGAAAATATTACGATGAAATAATCAAAAACAGAAAAAATAAAATCTAGCCCTACCTATAATGGGCCGAAGCCCACTATGTCTATTCCGAAACCATGCCCTATCTCTCCAGCAAAGGCCCATTTTAGGCGCCACAGTCAATGAACCTGGCTGGCTAACCCCTGAGTAAAAAAATAACTCATTGGATTTTCGATTTATTAAAAATTCCAAAAAATGCAATAACCTTTGAAATCTTATATATGTTAAACCATAATACATATGAAAATGATTTATATATGAATAATCATCAGAAAAATATGCTCTATCCAATTATATCAACAAAATTTTGTCCTTTTATCAGAGGTGTATGAAAAAGATTTTACATGCGACCATTTGGTCAGTTGTACATACAATGTTTTCTAATATTTTTAAATAAGGTTTTGGTATAATTTTGCAACAAAGATTTTGTAGGTTTTTCATAGAAAATAAACAATAGTGATCAGAATTAAAACTTAGCATTAATTAAAAAAACTAAATGCATTATGGCTTGTGGATTTAATTATTATTTCAATAAATAAAAATACCTCTATAGCAAAACGTATTTAATGAAAATACTAAAAAAGAAAAGATAATTAATTAATATTAAAATAATAATTATTATAATTTTAACATGAATAAAAGTTGAAACAATGTCACAACCCCATGCTTGGTATGTGTTATGTTAGTTAGCTTAGCATTGCATCATGTTATATGACGAGTGATAACAAATTGTTCCATGCTTGAAACTGAAAGCAAAAATAATGTTCCATGCTCCCGAGCCACCGCCGCCTAACTGCTCTCTCTCGATCTCTCGATCTCAATCTCTCGATCTCGATCTCAATCTCGATTTACCCAAGTTTTACTACTTGAATGACAAAAGCGTGTCTGGATTGGAGACGAACCTGAAAGGCGGCGAAGTGGACGGAGGTGCGGCCTTTACCGGACACGGTGACGAAGGGGCCGGAGGAGGTGTAGAGTGATTCGCGAATTCGCGTAGGTCTCGGTTGACTGGGCGACGACGGTGGGCTGCACTCGCTCGGTGGTGGCTCGGACTCAAGGGAGGGTGGTACGGTAAGAGGCGTCGCGAATCCTAATCCCGGTTGGCGGTAGCGGGCTGATCTCCTAGGCGGTGGTGGCGCAGAATTGAGGGACTGTGGCTTGGAGAAGGGGAGAGTAGACGTGGAGGAGAAAAAGAAACGATCGAAGAGAAAAAAACGTTTTTTCACTTGTCGGTGGCATCGGGGGTAATTTTACAGACCTTGTTGACGAAGCATTGTGCCGTACCATGAGGAACCATTAGCTTCTTTTTAGATAGTAGAGATAGAGAAGACACGCACCTTTCTATAGTGGTTGCCGTGGCTTGTTGTAACATTTCACACACTTTTAGATCTCCACAGATAGGTCAAGTTTGTATTTAGAATCCTCTAGATACATGTCATTCTTGAGTCTTGACTCATTATGGAAAATGGTGTTTCCCTATAGCGAAGCACTGATGTGAAGGAGAATACCCAGTGACACAGATGAGATTGCCGTATTAAAAGTAGGGGCCTTGAATCTTGATTTATTTTTATTAGGTTAGGGGATGAAATATTGTTGTTTTCCCGTTGCAACGTACGAGCATATTTCCTAGTGACTACTTAAAAAAAGAAATGTAAACAGTTTGAAATGGTTTATATCTTCAAAATTAATGCTAAAAACATATATTAAAAAGCGAAAAACCCTCTACCTATATAAGCACCATCTAACCCTAAACGTCCGCACTCCACCACCCACCCTGCCGCCGCCCCTCTCCACTCCTCCTCCCACCCTGGCGGCGCCCCTCTCCACTCCTCCTCCCACTCTCTCGCCGTTCCCCTACCGGCCTAACTCCAATCCACGCAGCCGCCACCCTCTCATCTAGTAGACGACCCCGCCCCCCTAGATCCGCCACGGCGGATTTCTAGGCTTTGCGCCTGCACACAGCTCGTGTTGCCGTCGCACGGCGGCTCGGTCATGACCAACGAAGAGAGTCGCACCCCACTGCTGTGATCGTCCGGTTCGTGAGCCGATGCCGTCCCAGCGACCCCCGCATCGGTGAGGCCTTCTCTTTCGTCCTCTTCCCCTCGTTTCCTCCTTCAAATCGCTACATCCGTGATGTCTCCCTCTCACCCGTGAACAGCAGAGAAGGCGCCATGGCGCTGTTGGCTCGCGTGTCTCACTACTGCCCCGGATCCATGCTGTGGGGTGACGAGGGATCTTGCCGTGGGGCGTCGAGGCCACCGGAGGAGCTCACCTCGGCTCTACTGATTCCTTTTTTAGGTCTGTTCCCGTTCATCCTCTCTTACCAGCGTTGCACCCACTCTGCTTGTGAATGTATAAGTTACAGTTAGAACGATCTTTCTGAAATCACCACTAAATTTCATGATTGGGCATCCATGTATTATTGTCAAAAGGTCTTTACTTCATGGCAACATAAAGGCGATTTAGGAGCTTATTTGCATTTTGTCTGGCGTTTGATGTATTTTAAATTGTTTGTCATTAGGTGTGCTAGTTTTTTTTGTATCTGGAATAGTTTGCAACCATTGAGAGTTCTGGTTGTGTCATATTTAGATATGACTTCTTAAAAAAATCTATGGGCAGAACTTAATTATTTGTGCATTGCTGATATACCATCTATATTATGTTTTTGTGAAGATATTTTTTCTCTTAACCGTTAACTTCTATCAAATTGCAAATTTCCTGATGGCTGTGTATTGTGTTTCAGCTACAACTCCGGACTGTTGTGTGTACAGAAGACTATGGAGTGCGCACAAACTGAAGTTAGCTATTGCTGCTACATCAAGAAATGATACTGTTTGGCAGAGCAATATCTGAGTTACATGTAAGAAATCATAATTATAGTCTCTTATGTGTGTGTAGAGTTAATGGTAAATGGCACCTTTGGTCATTTGAGTTCTCTCGTGACATCATGTTGGTTGTAGATAGAATGTTGGTTGTAGCTTTTTTAGTCTGAACCTTGATCTTTAGCAGTACATGGAAGAACAACCACTGTCAGTTTCATGTCAATCTGTATGTTAAAGATGTGCTTTTAGCTTGCAGCTGACATCGTATTTTTTTTTATTGTTAGCAAGTTTCAAATTCTGAACAAGGATGACCCCAAAATAACAAGGTAAAATTGAGGTACAAGTGTATCAGTATGAAAAAAACTAGGTGTGTATTAATACAAATTCCTTGCTATGAAAAGATGTCACCATAATTGACATCTATGTTTGACCAGACCCAGCGGTGTCTTCCAAGCCGGCCTAGTCGGGTGGAGGCAAGTAGAAGAAGTGGATCAAGGGTAAGCAAAAGGAGAAGGTGAACAACGTGGTGCTTTTCGATCGGATCTGCGCTCGCCAGGGGATGGGATCTGATGGGACAGTGGCCAGGAGCCAGGTGCCGGCCGTCAACGGTGTTTCCAAGGAAGGGGCGCCGCCCAGGCTGCTGACGCTCCCCACCGTGCCCTTCTTCATAAGTAGTAAACACGAACTTAGCTTGCTTTTCTTTTTGTGACTTACTACTAGTGTATAGTGGGAGACATGTTGCACAATATCGATCCAAGTTTGAGATTTCCTTTACTGATCTGACCATATCGGCAATCCGTTAGGATGATCGCTCCATCATGGACAGTAGGCCAAAGATAGCTGTTGAAAACATGTACTAATTCTAGGATGTTCTTTGGTGATTGACGAGATGGGGATAGCTTAATTATTTTCCAGCGAGCAATGCTATAAGAAGTGTGTGCAAAGTGCTTTACTTTCCCTGTCTTGCCACGTCTTTATGTTATATGTAGGCTGCCTAACTCTCAAGGATAATAGATCAGTAGCAGAGGAAACTAGAAAGCAAATGTTCCCTGAATCACTGTAGCTCATACAATTAGTCCGCTATTATTAATGTACTAGACGAAAAGAGTTGATCACTAACACACAACTATTTCTTCAAAGCCTTGCTTTGAAGTTTCTGATACTACAGCTTATCCAGTATCCATGTTTCTCTAATGCAAAATGGGGGTTTGGTGTCAGTGTCTCTTTTGTCCTCTATGTGCCATAATTTTGAGTGAATAATCACCCCCTCTCCCTCTCTTTCTGGTGCAGAAATCTACTTGCAGCTCGAGGCATCAGCCTGCCCCAGCATCGTCAAGCTCACCAGACGCAGAGATGGTAAGGTTCTTGTGCAGAATGCATGTAACAGATTTTGAAACAACCTGTGTTGTCCTCAAAATAAATTGTATATGCTCAGTATAGTAGATTAACGTATCAGGCTGCTGACAAATAAAATCTGCCTGTTTTGTCTCTGTATCTATTCCTTTACTTGAGCCATGTCTACATGCTGATTTGTTTTTCCTTGTGTGTGTGTGATGTTTCTTCAAGATTTTAGATGATGCTTACCTCACGTCTGCATTAGCAATTAATTTAGCTTGGATAAAAAAATAACCAGCTAAGTCTAGGAGTACTACTCTATTAAAAAGTTGTTTGGTTCTCACGAGACATTCATAAATAGGAGATAAGTGTTAATTACTTACTACTAGTCGTAGTAGTAGCTATCTTTTTTTTGCGGGTGGCAGTAGTATCTAACTTTACTTTGGTATTTGTTGAGGTCATTCAATTTTATCATACAAAGTTCTACCTAGATAACTCCAGGTTTCGTAGGACTGATCTTAATCTGCACGAGATACCATCTTTCTATGTGTGCTGGTGACTTGTGTTGTATGTGTTTAACTGATGCGTGTGGTGTAGGTAGCATGGTAGAGTGGCTATTTCCCTTGGTAAATATATTATGTTTTGTATGGAACTTGCAATGATCATACACTGTACATAATCCCAGCTCGATGAACACTTCCTCTGTCGGTTCTCTCTAATCTCAGTTAAATGTTAAGTGCATTATCTGTTTGATCATGTACTAGCTCACTGATATAAGCTGGGCCTTTTATTTGTGCTTCAAACTATCTCACTGTTATTACCTTTGCAATTGCATAGAGATTGTTTGGTCCTGGTCAGAGATTTTCTCTATAGGAATTGCTTTATTTAATCGACATGATTATTTGATGTTGTATATGAAATGTGCCATTTTCCTTTGGCGGATGGGAGGCCCTTTGGTCGAGGTGATCGAGTAGAGCCATGAATCCTCCCAGGAAGCCAAGGGCATGACAATGGGAGCAACACCACAAGGTAGTGCCCTCTGGAATTTATGGTAGCTAGTGCATATATTATGTGTTTTTTCTTTTATTTCATCATAGTTTGTACTTTTCTCAAACAAAGTTACGATGCTCAAGCGTCAAAGTTCTAACATGTATTGTGTAGTTTGTACTGGAATGTAACATTTTACTTCTATTAACTAGGTAGCTCCCCTCATGACATAACTTTAAATTTATGGATTGCTTGGATAGTTTGCATGAATTATTACACTGAGTGGTTTTTTAGTTGACACTAATCTGGATAGTCAATTTCTAGTTTGACTATTAAATGGCATCTCAAAGTAAATACTTTGTAAATCAGAACATGTAATAACTTTATTATTGTGTATATACCATTGGTATGTTGGTACCTTGACAATATTCAACAACATTATTTTTATAGATTAGAGTAGGAGAGTAAGACTAATTTACTACTTGACAATATTCAGCAGAGATTAGACTAGCAGCGGAAGTATAAGCACTGATTTTTTGTTATGTGATAAGAGTAACAGCAGCAAACTGAATATAAGCACCAAATATTCAGTAGAGATTAGATTAGCAGCAGCAAACATTGCTTGCTAGACATCCTTGTTGATTTGGGCTTTTGTTCTATTTCCTTTAGGGTTCAACCTACCCGTGGAATAATTGTTTTCTGCTGTAAAATTATCTATTTACTGATTTCTGCTGCTGTGAGTTAATCATACTCTATTCCTTTTATTGAGCTGCTTCGCCACCTCCTCCGGTGTCTTTGCTAGGGCGCCCTATGGTAGGCAGGCCGTGGACGCAAGGACCTGCTAATACCGGTCGGCTGTTTGCCCGGACCACGTCCCCGAGCTGCTTCTGCCACTGACCTCCCTCTACTTCGCCTGCCCGCTGCTACTGCAGGTGAGAAAATTTCCTTGATATGTAAAATCTTCCTCACGTCAACGCCATATGTCGCCTTCCATGTTTAAATTGTCAGTTGGTAGTTCTTTTTCTTGTATGTTTAGCTATGGACATGTATGTTCACCCTATCCTGTATAATCAGATCTGCCATAAGAATGGGGTAATGTTGAGCTGGTCCAAAGAAGAATTTGCAATGTCTGAAGAGTACAATCTTGCTGTAATGTAATGTATCTGAGATGGTTGTGACTTGTATTGTTGGATTGTTTGTTGCTGTGTAAATTCTGATGTAATATTATTGGTTTACTTCAAATATTGTGCTGGTTTGATGGTATAAACCTAATGTGAACACGGTTTGATTGTGATATGTAACTTATATTTTCTGTCTATTCTAAATTAAATATTGATTACATAATTATTGGAAAATGGAAACCTAAAGAATATCTGCTTGACAGCTAGGACCCACTTGTCATATTCTAACAATTGGGACCCATCTGACTAATGGTCCCATCTTTAGAAAAAAAATAGAATCCGAATTTGGTGAGGCAAAAAGGACATGGTCGAAAAATGAAAAGGCTGGTTTGTTGGGCTTTGGCCCATGTAGCTAAACAAAATTGATAGAAAATAATAATATAAATAGGCTGAATTATTGGCTTGGCCCATGTAGACCATTGAATCAGATTGGGCTGATTTTAATTTACAACGATTTAATTTCGTGGTAACGTTGCCACGTAGGATTGGGCTAGATTGCCACTGACGATTCATAATCGTCGTAAAGGTTACGACGATTCGGAAATCGTCGTGAAAGTTATGACGATTTCGACCAAAATTTCGTTGCTTTTAGTTTTTGACGCCTCGTTTTTGACGCTCGGTTATTCGTCGCAAGACCGTCGTAAATTAAAAACCATGACGTTGTAGCGATGAAAATATAGCGTCGTGTATTAGCATATTTCTTGTAGTTGTATGCGAAAAGAATCAATGCAATAGGCCTCACGGATGTGTCACAATCATCATGCAAACTTACAATAAAATAACATCAGCACACTAACAGGAAATAATAGCAATTAACAGCCTGATGCCCACTTCAACACAGATTTTCACCGTCAAGATGGCCTCAAATCAAAATGCTCACAAAAGATGAACTGAAGTACACACAATCCTAAGCAAATTTCCTTTTGGGCGCAACGTCATCCGAGCTACAGTTTACTCGGAAATTACGTCGCAAAACAGATCACAGCAGCAATATTTCTAGACTTAGAAAAAAAATAAAGAGGGTCTCGGGGAAAAACTCGGTCGTGAGCGGCGGTTAGCTTGGGCTCGCCTAGGGCGCAGAGGAGGAGGCCGGCTGGAGGTGGGCTTGCTGGCCCGGGGCGCCGTGGGCCGGCCCAGCCGTGGTGGTTGGCTGGCTGGCCCTTCCCGATCTGGACGAGGTCCAGCGGCGGCGGCCTCGCATGCCGGCAACGCAGGGCGGCGTGGGGCTTCGGCGAGGAGGGAGCCAAGGCGGACGCGGGGATGGGGAGGCACCGCAAGGTGGCGCCGGATAGGGCCGGTGGAAGGTCGTCGGCGAGCTAGGTCGGGCACGAGCTCAGAGGCGGTTTCCATGCCGCATGGCGGCGCCGGTGGACCTACGGGGGAAGGGAGGAGGTGAGGCAGAGGAGAAGGGGGAGAAGAGGAGGCGCGTCGAGGGGCGGCTCACGACGGCTTGCCGGCGTCGGGGCGTTGCGTCGGTCGGCTAGAAGACGAAGGTGCGGGCGGCTAGGGCGCCAGACGGGCCCGGGCTCGCTGGCTGCAGCGTTGGGAGGCCAGAGGGACAGGTGGCACGCTCTGGTCCCTCCGATCTCGGATCCGATGGCTGTGGTGCACCCAGATCTAGGATTTCAGGCAAAAAGGGCTAAAACTGTGAAAATGGGGCAAAGTGGAGGGGGTGGCTGAAATTTTGTGGCTAGGGAAACCCTAGAAAGGGGTGGGAGTGTGGTGGTCTTTATATAGCCCAGGTGGCTGGCAGTTTGCAAAAACATCCCCGGTTTTTCTCTCGCGCGCGCGGTGTTTACGTTTCTGACCGCCAGGGGTCCGCAGGACCTCCGACTCGGGTAAAATTTTGAACTGCGCGATCAGCGCGTCGAGCCGGAGGTGTTCACCTCGCACTGGAACCGATCCGAGAACACTTTCCGGCGTGCTATAAAAATAACCCGTTTAATTATTAAACAGGGTTTTTCGTTCCGTTGGTCGCGGCTGGTCTCGTGCGGGTTTCGCGACGGTGATAGGGCGAAACTCGGTGTCGCAAATGTCGAGTGTCAGGGTAGAAAGTGTCGGTCTCCGTCCGATACGAGATAAGAGGGGGGAAATAATCGCAGATTGATAAATCGGGGATGCAAACACCGCAAACAAATCAGACAATCAAACAATTCTCACCGAAAATAAAGTTTTTAATTTTTGTGAAATCTGGGTTGTTACAATACAACACCACCAATAGGGGATCTCGTCCCGAGATCCAGGACGATCCGGGGGAGAGGGGAAGGGGAGAGAAAAAGAGTCGACGATTCTTCAACACCACCAACAAGGGACTCTGCTCCGTGTCGACGTCGAACTTCCGTCGAGATAAATTTCCGTAGAGAGACGACATCGTCGGAAAAACAAAACCGTCAGTGACAAGAGGAAGAACGATTGCGAAAACCAGATCAAGGGATAGTGATTTTTGATGCAAGTCGTAAAAACACCGGTAACAGGAGGGATGGAAATGGATGACCCAGATGATACCCAAAATCGGAGAAGCTAAAGGTACTACAAGAATTCCCAAACCTGAGATCGGAATCGAGACAATACGCTGCAAACAAGGCATTGTAACGGTTCCGATACTCCACACACTTGAGATCCTAGAGTTTAATGAGGATAAGTCGGGATTAAAACACTTGCGACACTTGTCCTAACCAGATCATGGATAAGGAGGAAAAAGAATCCTACTCTCCGATAACTATCTTAAAAACTACTAAAAAGTTTTTGTCTAGACTTGACTTCGGCCAGAAAATGGATCCTACGGTCGGTAAGGCTCTGATACCAAGTTGTAAGGCCCGATATGCGGTACTGTTCCAGATCTAGGTGTTTCCACCCAGATCCGGGGACGAAGCACATATCGGTCCCACCGCGACATATGACAAAGCCATATGCCCCGAATTTCCAACATGATATCACAACATTACAGATACAAGGATACAACATCTCATACAATCGGCATACAATTGCCTTAAATACAATACATCAGCGGAAGGTATATGTCTGAGTACAGACTACAATCAAATGCCTACTGGCAAAGAGAAAAACATCGATCCCCATAACCACACGAGTCCAGGCCATCCGCCGGGATCCGCCTAACTAGTCGTCGTCGAGTCTCCACGTGAAACGTCGATCACCATACCTGTTGTCGATCAAGAACCCTGAAAAGAGTTTGGGGGTAGTATCATGAGTACAGAAGTACTCAGCATCCAACTGTAGTGGTCATCTGACCCAGCAAGGACTTCATCACTCGTCATTCTAGGACAACTAGTAGTTTACGGTAAGGAAGGGGTAAGTGGTGAGGTTGCTGCCGCACTAGCATTTATGAAGTGGCTAACGATCTAAAGAGTAAGATAAGGAGCCAAGCATTCGATGAGGAATCGCCTCCAACAAGTCTTGCTATCAACTACTTACACAAACATAACACCTATCCTATCCTTGTCCTCCTCTTCGCATCCCGACGAAGAAGAAGCAGTCAAGGCACACACACGTTGATCAAGTTTATATTAAGATTATCCCAGTTGTTGTTCTCTATGAACAAGGAGTAGGTCTCAAGTCGTCCATAACCGTGGACACGGCTTCTCGAAAAGATTTAACCCTGCAGGGGTGTACCAACTGCCCATTACAAGGCTCCGCACGCACGCCCATCTCTCTTAGTTGCTACCCATTATAGGCAACCATTTTATGATTTAGTTCTGAGAGATCCGAAACGGCAGGTCCCTCTAACTAACAACGAACAAATCCGGGTGGCCCCCGGTGAGTCGACACCCAACTGAAAAGCCGGCCGCGCTCTCGAATCAGTCTCTACCGTCTGTCGCAGGTTTGGATAGCCGGTTAATCACACATGGGAAACCGTTTCCTCAGCCGAACAAGGTGGGCCAGCAAGAGAACTATGTCCTCACTGGTCCAGGTTGGTTTGAAAACTATTGGCGGTCGACGAGCACACACATGTTTTGATATGGTAAATAAGCTTGGGAAACCTCTATAAATGTTTGAAGCTAGGTAGGTAAGAAAAGGGGACCCCATAAAATCTCACACGCGGTTAGGCACGCTCAGTCTTAAAACCAATACCCGGAACTCGGGTCCTAGGTGACTCGAATGGAACAAAGCGTCGGGGCGGGATAGCCTAGACCTTTCATCCTTCGTTGAATATAGTCAACATTTATAATAATCAATATCATCAACAAAAATATAATAATGTGATAGCCCAAACCAAGGAGTAACATGAGGTAACATTGAAGCATCCTAAGCCTGCATACTAAGCAGGGGCTGAGCAACGAGCAATAGTAACATAGAAGTACATGGTTTGCTGGGAGGGGACATGGATGTATCGGTTTGAAAGAGGCTGTAAACATGTGGTAGGATCAAACATCGAACCTATCCTAGACTAGCATGCAAACCACTGGTTGAAATATAATGGATCATAAGTAATGCATAGTCATTTCCTATTGATAAGTCGGGTTCCGAAGGTGTAGTTGATCGTAAGCTCGCATCGTCTCCGAGAGGTACCCATGGAAGCACTCAAGACGGTAAACACTGGAAAGCAGTCAACGAGCAAGCATCTATTACTATGAAGCAAACACGAGCAAGCATCAACAAGAAGGCAACACGAGACATCGCACCTACCATCGAGAGCGGTTACTAACAGGTTAAGTGGAGTACTCGTCACACACAACGATACCGCACGTTTACGGTGGTTCAAGTTGTTTAGCTACAGGTGATCAACAAAGTTGTTAACATGGCAAAGAAAAGAAGCATAGCATAGCACACAAACATGGCAATATGTGAAGCATAAGATAAACTATCTATGCTAGTCAATTTAAGTGAGGCACAACCTAAACATGGCATACACTAAATACCGCATGACAATTAAAAGATTTGTTACTGTTCTGCCCTAAACCATATTTTAGGTTGGTTAACAGCAGAAAACAAAAGCATAAACACAAAGTACACGAAAAACTAATCAAGTTACATATAAAGAACACCCCAAACGGAGTTACGGTTAAAAAGATACAAGCAAAACAAGTTTGGAACACAATCTGCCAACATCGGGAAGCACACTTTAGAGCAATGCATAAACATGATAATGAATGCAAACATACTCACAAATGATATGCAACTAAAGTAGACATGGCAGGGAAGGCATGGCAAAAGGAATCATGCAAAAAGGCATCATGAACAACTAATTATAGCTCATGCAAAATGCAATAAAACATTACTGGTCAAGGACTTAGTGAAAATCAGGAACACATGGCAGAAACTGTTATTTTCATGTTGTACAAACAGGGGTAAAACTATATGCAAAAGTGCAGCAACATGACATAGCAATATATGAGCATGAACTAGACATGATGATGATCAGGTACAAACAAGAATCAAGGTCATAGGCATAACAGATCAAAAGATATTAAGCGTGCAACATGGCACCGGAACGTTACAGACTTAGAGAAAGACAGTGGTGGATGTCAACAATAGCAGCATAGCAACTTTGGAGCTCAATAACTGGATGATCAGCAAACATATCATGACAATGTAGTACATATAATGGAAGTAGACATGATGCTTAACAGTATGCAAAAAAAATCAATGCAATATGCCTGATGGATGTGTCACAATCATCATGCAAACTTGCAATAAAATAACATCAGCAGCACACTAACAGGAAATAATAGCAATTAACAGCCTGATGCCCACTTCAACACAGATTTGCACCATCAATATGGCCTCAAATCAAAATGCTCACAAAAGATGAACTGAAGTACACACAATCCTAAGGAAATTTCCTTTTGGGCGCAACGTCATCCGGGCTACGGTTTACTCGCAAATTACGTTGCAAAACAGATCACAGCATCAATATTTCCAGACTTGGAAAAAAAATAAAGAGGGTCTCGGGGAAAAAAAGGGGCCTTACCCCTGTTGGGCTCGGCCCACCTCGGCCGTGAGCGGCGGTTAGCTTCGGCTCCCCTAGGGCGCAGAGGAGGAGGCCGGCTGGAGGTGGGCTTGCTGGCCCGGGGCGTCGTGGGCCGGCCCAGCTGTGGTGGTTGACTGGCTGCCCCATCCTGATCTGGACGAGATCCAGCGGCGGCCTCGCCGGCCGGCAGCGCAGGGCGGCGTGGGGCTTCGGCGAGGAGGGGGCCGAGGCGGACGCAGGGATGGGGAGGCGCCGCAAGGTGGCGCCGGATCGGGACGGTGGAAGGTCGCCAACGAGCTAGGTCGGGCGCGAGCTCAGAGGCGGCTCCCATGGCGCGTGGTGGCGCCGGCGGACCTGCGGGGGAAGGGAGGAGGTGAGGCAGAGGAGAAGGGGGAGAAGAGGAGGCGCGTCGAGGGGTGGATCACGGCGGCTTGCCGGCGTCGGGGCGGCGTGTCGGCCGGCTGGAAGACGGAGGCGCGGGCGGCTAGGGCGCCAGACGGGCCCGGGCGCGCTGGCTACAGCATTGGGAAGCCAGAGGGACACGTGGCATGCTCTGGTCCCTCCGATTTTGGATCCGATGGCTGGGGTGCACCCTGATCTAGGGTTTCAGGCAAAAAGGGCTAAAACTGCAAAAATGGGGCAAAGTGGAGGGGGTGGCTGCAATTTTGTGGATAGGGAAACCCTAGAAAGGGGTGGGAGTGTGGTGGTCTTTATATAGCCCAGGTGGATGGCAGTTTGCAAAAACATCCCCGGTTTTTCTCTCGCGCGCGCGGTGTTTACGTTTCTGACCGCCGGGGGTCCGCAGGACCTCCGATTCGGGTAAAACTTCGAACTGCGCGATCAGCGCGTCGAGCCGGCGGCGTTCACCTCGCGCTGAAACTTTTCGAGAACACTTTCCGGCGTGCTATAAAAATAACATGTTTAATTATTAAACGAGGTTTTTCGTTCTGTTGGCCGCGGCTGGTCTCGTGTGGGTTTCGCGACGGTGATCGGGCGAAACCCGGTGTCGAAAATGTCGAGTGTCAAGCTGGCAAGGGTCGGTCTCTGTCCGATACCAGATAAGAGGGGGGGAAATAATCGCCGATTGATAAATCAAGGATGCAAACACCGCAAACAAATCAGACAATCAAACAATTCTCATCGAAAACAAAACTTTTAATATTTGTGAAATTTGGGCTGTTAGAATACAACACCACCGACAAGGGATCTCGTCCCAAGATCCAGGACGATCCGGGGGAGAGGGGAAGGGGGAGAGAAAAAGAGTCGACGATTCTTCAACACCACAAACAAGGGACTCTGCTCCATGTCGACGTCGAACTTCCGTCGAGATAAATTTCCGCAGAGAGACGACATCGTCGGAAAAATGAAACCGTCGGTGACAAGAGGAAGAACGATCGCGAAAACCAGATCGAGGTATAATGATTTTCGACGCAAGTCATAAAAACACCGATAAAAGGAGGGATGGCAATGGATGACCCATATGATACCCAAAATCGAAGAAGCTAAAGGTACTACAAGAATTCCCAAACCTGAGATCGGAATCGAGACAATACGCTGCAAACAAGGCATTGTAACGGTTCCGATACTCCACTCACTCGAGAACCTAGAATTTGAAGGGGATAAGTCGGGATTAAAACACTTGCGACACTTATCCTGACCAGAGCATGGGTATTGGGGAAAACGAATCCTACTCTCCGATAACTATCTTAATAACTACAAAATAGTTTTTGTCTAGACTCGACTTCGGCCAGAAAAGGGATCCTACGGTCGGTAAGGCTCTGATACCAAGTTGTAAGGCCCGATATGCGGTACTGTTCCAGATCTAGGTGTTTCCACCCAGATCCGGGGACGAAGCACATATTTGTCCCACTGCGACATATGACAAAGCCATATGCCCCGGATTTCCAACTTGATATCAGAACATTACAGATTCAAGTATACAACATCTCATACAATCGGTATACAATTGCCTTAAATACAATACATCAACGGAACGTATATGTCTGAGTACAGACTAAAATCAAATGCCTACTGGCAAAGAGAAAAAACATATATCCCCATAACCACATGGGTCCAGGCCCTCCGCCGGGATCCGCCTAACTAGTCGTCGTCGAGTCTCCACGTGAAACGTCGATCACCATACCTGTTGTCGATCAAGAACCCTAAAAATAGTTTGGGGGTAGTATCATGAGTACAGAAGTACTCAGCATCCAACTGTAGTGGTCATCTGTCCCAGCAAGGACTTCATCACTCGTCATTCTAGGACAACTAGTAGTTTACGGTAAGGAAGGGGTAAGTGGTGAGGTTTCTGCCGCACTAGCATTTATGAAGTGGCTAACGATCTAGAGAGTAAGATAAGGAGCCAAGCATTCGATGAGGAATCGCCTCCAACAAGTCTTGCTATCAACTACTTACGCAAACATAACACCTACCATATCCTTGTCCTCCTCTTCGCATCCCGACGAAGAAGAAGAAGTCAAGGCACACACAAGTTGATCAAGTTTATATTAAGATTGTCTCAGTTTTTGTTGTCTATGAACAAGGAGTAGGTCTCAAGTCGTCCATAACCGTGGACACGGCTTCTCGAAAATATTTAACCCTGCAGGGGTGTACCAACTGCCCATTACAAGGCTCTGCACGCACGCCCATCTCTCTCAGTTGCTACCCATTATAGGCAACAATTTTATGATTTAGTTCCGAGAGATCTGAAACGACAGGTACCTTTAACTAACAACGAACAAATCCGGGTGGCCCCGATGAGTCGACACCCAACTCAAAAGCTGGTCGTGCTCTCGAATCGGTCTCTACCGTCTGTCGCAGGTTTGGATAGCCGGTTAATCACACATGGGGAACTGGGTCCTCAACCCAACAAGGTGGGCCAGCAAGGGAACTATGTCCTCACTGGTCCAGGTTGGTTTGAAAACTACTTGCGTCCGACCAGCACACACACACGGTTTCAAATGGTAAATCATCTTGGGCCACCACTAGAAATTCTTGAATCTAGGTAGGTAAGAAAAGGGGACCCCATAAAATCCCACACGCGGTTAGGCACGCTCAGTCTTAAAACCAATACCCGGAATCGGGTCCTAGGTGACTCGAATGGAACAAAGCGTCGGGGCGGGATAGCCTAGACCTTTCATCCTTCGTCGAATATAGTCAACATTTATAATAATCAATATCATCAACAACAATATAATAATGTGATATCCCAAACCAAGGAGTAACAGGAGGTAACATCATAGCATCATAAGCATGCATACTAAGCAGGGGCTGAGCAACGAGCAATAGTAACATAGCAGTACATGGTTTGCTGGGAGGGGACATGGCTGTATCGGTTTGAAAGAGGTTGTAAACATGTGGTAGGATCAAACATCGAACCTATCCTAGACTAGCATCAAAACCGCTGGTTGAAATAGAATGGATCATAAGTAATGCATAGTCCTTGCATGTTTATAAGTCGGGTTCCGAAGGTGTTGTTGATCGTAAGCTCGCATCGTCTCCGAGAGGTACCGGCGGAAGCACTCAAGACGGTAAAAACTGGAAAGCTGGCAACGAGCAAGCATCTATTACTACGAAGCAAACACGAGCAAGCATCAACAAGAAGGCAACACGATACATCGCATCTACCGTCGAGAGCGGTTACTAACAGGTTAAGTGGAGTACTCGTCACACACGACGATACCGCACGTTTACGGTGGTTCAATTTGTTTAGCTACAGGTGATCCACAAAGTTGTTAACATGGGAAAGCACAGAAGCAAGGAATAGCACACAAACATGGCAAGAGGTGAAGCATAAGATAAACTATCTATGCTAGTCAATTTAAGTGAGGCACAACCTAAACATGGCATAAACTAAGTACCCCACGACAATTAAAAGATTTGGTACTGTTCTGCCCTAAACCATATTTTAGGTTGGTTAACAGCAGCAAACAAAAGCATAAACACAAAGTACACGACAAACTAATCAAGTTACATATAAAGAACACCCCAAACGGAGTTACGGTTAAAAAGATACAAGCAAAACAAGTTTGGAACACAATCTGCTAACATCGGGAAGCACACTTTAGAGCAATGTATAAACATGATAATGAATGCAAACATACTCACAAATGATATGCAACTAAAGTAGACATGGCAGGGAAGGCATGTCAAAAGGAATCATGAAAAAAGACATCATGAACAACTAATTATAGCTCATGCAAAATGCAATAAAACATTACTGGTCAAGGACTTAGTGAAAATCAGGAACACATGGCAGAAACTGTTATTTTCATGCTGTACAAATAGGGGTAAAACTATATGAAAAAGTGCAGCAACATGACATAGCAAAATATGAGCATGAACTAGACATGATGATGATCAGGTACAAATAAGAATCAAGGTCATAGGCATAACAGATCAAAAGATATTAAGCATGCAACATGGCACCGGAACGTTACAGATTTAGAGAAATACGGAGGTGGCTGTCAACAACAGCAGCATTGCAACTTTGGAACTCAATAACTAGATGAACAGCAAACATATCATGACAATGCAATACATATAATGGAAGTAGACATGATGCTTAACAGTATGCAAAAAAGAATCAATGCAATAGGCCTCATGGATGTGTCACAATCATCATGAAAACTTGCAATAAAATAACATCAGCAGCACACTAACAGGAAATAATAGCAATTAACAGCCTGATGCCCACTTCAACACAAATTTCCACCATCAAGATGGCCTCAAATCAAAATGCTCACAAAAGATGAACTGAAGTACACACAATCCTAAGCAAAATTCCTTTTGGGCGCAACGTCATCCGAGCTACAATTTACTCAAAAATTACGTCGCAAAAAAGATTACAGTAGTAATATTTCCAGATTTAGAAAAAAATAAAGAGGGTCTCGGGGAAAAAAATTCCTTGATATGTAAAATCTTCCTCACGTCAAGCCATATGTCGCCTTCCATCTTTAAATTGTCAGTTGGTAGTTCTTTTTCTTGTATGTTTAGCTATGGACATGTATGTTCACCCTATCCTGTATAATCAGATCTGGCATAAGCATGGGGTAATGTTGAGTTGGTCCGAAGAAGAATTTGCAATGTCTGAAGAGTACAATCTTGTTGTAATGTAATGTAATGTATCTGAGATGGTTGTGACTTGTATTGCTGGATTGTTTGTTGCTGTGTAAATTCTGATGTAATATTATTGGTTTACTTCAAATATTGTGCTGGTTTGATGGTATAAACCTGATGTGAACACGGTTTGATTGTGATATGTAACTTATATTTTCTGTCTATTCTAAGTTAAATATTGATTACATAATTATTGGAAAATGGATATCTAAAGAATATCTGCTTGACGGCTAGGACCCACTTGTCATATTCTGACAATTGGGACCCATCTGACTAATGGTCCCATCTTTAGAAAAAAAAAGAGAATCCCAATTTGGTGAGGCAAAAAGGACATGGTCGAAAAATGAAAAGGCTGGTTTGTTGGGCTTTGGCCCATGTAGCTAAAAAAAATTGATAGAAAATAATAATATAAATAGGCTAAATTATTGGCTTGGGCATGTAGACCATTGAATCAGATTGGGCTGATTTTAATTTACAACGATTTAATTTCGTCGTAACGTTGCCACGTAGGATTGGGCTAGATTTCCACTGACGATTCATAATCGTCATAAAGGTTACGACGATTCGGAAATCGTCGTGAAAGTTACGACGATTCGGAAATCGTCGTGAAAGTTACGACGATTTCGACCAAAATTTCGTTGCTTTCAGTTTTTGACGCCTCGTTTTTTACGCTCGGTTATTCGTCGCAAGACCGTCGTAAATTAAAAACCATGACGATGTAGCGATGAAAATATAGCGTCGTGTATTAGCATATTTCTTGTAGTTGTATATAAAAAGAATCAATGCAATAGGCCGCACGGATGTGTCACGATCATCATGCAAACTTGCAATAAAATAACATCAACAGCACACTAACAGGAAATAATAGCAATTAACAGCCTGATGCCCACTTCAACACAGATTTGAACCATCAAGATGGCCTCAAATCAAAATGCTCACAAAATATGAACTGAAGTACACACAATCCTAAGCAAATTTCCTTTTGGGCGCAACGTCATCCGAGCTACGGTTTACTCGCAAATTACGTCGCAAAACAGATTACAGCAGCAATATTTCCAGATTTAGAAAAAAAAAAGAGGGTCTCGGGGAAAAAAAAGGGGACTTACCCCTGTTAGGCTCGGCCCAACTCGGCCGTGAGCGGCGGTTATCATCGGCTCGCCTATGGCGCAGAGGAGGAGGTCGGCTGGAGGTGGGCTTGCTGGCCTGGGTAGCCGTGGGCCGGCCCAGCCGTGGTGGTTGGCTGGCTGCCCCATCCCGATTTGGACGAGATACAGCGGCGGCGTCGGCGGCCTCGCTGGCTGGCAGCGCAGGGCGGCATGGGGCTTCGTCGAGGAGGGAGCCGAGGCGGACGCGGGGATGGGGAGGCGCCGCAAGGTGGCACCAGATAGGGCCGGTTGAAGGTCGTCGGCGAGCTAGGTCGGGCGCGAGCTCAGAGGCGGCTCCCATGGCACGTGGCGGCGCCGGCGGACCTGCGGGGGAAGGGAGGAGATGAGGCAGAGGAGAAGGGGGAGAAGAGGAGGCGTGTCGAGGGGCGGCTCACGGCGGCTTGCCGACGTTAGGGCGGCGCGCCGGCTGGCTGGAAGACGGAGGCGCGGGCGGCTAGGGTGCCAGACGGGCCCAGGCGCGCTAGCTGCAGCAGTGGGAGGCAAGAGGGACACGTGGCACGCTCTGGTCCCTCCGATTTCGGATCCGATGGCTGTGGTGCACCCTGATCTAGGGTTTCAAGCAAAAAGGGCTAAAACTGCGAAAATGGGGCAAAGTGGAGGGGGTGGCTGCAATTTTGTGGCTAGGGAAACCCTAGAAAGGGGTGGGTGTGGTGGTCTTTATATAGGTGGCTGGAAGTTTGCAAAAACATCCCCGGTTATTTTCTCGCACGCGCAGTGTTTACGTTTCTGACCACCGGGGGTCCGCAGGACCTCCGATTCGGGTAAAACTTCGAACTGCGCGATCAGCGCATTAAGCCGATGGCGTTCACCTCGCGCTGGAACCGTTCCGAGAACACTTTCCGGCGCGCTATAAAAATAACTCGTTTAATTATTAAACGGGGTTTTTCGTTCCGTTGGCCGCAGCTGGTCTCGTGCGGGTTTCGCAACGGTGATCGGGCGAAACCCGGTGTCGCAAATGTCGAGTGTCAGGGTGTTAAGAGTCGGTATCCGTCCGATACGAGATAAGAGGGGGAAAATAATCGCCGATTGATAAATCGGGGATGCAAACACCGCAAACAAATCAGACAATCAAACAATTCTCACCGAAAAAAAAATTGTGAAATCTGGGTTGTTACATTGGTCCACAGTGGTGAGCTAGGGAAGCCCCTGAGTTCAGGTGAGGCTAACCCCGACCTTGGCCAAACGGAAGAGTCCGATCCGAGAGCGTGGCCGGCTCTTGGGTTGGGTGTGGACTCCCCGGGGGCCATCCAGATTTGTTTGTTGCTAGTTAGAGGGACCTGTCGTTTCGGATCTCTTGGGACTAAATCATAAAATGGTTGTCTGTAATGGGTTGAAACTGAGAGAGATGAGCGTGCGTGCGGAGCCTTGTAATGGGCAGTTGGTACACTCCTGCAGGGTTAAAGATTTTCGAGAAGCCGTGTCCACGGTTATGGACGACTTGAGACCTACTCCTTGTTCATAGACAACAACAACTGAGATAATCTTAAGATAACTTGATCAATGTGTGTGTGCCTTGACTGCTTCTTCTTCGTCGGGATGCGAAGGTGAGGACTAGGATAGGATAGGTGTTATGCTTGCATAAGTAGTTGATAGCAAGACTTGTTGGAGGCGATTCCTCATCGAATGCTTGGTTCTCATCTTGCTCTAAAATAGACCATTAGCCACTCATATATTGCTAGTGCGACTGCAACCTCACCACTACCCTTATCTTACCTGTGAGAAGTTAGTTACAAGACTTTTGATATAGCTCACCTCCTTCTTTTCTCTTTTACGCACGTTATGCAATGATCTTGGACTTCAGAGGAGCTCGACGACCCTTCTCCTGGACGCCTTCGCGGAGACTCGACGACGACTAGTTAAGTGGATCCCGGCGGAGAGCCTGGACCCATGTGGTTACACGAATGGTGTGTTTTACCTTTTCCACTAGGTATTTGAATGTAGTCTGTACTCAGACATGTATCTTCCGATAATGCAATGTATTAAGGCAGTTGTACGCCGATTGTATGAGATGTTGCATCCTTGTATCTGTAATGTGGTGATATCATGTTGGAAATCCTGGGCATATGGCGATGTCATATGTCACGGTGGGACCGATATGTGCTTCGTCCCCGGATCTGGATGGAAACATCTAGATCTGGAACAGTACCGCATATCGGGCCTTACAACTTGGTATCAGAGCCTTACCGACTGTAGGATCCCCTCTCTGGCCGAAGTTGAGTCTAGACAAAAACTATTTTGTAGTTACTAAGATAGTTATCGGAGAGTAGGATTCTTTTCCCTCCTTACCTTTGCTCTGGTCAGGACAAGTGACATAAGTGTTTTAACTCTCGCCTTATCCCCTTCAAAACTCTAGGATCTCGAGTGTGTGGAGTTTCGGAACCGTTACAATGCTCTGCTTGTAGTGTATGGTCTCGATTCCGATCTCAGGTTTGGAATTCCTGTAGTACCTTTAGTCTATCTGACTCGGGTTTACATCTTGGTCATCCGTTGACTTCAGTCCTCTTGCCTAGTATCCTCACGATCTGAGTGAGAGTATTCCCTTGATCGTCGTTTTGAATTGTCGTTCTTCCTCTTGATCTCCTGATGGCTGCGTTCCTCGACGTCGCCATCTCCCTGCGGAAAGTTTCTCGACGAAAGTTCACCGTCGACATGGAGGAGAGTCCCTTGTTGGTGGTATTGAAGATCGTCGACTCACTTTTATCTCCCCCTCTACCCCGGATTGTTCAGGATCTCGGGACGAGATCCCTTGTTGGTGATGTTGTATTGTAACAGCCCAGATTTCACAAAAATACAAAAATTGTTTTCGGTGTAAATTGTTTGATTGTCTAATTTGTCTGCGGTGTTTGCATCCCCGCTTTATCGATCGGCGATTATTATTTTTCCCTCTTATCTCTTACTGGATGGAGACCGACCCTTGCCACCCTGACACTCGACCTTTGCAACATCAGGTTTCACCCGATCACCATGGCGAAAACCGCACGAGACCAGTCGCAGCCAACAGAACAAAAAAACTCGTTTAATAAGTAAACGGGATATTTTTATAGAGCGCCGGAAAGTGTTCTCGGAATGGTTCCAGCGCGAGGTGAACGCCGCCGGCTCGACGCTGATCGTGCAGTTCGACGTTTTACCTGAATCGGAGGTCCTACGGACCCTCGGCGGTCAGAACGTAAAATATCGCGCGCGAGAGAGAAAAACCGGGGATGTTTTTTCAAACTGCCAGCCACCTGGGCTATATAAAGACCACCACTCTCCCACCCCTTTCTAGGGTTTGACTAGACAAAAATTGCAGCCACACCCCCAGATTTGCCCCAATTTTCGCATTTTTGCCTACTTTTCGCCCAAACCCTAGCCAGTTCCGATCTGGACCATCAGATCCGGAGATCCGATGGCCAAGAAGCCGCCACATCACCCCTAGCCCATCTCCTCTCTCCAGCCGCGTCGCCGCCTCCAGCCGCGCCGCTGAGCCGTGTCGCCGCTGCCCCGGTGAGATCCGCCCCTGCGCCGCGCCTCTCCTTTTTCTCTTCTCCCCTGACCTCCTCCTCTCTCTCCCTTTGCGCAGAGTTTCCATGGACCTGGCCGAAGCTCAAGGATCTCCTCAGCCACCGACCATGGAGATGCCCGTGTCGGCCCGCGCGCCCTGCTCTGTTGTAAGGCCCGATATGTGGTACTATTCCAGACCTAGATGTTTCCATCCAGATCCGGGGACGAAGCACATATCGGTCCCACCGCGACATATGACAATGCCCTATGCCTCGGATTTCCAACATGATATCACAACATTACAGCTACATGGGTACAACATCTCATACAATCGGCATACAACTGCCTTAATACAGTACATCAGCGGAAGATATATGTCTGAGTACAGACTACAATCCAATGCCTAGCGGCAAAGGTAAAACACACCATTCCTGCAACCACACGGGTCCAGGCTCTCCGCCGGGATCCGCCTAACTAGTCGTCATCGAGTCTCCGCGAAGGCATCCAGAAGAAGGGTCGAGGTAGTAATCAACTGCAGCGGCCGATCAGGCAAAACATAAAAGGAAAAGAAAAGAAAGGGGTGAGAATATATCAACAGTCTTGTAACTAACTTCTCATGAGTAAGATGGGGGTAGTGGTGAGGTTTCAGACGCACTAGCAAGATATGAGTGGCTAACGGTCTATTTAGAGTAAGATGAGAACCAAGCATTCGATGAGGAATCGCCTCCAACAAGTCTTGCTATCAGTTACTTACGCAAGCATTACACCAATCCTATCCTTGTCCTCCTCTTCGCATCTCGAAGAAGAAGAAGGAGTCAAGGCACACACATGTTGATCAAGTTATTAAGATTATCTCAGTTGTTGTTGTCTATGAACAAGGAGTAGGTCTAGAGTCGTCCATAACCGTGGACACGGCTTCTCGAAAAGATTTAACCCTGCAGGGGTGTTCCAACTGCCCATTACAAGGCTCCGCACGCACGCCCATATCTCTCAGTTGCTACCCATCACAGGCAACCATTTGATGATTTAGTTCCAAGAGATCCAAAACGACAGGCCCCTCTAGCTAACAACGAACAAATCCGGGTGGCCCCCGGGGAGTCGACACCCAATCCAAAAGTCGGCCACGCTCTCGGATCAGACTCTTCCGTCAGGCTAAGGTCGAGGTAACTGATCCCCTCACATGTGGGCTTCCCTCTAGCTCACCAGTGTGGACCAACGGAGAAACCATGTCTCCACTGGCCCGGGTTGTTTTAAAGGATATCTGCTAGGAGCGACCCGACAAGATATATATGCATGGTTTCAAATGGTAAATCAGCTTGGGCAAACTCTATAAATGTTTGAAGCTAGGTAGGTAAGAAAAGGGGACCCTATAAAATCCCACACGCGGTTAGGCACGCTCAGTCTTAAAACCAATACCCGGAACTCGGATCCTAGGTGACTCGAATGGAACAAACCGTCGGGGCGGGATAGCCTAGACTTTCCATCCTTCGTAGAATATAGTCAACATTATAGTAATCATATCATCCACAATAAATATAATAATGTGATAGCCCAATCCAGGGAGTAACAGGATAGCGGTTGATAACATCCTAGCATGCATACTAAGCAGTGGCTGAGCAGCGAGCAAAAGTAACATAGTTGAACAAGGTTTGCTGGGATGTGGAGGACATGGCTGTTTGGGTTTATTTTAGAGGCATGAATATAAAATGGTAGGATCAGGCAATAGTTATATCCTACACCTAGGAGCGAGTGAGCTGAAAGTTATAAGCATGATATATGCCCCCCTTACCTGATGAGAAGACAAAGCCGAAGGTGAAGTCGATCGCAAGCTCGCATCGTCTCCGAGAGGTACCCGCGGAAGCACACATGACGGAAACACTGGAAAAGGTAATCGACGAGCAAGCATCTATTACTACAAAGCAATCACGAGCAAACATAACAAGAAGGCAACACGAGACAACGCAATACGATCGCGCCTATCGTCAAGAACGTTTACTAACAGGTTAAGCGAAGTACTCGTCACACACGACGATACCGCACGTTTATATTGTATCAAGTTGTTTAGCTACTCAAGGTGAGCCAGGTTGTTAACATGGCATCTCACCCAAGCATGGCATATCACACAATCATGAAAAAAGGTGAAGCATAAGATAAACTATCTATGCTAGTCAATTTAAGTGAGGCACAACCTAAACATGGCATAACACTAAGTACCCCGCGACAATTAAAAGATTTGGTACTGTTCTGTCCTAAACCATATTTTAGGTTGGTTAAAAGCAGCAAACAATTTCATAAAAACAAAGTACACGAAATTCTAATCAAGCTACATGTAAAGAACACTCCAAACGGAGTTACGGTTAGAAAGATACGAGCAAAACAAGTTTGGAACACAATCTTCCAACATCAGGTAGCACACTTTAGAGCAATGCATAAACAGGATAATGAATGCAAACATGCTCACAAATGATATGCAACTAAAGTAGACATGGCAGGGAAGGCATGTCAAAAGGAATCATGCAAATAGGCATGATGGTTCACTAGTTATAAGCAACACAAACAGCTATAAAACATTACTGGTCTAGGACTTACTGAAAATCAGGAAAACAGGGCAGAAACTGTTATTTTCATGCTGTATAAACAGGGGTAAATCTATATGCAAATATGCAGCAACATGACATAGCAATACATGGGCATGGAGTAGACATGATGGTGATCAGGTACAAACAAGAATCATGGTCATAGGCATCACAGATCAAAATATATTAAGCATGCAACATGGCATCGGAAAGTTACAGCCTTAGAGAAAAATAGAGGTGGCTGTCAAAAACAGCAGGATAGCAACTTTGAGATGAATATAACTATGATTAGGAATGTAAACATGACAATGCAATACATATAATGGAAGTAGACATGGCATAGATCAAAAAGAAATATTGCAATGCTCAATAGGATGCACGATTTAAAAGATATAGGGCAGCAAAGTAGCAACCTTATATAAACAGCAGCACACTAACAGCAGGGTAGCTACTTTGGGTGATGAAACAAACATCATGCAGCAGGCAAATATGACATGTGAATGCATAGCATTGAAGTACACATTATGCTTAACAAGATGCAACAAGAGTTAATAGCATAGGCCTCATGGATGTGTCACAATCATCAATAAAACTTGCAATAAAATAACAGCAGCAGCACACTAACAGGAAATATTAGCAGTTAACAGTCTGGTGCCCAATTCAACAGTGATTAACAACATCAAGATGGCCTCAAATCAAAATGCTCACAAAACATGGATTGAAGTACACACAATTCTAAACAAATTTCTTTTTGGGCGCAACAACATCCGGGCTACGGTTTACTCGCGATTATACTCGCAAAACTGGATACAGCAGCAATATTTCCAGACTTAGCCAAAATTAGATAAAGGAAACAAACAGAGAGGAAAAGAAGAAGAAAAAAAAGGAACCTCACCCTTAACGGGCTCGGCCCAACTGAAAGTGGCTGGCGGCCTGCTGGCGCGCTGGGCCGCGGGCGATGCAGTCCGTGATGGGCTGGGGGCGCGCCGGCCCACGTGGGCCTGGTCGGCCCACGTGGTGGGTGGTTGGCCGGCCGGCTCGGCCTCGTCTCCTGGACGGGCGAACGCGGCTGGCGGCGGCCAGCTATTGGAAAGCAGCGGCGCGGGCCGGCCTCCGGCGAGGCGAGGTGGTGCAGGGGGCTGGCTCCGCCGGATCCGGTGAGGGAGGCGGAGGAGGCGTGGTCCAGGCGGCAGAGCGGCGCGGCACCTCGAGCTCGGGCTCGGTTGTCCATGGTTGTCGCGGCTCCGACTCGGTGTTCCCGGCGACCTGCAAGGCGAGGCAGGTGGTGTGAGGAGAGGGAGGAAGATGGGCACAGGAGGAGGAGGCCTGGACGGCGCGCGGTGCCCGGCATGGCGGCTCGCAGGCCAGCAGGTTGGGACAGTGGAGAAGCCCCACGGGCGTGGCGGCGACTACTCCACGGCCGGAGAGAGAGGAGATATGGGGTTGGGGTGATGTTGCGGCCTCTGGGCCGTCGGATCGCAAGATCTGACGGTCCAGAGTGCATGGGGGGCAGTTTTCAGATCCGGGGCTAGGGTTAACGAAAATGGAGTAAATTTTGGTCAAAGTGGAGGGGGTGGCTGAAATTTTGGCTTAGGGGAAACCCTAGAAAGGGCTGGGAGAGTGGTGGTCTTTATATAGCCCAGGTGGCTGGCAGTTTGCAAAAACATCCCCGGTTTTTCTCCCGCGCGCGGTGTTTACGTTTCTGACCGCCGGGGGTCCGCAGGACCTCCGATTCAGGTAAAACTTCGAACTGAACGATCAGCGTGTCGAGCCGGTGGCGTTCGCCTCGCGCAGGAACCGTTCCGAGAACACTTTTCGGAGCGCTATAAAAATATCTCGTTTACTTATTAAACGGGGTTTTCGTTCCGTTGGCTGCGGCTGGTCTGGTGCGGGTTTTCGCGACGGTGATCGGGTGAATCCCGGCGTCGCAAAGGTCGAGTGTCAGGGTAGGAAGGGTCGGTCTTCGTCTGGTACGAGATTGGAAGGGGAAAAGTAATCATCGATCGATAAATCGGGGATGCAAACACCGCAAATAAATCAGACAATCAAACAATTCACACCGAAAACAAAATTTTTATTTTTTGTGAAATCTGGGGTGTTACAATACAACACCACCAACAAGGGATCTCGTCCCGACATCCAGGACGATCCGGGGGAGAGGGGAGAGAAAAGAGAGTCAACAATCTTCAACACCACGAACAAGTGACTCTGCTCCATGTCGACGTCAAACTTCCGGCGAGATAAATTTCCGCAGAGATACGGCAGCGTCGGAAAACGAAACCATCGGGAGATCATGAGGAAGAACAACACTTCAAAATGACGACCAAGGGAAGCATTCTCACTCAAATCGTGAGGATACTGGGCAAGAGGAATGAATTCAACGGACGACCAATATGTTTAACCCGAATTCGATGAACTAAAGGTACTACAGGATTTCCCAAACCTGAGATCGGAATCGAGACAATACGCTGCAAGCAAGGCATTGTAACGGTTCCGAAACTTTTCTTAATCGAGATCCTAAAGTTTGAAGGGCACAAGGTGAAAATTTAAAAAACTTATGACACTTGTCCTGACCAGAGCAAGGGTAAGGAGAAAAAAGAATCCTACTCTTCGATAACTAACTTAGTAACTACAAAATAGTTTTTGTCTAGACTCAACTTCGGCCAGAAAAGGGATCCTACGGTCGGTAAGGCTCTGATACCAAGTTGTAAGGCCCGATATGCGGTACTGTTCCATATCTAGATGTTTACATCCAGATCCGGGGACGAAGCACATATCGGTCCCACCGCGACATATGACAATGTCATATGCCCCGGATTTCCAACATGATATCACAACATTACAGCTACATGGGTACAACATCTCATACAATCGGCATACAACTGCCTTAATATAGTACATCAGCGGAAGATATATGTCTGAGTACAGACTACAATCAAATGCCTAGCGGCAAAGGTATAACACACCATTCCTGCAACCACACGGGTCCAGGCTCTCCGCCGGGATCCGCCTAACTAGTCGTCATCGATTCTCCGCGAAGGCATCCAGAAGAAGGGTCGAGGTAGTAATCAACTGCAGCGGCCGATCAGGCAAAACATAAAAGGAAAAGAAAAGAAAGGGGTGAGAATATATCAACAGTCTTGTAACTAACTTCTCATGAGTAAGATGGGGGTAGTGGTGAGGTTTCAGACGCACTAGCAAGATATGAGTGGCTAACGGTCTATTTAGAGTAAGATGAGAACCAAGCATTCGATGAGGAATCGCCTCCAACAAGTCTTGCTATCAGTTACTTACGCAAGCATTACACCAATCCTATCCTTGTCCTCCTCTTCGCATCTCGAAGAAGAAGAAGGAGTCAAGGCACACACATGTTGATCAAGTTATTAAGATTATCTCAGTTGTTGTTGTCTATGAACAAGGAGTAGGTCTAGAGTCGTCCATAACCGTGGACACGGCTTCTCGAAAAGATTTAACCCTGCAGGGGTGTTCCAACTGCCCATTACAAGGCTCCGCACGCACGCCCATATCTCTCAGTTGCTACCCATCACAGGCAACCATTTGATGATTTAGTTCCAAGAGATCCAAAACGACAGGCCCCTCTAGCTAACAACGAACAAATCCGGGTGGCCCCCGGGGAGTCGACACCCAATCCAAAAGGCGGCCACGCTCTCGGATCAGACTCTTCCGTCAGGCTAAGGTCGAGGTAACTGATCCCCTCACATGTGGGCTTCCCTCTAGCTCACCAGTGTGGACCAACGGAGAAACCATGTCTCCACTGGCCCGGGTTGTTTTAAAGGATATCTGCTAGGAGCGACCCGACAAGATATATATGCATGGTTTCAAATGGTAAATCAGCTTGGGCAAACTCTATAAATGTTTGAAGCTAGGTAGGTAAGAAAAGGGGACCCTATAAAATCCCACACGCGGTTAGGCACGCTCAGTCTTAAAACCAATACCCGGAACTCGGATCCTAGGTGACTCGAATGGAACAAACCGTCGGGGCGGGATAGCCTAGACTTTCCATCCTTCGTAGAATATAGTCAACATTATAGTAATCATATCATCCACAATAAATATAATAATGTGATAGCCCAATCCAGGGAGTAATAGGATAGCGGTTGATAACATCCTAGCATGCATACTAAGCAGTGGCTGAGCAGCGAGCAAAAGTAACATAGTTGAACAAGGTTTGCTGGGATGTGGAGGACATGGCTGTTTGGGTTTATTTTAGAGGCATGAATATAAAATGGTAGGATCAGGCAATAGTTATATCCTACACCTAGGAGCGAGTGAGCTGAAAGTTATAAGCATGATATATGCCCCCCTTACCTGATGAGAAGACAAAGCCGAAGGTGAAGTCGATCGCAAGCTCGCATCGTCTCCGAGAGGTACCCGCGGAAGCACACATGACGGAAACACTGGAAAAGGTAATCGACGAGCAAGCATCTATTACTACAAAGCAATCACGAGCAAACATAACAAGAAGGCAACACGAGACAACGCAATACGATCGCGCCTATCGTCAAGAACGTTTACTAACAGGTTAAGCGAAGTACTCGTCACACACGACGATACCGCACGTTTATATTGTATCAAGTTGTTTAGCTACTCAAGGTGAGCCAGGTTGTTAACATGGCATCTCACCCAAGCATGGCATATCACACAATCATGAAAAAAGGTGAAGCATAAGATAAACTATCTATGCTAGTCAATTTAAGTGAGGCACAACCTAAACATGGCATAACACTAAGTACCCCGCGACAATTAAAAGATTTGGTACTGTTCTGTCCTAAACCATATTTTAGGTTGGTTAAAAGCAGCAAACAATTTCATAAAAACAAAGTACACGAAATTCTAATCAAGCTACATGTAAAGAACACTCCAAACGGAGTTACGGTTAGAAAGATACGAGCAAAACAAGTTTGGAACACAATCTGCCAACATCAGGTAGCACACTTTAGAGCAATGCATAAACAGGATAATGAATGCAAACATGCTCACAAATGATATGCAACTAAAGTAGACATGGCAGGGAAGGCATGTCAAAAGGAATCATGCAAATAGGCATGATGGTTCACTAGTTATAAGCAACACAAACAGCTATAAAACATTACTGGTCTAGGACTTACTGAAAATCAGGAAAACAGGGCAGAAACTGTTATTTTCATGCTGTATAAACAGGGGTAAATCTATATGCAAATATGCAGCAACATGACATAGCAATACATGGGCATGGAGTAGACATGATGGTGATCAGGTACAAACAAGAATCATGGTCATAGGCATCACAGATCAAAATATATTAAGCATGCAACATGGCATCGGAAAGTTACAGCCTTAGAGAAAAATAGAGGTGGCTGTCAAAAACAGCAGGATAGCAACTTTGAGATGAATATAACTATGATTAGGAATGTAAACATGACAATGCAATACATATAATGGAAGTAGACATGGCATAGATCAAAAAGAAATATTGCAATGCTCAATAGGATGCACGATTTAAAAGATATAGGGCAGCAAAGTAGCAACCTTATATAAACAGCAGCACACTAACAGCAGGGTAGCTACTTTGGGTGATGAAACAAACATCATGCAGCAGGCAAATATGACATGTGAATGCATAGCATTGAAGTACACATTATGCTTAACAAGATGCAACAAGAGTTAATAGCATAGGCCTCATGGATGTGTCACAATCATCAATAAAACTTGCAATAAAATAACAGCAGCAGCACACTAACAGGAAATATTAGCAGTTAACAGTCTGGTGCCCAATTCAACAGTGATTAACAACATCAAGATGGCCTCAAATCAAAATGCTCACAAAACATGGATTGAAGTACACACAATTCTAAACAAATTTCTTTTTGGGCGCAACAACATCCGGGCTACGGTTTACTCGCGATTATACTCGCAAAACTGGATACAGCAGCAATATTTCCAGACTTAGCCAAAATTAGATAAAGGAAACAAACAGAGAGGAAAAGAAGAAGAAAAAAAAGGAACCTCACCCTTAACGGGCTCGGCCCAACTGAAAGTGGCTGGCGGCCTGCTGGCGCGCTGGGCCGCGGGCGATGCAGTCCGTGATGGGCTGGGGGCGCGCCGGCCCACGTGGGCCTGGTCGGCCTAGACGGTGGGTGGTTGGCCGGCCGGCTCGGCCCCGTCTCCTGTACGGGCGACAGCGGCTGGCGTCGGCCGGTTGCTGTCGAGCGGCGGCGCGGGCCGGCCTTCGGCGAGGCGAGGTGGTGTAGGGGGGGCTGGCTCCATCGGATCCAGTGAGGGAGGCGGAGGAGCCGTGGTCCAGGCGGCGGAGCGGGGCGGCACCTCGAGCTCGGGCTCGGCTGCCCATGGCGGCGTCCATGGCGGTCGCGGCTCCGACTCGGTGTTCCCGGTGACCTGCGAGGCGAGGCGGATGGTGAGAGGAGAGGGAGGAAGATGGGCGCGGGAAGAGGAGGAGGAGGCCTGGATGACGCGCGGTGCCCGGCGTGGCGGCTCGCCGTCCGGCGGCTTGGGACGGTGGAGAAGCCCCACGATCGTGGCGGCGGCTACTCCACGACTGGAGAGAGAGAGGAGAGATGGGGTTGTGGTGACGTGGCGGCCTCTTGGTCGTCGGATCGCCAGATCTGAGGGTCCAGAGCGCCTGGGGGCAGTTTTCAGATCTGGGGCTACGGTTGACGAAAATGGGGTAAATTTTGGGCAAAGTGGAGGGAGTGGCTGCAATTTTGGCTTAAGGGAAACCCTAGAAATGGGTGGGAGAGTGGTGATATTTAAATAGCCCAGGTGGCTGGCAGTTTGCAAAAACATCCCCGGTTTTCTCCCGCGCGCGCGGTGTTTACGTTTTTGACTGCCGGTGGTCCGCAGGACCTCCGATTCGGGTAAAGCTTCGAACTGCGCGATCAGCGCGTCGATCCGGTGGCGTTCTACTCGCGCTGGAACCGTTCCGAGAACACTTTCTGGCGCGCTATAAAAATATCCCGTTTACTTATTAAACGAGGTTTTCGTTCCGTTGGCTACGGCTGGACTGGTGCAGGTTTTCGCGACGGTGCTCGGGTGAAACCCGGCGTCGCAAAGTTTGAGTGTCAGGGTGGCAAGGGTCGGTCTTCGTTGGTACGAGATAAGAAGGGGGAAAATAATTACCGATCGATAGATCGGGGATGCAAATACCGCAAACAAATCAGACAATCAAACAATTCACACCAAAAACAAAAAAAAATAATTTTTGTGAAATCTGGGTTGTTACATCTGTCGCGCCCCGATCCAGCCTCCCCGTGCCAGGACCCGCTCCGCTCGCCGCCGGCGCCCGACGGGATCGGGCGGCGCCCCGAACCAGCCAGCCAGGCCGGCCACCGCCCCGTGGGCCAGGCGCGCCCACACGGCCCACCTGTCCAAGCCGCCATCCCAGCCGCCTCCCAGGACTACTTGGGCCGAAGCCCAAGGGTGAGGCCTTCTATTTTTTTCCTTTATTCCTGCTGTGTTTTTTTTTCTAAGTCTGGAGTTATTTATGTTGTTGATACAGTTTTGCGAGTAGATTTGCGAATGATCCGTAGCCCGTATGACGTTGCGTCCAAAAGGAAAATTGTTAAGTTTTGTGTGTACTTCAGTTCATCTTTTGTGAGCATTTTGATTTGAGGCCATCTTAGTGTTTTTAATCACTGTTGAAGTGGGCACCAGACTGTTAACTGACGCTACTTCATGTTAAGTGCTACTGTTATTATTTTATTATAAGTTTAATTGATGATTGTGTCATATCCATGAGGCTTATGCTATTGATTCTTGTTGCATACTGTTAAGCATCATGTCTACTTTAATCCTATGCAATCACTTCTCATGTTTGCCTGTTGTAGCTATATTAATTCTTGCTCCAAAGTGGTGACCCTGATGATATGTGTTGTTGTTTATATAAAGTTGCTACTTTGCTTCCCTATATCTTTTTAGCCGTGCATCCTATTGAGCATTGAAATATGTCATTTTGATCTATGCCATGTCTACTTCCATTATATGTATTGCATTGTCATGTTTACATTCCTGGTCATAGTTATGTTCAGCTCCAAAGTTCCTATGCCACTGTTTTTGACAGTCACCTCTGTTTTTCTCTAAGTCTGTAACTTTCCAATGCCATGTTGCACGCTTAATATCTTTTGATCTGTTGTGCCTATGACCTTGGTTCTTGTTTGTACCTGATCACCATCATGCCTACTCCATTATCACATATTGCTATGTCATGTTGCTGCACTTTTCCATATAGTTTTTCTCCTGTTTATACTGCATGCAAATAACAGTTGCTGCCCTGTTTTCCTGATTTTCATTAAGTCCTAGACCAGTAATGTTTTATTGCATTTTGCTTGGGCTGTAATTAATTGTTCATGATGCCTATTTGCATGATTCCTTTTTCCATGCCATGCCTGCCATGTCTACTTTAGTTGAATATCATTTTTGTGCATGTTTACAACCTTTTGCTTGTTTATTTGTTGCTCTAAAGTGTGATACATGATGTTGGCAGATTGTGTGCATAACTAGTTTTGCTTATATGTTTTTAACCGTAACTTCGTTTGAAGTGTTCTTTACATGTAATTTGACTAGAATTGCACGTACTTTGTGTTTATGTCGTTGTTTCATGTTGTTAACAAACCTAAAATATGGTTTAGGACAGAACAGTACCAAATTCTTTAATTGTCGTGGGGTACTTAGTGGAATGTCATGTTTAGGTTGTGCCTCACTTAAAATTTTCTAGCATAGATAGTTTACTTTATGCTTCACCTCTTGCCATGTTTGTGTGATATGCCATGCTTGAGTGAGATGCCATGTTAATAATCTTTTCTCACCTTGTGTATCTAAACAATTTGAACCATTATAAACGTGTGGTATCGTCGTGTCTGATGAGTACTCCACTTAACCTATTAGTAACCGCTCTCGACGGTAGGTGTGATGCCGTAATGCATTGTCTCGTGTTGTCTTCTTGTTGATGCTTGCTCGTGATTGCTTCGTAGTAATACATGCTTGCTCGTCAATTGCCTTTTCCAGTGTTTCCTTCTTGTGTGCTTCCGCGGGTACCTCTCGGAGACGATGCGAGCTTACGATCGGCCACACCTTCGACTTCGTCTTCTCATCAGGTAAGGGGGGCATATATCATGCTTATAACTTTCAGGTCACTCGCGCCTAGGTGTAGGATAGAACAATTTCTTGATCCTACCACTTCATATTCATGCCTCTCAAATAAACCCAAACAGCCATGTCCTTCACATCCCAGCAAACCTTGTTCGGCTATGTTACTATTGCTCGCTGCTCAGCCACTGCTTAGTATGCATGCTAGGATGTTATCAACTGTTATCCTGTTACTCCTTGGATTGGGCTATCACATTATTATATTGTTGTGGATGATATGATTATTATAATGTTGACTATATTGGACGAAGGATGGAAGGTCTAGGCTATCCCGCCCCGACGCTTTGTTCCATTCGAGTCACCTAGGATCCGAGTTCTGAGTATTGGTTTTAAGACAGAGCGTGCCTAACTGTAAGGCCCCTGATGCGGTACTAACTCTAACTAGTCGCTTTCGCGTCCGGTCGGAGTTAGAAGCGCATCAAACGCCACCGGCGCACGACACTCGCACTCGTGTCGTTGCCGGATTCTCGACAACAGGTATAAAAACACAACTCTACAAGAAAAGGAAATACATATATAGAGATAATAGAACAGGGCATACAACGCCACGGTCCAAAATACATAACATCTCATGAATACATCTCATTAGTACATCAAGCGGAAGCAAGACATGGACCGGGTACGGTCAAGATCCAAATTGCCCTAGAGAGGGCTACACATAAATCCACCCACGGGAACGTCTGAGCCCAACTAAGGATCCTACTGGTCGGAGTAGTCGTACTCGTCGTCATCCACCGGAGGAACCTCCACGAAGTATCGTCCAGTGCTGGGGTCGAGGAAGTAGTCCACTGCAGCGGCCGATCAGGCAAAGCGGTAAAAGCGGAAAGGTAAACGGGGGTGAGAACATATCATTACGGAATAACTAACGCTACAGGTAAGGTAAAGGAAAAGTCAGTTTGCAGCCGTACCAGCATATATGGTGGCTACACGTTCTATTAGAATAAGGATGAGATCCACGAAGCTTACGTTGACTGACGAGTCGTAGGTCAGATATCCACCTACATTCGCAAACATAACACAACCTCGTTTCTCTCTCGGTCCCCCTGGACGAAGAAAGACAACCAAGGCACGCACACGGTTTGTCAAGTTTTATAGCATGAATTTCGTTGGTGTTATACTATGAACAAGGAGTAGGTCTCAAGTAGTCCATAACCGCGGACACGGCTTTTCGAAAAGATTTACCCTGCAGGGGTGTACCAACTGTCCATTATAGACGTCGCATGTACGCCCGGTTTCCACTCGGCTGGGTAAGCGCCTGAAACTCCGGAACGTCAGAGTCCCTCTAACTAACAACGCACATGTCCGGGTGGCCCCCGGTGAGTCGACACCCAACTCAAAAGCTGGCCACGCTCTCGAATCGGACTCTACCGTATGACTCCAGGTTTGGATTACCGGTTAGTTCTCTTATGAGACCGGGTCCTCAGCCGGTCTATTTGGGCCAGCCAAGAAACTATGTCCTCCTGGCCCTGGTTTGGTTTGGAAACAACTGGGGATCCAACCAGCACACACACATTGCAAATATAAATCAGCTCGAGCCACCACTAGAATGTACGAGGCTAAGTAGGTAAGACAAGGGGGCCCCATAAAACCCCACACACGATTAGGCACGCTCGTCAAGAAACACAATACCCGGAACTCGGGTCCTAGGTGACTCAAATGGAACAAAGCACTAGACGGGAATAGTCCAGCCTTCCACCTTTCGTCGAATAAAAAATTAACATCATTTAACAATAATAAATATCAACCAACTTCTTTTATAGCATGATATCCCAACCATAATTATATAGGGTAAGCAGCAAGTTTTCTATCCATACTAAGCAATGGCTGAGCAGCGGTAACTTAGCAGAACAAGGGTTTGCTGGGATGTGGGGATCATGGCTGTATGGGTTTAAACATGGCATATAATGTAGATAGGATCAAACAATAACGTTCTAGATCTACAGCTAGGCATGAGCAGAAAGTTATAAAGTAATGACACAGATCTCCCCCTTGCCTGGTAAGGTAGTCGAAGCAGCACTCACGGTGCCCTCGTGCTCGGTGTCGGACAGCTCCACGTAAGTCTCCTCGGCGGTCTCAGGTGCTAACGTAAGGTACCGGCAGGCAAAGGCACACAAGTAAGCAACTTAAACAACTCAATCAAGGATGGCATGATCAGGATTTTATTTGCATGATATGACCCTGTCTAGTCAAGTTTAAATGAAGGTGATGACGACAAGTCATCACTTCCATATGCAATTTATTTACATTGTAATGGCTTTGGTCTGAGCCTTAACTTAGGTGTAAATAGCATGATAGCATGACATGAACAACAAAGCATTACAGGAATTTAAATAACATGAAAGTAAAACAATGATTCCGGAGACGGAGCAGTGTCGGTGAAATTGACACACAGGAAGGAGCAGCAAAGGTTGAGGCCAGCCACTAAGCATATGACAATATGCTAAGGCTGACTTGAAGTGAAAGATGGCATGGAACTGCCTGGACAAGATCAGATGAACAACATCTCAGATGCACTGAAGCTGAGATGTTGTAGACAGACAGACAGAAAGCTTCTGGACCAGGTGATCACACCTTGTCTCAGAAGTTGCTCAACACAACAAGAAAACATCACTACTGAACTCCTTGCAGAAAAGTACCCCAAAAACATATATAATATGCCTCCATTTGAATTTGCATAAGCAGCTGCAATTTCAACTGAAGTTTAGGGGGCTGAGTGCAAAATTGCACCTCATGAATTTTTGAAAAGGTTCAGTTGATGAAAACATTATCACCATGCAACTCCTTGTGCAAAACTACCCAAGAATCATATATGACATGGGCAATTTGCAAATTGAACCAATTCCCAAAATTAAATAAAAGCAACAGGGGGTTTATTTGCAAAATGACACAACTCCAATTTTTAGAAGGGGTCAGATGCAAAAATGAGTATCACTACTGCAATCAGTAGCTCAAACTACCCCAAATTGATATATGGGATGCCTCTGTTTGAATACTGGTCCAAGATCAGGTTTGAATTTGAAATTCCAACTCAAATTGAATTAAGACAGAAAAAGAAAAAGAAACAAAAAAAGAAAAAGGGGGGTCCAGGCCACTTGGGCTGAATCCATCCCGCAGCCCACTGATGTTGCTCCCCTGCTGCGCTAAGGTAAATGGGCCGAGCCCAGTGGCTCGCACGCCAACTCCAAACGGAGCAAAAAATGGGGGTTTAATCGAACCCAGGGGGGTTCGAACCCGCGCCCTCGCGCTGCAGCTCCGAGCACTCGACCAACTCGGCTACAGATCGGCTAGTGACAGGAACCGCTTCGCACTGAACATGACCTATCTACAGACGCCGCGACTGCAATCGAACGCAACTGACTGAACTCGGTTCAGACGCCTGACGAAGTGCAGAAAGGCGAGCCCTTGCACGCGTTGAGGTTGATCCAGGGCTCCAACATAGGGGAAAACAGCACGGCGTCAACTCGCGTATCTATACTGGGCTGCATCTCGCGAAAGAACGGCCGGCGTGGTCTGAAGCAAGAAAGGGAACGGCTTCTACTGACAGACGAACTTCAGTCGACAGTCCTCTGCGCGCGATGGGTTCAGGCGACGACGCCATCTCCTACAGAGCTCCACGGCTCCACCGCTCGCTGCTGGACGGAGCTGGATGTGCCGTGGTCCCATTTTTGCGCTAAGACGAACTCGCCGGCTACAACACAGAGCTACTCCTCGCCGGAAAAACTACGGTGGAACGGTTCTGCAGAACAGGGGAGGAAGGGAACGGAGCTCACAGCGGGGCAAGAGGGGGTCGAGCGGCTCGGAGGAGGTCGTGCTGGACGTTGCTGCAGACGTGGACGGCGACGGGAACGAGCAGCTCGGAGCTCAGGCCATGGACCTCCTGTCCATGGCGGAATCGCCGGAAGCAGAGACGAAACGGAAGAGGCGGCGGCGGCGCAACCCGAGGGGGAAAACGAAACCCTAGGCCACCAGGGGGGGATCTTATAGTCAGAGGGGGAGGCGACGTGGACGCAGCAGGTCCAGGCGTCTACCCACGGTGCCATGTGCGTCCAGGGAAAAGGCGTGAGAGAGGAAGGGGATGACACGCGGGCCCCGGTGGCAGTGAGAGAGGGGCGAAGGGAAAAAGAAAAGGGACAACGCGCTCTGGTGGGCTGAATCCAAGCGGCCCAGTTGGGCTGGAGGGAGAAGAAAAAGGAAAAGCAGCCCGTTTCCAGAAGAAAATGAGCAGCAGGAAGAAATAAAGGAAAAAGGAAAAGATTAGGGGTCATAGAAATATTCCAAATATTTTATAAATCCCCTAAAAGGATGTTTGATCATCCAAAATTGGTTTGACCATTTTTGCATGCAGTGAAAAAATGTCCACAAGCAAAACAGTACCTTTTCTATTTAAAATTAAATAGAAAAGGACTTTGGAGAGTTTTTGAGAGAAAAATAAAAGGTTCAAAATTCCATGAGTTTGAAATTCTTAATCCTTGCATTTTTCTGGGTTTTTCAAAAGTGGTTTGACCAATTTTGGCAACAACAAAAATTGTGGCCCTGTTTTGAATTCAAAACACTTTGAACTAGGGCTACTGTTTTTGTTGGTGGCAAAAATGCTCTGAGGGTTTTAAAATCCTTGCCATGTGAAATGAAATGGCTAGGCCAAGTTTGGGGTCAAGTGAGGTGAGCATGTGGCAAGGAAAATTCCATGACTGCCCTTCTTGAGCCACTTTGCATGCAAAAGAAACCAATCCAAAATGACTCCAATCTCCATGCTAATTTGAATCACCATATGAAATGATGTAAACTTCCACCATGCCAAGCTACAAGTCCAACAAAGAAAGTAAAATACATGGTGATAGCAACTTACTACATGTGGGCTGTTACAGCTCTCCCCCACCAACACAGGATCTCGTCCCGAGATCTAAGCAAGAAAAAGCTCGGGATACTCGGAACGGAGATGATCTTCACGCTCCCACGTTGCTTCCTTCTCCGAATGATGTGCCCATTGCACCTTGAGGAACTTGACGGTCTTGTTACGAGTCTTGCACTTGGACGAGTCAAGAACACGGACTGGACGCTCTGAGTAAGAAAGATCCGCACTGAGCTGGATCTCGCCCAAGTCCACTGCCTGCTCTGGCTGCTTGAAACACTTCTTCAACTGAGACAGATGAAACACATCATGCACCATAGTCAAACTGTCTGGAAGCTCGAGGCGGAACGCAAGAGGTCCGTGAGTCTCGAGAATGCGAAACGGACCAACGAATCTGGGAGCCAACTTGCCTTTGATCCCAAAGCGGTGAGTGCCTCGAAGTGGAGACACTTTGAGGTATGCGAAGTCACCAACTTTGAAGTCAACACCACGGTGTTTCTTGTCATAATAGGCCTTCTGCCTAGACTGTGCTGCCTTCAGGTTCTCCCGGACAATCTTCACTGTGTCCTCGGCCTCTTGGATCACATCTGGACCGAACAGCTGCCTCTCGCCTGTCTCGGACCAGTTCAAAGGAGTCCTGCACTTGCGACCATACAACACTTCAAACGGTGCTGCCTGCAGACTTGCTTGATAGCTGTTATTGTAAGAGAACTCAGCATATGGCAAGCATTCCTCCCACTTCATGCCAAACGAGATGACACATGCCCTCAACATGTCCTCAAGAATTTGATTCACACGCTCAACCTGCCCACTGGTCTGAGGGTGATAAGCGGTACTGAACAACACTGTCGTACCAATGGCCTTTTGGAAGGCCTGCCAGAACTTGGAAGTGAAAAGACTGCCTCTATCAGAACTGATCTTCTTGGGGATGCCATGCAAAGATACAACTCGTGCGGTGTACAAATCCGCCAACTGAGCTGCTGAAATGGAGTCCTTCACTGGAAAGAAGTGGGCAACTTTGGAGAGATTGTCAATGAAAACAAAGATGGCATTGTTCTTCTTCTGCGATAAAGGAAAACCTGTGATGAAATCCATCTCGATGTGATCCCATTTCCACTCCGGAATTTCAATTGGCTGAAGTAGCCCTGCAGGCTTCTGATGCTGTGCCTTCACTCTCCTGCACACATCACACTGGGAGACAAAACGGGCAACATCCCGCTTCATACGAGTCCACCAAAAGCTCTGCTTGAGGTCCTGATACATCTTGGTGCTACCAGGGTGGATAGACAGCTTTGAGTCATGGGCTTCTCTCAAAATGACCTCTCTGAGACCTCCTTCTTTGGGAACAACAACTCTCTCCTCGAACATCACGGTGCCGTCATTATGCACTGAAAAGCAACCGTACTTCGGAACTGAGGCGGCAACACCCTGCTTGACTTTCTGAATCATCAAGCTACCAGACTGAGCTTCACGAATCTTCTCACGGATAGTGGGCTCTACCACAAGGTTGGCTAGATAGCCTGCCGGAACTAGCTCAAGATTAAGCCTTCGAAAGGCCTCACATAAATCTGGGTGTATCTTCTGCACCTGGACACTGTTGCAATCACCCTTGCGGCTCAACGCATCAGCTATGACATTCGCCTTGCCAGGCGTATACTGAATATCCACGGAGTACTCAGTAATAGTCTCGAGCCACCTCCTTTGCCTCAAGTTCAGGTTAGGCTGCGTGAACAAGTACTTTAAGCTTTTGTGATCGGTGAACACATTAACCTTCCTCCCTAGGAGGAGGTGTCGCCAAGTAACCAATGCATGAATCACTGCAGCCAGCTCAAGATCGTGGGTCGGATAGTTCCTCTCAGCCTGCTTCAACTGTCTGGAGGTGTACGCCACAATACTCTTTCCCTGCATCAATACTCCGCCAAGGCCATTCAACGAAGCATCACAGAACACCTGAAACGGCTGTGACTCATCTGGCGGCGTAAGGATCGGAGCTGTGGTCAGCCTTATCTTCAACTCATCAAAAGCTGCCTGGCAAGCTTGTGACCAAACGTACTTCTTGCCTTTGCACAACAGCTCAGTCATCGGCTTTGCTATCTTGGAGAAATTCTCGACAAACTTCCTGCAATAGCTGGCAAGTCCGACAAAGCTCCTCAACTGCTTGACATTTTTCGGCAGAGTCCAATCTTGAATCGTCCGGACTCTGTCTGGGTCAACAGCAATGCCCTCTGAGGAAATGACATGGCCAAGAAAGTTGACCTTGTTCATCCAGAATTCACACTTGGAAAACTTGGCATAAAACTGGTGATCTCTCAACTTCTGCAACACCAATCTGAGATGCTCCTCATGCTCAACCTTTGACTTAGAAAAGACAAGGATGTCGTCGAGGTAGAGGAGTACGAACACGTCTAGCCACTCTTGGAAGAGATAGTTCATGGCCCTCATGAACGTCGGAGGTGCGTTTGAAAAGCCAAACGTCATGACCGTAAACTCGTACAGTCCATATCGAGTGCGGAAGGCTGTCTTGGGGATGTCCTCCTCACGGACACGAATCTGGTGGTACCCCATCTTTAGATCAAGCTTTGAAAACACCTTTGCTCCATGCAACTGTTCAAACAAGTCATTGATGTTGGGCAAAGGGTATTTGTTTTTGATCGTCTTCTTGTTGATACCACGGTAATCTTGAACCAACCGACTAGTACCATCTTTTTTCTTGACAAAAAGACACGGGGCACCCCAAGGGGAAGTGCTCGGACGAATGAGCCCATCCTTCTCAAGCTTCACCAACTGCTCTTTCAACTCAATCAGCTCTTCCGAACACATCTTGTAAGGCTGCCGAGATATCGGCTGTGTACCAGGTTCTAGCTCGATCACGAACTCAATAGCACGCACGGGTGGAATACCTGGCAACTCCTCTGGAAAGACATCTGGAAACTCTCGAACAACTCTGACCTCCTCGATCAATGGAGCAACTCCAGCGTTCAGAGCGTACAACTGTCCTGATCCCACTGTTGAGCTACAAGTGTACCAAATCTCTGCGCCTGAATCGTGCGTCAGCAACACGGTCTTGGACGGACAATCAATCTTGGCCTTGTACTTGACAAGCCAATCCATGCCCAAGATGACATCAATGTCTGAACGGGGCAAGACAATCAGTGAGGCCGAAAACATAGCATCCTTAATACTGATGTCAACATCTGGAACAAAAACTGAGGAACTGCATCTGGAACCAGGAGTGTGGACTGCAAGTGGCGGAAAGAGCAACTCGGACTGGAGGTCACTGGCTGAAGCAAAAGACTGAGATATGAAGGAGTGGGATGCTCCGGAATCAAACAACACTGACGCTGGAACTGAACATACAAGCAACCTACCAAGTACAATCTCGGACGAGTGCTGGGCCTCTGCGACGGTCACGTTGTTCACCCTGACTGCTCGTGGCTGGGCCCGCACCATCGCGTTGCTCGGTGTAGAGCGAGGTGGGGGCGGAGGCAGCCTGGCGTAACAAGGGTCGGTGCACTGCGGAGACTTGTGGCCCGGCTTGCCACACTTGAAGCACGTGATCTCTGGCCTGGGCTGGCCCTGTGGAGCAGGCGGCCTCGCGTGTGGTGGAGTAGAGCGAGGACCGTGCTGCACTGGGACGGGAGGGCGTGCAAAAGTGCGGACAACTGCCCCCCTCGGCTGGAACTGCTGACGCTGCGGCTGAGGCTGTGACTCTGAAACCCAGGACTTGGCCTTCTTGTGGATCATCACTGCTGAACTGTGCTCTCTCTGCTTCCTCTTCTCTGCGGAACGCTCTGCCTCAGCTGACTCCTGTCTGATAGCCTGGTCGACGAACTCTGAGAACAGGCTCGGCGTGGACAAGGTGAGCGCATACTTGATGTCCGGGGCAAGACCACCGCGGAACCTGGCAATGCGCTTGGCCTCTGACGAGACCTCCTCTGGAGCGTACCTGGCAAGCCTGACAAAGGCCAGGTTATACTCCTGCACAGACCTGTCCCCCTGCCTCAGAGCTAAGAACTCCTCGTGCTTCCTCTCGATCAGTCCACTGGGGATATGAGCAGCTCTGAAATCCTTGACGAAATCATCCCATGTGATCTCTGTCTCTCCTTTGTTCTCCTTGTACGTCGAGAACCAACTGCCTGCGGCACCCTGAAGCTGGAAGGAGGCGAAGGTGACGTAGTCGACGGGTCTGACGGAGTTGGCCTTGAAGTGCTTCTTGATCTTTGCAATCCAGTCATCCGCCTCCAGCGGGTCTCGAGCCTCGGAGAACCTGGGAGGGTTGATCGCAAGGAACTGCTGCAGCGTAGTGTGCTGTGGTCGATCATTCCTCTGAGCACCCTGGTTCTGCAGCAACTGAAGGATCGCAGCTGTGCCCTGAGCCACTGCAGCTACAGCCTCCCCAAGGATAGGGTTCTCTGGCGGCGGCATGTTCGCTCTTGGCATCCTGTATACAGGAACACTTATGAGAACACGAACGAATCATTGAAGTAACCAGAGTTAAAGCAAAATTGACAACAAAACTTCCTCATGAGGTATGAGAAAGCCGAAGGCTGAAATTCCACCAAGGTTAACCCGGAAAGTCGATAACTACGTGCTACTGGAATTCCCAAACCAAGAACATCTGAATCCAATATAATAATGTGCTAGCGAGCACACAACAATATATATACGAGCGGTTGGAAACCTGCACAATGAGACATCTGCCCTGAGCGGCCCGCCATCGCGGTCGTCCATAGGGGAAAGACACCACATCCATATTACCATAGGATGCCCGCCAATCCTGTATGGACGGTTCACCTGGGGTACGCCGTAAGCGAGGTAGAGCAGTCAACCCCAAGTGGCGGCTCAGTGGTCTCAAAGACGCCAACACATCTCGTCGCTAGCAAAACATTATAGAGGAATCGGAGTCTCATTTAAACGAGATCCTAGATTTTTGAAAGGGGATAAGTTACAGAGAGAAAAATCGTTTCACTTCCTCACGGAAAAAGGGGTGGGAGGGTGGGATAAGAAGAAAACAGAAAGAGGTCCTACTCTCCGAAAATTTTCCTATATAACTACCAAAATAGTTTCTAGACTCAACTTCGGCCAGTAGTCCTACAGTCAGTCCTGCTCTGATACCAAGTTGTAAGGCCCCTGATGCGGTACTAACTCTAACTAGTCGCTTTCGCGTCCGGTCGGAGTTAGAAGCGCATCAAACGCCACCGGCGCACGACACTCGCACTCGTGTCGTTGCCGGATTCTCGACAACAGGTATAAAAACACAACTCTACAAGAAAAGGAAATACATATATAGAGATAATAGAACAGGGCATACAACGCCACGGTCCAAAATACATAACATCTCATGAATACATCTCATTAGTACATCAAGCGGAAGCAAGACATGGACCGGGTACGGTCAAGATCCAAATTGCCCTAGAGAGGGCTACACATAAATCCACCCACGGGAACGTCTGAGCCCAACTAAGGATCCTACTGGTCGGAGTAGTCGTACTCGTCGTCATCCACCGGAGGAACCTCCACGAAGTATCGTCCAGTGCTGGGGTCGAGGAAGTAGTCCACTGCAGCGGCCGATCAGGCAAAGCGGTAAAAGCGGAAAGGTAAACGGGGGTGAGAACATATCATTACGGAATAACTAACGCTACAGGTAAGGTAAAGGAAAAGTCAGTTTGCAGCCGTACCAGCATATATGGTGGCTACACGTTCTATTAGAATAAGGATGAGATCCACGAAGCTTACGTTGACTGACGAGTCGTAGGTTAGATATCCACCTACATTCGCAAACATAACACAACCTCGTTTCTCTCTCGGTCCCCCTGGACGAAGAAAGACAACCAAGGCACGCACACGGTTTGTCAAGTTTTATAGCATGAATTTCGTTGGTGTTATACTATGAACAAGGAGTAGGTCTCAAGTAGTCCATAACCGCGGACACGGCTTTTCGAAAAGATTTACCCTGCAGGGGTGTACCAACTGTCCATTATAGACGTCGCATGTACGCCCGGTTTCCACTCGGCTGGGTAAGCGCCTGAAACTCCGGAACGTCAGAGTCCCTCTAACTAACAACGCACATGTCCGGGTGGCCCTCGGTGAGTCGACACCCAACTCAAAAGCTGGCCACGCTCTCGAATCGGACTCTACCGTATGACTCCAGGTTTGGATTACCGGTTAGTTCTCTTATGAGACCGGGTCCTCAGCCGGTCTATTTGGGCCAGCCAAAAAACTATGTCCTCCTGGCCCTGGTTTGGTTTGGAAACAACTGGGGATCCAACCAGCACACACACATTGCAAATATAAATCAGCTCGGCCCACCACTAGAATGTACGAGGCTAAGTAGGTAAGACAAGGGGGCCCCATAAAACCCCACACACGATTAGGCACGCTCGTCAAGAAACACAATACCCGGAACTCGGGTCCTAGGTGAATCAAATGGAACAAAGCACTAGACGGGAATAGTCCAGCCTTCCACCTTTCGTCGAATAAAAAATTAACATCATTTAACAATAATAAATATCAACCAACTTCTTTTATAGCATGATATCCCAACCATAATTATATAGGGTAAGCAGCAAGTTTTCTATCCATACTAAGCAATGGCTGAGCAGCGGTAACTTAGCAGAACAAGGGTTTGCTGGGATGTGGGGATCATGGTTGTATGGGTTTAAACATGGCATATAATGTAGATAGGATCAAACAATAACGTTCTAGATCTACAGCTAGGCATGAGCAGAAAGTTATAAAGTAATGACACAGATATCCCCCTTGCCTGGTAAGGTAGTCGAAGCAGCACTCACGGTGCCCTCGTGCTCGGTGTCGGACAGCTCCACGTAAGTCTCCTCGGCGGTCTCAGGTGCTAACGTAAGGTACCGGCAGGCAAAGGCACACAAGTAAGCAACTTAAACAACTCAATCAAGGATGGCATGATCAGGATTTTATTTGCATGATATGACCCTGTCTAGTCAAGTTTAAATGAAGGTGATGACGACAAGTCATCACTTCCATATGCAATTTATTTACATTGTAATGGCTTTGGTCTGAGCCTTAACTTAGGTGTAAATAGCATGATAGCATGACATGAACAACAAAGCATTACAGGAATTTAAATAACATGAAAGTAAAACAATGATTCCGGAGACGGAGCAGTGTCGGTGAAATTGACACACAGGAAGGAGCAGCAAAGGTTGAGGCCAGCCACTAAGCATATGACAATATGTTAAGGCTGACTTGAAGTGAAAGATGGCATGGAACTGCCTGGACAAGATCAGATGAACAACATCTCAGATGCACTGAAGCTGAGATGTTGTAGACAGACAGACAAAAAGCTTCTGGACCAGGTGATCACACCTTGTCTCAGAAGTTTCTCAACACAACAAGAAAACATCACTACTGAACTCCTTGCAGAAAAGTACCCCAAAAACATATATAATATGCCTCCATTTGAATTTGCATAAGCAGCTGCAATTTCAACTGAAGTTTAGGGGGCTGAGTGCAAAATTGCACCTCATGAATTTTTGAAAAGGTTCAGTTGATGAAAACATTATCACCATGCAACTCCTTGTGCAAAACTACCCAAGAATCATATATGACATGGGCAATTTGCAAATTGAACCAATTCCCAAAATTAAATAAAAGCAACAGGGGGTTTATTTGCAAAATGACACAACTCCAATTTTTAGAAGGGGTCAGATGCAAAAATGAGTATCACTACTGCAATCAGTAGCTCAAACTACCCCAAATTGATATATGGGATGCCTCTGTTTGAATACTGGTCCAAGATCAGGTTTGAATTTGAAATTCCAACTCAAATTGAATTAAGACAGAAAAAGAAAAAGAAACAAAAAAAGAAAAAGGGGGGTCCAGGCCACTTGGGCTGAATCCATCCCGCAGCCCACTGATGTTGCTCCCCTGCTGCGCTAAGGTAAATGGGCCGAGCCCAGTGGCTCGCACGCCAACTCCAAACGGAGCAAAAAATGGGGGTTTAATCGAACCCAGGGGGGTTCGAACCCGCGCCCTCGCGCTGCAGCTCCGAGCACTCGACCAACTCGGCTACAGATCGGCTAGTGACAGGAACCGCTTCGCACTGAACATGACCTATCTACAGACGCCGCGACTGCAATCGAACGCAACTGACTGAACTCGGTTCAGACGCCTGACGAAGTGCAGAAAGGCGAGCCCTTGCATGCGTTGAGGTTGATCCAGGGCTCCAACATAGGGGAAAACAGCACGGCGTCAACTCGCGTATCTATACTGGGCTGCATCTCGCGAAAGAACGGCCGGCGTGGTCTGAAGCAAGAAAGGGAACGGCTTCTACTGACAGACGAACTTCAGTCGACAGTCCTCTGCGCGCGATGGGTTCAAGCGACGACGCCATCTCCTACAGAGCTCCACGGCTCCACCGCTCGCTGCTGGACGGAGCTGGATGTGCCGTGGTCCCATTTTTGCGCTAAGACGAACTCGCCGGCTACAACACAGAGCTACTCCTCGCCGGAAAAACTACGGCGGAACGGTTCTGCAGAACAGGGGAGGAAGGGAACGGAGCTCACAGCGGGGCAAGAGGGGGTCGAGCGGCTCGGAGGAGGTCGTGCTGGACGTTGCTGCAGACGTGGACGGCGACGGGAACGAGCAGCTCGGTGCTCAGGCCATGGACCTCCTGTCCATGGCGGAATCGCCGGAAGCAGAGACGAAACGGAAGAGGCGGCGGCGGCGCAACCCGAGGGGGAAAACGAAACCCTAGGCCACCAGGGGGGGCTCTTATAGTCAGAGGGGGAGGCGACGTGGACGCAGCAGGTCCAGGCGTCTACCCACGGCGCCATGTGCGTCCAGGGAAAAGGCGTGAGAGAGGAAGGGGATGACACGCGGGCCCCGGTGGCAGTGAGAGAGGGGCGAAGGGAAAAAGAAAAGGGACGACGCGCTCTGGTGGGCTGAGTCCAAGCGGCCCAGCTGGGCTGGAGGGAGAAGAAAAAGGAAAAGCAGCCCGTTTCCAGAAGAAAATGAGCAGCAGGAAGAAATAAAGGAAAAAGGAAAAGATTAGGGGTCATAGAAATATTCCAAGTATTTTATAAATCCCCTAAAAGGATGTTTGATCATCCAAAATTGGTTTGACCATTTTTGCATGCAGTGAAAAAATGTCCACAAGCAAAACAGTACCTTTTCTATTTAAAATTAAATAGAAAAGGACTTTGGAGAGTTTTTGAGAGAAAAATAAAAGGTTCAAAATTCCATGAGTTTGAAATTCTTAATCCTTGCATTTTTCTGGGTTTTGCAAAAGTGGTTTGACCAATTTTGGCAACAACAAAAATTGTGGCCCTGTTTTGAATTCAAAACACTTTGAACTAGGGCTACTGTTTTTGTTGGTGGCAAAAATGCTCTGAGGGTTTTAAAATCCTTGCCATGTGAAATGAAATGGCTAGGCCAAGTTTGGGGTCAAGTGATGTGAGCATGTGGCAAGGAAAATTCCATGACTGCCCTTCTTGAGCCACTTTGCATGCAAAAGAAACCAATCCAAAATGACTCCAATCTCCATGCTAATTTGAATCACCATATGAAATGATGTAAATTTCCACCATGCCAAGCTACAAGTCCAACAAAGAAAGTAAAATACATGGTGATAGCAACTTACTACATGTGGGATGTTACACTAACCGCGTGTGGGATGCTATGGGGTCCCCTTTTCTTACCTACCTAGATTCAAACATTTCTAGTGGTGGCCCAAGCTGATTTACTATTCGAAATTGTGTGTGTAAGTGGTCTGCAGCCAGTGGATTAAAAACAACTCGGGCCAGCAAAGACAGAGTTCCTTTGTTGGTCCATACTGGTGATCTAGGGAAGCCCCTGAGTTCAGGTGATGCTAACCCCGACCTTGTCCATACGGAAGAGTGCGATCCGAGAGCGTGGCTGATAGCGCTCTCTTGGATTGGGTGTCGACTCCCCGGGGGCCACCCGGATTTGTTCGTTGTTAGTTAGAGGGACCTGTCGTTTCGGATCTCTCAGGACTAAATCATAAAATGGATGCATGTAATGGGTAGAAACTGAGAGAGATGGGCGTGCGTGCGGAGCCTTGTAATGGGCAGTTGGTACACCCTTGCAGGGTTAAATCTTTTTGAGAAGCCGTGTCCACGGTTATGGACGACTTGAGACCTACTCCTTGTTCATAGACAACAACAACTGAGATAATCTTAATATAACTTGATCAATGTGTGTGTGCCTTGACTGCTTATTCTTCGTCGGGATGCTAAGGGGAGGACAAGGATAAGATAGGTGTTATTCTTGCGTAAGTAGTTGATAGCAAGACTTGTTGGAGGCGATTCCTCATTGAATGCTTGGTTCTCATCTTACTCTTAAATAGACCGTTATCCACTCATATATTGCTAGTGCGACTGCAACACTACCCCCATCTTACCTGTGATAAGTTAGTTACAAGACTTTTGATATAGCTCACCTCCTTCTTTTCTCTTTTACGCATGTTATGCAACAATCTTGGACTTCAGAGGAGCTCGACGACCCTTCTCCTGGACGCCTTCGCGGAGACTCGACGACGACTAGTTAGGTGGATCCCGGCGGAGAGCCTGGACCCGTGTGGTTACGGGAATGGTGTGGTTTACCTTTGCCACTAGGCATTTGAATGTAGTCTGTACTCAGACATGTATCTTCCGCTGATGTAATGTATTAAGGCAGTTGTATGCCGATTGTATGAGATGTTGTATCCTTGTATCTGTAATGTTGTCATATCAAGTTGGAAATCCGGGGCATATGGCGATGTCATATGTCACGGTGGGACCGATATGTGCTTCGTCCCCGGATCTGGATGGAAACATCTAGATCTAGAACAGTACCGCATATCGGCCCTTACACACCCCAACAACAACAAGAAGCTCCCGAAGAAGATGCTCCGCATGCCTCACCCCCTGCAGCCGAACCTCAAAGGACTCACTCTTTTTCGTCTGCTAGATCTTCTTCTGAATCACATGCTGCTTGCTCAAATGCTTCACCTGCAGCAGATGAATAAGTTGAGATCATGAATCTCTCGCATGAATTGGTTCTTGCCAAGCAAAGGAGGCAGGGCCCTCACAAGTGATTCCCTCTCCTCGCCATCCCATGATCATTTCTTCCCGGCGAATCCAACCTGCGCAAGACACCCAACTAGAATCTAACTACCCCAGGGAAAAATTTCCTATATTTTTGGGTGCAAGCAGCTCTTCAAGACATGGTCCGGAGTTTGACTTCGAGCGCCACCGGAACAAATTGTGTTTCTTTCGCACAAGTCCTTATGCTTCGGATCGCACTACTGATGATCTGCGTTTTTGGATTGTTGAGCAACAAGTGCATTACACGAAGGTGTTCTGTCAGAAAGATGTGCTATTTCACCATCGCTATCTTGATCTGCGAAGCTTAGCCACTGCTCATTGCTTCCAGAATATTTGTGAAACCATCAACTCCCAGAACCTGGTGCGCATGTTTCCTCTGCCGGATACATTCAACTTTGAGCTGATCAAACAGTTTTATGCCACTCTGTATGTCTCGGGCGAATCAAATGACCCCAGCACTTGGACATTGGAATGGATGATTCAAGGGAAAGTGTTTCGCATGTCCTCGTAAGAGTTCATGGAAATTGTTAATATTCCACGCCATAATGGTACACATCACAAGATTCATTTGCTTCCTGATATGTCAGATGCAGAATTTGCTTCCTTCCTGGATCCAAAAGTCACTGAGGATTTCATGCCTAAAAATATTCGACCGAAGCACTTGGTGTTTATGTCGAAGACGTGGTTATATATTATTTCCAACTCTCTGTTGCCACTCAGTACTGCTTCGAAAGAATCCAACATTTCTCCGCAAGTACGACATGCCATTCTGAAGCTCTCCCATGGATTGGTGTTTGACTTTGAAGATTGTTTCCTCCGCACAATGGTTCAAGCATCTGAATTTCCATTCAACTACAAGCCCTATGCACCTTGGCTTCAGGCTGTCTGCAACTATGGCCGAGATGAAAACTTAATTGCACGGAACCACCCGAAGCAATATGTTCCACCCGTGCATGATACAATGAATATGCTTCGCTAGCCCAATAATCCTATGATTACATATGTGGGCGTTAGGCAAGAAGTGAATGAGCGCAATATCCAGCAGCACTTCCAGAAGGACTACCATCATTTTGAGGTTTCCCTTCGATCCCAACAGATGCTAGAGAATTACATCGAAGACAATCAACATCCGATGCAATTTCTCGCTGATGAAATAAACTACGTGGGAAACATTGCCCTCAACAACAATCAACACCTTCGTGTTATGAAGCGTCACTCCTGGAAAGGGTTGCGGAAGTTCAACTCTGTTAAGGGCCTACGCAAAGATCGCATATTCAAAGAATAACCTCACTTGCACCAAAACTTTTCCAGAAATGACACAGTCGACCGCCCGAATCAGAAGCTGCTCCCTCTGCACAAACTCAAAGAAGTTCTATTTGTCAATGAACCAGAGCCCATCAGACCAGATACTGTATCTGCAGGCGATTCCATCACTTCCCAAGATGACGATCTCAATGACAGTGATCTTGCCCTCCTTGCGCCTGCCAATGACGAAGCATATGACTCGCCGGACTCCAAAGAAGAATCCTCTGGCGACCAGCCTTCGTCAAGCGCCTCGTCAGTGTCAGGCTCTGCTTAGAAGACTCCCCGGGATGCTGCTAACGCATAGGAACTCTTCATTCTCTTCGCCACCTTTTGTCCAATCATTAACAAAAAGGGGGAGGATGATGCATCGATGAGTTTAGTTTGCCACGGGGACAGGGTTTTGCTTCTCTTTTATCTCACGTTTAAGTTACAACAAACACTCCATTTTCTTCGATTGGATTGTAACTTAATTCGGTTTCATGACCGTGAACTGTATGTCACTATGTCGTTTTAATAACCCCTTGCTGGAAAGTTTTTGCTTCGTACTATATCTCTACCAGGTGGTTATTATTCTTAAGTTCACAGGTCATTCGAGAGGATTGCATATCATTGTACTCTTATCTGGAACTGCAATCCTACTCGCTAAGATGTTTATTATTTACTCTCCACCAAAGAAAATTTTACATGCATCAACTTCGATTCACATTATCTTCGATGCTTACATTCAGGGGGAGTAAAACCTTCACATCTTAGAGTTTTCCTCCATCACTACTCAAAAACTTCAATACTTTTATCGATGTCTGTTTTGTCAACAATATTCCAAAAAGGGGGAGATTGTAAGAGCAAAGTTGTGCCCCCATAGGTTTCGGATATTGTTGGACAAGACAGTAGAGGAACTAACAATGTTTTCAAGTATAAACAGGTGTTTATGTTCCTGAAGCATAAGCAATGTGGTAGATCTTCAAGGAAGATGGAGATGAACTCGAAGCTTTATTCCTTGGAGAGAAGCTCTATCTCGCTAGTGACCCCTAAAAATGTATGGCTTCCGAAAGCATAACTCTCCGAAGGAAATGAAGAAGACGGCACAAGACTTAGTAGTTTTTGTGTAGTTCTTTCTCTACTTCTTTCAATCATAGGAAAAATCGTACTAGCAAGAGGGGTTAGTAAGTCGAAGCCGAAGTTATTTTGAAAAAGCTCAGCTCGAATCAAAACCCACTAAGAAGCCATAGAGGAGAAATCTCATGTGCACTAAGATAAGTTTCTGTAGCAAAGACTTCGTTCTTTTGCTTCGGAAGCAGAACTCAGTTCGTGAGTCAGCTTCACTTGTTCCACAAGTAAAGTTGTGCATTGATGACAAATCCAACCGTTTTGGACACGCGTCAAGCTGTCGCTTTGGGTAAAATCAGTCATTTCGTACCTTGGGATCTCCACCTATAAATACGCCGCCCCCGCCTTCATTTGCGGTTGGCTGCTCAGTGATTATTCCAAGAGAGAAACTGAAGAGAGCATCCCAAGAAAGATTTTGAAGCTAAACCAAAACCCAACCACCGAATCAAAAGTCTTATTGATCTGAGCTTATTCACTATGACTTAGGTGGAAGTTTGCTAGCCTTTTATCTTGGAGGACTGCAAGCCTCCTAGATGGTTAGAGAGTCGACTTCAGAGCGCGAAGAGTAATTGTCGCCTCGAAGGTCAAGTTTGTCAAAGGTTTCAGGGATTCCTTCAATAATCTACCCCGAGTCAAAACTGGCCAAGCTCAAGGAGATTGGTGCAATGGAGAATAGGATGGAGATAGGTTAGCTCATGTGTTCAATCACAAGTCCCTCCAACCAGACGTAGAACTTTGCAGAGTGTGAACTGGTCGAACAAACATCGTTGCGTCCAGGCTCGTTTTACCTTCAAGCACTTACATTCTGCATCTTTACTCTTCATGTTGTGCTTCATTATGCTTTGCCTCTCTGTCATTTGCTTCACCTAGTAGTTGTGCTTCCTTATTTATGTTTCGCTTCCAGTCAGTTGTTCTTCCTCTTGATTGTTTTCTGCTTCACTTCAAAGATTTATAGAAATTTTTGAAGTGATCATTCGCCCCCTCCCCCTCTGATCACATCCTTGGTCTTTCAACCACCCTTTCTACCATAGATGTTATTGAGGACTTTAAATCTTTCAACACCCATCACACCCCTAGTCCTAGCAATGGACCTTCTGATGGGATTGTTGAAGCCTCAACTTTAGAACAAAAGAATCATATTACCTCGGAGAGTGTGAAAGTTAATTTAGAGAATAATGAATAATTTAGAAGGTGGGTTTGATAATAAGATGGTTTTAGATAATAGAACCCACACTTTACTTTAACAGTGTGACCTCAACTTTCACAATTGCAACCTCTCCGAAGTTATCAAATTCCTTCAAAGGATGGCCAAAGATCCCCACATTAGTACACTTAACATGACTTTCATCGAGCATATCACTGATGCTCTTATTAACGTTATAGAAGAAAAGCTTAGACTTGAGGTTTCTATCCCTAGGAAATTAAAAATGGTTGGGATCCTACTATTAAGATTAATAAAAAAATTGTGCCATGCATTATGTGATCTCTGAGCTAGTGACTCGATTATGCTAAAGAGACTTTATGATATGCTGGCTTTGAAATGTGTTGATCCTTACTCTTTGGGTGTTCGTCTTGTTGATTCTTCCATTAAGAATAGATGATGTTCTTATTGTTTCCAATGATAATTATGTTCCCGTTGATTTTCTTGTTATGGACATTGAATGTGACCCATCATGTCCAGTTATTTTGGGAATTCCTTTTCTTCACATTGTTGGTGCTATCATTGACATGAAAGAAGCGATTATAAGATTCTAATTTCCCCTCAAGGACATGGAATATTTCCCAAAAATAAGATGAAGTTACCTTTTGATTTCGTTATACGGGGTAGTTATGCTTTTGATAATGATAAAACTTAATCTGGTGTCTCATGCCTAGCTAAAAGACATAAAAGAAAGCGCTTATTGGGAGGCAACTCAAAATGGTTTACTTTTAGTTTGTTCTTTTTATTTTAGTATGTCTTGGAGTTAGTTACTACTGTAGAAACTCCATTATATTTTTATTTACAAATTTTATGTCAAGTTTTAGCGTCTAAAATTCAGGGAAGCAAAAGTTATGACTTGTTGTAAGAAAAGATATTTTGTACGCTCTAGTGCAGAAAAATTTAAAAATCACCAGATCATCCTATTGATCTAAAAACTTTACACAGAGAGACTTATACAACTGTCAGCCTTTCATTAGTTTTGCGTTTTATTTTATTTTGAGCTATATAAGTGCCTCCGAAAATTCGAGTTTCATAGACTGTCATGTTTTCCCAAATTTCTGCCTTTTAATTGCATTTTGCTTCTTTTGTGAGATTTGTCTTTGGTTCTTTGGGGAAAGAACCTTTCAAAATTTGGGAAACAGTACCTAATATTTAATTTGAGTGCTCTAATGTGTATCTACAGTACCTATATGAAACTTTATTTTATTTCATACGAACCACTCTAATCAAGTTTATGAGAAGTTTCATGTGAAGAAAGTTTATAAGTGTTATGAAGAGAGAGCAACAGGTTAAGTATTAAAAGGAAGCATTTTTTATTTACACTAGCTTAAATAGTGTACCGTCAAAGACGGCGTCGTATCTAATATATCCGGGGTAATTGGTGAATCCTTGTATCCGACAACGCCTACACCGGCCGATCGTCATCCTAGGCACCTGATCGAAAGCTGAAGCAATTTACAAAAACACTCCCGCAACAGCTCTTAGTCAAACCTTCCCATTTCCTAATAACTCCTCAGCAAAAGCACATCTCTTAATTCCCCGATCCCCGTCTGTCTCCTTCCTAATCCCTAATCGTCGTTGCAACATGCATCCCAATGATGAGCACTACCGGGAAGGCATGCATTCGGACGGACGATCGCCACGAAGGAATCCATCCGCCCAGCCGGCCTCCGCGGCGACCATGAAGGGATGTGTCTCTAATTCTGAACTCGCCAGCATGATAGAAAAATGTTATGCACCAGCAGGGTTTGAGTTTTCCTTTGATACAAATTGGAATTTCAGAGGAAGTGGAAGGGGAAGAATAGATACAGAGGAAGAATGGATATAGAGTTACAGAATAATTCAACGTTTTCTCCCCTCCTGGAGAGCACAACTTCCCTTCTCTTTATCCTTCTCATGTTGCCAGGCTCGGGCCACTCTGCGGCTTCGTCTCGACGCCTTGGGCCGCCTGCCTGGGCTGGGCCACCACATAACACTCCCCACCCCTTTAGGCGCGGCTTGACCCCAAGCCGCGAGAGCAGGAAAACGAGCGTGCAGAGTGAATGCTTCCTCCCAAGTATCTTGAGCGGCTGGGCGGTTGTGCCAACGAACCTTCAGTTGAGGCTTGAGCTTGTTGCCTCGTTGGATGAGCTTGGATTGCAAAAATGTGGCTGGCTGGATAAGAGACAGCTCGCAAGGTTTGATGCCGTCCAACTCCTGTTCAATGATCGTTGAAGGAGGCAGGTGTTTCTTCAGCTGAGAGACATGAATCACGTTGTGAATCTTGGAGGTAGCAGGGAGCTGAAGCTTGTATGATACCGGGCCCACTTTCTGAATGACTTTGTCGGGCCCATAGAACTTAAACGCGAGCTTCTGGTTCCGATGAGCAGCCAGAGAATTTTGAAGATAGGGCTGCACTTTCAGATATACTTGGTCCCCAACGTTAAACTGGCGCTCACTGCAGTGTTTGTCCGCCTGGTGTTTCATGCGATCTTGTGCTCTCTGTAAATTTTGTCGGAGCACTTCAGTCATTGTGGCTCTATCCGAGACCAACTCATGTAACTCAGCATTTGAGACTGATGCGGCAATGCCAAACGGACGAGGTTGATACCCGTACAAGGCTTTGAAGGGGGTGCGCCCAGCTGCAGTATGATACGAGGTATTATACCAGTGCTCTGCTGCCGTTAACCAACTAGCCCACTTTGTCGGTGTGTCATGAATAGTACACCGAAGAAATGCTTCTAAGCACTGATTTAAGCGTTTTGTCTGCCCATCGGTCTCAGGATGGCGTGCAGAGCTCATATTTAGGAGAGTGTCTGACAGACGGAACAGCTCCTGCCAAAATGTGCTGGTGAACACTGGATCTCTATCAGAGATGATCTTCGAGGGCATGCCATGCAATCTATACACCTGATCAAAGAAGGTTTGAGCTACTTGGTGTGCTGTATAAAGATGTTTCAGTGGCAGAAAGTGTGCAAACTTTGTAAGTTTATCGATAACCACCAGTATCACTTCGAACCCTTGGGATTTGGGCAGACCCTCCACAAAATCCCAGCTAATGGTATGCCATGGTTGTGGAGGAATTTCATGCGGTTGCAGCAAGCCAGGTTTGCTGACGTGTTCAGATTTCGCATGTTGGCAGATCAAACAAGTCTGGACGAATTCCATCACCGTCGATTTAAGTTTCGGCCAGGCAAACAACTTCTTCACTCGTTGGTAAGTTGCCAAGACACCAGAATGTCCCCCCAAGGCACTGGCATGGAGCGACTGTAGGATGTGCTGTTGGGCGATAATATTTTGACCCACCCAAATTCTTCCTTTGTAGCGAACAACACCTTGATCTAATGTGTATCCTTTGTCATTGGTCCCTGTTGCGGCCAATTCCTGTAGTAGAAGTCTTGTATGAGCATCATCCGCATATACGACCATCAATGTGTCCCGGTGCTCACGACGCGACAAGGCATCGGCTGCTGCATTTGTGATTCCTCTTTTATACTGAATAGTATAATTCAGCCCCATAAGCTTGACGAATGCTTTATGTTGAATGCCTGTGGTCAGTCTTTGATCGGACAGATGCAACAAGGATTTCTGATCAGTACGGATAATGAAGTGTTGATGTTGAAGATATGGACGCCACTTGTCCACTTCCATAAGGATCGCAAGACACCCTTTCTCATATGTGCTGAGAGTTTGATTTTTGGGACAGAGAGCCTTGCTAAGATATGCCACGGGGTGCCCTTGCTGCATCAACACGGCCCCGATACCCTTGTTGCACGCATCTGTTTCCAAGACAAATGTCTCCCTAAAATTGGGCAGGGCTAAAACAGGAGCTTGAGTCAAGGCTGATTTCAGTAGTTGGAAGGCGTGATCCGCAGATGGAGTCCACTGGAAAAGTACCCCTTTACACAAGAGCTCGGTCAATGGTTTGCTGATCATGCCATAATGTTGGATGAACTTACGATAGTATCCTGTCAGGCCAAGAAATCCCCTCAAGGCTCTGGTATTGGATGGTGTAGGCCAAGACTGAACTGCCGTAATTTTTGCAGGATCTATAGCGACTCCCGCTTCACTGATGAGATGCCCAAGGTACTCTATCTGACGACTAGCAAATTCACACTTGGATCTTTTGATGACCACCTTGTTCTGCTGCAGCAGCTGAAACACAACACGGAGTTGCCTGACATGCTCTTCCAACGTGGAACTATAAATAAGAATGTCGTCCATGAATACCAATACACCGTGACGAAGCAAAGGGTCCAGAAAAGTGTTCATCCATCCTTGGAATGTAGCTGGGCCGCCTGTCACTCAAAAGGGCATAACCAAGAACTCGTACAGGCCTTGATGTGTGCGGAAGGCTGTCTTGAATTCATCACCTTCAGCAATCCGGAGCTGGTGATATCCTGACAATAGATCCAATTTCGTGAACCATACGGAACCAGCCAGCTCATCCAACCGTTCATCTACTACTGGCATTGGATGTTTGTTCTTGATTGTAATCGCATTTAGTTGCCGGTAGTCAATACAAAAACGCCATGTGTCGTCCTTCTTGCGCACTAACAGAACTGGAGACGCAAATGGGCTCGTACTGGGACGAATAACACCCAGACGTAGCATCTCCTTAATTTGACGCTGAATCTCATCTTTTTGTTGTGGAGTATAGCGATACGGTCTTGTACTCACTGCTTGAGCTCCTGGCACCAGAGGAATGGTGTGATCATGAGCACACCTAGGAGGAAGCGACGAGGGTGGACTGAATAAGTGTTGGAACTCCTGCAACACATCATGTACTTCAATGGGCAAGGATGTATCAGCTGGTACTGCAGACAAGAGTGAAAATATCTCTTGTTCCTGGTGAACTCGTTGAATGCGCACGGCCTGTTGCACGGCACCGCGACGAAGCAGGCCTTGCAACTTTTTAGCTGACACTTTCTTGCAAGTATGTTGTTGCTCTTGTATTCCTATCAGATGAATTCGGTGCCCTGCATGTGTGAATTTCATCCATCTCTTGCGCCAGTGCACCCACATAGGACTGTGCTCCTCGAGCCAATCAGCCCCAATGATCAAGTCATAACAGCCGAGGGAGAGAACCTTGATCTCCTGACAAAACGTATGACCTTGCGTCCACCAGGTAAGTTGAGGCACAACACAGGAACTGGTAAGTGTGTCTCCTCCCGCAATGACAAATTTGGCAGCAGGTATATCTTTTGTGGCCAAGCTCAGTTCTTACACTACTGCTTCATCAACAAAAGAAGAATTCGCGCCCGAGTCAATGAGAATCAGGATTTCGCGAGTACCAATCCGCCCGTGCATACGCATTGTGCGACGACGAGCTGTAGGCGTGGAGACTGCAGTGGCCAACAACATGACCTCTTCTTCTGAACTGGAGTCTGACGCAGATTGCCTATCAGGTGGATCATCAAGCTGCAATAGTTCCAATAACTCCTCCATTATGTGAAGTGGCACTTTATCCGGGCATTTATGACCTTTAGCCCAGGGTTCGCCACATTTGAAATAGAGGTTCTTTGCTTTTCTGTAAGCGCGCAATGCCTCAAATTTTTCGGACATCTTCCTTGTATCCTCGGTCTCTGCAGATGTTTTCTGTTTGTCTGACGGTTGGAATTGCTTGTTGAAGGAACGATGACTGGTTTTAGATGAACTGGAGGATTTATCTTGCGCGAGCTCCACTTCCTGCAACAACGCCAAAGAACTAGCAGTATCCACATCTTCAGGTTGATGTAAAACTACTGCAGTACGAATTTCGGGACGCAGCCCAGCCACATATCGTTCCACAAATAACACCTCATGTGTATTAGGATCAGCTAAGAGAATCTGGTGCTTAAGTGTGTCAAATTTCAAAGTATAGTCCTCTACTGGTCCTATTTGACTCACTAACAGCAATTGACGCATGAGGAATTTCTGTTTATTTTTACCCCATTTCTCCCTCACTGCCTCACGCAACTCATGCCAGTGCACGAATTTGCGGCGTTTCTGAACCATCTTCAGCCAGAGAGCAGCATTACCCACACAATTAAGTGAAGCAAATTTAACCTTCATCATTTCTGCAACCCCATAGATTTCAAAATAGAGCTCACAATTCTCTAACCAGACCTGATAATCTTCACCATCAAACTTGGGGAAATCCATTTTAGGAGTGCTACTAAAGTGAGTGCGGTGTGAATTTGAACCCGAGCGCCTATCCTCGTAGGTAGGCTCTCTGTCGAACAGGTAGGGGGCAGAATGGGTCATACCGTTGGCCGGGGGCAGCATGGAGAATTTTGGATCCCCCAACACCGGCCCCCGTTGCTGGTGATGCCCGCCGTGCACATCGGCCCGATCCGCACCATTCGTACGCACGTCGACCGTTGGTGGAGGGGTGTGGACGATGGCCGGATCACTTGGACGCGGCGAAGGCGACTCCAGCACGTCCAGTCGCGCCGCCGCATCCTCCACGTGGAGTTGGAGGAGAGATGCCGAGGCCGTGAGCGCTTTGGCCGTGGTGTCCATCGCCTGCATCCAGGCTTGGAACCCCTTGAGTTGATCGGTGATGGCATCCAGCTTGGCGTTGGTCGCCGCCCCTTGCTCCTCGACCGTCCCCATGGCGGCGGAAATTTGTTGCTCCACGGCGGTCGGACCTCGCTTCCTAGGTGCCAGATCGACCAACGGATCAGCTGTTCCTGCTGAGAGATAGGTTTTACAGCAGCAACGCGAGGTCGCCACTCACCACAAACGGACTGACGGATCGAACTTCACGCGCGGTGGATCGAGAGACTACTGATACCAATTGTTATGCACCAGCAGGGTTTGAGTTTTCCTTTGATACAAATTGGAATTTCAGAGGAAGGGGAAGGGGAAGAATTGATACAGAGGAAGAATGGATACAGAGTTACAGAATAATTCAACGTTTTCTCCCCTCCTGGAGAGCACAACTTCCCTTCTCTTTATCCTTCTCATGTTGCCAGGCTCGGGCCACTCTGCGGCTTCGTCTCGACGCCTTGGGCCGCCTGCCTGGGCTGGGCCACCACATAACAAAAAATCTTCTTCGCGTGATGGGATGCAACAGACCATGGCGGCTCCTGTTGCTTTTGATGAAATTGTGTGTTTTGTCAAACTATTTCCTTTTTTATTTTCTTTGACTTGATGCGTATTGAAGCATAAACCTGAAGCATGCTCTGTTCTTTTATGCAAACAATCAGCAGCTATCACCCAGGAGAAATACATGTACAAGAAACTTTGTCAGCCTGTGAGAGTTCATCCTTTTATTCAGTTGTATAACAGTATAAGCACCGAGTTCATTGAGTCATCAATTATTACCAGGTGTATGTACTAGCAGTAGTATGTATCAGGTGTGAAATTTTAACACTAGCATATGAATCAGGCAAGGAATGACTGACTTGGCAAACCCGTGCCAACCTCCAGAATACCATTCACCAAAAGAAATTAAATAGTAGTGGGAGTTCGAAATTTTGACAGTGTTTTGGAAGGTTGCAGGAACAACAGCATCTTCTTGTTTGTGAATATGTAAATGAAAAGTGGGAGTATAAATCACAAAGAATGGATAAGCACCAAGTTATACTATGCCCTCGTTCAGCTGTATTGCATCATGTATCATAGAATAACACAAATCATCAGGAACTGGGCAATAAGAAATATGTTTATTTCAGAATTGTACATTCACGACAAAGGAAGAGCTACATTCACTCATCTTTGAACTCACAAGCTACACTCTCTGCAATGGATAAGCTCACAAGCTACAATCTCCAAGTACTAGAAACATTAAACAGGAACAATAAAATTCAGAGGTGTGGTCCTTATTTGCTCTACAACAGGTTGTGCTCGCTTCCCACGTGAGCCTCTTGCAGCAGGTGGACGTTGCTACGTGGAGCAGCAAACGCTAGATGTTGGTGTCGTTTAGTCAATGGTATGCACGTTGCGGCCGGCGGCGAACTCCTCGTCGGGACCGGTAAGAAGGTGGACGGGCGTGTTGGCCGCAAAACGGGGTGGATCCTGCCATGGTCGCCGATTAGATCAACGATGGTGTGGCGCCACTTAAGGTGAACAGGCGTTGAGGTAGGCCATGCGCAGCTGCCGTGGAGGTGTTTTGAGGCGGACGAACGCGGGGACGGGCCAAGCGTGACTGCCGTGGAAGGTCATGCCGCCGGTGAGCGATTAGGGATGTTGTATAACGTATATTAGGAAATATCAGATAGAGTAGGATTCTATTCTACCTTGTCTTGTACTTCAAATAGATCATTGTACCTCCAAGGCTCAAGAAATAAACATCGATTCCACCAAACCCCTTTTTATCCTTCTACATGGTATCAGACTAACCGGTCCTAAACCCTAGCCGCCGTCGTCGCTTCCGCCCGCGCCGCCCCCGGCGTCGATCCCTGATCGCCGGCGCTGGGGGCCGCGCCGCCCGTAACTAGGGTTCGTCGGCCGATCCTGTGGATTGCCTGCCCTAGAGTCTTTTCTCCCGATCCTTTGATCGGGGCTTTTTCTCTCCGTCGGTCGTCTTGATCGGCGTCCTTTTTGGTTTTCCGATCTAAGATCGGTTTGTGTTGCCCATCGCCATCGTCGATCCATTGTGCCTCTAGTTCGGCTCCGGCGCGACTGTCGGCTTCTTCACCGACACGGCGGCTTCGCGCGCCACCTCGGCGGCTTCGTGCGACGCGGCGGACCGTAGTGGCCGCCTTCCGCGCGTTAGCCCGACCGTCGCCCACGCCGGTCGTCGCCGCCCCTGCTTCAGATCGGAGTCCTCCACCGCCATCGTCGCCACCGACTACAGCCGGCCCCGGCCCCCGCGACGCCCCTGGACCCGCGACGTCCCCGACACCCCCGGTTGGCCCCGCGCCAGCTGGGGTCACACCGACTGGCCCTGCGCCGATCGGGCGTGCGCCGGCTAGACCCGCGACGTCCCCGACACCCCGGCTGGCCCCGCGCCGGCTGGGCCCCCTCGCCGTTGGAGTCGCGTCGGCTAGTCCCGTGTCGTGCCAGCGCTGCTGGTTCGCTCGGCCCCCCGTCGCCATCAACACACCGAGTGGCGCTCCTCCACCTCGCGGGCGATCGGATTGATCACCCGCCCGCCCGCGCGATCGCCCCCTCCGCGCCGCGTTGACGACCCGTACAGTCGCCCGCGTGCGCCTTTGCCGGATTCCGTGAAGAACGCCCACCGAGTACGAGCGCCTATCCACCGATCGAGCATCGGGCGGCCGCCGCGTCGCCCCTTCGGGCCGCAGCGCCGCCCCCATGACCGTCCCCGCGGCTGCCCGACACGCACGCCGCCGCTGCGTCGCCCCCACGGGCCGTAGTGTCGTGGCACGCGGTCGCCGCCGCCGCCCCGAGGTCTTCCCCGCCGTCTGCGCGCGTTGACGCCCCCGTGGCACGCGCCGTGCCACCTCTCTTGGCGCGGGAACGCCACCGTCCACGCCTGGTCTTCGTCATGCCGAATCATCTTCGCCTACTTCGAGCACCGCCGTCGCCGCGCCACCCGCCCCGCTAGCGCTCACCCGAGCCGCGCCGACACCCTGTTCGCCGTTGCCGCTCACCCGAGCCGCGCCGCCTCTATCGACGACCGACGCGGCCCCCCCACGGGCTGCCTCTTGTTCCGCCGACTTCATCGCCGTCCTTCCTCTTTGTCTTCGTCCAGCACCAGCTCATCGTCAACGTCGTCGTCATCTTCCTCGACCACCTCATCTAGCTCCGGCAACCGTGGCGACTCCACCCTCGGCACCTTCTACCCCCGCCGAGTTGCGCCGCAACCGTCGTCGAGCCCTTTTCTGCTGGTCCCTCCGACATGGCGTACAACTCCTACTGGTCCCCGTCTACGCATGCCCGGTACTGGCAACACCGGTGTGTGCCTTCATCCACGACTTGTTCCCGGGTCTGGCAAACCTGGTGCGGCGCTTCGTCTACATCGTCTTCGTCTGTCTACGCATGCCCGGTGCTGGCAACACCGACGCGTGCCTTCGTCTACGACGTGTCCCTGAGATTGGCAAACCCGGCGCGACGCTTCGTCAACACTGTCTCCTTCCGGACGTCACCATCATCTTCTTCGCGACGTCCCGTGCTATGACTGACGACCGCCCGCCAGTGCCGCTCTTCCTGAGCCGCGCTGCGCTCCTGATTTCCTTGCACCCGCGGCTCCTCGGCGACTACCTCGACACCGGCTACCCTGACTCGACATCGACCACGACATTTCTCGCACGGCTACCTCGACTACGGCTTCACCACACTACGCTCTCGGCTACTTCGACAACGACACAAAGGGCTACCGCCTGCTTGGGAACCTCGTTGGCTTCCACTCCAGCCACAAACTCCGCGATGCGTCGACCGTTACGACTGTGGTGGGGATGTCCGTCGGCTCCGCCTTCGGATTCTTCTCCAGTCTCACCGTCTGCGTCGCTACGTTGTGACTGCGGGGAGATGTTGAGTATAACGTATATTAGGAAATATGAGATAGAGTAGGATTCTATTCTACCTTGTCTTGTACTCCAAGTAGATCATTGTACTCCTATATATATGCCTCCAAGGCTCAAGCAATAAACATCGATTCCACCAAACCCCTCTCTATCCTTCTACAAGGGATTAGGAAGGAGATGAAGGGGATCGGAGAATTAAGAGATGTGCTTTCGCTGAGGAGTTATTAGAAAATGGGCAGGTTTGACTAAGAGCTATTGCGGGCGTGTTTTTGCAAATTGCTTCAGCTTTTGATCAGGTGCCTAGGATGACGATCGGCCGGTGTAGGCGTTGGCGGATACAAGGATTCACCAATCACCCCGGATGCATTAGATACGACGCCTTGTATGTGGGTTACCATTTGGGTCAACAAGGTACACCCTTTGCCACTGACCCTGGAGATACACCGTGCAACCCTACCACCAACGACTACCACGGTCAGTGTCAGATTCACAATTTTTAAAAACTAGGGTCGATTATTAAAAGGTCAAAACAGTGATTTCAGCCCAGGACAAGGCCTAGAGGGACAGAGAATGACTAGGGGTCATTCCTTGGAAAAATTTACAAATTTGACCCTTATTTGAATTTAAAACACAAAATGAACCCAAAATTTGAAAATTTCACAAAATGACCCTTTTTCATGGCGCCCGCCTACAAGTCGCCATGCGAGGAACCATGGCGCCCTACCTAAAGGCGCCATGCACCTTGCCACGTGGGACCTGCAGGTGGGCCAGTCCAGAACCATGGCGCCTTTACTGGGGGCGCCATGTTGTGCTCCATGGCGCCATGGGCAAAGGCAGCATGGAACTTAAATTCGTTTTGTCCCCCTTTCTTCCTTCTCCTCCCTCCCCCCACCCTCTCTTCTTCCTCCTCAACCCCGAATCCTTCCCCCCTCCTCTCTCATAACCCCCACTCCATTTCTCCTCAAATCCCTCCAAATCAAAGGATTTTCTTCGTGGAAATCGTGTTCTCTCCATTCTCCAAGGTAATCTCCTCCCTCCCCCTTAATTTTGTCCAAAACAAATCTTGGCATTTGGTTATTTTCTTCACCTTTTTGGAAACCCTAGAAATTTGGGGTGAAATATATCCTTTATATTATCTTTCATATTTGTTCATAGGTGGTTGTTTTGATTGTTTAGAGATAAGGATTTGTAAGGCATGGTTAAAGATTTTATAGGACAAACCCTAACCCTAACCCTAGAAATTGAAAATTGATATGTTAGGATTGTGATTTGTAGGAAATGTGGCTTGGCTTGTTGAAAGTTGTTGTGTGTTGCCTATATGTGGTTGTTATTAGTTTAGTGTTTAAGATTTATATGCCATGTTTAGTGATTATTTAGGGCCTAAAAATTTATATGTTAGGGTTATTGTTTAGTGTTTAAGATTTATATGTCATGGCTTGTTACAATTTTTTGTGTATTGGGGTAATATAATTGATGGTGTCATGGAGTTTTTTTGTTTTTTAATTATAGATGCATGAAGTTGTGAATGTTCATTATGTGGACTTTCCGGCTTTTTTAAAGGAGATATTGATTATGTTGATCCAGAGGAGATAGTGATGGTGTTTGATACTAGTCCTAGCTTTGCCGATGTAGTGGAAAAGGTCTGAAGCGAGTTAAATTGGATGGACCAAAGAGATGTATTTGATTTGAAAGGTAGATATAATGTTGGGTTCGATCATTATATTCGGTGGAAGATGATGCCTCTCAAATGCGAGAATCATTGGCAAGCTTATAAGGAGATTGTATTGGCCTCACAAGACAAATCTCTTGAGTTATTTGCCATAAAAAAGGTTGGTGCTTGAGTGCACGTTGATTTGAATCGGCAACCATCCACAAGTGATGCTAGTAGCCCGGTTCAACATAATGAGCCACGTGTCAACCCGGAGTCCGAAGTGTATGACACAAGAATGAGTCAACCTCCTTTGACACAACCTTTGAGCCCAGCTTTGAATAACCAATATGATGAAGTCGATGGTGATGAGGGCGCTGGTCATGAGGCACAGGCGGATGGTGATGAGGCCGCTAGTGATGAGGGCGATGGTGATGAGGCCGCGGATGATGAGTTTGAGGGTCACGAGGGCAAGGGTTATGAAATGGAATGTTATCTTCATACCCATGATATTGGAAATGTGGAGGCAAATTTCTATGAAGAGAACATGGATCACGACATCCCATACGCGCGGTCTTACGCGCTTGACTCCGAGGATGAAGGTCCGGACGAAGAAATTAATGAGGATGGGTTGACGGCTAAGGAAGCAAAAGCATTTATGAATGCATTTGGCTGTGATCATGAGACATCGTTGTTTAGTGATTTAAGCCTAACGGATAAGGCTATTGTTGATGGTGGCACAAGTAAAATTCTTGGACCAAGGTCGTTTTCCAAGAAAGACATTGTTGTAAACAAGCATGGGGTTGGTAAAGGAACAATTTTCAAAAACTTTGAAGATCTCCAAAATTGGCTAAAGGAGTACGCAGTGAAGCATCATCGACCATTCAATGTGAAGCACTCAAACAAGAAGGTGCGTTACACGGTGAGGTGTGAGGACTTCAAGAATTGTCCGTGGGTCGTCCGTGCAAGACTGCTCAAAGGTGGGCCTGAATGGAAGCTTACAACATGTGTGTTTACTCACCGATGTCCTGACAAGAATATCGATAAGGCTAATGCTAAGAATGATCACCGGCAATTGACCTCCGAGTTCATCGCCCAAAGAATTACCAATACCATAAGAATCTTACCGACATATCCTATTAAGGGTTTGATCGATTATGTGAAAGGGCTTTACGGCTACATGGTGAAGTATGGTAAGGCATGGAAGGCCAAGCAAGCTGCCTTTAGGATATTGTATGGTGATTGGGAGGAATCATACAACCGCATCTCCATGGTGTTGGGAGCCATGGCGGCAACAAACCCTGAAATGTACTATGTGGTGGAGCCCTTTGGCATGGATACTGGGATGTACAAAGAGGAACAGTCCGCATATTTGGGCGTGCAATTTGGACATTCGGGACGTCAATAAGGGCATTTAAACATTGTAGGTCGTTTTTGTCCGTGGATGGGACATTTCTAACCGGCAAGTTCAAAGGCATAATCATGGTCGCGGTAGGGCATGACGGTGATGACAGATTTGTGCCTTTAGCTTTCGCTTTGGTTTCAGCGGAGAACAATGTCAATTGGGAGTCGTTCCTTCATTTGTTGAGGACCAAGGTAGTTGGACCTAAAAGAGAGGTTTGCATCATCTCGGACCGACACCAAGGGATACTAAATGAGGTGGAGAATGAAATTCCAGGATATGGTCGTGTGCATCATCGGTGGTTCATGAGATATTTCTTCTCAAACTTCTATAGAGCATGTGGAAGCAAGGAATTAGCTGATGAGCTACATGATTGTTGCCTCGCCTTCACCACTCGTCATTTCCATAAATTGTATGAGAAAGTCTATGGCCTTGTATCACCCGGGGGTAAAGAGTTCCTACAAAGGCACTATGAATATAGAATTAAGTGGTCGCGGACTTATGATCATGAAGGCATGAGGTATGGTGACATGACAAGCAACATGGCTGAATGTTGCAACAATGTCCTTAAGGGTGTGCGTGCATTGCCAGTGTCAGCTATAGTGGAATATACCTTCGTGAAGTTGAATGCTTATTTCCTGAAATATAGTGACAGATAAGCAAATAGTCGAGGAAAACAAGGAAGAAAAGAAGTACCAATATCCACCCAAGATAGATGACTGGATGCAATACGAGAGTAGGAAGGCGGACACGCTAGAGGTCAAAGAATTTAATAACATAGTATCGATTTATCAAGTCAATGATCCAGGAGGAATCACCCAAGGCGGTGTCCAATATGGAGGTGGGTCATTCAAGGTTTCTTTGATGAATGGTGTGTGTTCCTGCGCGATACCAACCTTGTACCATCTTCCATGCTCACACTTGATGGCGGCTGGACGATACAGAAATGTGTGTTACAAATTTTCAAATAATATTAGGATGGAAGAGCATTCGATTGAGGTTGTCAAGGCCACATGGGCAGCGAGGTTCAAATCCTTCCTAGACCAATCAGTTTGGCCATAATCTCATGGACTTGCTCTATACCCCGATCTAGCTATGAAGGTGGATAAACCTGGAAGAAGGCATAAAAAGCGTTTTAGGGGTGACATGGATGACTGGGGTGGTGGTTTCTTTCGTGAATGGGGCAATAAACATTTTCAAGAGCCTCGTACAAGCCAACACGAGCCTAGTAGTAGAAGAAGAAACAAATCAAAGGCAGGTGATGGTGGAAGTACAAGCCAACAAGGTCAAAGTACAAGCCAACAAGGTGATGGTAGCGTCCATGGTCGTGGTTTCCCAATTGGTGGGAGAAATGGGAGCGCCCATGGTCGTGGTGTTCCAATTGGTGGGAGAAATGGGAGAGACCATGGACGAGGTGTTCCAATTGGTGGGAGAAATGGGAGCGCCTGTGGCCGTGGTGTTCCAATTGGTGGGAGAAATGGGATAACCCATGGCCGAGGTGTTCCAATTGGTGGGAGAAATATGAGCACCCATGGCCGAGGTGTTCCAGTTGGTGGGAGAAATGGGAGCACCCATGGCCTAGGTGTTCCAATTGGTGGTACAGGACGTGGTATCGGTTATTGGTTTGGAATTTCTGAATGTACCGATAGAGGTAGAGGTGGGGGGCAATAAGGTAACGAGTTGTATGTATTAATTCATTTTTCTATATCATTGCAATGCCTATTTTCATTATTCGAAACTAACTATAATCTTGCAACTTTGTAGGAATGTTGTCCCACGAACCGAAGGAGAGACCAAGGCTATGGAAGAACGCCGTTTACCCTCACATTGGGTGGAAAAGGCTACGTGTTGGTGTGGTGGTGTTTGCAAGGCCAAGCAGTCCGGGGAATGGAATCGCATGAGGGGAAGGAGGTTTGGGATGTGTCCTAATTATAACTGGGACAAGGCTGAACCAAAGAACCCCCGAGACCGCCCACCGGTACATGTCTCCTTTTGAAAGGTAGTTATGTGTAGTTTACTTGAAAATTCTAATGTTTACTTTACTTGCAGTCTCCTCCTCCTATCTTTCACTTCTACAAGTGGATAGACTTTGTGCAAGAGGACCGCTACAAGTGTGAGGTCGAAGAGGAGAATGACAGACAATTTGACATTAGATGGAAGAAATCTTACGAAGAACATGAGAGGAAAAAAGAAAGATTTAAAGATATTGGAAGAGAAGAGGCTTGCGAAAATTCGTGAGGCGTAGAGGGTCGAAAAAAGAAAGAGGGATAGCATTGCATAAGCGGAGGATTGGGCGAAAAAACGTGCAAATAAGAAGGAGATTGAAGAAGCTCTTCGTGCTCAAGCTGCGGAGGAGGCGGAAGGTGCAAGGAAGGAGGGGGAGACTGAAGAAGAGGCGAGAAACCGCAAGGGAAAGCGCAAGATTCCTTAATGCTATTTATGTATTGTACTCTCCCTTAAGGCTAGGAAGAACTCGGAACTCGCCCTTATGGCTTAATGTATTGAACTAGCCCTTATGGCTTAATGGTATTTATGTTTGAACTAGCCCTTAAGGCTACGAAGATCTCGGAACTCGCCCATAGGGCTAAGAAGATCAAACTATCTATGGTTATGTGTTGTACTCGGCCTTAAGGCTGGGAAGATCAAACTATCTATGATGTGAACAATCTATATGTATTGTACTCACCCTTAAAACTAAGAAGATCAAATTATGTATGGTGCTCTCTTACTTCATGGTTCCTCAAAATAGAAGAACAACAAGTATTTGGAAAAAAAATCTGCATGGCGCCTTACAGAAAGGAGCCATGGTAGACACCATGGCGCCTTACCCAATGGCGCCATGCCCCTGGAACCCTGGAGACTCCGGGCTACCTCCAGCCACAAACCGAGCGGCCCCGGATATTTCCCCGGAGTCAAGGACCATGGCGCCTTTACCCAAGGCGCCATGCTATACACCATGGCACCTTACACAATGGCGCCATGCTCCCATGGAGTCTCCGGGCTACCTCCAGCCCCAAACCGAGCGGCCCCGGATATATCCCCGGAGTTGTGTTGAGGACCATGGCGCCATGCTCTAAAGCACAAATCCATTCTCAATGGCGCCATGCTCCCCTGGAGTCTCCGGGCTACCTCCTGCCCCAAACCGAGCGACCCCGGATATAGCCCCGAAGTTGTGTTTGAGGACCATGGCGCCTTTAGTCATGGCGCCATGCTCTGAAGTTGTATTTGAAACCATAGTGAATTGCAACTAATTTTAGATTTGCATCTATAGTGAATTGCAACATTTAATCTCACATAAATATTGTCTGACATAAATATTGTCTTACATAAATAATGTCCCACATAAATATTGTCTCACATAAATCCATTACAAGCATAATGTCTCACATAAATAGTCTTACATAAATCCATTACAAGCATAATGTCTCACATAAATATAGTCTTACATAAATCCATTACAACAATAAAATGAACTCATACTACTACGCACTTGACTTAGAAATTTGACCCTCGTGATCATCATCTTCCGTAGCAAAGGGCGGTGGCATGGGAACAAAACCATTAAATTCATCTTCGTTGAGTGGTGGAATATCAAAATCATCAAAGTCACTTGAATCTAGGTCAGAACCATCTCTCGGAACATTGTTAGACCCACGTTGCCTACGGTCTTGTCGAAACTCTCGTAGATGCGTTTTTTGAAGAGCATGCATCTTATGGTTCCGCACATTAGTGGCCTTGCACATAGACCACAACTCAGTGAAATATTTGAGTAGCCCACTTGGATTCCTCTTTTCCCCACTAGATGATTCATCCACACGTTGCACCTTGGGTTGGTATGAACGGTGAGGAACATCTTCCGGAAACAAATTGTCGAGGGGTGGCATTTGTGAACATTTCAAAATTTTCACATATTTGATGAATGCATAGATGTACGGTCCATAGCATAAATATATGCGATTTATAACCACTTGATTCATTGTCTCATACATCCATTGCATGGCATCTATGTCACCATCATGATAACGAGCTTGGTACATTAGTTGAATACATCCATTGCATGACATCTATGTCACCATCATGATAACGAGCTTGGTACATTAGTTGAATAACATGACCGCGAGTCGAACCAGGGTTGTCGGCTTTTGCACATATGGTTACTTTGAGAAGCTTTATCAAGTAATAATATTTTTCCTTCAATCCAACAATTTGACCTAAATTACGGTACCTTTTGGATAGTGACCCTTAAGACAATTCTTACTTGGGGGAACACCTTTCCCGTAGCATGCAACACTATCTTTCGTTTCAAATTGTTCTTCGTAACCCATCACTTTCACAAAGTCAATGAACGGGGCACTAAAGTTTTCATGACCTGTCATCCACTTCGACGTTTTTTCACTATCATCAACAAAGAACACGGTTGCATAAAATTGTTTTACAACTTCCGCTTTGTAATCTTGTTTGAGCCTCATGATCTTGTGAACCCCCATGCTTTCACATATGGAAGTAACATCGGAAAATTGATGCTCATTCTCCTTAATGTACTCAAAGTCCACGTACTTATGTTTCACAATCTCAGTCCTCTTGTTTTCAATGACATCATTATATATGGCAGCTTGTTGTTTATTCCAAAAACGTCTATCATTAAGGTTTTCTCTTTTTCATTGATATGGATCCACCTTCAGCCTCTTTTAAATCCATTCATTCAAACTCATAGTTATGAAATCTTGAGACTTCAATGACTTTTTTGTTTTAGAAAAAGGTGCCTTCATTTGTTTTGCCTTACAAGCACGAGGCTTTGGATCGGATGCACCTTCCTTTCCTTTCACCATCTCCTAATTACATAAATAGCTAATATCAATATCAACACTACAAATAAAATAAATCCAACAAGTATAAATTCAATCTACCTACAACTACTATAAATCCTACTAGTATAAATGCAATCTATCCTACAACTAATATAAATCCAACTAGTATAATTTGAATCTACACTAGAACAAGTATAAATCCAACAAAGTGAATGACCTAGGGTTACACAAAATATAGAGAATGCCAACAAAGTTAACCAAGAAAAAGAGGGGAAACGAAGAGGAGTATCTTGAGAGATTGAGGAGGACCAAATCCACCGAAAATGGGCTCAAATCTAATGAATTTAAAGAGGGATTGGAAAGGAGGGGGAGAAGGGCGCTGGGGTGGCGTCCTCTATTCCTCACGAGCTTGGGAATAAAGTTTGGTGGGTTTGGGGCAGGGGCGGAGAAAAGGGGGAAAACGGTTTTAAGTTGCATGGTGCCATCCACCATGGCGCCATGGTGCAGAGCACGGCGCCATACATAAAGGCGCCATGGTGATGAGTATGGCTCCATATTGGAAGGTGCCATGGTGATGAGTATGGTGCCATGCATGAAAGCGCCATGCCACCTGGAAAATGTTGCACATCACAGCACAGCAGAGCAAACTGAGAACAGCATAGCACGGCAGAGGAAACTGAAATTATTTCACTATACCACAGCATAGCACAGACAACAAACTAAACAAAATAAAGAAATCCATTACATGGATAAGTTCACGAAATAACCAAATCCATTACAAGCATAAGTTCTCTAAAATAGCAAGTTCAGGACATAATTCACGATACAACCAAGTTCATCATCGAGTTCACTACATCCTACAATCACAAGCATCATTTCATCCTAGGCATCTTCTGCGAAGCACCATCGTATTTTGTCTTATCGTAGTCGGGGTGAGAAAATCTTCGACGTGGCCTTCTAGGCTTGAAGTTGAAGTCTGGCGGCTCGGGCTGAGAAGGAGGAGGTGCGTCGGGGATCTGCGACGTGCCCATCTCATCGTGATCGTCGACATGTACATCCTCGTCCTCAAAATAGTGATGTGCACCGGTCGAAGAGTGCTCTGCAACACTTGCGGAGTGATCTGTCCATCCTGAAGAGTGGTGTTCACCGCTTGCAGAGTGGTCTGCACCACTTGCAGAGTGATCTGCACCTCCTAGATGGGATCTCGTACCGCTTGAAGAGGAGCCCGACCGGGTAGGAATGGTGTCGGTCGTACGGCAACCGAGAAGAGCCCCTAAGCCACGTGCCCAAGACATTGATTTTTGTTGAACAACGAAATTATTTAGTTAGAAGACGTCATACCTCAGCAAACGATACAAAATGATACCACGTCATACCCCAACAAAAGATCTTAGTGCGGCGTTAGATTTTTCATGATCCGGTGGGTATCGAAGTGCATGCCCCGCCTCGTTCACATGTTTGGACATCTCAGATTGCTAGCAAGCCAACAATATATATTACTGTTTTGCTCAATCCATGCACATATATACAAATAAGACAAAAACTTACCACAAAGTTGATCACCGGCGCTATGTTTTGACGTCTACCGTCTCGAATGAGCTTATTGTACTCCATCTTGGCCATTTTGTCAAAACCATGATTGGATGCTTCCACAATGTTCGCGCTAAAAAAAGTCGTAGGGTTGAGATTCAAACGAGTATTAACCCTAAGCCACACGAGATACTCGGTGAATGTGTATTCACTATGAGGGTGCTCGAGAGGTAGACCCCCATGCTCCATCTGGTAATCAATTTTTGCAACCCTATGCTTAAAGTCGTTGATGTACGTTGCATGCTTTCTTGGCCAATTCTTCTTAGATTTCTGCTTCATCTTGTCCAACCTACATATCAAAATTAATCAACTTTGTTAGTTTTTAATACAGTGACACAACTAGGACAATGAATAAGCAAGCTTTACCGAGAATTACCCGTGCAACTCCAGGCTTGTGTCCTTGTACTTAGGCGGGGTGTCTTGATACAATCCAAATTGTCTCATCACACGATTTGGCAGGTGCCACTCGACTGCATACATACATATCAACGGGCATTTCATCCGCCAAAGATGTTGTTCCGCAAGACACATCGAGTTCAACCTGAACGTGATTTCGGATGAACCAATTTCACCCGCCGGTCCGTATAGCTCCCAAATCACCTGTGCACAACAATGTAGCTGGTTAGTTTGTCAGTTGGAAGAAAAATGAACCCATGGCCATATGAGAATAAATGAATGAGCTTACATGTTCTGCGCAAAGGATATCGAACTCGTTGGTGTAGTGCACATACATGGCCTTTGAGGCACCGAATTCACGGTCAACCTTGTCCCATCTATGCGCCCAAGTAGGCATGCGAAGCACATCCCTGTGATCATCCCATTTGGTGCCTAAATCTGGGAATGGTCTCCCAGTTGGCAAGCGCTCCCAACTCCAGATGGATAAGAGCAACATGCAACCCCCGATATTGGGTTCCTTCACACCTTCACCCCTACGGCACGCCTCGTCCAACTGCATCCACAAGACGAAAGAAGCATCAGGTAAATTCAAAATAGATACATAATTGCATGAGGAAAGGATATGGTAAATAGGTTACCTGGCGATATAGATAAGCTAGTGTCGCTGTACCCTAACTATGTTTGGGGTCCCAACCAGCTAACAACTGGAGCGACATAAATGGGGCATTCACGCCCGTGCCATCCGAGAGAAGAACACGGCTAATAACATACCAAACATAGGCCCGAGCATGTTATTGCACCTCTTCTGAATCCTCCGCTAACCCAGGGGGGCAAACTGCAAAATTCTCAGCAATCCAAGAAAAAGGAGCACCAACTGACTTCTTCGGGATCCCCGGCTCCTTCCCGAGCAGACAAGTCATAAGGTCACGCCATCCACCCGGCACCAGCTGACTTTTTGTTGCTCGTAACACCTAAGCATGTGGTTCACATCCTATAACAAAAATGAAAATACAACCAAAAATTCATATGTAATCACATACCACTATTGTACTTCATAAAAACCCATACATGTATATATCAATATTGATCTATTATTAATATTAATCTATATCATACCACTATTGTACCAATATTAATCTATATGCTATGCACTGTCATCTCCCACTGTCAATCTATACAAACCCTCACTGTCATACCACTATTGTACCCATAAGAACAGAGAAGGCAAAGAGAGTTGAAGAATTTTTTTACCTAGGGGAGGGAGACAAGATGGTGGGGGTGAAGCGCCACTGATGAGATGTCGCGGTGGGGGTGGGGGTGAACTGAGCATAGAGTCGGCCCGTCTATCCGTCTCCCAAACCGGCCATGGCCATGGTGCTGCCAAAAACCGGAGAGAATGTGAGGGTAGAAGGAAAGAGAGGAGAGGGAGAGATGGAGCGTGAAGGAGGGTGCTAACCGGAGAGGGAAGAGAAGGGGGCGCTCGGAGGAGGGGGCGGCTCGCTGGTTTTCGGCGGCGTCGTCGCCCTGGCTCCTCCCCTGTTCGGCGGCGGCAGGAGTTTGTGAGATTGGATCGAGTAGGAGGAGGCGAACGAAACAAAATACCTTAGTCGCATGGCGCCTTTGCCCAGGGCGCCATGGTGTACAGCACGGCGCCTCCACTAAAGGCGTCATGGTATTGGCATGGCCCACCTGCAGGTCCTACGTGGCAAGATGTATGGCGCCTTTAGGTAGAGCGCAATGGTGCCTGGTATGGCGTCATAGGGGCGGGCGCCATGAAAAAGGGTCATTTTGTGAAAATTTCGAATTTTGGGTCCATTTTGTGTTCAAAATTCAATTAAGGGTCAAATTTGTAAAAAAAAAATCTCATTCCTTCCTTCCATGTGGGCCTTCACATGCCTAGAAGAAACCAACAAACTGCTCGTACAACGGCATCAAATAGCAAGCATCCTATCACTCCTTGAGCGCTGCTAAGACCTCCCGCAATGGGAATATCATAGCTAATATCATGCATGCCAACTAAGCAAATTTGGTGATGTGGCATAGAATTAAATGAAGAAAGAGAGGGTTGAGTATCATATTATGATACCGTATCAAAATAAATGCTAAACTAGTATGTGTCTTGCATGGCAATAAATAATACTATTTATGATACTAAGCTATGATACTATGCATTGTGAAGGTAGTATCATACACTAGTATCATGTGCATGGTACTAACCTTATGATACTACCATTGCGCGAGGTCTAATGCGCGCGCGGGCACTGCATCTCATCCGGCGCGCTAGATCTCCGACACGCAACAGGACAAAGCACACGTCCTTTACACGAGCTGAATTCTGGATTAGCGTGGCACAAAACGACGACGGGACGTTCTCTATTCCCTTTCCACGTTATGATCAGCCTGCCTGACACCTAAAATTCATCTAATTTTTGGTATATAAATAAATTATATTCCCTTATTCCCATTTTCTCAATGCATCAATGAAAAAATTACTCCGTTAAAAATTTGTGGGATGGTGTTACGGGCTCGTCTCGATGCACGTCGTTTCTAACGCGATGTCGTCCACCTCAACTTCGCGTACACTAAAACGATGATGCTATCATGTGACGGGCTCGTCTCGGCGTCCGTCGTTGTTGTCGCGACGACGTCCGCCTCGACTTCGCGTACACTAAGCTTGTGAGGCGCTGATGTCACGGGCTCGTCTCGGCATCCGTCGTCGCTGTCGCGACGACGTCGGCCTCGACTTCGCGTACACTAAGTTGGTGAGGCACTGATGTTACGGGCTCGTCTCGGCATCCATCGTCGCTGTCGCGACGACGTCCGCCTCGACTTCGCGTACATTAACGCAAGCGTGGTTCGCTTCTGTTTCCCTTTCTTTTGGAAAGGTATATAAAATGGTGCCTACTCAGCCCCCACCCTAAACCCTAAGATAGATGGTGAGGCTCTCATGTCACGGGCTCGTCTCGGCGTCCGTCGTCGTTGCCGCGACACGTTCGCCTCGACTTCGCGTACACTAAGCTGGTGAGGCTCTCATGTCACGATCTCGTCTCGGCGTCCGTCGTCGCTGTCGCGACGACGTCCGCCTCGACTTCGCTTACACTAATTTGGTGAGGCACTGATGTCACGTGCTCGTCTCGGCATCCGTCGTCGCTGTCGCGACGACGTCCGCCTCGACTTCGCGTACACTAACGCAAGCGTGGTTCGCTTCTGTTTTCCTTTCTTTTAGAAAGGTATATAAAATGGTGTCTACCCACCCCCCCCCACCCTAAACCATAAGATAGATGGTGAGACTCTCATGTCACGGGCTCGTCTCGGCGTCAGTCGTCGCTGCCGCGACGACGTCCACCTCAACTTCGCGTACACTAAGATGGTGATGGTCTGATGTGACGGGCTCGTCTCGGCGTCCGTCATCGCTGCCGCGACGACGGCCGCCTCGGCTTCGCGCACACTAAACCGGTGATGCTAGCATTGGAAAATAACCATAAGGAAATATTTTGGCGTTGCACATTATAATTCTAGAATTAAAAACTTAAAAAACTTTCTTAAAATCAAAATTAATTTTAAACTTTATATAAAAGAATAAATCACTAGAGAAGACAAGGTGTGGAGAAAATTAGGCTGAGCGGGCCTCATCTACAGTGAATTCTGGATTACCGTGCATTAGCTTCCTGCCATTGCCACGCCACACGTGGGCATTGGACCAGGTCGTGCGCCATACACAGAAAAGGGTCATTTTTTGTCGGGAGTGAAACGGGAATTGGGCCAGAAGTAGCAGCGTCTCGCGCGATTGAGATCGGTCGCTCCCGCGAGCGATCGCTAGGAAGTCGTTTCCTCACTCCTTAGTCATCTCCCTCCCGCACAAGACATGAAACAGAGCAAGTGAGCTTGACAGAATCACCCCTCTTTTACACCAATGTATCCGCCGTATATGGAGATAGCAGATGAACCACATGGGTTGGGGTCACAGTTTGCTTGTCGACAACCAATAAAGGCACTGCAACTATCTCCAACAATTGATCATGGCACCGGTTACATACATGACAGCACCGATACAGAACCGAGACTGCACGAGCTACTAGGATCAAATGTTCTGATTCTGATACATTAAACCAACAAAGGATTTAAGCACTGGTACAAAGGATGTGAGCTCACAGCCAGTTGAAACTTTAATGTTTACAGTGTGCATGCAGTTGAAACAAGGAATGGGGGTAAGTTGAACATTTCCAATGATATACTTGTCAACCAAAGAATCTCAGCTCATGTCATGTCTTCACAGTTGCGGGTTCCCAAACAAATGTTGTCCTCCGGTGTCATCAGTGCAGAAATAATTGTCCTGGCAACGAAAGATATCAGCCAAACCAGATTAGAAAAGATATGAGCATCAGGGGAATTATTCAAGAGAACATAGTGATTATGGACAAACATGCAAGCAGAAGACAACTATTATTCTCATTTATGATTGCATTTAATAAAATTTTAAGCTTCATTAGAATCTTCTAAAAAATATAACTACGGAATTTACACATTCAAGAGAAAATATTTAGTCCTATTTGATTTATAATCTTCTAAAAAACTGAAGGCAACTGAGTTTACAAGAGCGAACATGCTGAACAATTTATGCCAGAATTTTAAAGAGTTCAGTAGTACAAAGTATTACACTGGTACAGTAGTAACACCATAATTTTCACACCGTATGTTCATCTTCATGATAAAAGAAGTCGAGTAACTGTACATGTCATTTATCATGCTCATCAACCACCATTAAAAATACAATACATTTTGTGCCTCTAGGTCTGTGTGTGTGGTAAGATTAACCTTCTATTGCAAAAAGGATCGAGTAAGCATATAAATATGTAAGTCCCAAAATTCCAAGCAACTAAAACTACATGAATAGCTAACCGACTACATATTTTAGACAATTCATTCATAACTACGACAAAAGAATTACAAAAGGAGCCATGGAAAGTTCTAAACAAACACGAATCCACATACTAACAGTTTTTGGTTACTAACAGGCATGTGTATAGTATCACGCACTGACAACTTTTTTGTTTTAAGGTTCTTTGCAACAAGGCTATGTACCAATTTAACAACACAAGAAGTAAAAAATCTAATTGGCATAGATGCAGATAAACATATCCCCACATCCCATGTGTTATCAAGCAAGCTAAGGGTAGCCCGTACGACCATACACCATACAGTGCAAATACAAACAACTGTAGCATAGACCTGTAATATCTAGAAAAATAAAGTATCTTATAGGGTATGAAATATAAGCACAGATGTTAATGGGACAAAACCATATCTCAAGTATAACTCAATCAATTCCTACAGGCATATAATGACAGGTTCAGTCGAATGAAATCACAATATATTTCTAGACCATTCTATAGTGTGTGAATAACTTTGAATGTAAGCCATTGATTTCACTCTATCCAACAATCAAAAGTTGGCAAATCTGAACAAAACCAGCCATTGGTATAAGCTCCTTAGCACTCATATTGTTGCCACGTTGCACATCCCACTGTGCTGCCGAAACTACCGCACTATCTGGTGAACCATCCCTAACACTCATGTGAAGCCATGGAGCTTGTAGGGTACATGCTCAAGCAACATCTGGGTTCACATGCTGTCATTGTTTATTTTTTTGAAAGTGCACAGCGATCTGTGTATTTCATTAAGAAGAAGGGCGGCTGACAGCCAAGCGAACAAAGGAATCATACCAGGAAGCGGTGATGCTAAAGGAAAGAAGAAATGGGAAAAGAAAAAAGGAGAGCAGATCTACTCTTCCCTAATCGATAGCCGGGCTCCAGCCAGCACCCAAAGAAATACTGTTGTAGTCAGTTTCCTGATTTCTTTTCTTTTCTATTATCTAGGAGTACAGCCCTGCCCTCCACATGGCAGGATAAGGTGTCCACTCTCCATTTAGTTGCAAATTTTGTGTTACCTAAGAAAATAGGTGGTTGATTTTTGAATTAAAGCAGTCAAACCTGCATGGAGCTAATTAGTTAAATTGAACATTCTTAATGATATACTCACACAGATATAATCATAATCTCACCTGTTATTATGGAATATCCAAATGTTACAAATTTTTACTATTTAAAGAACACATAAAACTGGTTGCATGCTTTTCTTAGTTGGTTGTAACGTTACCTGCAATTAAATAATAATAAAATGTGCAATAAGGTGTAACGACATCTCTAGATCTTCGCAAAAAATCTATCACTATAGGTTTAGCATGTGCACTGTAAATTAGGTATATGTTTCTGTATGATAGTTGACGTGCAAAGCACGTGCAATTTACTACTTCCTCCGTCCCAAATTAGTTGAAGCAGATTTTTCTAGATACACATGTGGAGCAGTATAAAGTTATAATAGTTCTTGAGGTTGGTTTCTACCTAGTGGTGTGTTGATACTAACATAACATGTCACTGGTTTATCAAACTCCCAAATGGTAGTAAATAGCATTCAGGAGTAGTTGACAGAGAACAATAGAAATAGAAAACCATTTGTTTCAATACAGGATTGAAAGTTAAACCAGGTACTATTAAGAAACTCATTCCATGCAGTTTACGGGATGATGTACACGACTAGGATACCCTACAGACTGCCACGACTATTATTTCAAGAATCGATTAAATACTCTCTCCATTCCTAGAAACAAAGTGTGGAACTTCTTTTGGAAAGTCAAGATGTGTGTTTAGAAAAGTTTTGGACCCTTTTGTCCCTGGTAAATCACACGCTGAGCAGTTTTTGACCCAACTGCATGCATTAGCCATTATGAGCAAGCGTTATTGTAGGGCCCATGCATGACCAATCAAAGGAAGCTAGATTTACACAGATTGGTGTTGGCCATTAATAGGCAGGAGAAGGCGAGCAGTTTACAATGTAATTAAGGCCAGCGCGTCTTTGAGGAGCTGGGTGTGGCGTGGAGGGGTATATTCAACAGATTAGACGGGACAATAGGTGTGGCCGGCTTAGTAGAATGCTAGGAGAAAAGTTTCACGCCTTGTCTCTAGGAATGGAGGGAGTAACTTGGATTGAGAATTTTTCAAATATTTAAATTAACTATCCATTCTTCAAATTGAATAACTGACCAAAATTAATTGAAAAATGACTACATTTAACAGCTCCCTACATAATTTGGCTTACTATGTGTTCTTAAATTCCTTTACAAAAATAATGAATGAACATGATAGCCTACGCAGATTAAATGATCTCACACTAGTTATAAATGGTACACCGTCCGTTCACTATAAGATGTTTTGTATATAGCAGTATGGACCACATACAGACTAAAATGAGTGAAAACACACACTAAAACACGTCTATATACAATTGATTTAAAAAAATCTAGGACATCTGATATTAGTGAACGGAAGGAGTACTAACCAAAGCAATGAGTAACTTCTGCGGTTCCACATAACAATAATACATGTAATGAGCTGCATCAGAGTTAAGAGTAAAGGAAAAAAAAACTTGGCTTACAATTAACTCACCAGAACGTCATTGCGAACCTAGCTTCATGTATTCAAACTTTGTAGCAACGGTAGCAGCGCTGTCAAGTTCTTGTACATCTGTAGAGTCTTGGCCATTCATGTAATCCCTGCCACCACTAACGCCATACTGAACAGAAGGTGCAGCACCTGCATAACCACCTCTGTACGCAAAACCATAGCCAGGATACATTGGAGGGTATGGGCTATATACTGGACGCCTTGCCACCATGTTTGGAACATTTGTCATGACTCCTTGGTTTGGATATGCATTGGCATAGGGATTGCCTCCCATACCAAAATAGAGGCCGTGATAGTAGGGATGTGCGGGAACAGGTTGTGGCATATATCCATTGAAGAAGCCATGTCGATTATTGTACAGATGGTATGTTGAACCATCAAAGCCAATAGTACCCCTTCCGCCAAAGGTTCTTGAGCCACGACCTCGGCCATTACGGTAAAACTGAGCATCCTTGGGGATAGCAATCTTAGCTTCCACTCTTGTCCCTTTCAAGTCATGGAAGCTTTGCCCCATCACCTTTCTCACAGCTTCCTCGGAATCAAAGGTGACAAAACCAAAACCTCTCGACCTGCTTGTCAGGCTGTCGTATATCACAACAACATCTGTTACAGTGCCAAAGGCCTCAAAGTAAGCTCTGAACTCCTCCTCTGTGATATTGTCACGCAAACCGCCAACGAATACCTTCTTTGAAGCATAGCTCACACTGTCACCACTAGCCTCCGTACTGTCCCCAGCGTCTTGGTGAGTGTGAACCGGACCCTGTTCCAGCTGATGCTGCTGCACAGGTTGCTCGCCCAAGTTCCGCGGAGGTCTAGCCCGCGCCCTCTTAACGTCCACCTGTACAAAAAGCCCAGAAAACTGAGTAACCGATGACTATCACCGTGCTACTGCAAAATAACTGCGGAGTACATTGCAAGGCAGTTTAATACTAATTTGGCCAACCATGAAAGTAGGAATTACCGGATCAAATAATGGCCAACCTAAGGTCGTAAATACTATAGTAGTGAGTATCCACAAATTAAATGCTACTAGTGAGTATCCAGAAACTAAAATAAAGTTCCAAGCTTGTCTTCACCGAACAAGGAGATCGAGGGAGGGAACTCACGAGTCGGCCGCAGATGAAGTGCTTAGGCCTCTCCCCGTCGCCGAGCGCCTTGGCGGCCGCCTCTTCGTCCTCGAACTCGACAAACCCAAACCCTCGGCCGTGGCCCGACTCCTTGTCCCGCATCACGACGATGGAGCGCACCGGGCCGAAGCGGGCAAAGTGTCCCCGCAGCTCCATCTCCTGCGCTGAGGCCGGGATGCCACCCACGAACAGCTTACGGCTCTCCCCGGCCGCCACGTCCCTGGCGTTCTCCGCCGCCGCCATCGCCGACGAAGAGACTTGGGGAGAGCTAGGGTTGGGTTCTGTCTGCGGGAGGGGGGAAGAGATGGAGGTGGTGTGCGCGGCGGATTTGTGCGCGACCTGGGTTAAATTTGATTTGTTGCGCTGGGTTTTAGCTTCCGGGAGAGGGGGGTTAGCGTTCGACGGACGGCTGGGATGCGATCTAGGGAGCCATCTGGGGATTAGCGTGAGGTGCACCCGCTCTCTGGTCTAGTTTGGGTTGGCCAGTGATAGGCGCCCTAGCTAGGCGCCGGTCAGATCGCAGCCGTCCGATCTCCGCGATTTAACGGTTCAGATTTACGCGTACCCCTTCGTTTTGACTGCAACATTTGCAGTACCTTTGCAACATTTGCGGTACATTTGCAACATTTTCGGTATGTGGATGCAACATTTTTTATTTTTGGTGTTGTTTGCAGAAAAAAAAAATATGGTAATAAATTTTAATCGCTGACGGTAGCATTTTTACTATTGATTGCAACTTTTTTGGTACATGGATGCAACAAAAAATTATTGTGTGCATTTTTTTTCACTGTTGCAACAAAAAATCTAATAAAAAATTACGTATCATATTTACCATCAATTCATTGCAGCAAATTTAATCTACGCTTGTAATTTTTTTTATAATGGTTGCAACAAAATTCGAGACCCATCATCACCGATCACACTTCATCTTTTTTGTTGTAGCAAAAATCATTAGTAACCTTTTCATATCATGCTACCAAATGAATGCGCTTAGCACTAAAATACTATTAAATACATCCGTTTAGCAAAAAGTAATATAGATCAATATAATAATATTAGTATAATAGTAGTACAGATAGTAGCATTTTATACTACGGTTGCAACATTTATCATATGTCAAATGCAGCAAAAGCGGGAAAGTGGGTACAAGTGAACCTGATCGACCGGCACGTAGGCTTTGGCCGGTCGGCCGGCCACCATCATTAGCCGTTTGGGTTTCGGGGCGGATGGAAACGAGTCCGTTGACCATCGCGGGATCGGTGTTGACTAGGGCGTTGGTGGATTGTTTTACCATCAAATCTTACATTCTTAAGAAGTTAGAGCATCTCCATTCGGCCCCCCAAGAGCGCCCCCAAGCGGCGTTTATTACATCTTGGGGGCGAAAATTTACCCAGTCGGGCCCCCAACATCTTGTTTTTCGCCGAATTTTGTCCCAGTTGAGTCCGGCGATCCCAATAGAAACCCGGGGCGCTGGGGGCGTGTTGGGGCGTCCGGATGTATATTTTCGCATGCAGGTACCCCACCGTCAGTCTCTCTCCTCGTTTAATTTACTCCATGTGCCACAGTCTCTCATCTCTCTCCCGTCGCTTTCGCCTGCAGTCTTTCCTCTCTCTCCTCGCTGGCGCGGCGCCCGGCGCACGGCACCTCCTTCCGGGTCAAGCCGCCGGCGGCCGCCTCCGACGTGCTCCGCGACCCCCCGGACAGGATGCTCGACAGAGACTGCCGAGGCGGCGCGGCGGCGTTGTCGGAGGAGGCGCTCTTGGACGAGTGGCTGCGGCTGACGCAGCCGCTGGAGCTGGCGCTCCGGAACCCCGCAGTGGACGCGACGGAGTCGGACCGGGGAAGCGGGACGGCCACGCTGGGGGCGTCGGCGGACGAGGGGCGGAGCGGGAGGAGCTTGCCGTGGGAGAAGAGCTCATCGGCCACGCACATGCCGTCGTCGTCGGCCGCGGCCGCGCCGGCCAAGGCGAGGCCGCCGGTTGACAGGACGCGGAACTCGAAGTCGTCGGCCGGTACGGGGTTGGAGTTGGAGTTGTCGGCAGCAGCCTGCGCGATGAGTCCCTCGTCGACGTCCTGCGGGTGCCGGCAGGCCGCTCATTCCACCCGGGCAACGGCCTTGGAGGTAGCGGTCGAGGTCCTCGACGAGGATGAGGGAGCGCGGGGTGGTGCAGGGCCGGAGCTCCATCTCGTCGGCGACGGACTCGACGTGCTGCAGGGCCGGAGCACGCGGGCCCGGTCGTGGCGGCGCACGCGCAGCACGAGCGCCTCCTGGCCGTCCGCGCGGAGGAGGCAGGTCCACGCGAGGCGCGCGCCGAGGAAGGCGTCCCGCGCGGCATGGCCTGGGCCGAGGTGGAGCGAGAAGCCGCCGTCGGTGCGCTTGGCGGAGGAGGAGAGCACGGAGACGGCGTCGGCGGCCTCTCAAGCGACGGCAGCGAGGAGACGTAGGCTGGGAACAGCGGGTTGTCTTGGGGGGACGGCTGGGAAAAATAGCGCCGCTACCGCCGGATGAACCCCAAGCGGCGATAAAATCGCCGGATGGAACCCTCTTGGGGGGCACCACGGCTGGAGATGCTCTTACTCCCCACTATTACCAATTCTCTCAACATACACACACTCCATCTCATCATGCATGCCACATCATTCTTCACTAGCATATTTCTCTCAATATGCAATCATGTCACCTCATCATCCAACATGCATGAGAAAGACCCACATGCAACATGCATGCATGGAAATTTTCATTTTATTATGATATTTATATTAAATTCATATATTAGTTCAAAAGTGATTATTTTAAATATACATGCTTCATTTAACCAAACATTTTCACTGAAATATTTTGCAAAAAAATTCCGCAACAACGTGCGGGGCATCATCTAGTTTCTTCAAGTTTTATATACGGAGTATCAGTTAAGTTTCATATTATTTTTACCTAATCTATATACCTATACTAGCAAAAAAGCCTGTGCGTTACAACAGGGAAATAAAAAAATGTTTTTAAATTAAATCACTAAAAATATAATACTTACAATGATTATACTAATAACATATAAAATATATTAATATCAATTATTTAAATTATTTAATTAATAGATTTAAAATTTTATTTTAACTTAACATCCATGCTTTGTTACAAAGAAACCGTATGAAAATGTGAGGTTGCACCATGCGCACACACCTTGTATGTTTTTTTTCGCGAATACGCAAAGAGTGTATCTTTCCATTGATACATTGATAGAAGAGAGGAGAAAACAGGGCGGGCTAACCATCATTACGTACACTACCAGGCGTATTGATGGTCTGCCGTGAGCAGCGGAAGGGGATGCTCAGCCTTTACAGAGGATTACAAGCCGGGGATGATATTTATAAGACCTATGGCGCCCGCGCGTGCCCACAGCCGGGCCTCATCATTGATGTCACTGATGAGACGATTGGTAGAGGGCACCTCGCCGTCAAAGACACAAGCATTCCGGTGTTTCCAGATGAACCAGGCGGAGAGGGCGATGAGCAATTTGATCCCTTTCCGGAGTCCAGGAGGGGTCTGGCGCATGCAATCTGTCCACCAGGTGAAGAAGAGCTGGTCGCCATCGGGTGGCTGAGCTGTGGCCCTAACCCATGCCAGAATTTCGTGCCAGGTGATGCGAGAAGCGATGCAGCCCGCGAGGAGGTGATCAAGCGACTTCGGGTGCTGGGAGCATAGGACACAGAGGGCCGGGTGGGGGAGGCTGCGCCTGGCAAGGCGATTTGCCGTCCAGCAACGGTCGAGAGAGGCCAACCAGAGGAACACCTTGGTGTTGAGGGGCGCCCAACAACGCCAGATCAGCTCCCAGCTCGGGGCGGTCGTGGCGCCAATGAAGAGTGCAAAGTAGCAGGACTTGGTCGTGTACTTGTCGCTGGCAGACCAACGCCAGGAGAGCAGATCAGGCTGATCAGACAGCATGATCGGACGAAGACGCCGCCAGATGTCAATGTACTCGAGTGTGGAGTTGATGCCCATGGCGCCGCGGGATGTCGCGGATCCAGGCGAGGCTGGGGAGGCCCTCGTAGACCAACCTAGTTTTTCGGATGCGCTTGGGCACAAGGGAGACGAGGTGAGGCGCGATTTCGGCAATGGCCCGGCCCTCGAGCCAGTGATCCGTCCAGAACTTGCACGTATGACCATTGCCCAGCGTCCAGACGGTAGAAGCCCGGAAGAATTGAGCAACGATCGGGTCATGGGGGAGATGGAGGTGCCGCCAAGGCCGCGACTCGTTAGTGATCTGAAGCCATTGCCATCGGATGCGCAGCGAGATACCCGTGCGAGCAAGGTCACGGACGCCAAGACCGCCAAGCTCGAGGGGCCGGCAGACCCCGGGCCAGCTGACAAGGCAAGATCCCGCCTTGGAGTCCCGTCGGTCGTGCCATGGGAAATCGCGGATGAGGCGGTTGACGATCTTGAGAGTGGGGGGTTCAGGGCCATGGCCAGCAGCGTGTGGACCGACATGGCTGAGAGCACGTGGCGCACAAGCGCAAGGCGCTCGCCACGGGAGAGAAGATATGCCTTCCATGTCGCCAATTTCCTGAGCATCTTCTCAACCAGCGGGAGGAGTTCTGTTGCCGTGGGCTTGCGAATTGAGAGGGGGAGTCCCAGGTATTGAATGGGGAAGTTCGCCATCGGGCACTCGAGGGTGGCTGCGATCACCTCGCAGGCCGCGTCGTCACACTGGATGGGGGTAGCCGAGCATTTTGCGAAGTTGGTGCGCAGGCCAGATGCGTGGCCAAAAGATTCCAGGATGTCGCGAATGGCGTGGAGCTCGGCGCGGTCAGTGTGGCAGGAGATCACCACGTCGTCCGCGAAGAGGGAGATGCTCGATGCGGCATGGCGAGTGGTGAGCCTCTGGATGATCCCGACGTTGACGGCACGGAGGAAGAGCGAGTTAAGCGCGTCGATCACCATTGTGAAAAGCATGGGGGAGAGGGGGTCACCCTGGCGAAGGCCACGGGCGTGGCAGATAGGCGGGCCCAGGCTACCGTTGATCAGAACTCGTATGAACGTCGTGGATACGAGGATAGAAACCCACTCGCACCAGCGCGTGCCGAAGCCGAGGTCACTTAGGGTCTCGAGCAAGAAGGGCCAGGAGACGGAATCGAAGGCTCGGGTAATTTCCAACTTCAAGAGGACTCGAGGGACGCGAAGGTTGTGAAGCTGTCTGGCAGTCTGTTGCACGAGCAGGAAGTTGTCATGAGCACTCCGGCCGGCGATGAACGCACTTTGGTTAGTGGAGACGAGTTCCCCAAGACGCGGAGCCAAGCGCAAAGACAAAACCTTGGCGAAGAGCTTGGCAATCAGGTGAATCAGGCTAATGGGCCGATAGTCAAATAGTGAGGAAGCATCGGGGCGCTTGGGAAGCAAAGTGACCCGTGCTTCGTTAAGCTTCTGGAATCCAAGACCATTGAGAGAATAGAGCTTCTGGAATGCTTCGCAGATGTCGTCTTTGGCAGTGCTCCAGCAGGAGCGAAGGAATTCCACGGTGAATCCGTCGGGCACGGGGGCTTCCCCGGTGGGGAGTTTGGTAACCGCCTCCCAAATCTCGGCCTCGGTGAACGGTTCATCCAACTGGGAGAGATCAAATCTTCGCAGGTCAAAACCATCGAGGTCCAGGGAGAAATCCTGATGCTCAGTGGTTCCGAGGACCGAGGAGAAGTGGTTGAATGCGGCCCGGGCCATGTCAGCAGCATCCACGAACGTGGCCCCGTCCACCTGGAGGCTCGGGATGCGATTCCTCGTCTTGCGATGGGAAGCATGGATCTTGAGGAAGGCCTTGCACGAGTCGCCATCGCGGAGCCAGCAAAATCTGGCGCGCTCACGCGCGATGGATCGCTCTAGCGAAGCAAGGTCGAGGTAGGTCCGCTTGAGCTCACGACGAAGCCAAGCCTCAGCGGGAGAGAGCGGCCTTGAATCCTGGGCGGCTTCGAGGCGCGAGATCAACTCCCTGGCCAGCATGAGCTGCGAAGAGACATGCCCTACGGATCGGGAGCCCCACCCTTGCAGGCGGCGAGCGGTGATTTTGAGGCGCGCAAAGATCCTGCAGAAGGGGTCTGGTCGGGGGGCTCAGAGTGCCACGCCTCATGGACGATCTGATTAAACCCCTCAAGCTTGCACCAGAATCGCTCAAAATGAAATCTGCGAGAGCCGCTGGACTAACGAGAGCAGTCAAGAAACAGGGGGCAATGGTCGGACACCGATATGGCAAGGCCTTGCAGCGAGCAATGCGGGTGCATGGTTTCCCAGGAGGGCGTAACAAGCACACGGTCGTTGCGGACCAGCGTGGGGGAGGCTTGCTCGTTAGACCAGGTGTAGCGGCGACCCTGGAGGTAGACATCACGCAGCGCTAGATCGGAGATAAATCGTCGAAAACGGGCTATCATGCGACGGTTGATACGGTTATTGTTCTTGTCCTGACACCTTGTATGTTTGGTTACACCAACTTAACTCATGGTCTCAGCAATCTTAATTTTTTTGCGATGACACTAAAATCTTACTTAATGACATGTTTTACAAAAATTATAAATAATTCAACATTGTGCTAAAGATTTTCCGTGTGTTGGCTTTGTGGAAATTATAGAAATTTGAACATTCAGCTATTGGTCGCCCGTGTGTTTGCTTTATAAAATTGTAGAAAATTAAACAATAAGCTAGAAGTTGCCCATATTTTGTGGCAACTATTGCAGTTAACAATATAAAAAACTGAGCACTTTCCTAATTGATGAAGAGAACAAAAAAAGTGATTTAAAATCCTATTTAGGGAAGCGGGCCGTCGTGCATTAAATCCCACGATCCACATTTAATTATAGTCAATCAATTCGCAGCAAATCCGTTTAGCTATAAAGAGCCACGCATTTTCTTTCCCTTTCTTTTATGGTTCTTTTATTATATAGAACCCCATAAATCACATTTTCCTTCTTTACTTGCATACAACCCACATTTTCATTTCTTTTTTTCATGCATGCATCCTTTCCTTTCATTTTGGTATGTAGCAGCCCCTCACTATCAACGGTTAATTTAAGCCACCTTTTCCTTCCTGCATCCATATATTCTCGTTCTTTTTTTTACGTGCAACCCACAAATCACGTTTATTTTTAATCACCTTTTTTCTTTATTAGGTACATGCAATCCAAAAACCATGTGTATATAAATCGGTTAAATTGAATGCAAAGTTGTGAGGTGGTATTATTTAGTTTCAAACCAAGCCTGTTTTTTTTAAGAATTTTTGACTGCTGCCCCGCTATTAATTGACAGGAGTAAACGCCAAGCAAGCCCAATCCGGCCCAAATAATAAAACAGATGAATGAAATAGACACAGGCCACTCAGCACCTATAATAAGTACTCTCTCCGTCCCATAATGTATTATGGTTTCTCAAGCTAGTCTAGCTCAAAAAACGATACTACATTATGGGACAGCGGTAGTAGCTATCTACTCCCTCCGTTTCGGTTTATTAGGCCCCTAAGCAGCATAAGCATGTCCCTTTATATAAGGCTTCGTCTTGAAAAGTTACGTGCATACATCCTTTTTATTGGTTGCATGAAAAGTTATTGTTGTTAGTATATACTTATGAGAACGACTTGTTGATCTACTGGTAGGGCCCGCTGTCCGTGCGACTAAAGGACGTGCATTCGACCCCTGGTTCGGGCAACTAATCGTTTTTTAACGAACGCTTGCCCTATAGATTGATGACGTCAGAGGTGATGCTTGTATGACGTCGGCGACGGACCAAATACTCGGAGAAACATAATTTCTTTTATTATTAGGTAGAGAATAATAAAATAAATTGTGTTTCTTCATATTTTTGGTTCGTCCATGACGTCATCTGATTTTTGTACGTATATTGCTGACGCCATCAAGCGTCGCTAGGATTCGAACACACGATCATGCGTACGAGGTATTAAGGGTCAACCACCACGCCACATAATTCGATTGTCCTAAATAACGAAAATACGCTATATGTACTGCGATATGGACCTCTCGCACAGCGGGATCAATTGGGCCAGCCTGGGATGGTGACATGTACTTTTTTTAATCATTCTTCTATACTGGTTACCGCTGGAAGGCACATCTTTTTGTTTTTTGTACGCTGAAATCAATGATGACAATTTAATTAAGTGCAATAGCATAATAAATTATACTTCCTCTGTTCCAAAATAACTGTCTCAACTTTGTACTAGCTCTAGTACAAAATTGTACTAAGGCTACGCCAGTTATTTTGGAACGGAGGGAGTATAAGATAAATATATTTCATGAATTTTCTAAAAGTATGTACGCAGATGATGTATTATAAGTGCTTTTCACCATTCATGATTCGGATATAATGTGGTTTCTACGAATTATAATACAAGTATGAAGTACTTCCTCCATTCAAAAATAATTGTTTTAACTTTGTGCTAACATTAGTTTTAAAACAGTTATTTTGGGACGAATGGGTATAATAAATATAATGCGCTCATAGCAAGTACAAACTATAATATAGATGTGGGCTTATATCACTATTTTTTTAAGTCCTACTTTTAATTTTCCTTCATCTGTTTAGATTATAAGATACATTAAATTATTGCATATGACGAGTTGAACTTAAATGAAATTGCTTGCATGGCCGAAATTAAACGGAATTGTGATATTGTTTCTAATTAAGCAAGATGTAATGAGAGAACCATGTCTTATGTGTATGCGGATCGATCAAAGAACTTCTTTACAAAATCCCTTTTTTGATGAATACATTTTTTTGTATGAAATGCATACACACTTGCGGCATAATTTAGATGTTTCCCAAGTGTGGTCGTGGTGGGCTCATCTTCGATACAGTGAGTTAAAATAGAATTTAAGTAACGGCTTTGAAATGAAAACTTTTTTCTCCTATATATATAGATATATTCTGTTACCAGTCGCAGAATGTTATTCCATTACAAAGTTAGAACTGACAGAAGCACGGATTTGACCTGACGCATGCATTAGGTCGGTACTGTTCAGAGCTCTAGTTCAAAAAATCAATGTACGGATATTTATTTATCGGAACGAGACATGTAATATACCATTGGAAAGCTATGGAAAGCGCCATTCCAGTTAATATGAACTTTTTTGTAAATTCATTGCGGTTTTTGAGCAGTTTTTAAAATATGTTTTTTTAATTCAAAAACGTGAATCGTATTTTTGACGCCGTTTTTAAACGCTTTGTCGGAATTGAGAAAATGAGATGGCGTTGGAAATCTTGTGAAATTCCGCTACTTTTACTTATAGAAAGTTTTTTCTAATTTTATACGGTTTAAAAGTAATTTGAAAAATGGTAAAATTCTAGACGGGTCGTATTGTTAGGATTTAATTAATTCTCTTAATTAAAGGGATAATCCTCCCTATGTAATATCTCATACGGTTGTTTTGGCAACCATCGCGACTCTTCCTCACACCCCTGCGAACAGACACATCTCTTTGTTCGCGTGTGTTCCCTTGTATATATATTGGGATCATCAACGGAATAATACAGAGTTGATTCATTTGTTGCCTCTTTAATTTCCTTCTCAACACGTTATCAGCACGCTAGTCTCTATCGAGAGTACAAGGGCCACGACGAACAGGCATGCATGCATCTGTTGCAGAAAATCTATGAGGCGTGTGCGCCCCTAGTGGCCAAAGGCCATTGATTCCTGGCATCGGAACAGACGTAGGCATGGCCACGGCTCGCCTTCCCGGCATGCTGCGCGGGGCAAGCAACAGCGGCGTCCGCCCGTGGCCACCTGCCCGGCCGCCCGGCCTTTGCGTCTCCTTCGGGCCGCGCCGCACTCGTCCGCCCGGCCTCTGCGGCGCTCCCTGCCGCACCCAGCCCTCTGGTCGTGCCCTCCTGCGCTCCGTGGCCGCCCAGCGCCCTGCAGCGCCGCGCCCGGCTGCCGCACGTAGCCGTGCCTCCGCACCGGCCCGCACCTGCATCTGCCGCGCCCCCGCTTTCGTGCACTGGTCGCGCTGCGCCCCGCGCCTTGCCCGGCCTCCGCGCCGGCCACACCCGGTCTCTGCACCAACCACGACCGGCCTCTGCGTCGCGCCTTGCCCGGCCACCCCCGGCCTCTGCACCAACCACGACCGGCCTCTGCGTCGCGCTCCAGCGCCCGGCCTCAACGTCGTGCTCCGTGCCCTAGCCTCCGTGTTGTGCCTGGCTGCGCGCCCTCCTAGCCGCGCCGGCCGTGCCCGTGGCCGGCCCCGCCCGGCCGCACCAGGCCGTGGCCGCCCCTGGCCAGTCCCGCCCTCGCGAGCGCACGCTCCTAGCCACCGGACGCGCGCCTTCCCTCCCGCGCACGGCCGCCTGGCCTCCGCGTCTGCCTGCCCCGTGGTCCTGACGGCCACGCAGGGCTTTGGCCGCGGCCTCCCGTCTCTAGCACGCGGCCGCCTCCCGCGCCCGTGGCCGGCGAGCCAGGCGGAGGCAGTTACGATTTACTCGTAATCGGCCATGGGAGAAATTCCAACTAGGAGTCCAAGTTTTGCATTTTAGTCCTTGCGGCTTTACCTATTTTTGAATAGACCAAAACTTGTGTCAATTGTGATTTATATTTTCTATTGCAATTGAGATTTTTTTCTCTTGCAAAGATAAATTTAGTACTTCCACAATACTGCCTTTCCGTTGAGTACGATGTATTCTGGAATATTTCTATGATGTATCTAATTCCATGTTAAACACATGTCGAGATTAATACATCTATTTGCAATTTCTTGCAAATACAGATGCAAAATTCAAGGTGATTTCTCCAAATTGATGCTTGGGATCATAAGGTAGCCATATGGATCTATTGCCTACGCAGATTATCGATGACTACTGATAAAGCCTACATTTTGTCGTCTCGACATTATGATTGCTTTACAAAGTGTTCTCCCACACATTTTACTAAGTCATGACATAAGACATTAAGAGTGAGTATCTACTGATTTCATCAGATTATACTTACTAGTGCTGTGAGATCTACTCCATTTTAGAGATTATCTTCAAGGTGTCATCCTTAGCAATTTGAGATTCACACTAATAATTTCAAGCCATCTTCTTGAAATCTATTAATTTTGCAACATTAAAATGTATTTATATTACACAATCTGTAATATAAATAAATTACCGGTTTTTCACCGGAGATACTATGTTCTATGTGTTTACCACATTGTTTTTTTTTCATGAACATGTCATCACGATCGAGATTAATTTCTCTCGCGTAACAGGCTTGCAATTTTTTTGACAACTACATTTTCCCTCATTATATTAGGAAAACACTAGGTAATGAGTTCGATCTACTGCCCATGTGCATATTATCAAGTCTTACGTAGAGGCCTATGTTTTGCCAATCTCGACAAAACAATTACCTCCTACGTGTTTTCTTATATTCAAATTGTGCCATACACAAGGTAATAGAACCATGCGCGTCTATATGATCTTCAACGTGTTATGTTCCCACAATTGAGATTGAACATTTTCAAGTTATACACTTGAGTCAATTTTTTGCATTCTTATTACAAAACCATGTTGGTTTTTAATTTACTCCTGGTAAATTAATTATCTCTGGTTTGCCCCTATAAGTAATCGATGGCTAAGTACGTTGAGGCTCTTTCCCTCAATGGCCACAACTTACTTAAGCGGGTCATGGACATAAAGACCAGTCTTGCATCCCATGGGATAGCGCATGCAATCCAAGCCACGCCACCGGGACGCAAACGACCTCAAGGGTAAAGGTTTGAAACTCAGTTCAAACCTTCAACCTGACACACAATCAAGGAAGTTAGTTGTTTTGCATGATGTTCTTCTAGAACCAAGCAATAAAATGATTATCCAGCTGTCACGGGACCCTATGAACACGAAGAACATGATGGTTGAACTTGCATCAACCGAGATGTTTGGAGACTAGATTTAGTCCCTTAGTCTTCTTAGTGATCTATTTATCTATGTCCATTAATGTTGTTCTAATAAGAACATAAGTATTGTTGTCATCATATATTGTATATCACAATATATTGTATCAACACTTTGATACAAATACATTTGTATGTATTCTATATATATGATAGAGGTTTTCATACTGGAACTCTTCAAGTCTATATATAGTTATCTACGGGGGTCAATCAGATGAAATATGATATGTGCCTTGTGGACTGATGGCTTCTCGCCCCTCGTTGGTTACCCCAAGTGGAAGGTTTGAGATGTAGCGCAGCAGCAAGTTTTCCTCGGTGAAGATACCAAGGTTTGTCTCCCGTAGGACTCCAGATATGATAAGTAGGTGTCAGCGGCGCAACTGACGTGGAACTGCACACAGACACAGATAACTTTGTTCCCAACGAAGTTCAGAGAGGTTGTCAACCTCTCCGGTCTTGTTGTTCACAAAGGGTAAAACACAAGGGATAATGATAGCAATTGAAAGTAAAAGCAGAAAAGTAAAGATAGCATGGAAACAGTAATAAGGATATGGACCGGGATACGTGATGTTCGCTAGTGATGTCTCTCTCCCAAAAGACGATAAAACTGCTATGCGAGGTAAACAAATTACAGAAGGGCAATTGACAGGATTATGAACGCACCGCAATGCTAACTATGCTACAAAAGAACGGAAGAGGCTCAAAAGCACGGGTAGTACGCCAAAATAAGTAGACCGAAATCCAACTGCATCTAAAACTAATCATCCACCTTGAGATATCTATCCAGAACATCTCGCTGGTATTAAGTTGCGAGCCCCACCCAAAGTGTAAACCCAAAGCAACAGACAACTGCATTAAAAAGCACTTTGCATAAAGTAAACAATCCTTGCAACCGCGGTTACAAGCACCGTTGTTTTCCCCCTTGTGACAACAACACATCCCCTAGGCTCATGTTTCTGTCACTCAAGCGTGTCATCGGGGGGCATGAACCCACAATTGAGCATAACGTTCCCTCTTGGAGTCACTACCTACTACTTGGCCAAAGCAATAAACATCAATGGAGAACATGCAAGAATTACTTAGGAACAAAAATATAAGAGATAAAAACCAAATATATTACTCTATCACAATCTGAACATAATCTCATAATCCATCAGATCCCATCAAACTCAGCATAGCAATAGCAGAAAGATTACAAAAGTGCCTCGATCATGTAGGGCAGCTCACGAGGTCTAAACCATGAAGAACAAAGGGGGGAGGAGAACATCACATAGCTACTGATGACGGACCCATGGTCCAAGGAAAACTACTCACGAGACATCCGGAGAGCATCCATGGTGGAGAGGAGACTCTCGGAGGTCGGCCCTCCCTCCAGCAGGGTGCCGGGAAGAGGTCTTCTGGTGCTCCCGATCTCGGAAGCGCGGCGGCGGCGGAACAGAGGAGTGATCGCGAAAAAGGGTTCTGTCTTCGGAGTTTCCCCGTGACGGAGAATAAATAGGCGAAGGGGGGCAGCCAGAGGTGGACCAGGGGCCCCAGGCGCCTCCCTGGCGCGGCCAGGGGTGGGGCCGCGCCGGGTGGCCGCCTGGGCCCCCCTGGCTCCCCTCTGGCCCCACTCGGGCTCTTCGCGAAGCTTCCTGTACGCTGATTTTTCCTGTATTGTCCCCGGAATTTTTCTGGCACTTTTTATATGGGGGAAAACTGAAATCGAAAAACAGCAGAAAACAGGAACTGGCACTGGGGTGCACTGAGTTAATAGGTTAGTCCAAATATGATCAAAAGTGTATGAAAGTGTATCTAGATCATAGCTATATCACACAAAACATGCATGGAGCAAGCAGAAATTATAGATACGTTTTGGACGTATCATGGACATATGCACCACAAACTCTATATTCGGGGAAATATAATGTTTTCACTCTTACTAAGAGGTATGGAAATATTTCAATAATCGTTGGACGCGATGATGTAACTATCGACTCAACTCGAGTCATATTTACTATCCCTATGGGTACTCTCGAGTGTTATAAAAGATACTTTATTGTGTCTCGATATAACTCGTACCCTACTACTATAGAGATATCCGTCAAAATAGTTTCCACAGTGAAACTTGTGATGACAACAAAGAGAAATAAATTCTCTTCACCATATACGGATATGGCAAACCCATTTTTTTTCTTATCATCTGGATTGCACTATACATACTACAAAACCCGTAGCATTTGTTGCATACATGATAGCTTCCATAATGTCTTCTACCTGACAAACTTGGCATACTCTCCTTGGTCATTTCGACATTGGGTTGAAACAGAAACTATTATCAATTTTTATTGATCATGACTAAAATGAGGCTACATTCTAACAAAATTTGGATTTTATGTGCATTACATGTGATGCAAGGAAGCTAACTTTAAGGTTCGTACACCTGAAAGTTTACGTTGAACCACTCATACTCCTTGAATTGATCAAGTCGACGTAAGTGGCTCTTCCCAACCATTGACTAGACCATTCAGGTATTCTATGGTTTTAAAATACACATATACATGATGTCTCATGTGTGCATTTATACACACTAAACCATTGGCTCATTATCCTAAACATTGATTTCAAGCAAATCGAATGGATAATGTCACAAAATTCTTCTTGCGTGCCTTTATGGCCTTAGAATTCAATTTTAGCACTTTGTCCTATGTGTCTAGACTCAATATGGTTTGGTAGAATCCTTTATCCAAATAATTAAGCTCATTGCATGATCTTTACTTTAAAATTGCAACTTATCAACTTTACGTTGTAGTCATGCAGTTTTACATGCTCATGACAAACTGCATCATATTATTCCCCTTTATCTTTGATACATGGAAATCTCTCAAGCATTTCCCATCTGCGGTAATTTGGTTATACACTGATATCACCACCCTGGCATACATCATTGGCCCCTCAACATATATGTGGGATCTATGTGAGGAATAACTGTATTTCCATCAATACCTCAAGCCCCTCTCATGGGGAGTTATTTTAGGCCAGTATGCTGCTACACCGAGGAATATTTCCAGGCATTAGGGGGAGAATTCAAGTACCATGCATAATGCCAGGAAATTATTGGAATGTTCAACACATTTCTACCTCAAATCCACGTACTCAAAGATCTGAACCATGCGTTCAGAAGATTTGCAATATATTGAAAATAACCTGCCAAATTCATTTACTGAATATAAAGGTGTCACACAATCCTACAATCCTGCAAAAATATGCCTGAAAGAGTGAAGGTACCAACAAAAATCACTCCACTCCCCGTTCAAAGCAACAGGGGGAGAAGCATGGCAATAGTACATCAGGATTCAGCTTCTCGCAAGCAATAGTACACCCAGTGGATGGAAAACCTCCACCAACCCAGGTCATAGTTGATGGCGCGAGGGTTGACGGGTGTAGTCTTCTCGCCCTTCGTTGGTGAGCCCCAAGTGGAAGGCGTGATGCAGCACAGCAGCAAATTTCCCTCGGTAAAGATACCAAGGTTTGTCTCCAGTAGGACTCCAGAGATGATAAGTAGGTGTCAGCGGCGCAACTGACGCGAACCTGCACACAGACACAGATGACTTTTTTCCCAACGAAGTTCAGAGAGGTAGTCAATCTCCCCGGTCTTGTTGTTTACAAAGGATAAAACGCAAGGGATAATAATAGCAACTTGAAAGTAAATGCAGAAAAGTAAATATAGCGTGGAAACAATGATAAGGATATGGACCGGGATACGTGATGTTCGCTAGTGACGTCTCTCTCCCAAAAGACGATAAAATTGCTATGCGAGGTAAACAAATTACAGAAAGGCAATTGACAGGATTATGAACGCACCGCAATGCTAACTATGCTACAAAAGAAAGGAAGAGGCTCAAAAGCACAGGCAGTACGCCAAGGTAAGTAGACCAAAATCCATCTGCATCTACTACTAACCATCCACCTTGAGATATCTATCCAGAACATCTCGCTGGTATTAAGTTGCGAGCCCCACCCAAAGTGTAAACCCAAAGCAACAGACAACTGCATTAAAAAGAACTTTGTGTAAAGTAAACAATCCTTGTAACCGCGGTTACAAGCACCGTTGTTTTCCCCCTTGTGGCAACAGCACATCCCGTAGACTCACGTTTCTGTCACTCAAGCGTGTCATCGGGGGGCATGAACCCACAATCTAGCACAACGCTCCCTCTTGGAGTCACTACCTACTACTTGGCCAAAGCAATAAACAACAACGGGGAACATGCAAGAATTACTTAGGAACAAAAATATAAGAGATAAAAACCAAATATATTACTCTATCACAATCTAAACATAATCTCATAATCCATCAGATCCTATCAAACTCAACATAGCAATAGCAGAAATATTACAAAGGTGCCTCGATCATGTTGGGCAGCTCACGAGGTCTAAACAAAGAAGATCAAAGAGGGGAGGAGAACATCACATAGCTACTGATCACGGACCCATGGTCCAAGGAAAAATACTCACGAGACATCCGGGGAGCATCCATGGTGGAGAAGAGACTCCCGGAGGTCAATCCTCCCTCCGGCAGGGTGCCGGAAAGAGGTCTTCTGGTGCTCCCGATCTTCGGAAGCGCGGCGGCGGCGGAACAAAGGCGAGTTCGCGGAATAGGGTTCTCTTTCTGGGGTTTTCCCGTGACGGGGGATAAATAGGCGAAAGGGGGCAGCCAGAGGTGGGCCAGGGGCCCCAGGCGCCCCCCTGGCGCGGCCAGGGGTGGGGCCGCGCCGGGTGGCCGCCTGGCTCACCTGGCTCCCCTCTGGCCCCTCCCGGGCTCTTCTCGAAGCTTCCGTCACGCTGATTTTTTATCTGAATTTTCCCGAATTTTTCTGGCACTTTTTATATGGGGGGAAACTGAAATAGAAAAACAGCAGAAAACAGTAACTGACACTGGGGTGCACGGAGTTAATAGGTTAGTCCAAATATGATCAAAAGTGTATGAAAGTGTATCTAGATCATAGCAATATCACACAAAACATGCATGGAGCAAGCAGAAATTATAGATACGTTTTGGACGTAGCAACATCCCCAAGCTTAATTCCTGCTCGTCCTCGAGTAGGTAAATGATAACAACATAATTTCTGTGGCGACATGCTAGCAACCATATAAGAACTTTGAAAAGTAAAGCAATCAAGGTTAGAGATTCAATTCAAGTCATAACAGGCAAGAGTCTATATTAGCATTGAAATGAGTAACAAAAGAACATTAGGTGCAAGAGCACTCGCTGTCCGTGACTCGAATGTCTCCAAATGGTGTTTGCGTGCAAGAAGGGGGATAGGGAATACGAGAAAAAAAGTATTTTTGTGTTGAGAACTCAATCTACTAAAGTTTCACACTTGGTCTTCTTTGGAATCTTATCTTGACTCGTCCCTAGACCACTAGCCAGGCACAAGTCAATTTGATCCAGTCCTTTTCGATATTTCGAGCACTCATGCAATGGATGAGCGTAAGCATGAGAGTTGACACTTAGGATGGAAAAGAGATAAATATGGTGGAGGAGGAAGACAAAAAGGATGAGAAAGGCTCACATCAATGAGGACAATCATAGGCAAGAGATGCCAAATGATAGATATGATGTGAGGAGTAGGGATTTCCATGCAACGGATGCACATACGAGCTAGGAAGCTCTCCAATGGAACTAGTGGGGGTTCATCTAACTTGCTCGCTCATGAAGACCTAGAGCTCTTTTGAGGAGGATCATCCTTGGAATATGCAAGCCAAGTTCTATAGTGTGAAGGTCCCCGCATAGCTATATGCATAATGATCATCTCTATGGAGTACAAGGATATAAAGGGAGTACTAGTGTGGATCTCTCAAAAGGATAGTAGTGTTGCCCCTTTCTCTCTTTTTATTTCTTTTTTCTCTTTTTTTCTATTTTTTGTATTTTTTTGGTGGCCTCAATGGCTCTTTCTATTTAACTCTCATTTGTCCTCTTTGGGATCTTTTAATGTGTCCACTTTGGGATCTTTTCCTCACTTAAGGGAAACACTCTATTTTACAAGAAGGTATAGGAAATCTTCACACTTTACAAGGTACTCAAAATCATAAAGAAGATGTAACTATCATGATGTATGCAATGTATGCCGCTGCCAGTGTAGCAGGAACATGTATGACATGAAGATCAAGTCATGAAGAGGTGGAAGTTGCATGGCAATGTAACTCGGAAAGGCTATGGAAATGCCTTGATAGGTAGGTATGGTGGCTGTTTTGAGGGAAGATATAAGGAGGCTTATGATGACAGAGCGTATCATGCCAAGGGTTTGGAAGTACCGGCGAAGGTGGACACCAACTCTCGGAGTGAGAAGAAGGCAATGCACGGCACGGGAAAGGCTAGCAAAATATGGGAAGGTGGAAGTGTCAACTCTCAATATTTACATTAGTCCGAAGAACTCATGCACTTATTATCGGTAACTCTCAATCTAGTAAGGAGGTTCACAAAGAGACAAGTACCCCGAGGAGGAGTGTATGGGGGTTTGGTTATCCTTGCGCATCCTCGACTCATGGTACGTGAGTGTACTCTAATATTCGACTCCTCAGAAGAGTAGTGATCCATCTAGTAGCTAGAGTTCTCAACTAGTTTTGTAGGTTTTGAAAATAAACACGGATTGCCCAAAATACGACACCTATCACTAATAGGCAAGATCTCTTGACACCAAAAGTTCAAACATTACTCACATCAATACCTCAAAACTATTGCAGGCTACTACTAAAATTAAATAGCAACCTCAATTACCTACTTTCAAGACAAGACACAACTTAGTGCAACAACCAACTCTCTTAACAAGATAAACATGAAAACTAAAGAGAGTTCCAGCAACAAACTAAAACAAAAGCCAAGACTCTTTCTAAAGACAAACTAAAACTAAGACTAAACATGACAGTAGCTATGAAAAGATAAAGAACACACAACAGCAAGAAGATAGGCAGGAAAAATCCTATGATGTGTTCTAAATTTTGAAAGTGGAGCGTGTTTCTCTCCCACACAAAGTAAGAAGGGATCTAACTTGTTATGAACAGCAAGCAAAGCTAAAGAAAACTAAAAATAAAACCTAAGAGCGAGACGCTCCAAGCATAGCACATAACGCATGAAGTGATAAAAATATAGTGAGACGAAGGACGAACTGATGATTGTTGATGGAGAAGGGGATGCACGGGGGCATCCCCAATCTTAGACGCTTGAGTCTCCTTGAATATTTATTGGAGATGCATGGGGGCATCCCCAAGCTTGAGCGCTTGACACTCCTGGATCTTCTTTCATCATCTTCCATCGCACACTTGAAAACTCCCTTCATACATAACTCATCACAAGCTGAGTATAGTACCCTTAATAAATAATTTTTCTCCACTGGATATAAAGATATTATTGAAGAGCTACTGTTTCTCAAGAGTTCCAAAAAGTTTTTGCAAAGAAAAAGCAAGCTTAAGGTTTGCAAAAGTTAGGAGAGACAAAACGTGGCAGAATCTGTGAAAAACAGAAGAACAGATAGTAAAGAATTTTTTAGGGGTACTTCTGCAACTCAAATAAAAAAACTCAGAACATACGGATGTTTCGTAATTGTATAGAGCATACTGTGTAAAAATTTCAGCTCAAAAAGATGAACCGGGATTTTTCTGGAATATTTCTGGTCACGAGGTCAGAATCTGTTTTCTGGACAACATGTCACAACTTTTACTTCCCTTGCCGTAAGAGGCTATAACTTGGAACAAAGCTGAAAAATAAAGATACAATGATGTTGCTACAGAAGTAACAATCATCATGACACAACAAAAGAAAAAAGAAAACTCCTAAATTCGTTGCGGGCTGCCTCCCGAAAGCGCTTCTTTAAAGCCATTAGCTAGGCTTAATGCAAAAGAAGAATCAAGTTTTATCAAGAGAAAGAGAATAACTAGCCCGAGTAACGGAATCAAAAGGTAACTTGATTTTCTTTCTAGGGAAGTGTTCCATCCCATTTTTAAATGGGAACTGGAATTTTATATTCCCCTCTTTCATGTCAATAACCGCACCAACATTGCGAAGAAAAGGTCGTCCCAAAATAATTGGACATAAAGGTTCACACTCTATATCCATAACAATAAAATCAACGGGAACATAGTTGTCATTGACAATGATAAGAACATCGTCGATCTTCCCTAAAGGTTTCTTTACGGAAGAATCAACAAGACGAACACCAAAAGAACAAGACTCAAAAGGTTTCAATTCAAACATATCAAATATTCTTTTGGGCATAACGGAGGTACTAGCTCCAACATCACATAAAGCATATCAAGAGAAGTTATTTAATTTAATTTTTATCATAGGGTCCCAACCATCCTCTAGCTTCCTAGGTATGGAGGCTTATACTCTAAGCTTCTCCTCCCTAGCTTTGATGAGAGCATTTGTGATATGCTCCATGAAGGCAAGATTAAGTGTGCTAGTGTGGGGGTCTCTAGACATTTTGTGTAGCAAACTGATAACTTCTGAGAGGGTACAACTATCAAAATCAATATCACTACTATCAAAGGTGGTAGTAGTGTCATCTAGGCTCACTTGTTTGAAACCCTCTATGTTCATAGGAGTTTCTTTATCTATGGTTGAGGTATTAGCATCACCATTAATAGGTCCAACGGGACTAGGAGTGCATTGGGTGCTAATAGTTTGAGTGTCCTCAACAATTTGGATAGTGGCAACTGTGTGGTGTGTAGGAAGGCTCTTAATTCTATCCTCTTCCTCTTTTTCTCTAGCCCATCTTTCTTTAAGTTTAGCCATCATCCTAATATTTTCATTGATTTGTAACTGGATAGCATTAATAGGAGTGGCCTTATTCTCCTCAAGGGGGGAGGTTCTAATTTTGAGAATCTCAATATCAAGGGCTAAGCTTTCTACCTTTAAAGAGAGATTATCTATTTTAGATAATTTCTCTTCCACATTTTTGTTGAAGGCCTTTTGGGTAGTGATAAAGTCTGTAACACCCTCAGTTTCTGTAACAGTAATCATCATCACTGTTGACCATCACTGTTTGTTAATCACTGTTATCCCCTGTCCTTAATCAAACTTTGCTTCTGCTTTTTTCAAACCATGCTGGTTGGTAATCAAAACCCAAATCCCAATGCATCTTGCTCATCAAGAAACCAAACCCTAGTTGAAACTGCTTTGAATAAAAATTAAAAACAAAAGTGTTCAAATAAAGTTGTTCCATAAATCCTGAAACCATTTTTGTAAATTGCCTAAAATCATTATAATCATGTTGGACCAACTTTGGAAATTTTTGAAGCTATAGAAAAATGTAAACAACTCAAGCAGTAGCAAAAACAGTGGCGTTTGATACCTTTTAATTAAAACAACAATACAAGAGAATTTATATATGCCCCAAACTTTTTGTAGCACTGATGTGGGGTATAACAATAATTTTGGAGCCTAGTACATATTTTACTAAAATGCTAAAGTCTATAAAACAAATACAAACAGAAATGACAGAAAACAAAAAGCAAAAGAAAATACAAAAACCCCTAAACCCCGCCACTGGGCGAGGCCCACTCCTCCCCCCAGCCTGGCCCACCCGGCCAGCCCAGTCCCCCCTTCTCTCCTCCTCCTTCCCACCTGCCCCCTCCCCTGTTCCACTGTCGCCGTGGACAGGGCGCCATGGCCACTGTCGCCGGCACCCCACCCCACCTGCTCCCTCCCCCACCTCACCTGCCCCCCCTCTGGATAAGGCCGAGGCCGTGTGCCACTCCCTCCCCTGCCCCACCCTCTCCCTCCCTCTCCTCTCCTCTCCCACTGCTCGCCCGGAGGCCGGCCGTCGCCGTCGACGCGCACCGGCGTGGCCACCGGCCACCACAGGTCTCCCCTCTGTGTCCCGGGGCTCCGTCGCGTCCGTCCACATCGGGGCCGCGCTTTGGATCAAGCCGGAGGCCACTTCACCGAACGAATCGAACCATTCCTCCCCGCCGGTCATCGATAGCCGCCGCCGCCATTGCAGTTGGTCCGCGCCACCCCGAGTTCTTCCAACGCGCTCTCGACCCCCCCCTGGCCCGCCCTGCTGCCCCATGTGAGCCTCGCCTTCGACCGCCCCCTATTACTTTCTGATTGGACGCCGTAGGCCACCGTCGCGCCATGTTCCGGCCGCCATGGCCAGGAGCTCGGGCTCCTTGCGCCCCCGTGCTGCTGCTGCTGTGCGTCGCGCATGACCTCGCCGTGCTCCCCCGTGCTCGGCCGTGACCGCACCGGCGCTGCCCCATCCGCCGTGGTGTTGTCGCCGTCGTGGTTTCCCCGCCGCCGGCATGTGGTGTTAGCCGGGGGGCTAACCCACTGACGTGTGGGGCCACCCTGCTAACCCCCCCCACCCCTCTAATCTCTGCTTAATTAAACAGAGAAAACAACCCCCTTTTGTATGACATGTGGGTCCCCCTCCCCTTTGATTTAATTAAAATGTTTAATTAACTCAGCAGTGTATGACACATGGGCCCCCCCTGTCAGGTTTTATTTATAAATGAATTAAAATTATTGCTGTGAATGACATGTGGGCCACCCTTCTGTTTTTATTAAATAAAATGAATTATAACTAAATAGAGGCTGACATGTGGGACCCCCATGTCAGTTTGACCAGTCAACACTGTTGTGGATAATGCCTCTGTTTTATTAATAAAAGTAATTCAGAAAATCTTTTAAATGATTTAAACTTTGAGATTCAATAACTTTTAAACCGTAACTCAGATTCAAAAACTTTATACATGAAAATTGATCAGAAAAATATAACAAATACGAATACGCTATCCGTATGTCTATTACACCCCTCTAACACAACGAACATCGAACCGTCCCCCTCCGGACCGACTGTCCGATAAATTGTCCGGTACTGCTAAAGTACCCAGATGAATTTATTTCGAACACGAAAGTTGTTCGGAATAGATCAACTAACCCGGATACACCACCCACACATGTGTCGGATGTCCACGACACCTCCGGCATGATATCTCCCCCTCCGGACACCCTGTCCGGTAATCATCCGGAGCCGGTAGTTCATCCTCAGATGAATTTCCGTTCCGAGCAATGTGCATTGCACTGCGTTAGAACACCGTTAAAATTTCATCTGTCATGTCATGCATCTGTTTGTATATGCTTGCTGGGTATTTACTGTTTCTTCCCCCCTTAATCTCCGGTAGAGCCCGCTGCTGTCGTCGACTACACCGCTGCTGAGTACGACTACTTCGTCGACGACCCTACTACTACCGTCGAGCTTCAAGGCAAGCAGAGCCATTCTCTTCCCCAGATATCGCCTATCTTTCCGTACATTTCTTGCACTAGGCATTGTTACTGCTGCTGCTACGTTGCTTACCTATTCAATTGCATAACATGTCATTGTCGCCCCATGATGTGCCTTCCTTTATCCTATGCTGCCTATTATTATTATTATGCATTATTCAGCAGTGAGCCCTGCGCATTGTTAGCTAGGATTAGATAGAGGGTCGTGATCACTCAGGGGAGTGAACGCGGGTACAAATATTATAACTGCACAGGTACGGTACAAAGCAGACACCGCCAAAGGCCCCTATCTGGGTTATGCCTAGTCACCTCAAGTGTGAGCTATCAAGGAGTAATCCTTGTACTCCACTCGAGGCTGACTTTGTCTTACCGCCTTAGGGTCCTGAACAACGGTTGTCCTTCAGGTAAGAAGTCGGGCTACCCAACGGTGCCCGCGAGAGGTATTGCGACGGGACAACAGGGAGGGTACGACCAGTGTACCGGTGTGCTTGGCCCCTGATCGTTGGCCGCGAGAGTTACCAAACTACGAAAGTCGAGCTCCTCCAGGAGCACACGCGAGACAAGGTAAGGAGACGGTTCACCTTGTTGGTAACCGCAGTGACTTGGTGGGACGACGGGGCAGGCACCGATGTACTGGTGGCCCTGGCTGCTGTCGTTGTCCGCGGGTCAGTTAAGTCGAGGCAACGATAACGGTTGTCATACAGGTTAATTAAAATGCTAAATGGTTCAGTGAATGTCTTGAGTTGGCTATATGCCATGTACGCACTACCTACCCGTGGGAATTACGAGTTATGGGCTCCTCTGCTTCGTAGTGTCGTCCGAGGACTCTTCAGACGTCAGCAGTACCGCGGCCTGCGCCGGGAAGTGGTGTTGTCTTATTTGCTCGCGCGGTGGTGTCTTATTTGGATTTGCTTTAACTTCACCGGCCAGCCACGCACCGTGCAGGAGTACGTTCGGGTTGGGGTCCAAGGCCCGTCGTACTTAGGATTTAGACCGGCGGATGGCCTCTCTGTTGAGTTTGAAAGATAGGCTATGAAGTGTCGGATAGCCTCGGTGGAGCGTTCCCTGACAAGGTTCCCGCCACCCTGGAGATCCGTGCGTGTAGCGTAACACAAGTGCACCCCTGCAGGGAAGATTAATGTATTCGAATAGCCGTGTCCACGGTAACAGGACGCTTTATGCTGAAGCTGGATCTTACCACTACAAACTATTATTATTAAACTGTATGGTTCCGGGTTTTCTTCCTCGTGGGGATGTCGAGGAGGTGAAATCGGAGGCATTGTTAATTGTTACAACTTATTATTATACAATGATGCAGCAACTTCTGTTGCATTGTTACTTTATGCTTTATATAAACTGTTGGCTGATTCTTACCTCATGCTGCAAGACATCGTCGGAAGATGCTAGTCTTCGTTAGGCCTAGCTTCTTACCCTTCCTCTGGATTTCTGTCTTTCAGTCCACTATATATAGCCTCTTCTTTCCGTTGATACAATGCATATTGCTTAGTAGCGGACGTAAGACTCGCGGGTATACTAGATACTCACCTGCTTTATTTCCTTTACTGTTTTGCCTGATCGGCCGCTGCAGCCGACGTTGGAGCCCAGGAGCAGGAGTACCCCGGAGGCGCCTACTACGACGACGAGTTCCCCGTTGACCAGGAGTAGTTCGGTGGATCCCAGGCAGGAGGCCTCGCCTTTTCGATCTGTATCTCTGATGTGATTTGTGCTAGCCTTCTTAAGGCAAAACTTGACTAACTATGTCTGTACTCAGATATTATGGCTTGTATGACTTATGTATTCGGATCCTCGTGATCCCTGGTATTGTAAAATATTTGTTTATCCTTTTGTGTTTAGTGTTGTGCTGTGATATTCTCACCGTGGCACCCTAATCTCAGCCGTGTACCCTGCGCGTATGATTACTGTACACGGGTTGATTTTGGGGGCGTCACAAAGTCTTTAAGCATGCTTTCTAATTCAGAAGAGGGGTTCTTGTTGCTAGGATAGGTGTTGTTGTTCCCATAGTTGGATGGAAACGGTCTAGGATTGCTAGCAAAATTTCCCCTATAAGCATTGTTGTTGAAGTTGTTTCTAGCAATAAAGTTCACATCTACTTGTTCTTGAGCAAACCAAAGAATTTAAAGGAACATCATGAGGATCAATAGAGGGTTGCTTGGTAAGTAGAGACATAATTAAGTCAACTTTTTCATTGAGGGGTGTAATTTCCTCGACAGAATTTAACTTCCTACCTGTTGGAGCGCGTTCGGTGTGCCATTGGGAATAATTGGTCATCATTTCATCGAGAAGCTTCGTGGCAGCACCAAGTGTAGTAGACATAAAGGTTCCTCCCGCGGCCGAATCAAACAGGTTCCGCGAGGTAAAGTTCAAGCCTGCATAAAAAGTATGGATAACCATCCAGGTAGTCAAACCATGTGTAGGGCATTTCTTAACAAGAGATTTCATCCGTTCCCAAGCTTGGGCAACGTGTTCATTATCCAATTGCTTAAAATTCATAATATTACTCCTCAATTGGATAATCTTAGCAGGAGATTAGTACTTCCCTATAAAAGCATCTTTGCACTTATCCCAAGAATCTATGCTATTTCTAGGCAAAGATTGAAACCAGATTTTAGCATCTCCCCTTAAAGAGAAGGGAAAGAGCTTGAGCTTAACAACATCACCTTCTACTTCCTTATACTTTTGCATATCACATAATTCAACAAAATTATTCAAGTGTAAAGCAACATCATCTCCAGCACCAAAGAATTGATCTCTCATAACAAGGTTTAGCAAAGCAGGTTTAATTTCAAAAGAGGTAGCTGGAGTGGTAGGTGTGGCAATGGGAGTGCAGATAAAGTCTTGGTTGTTGTGACTAGTGAAGTCACACAACTTGGTGTTTTCAGTGGAACCCATAGTAGCAGCAAGTGTGGCAGATTTTTTTGTAGTTTTTGATAAAAGACACAAAGATAAAAACTGAAAGATAAACTAACAAGACTAAAAAACAAAGGTAAAGGGTAGTGTGCAACTCCCCTATCTTAGCACTTGGAGTCCCCGGCAACGGCGCCAGAAATTTGCTTGATGGCGCGAGGGTTGACGGGTGTAGTCTTCTCGCCCTTCGTTGGTGAGCCCCAAGTGGAAGGCGTGATGCAGCACAGCAGCAAATTTCCCTCGATAAAGATACCAAGGTTTGTCTCCAGTAGGACTCCAGAGATGATAAGTAGGTGTTAGCGGCGCAACTGACGCGGACCTGCACATAGACACAGATGACTTTGTTCCCAACGAAGTTCAGAGAGGTTGTCAATCTCTCCGGTCTTGTTGTTTACAAAGGATAAAACGCAAGGGATAATAATAGCAACTTGAAAGTAAATGCAGAAAAGTAAATATAGCGTGGAAACAATGATAAGAATATGGACCGGGATACGTGATGTTCTCTAGTGATGTCTCTCTCCCAAAAGACGATAAAATTGCTATGCGAGGTAAACAAATTACAGAAAGGCAATTGACAGGATTATGAACGCGCCGCAATGCTAACTATGCTACAAAAGAAAGGAAGAGGTTCAAAAGCACAGGCAGTACGCCAAGGTAAATAGACCGAAATCCATCTGCATCTACTACTAATCATCCACCTTGAGATATCTATCCAGAACATCTCGCTGGTATTAAGTTGCGAGCCCCACCCAAAGTGTAAACCCAAAGCAACAGACAACTGCATTAAAAAGAACTCTGTGTAAAGTAAACAATCCTTGTAACCGCGGTTACAAGCACCGTTGTTTTCCCCCTTGTGGCAACAGCACATCCCGTAGACTCACGTTTCTGTCACTCAAGCGTGTCATCGGGGGGCATGAACCCACAATCTAGCACAACGCTCCCTCTTGGAGTCACTACCTACTACTTGGCCAAAGCAATAAACAACAACGGGGAACATGCAAGAATTACTTAGGAACAAAAATATAAGAGATAAAAACCAAATATATTACTCTATCACAATCTGAACATAATCTCATAATCCATCAGATCCTATCAAACTCAACATAGCAATAGCAGAAATATTACAAAGGTGCCTCGATCATGTTGGGCAGCTCACGAGGTCTAAACAAAGAAGATCAAAGAGGGGAGGAGAACATCACATAGCTACTGATCACGGACCCATGGTCCAAGGAAAACTACTCACGAGACATCCGGGGAGCATCCATGGTGGAGAAGAGACTCCCGGAGGTCAATCCTCCCTCCGGCAGGGTGCCGGAAAGAGGTCTTCTGGTGCTCCCGATCTTCGGAAGCGCGGCGGCGGCGGAACAAAGGCGAGTTCGCGGAATAGGGTTCTCTTTCTGGGGTTTTCCCGTGACGGGGGATAAATAGGCGAAAGGGGGGCAGCCAGAGGTGGGCCAGGGGCCCCAGGCGCCCCCCTGGCGCGGCCAGGGGTGGGGCCGCGCCGGGTGGCCGCCTGGCCCCCCTGGCTCCCCTCTAGCCCCTCCCGGGCTCTTCTCGAAGCTTCCGTCACGCTGATTTTTTATCTGAATTTTCCCGAATTTTTCTGGCACTTTTTATATGGGGGAAAAACTGAAATAGAAAAACAATAGAAAACAGGAACTGGCACTGGGGTGCACTGAGTTAATAGGTTAGTCCAAATAGGATCAAAAGTGTATGAAAGTGTATCTAGATCATAGCAATATCACACAAAACATGCATGGAGCAAGCAGAAATTATAGATACGTTTTGGACGTATCAATAGTGCACACAATGACCGGGACATCGGAATACCCGACTCAACCGCATTGGGAAATCGCGAGCAGTCACCATGTGTAACGATATTTCCATCAACTATATATAAACATATATATTCTGGAGAAACATTCAACCGAAAGTCTACAATTATCGACATACATTTCTCAACTAGATTGCAAAAACCTTTCAAATGATTCATGTCCAAAGACCATGGCCATGGCAAAGTGTGAACAACACTCGGACTGAACTCAAGTAAAGTATGCAATTCTAAGAAGAAATAATCTTGCTCAATAAGGGAAGTTATTCACATAAGCAATACCTACACCTGTTTTATTCTAGAAACAAAATGAGAACACCGAGGTGGTGAAATATAGAGCAAGTATTGTAGCACAAGGGTTTACGCAGATACCCAATTATTCTCCAGAAGTGGAATCTCTTTCCGATAACTTATATCATTGGCAGTATAAAATCATCTATCTATGCAGTTGATAGATGTAGTGATCACATATCCATGTGGTTCACTAGATTCAGACATATATGATTGATTTCCGATGGAATCTCAATTCTGAATCGAAATACAAAATGCAACATACATTGTGTACAAATTAGTAAGTCATCATACGAATTATTGTTGTCGGTACATATGGTACAACCGACATAGTGAGTTCCTTATACACAAGGATTACTCCTACAATGATGGTTATCCATGTTTATGTGTCATACACGGTGACTACTCCTGCAATGATGAAAGCTCAAGAATGATCAGAGGGGGAGGGGGTGAATGATCACTTCTAAAAATTCTAAAGAACTTAGAAGGAATTCATGCAAACTGCGAAGGACTAAAGGCATCTCGAAGGAAATACAGTATCGAAAGTAATGCATGGCTTGAAAGGATTGGGAGCGAAGGAAAACATCGAAGACAAACAGGCAACGAGTAAATACTTAATGTAAATGCATGAAGGAAAACGAGCCTGACTCGACGATGTTTGGTAAACCAGCTCACACTCTGCAAAGTGCTACGTCTGGTTGGAGGGACTGGTGATTGAACACCTGGAGCAAAACTCTCTCCGTCCAATTCTCCACTGCAACAAACTCCTCGAGCTTGTCTAGTTTTCACTCGTGGTAGATGATTCAGGACATCTCCGAGACCTTTACAAACTTCCTTCAGCAGCGACAATTAATCTTTGACTGCTTGACAGGCGACGCCTAACCGTCTAGGAGACTTGCAGTTCTCCAAGATAAAAAGATTGGCTAATCTCAACCTAAGTCTCTATGAATTGCTCAACTCAGCTCAACTTGGGTTTTGGTTTTCTCTCGATGGATCTCTCTTGGGATGCTCACAGACTTCTGTCTTAGAATCTTCAGTGGAGCAGCCAACCCTAAATGGCGGGTAGGTGCGGGGTATTTATAGTTGGCGATCCCGATGAGTAAAATGACTGAAGTGACCCGATGCGATAGCTTGACGCGTGTCCACAACGGTCGGATTGCAATCACTGCGCAACTTTACTTGAGGAACAAGTAAGCTGACTTACCGAACGAGTTCTCTCTCGAAGGCACGAAGTGCGATGACTTTGCCTTCGAGCTATTCACTCGACTCAGTAAGATTTCTCTCGGTAGGCTTTCGTGGGTTTAGGTTGAGCAGAGCAAATTCACTTCGACAGAGATCTCAACTAGCAAACCTCTCTTGATAGTACGGTTTTTCCTACGACTCAAGAAAATAAAGAGAAACTAGTAAAAAGACTAAGTCTTCGACCAGATTCATCTTTCTCCTCGTTGCGCTTTTACTCGAGAGAGTCTTTTTCTTCGACGACATTTTTAGGGGTCGTCTTCCTTCAAAGGTTTCGGTAGATGACTGCAGCTTCGCTGCAGTGAGTTGTCCTTCGACCTTATACATGCAAACTCCATTCTTTCGGAACCTAAGTATCTGTTTATACTCGAAAACAAAATTAGTTCCACTTCTGCTTTGTCCAACAATGTCCAAAACCTTCGGGGGTAAAACTTGCTCTTACAATCTCCCCGTTTTTGGACGATTGTTTACAAAACATGCATCGATAAATAATTGAAAAAGTTTTAAGTTTTCGATGATAAACCAGTGCTAAGATCAATGAAATACTCCCCCTTGATGTATGCACGGAAGATGAGAGTTTCCTGTGAAGTGCATATTTGACAAGTAGAGTCAAGGGAAAAATATCAATAATCTTAGCGAATGAAATTGCATTCCAGATAATATCCAATGAGAAATATGCAATCGAATGACCTGTGAACTTATATGAAAGATAACTTCCTGCAAAAAGGTTAAGTATCGCAAGCAGCAGATAGATATCTTACGAAAAGGATAGAAGTTCACAGACCTACTTAGAGTTAGTTACAACCAGATCGAATATGAATCGAAAGTTTGTTGAAACTACTCAGAAACCTCAAAGTTCAAAAGTTTATCGAACGAAAAGCAAAGCCCTTAACCCCGAAGGCAAACTAATTTCTTCGATGCCACTACATCTCCCGCTTTTTGCCACAACGTACAAAAAGTCGAGAGAATAGGGTCGAGAGAAATCCCTACTCGCTTGGATGGCTCCGGCGACGACGAGAAGATTCGGCGAGCGTTGGAGCACGACGAATTGGGCGAGCGCCTGGGGGAGTGATCTTCGTGCGGAAGGAGTGGTGATCTCCAGAAGATTCTAGCTACGATTCTGGCGGGGTCCTGGAGCTTCGAGGATGTGGAGTGTAAACTCTCGGTTGGCGTTGAGGGTCTTCATCTTTCTCGGAGTCGGAGGAGAAGGTGTTCATAGTAATGTGATAATAATCATCGACACTGAGCACATCTCTGTTCTTCGGCAACCGAGGGATATTGGGATCCGGGCGATCTACTCGATCATCATTAGTCCAATTCTTGTTCAGATGGAGAGGATATTCTTCGAAACCGCACCGTTGAAGTTGACCGAGGGAATTGAATTTCCGCAGTCCTTTCCAATCACGGCGAAGGCATTCGCGCAGCATCTGATTGTTGTTCATGGTAATATTGCGCAAATGATTTATCTCGTCCATCAATGCTTGCTTCTGAATGAAATCTTGGTCGATGTGATGTTGAAGCATTTGCTGGGACCGAAGAGAAACTTCCATGTGATGCACTGGTTTGATAAACTTCGAGCGAACATTACGCTCAGTTAAGTGGGCGTGGATGCCAGTGTGCTCAGCATATTGATCGTTGGGTCGAGCAACAATCTGCAATACTTCCCTAACTGGTGGAGTGAAAATCTTCGGGAAAATTGACACAGGGAATGGCACGTCCCGAGAGTAATTGCAGATAGCCATCAGCCATGGTGCATACGGCTTGTGGGAATTGTGATCATCAGCACAAGACACCAAAGTTCTGATGAAGTAGTCTTCAAAATCGAAAGGATGACCGTGGACTAACTTCAACAGAGCAAGTTGCACATCATTGGGAATGGGAAAATCATCGTGCACATCGAGCATTGGCATCAAGGTCTTCGAAAGAATATAAAACCATGCCTTTGCTTCAAATACCAAATGTCTTGGCTTGGGCCCAGCCGGGTAGTTATCTCCTACGACATCTAGATTCATGAGCGTAGAAAATTCAGCAGGAGTTGGAGCAGGTAAGTCATGAAGCTTGTGTGGTAATCCTTCGAACCGAGGTAAATTGATGATGGCCAGAAATTGGTCGACAGTCATATGGAATACTTGGCCTTGGATCATATAATCAAATTTCCACGTCTTCGAGTTCTCAGGATCACCAGTGACATAGAGCGTTGCATAAAATTGCTTGATAAGCTCGGGATTGTACCCACAATCGAGAGCAAACATCTTGTGAGCATGAAGGCCATCAATTGTTTCGGCAACATTCTCGAAACATGAAGTGGAGTACACCAAAGGCATATCAAGGTATTGATGTTGGAAAACTCTCGCCTTGTTGTACAGCACACGAGTGTAGTATATGGCTTGCTCTTGGGTCCAAAACCGAAGATAATATGCACTTTTGGGCTTCTCGTAGGGATTGGTCCCGAAGAAAAATGGCTTGTGTTCACGCCTTTTGAAGATGGGGCCTCATCGAGGAACGTCTGAGCGGAACAGGGGCAACATTTCTCTCGGATGAGCAGAATGGAGCAGCTCATCAACAGGAAAAACCTCGGCAGCATTATCCGGCATCTAGAAAACTGGCTCAGTAGGACGAGGAATTGAAGAAGGAACATTTATAATATCCTGAGCTGGGATGGCTGCAGGGGCATTCTCCTCGGCCTGTGCTTCGACGGCAACTCCTTCGTCGGCATTAGCAATTTGAGCGGCTTCTTCAGTCTCCATGGCCTCCAAATCTTCGTCCAGTTGTGCGAAAGCATCAACCATTTCTTCGTTCGAGTAATTTGATGAGGAGGAGGAAGAACTGTCACTAGAACTGTCATCTCCAGAACTATTTCCTTCGACAGCATCTTGACGAGAAGAAACTGTTGTGATATCAACATCAGTGTCTTCTCCTTCATGCAGAGTCTGGGCAGAGGAGTAATCTTTCTGAGCAGAGGAGATGGGGGCTTGAATTTCTTCCTCTACCTGAGCAGGTTGCTCGGTCTCTGCTTGTGCTTGGGTCTCGATGGCTGGGGTGGTCGATGGAATGATGTGAGGTGGTGATGGTGGGTTTGGTGGTGGCGACGAGGCTTTTGGTGGTGATGGTGGACGAGGAGGAGTGGGTTGCTTGGTGGGGGTTGGTGCAGTTTCCTGTCGTGCTGTGGCAGCAACGACCTCGGTTGGCTTGGACTTCTTGGCATTCTTCTCGATCTCTAGCATCCCACGCTCAGAGGTTGGGGCAGAAGACTTTCTCTTTCGAGATTGTCTTTTGTACAGGGCATCATTATGCTCTTTGCATATGGCAGACACAATTTGTCGAACCTTTTCATTCACGGCGGTCAAGTTTTCCTTCTGTGCCCTTCTCGATGCTTCAAGGGTGGCAATCTTGGATTTGAAAAACTTACGGGACTCAAGGTCCTCGGTTTCTTCTTGAAGTTGCCTGGAGTAAAATCTCACTTGCTCCTTGTCCTTGCGATCCTGGGTGAGATACCCTTCCCAGCGAATCATGTATCGAGCAACATGCTCTTGGATCTCAGCAGGGACATCATCCTCGGTAGTGACTTTGCTCGGTGTGGCAGCCATCTTCCAGAGGATATGTGAAATATTAGCAACATACCAAGGAGCATGGGCCCCAGAATCTCCTTCGTTGGAGCTCTCTTCATCGGCACGAGGGCCGGAAACAACAGGTGCAGCAGGGGCAGGTGCAGGAGCTGGTGCGGCTCGAGGAACTGGAACAGCCTGAGCCTTCTGCCTGGCCTCTTTGGCTTTCTTCTCGGCCTCCTTGGTGGCCTTGGCAGCAGCAATAGGTTTTGTTACGGCACCAGGGGCCGCAGCTTTATCCTTCGAGGCACTTGGGGCCTCAGCGATTTTCTTCGCAGCACTTGCAGCTGCATCCTTTTCCTTCGTGACTGTGGGAGTCACTACTTGCTCGGTGGCGCTAGGGTCCACAACCTTTTCCTTCGGGGCACAAGGAATTGTGCCTTCAGCAATCTGTCATCGATACTTTTCACTGACCAAATTTAAAATGCCTAACTGTTGAGCAACTTGAGCCTTTTTATGCTCGGGCTGACTGTGGAAGTTTAAGAGCTTGGAATTTGTCAAGTCTTTATCTTCTTGTTCTTTTTGCTTTGCCAGCCTTTCCTTACGCTGGATAAGTGTTTCATCGTCCTCGGCCACTTGAGCTTGCCTTACCTTCGATTTGGCCGAAGGTTTTGCCCTGCGAGCTTGAACTGGTGGAGCAGATGAAATGGGCGGATCAGTGACCAAATCGGTCATGTCAATTGTTGCTCGGGGAGCCTGGGCAGCTGGCTCCTTGATCCTGATGCCTTTACTGCTCGGCTTCTTCTTCTGAGGATTTTCCTCGACATCAGCCTCAGTGCCAGGGTCTTGATCATCAGAATTTGCTTCTTCTTCGGAGCTCGCATCTGGTGGCAAGACAATTACCACCTTTTTCTTTCGCTTGGCTGATTTCTTGCCAGCCTTCGGTTTGGCGCTCGGGCCAACTTCCTCGGCACCCGCAGCAGCAGCAACCTCCTTTCTTGCTTTAGCTTCTTTGCGTTTTTGTGCTCGTGCTTCCCGAGCATCAACCAGCTCTTGAAAGTCGGCAGGTGTTTTCAAAGAGGGTGGATGAGCATCAGCTGGAGGAGGTGGTCGATTATCTTTCGTCCACTTGGGCCTTAAAGATTTGACATCAGACCAAGGATTTTTCATTGCAAACAGCCTCTCCCAGCGAGAAATAATGGCCTTGTACTCATACCAACGAAGCGCTTGAAGCCTTCGAATCTCTTGCAGACGGTTTTCTCTCGTACGTTCATCTTCAGAACCTTTAGGCGTTCTTAATTTCTTTTCGATGATCAAATTCTCTGATAATCCTTCAGAGTTGTTGGTGATTCTTGTTCGGCTTCCTACACGCTTGGGTGCTCTGACATTTCCTTCGATCCCAGACATTTTCCTGCGAAAAAGATAGGTACGAGGGAATATAGGAAAGTTGTGAACAAGTACCAGCGGTTTTCGAGGAAAATCATTTTGAATGCAGTAAACATATCGATAAACTTTTCTTGCAGCAAGTTTTTCAAGCAAGTGCTAGGCTAGATTTTCATCAAGTGTAAATCTAACGAAGAACTTGAATGAAATAAGTGCACAAGTGCAAATCCATCGATACGCTTCTGAGGAAATTGTCTAAGTGAGAGAATCCGAGGGATTTCTTACCTAGCTCAGATGGGGAATCGACAGAAAATGCTAGAAACAGATTTCCCAAGATTCAATGATCCAAATGGATCAAACATACCTAATAAAATGAGAGAAAATCAAGAACAAATCTAGGGCTCGATGAACAGAAGAGATTGGAATCGAGTCTTAGAGCCACACATACCCTAACTTGGCGATGTGCGGAGACTACAACGACACGGATGAAGTTCCTCGTCGACGGGAAGGTCTTCGGCGGCTTCCTTCCGGCAGCAAAGCGGCGAGGGAGTCGACGGCGACGAGCAGCACGACGGCGCGCGACAAAGAACTTCGGGAGCGGAGAGATGAAGTCGAGGAAATTGCGAGTGCTAAACCAGTGGGGTGGATCAGTATTTATAGGGGAGGGGTCTGACATAACTGTCAGATCTGATCCAACGGCGTAGATTCCGCGTCTCTCCGCATTCAACAGACGGATTTTGTGGCGGTAATCGCGGGAAAATCCCAACGAACCGAAAGAAAGTTGCTCCACGTCCAAGACCAAACTCATCGAACATCGAGTATAAAAGTAGATAAGCGTTCGATAGATTTACCTTCGGAATCAATGACATTCGAAGGGAATCTTGATTGAGTACAAATATACATGTTCACGAGAGAAAAAAGCACAGATGGGGTAGGGATAGAATAGAGGGAAAACAGGGTCCGATGCTTAATCAATCTGAGGAAAAACAGCGATAAAACTCGGAGTGATAAGTGTATAGGACAACACCAAACGAACAAAAACAAACGAAAAAGAAACACGATAGAAAAATAACGTAAGTAAACAACATAGAAAGAAAAAAAAAATACATAGTACCGATAGTTATGGTCTTACTGCACATTGCGTGAGTCCAAGATGTTCAACTCACACCTTAATGCACAGAACCTCTTCTCATCCAGGGGCTTCGTAAATATATCAGCCAATTGATCTTCGGTGAGTACATGGCTGATAACAATATCTTCTCGCTGAACGTGATCTCGAAGAAAATGATGACGAATGTCAATATGCTTCGTTCGAGAGTGTTGCACAGGATTATGGGCAATTTTGATAGCACTCTCGTTATCACATAGCAATGGAATTTTCTTCACAAGAATACCATAATCTTTCCGCGTTTGTTTGAGCCACAGAATCTGAGTGCAGCATGAACCGGCAGCAATATAGTCGGCATCAGCCGTAGAAATAGATACGCAATTCTGTTTCTTCGAAGCCCAACTGACAAAAGATCTACCGAGAAAATGACATGTGCCTGAGGTAGATTTCCTTTCGACTCGATCACCAGCCCAGTCAGAATCAGAATATCCAACGAGATCAAACTGGGCACCCTTGGGATACCAAAGTCCCAAAGTTGGTGTGTGAGCCAGATATCGAAGAATTCGCTTGACAGCAATATGATGTGATTCTTTCGGGTTTGCCTGAAAACGAGCACACATACAAACTGATAGCATAATGTAAGGTCTAGATGCACAAAGATAAAGAAGCGAACCGATCATCGAGCGATATTTCTCTGATCGAAAGGTTTGCCCTTCTCATCTGCATCTAGATGAACATTAGTAGGCATTATAGTCTTGATAGTTTTACAACTGACAAGATCAAACTTCTTCAGGCAATCTCTGAGGTATTTCTCTTGAGAAATGAAGAGTTAAATACAGCTAGGGTGCACAAACTTTCAGTGCGGGAACAGTTTCATACACAAACTTGAAAATTGAAACAAATGGGTCAGTAAACTTGTTATGCGGGTTCATTTATACACAAATCGAACCCATAGTTTCCACGTAGGACGCCACGTCCGTCGTAGAGACTTGCATGTTGCAGGAGGATATTTGCAGAATCGTGGCTGTTAAATGTGGAAATAAAAAACTGAACCTAGCATTAGTTAACTGAAACTGGTAGTCTGAAACTACTCACACTACCCGTACACACATACACTTATGCGCTCTGATTCTTGCACGGCTGCACCCGACGGCCATGAAGACACGCATTGATGCAGCTCACCCTGCGAATACAACGGCAGCTCGGGCAGCACAACTGTGATGACGTCCAACAGTCGTCGCTCTTCCATGTCGTCGTAGTAGTCGTCCTGCCATCCGTCCGAGACTTTCACGCTCCTGGACCTGCTGATCATCGGCGCAAGTGCGGCTGGCGGAACTGGCTCTGGCGCCGTCATAGGTCGCCGACTGTGGGCGAACGATGTAGCTTGTTCCTTCAGGAAGTGCACTTCAATATAATAAACGATACAGGACATGCTCTGTATGTGTTCTGAACATGCAAACCATGCTTCTTCATTACCTAAGCAGACCATGCCATCCAGGATGTCCTTCCCAGGCAAAGCACCAATACACTTGCAGGTCAGGACTAGTAATTTCATATCCCAAATGTTGCAATATTTCATTAATCACATCCCTTGACCATGTGTTGGCATCACAATAGTCATACTCCTCTTGGGTGCTTCCCCAAAAAGTCCTTCAATCATCCAGCCCACAAACTATGCCATTGTGTTCAAACACTGCCGTAAAGAAGTTGGAATTTTCTCCTGAAAGTACAAGTACACAATTGTTCCTTGTCACTGAAAATGCATATTATTTACTGTAAAATGTTTGCCAATAACACGTCAAAATCTGTAACTACAGTACAGTACATTAATTTTTGCCAATAGAGTACAGAAAATTCTGCCACTAAATTCTGAACCTGTATCAAACTATAGTACAGAAAATCCTGCCACTAAACACTGAGCCTATATCAAACTATATTGCAGCCTATACTAACATCAATTTTAAACAGTTTTGAACCATCAAATCGTCTATATTGCAGCCTATACTAACATTGGTCTGAACCCCATACTAAACATTACAGGAAACAAATGTTTCTGAACATATTATTTAAAGAGCAGCCTATATTAACATCAATCTGAACCCCGTTTCTGAATCTTAACCATACTCCCATAACAAACTCACCAAAATGCCCACAGTTTCATCTATGCTATGAGCGCAAATACCGCCGATCAAACCCGATCAAAACCCTAGCCGAACATGACCAAACAGAGGAGAAGAGAGCCGGGCAACTCGATTTCATACCGTAGTCCGGAGGAAATTCTCCGATGCCGCGAGGACGTCTCTCCATCCAGCGTAGATCGCCGCCTCAAGGACGACGCAGCCGCGCCCTCGTGCGTGTCGAACAGAGTATGAGAACAAACGACGATGAAGATGAACAGGTGAAGGAGTTTAGGGAGGGCTATAGGTTCAGTATTCAGTGTTCGCCAGTGTCATTTTTTCTGAATCAGGACTGCGGGTTCAGTACTTCCATTACTCGAGGGGTTCATGCAAACTAACTAACCCACCAGCGCCGTTCTCCCAGCAGACGTGGCGTGCCACGCGGCTATTCTGACTCTTTTGTATGATTTTGTTTTCGCTAAGCAAGTTTAGTGAGTGTTTTGTATCAATTTCCAAGATTATGTATGAAACTGTTCCCGCACTGCAAGTTTGTGTACCTTAGCTGTAATTAACTCAGAAATGAAAGTTCCGTTCTTCTGTTGACGAATTTGAAGCCCGAGAAAGAACTTCAATTCACCCATCATAGACATTTCATATTTCTTCGACATCATACGAGCAAATTCTTCGCTAATATCAGGGTTAGTACAGCCAAAAATAATATCATCGACGTAAATTTGACACACAAAAAGATCATTTTTGTATGCACGAGTAAAAAGAGGCGGATCAGTTGTTCCTGGTTTGAAGCCCTTCTTCAGAAGAAAATCCTTAAGTGTTTCATACCAAGCACGAGGTGCTTTCTTTAACCCATATAGGGCCTTGTGCAACCTGTACACCTTGTCAGGATTCTTCAGGTCTTCAAAACCTGGTGGCTACATAACATACACTTCTTCTTCGATTTACCGTTAAGAAATGCACTTTTGACATCCATTTGATATAGCAATATACCATTGTAATTGGCAAAAGAAAGCATGACACGAATGGATTCAAGTCGAGCAACTGGAGCATAAGTCTCACCGAAATCAATACCTTCGATTTGGGTGTAGCCTTGTGCAACTAGTCGAGCTTTATTCCTTACCACAATGCCATCTTCATCTTGCTTGTTGCGAAAAATCCACTTCGTACCAATGATATTATGCTTCTTGGGATCAGGTCTATCAACAAGGGACCAGACTTTATTTCTCTCGAACTGATTAAGTTCTTCGAGCATTGCAGTCATCCAGTCTGAGTCCTTCATGGCTTCATCAAATTTCGATGGTTCTAGCATGGATACAAACAAAAAAATTCCATAGAAGTTAGCTAATCGAGTACGAGAACGAGTGGTGGGACGACCTGGTAAACGAATCTCTTCGAGAATTGAGTCGACGTCCACTCTTCTTCGAACACGAGGTAAAACTCCTTCATCATCTTGTGGATACGGTTGTTCTTCGGGATCAGCTTGACCTTCGGGATCAGCTTGTCCTTCAGGATCATTTCCTTCGGGTTCAGCTTCTCCTTCGGGTTGGACATTTTCTTCTTTTACGCGTTCTCCTTCGACCTGTAAATCATTTTCTTCGGGATGTTGATCTTCAGCGCCCCGGGCTATGTGTGGGAACATTGGACCATCATCATCCTTGTTGGCTTGACGTGCATTTCCTTCGACAGGTCGAATATCTCCAATATCCATGTACCTGATAACTTCATCCAAAGGTGGTTCATCCAGGTTTAGAGGTAATTGCTCCTTTTGAGAGCCGTTAGTTTTATCAAATCGAACATTTAAAGTTTCTACAACTTTGCCAAGATGTGAGTTGTAAACTCTGTAAGTGTGAGAATTGGAACCATAACCTAGGAGAAAACCTTCGTGAGCCTTTGGGGCAAACTTGGAGCTGTGATTCATATCTCTGATATAACATGGAGCACCAAAAACCCTGAGATATGAAACATTCGGCTTTTTACCAGTGATGAGTTCATGTGAAGTTTTCTTCAGAAATTTGTGTAGATAAACCTTGTTGATGATATGACATGCAGTATTAATAGCTTCGGCCCAGAACCTGATAGGAGTCTTGTATTTAGCAAGCATTGTTTTGGCCATTTCAATAAGTGTTTGATTCTTTCTCTCGACCACACCATTTTGTTGCGGTGTATAAGCAGCCGAGAATTCATGAGTAAAGCCATATTCATCAAGAAATTCTTCGATATGAGTGTTTTTGAATTCTATACCATTATCACTTCTGATATGCTTGAGAGATAATTCATATTCAGTCTGAGCTCTCTTTGCGAAAGTTTTGAAAATTTCAACAACCTTGCTTTTGTCATCTAGAAAGAAAACCCAAGTATATCGAGAGAAATCATCAACAATAACCAGACCATACTTGTTACCTCCAAGACTAGCATAATTTTGAGGACCGAATAAATCCATATGAAGTAATTCAAGAGGACGAGTGGTAGTCATTATAGTTTTTGCTGAGTGATGTTTCTTGGCAATCTTTCCTGCTTCACAGGCACTGCATAGACGATCTTTATCGAATTTCACATTATCAATTCCAACGATGTTCTTCTTCGAGATAAGAGTTTGAAGATTTTTCATTCCTGCATGACCAAGTCTTCGGTGCCATAACCAACCAGAAGTGGATTTGGCCATTAAACATGTGGACACTGCAGGTCCCGAAGAAAAATCAACGATATAAAGATCACCTTTGCGATATCCTTCGAACACGAAGGAATAATCATCCTGTGAAAAGACAACACAACGAGAAGCAAAAAACAGTACAAGCATACCCATATCACATAGTTTTGAGATAGACATAAGATTATATCCTAGTGATTGAACAAGCATAACCTTATCTATATGCTTATCCTTCGATATAGCAACCTTACCCAAACCAAGTACTTTTCCTTTGTTGTTGTCACCGAAGGTAAAGTATCTCTGTGAAGATTCAGTGAGTTTGTCTTCGGCGAACAAATCTTTGTCTCCGGTCATATGATTTGTACATCCACTATCCATGACCCATTCGGATCCACCGGAGACATAGCCCTGCAGAAGAATTAGTTCTTCTTAACCACCCACAAACGAGCAGGTGACTTAGAAGGCATGGAAGAGCTAGATTGGGCAGCGATATTATAGCGAACAGGGTTGCATTGTCGATTTGGACCATCAAGCACACCATAAATATAATTCCTCGACGAGGGGTTAGAGTACTGGTATGTAATAGCAGTTTTGGTATTATTGTCACGATGACGATAAACATTTCTATCAACTCAATAGTATTCCTTCTGAGAACATTCGAAGCAGGCACCAAGGGTTCATTTCTATCCTCAAGAGAATAGTAGTGATTCGGTGGTACCGAGGATTTTCCCTGCATAGAATGGTTAGGGGGCAGTTTTTCTACGAGAGATTTGCGAACCCAAATCTGTCGCTTATAGAAACCATTCTTCGGAGGAGTACCAACGAATTCAGCCGACACCTTTCCTTCCTGATCTTTGACAAGCTTGTAGTCAGAATCAAGGGATTCATCAACAATAGCTTTATCAATTTTGCAACTGAAACCTGAAAGGTTAGCAATGTCAATGGGATTTTCTTTCGCAAGAACCCAGACAGTTTTAGGATACTGCTCGGGTTCCCAGTAGGTTCCATCAGGGTTGATTTTCCGTTCGAAGCCAACTCCTTCGTTTCGTGGATTCATGTGAAGGAGAGCCTTTCGTAGGATATCACATAGGTACTGGTGTCCCTGCACACTTTTGAACATGCCTGTTTCAAATAAAAATTTCAACCTGAGGAGTTCCTCGGTAATGGTTTCCTCGTTCGAGGTGTTAGCATCATCAATAACAATAGGTTGCTTTCCTTTCGATTCTCAGAAATAGACTCAATTTTACTTCGTTCCAAACAAGTTAAGCAAGGTGAAGTAGATTCATTTTTTAGCTTCTGAGCCTTGTTGAGCCATGAGCGTAAGATTGACACTTTCCAACTCTTCATTAGCCTCTCTCAGTTTCTCGAGAGCCATTTTCCTTTGAAGGAATTCATAGGTTAGCTTCTCGTAGTCCACTGAGAGAAGATCATGCCGAGAGGAAAGTTCATCATACTTTTCTTTCAGAGCAGCATGCTAATTCGTCAAAGTTTGACCTTTCTCAATCTCATTGATCAACAAAGTCTCAGATATTTGAATAGTTTCACTTAGAGAATCTAGTTCATCTTGTTGGATAGAAGCAATTTTAGCAAGTTTAGCATAGCTTATCCTAGAGTTACTTTCATAAGCAGATCCATCAGAAGTATCGTAGGAATTCTTAGATGAGGATACCTTAGCCTTGGCCATGAAGTAGTAAGCTGGAGATTCATCTTCACTGCTTTGGTTGGAGAAGAATGAACTTGAATTCTTGTTCGAAGCAAATGCTAGTCCAGCAACACCGTCAGATTCAGAACCAGAACCAGAACCAGATCTTGAGTTTGATTCAGCTTCTGAACCGGATGCTTCATCTTCAGAGTTCATCTCTTTACCCAAGTAGGCTTTGGCACAGTGAGAATTCTTGCGTCGAGAGGAATGTGATTTCGAGGAAGAACTCTCTCGATGCTTGTGATACTTCTTCTTCTTGTCATCATCAGAACCATCTTTCTTGTCTTTTCTGGACTTTGAATCATATCTCTTCGAATCATAGTTTTTTCTTGATCTGTGTGACTTGCTCGAAGAGTTGCTGTGAGAATACTTTGATCTATGTTCAATTTCCCAGAGAGGACAATCAGCAATGAAGTGACCTGGCTTCTTGCACTTGTAGCAACAGTTATCTTTCGCTGAAGAGTTTCTGGATGATGATCGATGCTGTGATGAATTGCTCGAATGTCTTGAAGAGTAGTTTTTCTTCGGTGAAGAGGAGTTCCTTCTCTGAAAGCGGTTGAATCTTCTCATTATCAGTGCCAGATCTTTTCCAATATTCTCGGGGTCATCAGTGGCACCACCAGATTCAGAACTGGCTTCAGGAGAGGAGTGATGTGAAGCTCTGGCCTTTAGTGCATGTGATTTTATTCGAGTCCCATTAACATCTCGTTTTTCATCTTCTTCCATCTCGAAGGTATTGAGTCTCTCAAGAATATCAGCGGCAACTAGATCCTTGAAATCAGTTCTTTCCTTAATCATCAGCACAATGTGATCGAAGGAATCATCAAGGGAATGGAGCAAAGTTCTGACAATAATCCGATTGGTAATGTCTTCGGCACCGAGAGAAATCAGTTCATTTGACAGCGCAGTGAGTCTGTTGTATATGGAGTTAACTTTTTCTCCCTCGTGCCTCTTGAAACGATAGAACTTGCTTCGAAGGGTGTCGATACGAGCATCTTTCTGAGTAGAGACTCCTTCACCAATCTTCTCGAGATAGTCCCAAACACCTTTGGCCGAAGAAATATTCTTGACCTCATGATATTTCTCTGGAATCAGATGATTTGTAATGAAGACCCAGACTTCAGCATCTAGCTCTATCTTCTTTGCCTCTTCAGGAGTGATAGCATTTTTGTCTTTAACAGTTACACCATTCTTGACAACTTCCCAAGCGGCAGAGTTGATAGCCATGGTATTCCTCTTCATTTTGTCCTTCCAATAGGGATAGTCCTTCCCATTGTAGATAGGAATCGGTTCCCCCGAGTGAACAGCTGCAAATGACATTCTTGACAACACTCCAGGTTGTTAGACCAAAATACGCAGAGCGTAGGGATTGCCTAGCTCTGATATCAATTGAAAGCTCAAGAATGATCAGAGGGGGAGGGGGTGAATGATCACTTCTAAAAATTCTAAGGAACTTAGAAGGAATTCACACAAACAGCGTAGGACAAAAGACATCTCGAAGAAAATAAAATATCGAAAGTAATGCATGGCTCGAAAGGATTGGGAGCGAAGGAAAACATCGAAGACAAACAGGCAACGAGTAAATACTTAATGTAAATGCATGAAGGAAAACGAGCCTGACTCGACGATGTTTGGTAAACCAGTTCACACTCTGCAAAGTGTTACGTCTGGTTGGAGGGACTGGTGATTGAACACCTGGAGCAAAACTCTCTCCGTCCAATTCTCCACTGCAACAAACTCCTCGAGCTTTTCCAGTTTTCACTCGTGGTAGATGATTCAGGACATCTCCGAGACCTTTACAAACTTCCTTCAGCAGAGATAATTACTCTTCGACTGCTTGACAGGCGACGCCTAACCGTCTAGGAGACTTGCAGTTCTCCAAGATAAAAAGATTGGCTAATCTCAACCTAAGTCTCTGTGAATTGCTCAACTCAGCTCAACTTGGGTTTTGGTTTTCTCTCGATGGATCTCTCTTGAGATGCTCACAGATTTCTGTCTTAGAATCTTCAGTGGAGCAGCCAACCCGAAATGGCGGGTAGGTGCGGGGTATTTATAGTTGGCGATCCCGATGAGTAAAATGACTGAAGTGACCCGATGCGACAGCTTGACGCGTGTCCACAACGGTCAGATTCCAATCACTGTGCAACTTTACTTGAGGAACAAGTAAGCTGACTTACCGAACAAGTTCTCTCTCGAAGGAACGAAGTGCGATGACTTTTCCTTCGAGCTATTCACTCGACTCAGTAAGATTTCTCTCGGTAGGCTTTCGTGGGTTTAGGTTGAGCAGAGCAAATTCACTTCGACAGAGATCTCAACTAGCAAACCTCTCTTGATAGTACGGTTTTTCCTACGACTCAAGAAAATAAAGAGAAACTAGTAAAAAGACTAAGTCTTCGACCAGCTTAAGCTTTCTCCTCGTTGCGCTTTTACTCGAGATAGTCTTTTTCTTCGACGACATTTTTAGGGGTCGTCTTCCTTCAAAGGTTTCGGTAGATGACTGCAGCTTCGCTGCAGTGAGTTGTCCTTCGACCTTCTACATGCAAACTCCATTCTTTTGGAACCTAAGTATCTGTTTATACTCGAAAACAATATTAATTCCACTTCTGCTTTGTCCAACAATGTTCAAAACCTTCGGGGGCAAAACTTGCTCTTACAAATGACTATACATGTAATCATCTAAATGATGGAGTTTAATATGAAGGATTTGGGTAAAACCAAAATATCGCTTGTTACTACAACTTAAGCACCTTCATTCATTCATTATGGTATACTATATTTCCTATATCCAGAATATATTCGAGATATTCATTGTGGACAAATCTTATCCATCTATAACTCTCATGGTATTTCATTCTCTAGACGTAGAGAAAGACCTATTTAGACCAAGAGATGATGGAAATGAGATATTGGGACTCAACGTTCCATAATGCCATTGGATCCACCATAAAAGTTGGTTGGGACTAAAGAGTATCTTTCGATATCTATAAGGCATCAAACATATTGTCTGATTTCCAGTTTCAAGGAAATATGAATACCAATATCATTGGATACATTGATCAGATCCCTACTATGTCACATCATAGACAAGCTTAGTATTCTCCATGAATGTCTTTTAAACAGACCTTAGTGGCTACATCCACCAACCATTATCTCAAAGATAATGTTGCTTGTGTTGCCCGGATGTAAACAGGTTACGTAACAAGCAATATCACTATATTGCTCATCTTGCAAGTCAAATCATACAACAAACTCATACGTTTGTTCACAAAGTCTCTACCAACTTCGACATCCAGAAAATGTTCCTAGAATTGGTATTCGACGACTTTGAGATATGCAAGAATCAGGGGGAGTATCTTCCTGAATTACTCTTGTTCAATGCATCATATTATACTCTTTTTCCCTTTATGAGTTTACTTCACAGGTTCTCATCAAGGTTTTTAATGAGGTAATATCAACACAAGATCATGTGTCATACTTTTTGTTTTCCCCACCGGGGTTTTAAGAAAGTATATACGACATATTTATTGTCCTTTTTATTCTATGAGTTTTCCTCATATCGAGTTAAAACAGACAATAAGCTTTATATGTTGCGACATTTTCTCCTTATTTTTCCCACTGGGTTTGAAGGAGTTTTGGAAACATATCAAACACTAAACTCCTCATATTTTCCCCACAGGATTTTTGGAGGAGATTATTCCAAGGATGATTGATCGCAAGCACAAGGAAGGATTAGGGGGAGTGTTAGGATTTAATTAATTCTCTTAATTAAAGGGATAATCCTCCCTATGTAATATCTCGTACGGTTGTTTTGGCAACCATCGCGACTCTTCCTCACACCCCTACGAACAGACACATCTCTTTGTTCGCGTATGTTTCCTTGTATATATAATGGGATCATCAATGGAATAATACAGAGTTGATTCATTTGTTGCCCCTTTAATTTCCTTCTCAACACGTATTTTCCTCTTTTTTGTATACCGTTTATCGGATTGACACAAATGATACGGCGTTGGAAAGACATGGAAAATGTGAAAGCTTTTTGTATAGAAAGTTTTTTTTTCTAATTCCTTACAGTTTTGAAACGAAGTCGAATACGGTCAAATCTGGTTTTGAATACAAATTTTTTTAGTAGTTTGTCGGAATAGGGCAAATAATATACCGTTGGAAAGATAGTGAAAAATGAGACACCGGTCATGTTGAAAGTTTTCTCTAATTCTCAAAGGTGTAAGAGTAATTTTAAACGCGAGAAAACAAACCCTCCTGTTTTCCTTCTGAAAAATAGAGTAGTCTGATCTACGGGTTTGAACTTTTGAATTTGACAGTCTAAACTTTACTCTGTTTTTTCGATACTTTTTTAGTCATAATTTTTCAACCGTTTCTTAAAATTAAGTAAATGATTTAACTTCTTTGTTTGGTCTTAGTTTGAACTGATTGCACTAATGAGCGTTAGGTCTTACCCGTACTGATGGTGTGTTCATGTTTAAATTGATTGTCCCATTGGCGTTGGCTCGATTCCAAGCGTTGCGTGGTGTCGCGTGTGAAGGAGAGTTCGAGATTTAACTTTTTGGTTTGGTCTTAGTTTAAACTGATTGCATTCATGAGCATTAGGTCTTACCCGTACTAGCGAATCATCCGTACTTGCACTGATTTTCCCCCATCCAAGTTAGGTGTTAGGTGTACTGACGACACAGACGTGCTTGTAGTGATTGCATGGTATGTTGGTGAAGCCATAGGCCCCATTTTCCATATATCTTTTTTTCATGGGGAAACATAAGTAAACCAGCAACGCACACCGCGTGCCATAGTCGTACTGACGATGCGGCGGAGTTTGATCTGATTGCCTGCATCCACTTTAGGTCATAGCGCGTACTGACGGCGCAACTGTGCTCGTATTGACGGTGCAGCCGTGTCTAAACCGATTGCCCCAAGTGCGTTCATGTGAAAGAGAGTCCAAGACTTGACTTATGGGGGAGGGGGAACCTAAAAAAATAACTAGAATTGCACCGAGTGTCATAGTTGTACTAACGACTCATAGTCGTACTGATGGCTCAGACGTGTTTATACTGATTGTCTGGCTCATCCGCGTTAGGTCATAGTTCTATTGATGGTGCAACCATGTTTGAACTGGTTGCCCCATCGACGTTAGGTCGTAGCCGCACTGATGGTGCAACCGTTTTTGTATTAATGACAAGGTTATGTTTGAACTGATAGCCCCTAAACGTGTTCATGCGATGGCGAGTCCGAGACTTGACTTTTGGGGGATCTAAACAAAAGAACTAGAACCGCGCTGCATGTTATAGTTGGACTAACGACACATCTGTGTTTGAACTGATGTCCCCATCGCGTTAGTTTATAGTTGTACCGGTAGCGCAACTCTGTTTGAACTGGTTACCCCCATCCGTGTTAGGTCATAGTCGTACTGACCGTGCGACCGTGTTTGAACTGATTGCACCCACGAGTGCTAGCGCAAAGTCGAGCCAAGGGGCCCGCGATGAGCATCAGAGAGATCATAGTCATACTGATGGTGTAGCCTTATTTGGATTGATTCTCTCCATCCACATTATCGCAAGGTTCTTCGGGGGGGTACGCATGTCTTATTGGTCGCACCCGCCCGCACAAGTCATGTTGAATATTGCAACCATTTTTGCATTGTTTTCCCAATTTGTGTTGTTTTTAACATCCTCTAGGCTTAGTTGTGTTCCTTTTCCATTGTTCTAGGAAATACTATCAAAAACTTTAACAACATACATATACTTGCATAGAATAATGAATACTTGCACAGAATAATGAATCTTTTGTCTAAGCATGTTCAAAAATGTTTTTTCTATAGCACTGAAACATACACATGCGATGCTATCAATAAATCTTAACATTGAACTGAGTGTGTGCAATCCAGATTGAAATTGCAAGCATCTAGTGTTATTTCCCTAATCTGAATGTGGTTGTATGAATGATATATGGTACAATTTTTGTGAATACATCACCCAAACTGTATTTATTCCACACGTTTCATATCCTCTCAGGCTACCAGATCATCTTATGATCTTTTTTCCCTTGCGTTTTCTCCATGTGCGCTACACATTCTTCACACAGAAGAACCATGGCCACGGAAAAAGAGCTTCAATTTTACTAAGAAAGTAAATTGTATTTTTTAGCTATATCTCATAAACAGTGAACAAGAACTCAAATGAATTGTTTCAGCTTACATAGACATAAGCCCAATTTTTTTACATGAGAGAACACATACGGGTCATGACAACAAGTGTGGTCAAGATTGTGAAGAATACATGCGTAAAACTCCCAATGATCAGGTGTACATTGACTCATTTGAGGAACAACTCTGAAAGATTGTTGCTTTACAGTATCAAATACTCAATGAGCAGGACTGCAACAATAGATCAAGAATCGGTTAATTCATTATATATTCTTTTAGATGTTATGGCTCTTCTGAAAGAAAGTACAAGTTCTTTTTTAAATGGCTGGTTGGTACTGAGTACTTAAATACAGTTACACATACAGGATTATCCGCAGATAGTGAAGCCACACAGAAGAAGAATAAAAAAGTTAGCACACCAACATTCCATGATTGATCTGCCCAAACTGAAAAACGGGTTAATATGTAATCATTTTATGGAGGAATTCTTCAGTTTACCGAGATGACTATGCGACAGGTGGTGCCAAAGGCATCATGACTGATATCATGGTGTGTCTGAAGGCCCTCTTTGTTGTCTAGGCAAATGCACAGCAGCATACCGGTGTACCACATAAGAAGAGAAAATACAACTACTAGCACCAGTCCAAACCAACCCCTTGGCTTGATGGCAGAAGGCAATATAAAAAGAAACATAGCACATTAAGAAGAGAAAATACAACTACTACCACAGGATTGCAACACAACATAGAACATTTATTCCTGCGTATTAAAAGGAAATGGGGGTACTGACCTTAATATCCCTAGGTAAGACTTATCCAGGATGATTAACTATTGTTCAGGTTTAGTAGAATTTATCACATGGAAGTTTAGGCCTTAAGAATAGAAATATATTACACAGTAAAGATTCAAGGTTAACTCGGGTTAACAACTAGAATGAAAAAATGAAGGTGTACTGACGGCTCAGACAAAGTGGCACTGAACAAGGGGAGGGCGTTCATTCCGCTGATGGTGCTAATCTAGCAAGGTGTACTGGAAAAACTGCTGCATCAACAAAATCACAAGAACGAACTGAAGCAGTTTCTCAAGTTATACTGGTGTTGAAGGAGCTAGGGGGAAGGGTGCACGGGGGCAGGTGGAGGAGGAGGGGAGCACCTCTGGTTGGGCCGGGAGTGTCGCCAAAGGAGGCCGAGGCCAGAGTGGGAGAGGGAGGCAGCTTCTAGTGTCACCAGGAAGGAGGTCGAGGCCGACACGGGAGAGGGAGGCAGCGTCCGATTTGGGCACATGTAACACTGAAGAGATCATACAGTTCAGTAATGATATGTAAGGGAGAAGGCTCCGGCTTCAGTAAAAAATGTTGTGACCAGCGAGAAAACAAAGATGCCAATTATGTTAAAATTTCATGATGAAAGTGTATGCTGGAAAAGGTGGTTGAAAATGAATGCAAACATGATTTTATATTACTTCATGACCACATTGGTCCCTAACAAATATTTCCATGAGGTTATAGCAGCAACAACCTTTCCCACTAGAAAATGGATTTTGGTAAGGAAGCACATAAATATCATATTGACTACAACAATTCAATGAGCAAATTATGAAACAACTTCAGTGCATAGTAATAGTGCGCTACAAAGAGGTGAGAAAAGTGAACTGTAATATCATGTAACCACTGAACATATTTGAGATAAGACCACAGTTAAACTCTTGTTATCTAGCTTCACCTTTGCAACCGATGGAGAAAATTAATTATTTGTATAATTGTACGTCCCTCTCTTTAACTTCTCTTGTTGATGCGTATAACTGCAAATTCAGCAACGATGTGCTATGTTTCTTTATCCTGTAGTAAAAGGGGATCAATCTATTAAATCAAATCCCCACATCAAAAACCCAAAAAGGTTAAATCGTTGAGGGTTGAAATCAGCACAATACAGATAGAGAGGGGAGGACGAAGATCATATGAAGGAGAAGAAGCTGGAGGTGTCGTGGTTGGTGTGGATCTGATGACGTCCCGCCGGGAAGCCAACCCTGAAAGGCGAGGTAGGTTACGACGTAGAAGGGGTTGGGCACCACGAGCAATTCCCGGCTAATGCAGCCGCAGTAACCATCTTCCTGCGCCGGAGAAGAGGGAGCGGCGGCGATCTTGCAAGTGTCCTGGTGATCCGAGTCAACGAGTGCCACACAATGTACACTGGGAAGGGGGTTGAATTCAATTCCCCTGTCTCAAGTGAAGTGAACCCAGCGGTGGAACGCACTTGCAGTGTGTTAGAATAAATCTGCAGCGCGTAGTAGATCATCTGAGGATCAAGCAATCACACGAGGCACGACACCGAGATTTGTTAACGAAGTTCACCGAACATCGGCTACATCTTCGGGGCCTGACTATGGGCGCTCCTCCCCATGACACCGCTACAATACCGCACATCGACCACCCGGGTTCCGGCACACGCCGCCGGCTCCCCCTGCGTGCATGTGCTATTATTTTGGCATAGGTTACAACCGTGGGGTGCCTCTCGTTATATGAGAGCCCAAGGATACAACGTGTCCGACTCCAACACTACACGTATCCTACCCACACTACAACTCCAAGTCCTATGTAACCCAACTCGTACACATATTCGACACAAACTCAACAAACTCCACCTTGGCGAATATTCTCCACCACCTTGAATTTGTCCACGCGTCAAACTTCCATGTACTCCGGACTTGAGTTGCCTTCTTCGTAGCTTACTGAGAGCTACTCGACGAGTCTGCCGCAAACCCGCCGCCTCCGTGAGATCCTTCCGCTATTCCTGCAACTCCAGTCTCCGTGACTCCACCTGCAATAGTGCTCCCTTGCAACTTGTAAAGATGCGAAGCCGTCCTCTCTCTAATCATCACGGTCACCTCATCTTTCATGATATTCAAGGTCTTCTTATCCCGATCACAACGGAATTCCATACCACCATCATGAAGAACTCCAAGCGAAATTAGATTCCTTCTTAGCCCCGACACATGCCTGACTCCCCGAAGCATCCGCTCAACTCCGTCAAACATCTTGATTTTGATTTCACCTATTCCAGCAACACGATAACCTGTGTCATCGCCCACATAGGTTGAACCAAACTCACCAGACTTATACGAAGAGAACCACTCCCTATTGGGTGTCGCATGAAAAGAGCTAGCTGAATCCAACATCCACGCTTCACTTTTGGTTGACCGCCTGTTTGATACTGCGAGAACATCACTACTGCTGTCTGAGTCATCACCACGAGCTGCCACATTAGCATTAGATCCACCATCTGGACAATCCCTTCTCATATGTCCCCACTGCTTACACTTGTGACATTGTACTTTCTTTTTCTTTTTCTTGTTCTTCCCTGCCTCATATCCCTTCCTCCATGCTTCACCTTTGACTAGCAAACCTTCACCATGAGTGACTTCCACCGCGTTCTTCTTTCTCATATCATAAGACAATAATGCCGCAGTAATATCCTCATTCTTGACGGTCTCCTTGCCGTGCGTCAAAGTAGTGATCAAATGGTCATAGGATGATGGCAATGAACAAAGAAGAAGAATCGCCCTATCCTCGTCAGCAACTGCCACACCCAAGCGTGCTAGATCCGTCACGACTTGATTAAAGGCGTTCATGTACTCCACAAGATCCGACCCCTCCTGCATCTTCAGCCCATACAACTTTTGCTTCAAATACACCTTGGTCGTCGCAGTCTTGGACATATATTGACTTTCTAGCTTCTCCCAGATCTTCTTCGGCGAATCCTCATCCATCACATGATAAATAACCTGGTCCGACAGACACAACCGTATAGTTCCGACTGCTTGCAACTGTAACTCCTCCCAGTCCTCAGCGTCCATCTTTGCTGGCTTAGCATCCCGCAACGCCTTCACAAGCATCCCTGTTGTGCCAATAAATCTTTCACCCTTGTCTGCCATAACCCAAAGTTTCCAGTTCCGTTGAACTTCTCCACCTCAAATCGGGTACCCGTTGGCGCCATGATTCTTCGTATAGCTGATACCACGAAAAATTACCCAAGCTTTCCTCACACGTGATGCCCAAGTGCACGAGTAAAATCTGACAAGATACACCCTCGTGTACTAGTTGGAAAATCCAAACTTTGGTCTTCACGTATACAAGTAGCTTTCTTGGCTCAACTTTCAATGCTAGCAATTGCTCTTGCTCCAACTTGTGCTTTTCGATGTATACGCATCTACTAGTAACTAGTAGCACCTGATGGATTTTCTCCTGCGCTGCTGTACCGGCACGGATACGAAATCGTTGCCACCAGGGACTCGGTCCCCTTTTCTTTCCAAAACAAATTCGTATGCCTCAGCCTGGTAACTCCCTACACGACGCCGCACGTGTAGCTGCACACCTTCCGCGAACCGCCAAGCAAGCCGCCGGCGCTGCCGCTTCCAACGCTCGCCCGCCGCTGCAATCCTCGATCTTCAATCAACAACTGCCTCAATTTTCAACCTTGCTCATGATACCACTTGTTAGAATAAATCTGCAGCGCGTAGTAGATCATCTGAGGATCAAGCAATCACACGAGGCACGACACCGAGATTTGTTAACGAAGTTCACCGAACATCGGCTACATCTTCGGGGCCTGACTATGGGCGCTCCTCCCCATGACACCGCTACAATACCGCACACCGGCCACCCGGGTTCCGGCACACGCCGACGGCTCCCCCTGCATGTCTGTGCTATTATTTTGGCATAGGTTACAACCGTGGGGTGCCTCTCATTATATGAGAGCCCAAGGATACAACGTGTCCGACTCCAACACTACACGTATCCTACCCACACTACAACTCCAAGTCCTATGTAACCCAACTCGTACACATATTCGACACAAACTCAACACAGTGAACAACTAGAACTGATTCGGTCAACCTACAAAATGAAAAAAAGTTCAATCAAAGTAAGCTACTGAAGAAGCTAGTACGTACATCAAACGAGGTGATTGAACTAGCAGGGTCGTACCTACGGCTACGGGGACCTGGGTTTTTCAGTGCCTCGGAGTTGGACGTCAGTCCGTCAGACAGTGAACACCCTGAAAAAAGGATGAACCAAAGTACGTAAATCCCACCATCGCTGTACCGGCAGGGAGATCGTACCTACAGGATCCTGGCGCAGAACCTGGATCATTCTTCACCGGTACCCGGAGCTCGCCCGGTCACCGGAGCCGCCTCCATGGCCGTGCGGCAAGCCCAGAGCTACCCGATTTTGAAACCTGAAAAGATGAAACCAATCCATTACAGCGGCGAGAAGGCTACAGGCGTCGAACGCGACAGGGGCGGACGGGGCGTACCTCGCCGGAAGGATTCTGGCGGCCGGTGGGCTGCAGAGGAGCTGGGCTGTGAAAGCGGCGAGGAGAAGGGTGCCCTGACGCCGGCGAAGCATGCACAACGACTGGCGCGAGAAGAGGCAGTGTGGCAGCAGAGCAGAGCAGCAGGGGATCGGCTGTGGTAGTGGCACCCAACGCGGAGAGAAACAGAGAGGGTCGTCGATTGGCCGGGGCCGGCGACCGCGCGTGGAAGGCTCGGCGACCAGCGACCCGCCGTGGAAGATTAGGGGGCCGGCGGCGGCGCGCTGGACAAAGGGTTGTGGGCGACCGCGCACAGGAGGCGGGGGCCGGCGTCAACGCGATGGAGATCTAGGGTGGCGACGGTCATTTATGTCAGCGTGTGGCATCGAGCGAGCGAGCGGGGCGTTTATTTGGTTTGGCCCAGGCGAGCGAGGGCAGCGGAACGAGGCGATTTTATACACAGAATGTGGGCGGGGTGACTCGTTGGAATCCGGCGAACCGCGCGGAACGCAACGCAGCGGAGCGGACCGACACGTCAATCCAAACACATCCGGAAGCATCATTAGAAACGGGGCAATCCATTCCAGCATCATTCCTATTGTCACAAACACCTACATCTACTCCATCGAATCCCTCCTGCCAACATTAAAAATTAAACGAACGGTTGGCCCATGAATATATATGAAAATTTTAGATACACATCTGCTATCAGATCAAGTTAAAAAAAATGATAAAAAATTTATCAGCTTAACAACGAAACCTATTAGTTCAGATATGATAGGAGCGTTATAAAAAATATTTTTAATAAAAAAACTATGGGGCCCCCCTACCGAACAGTACCTTTATGTTCAGATATGATCGCAAAAAATAAAAACACTCATTGTTATCGGCGCTGAAAATTTATACAAGATGCCCATCTTCAACTAAAAACATTTGTAAGTTCAAAACACTAAAACTAACTCTCAGTTCAAAAGTAGTAGCACAATAAATACACACATAACTAGCGCGGCCTACAGAAAATATTTTCTTAAACGAACCAAAAAAATTATACTATACATGCGAAAAAACTTGTAAGTTCAACAAGTACATTACCAATAGTTAATCTAGCCACTATAGATGCAAGTTCAGATACACAAATGCTATCAGGTCAAGTTGGTAAAAAAGGGAAAAGTTAGAAAATTTGTAACCTTAACTACAGAACCATTCACACCGGCGTCATTTATATCATCATTTGTATCAACCCCAGCAGTGGCAACCTCAACATCGGCATCGTTAAGGTTAGCACCAACATCATTGTCCTCCATCTGCTTCATAATAAACTCAGCATTTTCCTCGTACTCCTTGCAGCGAGAGTCTTCCATAGACTTGAACAACTTGACGCTTTTTGTCAGACGAACCAAGCTCTTCAGAAGGTGTCCAACGTTCTCACGGATATCACTGATAGAATTACTCTCAAGCTCGACATAATCCTTTGAAGCTTCAGCATTAAAACAATCACCCTCTGGGAGTATACCAGCAATACGGCTCAGACGCTCTACTATAGTTGGAGCAACATCCAACTCTGAACGCACATTATTTAACATATGCCCAATGCATGCCAAACCTGAAATTGCAACATCAAGACCAAGACCAGAAATCTGCACAGGGGTACCTTTCAGAGATGCGGGTTCGGGAACAGATACACGCTCAGTGCGACAAGCATCTATACCAATATCATGGAAATTATCAGTCCTGGAAGTATCCTCCGGCATCTCCAGGATATGGAGTTTATAAACACGGAAAAAACCACTTCAGCCTGTGTTTTCCATTGACATCATGAAAAGCAAAAACATGTAAGAATAATGGTACAAATAACATAACAACAAAATACACAAAGTATAAAGAAAGCTCACCGGAAGCTTCCCAAAAACCCAGGTCCTCGGGTCAGCATTGCCTCTTGATATCAGGTCTACTTCCAAGAGCTTTGAAAGCTTCTCCTGGTTCATGAAACATATATGAGGCGTCGCAGATCAACCTCCGCAGCTTTTCCACGGATGAGGCAGTCCAGATACATCAGTACAGGCGCGATAGAGCAACCTGTGATTGCCTTTCCTAACGTTATTCCGTCTTGGTACCTAACAACAGCTCTCCTAAGGTCGTCAGCCATCAGCTGGCAGTAGTCCATGTCAGCCATGTCCTCGATGAAAAGATTCTCAAACATTGCAGCCTCTCTTGAAACCTGAGTGGCAGTTCCAGGCAAAACAACTTTCATAAACACAATGATAAAGAACACACGGATAGCGATATCATCTTTTTCTTCGTCATCAACGAGATGCGTAAGCGCAATCCTCAAATCCCTTGTCTTGATGTCACTGCTCCTGCTAATGCCTAGCTCCGATTTTAATCTCATAACAGCATCATCATAACCATCCTCTGATGGCCTTGGCGGAGTACGATTGCCTCTAGGGAAACCAAAATTTAGCTGCATGCCATCACTAGTGATGCGTAGACTCTTATTTGACTAGCCCATGTCAAGAGTCATCGTCTCAGGATCAATCTTCAGATACAGAACACCCATCAGAGGGCGAGAAATATTAGCTTTCACTTTCCAATCGAAGATAGAACCAAAACCAGCCAAACGAACTCTCGCTACATGGCGTGGCTTCAATAATTTGGCACAGACGTCAACTTCTTTTAGAGAACACCGCAATGTAATATTCACACGTTGAGTGTTAGCATCGAGGATAGCGCGGGCTTTTGTGACGCCCCCAAAATCAGACCGTGTACAATAATCATACACGCAAGGTACACGATCGAGATCAGGGACTCACGTTAAGATATCACAACACAACTCTACAAAAAAAATACAAGCTATTTAATACAAGCCAGGGGCCACGAGGGCTCGAATACAACAGCTCGAGAGCACAAAGTTAGCGGAAGCAATAGTATCTGAGTACAGACACAAGGTACACATGACCTGCCTTAAGAAGGCTAGCACAAAACAAACAACGATCGAAAAGGCGAGGCCTCCTACCTGAGAACCTCCAAACTACTCCTGGTCAACGGGGAACTCGACGTTGTAGAAAGCATCGGGGATCTTCTTGTTGCGGTGGTCAGCATCGGGGATCTCCTGCTCCTGGACTCCAAGGCTCCAACGTCGACTGCAGAGGCCGATCAGGCAAAACAAAAAGGGGGAAATAAAGCAAGGCTAAGTATCTAGCATACCCGCGAGTCTTACGTCCGCTACTAAGCATTTATGCATTTGTATCAAATGGAAAGGGGAGACTGTATATAGTGGACTGAAAGATAGAAAGTCAGAATAAGGATGAGAAGCTAGGACTATCGAAGACTAGCATCTTCTGACGAGTCTTGCAACACAAGAAGAGAACATCCAGCATTTCATATAAAGCATAAAGTAACCATGCAGCAGAAGTTTCTGCAGCATTGTATAATATTAAGTTGTAATAATTAACAAAAATAAATGCCTCCGAGTTCCCCTCCTCAACTTCCCGGCGAGGAAGAAAACCCGGAACCAACAATTTAATAGTAGTAGTTTGTAGTAGTAGGATCCGACTTCAGCATAAAGCGTCCTGTTACCGTGGACACGGCTATTCCAATAGATTAAACTCCCTGCAGGGGTGCACTATTGTTCAGCCTGCACGCTCAGATCTCTAGGATGGTGTACACCTTGTTATGGAATGCCCCACTGAGGCTATCCGACACATCGCAACCCATCCTAGGCTCAGCAGAGAGGCCATCCGCCCGACTATGTCCTATGCGCTCAGGGGTCTAGGTCCATCACCCTTCCACGCTCCTGCACGATGCGAGACTGGCCGGTGAAGCAAAAGCAAATCCAAATACACCTGTTGTACCAAAGAAGACAACACCGCTTCCCGACAATCAGCCCATGGTACTGCTGACGTCTGAAGACCTTTCAGACAAAACTACGACGCGGAGGGCCCACACCGTAATCCCACGTGTAGGTAGTTCGTACAAACCAACGGGCCTCTCAAGTCATCCACCGAACCATTTAGCATTTTAATATTATCTCGCAGACAACCGTTATCGCTGTCTGACTAACAACACAACGGACAACGAACAACAACAAGGACCACCAGTACATCGGGGCCTGCCCTGTCGTCCCGTCAAAGCACGCGGTTACCAACAAGGTGAACCGTCTCCTTACCTTGTCTCGCATGTGCTCTTGGTATAGCTCGCCTTTTCTTGGTTTGGTAACTCTCGCGTGATACGAGCAAAGGCCAAGCACGCCAGTAACGTCGGTCGTACCCTCCCTATCGTTCCCGACGCAATACCGCTCGCAGGCACCGTTGGGTCGCCCGACTCTTACCTTTAAGGACAACCGTTGCTCATGTACCTAGAGCGCCTATACAGAGTCAGCAACGAGTGGAGTACAAGGATTACTCCTTGATAGCTCACACTTGATAGTGGCTCGGCAGAGCCGAGCTAGGGGGCCTTAGGCGGTGTCTGTATTGTACCGTACTTGTTATATTTATAATAAGTTGTACTCACGTTCACTCCCCTGAGTGATCACGACCCGCTATCTAATCCTAGTTGACTAAGAAAGCGCAGGGCTCACTAATGAATATAATATATATTTATAGGCAACATAGGATAAAGGAAGGTACATCAAGGGGCGACAAAAACATTCTATGCAATTGAATACGATTGTAACGTAGCAGCAGCAGTAACAATGCCTAGTGCAAGAAATGTACGGAAAAGATAGGTGATATATGGGTAAGGAAAATGGCTCTGCTTGCCTGGAAGCTCGACAGTAGGGGTACGGTCGTCGACGCAGTAGTCATACTCAGCAGCGGTGTAGTCGGTGGCAGCAGCGGGGTCTACCGGAGAATAAAAAAGGGGCGGGACAGTAAATACAAAGCAAGTATATACAAGCAGATGCATGACATGACAGATGCAATGTTAACGGTGTTCTAACGCGGTACAAAGTGTTATGCTCGGAGCGGGAATTCATCCGGGGATGAAATACCGACTCCGGGCGATTATCGACATACGGCCCGGAGGCGTAAGGTCCCGTGTTCGTTGTGTTAGAGAGGTGTGGTTGACATATGGATAGCGTATTCTTAATCATTATATTTTTCTGATCAAGTTTGATGTATAAATTATTTTAATCCGACTTACGGTTTAAAAGATATTGAATTTCAAAGTTTTTAATCAATTTTAAACATTTCTGGAATTTCTTTTATTAATAAACTCAACATTATCCAAAACAGTGGGGTTTGACCTTGTCAACAGACATGTGGGTCCCACATGTCATCCTCTGGTTATTTATAAATCATTTTGTTTAAAACAACACCTGGCCCCACATGTCATTCTCTGCATTTAAATAAATCATCCAATTTATTAATTCTGCCAGTGGGGCCCATAAGTCATAGACACATGTTCAGTTAGCAGTTTTATTAACTTTAACAGGGCTAGGCCCACTTGTAAGTCACAGGGTTGTCTCTGTTAACTTAATCCTCTGGTTAATTGAATGGTTGGGCCCACATGTCATTGGGTATAAGGGGGGGGGTTAGATTAAGCTTACACTAAACATGGATTACCCCCTGGTATCTAACCAGCACCCATCGGCGGCTAGTCGCCGGTGGCCACTGGCCATGACGGAGGGGCATGGGACGGCGGTGCGGGCGCAACCGGTGGTGGACGGCCGAGCGGGGCGTGCTGGGAGCTAGCGCGCGAGTCGCGCAGGGCAGGGCGTATGGGAGCAGCCACGGGGGCGCGCGGCCAAGGCAAGCTCGGCGGCGGGCGAGTAGGGGCACGGAGGGGGCACGACATGGCGAGGAAAAGTACGGGGAGCGGCAAGGAGACGCGCTGGGTGGCCACGGAGCGTACTGGGCGCGGCCATGTGCGAGACATAGCACGACGAGAAAGTGCTCTGGCCATGGCGAGCACGACGGTGGCCCGAACACGGGCATGGCGGCCACGGCGACCGTACCGAGAGGGGGAAGGGGTGAATTGGTGTGGTGGCTCACTGGAGAGGCACACGGAGGCCGACATTAGCCTTAGGAGCAGCAGGTGGAGCGAATCGTCGTCGGCGAGCTCGGTGACTCATGGCGGGGGGGGGGGGAGCTCGAGTTCGTGGTCGGCAGCGCCCCCCAGTCCGATTCATAGCGCAGAGGGAGGGAGAAGTCATTGAGGAGGCGCGAGGACACGCTGGCCCGTCCTCCGGTGGCCGCTGGCCGCGCGGACGTGGCGCGACGGCGACCGTGAGCTCGACCTAGTTCGGGCCCGAGCAAGGGGGAACGATGGGGAAGATGGGAGGGGGCTAGGGTTTGACTGGGGCTCGGGGCGAGGTCTTGTAGTCGCCCATGGCTACAGGGGCGCCGTTGTCGCCCATCGCGCGGCGCATCTCGTCCATGGCGGGTGTGCTGCCGACACGCAAGGAGAGAGAGGGGAGGAGGGAGAAGGAGGTGGGGGTGGGCCGATCGGTTGGGCCCAAGGGGGAAGTTACCTAGGGGGCACAAGTTAGCCTTTTCTTATTTTCCTTATGTTTCGATTTTATTTCAATATTTTTTTGTTCATATTTATGTAGCCCACATTTGATTTTATACAAAGTTATAAATAACTTCAATATTAGTGCTACACAGTATAGGAGTGACACAGAAAGTTTGGGTGCTTAATAAATTCCCTTGGGTTTTGTTTTATTTAAAAAGGATTAAATGCGACTGGTTTAGGCACTGTTTGATTTGTTTAAAATATTTAGACAATGTAATAAAATACCATTGCTATTTTATTGTGACCTACTGATTTTTAGACATTTAATAAAAGTGGTTGCAATATTTTTGGATTAAGTTTTATTTCCACTTTGTTTTGAATTTCCAAACGAGTTTGAATTTGAACTTGACTTGATCAAGGGTGATTATCCCTTGCATAATCATGATGACATGGCATTTAACAAGGTGATTACTGTAGCGTGACACCCGGGGTGTTACAACTTTCTTCTTCCTTCCTCTTGTAACTTTCACCGGGCTCCTCACGCTAACAGGCTATAAACACATAATAAAAAAATGGTTAAGCTATAAGCTTCAACTATTATTTATTTCATAAGTTCAACTACAAAAAAATTGATTAAAAATAGTGCTGCTTACAAAGTTAATAAGAAGCGAAAAATTGTGGGCTGCGACGGCTTTTCCATTTTGTGTAAGCGGAAAAGTGATTAAACACACACCTTTGTTGATCTTGGAAGGAGGGATTTTCCTCTTCTTATTAACTTCCACATCAGACATTGGCTTCTGAGTCAAACATCGTGGGCTGCGACGAACAAATGAACCGTCCGCTTTGCTTCCGCCAGGACAGTCAACAACAACATTCTCTTCAGTAGGTTGACCACAAGGGCTACGCCTCTGCGTGTAATCATCAGCTGTTTTTACAGCGCCTTGCACACATCGGGACCTCCTGACAGTAGGTTCGCCACAAGGGCTACGCCTCTCCGTTTCATCAACGGATGTATTGCAAGCAGCTTGCAACCGTGGAGAGCTCCTCTGTTTAAATGAAACATCAGAATCTGACCTTGGCCTCTTAATTTTTTTCACAGACGTTCGATACCGAGAATAGAGTTGAGTCAACCTAGTGTGCATTAGATTCAACTTTGCTGCAGATGGACACTTTCCACCACCAGCAGCACTTTCAACCGGTGCATGATCATCACCGCCTTTTGAATGCTCAGGAATCATATCAAGGTGCTCGATACCAACACCCATTACACTAGTAACCCTTTTGCGTCGTCTCAACTTCTTCCTCTCAAAATCATTCAATTTCTTATTTCTCCTTTCTGAATCCATCCAAACCTGCAACGGAACATCCTCAACCTGCATAACTGGTTCAGTACCATCAACTGATTGTGACTGAGTAACAGACAATTGCGGGCTGCCATCGCAATCATCAAGACGCGCGGAGTTAATATCTGTGACAACTTCATTGATTATATCATTGGGTAAATCATTCGCTGCATAGCAAAAAACTTATTACTAGTTACACGAAGCTAAAATACTCAACAAGAACAGTAACAACAGATGCCCAAAAAAAGTGTAAAACAATAACACCATGAACATTTTAAAACACGTGATGAGAAAAAAGGCCAACAGAGAAAATAGCTGTCAACACTGTCAAGATCTTGTAGTTGATCTGATTTCTCAGATTCAGGAGGAACAAGCACTCCTTGAACATCTGCAACAAGATGATTATCAGCGAAAAAGGAAACCTATTCCACATATCAACAGTAAGTTATATCGCCTCAGTTCACATAACAACATCAAATCAGTACAGCTAGAAAAAAGCATGTCACTTGCATTTCACACAAAAATGCGATTCATAGTTCATAGATCAACTACTAAAGCAGAGAAGAGAGTAAAAACCTGCGTCTACGCTGCTGTCTTTACTCTTCCCCAGGCTAGTCATCCAGATTTGGTGTGCGCCTAACTTTCCACAATCCAAAACCTGCAACAGCAACAAAAACCACGTGCTGGAAGGGAGGGAAAAACCAAATTGAAAGGAGCGACTCAAATCTCGCCTTTAGGCAAAAAATCGACGAAATCGACGTCGATTCAGCACGCGGGCGCCGCCGCTGATACGTCCCAAACGTATCTATAATTTCTGCTTGCTCCATGCATGTTTTGTGTGATATTGCTATGATCTAGATACACTTTCATACAATGTTGATCATATTTGGACTAACTTATTAACTCAGTGCACCACAGTGCCAGTTCCTGTTTTTTGCTGTTTTTCTATTTCAGGTTTCCCCCATATTAAAAGTGCTCCAAAAATTCGGGAAAAATCAGATAAAAAATCAGATTGAAGGAACCTTCCGGAATCACCTGGGTGGGGCCAGAGGGCCACCACCAGGGGCCTAGGCGCGCCCTAGGGGCTCTCCGCACCAGGTGGGCGCCTAGACCCCTGGTGGCCCCCTGGCTGCCCCCCTTCGCCTATATATTCTCCGTGACAGGATTCTTCCGAAGACAGAACCCTTTTTCTTGATCTCGCCTCTGTTCCGCCGCCGCAACGCTTCCAAGCAGACCTCTTCTCGGCACCTTGGAGGAGGGAGGATCAACCTCCGGGAGCCTCTGCTCCACCATGGACGCTTCCCGAATGATCCGTGAGTAGTCTACCTTGGACCATGGGTCACTGATCAGTAGCTATGTGATGTTCTCCTCCCCTCTTTGTTCTTCATGGATTAGACCTCGTGAGCTGCCCTACATGATCGAGGCACATATGTAATTTTCTGTTGTTGCTATGCTGAGTTTTCTGGGATCTGATGGATTATGAGACTATGTTCAGTTTGTGATTGAGTAATATATTTGGTTCTTATATTTTATATTTATGTTCTTGAGTAATTCTTGCATGTTCTCCGTTGCTGTTTATTGCTTTGTCCAAGTAGTAGGTAGTGACTCCAAGAGGGAATTTTATGCTCGATTGTGGGCTCATGCCCTCTAATGACACGCTTGAGTGACAGAAATATGAGTCTAGGGGATGTGTTGTTGCCACAAGGGGGAAAACAACGGTGCTTGTAATCGCGGTTGCAAGGATTGTTTACTTTATGCAAAGTGATTTTTAATGGAGTTGTCTGTTGTTTTGGGTTTACACTTTGGGTGGGGCTCGCAACTTAATACCAGCAAGATGTTCTGGATAGATATCTCAAGGTGGATGATTAATAGTAGATGCAGTTGGATTTCGGTCTACTTATTTTGGCGTACCGCGCATGCTTTTTAGCCTCGTCCTTTCTTTGTAGCATAGTTAGCATTGGTTTGCGCCCGTAATCCTGTCAATTGCCCAGTTGTGATTTCTTTACCTCACATAGAAGTTTTTATCGTCTTTTGGGAGAGAGACGTCACTAGTGAACATCACGGGACCCCGGTCCATTTCCTCATCACTGTTTACACGCTCTGTTATTTCCTTCTTTTACTTTCTTGCTGCTATCACCATTATCTTTATCCCTTGCGTTTGATCCTTTGTAAAGAACAAGGCCAGAGAGATTGACGACCTCTCTGAACTTCGTTGGGAGCAAAGTTATTTGTGTTGTGTGCAGGTCCAGGTAAAGTAAGCAACCCTGAGGTTGTGAATGACGCCATTGTTCACGTTGCCACCTACTTGTCGTTATCGGAGTCCTACAGGTTCGATACTCAACCTCGGTATCTTCACTGAGGGAAATTTGCTTCTATCCTACATCTCACCGTCCACTTGGGGTAACCAACGAAGGGCGGGAAGCCATTATCATCTCTCGCACATCAAGAAAATTTCTGGCGCCGTTGCCGGGGACTCCAACCGTAAGGATAGGGGAGTTGCACACTATCTTTTACCTTTGCTTTTTAGTCTTGTTAGTTTACCTTTCAGTTTTTATCTTAGTGTCCTATATCAAAAATTACAAAAAATCTGCCACACTTGCTGCTGCTATGGTTTCCACTAAAAACACCAAGTTGTGTGACTTCACTAGTCACAACAACAAAGACTTAATCTGCACTCCTATTGCCACACCTGGCACTTCAGCTACCTCTATGAAATTAAACCTGCCTTGCTAAACCTTGTTATGAGAGATCAATTATTTGGTGTTGGAGATGCTGCTGCTTTACACTTGAACAATTTTGTTGAGCTATTTGATATGCAAAAGTATAAAGAAGTAGAAGGTGATATTGTTAAGCTTAAGCTTTTTCCTTTCTCTTTGAGGGGAGAAGCTAAAATCTGGTTTCAATCTTTGCCTAGGAATAGCATAGATTCTTGGGATAGGTGCAAAGATTTTTTTATTTGGAAGTACTACCCACCTACTAAAATTATCCAATTGAGGAGTAACATTATGAATTTTAAGCAATTGGATAACGAACACGTTGCCAAAGCATCTCTTGTTAAGAAATTCCCTACACAAGGTTTGACTACTTGGATGGTTATCCAGACTTTTTATGCAGGCTTGAACTTAACTCGCGGAACCTGTTAGATTCGGCCGCAGGAGGAACCTTTATGTCAACTACACTTGGTGTTGCCACAAACTTCTCGATGAGATGATGAACAACTATTCCCAATGGCACACCGAATGCGCTCCAACAGGTAGGAAGGTTTACTCTGTTGAGGAGATTACCTCCCTAAATGAAAAAGTTGACTTGATTATGTCTCTACTTACCAAGAAACCCTCTATTGATCCTCATGATGTCCCTTTAAACTCTTTGTTTGCTCAGGAACAAGTAGACGTGAACTTTATTGCTAGAAACAACTTCAACAACAATGCTTATAGGGGTAATTTTTCTAGCAATCCTAGACCATTTCCATCCAACTATGGCAACAACAATACTTATCCTAGCAACAAGAACCCCACTTCTGAATTAGAAAGCATGCTTAGAGACTTTACACTACCCGAAAAGTCTTCAACAAGAGTGTAGAAGAGAAATTAGCCAAATTAGATAATCTCTCTTTGAAGGTAGACAGCTTAGCCCTTGATGTAGAAATGCTTAAAATTAGAACCGCTCCCCTTGAGGAGAGGAAGGCCACTCCTATTAATGCTATCCAATTGCAAATTAATGAAAATATTATTATGATGCCTAAACTTAAAGAAAGATGGGCTAGAGAAAAAGAGGAAGAGGATTGAATTAAGAGTCTTGCTACACACCACACTGTTGCTATTATCCAAATTGTTGAGGACACCCAAACTGTTAGCACCCAACGCACTCCTAGTCCCATTGGACCTATTAATGGTGATGCTAATACCTCAACCGTAGAAGAAGAAACTCCTATGAACGTAGGTTTCAAACAAGTGAGCCTAGATTGCACCACTACCACCTTTGATAGTAGTGACATTGATTTTGATAGTTGTACCCTCTCAGAAGTTATTAGCTTGCTGCACAAAATGTCCAGAGACCCCCACACTAGCACACTAAATCTTGCCTTCACGGAGCATATCACTAATGCTCTCATCAAAGCTAGGGAGGAGAAGGTTAGAATAGAAGCCTCCATACCTAGGAAGCTAGATGATGGTTGGGATCCTATGATCAAAATGAAATTGAATAACTTTTGTTGCTATACTTTATGTGATGTTGGAGCTAGTACCTCCGTTATGCCCAAAAAATGTATGATATGTTTGAATTAAAGCCTTTTGATCCTTGTTCTTTTGGTGTTCGTCTCATTAATTCTTCCGTAAAGAAACCTTTGGGGAAGATAGACGATGTTCTTATCATTGTTAATTCCAATTATGTTCCCGTTGATTTTACTATTATGGACATTGAGTGTGAACCTTTATGTCCAATTATTTTGGGACATCCTTTTCTTCGCACCGTGGATGCTGTTATTGACATGAAAGAGGGGAATATAAAATTTCAACTCCCTCTCAAAAAGGGGATGGAACACTTCCCTAGAAAAAAATCAAGTTACCTTTTGAGTCCGTTACGCGGGCTAGCTATTCTCTCTCTCTTGATAAAACTTGATTCTTCTTTTGCTTTATGCCTAACTTAAAGGCGTAAAAGAAAGCGCTTGTTGGGAGGCAACCCAAGATGTTTTTACTTCTGTTTTTAGTGGTCTTGATAATTTTTACTACTGTAGCAACATCATTGTACCTTTATTTTCAAGCTTTCTGCCAAGTTCTAGCCTCTTATGATAAGGGAAGCAAAAGTTGTGACATGCTGTCAAAAAAATAGATTCTGTCAGCTTGACGGAAAAAATCAAAACAAATCACCACTTCATATTTCCGAGCTGAAGTTTTTACACAACATGATCTATACAATTGTGAAACTTTCATATGTTCTGAGTTTTTTGATTTGAGTTGCAGAAGTACCCGGAAAAAATTATTTACTACCTGCTGTTTTGTTTTTAACAGATTCTGCCACGTTTTTCCTTTCTTCACTTTTGCAAACCTTAAGCTTGCTTTTTCATTGCAAAAGCTTTTTGGCAATCTTGAGAAACAGTAGATCCTCAGGAATATCTTTATTTCCAGTAGAGTAAAATTATTTTTATTAAGGGTACTAACCTCTCCAATGAGCTTATGATGAGTTATGTATGAAGGGAGTTTTCAAGTGTGCAAGGGAAGATGATGAAAGAAGTTCCGGGAGTGTCAAACGCTCAAGTTTGGGGATGCCCCCATGTATCCCCAATAAATATTCAAGGAGACTCAAGCGTCTAAGCTTGGGGATGCCCCCGTGCATCCCCTTCTCCATCAACAATCATCAGTTCGTCCTCCGTCTCACTATATTTTTATCACTTCATGCATTATGTGCTATGCTTGGAGCGTCTCGCTCTTAGGTTTCCTTTTTAGTTTTCTTTAGTTTTGCTTGCTGTTCCTAAAAAGTTAGACCCTAGCTTACTTTGTGTGGGAGAGAAACACGCTCCACTTCAAACTAGAACACATCATAGGATTTTCATTCTTATCTTTCTCTGTTGTGTGTTCGTTATCTTTTCGTAGCTACTGCCATGTTTAGTTTTAGTTTTCGTGTTTGTCTTTAGCAAGAGCTTTAGCTTTTATTTATTTTGTTGCTGGACCTCTCTTTACTTTTCATGTTTATCTTGTTAAGAGAGTTGGTTGTTGCACTGAGTTGTGTCTTGTCTTGCAAGTAGGTAATTGAGGTTGCTATTCAATTGTAGTAGTAACTTGCAATAGTTTTGAGGTATTGTTGTGAGTAATGTTTGAACTTTTGGTGTCAAGAGCTCTAGCATATTAGTGATAGGTGTCGTATTTTGTGAAATCCGTGTTTATTTCCAAAACCTACAAAACTAGTTGAGAACTCTAGCTACTAGATGGATCACTAATCTTTTGAGGGATCGGATATTAGAGTACACTCACGTACCATGAATCGAGGATGCGCAAGGATAACAAAAGCCCCATACACTCCTGCTCGGGGTACTTGTCTCTTTGTGAACCTCCTCATTAGAGAGTTACCGATAATAAGTGCATGAGTTCTTCGAACTAATATAAGTATTGAAAGTTGCACTTCCACCTCCTCATATTTTCTAGCCTCTTAGGTACCGCGCATTTCCCACTTCTCACTCCGAGAGTTCGCGTCCACCTCGCCGGTGCATCCAAACCCTTGGCATGATACGCTCTGTCATCACAAACCTCCTTATATCTTTCCTCAAAACAACCACCATACCTACCTAACAAGGCATTTCCATAGCCTTTCCGAGATATATTGCCATGCAACATCCACCTTCTCATGACTTGATCTTCATGTCATACATGTTCCTGCTACACTGGCAGAGGCATACATTTGCATACATCATGATAGCTACATCTTCTTTATGTTGAGTACTTTGTAAAGTGTGAAGATCTTCTTTACCTTCTTGTAAAATAGAGTGTTGCCCTTAAGTGGGGAAAAGATCCCAAAGTGGACAAAATTAAAAGATCCCAAAGAGGACAAATGAGAGTAAAATAGAAAGAGCCAGTGAGGCCACCAAAAAATACAAAAAATTAGAAAAAAGAGAAAAAATAAATAAAAAGAGAGAAAGGGGCAACACTACTATTCCTTTTGAAAGATCCACACTCGTACTCCCTCTATATCTTGTGCTCCATAGAGATGATCATTTATGCATATAGCTATGTGGGGACCTTCACAATATAGAACTTGGCTTGCATATTCCAAGGATGAGCCTCCTCAAACGAGCTCTAGGTCTTCATGAGCGAGCAAGTTAGATGCACCCCCACTAGTTCCATTGGAGAGCTTTTCTTAGCTCATATGTGCATCCGTTGCATGGCAATCCCTACTCCTCACATCATATCTATCATTTGGCCTTCTCGCCTATGATTGTCCTCATTGATGTGATCCCTTCTCACCCTTTTTGTCTTCCTCCTCCACCATATTTCTCTCTTTGCCATCCTAAGTGTCAACTCTCGTGCTTACGCCCATCCATTGCATGAGTGCTCAAAATATCGAAAGGGAGTGGATCAAATTGACTTGTACCTGGCTAGTGGTCCGAGGACGAGTCAAGATAAGATTCCAAAAAAGACTAAGTGTGAAACTTTAGCAGATTGAGTTCTCAACAAAATATTTTTTCTCTCGTATTCCCATATCCCCCTTCTTGCACACAAACACCATCTGGAGAAATTCGAGTCACGGACAGCGAGAGCTCTTGCACCTTTATGTTCTTATGTTGCTTGTTTCAATGCTAATATAGACCCTTGCCTGTTATGACTTGAATTGAATTACGTACCTCGATTAATTTACTTTCAAAGTTCTTTTATGGTTGTTAGCATGTCACCACAGAAATTATGCTTGTTATCATTTACCTACTCGAGGACGAGCAGGAATTAAGCTTGGGGATGTTGATACGTCCCAAACGTATCTATAATTTCTGCTTGCTCCATGCATGTTTTGTGTGATATTTCTATGATCTAGATACACTTTCATACAATTTTGGTCATATTTGGACTAACTTATTAACTCAGTGCACCACAGTGCCAGTTCCTATTTTCTGCTGTTTTTCTATCTCAGGTTTCCCCCATATTAAAAGTGCTCCAAAAATTAGAGAAAAATCAAATAAAAAAACAGCGTGAAGGAACCTTCCGGAATCACCTGGGTGGGGCCAGAGGGCCACCACCAGGGGCCCAGGCGCCCTGGTGGCGCGCCCTAGGGGCTCTCCGCGCCAGGCGGGCGCCTAGACCCCTGGTGGCCCCCTGCCTGCCCCCTTCGCCTATATATTCCCCGTGACGGGATTCTTCCGAAGACAGAACCCTTTTTCTCGAGCTCGCCTCTGTTCCGCCGCCACCGCACTTCCAAGATCGGGAGCGCCAGCAGACCTCTTCCCGGCACCCTGCCGGAGGGAGGATCGACCTCCGGGAGCCTCTCCTCCACCATGGACGCTTCCCGGATGATCAGTGAGTAGTCTACCTTGGACCATGGGTCCGTGATCAGTAGCTATGTGATGTTCTCCTCCCCTCTTTGTTCTTCATGGATTAGAACTTGTGAGCTACCCTACATGATCGAGGCACATATGTACTTTTCTGCTGTTGCTATGCTGAGTTTTCATGGATCTGATGGATTATGTGACTATGATCAGTTTGTGATTGAGTAATATATTTGGTTCTTATCTTTTATATTTATGTTATTCAGTAATTCTTGCATGTTCTCCATTGCTATTTATTGCTTTGGACAAGTAGCAGGTAGTGACTCCAAGAGGGAGCGTTATGCTCGCTTGTGGGTTCATGCCCACTGATGACACGCTTGAGTGACATAAACATGAGTCTAGGGGATGTGCTGTTGCCACAAGGGGGAAAACGGTGCTTGTAATCGCGGTTGCAAGGATTGTTTACTTTACGCAAAGTGCTTTTTAATGCAGTTGTCTGTTGCTTTGGGTTTAAATTTTGGGTGGGGCTCGCAACTTAATACCAGCAAGATGTTCTGGATAGATATCTCAAGGTGGATGATTAGTAGTACATGCAGTCGGATTTCAGTCTACTTATTTTGGTGTACCGCCCATGCTTTTGAGCCTCGTCCTTTCTTCGTAGCATAGTTAGCATTGGTTTGAGCCCGTAATCTTGTCAATTTCCCAGTTATGATTTGTTTACCTCGCATAGCAGTTTTATCGTCTTTTGGGAGAGAGACATTGATATGTCCCAAACGTATCTATAATTTCTGCTTGCTCCATGCATGTTTTGTGTGATATTGCTATGATCTAGATACACTTTCATACACTTTTGATCATATTTGGACTAACTTATTAACTCAGCGCACCATAGTGGCAGTTCCTGTTTTCTGCTGTTTTTCTATTTCTGGTTTCCCCCATATTAAAAGTGCTCCAAACATTCAGGAAAAATCAGATAAAAATCAGTGTACCGGAAGCTTCCGGAAACACCCGGGAGGGGCCAGAGGGGACCCACCAGGGCCCCAGGCGCCCCCCCGTGCGCCCTAGGGTGGGGCCGTGTCAAGGGGGGCGCCTGGACCCCTGGTGGCCCCCTGGCTCCCCCCCTTTCGCCTATATATTCTCCGTGAAGCGAAACCTCCGAAGATAGAAACCCATTTCGTGATCTGGCTTCTGTTCCGCCGCCGCCGCGCTTCCAAGGTCGGGAGCGCCAGCAGACCTCTTCCCGGCACCCTGCCGGAGGGAGGATTGACCTCCGGGAGCTTCCCCTCCACCATGGACGCTTCCTGGATGATCCGTGTGTAGTCTCCCTTGGACCATGGGTCCGTGATCAGTAGCTATGTGATGTTCTCCTCCCCTCTTTGTTCTTCTTGGTTTGGACCTCGTGATCTGCCCTACATGATCGAGGCACATATGTAATTTTCTGCTGTTGCTATGTTTAGTTTGCTGGGATCTGATGGATTATGAGACTATGTTCAGTTTGTGATTGAGTAATATATTTGGTTCTTATCTTTTATATTTTTGTTCTAAGTAATTCTTGCATGTTCTCCGTTGTTGTTTATTGCTTTGGCCAAGTAGTAGGTAGTGAGTCCAAGAGGGAACTTATGCTCGATTGTGGGTTCATGCCCCTCGATGACACGCTTGAGTGACAGAAACATGAGTCTAGGGGATGTGTTGTTGCCACAAGGGGGAAACAACTGTGCTTGTAACCGCGGTTGCAAGGATTGTTTACTTTACGCAAAGTGCTTTTTAATGCAGTTGTCTATTGCTTTAGGTTTACAATTTGGGTGGGGCTCACAACTTAATACCAGCGAGATGTTCTGGATAGATATCTCTAGGTGGATGATTAGTAGTAGATGTAGTTGGATTTTGGTCTACTTATTTTGGCGTACCGCCCATGCTTTTGAGCCTCGTCCTTTCTTAGTAGCATAGTTAGCATTGCGGTGCATTTTTAATCCTTTCAATTGCCTAGCTGTGATTTGTTTACCTCACATAGCCGTTTTATCATCTTTTGGGAGGGAGACATCACTAGTGAACATCATGGGATGCCGGTCCATATTCTCATCACTGTTTACACGCTATTTTATTTCCTGCTTTTACTTTCTAGTTGCTATCACCATTATCATTATCCCTTGCGTTTGATCCTTTGCAAACAACAAGACCGGAGAGATTGACAACCTCTCTGAACTTCATTGGGAGCAAAGTTATTTGTGTCGTGTGCAGCTCCAGGTCAAGGAAGCAACTTTTGTCTAAAACGGTGCCATTGTTTCCTTGCCACCTACTTATCACTATCGGAGTCCTTTGGTTCGATACTCAACCTTGGTATCTTCACTGAGGGAAATTTCCTGCTATCCTACATCTCACCTTCCATTTGGGGTAACCAATGAAGGGCGGGAATCCATTATCATCATCTCGCACATCAAGCAAATTTCTGGCGCCATTGCCGGGGACTCTGAGTACTAAGATAGTGGAGTTTCACACTATCTTTTACCTTTGATTTTTAGTCTTGTTAGTTTACCTTTCTGTTTTTGCCTTTGTGTCTTATACCAAAACCCCCTCAAAATAGTATGTCTAGTTCCTTACTTGCCAATCAATGTCTGACTTCTTTGAAACCAGATCTTATTGGCATGGAGCATTCACCGAGGATCAACAAAGTGGTACAAGGAACACCGCTTGTCTCAAAAGGGGATACACTTATGGAAACAAATACATCAGTTGTATGAGTATGCTCGAAACTTGGGCTCAATATATAATATATCTTTCTGCAGGGATGAATCTTGTTGCTTTATGAGGCATACACATCTTGCTTTCCAATGTGAGTACAATGATGATGAAACCTTAGCTTCTTATGCTAAGAGAAACTATGATTTTCATGATGTAGAGCAAATAGAAGAATTTGTTGCTTATAAGGGTGCCTATGAAATTACCTCTCTTCTTAAAAATATTGATGATGCCCCTTACAAATATGAGAGTATTGCCATATTTAACTATTGTTTGGAAAATTACGATGCAAATTATTATATTACTGATCATCTTGAGAGAATCTCTCCCCCAAAGGAAGAGACTAATGTTTTGCAGGACTCTATGGAAGAAGAAATTGCTGAACCTGAAAGCTCCTTGGATGAAAAAAAGGAGGAGAGTGACGAACAAAAGGAGGAAGAATGGAGACATCCATTCCTACCTTCTAATGAGAGTAACTCTTTGACTCTTACCTTATATGAGTGTTATGATCCTACGAATTCTTTTGAAATATCCCTTTTTGATGAAGTTGATGCCTTCTATACTTGTGGCCATGATGCCATTATGAATGATGCTTACGAAGATGAACTCGCTATAGTTCCTCATGTTAAGCATGATATTGTTGCTATTGCACCCACACTTGATTTTGCTATTATCCTTTTGAAATCTCCAAATCATATTCCGGAGAATTTTGTCCTTATTAAGGCTCAATGTGATGGATTGCATTTATCCTATGATCTTAAATAACGTGTTGAAAACTATACACGTGTTCTTGTAGGTCATGAACAACATGATTTATGTGATAGTTATATTCTTGATGTTGTTCATGATACTACTGAAAATTACTTTGAGAGAGGAAAGGCTGGTTATAAAAACTTCCATATTACTAAAACTCCTCTCTTTCTGTTGAAAGTTTTGAAGTTGTTCTTTTTCCACCTTCCTATTCTTGCCTCTTTGTGATTCTTTGATTTATTTTCTTACAATATTACTAGGCATAGGAATTGGGTTAGGCTTAAACGTGTTTCATATTTTCTTCTTGATGCTCTCTTTTGCTTCAAATCCTTATTTTTATGAGAGCATCTTTTATGATCTTCATGCCTAGCTCAAAGGCGTAAAAGAAAGCGCATGTTGGGAGGCTAACCAAGATGTTTTTACTTATTTTTTTAGTGGTCTTGATGATTGTTACTACTATAGCAACATCATTGTATCTTTATTTTCAAGCTTTGTGCCAAGTTCTAGCCTCTTATGATAAGGAAAGCAAAAGTTGTGACATGCTATCCAGAAAACAGATTCTGTCTGCTTGACGGAAAAAATCAAAACAAATCACTAGTTCATCTTTTTGAGCTGAATTGTTTACACAACATGCTCTATACAATTGTGAAACTTTCGTATGTTCTGAGTTTTTTGAGTTTTATTGCAGAAGTACCCCCAAAAAAATTCTTTACTACCCGCTGTTCTGTTTTTCACAGATTCTGCCACATTTTGCCTTTCCGTACTTTTGCAAACCTTAAGCTTTCTTTTTCTTTGCAAAACGTTTTTGGAAATCTTGAGAAACATTAGCTCTTCAAGAATATATTTATTTCCAGTGGGGAAAAAATATTTTATTAAGGGTACTAACCTCTCTAATAAGCTTATGATGAGTTATGTATGAAGGGAGTTTTCAAGTGTGCGAGGGAAGATGATGAAAGAAGATCAGGGAGTGTCAAACGCTAAACTTGGTGATGCCCCCATGCATACCCAATAAATATTCAAGGAGACTCAAACATCTAAGCTTGGGGATGCCCCCGTGCATCCCCTTCTCCATCAACGATCATCAGTTTGTCCTTCGTCTCACTATATTTTTATCACTTCATGCGTTATGTGCTATGCTTGGAGCGTCTCGCTCTTAGGTTTACTTTTTAGTTTTCTTTAGTTTTGCTTGCTGTTCATAACAAGTTAGACCCCAGATTACTTTGTGTGGGATAGAAACACACTCCACTTCAATCTAGAACACATCATAGGATTTTTCATGCTTATATTTCTGCTGTTGTGTGTTCTTTATCTTTTCATAGCTGCTGCCATGTTTAGTTTTAGTTTGTCTTTTGCAAGAGCTTTACTTTTGTTTAGTTTTCTGCTGGAACTCTCTTTAGTTTTCATGTTTATCTTGTTAAGAGAGTTGGTTGTTGCACTGAGTTGTGTCTTGTCTTGCAAGTAGGTAATTGAGGTTGCTATTTAATTGTAGTAGTAACTTGCAACAGTTTTGAGGTATTGTTGTGAGTAATGTTTGAACTTTCGGTGTCAAGAGCTCTAGCCTATTAGTGATAGGTGTCGTATTTTGGGCAATCTGCGTTTATTTTCAAAACCTACAAAACTAGTTGAGAACTCTAGCTACTAGATGGACCACTAATCTTTGGAGGGATCGGATATTAGAGTACACTCACGTACCATGAGTCGAGGATGCGCAAGGATAACCAAACCCCCATACACACCTCCTCGGGGTACTTGTATCTTTGTGAACCTCCTCATTACATTGAGAGTTACCGATAATAAGTGCATGAGTTCTTCAGACTAATGCAAGTATTGAAAGTTGACACTTCCACCTCCTCATATTTGCTAGCCTCTTCGGTACCGTGCATTGCCTTTTCTCATTCCGAGAGTTGGCGCCTACCTGCTGGTGCCTCCAAACCCTTGGCATGATAAGCTCTGTCATCATAAAGCTCCTTATATCTTTCCTCAAAACAGCCACCATACCTAACTATTATCAAGGCATTTCCATAGCCTTTCCGAGATATATTGCCATGCAACATCCACCTTCTCATGACTTGATCTTCATGTCATATATGTTCCTGCTACACTGGCAGAGGCATACATTTGCATACATCATTATAGCTATATCTTCTTTATGTTGAGTACCTTGTAAAGTGTGAAGATCTTCTTTACCTTCTTGTAAAATAGAGTGTTGCCCTGAAGTGAGGAAAAGATCCCAAAGTGGACAAATTTAAAAGATCCTAAAGAGGACAAATGAGAGTTAAATAGAAAGAGCTATTGAGGCCACCAAAAAAATATAAAAAATAGAAAAAAGAGAAAAAAGTAATAAAAAGAGAGAAAGGGGCAACACTACTATTCCTTTTGAAAGATCCACACTTGTACTCCCTCTTATCCTTGTACTCCATAGAGATGATCATTTATGCATATAGCTATGTGGGGACCTTTAGACTATAGAACTTGGCTTGCATATTCCAAGGACGGGCCTCCTCAAACGAGCTCTAGGTCTTCATGAGCGAGCAAGTTGGATGCAACCTCACTAGTTCCATTGGAGAGCTTTTCTTAGCTCATATGTGCATCCGTTGCATGGCAATCCCTACTCCTCACATCATATCTATCATTTGGCCTTCTCACCTATGATTGTCCTCATTGATGTGAGACTTTCTCACCCTTTTTGTCTTCCTCCTCCACCATATTTCTCTCTTTGCCATCCTAAGTGTCAACTTTCGTGCTTACGCTCATCCATTGCACGAGTGCTCAAAATATCGAAAAGGAGTGGATCAAATTGACTTGTACCTGGCTAGTGGTCTTGGGACGAGTCAAGATAAGATTCCAAAGAATACCAAGTGTGAAACTTTAGTAGATTGAGTTCTCAACAAATATATTTTTCTCTCTCGTATTCCCATACACCCCTTCTTGCACGCAAACACCATTTGGAGACATTCGAGTCACGGACAACGAGAGCTCTTTCACCTAATGTTCTTATGTTGCTTGTTCCAATGCTAATATAGACTCTTGCCTGTTATGACTTGAATTGAATTACATACCTTGATTGCTTTACTTTCAAAGTTCTTATATGGTTGTTACCATGTCACCACAGAAATTATGCTTGTTATCATTTACCTACTCGAGGACGAGCAGGAATTAAGCTTTGGGATGTTGATACGTCCCAAAAGTATCTATAATTTCTGCTTGATCCATGCATGTTTTTGGTGATATTGCTATGATCTAGATACACTTTCATACACTTTTCATCATATTTGGACTAACTTATTAACTCAGTGCGCCACAGTGCCAGTTCCTGTTATTTGCTGTTTTTCTATTTCAGGTTTCCCCCATATTAAAAGTGCTCAAAAAATTCAGGAAATACCAGATAAAAAATCAGTGTACCGGAAGCTTCCGGAAACACCCGGGAGGGGCCAGAGGGACCCACCAGGGCCCTAGGCGCCCTCCCGGCGCGCCCTAGGGTGGGGCCGCGCCAGGGGGGCGTCTGGACCCCTGGTGGCCCCCCTGGCTCCCCCCTTTCGCCTATATATTCTCCGTGACGTGAAACCTCTGAAGACAGAAACCCTTTTCGCGATCTCGCCTATGTTCCTCCGCCGCCGCGCTTCCAAGTTCGGGAGAGCCAGCAGACCTCTTTCCGGCACCCTGCCCGAGGGAGGATTGACCTCCGGGAGCTTCCCCTCCACCATGGACGCTTCCCGGATGATCCGTGAGTAGTCTCCCTTGGACCATGTGTCCGTGATCAGTAGCTATGTGATGTTCTCCTCCCCTCTTTGTTCTTCATGGTTTAGACCTAGTGAGCTGCCCTACATGAACGAGGCACATATGTAATTTTCTACTGTTTCTATGCTGACTTTGCTGGGATATAATGGATTAGGAGACTATGTTTAGTTTGTGATTGAGTAATATATTTGGTTCTTATCTTTTATATTTTTGTTCCTAAGTAATTCTTGCATGTTTTCTGTTGTTGTTTATTGCGTTGGCATGGTAGTAGGTAGTGACTCCAAGAGGGAACGTTATGCTCGATTGTGGGTTCATGCCCCCTGATGACACACTTCAGTGAACGAAACATGAGTCTAGGGGATGTACTTTTGCCACAAGGGAAAAACAACGGTGCTTGTAACCGCGGTTGCAAGGATTGTTTACTTTACGCAAAGTGCTTTTTAATGCAGTTGTCTGTTGCTTTGGGTTTACACTTTGGGTGGGGCTCGCAACTTAATACCAGCGAGATGTTCTGGATAGATATCTCAAGATGGATGATTAGTAGTAGATGGAGTTGGATTTCGGTACTTATTTTGGCGTACCGCCCATGCTTTTGAGCCTCGTCCTTTCTTTGTAGCATAGTTAGCGTTGCAGTGCGTTTTTAATCCTGTCAATTGCCCAGCTGTGATTTGTTTACCTCGCATAGTAGTTTTATCGTCTTTTGGGAGAGATACATCACTAGTGAACATCACAGGACAACGGTCCATATTCTCATCACTGTTTACACGCTATTTTATTTCCTGCTTTAACTTTCTAGCTGCTATCACCATTATCATTATCCCTTGCATTTGATCCTTTGTAAACAACAAGACCGGAGAGATTACCAACCTCTCTGAACTTCGTTGGGAGCAAAGTTATTTGTGTCGTGTGTAGGTCCAGGTCAAGGAAGCAACTTTTGTCAAAACGGTGCCATTGTTTACTTGTGTAACAGCCCGGGGTTTTCACACAAATTAAATTTTTTGTTTGTTGTATTATTTTGTTGATTGCTAGAATTGTTTGCAGTATTTGCTTCACCGATTTATTAATTGGTGAATATTCCCCCTCTTTATCGTACCGATATGCGTGACCGGACCCTTTCCACCACGACACACGACCTTTTGCGACACCGGGTTTCACCCGAGCACCATCGCTACTTCCGGTACAAGACCAGCCATCGCCATCGGAATGAAAAACCCCATTTAATAATTAATTCGATTATTTTATTAGGCGCTGGAAAAATGTTCTCGGAACGGTATCGAAGTGAGGTCGGACTGACGGGCTCTCCGCGCTGAGCGCGTGGTTCGAGATTTCATCCGAATCGGAGGTCGTATGGACTCCCGGCGGTCAGAAACATGGAGTATCGAAGGCACGAGAGAGAGTTCGGGGGCGTTTGTGTAAACTTGCCACACAGGCCAGCCTATAAATAGACCACCACTCTCCCTTAGCCCTTCAAGGGTTTCCCCCATGTAAAAGTCGCAGCTACCCCCCTCCAAATTGCCAGATCTCCCACCAAAACCCCCCATTTTTGAAACCGTAGCCCCTAGCCATCCAGGACCGTCAAATCTGAGATCAAACGGCCCCGAAGGCACCACGTAGCCCCCAACCGCCACCAGCAGCTCCCACCGTGCTGACAGGCCCCGCAGGGCCGGATTTGGGCCGATCCATGCCCGCGCCGCCGCCTTCGCTCGTGGAAGCCGCGCCTCCGGCCGCCGGAACCGCCGGCTTGCCGCCGCCGCCGTACCGACACCGGTGAGCTCCCTCCGCCGCGTCTCCTCCTCCCGCGCCACCTCTCTTCCTCCCTCACCTCCTCCCTCTCCTCCTCGCAGGTTCGCCGGAGCAGCCGCACCGCCGCTGCCATGGCTCGGCCGAGCTCGGCTCAGGACGGAGCCGTCGCGGCCTCCTCGCCCCTCGCCGGAGAACCGCCTCCGCGCGCCACAAGATCCGGCCTCCTCCGCATCCCCTAGCTCCTCGCAACCCTCGCCGGACCTCCCCGGCGCACCTCGCCGCTCGCCGACGCCGGCTCCTGATTTGGATCGAGTCGGGGACGCAGCCGCCGCCTTGGGCCGGCGCCCCTCCACGACCCACCGAGCACCCGCGACCCAGCCGGCACCTCCAGCCCGCCTGCCCGCCACGGCCCACACCTCCTCTCTCGCCAAGGCGACGCTGCACTATCCATCACCCACCCGCCAACTTGGTCCATATCCACGAGGTTCCTATTTCCCCCTCTTTCCCCTTCTAATTTCTGCTAAGTCTTGGTGATCTATTAATCTGTACTGTTTTGCAACGTTAATTGCGAGTGATCCGTAGCCCGTATGAACTTGCGCCAAAAATGAAAAGGTCCCATTTTTGTGTGCTCTAACTTTTTTCTTTAGTGAGTTAAGCTATTTGAGGTCATATTGATGGTCCAATCTGTGTTGAAGTGTGCACAAGAATGTTTACTGCTGCTGTTGTTATTTTTATCAATGTTTGGTTCATGATTGTGTCACATCCATGAGGCCTATGCTATCGATTCTTTCTTGTATGTGTTAACAATCATGTGTACTTCAATTAGATGCATTCCTTTGTCATGTTTGCCTGTTTTAGCTATTTTATTTCTTGCTCCAAAGTGGTGACCCTGATAATGTGTGCTGCTGTTTGTATAAAGTCGCTACTTTGCTGCCTTATAGCTATTGATCCATGCTTCATATGCCATAGCTCCAATGTAATTGTTTGCTCCTTATTATGTCTAATTTGATGCAATGCTTTGATATGCCATGATATTTGTGTTGCATGCTTAATACTTGTTCATCCATGGGACCTTTGACCACAAGTGCTTTGTATGAACTCATGAGCATGATGTAGGCTTGCTGTAGATGTATTGCATATTCATTTTGGAGCTTGTTTAATATTGTTTTTTCTACTGTTTATATAGCATGTTTATAACAGTTTCCATGCCTATGTTTTTCACTAAGTCCTAAACCAGTAGTATTTTCTAGCATTTTGCATGGGTTATAATTACTTGTTCCTGATGCTCCTATACCTGAAACTTTGATGTCATGCCTTCCTTGTCATGCCTACTATTGACCCACATCATTTTGGTGTATGTTTGCATTCAGTATCTTGTTTTTGCATTGCTCTAAAGTATGCTACCTGATGTTAACAGCCTGTGTTCATAACTTGGGATGCTTGTATCTTTTTAACCGTAACTCCGTTTGGGGTGTTCTTTACATGTAACTTGACTAGAACTTCATGTAATTTGTGTTTATGCTATTGTTTGCTGTTGTTAACCAACCTAAAATATGGTTTAGGACAGAACAGTACCAAATTCTTTAATTTTCATGGGGTATTTAGTGATATGCCATGTTTAGGTTGTTACCTCACTTAAATTGACTAGCATAGATAGTTTACTTTATGCTTCACCCATTACCATATTTGTGTGACATGCCATGCTTGAGTGATATGCCATGTTAACAAACTTTTCTCATGTTGTGTAGCTAAACAACTTCAACCATTATAAATGTGCGGTATCGTCGTGTGTGACGAGTACTCCACTTAACCTGTTAGTAACCGCTATCGACGATAAATGCGATACTATGCGTTGTATTGTATTGCCTCCTTGTTGTTTGCTGGTGATTGCTTCGTAGTAATAGATGCTTGCTCGTCGATTGCCTTTTCCAGTGTTTCCTTCTTGTGTGCTCCCGCAGTTACTCTCGGAGACGATGCGAGCTTGTGATCGACTACACCTTTGGTTTCTTCTTCTCACCAGGTAAGGGGAGCATATATCATGCTTATAACTTTCAGCTCACTTGCGCCTAGGTATAGGATAGAACGATTGCTTGATCCTACCACTTCATGTTCATGCCTCTCAAATAAACCCAAACAGTCATGTTCTCCACATCCCAGCAAACCTTGTTCGGCTATGTTACTATTGCTCGCTGCTCAGCCACTGCTTAGTATGCATGCTAGGATGCTATCATCTATTCTCTTGTTACTCCTTGGATTGGGCTATCATACTATTATATTATTGTGGATGATATGATTATTATAATTGTTGACTATACTCGACGAAGGATGGAAGGTCTAGGCTATCCCGCCCCGATGTTTTGTTCCATTCGAGTCACCTAGGACCTGAGTTTCGGTATTGTGTCTCTTGACGAGCATGCCTAACTGCATGTGGGATGCTATGGGGGCCCTTTTTCTTACCTACCTAGCTTCAAACATTTCTATTGGTGGCCCAAGCTGATTTACCATTTGAAACGTGTGTTTGACTGGTCCGCGACCGGCAGATTTCAAACAACTTGGGCCAGCGGAGACATGGTTTCTCTTGTTGGTCCACCCCAGGGAGGTAGGGGGCTACCCACATGGTTTGGGTAGCTAACCCGACCTCGTCCAGACGGTAAAGGCCAATTCGAGAGCGCGACCGGCTTTTGAGTTGGATGTCGACTCACCGGGGGCCACCCGGATTTATTCGTTGTTAGTTAGAGGGATTATGACATCTGGACTCTTGGAACAACTCTTCAATGAGTGTCTTTAACGGGCCCGACTGAGAGAACCAACGTGCGTGTGGAGCCTTGTAATGGGTAATTGGTACACCCCTGTAGGGTTAAATCTTTTCGAGAACCCGTGTCCACAGTTATGGACGACATGAGACCTACTCCTTGTTCATAGACAACAACAACTGAGATAATCTTAATAACTTGATCAACGTGTGTGTGCCTTGACTGCTTCTTCTTCGTCGGGATGCAAAGGGGAGGAAAAGGATAGGATAGGTGTTATGTTTGCGTCAGTAGATGATAGAAAGACTTGTTGGAGGCGATTCCTCATCGAATGCTTGGTTCTCATCTGTGACGCCCCCAAAATCAATCCGTGTACAGTAATCATACACGCAGGGTAAACAGCTGAGATTAGGGTGCCACGGTGAGAATATCACAGCACAACACTAAACACAAACGGATAAACCAATATGTTTCAAGATAAGGGGGTCACACGGACCCAAATACATAAGTTATACAAGCCATAATATCTGAGTACAAACATAGTTAGTCAAGTTTTGCCTTAAGAAGGCTAGCACAAATAGCATCAGAGGTACAGATCAAAAAGGCGAGGCCTCCTGCCTGGGATCCACTGAACTACTCCTGGTCGACGGGGAACTCGACGTCCTAGTAGTCGCCTCCGGGGTATTCCTGCTCCTGGGCTCCAACGTCGACTGCAGCGGCCGATCAGGCAAAACAAAAGGGGGAATAAAGCAAGGGTGAGTATCTAGCATACCCGCGAGTCTTACGTCCGCTACTAAGCATTTATGCATTTGTAAATTTCTGAATTCTTTTTAATATTTGAATAAACAATATCCAGATTTAATACTAACCAGTGGGTCCCACTGGTCAGTGGCACAATTAATAAACATTTTAATTAAATCTAATTTACAGTAGGGTCCCACATGTCAGTGGGTTAACTAGTTTAGTTAATTAAACTAATTTCCACAAGTAGGCCCTAGGTGTCATAGGCACAGAGTTAACATATAGTTTAATTTATTTTAATTCTTATTAAGGGCCTAGGTCCCACATGTCATTTACAAGGGGGGGGGGGTTATTTGATTAATTAGCCAGGGGGGTTGTCTCTGTTTAGTTAATAGGCAATTAGGGGGCTATGGCCCACATGTAATAAACTAGGGGGGGTGGGTTAGGGGTTAGTTAATCCCCCGCTTAGAACCAGCCCGTGCCGGTGGCGAGTGATACGGTGAGGATAGTTATCTCACTCCTCGTTGGTTACCCCAAGTGGAAGGTGAGATGTAGCGTAGCAGCAAATTTCCCTCAGTGAAGATACCAAGGTTATCGAACCAGTAGGACTCCAAGAGATACAAGAAGGTGACAACTGCGCCAGAAATTAGCTTCGGGCTAGATAGTTGACGTGAACCTGCACACAACAACAAATAACTTTGCTCCCAACGAGTACAGAGGAGTTGTCAGTTCCTCCGGCCTTGCTGTTTACAAAGGATTAACGCAAGAGATAATGATAGTGGCAACTGAAAGTAAATTCTGAAAGTAAACAATGATATTAAGATGGACCAAGGTCACGTGATTTTCACTAGTGATGTCTCTCTCCCAAAAGGCGATAAAAGTGCTAGCGAGGTAAACAAATCACAGTTGGGCAATTGACAGGATTATGAAGGCACCGCAATGCTAACTATGCTGCAAAGAAAGGAAGGGCTCAAAAGCAATGGGCAGTACGCCAAGGTAAGTAGACCAAAATCCATCTGCATCTACTACGAACCATCCACCTTGAGATATCTATCCATAGCATCTCGCTGGTATTAAGTTGCGAATCCCACCCAAAGTGTAAACTCAAAGCAACAGACAACTGCATTAAAAGAACTTTGCATAAAGTAAACAATCCTTGCACCCGCGGATACAAGCACCGTTGTTTTATCCCTGGTGGCAACATCACATCCCCTAGTCTCATGCTTCTGTCACTCAAGCTAGACATCAAGGGGCTGAACCCACAATCAAGCATAACGCTCCCTCTTGGAGTTGCAATAAATCACTTGGCCAAAGTAAATACGGCAACGGAGAACATGCAAGAATTTACTCAAGAACAAAATATAAAAGAGAGGAACCAAATATATTACTCATCACAGTCTGAACATAGTCTCATAATCCATCAGATCCGAACAAACTCAGCATAGCAACAAGAGAAAATTACAAAGGTGCCTCGATCATGTGAGACAACTCACGAGGACTCGAAAGTGGAAGCACAAAGAAGGGAGAGACAGATCACATAGCTACTGGTCACGGACCCATGGTCCAAGGGAAACTACTCACGGTACATACGGGAGGCGTCCATGCCTATGGATGGTCTCCCGGAGGGGGTAGCTTCTCCCGGCAGGGTGCCGGAGCAGCTTCTCCAGGCAGCCCCGATCTTGAAACAGCGGCGGCGGCGGTACAGAGGCGAGATCGCGAAAGAGGGATTGATATTAGGGGTTTCCGTCACGGGGGGTAAATATAGGCGAAGGGGGGCACTGAGAGGGGCCACAGGGCAGTCAGGAGGGTTCCTGGCGTGGCCCAGGGTGGGGCCGCGCCACCTGCCCTCCTGGCTGCCTGGTGGTGGCCCTCCTTCCCTCCTTTGGTGATTCCGGAAGCTTCCGTTGCGCTGATTTTTTATCTGATTTTCCTGGATTTTTTTGGAGCACTTTTAATGGCCGGAAAACCTGAAATACAAAAACAGCAGAAAACAGCAACTGGCAGCTGGGTGCACTGGGTTAATAGATTAGTCCAAATATGCTCAAAAGTGTATGAAAGTTCAAGAAAAACATGGAAAAGTCACACAAAACATGCATGGAGCAAGCAGAAATTATAGATACGTTTTGGACGTATCAGCGAGGTCCGACACGGCGGCGACGAGCGGGGCATGGCATCCTGGCGGCCAAAAGACGCGGGGCAAGGGGGCAGCAAAAACGGGGCGTGCCGCGCACCCTCTGGTGCTTGAGGTGAACGCGGGGAATGCCCAGAGCGGCGGCTGGGTCCGACGCGGCGGCGGCCGGAGCGGGCCGTGGTGGAGACGACGACTGGAGGGGGAAAAGCTAGCGCGACAAGAGGGAAAAGGGAGAGGGGCTCACAGCAGCGCGAGAGAGGAGCGTGAGGAGGCCGAGGGAGATCGGAGTGGAGCTCCCCGACGTCAATGGCGCGGCGGCCGTCGACGGAGGTCGGCGTGAAATTTGTCGCACACGTAGCCTCCGGGCTTGATTCCTTGTGCGTGGAGACAAGGAAGACGGTTGCGAAGCTCGTGGACGTTCTGGCTAGGGCTGGGGATGCCGGTGGCCACGCCGGTTCACGGAGCCGTGGCCATGGCTGCGTCGGGTGGGAGGAAGAAGACGACTACGGGGCGTGGATGGAGCAAATGGGCTAGGGTTAGGGTTTGGGGGGGGGGGGGCGAGGGGAGGCCTTCACGTCGGCGACGACTGTCGGATGCTCACCACGGCGGCCACAGTGGCCATGGCACCGTGGATGGTCGCCACGCCATGGTCACCCTCCACTGTAGCGAGGAAGAAGACGGCCCAGGCGGGCTGGGCCTGGTGGGGGGAAGGGAAGATGGGCCGGGTAGGCCTCGCCCTGAGCGAGGCTTAGGAATTTTCCATCTTTTTTTGTTTTATTTACTTTCAGTTTCTTTCCTCTACTATTTGTATTTGTTTTAATTACTTTTGCACTTTTATAAAATGTATAGCTTGATTGTATATTAGTGTTGCACTTTATACAAGTGCAACAAAAAGTTTGGTGGCATTATAAAATCATTTACATTATTGTTTTATCTAAAAGGAATTAAATGCCACTGTTTTGCTACTGTTAAGATTTGTCTGCTATAGTTAAACATTCAAATAAATACCGAATGTTGGTTGAACATGGTCTACTGATTTTTAGGGATTTACCAAAATTGGTTTCACAATTTTTGGAGAAACTTTATTTTATCACTTTGTTTTTAATATCAACAAAGGGGCATTTTGAAATTGGAATTGATTCGAGAAGATCATGGGATGATTAACAACAATAACCCTCATTAGTAAAGTGTTTACTGTTCCACAACACTGAGGGTGTTACATCATCTTACTCTAACTAGATCGTTAGCCACTTATATAATGCTAGTGCGGCTGCAACCTCACCACTACCCCCATCTTACCGTGAGAAGTTAGTTACAAGACTTGTTGATATAGATCACCCCTTATTTTCTCTTTTACACACGTTATGCAAACGATCTAGGACTTCAGACGACCTCGACGACCCTTCTTCCGTACGCCTTTGCGGTGACTCGACGACGACTAGTTAGGCGGATCCCTGCGGAGAGCCTGGACCCGTGTGGTTATGGGAATGGTGTTTTTACCTTTGCCACTAGGCATTTGATTGTAGTCTGTACTCAGACATGTATCTTCCGTTGATGTATTGTATTAATGAAATTGTATGCCCATTGTATGAGATGTTGTATCTTGTAGCTGTAATGTTGTGATATCATGTTGGAAATCCGGGGCATATGGCATTGTCATATGTCGCGGTGGGACCGATATGTGTTTCGTCCCCGGATCTGGATGGAAACATATAGATCAGGAATAGTACCGCATATCGGGCCTTACAACTTGGTATCAGAGCCTTACCGACCGTAGGATCCCTTTTCTGGCCGAAGTCGAGTCTAAACCAAAACTATTTTGTAGTTACTAAGTTAGTTATCGGAGAGTAGGAATCCTTTTACATCTTACCCTTGCTCTAGTCAGGACAAGTGTCGTAAGTGTTTTAACTCTCGCCTTATTGATGGCTTCTCTCCCTTCGTTGGTTACCCAAAGTGGAAGGTTTGAGATGTAGTGCAACAACAGTTTTCCCTCGGTGAAGATACCAAGGTTTGTCTGCAGTAGGACTCCAGAGATGATAAGTAGGTTTCAGCAGCGCAACTGACGCGGACCTGCACACAGACACAGATAACTTTGTTCCCAACGAAGTTCAGAGAGGTTGTCAATCTCTCCGGTCTTGTTGTTCACAAAGGATAAAACGCAAGGGATAATGATAGCAAGTAAAAGCAGTAAAGTAAATATAGCTTGGAAATAATAATGAGGATATGGACCGGGATACGTGATGTTCAGTAGTGATGTCTCTCTCCCAAAAGACGATAAAACTGCTATGCGAGGTAAACAAATTACAGAAGGGCAATTGACAGGATTATGAACGCACCGCAATGCTAACTATGCTACAAAAGAAAGGAAGAGGCTCAAAAGCACGGGCAGTACGCCAAAATAAGTAGACCGAAATCCATCTTCATCTACTACTAATCATCCACCTTGAGATATCTATCCAGAACATCTCGCTGGTATTAAGTTGCGAGCCCCACCCAAAGTGTAAACCCAAAGCAATAGACAACTGCATTAAAAAGAACTTTGCGTAAAGTAAACAATCCTTGTAACCGCGGTTACAAGCACCGTTGTTTTCCCCCTTGTGGCAACAACACATCCCCTAGACTCATGTTTCTGTCACTCAAGCGTGTCATCGGGGGGCATGAACCCACAATCTTGCACAACGTTCCCTCTTGGAGTCACTACCTACTACTTGGCCAAAGCAATAAACAGCAACGGAGAACATGCAAGAATTACTTAGGAACAAAAATATAAGAGATAAAAACGAAATATATTACTCTATCACAATCTGAACATAATCTCATAATACATCAGATCCCTCCAAACTCAGCATAGAAACTGCAGAAATATTACAAAGGTGCCTCGATCATGTAGGGCAGCTCACGAGGTCTAAATAATGAAGATCAAAGAGGGGAGGAGAACATCACATAGCTACTGATCACGGACCCATGGACCAAGGAAAACTACTCACGAGACATCCGGGGAGCATCCATGGTGGAGAGGAGACTCCCGGAGGTCAATCCTCCCTCCGGCAGGGTGCCGGGAAGAGGTCTTCTGGTGCTCCCGATCTCGGAAGCGCGGCGGCGGTGGAACAGAGGCGAGTTTGCGGAATAGGGTTCCTCTTCTGGAGTTTTCCCATGACGGAGAATAAATAGGCGAAGGGGGCAGCAAGAGGTGGACCAGGGGCCCCAGGCTCCCCTCTGGCCCCTCCCGGGCTCTTCTCGAAGCTTCATGTACACTGATTTTTCCTGTATTTTTCCCGAAATTTTTCTGGCACTTTTTATGTAGGGGAAAACTGAAATAGAAAAACAGCAGAAAACAGGAACTGGCACTGGGGTGCACTGAGTTAATAGGTTAGTCCAAATATGATCAAAAGTGTATGAAAGTGTATCTAGATCATAGCAATATCACACAAAACATGCATGGAGCAAGCAGAAATTATAGATACGTTTTGGACGTATCAACATCCCCAAGCTTAATTCCTGCTCGTCCCCGAGTAGGTAAATGATAACAACATAATTTCTGTGGTGAAATGCTAGCAACCATAAAAGAACTTTGAAAAGTATAGCAATCAAGGCTAGAGATTTAATTCAAGTCATAACATGCAAGAGTCTATATTAGCATTGAAACAAGTAACAAAAGAACAATAGGTGCAAGAGCTCTCGCTGTCCGTGACTCGAATGTCTCCAAATGGTGTTTGCGTGCAAGAAGGGGGATAGGGAATACGAGAAAAAATAATTTTTGTGTTGAGAACTCAATCTACTAAAGTTTCACACTTGGTCTTCTTTGGAATCTTATCTTGACTCGTCCCCAAACCACTAGCCAGGTACAAGTCAATTTGATCCACTCCTTTTCGATATTTTGAGCACTCATGCAATGGATGAGCGTAAGCACGAGAGTTGACACTTAGGATGGCAAAGAGAGAAATATGGTGGAGGAGGAAGACAAAAAGGATGAGAAAGGCTCACATCAATGAGGACAATCATAGGCAAGGGATGCCAAATGATAGATATGATGTGAGGACTAGGGATTGCCATGCAACGGATGCACATACGAGCTAAGAAGCTCTCCAATGGAACTAGTGGGGGTGCATCTAACTTGCTCGCTCATGAAGACCTAGAACTCTTTTGAGGAGGCTCATCCTTGGAATATGCAAGACAAGTTCTATAGTGTAAAGGTCCCCACATAGCTATATCCATAATGATCAACTCTATGGAGTACAAGGATATAAAGGGAGTACTAGTGTGGATCTCTCAAAAGGATAGTAGTGTTGCCCCTTTCTCTCTTTTTTATTTCTTTTTCTCTTTTTCTATTTTTTTGTATATTTTTTTGTGGCCTCAATGGCTCTTTCTATTTAACTCTCATTTGTCCTCTTTGGGATCTTTTAGTGTGTCCACTTTGGGATCTTTTCCTCACTTAAGGGCAACACTCTATTTTACAAGAAGGTAAAGGAGATCTTTCACACTTTACAAGGTACTCAAAACATAAAGAAGATGTAACTATCATGATGTATGCAATGTATGTCGCTGCCAGTGTAGCAAGAACATGTATGACATGAAGATCAAGTCATGAAGAGGTGGAAGTTGCATGGCAATATAATTCGGAAAGGCTATGGAAATGCCTTGATAGGTAGGTATGGTGGCTGTTTTGAGGGAAGATATAAGGAGGCTTATGATGACAGAGCATATAATGCCAAGGGTTTGGATGTACCGGCAAAGGTGGACACCAACTCTCGGAGTGAGAAGAAGGCAATGCACGGCACGGGAGAGGCTAGCAAAATATGGGAAGGGGGAAGTGTTAACTTTCAATAATTAAATTAGTCCGAAGAACTCATGCACTTATTATCGATAACTCTCAATCTAATAAGGAGGTTCACAAAGAGACAAGTACCCCGAGGAGGAGTGTATGGGGGTTTGGTTATCATTGCGCATCCTCGAATCATGGTGCGTGAGTGTTCTCTGATATTCGACCCCTCAGAAGAGTAGTGATCCATCTAGTAGCTAGAGTTCTCAACTAGTTTTGTAGGTTTTGAAAATACACACGGATTGCCCAAAATACGACACCTATCACTAATAGGCAAGAGCTCTAGACACCAAAAGTTCAAACATTACTCACAACAATACCTCAAAACCATTGCAAGTTACTACTAAAATTAAATAGCAACCTCAATTACCTACTCTCAAGACAAGACACAACTCAGTGCAACAACCAACTCTCTTTAACAAGATAAACATGAAAACTAAAAATAGTTCCAGCAAAAAACTAAACAAAAGCCAAGGCTCTTGCTAAAGACAAACTAAGACTAAAACTAAACATGGCAGTAGCTATGAAAAGATAAAGAACACACAACAGCAGAAAGATAGGCATGAAGAATCCTATGATGTGTTCTAAATTTTGAAAGTGGAGCGTGTTTCTCTCCCACACAAAGTAAGACGGGATCTAACTTGTTATGAACAACAAGCAAAGCTAAAGAAAACTAAAGACAAAACCTAAGAGAGAGACGCTCCAAGCATAGCACATACCGCATGAAGTGATAAAAATATAGTGGGACGAAGGACGAACTGATGATTGTTGATGGATAAGGGGATGCACGGGGGCATCCCCAAGCTTAGACGCTTGAGTCTCCTTGAATATTTGTTGGGGATGCATGGGGGCATCCCCAAGCTTGAGCGCTTGACACTTTTGGATCTTCTTTCATCATCTTCCATCACACACTTGAAAACTCCCTTCATACATAACTCATCATAAGTTGATTAGAGAGGTTAGTACCCTTAATAAATAATTTTTCCCACTGGATATAAAGATAATATTGAAGAGATACTGTTTCTAAAGAGTGCCAAAAAGTTTTTTCAAAGAAAAATCAATCTTAAGGTTTGCAAAAGTTAGGAGAGACAAAACGTGGCAGAATCTGTGAAAAACAGAACATCAGATAGTAAAGAATTTTTTAGGGGCACTTCTGCAACTCAAATAAAAAAACTCAGAACATACGGAAGTTTCGTAATTGTTTAGAGCATACTGTGTAAACATTTCAGCTCAAAAAGATGAACTGGGATTTTTCTGGAATTTTTCTGGTCACGAGGACATAATCTGTTTTCTGGACAGCATGTCACAACTTTTACATCCCTTGCCGTAAGAGGCTATAACTTGGCACAAAGCTGAAAAATAAAGATACAATGATGTTGCTACAGTAGTAACAAACATCAAGACACAACAAAAGAAAAAAGAAAAACCTAAATTCGTTGCGGGCTGCCTCCCGAAAGCGCTTCTTTAGAGCCATTAGCTAGGCTTAAAGATTATAGAAGATGCTCTCACAAGAATAAGAATTTTGAAGCAAAAAGAGAGCATCAAGAAGCAAATGTGAAACACATTTAAGACTAACCCACTTCCTATGCATAGGCATCTTGTAAGAAAATAAATCAAAGAAGCACAAAGTGACATGCATAGGAAGGTAGAACAAGAACAACTTCAAAATTTTGAACATGAAGAGAGGTGTTTTTGTAACATGGAAGTTTCTACAACCAAACTTTATTCTCTCAAAGTAATTTTCAGTAGAATCATGAACAACATCAAGAATATAACTATCACATAAATCATGTTGTTCATGACCTACAAGCACACGTGTATAACATGGTTTTTAGGATCATAAGATAAATGTAACCCATCACATTGAGCTTTGATAAGAGGAAAATTCTCCGGAATAGTTGGAGATTTCAAAAGGATAATAGGGAAATCAAGTGTGGGTGCAACAACAATAATTTCATGCTTAACATAAGGAACTATAGCAAGTTCATCTTCGTAGGCATCATCCATAGTGGCATCATGGCCATCAACAAAGCAAGTATCAAAATCATCAGAAAGGGAAGTATCAAGTGGGTCCTCGGAATCATATGATTCCTCTTCATAGCAATCATTAGCCTCTTCTTGGGCAGCAAGCATTCTATTTTTAAAATCCTCAATATAAGCATTGGAAGTATAATTCTCGAAACAATAAGCAAGAACTGCAAAGTTTTCAGACTCGAAAATAGTATCGTGATACTTTTCAATCAAAGAAGCAATCTCATAGGCACCTTTAAATGCAACAAACTCTTCAATCTTTTCAACATCAAAGTAATCATAAACACCTTTAGCATAAGAAGATAAGATCTCATTTTCATTAAACTCACATTGGAAAGGGAGGTGTTTATGATCTATATTAGAACAACAAGTGAAATCATAAATGTGGCACAAAAGTTTAGCATGGAAATAAGAAACATGTATTTGATCCCATAAGTGTTTCCCTTTCTGAGATAGGCGGTGCCGCGTATAATGAGCATGCTCATCCAATGATTTTCCCTCAACCAAGTCGGTCGGGTTTTTAGCGCGAGCACAAATTGATCGAAGACGATCCAAGTGAAACATGTCCATCCTACCATATTTGGGTGGTTCATCACCCATGGTGAGGATAGCATAAATAGGCAAAGCAAGATAAAGGCAAAAGGTAGCAACTATTTTTGTGGTTTTTCATAAAGGATACTGAGATAAAAACTGAAAGGTAAACTAACAAGACTAAAAAACAAAGGTAAAAGGTAGTGTGCAACTCCCCTATCTTAGCACTCGGAGTCCACGGCAACGGCGCCAGAAAACTTGCTTGATGGCTTCTCGCCCTTCGTTGGTTACCCCAAGTGGAAGGTTTGAGATGTAGTGCAGCAACAGTTTTCTCTCGGTGAAGATACCAAGGTTTGTCTCCAGTAGGACTCCAGAGATGATAAGTAGGTGTCAGCGGTGCAACTAACGCGGACTTGCACACAGACACAGATAACTTTGTTCCCAACGAAGTTCAGAGAGGTTGTCAATCTCTCCGGTCTTGTTGTTCACAAAGGATAAAACGCAAGGGATAATGATAGCAAGTAAAAGCAGTAAAGTAAATATAGCTTGGAAATAATAATGAGGATATGGACCGGGATACGTGATGTTCAGTAGTGATGTCTCTCTCCCAAAAGACGATAAAACTGCTATGCGAGGTAAACGAATTACAGAAGGGCAATTGACAGGATTATGAACGCACCACAATGCTAACTATGCTACAAAAGAAAGGAAGAGGCTCAAAAGCATGGGCAGTACGCCAAAATAAGTAGACCGAAATCCATCTTCATCTACTACTAATCATCCACCTTGAGATATCTATCCAGAACATCTCGCTGGTATTAAGTTGCGACCCCCACCCAAAGTGTAAACCCAAAGCAACAGACAACTGCATTAAAAAGAACTTTGCGTAAAGTAAACAATCCTTTTTATCGCGGTTACAAGCACCGTTGTTTTCCCCCTTGTGGCAACAACACATCCCCTAGACTCATGTTTCTGTCACTCAAGCGTGTCATCGGGGGGCATGACCCACAATTTAGCACAACGTTCCCTCTTGGAGTCACTACCTACTACTTAGCCAAAGCAATAAACAGCAACGGAGAACATGCAAGAATTACTTAGGAACAAAAATATAAGAGATAAAAACGAAATATATTACTCTATCACAATCTGAACATAATCTCATAATCCATCAGATCCCTCCAAACTCAGCATAGCAACAACAGAAATATTACAAAGGTGCCTCGATCATGTAGGGCAGCTCACGAGGTCTAAACAATGAAGATCAAAGAGGGTAGGAGAACATCACATAGCTACTGATCACGGACCCATGGTCCAAGGAAAACTACTCACGAGACATCCGGGGAGCATCCATGGTGGAGAGGAGACTCCCGGAGGTCAATCCTCCCTCCGGCAGGGTGCCGGGAAGAGGTCTTCTGGTGCTCCCGATCTCGGAAGCGCGGCGGCGGCGGAACAGAGGCGAGTTTGCGGAATAGGGTTCCTCTTCTGGAGTTTTCCCGTGACGGAGAATAAATAGGGAAAGGGGGCAGCCAGAGGTGGACCAGGGGCCCCAGGCGCCCCCCTGGCGCGGCCAGGGGTGGGGTTGCGCCGGGTGGCCGCCTGGCCCCCTGGCTCCCCTCTGGCCCCTCCCAGGCTCTTCTCGAAGCTTCATGTACGCTGATTTTTCCTGTATTTTTCCCGGAATTTTTCTGGCACTTTTTATATGGGGGAAAACTGAAATAGAAAAATAGCAGAAAACAGGAACTGGCACTGGGGTGCACTGAGTTAATAGGTTAGTCCAAATATGATCAAAAGTGTATGAAAGTGTATCTAGATCATAGCAATATCACACAAAACATGCATGGAGCAAGCAGAAATTATAGATACGTTTTGGACGTATCACTTATCCCCTTTCAAACTTTAGGATCTCGAGGAAGTGGAGTTTCGAAACCGTTACAATGACTTGCTTGGAGTGTATTGTCTCGATTCCGATCTCAGGTTGGGAAATCCTGTAGTACATTTAGTCTATCTGACTCTGGTTTACATCTTGGTCATCCATTGAATTCAGTCCTCTTTCCTAGTATCCTCACAATTTGAGTGAGAGTACTTCCCTTGATCGTTGTTTTGAATTGTCGATCTTCCGCTTGATGTCCTAATGGCTTCGTTCTTCGACGTCGCTATCTCCCCGCGGAAAGTTTTCTCGGTAGAAGTTCGTCGTCGACATGGAGCAGATGTCGGGACCCGGGGTTAGCGTATGCAAGTCCCGCTACGACATAGTCATATGGAGAGCCGAGAACCGTACCCACTTGTATAAGCAGACAAGGCCAAGCACATAACGTTCTCGGAAAGCATCGTACGTGAGGGGTATCCCATCCAGGCCGGATGATCAACTGAGATGGGTCCTCATCGTCCGCACACAAGTCTAATGATATGGGTGATGAACTCCCATATTCAAAGACAAGTCGCTTCAACCATACTATCGACTATCTCATAACTCTTACATAGACTTACTCCAGCACGATCACTTAGTCGGGGTCTAGGGCGGGCTCGATCATACCACAAAGTGTGCACGAGACAGAGTCTCGAACAATCGCATCGCGATGCCCCAAGCTGCGCACATCTAAGGGCCACTTGGTGTATGAAAGACCGCCAACCAGATCACAACTAAGGTCTCGAAAACCCATACAAAGACATGCATGTTATAAACATACACACAACACACATGCCTTGTATGAACAGCAGGTATCATTGCAATTCTCTACAAAGTATACATTTTATTTATAACTCTTATAGAGTGCACACAGAGATCACAAGTATGTGATCCAACATTACAACAACAAGCGGAAGCAAAGTATGTCTGAGTACAGACAAGTTTAACAAATGGCTTAAGAAGCCTTATTTAAACACAAGCCCTCCACGAGGGAACCAGTCGTCTGACTGGGACTAGACTAGCTTGATCTTCAGTCGTCGAGCTCGATGAAGAAGCCACCTTCGGGGTCAGTGGGTTCATCTAAAACATAGAATAAGAAAACGTGAGTACAAAGTCGTACTCAGCAAGACTTACATAGGAGCTAAACTACTCATGCACATGTATCAAGGTAAAGGGAGGTGGGGTTTCACTTGCAGAAGTGCCAGCTTTGACTTGGCTAATCCTGAACTACGAGTACCAGACTTTGAGGTAAGAAGCGTACACGAGTCCACTACTTTCTCCAACCAATTACACCACTATGGTGCCTTCCTCGACTTCCCCACGAGAAAGCACACCATAGCACTGACACTTATCTTGGTGTGTTTTAGAAGTATCCAGTTCAAGTTGTCTAATAATCAAGCTAAGCTTTCCAAGCAGTCCTTAACCGCGGACGCGACTATTCGAATAGTTTTGATAACCCTGCAGGGGTGTACCGCTACACACACATGATCATCTGTTACCGCCTTTGTACTCGACACCGTTCAAGAAGTGTCGGCGAGGATGCTCACCACAACTGTTACCTCATAGCCTATCTAGTCCAAGAAAGCCGCCTACCTGGGTTGGCTACCACTATCGTGAACCCGGCCGGTTTACCGAAGTGGACCCAGATGATGTGTGCGTGGTGCATAAGCTGGTCTCGGGTGAGCTGTTCTCTCACTTAGCAGCCAGGCCACAGACCTACCAAAACTCCGAACTATTGCGACATCTGGACATCGAAAGGGATGAGTTAATAGGTTGAGAGGGGTCAGTGAGCCCAATGTGTGGTTGTACTCTTCATCTTGGATCACCACACAAGAACTCGGACTTAGGGCGGTGTTCAATGAGACAACCCACTGTGTACTCCTACACAACCTCTCATCGTTCACCTTGTATTAGGGTAGATTCACCAACACCTTTCCACCAACATCAACATGATCACTACCATCCCGACTCACATAACAGTAACATCATTATACCACTCTAAGCATGCAATAAGCAGTAACAATTGCAGGGGCCACATGATATCAATCAACTCCTACAGTTGCTAGGATTGTGGTTTGCCTACTACTGTGAAAAATGATAGGTCATGCAAAGGAATGGGTTCATCTATGCGGTAGAAACGTAGCATTGTAATCATCCTATACAATGCATAAGCGAGTCATGAGAGGGAATTGGGATTTTATCGATATGATCAATGGCGGTTTGCTTGCCTTGCTGACGAGGTTCAGGTTCGGGGTCTTCAACGAAGGGGGCAGCCTCCTGTTCCGGTTCCACCTCTACTCGACAAACAACAAACAAGGTAGCAAAGTAAATACAATGCACAATCACATGATGGAAGGTTGAACTTGATGTATATGCTTTGATGTGTGAAGCAATTCCATTTAAATGGAGTATATTGCAAATTGAATTGCAAATTCAAACTCCAATTTGAATTCAATTTAGTCAAGTTGCATGTGACATTGTTTGATCAAGTTGAACCATTTTTAAATGTGTATGATAGGCCTCTAATGTGTGATTGACATATAGTGTGTTGATATGGTTCAAAATGCAAAAGCATTTGAAAAGAATTTGAATTAATTCCATTTAAATCAAATAGAAAAAGCTACTGATCACATTTTAAAATCGACTCAAACATAGTTGAAAGTTGGATATTTGGATAGCTTATTTTCTCCTGATCATTTTTCATATACTATTTGTTAAATTTGGAGTTGATATGAATTTTCTATGAATTTCCAAAGTTTCAGCCTTTTTTTGGAATTTCTGGAATTTCTCTGAATTTATAAAATCATTTATTCGAATTACTGCGTCAGGCTTGCGCAAGGGTGACGTCAGGGGGGGGGGCGCTGACGTGTCGGGTCCAGTGGTCAGCCACAGTGGGGTTAATCCCTCTCTGTTTAAAAATAACAGGGGGGTTAAGGGCTGGGGGCCCCACCTGTAAGCGACCCAGGGGGTGGATTAGTGCGGGGTTAAGGGTTATCCCACCGGCGGCTTGACGCCGGTGGCCTAGCCACGGCGGCGCCCTTGCCGGAATCGTCTAGAGGCCACAGGAGAGGAAGAGGAGACCACCAACGGGTGCAGCGTCGTCGTCCGCGTCGATTGGACCTGGCCAGAGCTTTAGGGGATCACCGGAGCAACGCCGACGTCGAGGTTGGCGGCGACCGTGGCTAGGGCTGTGTCGGGTTCGTGCTCCAGAGCGTCATTTTGACCATGGCGTGTTGCAAACGAGAGCTGAGAGCAACGGGATGCTGCTGCGCGCGCTAGTTGAGCCGAAAGGGCACGACGGCGACCTCGACTTCAACTATGGCAGCGGCAAGCTTCGGCGTTCATGGAGGCCGTTGATAGAGAACGAGAGGGAGGGCGCCAAGTTAGGGGAAACGGTGAGAAGCTCACCACGAACGCGACGGGATGGCTAGCAGGCTCGGGGTAGCTCGGAGCTGGCCGGAATTCGAGGACGACTCGCGGCGGCCGGAGTTGGGGAAGATGAAGCTAGCGTCACATCCAGGGGCTCTTCTTCTCGATTGGCTGCACTCCTTGGCGTAGAGGACGACGGCGAAGCAGATGGACAAGGTGGCGCGGCTTGTCGACGGCGTTGTCCATGCGTTCTTCTCGTCGGTGCTCCGGCGGGGTCTCGGGCGGTGACGAAATCGAGCGGGAGAGGAAGGGGAAGAGCTCTGGAGGGGGGAATGGAGGAGGCGTGCTCCAGGGCGTCTCCAGGCGCGAGAAGGAGGCACGGGGAGGCCTGGAAGGCCCTCGACGGCGACGTGTCGTCCACGGCTGGCTCGGTGGAATTCCACCGAGCAGCTTGGAGGCGCGGGGCGGGGAAGAAGACCCTGCTGCCCCTGGTGGGCCGGCTAGGCTGGGTGGGCTGCTCTCGCCTGGGCGCCAGGTAAGCTTTTCCTGTTTTCTGTTTTTTTCTTTTCTGTCATTTGTTTTGGCTAGCAAAATAAATACATAGCCATTTTCTAAAATGCTGAAACTTTTTATATGGCCTCATAATAATATAGACTAGCCACTTATAAAGTTTGGCACTTTTTAAAAATTCAAATAATTTGAATCTTAACTCAAGTAGGGGTTTTTGATTAATTCCAAGGCACTGTTTGAATAGTTGAAAAATCCATGAGCATGGGGTGGGTCCCACATCACTTGATATGTGATCACACTCATTTATAAGACTTTTCAAAAATCTAACATGAATTTTTGGAGAAGATTTTTATCTGGCCTTTTGAATTAATTCATCTGGGGGGGGGTTCCTTCTCCCATTTTGCTTTTGAACTTGATTTCAATGATTACTTTTGAAATTTTTAACATGATGCAAGTGAACTTTGATCCTAGCACATTACCTAACAGAGGGTTCTGACAACTCGCCCCCACTCAACAGAATCTCGTCCCGAGATTCAGAAGTCTGCGGGAGGAAGGTGGGGTACTCGGCACTGAGACGGTCTTCTCTTTCCCACGTGGCTTCTTTCTCAGAGTGGTGTGACCATTGCACTTTCAGAAACCTAATCTTCTGACGACGAGTGACACGCTCTGCGGAATCAAGAATACGAACGGGGTATTCTCGATAAGAAAGGTCATCTTGGAGATCAAGCGTTTCATGGTCGACTTCGCGGATGGGGTCCTTGAAGCAACGCCTGAGTTGGGACACATGGAATACATCATGTACTCGGGAAAGGTGCGGGGGTAGTTCAAGTTGGTAGGCAACTTCTCCACGTTTAGCAAGAATGCGGAAAGGTCCGATGTAACGTGGGGCCAACTTTCCTTTGATACCGAAACGTTGGGTTCCCTTCAGAGGAGTAACCCGAAGGTAAGCCTTCTCATCTAGATTGTAGCTCTCTTGCCTATGATGTCGATCATAGTAGCTTTTCTGACGAGACTGCGCTGCTTTCAATTGATCACGAACAATGCGAACTTGCTCTTCTGCTTCCTTGATCATGTCCGGTCCAAAGAATTGTCTTTCACCGGTTTCTGACCAATTTAAAGGTGTTCGACATCGTCGTCCATAAAGGAGTTCAAAAGGAGCCATGTTCAGACTAGATTGAAAACTATTGTTATAAGAAAATTCGGCAAATGGAAGAGATTTCTCCCAATTCTTTCCGAATGAGATAACACAAGCTCTGAGCATGTCTTCAAGAATTTGGTTAACCATTCGACTTGACCGCTAGACTGAGGATGGAAAGCCGTACTAAAGTAGAGATGAGTTCCCATAGCATTCTGAAAGCTTCCCCAGAATCTAGAGGTGAAAAGGCTACCACGATCAGAATTGATTTCCAAAGGAACACCGTGAAGGGATACAATTCTAGAGACGTACAAGTCCGCCAACTGACTAGCAGTTATAGACTCGCGAACTGGAAGGAAGTGAGCAACTTTGGAAAGCCTATCTATGACAACGAATATGGCATCGTTTCCTTTCTGGGTTTTTGGAAAGCCGGTGATGAAGTCCATACCGACTTTGTCCCATTTCCACTCTGGAATAGGCAAAGGTTGAAGTGTACCAGCAGGTCTTTGATGTTCTGCCTTAATGCGACGACAAACATCACATTCGGCAACAAATTGAGCAATGTCTCTCTTCATCCTAGTCCACCAAAATCTCTGGCGTAGATCTCGGTACATTTTTGTGCTACCCGGATGAATCGAGAGGGGTGTGTCATGGGCTTCTTTGAGGATGAGTTGCCTTAGATCCCTATTCTTAGGTACTACCAAACGATTTCCAAAGAATACCGTTCCCTTGCTAGCTGTGGAGAAACATTTAGCAACTCCGCTAGCAATGTTCTCCTTGATCCGGCGAACACCTCGTGCACGCCTTTGGGCAACTATGATTTGATCCTCAAGAGTTGGTTTCGCCACCAAGGTAGAAAGATAGCCATGAGGAATAATCTCAAGATTGAGCTTGCGAAAGTCCTCATGAAGAAGTGGTTGATACTGTTGTAACATAAGGTTGTTACAATACGACTTACGACTTAGTGCATCAGCCATGACATTGGCTTTGCCTGGGGTGTAAGAAATTCCTAAGTCGTAATCTTTTATCAACTCAATCCAGCGTCTTTTCCTGAGATTAAGATCTGGCTGGGTGAAAATGTATTTGAGGCTTTGGTGGTCGGAATAGATCTCACAACGATTACCAAGGAGGTAATGTCGCCAAGTTGTTAGGGCATGAACTACGGCAGCGAGTTCAAGGTCGTGGGTAGGATAGTTCTCTTCATGTGGCCGCAACTAGCGTGAAGCATAAGCTACCACATGTCGATCTTGCAGAAGTATGCATCCTAACCCTTGCCGTGATGCGTCACAATAGATCTTGAAATCCTTTTTGGTGTCTGGAGGTGCAAGTACGGGTGCAGAAGTCAATCTTATTTTTAGCTCTTGAAAGCTTTCCTCGCACTTGGGAGTCCATAGGAATTTCTTATCTTTCTTGAGGAGTTCAGTTAGAGGCTTTGACACTTTAGAAAAGTTCTCGACGAAGCGACGGCAATAGCTGGCTAGGCCAAGAAAACTCCTAACTTTCTTAACCGATTAAGGTGGAGTCCAGTCAAGGACGGCCTGAACTCTCTCGGGATTCACAGCAATGCCTTTTGCAGAAATCACGTGGCCTAAGTAGGTCACTTTTGGTAGCCAAAATTCACACTTGGAGAATTTAGCATACAGGCGATGCTCTCTAAGTTTCATCAATACCAGCCTTAGGTGTTCGGCATGTTCTTCTTCGTTCTTCGAGTAGATGAGAATGTCATCGAGATAAACCACAACAAATTTATCTAGGTACTCCATGAAGATCGAATTCATCATGCGTGAGAAAGTGGCGGGGGCATTGGTTAAACCAAAGGACATGACGGTGTACTCGTAAAGACCATAACGAGTAGTAAAAGCCGTTTTGGGAATGTCCTCGTTTCGGATTTTGATTTGATGATAACCCAATCTCAAATCCATCTTGGAGAAGACAGAGGATCCTGCAGGTTGATCATAAAGATCATTGATCCTGGGCAATGGGTACTTGTTCTTTATCGTCGCTAGATTTAGCGGGCGATAGTCTACGCACATCCTTTCTGTTCCATCTTTCTTCGTTACGAACAGAACGGGGCAACCCCATGGCGATGAGCTAGGGCGGATGAAGCCTTTTTCCAAAAAAGCCTCCAGTTGGGTTTTAAGCTCAGCTAACTCACGTGGGGCCATTTTGTATGGGTGTCTAGAAATTGGTGCGGTTCCTGGCACAAGATCCACTATAAACTCTACACATCTGTCGGGTGGCATTCCCGACAGCTCTTCAGGAAAGACATCCGGGAAGTCACAAACCACCGGAATATCTTCAAGTTCGGAAAGGAGAAGTACATTCAAGGAATGCACTTGGGTTCTTGTTCTGGGTGAGGTATAGTTGACGGTTTTTCCTGAAGGGTGGGTGAGTTTCACGGATTTGGCTTTGCAATCCAGGTAGGCATTCTGTCTTGATATCCAATCCATGCCAAGGATGACATCAATGTCTGAAGACTTGAGGGCTATGAGTGAAGCAAGGAATACTAAACCCTCAATTGCAATTTGATTACCATGGCTTACTCTATTAGTTTTCCATCTTGACCCTGGAGTTTGAATAATCATTGGGGTGGACAGTTCAACAAAAGGTAACTCATGACGAAGCGCATAAATTTCCGACATGAATGAATGAGATGCTCCTGGGTCGAAAAGAACGGAAGTAGGAACATAATTGACTGGGAGCGTACCAAGAATGACGTCAGTGGTGTCGTCAGTCTCTTCGGCGGCAATCTGGTTCACACGTCCACGAGTGGCGGGAGGAGCGGGTTTGGTGGTGTAGACCTTCTGGGGTGGCTTGCCACGACCATTGTTGTTGCCTCCGGCACGGGGTGGAGCATTCTGATTCTGGAGCTGGTTCTGGGGACACTCACGAGAGTAGTGGCCTGCCTGACCACACTTGTAACAGGCTCCAAAGACAGTGCGTGGAGCTGGGTTGTTTGGTGGAGCTGGGTGGAACTGAGTTGGTGGACGAGGCGCCACATAGGATGGCCTCGGTGGGTTGTTCTGGCAGAACATACTGTTGGGGATCCAGATCTTGCGCTTCTGGGAACCGGAACTGGATGAACCATCGTCTCTAGGGTGTTTGCGAAAGTCGTTGGGGGTGTTCATGTCCTCTGCCTTAATGGCCTTGTTGACAAGGACCTGGAAGGTGGCAAAGTCATGTAGGTTGAGTTCACGACGGAGTCCAGAATTGAGTCCACGACGGAACCTCTCTTGCTTCTTTGCGTCGGTGGAGACTTCTTCAGTAGCATAGCGAGCCAGTCGGTTGAACTCACGACTAAACTCGTCAACGGTCCTTCTGCCCTGGGTGAGGTTGCAGAACTCCTCACGCTTGCGGTCCATAAGACCCTTGGGAATGTGGTGCTCACGGAAGGAAGTGCAGAATTCATCCCAAGATGCAAGCGGTCCGACGGGACGCATGTTCAGGAAGTTCTCCCACCAAGAGCTAGCTGCACCTTCAAGGTGATAGGTGGCATAGCTGACCCTGTCGCCATCTGCAACATGGCCTGCCTGGAGCTTCCTCTCGATGCTGCGAAGACAGTCATCGGCGTCAAGGGGCTCGGTGGAGTAACTGAAAACCGGGGGATGAAGCCGGATGAAGTCGTTCAGGGACACCAACTCGTTGCGCTGCTGAGTGGTGTTGCGGGAAATAACCTCCAGCAAATGGTGAGAGTCTCGGCGGTTCCTCTCAACCTCCATCAGAACCTGAGCCATCGTGGGTGGGGGTGGAAGGTTGCCTTCCTCCTGTTCATTCCCACGACCTTGGGCACGACCAAGCTGGCCACAGGTTCCTTGAGACATCCTGAAGGTGAAAACCAAAGTCAAACAGAGTTGATGGAAAGAGTCTAATCAAGGTATTAAAGTACTAGTAGGATTACAGATCAAAGGAAGTAATCGTCTTGACAACATGGTGATAAAAGCATACAAGCCATATATTCACAAGCTGTCATACAAACCATACATCATTTTAGTACAAGCACCAAGCTAATACAAACGTGATGAAGATGATACATCCTTCAGAGGCACTCTGACTTCCTATACATTATTTATCTAAGCCCTTGGAACTTAGAACACCTTGCGTACAATATACTAAGATACTACTACATCCTCACTAAGTAAGACCACAGGCGGTCTCACTCATCTCCATCTCCATAGTAGTCCTCGTAAAAGTTACCCGCGTATCCCGGTAGCTGAAGATGACCATCGGAAAACACGGAGGCCTGTGGACTCTGATATCCATTTGGGCAAGGATGGGGCCTAGGTCCAGCCTAGGGTGGAAGCAAAGGACCACGAGGTGGAAAAATGCCTCCAATCTCGGGCCAAGCAACTCGAGAAGGCATCTGAGTCCTCACAGGGTAGATAGCATCATACTCGACTGATCCAACGCTCACGAAGGGTGCCAAGAGTGTCAGTGCTCGATACAGACGAACACGGGTGGCGTGAAGCTCAAAACGGAGAGCGCGTGCATCACGATCTCGATCACTAGCAAACCTAGCAGTCATATGAAGTACTGGATCTTCTGCAGAGTGATCTGAGTAGAGTCCGGTGTAATATCCCTCTTCTCCTGGAAGTGAAGTAGGGATATAGCGGAACGAGGTCTCTCTCAGTATAGTGTGCTCCTCTCTTAGCAGGGTAATACATGAGTATGCAGCATCCTGCACAACCATGTTCTCAGTCATGCCAATGCCATGTCCAAAGTGGATAGGCTGAGTGACTCCAAGGTGGTGCGGGTAGATCCTGACAATGCAGTGGAACTGGGTCTGGTTGAAGTCAAGGAACTGCTCCTCGACGGTGCACTCAGGATACCATCGATATCCCACATAGGACATCATCTCGATCAACGTGGCTGGATGGCCACGCACACCGAGGCACCTGGTCAAATGAACAATCTGCCGAGGGGGAAGATCTGCCATCTGAAACAGAAAGAAGGAGTTTGCAAATGCATTAGATTATGAGATAAACCTGGAATGACTCGGACAGCATAACGGCTGTAACTGTAAGAAATGTCTTTTCTTGCAATGTAGAAACAACACTTACATACGATGTAAGAAATCAGGAAGCACAACAACTCTAACGAAACGAACGCAACCTTCCTACGGCTATAAGGAAGGAAACAATGAGATGTTCTAATCAGACAGAGGAGAGCCTAGTCCTATCTTCTCGTAGAACAAGATGAGGGTGACTCAGAACTCAGAACAAGGGGTAAGGAGAAAAAATAAGCCTTACGTTGTTCCCTTATATACCCAGAGTAACTATATAACTATAGCAAGCTAGACTCGACTTCGGCCAAGGCTACTAGTCCTATAGTCAGTCCTGCTCTGATACCAAGTCTGTCGGGACCCGGGGTTAGCGTATGCAAGTCCCGCTACGACATAGTCATATGGAGATCCGAGAACTGTACCCACTTGTCTAAGCAGACAAGGCCAAGCACAAAACGTTCTCGAAAAGCATCGTACGTGAGGGGTATCCCATCCAGGCCGGATGATCAACTGAGATGGGTCCTCATCGTCCGCACACAAGTCTAATGATATGGGTGATGAACTCCCATATTCAAAGACAAGTCGCCTCAACCATACTATTGACTATCTCATAACTCTTACATAGACTTACTCCAGCCCGATCACTTAGTCGGGGTCTAGGGCGGGCTCGATCATACCACAAAGTGTGCACGAGACAGAGTCTCGAACAATCGCATCGCGATGCCCCAAGCTGCGCACATCTAAGGGCCACTTGGTGTATGAAAGACCGCCAGCCAGATCACAACTAAGGTCTCGAAAACCCATACAAAGACATGCATGTTATAAACATACACACAACACACATGCCTTGTATGAACAGCAGGTATCATTGCAATTCTCTACAAAGTATACATTTTATTTATAACTCTTACAGAGTGCACACAGAGATCACAAGTATGTGATCCAACATTACAACAACAAGCGGAAGCAAAGTATGTCTGAGTACAGACAAGTTTAACAAATGGCTTAAGAAGCCTTATTTAAACACAAGCCCTCCACGAGGGAACCAGTCGTCTGACTGGGACTAGACTATCTTGATCTTCAGTCGTCGAGCTCGATGAAGAAGCCACCTTCGGGGTCAGTGGGTTCATCTAAAACATAGAATAAGAAAACGTGAGTACAAAGTCGTACTCAACAAGACTTACATAGGAGCTAAACTACTCATGCACATGTATCAAGGTAAAGGGAGGTGGGGTTTCACTTGCAGAAGTGCCAGCTTTGACTTGGCTAATCCTGAACTACGAGTACCAGACTTTGAGGTAAGAAGCGTACACGAGTCCACTACTTTCTCCAACCAATTACACCACTATGGTGCCTTCCTCGACTTCCCCACGAGAAAGCACGCCATAGCACTCACACTTATCTTGGTTTGTTTTAGAAGTATCCAGTTCAAGTTGTCTAATAATCAAGCTAAGCTTTCCAAGCAGTCCTTAACCGCGGACGCGACTATTCGAATAATTTTGTTGACCCTGCAGGGGTGTACCGCTACAAACACATGATCATCTGTTACCGCCTTTGTACTCGACACCGTTCAAGAAGTGTCGCCGAGGATGCTCACCACAACTGTTACCTCATAGCCTATCTAGTCCAAGAAAGCCGCCTACCTGGGTTGGCTACCACTATCGTGAACCCGGCCGGTTTACCGAAGTGGACCCAAATGATGTGTGCATGGTGCATAAGCCGGTCTCGGGTGAGCCGTTCTCTCACTTAGCAGCCAGGCCACAGACCTACCAGAACTCCGAACTATTGCGACATCTGGACATCGAAAGGGATGAGTTAATAGGTTGAGAGGGGTCAGTGAGCCCAATGTGTGGTTGTACTCTTCATCTTGGATCACCACACAAGAACTCGGACTTAGGGCGGTGTTCAACGAGACAACCCACTGTGTACTCCTACACAGCCTCTCATCGTTCACCTTGTATTAGGGTAGATTCACCAACACCTTTCCACCAACATCAACATGATCACTACCATCCCGACTCACATAACAGTAACATCATGATACCACTCTAAGCATGCAATAAGCAGTAACAATTGCAGGGGCCACATGATATCAATCAACTCCTACAGTTGCTAGGATTGTGGTTTGCCTACTACTGTGACAAATGATAGGTCATGCAAAGGAATGGGTTCATCTATGCGGTAGAAACGTAGCATTGTAATCATCCTATACAATGCATAAGCGAGACATGAGAGGGAATTGGGATTTTATCGATATGATCAATGGGGGTTTGCTTGGCTTGCTGACGAGGTTCGGGTTCGGGGTCTTCAACGAAGGGGGCAGCCTCCTGTTCCGGTTCCACCTCTACTCGACAAACAACAAACAAGGTAGCAAAGTAAATACAATGCACAATCACATGATGGAAGGTTGTACTTGATGTATATGCTTTGATGTGTGAAGCAATTCCATTTAAATGGAGTATATTGCAAATTGAATTGCAAATTCAAACTCCAATTTGAATTCAATTTAGTCAAGTTGCATCTGACATTGTTTGATCAAGTTGAACCATTTTTAAATGTGTATGATAGGCCTCTGATGTGTGATTGAAATGTAGTGTGTTGATATGGTTCAAAATGCAAAAGCATTTGAAAAGAATTTGAATTAATTCCATTTAAATCAAATAGAAAAAGCTACTGATCACATTTTAAAATCGACTCAAACATAGTTGAAAGTTGGATATTTGGATAGCTTATTTTCTCCTGATCATTTTTCATATATTATTTGTTAAATTTGGAGTTGATATGAATTTTCTATGAATTTCCAAAGTTTCAGCCTTTTTCTGGAATTTCTGGAATTTCTCTGAATTTATAAAATCATTTATTCGAATTACTGCGTCAGGCTTGCGCAAGGGTGACGTCAGGGGGGGGGGGGCGCTGACGTGTCGGGTCCAGTGGTCAGCCACAGTGGGGTTAATCCCTCTCTGTTTAAAAATAACAGGGGGGTTAAGGGCTGGGGGCCCCACCTGTAAGCGACCCAGGGGGTGGATTAGTGCGGGGTTAAGGGTTAACCCACCGGCGGCTTGACGCCGGTGGCCTGGCCACGGCGGCGCCCTTGCCGGAATCGGCTAGAGGCCACGGGAGAGGAAGAGGAGACCACCAACGGGTGCAGCGTCGTCGTCCGCGTCGATTGGACCTGGCCAGAGCTTCAGGGGATCACCGGAGCAACGCCGACGTCGAGGTTGGCGGCGACCGTGGCTAGGGTTGTGTCGGGTTCGCGCTCCAGAGCGTCATTTTGACCGTGGCGTGTTGCAAACGAGAGCTGAGAGCAACGGGATGCTGCTGCGCGCGCTAGTTGAGCCGAAAGGGCACGACGGCGACCTCGACTTCAACTGTGGCGGCGGCAAGCTTCGGCGTTCATGGCGGCCGTGGATAGAGAACGAGAGGGAGGGCGCCAGGTTAGGGGAAACGGTGAGAAGCTCACCACGAACGCGACGGGATGGCTAGCGGGCTCGGGGAAGCTCGGAGCTGGCCGGAATTCAAGGATGACTCGCGGCGGCCGGAGTTGGGGAAGATGAAGCTAGCGTCACGTCCAGGGGTTCTTCTTCTCGATTGGCTGCACTCCTTGGCGTAGAGGACGACGGCGAAGCAGATGGACAAGGTGGCGCGGCTTGTCGACGGCGTTGTCGACGCGTTCTTCTCGTCGGTGCTCCGGTGGGGTCTCGGGCGGTGATGAAATCGAGCGGGAGAGGAAGGGGAAGAGCTCTGGAGGGGGGGAATGGAGGAGGCGTGCTCTAGGGCGTCTCCAGGCGCGAGAAGGAGGCACGGGGAGGCCTGGAAGGCCCTCGACGGCGACATGTCGTCCACGGCTGGCTCGGTGGCATTCCACCGAGCAGCTTGGAGGCGCGGGGCGGGGAAGAAGACCCTGCTGCCCCTGGTGGGCCGGCTGGGCTGGGTGGGCTGTTCTCGCCTGGGCGCCAGGTAAGCTTTTCCTATTTCTTTTCTGTTTTTCTTTTCTGTTATTTGTTTTGGCTAGCAAAATAAATACCTAGCCATTTTCTAAAATGCTGAAACTTTTTATATGGCCTCATAATAATATAGACTAGCCACTTATAAAGTTTGGCACTTTTTAAAAATTCAAATAATTTGAATCTTAACTCAAGTAGGGGTTTTTGATTAATTCCAAGGCACTGTTTGAATATTTAAAAAATCCATGAGCATGGGGTGGGTCCCACATCACTTGATATGTGATCACACTCATTTATAAGACTTTTCAAAAATCTAAGATGAATTTTTGGAGAAGATTTTTATCTGGCCTTTTGAATTAATTCATCTGGGGGGGGGTTCCTTCTCCCATTTTGCTTTTGAACTTGATTTCAATGATTTCTTGTGAAATTTTTAACATGATGCAAGTGAACTTTGATCCTAGCACATTACCTAACAAAGGGTTCTGACAGCAGAGTCCCTTGTTGGTGGTGTTGAAGAATGTCGACACTCTTTTCTCTCCCCTCCTCTTCCCCGGATCATCCAGGATCTCGGGACGAGATCCCTTGTTGGTGGTGTTGTATTGTAACAGCCCGGTGTTTTCACCCAAATTAATTTTTTTGTTGCATTATTTTGTTGATTGCTTGAATTGTTTGCAGTATTTTCTTCGTCGATTTATTAATTGGTGAAGATTCCCCCCTCTTTATCGTACCGGTATGCGTGATTGACCCCTTTACACCACGGCACACGACTTTTTGCGACACCGGGTTTCACCCGAGCACCGTCGCAACTTTCGGCACAAGACCAGCCATCGCCATCGGAACGAAAAAACGCATTTAATAATTAAATGGATTATTTTACTAGGCGCTGGAAAATGTTCTCGGAACGGTATCGAAGTGAGGTAGGACTGACGGGCACGCCGCGCCGAGCGCGTGGTTCAAGATTTCGTCCGAATCGGAGGTCGTATGGACTCCCGGCGGTCAGACACGTGAAGTATCGGAGGCGCGCGAGAGAGACCGGGGGCGTTTGTGTAAACTTGCCACCCAAGCCAGCCTATAAATAGACCACCACTCTCCCCTAGACCTTCTAGGGGTTCCCCCATGTAAATATTGCAGCCACCCCCCTCAAAATTGCCAGATCTGCCCACCAAAACCCCCCATTTTTTAAACCCTCGCCCCTAGCCATCCAGGACCGTCAGATCTGAGATCTGACGGCTCCGAAGGCGCAACGTCGCCCCTAACCGGCACTTGCAGCTCCCACCGTGCCGCCGGGCCCCGCAGGGCCAGATCTGGGACGATCCGGGCCCGCGCCGCCGCCTTCGCTCGTGGAAGCCGCGCCTCCGGCCACCGGAACTGCCGGCTTGCCGCCGCCGCTGCGCCGACACTGGTGAGCTACCTCCGCCTCGTCTCCTCCTCCCGCGCCACCTCTCTTCCTCCCTCACCTCCTACCTCTCCTCCTCACAGGTTTGCCGGCGCAGCCGCACCGCCGCTGCCATGGCTCGGCCGAGCTCGGCTCAGGCCAGAGCCATCACGGCCTCCTCGCGCCTCGCCGGATCCCGGACTCCTCGCGCCACCGGATCCGGCCTCCTCCGCATCCCCTGGCTCCCCGCACCCCTCGCCGGACCTCCCCGGCGTACCTTTCCGCTCGCCGTCGGCGGCGTTGGAGCCGCCGCCGGCTCCCGATCTGGATCGGGTCGGGGACGCATCTACCGATGTGGGACGGCGCCCCTCCACAGCCCACCGAGCACCCGCGGCCCAGCCGCCACCTCCAGCCCACCTGGCCGCCGTGGCCCACACCACCTCTCTCACCCAGGCAACGCTGCACTATCCAGCGCCCACCTGTCGACTTGGGCCACAGCCCACGAGGTTCCTTTTCCCCCTCTTTCCCCTTCTAATTTTTGGGAAGTCCTGGAGATATGTTAATCTGTACTGTTTTGCAACATTAATTGCGAGTGATCCGTAGCCCGTATGAACTTGCGCCCAAAATGAAAAGTGCTCAGTTTTGCGTGCTCTAACTTTTTTTTTCCTTTAGTGAGTTAAGATATTTGAGGTCATATTGATGGTGCAATCTGTGTTGAAGTGTGCACCAGAATGTTCACTACTGCTGTTTTTATTTTTATCAAAGTTTGGTTGATGATTCTATCACATCCATGAGGCCTATGCTATTGATTATTTCTTGTATGTGTTAAGAATCTTGTGTACTTCAATTAGATGCATTCCTTTGTCATGTTCGCCTGTTTTAGCTATTTTATTTCTTGCTCCAAAGTGGTGACCCCGATAATGTGTGCTGCTGTCTGTATAAAGTCGCTACTTTGTTGCCTTATAACTATCGATCCATGCTTCATATGCTATAGCTCCAATGTAATTGTTTGCTCCTTATTATGTCTAATTTGATGCAATGCTTTGATATGCCATGATATTTCTATTGTTCATATTGTTGTTGAGCTCTCAAAGTGCAACCCTGCTGTTTTCTGTCACATACCCTGAGATTTCACTAGTCTGGAATATAATATAGCTGTCTTGCATGCTTAATACTTGTTCATCCATGGGACCTTTGCCCACAAGTGTTATGTATGAACTCATTAGCATGATGTAGGCTTGCTGTAGATGTATTGCATATTCATTTTGGAGCTTTCTTAATTTTGCTTTTGCTACTGTTTATATAGCATGTTTATAACAGTTTTCCATGCCTATGTTTTTTACTAAGCCCTAAACCAGTAGTATTTTCTAGCATTTTTCATGGGTTATAATTACTTGTTCCTGATGCTCATATACCTGAAACTTCAATGTCATGCCTTCCTTGTCATGCCTAATGTTGATCCACATCATTTTGGTGTATGTTTGCATGCAGTATCTTGTTTTTGCATTGCTCTAAAGTGTGCTACCCGAGGGTAACAGCCTGTGTTCATAACTTGTGATGCTTGTGTCTTTTTAACCGTAACTCCGTTTGGAGTGTTCTTTACATGTAACTTGACTAGGGTTTCATGTACTTTGTGTTTATGCTATTGGTTGTTGTTGTTAACCAACCGAAAATATGATTTAGGACAGAATAGTACCAAATGCTTTAATTGTCGTGGGGTATTTAGTGATATGCCATGTTTAGGTTGTTACCTTACTTAAATTGACTAGCATAGATAGTTTACTTTATGCTTCACCTACTACCATATTTGTGTGACATGCCATGCTTGAGTGATATGCCATGTCAACAACCTTTGCTCATGTTGTGTAGCTAAACAACTTGAACCATTATAAATGTGCGGTATCGTCGTGTGTGACGAGTACTCCACTTAACCTATTACTAACCGCTCTCGACGCTAGATGTGATAACGTGCGTTGCCTTGTGTTGCCTCCTTGATGTTGTTTGCTGGTGTATGCTTCGTAGTAATAGATGCTTGCTTTTCGATTGCCTTTTCTAGTGTTTCCTTCTTGTGTGCTCCCGCGGTTACTCTCGGAGACGATGCGAGCTTGTGATCGACCACGCCTTCGGTTTCGTCTTCTCACCAGGTAAGGGGGAGCATATATCATGCTTATAACTTTCAGCTCACTCGCGCCTAGGTATAGGATAGGACGATTGCTTGATCCTACCACTTCATGTTCATGCCTCTCAAATAAACCCAAACAGCCATGTCCTCCACATCCCAGCAAACCTTGTTCGGCTATGTTAATATTGCTCGCTGCTCAGCCACTGCTTAGTACGCATGCTAGGATGCTATCATATGCTCTCCTGTTACTCCTTGGATTGGGCTATCACACTATTATATTATTGTGGATGATATGATTATTATAAATGTTGACTATACTCGACGAAGGATGGAAGGTCTAGGCTATCCCGCCCCGATTTTTTGTTCCATTCGAGTCACCTAGGACCCGAGTTTCGGGTATTGTGTCTCTTGACGATCATGCCTAACCGCATGTGGGATGCTATGGGGTCCCCTTTTCTTACCTACCTAGCTTCAAACATTTCTAGTGGTGGCCCAAGCTGATTTACCATTTGAAACGTGTGTGTGGCTGGTCAACGGCCGGCAGATTTCAAACAACTTGGGCCAGCGGAGATATGGTTTCTCTTGTTGGTCCACCCCAGGGAGCTAGGGGGCTGCGCACATGGTTTGGGTAGCTAACCCGACCTCGTCCAGACGGTAGATGCCAATTCGAGAGCGCGGCCGGCTTTTGAGTTGGATGTCGACTCACCCGAGGCCACCCGGATTTGTTCGTTGTTAGTTAGAGGGATTATGACATCTGGACTCTCAGAACAACTCTTCAATGAGTGTCTTTAACGGGACCGACTGAGAGAAACAACATGCCTGCGGAGCCTTCTAATGGGTAGTTGGTACACCCCTGCAGGGTTAAATCTTTTTGAGAAGCCGTGTCCACGGCTATGGACGACATGAGGCATACTCCTTGCTCATAGACAACAACAACTGAGATAATCTTAATAACTTGATCAATGTGTGTGTGCCTTGACTTCTTCTTATTTGTCGGGATGCGAAGGGGAGGAAAAGGATATGATAGGTGTTATGTTTGCGTAAGTAGCTGATAGAAAGACTTTATGGAGGCGATTCCTCATCGAATGGTTGGTTCTCATCTTACTCTAAATAGATCGTTAGCCACTTGTATAATGCTAATGCGGCTGCAACCTCTCCACTACCCCCCATCTTACCGTGAGAAGTTAGTTACAAGACTTGTTGATATAGATCACCCCTTATTTTCTCTTTTACGCACGTTATGCAAACGATTTTGGACTTCAGAGGACCTCGACGACCCTTCTTCCGGACGCCTTCGCGGAGACTCGACGACGACTAGTTAGGAGGATCCCGGCGGAGAGCCTGGACCCGTGTGGTTACGGGAATGGTGTTTTTACCTTTGCCACTAGGCATTTGATTGTAGTCTATACTCAGACATGTATCTTCCGCTGATGTATTGTATTAAGGCAATTGTATGACGATTGTATGAGATGTTGTATCTTGTAGCTGTATGTCAGAACCCCAACTAGGGTAAGTGATAGGGTTTGTTTGTGCCCTTTGCATCATGCAAAAATTCAAATGAAATTCAAAAATGGGGAAAAGAAAGCCCTGAGAAATTATTTCAAATGGCCAGATAAAAATCTTTTTCCAAAAATCATTTGAATGTTTGAAAAATTCCTATAAATGATGCTGATCATTTTAAAAGTGGTTTGGGTATTTTCCCATACTCATGGAATTTTCTAATATTCAAATAGTGCCCTGGAAATTAAATTTGACCCCTATTTGAATTGAAATTCAAATGTTTTGAATTTCAAAAATGCTCAAATTCTATATGTGGCTAGCTACTGGTCACCTAGTATTTATAAAAGTATTTCGGCATTATTATAAAATGTTTTGGTATTTTTTTACCAGGGCAAAACAAAAGGGCAGAAAATAAAATAGAGAAGAAATAGAAAAGGGAACCCCTGGCTTTCAGCCCAACTCATCCCCCCCAGCCCACCAGACGGCCCAGCCCATCCTCCCGCGTTGTCGTCTTCTTCAAGCTGCTCGGTGGCGAGCCGAGAGCGCGCGGCTACTGCGACGCCACGCCACCAGCCTTCCTGGCTCCCCCTCGCCCTCTTCTGGACACCACGGAGATGCCCAGACCCTCCTCTCCCTTTCCCCTCAACTTACGGTTCCCCTCTCACGCTAGCTCGCCGGATTTTGCGCCGACAGAGAACCCGCTGGAGCACGCCGGAGCACCCGCGCGGCCATCGTCTTCCTCTACCTTCTCCAAGGTGTCCACGAGACTCGCAGTGCTCGTCTTCGTCACCGTGCCAAAGATTGGGAGCCGGGACCCCCTGGAGCAAGCGAATCGCACAGTCTTCCTCGCCTCCGGCCGCCGTGCGCCATCGTCAATTTCGTCTCCGACAAGCCACCTCCGTCCTCGCCGTCAACTCCATTGAGTTCCTGGTGAGCCATAGGTCCAAACCCCTCTTCTTCCACCTCCTATCTCTGCCTCTATCGGGATCTGCCATGGAAGCCGAGAGCCACCGCCGCCATCGCCGCCGACGTGCTAGCCCCCGTACCCTGCTGTCCATACCGGCATGCCTATCGCGTTCCTGAGGCCCTAGGGAACTCGTAGCACCAGTCCACGCACAAGGAGGAGGAGCACAACGCCGACTGCATCACCGCTGTGCCACGGCCGCCGCAAAAGGTCGACGCCGACGAGGTTCCGGCCGCCCCCTGACCCCCTTGGTGGCATAGCTCGAAGCGGACGAGCACGGGCATCACTCCGTTGCCTTCCGCGTGCCCAGCCGTGGCCGATTTGGCCACTCCGGCAACCCTCCGCCGTGCCCAGTGGCACCGGCGACTAACCGCCGGCGGGCCGAGTTAATTAGCACCTAAATCACCAGCTTAACCCCCCCCGAGTCCATGACATGTGGGCCAGCCCCCCCCTTAACCCCTCTGTTAAGCTAACTAAACCGGGTTTAACCCCCTCTGTCACTGACCAGCCGACCCCACCTGTCAGGCCCCCTGGTGACATCAGTATTGCGTCATGCTGACGCAATAAAGAAATTCCAGAGATTTAAATTAATCCAGAAAATTCCAGAAAAACATTTAAACTTTGGAAATTCATAGAAAATTCATACTAACTCCAAATTAAACATATAATATATGAAAAATTATCAGAAAAACCAAGGATTATGAATATGGACTCTGTTTTCATGTTTGACCATTTTAAAATGGGTGAACAGTGCAAAACATCCATATGGCTTTATTTCAAATTCAAATTTGAAGCACATTTGCAAATGACTTTGCATTTGACTTCTTTTAAATGGAATTGTAACCACATTGTGACCAAGAACATCACTATTTCAATATTGATCATGTGTTTGAGCATTGCAAATAAATTTATACCTTGTTTGATTGTTTGCTCGATAGACGTGCAACCGGAATCGGAGGCCACCCCCTTCGTTGAAGACCCCGATATCGAACCTCGTCAGCAAGGCAAGCAAACCCCATTGATCATGTCTATAAAATCCCAATTCCCTCTCAGTCTCGCTTATGCATGTTTAGGAGATCATCTTGTATCGATTCTACCGCATAGTTGAACCCATATCCGATGCATGACCTATCATCTTGTCACAGTAGTAAGAAAACCAAAATCCTAGCTGACATAGGAGTTGATTGATATCATGAATCCCATGAAACTGTTATAGCTTATTGCATGCTTAGTGTTACATGAGGTTGCTTTTGATGTGAGTCGGGATGATGGTGAACATGGTGTTGATGAAAGTGAAACTGTGTCGATGAATCCACCCTAATACAAGGTGAACGATGAGAGGCTGTGTAGGAGTACACAGTGGGTTGTCTCGTTGAACAACGCCTTAAGCATCGAGTTCTTGTATGGTAATCCAAGACAAAGAGTACAACCACACATTGGGCTCACTGACCCCTCTCGGCCTAGTACCTTGATCCGTGTCGACGTCCAGGAGTCACATTAGTTCGGGCTTTCCATTTGTCATCTGCATAGAAAAAAAAGAATGAAGGAATGGTTGCATCATCCTAGATATGTGGGTGCACCTGTGAGGCAGGAAAACCATCTGCTAAGGGTGGCGTCTCGGTCACTTACATTGTCTGAGTCCGTTTCGTTGATCCGGCCGGACTCTCGAGCGGTAGCAACTCAGATAGTCGACTCCTAGAATAGACCGGTTGTGAGCGAAGTGTCGTGGTGAACATCCTCGCTGTCACCTCTTGAACGGTGGCGAGACCTGGCGGTAACCGATGGTCATGTGTGTGTAGTTTACACCCTTGCAAGGTTAACAAAACTATTCGAATAGCCGCGTCCGCGGTTAAGGACTACTTGGAACCTGTACCTGATTATTAGACAACTTGAATGGATACTTATAAAACTCGCAAGATAAGCGTGAGTGCTATGGTGTGCTTCCTCGTGGGGAAGTCGAGGAAGTAACCATAGTGGTGTATTGGTTGGAGACTTGGATAGTGGACTCGTGTACGCTTCTTACCCCAAGTCTGGTATTCGTAGTCAGGATTAGCTAAGTCAAAGCTGGCACTTCTGCATGATAAAACCCCACCTCCCTTTACCTTGATACTCGAGCATGAGTAGTTTAGTTCTGATGTAAGTCTTGCTGAGTACGACTTTGTACTCACGTTTGCTTATTCTATGTTTTAGATAAGAAACCGGACCCCGATGGAGTCACCTTCGTGAAGCTCGACGTTGACTAAGTTAGTATAGTCCCACACAGCAGTCTGGTCCCTCGTGGAAGGGCCTGTTTGTTTACAAGGATTCTCTAAGCCATTTGTTAAACTTGTCTGTACTCAGACCTAATTTGCTTCCGTTGTATGATGTAATGTTGATCACAGACATGTGATCTTTGTATGCTCTATGTGTATATCAATAAAGAGTACTTTGTAGAGTTATGTGATGATACCTGCTGTTCATACTAGGCATGTGTGCTGCGTGTATGTTTATAACATGCATGTCTTAGTATGGGTTTTCGAGACCTTAGTTGTGATCTGGCTGGCGGTCTTTTATACACCAAGTGGACCTTAGATGTGCGCATCTTGGGGCATCGCGATGCGATTGCTCGTGACTCTGTCACGTGCACACTTTATTGTATAATCGAGCCCGCCCTAGACCCCGACTAAGTGATCGGTCTGGAGTAAGTCTATGTAAGAGTTAGGATCCAATCGATAACATGGTTGAGGCGACTTGTCTATGAGTATGGGATTCACCACCCATAAGCATTTAGACTTGTGAGCGGACGTTGAGGACCCATCTCAGTTGATCATCCGGCCTGAATGGGATGCCCCTCACGTTCGATGCTTACCGAGAACGTTCTGTGCTTGGCCTTGTCTGCTTAGACAAGTGGGTACGGTTCTCGGCTCTCCATGTGATTGTATCATGACTGGAATTACATACGCTAACCCCGGGTCCCGACAGACTTGGTATCAGAGCAGGACTGTCTGTAGGCTTATCAAACCGTTGGTCGAAGTCGAGTCTAGCATTCTATAGTTATATAGTTACTTGGGTATAAAGGGAACAACGTAAGGCTTCTTTTTTCTCCTTACCCTCATCGATCTAAGTTCTGGGTCACCCTTATCTTTTCTACGGGATGATAGGACTAGGCTCATCTATGTCTGACTAGAACATCTCGCTGAGTGCTTCCTTGTAGCCGTAGGATTGTTGTGGTCGTCCAGAGTCTTCATGTTTTGAGTTCCTTGAGGAAGTTCTGTCCAATCTCCTCAAGCTTATCTTGTTTTCCATACCGGTGTAGCCGTTATGCTGCCGGATTTACCCCGTGTTTCTATGGATCATTGCCTTCGCATTATAATCCTTTCCGCCTTCATCATGTCTTGTTATCTTTGATTCCATCATACAACCTGTTCTGATTGTTGATTTTTATCACACAGGATGTCAGGTGGAACTCGTAGTGCTGTTCGTCGGAATCGAGACCGTGTTCGGAATCGAAATGATGATGAACCTCTACCACCGCCTTCTGTGGCAGAAATCATGATGGAAGCTGAGAAGAATCAACGTGACCAAACACGCCTTCTGGAGCTCATCAAGCAGAATACCTCGCGTCATTGCAATGTGGTTGTGAGCATTCAGGACTTCATCCTCCTCAAGCCACCGGTATTCCGATGTTCTTCTGAGCCCCTTGAAGCTGATGATTGGCTCCGTTCCATCGAGCGTAAGCTTGATACTGCACATGTTGCTCCCGATGACCGAGTTATTTTTGCGGTATACTTCTTGGAAGGTGCTGCTCTTCAATGGTGGGAGAACTATGTTGCTATGCAGCCAGATGGTCACGTAGTGACTTGGCAGAAATTTTGTGTTGCCTTTCGAGGGTACCACATTCTGGATGAGTTGATGGAGCGCAAGAAGGAAGAGTTCTGCAATCTGACTCAAGGAGAGATGTCCATTCATGAGTATGTGAGAGAATTCAACCGTCTTGCCCGGTATGCCCAAGATGAGATCACCACCGATGCCAGAAAGCAGGCAAGGTTCCGTAAGGGACTTAGCCCCATCCTTCGTCATGATCTCAACCTCATCGAATTTGCCACCTTTGAGGATTTAGTCAACAGATCCTTCAGAGCTGAGCATGGCAATGAAATTTTCGAGGAATCTCGCAAGCATGCTCTTGAGCTTGCTTCTTCTTCAAGTTCAGCCCCTCACAAACGCCAAATTTGGATTCCAACCAGAGCCATACCTCAAAACTTTTTGCAGAGACCAACCTCCAGTATATGCCATCCACCCCAACACATTATTCCACCCCAGAATGATGGTGTGCAACCAAGCAATCCCACTCCCAACAATTCAGGCAGAGTATGCTTTAAGTGTGGTCTTCCAGGCCATTACTATCGTCAATCCCCTCAGGTCTTGATGGCACCACGTCATTCTCGACCCAAGCCTCCAAATAAATCAACCACCAAAGCCTTTCCAGCAAAGCCTTCATCCACTAGTAGTGGTTTTGTGAACCAAATCTCAGTTGAGGAAACCACTGCTGCTTCTGATGTCATCCTTGGCACACTCCCAGTCAATCATGTCCCCGCCTCCGTTCTTTTCGATCCAGGAGCTTCTCATTCATTCATGTTGGAGAGTTATGCACTTCGTCATGAATTCCCTTTTGGAGAAATGTTTTCTCCAATGATCATTCAAACTCCTGGTTCAAAGTGGGAGACTAATAGAGTAAGCCATGGCAATCAAATTGCAATTGAAGGTTTAGTATTCCTTGCTTCTCTTATAGCCCTCAAGTCTTCAGACATTGATGTCATCCTAGGAATGGATTGGTTATCAAGGCAAAATGCTTTCCTTGCTTGTAAGGCCAAATCAGTCAAACTCACACATCCTTCAGGCCAGACCATTGACTACACATCACCCAGCTCTAGAATCCAGGTGCAGACTTTGAATGTGCTTCCACTTCCAGATCTTGAAGATATTCCGGTGGTTCGTGACTTCCAGGATGTCTTTCCTGAAGAACTGCCGGGGATGCCACCCGACAGGTGTGTAGAATTCATAGTGGATCTTATACCAGGCACAGCCCCAATTTCCAGACGCCCATATAGAATGGCCCCACCTGAGTTAGCTGAGCTAAAAACCCAACTTGATGCTTCGTTGGCAAAAGGCTTCATCCGCCCTAGCTCATCGCCATGGGGTTGCCCCGTTCTATTCGTCACGAAGAAAGATGGAACAGAAAGGATGTGCGTAGACTATCGCCCGCTAAATCTAGCGACGATAAAGAACAAGTACCCACTGCCCAGGATCAATGATCTTTATGATCAACTTGCAGGATCCTCTGTCTTCTCCAAGATGGATTTGAGATTAGGCTATCATCAAATCAAAATCCGAAACGAGGACATACCCAAAACGGCTTTCACTACTCGTTATGGTCTTTACGAGTATACCGTCATGTCCTTTGGTTTAACCAATGCCCCCGCCAAATTCTCGCGCTTGATGAATTCGATCTTCATGCAGTACTTAGATAAATTTGTTGTGGTTTATCTTGATGACATTCGCATCTAATCGAAGAACGAAGAAGAGCACGCAGAACATCTTAGGTTGGTATTGATGAAACTGAGAGAGCACCACCTTTATGCCAAGTTCTCCAAGTGTGAATTTTGGCTACCAGAAGTGACCTACTTAGGCCACGTGATTTCTGCGAAAGGTGTTGCAGTCAATCCCGAGAGAGTTCAGACCGTCCTTGACTGGACTCCACCTGAATCGGTTAAGCAAGTTAGGAGTTTTCTTGGCCTAGCCAGCTATTGCCGCCGCTTCATCGAAAACTTTTCTAAAGTTGCAAAGCCTCTTACTGAACTCCTCAAGAAAGATAAGAAATTACAATGGACCCCCAAGTGCGAGGAAAGCTTTCAAGAGCTAAAAAGAAGATTGACTTCTGCACCCGTACTTGCACCTCCAGACACCAAAAGGGATTTCGAAATCTATTGTGATGCTTCACGGCAAGGGTTAGGATGCATACTTATGAAAGATCGACATGTGGTAGCTTATGCTTCACGCCAGTTACGGCCACATGAAGAGAACTATCCTACCCATGATCTTGAACTCGCTGCCGTAGTTCATGCCCTGAAGACTTGGCGACATTACCTCCTTGGTAATCGTTGTGAGATCTATTCCGACCACCAAAGCCTCAAATACATTTTCACCCAGCCAGATCTTAATCTCAGGCAAAGACGCTGGATAGAGTTGATAAAAGATTATGACTTAGGAATTTCTTACACCCCAGGCAAAGCCAATGTCATGGATGATGCACTAAGTCGTAAGTCGTATTGTAACAACCTCATGTTACAACAGTATCAACCACTTCTTCATGAGGAATTTCGAAAGCTCAATCTCGAGATTGTTCCCCGTGGATCTCTTTTAACTTGGTGGCGAAACCAACCCTTGAGGATCAGATCATAGTTGCCCAAAGGCGTGCACGAGGTGTTCGCCGGATCAAGGAGAACATTGTTAGCGGAGTTGCTAAATGTTTCTCCACAGATAGTAAAGGAACGGTATTCTTTGAAAATCGTTTGGTAGTACCTAAGAATAGGGATCTAAGGCAACTCATCCTCAAAGAAGCCCATGACACACCCCTCTCGATTCATCCCGGTAGCACAAAAATGTACCGAGATCTACGCCAGAGATTTTGGTGGACCCGGATGAAGAGAGACATTGCTCGATTTGTTGCTGAATGTGATGTTTGTCGTCGCATTAAGGCAGAACACCAAAGACCTGCTGGCACACTTCAAACTTTGCCTATCCCAGAGTGGAAATGGGACAAAGTCGGTATGGACTTCATCACCGGCTTTCCAAAAACCCAGAAAGGAAACGATGCCATCTTCGTGGTCATTGATAGACTTTCCAAAGTTGCTCACTTCCTTCCCGTTCGCGAGTCTATAACTGCTAGCCAGTTAGCGGACTTGTATATCTCTAGAATTGTGTCTCTGCATGGTGTTCCTTTGGTAATCAATTCTGATCGTGGTAGCCTTTTCACCTCTAGATTCTGGGGGAGCTTTCAGAGTGCTATGGGAACTCATCTATCCTTTAGTACAGCTTTCCATCCTCAGTCTAGCGGTCAAGTTGAAAGGGTAAATCAAATCTTGGAAGACATGCTCAGAGCTTGTGTTATCTCTTTCGGAAATAATTGGGAGAAATCTCTTCCATTCGCCGAATTTGCTTATAACAATAGCTATCAATCTAATCTGAACATGGCTCCTTTTGAACTCCTATACGGACGACGATGTCGAACACCCCTTAACTGGTCAGAAACCAGTGAAAGACAACTCTTTGGACCGGATATGATCAAGGAAGCAGAAGAGAAAGTTCCCATTGTTCGTGATCGATTGAAAGCCGCTCAGTCTCGTCAAAAGAGCTACTATGATCGTCATCATAGGGAAGAGAGCTACAATCTTGGTGAGAAGGTTTACCTTCGGGTTACTCCTATGAAGGGAACCCAAAGATTCGGTATCAAAGGCAAGTTGGCCCCACGTTACATCGGACCTTTACGCATTCTTGCTAAACGTGGAGAAGTTGCCTACCAACTTCAACTACCCCCTCACCTTTCCCGAGTACATGATGTATTCCATGTTTCACAACTCAGGCGTTGCTTCAAGGACCCCATCCGCGAAGTCGACCATGAAACGCTTGATCTCCAAGATGACCTTTCTTATCGAGAGTACCCTGTTCGTATTCTTGATTCAGCAGAGCGTGTCACTCGTCGTCAGAAGATGAAGTTCCTCAAAGTGCAATGGTCACATCACTCCGGGAAAGAAGCAACATGGGAAAGAGAAGACCGCCTCCGTGCCGAGTACCCCACCTTCCTCCCGACGACTTCTGAATCTCGGGACGAGATTCTTTTGAGTGGGGGCGAGTTGTCAGAACCCCAACTAGGGTAAGTGATAGGGTTTGTTTGTGCCCTTTGCATCATGCAAAAATTCAAATGAAATTCAAAAATGGGGAAAAGAAAGCCCTGAGAAATTATTTCAAATGGCCAGATAAAAATCTTTTTCCAAAAATCATTTGAATGTTTGAAAAATTCCTATAAATGATGCTGATCATTTTAAAAGTGGTTTGGGTATTTTCCCATACTCATGGAATTTTCTAATATTCAAATAGTGCCCTGGAAATTAAATTTCACCCCTATTTGTATTGAAATTCAAATGTTTTGAATTTCAAAAATGCTCAAATTCTATATGTGGCTAGCTACTGGTCACCTAGTATTTATAAAAGTATTTGGGCATTATTATAAAATGTTTTGGTATTTTTTTACCAGGGCAAAACAAAAGGGCAGAAAATAAAACAGAGAAGAAATAGAAAAGGGAACCCCTGGCTTTCAGCCCAACTCATCCCCCCCAGCCCACCAGACGGCCCAGCCCATCCTCCCGCGTTGTCGTCTTCTTCAAGCTGCTCGGTGGCGAGCCGAGAGCGCGTGGCGACCGCGACGCCAGGCCACCAGCCTGCCTGGCTCCCCCTCGCCCTCTTCTGGACGCCACGGAGATGCCCAGACCCTCCTCTCCCTTTCCCCTCAACTCACGGTTCCCCTCTCACGCTAGCTCGCCGGATTTTGCGCCGATAGAGAACCCGCCGGAGCACGCCGGAGCACCCGCGCGACCATCATCTTCCTCTAGCTTCTCCAAGGTGTCCACGAGACTCGGTGTCCACGAGACTCGCAGTGCTCGTCTTCGTCACCGTGCCAAAGATTGGGAGCCGGGATCCCCTGGAGCAAGCGAATCGCACAGTCTTCCTCGCCTCCGGCCGCCGTGCGCCATCGTCAATTTCGTCTCCCACAAGCCACCTCCGTCCTCGCCATCAACTCCATTGAGTTCCTGGTGAGCCGTAGGTCCAAACCCCTCTTCTTCCACCTCCTATCTCTGCCTCTATCGGGATCTGCCATGGAAGCCGAGAGCCACCGCCGCCATCGCCGCCGACGTGCTAGCTCCCGTACCCTGCTGTCCATACCGGCATGCCTATCGCGTTCCTGAGGCCCTAGGGAACTCGTAGCACCAGTCCACGCACAAGGAGGAGGACCACAATGCCGACTGCATCACCGCTGTGCCACGGCCGCCGCAAAAGGTCGACGCCGACGAGGTTCCGGCCGCCCCCTGACCCCCCTGGTGGCATAGCTCGAAGCGGACGAGCACGGGCATCACTCCGTTGCCTTCCGCGTGCCCAGCCGTGGCCGATTTGGCCACTCCGGCAACCCTCCGCCGTGCCCAGTGGCACCGGCGGCTAACCGCCGGCGGGCCGAGTTAATTAGCACCTAAATCACCAGCTTAACCCCCCCCCCCCCCGAGTCCATGACATGTGGGCCAGCCCCCCCTTAACCCCTCTGTTAAGCTAACTAAACCGGGTTTAACCCCCTCTGTCACCGACCAGCCGACCCCACCGGTCAGGCCCCCTGGTGACATCAGCATTGCGTCCTGCTGACGCAATAAAGAAATTCCAGAGATTTAAATTAATCCAGAAAATTCCAGAAAAACATTTAAACTTTGGAAATTCATAGAAAATTCATACTAACTCCAAATTAAACATATAATATATGAAAAATTATCATAAAAATCCAAGGATTATGAATATGGGCTCTGTTTTCATGTTTGACCATTTTATAATGGGTGAACAGTGCAAAACATCCATATGGCTTTATTTCAAATTCAAATTTGAAGCACATTTGCAAATGACTTTGCATTTGACTTCTTTTAAATGTAATTGTAACCACATTGTGACCAAGAACATCACTATTTAAATATTGCTCATGTGTTTGAGCATTGCAAATAAATTTATACCTTGTTTGATTGTTTGCTCGATAGACGTGCAACCGGAACCGGAGGCCACACCCTTCGTTGAAGACCCCGATATCGAACCTCGTCAGCAAGGCAAGCAAACCCCATTGATCATTTCTATAAAATCCCAATTCCCTCTCAGTCTCGCTTATGCATGTTTAGGAGATCATCTTGTATCGATTCTACCGCATAGTTGAACCCATATCCGATGCATGACCTATCATCTTGTCACAGTAGTAAGCAAACCAAAATCCTAGCTGACATAGGAGTTGATTGATATCATGAAGCCCCTGCAACTGTTATAGCTTATTGCATGCTTCGTGTTACATGAGGTTGCTTTTGATGTGAGTCGGGATGATGGTGAACATGGTGTTGATGAAAGTGAAACTGTGTCGGTGAATCCACCCTAATACAAGGTGAACGATGGGAGGCTGTGTAGGAGTACACAGTGGGTTGTCTCGTTGAACACCGCCTTAAGCATCGAGTTCTTGTATGGTAATCCAAGACAAAGAGTACAACCACACATTGGGCTCACTGACCCCTCTCAGCCTAGTACCTTGATCCGTGTCGACGTCCAGGAGTCACATTAGTTCGGGCTTTCCATTTGTCATCTGCATAGAAAAAAAAGAATGAAGGAATGGTTGCATCATCCTAGATATGTGGGTGCACCTGTGAGGCAGGAAAACCATCTGCTAAGGGTGGCGTCTCGGTCACTTAAATTGTCTGAGTCCGTTTCGTTGATCCGGCCGGACTCTCGAGCGGTAGCAACTCAGATAGTCGACTCCTGGAATAGACCGGTTGTGAGCGAAGTGTCGTGGTGAACATCCTCGCTGTCACCTCTTGAACGGTGGCGAGACCTGGCGGTAACCGATGGTCATGTGTGTGTAGTTTACACCCTTGCAAGGTTAATAAAACTATTCGAATAGCCGCGTCCGCGGTTAAGGACTACTTGGAACCTGTACCTGATTATTAGACAACTTGAATGGATACTTATAAAACTCGCAAGATAAGCGTGAGTGCTATGGTGTGCTTCCTCGTGGGGAAGTCGAGGAAGTAACCATAGTGGTGTATTGGTTGGAGACTTGGATAATGGACTCGTGTACGCTTCTCACCTCAAGTCTGGTATTCGTAGTCAGGATTAGCTAAGTCAAAGCTGGCACTTCTGCATGATGAACCCCACCTCCCTTTACCTTGATACTCGAGCATGAGTAGTTTAGTTCTGAGGTAAGTCTTGCTGAGTACGACTTTGTACTCACGTTTGCTTATTCTATGTTTAAAATAAGAAACCGTACCCCGATGGAGTCACCTTCGTGAAGCTTGACGTTGACTAAGTTAGTATAGTCCCAGACAACAGTCTGGTCCTGTTGGGGTTCGGGGCAGAAAACACAAATTTTTCCTTGACCTACGATACCCAATCCCAAGACCTATGCTATGCTGATGCAAGTAACGGACAGAAATAGATCACATACCAGTATGTAGTCCGTTAAGCGGGAAACGTTCCCGCATGAACGTGGTTGGTGTAGTCGTACCGGCAATCCCCGATGCCGCGCAGATCCACGATGACTCCTATAGCCACCCGATCCTTGCAGACCGTTGACGGGATTACGTCCCCGTCGGAACGTTGCTGATGAAGACCTCGTGATACGACCACGACGATGAAGTAGCACCACAAGTGTAGTGCCTCGCGGGATTATACACATACAGTATACCCGACGTCCCTCCGGGCTCCGAACCAGTAGAGAAGCGGAAAGAAGATGGATTCGGATCCCGATTCCAGCCGTACAATCCTTGATAGCCCCTGCGCTTCCATCGAATGAACTTCAATCGCTTTTGGATCCGTTAACCGTGTGCCTGTTCCCTTTGTCCCATGGTACTTTGCTTGTCCGAGGTTTGATCATCAGTATCCAATATACCTAGTTCGTCCTCGTTCTCAACAAACAAGTTTACTCGTTCCCGTGATATTACAACTCCGTGACCTAGTCACACGTTTGCAAACTTTATGATGTAACATCACCGAGTGGGCCCAGAGTACCTATCCGTCACACGGATTGAAAAATCCCGCTTTGATCTATTTGCATACTCATCAACCATCTATTTCGGAATACCCAAAGTGCACCGTTATGGCCAGCATATTTCAGTCAGGCGGTGGGATACAAATCAAAGTCTCCTCATAGATGACAATTACGTATGATCATTACGGTCAAAGGATCTGGTCACTACGTTATAGTTATCGCAATGTCGAACTATGTGACTTGATCACATCGCAACACTTCTGGTGGGTGTATGTCCATCATATCATTATCCAATGATACGAATCCATTGTCAACAGACGCCATTGTCTCATGATCTGGAAACCTTGATCATCAATCGCCCAATGGACTAGTATACTAGGGTTAACTAGGGACCTGGTTGTTTGTATACCACACCTGTATTAATGTTTCCGCTTAATACAGTTCTAGCATAGTATCAAACGTATTATGAACTAATGGAATATGCTCGATAAAACATATTTTATTTGCCTCTAGGGCACATTCCCAACAGTCTCCCACTTGCACTAGAGTAAAAATAAACTAGTTGCATTTTCTCTGGATCATAACTCCTTATTGATCATGCTTGCCCGTGGAAGAGGTTGTATCAACGGTCTGGGTACCATTCAGAACCGTATGTCCTTTTGCAAATCATAATGTCACCTAATATGACATTCCTTCATTATCCACTATAATGATGAGGTATATATATTTGGCGGTGAAGTGAGAATTCGTTTGCTGTGTCATAGCAATGACATCCGGTGGGTCACGCGGACTTTCCCATAGTCATGCACACTTGAAACTCACTCAATCAGAAGTCGAACTTCTTAAGCCATAATATAACTCCTGCTACTTCTAAAGCAGCCACATCAATGTAGATTCAATCCTTAGTGCATTGTATGCAACTTTGATGTCTAACCATGTTTCTTTCAACTTAGGCATTCATTAGTATGATATCTCAATTTTCTAGGTTAGTGTCAAAACTTGAACCAGCATAACATTTATGGTCAAGTCCACTATCCTTTTCAAATTTGAGATGTATCCTCAGTTCTCTCCAGACACTGAAGGATAAACTTAACTCTTTGTTCAATGATTTACTCATAAATCATATCACAGCATGTTCTTACTACTAAGAACTTGGGTCACATTACGTCGAGTACATAACTCTGGTTTTATATGAAAGAACCTATGAAAAAGGCATAGAGGATCCAACACATCCATTTCTTTCATTAACCATTAACCATTGTTCCTGTACTGAGATTAACTCAACACTTCTCTTGGATATACAAGTAAGGACCACTTCTTGACTTGTCCCATTCTGAACTCCTTCAGAATCTTATCCAGGAAAGTATTCCGACTCAATGTCATTAAACACATATCTATCTTAATAGATCTTCAATGTTTAATACTTATTCATCTTCATTTATGAAAGATTCAAATAATCATTATCCCCAACTGCACCATTCGTAATATGTTATCCATATATGAGAATGTTATCATGCTCCCACTCAAATATGTCATGTACATATTAAGTTATAGGATAACACTCATATTGCTCCCACTCAAATATGTCAGCCACATATAAGACAAGGATAACATCCACATGGCTCCCACTTAGATATGTCAGATACATATTAAGTTCAGGATACTAACCACATGGATCCTACTCAAATATGTCATTTACATATAAGTCTAGGATAATACTCCCATAGCTCCCACTCAAAATATGTCGTCTACATATTTAAGTTTCAGGAAACTATTCAGCTCCCACTCAGTTTCATGCAAATGCATGTTTCCTCGATATTTTGGTTAAGTCCAAAATCCTTTGATCATCCATCAAAATGAGAATTCAGTTTACAAGACACTAGTATCCATATGTTTTTCCAAAACCTTCTTGTTGTACCAATTACAACACTTCTTCAAATACAGGATTTGAGGAAGTCACGGTATTGATAACAATCCTGGATCAATCGTAGTGAATATCCCTTTGACTCAAGCATTGCTACACATTGTAGTCAACCCATTGAATTTTTCAGAAACAATCTTTGTGACAAACCAATCTTGACGTCCCTTTGATGTTCACATTTATTCCTCATAACTCTGAAGTTATTGTGAATATCAAGTAACCTCCTTACTTGATAAGATTCAAGCAATCTTAAATGTAACTCAACATAGGATTTCATGACTCGTAGTCATATCTCGTACTTAGGTCCACCATCGCTTCTTTGTAGTTCGTAGGAATGTCTTGTTCCATTAACATGACAAGTGAATCATGAATATCATTTTGCACCAGGGGCAAATATATATTCTTGAATCCTACCTTTCTCAGTAAAAGCTCCCATCAGAAGATCATGATCATTATCATTAGTTTCTCCTCTTATTGTAGAGCTTTGCTTCCAGAACATATTCCGTTGCACTACTCTGACATTTGGAGGCAAGGTCAATTACCTTGGTTGAACTTTCACTTTTCTTCCATTACCACATTTATCAAGAACAATTCTTGACAAACACCAAACATAGCAATACAAGTTTTGCTCCTTTTGGTTCTAGTTGTGGAAGATGCATCCATAGTTGTCTAAGGATACACTACAAAGATAATTTATCTTACATAAATCAAGCTTCCTAGAAACCACAACACACCATGACATATATAGTGTTGGTTTCCACGAACTCAGATGGTTCCCTATGCTGAAGTGAGTGTTTGCATATTAAATTAATAACTCTAAACAATAATAACGTAACTTGGTAAGAGATAACTTAGACCATACACTTTTTCATAGAATATGATCACAATGTTCATGCACGTCAATCATATTGAAGTGTCTCAAGACATTGCAATTTGTGGAACAAATTTCACACAAGTCTTTATGCCCAAGACTAACTCAAAACATTTGTCACTTTGATCAAATCGTAGAGACTTGTCTTTCTTGTTAATTTAATATCCATCTTTAATCTGAAATCCCTTTTGATCATATCAAATTATTTCAGACTCATGTTTCATTAGTGAATACATATATTCATCTAAGTCCACATACGAAGTTCATGAAATAATGAAATTCACCACATGCTGACATACGATACATCACAATGTATGATACTCAACAATCAGTACACATTCCGTTTTACCAGAATGCGAGGTTTTAGTCATCTCACCTCAAAGGCATGGTTTGTATATGTCAAGAGATCAAGTATCTTAAGACATCATCATACCATTCATGACTTAAACTGTAGTGTCATTATTAAGCCTGGATATTTCTTGGCATTGCAATATTTCTTATAAATGATCAAACAACTATCATCAATATAAGAATAGCTCATTCATAATCGTAATGTGACCATAATAGATATCATTCATAAAAGGAGAACAACTGACTTGTTTCTCACTAATATGAATAATTGTCTTCGCAAGATGCAAGACACACTAATAAAGTCCTCATTCAAACGATCATAAAATTTATTCATATATTAATCAATTGATAGATGTAGAGGGAGAGTGTTGTCGACCATCAACTATCTTGATTGCCGTCAGCACACATTGTCACCTCATCCCTTCCAAGCCACTCTCAAGCAGTAAGTTCAAGCATCGAATACTTAATCAACCGCAATTAGTGTTTCGTGGGAAAGACATTTATAACTCGTATATCAAATATACCTTCTCCGTCAATGACCATTCCTGCATTGGTTCTACTCTTAAAGTTCTTAACTTTAACCATGACCTCATGACAGGTGAACGATTCTCCTTCATGACATAGTTCAGACATGGTCTTTGTAACTAGGAGGAAGCGGATGTAACTCCCTAGTTATCGCAAAGTAACCAGTCATTCAGTAGTCCAAGTTATACACAAGGTGTTCCATGTATCTTATACATTTTCCAAGTGACTTTCTCAGCAGGTTGTTCCTTCCACCATAGTTGAAAGAAACCCCGTCCATATACTCATATTCCATTACTCTGATTTGTGACCAAGTGCTTTCAAGTTCACCTAGCACGTCATACGTGTTGGTTAACATGCATTCACAATTCAGTCTCATAGAATGAAGTATGGTGTATTGGACAGTCATTCATAAGTGACGGTGAGTACGATACTCATCATCATCTTCCTTGAATACGGAGTTAACAGGTGTATCTCCTAGCAGTTTTTCGTATTATGTTTAGCAAGTCATTACTAATGAGTATGTCTCTAATGGTGTTGGTACACATCAATGAAGTAAGACCCATTTACCTTAAGTTCTATCATACTAAAAGACCCATAGTTCTAAACATTGGTATGACATTATCTACAATGATATTTGCAAAGACATGAAGATTAAGTTCATAATATGGAGTTCATGTTTCAAAAACAATTCTGGAACTCCCACTCAGACAAACATCCCTCATAGTTTGTTCTAAGTGATTACACGATCCTTGAAGAACATACCTCCCCCGTGTGACACGACCATCAGTATGTTGTTCAAGGTAGGCCATCATGCCAATCACATCATCCATGTGACTCATGCTCGACCTTTCGGTCTCTTGTGTCCCGAGGCCATGTATGCACATGCCAGGCTCGCCACAATAACCTTAGTGAGTATATGCTGCGTATGCAAGGCCATGTTTCTGGACATGCTAGGCTTGCTCCACCCATCTCTTGTGAACGTAAAAAATGTTTGACACCCGTGTGACACGTGATGCCTCCATAATGAAGAACTTTCCAGATGGTGCTTCACTAAGGAAGGACACTTTGTTGGATTAGTGAGGGATCATCCTATTATGGTACCGTCGTATATCTAACATATTAGCAAAACAGGATGCAACAGTATAAATCATACATGCTATGATTCCCCCAGACATGCAAATTAAAGTTAAAAACGCCTTTCTACTTTATCTTTTGCAAGTTTTACGTGGCTGCTAGGGGTTTCGAGAAAAGAACCGCTTTCTATCCTGCGAAAACAAGCCACAACACCAATCCCGCAATTGTCTCTATTACACCCCTGTTGGGGCCCTCCGTTGCAAACATCTTCGCATCGCTAATGCAGAGAGACACACACCCCCCAGCCACTTTATATGGTACAAGCCATATGTCAAGCGTGGAACCAGTCTCGCGTAAACGCGTAAGGTCGGTCGGGGGCCGCTTCATCAAACATTGCCGCAACGCTAAATGAGTACACGTGAGAGGGTAACAATTGAGAATTTATGCCCACATACTAGATGTGTTCTATCCGTACAATACATCTACGCATAGCCTTGCTCTGATACCACTGTTGGGGTTCGGGGCAGAAAACACAAATTTTTCCTTGACCTACGATACCCAATCCCAAGACCTATGCTATGCTGATGCAAGTAACGGACAGAAATAGATCACATACCAGTATGTAGTCCGTTAAGCGGGAAACGTTCCCGCATGAACGTGGTTGGTGTAGTCGTACCGGAAATCCCCGATGCCGCGCAGATCCACGATGACTTCTGTAGCCACCCGATCCTTGCAGACCGTTGACGGGATTACGTCCCCGTCGGAACGTTGCTGATGAAGACCTCGCGATACGGCCACGACGATGAAGTAGCACCACAAGTGTAGTGCCTCGCGGGATTATACACATACAGTATACCCGACGTCCCTCCAGGCTCCGAACCAGTAGAGCAGTGGAAAGAAGATGGATTCGGATCCCGATTCCAGCAGCACGACGGCGTGCGTATAGTGGAGAAATCCCCAACCCAGAGCAGCCTCCAAACAAGGGGAGTCCGCTCAAAGGAAGGAGAAAGGAGGGAGAGAGATGAGAAACTTTTCTCAAAAAATTCATGATTAAAAGGGCACCCCTACCCCTCCTTATATAGGCCAAGGAGGGGTGCCACCTCCCCTCAACTTCCCATGTGGGACTAATCCCAAGGGGAGGAGGGTGGCGCACCAAATAGGGGGGTGGGCCCCCTCATGGCGCCATGGCCCATGGGAGAGGACTCCCTCTCCCCCTAATGGGCCCTATGAGGCCCATATGCCTTTTAATTCATTTTTAATTATATTTAAATACATTTTAATATTTAATTCAGATAATTAAATAATAAAACATATATTAAACATTATTAAATATATTTTGAACCTTTCAAAATACCCAGAACAACTTCCGGCCTTCATCGGAACAATTCCGGTCATCACCGGAACAATTCCGGTGTTCTCTCCAATTTCTCCGGTGATCCCGAATCAATCCTTACTGCGTCGAGTACCCTTAAGTGTAACACCCTACGGTCCGGGAAACAGCAGACATGATCGAGACAATTCTCATTGATCAATGACTAATCAATTGGACCTGGTTACAATCCTTGATAGCCCCTGCGCTTCCATCGAATGAACTTCAATCGCTGTTGGATCCGTTAACCGTGTGCCTGTTCCCTTTGTCCCATGGTACTTTGCTTGTCCGAGGTTTGATCATCGGTATCCAATATACCTAGTTCGTCCTCATTCTCAACAAACAAGTTTACTCGTTCCCGTGATATTACAACTCCGTGACCTAGTCACACGTTTGCAAACTTTATGATGTAACATCACCGAGTGGGCCCAGAGTACCTATCCGTCATACGGATTGACAAATCCCGCTTTGATCTATTTGCATACTCATCAACCATATATTTCGGAATACCCAAAGTGCACCGTTATGGCCAGCATATTTCAGTCAGGCGGTGGGATACAAATCAAAGTTTCCTCATAGATGACAATTACGTATGATCATTATGGTCAAAGGATCTGGTCACTACGTTATAGTTATCGCAATGTCGAACTATGTGACTTGATCACATCGCAACACTTCTGGTGGGTGTATGTCCATCATATCATTATCCAATGATACGACTCCATTGTCAACAGACGCCATTGTCTCATGATCAGGAAACCTTGATCATCAATCGCCCAATGGACTAGTATACTAGGGTTAACTAGGGACCTGGTTATTTGTATACCACACCTGTATTAATGTTTCCGCTTAATACAGTTCTAGCATAGTATCAAACGTATTATGAACTAATGGAATATGCTCGATAAAACATATTCTATTTGCCTCTAGGGCACATTCCCAACAGGTCCCTCGTGGAAGGGCATGTTTGTTTACAAGGCTTCTCTAAGCCATTTGTTAAACTTGTCTGTACTTAGACCTAATTTTCTTCCGTTGTATGATGTAATGTTGATCACAGACATGTGATCTTTGTATGCTCTATGTGTATATCAATAAAGAGTACTTTGTAGAGTTATGTGATGATACCTGCTGTTCATACTAGGCATGTGTGCTGCGTGCATGTTTATAACATGCATGTCTTAGTATGGGTTTTCGAGACCTTAGTTGTGATCTGGCTGGCGGTCTTTTATACACCAAGTGGCCCTTAGATGTGCGCAGCTTGGGGCATCGCGATGCGATTGCTCGTGACTCTATCACGTGCACTCTTTGTTGTATAATCGAGCCCGCCCTAGACCCCGACTAAGTGATCGGGCTGAAGTAAGTCTATGTAAGAGTTAGGATCCAATCGATAACATGGTTGAGGCGACTTGTCTATGAGTATGGGATTCACCACCCATAAGCATTTAGACTTGTGAGCGGACGTTGAGGACCCATCTCAGTTGATCATCCGACCTGAATGGGATGCCCCTCACGTTCGATGCTTACCGAGAATGTTCTGTGCTTGGCCTTGTCTGCTTAGACAAGTGGGTATGGTTCTCGGCTCTCCATGTGATTGTATCGTGACTGGAATTACATACGCTAACCCCGGGTCCCGACATTGTAATGTTGTGGTATCAGGTTGGAAATCTGGGGCATATGGCATTGTCATATGTCGCGGTGGGAACGATATGTGTTTCGTCCCCGGATCTGGATGGAAACATCTAGATCTGGAATAGTACCGCATATCGGGCCTTACAACTTGGTATCAGAGCCTTACCGACCGTAGAATCCTTTTTCTGGCCGAAGTCGAGTCTAGACAAAAACTATTTTGTAGTTACTAAGTTAGTTATCGGAGAGTAGGAATCCTTTTACTACTTACCCTTTCTTTGGTCAGGACAAGTGCCGTAAGTGTTTTAACTCTCGCCTTATCCCCTTTCAAACTTTAGGATCTCGAGGAAGTGGAGTTTTGGAACCGTTACAATGCCTTGCTTGAAGAGTATTATCTCGGTTCCGATCTCAGGTTGGGAAATCCTGTAGTACCTTTAGTCTATCCGACTCTGGTTTACATATTGGTCATCCATTGCTTTTGAATTTGATTTCAATGATTTCTTTTGAAATTTTTAACATGATGCAAGTGAACTTTGATCCTAGCACATTACCTAACAAAGGGTTCTGACAGCAGAGTCCCTTGTTGGTGGTGTTGAAGAATGTCGACACTCTTTTCTCTCCCCTCCTCTTCCCCGGATCATCCAGGATCTCGGGACGACATCCCTTGTTGGTGGTGTTGTATTGTAACAGCCCAGGGTTTTCACCCAAATTAAAATTTTTGTTTGTTGCATTATTTTGTTGATTGCGAGAATTGTTTGCAGTATTTTCTTTGCTGATTTATTAATTGGTGAATATTCCCCCCTCTTTCTCGTACCGATATGCGTGATCGACCCCTTTCCACCACGGCACACGACCTTTTGCGACACCGGGTTTCACCCGAGCACCGTCGCAACTTCCGGCACAAGACCAGCCATCGCCATCGGAACGAAAAACCCCATTTAATAATTAAATGGATTATTATATTGGGCGCTGGAAAAATGTTCTCGGAACGATATCGAAGTGAGGTAGGACTAACGGGCTCGCCATGCTGAGCGCGTGGTTCGAGATTTCATCCGAATCGGAGGTCGTATGGACTCCCGGCGAGCAGACACGTGGAGTATCGGACGCGTGCGAGAGAGACCAGGGGCGTTTGTGTAAACTTGCCACCTAGGCCAGCCTATAAATAGACCACTACTCTCCCCTAGCCCTTCTAGGGTTTCCCCCATGTAAAAATTGCAGCCACCCACTCAAAATTGCTAGACCTGCCCACCAAAACCCCCCATTTTTGAAACCCTAGCCCCTAGCCATCCAGGACCGTCAGATCTGAGATCCGACGGCTCCAAAGGCGCCACGTAGCCCCCAACCGGCACCAGCAGCTCCCACCGTGCCGCCGGGCCCCGCAGGGCCGGATCTGGGCCGATCCGGGCCCGTGCCGCCGCCTTCGCTCGTGGAAGCCGCACCACCGACCACAGGAACCGTCGTCTTGCCGCCGCCGCGCCGGCACTGGTGAGCTCCCTCCGCCTCGTCTCGTCCTCCCGCGCTACCTCTCTTCCTCCCTCACCTCCTACCTCTCCTCCTCGGAGGTTCTCCGGAGCAGCCGCACCGCCGCTGACATGGCTCGGGCCGGAGCCGTCGCGGCCTCCTCGCCTCTCGTCGGAGGACGGCCTCCTCGCACCACTATATCCGGTCTCCTCCGCAACCCCTGGCTCCCCGCACCCCTCGCCGGACCTCCCCGGCGCACCTCGCCGCTCGCCGTCGCCGGCATTGGAGCCACCGTCGGCTCCCGATTTGGATCGAGTCGGGGACGCAGCCGCCGCCGTGGGTCGGCGCCCCTCCACGGCCCACCGAGCACCTGCGGCCCAGCCACCACCTCCAGCCCACCCGGCCGCCGTGGCCCACACCGGATCTCTCGCCCAGGCGGCTCTACACTATCCAACGCCCACCCTCCGACTTGGGACGCAGCCCACGAGGTTCCTTTTTTCCCTCTTTCCCCTTCTAATTTCTTCTAAGTCCTGGAGATCTGTTAATCTGTATTGTTTTGCAACGTTAATTGCGAGTGATCCGTAGCCCGTATGAACTTGCACCCAAAATGAAAAGTGCTCAATTTTGTGTGCTCTAACTTTTTTTTTGCTTTAGTGAGTTAAGATATTTGAGGTCATATTGATGGTTCAATCTGTGTTGAAGTGTGCACCAGAATGTTTACTACTGCTGTTGTTATTTTTATCAAAGTTTGGTTGATGATTGTGTCACATCCATGAGGCCTATGCTATTGATTATTTCTTGTATGTGTTAGGCATCATGTGTACTTCAATTAGATGCATTCCTTTGTCATGTTTGCCTGTTGTAGTTATTTTATTTCTTGCTCCAAAGTGGTGACCCTGATCATGTGTGTTGCTATTTGTATAAAGTCGCTACTTTGCTGCCTTATAGCTATTGAAAGTTCAAGTATGTGATCAGAGGGGGAGGGGGTGAATGATCACTTCAAATTTTCGACAGAAGCTTTGAAGTGAAGCATAAGCTAAGCGGAAAAGGGTAGCTGAAACAAGTGATAGGGAAGTAAAACTAGAAGCGAAACTAAATGCAGCGAATGAAAATACATTGAAGCATAACTGGGAAGCAAATGCAATACAGAATGTAAGAGCTTGAAGTAAAACGAATTGTGACTCGGCGATGTTTGTTCCACCAGTTCACGCTCTGCAAAGCGCTACGTCTGGTTGGAGGGACTGGTGATTGAACACCTGGAGCAAAACTCTCTCCGTCCGTTGCTCCACTGCACCAATCTCCTTGAGCTTGGTCAGTTTTTGACTCGGGGTAGATTATCAAGGAAAGCTTCGAAACCTTTGAAAAACTTGATCTTCGAGGCAACAATTACTCTTCGCTCTCTGAAGTAGGCTAGTAAGCTTTCACCTAAGTCATCTCGAATCTACCCAGATCAATGGGACTTAGGCTTCAGTGTTCTGGGTTTTTGGTTTTGTTTCGGTGGCGTTCTTGGGTTGATCTCTTTAGTCTCTCTCAGGAATAATCTCAGAGCAGCCGCCCGCAAATGGAGGAGGGGCGGCGTATTTATAGTTGGCGACCCCGAGGTGCGAAATGACCAAATTGACCCTAGGTGATAGGCTGACACGTGTCCACAATGGTCGGATTTTTCATTACTGCGCAACTTTACTTGCGGAACAAGTAAAGTGTACGGCCCGATATGCGGTTCTGTTCCAGATCTAGATGTTTCCATCCAGATCCGGGGACGAAGCACATATCAGTCCCACCGCGACATATGACATAGCCATATGCCCCGGATTTCCAACATGATATCACAACATTACAGATACAAGGATACAACATCTCATACAATCGGCATACAACTGTCTAAATACAATACATCAGCGGAAGATCCATGTCTGAGTACAGACTGCAAGCAAATGCCTAGTGGCAAAGAGAAAACCATCGATCCCCAAAACCACACGGGTCCAGGCCCTCCGCCGGGATCCGCCTATCAATTCATCGTCGAGTCTCCACGTGAAACGTCGATCACCGTACCTGTTGTCGATCAAGAACCCTGAAAAGAGTTTGGGGGTAGTATCATGAGTACAGAAGTACTCAGCATCCAACTGTAGTGGTCATCTGACCCAGCAAGGACTTCATCACTCGTCATTCTAGGACAACTAGTAGTTTACGATATGGAAGGGGTAAGTGGTGAGGTTGCTACCGCACTAGCATTTATGAAGTGGCTAACGATCTAGAGAGTAAGATAAGAGGCCAAGCATTCGATGAGGAATCGCCTCCAACAAGTCTTGCTATCCACCTACTACGCAAACATAACACCTATCCTATCCTTGTCCTCCTCTTCGCAACCCGGCAAAGAAGAAGCAGTCAAGGCACACACACGTTGATCAAATTATATTAAGATTATCTCAGCTGTTGTTCTCTATGAACAAGGAGTAGGTCTCAAGTCGTCCATAACCGTGGACACGGCTTCTCGAAAAGATTTAACCCTGCAGGGGTGTACCAACTGCCCATTACAAGGCTCCGCACGCACGCCCATCTCTCTCAGTTGCTACCCATCACAGGCAACCATTTTATGATTTAGTTCCAAGAGATCCGAAACGACAGGTCCCTCTAGCTAACAACGAAAAAATCCGGGTGGCCCCCGGGGAGTCGACACCCAATCCAAAAGCTGGCCACGCTCTCGGATCAGACTCTTCCGTACGGCCAAGGTCGGGTTTAGTCTCACCTATATAACAGGGGACTTCCCTAGCTCACCAGTGTGGACCAACAAAGGAACTCTGTCTCTGCTGGCCCGAGTTGTTTTAACACCACTGGCTGCAGACCAGTTACGCACACAGTTTCAAATGGTAAATCAGCTTGGGCCACCTCTAGAAATGTTTGAAGCTAGGTAGGTAAGAAAAGGGGACCCCATAGCATCCCACACGCGGTTAGGCACGCTCAGTCTTAAAACCAATACCCGGAACTCGGATCCTAGGTGACTCGAATGGAACAAAGCGTCGGGGCGGCATAGCCTAGACCTTCCATCCTGCGTCGAGTATAGTCAACATTATAATAATCATATCATCAACAACAATATAAAAAATGTGATAGCCCAAACCAAGAAGTAACAGGGTAACATCGTAGCATCCTAAGCATGCATACTAAGCAGGGCTGAGCAACGAGCAATAGTAACATAGCAGTACATGGTTTGCTGGGAAGGGACATGGCTGTATCGGTTTGAAAGAGGCTGTCAACATGCAGTAGGATCAAACATCGAACCTAACCTAGACTAGCATGCAAACCGCTGGTTGAAATAGAATGGATCATAAGTAATGTAAAGTCCTTGCCTGTTGATAAGTCGGGTTCCGAAGATGTAGTTGATCGCAAGCTCGCATCGTCTCGGAGAGGTACCCGCGGAAGCACACAAGACGGAAACATTGGAAAAGGCAATCAACGAGCAAGAATCTATTACTACGGAGCAAACACGAGCAAGCATCAACAAGAAGGAAACACGAGATATCGCACCTACCGTCGAGAGCGGTTACTAACAGGTTAAGTGGAGGTACTCGTCACACACGACGATATCGCACATTTAGAAAGGTTCAAGTTGTTTAGCTACAGGTGATCAACAAAGGTTGTTAACATGGCAACTCACTCAAGCACGGCATAGCACACAAGCATGGCAAGAGGTGAAGCATAAATAAACTACCTAAGCTAGCCAATTTAAGTGGGGGGTAAAACCTATACATGCCGACTATTACGGACCCCACGATATTTATTGCGTTTGGTACTGTTTTTCCCCTAAACATATTTTATTATTTTTATTAGCAAGCAAGAGCAGCGTAAACACAATCTACATGCAATTCTAGTCAAGTTACATATAAGGAACATTTTAATCTGAGCAACGGTTAAAAAGTTATTAAATAAACAATTTGCAGTGGCATGCAGTGTAATTAGCAGTCAAAAACATGTAAACAAAGGCAAACATGGACACAAAGCACATTTTATTAAACTACACACAAAACTGAGCAAGTTTCATGTTTTACGCGTCGCGATCCGAGCTACCGGTGAAAAGATACGGGCACCGCAAAATAAACAATACAATCTGCCAATTTATTAAAAAAACCCAGAAATAAAGTGTGCTGGGCCGAAACTGCTCTAAGCAGGCCCAACAGGGGGCGGCGCAGAATAGCTAAAAAACGCCTACGGGCGCACAACAGCAATGGGCCAATCCCAACTGGCAGCACAACAATGAAATAAAAAAAAGGTTGCATTACCCTAGCTGGGCCGAGCCCAGCTGGCTGGCGGCTTGGCTCCAGGAGGAGTGGGCCGCGGGGACGGGCCGGCCCACGGCGGCGACCTGGCTCACCCATCCCGATCCCGATCGGATCGTGGACGGCAGCCGGCGCCGGCTGAAGCGGCGGCCTCCGGCGGATGTCGGCGCGACGCAGAAGGCCTTGGGAGGCCACGACGGCGCTAGCAGGCGGGATCTCGCGCCGGGCTGGATGAAGGGGAGGCGCCGAAGAGGTCTTGGGGCGGTCCGAGACGGGCGGCGGCGAGCTCCGTGCTCGGCCATGGACATGGCGCGGCAGCGGGCTCATGGTCAGCGGAATCCTGCGGGAGAGGAGATGAGAGGGAGGTGAGGGCAAGATGGAGGAGAGGCGCGGCGGGGGTACGGCTCACCAGGGTCTGCGGGGACGGGGGATTGTCGGCCGGAGCAGCGGAGGCGGCGCGGTGGCTTGGTGGTTCCATGGGAGGCGCTCGGGTTGGAGGTTTCCAGGTGCGGAGATGCAAGTGGTGACGTGGCGCGATCCTGTTCGTCTGATTCAGATCCGACGGTGCAGATCAGCCGCCAGATCTGGATGTGGTGGGATTGGGTGTGCACTGAAATTGAGGTGGGGTGGCGGCTGGGTTAGGGGAAACCCTAATCTGGGTTAGTTTTGCTGCCGAAAATGGCTAGGAGGTGCTACTATATATAGTAGGTGGGTTTGGGGGCCTTTCGGGCCACAAAATGGCCCGTTTCGGGTCCGGTTTCTCGGGTGGGCTAGAATCCGAAGATAAGCGGGGAATCCGGGGGTCCAGCTAAAGGCACGCGTGGCATTTTGTAAATACGCCCCTCGGACTTATACCGGCTACTATGCCTGGCACATCCGATCGTTCACCTACCCGACGAAGTCAGACACGCGCGAAATTTGAAACACAGCATCGCCACACTGTAAGCACGTTGTCTACAATGTTTCACGCCCAACCGAGACGATGATTAACTCCCGATAAAATAACCTATCTAAATATAAATGGGGGTTTTTCGAACCGATGGTGAAAGCTGGTCTTGTGCCGGAAGTTGCGACAGTGCTCGGGTGAAACCCGGTGCCGCAACGAGGTCGTGTGCCGTTGGGAAAAGGGTTCGGTCACGCATCCGATACGAGAATAAAAGGGGGGGGGGGAATATTCACCGATTATTATTTCGGTGAAGCAAACACCGCAAACAATACAGGCAATCAAACAATTCACACCAAAATTTTTTTTAATTTTTTTTTGTGAAAACTGGGCTGTTACATAAAGCTCACTCATGGACTTAGTTCTGCTTCGGAAGACAAAGAACGAAGTCTTTGCTACCGAAACTTAACTCAGTGCACATGAGATTTCTTCACTCTGGCTTCTCACTAGGTTTAGATTGGATCTGAGCATTTTCTCAATAACTTCGGTGTCCACAAACTAAAGACCCCTCTTGATAGTACGGTTTCTCCTATGGCTCAAAGAATAGAAAAAGAACTACACAAAAACATCTAAGTCTTGCACCGTCTTCTTCATTTCCTTCGATGAGCTGAGCTTCAGGACACCTTCATTTTTGGGGGTCATCCTCCGTGATTAAGCTTCGCTCAAGGGGTAATTCTTTGATAACTTGAAAATCTTCCTTGAAGCTTTATCACCTAGCTAGTTCTTCATGAACCTATTCAACTGTTTACACTAGAAAACATTGTTAGTTCCTCTACTGTCTTGTCCAACAATATCCAAAACACACGGGGCAAAACTTTGCTCTTACAATCTCCCCCTTTTTGGACTATTGTCGACAAAACAGGCATCGCTAAAAGATATTGAAGTTTTTGTGAAGTGATGGGACAAACTCTAAGATATGAAGTTTTTGGCTCCCCCTGAATGCAAGCATCGAATATTTATATAATCGAAGTTAATGCTTGAGAGAAATTTCTTCGATGGAGAGCAAAACAAATATCTTAGCGAAGACAATTGCATTTAAAGATAGATATCCAGAAATGTGTTCAATTGCTTCCAAAGACCTGTGACTTAGAAAATAATAACCACCTGCAAGATAGAGGATACGAAGCAATACTTGTGAGCAAAGGGTTATTAAAACTTAAGAGTAGCACAGGAGTAGCAGAACTGAGTGTAAACTTAAGTTACAACCCAATCGAAGGGAATGTAATGTTTGTTGTAACTTAAACCAAGTGAAGCAAAATGCGAATAGCAAAAGCCCTTTCCCCGATGCAAATCTAACTCATCGATGCCAACATTCTCCCCCTTTGTGTCAATGATTGGACAAAAGGTTGGGAAGAGGCTTGAGAGATCTATTTCGCGGCATCAACACCCTTGGAGCCTGACGAAGCTGAACTTGATGATGACTCATCCGAAGAAGATTGATCTCCTGAAGATTCTTCTTCCGATGCAGGCGAAGGAAGAGCTTCGAGGTTCTTCTGGGTGATGATGTTGAGGTCGAGGTTGCTGTCGTCGAGGCCGTCGTCATCCTTTGAAGTGATGGAGTCGTTCTCGGAGACGGTATCGGGCTCGTTGATGAAGATCACTTCATCAATCTTGTGCAGGGGTGGGAGCTTTTGATTCGGGAGATCAACAATATCATTTCGCGAAAAGTTTCGCTGGAGGTGCTCATACTCTTTGTAAATGCGATCTTTGCGAAGGCCTTTAACAGAGTGAAACTTCCGGAATCCCTTCCAAGAATGACGCTTGAGAACGCGAAGATACTGATTGTTGTTGAGAGTAATGTTGCCAACGCGATTAATTTCATCAGCAAGGAACTGCATCTGATGTTGATTGGCTTCAATGAAGTTTTCAAGAAATTGTTGCTATCGAAGATCTACTTCAAAGTGATGACAGTCCTTCTGGAATTTCTTTGATATATTGCGCTCATTGAATTTATGGCGCACCCCAACATATGTGGAAATAATGTCGTTGGGTTTCCTCATCACTTCCAAAGTGTCGCGCACTGGAGGTATGAAGAGCTTCGGATGATGTCTAGACACAAAGTCATCGTTTCTGCCATAATTGGAAATAGGCTGGAGCCAAGGAGCATATGTCTTCAGTGTAAAGGGCAGTTCAGCAGCATGTACTAAGTTGCGAATGAAGCAATCTTCGAAGTGAAATACCAATCCATGGGTAAGCTTCATAATTGCATGCCTTGTCTCAGGATAGAGGTTTGATTCCTCCGAAGCAGTACTCAATGGAATCAAAGATTTCGACAGAATGTAAAACCATGTCTTGGAGATGAAGTTCAAGTGCTTCGGGTGAATATTTGCAGGAATGTAATCTGTTGTGACTTCAGTATCCAGCAAGGTGGCGAATTATTCTTCAGTCAGATCTGGCTCCAAATGAATCTTTTCAAGTTCGCCAGTGTGCCATGGGATATTGACTAGTTCCAGGAATTCTGCCGAAGACATGCGGAAGATTTCTCCTTGGATCATCCATTCCAGTATCCATGTGCTGGGTTCATTGGCATCGCCCAAAACATATAATGTGGCATAGAATTGCTTGATGAGTTCAGAATTGAAGGGAGTGCTCAAGGCAAACAACCGAGTCAAGTTCTGATTCTCAATAGTCGGCGATGTTCTGGAAGCATGTGGCAGTTGAAAGGATTTGCATATCAAGGTATCGTTGGCGAAACAGCACACCCTTCTGGCAGTAGACTTTTGTATAAAGTATTTGTTGTTCTGCTGTCCAGAAGTGAAGATCATCAGCAGTTCTGTCAGAAGCATATGGGATTACGCCAAAGAAACGATGACGCTTCTGATGATGTTCAAGGTTGAACTCTGGCCCATGGCGCGAAGAACAACCAACGCCCTTGAATATAGGAAAAGTTTTGCGATTGTAGATTGAATCTAGCTGGGTTTCTTGGCATGGTTGAGAATGTGCGCGAATCCTTTGCATAGGAGCGATTGGGGAAACTCTTGAAGGGCCAGCAGCTTGAGAAACTATCAGTGTTTGCTCTTGCGAGGGATTCAGAACCTGCACTTGTTTATCTTCATCTTCATGTGCTTCATGTTGAGGCACATTGGCTTCCGATTCCTGAGCAGTCCTTGTAGGGGAAAAGTCTCGGGAGACGCGGGTTCTGGAGTTGGAGGGAGTTGATTCATTTTCTTATGGGCGAGGGGATGGCGGTGGTGCGGGAGCAGAAGGAGGGGTAGAAGTCCTTTGCGGTGCGGGGGATGGAACATGTGGTGGTGATGGAAAGCGAGGTGGAACTGGTGCATGCGTTGGTGCTGGTGTTGGAGTTGGGGTTGGGGTTCGCTTGGGAGTTGGAGCTTTTGGAGGTGGAGCGGGAGTGTGTGGAGCGGGTGTTTTCTTGGGAGTGGATGTGGTTGGTGGAGGAGTAGGGGTTTTGGTGGATGGATCTGAAGCTTTTGGCTTGGGCTTGGAAGGCTTTGGTTGGGGAGCAGGAGTGGGAACTGCTTCAGTGTTTTCCTTCAGCTGGCTGATGGGCTCATCACTTGTGTCCATATCAGCAGCCGAGGCTAAAGTAACCTTCCACCTCTTGGTGGTCTTCTTCTTCGGGGACGAGTCAGATGGATTTGCTTCAGCGGGCTTAGCTGCAGCTGGTTCAGCTTCCAGCGGGGTCTTACGCTTCCGGGAATCTCTTTCCATAATCGAAGCATTATTTTTTGACCATCTCGCCAACAACAGCTTTGATCTTGACTTTGAAGATGTTGATGTTTTCCTTGGTGGTGGTGTTCACATCAGTCACCTTCTGAAGCATTTTTAGCGCGTGAAACTTGAATTCTTCATTTGTTTCAGTTTCGGCACGCTGCTGATAGTTGTAAATCTTTGCAGTTTCAGCCCTGTCCCTTGAGTGCAAATCCTTCAGTTGACTAATCATAGTAGTGATCATTGCTTCGATGGATCCTGATATGTAGACTTCACCGAGATCAACAGCTTCAGGGTCTTCTGCCTTACATTTCTTCCAAAGGGCTTCAGTCACGCCCAATTGATCCCATAGTTCTCCTTCACGGGGATTAGGGAATTGGTGTCCACTTTGGTGATCTTGCTCAGCATGAGCTTCAGTGAGTTAAATTCCTTTCTGCTTCGGCGGATTTGGTTTAGCGGAAGGGTTCATGTCCACCACGGCCTTTTTCTGGGCAACCCTTACTGCTTTCTCAGCTTTCTTTGTTCGAAGACTATCAAGTGTAGCCTTGCGCTTAGCTTCATGTTCTGCTATCTGTTTGGCTTCAGCAGCAACTTTTTCTTCGTTTTTCTTGGCTTCGGCGAGCTTTCGCTTCGTCTCAGCCTTCTCTGCAGAAAATTTGGCGGAGTCTAGCTGCCTTTTCTTTCTTGCAGCTCCTTCTGCTTCTCAGCAGATTCTCTGGCAAGCACGCTGCGATTGAGTGCCTCCTCGAGGTCTTTCTGTTGCAATTCTGCTTCAGTGGGCGTTCGCTTCACTGAAGGGTTTGGAGCAACAGTCTGCTTAGGCTTCGCTGGAGTCGTTGCCTTTGCAGTTTGTTCATTAGCAGGGTCATGCCTCTGGTTAGAGCGCCTCTCAGTGTGGAGGGTCTCTGCCGGTGGCTTCGAGGATAATGGCTTCGCAACCACCAATTGGACAAGTCAATGGTGGGGTGAGCTGCGGGCTTATCTGCAGGGTCTTGGATCTTCAGACCTTTTGCAACAGTAGGTTTATCTCCCGGCTTCTTCTTCAAAGGAATCCGAATCTTTGGTTTCTTGGGAGGAGGAGCAACATATTCGGACTCATCATCGGCTTCAGCATGTGATTCGTCATCTGCTTCAGCCTTGGAGTCAGAATCCTCAAGAGTGGGTTTCTCCTGCTTCGCTCTCTCTTCCTCATCAGTGAAGGCATGAGGAGGTGAAGCGGTTTTCCTTTTCAGCTTCTGCTTCTTCTTCGTGCTCGGGCCTTCTCCATGAGCTTCAGCGGAAGCTAACTTGGATGCCTTCTTCTCGTCTTTGAGTCTCTTCTTCTCAGCAGCGATTCTCAACCGCTCTTGCTCTTCAGGATAATCATCCGGAGTTTTGAGTGTATTGGGGTGAGGGAACTTCGATGGGACTGGGTAATAAAGATGGAGATTTTCTTCAGTGCACTTTCCGCACATGTGTGAAGTATATCGGTATGGCCGACGAAAGGCAAATTGCATTGCCCATTTCCAGTCAGGGATACTTTTGAATTTCTACCACCTGATGGCCCAGTAGCGCCGAATTCCTTGTAGGTGAATCTTTCACTGATCCTTGGTTTCTTCTTCAGGAGTGTCATATCCAAGATCCTCACGAATGGATTGGGGAATGCCTCTGGCATTATTATTTTCCTTCGTTCTTCCTCCTTTCTTCTTGGGAGCAAGCTGTTCGGCTTCGTTGATGTGGTCAAGAACTGGGGATTCAGTACCGAAGCCCAAATCTTCAGACATCCTGTGAAAAATCATAAGGGAACGAGGGAAAAAGACAAGTATGGACTGAGCACCAGCAAAAGTTTCGACCAAACAAACGATTTTTACAAGAGATCCAGTGAATACGGGTGATGATTCTAGCCTGTTCTGAGCTAGACTTAGCAACATCAATTTGGGCATAATTAACAGAAAACCCTAGCGCAGAACAAAGGTCATCGAAACCCTAATTACTAACCTGAATCAGAGAGGGAAGATTTTGCACTAAACAAGTTTCCCACAAGTTCAAAGATCCAACGGATCGAGAAACCCTAGAGAAAAAAATAAAAAAATGTCCTAAGAACGGATCCAATCTGGAGAGAAAACGAACGATGAGAGAGAGATTGGATCGGGCCCAACGTACCCTAACTCGGCGATGGAGGGCTGCTACGGCGACAGCGAGCGGAGGAAGAGCTCGACGGCGACGCGAAGTCCATGGAGGCGTTCGTCGGGCAGTGAAGCGGCGAGAACGACGGCGGGGACGAGGAGCACGACGGCGCGCGAGAGAGAGTTTAGGGTTCCGGAGAGCGAGAGGGCGATTAGAAGTCTTTGGAGTCGCTGGGTGAGGGTATATATAGGGATGGCCTGACAGGGGTTGTCAGGTCAGATCGGACGACTGCCAGGGACCGACCCTACGGATTCAACGGTGTGGATATCGTGGCGTTTCGCGAGAAAATCTCAACGACACGGATTTGATGGAATCTCAACGACCGGAGAAAAATTCTTGGTCTTGAGTAAAAACTTCGATAAAATTGGAAGCATATGATTCTGAACTCAATGACGTTCGAAGCATAATACTTTCCGTTTCAAATGTGCTCAACCATTTTGGATAGATAGAATAAGAGAGAAAAAGAACAGAGGGGGTAGGGTCCGAAACTTATCACCTCGAGGAAAAAACCAATAGCGAAGCTAAAGGTGATAAGCATGGAGGATTAAATCCAATCTAAATAAAAGATAGAAATCGAAGCAAACACAAATATCGAAACAAAAAAACAAACAACGAAGTAAATGAATATATACATGGAGGTAAAGGTTCGGTATTACAGTACATTTCGTGAGTCCAAAATATTGAGCTCACACCTTAACGCACAGAACATTTTCTCATCCAATGGTTTCGTGAAAATATCAGCCAATTGATCTTCAGTTCTGACATGACTAATCACAATATCTTCATGCTGAACATGATCACGAAGCAAATGATGACGAATGTCAATATGCTTCGTGCGACAGTGCTGCACAGCATTGTGAGAAATTATGATTGAACTCTCATTATCACATAGAAGAGGAATTTTCTTCACATGAATACCATAATCCTTCCGCGTCTGCTTCAGCCAGAGAATATGAGTACAACAAGACGCAGCAGCAATGTATTCGGCTTCAACAGTAGATATTGATACACAGTTTTGCTTCTTGGAAGGCCAACACACAAGTGATCTTCGGAGGAAATGACAAGTTCCTGAAGTAGATTTCCTTTCAACACGATCACCAGACCAGTCCGAGTCAGAATATCCAATAAGATCAAACTGAGATCCCTTGAGATACCACAAACCCAAGGTTGGTGTGTGAGCAAGATACCTAAGAATTCGCATTACTGCAGTATGATGTGATTCTTTTGGATTGGCCTGAAAACGAGCACAAATACATACTAAAAGCATAATGTCAGGCCTAGATGCACATAAATATAAGAGGGAGCCAATCATAGACCGATATTTCTTTTGATCGAAGGCTTTTCCCTTCTCGTCTGCATCTAGGAAGCCATTGGTAGGCATTAGAGTCTTAATTGTTTTGCAATCAGTAAGTCCAAACTTCTTCAGGCAATCCTTGAGATATTTTCTTCAGAAATAAAGGTGCCATTCTTCTGTTGACGGATTTGAAGTCCAAGGAAGAACTTCAGTTCGCCCATCATGGACATCTCATATTTCTTCGACATCATTTTGGAAAATTCTTCGCTGATTTCAGTGTTAGTGCAGCCAAAAATAATATCATCTACATAAATTTGACACACAAACAAATCACCATTATAAGAACAAGTGAAAAGAGTTGGGTCAGTTGTTCCTGGTTTGAAGCCTTTCTTCAGAAGGAAGTCCTTCAGGGTGTCGTACCAAGCACGAGGTGCTTGCTTCAACCCATAAAGGGCCTTGTGCAACCTATGCACCATGTCAGGATTCTTTGAGTCTTCAAAACCTGGAGGTTGCATGACATACACTTCTTCTTTGATTTCTCCGTTAAGAAAAGCACTTTTCACATCCATTTGATAAAGTAGGATACCATTGAAATTTGCAAAAGCAAGAATAACACGAATGTATTCGAGATGAGCAACTGGAGCATAAGTTTCGCCGAAATCGATACCTTCGATTTGGGTGTACCCTTGTGCTACCAGTCGAGCTTTGTTTCTTACCACAATACCATCTTCATCTTGCTTGTTGCAAAAAATCCACTTTGTACCAATGATGTTGTGCTTCGTTGGATTAGGCCTCTCAACTAAGGACCAAACTTTGTTTCGCTTGAACTAGTTGAGTTCTTCGAGCATAGCAGTTAACCAATCTAGGTCCTTCATGGCTTCATCAGATTTTGAAGGTTCTAGAATGGAGACAAACGAAAAGTTTCCACAGAAGTTAGCCAAACGAGTAAGAGAACGAGTTGTGGGATGACCTGGTTGTTGAATTTCTTCAAGAATTGAATCAACATCAACTCTTCTTCGCACTCGAGATAGTGCATTATTATTTGCTTGTGGCTCTAGTTCATCTTCAGGATCAGCATTTCCTTCGGGATTTTCATTTCCTTCAGGATTTGCATTTCCTTCAGGATCAACATTTCCTTCGTTTCTGGGTTCTTCTTCGTCATGTTCATCATTAGGTTCAGGATGTTGATCTCCAGCGCCCCGGGATATGTGTGGGAACATTGGATCATCGTCATCTTGATTAGCTTGACGAGCTACTGCTTCAACAGGGCGAATATCTCCAATAGCCATAGACCCGATCACTTCATCAAGAGGAGGTTCATCTAGATCATGAGGTAAATTCTCTTTTTGAGAGCCATTAGTTTCGTCAAACCTCACATTTACAGTTTCCATAACCTTCCCAAAGTGGGAGTTATACACTCTGTAAGTGTGGGAGTTTGATCCATAACCTAGTAGAAAACCTTCATGTGCCTTAGGGGCAAATTTGGAGCTATGATTCATATCTCTAATAAAACAAGGAGCACCAAATACCCTAAGATACGAAACGTTTGGCTTGTTACCAGTGATAAGCTCATGTGAAGTCTTCTTCAGAAATTTGTGACGGTAAACCTTGTTGATGATATGACATGCAGTGTTAATTGCTTCGGCCCAGAACCTGATAGGAGTCTTTTATTCAGCAAGCATATTTCTGGCCATTTCAATAAGTGTTCTATTCTTCCTTTCAACTACACCATTTTGTTGAGGTGTATAAGCAGCAGAGAACTCATGAGTAAAGCCATGATCATCAAGAAATTCTTCAATATGAGTATTTTTGAATTCAGTTCCATTATCACTTCAGATATGCTTGAGAGATAATTCATATTCGGTTTGAGCTCTCTTAGCGAATGACTTGAAGATTTCAACAACTTTGCTCTTGTCATCCAGAAAGAAAACCCAAGTATAACGAGAAAAATCATCAACAATAACGAGACCATATTGGTTTCCTCCCAGACTTGCATAATTTTGAGGACCAAAAAGATCCATGTGAAGCAATTCAAGGGGACGAGTAGTGGTCATGATTGACTTCGCTGAATGATGTTTCTTCGTAATTTTGCCAGCTTCACAAGCACTGCAGAGAAGATCCTTATCGAATTTTACTTCAGTAATGCCAATAACGTGCTTCTTCTTCACTAGAGTTTGAAGATTTCTCATACCTGCATGACCAAGTCTTCGATGCCATGACCAAACAGATGAAGCCTTTTCCATAAGGCATGTGGATACAGCAGGGCCCGAAGAAAAATCAACAATGTATAAATCTCATTTTCGGTAACCCTCAAAGACAAAAGTATAGTCATCCTTTGAAAAGACAACACAATGCGAAGCAGAAAATAGAATAAGCATACCCATATCGCATAACTTAGAAATAGACATAAGATTATAACCAAGAGATTGAACTAGCATAACCTTGTCAATGTGCTTATCTTTCGATATGGCAACCTTACCCAAACCTAATACTTTACCCTTGTTGTTATCACCGAAGGTAATGTACTTCTGAGAAGATTGAGATAGTTTTTCTTCGGTGAATAGCTCCTTGTCTCCGGTCATATGATTTGTGCAACCACTGTCCATGACCCATTCGGATCCACCGGAGACATAGCCCCGCAGAATAATTAGTTCTTATTAACCACCCACAAACGAGAAGGTGAATGAGAAGAGGTGGAAGCACTTGTCGAAGCAATATCAAATCGAATAGGGTTATATTGCCTAAGGGGACCATCAAGTACACCATAAATGTAAGTCCTCTGCGAAGGGTTAGGATATGAATGAGCATATGCAATATTATCGTTGTTATCACGGTGACAGTAAGTATAGCGACCAATGCGATAGTATTCATTTTGAGGAACACTTGATTCGCGCACCAGTGAATCATTTCTCTCTTCTAGAGAATCGAAGTGTTTCGGTTGTACCAAAGACTTTCCCTGCATAGAATGGTTAGCAGGCAATTGCTCAACAAGTGACTTGCGCACCCAGATTTTTCTCTTATAGAAACCATTCTTTGGAGGGGCACCAATGTATTCGGCCGAAACCTTTCCTTACTGGTTCTTGATAAGCTTGTAGTCAGAATCAAGTGATTTGTCAACAATAGCCTTATCAATTTTGCAGTTGTCCCCTAAAAGATTAGCAATATCTATAGGCTTATCCTTCACTAGCACCCATACAGTTTTCGGGTACTGCTCAGGTTCCTAGTAAGTGCCATCAGCGTTTAGCTTCCTTTCAAAGCTAACTCCTTCATTCCTAGGATTCCTGTGAAGTAGTGCCTTCTTCAGGATATCACAAAGGTGCTAGTCTCCCTGGAAAATTTTGAATAAACCTGTTTCAAACAAATCTTTCAACCTGAGGAGTTCCTCGGTAACAGCAGAGTTTTCCTCATCTGAGGCGTTAGTATCATCAATAACAATAGGTGCTTTTCCTTTGGAATCAGTTTTGCTTCGCTCCAAGCAGGTTAAGCAAGGTGAGTCGGATTTATGATTTGCTTCAGAACCTTGTTGAGCCATGAGAGTAAGGTTAACATTTTCCAACTCTTCATGAGCCTCTTTCAGTTTTTCGAGAGCCATTTTCCTCTGAAGAAATTCATAGGTAAGCTTCTCATAATCAATTGAAAGAAGATCATGCCGAGAGGATATCTAAGGCCCGATATGTGATACTTTTCCAGATCTAGATGTTTCCATCCAGATACGGGGACGAAGCACATATCGGTCCCACCTCGACATATGGCATCGCCATATGCCCCGGATTTCCAACATGATATCACAACATTACAGATACAAGCATACAACATCTCATACAAGTCGGCATACAACTTCCTTAATACAATACATCAGCGGAAGATACATGTCTGAGTACAGACTACAACCAATTGCCTAGTGGCAAAGAGAAAAATACATCGCTCCCATAACCACACGGGTCCAGGCCCTCCGCTGGGATCAGCCTAACTAGTCGTCATCGAGTCTCCACGTGAAACTTCGATCACCATACTTGTTGTCGATCAGAACCCTGAAAAGAGTTTGGGGGTAGTATCATGAGTACAGAAGTACTCTGCATCCAACTGTAGTGGTCATATGACCCATCAAGGACTTCATCACTCGTCATTCTAGGATAACTAGTAGTATACGGTAAGGATGGGGTAAGTGGTGAGGTTGCTGCCGCACTAGCATTTATGAAGTGGCTAACGATTTAGAGAGTAAGATAAGAAGCCAAGCATTCGATGAGGAATCGCCTCCAACAAGTTTGCTATTCACCTACTTACGCAAGCATACCACCTATCCTATCCTTGTCCTCCTCTTCGCTTCCCGACGAAGAAGAAGCAGTCAAGGCACACACACAGTTGATCAAATTATATTAATATTATCTCAGTTGCTGTTGTCTATGAACAAGGAGTAGGTCTCAAGTCATCCATAACCGTGGACACGGCTTCTCGAAAAGATTTAACCCTGCAGGGGTGTACCAACTGCCCATTACAAGGCTCCGCATGCACGCCCATCTCTCTTAGTTTCTACCCATCACAGGAAGCCATTTTATGATTTAGTCCCGAGAGATCCGAAACGACAGGTCCTTCTAGCTAACAACGAACAAATTTGGGTGGCCCCCGGTGAGTCGACATCCAGCTCAGGAGCCGGCCGCGCTCTCGATATAGTATGTACCGTATGATGGGCCAGCAAGGAACCATGTCCTTACTGGTCCGGGTTGGGTTGAAAACTACTGGCGGACGACCTGCACACACACGGTTTCAAATGGTAAATCAGCTTGGGCCACCACTGGAAATGTTTGAAGCTAGGTAGGTTAGAAAAGGGGACCCCATAGCATCCCACACGTGGTTAGGCACGCTCGTCAAAAGACACAATACCCGTAACTTGGGTCCTAGGTGACTCGAATGGAACAAAGCGTCGTGGCGGGATAGCCTAGACCATACAGACTTCGTCCAATATAGTCAACATTATAATAATCATTTCATCCACAACAAAATAATAATGTGATATCCCAAACCAAGGAGTAACAGGGTAACATCGTAGCATCCTAGGCATGCATACTAAGCAGGGGCTGAGCAACAAGGAATAGTAACATAGCAATACAAGGTTTGCTGGGAGGGGACATTGCTGTATTGGTTTGAAAGAGACTGTAAACATGTGGTAGGATCAAACATCGAACCTAACCTATACTAGCATACAAACCGCTAGTTATAATAGAATGGATCAAAAGTAATGTATAGTCCTTGCCTGTTGATAAGTCGGGTTCCGAAGGTGTAGTCGATCGCAAGCTCGCATCGTCTCCGAGAGTATCCGCGGGAGCACACAAGAAGTAAACACTGGAAAAGGCAATCGACGAGCAAGCATCTATTACTACAAAGCAATCACGAGCAAGGAAAATCAAGAAGGCAACACGAGACAACGCACGGTATCGCATCTATCATCTGTCGGGACCCGGGGTTTGCGTATGTAATTCCAGTCACAACTCAAGCACAGAACACTCTCGGAAAGCATCGTACGTGAGGGGCATCCCATCCGGGCCGGATGACCAACTGAGATGGGTCCTGATCGCCCGCTCACAAGTTTAACTGATTATGGGTGGTGAAATCCCATACTCATAGACAAGTTGCCTCAACCATATTATCGATTGAATTATAACACTTACATAAACAGACTCCAGCCCGATCATTTAGTCGGGGTCTCGGGCGGGCTCAATCATACAACAAAGTGTGCCACGTGACAGAGTCACGAGCAATCGCATCGCGATGCCGCAAGCTGCGCACATCTAAGGGCCACTTGGTGTATAAAAGACCGCCGGCAAGAACTCAACTAAGCTATCGAACCCCACACTAAGACATGCACGTTATAATCATACACGCAGAATGCATGTCCAGTGTTAACAGAAGGAAATCACAACATGAACTCTCCAAACTCATAGTCTTTATAACTTTTGCTAAACAGAGCAGACATTGTAGTTGTATTAAAAAAAAAGATCACATGGTTGTGATCCAACATTACATCAAACATCAACGGAAGCAAATTATGTCTTAGTAAAGACAAGTTTAACAGTGATCCGCTGAAGAAATAGAAGCTCGACGAGACAAGATCATGTTGAAATGGCTCCCACCTCGCTCCCACCCCCTTAGCCCTAGCCGCCACCTCGTCGCCGGCGATCTCTACGTCCAACCGTGAGATTTGCATTCGGCTCCCACCCTTCTCTTCACTGCGTTGTTTTGCATCTACGGCTCTCCATTTCTATGGCGGTCCATGCATCAATCTCCTTGGGACTTGACTTTGCCCCGGGGATCAAGTTGGCTGAACACGTTCATCGGATCTTCAAGCGCACGGTACACCCTGATGAATCTGGTCACTTCATTCTGGTTGTTTCTTTTGTGCGGCATTCCTTCCGTTTGAATGAGGATAATGTCAGTCTGGCGTTGGAAGCTGCCATTGGAGGGTTTTGTTCCAGGCTCAAGGTTTTCCATTTGCACGATCGGGTTTATGGTTTCCATGTATCTTGCAAGGATGTGGGTTTTTTCATATACCATCAGAAGACTTTTGTTTGCCCTCAGTTTCATTGCTTGTTTCATCTTTGGGGTAATGGTGGTCCTGATTGGAAGAAGGAATTTCGTACTTGGAAAGTGGAATGTGATGAAGAATGGATGCTGGTTAGTCCCTCTAAACGTCGAGCTAAACTAGGTTTAGCTGCGATGGAGAAATCTCCATCCAAGTCGGCGTTCAAGTCCCCGATCACCAAGCACAAAAAAGTTAAGTTTTCGACTTTTATGAATTATGAAGCTTGTAAGGGTTATCGTTTTCTCCCTAGTGGTAGGGACACCCAACTTGTTGTTGAAGCTGGTTATTCCTTTTCACGTCATCAAATTTCACATCTTCATGTCAATACTGATGTTCATGATCGCCCTCTGTCGCCACCTTCGTCTCCGGAGACTTCCGAACGGCCGGTGATTCAGTTTGGTAGTTTTTCCGCCATCCCTATCGGTTTGGAAGTTGTTGATTCTAGCCCGGATCATTCGGGATCACCTTCCATGAAAAATTCGGTAGAATCTCCTTCCAATGCGGAACTGGACGATAGGGTTGTTTCAGCTGAGATTTTTTCGGTCGAGAACGGGACTCCTATCTTGTCTAGGTTGGTGGATTATGATTCTGATCGTGATTCTCCGGTTAATATCCCGTCACCTAAAGAGGCTGTTAAGCAATTACAAAGCTTTGACGAGATGATTGAGGAGATGGCTGCTAGTTTCTGGGATTGCCAGAACTGCATCAGCATGGGCCATGCAACAAACGCGTGTACTAACCGGGTGCGTTGTAAACCGTGCTTCCGGTCCGGTCACATTAAAAAAGAATGCCTAGGCCTCATTAATGTAGCTCCTATCTGGGTGCCTAGAGTCCCATCTAAAACCTTTGGGAGTCGAGCCTCAGCTTTGTCCTCTCCTGACGATTCAGTTTCACCTCTGATACGCACGAGCTCTCCCGCAAAAAACCCCAATCTTAGCAGCGGCGGCTCCCCTGCTTCATCCTCATCGCCGCTTTGCTCCCCTGCTCTTCCTCAAAGTGCTCCACCGCTTGCATCGCAGCAGAGTTCCTCTGCACCCATGGCTAATTTCGAGCTAGATCCTCGCCGTTTCCTCCCTGCGGGTCATGAAATTGTGGATGGCGGCCCTGAGAGATTTCCCCGGACTTTCTACTCTGCATCGCAACCTCCGCCTCGGATGGATGAGCACTACATGGTGGCGATTGTTGAGCCACCACCGCCGGCGCACTTGGTTGGCTTCCGACGCGAGCAAGTGCTGCACTTCCTCACTCAGGAGCTTCAGGTGATTGTTCCCTCCGCACAGACCTGGTTCCAAGGGGTAGGGTTGTTTGAAGTTGAGAATCTTGTGGTTCGAGCATCTTTTGTTGGGCATGCACCTTTTGCGCTGGGATTTGATGAAGAAGGAGACGAGTTTTTTGTTAGATTCATTCCTCACAATGAAGGAGAAGGGTTCCAGGATATTCATGGTCATCGCACTGGATGGCTCATGCTTATTGGTGTGCCTCTGGATTATAGGAATACTCGTTATCTTTCTGAGGTTATTGGCACTTTTGGGCAGTTCATCGAGTGGGATCACACTGAAAGGCGCATGGTCCGCTCGCTGGTTCATGCCTCTTTCCCTGACAATGCTCTTGTGCCGAGAGGTGTGGTATTCAGGGAATTTTCTCCATGGGAGGGCACAGTGGTTTCTTGGACTACAGCAATTTACATTCTCACTTCCAATTTTGCGGATGTTGTCCTACCTGCGGATGAGGACGTTATGCCACTGGATGGAAATCCACATCCCATGCCAGGTCACGTTCCACCCCCTTTCCCTGCCTGTGGTGCCCCACCGTACCCTGCATTGGGTTGGAATGAAGCTGCACTGCAACATCAACCTCAGCAGGAACAGGGTAACAATGATGCTGCACCTGAGGCCGATGCTGGATGGCCTGCTTGGGATGAGGAGGTGGCAGCTGAGAATGAGCCGGTTGATGTTATGCCCCCACAGGACCAGATTTCTATCGAGAACAATTCTTCTGCGGGCTCCAGTTCTTCTTCAGACTCTTAGGTGATTGAAGTCCAGGCGCCAATTGTGGAGGATCATGAGCTAGTTTATAATATGCAGGACTGGGCCATTGTGCCATATCAGCCACATATCATTGTTCTGGATCCAATTGAGGAAATGGTCAACCGTGTTCAGTTTGGTCCAGTTCTCCCTCCCGAGATGATCCTGGATCGAACAATGAGGGAGTTATTTCTTGCTATCTCTGCACGGTTCATTCCTAAGAGTATCAACATCCTGCCCTCAACACTTCCTCCTTCTGGAGACTGGTCCTTTTTTATTCAAGATACTGATGAGGACATAGTGTTGGTTTCTGAACCATTAAGAATTGAACCTCCCCCTGTGAATAGTTCTTTAGTGCCTGCTGTACTTGCTGTTATGGAACCAACTGTTGGTAAGAAGCGTCACAATCGGCCACCTCTGGTGCGTGATGATGTGGACTTCTCCACACGAAGAATTACCAGAAGCTGCGCTAAGAAGTCTGGCTTCAAGCCTACCTCTGCTGTTCAGTTGAAGCCCAGTCCTTTGAGGAAGCCACGTGCAAAAAATCCAAGAATGCAAGCTCCTCCTCCTGCACATTCTGAACATGAAGTTCATGTCCCTCCGCCCACCCCAATCCGTGCAATGCAGGATCTGGGCCTCGCCCTAGGCATCGCTCCTGAAGACCTTACTACGTCCAAGCTTATGGCGGGACCATCTGCTCCAGCCTCTCCTGATGTTTAATCATGATTAATACAACTTTTCTCTTCTATAGGAGTGTGGAGTGTAGTAATTGTGGTCTTTTGCTTAGTCTGAACTATGGTTTCTATGCCTCAGTCTTTTGGTACGACTGCACTGGATGCTTTCATGTCTGTTATGCAAACATGAGTTCTGTTTTATTCAACTTTGTTCAGTATGAATAGTTCTCATTATCGTAATTGGCGTGTTATGTGCTGGAATGTGTGTGGTCTGAATTCTGCTGAGAGGCAGCGTGATGTACGCGCGAAGATTGATGAAAGTGGTTGTTCCATTCTTTGTCTGCAAGAAACCAAATGTGAAAATTTTGATCTTCGTCTGGTCAGAAAGTTTTGTCCTCGTAGATTTGATAATTTTTCTTTCTCCCCTTCAGTGGGAGCGTCTGGTGGCCTTATTGTGGTCTGGTGTTCATCCATGTTCGATGGAACCCTGGTGGAGTCTAATCGTTTTGGTATTACAATCTCCTTCACCTCTGTCCATAATGCTGAAGCCTGGACTTTGGTCTCTGTCTATGGACCTTGTCAGGGTCCAATGAGGGATGAATTTGTGCAATGGTTATATGATCTTAACATTCCTGATGGTGATAATTGGTTATTGTTAGGTGATTTCAATTTCATCAGATCTCTGGAGAACATAAACAGGCCTGGTGGTGATCTTAATGACATCCTTTTGTTCAATGAGATAATTGGACACCTTGGGATTCTAGAGTTGCCACTTAAAGGTAGAGCTTTTACCTGGTCTAACATGCAGGATGAGCCATTTCTTGAGCAATTGGATTGGTTTTTTACTTCTAGTTCTTGGATCTCTGTTTATCCAAACACAATTGTGCTTCCCATGGCCAAGACCTCATCTGATCATGTGCCTTGTATTGTGTCCATAGACACAGATATCCCAAAGAGTAATCGTTTCAGGTTTGAGAACTATTGGGCTGAGTTACCAGGTTTCTTGGAGTGTGTGCAGAACTCTTGGAATGCTCCTATTGATGCTGATTCTGCTGCTTCCATTCTGTCTAAGAACTTTAAAAGGCTCAGATATTCTCTCAAGAGGTGGTCTTTCAATATGGCATCTCTTAAGAAAGTCATTCTCAAGTGCTCACAGGTGGTGTTAGCCTTTGACTCTTTGGAGGAATTAAGACCCCTAACTAGACCTGAGTTCAACTTCAGACAAATTGTGAAATCTCACCATGAACATCTTCTCAGATTACAATACTTATATTGGAGACAGAGGTGTACTATCAGGGACATTAAAATAGGAGAGGAAAATTCAAAATTCTTTCATGCTATGGCTTCTGAAAGAATGAGGAAGAACTCCATTTCCTCTTTACATGCTCCTGATGGGGCTATTCTCTCTGATCATGAGCAGATGGCCAACTTGTTGTGGAGCTCTTACAGAGAGAGAATGGGGGTTTCCCATGGTATCCAAATGGAGTTCAATCTCTCTGATTTAATCCACCCAGTGGGGGGTTTACAGGATTTGACCACTCCTTTCTCTCAGTCTGAGATTAATGAGGTTCTCAAAGATCTCCCTGTAGATAGAGCCCCTGGGCCAGATGGTTTCAATGTTTTATTCCTTAAGAAATGTTGGCCCATCATTCAATCTGATTTTATGAATCTGATTTCTCAGTTTGCTGATGGCTCTCTCAAGTTGGAATGTCTTAATGGTTCTTTAATCACCTTGATTCCAAAAATGCTAGCTCCTGTTTGCCCTAATGATTTTAGGCCTATATCACTGACTAACACCTGCCTGAAATTTCTCACAAAGTTGCTTGCTAATAGACTTCAGAAGGTTATACTACAGTGCATTCACTTGAATCAATATGGCTTTCTTCAGTCTAGATCTATTCATGATTGCTTGGCATGGGATTTTGAGTACATCCACCAATGCAAACAGTCTAAAAATCCCCTTCTTATTCTGAAGTTAGACTTTGCAAAAGCTTTTAACACTATTGAGCATGAGGCTGTCCTTCAGGTTTTGGAACACAAGGGGTTTTGTCAGAAATGGATCAGTTGGATTAGAGAGATTTTAGGCTCTGGATCTTCATCCATCTTGTTGAATGGAGTACCTGGTAAACAGTTCTATTGCAAGAGAGGGGTTAGACAAGGAGATCCTCTGTCTCCTCTGTTGTTTGTATTGGCTGCTGATCTGTTACAATCAGTAGTTAATAAAATGATCCATGATCAAATCCTGACACTGCCAATTGATTCTCATGATCCAAATTACCCCATCATTCAGTATGCTGATGACACTATTATGGTAATTAATGGTGATGAATCTCAGTTGTTGGCTATCAAGGATATGCTTATTAGGTTCCATGCTTCCACTGGTCTCAAAGTGAATTTCAATAAATCCTCTTTAATCCCCCTGAATGTTGATGAGGCTATGACTGCTCACCTTGCTGAAGTTTTTGAGTGCTCCATTGGACAAATGCCTTTCACTTACCTTGGTTTACCACTGGGTACTACCAGGCCAAAAATTCAGGATTTGATGCCTTTGGTAGATAGGGTGGAAAGAAGACTCTCTGCTAGTTCTGCTATGCTGAACCAAGGGGCCAGGCTACAGTTGCTCAATTCAGTAATTTCCTCCATGCCTATTTATCACCTTTGTAGTCTTGCTATCCCTCAGGGCATTTTCAAACAGCTAGAGAGAATTCAGAGACAATGCCTCTGGAGAGGAAACTCTGATACCCCAAGACAATCACTTGCTGCTTGGGAGCTTATTTGCAGGCCTAAAAAGAAAGGTGGTCTGGGTATTGTCAACTTGCAAATACAAAACAAAGCTCTACTCCTGAAGCACTTGCATAAGTTTTATAATAGGGAGAATGTTCCTTGGGTTTCTCTTATTTGGAACACTTATTATAATGACAATGTCCCACATGCAACTATGCTTTGTGGATCCTTTTGGTGGAAGGATGTCCTCAAACTAAGTGACCTATATAGACCAGTGACCTCTGTCATGATCAATGTTGGGGATTCTGCTCTGTTTTGGTCAGATGGGTGGCACATCAATGGCTCATGTAGACCTCTGCGAGATAGGTTGCCTCATATTTTCTCTTTTGTGAGAGATGACAAGCTATCTGTTAACGATTTTTTGAGCTTGGAGGATGAAGAGATTTTATTTCACTTGCCACTCACACAACAAGCTGCTGATGAATATTTCTGTCTTAAGGACTGGATTCTTGATCTTCAGAGAGATCCTCAAGCTGTTGATTCTTGGCACTGGACTGGTAAATATGGTTATACTGCCAAAGGGTTCTACAATCTTACGCATTCCCACATGCCATCTAATCAATCTTGTGCCTGGATATGGAGGAGTAAGTGCACCATGAAGATCAAAGTCTTTGGTTGGCTACTGATGTTTGACAGATTAAACACTAAAGATCTACTTGTTAGGAGACATTGGAGATCACCCACTGAGGATAATTCTTGTGTGATGTGTCACTCAAATGCTCTAGAAGACAGACTGCATCTGTTCTTCTCTTGCAACTTTAGTTGCAGAGTTTGGAACTATCTGCAAATTACATGGGGGGACAATGGATCCTTGCATTCCTGTTTACAACAGGGCAAAGATTCAGTTGGTCAGTCTTTCTTCATGGAAGTCATGCTTACTGCCTCTTGGTGTATCTGGATAGTCAGAAAGGGGAAGACTTTCAGGAATGAGAGACCTTCTTTTCATTCCTGGAGAAGGCACTTTGTGCATGATATCACCTTGCTTTCACATAGATTGCAGGGAGATCCTAAAAACAGATTGATTTCTTGGATCAATTCACTGCAATAGTATAGGTAGGATTAGGTTATTTCCTTTACTTTCTTGTTCTGCTTTATTAATTTCCTTGTACTATTCTTTGAGAACCTTTGGTTCTCCCATGCAATAAAATACTGTGGAGCTCATGCTTCCCAGTCTTAAAATTCAAAAAAAAGACAAGTTTAACAAATGGCTTAAGAAGCGTGAAAGAAAATACAACGACCCTCCAAAGGGCACATGCTGCTCTCTGGAACTATACGACCTGGTCCACGTCGAGCTCGAGTTAGAGGCCACCATCAGGGTCAGTGGTCTCGTCTCTAAAACATAGAATAAGCAAACGTGAGTACAAAGTCGTACTCAGCAGGACTTACATAGGAACTATACTACTCATGCACATGTATCAAGGCAAAGGGAGGTGGGGTTTCATTGCAGAAGTGCCAGCTTTGACTTGGCTAGTCCTGTACTACGAATACCAGAATGAGGTAAGGAGCGTACACGAGTCCAAGTATCAAGTCTCCAACCAATCACCACTATGGATACTTCCTCGACTTCCCCACGAGGAAGCACGTCATAACACTCACACTTATCTTGGCAATTTTAGAGTAACCATTGAAGTTGTCTATGATCAAGTAAAGGTCTCCAAGTAGTCCATAACCGCGGACACGGCTATTCGAATAGTTCATTAACCCTACATGGGGTGTACTGCTACACACACGCACGCATCAGTTACCACCTGGGAGTGGACCCTTCAAGTGAGTACCGGCGAGGATGTTGCCACGACCCTTCACTCACAGCACCATCTCTAGTCCTAGGGAGTCGCCTATTTGAGTTGGCACCACAATCGGAATCCGACCGATTTTTACGATGCGGACTCAAACGTTGCGAGACAAGCCATCAAGCTCAACTCGATCATGATCACTTGATTCAACTCGACCACAACCTACGTCCACCACTTACCTTGATGTACCTGCTTGATATCGTTTAAAGCTCGAACTAATTGCGACTCCTGGACTTGGTCCGGGGTGAGGTACTAGGCCGAGAGGGGTCAGTGAGCCCAATGTGTGGTCGTACTCTTAGTCTTGGATAACAACACAAGAACTCGGGCTTAAGGAAGTGTTCAACGAGACAACCCACTGTGTACTCCTACACAGCCTCTCATCGTTCACCTTGTTTAGGTCAAATTCACCAACACGTTACCACCATCATTCACATGATCACTACCATCCCGACTCACAACAAAGTAGCCTCATTGTAACCTCTAATCATGCAATAAGCTGTAACAGTTGCAGGGGCCACATGATATCAAACAACTCCTAGATCTGCTAGGATTGTGGTTTGCTTACTACTGTGACAAAATGATAGGTCATGCAAAGGAATAGGTTCAACTAGCGGTAGAACATATCATGGTGACATCCTAAACATGCATAAGCGAGAATGAGAGGGAACTGGGATTTTATCGACATGATCAAAGAGGGGGTGCTTTCCTTGCTGACGATCACGAGGTACTAGTTTTCTGACGTGAGGTTGAAATCGTCTCCGAGATCAACTCTACCGAGAAGATGCAATCACCGAAGCACTGGAGGTAAAGCAAATCAAGATAATACAATGCTCAAGCAATATGCAAAACATAGCATGGCAAGGTACTGATGTGACCTATGTTTAATTTGAAACATGTTCATTGAAGTTGAATTGAAAAGTAAATTCAATTTCAAACTCCAAATGTTATTCAAATTAGGTCAACTTGCATTTGCTAATTTTTGGTCATGGTCAACCATGTTATCATGTGTGTGATGTGCCTCTGATGTGCAAGTGATAATGTTTGCATTGCTTTGGTTCAAGTTGGTATAACATTTGAATTCAATTTAAATTAATTCCAATTAAACCAAATAGCAAAAGCTACTGGTCCCAATTTAAGATCAACTCAAACAAAGTTGAAAGTTGGAAATATGGATAGAGAATTTTCTGCTGGTCATTTTTCATATATAAATCTTTTCATTTGGAGTTATGGTTTAAAAGATATTAACATTCAAAGTTTTGAATATTTTCTGGATTTTCTGGAATTTCTGAATAAATTGAATTAAAAGGATTATTGCATCAGCACTAGGTCATGCTGACATCATCTGCGTTGACTTGTCCAACTGACCAGTGGGGCCCGGCTGTCAGTGGCTGGGGGGTTAATTACCTCTGTTTTAATTAAACTGTGTTTAATTAGTGGGGTCTGGGCCCACTGTCATAGACTAGGGGGTTGATTAGACTGTGGATTAGAGGGGTTAATGGCTTGGATGGCCAGCGGCTCAACACCGGCGCCTCTGGCCACGGCGGAGGCACGCCGGAACTGCACGGGGGCGGAGGAGGAGGGTTTAGCCCGCGGCCTCCCGCAGCTGATGGTGCACGCGGGGCACCCAGGGGGGCCCGTGGCCACGCCGGCGAGCAGGCCCGCGGCGGCGAGCCCAAGGCCATTGTGGGGAATGGTGATTGGGAGCACGGGGAGGAGAACCAGATGGGGCGTTTTTAAGAGGACCTCACTGGGAAGACGAAGGTGAGCTCGGGGAGGTCCGGAAGGCACTGGCAGCGACGAATTTACGGCGAGTAGCACGACGGCCGTGGCGGAGGAGGTTGATGTGGGCGGCAACTAGGAGGCGTCTTGGCTCAAATTGGGGCGCGTCTTGACGAAGACGACGTCGGGGATGCGTTTGGACACGGTGGCGCGGCGAGAAGGGCACGGTGGCCACACTAAAACTCGTCGGCGCTCCGGCTGTGGTCCGGTTGTCGCTCGGGACGGAGAAGGAAGAAGGAGTCGGCTCTAAGGGGGAATGGATGATGATGGAAAAGAGACATCTCCAGGCGCGGGGATAGGCTTCGGGAGGCAAGCAGGACGTGGCACAGAGACGTGCACCCTGCTGCCGCCGGTGGAGTCCTCCTGGCAGGAGGAGGAAGACGACCCTGCCCCCCCCCCCTTGTGGGCTGGGCAGGGTTTTGGTTAGTTGGGCCAGGTAAGTGGGCCTGCCCAGGTAGGTCTTCTTTCCTCTATTTTCTTTTTATTTCCTTTTCTGTAATTTGTTTTGATTTGATTTCCATATCAAACCAGTTTTAAAAATTCCAAAAACTTTTATGTGGGCTTAGGAGACATATATAACTCCACACATAAAGTTACAGAATTATTGAAATCATATTTAAATAATTTCAATTGCAAATACAATATTTATTTAATTTCCAAGGGCATTTCGAACTTTTAGAATAATCACAGAGCATGAAGTGGGCTCCACTTCACTTGAAATGTGATCATGCCCATTTATGAGATTTTTCAAAAAGTTCAAAGCATTTTTGGAAAAAGATTTTTGTCTGGCCTTTTACTAAAATATTTTGGTGCTTTTCTGCTCCCCAATTCTTTTTCTTTTGCAAAAATTTTCATGATGCAAAAATGCAAACTTAGCAAAGCACAAACCTAAATTAGGGTTCTGACATTGTCGAGAGCGGTTACTAGAAGGTTAAGTGGAGTATTCGTCACACACGACGGTACTGCACGTTTTACGATGGTTAAAGTTATTTAGGTAGACACCATGAGCAAAGGTTGTTAACATGGCATCTCACTCAAGCATGGCATATCACCCAAACATGGAAAGAGGTGTAGCATAAATAGAGTACCTAGGCTAGTCAATTTAAGTGGGGTGAAATCCTAAACATGCATATCACTATTTACCCCACAATAATTTATATCATTTGGTACTGTTTTTCCCCTAAATATATTTTATTAGCAAGAAACAACAGCATTTTCACAACCTACACAAAAATCTAGTCAAGTTACATATAAAGAACATTTTTATCGGAGCAATGGTTAAAAAGTTATTAAAGAAATAGTTTATGGTGGCATGCGATGTAATTAGCAGTCAAACAACATGTAACCAAAGTCAAACATGGCAACAAGAAACATTTTATTAATCTACACGAAAAACTAAGCAAGTTTCATATACAACACTTCTCAATCCGACCTACGGTTAAAAAGATATCGCCCTCACAAAAATAAAATACAATTTGCCATATTTATTGAACCAGAAAAATATTACTAAAGGTTCTCGGGCCGTATCTAGTGTTAGTGGGCCTTAACAGAAGGTGCAACCTAACTAGCAAACGCCCTGGGCGCATTATGGCTAATACATATCTGGGCCAAGCCCAACAGCAACAACATCAAATAAATAAATAAAAGAAAAAAGTGGGCCTCACCATTCCAGGCCTCGACCCAGGAAGAAGTGGGCGACGCTTAGCGCCGCATCGCCTGGGCGAGAGGATGAAGCGGCCAAGGCATTGGGCTGCACTGTGCGGACGGGCCGCATGAGGCAGTTGGGCTGCTTGGACCGCGTCGGCCCACTGTCGCTGTGGTCGTTCCAGTTAGATCGATCTCGATACCGTTCTCCTACGTGACGACGAGGACGGCAGCCGACGGCTAGCCGTGGCGCTCCGGCGAGGGGAGGGAGGCGCAGAGGAGGGTGCAGGGGGTCCGGCGAGGCGGGAGGTCGCCGGCTGCGGCGCAGGGTGGCTCGAGGTGGCGTTGCGTCGGATCCATCGCGGGAGGAGGCCAGCGGGGTCCCGTGGCGGCGCGGCTCAGCTGTGGCCTTCCATGGTAATGCGGCGGATCTCCGGCGGGTTCCTGCAGCATCAGCGACGTGAGGAGGGGAGGAGAAGAGGAGAGGCGCACGAGGGGACTCACCGAGGCGCGTGGCGGCGGCCGATGGCTTCACGGCGGGGAGCGACGACGCTCGCGAGCCAGATGGGCTCAGGCGGGCCTGGCGGCGGGGATTGGGGCCCGGCAGGGCCCGGATTTGGTCTGGAGGCTGTGGAGGGCAACATGGCACTTCAGGAGCCCTCCGATCTGCGATCCGATGGCTCCGGAGGCGGCCAGGGCTAGGGTTTCGAGATTGGAGGGACTTTTGGACGAAAATTGGAGCAGATCTGGGGGTTTGACTGCAAATCTTGCTAGGGGAAACCCTAGAAAGGGGTGGGGGAGTGGTGGTCTTTATATAGGCGGTCTGGCTGGCAAGTTTAGGCAAAAGCCCTCGGGTTTTCTCCCTCGTGTCTGATACTCCACGTTTCTGACTGCCGGGAGTGCATACGAGCTCCGATTCGGGTGAGATCTCGAACCACGCGCTCAGCGCGGCGATCCCGTCAGTCGTACCTCACTACGATACCGTTCCGAGAATATTTTCCGACACCCAATAAAATAATCCATTTAATTGTTAAATGGGGTTTTTCATTCCGTTGGCTACGGCTAGTCTTGTGCGGGTTTTCGCGACGGTGATCGGGTGAAACCCGGTGTCGCAAAGGTCGAGTGTCAGGGTGGAAAGGGTCGGTCTCTGTCCGGTACGAGATAAGAGGGGGGAAATAACCGTTGATCGATAAATCGGGGATGCAAACACCGCAAACAAAGCAGGCAATCAACCAATTCACACCGAAAACAATTTTTTTTAATTTTTGTTTAATTTGGGCTGTTACAATACAACACCACCAACAAGGGATCTCGTCCCGAGATCCAGGAAGATCCGGGGAGAGGAGGGAATAGAAAAGAGAGTCGATAATCTTCAACACCACCAACAAGGGACTCTGCTCCATGTCGACGATGACCTTTCGTCGAGAAACTTTCCGCAGGGAGATGGCGACATCATAGAACGAAACCATCAGGATACGAAAAAGAAAGAGCAACAGTGGAAAACAAAGATCAAATGAAGCATTCTCACTGGAATCGTGAGTATACTGGGGAAGAGGACTGAAGTCAACAGATGACCAAGATGTATACCAGAGTCGGATAGACTAAAGCTACTACATGATTTCCCAACCTGAGACCGGAATCGAGACAATACGCTGAAAGCAAGGCATTGTAACGGTTCCAAAACTCCACTTACTCGAGATCCTAGAGTTTTGAAGGGGATAAGGCGAGAATTTAAAACATTTACGACACTTGTCCTGACCAGAACATGGGTAAGGAGGAAAAAGAATCCCACTCTCCGATAACTAACTCAGTAACTACAAAATAGTTTTTGTCTAGACTCGACTTCGGCCAGAGAAGGGATCCTACAGTCGGTAAGGCTCTAATTCCAAGTTGTAAGGCCCGATATGCAGTACTGTTCCAGATCTAGATGTTTCCATCCAGATCCGGGGACGAAGCACATATCGGTCCCACGGCGACATATGCCATCGCCATATGTCCCGGATTTCCAACATGATATCACAAAATTACAGATACAAGCATACACCATCTCATACAAGTCGGCATAAAACTTCCTTAATACAATACATCAGCGGAAGGTACATGTCTGAGTACAGACTACAACAAATTTCCTAGTGGTAAAGAGAAAAATACATCGCTCCCATAACCACACGGGTCTAGGCCTTCCACCGGGATCCGCCTAACTAGTCGTCGTCGAGTCTCCACGTGAAACGTCGATCACCATACTTGTTGTCGATCAGAACCCTGAAAAGATTTTGGGGATAGTATCATGAGTACAGAAGTACTCAGCATCCAAATGTAGTGGTCATCTGACCCAACAAGGACTTCATCACCCGTCATTCTAGGATAACTAGTAGTTTACGGTAACGATGGGGTAAGTGGTGAGGTTGCTTCTGCACTAGCATTTATGAAGTGGCTAACGATCTAGAGAGTAAGATAAGAATCCAAGCATTTGATGAGGAATCGCCTCCAACAAGTCTGCTATTCACCTACTTACGCAAGCATAACACCTATCCTATCCTTGTCCTCCTCTTCGCATCCCGGCGAAGAAGAAGTAGTCAAGGCACACACACAGTTGATCAAATTATATTAAGATTATCTCAGTTGATGTTGTCTATGAACAAGGAGTAGGTCTCAAGTCGTCCATAACCGTGGGCACAGCTTCTCGAAAAGATTTAACCCTGCAGGGGTGTACCAACTGCCCATTACAAGGCTCCGCACGCACGCCCATCTCTCTCAGTTTCTACCCATCACAGGTAGCCATTTTATGATTTAGTCCCGAGAGATCCGAAATGACAGGCCCCTCTAGCTAACAACGAACAAATCCGGGTGGCCCTCGGTGAGTCGGCATCCAGCTCAGGAGCCAGCCGCGCTCTCGATCTGGTCTCTACCGTATGACTCCAGGTTTGGATTGCCGGTTAATCTCACATGAGACCGGGTCCTCAGCCGGTAATGATGGGTCATCAAGGAACCATGTCCTTACTGGTCCGGGTTGGTTTGAAATCTACTAACGGCTGACCAGCACACACACACACGGTTTCAAATGGTAAATCAGCTTGGGCCACCACTGGAAATGTTTGAAGCTAGGTAGGTAAGAAAAGGGGACCCCATAGCATCCCACACGCGGTTAGGAACACTCGTCGAAAGACACAATACCCAGAACTCGGGTCCTAGGTGACTCGAATGGAACAAAGCGTCGGGGCAGGATAGCCTAGACCTTCCATCCTTCGTCGAATATAGTCAACATTGTAATAATCATATCATCCACAACAATATAATAATGTGATATCCCAAACCAAGGAGTAACAGGGTAACATCGTAGCATCCAAAGCATGCATACTAAGCACGGGATGAGCAAGGAGCAATAGTAACATAGCAGTACAAGGTTTGCTAGGAGGGGACATGGCTGTATTGGTTTGAAAGAGGCTGTAAACATGTGGTAGGATCAAACATCTAACCTAACCTATACTAGCATACAAACCGCTGGTTATAATAGAAAGGATCATAAGTAATGTGTAGTCCTTGCCTATAGATAAGTCGGGTTCCGAAGGTGTAGTCGATCGCAAGCTCGCATCGTCTCCGAGAGTATCCGCGGGAGCACACAAGAAGTAAACTCTGGAAAAGGCAATCGACGAGCAAGGAACATCAAGAAGGTAACACGAGACAACGCACAGAATCGCATCTATCTTCAAGAGCGGTTACTAGCAGGTTAAGTGGAGTATTCGTCACACACAACGGTACTGCACGTTTTACGATGGTTAAAGTTATTTAGGTACACAACATGAGCAAAGGTTGTTAACATGGCATCTCACTGAAGCATGGCATATCACCCAAACATGGCAAGAGGTGTAGCATAAATACACTACCTAGGCTAGTCAATTTAAGTAGGGCGAAATCCTAAACATGCATATCACTATTTACCCCACGATAATTTATACAATTTGGTACTGTTTTGCCCCTATAGATATTGTATTATTTTTATTAGCAAGGAAGATCAGCATATTCACAACCTACACGAAAATCTAGTCAAGTTACATATAAAGAACATTTTTATCGGGGCAACGGTTAAAAACTTATTAAAGAAATAGTTTACGGTGGAATGCAACGTATATAGCAGTCAAACAACATGTAAACAAAGTCAAACATGGAAATAAGCAACATTTTATTAATCTACACGAAAAACTAAGAAAGTTTCGTATACAACACTTCGCAATCCGACCTACGGTTAAAAAGATATCGCCCTCACAAAAATAAAATACAATCTGCCTTATTTATTGAACCAGAAAAATATTACTAAAGGTTCTAAGGCCGTATCTAGTGTTACTGGGCCTTAACAGAAGGTGCAGCCCAACTAGCAAACGGTCTGAGCGCATTATAGCTAATACATATTTGGGCCAAGCCCAACAGCAACAACAACAAATAAATAAATAAATGAAAAAAGGGGGCCTCACCATTCCAGGCCTCGGCCCAGGAAGAAGTGGGCGACGCTTAGCGGCGCGTCGCCTGGGTGAGAGGAGGCAGCGGCCGAGGCGTTAGGCTGCACTGCGCGAACGGGTCGCAGGAGGCAGTTGGGCCGCTTGGACCGCGTCGGGCCACTGTCACGGTGGTCGCTCTAGTTGGATCGATCTCGATCCCGTTCTCCTACGCGACGACGAGGACGACAGCCGGCGGCTGGCCGTGGCTCTCCGGCGAGGGGAGAGCAGCGCAGAGGAGGGTGAAGGGGGTCCGGCAAGGCGGGAGATCGCCGACTGCGGCGCAGGGCGGCCCGAGGCGCGCTGCGTCGGATCCGTCGCGGGAGGAGGCCAGCGGGGTCCCGTGGCAGCGCGGCTCGGCTGTGGCCTTCCATGGCAACGCGGCGGAGCTCCAGTGGGTTCCTGCAGCAACGGCGACGTGAGGAGGGGAGGAGAAGAGGAGAGGCGTACGAGGGGGCTCACCGAGGCGCGGTGGCGCAACGCAGCTGCCGACGTCCAGAAGCGCGTGGCTGCGGCCGATGGCTTCACGGCGGGGAGCGACGACGCTCGCGAGCCAGATGGGCTCGGGCGGACCTGGCGGCGGGGATTGGGGCCCGGATTAGGTCTGGAGGCTGTGGAGGGCGACGTGGCACTTCGGGAGCCCTTCGATCTGCAATCCGACGGCTCCGGAGGCGGCCAGGGCTAGGGTTTCGAGATTGGAGGGACTCTTGGACGAAAATTGGAGCAGATCTGGGGGTGTGGCTGCAAATCTTGCTAGGGGAAACACTAGAAAGGGGTGGGGGAGTGGTGGTCTTTATATAGGTGGTTTGGCTCACAAGTTTACGCAAAAGCCCTCGGGTTTTCTCCCTCGCATCCGATACTCCACGTTTCTGACTGCCGGGAGTGCATACGACCTCCGATTCGGGTGAAATCTCGAACCACGCGCTCTGCGCGGCGAGCCCGTCAGTCGTACCTCACTTTGATACCGTTCCGAGAATATTTTCCGACGCCCAATAAAACAATCCATTTAATTATTAATTGGGGTTTTCCGTTCCGTTGGCTACGACTGGTCTTGTGCGGGGTTTCGTGACAGTGATCGTGTGAAACCCGGTGTCGCAAAGGTCGAGTGTCAAGGTGGCAAGGGTCGGTCTCCGTCCGGTATGAGATAAGAGGGGCAAAAATAACCGCCGATCGATAAATCGGGGGTGCAAAAATTGCAAACAAAGCAGGCAATCAACCAATTCACACCGAAAACAATTTTTTTTTTGTGAAATTTGGGCTGTTACAGGATATTTCTTCAAACTTATCCTTCAGAGCAGCATGCTCATTAGTTAAAGTTTGACCTTTCTATATCTCATCGATCAATAGGGTTTCTGATTTCTTAATGGTTTTGCTTAGCGAATCTAGTTCATCTTGTTGGATTGAAGCAATTTTAGCCAGTTTAGCATATCTTATCTTGGAATCACTGTCATATGAAGAACAATCAGAAGTATCATAGGTAACTTTGGATGAAGATACCTTTGATTTGGCCATGAAGCAGTACGCAGGAGTTTCATCTTCATTGTTGTGGTTGGTGAAGAAAGAGCTCGAAGCACCGGATGAACAAAATGTTAATCTAGCAAAACCATCATACTCGGATCCAGATGGAGATCTTGAGCCTGATTCAGCTTCGGAACCAGAGGCTTCTTCTTTAGAGTTCATCTCCTTTCACAGACAGGCCTTGTCACGATGAGAATTGCTTCGATGAGAGGAGTGTGTCTTCGAAGAAGAACTCTCAAGCTTCTTGTGATACTTCTTTCTCTTGTCATCATCAGAATCTTTCTTCTTTTCTCTTCTTGAAGTGGAATCATGTTTCTTTGACTCATAGCTTCTGGAGGATCTGTGAGATTTGCTTGAGGAATCTCTGAGCGAATTCTTTGATTTGTTTTTAGCTTCCCACAATGGGCAGTCAGCAATGTAATGACCTCGTTTCTTGCACTTGTAGCAACAATTGTCCTTTGATGGAGAGCTTCTTGAGGATGAACGGTGCGAAGAATTACTTGAGTTTCTTGGCGAGTAGTTTTTCGTCGGTGATGAAAAACCTTTTCTTTGGAAGCGATTGAAACGTCTCATGATAAGTGCCAAATCCTTCCCAATGCTTGCAAGATCATCAGAGTCAACACCTAAAGCAGAACTGATTTCGGGTGAAGAATAGTTTGAAGCTTTTGCTTTTAGAGCATGTGATCTTCTTCGAGAGCCATTTACGTCACGCTTCTCATCTTCTTCCAATTCAAAAGTGGTGAGTCTCTCAAGAATATCAGCCGCAACGAGATTTCTGAAGTCAGTCCTTTCCTTGATTATCAACACAATGTGGTCAAAAGAATCATCCAACGAGCGAAGCAAAGTTCTTCCAACCGAGTGAGGAGTGATGTCATCAGCACCGAGGGAAATCAGCTCATTTGCAGGAGAAGTGAGTCTGCTGTAAATGGAGTTGACTTTCTCTCCCTCATGTCTCTTGAAATTATAGAATTTGCTTCCGAGAGTATCAACTCTGGCATCTTTCTGAGTGGAAACTCCTTCTCCAATCTTTTGAAGGTAATCCCAAACTCCTTTGGCGGATGGGATATTCTCCACTTCATGATATTTCTCGGGAGTCACATGATTGGTGATGAAAACCAAGACTTCAGAATCAAGTGCTAAGGCTTTGATTTCATTAGCTGTGGGATTGTCTTCGTCCACGAGCTGAACTCCATGCTTGACAACATGCTAGGCGGCAGAATTGATGGCAATGATATTCCTCATCATCTTGTCCTTCCAGTACGGGTAATCCTTCCCATTGAAAACAGGAATAGGTCCGCCGGAGCGAATAGCTGCGAAAGATATACTTGAAAGCACTCCAGGAGGTTAATCCAAAACACACAGAGTTTAGGGAGTGATTAGCTCTGATACCAATTGAAAGTTCGAGTATGTGATCAGAGGGGAGGGGGTGAATGATCACTTCAAATTTTCGACACAAGCTTTGAAGTGAAGCATAAGCTAAGCGGAAAAGGGTAGCAGAAACAAGTGATAGGGAAGTAAAACTGGAAGCGAAACTAAATGCAGCGAATCAAAATACATTGAAGCATAACTGGGAAGCAAATGCAATACAGAATGTAAGAGCTTGAAGTAAAACGAACTGTGACTCAGTGATGTTTGTTCGACCATTTCACGCTCTGCAAAGCGTTACGTCTGGTTGGAGGGACTGGTGATTGAACACCTGGAGCAAAAATCTCTCCGTACGTTGATCCACTGCACCAGTCTCCTTGAGCTTGGTCAGTTTTGACTTGGGGTAGATTATCAAGGAAATCTGGGAAACCTTTGACAAACTTGATCTTCGAGGCGACAATTACTCTTCGCTCTTTGAAGTCGACACTCTAACCGTCTAGGAGAATTGCAGTTCTCCAAGATAAAAAGGCTAGTAAGCTTTCACCTAAGTCATCTCGAATCTACTCAGATCAATGGGACTTAGGCTTCAGTGCTCTGGGTTTTGGGTTTTGCTTCGGTGGCGTTCTTGGGTTGCTCTCTTCAGTCTCTCTCAGGAATAATCTCAGAGCAGCCGCCCGCAAATGGAGGAGGGGGCGGCGTATTTATAGTTGGCGATCCCGAGGTGCGAAATGACCAAATTGATCCTAGGTGACAGCTTGACACGTGTTCAGAATGGTCGGATTTGTCATGACTACGCAACTTTACGTGCGGAACAAGTAAAGCTGACTCACGGACTTAGTTTTGCTTCGGAAGCCAAAGAACGAAGTCTTTGCTACCGAAACTTAACTCAGTGCACATGAGATTTCTTCACACTCGCTTCTCACTAGGTTTAGATTTGATCTGAGCATTTTCTCAATAACTTCGGTGTCCACAAACTAAAGAACCCTCTTGATAGTACAGTTTGTCCTATGACTCAAAGAACAGAAAAAGAACTACACTGTAAGGCCCGATATGCGGTACTGTTCCAGATCTAGATGTTTCCATCCAAATCCGGGACGAAGCACATATTGGTCCCATCGCGACATATGACATCGCCATATGCCCCGGATTTCCAACATGATATCACAACATTACAGATACAAGATACAACATCTCATACAATCGGCATACAACTTCCTTAACAGATTACACCAGCGGAAGATACATGTCTGACTACAGACTACAATCAAATGCCTACTGGCAAAGAGAAAATCATCAATCCCCATAACCACACGGGTCCAGGCCCTCTGCCGGGATCCACCTAACTAGTCGTCATCGAGTCTCCGCGTGAAACATCGATCACCATAACTTTTCTTGATCAAGAACCCTGAAAAGATTTTGGGGGTAGTATCATGAGTACAGAAGTACTCAGCATCCAATTGTAGTGGTCAACTGACCCAGCAAGGACTTCATCACTCGTCATTCTAGGATAACTAGTAGTTTACGGTAAAGATGGGGTACGTGGTGACGTTGCTGGCGCACTAGCATTTATGAAGTGGCTAACGATCTAGAGAGTAAGATAAGAAGCCAAGCATTCAATGAGGAATCGGCTCCAACAAGTCAGCTATCCACCTACTTACGCAAGCATAACGCCTATCCTATCCTTGTCCTCCTCTTCTCATCCCGACGAAGAAGAAGCAGTCAAGGCACACACACGTTGATCAAGTTATATTAATATTATCTCAGTTGTTGTTGTCTATGAACAAGGAGTAGGTCTCAAGTCGTCCATAACCGTGGACACGGCTTCTCGAAAAGATTTAACCCTGCAGGGGTGTACCAACTGCCCATTACAAGGCTCCGCATGCACGCCCATCTCTCTCAGTTTCTACCCATCACAGGAAGCCATTTTATGATTTAGTTCCGAGAGATACGAAACGACAGGTCCCTCTAACTAACAACGAAAAAATTCGGGTGGCCCCCGGTGAGTCGACATCCATCTCAGGAGCCGACCGCGCTCTCGATCTGGTCTCTACCGTATGACTCCAGGTTTGGATTGTCGGTTAATCTCACATGAGACCGGGTCCTCAGCCGGTCATGATTGTCCAGCAAGGAACCATGTCCTCACTGGTCCGGGTTGGTTTGAAAACTACTGGCAGCCGACCAGCACACACAAGGTTTCAAATGGTAAATCAGCTTGGGCCACCACTGGAAATATTTGAAGCTAGGTAGGTAAGAAAAGGGGACCCTATAGCATCCCACACGCGGTTAGGCACGCTCGTCAAGAGACACAATACTCGGAATTCGGGTCCTAGGTGACTCGAATGGAACAAAGCGTCGGGTCGGGATAGCCTAGACCTTCCATCCTTCGTCGAGTATAGTCAACATTTATAATAATCATATCATCCACAACAATATAATAGTGTGATATCCCAAACCAAGGAGTAACAGGGGGTAACATCGTAGCATCCTAAGCATGCATACTAAGAAGGGGCTGAGCAACGAGCAATAGTAACATAGCAGTACAAGGTTTGCTGGGAGGGGACATGGCTGTATTGGTTTGAAAGAGGTTGTAAACATGTGGTCGGATAAAACATCGGACCTAACCTAGACTAGCATGCAAACCGCTGGTTATAATAGAATGGATCATACGTAATTTATAGTCCTTGCCTGTTGTTAAGTCGGGTTCCGAAGGTGTAGTCGATCGTAAGCTCACTTCGTCTTCGAGAGTATCCGCGGGAGCACACAAGAAGTAAACACTAGAAAGGCAATCAACGAAGATACCACTATCACTACGGAGCAATCACGAGCAAGCAATGAACAAACAAGTATGATCAAGTATGATGCATGACATTTTAATAACATGGCATGAACATAAGAATAGGCAAATTTAAATGAAGCTCGGGGAGCAAGGGTGCAATGCTACCGACAATGCAATAGGTAGGTGATTAATGAATCCGGGGGATCCTTATATTGTAGTTATTAGGATGCATGATCATGACATATGCAGAGATTTAAACAAGACATGAACAAGAATTGCCCACTCATGAAGATAGTCCTCACATTGGGATTTCTTAACTTAAATAGGTGCAATATGACATGGCATGGTATGAGGCAACTAATGCAATCTATTGCAAGCAATTAAATAAAGGGAGAGACTACGCTACCGACAACTAAGGTCATCGCAAGATCTACGGTGCTCGGAAAAAGTGATAAGTGTGTCAACGAAGAAGGGAAGTGATGTATCACCTATGGAACAGGTGGAAAACATCATATATTTGAGGGGTGCTACAACTTGTTGGTCATGGAGTGATCAACAACAACGAGGTTCACGGACATCACCGATGAATATGCAAGCATCTCTCGATGATGGAAAAGGGAATTGACATCACACAAGCTTCATGGAACCAACTCAAACATATATGGAAACAATATGCCAAGGTGGCTCATTTTATATGTATGGAACACAACATGGCGGAAAAGACTCGGGGAAAGGCACTCGACGCAACATCGTGAGGGGTTATGTGAAAAAGGCACCATCACCACAAGATCATTTTCCCAACATGGAAAATGGACAGCACCATGTTGTTCCTTACGGAATTCTGCCGCAAAAACATATATAACATGACATGTTCGGAACAAGGTCGCACTTAGTACAAACAACGCAAAAAGCGGGCAGATGGATAAATTCAAATAGGTTTGAATTAATTCCAGAAAAATAAAAAGAGGGGAAAACCTTTATGGGCTGGCTTCGGCCGAAGTGGCCCAAAACCCTCGCGGGTCTCTGCTCTAACGAGCGCCCACGGGGGGATATAGCACTGGGCCAAGCCCACTACACGCAACAACAAAACAAAAAAAGCGGAGGTTTTATTTGCTCCATGGGGGAATCGAACAAGAGACCTCCTGGATGAGACCCCAGCACCCACACCACTACAGCACTTGGATGGTTTGTGACAAGAAACAAAACTAAAGCTATATGAACCAAGTACAGGGCGCTAACTGAATTCTGAAGTAAACTGCACCGAACTGAAGAACGGAGACTACGCGTGTAAAAGAGAAATAAAAGGGGGGGCATTGCGTAGGATGGGATTTGGTCCCCGGTTCTATAGGTTTACAGACTTTGCGCGTTACCGTTGCGCTACTGCTGCTACTTACGACGAGATTGCAAGCTAAAAGAAGATTAGCTATACAGTGGCGCTAACTGAACCCAAACGAAAATTCGCAGCGGCTGCTCTGACGGAACTGAAGATGATCTTCAGAGCCGGCGCGGAACAGAGGAAGCCGGGGGCGTGCACCGGAAAGGACCGGGGCGCACGGAGATCACGGCGACGGACTAGGTGGGATACACGGGACAGGGGAGAGATGGGCGGCTCACGGGGGGGGGGGGTTGCTGCTGTTGACGATCATGGGCTCGGGGAGACGCTCGGAAGAAGGTGCAATGGTGGGTGACGTCAGGCTGTGGAGGATGAAGACGCGGTGCAGACGGCTCGGGGCACGTCGGCCTTCCCCTTGGCGATCGGGGACGCGCCTTGGACGACGAGGACGAAGTCTGCAAGCTCTTCAAAGGAGACGGCGACCTGCGGCGTTGCGGTCATGCCCTTGGACCTCCTGTCCATGGCGCAAGAGGAGGAAACAGAGGAGGGGAAAAAGGAGAGGGAGAGAGTGAGGCGGCGCTGGAAGCGAATGAATTGGGTTAGGGTTCTGGAGAGGGGCTCCGGAGGGGCTTAAGAAGGGGAGGGAGAGAGAGGCTGGAAGGAGGGCTCCACCTCCTCCACGCCATGACCGTGAGAGAGAGGAAGGGGGTCATCCACGTGACAAGGGCAAAAGGAGGGGGCTGTCTCGGTTGGGCTGGCTTAGGGATTAGGTTGGGCTGAAAAAAAAGGGGTGGGCCCAAATGGCACTAGATTGCCCTCTTCTGCATTTTATTCATTCACGACATGATAGCAGAGAAAAAACCATCAAAAAATAGACAATGGAGACAAAAATAATATTATAATATGATTCTCAATCTACATTATTTATAAGATTTTTAGAAATTGAATTGGGTCCAAAATGTTTAAGTATTTCAATTAGCTTTCTAAATTAATACCAATACCATTTGAATTACAACCCCATTTTCTAGAAGGGCTAAATTCTTGGGATCCGGCAGAGATTTGAATCATGGCAAAACATGAATAAACGCTGATGGTCAAGCTTAGGGGAGAAATGAACATGCTTGGAAAAAATGGCCAAGGCCAGACAAGGGAGAGAAGAAAGAATTCCAAAAATCCTTTTAAATGACATGAAAAATGATTTGGCATTTTTTAGTCACATGGATTATTGCAAAAATAAATGTGAAAATTTATCCCCAAATGGGAAAAATAAAAATGCAATTTTTTGGATTTTGTCAGTTTTGGGCTGTTACAACTCGCCACCACCAAGAGAGGATCTCATCCCGAGATCCGGCATACCCCGGGGGGGAGGGACCGATATGTTGCAAGAAGGAAGATCGAACGTGAGGTGAAACTTTCCGACACCACCAACAAGAACTTTGCTCATCGTGAAAATGATGTTTGCTCCGTCAGGATCCAACCTGACTCGAGATGTCGATATCGGAGAAGAAGCTTCCATTGGTGCGGGAAACGGATCGATTGCAAGCTCGTATTCAACGAGAGGATATCAAAACAAAACCGATTCCACTCGGCGAAAGAAACTCAAGGTTTCTGAAATAAGAGTACCTAGGTGCTACTGGAAGCGCGAACATGAGAATCCGAATCAAAACAATACAATACCAACATTTCTATCATAACATCACTCAGGAAGGTGCGAAAACCTGGACAACGAGACGGGACAGAGGAGGATCCACACACATTGCCGACTACAGTGGACAAAGGGGGACAGTCGAAGCGGGAGGTTCAGAATCCATTTGTTGGATAATAACCATGAAACCCGGTTCGCTGTTTCACGTGGGCCGCACGTTTGTAGATGTAGAGTGACAAGCCCACGAGCCATGCTCAGCCAGTTCGAAGTACGCTGTAACAGCCCACATGCAATTCCAGGAAACATCATGTAATTGTACCTTGTCTGTTGACTTTGTAACTTGGCATGGTGCTAGTTCATGTCATTTCATGTGATGATTTCAAATGGCATTGGGATTGGAGCTCATTTGAATTGCTTTTGAGTTCATTCAAAATGCTTCAAGAAGGGTGGTTGAGGAATTTTCCATGTTGCATGCATACTCCCCTTGACCCCAAACTTGCATAGCCAATTCTTTCCCCTTCCCAAGCTTTTCAAAAGCCTTGCACCATTTTTTTCCAACTCTAAAAATGTGGGCCATAGTTCAATGTAGTTTGAATTTCAAAAATAGTCCCACATTTTAGTTGCTCTAAAAATGGCCAAAGCAATTTTGTAAATTTGTGAATATATCAAGGATCATTTTGCATATGTTTGTGTGGTTTAAATCCTTGTAAATATTCCCGAAAAACTCCCCAAGTGCTTTCTGTTTTGTTAAATAGAAAATAGCCAGGGGTTCTCTTTGCTTTTATTTTTCCTCCTTTTTCCTTCAAGCCCAGCCCACCTGGGCCTCTTTCCCCGCAGCCCAGCTGGCCTGTCCAGCGAAGCGGTACGCAGGAGAAACGCCCACCGTTGGGTTCTGATCCGAGCGCTCCCCTTCATCGCCTTTCCACGCTGTCGCCGGTCCCCCCGGCCTCCTCTCTCACACCGGCGAGGAGCATCGACGTCGATGCGGCCGACGTGGCCTAGAGGCTTCCCCTCCATATATTCCAAGACGCCGAGCCCGCAGGACCCCCTAGGGTTCCTTTCCTCCCACGGTTTCCCCCTCGCCTCCGCCGGGATGAGCTCCCCTCCTCTGTCCTTTTCCGCGTAGCTCCGGTGAGTTCCGCCGCAATTCGTCACTGTCCCGACGCCGCCGTGGTTGTGCGCTTGGTATCTTGGCCCCTGAGCTCATCGTGATCCCTTCCCCTCTTCAGATTGACGCCCCGTGGAGCCAATCGTCCCGCAACGGAGCCGGCTGCCGCGGATCCCCTTCTTCCCCGACGATGACCCCGAGATCCTCCTTCCCCTACGGCTAGGTTGGGACGCGCGTTGTGACCCACAAGGTGAGATGATGCCCACGCCTTTGCCCGTAGACGCCCGTAGCGTTCTGTCACCGATAGCAGTAGAGGCTCCGCCGCGCATGCTTATCGCCGGCGAAGAGTTCGTGCACGCCGTTCCGTGGCGTGTCTCGGATGCCGTTTCGCGCGCTCCAGGGCTGCTCAGAGCACACTTTTGGCAGCCAAGGGCTAGCCTTTTCCGAGTCAAGGAGCAACGACGCCCGCGTCTGAACTATGTTGCAGTCGAGGTGCAGTGCCACCGTGAAGTTCAGGTGAAGGTAGCATCCGTTCCGGTGAGGTTCCGGCCAGGGAAAGTGTACCCACGGCTTCGTGGATGTGCCCTCTAGATGCTGGAAGTGGTGCCATGGCCGGAGACGCCGTGTGCACAACGCGCGGGTCGACCAAACTTGGCGCCTTGCGCTCTGTCAGTCTGAAGCTTTTAACACCTCGCCGTCGTGCTGTTCCCGTGAAGTTTCCGGCGAGGTCGTGAGGAGATAGTGGTCGTGGAGTGCACCGTTTTGTAGAGTGATGTCCCCTCTCGGGTTCCCCCATGGTAGCTCGCGAGGAGATAGCCGGAGCGCGAGGTGAGGCTAGCCGGAAGTTGCCGCCGCATCGGGTTCAGAGGAAGGTGTCGCCTTCATCAGAGATGCGCGGATCAGTTCAGAAGGGAGGCAGCCGCCTGGGCCTGGGAGGAGAGAAGTGGCCTTGGGCCCAAGTTCCAGTCGGCGGCCTTTTTCTTTTTTGTTATTTTTTTTTCTGTCTCAGCCGAGTTGTGTCGTGGAGGAGAGAAGGAGAGTTGGGCCCTGGCGCCCGAGGCAGCCCATTTGGGCCAGTACCTTTTCTTTTTTCTTTTTCTTTTGATTTTCTTTTCCAAATCTTTTCAAAATTCAAATTCAATCTGAATTTGAACTTCAAATGCTCACTGCCCCAAACATGTGATCCAATATATGAATTTGGGGTAGTTTTGGCCACTGATCACCATGGTGAGGTAAAATTTTCATTTTTCCCCCTCTATTTTTGGAGTGTTGGCAACTTTGCACTTAGACCCCCCAAGTCCTTTTGATTTTGCAATCTGTTGAAGAATTCAACATGGGGCATGCCATATATGATTTTTGGGGTAGCTTTTCCCAAGGGTCATCATGGTGATAAGTGTTTTTTTTCAATTGGGATTTTTCCAAATGCAATGTGGTGCTTTTTTCACCCAGACCCCTGAATTCCTTTGTATTTGCAACTCAAATAGACATGGTGTGATCACTTAGCCATATCAAACCCCGCCTTCCTTTCTTTGCATTCTTTTCAACTTCAGTGCATGTTGAATCCTGTCCGTCTGATCATTCAAGTTCTGTTCCATGTCGTCTTCAAATATTTGCATTCTCAAACCAGCCCCTAGCATATTGTCACATGCACTGTGGCTGGATCCTTTCTTCTGTTGTATCTTCCGGTGTTAATTTCACCGACACCTCTCTCCGTCTCCGGAATCGCTAATTATTTTTTCACGATGTTTATTATGTTAATTGTTGTTATTGTTTCATCCCATGCCATGTTGCCATGCTACTTACACCAAAATTAAGGCTAAGACTAAAGCCATTCAACGTAAATAAATTGCATATGAAGTTGTTGACGTGTCGTCACCACCTTCACTTAAATCTGACTAGATAGGGTCACATCATGTCTATTAAACTTGACCATACAATCCTTGCCTGTGCATTGCACCCATTGCTTACTTGTGTGCCTTTCCTTGCCGGTACTTTACGTTAGCACCTGAGACCGCCGAGGAGACGTTCGTGGAGATTTCCGACACCGAGCCCGAGGACCCTGCTACGTCTGCTCCGTCGACCGATTACCCAGGCAAGGGGAAGATTCATACCATTACTTGATACCTTTCTTCCTACCTGCCTAGCTGTAGTCTAGAAAGTTTTGATTGATCCTATCCACCTTTCTTATGCCTTAATCAAAACCAAACATCCATGATCCCCACATCCTAGCAAAACATTGTATTGCTAAGTTACCGCTGCTCAGCCATTGCTTTGTATGATTAAGAAAACTTTCTGCTTACCCTATGCTATGGTTGGGATATCATGTTATTAAAGAAGTTGGTTGATATTTATTATTATTATGAATGTTAACTATTACTTGACGAATGATGGGAGACCAGGCTGTTCCCGCCAGGTGTTTTTTTTTCATTCGAGTCACCTAGGTCCCGAGTTCCGGGTATTGTGTTTCTTGACGAGTGTGCCTAATCGTGTGTGGGATTCTATGGGGTCCCCTTGTCTTACCTACCTAGCTCCAAACAGTTTTAGTTGTGGCCCGAGCTGATTTACTATTTGCTACGTGTGTGTGCTGGTGGTACCCAGTTGTTTACAAACCACCTTGGGCTAGGAGGACTTGTTCCTTGGCTGGCCCACCTTGACCGGCTGAGGACCCGGTCTCATATGAGATTAACCGGCAATCCAAACCTGGAGTCATACGGTAGAGACCGATTCGAGAGCGCGACCGTCTTTTGAGTTGGGTGTCGACTCATCGGGGGCCACCCGGAATTGTGCGTTGTTAGTTAGAGGGACTCTGATGTTCCGGAGTTCCAGGCGTTTACCTAGCAAGGTGGAAACCGGGCGTACATGCGAAGCCTATGATGGGAAGTTAGTACACCCATGCAGGGTTAAATCTTTTCGAAAAGCCGTGTCCGCGGTTATGGACGACTTGAGACCTACTCCTTGTTCATAGAATAACATCAAACTAGATTGGAATTAAAACTTGCCTACCGTGTGAGTGCCTTGGCTGCTTTTCTTCGTCCAGGGGGAACGAGAGAAGAACAAGGTTGTGTTATGTTTGTTTTAAGTAGGTGGATAGCAGACTTATGACACGATGTCACGTGCATTCTTGGATCTTACCTCTATTCTAATAGAATGATAGCCACCATATATGCTAGTGCGACTGCAACCTTTACCTTTACCTTGTCTTACCGTAGGAAGTTAGTTATCCTGTAATGATATAATCTCACGCCTGGTTTCCTTTTGTGCTTTTATTGTTTTGCCTGATCGGCCGCTGCAGTTGACTACTACCTCGACCCGAGCACCGGACGTTACTTCGTGGAGGTGCCCCCGGAGGACGACGATGAGGATGACTTCGTTCAGTAGATCCTATAGTTGGGTTCCCACGATCCGTGGGTGGACTTACTTATGTGTATCCCTCTCTAGGGCCATTTGGATTTTGACCGTACTCGGTCGTGACCGTCTTCCGCTTTTTGCATGATGTACCGTTGGGTATTTAGACCTCTGAGATGATGTAATAAATACCAGCGGCGATGTATGCCCTGGACTCTATATATTTATGTCTTAGTATAAAGTTCATTTTTCTTATATCTGTGGTCGAGAATCCGGCAGCGACACGAGCGCGAGTGTCGTGAGTCGGTGGCCTTTTATGCGCTACTAACTTGAGCGGGATGCGAAAGCGACTAACTTGAGTTAGCACCGCATCGGGGGCCTTACAACTTGGTATCAAAGCAGGACTGACTGTAGGACCCCTTACTGGCCGAAGTTGAGTCTAGAAACTATTTTGTAGTTATTAAGGAAAAATCGGAGAGTAGGAACTCTTTCTTTTTCTTCTTACCCCACCCTCCCACCCCTTTTTCCGTGAGAAAGTGAAACACTGTTTTCTCCCTGCAACTTATCCCCTTTTCAAAACAAATCTAGGTTCTCGTTTACATGAGGCTCCGATTCCTCTATAATTTTTTGCTAGCGACGAGAAGGCTTGGCGTACGTTGAGAACATTGAGCCGCCACTTGGGGTTGGCAACTCCACCTCGCTTACGACGTACCTCAGGTGAAACTCCTATACAGGGATGGTTGGCATCCTCCGGATGTGGTTCCTCCCCCTATAGGAGACCGCTTCGGCGGGCCGCTCAGGGCAGATATCTCAATGTTCAGGTCTTCAACCACTCGTATATATTGTTTTGTGCTCGCTAGCAGATTATTATCTTGGATTCGGATGATCTCGGTTTGGGGATTCAAGTAGCACCTAGCTTTCGACTTTCCGGGTTAACCTTGGTGGATATTCAGCCTTCGGCTTCCTCATACCTCGTGAGGAAGTTTTGTTTTCAATATTGCTTTATCTTTTGGTTTCGTCAATGTTTCTACCATGTTCTCATAAGTGTTCCTGTATACAGGATGCCAAGAGCGAACATGCCGCCGCCAGAGAACCCTCTCCTTGGGGAGGCTGTGACAGCAGTGGCTCAGGGCACAGCTGCGATCTTACAGATGCCGCAGAACCAGACTGCCCAGAGGAGTGATCGACCACAGTACACGACTCTGCAGCAGTTCCTTGCTATTAGCCCCCCCAGGTTCTCTGAGGCTCGAGACCCGCTGCAAGCAGATGATTGGATCGCAGAGATGAAGAAGCACTGCAATGCAAACACCGTCAGACCAGTCGACTACGTCACCTTCGCCTCCTTCCAGCTTCAGGGTGCAGCAGCCAGCTGGTACGATACCTACAAGGCCAACAAGGGCGATGTTGTCAACACGTGGGGAGACTTCGTCGCAGACTTCAGAGAAGGGCATATTCCGAGTGGCTTGATGGACAGGAAGCGAGATGAGTTCTTGGCTCCGACATAGGGTGATAGGTCAGTTCAGGAGTACAACCTAGCCTTCGTCAGGCTCGCCAGGTACGCTCCGGAGGAGGTCAGCACAGAGGCCAAGCGCACCGCCAGATTCCGTGGGGGTCTCAACACAGAGATCAAGTACGCACTCACCCAGTGCAACCCCACGCTGTTCTCGCAGTTCATGGATCAGGCTATCCGCCAGGAGTCAGCCAGAGCAGAGTGGGATGCAGACAGGAAGCGCCAGAGAGAGCACAATTCCGCAGTGATGGTCCACAAGAAGGCAAAGACTTGGGTCACAGAGGCACCACCGCAGAGGCAGCAGTTCCAGCAGAGGGGGGCAGTTGTCCGCACTTTGGCCCGCCCTCCCGTCCCAGTTCAGCAGGGGCCTCGCTCTACACCACCACACGCGAGTCCACCCAGGCCGCAGTCCGAGCCCAGGTCAGGCGTGATCTGCTACAAGTGCAGAGAGCTGGGGCCCACTTCTTCCAACTGCACTGATCCGCGCTTTGCTCGGCGCCCACCGCCTCCACCTCGCTCTACTCCGAGCACTGCGATGGTGAAGGCACAGCCATGTGCAGTTCGAGTGAACAACGTGATGCTCACAGATGCTCAGCAGTCTTCAGAGATCGTTCTTGGTAGGTTGCTTGTGTGTTCAGTCCCAGCGGAAGTTCTGTTCGATTACGGAGCTTCCCATTCATTCGTATCACACTCCTTTGCTTCAACAAATGACCTTCAGACCGAGTTTCTCCAGAAACCCCTTGCGGTTCACACTCCTGGTTCCAGGTCCAGCTCGTCCGTTTTTGTTCCAGATGCGGAGATCTGTATCCAGTGTGTTATCTTTTCAGCATCCCTGGTTGTCTTGCCTCATTCCGACATTGATGTCATTTTGGGCATGGATTGGCTTGTGCAGCACAAGGCCAACATTGATTTCCCTTCAAGATCCGTGAAGTTAACACATGATTCGGGCGCAGAGGTCTTGTACACTTGTGGCTTTATGACATGACCATCACAGTTGTACGCTTTGAACGCAGGAGTCACGCCTTTGCTCGAAGAAGTCAAAGTTGTCTGTGAGTTCCTAGACGTCTTTCCGGAGAAGTTGCTAGGAATTCCCCCAGTTCGAGCTATTGAGTTCGTTATTGAGCTAGAGCCTGGTACCCAGCCGATTTACCGGCATCCGTACAAGATGTGTTCGAAGGAGTTGATTGAGCTCAAGAAGCAGTTGACAGAGTTGGGGGCAGGCGGTTTTATCCGCGCGAGCACTTCCCCTTGGGGTGCACCAGCTTTGTTTGTCCAGAAGAAAGATGGGACTAGCCTCTTGGTCCACGACTATCGCGGTATCAACAAGAAGACCATCAAGAACAAGTACCCTCTACCCCGCATCAATGATCTGTTCGAACAGTTAAATGGGGCTAAGGTGTTCTCCAAGCTTGACTTGAGGATGGGGTATCACTAAATCCGTGTTTGTGAATAGGACATTCCCAAGACCGCGTTCAGCACACGTTATGGGCTGTATGAGTTCACATTCATGACTTTCGGGTTCTCAAACGCCCCTCCAACTTTCATGAGAGCTATGAACTATTTGTTCCAAGAATGGCTTGATGTGTTCGTGATCCTCTACCTCGACGACATTCTTGTCTATTCCAAGTCAGAGGCTGAACATGAGGAACATCTACGCTTGGTGCTGCAGAAGTTGAGAGAGCACCGTTACTATGCCAAGTTCTCCAAGTGTGAGTTTTGGCTGGACAAGGTCAACTTTCTGGGCCATGTTATTTCCGCTGAGGGAATTGCGGTTGATCCAGAGCGAGTCCGCACTATTCAAGAGTGGGCTCCGCCAAAGAATGTGAAGAAGCTAAGGAGTTTTCTCGGCCTCGCCAGTTATTGCAGGAGGTTTGTGCAGAATTTCTCCAAAATAGCAAAGCCAATGACTGAATTGTTGTGCAAAGGCAAATGGTACACTTGGTCACCAGCTTGCCAGTCAGCCTTCGAGGAGTTGAAAGAGAAGTTGACTACAGCTCCAATTCTCACGCCGCCGGATGAGTCACAGCCTTTTCAGGTGTTTTGTGATGCCTCCTTGCAAGGTCTACGCGGAGTTTTGATGCAAGGCAGGAATATTGTGGCGTATACCTCACGGCAGTTGAAGACGAGTGAGAGGAATTATCCCACGCACGACTTGGAGCTTGCAGCAGTTGTGCACTCTTTGATCACTTGGCGGCACCTCCTCCTAGGGAGGAAGGTGGATGTGTTCACCGACCACAAGAGTCTGAAGTACTTGTTCACTCAGCCAAATCTAAACTTGAGGCAAAGAAGATGGCTTGAGACCATTACTGAGTACACAGTTGATATTCAGTACACGCCTGGGAAGGCGAATGTCATAGCTGATGCGCTGAGCCGCAAGGGCGATTGCAATAATATACAAGTGGAGAAGATCCACCCTGATTTGTGTGAGTCCTTTCGAACGCTCAATCTCGAGCTAGTTCCAGCAGGCTACCTTGCCAGCCTTGTGGTAGAGCCCACTATCCATGAGAAGATCCGTGAAGTTCAGTCTGGCAGCTCAATGATACAAAAGATCAAACAGGGTATTTCCGCCTCAGTTCCAAAGTATGGTTGCTTTACAGTTCATAATGACGGCACCATGTTGTTCGAAGAGCGAGTTGTTGTTCCCAAGGAGGGAGATCTCAGGGGGTCATCATGAAGGAAGCCCATGATTCCAAGCTGTCTATTCACCCTGGCAGTACAAAGATGTATCAAAATCTCAAGCAAAGCTTTTGGTGGACTCGTATGAAGCGGGATGTTGCCCGTTACGTGTCTCAGTGTGATGTGTGCAGGAGAATGAAGGCACAGAACCATAAGCCTGCAGGGTTGCTTTAGCCACTTGAGATTCCAGAGTGGAAATAGGATCACATAGAGATGGATTTCATCACAGGCTTCCCCTTGTCGCAGAAGAAGAACAATGGCATCTTTGTTGTCATTGAAAATATTTCAAAGGTTGCCCACTTCTTTCCAGTGAAGGACTCCATTTCAGCAGATCAGTTGGCGGATTTGTACACCGCAAGAGTTGTGTCTTTGCATGGCATTCCCAAGAATATCAGTTCCGATAGAGGCATCCTTTTCACCTCTAAGTTCTGGCAGGCCTTTCAAAAGGCAATTGGTACGACAGTGTTGTTCAGTACCGCTTATCACCCTCAGACAAGTGGGAAAGTCGAGCGCGTGAACCAAATCCTCGAGGACATGCTTCGAGCATGTCTCATATCTTTTGGCATGAAGTGGGAAGAGTGCTTGCCGTATGTTGAGCTCTCTTACAACAACAACTATCAGGCAAGTCTGCAGGCAGCGCCGTTTGAAGTCTTGTATGGCCGGAAGTGCAGGACACCTTTGAACTCGTCCGAGACAGGCGAGAGGCAGTTTTTCGGTCCAGATGTGATCCAGGAGGCAGAGGACAGAGTGAAGATTGTCCGAGAGCACCTAAAGGCAGCACAGTCTAGGCAGAAGGCCTATTATGACAAAAGGCACCGTGGTGTAGCGTTTCAGGTTGGTGATTGGGCGTACCTGAGAGTGTTTCCATTGAGGGGAATTTATCGCTTTGGCATAAAAGGAAAGCTCGCTCCAAGATTTGTCAGACCTTTCCGCATCCTTGAGACTAGAGGACGTCTTGCCTTTCGGCTCGAGCTCCTAGAGAGTCTTTCCATGGTGCATGACGTGTTCCATGTGTCCCAGCTAAAGAAGTGATTCAAGCATCCAGAGCAGGCCGTTGACTTGGGCGAGATATAGCTGAGTGCGGACCTTTCCTACTCAGAGCGTCCAGCCCGTGTTCGTGAGACGTCCGAGCGCAAGACTCGCAACAAGACTGTCAAGTTCATGAAGGTCCAATGGGCACATCATTCGGAGAAGGAAGCAACGTGGGAGCGTCAAGATCATCTCCGTTCCGAGTATCCAGAGTTGTTTCAGGCTTACATCTCGGGACGAGATCCTGTATTGGTGGGGGAGTGTTGTAACATCCCACATGCAATTCCCAGAAACATCATGTAATTGTACCTTGTCTGTTGACTTTGTAACTTGGCATGGTGCTAGTTCATGTAATTTCATGTGATGATTTCAATTGGCATTGGGATTGGAGCTCATTTGAATTGCTTTTGAGTTTATTCAAAATGGTTCAAGAAGGGTGGTTGAGGAATTTTCCATGTTGCATGCATACTCCCCTTGACCCCAAACTTGGCATAGCCAATTCTTTCCCCTTCCCAAGCTTTTCAAAAGCCTTGCACCATTTTTTTCCATCTCTAAAAATGTGGGCCATAGTTCAATGTGGTTTGAATTTCAAAAATGGTCCCACATTTTAGTTTCTCTAAAAATGACCAAACCAATTTTATAAATTGGTGAATATATCAAGGATCATTTTGCATATGTTTGTGTGATTTAATTCCTTGTAAATATTCCTGAAAACTCCCTAAGTGCTTTCTATTTTGTTAAATAGAAAATAGCCAGGGGTTCTCTTTTCTTTTCTTTTTCCTCCTTTTTCCTTCAAGCCCAGCCCACCTGGGCCTCTTTCCTCGCAGCCTAGCTGGCCTGTCCAGCGAAGCGGTACGCAGGAGAAACGCTCACCGTTGGATTCTGATCCGAGCGCTCCCCTTCATCGCCTTTCCGCGCTGTTGATACGTCCAAAACGTATCTATAATTTCTGCTTGTTCCATGCATGTTTTGTGTGATATTGCTATGATCTAGATACACTTTCATACACTTTTGATCATATTTGGACTAACCTATTAAATCAGTGCACCCCAGTGCCAGTTCCTATTTTCTGCTGTTTTTCTATTTCAGTTTTCCTCCATATAAAAAGTGCCAGAAAAATTCCGGGAAAAATACAGGAAAAATCAGCCTACAGGAAGCTTCGCGAAGAGCCCGAGTGGGGCCAGAGGGGAGCCAGGGGGGCCCAGGCGGCAACCCGGCGCGGCCCCACCCCTGGCCGCGCCAGGGGGGCGCCTGGGACCCCTGGTCCACCTCTGGCTGCCCCCTTCGCCTATTTATTCTCCATCACGGGGAAACTCCGAAAACAGAACCCTATTTCGCAAACTCGCCTCTGTTCCGCCGTCGCCGCGCTTCCGAGATCGGGAGCACCAGAAGACCTCTTCCCGGCACCCTGCCGGAGGGAGGATTGACCTTCGGGACTCTCCTCTCCACCATGGATGCTCCCCGGATGTCTCGTGAGTAGTTTTCCTTGGACCATGGGTCCGTGATCAGTAGCTATGTGATGTTCTCCGCCCCTCTTTGTTCTTCATGGTTTAGACCTCGTGAGCTGCCCTACATGATCGAGGAACTTTTGTAATATTTCTGCTATTGCTATGCTGAGTTTGATGGGATCTGATGGATTATGAGATTATGTTCAGATTGTGATAGAGTAATATATTTGGTTTTTATCTCTTATATTTTTGTTCCTAAGTAATTCTTGCATGTTCTCCGTTGCTGTTTATTGCTTTGGCCAAGTAGTAGGTAGTGACTCCAAGAGGGAACGTTATGCTCGATTGTGGGTTCATGCCCCCCGATGACACGCTCGAGTGACAGAAACATGAGTCTAGGGGATGTGATGTTGCCACAAGGGGGAAAACAACGGTGCTTGTAACCGCGGTTGCAAGGATTGTTTACTTTACGCAAAGTTCTTTTTAATGCAGTTGTCTGTTGCTTTGGGTTTACACTTTGAGTGGGGCTCGCAACTTAATACCAGTGAGATGTTCTGGATAGATATCTCAAGGTGGATGATTAGTAGTAGATGCAGTTGGATTACGGTCTACTTATTTTGGCGTACTGCCCGTGCTTTTGAGCCTCTTCCTTTCTTTTGTAGCATAGTTAGCATTGCGGTGCGTTTATAATCCTGTCAATTGCCCTTCTGTAATTTGTTTACCTCGCATAGCAGTTTTTAGCGTCTTTTGGGAGAGAGACATCACTAGTGAACATCACGTATCCCGGTCCATATCCTTATTACTGTTTCCACGCTATATTTACTTTCCTGCTTTTTACTTTCAGTTGCTATCATTATCCTTTGTGTTTCACCCTTTGTGAACAACAAGACCGGAGAGATTGACAACCTCTCTGAACTTCGTTGGGAACAAAGTTATCTGTGTCTGTGTGCAGGTCCACGTCAGTTGCGCCACTGACACCTACTTATCAGCTCTGGAGTCCTACTGGAGACAAACCTTGGTATCTTCACTGAGGGAAACTTGCTGCTGCGCTACATCTCAACCTTCCACTTGGGGTAACCAACGAAGGGCGAGAAGCCATCAGCTGTCGCCGGTCCCCCCGTCCTCCTCTCTCACACCGGCGAGGAGCATCGACGTCGATGCGGCCGACGTGGCCTGGAGGCTCCCCTTCCATATATTCCAAGCCCCCGAGCCCGCAGGACCCCCTAGGGTTCCTTTCCTCCCACAGTTTCCCCCTCGCCGCCGCCGGGATGAGCTCCCCTCCTCTGTCCTTTTCCGCGTAGCTCCAGTGAGTTCCGCCGCAATTCGTCACCGTCCCGACGCCGCCGTGGTCGTGCGCTTGGTATCTTGGCCCCTGAGCTCACCGTGATCCCTTCCCCTCTACAGATCGACGCCCCGTGGAGCCAATCGTCCCCGCAACGGAGCCGGTCGCCGCGGACCCCCTTCTTCCCCGACGACGACCCCGAGCTCCTCCTTCCCCTATGGCTAGGTTGGGACGCGCGTTGCGACCCACAAGGTGAGCTGATGCCCACGCCTTTGCCCGTAGACAAACGTAGCGTTCTTTCACCGATAACAGTAGAAGCTCCGCCGCACATGCTTGTCGCCGGCGAGGAATTCGTGCACGCCGTGCCGTGGCGTGTCTCGGATGCCATTTCGCGCGCTCCAGGGCTGCTCAGAGCATTCTTTTGGCAGCCAAGGGCTAGCCTTTTCCGCGTAGAGGAGCGACGACGCCCGTGTCTGAACTGTGTTGCAGTCGAGTTGCAGTGCTACCGTGAAGTTCAGGTGAACTTAGCATCCGTTCCGGTGAGGTTCCGGCCAGGGCAAGGGTACCCACGGCTTCGTGGATGTGCCCTCTAGATGCTGGAAGTGGTGCCAGGGCCGGAGACGCCGTGTGCACGACGCGCGGGTCGACCAAAGTTGGCGCCTTGGGCTCTGTCAGTCAGAAGCTTTTAACACCTCGCCGCCATGATGTTCCCGTGAAGTTTCTGGCGAGGTCGTGAGGAGATGGTGGCCGTGGAGTGCACCGTTTTGTAGAGTGATGTCCCCTCCCGGGTTCCCCCATGGTAGCTTGCGAGGAGAGGGCCGGAGCGCGAGGTGAGGCTCACCAAAAGTTGCCGCCGCGTCGGGTTCAGAGGAAGGTGTCGCCATCTTCAGAGATGAACGGGATCAGTTCAGAAGGGAGGAAGCCTCCTGGGCCTGGGAGGAGAGAAGTGGCCTTGGGCCCAAGTTCCAGTCGGCGCGGCCTTTTTCTTTTTTGTTGTTTTTTTTTTCTGTCTCAGCCGAGCTTGGCCGTGGAGGAGAGGAGAGTTGGGCCCTGGCGCCTGAGGCAACCCATTTGGGCCAGTGCCTTTTCTTTTTCTTTTTCTTTTGTTTTTCTTTTCCAAATCTTTTCAAAATTCAAATTCAATTCTTAATTGGAACTTAAAATGCTCACTGCCCCAAACATGTGATCCAATATATGAATTTCGGGTAGTTTTGGCCACTGATCACCATGGTGAGGTACAATTTGCATCTTGCCCGCTCTATTTTTGGAGTGTTGGCAACTTTTCACTTAGACCCCCAAGTCCTTTTGATTTTGCAATCTGTTGAAGAATTCAACATGGGGCATGCCATATATGATTTTGGGGCAGCTTTTACCAAGGGTCATCATGGTGGTAAGTGTTTTTTTTTCAATTGGGCTTTTTCCAAATGCAAAGTGGTGCATTTTGCACCCAGACCCCTGAATTCCTTTGTATTTGCAACTGTATTTTGCAAATTCAACTGTTGCCATATCTTATATGGTTTTGGGGTAGGAAACTCCAGGGATTCATATGGTGATGTCCATTTGGTGTTTTGTGCAAATAAAATGGACATGGTGTGATCCCTTAGCCATCTCAAACCCTGCCTTCCTTTCTTTGCATTCTTTTCAACTCCAGTGCATGTTGAATCCTGCCCGTCTGATCATTCAAGTTCTGTTCCATGTCGTCTTCAAATCTTTGCATTCTCAAACTAGCCCCTAGCATATTGTCACATGCACTGTGGCTGGATCCTTTCTTCTGTTGTATCTTCCGGTGTCAAATTCACCGACACCTCTCTCCGGCTCCGGAATCGCTAATTATTTTTTCACGATGTTTATTATGTTAATTGTTGTTATTGTTTCATCCCATGCCATGTTGCCATGCTACTTACACCAAAATTAAGGCTAAGGACAAAGCCATTTAACGTAAATAAATTGCATATGAAGTTGTTGACGTGTCGTCACCACCTTCACTTAAATCTGACTAGATAGGGTCACATCATGCCTATTAAACTTGACCATACCATCCTTGCCTGTGCATTGCACCCATTGCTTACTTGTGTGCCTTTCCTTTCTGGTACTTTACGTTAGCACCCGAGACCGCCGAGGAGACATTCGTGGAGATTTCCGACACCGAGCCCGAGGACCCTGCTACGTCTGCTCCGTCGACCGATTACCTAGGCAAGGGGAAGATTCATACCATTACTTGATACCTTTCTGCCTACCTGGCTAGCTGTAGTCTAGAACGTTTTGATTGATCCTATCCACCTTGCTTATGCCTTAATCAAGACCAAGCAACCATGATCCCCACATCCCAGCAAAACATTGTATTGCTAAGTTACCGCTGCTCAGCCATTGCTTAGTATGATTAGGAAAACTTGCTGCTTACCCTATGCTATGGTTGGGATATCATGTTATTAAAGAAGTTGGTTGATATTTATTATTATTATGAATGTTATCTATTACTTGACGAATGATGAGAGACCAGGCTGTTCCCGCCAGGTGTTTTGTTCCATTCGAGTCACCTAGGTCCCGAGTTACGAGTATTGTGCTTCTTGACGAGCGTGCCTAATCGTGTGTGGGATTCTATGGGGTCCCCTTTTCATACCTACCTAGCTCCAAAGAGTTCTAGTGGTGGCCCGAGCTGATTCACTATTTGCTATGTGTGTGTGTGCTGGTGGTACCCCAGTTTTTTACAAACCACCTTGGGCCAGGAGGACTTGTTCCTTCGCTGGCCCACCTTGACCGGAGTTTCAGGCTTTTACCTAGCCAAGTGGAAACCGAGCGTACATGCGAAGCCTATGATGGGCAATTGGTACACCCCTGCAGGGTTAAATCTTTTAGAAAATCCGTGTCCGCGGTTATGGACGACTTGGGACCTACTCCTTGTTCATAGAATAACATCAAACTGGATTGTAATTAAAATTTGCCTACCGTGTGAGTGCCTTGGCTGCTTTTCTTCGTCCACGGGACAGAGAGAAGAACAAGGTTGTGTTATGTTTGTCGTAAGTAGGTGGATAGCAGACTTATGACACGATGTCACGTGCATTCTTGGATCTTACCTCTATTCTAATAGAACGATAGCCACCATATATGCTAGTGTGACTGCAACCTTTACCTTTACCTTGTCTTACCGTAGGAAGTTAGTTATCATGTAATGATATAATCTCACCCCTGGTTTACTTTTGTGCTTTTACTGGTTTGCCTGATCGGCCGCTGCAGTTGACTACTACGTCGACCCGAGCACCGGACGTTACTTCGTGGAGGTGCCCCCGGAGGACGACGTTGGGTTCCGACGATCCGTGGGTGGACTTACTTATGTGTAGCCCTCTCTAGGGTCATTTGGATTTTGACCGTACTCGGTCGTGACCGTCTTCCGCTTGTTGCATGATGTACTATTGGGTCTTTAGACCTCTGAGATGATGTAATAAATACCAGCGGTGATGTATGCCCTGGACTCTATATATTTATGTCTTAGTATAAAGTTCATTGTTCTTATATCTGTAGTCGAGAATCCGGCAGCGACACGAGTGCGAGTGTCGTGAGTCAGTGGCCTTTTATGCGCTACTAACTTGAGCGGGACGCGAAAGCGACTAACTTGAGTTAGCACCGCATCGGGGGCCTTACATACGTCGACCAACCCGCTGCTGATAAAGTATTGGTCCGACTGAAAACTCCTAAACGAGAACCTAGTTTTTGTTTTGAAGAGGATAAGTTGATGGAGAAAACATTACGTCACACTTCCTTACCACAGGGAGGGGATAAGGAGTAAAAATATTCCTACTCTTCGATAACTAACTTAGTAACTACAAAATAATTTTTGTCTAGACTCAACTTCGACCAGTAAAGGGGTCCTACGGTCGGTAAGGCTCTGATACCAAGTTGTAAGGCCAGATATGCGGTACTGTTCCAGATCTAGATGTTTCCAACCAGATCCGGGGACAAAGCACATATTGGTCCCATCGCGACATATGACATCGCCATATGCCCCGGATTTCCAACATGATATCACAACATTACAGATACAAGATACAACATCTCATACAATCGGCATACAACTACCTTAACACATTACATCAGCGGAAGATACATGTTTGAGTACAGACTACAATCAAATGCCTACTGGCAAAGAGAAAATCATCGATCCCCATAACCACACGGGTCCAGGCCCTCCGCCGGGATCCGCCTAACTAGTCGTCGTCGAGTCTCCGCGTGAAACGTCGGTCACCATACCTGTTGTCGATCAAGAACCCTAAAAAGAGTTTGGGGGTAGTATCATGAGTACAGAAGTACTCAGCATCCAACTGTAGTGGTCAACTGACCCAGCAAGGATTTCATCACTCGTCATTCTAGGATAACTAGTTGTTTACGGTAAGGATGGGGTAAGTGGTGAGGTTGCTACCGCACTAGCATTTATGAAGTGGCTAACGATCTAGAGAGTAAGATAAGAAGCCAAGCATTCGATGAGGAATCGCCTCCAACAAGTCTGCTATCCACCTACTTACGCAAGCATAACGCATATCCTATCCTTGTCCTCCTCTTCGCATCCCAACGAAGAAGAAGCAGTCAAGTCACCCACATGTTGATCAAGTTATATTAAGATTATCTCAGTTGTTGTTCTCTATGAACAAGGAGTAGGTCTCAAGTTGTCCATAACCGTGGACACGACTTCTCGAAAAGATTTAACCCTGCAGGGGTGTACAAACTGCCCATTACAAGGCTCCGCACGCACGCCCATATCTCTCAGTTTCTACCCATCACAGGCAACAATTTTATGATTTAGTACCGAGAGATCCGTAACGACAGGTCCCTCTAACTAACAACGAACAAATCCGGGTGGCCCCCGGTGAGTCGACATCCATCTCAGGAGCCGGCCGCGCTCTCGATCTGGTCTCTACCGTACGACTCCAGGTTTGGATTGCCGGTTAATCTCACATGAGACCGGGTCCTCAGCCGGTCATGATGGGCCAGCAAGGAACCATATCCTCACTGGTCCTGGTTGGTTTGAAAATTACTAGCGGCCGACCAGCACACACACGGTTTCAAATGGTAAATCAGCTTGGGCCACCACTGGAAATGTTTGAAGCTAGGTAGGTAAGAAAAGGGGACCACATAGCATCGCACACGCAGTTAGGCACGCTCGTCAAGAGACACAATACCCGGAATGCGGGTCCTAGGTGACTCGAATGGAACAAAGCGTCTGGGCGGGATAGCCTAGACCTTTCATCCTTCGTCGAGTATAGTCAACATTTATAATAATCATATCATCCACAAAAATATAATAGTGTGATATCACAAACCAAGGAGTAACAGGGGGTAACATCGTAGCATACTAAGCATGCATACTAAGCAGGGGCTAAGCAACGAGCAATAGTAACATAGCAGTACAAGGTTTTGAAAGTCCAAGTATGTGATCAGAGGGGGAGGGGGTGAATGATCACTTCAAAATTTTCTACTGAAACTATTGAAGTGAAGCATAAGTAGTGCGGAATAGCAAAGTAAAACTGGAAGCGAAACTAAATGCAGTGAATCAAAACACATTGAAGCATAACTGTGAAGCAAATGCAATACTGAAGGTAAATGCTTGAAGTAAAACGAACTGGGACTCAGCGATGTTTGTTTGACCAGTTCACGCTCTGCAAAGCGCTACGTCTGGTTGGAGGGACTAGTGATTGAACACCTGGAGCAAATCTCTCTCCGTCCGTTGCTCCACTGCACCAAACTCCTTGAGCTTGGTCAGTTCTTCACTCGTGGTTGATTATTGAGGAAATCACCGAAACCTTTGACAAACTGGACTTCGAGGCGACAATTACTCTTCGCTCTCTAAAGAACAACACTCTAACCGTCTAGGAGGATTGCAGTTCTCCAAGATAAAAAGGCTAGAAAGCTTTCACCTAAGTCATCTCAAATCTACTCAGATCAATGGGACTTAGGCTTCAGTATTCCGGATTTTGGGTTTTGCTTCGGCGGCGTTCTTGGGGTGCTCTCTTCAGTCTCCCTTGGAATGATCTCAGAGCAGCCGCCCGCAAATGGAGGAGGGGGCGGTGTATTTATAGTTGGCGATCCCGAGGTGCGGAATGATCAAATTGACCCGAGGTGACAGCTTGACACGTGTCCACAACGGTCGGATTTGTCATTACTGCGCAACTTTACTTGAGGAACAAGTAAAGCTAACTCACGGACTTAGTTCTGCTTTAGTAGCCAAAGAACGAAGTCTTTGCTACCGAAACTTAACTTAGTGCACATGAGATTTCTTCGCTGAAGCTTCTCACTTGGTTTGGATTTGATCTGAGCATTTTCTCAATGACTTCGGTGTCCACAAACTAAATACCCCTCTTGATAGTACGGTTTGTCCTATGACTCAAAGAACCGAAAAAGAACTACACAAAAACATCTAAGTCCTGCGCCGTTCTCTTCATTTCCTTCAATGAGTAGAGCTTCAGGGCACCTTCATTTTTGGGGTCATCCTTCGTGATTAAGCTTCGCTCCGTGGGTTATGCTTCGATAACTTGAAGACCTTCCCTGAAGCTTTATCACTTAGCTTGTCCTTCAGGAACCTATGCAACTGTTTACACTAGAAAACATTGTTAGTTCCTCTACTGTCTTGTCCAACAATATCCAAAACTCACGGGGGCAAAACTTTGCTCTTACAATCTCCCCCTTTTTGGACTATTGTTGACAAAACAGGCATCGATAAAAGATATTGAAGTTTTTTTTTGTGAAGTGATGGGACAAACTCTAAGATATGAAGTTTTTGGCTCCCTCTGAATGCAAGCATCGAAGATTTATATAATCGAAGTTAATGCTTGAGATAAATTTTCTTCGGTGGAGAGAAAAACAGATATCTTAGCGAATACAATTGCATTTGAAGATATATATCCAGGAATGTATGCAATTTCTTCCAATGACCTGTGACTTAGAAAATAATAACCACCTGCAAGATAGAAGATAGGAAGCAATACTTCCAAGAAAAGGGGTTATTAAAACTTAAGTGTATCACAGGAGTAGCATGACCGAAGTTAAACTTAAGTTACAACCCAATCGAAAAGAATGGAATGTTTGTTGTAACTTAACCAAACGAAGCAAAAGCAAATAGAAAACCCTTTCCCCGATGCAAATCTAACTCATCGATGCCCTCATTCTCCCCCTTTTTGTCAATGATTGGACAAAAGGTTGAGAAAGGGTTCGAGAGATCTATTTCGCGGCATCAGCACCCTGAGAACCCAACGAAGCTGTGCTTGACGAAGACTCATCCGACGAAGACTGATCGCCTGAGGATTCTTCTTCGGAAGAAGATGTAGGAATAGCTTCGTGGCACGTCTGAGTGATGAGGTTGATGTCGAGGTCGCTATCGTCGAGGCCGTCGTCGTCCTTCGAAGTAATTGAGTCATTCTCGGATACGGTATCAGGCCGGATGGGTTCAGGTTCGTTGACGAAGAATACTTCATCAATCTTGTGCAGGGGAGGGATCTTCTGATTCGGGCGGTCCACCGTATCATCACGGGAAATGTTTCGCTGGAGGTGCTCATACTCTTTGTAGATGCGATCTTTACGAAGGCCTTTGACTGAGTTGAATTTCCGGAGCCCCTTCCAGGAATGACGCTTGTGTTGGAAATATGCCCTAGAGGCAATAATAAAATGTTATTATATATATTTCCACGTTCGTAATTAATGTTTATATTTCTATGCTATAATTGCAATGACCCTGACTATGAGATTCAGAAGAAAACTCACTTGCATGTGTGGAAATGTAAACACCAAGAGTTCCTGGTTTAGCCTCTAAGACCAGCTCATGTGCTAACTGATGATTACGTTTTCTTAATCATGGACATTGTTCTTGTACCAAGGATGTCAGTAGCAATGGGAACGTATTGTTAGCAGAACAATGATGTTGAACCGACCCCATTATTGAATGATATACTTAGAGATCACATCGTAACAACGTTATAAGTCATATCATGAAATTTTATCATATACGTAATTCCTTAGACCATGAGAGTATCGAGTTGCTTCACACAGGAAGACATGCTTTGGTTCTTAGATGAATCCTCCCGTAAATGGGAAGTAGTAAAATAAGTTCTGGGTATGTCAGATGGTGTGGCTAGTGACTGTGATAGTTCAAGAATGGGATTTGCTCCTTCACGATGAAGAAGATATTCACTTCGGGCCCACTCGGTATGACGGTATCCATTATAGTCTGGCCAGACGCATTGTGATTCAGTCACGGGGATACCGGAATACGATAACGAGAAAAGGGACAAACGAGCAAAGAGGATAACGAGTGGCTTGTGTTCAAAAGTTGTTACACATGGGTGCCAAACTTCTCTCCTCTAACTTTGTCATATATCGCGAAGCAAAGGGAATGGTACATGACTAAACATAATGGTTCACTCGAAGTTTCTTCGTGTATGTGCGGGAGTCAACATGGGTGTCCATGGCTCCGCTGTTGATTATTGGCTATTGAAGAAAAGCTGTTGGCCTATGTCCGGAAGATGTTCTGAGTCATGTCCGCATTATACCGAACCTATTGGGTCACACACTTAACGAGCAGTAGTCTGTTAGAATACTAGAATGGTAGAAGGTTTAGTGGAAGCAAAGCAGAATAGTTCATACGGGTACCGGAAGTAGTTCCGGGGATTTATGAAATAGGTCATAAGGGCACCAAAAGTAGTTTTGGGTATTTAAGGATATGTCCGGATCACTCTGGAGTAGTCCCAGGTGGTTCCGGAACATATGAAAATGGTAATGGGAAAGTTTACGATCAACCGGAATAGTTTCGGTGATCGGTGGACAGCTTAAACAATATGTTGTGTTCACCGGACATAATAACCTTTGCCCGGATGGCTCCGAAACCCATTTAGATGGCTCCGGAACATTCGTTAGAGGTTCCGGAAGGTATTGGAAGTGCTCCAAAAGTGTCCGGAATGTCCCGAAACAGTCCCGGTAGGTCCCGGAAGGTCCTGGAAGCTTCTAGAAGGTTCCGGAAGGTTCCAGGCAGTACCACCCACTGCCCTGCGCCCCTGGCCTTGGGGAGCAAGCCATCTAGGCTGCCCTGGCCGGCCAGGTGGTGGGGGCGCACCAAAAAGGGGTGGGAGATCCTCCAGGTGGGATTTCCAAATACCATTATGGAAGGTTTCCGGTGGGAAGGTATGTGTAGGTTTGGAAGGCTTGGGAGTCCAAGTTGGACTCCCAAACCTCCTTGAGCTGCGCCCTAGGCCCCTTGGCCACCTATATAAGGTGAGCCAAGGGTGGGGGAAGACAAACACAATCAATCCCCAAGGCCTATGCGCCACCCTCCCTCCTCTAAACCCCGTTGCTCCACTTTTAGACCCCGGTTTAGACGCTGTTCTAGATCGGAATCCGTTAGGGTTTTCTCCCTCTAGTTTTCTCGGTGGCGTTCATCTCTGGACGGCGGAGCGCTGCTGGATTGCTGCTACGGGATGTGTGGATACTAATGGAGGGGTCGTACCTTCGACCCTTCTTCGAGGAGCTTGTTCATGGGACTTATCCGTGGGACTAGATCGCGGGACTTGTTCGTGGGATTGATCGAGGGACTGTTCGTGGGAGAACTTGCGAGATCTACTTCCACTACGTCCACGAGCTTCACCAACTCTACTTCCACTACATCGGTTGGTGATCCATGACCTAAAACCTTGTATGCAATCTTCATGGATGATCTTGGGTTCTTGATTCGTAGGCCGAAATTTTTTGTTTTCTACTACGTTTCCCAACAGTGGTATCATGAGCGATCCTTGATTAGATGCATGTTTAGGTCTAGATCATATGTGTGATATGAGGCATTGATTTTCTTGTTGCTTCCCTGTCATGTGATTTTTTCTATGCTTGATGGCAAGTTGAGGTTTTGCTACAAGGATTGAGTTTTCCATCGATCCCTCTATGCTGCTTTCAGTATGCTGGTTGCCTTGATCATGGTCTACATCAAACTCCTTGGATCTCATCTTAATCTCGCAATAGAAGATTTAACATGGAGGGGCTTGTGGATTTTATGAACTCAAATCCACACGGGGGTCACGCGTTTAACGAAGTTTGGCTTGTGGCATTAGTTGCTGCACGCACCCCGTATGTTAAACTAGCAACAAAAGAAGTATCGTGTTTTGTTTTATCTAGGGTTTCTCGTTTGCCTTGTAAACCTACTTAACAACCACGATAAAAGTTGCAACAACCCGTGTAGATGGCGGTCTAACTCGTTTTTGCAGAGTATACATGTGATGTGGTATAGCCTTCAAGATTTGCAATGTGTTTGTATGAGAGGCTATATGTTATGTAATATTTATTCGCGACCTGCGTGTCGTGGTACGGCATGATGACTGGAGTCATATGATTGTCACTTAATTATGGCCTGCGTGCCAGAACTGTTTATTAGCTCGAGGCAAAGCAATAGATAGATGCAAAGGTGATGATCCACGATGCGGAGGTGGACCCCGACGCACATGCCGGAAGCCGTGGTGATGTTCCCGGCGCCAAGGACAAAGTTGGTGGACACGGTGACTTCAACCACGACGACGTGAAGACAATGAAGACTTCACGAAGCAAAGGGCTATACTATATCACATAATTTATGAACTGCCTGTGATGTTTATCCCTTTGATGCACCCTTGTTTGATGCGCGGTAGTCGTGTTTTATTAGGGTGATCTCTCGCAAAACAATATCAAGTTGATAGTGTTCTCCCAACTGTAGCACCGTCTATACTATGTTTCACACCGGAGCAGGTCATGTCACATGGGTGCACACGGTGTGACGCATAAAAGACGGGTGTGTTAAAAGAACACACAGCACATTACACTTGGTTATCTTGACAGTTTGGATAAAAGTTTGCTACCGGAACACGCCCATCGAAAGATGAACAAGAATCACCTTTGGCGTGATCGGCAAGTTGGCCTACCGGTCCAGTCTAAGTCATCAGTGATGTCACATCAATGGCGGACGATTGGGTTGGATCTTGAATCACTCCAGCATCAATTACGAGAGATATTGATCTGAGTGGGAGCGCACTAAGTAATTAAATTGATTAATCACAAGTGCAACTTAATTATGAACAAAGTCTTAGTATTTGCATTATCGTTGTAGAATAATGGCTCGCGTTACCACCTTCCCAATTGATTTTGATTAACTGTTTTATCTGGTAAAAACTTTACGATTGGTACCGTATTGTGAGGACTATCCTCAATAGTATCGAGAAGGAGCTTGTCCTATCGCAAATTTTTGATGCTCTCCCGCTGATGCTATGGATGATGTGACTTATGTCCATAATCCAAAATTCTAGAATTCCACGACAGCTAAGTTCATTGTCTTCACCACCATGAAACCCGAATTTCGAAAAGTTTGGGATAGTTATGTTATATTCATGGAACTGAAAAATAAGTTTTCAGTAGTAAGACAATTAATGTTGGATATAAGATATCTAGTACAATGTATGATTGTAAGCATTAGTGAAAATGTTCATTGTGCTCTAAACAAAACTGATGTGTGGGATCCAGAAGAACAATGATCATATGATGATGAGGATTAAGGGAAAGGAAGTTCCATAGGGTGTTAGTAAGACTTACACGCCGGAAAGTCCATGGCCTGCGCCACCCTTGATCATGTGTGATCTTCTGTGAGTAGGAGTGACATTGGAAATAGAACTATGATACGTATAAAGGCAAAACGAAAGAAGACTGGAATAACCAGCTCAGAAATGAAAGTCATACGGAGTTATAGATGAATTCATTGCTGGTCAAGAGATGTAATTCTTGGGAATCATGATTAAGCAGTTAATTGTGGATTCTGTATATTGTGATTAAATTGTTGATCACCGGAATATCACATCGATTGCATATTGTTGCAACTCGATGCAAGAAATACTATGGCCTTTATGACTAGCTAATGATGAGTTTTGACACGCTCAGGAACACGGTAAATGGTTTACTATACCGTGTGTTGACTCTATGATTATCTTCATAATTCATTTTAGAGTTGAGTAAATTGTTACTACACTTTAGCCTTGTTGCAAAACATCATTTTGAATCATGTTTGTTGCAAGAGAGTTGTTCAAAGCTATGAATAACGTAAAGGCCATACTTCCATTATGAATAGGGTGTATGTTATGAATCTTGATAATAATACTAAACATTCATAACACTGACGCTAAACGTCGCAAGACTAACAGAAATACCACATAGATGTGCCACTACCGTTTATCACAAGTGACATAACATGCATGAAGAATTTCCATAAGTGATGGACTTTCGAGTCATATGATTATGAATCACTTGACGCTTGCAATCTTTGTCTCGAATTAATGTGACTAAAACACCGTTAATAGGCCATACATGAACGGGCAACTAAACCATTGGTAATCATACATGATGATGTGTGTAGTCCAATAAGTGTAGTTGTGTGCAGTGGATTCCCTATCTTCACTCATGAGTTGAAGTAGATATGTGGATATCTGTTCAATAGAGACATACGTCTGAAATCTTTGAAATGTTCAAGGAATTTTAGAGTGAAATAGAAATTCATTGTAACAAGAAAATAAAGCTTCTACAAATTAGATTGTAGAAAGTAATATTTGAGTTACAAGTTTAGCGAACGTCTGATGAGTTGTGAAGAAGTGTCATAACTTGCGTCTCCCGGAACACCACTATGAGTAAAGTGTTCGAGAGATGTAATCAATCCATGTATGACACGGTAAGATCAAATATGACGTTTATCAATTTGCCATTATACTTATTAAAGTTATGCGTTAGTGACTACGGCTTTTACACTGAAAAGAGCATCATCAAATCTGTTGAAATGACACCATATTAGATGTGGTATGGACTATTAAAACCGTGTTGTCTTTTCTTAAAATTTGGGTATATGAGGCATATGTTTGACATACTCAAAACCCCAAATCAGATAAGTGCTACTTTGTTAAGGTTATGCCAAAAGTTTTGGTATTCCTCTATCACTACACAAAAGCAAAACTGTTTGCTATTAAGAACAATGTGTTTTGAAGAAAAATAGTTTCTTACAAAAAGGTGAGTGGGAGGACAGTGCAACTTGTCAAAGATTGTTGAATCTTCAGAGAAGTGCGCAGCTGAACCACACAGGTTAGACAAAACTCGTACAAACATTCATGATATGTAAAACGAGATATTGTTGTTCGACAATGATAAACCTGTGATATACAAAGAAGCGTTGATGGGCCCTGACTCCGGGATTTGGCTAAATGCCAAATAATCCGAGATAGTATCCATGGAAGTAAGTCAAGTTTTGAACTTGGTAGACCCTCCGAAAGACTAAAAGTCTGAAGAATATATATATGGATCTATAATTGATTTGGATGAAATTGTTTTATCCATAAAGCTCAACTCGTTGGAAAATTGTTTTCTAGCAAGTTCAAAGGTTGACTACGGCGAAATAGTGTCGACCGTAGAAGTGCTTTAGTCAGTTCGGGTTATACTAGCAATTACTACATATCTCATTTATAGGATATGGTAGAATGAACGTCAAAAACAAAGTTCCTACACGGAAATATAACAAAGGACGTATACGTGATACGACCGGAATGTTTTGTCGACTCAAAGGATGCTAAAATAGATGCAAGCCTTGGATATCCAGTGATGGACTGAAGCTAGCATAATGGAGTTGGAATTTTCGTTGTGATGAAATTGCGAAAAGAGTTTGTTTTCATCAGGAATAACGAAGATGCTTGAATATTCAAGAAAGTAAGTGGGAGCTGAATAATATTTCTAAAACCTTATGTAGATGACATATTGTTGATTGGAAATGATATAAATTTCTTGACACGAATAAGGACTTCGTTGGAAATAGTTTTCAGTTGAAGAATTTGGGCTGATATAGAATTAGGATTGAGCACAATGATCTATGTAGATAGTAAGTGCCTGATCATGCTAAGACCAACATTACATGTTGACATGATACTAAAGTAGTTTAGTATGAAAACGCCAAGAAGAATGTTCTTGCCGAGGTCACGGTGAAAAATTATTTGCAGATATCAGTGTTCATGAACACAGATAAGCAAAAACACGTGAATTGAATTCCACTCACCTGTGTGTTTGGATTAATCATGTACACCATAATATGTAAAACGACCAGATATGTCCAACGCTCCAAAAGGTTGTGAGCAAGATACCAAAGTGATCAATATGTTGATCATTGGAAAACAATGAAAAGTTAAACTTATGATAGATAAGATTTGTTTCTCGGATAATGGAGAGAATGAAGAGCTCGTTGTAATGGGTTACACCAGCTGAATTTTTGATGTAAATAGTTACACCAATTCAGTCTTCATACTTACTCCGACCGATTTTCGATTTTAATTGGGATTATGTGTTTCACACGTAAGGGTGGCGCAGTATGAAGGAACTTTGTCAAGTTCGATACTGTGGCGAATTCTATAACACTGGCTAAGTATATTGTTGCTTAAAGAAGTAACAAGGGAGGGTATTTTGAATCATCAGTTCATTTATGAACATGGTATGGTTTCCAAGATGCTTAAAGCTCATGGAACATTTATGAATGATTTCATGACTTATTCTAAAGGAACCAAGGTCCTGCCAAATGATTCAAACATATACAAAGCTAAACTGATAAAATTAGTGAATTTTATGATAGCGTGAAAACGCGAAGATATGCAAGATACAAACGGGCCTGAAACATCAGATCCGATGATGAAGTCTATACCACAAATGAAGCATGTATTACACCGGTATGCCATAGGTGTAAAATGCTCAAGCACTGATAATATTATTGACTCTAGTGCAAGTGGGAGACTGTTGGAAATATGCCCTAGAGGCAATAATAAAATGTTATTATATATATTTCCACGTTCGTAATTAATGTTTATATTTCTGTGCTATAATTGCAATGACCCTGACTATGAGATTCAGAAGAAAACTCACTTGCATGTGTGGAAATGTAAACACCAAGAGTTCCTGGTTTAGCCTCTAAGACCAGCTCATGTGCTAACTGATGATTACGTTTTCTTAATCATGGACATTGTTCTTGTAACAAGGATGTCAGTAGCAATGGGAACATATTGTTAGCAGAACAATGATGTTGAACCGACCCCAGTATTGAATGATATACTTAGAGATCACATCGTAACAACGTTATAAGTCATATCATGAAATGTTATCATATACGTAATTCCTTACACCATGAGAGTATCGAGTTGCTTCACACAGGAAGACATGCTTTGGTTCTTAGATGAATCCTCCCGTAAATGGGAAGTAGTAAAATAAGTTCTGGGTATGTCAGATGGTGTGGCTAGTGACTGTGATAGTTCAAGAATGGGATTTGCTCCTTCACGATGAAGAATATATTCACTTCGGGCCCACTCGGTATGACGGTATCCATTATAGTCTGGCCAGACGCATTGTGATTCAGTCACGGGGATACCGGAATACGATAACGAGAAAAGGGACAAACGAGCAAAGAGGATAACGAGTGGCTTGTGTTCAAAAGTTGTTACACATGGGTGCCAAACTTCTCTCCTCTAACTTTGTCATATATCGCGAAGCAAAGGGAATGGTACATGACTAAACATAATGGTTCACTCGAAGTTTCTTCGTGTATATGCGGGAGTCAACATGGGTGTCCATGGCTCCGCTGTTGATTATTGGCTATTGACGAAAAGCTGTTGGCCTATGTCCGGAAGATGTTCTGAGTCATGTCCGCATTATACCGAACCTATTGGGTCACACACTTAACGAGCAGTAGTCTGTTAGAATACTAGAATGGTAGAAGGTTTAGTGGAAGCAAAGCAGAATAGTTCATACGGGTACCGGAAGTAGTTCCGGGGATTTATGAAATAGTTCATAAGGGCACCAAAAGTAGTTTTGGGTATTTAAGGATATGTCCGGATCACTCTGGAGTAGTCCCAGGTGGTTCCGGAACATATGAAAATGGTAATGGGAAAGTTTACGATCAACAGGAATAGTTTCGGTGATCGGTGGACAGCTTAAACAATATGTTGTGTTCACCGGACATAATAACCTTTGCCCGGATGGCTCCGAAACCCATTTAGATGGCTCCGGAACATTCGTTAGAGGTTCCGGAAGGTATTGGAAGTGCTCCAAAAGTGTCCGGAATGTCCCGAAACAGTCCCGGTAGGTCCCGGAAGGTCCTGGAAGCTTCTAGAAGGTTCCGGAAGGTTCCGGGCAGTACCACCCACTTCCCTGCGCCCCTGGCCTTGGGGAGCAAGCCACCTAGGCTGCCCTGGCCGCCCAGGTGGTGGGGGCGCACCAAAAAGGGGTGGGAGATCCTCCAGGTGGGATTTCCAAATACCATTATGGAAGGTTTCCGGTGGGAAGGTATGTGTAGGTTTGGAAGGCTTGGGAGTCCAAGTTGGACTCCCAAACCTCCTTGAGCTGCGCCCTAGGCCCCTTTGCCACCTATATAAGGTGAGCCAAGGGTGGGGGAAGACAAACACAATCAATCCCCAAGGCCTATGCGCCACCCTCCCTCCTCTAAACCCCGTTGCTCCACTTTTAGACCCCGGTTTAGACGCTGTTCTAGATCAGAATCCGTTAGGGTTTTCTCCCTCTAGTTTTCTCGGTGGCGTTCATCTCTGGACGGAGGAGCGCTGCTGGATTGCTGCTACGGGATGTGTGGATACTAATGGAGGGGTCGTACCTTCGACCCTTCTTCGAGGAGCTTGTTCATGGGACTTATCCGTGGGACTAGATCGCGGGACTTGTTCGTGGGATTGATCGAGGGACTGTTCGTGGGAGAACTTGCGAGATCTACTTCCACTACGTCCATGAGCTTCACCAACTCTACTTCCGCTACATCGGTTGGTGAGCCATGACCTAAAACCTTGTATGCAATCTTCATGGATGATCTTGGGTTCTTGATTCGTAGGCCGAAATTTTTTGTTTTCTACTACGTTTCCCAACAGCTTGAGCACACGCAGAAACTGATTGTTGTTGAGAGCAATGTTTCCAACTCTGTTAGTCTCATCAGCAAGAAATTGCATCTGGCGCTGATTGCCTTCAATGTAGTTTTCAAGCATTTTCTGCGACCGAAGATTAACTTCAAAGTTGTGGCAGTCTTTCTGGAACTTCTTCGATAAGTTTCGCTCATTGACTTCATGGCGTACGCCAACATATGTGGCAAAAGGATCATTGGGCTTCCTCAGCAATTCCAAAGAGTCACGCACTGGAGGAAGGAAAAGCTTCGGATGATGGCGAGCCACAAAGTCTTCGTTTCTGCCATAGTCACATACAACTTGCAGCCAGGGAGCATAAGGTTTCAGTGTGAAAGGTAGCTCTGCTGCATGAACCAAGTTCCTAATGAAGCAGTCTTCAAAGTCAAAGAGAAGACCATGAGTGAGCTTCATAATTGCATGTCTTATCTCAGGATAAATGTTCGATTCTTCCGAAGCAGTACTCAAAGGAATCAATGAGTTGGACAAGATGTAAAACCAAGTCCTTGAGATGAAGTTCCAAGTGCTTCGGGCGAATGTTTTCAGGAATGTAGCTTGCAGAGACTTCAGTATCCAACAGAGTAGCAAATTCTTCTTCAGTCAGATCAGGTTCTAAGTGAATCTTTTCTTGAACTCCAGAATGCCTTGGAATATTGACAATTTCCATGAATTCGGCAGATGACATTCTAAAGACTTTGCCTTGAATCATCCATTCCAGCGTCCATGAGCTGGGTTCATTGGCATCACCAGAAACATAAAGGGTTGCATAAAATTGCTTGATGAGCTCAGAGTTGAAGGGAGTGCTCAAAGCAAACAACCGAGTCAAATTCTGATTCTCAATAGTTTCGGCGACGTTCTGAAAGCAAGTGGCAGTGAAAAGACTTCGCATATCCAGAAACTTATGCCTAAACAGAACTCCTTGCTGACAGAAGACTTTGGTGTAAAGGATTTGTTGTTCGGCAGTCCAAAAGTGAAGATCATCAGCGGTGCGATCTGAAGCATATGGACTGACACCAAAGAAACGATGGCGCTTCTGATGTTGTTCCAAGTTGAATTCCGGTCCATGCCTTGAAGAATAACCAGCACCCTTGAATATAGGAAAAGTTTCACGAGGGTAATCGGAGTCAAGCTGGGTATCTTGGCAGGGGTGTGACCGCGCGCGAAACCTTTGCAGAGGAGCAATTGGGTTGGCTCTTGAAGGGCCAGAAGATTGAGCGACTATAAGTGCTTGCTCTTGCGATAGATTTAGTATCTGAACTTGTTCGTCTTCGTCGTCATGTGCTTCGGTATGAGGCACATTTGCTTCGGAATCTTGAACTGTTCTGGCAGGGGAAAAGTCTCGGGATATATGAGTTCTGGATTGGGTTGGTGATGGAGCATTAGCTTCACGGGGAGGTGATGGAGGTGGTGCGGGAGAAACTGGTGGAGTGGGAATCCTTTGTGGTTCGGGGGGTTGGAGCACGGATGGGTGTGGGAACACGGGGTGGTATGGGTGTGGGGGTTCGTGCAGGCGTTGGAGTTGGGGTAGGAGCTCTTTGTGGTGGAGTTTGTTTGGGGTGGTTCTGGTAGGAGGAAGTGTGGGAGTCTTGGTGGGTGGAGCTGAAGGCTTTGGTAAGGGCTGTGATGGCTTTGGCTTCGGTGTAGGAGTGGGAGCAGCTTCAGGAGTTCCCTGTGGCTGTTCATCACTGGTATCCATGTCTGCGGCTGAAGCCAAAGTAACCTTGCGCTTCTTGGTGGTTCTCTTCTTGGGTGAAGGGCCTGAAGCCTTAGATGCAGCAGGCTTAGCAGCCGTTAGTTGTGCAACAACTTGTTCAGCTTCAGGAGAAGCCTTACGCTTCCTTGAATCCCTTTCCATAATGGATGCATTATGGGTCTTCACCATTTCATCCACAGCGGCCTTGATTTTGCCTTTGAAGATTTTGATGTTGTTCTTGGTGGTGGAATTGACATCCGTCACTTGTTGAAGCAACTTCAGGGCGTGCTGTTTGAATTCTTCATCAGGCTCTGATTCAGCTCGCTTCTGATAGTTGTGAATCTTTTTGTTTTCAGCCCTATCTCTTGAATGCAGATCCTTCAGCTGACTGATCATTGTGGTGATCATTGCTTCGATAGATCTGGAGATGTAAACTTTTCCAAGATCAACAGCATCAGGATCTTCAGCTGCACACTTCTCCCAAAGGGCTTCAGTGATGCCCAACTGATCCCAGAGATCGCCTTCACGTGGGTCAGGGAATTGATGGTCACTCTGACGATCAGCTTCATCTTGAGCTTCAGGCAGAGATATGCCTTTCTGCTTTGATGGAATAACTTCAGTGGGGGGAGTCATATCAACAATGGACTTCTTCTGACTTGCCCTAGCAGCTTTCTCAGCTTTCTTTGTCCTGAGGCCATCTAATGTAGCCTTTCGTTTAGCTTCATTGTCGGCCAGCTGTTTAGCTTCAGCGGCAGCTTTTTCTTCGTTCTTTGCGGCTTCGGCGAGCTTGCGCTTCGTCTCAGCCTTCTCCGTAGCCAATCTAGCGGAGTCCAACTCCTTTTTTTTTCTGGCAGCTTCCACATCTGCCTTCTTCTTCTCAGATGAGCTTCTGGCAAGAATGTTGCGCTCAAGTGCCTCTTCGAGGTCTTTCTGTCTCAATTCTTCTTTAGTGAGCTTGTGCTTCGCTGAAGGGTTTGTTGCAGCAGACTGCTTGGGCTTCGTTGATGCTGAAGCCTTTGCAGGTTGTTTCTTGGCAGGGTCCTGCCTCTGCTTCGATCGCCTCTCCGTGTCGAGGGCATCAGCCAGTGGCTTGGAGGCCAAGGGCTTCGCAACCACCAAGTTGGAGAGATCAATGGTGGGGCGATCAGAGGGCTTGGCCTTGGGATCTTGAATCTTAACTCCTTGTGAACCAGGTTTTTCTCCTGGTTTCTTCTTCAGTGATATCTGAAGCTTTTGCTTCTTGGGGGGAGCAGGATCATTAGATTCATCATCTGCTTCAAATTCTGATTCGTTGTCGGCAGCATTTGATTCGTCCAACATTGAATCCTCCAGAGCAGCCTACTCTTGACTGGCTTGCTCTTCATCTTTTGTGGTAGCATGGGGAGGAGAAGCAGATTTCTTCTTCAGCTTCTTCTTCTTCTTCTTCTTCGAGCTTGGCCCTGCATCATGGGCTTCAGCTTCAGCCATCTTGGCTGCCTTCTTCTCATCTTTGAGTCTCTTGATTTCAGTAGAAATCCTCAAACGTTCTTGTTCCTCTGGATAATCATCTGGTGTCTTAAGAGTGTTGGGGTGAGGAAGCTTCGGTGGAACTGGGTAGTATAGGTGGCGATTGTCTTCGGTGTACTGACTGCACATGGCCGAATTATACTGATAGGGTGGACTGAAGGCAAACTGCATAGCCCACTTCCAGGTAGGGATGCTCTTGTACTTGTACCATCTAACAGCCCAGTACCGGAGAATGCTTTGCAAGAGATTCTTGCGCTGATCCTTGGTTTCTCCAGGAGGCGTGTCATATCCCAGAGCAATGCGAATGGATTCGGGGATGCCTCTGGTGTTGTTGGTTTCCTTTGTTCTTCCTCCTTTCTGCTTCGTTGATGTGGTCAAGATTGGGTGACTCATTTCCGAAGCCTAACTCAGCAGACATCCTGTGAAAAGCACAAAGGTAGCGAGGAAAAAGGCGAGTATGGAATGAGCACCAGCAAGAGTTTCTATCCAAAAACAAAAGTTTTGACAAGAGATTCAGTGAAGAATTTGGGTAAAGATTCTGGTATGTTCTGAGCTAGACTTAACCTCGCGCATGATGAGCTGAAACCCTAACACAGAACAGATGGATTCTAACCCTAACTTCTAACCTGAATCGGGATGGAAACCTTTGGCTAGCAGAAACAGATTTCCCAACAGTGCAACAATCCAACGGATCAAAGAAACCTAAGGAATTCATCCCAAAACAACAGACTAAGAACTCAGATCCAATCTGGAAAATGAAGAACAGATGAGATAGGGACTGGATCGAGGCTCGACGTACCCTAACTCGGTGGCGTCGAGCAGCTACGGCGGCGATGAGCGGAGAGGACGTGCTCGTCGATGGCGTGAAGTCCACGGCGGCGCTCTTCCGGAAGTGAAGCGGCGAGAACAGCGACGGGGACGAAGATCTCGGCGGCGCTCGGGAGAGAGAGGGTTCCGGGGAGATGCGAATGAGGAGGTGGGATGGATTCGCTGGGGTGGGATGCCTTATATAGGCAGGTCTGACAGGAGCTGTCAGATCAGATCGAACGACCCCCAGCGTCTGTCTCTCCGGATTCTACGGCGAGGATTTCGTGGCGAATCGCGAGAAAATCTCAACGACCCGGATTTGACGGGATCTCAACGACTGAAGAATAAGTCCTCGACTTGAGTAAAACTTCGATGAGAATTGGAAGCATTTGATTCGGAACTCAATGATGTTCGAAGAAAATGTTTTCCGTTTCAATTGTGCTCAACCATTTTGGACAGACAGAATAAGAAGGAAAAAGAACAGAAGGGTTAGGGTCCGAAACTTATCACCTCGAAGAAAAACCAAATGAAGCAAAAGTTGATAAGCATAGGGGACTAAATTCAAGCGAAATAAAATAAAGTAAACGAAGCAAAAACAAACAACGAAACTAATTAGGTAAGAAATGAAGTAAATGAATATATACAGAAGTAAAAAGGTTCGGTCTTACAGTACATGTCGTGAGTCCAATATATTGAGCTCACACCTTAACGTACAGAACCTTTTCTCATCCAACGGTTTCGTGAAAATGTCTGCCAGTTGATCTTCAGTTCTGACATGACTAATAACAATATCTTCACGCTGAACATGATCACGAAGAAAATGATGGCGAATGTCAATATGCTTCGTGCGAGAGTGTTGTACAGGATTGTGGGAAATTTTGATTGCACTCTCATTATCACATAGGAGTGGAATTTTCTTCACATGAATACCATAATCCTTCAGCGTTTGCTTCAGCCATAGAATCTGAGTACAGCATGACCCAGCAGCAATGTATTCGGCTTCAGCAGTAGATATTGAAACACAGTTTTGCTTCTTTGAAGCCCAACACACAAGTGATCTTCCAAGGAAATGACAAGTCCCTGAAGTTGATTTCCTATCCACACGATCACCAGCCCAGTCTGAATCAGAATAGCCAATAAGATCAAACTGAGCTCCCTTGGGATACCACAACCCCAAGGTAGGTGTGTGAGCAAGATAACGAAGAATTCGCTTTACAGAAGTATGATGTGATTCCTTTGGATTGGCCTGAAAATGGGCACAAATACATACTGAAAGCATAATGTCAGGTCTAGATGCACAAAGATATAAAAGGGATCCAATCATAGACCGATATTTCTTCTGATCGAAGGCTTTTCCCTTCTCATCTGCATCTAAGAAGCCATTGGTAGGCATAGGCGTCTTAATAGTTTTGCATTCAGTAAGACCAAACTTCTTCAGGAAATCCTTGAGATATTTTTCTTGAGGAATAAAGGTTCCATTCTTCTGTTGACGGATTTGAAGTCCAAGGAAGAACTTCAATTCACCCATCATAGACATCTCATATTTCTTCGACATCATTTTGGCAAATTCTTCGCTGATTTCAGTGTTAGTGCATCCAAAAATGATATCATCTACATATATTTGACATACAAACAAATCACCATTATAAGATCGAGTGAAAAGTGTTGGGTCAGTAGTTCCTGGTTTGAAGCCTTTCTTCAGAAGGAAATCCTTCAATGTGTCGTACCAAGCACGAGGTGCTTGCTTCAACCCATAGAGGGCCTTGTGTAACCTGTACACCATGTCGGGTTTCTTTGGGTCTTCAAAACCTGGAGGCTGCATAACATACACTTCTTCCTCGATTTCTCCGCTAAGAAAAGCACTTTTCACATCCATTTGATAAAGCAGAATACCATTGGAATTTGCAAAAGCAAGCATAACACGAATGGATTCGAGACGATCAACTGGAGCATAAGTTTCTCCGAAATCAATACCTTCGATTTGGGTGTAACCTTGTGCTACCAGACGTGCTTTGTTCCTTACCACTATACCGTCTTCATCTTGCTTATTGCGAAAAATCCACTTTGTACCAATGATGTTATGCTTCGTGGGATCAGGTCTATCAACTAAGGACCAGACCTTGTTTCGCTCGAACTGGTTAAGTTCTTCGAGCATGGCAGTTAACCAATCTGGATCCTTCATGGCTTCATCAAACTTTGAAGGTTCTAGCATGGAGACAAAAGAGAACTTTCCACATAAGTTAGCCAAACGAGTACGAGAACGAGTTGTGGGACGACCTGGTTGATGAATTTCTTCAAGAATCGAATCAACATCAACTCGTCTTCGGACTCGTGATAAAGTTGAATCGTTTGCTTCGGGCTCAGCTTCTACTTCAGGATCTGCTTTAGCTTCAGGATCTGCATCACCTTCAGGATTTTCTTCACCTTCAGGATTTGCTTCACCTTCAGCTTCAGCATTTCCTTCGTTCCCTTGCTCTTCTTCGTCCTGTTCATCATTAGCTTCAGGATGTTGATCTCCAGCGCCCCGGGCTATGTGTGGGAACATTGGACCATCATCATCCCTATTAGCTTGACGAGCATTGGCTTCAACAGGGCGAATCTCTCCAATAGCCATGGACCTGATCACTTCATCAAGAGGAGGTTCATCTAGATCATGAGGAAAATGCTCTTTTTGAGAGCCATTAGTTTCATCAAACCTCACATTCACAGTTTCCATAACTTTCCCAAAGTGAGAGTTATAGACCCTATAAGTGTGAGAGTTTGAGCCATAACCTAAGAGAAAACCTTCATGTGCCTTAGGGGAAAATTTGGAGCTATGATTCATATCTCTAATAAAGCAAGGAGCACCAAATACTCTAAGGTACGAAACATTTGGTTTGTTACCAGTGATAAGCTCATGTGAAGTTTTCTTCAGAAACTTGTGAAGGTAAACCTTGTTGATGATATGACAAGCTGTGTTAATTGCTTTGGCCCAGAACCTAATAGGAGTCTTGTATTCAGAAAGCATGGTTCTGGTCATCTCAATGAGAGTTCTATTCTTCCTTTCGACAACACCATTCTGTTGAGGTGTATAAGCAGCAGAGAACTCATGAGTAAAACCATGATCATCAAGAAAATCTTCAATATGAGTATTCTTGAATTCAGTTCCATTATCACTTCGGATATGCTTCAGAGATAATTCATATTCGGTTTGAGCTCTCTTAGCGAATGACTTGAAGATTTCTACAACTTTGCTCTTGTCATCCAAAAAGAAAACCCAGGTATAACGAGAGAAATCATCAACAATAACTAGACCATATTTGTTTCCTCCCAGGCTTGCATAATTTTGAGGACCAAAAAGATCCATATGAAGCAATTCAAGAGGACTAGTGGTAGTCATGATATTCTTCGCTGAATGATGTTTCTTCGTAATTTTACCAGCTTCACAAGCACTGCAGAGACGATCCTTATCGAATTTTACTTTGCTAAGGCCAATAACATGATTCTTCTTCACTAAGTTATGAAGATTTCTCATCCCTGCATGACCAAGTCTTCGATGCCATAACCACCCAGATGAAGCTTTTTCCATTAAGCATGTCGATACAGCAGGGCCCGAAGAAAAATCAACAATGTATAAATCTCCTTTTCGGTAACCCTCGAAGACAAACGTATAGTCATCCTGTGAAAAGACAACACAACGCGAAGCAGGAAATAGAACAAGCATACCCATATCAGATAACTTAGAAATAGACATAAGATTATATCCAAGTGATTGGACTAGCATAACCTTGTCAATGTGCTTATCTTTCGATATGGCAACCTTACCCAAACCTAAAACTTTACCCTTGTTGTTATCACCGAAGGTAATGTACTTCTGAGAAGAGTGAGATAGTTTTTCTTCGGTGAATAACTCCTTGTCTCCGGTCATATGATTTGTGCAACCACTATCCATGACCCATTCGGATCCACCGGAGACATAGCCCTGCAAAAGAATTAGTTCTTCTTAACCACCCACAAACGAGCAGGTGACTGAGAAGATGTTGAAGCACTGGTTGAAGCAATATTAAAGCGAACAGGAGTGTATTGCTTCGGTGTACCATCAAGCACACCATAAATGTAAGTCCTCTGCGAATGGTTAGCATAAGAATGAGCATATGCAATCTTAGTATGATTATTATGAGGACCATAAGTATGACGAACAGTGCGATAGTATTGCTTCTGCGGAACATTTGATTCGGGCACCAATGGATCATTTCTCGTTTCAAGAGAATAGAAATGATTCGGTGGTACCGAAGACTTTCCCTGCATGGTATGGATAGCAGGCAGTTTTTCCACAAGTGCTTTCTGCACCCATATTTGCCTCTTATAGAAGCCATTCTTATGAGGAGTACCAACATACTCAGCTGTAACCTTTCCCTGTTCATCTTTGATGAGCTTGTAGTCTGAATCAAGTGATTCGTCTACAATAGCTTTGTTCATCTTGCAGTCAAAACCTGAAAGGTTAGCTATATCAATGGGGTTCCCCTTCGCAAGGACCCAAACAGTCTTAGGATACTGCTCAGGTTCCCAATAGGTGCCATCAGGGTTTATCTTTCTCTCGAAACCAACACCTTCATTCCTGGGATTCCTGTGAAGGAGAACCTTCCTCAGGATATCGCAGAGATACTGGTGACCTTGCACACTTTGAACATGCCTGTTTCAAATAAGTTTTTCAACCTGATGAGTTCCTCGGTAACGGCAGGATTTTCCTCATCAGAGGCATTAGTATCATCAATAACAATAGGATCTTTGCCTTTGGAATCAATTTTGCTTCGTTCCAAACAATCCAAAAAAGGTGATTCAGTTTTATGATTTGCTTCAGAACCTTGTTGAGACATGAGAGAGAGATTGACATTTTCCAACTCTTCATGAGCCTCTTTCAGTTTTTCGAGAGCCATTTTCCTCTGAAGAAATTCATAGGTGAGCTTCTCATAATCAACTGAAATAAGATCATGCCGAGAGGATAATTCTTCAAAATTTTCCTTCAGAGCAGCATGCTCAATAGTCAAAGTTTGACATTTCTCTATCTCATCGATCAACAGAGTTTCTGATTTCTTAATTGTTTTGCTTAGTTAATCAAGTTCATCTTGTTGGATTGAAGCAATTTTAGCAAGTTTAGCATAGCTTATCTTTGAATCACTGTAATATGAGGAACAATCAGAAGTATCATAGTTAGATTTTGATGAAGATACCTTCGCCTTGGCCATGAAGCAATATGCAGGAGATTCATCTTCACTACTGTTGTTGGTGAAGAATGAGCTCGAAGCTTTTGTCGAAGCATCTGCCGAAGCAAATGCCAAACCAGCAACACCATCTGATTCGGACCCAGACCCAGACCGTGAGCCTGATTGAGCTTCGGACCCAGAGGCTTCGTCTTCAGAGTTCATCTCCTTTCCCAGATAGGCCTTGGCTCGGTGAGAGCTGCTTCGACGAGACGAGTGAGTCTTTGATGAAGAACCCTCACGCTTCTTGTGATACTTCTTCCTCTTATCATCATCAGAATCTTTCTTCTTATCTCTTCTCGAACTGGAATCATGTCTCTTGGATTCATAGCTTCTGGAAGATCTGTGGAACTTGGATGAGGAGTCTCTGAGCGAATGCTTTGCTTTGTTCTCAGCTTCCCATAGAGGGCAATCAGCAATGTAGTGACCTGGTTTCTTGCACTTGTAGCAGCAGTTGTCTTTCGATGGAGAGCTTGTTGAGGATGAGCGGTGAGATGAGTGAGTTGAGCTTCTTGAAGAATAACTCTTTTTCGGTGAAGAAAAACCTTTTCTTTGGAAGCGGTTGAAGCGTCTCATGATCAATGCCAAATCCTTTCCAATGCTTGCAGGATCATCTGATTCGACACCTGAAGCAGAACTGACCTCGGGTGAAGAATGACGCGAAGCTTTTGCTTTCAAGGCATGAGTTTTTCTTCGAGAGCCATTTATGTCACGTTTCTCATCTTCTTCCATTTCAAAGGTATTGAGTCTCTCAAGAATATCAGCGGCAACAAGACGTCTGAAATCAGTCCTTTCCTTGATCATCAGCACAATGTGATCAAACGAGTCATCCAATGAGCGAAGCAAAGTTCTTAAAACTGAGTGAGGAGTAATGTCATCAGCACCGAGGGAAATCAACTCATTAGCAAGAGTTGTGAGTCTGCTGTAAATGGAGCTGACTTTTTCACCCTCGTTTCTCTTGAAGCGATAGAATTTGCTTCGGAGTGTGTCAATTCTGGCATCTTTCTGGGTAGAAACGCCTTCACCAATCTTTTCAAGATAGTCCCAGACACCTTTGGCAGTTGGAATATTCTTCACTTCGTGATACTTTTCTGGTGTCAAGTGATTGGTGATGAAAACCCAAACTTCAGAATCAAGATCAATCAGTTTTGCTTCTTCAGGAGTGATGGCGTTCTCGTCTGCAACTGTAACACCATACAAGACAACTTGCTAGGCGATAGAGTTGATAGCCATGATATTTCTCTTCATCTTGTCCTTCCAGTACGGGTAGTCCTTCCCATTGAAAACAGGAATAGGTTCGCCGGAGCGAATAGCTGCGAAAGACATACTTGAAGACACTCCAGGAGGTTAATCCAAAACACACACAGAGTGTAGGGACTCACTATCTCTGATACCAATTGAAAGTCCAAGTATGTGATCAGAGGGGGAGGGGGTGAATGATCACTTCAAAATTTTCTACTTAAACTATTGAAGTGAAGCATAAGTAGTGCGGAATAGCAAAGTAAAACTGGAAGCGAAACTAAATGCAGTGAATCAAAACACATTGAAGCATAATTGTGAAGCAAATGCAATACTGAAGGTAAATGCTTGAAGTAAAACGAACTGGGACTCGGCGATGTTTGTTTGACCAGTTCACGCTCTGCAAAGCACTACGTCTGGTTGGAGGGACTGGTGATTGAACACCTGGAGCAAATCTCTCTCCGTCCGTTGCTCCACTGCACCAAACTCCTTGAGCTTGGTCAGTTCTTCACTCGTGGTTGATTATTGAGGAAATCACAGATACCTTTGACAAACTGGACTTCGAGGCGACAATTACTCTTCGCTCTCTGAAGAACAACACTCTAACTGTCTAGGAGGATTGCAGTTCTTCAAGATAAAAAGGCTAGCAAGCTTTCACCTAAGTCATCTCAAATCTACTCAGATCAATGGGACTTAGGCTTCAGTATTCTGGATTTTAGGTTTTGCTTCGGTGGCGTTCTTGGGGTGCTCTCTTCAGTCTCTCTTGGAATGATCTCAGAGCAGCCGCCCGCAAATGGAGGAGGGGGCGGCGTATTTATAGTTGGCGATCCCGAGGTGCGGAATGACCAAATTGACCCGAGGTGACAGCTTGACACGTGTCCACAACGGTCGGATTTGTCATTACTGCGCAACTTTACTTGAGGAACAAGTAAAGCTAACTCACGGACTTAGTTCTGCTTTAGTAGCCAAAGAACGAAGTCTTTGCTACCGAAACTTAACTTAGTGCACATGAGATTTCTTCGCTCAGGCTTCTCACTTGGTTTGGATTTGATCTGAGCATTTTCTCAATGACTTCGGTGTCCACAAACTAAATACCCCTCTTGATAGTACGGTTTGTCCTATGACTCAAAGAACCGAAAAAGAACTACACAAAAACATCTAAGTCCTGCGTCGTCCTCTTCATTTCCTTCAATGAGTATAGCTTCAGGACACCTTCATTTTTGGGGGTCATCCTTCATGATTAAGCTTCGCTCCGTGGGTTATGCTTCGATAACTTGAAGACCTTCCCTGAAGCTTTATCACTTAGCTTGTCCTTCAGGAACCTATGCAACTGTTTACACTAGAAAACATTGTTAGTTCCTCTACTGTCTTGTCCAACAATATCCAAAACACACGAGGGAAAAACTTTGCTCTTACAGGTTTGCTGGGAGGGGACATGGCTGTATTGGTTTGAAAGAGGCTGTAAACATGTGGTAGGATCAAACATCGGAACTAACCTAGACTAGCATGCAAACCGCTGGTTATAATAGAATGGATCATAAGTAATGTATAGTCCTTGCTTGTTGTCAAGTCGGGTTCCGAAGGTGTAGTCGATCGTAAGCTCGCTTCGTCTCCGAGAGTATCCGCGGGAGCACACAAGAAGTAAACACTGGAAAGGCAATCAACGGAGATACCACTATCACTACGGAGAAATCACGAGCAAGCAATGAACAAACAAGCATGATCAAGTATGATGCATGACATTTTAATAACATGGCATGAACATAAGAATAGGCAAGTTTAAATGAACCTCGGAGAGCAAGGGTGCAATGCTAACGACAACCTTCATATGCATTAGGTAGGTGATTAATAAATCCGGGGGATCCTTATATTGTAGTTATTAGGATCTATGATCATGACATATGCGGAGATTTAAACAAGACATGAACAAGAATTGCCCACTCGTCAAGATAGTCCTCACGTTTGGATTTCTTAACTTAAATAGGTGCAATATGACATGGCATGGTATGAGGCAACTAATGCAATCTATTGCAAGCAATTAAATAAAGAGAGACTACGCTACCGACAACTAAGGTCATCGCAAGATCTACGATGCTCGGAACAAGTGATAAGTGTGTCAACGAAGAAGGGAAGTGATGTTGTATCACCTATGGAACAGGTGGACAACATCATATATTTGAGGGGTGCTACAACTTGTTGGTCATGGAGTGATCAACAACAACGAGGTTCACGGACATCACCGATGAATATGAAAGCATCTCTCGATGATGGAAAAGGGAATTGACATCACACAAGCTTCATGGAACCAACTCAAACATATATGGAAACAATATGCCAAGGTGGCTCATTTTATATGTATGGAACGCAACATGGCGGAAAAGACTCGGGGAAAGGCACTCGACGCAACATCGTGAGGGGTTATGTGCAAAAGGCACCATCATCACAAGATCATTTTCCCGACATGGAAAATGGACAACACCATGTTGTTCCTTACGGAATTCTGCCCCAAAAACATACATAACATGACATGTTCGGAGCAAGGTCACACTTAGTACAAACAACGCAAAAAGCGGGCAGATGGATAAATTCAAATAGGTTTGAATTAATTACAGAAAAAAGAAAAAGAGGGGAAAACCTTCACGGGCTGGATTCGGCCGAAGTGTCCCAAAACCCTCGCGGGTCTCTGCTCTAACGAGCGCCCACGGGCGGGATATAGCACTGGGCCAATCCCACTACATGCAACAGCAAAACAAAAAAAGGGAGGTTTTATTCGCTCCATGGGGAATCAAACCAGAGACCTCCTGGATGAGACCCCAGCACCCACACCACTGCACCACTTGGATGGTTCGTGAAAAGAAACAAACTAAAGCTATATGAAACAGGTACAGGGTGCTAACTGACTGCATCGAACTGAAGAACGGAGACTACGTGTGCAAAAGAGAAATAAAGGTACAGGGCGCTAACTGACTGCATCGAACTGAAGAAAGGAGACTACGTGTGCAAAAGAGAAATAAAAGGGGGGCCTTGCGTAGGATGGGATTTGATCCCTGGTTCTATCGGTTGAAAGACTTGGCGCGTTACCATTACGCTAATGCTGCTACTTACAACGAGATTGCAAGCTAAAAGAAGATTAGCTATACAGTGGCGCTAACTGAACCCAAAAGAAAATTTGTAGCGGCTGCTCTGACGGAACTGAAGATGATCTTCAGAGCCGGCGCAGAACAGAGGAAGGCGGGGGCGCGCACCGGACAGGACCTGGGCGCACGGCGATCACGGCGACGGCCTAGGCGGGCTACACGAGACAGGGGAGAGACGGGCGGCTCACAGGGGGGGTTGCTGCTATCGACGATCATGGGCTCGGGGAGGCGCTCGGAAGAAGGTGCAAAGGTTGGCGACGTCGGGTTGCGGAGGATGAAGACGCGGTGAAGACGGCTCGGGGCACGCCGGCCTTCCCCTTGGCGATCGGGGACGCGCCTTGGACGCCGAGGACGAAGTCTGCGAGCTCTTCAAAGGAGACAGCGACCAGCGGCGTCGCGGTCATGACCTTGGACCTCCTGTCCATGGCGCAAGAGGAGGAAACAGAGGAGGGGGGAAAGGAGAGGGAGAGAGAGAGGCGGCGCTGGGAGGGAAAGAATTGGGTTAGGGTTCTGGAGAGGGGGCTCAAGAGGGGCTTCAGAAGGGGAGGGAGAGAGAGGCTGGAAGGAGGGCTCCACCTCCTCCACGCCATGACCGTGAGAGAGAGGAAGGGGGTCCTCCACGTGACGAGGGAAAAAGGAGGGGGCTGTCTCGGTTGGGCTGGCTTAGGGATTAGGTTGGGCTGGAAAAAAGGGGAGGGCCCAAATGGCACTAGATTTCCCTCTTCTGCATTTTATTCATTCACAACATGATAGCAGAGAAAAAACCAACAGAAAATAGATAATGGAGACAAAAATCATATTATAATATGATTCTCAATCTACATTATTTATAAGATTTTTATAAAATGAATTGGGTCGAAAATGTTTAAGTATTTCAAATGGCTTTCGAAATTAATTCCAATACCATTTGAATTACAACCCCATTTTCTAGAAGGGATAAATTCTTGGGATCCGGCAGGGAGTTGAATCATGGCAAAACATGAATAAACGCTCAAGGTCAAAATTAGGGGAGAAATGAACATACTTGGGAAAAAGGGCCAAGGCCAGACAAGGGAGAGAAGAAAGAATTCCAAAAATCCTTTTAAATGACATGAAAAATGATTTGTCATTTTTTTGTCACATGGATTATTGCAAAAATAAATGTACAAATTTATCCCCAAATGGGAAAAATAAAAATGCAATTTTTTTTGGATTTTGTCAGTTTTGGGCTGTTACATACTAAAAAACATCTAAGTCTTGAGCCGTCTTCTTCATTTCCTTCGATGAGCTGAGCTTTAGGACACCTTCATTTTTGGGGGTCATCCTCCGTGATTAATCTTCGCTCAAGGGGTAATTCTTCGATAACTTGAAAATCTTCCTTGAAGCTTTATCACCTAGCTAGTCCTTCAGGAATCTATTCAACTGTTTACACTAGAAAACATTGCTAGTTCCTCTACTGTCTTGTCCAACAATATCCAAAACACACAGGGCAAAACTTTGCTCTTACAACTATTGATCCATGCTTCATATGATATAGCTCCAATGTAATTATTTGCTCCTTATTATGTGTAATTTGATGCAATGATTTGACATGCCATGATATTTCTACTGTTCATATAGTTTTTGAGCTCTCAAAGTGCAACTCTGCTGTTTTCTGTCACATACCCTGAGATTTCACTAAGTCTGGAATATAATATAACTGTCTTTCATGCTTAATACTTGTTCATCCATGGGACCTTTGACCACAAGTTCTATGCATGAACTCATGAGCATCTTGTAGGCTTGCTGTAGATGTATTGCATATTTATTTTGGAGCTTGTTTAATATTTCTTTTTCTACTGTTTATATAGCATGTTTATAACAGTTTTCCATGCCTATGTTTTTCACTATGTCCTGAACCAGTAGTATTTTCTAGCATTTTGCATGGGTTATAATTACTTGTTCCTGATGCTCATATACCTGAAACTTTGATGTCATGCCTTACTTGTCATGCCTACTGTTGATCCACATCATATTGGTGTATGTTTGCATTCAGTATCTTGTTTTTGCATTGCTCTAAAGTGTGCTACATGATGTTAACAGCGTGTGTTCATAACTTGTGATGCTTGTATCTTTTTAACCGTAACTCCGTTTGGGTGTTCTTTACATGTAACTTGACTAGAATTTCATGTACTTGTGTTTAAGCTATTTTTTGCTGTTGTTAACCAACCTAAAATATGGTTTAGGACAGAACAGTACCAAATGCTTTAATTGTCGTGGGGTATTTAGTGATATGCCATGTTTAGGTTGTTACCTCACTTCAATTGACTAGCATAGATAGTTTACTTTATGCTTCACCTATTACCATATTTGTGTGACATGCCATGCTTGAGTGATATGTCATGTTAACAACCTTTGCTCATGTTGTGTAGCTAAACAACTTGAATGTAACATCCCAAAATTCTCCGAATTTTGGAATGTTAATAAAATTAAATAGACAATGATTGTTTGCTTGGTGTGTTTGATTTTCTCTGAGATTTAAAACTTTTTGGAGTTTATTGAACATTAAAAAGAGAGGGGATAAAAGGACCTTCCCTAATATTCATAATTGGGGTTTTTGGAATTTATTATTTGAAACAAAACCAACAAAACAAAATGAGAGAAGGTAATGTGACTCCTTAAACATATTAAAAGGATGGAAAAAATTTAAATCATTATTGGAATTCTTCTGAATATTCAAAACATTTTTCAACTAAAGGAAATTCATTTGAGAGGATATAAAATGACTTATCCCCTTTTTAATAAAGTTGGAAAATATTTAGAATATTACTTTAAAGTTTTTAAAATTTATTATGAGTATTATAAATAACTCTAAAATCATTTTAGGGATTTCATAATGCTAAGAGAGTTTTTATTTCATTGAAATGATTTATTAAATATTTTAAAAGAGTTGAAAAATTATTCCAATGGGATATTTTTATTTTACCAAATTATTTATTGGTGTAACAATTTTAAAAAATTTATTTTATTATTTAGAAATGTTTTGTCAATGCTTTTGACCAAATAAAAATATTTTTAAATAATTTATTGGATTTTATCTGATTTATGAAAAGTAGTTTATATTTAAAAAAGTATTTAGAAAATGTTTTATTTTCATTTTCCCTTTTGGAAAATGTATTCATTAAATAAATTTCCTTGTATTATTTGATGAATTTAGAAATTTATTTCATATTTTTCTGATGAGTATTCATTTTTCTACAATTGTTTGAAGTTTCGGTTTTTAAAGAAAAAGGAAAAATCCGTAGCCCGGCCCAGTAGCCTTTTTTCCGTCGCGAGCGCAATTCGAGCCCAATTCGGACCATGTTTGTTTTTTTCTCTCAGCCTATATATAGAAATTAGAATTCTCCTTTTTATTTCTTTTTTTTTCTTTCCAATTAAAAAAACCCCTAGCGCAGCGGGACCCGCGGGCCGCCGCCGCCGGAGCTCCTCGCGTCGTCGCGCCGGTCGCTGCCCCGCCGGCCACCACCACGTGCGGCCACGCCGCCGCCCGCCGCTGGGGCCGTCGCGCCGCCTTGCGCGCCCCCTCGCCGGAGACCGCGGCCGGAGCCGCCACGGGCCGAGCCGCCCGCTCCCGCGAGCTCGCCGGCCGAGCAGACACCGCGGCCGCCTTGTGCCTCGTCGGGCCACCACGGCCGGCCACCACTGCCCCACGCCGCCTCCGCTACGCCCCTGTGCCGCACTTCGTCGTAGCACGCCGCATCGCGCTGGAGTTCGCCGGAAAAAGAGCTCGCCAGAGTCAACCCCGATCCAGATCTGGTCCCAGGGACCCGATCGCGTTTTTGGGAAGAATTTTAATTGCGGATCAGTCCTTTTGGCAAAAAAACCCCGCGCCGTCCATGCAATATCTCCCCCACCGTAAGTCGGATCGAGGTGAAACTTTTTCCTACGCGCTTGTGTTGTTCTGTACTTTAGCATGGAATCAATTTTTGCACACTTTGCACACTTTTGAATTTGAATATATTTCAAATTCAAATTCAAATCCCGGAGGCCATATCTTTTATACCGATGATCCAAATCGAGTGATTCTTTTTGCGTTGGATCACTCGTTCCATGTACTTTCTGTATATATCATGTGTACACAAAAAATCACAAGTTTCTTGGTCTGTTTAAATTCAAATTTGAACTTGCTATGACCTGCGTTGTAGTATTCCGTTTCACGTGATTCTTTTTGCATATCGGATCACTTGAGACATGTTACCGGTAAGATTCATGCACTTTTCATGTGGGCATGATATTCACCTTGAGTTCATAAATTTCCATGATCACAATTCTTTACCGATGAATCTTTATCTGTTGACTCTCTCGAGTTCACGTTCCACTGATCACCTTCGAGCACATCGACACCTTTGCACTTCAAAACCTTTTCGTTTTGTTGCTAAAAACTCTTGTGTGTATTTGTTGATCTTTGTTTGTCTCGTTGTGATGTGATTGCTTATTTAAGTTCTTTCGTTGACGGTAGATTGCTTGGAGTGTGACGAGTAGGGTTGACTGGACCGTGAGAGCGAAGAACTTCACCGAATGGAAAAGGCAAGTGATACTTTGATCATACTCACACCCATATTTTCTATATGCATTATGTTAAGTATATCACCCTATTGCATGATAGGTAGTTTACTTTACTGTTGCTGCAAAACCAGTTAGGATAACCATATGTCTTGACTTGTATTTGTAGATCAACCTAGCATGTGTTGTTACTTTATTGCTATGCTTTATAGACGTGGATTGGGTTGTGAGAATTTCATGGAGTGCATGTGAGCTATTTAATAATTTGTGTCGAAACTTTATAATAAATAGAAATCACTTCTGGACGGGCGGGTTGCATCCCGGTAGTTGTGCCTTGTCTAAGGACAGTGCCGAGGTTAAATGCACCAATGGTTGTTTTGGTGGTGAACCGGGTGCGACATGGTGTCTACCCTCTGTACGCAGTGGGCGCCGTCCAGGCTCAAAAAGATCAGACATGCAATATTACTAGTAGCTTCCGTGTACAGCCACTGGCTATATGGGCTCTGACTTAGCACGAGTACGTTGTGGGGAACCTGGCCCTGGTAGCTAGCTGATGTAGATGTGTGTTAGGTGTACCGGCTACCAAAGGGTGGAGGCAACCTCTTCAGAAATTCTTTGTCTCAATCTTCGGGTTGAGTCCAGTGGGTAACGTGTACAACCTCTGCAGAGCGTATAAACTGATCATGATTAGCCGTGTCCATGGTTGCAGACGAATTTTGAGCAACTAGTCAGTACTGTTGATGAATGATCTTGACAGATGAACACTTAATAATAATTTTGGTGGGAAAGAGTAGCATGGGTTGCTGTGTGTTTCAGGTAGAAATTCAACTTAAAATTTTGACTAGTTTAGTTCAGGAGAAAATTGGCTTTCCGCAAAACAAAACCATAAGCCTTTCATTTGACTTATCCTTGCATGTAGCGATAGGTCTGTTATATATTTTTTTCGTGTCACTTGTCGTACAAATCAGATGTACTGACCCGTTGTCGGGCTGTAACCTTCGGTGTTGCAGGATTGTATACGACGAGTAAGTGATACGATGTAGGGTTACGATGTCTATACTCAAATATGCCGGTGGAGTTGATGGACGCCACGAAGCTCTTTATGGTTTTCTGCTGTATTTTATTTGTAAGCTAGCCTTGAGCTATGCAGGTATGCTTTATTGTAATATTGGATCTTCGATGTAATATATATGACATGTGGTTTACTCTTGATATTACATCATGTACTGTGTGTGCTAGCTATTGATCCAGGGACTAGCACAGAATGCACAGAGACTTGGATTCTTTAGAGAATCGGGTCGTTACAGATGGTATCAGAGCCCATGTTGACTGTAGGTCGTGACCCTAGAAAATGGATAGGAAAAGCCATAGGAACAAAAATATTTTATCACTCTTTGATTACTTACTCTCTCCATTAGTATCCCTCATCTATTATTCATCATCTAAACTTCTTATCTTGTTTTACTATAAATACCCTCTGAGTGGGTTATGCCCCTGAAGATATGATTTTTGGAGAAGTACATCATCAACCTCGTGGATCAATTGAAGTTACAGCTGCCAGAATTAGGAGGAGTATCCTATGGATTTTAATAAGGATTAGTGTTTACACTACGAGAGGATCTTTAAGATCAGCTTGGCTGAGAAGGATGAAGCATTAGAATCAGACCACCACCTTTTAGGTGAAGTTAGATGAACGAATTTCGTGTAGTATGATGAGATCGTATGTCTTGCACATATGACCTTACTCTAGGTGGTGTTTGTGTGCTTTGTATTTTGTGACTGTATTTTTTGTTGTTATGTGTGGCCGTTGAACGTAGGTGTTTTTCCTCCTTCTTGTTTGAGTGCATATGTTTGGTGTATTCTTTAGTTGTTATCTTGTCGGTGTTATAGTTTTGCCCCAACCCTTGTCGTATGGGTTTAATAGATGGAGTATGGAGTAGAACTCGCCTTTTCTGGGGCGATGTCGAGACTGAAGGTGGAGCAATGGATTCGTAGTATGGAGGAACACATGGAGCGTAACAAGGTTGCAAGTGATGACATGGTCCCCTATGTTGTTAAGTACTTGGTAGAAGAGGCTGCTACTTGGTGGAGAATGCATCAAGCGATTGAAGAATCACGAAAGAGGATTACTTGGAAGGAATTTACAAGGATTTTTTTGGGATCCCGCCTCGTCACCCCAATGAAAAGGACGGTAAACCCGTAAGAGGCCTCGTGCCTGCAAAATTTGCGGGGAGGTAGGACACTCCTATGAAGGACACCAGGATGGATGTCCCCATTGTGAGGAAATCCACTCGGGTGAAGAATGTCCCACTGCTCAAGTCACATGTTTTGTGTGTGAAGGAACTGATCATTATCCCGTTCAGTGTCACCTTTACACCATGACACAACAAGTGATTCAACAACAAAAGGAATGGATGAAGAAGATTATCCAGTAGGAAGCACCTATGAAGAAGAAAAGGAAAAATCTTAGCGAAATTCAGTGTTATCAGTGAAAGAATATGGGACATTACGCCAACATGTGTCCAGAATTGAAGGAAGCACTCGTGAGGAAGAAGATGAAGGACATTAGCCAGATTCGGTGTTGCCGGTGCAGGAATATGGGACATTACGCCAACATGTGTCCAAAATTAAAGGAAGCACCCATGAGGAAGAAGAAACAAAAGGGCCTTAGCCAAATTGAGTGTTATCGGTGCAGGAACAGGGGACACTACAGCAATATATGTCCAGAATTGAAGGGGAAGGAGAAGTTGTGAACGTGGAAGCAAGGATGCTGACTCGAAGAATCTTATGTTTGGAAATTGGAGGACGTACGTAGGTGTGCACTAAGTGTACGTTGTTACCTTTTCATTGTGAGCTGGAGTTGTGGATCGATGCATGTTTGCTATGGATTGATTAGATGTGTTATGTCATGATTTGTTTTGTTAAGTTTTGTCTTGTACCCTGTGGCCCTGATATGTATTTGGTTGTTGTGGCGTGTTGTGTTTTGCTTTTCTTCTACGTGAGTAGAATAAGTTTACGTTTCATTAGACCCCTCATCTATTTAGTATGCTTCAAGACTGAAGGAGACATAACAACAAGAAGAATAAACTTGGCAAGTGACTCAACGATATGAAGATTGCTTCGACAACGCGAAACTGAAGCTACCGTCATTGAAGACCTGAAGACTTGAAGACCACGAAGATTCAAGTTTCTATCGTTAGATCGTTTCTGTGAGCTGTCATTTCCTGTTTTACCGACAGCTACACATCAAAACTTATTTACAAAACTAGTGGGATGTTTGTATGGGTACCTCTCCCTATCTCTCTCTCTCTCTCTCTACCTCGCTATCTACATTCTATTCCCCCTCATCCTCATCCCTAAACTGAAGAAGCTACTACAATGGATGCTAATGTCAAGGCTGGAATAAAGATGGATGCACCCAATGATGAGCTCAAAGTTAACCCCGTGAGCCAGGATCTTACAATAAGCAAGCACAATCTAGCTGAAGGAAGAACTCTGGAGGAAGTTGTAGTCCACCAGTACCCGTTTTATAGCAGGCTACGTAAACCTGAGTGTAGTGAAGAAACAATAGTTAGTTGTTTGGCTTGCAGAACCATGGATTTATCTGAACCCAGTTCAAGATCAAGAGGAATTTCTTCAATGCTTGTGAGGATGACCGAGTGTTAGATTGCGAGATTCGCTAAACCATATACAAGGTAATGATTTGGGTGCGGAATGGATTGGCCCCCATGATGATTACTCTTATTATTCGCTCTTGCTATGCGGGATAGTAAATCTGGAGTGACTTACCTATAGTAGAGAGACGACGATGTTAAACCTGAGCCATAGAATGGTACGATGTGTGACCCCTGCAGGATATTACCGTTTGTGTTACACAGTGAGTATAAACCAAGACCGTTTGCTGTAGGTATCCCGTAGAAGTATTCTTGATGACCACCAAGAGTGTATCGATAGGTTGTTAGTATTGGCGCCTGACCGTCAGCTATGAAGTCTCAGTACTTGGAGGACCCGTATTTTGGATGCAGTGTTCAAGACAACGACGGAGTATATGAACTATTCTAAGGATGAAATCGAAGGTGCAACACTCTTGAAGACCAATGTATTTGGAAGACTCCTCTTTCGCGAAGGATTCAAGATCTCCAAGGATTACGAGGAATGTACAAAGGATGTCATCGATGGAGTAAGATTTTGAAGACCACGTCGCATTCCTTTTAAGGGTGGTAGCACCCTGGACCATCAGAGGATCGGTGGATTATCACGAAGACTCAAACCCTAACCTTTCTATCTAGCCTTCTCGAATCTCGAGGACGAGATTCCTTTTAAGGGTGGTAGTGTGTAACATCCCAAAATTCTTCGAACTTTGGAATGTTAATAAAATTAAATAGACAATGATTGTTTGCTTGACGTGTTTGATTTTCTCTCAGATTTAAAACTTTTTGGAGTTTATTGAATATTAAAAAGAGAGGGGATAAAAGGACCTTCCCTAATATTCATAATTGGGGTTTTTGGAATTTATTATTTGAAACAAAACCAACAAAACAAAATGAGAGAAGGTAATGTGACTCCTTCAACATATTAAAAGGATGGAAAATGTTTTAAATCATTATTGGAATTCTTCTGAATATTCAAAACATTTTTCAACTAAAGGAAATTCAGAGGATATAAAATGACTTATCCCCTTTTTAATAAAGTTGGAAAATATTTAGACTATTACTTTAAAGTTTTTAAAATTTATTATGAGTATTATAAATAACTCTAAAATCATTTTAGGGATTTTATAATGCTAAGAGAGTTTTTATTTCATTGAAATGATTTATTAAATATTTTAAAAGAGTTGAAAAAGTATTCCAATGGGATATTTTTATTTTACCAAATTATTTATTGGTGTAACAATTTTAAAATTCATATTTTATTATTTAGAAATGGTTTCTCAATGCTTTTGACCAAATAAAAATATTTTTAAATAATTTATTGGAGTTTATCTGATTTATGAAAAGTAGTTTATATTTGAATAAAGTATTTGGAAAATGTTTTATTTTTATTTTCCCTTTTGGAAAATGTATTCATTAAATAAATTTCCTTGTATTATTTGATGAATTTAGAAATTTATTTAATATTTTTCTGATAAGTATTCATTTTTCTACAATTGTTTGAAGTTTCGATTTTTAAAGAAAAAGGAAAAATTCGTAGCCCGGCCCAGTAGCCTTTTTTCCGCCGCGAGTGCAATTCGTGCACAATTCGGACCCAGTTCATTTTTTTTCTCTCAGCCTATATATAGAAATTAGATTTCTCCTTTTTATTTTTCCTTTTTCTTTCCTATTAAAAAAAACCCCCTAGAGCAGCGGGACCCGCAGGCCGCCGCCGTCGCCGGGCCCCGCCGTCAGCCCGCCGCCGCCGGAGCTCCTCGCGTCGTCGCGCCTGCCGCTGCCCCGCCGGCCACCATCACGTGCGGCCACGCCGCCGCCCGCCGCTGGGGCTGTTGTGCCCCCCTCGCCGGAGACCGCGGCCGGAGCCGCCACGGGCCGAGCCGCCCGCGCCCGCGAGCTCGCCGGCCGAGTAGACGTCGCGGCCGCCTTGTGCCTCGTCGCGCCACCACGGCCGGCCACCACTGCCCCCACGCCGCCTCCGCCGCGCCCCTGTGTCGCACTTCGCCGGAGCACGCCGCATCGCGCCGGAGTTCGCCGAAAAACGAGCTCGCCGGAGTCAACCCCGATCTGGTCCCAGGGACCCGGTCGCGTTTTTGGGAAGAATTTTAATTGCGGATCAGTCCTTTTGGCAGAAAATTCCCCGGCGCCGTACGTGCAATATCTCCCCCACCGTAAGTCGGATCGAGGTGAAAAATTTTCCTATGCGCTTTTGTTGTTCTGTACTTTAGCATGGAATCAATTTTTGCACACTTTGCACACTTTTGAATTTGAATTTAAATTCAAATCCCGGAGGCCATATCTTTTATACCGATGATCCAAATCGAGTGATTCTTTTTGCGTTGGATCCCTCGTTCCATGTACTTTCTGTATATATCATGTGTACAAAAAAATTCACAAGTTTCTTGATCTGTTTAAATTCAAATTAAATTCAAATTTGAACTTGCTATGACCTGCGTTGTAGTATTCCGTTTCACGTGATTCTTTTTTCATATCGGATCACTTGAGACATGTTACCGGTAAGATTCATGCACTTTTCATGTGGGCATGATATTCACCTTGAGTTCATAAATGTCCATGATCACAATTCTTTACCGATGAATCTTTATTTGTTGACTCTCTCGAGTTCACGTTCCACTGATCACCTTCGAGCACATCGACACCTTTGCACTTCAAAACCTTTTCGTTTTGTTGCTAAAAACTCTTGTGTGTATTTGTTGATCTTTGTTTGTATCGTTGTGATGTGATTGCTTATTTAAGTTCTTTCGTTGACGGTAGATTTCTTGGAGTGTGACGAGTAGGGTTGACTGGACCGTAAGAGCGAAGAACTTCACCGAATGGAAAAGGCAAGTGATACTTTGATCATACTCACACCCATATTTTCTATATGCATTATGTTAAGTATATCACCCTATTGCATGATAGGTAGTTTACTTTACTGTTGCTGCAAAACCAGTTAGGATAGCCATATGTCTTGACTTGTATTTGTAGATCAACCTATCATGTGTTGTTACTTTATTGCTATGCTTTATAGACGTGGATTGGGTTGTGAGAATTTCATGGAGTGCATGTGAGCTATTTAATAATTTGTGTAGAAACTTTATAATAAATAGAAATCACTTCTGGACGGGCGGGTTGCATCCCGGTAGTTGTGCCTTGTCTAAGGACAGTGCCGAGGTTAAATGCACCAATGGTTGTTTTGGTGGTGAACCGGGTGCGACATGGTGTCTACCCTCTGTACGCAGTGGGCGCCGTCCAGGCTCAAAAAGATCAGACATGCAATATTACTAGTAGCTTCCGTGTACAACCACTGGCTATATGGGCTCTGACTTAGCACGAGTACGTTGTGGGGAACCTGGCCCTGGTAGCTAGCTGATGTAGATGTGTGTTAGGTGTACCGGCTACCAAAGGGTGGAGGCAACCTCTTCAGAAAGTCTTTGTCTCAATCTTCGGGTTGAGTCCAGTGGGGAACGTGTACAACCTCTGCAGAGCGTATAAACTGATCATGATTAGCCGTGTCCACGGTTACGGACGAATTTTGAGCAACTAGTCAGTACTGTTGATGAATGATCTTGAAAGATGAACACTTAATAATAATTTTGGTGGGAAAGAGTAGCATGGGTTGCTGTGTGTTTCAGGTAGAAATTCAACTTAAAATGTTGACTAGTTTAGTTCAGGGGAAAATTGTCTTTCCGCAAAACAAAACCATAAGCCTTTCCTTTGACTTATCCTTGCATGTAGCGATAGGTCTGTTATATATTTTTTTCGTGTCACTTGTCGTACAAATCAGATGTACTGACCCGTTGTCAGGCTGTAAGCTTCGGTGTTGCAGGATTGTGTAGGACGAGTAAGTGATACGATGTAGGGTTACGATGTCTATTCTCAACTATGCCGGTGGAGTTGATGGACGCCACGAAGCTCTTTATGGTTTTCCGCTGTATTTTATTTGTAAGCTAGACTTGAGCTATGCAGGTATGCTTTATTGTAATACTGGATCTTTGATGTAATATATATGACATGTGGTTTATTCTTGATATTACATCATGTACTGTGTGTGCTAGCTATTGATCCAGGGACTAGCATATAATGCACAGAGACTTGGATTCTTTAGAGAATCGGGTCGTTACATTGAACCATTGTAAATCTGCGGTATCGTCGTGTGTGACGAGTACTCCACTTAACCTGTTAGTAACCACTCTCGACGCTAGATGTGATACCGTGCGTTGTCTTGTGTTGCCTCCTTGATGTTGTTTGCTGGTGATTGCTTCGTAGTAATAGATGCTTGCTCGTCGATTTCTTTTTCTAGTGTTTCCTTCTTGTGTGCTCCCGCGGTTACTCTCGGAGACGATGCGAGCTTGTGATCGACTACGCCTTCGGTTTCGTCTTCTCACCAGGTAAGGGGGAGCATATATCATGCTTATAACTTTCAGCTCACTCGCGCCTAGGTATAGGATATGACGATTGTTTGATCCTACCACTTCATGTTCATTCCTCTCAAATAAACCCAAACAGCCATGTCCTCCACATCCCAGCAAACCTTGTTCGGCTATGTTACTATTGCTCGCTGCTCAGCCACTGCTTAGTATGCATGCTAGGATGCTATCATCTGTTCTCTTGTTATTCCTTGGATTGGGCTATCACACTATTATATTATTATGGATGATATGATTATTATAAATGTTGACTATACTCAACGAAGGATGGAAGGTCTAGGCTATCCCGAACCGATGTCTTGTTCCATTCGAGTCACCTAGGACCCGAGTTCCGAGTATTCACTACTAGGGAATACCCTTTAGTGGTGTCCTTTTTAGGGCTTTAGTGGCGCATTAGGGATGCGCCACTAACCACAAGCCACTAATAAGGGCTTAGAGGTGGCGCATTCTGGATGCGCCACCCCTAAGGTCCTTAGGCGTGGCGCATCTCAGAATGCGCCACCTATAAGCTCTTAGGGGTGGCGCATTCTGATATGCGCCACGCCTAAGGTTCCTTAGGGGTGGCGCATTCCCAGTGTGCCACTAAAGCCAGACAAAATGCGCCACTAAATGGGTTACAGATAAAAAAACAAAAGAATTACAAAAAATAATAAAACATTACAGATATTTTTATCATATTACAGAAATTCAAAAGAAAATATTACAATGAGCCCAACAATTATTGATACAAAAGAATTGCATTATAATTCTTATTACAAAGATTTACAAGATTACATACATCATCGTCTAAGGTTTAGAGGCCAACAAGATTCACAAGATTACATCCATCACAATATTACAATGAGTCCAACAATTATTGAAAACAGAAAGCTATTTTCTTCATCATCTCTTGTTTGCTCTTCAACCTGCACAAAACAAAGATTTAGAGGACACATCCATATGAATTCTTAGCAAAGGACGACAAGGCAATACAGCATCTATTCTTATCAACAACATAAAGCAAGTCGATCAATGGCCAGGAACATACACATATGCATAAAAATGCATATGCAGTGACCTTTATACACAAAGAGCACCAAGAGTATTTGACACTACCATCTACTACACAAAGAGTACATCCAAATTACATGTAGGGCACACATTCATCAAACGACTTCCATATATAACATAAATTGTTCAATTGTTCTGACTTGGCTCGGGGAATGGGCGGCATCCTTCTTTCGTCATGAAAGGCCTTGTGTCACACAAGGCCTTTAGGCGGACTTCTATCTCCCCATTGGATGGTGCCATGTTGGAGTGGAAGATCGTCCCCTTCATTTGTACTTCATGACGGATGATAGTCGCCATCTGCGCTTGGATGTGAAAGAACTCCTCCTTATGATTTGCATCGGCGATTTCCGCCTTCCTTTCGGCCCACATTTTGAGATGACTTGGCATCGTAAGGTTGCGTTGTTCCTGTACAATCGCCCTCATGTGATGAAGGGCGTAGTACGCATCCCTCACACTTCCAGCCATCTGCTTGACGCACGGGAACTGCGTTACGTGGCTGAACACGTTCACGCCAGGCTGATTCTTCCTGAACTTGTGCTTCACGATCTTGCCTTTGGCTTTTATGTCACCGGCGAGAGCATCATCCAAAACTCTCATGATATACTTGTAATCTTTCTTCTTCACACTCCCCGAGTCTAAATACACGGCATGCGAGTGTTGCGGTGAAAAGCAGATGAGCACGCAGTCTTGATCCTCATTGCATAATTAAAACAATCCAAAAGGAATGTTGGAAGAGGACAATGGAAAGCTAAGAAAGCATATATGCTACGGCGGCGAGCGAATACCTAACTTGGGAGAGTAGGTCATAAGAAATGAATCCTTGCCGGCGTTCTGTAGCATGAAGTCTCTGATGTACCCCGTCGCGAGAGCCGCGTCCCCGTCGTCCATCAAGATGCTTTCACGCATGTAGAAGGGGTCCAATATCGCGACGCTCGGGGTCTTATCTCTCCTGATACTCATAGAAAGGCTGAGCGAGAACATACGGATAAGGCTACGGTCCAACCGCTTGAGATGGTACAAATTGAAGATCTCCGAAAACCATAGGATTATCATATCCTTGGGGATAGTGTTGATGAAGCCCATGTGGAATGGCACCTTGGCGATGAAAACCGGGTACGAGGGATTCTCTTATCGAAGAAGAATCTTCTCTAATGCCATAATACTGTGATGCACACTCTGCATATCCGAAGTTGCAAGGTCGAGCATGTCCTTAGGTAGAATCTCCCTACCCGCCACATGGATTTCAAACGAGAGATACTTGGGTCTTGGTGGCCCGTCCTGAGCCCGGATCGACATAGAAGGTTGGCTGCTCGAAGTGATGCTCTTCTTTCTTTTCCGTCCCTTATTCTTTTCTGATTTCGAGCAGTCACCAGCCTTTATCTGCTCAGTGGCCTCCTTATGGAGTGTGGACGGGCTGAGAATAGATCTCCTTGTGGCATCTGCTTGAGGCTCGGTGAAGGCGCAAGCTGCTGGAGACATCTCCTGAGAAGCAGCAAAGAGACGCGTGGAGCAAGCAGGTTTCGCCGCAGGATCAGCTAGACCGAGAGCTTCCTCGTCATGTTGGTAGGCTCCTTCAACAGGAGGCATGAATAAGTCATCACCTTTGAACGAAGTGTTGATGAACTAGTCGGCGTTGATATCATCATCATCATCATCAAGATCATCATCTTCTTGTTGTGCGCCGATGGGATCATGTGGCGCCGGCACGATGACTACCGGTGTTGTCCTAGGTGTGGTGCCCCTTTCCCCCTTCATTAAACGCATTTGGGTCTTCGGCCATAGGCATATTTGGCCTAAACAGTCACTGAGGACTGCCGGCTCGTCCTCATCGTATCTGGGGGGTTGAATGGGAGGTTCAACTCTCTCGTAGCCCAAAATCACGAGAGAGATATGAGTTTGGTGTTATCGTACGGCTCCGGGAACTTGTATCGTCTGTGCATCTTGTTGATAAGAAGCTGCCAATAATGAATATTCTCACGACTCCTGATGTTAATCGTGGTGATCGGCACGGTGTTGCGGAGGATCGCCGCGACTTGACGGCCGTACCCTTCTGAAAAACGTTCGGGCTGTTTAGGAATCCCGACGGCGGTCACGACAGTAAACTCTTGCCTGATGGTGCCGACCTTGGTCGGTTTCCGATTCCGCTTCTTCGACTGGGTACCATATGTGTTGGAGCCACCGGTCCCATCATCCTCGCCGGTGTTCCTCTCGCCATCTGTCGTACCGGCCTCCTCCTCCATGTCATCATCCGATGAGTCGGACTCCGACTCTATGTCCTCCACATACTCCTCCACACCCGGAGGTACTTCCTCTTCTCTATGCTCCTCGACCTCCTCCTGGGAGTATTCCCAAAATTGCATCCTTTTTTTCCCGGCTGAGAAGAAGGACTGGCGTCGGCTCCGGTCGACATGTTTGCACTAGTACAATATTAAGAAATGCAACTACTTTAATTAGCACAATAAATAAATGCAACTACTCTCATTTTAAGAAAAATAGCAAAGGTCATGCATGAATTCACGGAAAAAATCGGCATGACCTTTGCTATTTTTCTTAACATGAGAGTGCCCCATTTTCAACCGAAACGGAAGTTAATCAGCATTTCGGGAGAAAGGGGATAATGAGAGTTCCCGCACAAAAAATGCCTAGTATGTAGGCACAACCAGCACATATATAGTGTATAACAATGCACTAAAATAGATATTCAAACATCATATATATATAGGTAAATTTCATATGGTAAACAATGCATTGCAAATTCTGTATACTTGCAAGTTCTACTTTGCAACACCTAAAATAATTCAATGATATATATGGATGCCATTTAATTGATAAATCCACAACACACTTGGCTTGACAAAAAATGAGCTTGACTAAAACAGTGGACAAACATGATGAGATAAACATGATGATACCATGTAACAATGGGACATGAAAATATAAAACTATCGTAGAACATATTCTACACTTTCTTGGTTTTTTTCATATTCACAACTCATATTCACAAAAACACACATATTTTGTGGTTTTGTTGGCACAACAGCTACACTATCTCACTGTTGTGGTATATTTGGATGTAAAGGATCCATTTTAAAACTTTCTATATTGTTCTTGCTACTAGTTTCATAAGATTGACATGTATAGGATCCATTTTAAAACTTTATATATTGTTCTTGCCACTATATCTCTTTCATCTTCAACTTATAGTTTAAATTTAATCACCTATAGTATATCAATATCTTATAACTACCATTTCAACTTCATTTTGGAAATGTTTGCAAGCTCATCTTCTGTGTTCTGCACAAACATTTCACACATCAAATGGTTCATACAATAAATTGAAAGAATAAGCAAGACGACATGAATAGCTATCGACTGTATCCATCTACATAAAGTTGAGATCAATCTATATGAAACTGACAGCCAGCAACAACAACTAGCAATTAGCAGTGCACATACTTCTCAGATCCTCTCGCTCTGCCTCACACTTTGTATAAAATATGTATCAAATTGACAACTAGCAATAGCAATTTGCAGTAGCAGCCAGCAGTAGCACAACAAGAAACTAGCAACAAGCAACTGCAATTTTCTGAATTTTCTGCAGTGCCACTGGCCAAATGCCAAACCCTAGGCATCAAATTGATGTGCCAAAGCAAGGATGTAGAACAGGGGAGGGGGATCACCTGAGTGCTGCGGGCGGCTAGGGTTCTGGGCGGGGGCTCCGGTGGCGTTGAGGGGGCGAATCTGGTGGCAGCTCCGGCGTCGAGGGTGTGGCTCTGATGGCGGCTCCGGCGTCGAGGGGGCGACTCCGGTGTCGCTTAGGTCATGGGGTCGGGTCTGGTGGAGGGGGCGACCGTGGATGGGGGCGCGAGGGCCGCTCCGGTGGCGGTGAGGGCAGTGGACGGAGAGGGGGGCTCGAACGACGGGGGGCGGCTCCGGTGGCGGTCGACGGCGAGGAGAGTGCGCTGGGAGATATGGTGGGGAATGGGTGTGAGAATGGGCAAGGGGAGGGGGTGATGGAGCGGTTAAGTCTTAGGGGTGGCATATTTCGCCAAAATGCGCCACCAAGTGGTTTCTTATGCGTGGCGCATTTTGCCAGAATGCGCCACCCATAAGGAACCACTTGGTGGCGCATTTTGGCAAAATGCGCCACCCCTAAGGGATTTCTATTTTACTAGTATTTTACAATTATTGAAACTGTACTAGTATTTTACCTCATTTTTTTGTCCTAATTTTTTTTCAATTTCCATTCTGCCATATCTATCTATCTACCCCATCAATACAAATGACATAGGGTAACGAGTGGCGAGGCAATTTATAGTTTGATGGACACAATGGAGTATCATGCGTGCCTGATGCTTACGATCGAATAACATGAGGTCAAAGTTCTATGGTGGACACTTTATAGTTTGTTATGGTGTACCCTAGGTTTAACGTTTTGAACACAATGGAGTAGCACGCGTGCCTGGTGCTTCCGATCGAATAACATGAGGTCAAAGTGCAGGGGTACGTGAGTGGCGAGGCATTAATTGGGTCTGCGGACCAAAGATGGTTCTACTTCAAACTATATGATCCAAACATAAGAATGTGATCATCAATTACAAAGTTCATATTAAATCCATGCATACACAAAGTGATCATAAATTACAAAAGATTTTCTTAAATTTGGAGCTTGCTATCTAGCTAGCGTTTCCTCACGATCTTCTTCTTGCCCTTCTTTGTTGTGGTTGAATAACTTAGGCCTGGGACACCTTCACTTTTCCTCTTGAACGGGAGACCTTTCTTTGGTAGGGTTGTGGTGTATGTATCCTAAGTGGCGTAGTCATCCTCCATCTTCGGGTCACCGTATTTGTCAAAGTCTTGCTCGTTGGCGACTCCATCCATTCCGATTATGTTTTTTTCCCCTCTCCTCACTACAATGCGGCTCGGCTTTGATGGGTCGGTAATGAAGAAGCATTGGTCCACTTGGCTATCCAGTACCCATGGATCATTTTTCGCGGTGACGTTTCCATCGAACAGGTGTCCCTGTTTTCTCCACGCGTGTTTCTTGGGAAGCCACCTCCGAGACCCCTGGAACACGGTTTTTGAAGATCCGGGATCTTTTGGTAGCTGGCGGTACGTTGTATTATCCATGCACCTAACGCATGCACAGAATCCTTGGACCACCTGCCCTGAGAAATATCCGTATCCGAGATAGTTGTAACACCCTCAGTGTCTGTAATAGTAATCACTTGTACTGTTGGATAATCACTGTTGCTAATCACTGTGCTAACCATGAAATGATCAACTTTGCTTTGATCACCCTCAAAATGCCCTTTTGGATAATATCAAAATGATGTGACAACAAAAACTTCTCCAAAAATCTTGAACCACTTTTGGAAAATCTCAAATATCCACTTTTATGATGATTTCGTACACAAGATTAAGCGCGATATCGCCAATGGGAGACCCTCACCCTTCACCATTGATAGCAAAGGTGCGGTGTTCTACGAGAACCGTTTAGTGGTTACTCACAGCAAGGCAGGCATGAGAACCTGGATATGACCCCGAAGGTCATGAAAGCGGCTCACGATACCCCGTTGTCAATTCATCCTGGAAGCACCAAGATGTACCAATACATTCGTCAGCAATTCCGGTGGCCTAACATGAAGCAAGACATTGCCCGATATGTTTCTGAATGTGACATTTGCCGTCGCGTCAAGGGTGAACATCAAAAACCCGCTGGAACTCTACAACCACCTGAAATTCCTGTATGGAAGTGTAACGATGAACTTCGTCACCGGTTTTCCCCAACTTCGTCACCGGTTTTCCCCGATCACAGAAAGGTAACGATGCTATCATTGTCGTCATCGACCGTTTATCCAAGGTTGCTCACTTTATACCAGTCAAGGAGAAGATCACGGCTGCTCAGTTAGCGGAATTGTATATCGCCCAAATCGTGTCGCTCCACGGTATTCCGTTGGAGATCAATTCAGATCGTGGCAGCCTTTTCACCTCAAGATATTGGCGGAGTTTCCAAGAAGCTTTGGGGACTATTCTACATCTCAGCACCGCTTGTCACCCCCCAGTCACAAGGCCAAGTTGAACGAGTCAATCAAGTGCTGGAAGACATGCTTCGTGCTTGCGTTATTTCCTTCGGTAAGAAATGGGAGGAATCTCTTCCGTTGGTCGAGTTCTCGTATAACAATAGCTACCACGCTAGTCTAAAGATGGCACCCTATGAAGTTCTCTATGGGCGTAAGTGTCGGACCCCTCTGAGTTGGTCAGAAACTGGGGAACGTGCACTCATTGGCCCGGATATTATTCAGCAAGCTGAAGATCAAGTTCACGTCATTCGTGAACATTTGAAGGCCGCTCAGTCCCGCCAGAAGAGCAACTATGACCGCAAACACCGGGAAATGGAGTATCAACCTGGTGAATACGCCTACCTCCGTGTCACTCCCATGAGGGGCACTCATCGCTTCGGTATCAAGGGCAAGTTGGCTCCTCACTATGTTGGACCGTTCCGTATCCTTTCCAGGAGTGGACCCGTGGCATACCGATTGGAATTGCCGCCGAACCTCTCCCAAGTCCACGATGTCTTTCACGTGTCGCAACTCCGGCGCTGCTTCAAGGACCCTATTCGAGAAGTGGAGCATGATATGATCGAGATGCAGCAAGACTTGACTTATCAAGAATATCCGAGCCGCATTCTCGATCAGTCTGAACGTCGAACCCGCAACAAGACCGTCAAGTTCCTCAAGGTTCAGTGGTCGAATCATTCTGAAGATGAAGCCACTTGGGAACGTGAAAATCGTCTTCGCGATGAATACCCCGATCTGTTCCTCGCTACCACTTAAATTCTCGGGACGAGAATTCTTATAGTGGGGGAGATTTGTAACACCATCAGTGTCTGTAATAGTAATCACTTGTACTGTTGGATAATCACTGTTGCTAATCACTGTGCTAACCATGCCATGATCAACTTTGCTTTGATCACCCTCAAAATGCCCTTTTGGATAATATCAAAATGATGTGACAACAAAAACTTCTCCAAAAATCTTGAACCACTTTTGGAAAATCTCAAATATTCACTGGACCATGATTGTATAGTTGTGTCTATTTATTGGGCTATGGAAAATGCCAACAAATAATAACAATGCTAAAACAACTCTAATTGTCATTTGCAAATTCCAAACCAATACCAAATGACTTCATAAAAGTCCAATACTTTTTGTAGCCCTATGGTATGATGCTGTACTAGTTATGGTACATGTGTCATGTTTTACAAAAATGTAAAAGACATAAAAATAAATGCCACAGGATTTAACAGAAAAGAAAATGGTCAAAATAAACTGTAGGCCTATGTCCCGCTCGTGGGCAATACCCACTCGGCCCACTTCCTGGCCCATCCCCACCCCTCTCCTTTTTTTCCCTGGCTGCTTGCACTGTGCCGACCGCGCTGGCCATGGCCCGACCGAGACAGCTCGCCGTTGCGGTCGCGACAGTGATTGGAGATGGAGACAAATATCTGCCCCCCCCCCCATCGTGGATCTCGACCATGCCATTCTTCCCCCTCCGCTTCCTCCGCCCGTGCTTGCCCGTGCTCCGACTGTGGCCGTGCCGCCGGCGTCCGGGCGGCCAACGGCGACGCTGAGCTCCACCGGCGTGTCCTACACCTTCCCCTCCGAAGTCCTCTTCACCTCGAGCCAGCAATCGCCACCGGGACGCTCTGCACACGGTGAATCGGGCTCATCTTCAAGCTCGGCCGCCACCGCGATTTCTTGGATTTCGCCGCCGCCGCCGCGCCCTTCCCCCGTTGATTCGTCGCCGATGACGCTCCCCCGCCCCGAGGCCTCTCCCCAACGCCACCGCGGCGAGCTGCGCGCCCGCTCCCTCCCTCTCCCTGTCGAATTGTCTCCCATGGACGCCATGTCGTGCCTGGGGTCGCCGCCGAGGCCGCCTTGGCTGGGCGCGCCCTCGCCGTGCCTCTGGCCGCCCCCATCTCGCCCCGGCCGCGCCCAGCCACGCACTGCACGCGCGCGACGCCGCTGTCGTGCTCCCGCACACCCCCGCCACGGCCGCCCTCACCGGAGCGACCTCCCGTTCTTGCCACGGTCGCGCGCCCCCCTGGGTGCTCCCAGGCATGCCTGCTCGGGGTGGCGACCTCGCCGCACCGACAGCCATCCAACTGGCCACCCCCGCCGCGGCTCACTCGCCGGGATGGCTTCGCCGTCGTCTGAGGACCTCGCCGGGCACACTGTGTTTGACGCCGGCGGGCTCGGGTTAAGCCACGAGGCTAACCACCCCCCGTATGCCACTGACAATGGGTCCCACCCCCTAATGACCCCTGTTTAATTAACTAGTGTTAGTTAATGAGTCAATGACAGTGGGGCCCCACCCATTGTTAATTAATTAAATGGGTTTTTACTAAATATCTCTCTATGACCTGTGGGACCACTCATTTAATTAGAACTAGATGACCCGTTGCGCCAAATGGCGCAGAGTCCCAATTGAAACCATGTAATCGTAGAAACAACTTACATTTTTAGATCCCAATCATTTTTGTAGTAGAAAAATATCTGTTCAAATGTGGAATTGTCAACCAAGCAAACAAATGAAGCTAACTCATGAACTGCAAGTGGAAAAGCAATGTAGAAAATCCAGCAATTTCCAATGCTATATAGCCAAGCATTATATCATATGCAATTCATGGACCATATAGCACAATACATAATATATATGGATAAAAAAATAGAATGATTTATCAAAACAACAGTCTTACATGCATTATTCACCAATATGTCAATATCAACTCGCTACATTATAAAGTTGGCTCCAAGGACTCCTAAAAGTTACCTAAAACAACAAGCATATACACAAGCACAAAGCCAAAGAATGGTAAGAAGAAATTGTTTACACTGGTAGGTATTGCAGACATCTGCATACACCACCTAGGAGAGCCATCCAGAGGGACCGCGCAGCGGAAACGAGTGGTCGTCTCGTTGTTTCTTTAGATGACTTTCCAGGCATTATGCAACTGCTGAGCCCTCTACTCCACCGAGCTTGTCATGTTGTTCCAATATGTTATCTGCAAGACAAATTACCCAAAGCACAACTACGTCTCAGGATACATGTGAAACATGGATTATTTTACTCTTAAATAAAACATCATGTTTCAAAACTGAAGGTTTATTACCATTGAATGATAAATACTTAATTTTGTCTGCAATTTCCACTGATACACAAGTTGTGAGTAGAAAGAGTAGGAGTCCAATGAATGGTTCATGAGTAGAAAAATCATTGTTGCAACTTGGAATGAGATGTTCTAATAGGAGTCCTAGATATAATAATAGAGGCTTAGTTCAGCAGAATTGCCATTAGCATAAACCACTAATGAACAAGAGTATAGAACGATCAAGGATGGATTCCAATGGAATGTTTCAACTTAATACGAATAGCACAAGAAGTAACCTGAGAAGGATGTTGTTGAGGTTGGTTATTATTAGAAGAACTTCACCTGGGGAAAGCTGGATATTATTTGTTCTAAATCCATTTTATTTGCTGTACCCCAAAAAATAGAACAACAAACAAGATAATTCCCAGGTTTTGGTATTAATTTTCTATTTTTTCACAGGCATATACCGAAATCCGAAGAAAGCAAACATGTCAATACGCGACATCATATATCTGGGCATAGCAAAATAGTTTTTTTTACAAATACTCACTTGATGTTCATTTTTCGAAAAGATGCTATCAAAGGTAAGAATGTACATGATATAGGAACACAACACCAATGAAGATCTACCTCCAGAAACAAAGCAGGATAAGGTACACTGATGGAGGATTAATTGTCGCCTCTGAGTCTTCCATACTTTATCTTGGCCATAATCACCAAGTTGATTAGTTGTCGTCATCTTATAGCATGTCCTCTCTAATATCTCTTCCAGAAAATGCACCCTCAGTGGATGTGTGAATCCCTGAATTACCATTCAGAGGAAGAATGCAATGGATGCAAAGATCACATACAGTTATACCAAAGGTACATAAGCTAGCAGGAGAGCTTTATGTATATATAGTGTGACATAATTTACTTCTAACAAAATCACAACTCACACGAATGTGGATAGTTCGCGCTCCTCCGAAATAACTTGAGGACAGTTCTGCATTTAGAGTAACTCCGACTAACAAAATCACAACTCACAGGAATGTGGATAGTTCGCGCTCCTACGAAATAACTTGGCGCTCCTCCGAAATACTATGATAATATTATTAGAAAACTCAGATTTTTCTTCTTAGTGGACATTAGTAAAACTACCAATAATAAATTTTCAAATTGGACTTAAGCGACCTGTACCCAATAATGACTATTTATTCCTAATGTTTGTGTCGGCAGCATTAATAACAAAACGTTCTGATCTATCAAGTCTGGAAGAACCACCATAAATAGGCTGAGCCAACTTATACTCTCTAATAAACTAACATGTATATTCAATATTCACACCCAATTCAGTTAGAAGTACTTGCAAGTAATGCAGTACTCTATCCTCTGAAAATATGGGAGTAAGAGCACCAGTTCATGACATAAATATAAGCGCATATGGATAATTCCATGTTTCAATTATCAAATATGTACTATGAAAAAATATAGAAAGGGGCTCTTACAAGCCAGCCTTACATAAATTCTATCCTAGGAATCTAGGATAAAGAAAGAACAAAACCAACAAACTAACACACCTAACAATCTAGAACCAGGGAGTGGGGAAAAGGGAATTGTCACATAAAACTGAAGGTTAGTGAACATGAGATGAATTTTTGCCCGAGGTTGAAAAAACCAAATAGGATGAGCTCATATTTGATCTGTAGTAGAATCCAGTGATATTTGTGCAAGCAAAGTACAACAAGTAGATGCATCTTCACGCAAGGGAGATTTTGATTTGTGCACATGTGGAAATGAAGGGAAACTGCACCTAAGGACCAAATATTCAGGTTCAAACCTTGCACCTTCTTCTCGATTTGGTAGCAAATCAAGTAACTCAGATAAGCACTTTTATAGCCAGAGAATGTATAGACAATGAGCATAGCGAATATTTTAATTTTTAGGAATTCTTTCTAGCAGAACCTTGTGACTACAAAAATCCTAATGTACCTGAAATAAGCCAGAGCTATTATTAGAATAGAATCACTTAATCTTCCAAATATTATAACTACACCAAGGTTGAGCCTTTGTTGCTTAAATATCAAGTATATTATCAGCAGAAAATCAATGGTAGTTGCATCAGCTATTTGGGCATTTGGGAATTCTATAAAACAACCAACACACACATCTCATTTGTAATATGCAAAAAATGGGGTCACAATAACAGTGAGTAGTAAGAAGTGATGAAAATTCAAAATAGGATGTACATTATGGCAGGGCTTGAACATATATGTATATATATTAAATTCTTACACATTAATGCTACTAAGAATCAAGTGAAAAGAAGTTTTTAGATTTCATAATGGTACGCAATAATCGACAATAACAAATCCTGGAGCATTCCAGGTTACATTATAATTCATAGTTCCATTCAAAGTCAAAGAGGACATAACAGTGTGGGATGTTGTTGTTGGCTGCCGTTCCATGCTCAATTATAGATGGAATCAAACCATTCTAGAACTCAACAGGTCAACAAGCAAAGTAATGTGAAATAGAAATTTCGCCAGATTTTGCCAAAACTGTGATTGAGGAAGTGCATTAGCACAGAATGATAATCCCAAACTTCTAAGAGCATTCCCGCAAAATGAGAGTTCAGGATAGCAATCTAGTACCATAAAATTCGTAGTTCTCCAAAACAACCCTTACCTAACAATTTTGAGAGACTTGTCTAAATAAAAAAATGAGCCTCTCCATTCTCTTTAAAGTAATTCTGGGAATAAGTAAACATTAAGATATCTGAATAATAATAATAATAATAATATGGAGAGGATGGGTAACATGAACAAGAGATACATTTTTTTCTCCTTTTCATCTTGAGCTTATAAATACAAGTAACAGAAACATGAATTCAGAAGTAACGAACAACACAAGTAGATTCCCATTTTATTTGCTAGAAAGGATATACAGTTGGAATTTTTGGTTTTACAATGAAGATGAATGCATTCATGAACATGATGGAACTGCAGTTCCTGGTTACCTATCATTCCATCTTGTCTCGCTCACTTTGCGGTGAATAATGGTGTGGGTAGGTGACAAATGAAGGCTGAACGTCCCAAAGGGAAACCCTGGTGCGTCTGGTGCTACTTCATACCATGCAACCTGCACATACATACTAATAAATCGGCAACTTTACCTTGTATGAAACAAACCAAACCTTAATATTGTGCCACTGAGAGGTAAACTTATCAATGTAGAAAAGGGAGTAACTCATCAAACCTCACCTTGGGGAGATAGTGTGCTCCAGGCCCGTGAGCATTTCCTTAATATTATGTTATGATTTAATATTTCGCTAATCAGACCCTGGTTAAGATTTAAATTATCAAAGAGAGAAACACTTTATAAGGTACCAACTAATTTTACCCAGGCAGGCTTGAGGTTATGAACTAAGAATAATAGATCTTAATGGATTAAATAAAAAAAGAATACAAAATATGTGCTCTAAGGCCGAACTTATACAAAAACTTTATAACTGAACTATGTGTGAGCCAGTAATCTCTCCCATAAACATTTTATAAGAATATATTAATGTAAAGAAGCATATCTAATTTTTTGGGATCTAAATACATGATGCATAAATAGTGCACCGGCAAGGTAAATGTTATAGGGGAGAATATTAACTTGCAGGTGCCTCTGTTCATGGTAATCCTGCTGACTACAACAAATAAATTATCATAATTGCAGAAAAAGGCTGATGTCGGGTCTAAAGAACAGAACTGAATATCCAAGTCGTACTCCAAAAAAACTCTCTCCGTGGCGCTTGACCAGAACCATCCCCAGGAAGCTCCAGCTCTACCCCAGCAAGAATAGACCCATCTTGAGTGACTTCACACAGATGCGAATGTGACGGTAAATCACACTGTGCGACGACGACCTCCAAAAGAGGCACAACAATCGACAAACACGCACACATCTGCCCACACGCGATCACAAAGATAAACAGGAAAACAAAACCCGGAAAATTCCGGAACACACCGATAATCAGAAATTAATGCATAATTTGCAGGGTAGGACAGAAGAATAAAAGGATGAAGCATCCAAGATGTATAGTTAGAACCAAACCTGGAATCAGGATGCAAGTACACAAGCAGATAGAACGTCAGGACCTACAACATAGACAAAAGAAACAAACGTTAAAAGGCAACAACCTTGCATAAATAATCCAATGAAGGTACTCTACACATAAGCTAGGCTTATCAACTATGCCCACTGATGGTAATTTAGCCTAAACAGTAAGAACAACAAAGCAGCATGTGTTGCTCTGGAGAACTGAAGTGGCTAACACACCAAAGTTACGTATAATCTTTCAATATCAAAAACTGGGCGAGACAAAATATTGTATACATAGAGTGCACTAAAAGCTTCAGAACCAAATATTTTATACATGATTATGGTACTCTAAAGAAGAAGGCTATGTTTCTCCAGTTCATGTGCGCTCCTTCTATAACCCTCTTTTGCTGAACATTGTTTTCTTTTTAAATCCAGCCTATGCATCAATTGAGGTCAACTATCTAAAAAGAAAGAGAGCGTACTAAAAGCTCACAATTTCAGAAATAAAGAGAGCGCAGTAAAACCTCACAAATTCAGAAACCCTGAATGCATCATTTTTTATGGCTGCTAAATCGAAAGCACGCGTTCTCTAGGCTGCGACATCTTCTGATAACATGAATAAGTAGATCATAAAGAGGATAATTAAATTCAAATAAGAAGAGGAAGAGGAGAAAACTAATTATTCCTCTACTATCTGTATGCATCCACACACACTTATCAGAAAACAGAGAAAACTAATTACTGCTCTAACTTCTGTAGAACATAAGAAACAAGAGCTAAGAATTGATCCAGTGGAACCTAACATCAGCTCCTAATACATAACAAAAAATTAGCAACATAAATAAAATGCAAATCTATCAATGATCCAGCACTGGTATATCAATGATCCTAGGACATATATTTAACAGCTAAATGTGTTCAAGTTTCTGTGAATATTAATCATAAAACCGAATGCAGCATGTACAAGGATGATTTATCTCCAGTAATAGTCTCATCTAAACAAGCACAGGATAAATGCTAAACAAAGGATTGAGAAAACAAAAAAAAGGTAAAGATAAGTATGTTTCATGGGGACATTCAAGCCAGGGATAAATTCCATGATTCTCCATTCCCATTTGACCGGTGCCACCACCAAGGCACCAAGGTTTATGATTTGCTTTCAGTGGAAAAATTGCATTACCTATGTAGAGCTTCCATAAAATCAAGACAACTTTGTTTTGGTATGGTGATAACAGATGTATCGACAGATATGCATGTTCTTAAACCACTCAATATGACCTTAACTCCTTACTCAAGAAAAGAACAAGCTCAACTCTAGCTATTCTCAGCACATAACAATCGGAACCAAGCAAATACTTAAAGAGCAGCTAAGGAAACAAGGAATTCAATGCACATATGTTGTTAAGATTATGCAGAAATTAATTTGGCTGCACAACTTCTAGCTGAACATCAAGGCACATAAGATAGCCGATCAATTTTAGCATCAAGAACGTGAGAATAAAGGCTTTGGCGTGCTTGGAGACATACTTGTTCTCTCTGACCAGGAAAGATCAAAAGTTGCTACCAATCAACATCATAGCAATTTCCAAAGGGAGACCTGCTTCCCATTCTGTACCTGCACCAATTATTATCAAAATCTCAGAAGATTGCGTGAGATTCCTTACTAAAGAGCCAAACCGCTCAAATTCTTGAAGCATTTCATGCACAGGCCAGCACGTATGGAAATCATATACTCCTACTTAGCTATGTAGATGGGAACAAACAATACAAATTAAGAAATGAGAAAAGATAGTTCGGCCAAGGCCGCGATGGAAGCGCGTGGTGCGTCGCCCTACTCCTCCTCCTCCAGCTGGCCCTGCTCGCCCTTCCATGGCGATGACGGCCTCCTGTGTGGAGCGGCACCCTGCTCCTCTTGCCGCTGACCTCCCTCGCCCTTCCCTCCTTTTCCCCTCCTCTCATATCTTACCTCTCTCCCCCTCATCTTCTCTCTGTCCTGCATGGAGGCGTAGACGAGCGGCGCCGAGATCGAGTGGGGAGAAGAGGATGCACTGCCGGTTGTCCTGCTCTGGTCGAGGCGAGAGGGAGGGATGCGGCTGGACGGAGAGGGAGAGGGAGAGGAGGCGGCTGGAAGGGAGCCGGCTCCTCTTGTTGGCCCAGACCTCGACGCCGAGTACTTTCCGGCGACGATGATCAACGACGAACGACGATGGCTTGAGCCGATCCTTGCTGATGCAATCCGACGAGATACTCTTACGTCGAGCAACACCTCACTACAAGGAAGCTAGCCTCTCACCTCACGTACAAAGCTAGCACTCAAGCAGGCTGCTGGATGGATTTCTCCTCCAGCCAGGTACAAGTACGAGTCGCCGGCTCAACACACGCGTACACGTACAAGAACACGAGACGCCGAGATAATAGCCACGGGAGCGTGTCGCTCCCGTTGATTACTTTGTATTGCTTTGGTCTGGTTCGGTTGTGTTACAAGGGCCAGGGTACATGTATATAAATAGTACTACGTACGAGCTAGCTATCCAATACTACTCGGTTACTAGTTCTACTTCTATTTAGATACATGTAGCTGAACCGGACACAAACCGGCCACCGGATGATTAGTCGGGTTTAATTCCAACAATCACCCCCTAAACACGACGTCGTCATGTTACAGCTCGGACGTCGATCCTTCTTCGCATCTTCAAAACTTCTCTCGATCTAAAGCTTTGGTTAGGATGTCCGCCAGCTGATCATCGGTGCAGATGTAGTTGATGTCAATCTTGCTTTCTTCCACGCACTCTTGTAGAAAGCGATACCTCGTATCATTGTACTTGCATCTACCATGATGCACTGGATTCTTCCACAAAGAGATTGTAGATTTGTCGTCAACGTTCAACACCACTTCTTCCGATTCTTCACCTATGAGGTCATCGAGTAGCCTTCCTAGCCACACACCTTGACTCGCCGCGGTTGCAGCCGCAATATACTCAGCTTCCCGGGATGATAATGCGACCACCTTCTGCTTTTGTGATAGCCAACTCACTATGTTTCCTCCCAAGAAATATGCCACGCCCGAGGTACTTTTACGGTCATCCATATCTTCTGCAAAGTTGCTATCACTGTAGCCTAGTAGCTCCACCATCTCCTTCTCCTTCTCTCTCAAATAGACCAAACCGAAGTTTATTGCCCCTTTGATGTACCTGAGTATATTCTCCACAGCTGTCCAATGCTCCATCGTGGGTGCTTCCATGAAGCGACTCACTATGCCAACAGAATAGGCCAACTCCGGTCGTGTATTCACAAGATACCTTAAGCTTCCGACCACTTTTCTATACTCCGTTGCATCAACCGCGGGTTCTTCACTCTTCTTGCTAAGTTCAAGATGAGCCTCCATTGGAACATGAGTTGGTTTGCAATCATTCATGCCACAACTTTCAAGTACCTTCTTTGCATACGCCTCCTGGCATAGCGTGATCCCTTCCGGCTTTTGCTGTACCTCGATCCCAAGGTAGTAACTCAAGAGCCCTAGATCATCCATCTTGAAAATCTCTTTCATTTGCAGCTTGAACTTTGCAATCACCGCTTCATCTGCTCCAGTAATCAACATGTCGTCGACGTAGATGCCAACTAGTAGACGATCCTTTCCTTGTCCTCGCTTATACATCGTATGCTCCAGTGGACTTTTCTCAAACCCGAGAGAAACTAATGTACTATCAAGCTTGATGTTCCATGCCCGAGGGGTTTGTCGTAGCCCGCACAATGTCTTGTGTAGCTTCAGTACCTTGTGTTCTTCTCCTTCTTGGACGTACCCCGGTGGTTGCTTCACATATATTTCTTCTTCTATCTCCCCAGTCAAAAATGCAGATTTCACATCCATGTGATGTATCCTCCAAGATTCTTGATCCGCGAGAGCAATAAGTAACCTCACCGATTCCATCCTTCTAACTGGAGCGAACACTTCTTCGAAGTCCACACCTTGGTCTTGCACGCATCCTTTAGCTACAAGCCTTGCCTTGTGCTTCAGCAAATTTCCTTCGACATCTTTCTTGACTTTGTACACCCACTTGAGCTCTATCGATTTATGTCCGTTGGGAAGATCCACAAGATCCCATGTCTTGTTGTCTCGAATCGACCCAAACTCCTCATCCATAGCATGACGCCAACACTCTTTCAGAATTGCGACTTCAAATTTTTCTGGTTCCTCGATGTGCAAACACCGTTGCCCTTTCTTCATCTTCACCGATTCTATTTGAAGCGCTTCCTCTAAAGAGATGTCAAACTCTCGCCGTTTATCTGCTATTGAAGAAGATACACTTGCTTCTGAAGTTGCCAAAGTTCCTGTTTCTAGCAGGACACCACCGGGATGTCGTGTGGCGTGGTCTTCTGGCGCCACGTCCTCTCCTGCTCTTAGCACGATCACACTATCGCGCTTTGCATCATGGTCTTCTAGCACGACCCCATTGGGGTGCCTTGAGTCGTGGTCTTCTGGCGCCACGTCTTCGCCTTCTTCTAGCGTGGCCACATCTTCACGCCTTGTTTCATGGTCTTCTGGCGCCACTTCTTCGCCTATGGTGGTGACTTCTGTGTCAGTAGCATCGACACAATTTTCTGGAGCTTGATTATGATGGCAAACTTTTTCTTCCCCAAGCGTGACAGTTACTTTAGGCAACGCTTGAAAGTCTGGATCCTCCGTGTCCACTAGCTCGCACATCAGCATCATGTCTCCATCATCACCTTCCTCCGCCATGAGCGCCCTCTGCTTCGGTGCTTCCTCACAGTCAGCCTTGAAGTGTCCGAGGAGGCCACACTTATGACACCTAACTTTTCTGATGTCAAACTTCCTCCTCGGTGGTGCAGGCGCATCCTCGTCGTCCGAGTCGGTGAAGTTCTTTCTCACCGAGCGCTGCTTTCCCTTCTTCTTGCTGTTGCTCGTGGATCCGCCTTGCTTTTCTTTTGACAAGGCAATCCATTGCGCCTTTGTAAGCATGAGGTGCTCACTCTCCTTCGGGTCGCCAAAACTGAGCCGTATTCTCTCGTCGTGTGCCTTGAACCTTCCGACGAGATCCTCAACCGTGAGAGTCTTCAGGTCGAGACATTGCTCAATCGATGTGACGATCTGGATGTAGCGTGTCGGCGCGGCGCGCAAAAAACGTCGGACGATCGCAACTACTTCTAGGGTTGAACCATAGTTGCGGATGCCGTTGACGAGGGTCTTGAGACGGGCGGCAAACTGATCAACCGTCTCACTTTCCTCCATCTTTAGGCACTCGTAACTTCTCATCAGGGACTGGAGATGTGCTTCCTTGACACGGTCATGACCCTGGTGCAGAGTCTTGATGGTCTCCCATGCCTCCTTCGCCGATTTCTTTCTGACGAGGTGTTGCATCACATCCTTCGGCACGACGGAGTAGATCGCCGTTAACGCCTGACGATCCTTCCGATACTTCGCGCCGCCCTTCGTGTACTCGACGCCGCCGGGGTCAACAGCTTCCCAGAACTCAGCTCCTTCCATCACCACCTCCATGTTCATCGCCCAAAGTGCGTAGTCCTCACGATCCAGAAGGGGAAATTGAAACAACCCCACCGTCGGCATCGGTGCTGTCGCTGCCGCTGCCGCCACCACAATCTCCTTGCCTGTGTCCGACATGATCCTCGATTACTTTCCGAAAAACCACACCGATCAACGAAGCTCTGATACCAATTGTTGGCCCAGACCTCGACTCCGAGTACTTTCCGGCGACGATGATCAACGACGAACGACGATGGCTTGAGCCGATCCTTGCCGATGCAATCCGACGAGATACTCTTACGTCGAGCAACACCGCACTACAAGGAAGCTAGCCTCTCACCTCACGTACAAAGCTAGCACTCAAGCAGGCTGCTGGATGGATTCCTCCTCCAGCCAACGCAGGTACAAGTACGAGTCCTCAACACACGCGTACACGTACAAGAACACGAGACGCCGAGATAATAGCCACGGGAGCGTGTCGCTCCCGTTGATTACTTTGTATTGCTTTGGTCTGGTTCGGTTGTGTTACAAGGGCCAGGGTACATGTATATAAATAGTACTACGTACGAGCTAGCTATCCAATACTACTCGGTTACTAGTTCTACTTCTATTTAGATACATGTAGCTGAACCGGACACAAACCGGCCACCGGATGATTAGTCGGGTTTAATTCCAACACCTCTAACGTTGAGAAGCAAAGTCAGGGGAGCTACAGTGCTCGCCAGCGTAAAAACGAGGAGCAAAGTCAGAGTACCGTAGTAAACACTGTAGTAAGCACTGTTTGTGTTATACTGTAGATAGAGAGAAAAAACTAGAATTAATTTTATTACACCAGAAATTTCTTTGTATGTAATTAGTGTAAATGTATATAGTAGATTTGTAATTTGCAAATTAATTTAAGTCATTTTGGTCTTAATCATATGGATTGAAAGAAGCAAAGTTAGGCTACTATAGCTCCCCTGACTTTGCTTCTCAACGTTAGAGGAGCCGGCTCCGGCTGGAAGGAGAGGCGTATGGGCGCCGGGGGTGGGATTGGCGGTTAGGGTTCAGGAAACTTTCATCGCACTTATATATATATATATATATCTGACCATGGCAGCAACATCCAACGGCGCACAACGAGTGAGCAGCAAATCGAACGACTCACGTAGAGTGCCCCTGAGGAGGGCTATGAGACCTTGTAGTTCCTTTGACCTTTAAGATTTAATTTAAATTAAATTAATCTGTTTATTATTTCTGAGTATGACATGTGGGACCCACTGGTCAGTAGGCCCCACATGTCAGTTGACTGGTCAACCCCTGCTGTGGATAATGTTCTGGATAATGTTGCATTTTTAATAATAAAGAAAATCCATAATTTTTTTTAAATGATTTAAACTTTAGAAATTAATATCTTTTAAAACCGTAACTCAGATGGAAAAACTTTATACATGAAAGTTGATCAGAAAAATACAACGAATACGAATACGCTATCCGTATACCAATCACCCCCCTCTAACACAACGAACACGAGACTTTCCCCCTCCGGTTGTACCGTCCGATAATCACCAGGGGCCGGTAAAACTTGCCAGATGAAAATGGACTGAATACGAAAGTTGCTCAGAATGGTTCAACTAACACGGATACACTATACACATGTCTGTCAGATGTCTCTAACACAGCAGACATGGAACCTTCCCTCCGGATCATCTGTCCGGTAATCAACCGGTACCGATGAGTCATTCCCAGATAAATTCTCGCTCCGAACCATACACCTTGTATTACGTTAGAACACCGCCAACACCGCGTTTGCTATATCTTGTATTTGTATTGCTATTATTGTCGTGTATTTATTGTTTCTTCCCCCTCTCTTATTGTCCGGTAGTTTCGACGTCCGTTGCTGATGCCCCTGTGATCGACTACTTCGTCGACGACGATCGTACCTTTACCGTCGAGCTTCCAGGCAAGCAGAGCCATTCTCTTCCCCAGATATCGCCTATCTTTCCGTACATTTCTTGCACTAGGAATTGTTGCTGCTGCTACGTTACAATCCTATTTAATTTCATAGCCTGTCATTGTCACCCCTTGATGTACCTTCCTTTATCCTATGTTGCCTATTATATATATTATATTCAGCAGTGAACCCTGCGCATTGTTAGTCAATAGGAATAGATAGCGGGCCATGTTCACTCTGGGAGTGAATGAGGATACGATACTTTACAACTGCTACAGGTACGGTTCAGAGCAAACACCGCTTCAGGCCCCTACCCCGGCTCTGCCGAGCCACATCAAGTGTGAGCTATCGAGGAGTAATCCTGGTACTCCACTCGTTGCTGACTCTGTATAGCCGTCCTAGGGTACTGAATCACGGTTGTCCTTACAGGTAAGGAGTCGGGTGACACCACGGTGCCCACGCAGGGTATCTTAGCGGAACGACAGGTTAGGTGTATTCCACCGGTGTGCGCGCGGGCCTAGTCCTGTTCGTGGCCGACAGTTATCCTGTTGTACGAAAGTTGAGCTCATCGGAGCAAACGCGAGACAAGGTAAGGAGACGGTTCACCTTGTTGGTAACCACACGAGTTGGTGGGACGTCAGGGCAGGCACCGATGTTACTGGTGGTCCTGACTGCTGTCGTTGTCCGCGACTCATTCAATAAGGGGCAACGATAACGGTTGTCTCGACAGAAAATTAATAAAATGCTTAATGGGTTCGGCGGATGACTTGAGTAGCCTTTTGGCTTGTACGCACTACCTATACGTGGAATTACGGTGTGGGCCCTCCGCGTTGTGGTCTCGTTCAAAAGTTCTGAAAGACGTCCAGTTCAGCATTGTGGCCGGGACTGATCGTCACCTGTGGTGTATGGATCTCCAGCCTCACAACGACTCGGAGAGCGAGGGTGATAGGCCCATGACCCCCTTGCACTTAGGGCTATAGACCGGCGAGGACCTCTCTGATGAGCCGTAGGATGGGCCTCGGCGCGTTGGATAGCCTCGGTGGGGTGTTTCCTAACAAGGTGTACGCCACCCTGGAGATCCGAGCGTGTAGTATGACACCAGTGCACCCCTGCAGGGAGTTCAATCTATTCGAATAGCCGTGTCCACGGTAACAAGACGCTTTATGCTGAAGCTAGATCCTATCACCACAAACTACTACTATTAAACTGTTGGTTCCGGGTTTTCTTCCTTGCGGGAATGTCGAGGAGGAGAACTCGGAGGCATTGTTAATTATGATTACAACTTATTATTATACAATGCTGCAGCAACTTCTGCTGCATTGTTACTTTCATTAATGTTATATTAACTGTTGGCTGATTCTTACCTCATGCTGCAAGACTCGTTGGAAGATGCTAGTCTTCGATAGGCCTAGCTTCTTATCCTTATTCTGATTTCTACCTTGCAGTCCACTATATATAGCCTCCCCTTTCCATTTGATACATGCATAAATGCTTAGTAGCGGACGTAAGACTCGCGGTTATGCTACATACTCACCTTTGCTTTATTTCCCTTTTTCGTTTTGCCTGATCGGCCGCTGCAGTCGACGTTGGAGTCCAGGAGCAGAAGATCCCCGGAGCCCTCTACGACGTCGAGTTCCCCCTTTGGCCAGGAGTAGTTCGGTGGATCCCAGACAAGAGGCCTCGCCTTTTCGATCTGTACCTCTGATGTTATTTGTGCTAGCCTTCTTAAGGCAAAACTTGACTAACTATGTCTGTACTCAGATATTATGATTGTTTAACTTATGTTTTCGGATCCTCGTGATCCCTGGTTGTAATATCAGTTTTATTTTATTTGAGTCTAGTGTTGTGTTGTGATATTATCATCGTGGCACCTTGATTTCGGTCGTGTACCCTGCATGTATGATTACTGTACACGACTTGATTTTGGGGCCGTCACAATAGTCGTGCACCATCGTGATCACCGCGGCTTTCATTGGGAAATATTCTTTTGTGGCGGCGTCCGACGTATTGACTCCGTCTTTCCATAACGTTTCTAGCTCCTCTTTCAACAGCTGCAGATATCGATTGAGGTCCGTACCTGGTTGTTTCGGCCCTTGAACTAGCATACACATTGTTATGTACTTTTTCTTCATGCACTTCTAGGGGGGGAAGGTTGTATATGCATACAAACACGGGCCAGGTACTGTGTGTGCTGCTCTGGCCGCCAAACGGATTGACTCCATCGGCGCTCACACCAATCCTGAGGTTCCTTGTGTAATGCCCGATATGCGGTATTGTTCCAGATCTAGATGTTTCCATCCAGATCCGGGGACGAAGCACATATCGGTCCCACCGCGACATATGACGAAGTCATATGCCCCGGATTTCCAACATGATATCACAACATTACAGATACAAGGATACGACATCTCATACAATCGGCATACAAGTGCCTTAATACAATACAACAACGGAAGATATAGGTCTGAGTACAGACTACAATCAAAAGCCTACTGGCAAAGAGAAAAACATCGATCCCATAACCACACAGGTCCAGGCCCTCCGCCGGGATCCGCCTAACTAGTCGTCGTCGAGTCTCCACGTGAAACGTCGATCACCATACCTGTTGTCGATCAAGAGCCCTGAAAATAATTTGGGGGTAGTATCATGAGTACAGAAGTACTCAGCATCCAACTGTAGTGGTCATCTGACCCAGCAAGGACTTCATCACTCGTCATTCTAGGACAACTAGTAGTTTACGGTAAGGAAGGGGTAAGTGGTGAGGTTGCTGCCGCGCTAGCATTTATGAAGAGGCTAACGATCTAGAGAGTAAGGTAAGAAGCCAAGCATTCGATGAGAAATCGCCTCCAACAAGTCTTGCTATCAACTACTTACGCAAGCATAACACCTATCCTATCCTTGTCCTCCTCTTCGCATCCCGACGAAGAAGAAGCAGTCAAGGCACACACGCACACGTTGATCAAGTTATATTAAGATTATCTCAGTTGTTGTTGTCTATGAACAAGGAGTAGGTCTCAAGTCGTCCATAACCGTGGACACGGCTTCTCGAAAAGATTTAACCCTGCAGGGGTGTACCAACTGCCCATTACAAGGCTCCGCTACGCACGTCCATCTCTCTCAGTTGCTACCCATCACAGGCAACCATTTTATGATTTAGTTCCAAGAGATCCGAAACGACAGGTCCCTCTAACTAACAACGAACAAATCCGGATAGCCCCCGGTGAGTCGACATCCATCTCAGGAGTCGGCCGCTCTCTCGATCTGGTCTCTACCGTCTGTCGCAGGTTTGGATAGCCGGTTAATCACACATGGGAAACCGGGTCCTCAGCCGGACAAAGTGGGCCAGCAAGGGAACTATGTCCTCACTGGTCCGAGTTGGTTTAAAAACTACTGGCAGCTGACCAGCACACACACGATTTCAAATGGTAAATCAGCTTGGGCCACCACTAGAAATGCATGAAGCTAGGTAGGTAAGAAAAGGGGACCCCATAAAATCCCACACGCGATTAGGCACGCTCAGTCTTAAAACCAATACCCGGAACTCGGATCCTAGGTGACTCGAATTGAACAAAGCGTCGGGGCGGGATAGCCTAGACCTTCCATCCTTCGTCGACTATAGTCAACAATATAATAATCATATCACCAACAACAATAATAATAATGTGATAGCCCAAACCAAGGAGTAACAGGGTAAAATCGTAGCATCCTAAGCATGCATACTAAGCAGGGGCTGAGCAACGAGCAATAGTAACATAGCAGTACAAGGTTTGCTGGGAAGGGACATGGCTGTATCGGTTTGAAAGAGGATGTAAACATGTGGTAGGATCAAACATCGAACCTATCCTAGACTAGCATGCAAACCGCTGGTTGAAATAGAATGGATCATAAGTAATGTATAGTCCTTGCCTGTTGATAAGTCGGGTTCCGAAGGTGTAGTCGATGGCAAGCTCGCATCGTCTCCGAAGGTACCCGCGGAAGCACACAAGACGATAAACACTGGAAAGCAATCAACGAGCAAGCATCTATTACTACGAGGCAAACACGAGCAAGCATCAACAAGAAGGCTACATGAGACATCGCACCTACCGTCGAGAGCGGTTACTAACAGGTTAAGTGGAGTACTCGTCACACACGACGATACCGCACATTTACGGTGGTTCAAGTTGTTTAGCTACAGGTGATCAACAAACGGTTGTTAACATGGAAACTCAAGCAAGAACGACATAGCACATAAACATGACAAGAGGTGAAGCATAAGATAAACTATCTATCCTAGTCAATTTAAGTGAGGCACAACCTAAACATGGCCTAACACTAAGTGTCGCACGACAATTAAAGGATTTGGTACTGTTCTTCCCTAAGCCATATTTTAGGTTGGTTAACAGCAGCAAACAATAGCATAAACACAATGTACACGAAAAACTAATCAAGTTACCTATAAAGAACACCCCAAACAGAGTTACGGTTAAAAAGATATAAGCAAAACAAGTTACGGGCACAATCTGCCAGCATCAGGAAGCACACTTTAGAGAAATGGATAAACAGGATAATCAATGCAAACATGCTCACAAATGATATGGAACTAAATTAGACATGACAAGGAAGGCATGTCAAAAATAATCATGCAAAAAGGCATCATAGATCAAAATATATTAAGCAAACAACATGGCATCGGAACATTACAGACTTAGAGAAAAACAGAGGTGGCTGTCAAAAACAGCAGCATAGCAACTTTGGAGCTCAATACATGTAACGAAAGTAGACATGGTGCTTAACAATATGCAATTGGAATCACTCAATTCCGATTAACGGTCGCGACACACTCGTCGACCGAAGTTGCAACAAAATATAAACAGCAGCACACTAACAGCAGGGTAGCTACTTTGGAGCAAGATACAATCATGATGAAGCAAGCAATTATGGCATGTGAATGCATGAAACTGAAGTAGAAACAATGCTTAACGCAACACAAAAGGAATCACTCAATTCCGACGCAACAGTTTCAATCAAGCAACAGTTTCAGCAAGTTTAACAGGAGCAGTTGCAATTAACGATCTGATGCCCTGTTTAGCACACAATTACACACTCAATACGACCTCAAATGCAAATGCTCACAAAAGATGAATTAAAGTACACGCAATTCTGAGCAACTTTCGTTTTGGGCGCAACGTGATCCGAGCTACGGATTAACGGGAAATAACGTTGCAAAAACGTAACAACAGCAATATTTAACAGACTTAGTCAAAATCTGGAAAAAAGGAAAAAAAACAGAAAAAAGTCGGGCCTCACCCAACTGGGCCGGCCTAAGAGGCGGCTGGAAAGGCCAAGGAGGTCGGCTGGGCTGGCCTGGGCGTTGTGGGCCGCTGGCTCCACGGGGCCCAGCTGCCTGCCTGGATCGGGGCGGGATCCAGTCCCGTACGGGGGTGGCGGCGGCCGCCGATGCTCGTCGACGAGGCGGCTGGAAGGCAGGCGACGACCGGTGCGTGGTCGCCGGCGGCGCTAGGCGGCGGAGACCGGAGGAGACGGGGCCTGGCTGGCGCGCTCCGCGTGGCCAAGGGCGACGGATGTGGAGCTCGTGCCGGGGTGGCCATGGCGCTCGGGCATGCCGCAGCTCGCCCGTCCATGGCGGTGGCGGCCCCTGTGCCTGCGAGGAGAAGGGGAGGGGGTTAGGAGGAGAGGGAAGGAGAGGAAGGGAGAGAGGGAGGAGAAGGGTGGCCGGCGGGGGCTCGGCTAGCCGGCCGGAGGCGCAGGCGGCGGCGGTTGCCCACGGGCAGGAGGCGAGAGGAGATGGATGGGTTGGCTAGGGTGGATCTGGGCCGTCGGATCGCGAGATATGACGGTCCAGATCGCAGGAGAGCAAAAATTTCGGGATTTGGGGTGTTTTTGGGCAGATCTGGCAATTTTTCTAGGGGTGGCTGCAATTTTGTGGCTAGGGAAACCCTAGAAATGGGTGGGAGTGTGGTGGTCTTTATATAGCCCCGGTGGCTGGCAGTTTGAAAAAACATCCCTGGTTTTTCTCTCGAGCGCGCGGTGCTCACGTTTCTGACCGTCGGGGGTCCGCAGGACCTCCAATTCGGGTCAAACTTCGAACTGCGCGATCAGCGCGTCGAGCCGGAGGCGTTCACCTCGCGCTGGAACCGTTCCGAGAATACTTTCCGGTGAGCTATAAAAATATCCCGTTTAATTATTAAACGAGGTTTTTGTTCCTGTGGCTTCGGCTGGTCTTGTGCTGTTTTCGCGACGGTGATCGGGTGAAACCCGGTGTCGCAAAGGTCGAGTGTCAGGGTGGCAAGGGTCGGTCTCCGTCCGATACGAGATAAGAGGGGGAAAAATAATCGCCGATCGATAAATCGGGGATGCAAACACCGCAAACAATTCAGACAATCAAACAATTCATGCAGAAAACAAAATTTTTAAATTTTGTGAAATCTAGGCTGTTACAATACAACACCACCAACAAGGGATCTCGTCCCGAGATCCAAGACGATCGAGGGGAGAGGGGGAAGAGAAAAGAGTGTCGACAATCTTCAACACCACCAACAAGGGACTCTGCTCCATGTCGATGTCGAACTTCGGTCGAGGAAATTTTCCGCAGAGAGACAACATCGTCGAAAATACGAAACCGTCGGTGTCAAGAGGAGGAACGACAAAGATAACCGGATCAAAGGATAGTGTTTTCGACGCAAGTCGTGAAAACACCGACAAAAGGATGGATGGCAATGGATGACCCAGATGATACCCAAAATCGGAGAAGCTAAAGGTACTACAGGAATTCCCACCTGAGCTCGGAATCGAGACAATACTTCCCAAGCAAAGCATTGTAACTATTCCGAAACTCCACACTCATCGAGATCCCAAAGTTTGAAGGGGATAAGAAAAGAATTAAAACACTTACGACACTTGTCCTGACCAGAGAAAGGGTAAGGAGTAAAAAGATTCCTACTCTCCGATAACTAACTTAGTAACTACAAAATAGTTTTTGTCTAGACTCGACTTCGGCCAGAGAAGGGATGCTACGGTCGGTAAGGCTCTGATACCAAGTTGTAAGGCCCGATATGCGGTACTGTTTCAGATCTAGATGTTTCCATCTAGATCCGGGGACGAAGCACATATCGGTCCCACCGCGACATATGACGAAGTCATATGCCCCGGATTTCCAACATGATAACACAACATTACAGATACAAGGATACAACATCTCATACAATCGGCATACAACTGCCTTAATACAATACAACAGCGGAAGATATATGTCTGAGTATAGACTACAATCAAAAGCCTACTGGCAAAGAGAAAAACATCGATCCCATAACCACACGGGTCCAGGCCCTCCGCCGAGATCCACCTAACTAGTCTTCGTCGAGTCTCCACGTGAAACGTCGATCACCATACCTGTTGTCGATCAAGAACCCTGAAAAGAGTTTGGGGGTAGTATCATGAGTACAGAAGTACTCAACATCCAACTGTAGTGGTCATCTGACCCAGCAAGGACTTCATCACTCGTCATTCTAGGACAACTAGTAGTTTACGGTAAGGAAGGGGTAAGTGGTGAGGTTGCTGCCGCACTAGCATTTATGAAGAGGCTAACAATCTAGAGAGTAAGGTAAGAAGCCAAGCATTCGATGAGGAATCGCCTCCAACAAGTCTTGCTATCAACTACTTACGCAAGCATAACACCTATCCTATCCTTGTCCTCCTCTTCGCATCCCGACGAAGAAGAAGCAGTCAAGGCACACACACACGTTGATCAAGTTATATTAAGATTATCTCAGTTGTTTTGTTGTCTATGAATAAGGAGTAGGTCTCAAGTTGTCCATAACCGTGGACACGGCTTCTCGAAAAGATTTAACCCTGCAGGGGTGTACCAACTGCCCATTACAAGGCTCCGCACGCACGTCCATCTCTCTCAATTGCTACCCATCATAGGCAACCATTTTATGATTTAGTTCCAAGAGATCCGAAACGACAGGTCCCTCTAACTAACAACGAACAAATCCGGATGGCCCCCGGTGAGTCGACATCCATCTCAGGAGCCGGCCGCTCTCTCGATCTGTTCTCTACCATCTGTCGCAGGTTTGGATAGCCGATTAATCACACATGGGAAACCGGGTCCTCAGCCGGACAAAGTGGGCCAGCAAGGGAACTATGTCCTCACTGGTCCGGGTTGGTTTAAAAACTACTGGCAGCTGACCAGCACACACACGGTTTCAAATGGTAAATCAGCTTGGGCCACCACTAGAAATGCTTGAAGCTAGGTAGGTAAGAAAAGGGGACCCCATAAAATCCCACACGCGATTAGGCACGCTCAGTCTTAAAACCAATACCCGGAACTCGGATCCTAGGTGACTCGAATGGAACAAAGCGTCGGGGCGGGATAGCCTAGACCTTCCATCCTTCGTTGAATATAGTCAACATTATAATAATCATATCACCAACAACAATAATAATAATGTGATATCCCAAACCAAGGAGTAACAGGGTAACATCGTAGCATCCTAAGCATGCATACTAAGCAGGGGCTGAGCAACGAGCAATAGTAACATAGCAGTACAAGGTTTGCTTGGAAGGGACATGGTTGTATCCGTTTGAAAGAGGCTGTAAACATGTGGTAGGATCAAACATCGAACCTATCCTAGACTAGCATGAAAACCGCTGGTTGAAATAGAATGGATCATAAGTAATGTATAGTCCTTGCCTGTTGATAAGTCGGGTTCCGAAGGTGTAGTCGATCGCAAGCTCGCATCGTCTCCGAAGGTACCCGCGGAAGCACACAAGACGATAAACACTGGAAAGCAATCAACGAGCAAGCATCTATTACTACGAGGCAAACACGAGCAAGCATCAACAAGAAGGCTACATGAGACATCGCACCTACCGTCGAGAGCGGTTACTAACAGGTTAAGTGGAGTACTCGTCACACACGACGATACCGCACATTTACGGTGGTTCAAGTTGTTTAGCTACAGGTGATCAACCAACGGTTGTTAACATGGAAACTCAAGCAAGAACGACATAGCACATAAACATGACAAGAGGTGAAGCATAAGATAAACTATCTATCCTAGTCAATTTAAGTGAGGCACAACCTAAACATGGCATAACACTAAGTGTCGCACGACAATTAAAGGATTTGGTACTGTTCTGCACTAAACCATATTTTAGGTTGGTTAACATCAGCAAACAATAGCATAAACACAAAGTACACGAAAAACTAATCAAGTTAGATATAAAGACCACCCGGAACGGAGTTACGGTTAAAAAGATATAAGCAAAACAAGTTACGGGCACAATCTGCCAGCATTAGGAAGCACACTTTAGAGCAATGCATAAACAGGATAATCAATGCAAACATGCTCACAAATGATATGGAACTAAAGTAGACATGACAGGGAAGGCATGTCGAAAAGAATCATGCAAAAAGGAATCATAGATCAAAAGATATTAAGCAAACAACATGGCATCGGAACATTACAGACTTAGAAAAACAGAGGTGGCTGTCAAAAACAGCAGCATAGAAACTTTGGAGCTCAATAACTATATGATCAGCAAGCATATCATGACAATGCAATCCATGTAATGAAAGTAGACATGATGCTTAACAATATGCAATTGGAATCACTCAATTCCGATAAACGGTCGCGACACACTCGTCGACCGAAGTTGCAACAAAATATAAACAACAACACACTAACAGCAGGGTAGCTACTTTGGAGCAAGATACAATCATGATGGAGCATGCAATTATGGCATGTGAATGCATGAAACTGAAGTAGAAACAATGCTTAATTCAACGCAAAAGGAATCACTCAATTCCGACGCACGGTTGCGAAGCAACCGTCGCCTGAAGTTTCAATCAAGCAACAGTTTCAGCAAGTTTAACAACAGCAGTTGCAATTAACGATCTGATGCCTGTTTAGCACACAATTACACACTCAAGATGACCTCAAATGCAAATGCTCACAAAAGATGAATTAAAGTACACGCAATTCTGAGCAACTTTCATTTTGGGCGGAACGTGATCCGAGCTACGGATTAACTGGAAATAACGTTGCAAAAACGTAAAAGCAACAATATTTAACAGACTTAGTCAAAATCTGGAAAAAAAGGAAAAACAAACAAAAATAAAGTCTGGCCTCACCCAACTGGGCCGGCCTAAGAGGCGGCTGGAAAGGACAAGGAGGCCGGCTGGGCTGGCCTGGGCGTTGTGGGCCGCTGGCTCCACGGGGCCCAGCTAGCTGCCTGGATCGGGACGGGATCCGGTCCCGTACGGGGGTGGCGGCGGCCACCGATGCTCGCCGACGAGGCGGCTGGAAGGAAGGAGATGGCCGGTGCGTGGTCGCCGGCGGCGCTAGGCGGCGGAGACCGGAGGAGACGGGGCCGGGCTGGCGCGCTCCGCGTGGCCAAGGGCGGCGGCTGTGGAGCTCAGGCCGGGGTGGCCATGGCGCTCAGGCATGCCGCAGCTCGCCCGTCCATGGCGGTGGCGGCCCCTGTGCCTGCGAGGAGAAGGGGAGGGGGTTAGGAGGAGAGGGAAGGAGAGGAAGGGAGAGAGGGAGGAGAAGGGTGGCCGGCGGGGGCTCGGCTAGCCGTCCGGAGGCGCAGGCGGCGTTTTTCCCACGGGCAGGAGGCGAGAGGAGATGGATGGGTTGGCTAGGGTGGATCTGGGCCGTCGAATCACGAGATCTGACGGTCCAGATCGCAGGAGAGCAAAAATTTCGGGATTTGGGTTGTTTTTGGGCAGATCTGGCAATTTTTCTAGGGGTGGCTGCAATTTTGTGGCTAGGGAAACCTTAGAAATGGGTGGGAGTGTGGTGGTCCTTATATAGCCCCGGTGGCTGGCAGTTTGCAAAATCATCCCCGGTTTTTCTCTCTCGCGCGCGCTGCTCACGTTTCTGACCGCCGGGGGTCCGGAGGACCTCCGATTCGGGTAAAACTTCGAACTGCGCGATCAGCGCGTCGAGCCGGAGGCGTTCACCTCGCGCTGGAACCGTTCCGAGAACACTTTCCGGCGCGCTATAAAAATATCCATTTTAATTATTAAACGGGGTTTTTTATCCGGTGGCTTCGGCTGGTCTTGTGCTGTTTTCGCGACGGTGATCGGGTGAAACCCGGTGTCGCAAAGGTCGAGTGTCAGGGTGGAAAGGGTCGGTCTCCGTCCGATACGAGATAAGAGGGGGGAAAATAATCGCCGATCGATAAATCGGGGATGCAAACACCGCAAACAATTCAGACAATCAAACAATTCACGCAGAAAACAAAATTTTTAAATTTTGTGAAATCTGGGCTGTTACACCTTGGTTCTTCCCCAAAATCTGGGTATTCGAGGTCCAACGCAGTCCATTGGATACCATCTGAAGGGTGCCTCAGCATGTCCTCCTTTTCCGGATCCGGGTTCGGGTCATCCTCCTTTAGCTTCTTTCTATCTGCGTGCCAGGTCATGAGCTTTGCTTCCTCGGGATCTACGAAATACCTCTGCAAAAAGGAGTGATCGGAAAGTACCATACCACTTTTCTAGGAACTTTCTTCCCTATCTTGTATTGACTAACACCGCACACCGAGCATGTGGTTTTCTCTTCGACCTCACCCCGATAGATCATGCAATCATTTATGCAGACGTGGTATTTAACGTTCGGAAGATCGAGAGGGCACAGGACTTTCTTGGCCTCAGCGATACTAGTTGGACACGTGTTTCCCTTCGGAAGACGACCGTGCCAGAATGCCATGTTATCATCGAAGCTTTCGTCGGTCCATTTGTGTTTTGCCTTCATCTCCATAGCCCAAAGTGTTACATTCAAGCGGGTATCCCCGTCGTTGCATCCTTCATACAACTTTGTAACCGCGTCTTTCTCGAGTAGCGCCATCTTGGCTTTCTCTCTAGCTGCACCTCTCGCGTTCAACGCCTCTTTGACAAGTAGCTCTTGAACATGAGGGTCTCGCACCCAGCTTGAATCCTCATCATGTCCGACATCTTGATTTTCATGTCCGACATCCTGATCTACATGATCTGCTTCGGCATCTTCTTCATGATCATGTACGGGATGCTCTTCGTCTTCTCGCCCGCCGCTGTTGTCTGGTTGCCCTTCCTCATTTACTGGCGCCCCACCATTGACGTCCTCCTCCTCACCAGCTTCATCACTTATCCACCGTGTGTAGCCATCCTTCAAACCATTACGCTTCAGGTGTCTTTGCAATATTCCGGAATCAGGCTCGGTCACGCACTGCAGTTTGCATCTCCAACACAAACATCTTATATCCGACCTATTATTCCTTAGCATGTCGTTTGTCGCACATTGCATCCACTTAGCCACGGTAATATCGCTCAGCATCTCGCGGACCATGGTCGATCACCTGCGTGCACAGAGAAAGCAACACAATTATATATCATAGTCATCGCCAAAAAAATTCGGCATGACCTTCCCTAATAATGCATGGGAGCATGCGGAGAGTGCGCCAGAAATTTGCCGAAACAGAAATTAATCGACATTTCGGCAAAACACTGGACACTCAAGATTCACATATACATCAAACCACCATAAGCTTCCAATATACATCAAACCACCACAAGCTTCACATATACACTTCACATATACATCAAAACCACCACAAGCTTCACATATACACTTCACATATACATCAAACCATCACAAGCTTCACATATACACTTCACATATACATCAAACCACCACAAGCTTCACATATACATCAAACCCAAGCTTCACATATACAACAAACCCCAAGCTAATAAAGGCAAGTATATGGGTGATAAATGGAAGAAAAGAGTTTGGGAGGAGGTCCACTTACTTCAATATGAAACAAAATAGATTTAATGCCAAGTATGGATGGATAAATGGATGAAATGAGGTGGGGAGGAGGAGAAAACCGAATAGATCTAGGGTGAGAAGAGTGGATCTAGTTTCAGAATTGTGTGGAGTGAATGAGAGGTGGTAGGTGGGGTGGAGTAGATAAGGGCATCTCTAAGCATTTAGTGGCGTATATAGCAAGTCAGTGGTGGGGCATTGTTTAAATGTGCCACCCCTAAGCTCTTATGGGTGGCGCATTTCCAAAATGCGCCACCCCTAAGAACCTTATGGGTGGCGCATTTACAAAATGCGCCACCCATAAGCTTCTTAGGGGTGGTGCATTATACCGAATGCGCCACGTATAAGCTCATCCAGGCTGGCCCACTCTTGGGGGTGGCGCACTGGAAAATAATGCGCCACCCCTAAGGTCTTATGGGTGGCGCATTATTTTCCAGTGCGCCACCCCTAAAAGATGGTGGCTCATGGCTTATTATATGCGCCAATAATAAGGTTTCCATGTATAGCTATTTCCCTAGTAGTGATTGTGTCTCTTGACGAGCGTGCCTAACCGTGTGTGGGATGCTATGGGGACCCTTTTATTACCTACCTAGTGATGAGGGGGTGACCCCACGACTCCTGCGTGTGAGGATACCTGGTGCGCATGAAGACGGGAGGCCCTCTAGAAAGCCTCGACAGGCCCACGACTGGCCCAATCAAGCTCCAACGTAGGAGTCCGCGACTGATATGGAAGGCACGACTTGGCGTACAAGGCAAGACTAGAACTAGGAAACTATCTTTGTAATCTAGTACGGACTCCTCGAGACCTAGCCTAGGATATAAAGGCTGGGAGGGGAGACGTCTAAATCAATCCAGATACACAATCTACTCTCCTGGTCTTGCGAGAACTCGCCTTGGCCTCTCTTGTAATCGCCCCCTCACGCAATAATATCGAGCAGGAAGTGCTTCTCCTGTTAGCCGACGAGTATCGTCCAACCTGTTCCTTCTCTCTGACTAACCCAGGGTCCCTGACCATGGGATCTGCCAAGGCGGATCCTCGTCAATTGGCGCCGTCTATGGGAACTACACAGGTTGGAATCGCGATCTCGGCGGCCTCATCACCAGCAACCATCAAAGCAGCGACTCCAACAACACTCATCGACTCCACGACTCGAACAGACTCCGAACTGTTCGGGTCCCTCGGCTTCATGGCTCACCTTCCGGCCTTTCGACCGGCCTTCGCCGATCTGCGCACCGGTGTCAACCTGACCTTCAGAGCGTACCAGATCTACATCAACCACTGGGGAGCCCTCCGCCTCACGGATAGCACTCGAGCACCCGCAGCAACAAATCCTACACTAGCGATTGAAGCAGAACCCACCCGCGTGGCGACTCTGCGAGTCAGCCACGACTCCCAACCCGACTATCCGAGTGGTCCATGGAAGAAGCGCAACATGCGCGCAAGCAAGACGACAGTCAAGACACCGTCCCAAGTGTTCATGGAAGACATTCACGAGCCAACCGCAGATGACAAAGGCCAAGACGAAGACCCGAGCAGTCGCCGAGACACTCGCTCGAACAACAAAAACAGTGTTCCCGACAACACCGGCCAGGTCACCGTCACACTTGGAGAACCAGGAACCATACCATAAAAGGTATACAAAGGAATGGAGCATAGCAATCACAGGAACGACGAGCCAGAAAGCAGCAAGCACCAGACCCCGGGCATGGAGAAAGAGGACCATCACGTAGAAAAAATCTACCTGTCCAAAGAATCAATCGCCAGAGTAAGAGACGCAGTAAAACGCGGCAAACTATTCCCGGAGAACGCAACACGAGACGAGCTCAGAGCATACAACAAGTTGGCGAGTGACGTCACCAGGAAAACAAGACAACAATGCTTAGAATTAGAAAAGAAAGGAAAAACCGCCATCGACCCAAGGACCAACCACAAGCCATGTCCCAGAAGCGACTCCTCCGACTACGACTCCCCTGTCCAAGCCAGATCCAGATTCAGCAATCTGAAACGCACGAACAAGAAGAAGGTAGCCCACAAGCTAGATGACGACGACGACGAGGAAGAACAACTCACGCGAGCTGAAGCCCTTATAACTGCCCAAGAATACCTATCGCGTGCTCAGAAGGGCAAGAAGGGCAGCTTAGACCGCAACACGACCATGGCACTCAAAATAATGAAAGATGCCATCACCGCCACAACCCCTAAAAAAGCAGGCGCAAGACGAGTCCCCCGCGAGAAGACTCCGGACAGGGACCCCAGTTCACCCGACGACGACGACATCAGCAACGACTGGTGCAAGCACCCAAACAAAAACAAAAAACCATGACATCGACGACAACGGAAACAGACGTAACAGCAATCGACGAGACGCACACGATGACATAACACAAAACAAGGTCAACCGCAGAAGGTGAAGACGAGCAGCCCGCGAAGAATACTCGGACGAGAAAGCTTCCTACGAGGACATAGAACCATGCGGAGCACTGTCCTTCACGCGATCCATACGAGAAACACGGATGCCGAAAGGTTTCAAGCTAAACTCCACAACACAAAAGTACGACAGGCTGGAAGAGCCAGAAGAAGGGCTCGACGTCTACCTAACAGCCGTCAAATTCCAGCGTGGAACCAATATCACAGCAATGCAGTACGTACAACTCATGCTCGAGAGCTTGGCACGACACTGGCTGAAGAACCTACCGCGAGGATCAATCAGTTCCTGGAAGCAATTCCGCAGCGCCTTTATCGAGAACTTCAAGTCCACCTACAAACGACCGACATCACTCGAGGAGGTAAGGGCCTGCAAGCAAGGATCCAGAGAATCCCTCTGACCATACATCCAGCGATGGACCATACTCAAAAACTCAGTCGAGGACATATCAGACGAAAGCGCAATCAACGCATTCAGGAGGGTTATGCAACGCATCGACTTCAAGGAGAAACTCGGGCAGATGAAGGTCCGAACACTCGCACGACTACTAGAGCAAGCCAACAACTGGGAAGACGGAGAAGACTTCGTACGGAACGAATCAGAGATCCAGGCAGCGCGCACAGAACGCGACTACGACTACCACACCAGCGACAGAGGATTCGACAGAAGAAGAAAACTGCCGAGGCGCAACTTCTACGACGACGAAGGACCCGATATGGTCGCGGCCGGCTTCCCGGACGACAGAGAAGGCAGACACCGCGACGAAAGAATAATGCAGCGCAGGGACAACCAAGAAGAAGCACCCGAAGTTCAGAAATGGGATTGGAGGACAAGGCAGCCGCGAGATGACGCCCGAGCATACCGCTCGGCCAAAGAACAGCTCGACGGACCGTGTACACTACACGGGTTCAGAAACGAGCGCGGAGAGCTCAGATCAGGACACACCCTCAGAAACTGCAGGCGCTTCATCGAGCTCTCAGAAGAAAAAAAATCCGATCTACAACAACAGCAGCACAGCCTCTCGCAAGCGTAGCAGTCAGGACCATCGCCCACAACGCACCACCAGCCCCTGCAATATCAGCAAGGAAAGTAGCAGCAATCCAAGAACGAAGCACGACACCCAAGGAAGAAGAAAAGTACCCAAAAGCACATGGACGGATCTAAATGATACAAGAAGGAAGACCGTCAAACATGCATCAGAAGCAGGTCACCAGATAAGTTTTACTTGCAGTCTCCTCGCACCCTGCTGTCCCAAAATACTTACGTGGGTTTGAGACTGAAATCACCTTCTCCCGAGAAGACCACCCGCCAGCCATCCCGCGCCCAGGACACGCCGCATTAGTACTCGAAGCAAGAATCGGAAGCTACGACATGTCATGAGTCTTCATGGACGGCGGCAGTGGAATCAACATCATATTCACCTGAACCCTGGAAGAAATTCTCATCCAAAACTCGATGCTAAAAACTTCAGGCACAACGTTCCATGGAATCGTGCTAAGGAAAGCAGTCTACCCCCTCGGAAAAATAAGTCTCGAGGTGGATTTTGGCAGCACGAGTAACTTCCACAAAGAGACATTGGACTTCGAAGTGGTCAACTGGAAATCACAATACCACGCCATCCTAGGACGCCCAGCCTTTGCGCATTTCATGGCAGTTCCACACTACGCCTACCTCAAGCTGAAAATGCCAGGTCCGCGAGGAGTGATCACAGTCAGCGGCAGCTTCATCAGATCCGACCGCTGCGACAAAGAGTTCCACAAGATACCAGAAACCTTCGGAGCACACCAAGTCAGCAGAGCCGCACCATCAGAAGAAGAGGCCCTACCATAGAATCAAAGTGAGTAACCAGAGGACCTACAAGGTTTCGCACACCAAGAACCCATACCAGTCCACCGCAGCAATTTACCATTCTTAGGGCTACCAAGCCATCGATCCAAATAAAAGGGCTGTCTTCAAACAACCCCCCTCGTGTAAGAAACAAAAGGAAGAATATTGAAAAAAGAATTCCAACAAATTTTTTGCTCATTGGCACTCGGGGGCTCGCCGCAGCAGCCACCCCCCAAGGCGTTCTTCGCTTACGCGACTAAAAAATTGGCACTCGGGGGCTCGCTGCAGCAGCCACCTCCTGAGGCGTTCTTCACTTACGCAACTAAAAAATTGGCACTCGGGGGCTTGCCACAGCATCCACCCCCCGAGGCGTTCTTCGCTTACGCGACTCTTAAAATTTGCACTTGGGGGCTCGCCGCAGCAGCCACCCCCCGAGGCGTTCTTCGCTTACGCGACTCAAAAATTGGCACTCGGGGGCTCGCCGCAGCAGCCACCCCCCGAGGAGTTTTCGCTTACGCGACTCTAAAAATTGTCACTCGGGGGCTCGCACTCAGAAGCCACCCCCCCCAAAAAAGAGATCCTCGCCAAAGAACTTAGCAGCCGACAAGACTAACCAGTACCACACATGAGCCATTTACAATAGACAAACAAAAACAAAAGGGAACAGGAACACAGCTGCCCACCAAAGGAACCAGCCCCATGCAGAGACTAATCTCCAGGCTCTGATTTTACTTTACACAGAGCACCTAACCGACGGTCGTTATCCTTGACCACCCACTTCACAACTTGACTTGCAGGCTTGTCCGCTACGACGTAATGGTCATCCATCGGCTGAGCTCGACCACCAGGAGGACCTTGAGCTGCCAGCATAATGTCCACCCCCGGCCAATGACTATGGACAAAGGCAAAAGCATAGCGAGCCCCTGCATAAACCTGGTGATTAACTACACACCGAAGATCCGCAGGCTGAGAGAACACCCGACAAAGCTTTTCAAGAGAAGACGGGACAGGATCCAAAGGATAAAACTCAGCAAAGATCCTGCCAAACACCCCGAAACAGTACTCAAGAGCTCACGGTACCCTCTCAACCCGCATCCGCAGAATAGCGAACACCCGAGCATGCACCCTATCCATCCAGACAGGATTGCTCGCCTGCACAACCGGGTCCTCCAGCCGCAACAACTCCGATTGAACAACTTCCTCTTCCTCACGAGAACGCCCAGCAAGCACTTCGCAATGAAGAACAAAAGATCAGCCGCAAGCATAAGGAAAAGAACCCGCGCAGTCGAGCGGTCGAAGAGAGACAAACTAACCCATCAGAAGATCAGACAACTTTATCATCCAAGCCGCCAAGCTATCCAAGACGGCTTCAGCACGTTCACGTTTCGAGCGATGGACCGCAACAGCACCTTTCAGGCGAACGATCTCACGCTCGGCCTCTTTTAGCCTCAAGCAAACAGACTCGTAGGCACCCTCGCGAGCATCCTCCATCAGCAAATTCCAAGCCCGAGAAACGCCCGGGATGGCCTACCGCAAAGAAGAAAAAGTCAAAGGAAACGAGACAACAAAGGAGCACAAAAGAGCAAAGCAGTTCCATGAATAAAAAAAGATCTACCGTCCCGCAGGAGGCACATTACAGCTCAAGGTTTCAACACAAAAACAAGTTCACCCTACTCCTCGGCTGAAGAATTGCGGTTATCAGCCTCCACAACCAGCTGCAGCTAGCGGGCCAGCCGAGTGGCTCGAGCACTCTGCTCTCCGTATAATCAGGCAAACTATCCACCATGGAATCCTCAATGGGAACACCTTGGCCCAGAAGAACAACAATAGACGTGGCAAGCCCACTCACCACGTTCTCGCGAAACAAGCCCTCCAGCTGATCACTGTCCAGACCGAAGGCAACAACCAGAGAATCAAGACCCTCAGGCCGTTTCACCTCATCTGGGAACATATGCTCATGAACAAGCTTCAGGAGAAGTACTGGGGGGTGCTTTACCCTCCAGTTTGAAAGCTTAAAAAAAACAAGCTTCAGGAGAGTCGAAGCCCGAGCGCAGACGTCCCCCACAGCTACAACAGCGCCCGAGACAACATCCACAGCGCCATGCAGGGCGCCTGATCCTGCAGCAACCACCTCCACCGCCCCAATACCCGCAGAACCTGGAAGAAGGAAAAAGACTCAATACCCAAAATTCCAGAGGCGAACAAACCCCAGTAAACAGAAGACAGGAACAGTCCATGAACCAGCCAAAGAGCCCGCCAAGTCCCACAGGCGCTCGCACTCAACCTTCTCGACCTGGAGAAACTGCTCTTCCACCTGCGACAACCGCTCAGCTCGCCATGCTGCGCCTGCAGCTCCCTCTCCTTGGATTCCAGGGCAGTCCGAAGCTCAGCAAGCTCCCTTTTTGCAGCTCCACCCGCTGGTCAGTAGCTTTCTTGCAACCTGCGGAATAGACACCAGTCAGACAAAACCAACTAGCAAAAGAAACAAAAACCAAGAATCAAGATCTCACGTCTCATAGCGGTCAAGCTCCCCTGGACCGAGTCATGAGCACGTCGACACCGATCAGTCTCAGTCAAGACACGCTCGCATATACGTAACAAAGGATGAATTCAAGTAAATGCACCAGTCAAAGCCTAGGGAAAAAGAAAATCAAGCTCAAGACCACGACCAATCACAAATGATTGCTTGCAGCCTCGGGGGCTAGTCCCATTGGCAGCACTGCCGTGCTCCCAATATTCAAAGATCAGCAAAAGAGAAAAACCCAATTAAAGACCACAACCAATCACAAATGATCGCTTGCAGCTTCGGGGGCTACTCCAACAAAGTTCAGAAGGACAAGAAATCACATACCTGCTCCACCATGCGATCAAAGAACTTCGCCTTATCTTCAGCAGAAAGATCCTGCCTCTCCAAGAAGTGCTCCTCAGGGATCACTGGTTTAACATCAGGAGGAAAGTCCCCCCCAGGAGCCACAGCAGACCCCCCAGACGGAGCAGTCACAGAATTTCCCTCCGCGCCTACAGTCACAGGGGTCGTCCCCGCACCCGAAGCCACATGAGTAGCAGAATCAGCCAGCCGATCAGGCGCCGCACCAGAATCAGTAGAAGGAGCACGAACAACAGCGACACTCGCAGAAGAAGCAGCCGGAACAGGAGCTGTCCTACAAACAACATATCTTCAGAACACAAGTCAAAGCAATGAACATCAGAATGACCAAGTAGAAAGTTATACTAACCCAGCAGGTGCAGCGCCCGGACGAAGCAATATCCCGAACTTGCATTTTTTTGGGGCAGCTGAAGGAGGACACGTCATAGCAGGCTGCACGACCGTTGGCAAATCATCACCGTCGCCCACCGCATCACGACCAGTCGCACTCAAAGGGCAAGTGCGTTTGACAAGAAGAGGACTCGAATCCCCAGAGTTATCCGCAACTGACGGTCAACCACTCGCCCACTCGACAGCATCAGCACCCGAAGCACCCCCGTCACTCGCAGGCACATGACCAACATCAGCCTCACTAGGTTCATCAAGTATTTCCGCATCTTCAGGCTGCGGCGGATTGTTCAACAAGGGAGCGTGATCCTACAGATCAGAACAACATCAGTAATCAACAGAAAGGAGTTAAAATTGCAAATAGAAAATTCAAGACAAGTACCTGAGGAATAGGCAAATCAGTAGAGTAAGGACGGAGGAGGCTCTCCTCCCCAATACTCGTACACTTTGTGAATTGCTGAACCTGGGTCAAAAGGTCAGCATCAGAGAAATCCTTGGGCGAACACCTGGTCGAGTCATCGGACCCAGTGTATTGCCACATGGGACGCACCCGATGTTGAAGCGGCTGCACGCGTCTCCTGACAAACACGGAGATAAGCTGACCGCCAGTCAACTCATCCTTCAAAGTAGTGATCTTCTGCACCAATGGCTCCACAAGAGACACCTCGCGAGCAGACAAAGGATGTGCCCATGAAGACCGCTTAACCGCCCGTGCAGCAAGATCGAAAGGGGAAAGACCAAATCGCTGATCCTCAATGTGCTGATCCTTCAGACAAAACCAACTCCTCCGCCATGAGAAGATGGAGTCCAGCTTCTCTAGATCAAAATAGGCAGCCTTCTCCTTAATGGAAATACCCACACCCCGAATGGCATATTCAGAGTTCGTCGTCTTCACATTGAAAAGACGTTTCCATAGGACCCAATGGGGATAGATCCCCAAAAAACCCTCACAGAGTGTGATGAAGCAGGCAATGTGCAGAATCTCATTGGGGGTCAAGTCAGGCAAAAAGCAACCCCCAGAGAAAAGGATGAACGGGAAGCGCAAAACCATGAGGGAAGAAGCTCTGAAAGCATACCCATTCATCTGGACGGGGCGCTGGAACCTCCTCATCCCCAGGAATCCGGGCGGCACCATGCACCACCGCGCCGTCCGCCACCAAGTCATCCAGATATACGGTTCCAAAAGCAGACCGCTCCCATCTACAAGTCATCCTCGCCGACTCCTGTGCTGCACTACGAGGACGCTTGGACATGGATCTCACTAAGCAAACCGCGCAAAGAGAAAGGCAGGAGACAAAGAACGAAGAAGGAAGAAGAAGGGCTACCAGGAGAATTCAAAGGCTAGGTGAAAACCTAAACAAACCAGACCCCCGGTATTTAACCAGCAGTAGGGGAACGCAAATCATCACAGTTAATCCTGGAATCCAGCGGACGTGGCGCGATCCCACGATAGCCAAGAAACATGAAAAACTCAACCGGCGCATTAACCATACCGCCCACTGCGCGCAAAAAACGAGGGCCATCATCGCGCAACGCGAAATTTTCGGGCAACATGCGTCAAGTCACTTCATTTTCACATGACACGGCGACCCAACCTATCAGGCGGGCCGGCAACGTCACATCTCATTAATGCGTCTTAAGCACGCACCTTCGGTCAGCATCCTGCTCCTCACAAGCCTTTTCATATTATTCCAAAAATTCTTTTACTCCCATTGGGAGTACATTTATTCGAGTTCGGGTGCTCCCTCACCCAGAAGGAAAAGACGTGCTCGAGTGGCCACTCGAACCAACAAGTAATTACAACATCTACAGAGTTTTGGGCGCTCCCTCGCCCAGAAAGGGTACACGTGCTCGAGTGATAACTCGCACCAGCAGAAACAACGTACTTTCAGAGTTCGGGTGCTCCCTCACCCTGAAGACAGTAAAGCATTCGAGTGACTACTCGCAAAATACTCAACAGTATTCGACAATATGATCTACTCGCGCACTCGACGACTTTCCGAGTGGGTGCTTTCTTATTTTCCTCGCTTGAGTGCGCTACAAGCTCCACGAGTGACTGCTAATAGCTCACTTGATTGTTTATTCCAAGTGGGTGCATCGCTAACCAGGCTCCGTGCCTCTACAAAAAACAATTATGCCTGGGCTACGACACACTGTACCCAGATGCCAAGCAAGCTTAACGTGTAGGGAAGACCCCGCTGCGCAGAACGGCCGGGCCGGGACTTGCCGCAGAGCGATTTCACTCCCGAATTTTCCATGTGATCGCATGATAGAAAGAGCCAAGCGGACGCGCTCAGGCTATTTGCTTAGACTGATAGCAATTGATCCTATAAGACCTGCAGCGACATGACTTTGCTAGACACCGGTCGTTCCAAGTTCATGTCGAGGGACGTGAGCTTGATTGGGCTACTGCGGTATTTGCCACAAGCGCAATTCACCAAAGATCGACCAGTCGACTCCTTGGGCCCTTTCTAGCTTAGCAATCCCTTGAAACAGGTATTGTCATGGCTCAAAACTGTCAGCGACCCGCGGCGGTGCCGCACCTACAAACAATAAAGCACTAATGAATTCGAGTCCTTGCGCGACTCTTCGAGTCCCCCAGGCACTCGGGGGATACTGACGAGGGGGTGACCCCACGACTCCTGCGTGTGAGGATACCTGGTGCGTATGAAGACGGGAGGCCCGCTGGAAAGCCTCGACAGGCCCACGACTGGCCCAATCAAGTACCGACGTAGGAGTCCGCGACTGATATGGAAGGCACGACTTGGCGTACAAGGCAAGAATAGAACTAGTAAACTATATTTGTAATCTAGTACAGACTCCCCGAGACCTAGCCTAGTATATAAAGGCTGGGAGGGGAGATGTCTAAATCAATCCAGATACACAATCTACTCTCCTGGTCTTGCGAGAACTCGCCTTGGCCTCTCTTGTAATCGCCCCCTCACGCAATAATATCGAGCAGGAAGTGCTTCTCCTGTTAGCCGACAAGTATCGTCCAACCTGTTACTTCTCTATGACTAACCCAGGGTCCCTGACCATGGGATTTGCCGAGACCGATCCTCGTCACCTAACTTCAAACATTTATAGTGGTGGCCCAAGCTGATTTACCATTTGAAACGTGTGTGTGACTGGTCCGCGGCTCGCAGATTTCAAACAACTTGGGCCAGCGGAGACATGGTTTCTCTTGTTGGTCCACCCCAGGGAGCTAGGGGGCTGCCCACATGGTTTGGGTACCTAACCCGACCTCGTCCAGACGGTAGAGAGCGTGGCCGACTTTTGAGTTGGATGTCGACTCACCGGGGCTCACCCGGATTTTGTTGTTGTTAGTTAGAGGGATTATGACGTCTGGACTCTCGGAACAACTCTTCAATGAGTGTCTTTAACGGGCCCGACTGAGAGAACCAACGTGCATGCGGAGCCTTGTAATGGGTAGTTGGTACACCCCTGCAGGGTTAAATCTTTTTGAGAAGCCGTGTCCACGGTTATGGACGACTTGAGACCTACTCCTTGTTCATAGACAACAACAACTGAGATAATCTTAATAACCTGATCAACGTGTGTGTGCCTTGACTGCTTCTTCTTCGTCGGGATGCGAAGGGGAGGACAAGGATATGATAGGTGTTATGTTTGCGTAAGTAGCTGATAGCAAGAATTGTTGGAGGCGATTCCTCATCGAATGCTTGGTTCTCATCTTACTCTAAATAGATCGTTAGCCACTTATATAATGCTAGTGCGGTTGCAACCTCACCGCTACCCCCATATTACCGTGAGAAGTTAGTTACAAGACTTGTTGATATAGCTCACCCCTTCTTTTCTCTTTTACGCATGCTATGCAAATGATCTTGGACTTTAGAGGACCTCGACGACCCTTCTTCCGGACACATTCGCGGAGACTCGATGACGAGTAGTTAGGCGGATCCCGGCGAAGAGCCTTTACCCGTGTGGTTACGGGAATGGTGTGTTTTACCTTTTCCACTAGGCATTTGATTGTAGTCTGTACTCAGACATGTATCTTCCGCTGATGTATTGTATGAAGGCAATTGTATGCCGATTGTATGAGATGTTGTATCTTGTAGCTGTAATGTTGTGATATCATGTTGGAAATCCGGGGCATATGGCATTGTCATATGTCGCGGTGGGACCAATATGTGCTTCGTCCCCGGATCTGGATGGAAACATCTAGACCTGGAATAGTACCGCATATCGGGCCTTACACCTTGCCACCTACTTATCACTATCGGAGTCCTACTGGTTCGATACTCAACCTCGGTATCTTCACTGAGGGAAATTTGCTGCTATCCTACATCTCACCATCCACTTAGGGTAACCAACGAAGGGCGAGAAGCCATTATCATCATCTCGCGCATCAGACATCACTAGTGAACATCATGGTACCCCAGTCCAAATTCTCATAACTGTTTACACGCTCGTTTATTTCCTGCTTTTACATTCTAGCTGCTATCACCATTATCATTATCCTTTGCGTTTGACCCTTTGTAAACAACAAGGACAGAGAGATTGACAACCTCTCTGAACTTCATTGGGAGCAAAGTTATTTGTGTTGTGTGCACGTCCCAGTAAAGTAAGCAACCCTGAGGTTGTGAACGGCGCCATTGTTCACTTTGACACCTACTTGTCATTATCGGAGTCCTACTGGTTCGATACTCAACCTCGGTATCTTCACCTTCCACTTGGAGTAACCAACCAGGGAAATTTGCTGCTATCCTACATCTCACCTTCCACTTGGGGTAACCAACGAAGGGCGAGAAGCCATTATCATCTCTAGAAAACTGCAACGGACAAACCCCAATGGGACGGGGTCAGGGACGAATTAAACGGACAACAAAACTGTAGAAGATTAAAAGGGATCGGAATCCAGCCTCCAAACGCGATGATTTGCAGCTACAAGCGAGCTTCGCACCCGCGGCTACTACTTCCGACAGACTAGAGAACAGAGAGCAAAAATATCGGGGAGGGGGCAAGAAAGGCGTGAAGATTCCTCTTCCATATTACAGCGAAAGGGTACTTATACAGAAATGAAATAAAAAGGGGGGAAAACCAACCGGCTCCCACCACATTAAATTTAAAACTTTTTTATTAAATATGCACATCATTCAACAGTTACTCACCCATTTAATGGGATTAAAAAACAAATAAAAAATACAGGTAATAAAATAAAATAAATCAACTGCCGCATAAATTGAGTAAGTAAAACTAAAACACATGGTGCAATCCAAAAGAAACAATTGAAATAGTTCTCCTACAAAAATTTCAATGACCCAAAAATGTGTTCCACCCAAACCTCATGCCGCGGGATTTTAGTCTAACAATTAAAAAACACTTAAATCTATAAGTTCAACTATGACATGGAGGACGATTCTGTTTTTCATTTAATGAACTCGTCTCAACGTCTGTCACCGAAACCACGACGAAGACCGCCTGGACTTCGCGTACCCTAAGCTAGTATGACATTAATTCAACTATGCCATGTACCCTAAGCTGCTGACGCTCTAATGTAACGACTCCTATAAAAAATATTTTCATAAACAAAAAGAATGTTGGGGGGACTCAATTTAAATATTAAATCTAAGTTTAGATGTGCTACCTTAAGAATAATAAACTTTATCCATGTGAGCCAAAATAAAATTTTATACAAGATGCGAGTCTTCAAAACAAAACAAAAATTTGCAAGTTCAATCTCTACAATAATTCACAGTTCAGATGTCGTAGCAATATAAAAACACTAATTGATAGGGTCCCTATAATTTTTTTACGATTACTCTAAGTTCAGAGCTAATACCAAAGAAAAGTACACTACGAAAATATGTAAGGCCGCAAAACCTCTCTAAGTTCAGAAAAATGCTAGCGGTACTAAAAAATAGAGAGGGGGGGACCCCTCCCTCCCAACCCACACCCCCCTTTCAAACATTAAATATCAAATAAGATATGCACTAATTTCTAGGGCCTATAAAAATATAGCAAAAAATCAAAAACATACATATGCTATCAGTAACATACATAAAAAATATAGCAAAAAACTTATTTCAAATATAATGAACGGATAAATACACTAATTGCTAGGGGTTGTGAAATTTTTTATCAGTAACAAAAAAATATGGGGGGGAGACCCCCCCCCCCCCCAAATCCCCCTTTCAAACATTACCTCTAAATTCGAAAAAAACTAGCTTGAAAAAATACACTAATTCCTAAAAAAGCACTAGATGGGGGGAAGACCCCTCCCAAACCCCTCTATCAAAAGAAAAATCTTCAATCATTTTACGTGTAAAATTAGTACTGGGTTGAAGTTCAATTAATACCCATCCTCTCAGTGCAGACGTGCTAGCAGTATAAATACAATCATTGCTAGAACGTAAGAAATAAAACAATCAGTAGGCCAATGAAAATCATCTATAAGTTCAATCGCCACAGTACACACAGTTCAGGTGTGCTAGCGACCACAAAAAATAAATATAAAATGTACGACAACGAATATTGGTAAGTTCAATAACAACAACTCTCTCAGTTCGGTTTCGAATGTGCTAGCACCATAAAAAAGACTAAAACAACAAAATTTAAAGTTACGAGGGATGAAACACATGTAGCATAAAAACACAAGTGTACCGGTTCATACAAAACTTTTCCACAAACAAAACACAAATTTAATTATTCAAGAGATAAAATGTTATATTGTTCGGCATCCTAAAAACAAAAATTAAATTCTTCTGTAAAAGAACATGCTAAAATATAAAAAAATATAAAAAATCGTGGGTTCTTGGCGCTCTAGGCCTTTGGCATCTCAGCGTCAAGGCTGGCCTTCTTCTGCAGGAGGGCTTCCTTGCGCAGCAGAAGAGCATCCTTTCGAGCTAACTCTACCTCCTGCTCAAGCAATACATTCCTGCTTGCAAGATCCAGGTTCATGTCCATAATTTCCTTCAGATCCTTGCCAATGAATTCATAGCGATCCACATTGGTTTTGGCCTGCGCCAGCTGCTCCTCCCTTGTTGCGACAGCCTTGTTGATGTTCGCATCAGCCAACTCCAAAGCCTTGACTAGCTCTGCTTCCAGGTTGTTGATAGTTGCCTACAGACCCACAACCATGCCCCTCTCAGCCTGCTTGGTCCTGATCAACATCAAACATGATCAGTAAGCAAATTATTTCACACAAACTGGTGGCTTGCTATAAAATTCATTTCAACAAAAAGAAATCAGTTCAAAATCTGATGCAGTATCAATTCCATAGTTTTATGCATAATAGATCTGCTAAAAAAAATACACATGTCATCTCTTATGATTACAAAAACAAAAAATATGGGGGGGGGAACCCCCGATCCCCCACTCCCACCACGTCATATAATGTTATCAGCCACTGGAGAAAAACATAAGTTCATTCTGAAACAAATAAACCCTAAAAGACTAAAAATATATAAACAAATGCAAGGTCAATAGTAAGTTCTACCTACAGAAGGAAATCAGTTCAAAATCTGATGCAACATCAATTCATAGTTTTATGCAGAATAGATCTGCTAACAAAATACACATGTCATCTCTTATCATTACAAAAACAAAAAATATGGGGGGGGGGAACCCCTGGACCCCCCACTCCCACCACATCATATAGTGTTATCATCCACTGGAGAAAACAAAATAAACTCTAAGACAAAATATATAAACAAAGGCAAGGTCCATTGTAAGTTCTACCTACAAAAAGAAATCATTTCAAAATCTCATGCAGTATCAATTCGTAGTTTTATGCAGAATCGATATGCTAAAAAAATCCTTAGTCAGTTCTACATACACAAAGAAAACAGTTCAGATTATGATGCCATATCAATCCAAGATTCTACCCAAACACCAACCCGAACGCGCAGACAAGGTAAGGGAGAAAATTGAGATAGAAGAAAAACCATATAGACCTGGAACGCTTGAGAGGCGAAGAATCCATTGCTATCCTGGTTTGACGAACTGAAGAAGAAGATGAAATAATGCCTAGGCGCTATATACGAGGAAGGAAGTTGGAGGATATGGGATGCGATTGGCAAGTGACATCTTTGTTTATATAGAAGGCGGCAGCGACAAAAGAGGAGGGGAAGCGACCCGTCTTCGAGATGCAACAAACCACCACACGCATTTATCCCATTATCTTCAGAAACGGAACCGCAATAAAACAATGGTGCGCAAACTCTGTTCCGCCAGATGCGCTCGTTCTGGCCCAAATATATTGTGATCCCTTTAATGCCACGACTATAATGAACCCGTTGATAATTAAAAAACAATTACTAGCAACCAAAAATTGTTGAATGAAAATAATAATTTAACATGTTAACACCCGTGCCGACGAGAACGCACGACCGCTAGCAATGGCTAGTTCGCTGGAGCTTCATCCAAAATTGGGGAAAAATGAAACACAAAAACAACAAAAATAGCATAGACCTCGGTCCTGCGAAGTCAAACGCGCTCCATACCCAGGCACGCTCCACGATCACGCCTCGCGATCCTCGCCGGAAAAAACTGCGCCTCCGCCCGATGTTCATCACCGACCAGGGCATCTCCATCTACACTCGAAAAATGAATGAAAAACCGCACACTGGTGTGCGGAATCACCCCCTAAACGTGCTACGCTCGAACCAACTACGGATCAAATCAGCACCTCCACCGTAGAGCCTCACCGGCGGCAATAGACGCACGGAGAACGCATCAAGATCTAGAGAAAAACAACGACGGGCCTGCGGAATCCCGTCCTGACCTAGATTCCATCGCTCCATGTCAAGGATCTGGCCGGAGGACCGCGGGAATTCCGCCGGAGAACAATCACACCTGCTCCGTAACGTGGTGACAGAGTCAAGTTCGACACAGAGAGGACGTCAGTTCAAACACGTGATTCTATCAGTTCTAAGTTTGTAACAGATTAATATTCTTCTACTGGTAACATAATAGCTCCTATGTATATATATATATATATATTTGTTTTTCAAATATATATTCAATCTTGTCAGCGATCATGCATAAGTTGATCACTGATCAGGGTATATGAAAAAAATCCCCTTACGCTAATCTGGAATGTGACCAGTAGGTCATACTAAAATTAATCTTCCAACAATGGAAATCTGCATCAAAGCTGGCGATTCACACTTTTGGAGAAGTTTGTTGGCTGTTGAACACCTCTTATATGATAACTGTTGGAAACATGTAGGAGATCACTGCAATACCGCAGGTTTTGAGAGGGCCTGTGGCATGAAAATAAACCTCTTATAATTTCCTAACCTAGATTATTTGATCTTAGCTTCAACAAAAAACATGTTTGTTGTTAAGGCATTTAGCTTGAGGCTGAGTAACATCTCCATTATAAGAACCTCTATATGGATTCTCTAAGTTTGTGGGTGAGCCGCAAAGACAGATGTGATGAGATTGATCTTTCTGATCATCAAGAAGGAACCTAAAAAATGCAGTACTATATATAATCATGACTGGAATTACTCATTAGTGGGCTAGAGATCGACTAGAGAAGTTCTTAATTAAGAGCAACATAAGAAGACAAACACGTCGTGATCTTCATAAACATAGTCTTTTAATTTGCTAACTTAAACGAACACATAAAGTTATTCCATGGCTGCATTATCCTTGGCCCTCTGGATCCACTTGTCCATCATTGCATTGTTCTCCATCAGGGCTTCTGCGCGAAGGACCAATGTATCCCTGCGCACGCGGTTGAGTTCCAGCTCCAGGCTCACATTTTTATGCGTGAGGTCAATGTTGACGGCCACCATCTTCTTCAAATCCTCATGCAAGGTCCAAAGTGTTGCAAGTGAATCCTCCCCTTTCTTCACAAGCTGCTCCCTGGCGGCAATGGCGTCATCCATGTTCTCTTCAGCCACCTAGATGGAAACCTTGACATTCTCTGTACTCCTGTCCAACGCCTGGCATAACTCACCGATGATGGCTAGGCGATTTTCCTGGAAATCAGATCCACTGGACCTGTATGGCGATGTGAATTAAAAAGCGATGTCAAAAGAAAGATCAGATCAGAAAGTAGAAAGAATTCCTCGCAAAAAAAAGAGAAAGAGTAATGGAATAGAACGGATATAGAAACCACTAAACACCTAACACGCTTAGCGGGGGGTCGTGAAGAAGCCATGGCCTTGAGGTGAAGAAGTGTGGATCGAGGTCTGGATGGCCAGAAGGCGCAGAGAGAGAAAGAGAGAGAGAGAGAGAGAGAGAGAGAGAGATGGAGTAGTGGAAGTGGAACCCAATTTGCCCCGCTATTTATGCAAAGGGCGGTTTGTGTAGAAGAGGGTAGGAACTTCTCAAAATGCACGATCGCGTCCCCAAGGAGCCGGCCAACTACACACATACTGTGTAGTACTAATGCGCGACTCGCATAGAAGATAAGGGAGTTGACCACGAAAATGACCGCATGGCCATTGGTAGAGGGCTAGGCGACTATTATAACCCACGGTTATTCAAAGCAATCCGTTAGTGATAGGCATCAGCATCACCCCCAGAACATTTATTTTATTTAACTGTTGGCGTTGCAACTCTGACGATTCTCTATAAATAATCAAATGAGTAGTAAGGTGTGTTTTATTTTTAAGTTTTTTGTCGTGTTGTCAAGTGTATTTTCAGATGAGTGCCAATTTCTCAACGTGCGCTTACTAAGAAGACATGGTTATAAATTCACATGTTTGTGTTGCACCATATAATAGCACATAATTTTTTAATTCAGGACGTCTACTAAGTGAAGCTAGCGACCTTAAAAAAACAATATAAATTAAAGTGAAGCTAGCGGTCAAGTTTTTGCAAACATAGGTGTTATAAGTTTTTATCACCCACAGTTTATTGTAGGAACCGTGTGCCGTGCATCACCAACCCTTAAATTTTCTGAAACGTTTCTAATATGTTTTACATCGCACACTATGTTTTAATTCAGAACATTTGCTTTACTAAGGTAGCGATTCATTTTTTAGAACCATAGGTGTTCTCAGGAGCAATCACAAACACTTGATTGTAGGAACTGTGTGTCCTGCATAACCAACGCTAGGTTTTGCAGAAACGTGCCTAATATATTACACATCCCACACATTACAGTAAATACAAATGATTGTAAAGACTGCTCATGCGGACGGTTGTTTGAACGATCATCAACCCTTGTTTCACACACGAAAGGATTTCCAGAAGCGTATCTAATAGATTAGGCATTCCAAGCATTTTGGTAACTATGAACGATTGCGTAGACATGCTGGCGGTCCTTTATTTGCAGCCGTGGGTTTTCACCCTAAACATCACAGACGGGTTTTCAAAGAACCATCAACCCTACATCACCCACGCAATAATTTTCAGAATGGTGGCCGTTGGCGTAAGTTTCCTAGACGGTTCAGTTTCGGGCACACGATTTTTTATTTCTACCGTTTGCGTTGATATCATTGCAAACAGTTTTAGACAAGGTATTGGGAAAGGAGTGTCGTGTTAGGCCCTCTTTGAAGTAGTGATGCCCCCTGATGTCTATCTTGAGTAACAGAAACATGAGACTAGGGGATCTGTTGTTGCCATCAGGGAGAAAACATCGGTGCTTGTAACTGCGGTTGCAAGGGTTGCTTACCTTACGCATAGAGTGTTAATGCAGTTTCCTGTTTCTTTGAGCTTACAATTTGGTTGGGGTTCACAACTTCATACCAGCGAGATGTTCTTCATAGATATCTCAAGGTGGATGATTAGTGAGTGGATGCTGATGAATAAATGGTCTACTCATTTTGGTTTAATTCCCATATGATTGAGCCTCTAGCTTTCTTGTAGCATAATTAGCATTGCGGTGCGTTTATAATTCTGTCAATTGAAAATGTAATTTGTTCACCCAACATAGTTGTTTATCGTCTTTTGGGAGAGAGACATCAATAGTGAAAGTCATGGGACCCCGGTCCATATTTCCATCATAGTTTACACCGCTCCAATTTACTGCTTTTATTTCCTTTCCGTTGCAATCAACATTATTATTTTCCCTTGTGTTTTGATCCTTTTTAAACAAAAAGACCGGAGAGATTGACAACCTATCTGACTCGTTGGGAGAAAAGTTATTTGCTTTTGTGTGTAGGTCCAGGTTAAGTCAGTAATATCTTTCAGACGACGCGTTGCTCACTTTACCACCTTCTTGTTGATCCTTGGAGTCCTCCTAGTTCGATAAACCTTATAGTCCTCGTGTAAGGGAAATTTGCTGCTACTACATCCTAACCTTCCACTTGGAGTAATCAACGAGGAGCACTAGCCAATGCCATCAAGAGAATTTCTGGGGCCGTTGCCGGGGACTCCATTCTACAAGATAGGGGAGTTGCACACTATCTTTTACCTTTGCTTTTTAGTCTTGTTAGTTTACTTTTCAGTTTTTTGCTTTAGAGTCTTACACCAAAAACACCAAAAAAATTAGTTACTTTGTTCTTAGCTTACTTCAAGTAGTAGTCAGTATGTCTATCTTTGCTATTTTTAATGCTCCTCCTAATGTTGAATTTAGAAATTTTAGACAGGAGAGTGGTGAAATCTGAAAAAGGCTTGGGTTAGGATTTTCAGGATTTATAAGCATGTTACTCCTGAGAACTCTACGAGTATCTTGCTTGACACTTTTATCATGGGGTCTTTAAATGACGTGAATTTTCTCTAGAATTGTTAGTTGGAGGAAATTTCCTTAGGTGTGATGAGGCTAATGCTCTTGATATTATAGATGGTCTATGTAGTTTATTTGTTTATGATCATGGAATTGATGCTATTATAGATATACTTGCTACTATTGAGAAGAAAATAGATTCTTTAGCCTTGAGAGAAGTAGAGAAACCAATCCTATTAGAGAAGAGATGCTAGAGATAGATGATGACTGGGAACCCTTTATTAGAATTACCATCTTCAACCAAGACTTTCTTGCTTACTGTGATATTGGATCCATGGTTTCTACCATGCCCAAAACTGTTTACAATTCTCTACAAGTTTTGAGTATGGTCGATTTACCTTGCTTTCATGAACATGCTAATGGTGTTATTTCTGAGATTCAAGGGAAGGTGAATAACATCCAACTTTGATTTGCGAAAAGAAATGACGCAGTTGACTCCATCATTTTGAAGGAACAAATCAAGGAAAAGTAGTGCTTGGAAGGAACTTCCTCCGAGCTATGAAAGTCTTCATTGACATAGGTAAAGGTCAAATACGCTTACGAGGGAAAGGCAAAGGTAAGTATCTCTTCCCTAGAAAAAAGAAGGATGAGCTCATTGAAGAGCAAGTTGCAAATTTTGATGATCCTATTTATAATGACTTCTTTGAACATTGATTCTTCTTGTTGCTTCATGCCTAGTTAAAAAGAATAAAAGAAAGCGCTTATTGGGAGGCAACTATAGCAGCCTGGGATTTTTCACCCAAATTAAAATTTTGCTTGTTGATTTTTTTGTTGATTGTGAGAGTTGTTTGCAGTATTTGTTTCGCCAATTAATTAATTAGTGAATATATTTCCCCCTCCTTCTCATACCGGCATGCGTGTCTGAACCTTTTCCTTAATGGTACACGACCTGTCGTGGCACCAGGTATTCTCTCGATCACCGTCGCAGACTCCCGGCACAAGACCAACCATCACCATTTGTGCAGAAAACCCTATTTATTTAATAAATTGATTATTTTATTTGGCACCAGTAAACGACCTCGGAATGGATAAAAAGTGTGAGACACGTCACCGGCTCGCCGCGCGGAGCACGTGGTTCGAGATTTCATCCGAATCGGAGTTCGGACGGAGACTCGACGGCCAGAAACGTGAGTGTAGGATGCGGGTAACAAAACTGGGGGTATTTTCATCATCTGCCATCCCACCTACCCCATGGCTATAAATAGAAGCACCTACACATCAGATCTGGATCCCTTCTAGCCCGAAACCCTATCCCCTAATGCTCCGAGTCGTCAGATCTGGCCACCAAGGGCTCAGATGGCGCCACGTTGCCTCCCAGCTCCTCCTCGGTCGTTTCAGGCCCCGCAGGGCCTGGAGAGCGTCGCCTTGGCCCGCCTTGGCCCGATTTGGGCAACCACCCCCAGCCGTGCGAGCTCTCCGTGGGCGCCCTCCTACCCAAGCCATCCCGCCACCATGCCACCTCGCCTCCAGCCGGCAAGCCGCGCCACCGGCGAGCCGCATCGCCGAGCAGGTTGGCGCCACGTTGCGCCCTCCTCCTCTTATCCTTTCCCTCTCCTTTCCTCTTCCTCTCACCTTCTCTTTCTCTTGGTGCGAGGAGCCACCATGGCCATGGCCTTGGAGCTCGCTTGTGCCGCCGCCCGAGAACACGTCGGCGTCCTCCCCATCACTAGATCCGGCGTCGCGCCGCCATTATCCAGCCCTTCCCCTTCGTCCTAGCCCTCGGCCTCGTCGGACTACACTGGCGCGAGAAGGGCGGCCGTCACGCTACCATGGCCACTCGGCCTCGCTCCTATGCGGGCATGGCCGCCAGCCAACCGATACTCCTGCTCGTGTGGGTCGGCGCTCCCTCACGGCCCATCCCTAACCGCGTCCCAGCGAGACCCCGTAGCCCTGTCCGCCTCCCCAGCCCGCGGCTACTCACCGCCCAGGGCGCACCCGCGCTATTCCTCGCCCGTGCCTTCTTCGGCTTGGCCCGCAAGGTCAGCCTCCATTACTTCCTTTTTTTCTGTCACGGTAGATGGGCTCAGCACATTAAAACTTGTGGTTAATATGCGCCCGTAGGTGTTGGTTAGTATCTAGCGCCCCTTGTTTCAGCCTAGTGAACGTTTAGCAATTTCTGCACATTAAATAAATTACACAAAAACATAGGATTTTGCGATGGTGATATCTTTTCGACGGTAGCTCAGATCGCGACGCTTTCTACGTGAAACTTGCTTAGAATTTTGTCTATTTTACTAAAATTTGCCCCTTTGCAATGTTTGCACTTGTCTACATGTTCTTTACCTGCTATTTACAACCCTTGCCACTTTAAAATGTAATAGGCCATAACTTTTTAACCGTAACTCCTATTAAAATGTTCTTTATATGTAACTTGATTAGAATTGCATTTAGATTATGATTATGCTATCGTTTGATGTTTTTAACAAATATAAAATATGGTTTATCTCAGAAATGTAATAAATGCAATAAATGTTGTGAGGTACTGAGCAGTTTGCCATGTTTAGGATTTTACCTCACTTAAATTGACTAGGATAGATATTTTACTTATGCTTCAACTCTTTCCATGTTTGTGTGACATGCCATGCTTGTGTGAGATGCCATGTTAACAACCTTTGCTCATGTTGTGTATCTAAACAACTTGAACTGTCGTAAACGTGAAGCATCGTCGTGTGTGATCGATACTTCACTTAACCTGTTAGTAAACGCTCTCGATGGTATATCCGTATCGTATTGCCGTGTCTTGTGTTGCCTTATTGGTCTATGCTTGTTTGTGATTGATTGATAGTCATAGATGCATCTCCGTTGATTGCCTTGCCAGTGTTTACTTCTTGTGTGCTCCCGCGGATACTTTCGGAGACATTGCGAGCTCGCGATCGCCTGCACTTTCGGTTCGTCTTCTCAATAGGTAAGGGGGGCATATATCATGCTTATAAATTTCAGATCACTTTCCTAGCTATAGAATAGAACGATTACTTGATCCTAAAAACTCATATTCATGCCTCTAAAATAAACCCAAACAGCCATGTTCCCCACATCCCAGCAAACCTTTGTTTGGCCATGTACCTTGCTTGCTTAACCACTACTTAGTATGCATGCTTAGGCTGCTACCTTGTTACCCTGTTACTCCTTGGATTGGGCTATCAAAATATTATATGTTTGTGAATTATGTGATTATTATAATGTTGACCTATATTCGACGAAGGTTAGAAGGTCATGATATCCCGCCTCGGTTTTTGTTCCATTCGAGACATCTAGGATCCGAGTTTCGGTATTTTGTCTCTTGAGAGCGTTCTAACCGCGTGTGGGATTCTATGGGATCCCCTTGTCTTACCTAGCTCCAAACAGTTCTAGTGGTGTCCCAGGCTGATTTACCATTTGAAATCATGTGTGTGCTAGGTTGGCCCCCAACAGATTTAAAACAAACCGAGCAAGCGGGGGCAGTGCTTCCTGTTGGTCCAAGCGGACCGGCTGAGGACACAAGAACAGTGATGCTACGGTAATGCAAACCTGGAGTCAGAAAGTAGATACCAGATCTAGAGCGTGTCCGTCTCCTGAAGTGGATGTAGACTCATCGGGTGTCGGGGATATAATCCTGACAATAGAGAGGGGGTATGGAAGGCGCTAAATGAATCTGTACGTAGAGTGGTTGACACAGGGAAAATTATACAGGTTAGGCCTCTCCGTAGAGATAAAAACCTTAGTCCTGTCCCAGACATACTGGGGTGTTCTTGCTCAAAAGTTGAGGAATATGGTGTTGCGCGTGCCCGTACTGGATGAGGGGGGAGGCTTATATAGAGTGCGCCTCTGCCCTTTCAATGCCTCAGTTTAATGGGTCTTATCTACAGGGTTAAATGCATATACTAAATACAGGAAACGGTCTATACATTACTGCTAATAAAGGAGGAGAAACGCCCGCGGTCTGGAATGCTTCCCGTCCGTTGCGTTCTTATCTTCTGAGTAACGAATAGCCCGTCGTTCATCTTCTCCGAGTAACGAACTACTCAGATCTTGGTTGCTCTCCGAGTGACTAACTACTCAGAGGTGGTTTCTGTCTTCCGAGTAATATGTTACTCGGGGATATCGGGATTTGAGATTCTGCGATTGATAAAACATTTGTATTCTATATTGACGTCATTGATTTTGTTAGGTGTGTTGGAAACCTAGGGGCTTGAGGGTACCCCTTGGTTTCCCTTGCCTAGGGGTATACCTTTTGTATGACCACGACAGTAGCCCCCAAGCGCTTTCGGGAGCTTGTGGTTGAGGTAGCTGACATTTGTCATATTTCATGAGGTATGTGAAGATTAAACTCAATAAGAGGCCCGGAAGAGATTTATTGATATTTGGAAATTTCCCTCGAGCGTGGTTTGGGCAGGTTAAAGAAAAAATCTGGCGACACTCAAACGTCTCTCGGAAGAGGTGGACTGAGGCCTCGGAAGGCGTGTCTTGGAGTAAAAGGCCTTAAACTCCATATAAACCAGATTTGTAAAGTTCAATATCCTAAGGAATCGAAACGAGCCTTAGGCCATGTCACATGGGATATTGATTCTTTACCCACTGTACCGAGTCATACTAGTGGCCTGGCATTCTTCGTCAGAGACGGGCCACTAGTGAACCAACTACTCGGGTTTTCACTTGAGTAGTTGGTGAGTGCAAGATTTTCCGTTTGCGCTGAGCTTCAGGGATGTGGTTACTAGCATCAAGTGGTTGTCCCTGTTGTTGCTCCAAGTGGCAGCTTACTCGGTCGCCTTGAGAGCTCAGTAATTCCTTCCGAGTGATGACTTACTCGAAGAGTTTTGTCAGTTGACGCGGTGTTCCGTGCCTTCCGAGTAGTTGGAGCGATCTCAATCTTCGAAGCCAAATCTGATTCGGTTAAAAATAAAAAAGATCTTGTGTTGTCAGAGAATCTTCTCGTTAAGGCAAGTGGGCGCACTTTCAGGCCTGTCTCCTCAATTCCTGCGGCGGTCTTATAGGATAATAATTAACCGCCCGGGGGAAAGTGGGAGGGATTATGGGGAAGTGGAGCGGTTTTATGGGAAAGGCAACCGGCACGTCCGTAATGGGGCGCGGATCTAACACGTGGCGGTTGCCATCCCAAGCTATAAAACCATCTCCTCCTTCGGCTTGAGACAGATCTACGTTCTCTTTCCCTCGCGCATCCGCTCTCATTATTTCTCTCTCTCTTTCTCTCTCCCGTGCTCTTGCTTCTGCCGCCGGGGAGCTCTCGCCGGCCGCTCGTGCTTCACCCTTGGAGGCCGCCACTCCCGCTGTTCCTCCGCCGCAGCCGAGACCATGTCTGCGGGGGAGTTTCTCCCGTCGATCGTGATGGAGGATATGCTGCTGGGGTACCAGGACGCCGGCCTGGTTCCCCGCGAGGGCTGCCGCCTTCCCGCGCCTGGAGAAGACGATCCTCTTCCGCGGGATGGTGAGCGGGTCATCCTTCTTTCGCATGTGGATCGTGGGTTTTCTCTTCCTCCGTATCCCTTTTTATTGGATTTCCTGACTTTTACGGGTGCTCAACTTCATCATATCGTCCCTAATGCCATTACCCTCCTCTCTAGCTTCTTCACCCTCTGCGAGGGCTATTTGGGCATAGAGCCCCACTGGCATCTTTTCCGTACCATCTACGCTATTAAGCCTCAGAAGGCGAAGAAATATGGAGAGGGTGGTGGTGTGGAGTTCAACCATCTATGCGGCGGTATGTTTTTAGCTCGGAAGCAGGGGGTTCAATATTTCTCCTCTAGCCTGCCGGATTCTGTTAAGAATTGGCAGAATAGTTGGTTTTACTGCAAGGTGGATGAGGAGCCGGGGGTACGCACACTTCCTCCTTACGCGGACGTGAGGCTGACCTCTTCTCAGGGTTGGAACCCTCGGCTCACTAACACCGAGAAGAAACAAGTACTCCCCTTGAAGCGCGAAATTATTAGGCTGAAGAAGAACGGCTTGGACGCCATGGATCTGATTGCTACGTTTGTTATTTGGAAAATCCAGCCTCTCCTGGCCCGGGCTCGGGGGATGTGGACGTATACCGGGCTTCAGGATGATACTCGGTATAGCGGGACCGAGATGCCCCTGGATGAGTTTGAGCTCCAGATGAAGATAATCACCAGCATGACTCATGGGCTCCAGCCAGTGGGCCGAGTGAGGCCCCTCAGCAGCGAGAATCCTCCGACTTTGGTATGTGATCTTGTGTTACGTATGCCTTGGGATGCCTTTCGCCTGTTTTGTTTCTAACTCGGATCCATTGTTTTTCGGGTAGGATTCTTCCCAATTCCATTCTCCCATTCCTCTGGCCGTGCAGCACGTTGCCGAAGAGGATGAAGACAGCACGGCTGGTGCGGGGATCGGTGTTGAGGTTAGAGAGGAGCTGGAATCCGAGGTAGCTCGAGTCCAAGTGACGTCCGAGCAGCGCTCAAAGAAAAACCAGGACCGCGAGTCGGCGCGGGAGGGCCTTACTCGGATTCGTAAGAGGGCTCTCCCTCCGAGTGGGGAAGAAGATAGCGGCAAACTTCCGTCCCTGGGCTCCAGTTCTGGGAAAGTTGCGCCGATGAAGAAGAAGAAGCTTTTTACGCTTGGGAGCAGGGAAGCCAACCCGTCGTCGGATGTTGTTGTTGAGAGGGCCAAGGGGGCTGGAGCCGGTCCGGCCAAAGTTGCTCCCCCGAGGCGTACTTTGAAGACTGTTCACAATTAATGCCGCTAGTTCTTTAAGACTTGATGCTTCATTGATTTCCCAAACTTTTTCCTTGACTATTCCGTTTTGCAGTGTTCGTCCGATTGGTTCTGAGTAATTGCTCGGAGTTGAGGATCCGGGTGCCGAGATTTTCGAGGATGTCAGCACCTGCGGGGTAACTGACTTTCCGGTCATGGACACTATTCTAGAAGATGCTGCAACTACCGGTGAGAATCCCTCTCTACATCTGTTGGTGCTTTTACTACTGCCATCCTTGGGTTTTTGATTGTTTGTTGTGTCTCCAAAGATATGGATATTGACTCCTCTGCCGGTCCGACTCGGATCGTAACTGAACCGGCCGTCGCTGGGGTTGCTCCTCCCGAGGTGATTATCCCTGGGAGAGCAGTATTGTCTGGGTCCGATCGCCCTGCTGCCGGTGACCTGCCTGCCTCTTCTGCTACGCCTGAGGCTCCTGCTGAGAAGGCTGCTGAGGAGACCCCTGTCGTCCCAGCTACTGCTCGAGGGGATGGGCCTGCCGCCTCGGTGTCAATTCCGGTCAGTACCTCGGTTGAGAACGCCATCGTTGGTGGCCTGAAGGAGTCCTTCGTGAAGGCGGCTCAGTTTGAACTGCGTCTACGCGAGCTGGATTTCGAGGCCGAGTTGGTGAAGTCCAACATGCACGTAAGTAATTATGTAAGTTTTCTACCCAATGGGTGTCGGAGTGACTTTTTTGGTCGAATTGTTGTTACTCTGAAGGTTTGAGACTTCCGCTGGGGACACTTCTTAGTGTACCCAGTGGGTGTAGCCCCCAAGGCTCCGAGTAACTTCTTGAAGTTATTCGGAGTCTTTTTGATAGGAGTTATTATTTTGATGATCTTCAAGTGGGAGCACTTCTTAGTGCACCCATTGGGTATAGCCCCCAAGGCTCCGAGTGACTTCTTGAAGTTATTCAGAGTCTTTTGATAGGAGTTATTATTTTGATGAACTTCCAGTGGGAGCACTTCTTAGTGCACCCACTGGTTGTAGCCCCCAAGGCTCTGAGTAACTGCCTGAAGTTATTCGGGGTCTTTTGATAGGAGTTATCATTTTGATGATCTTCCAGTGGGAGCACTTCTTAGTGCACACACTGGGTGTAGCCCCCAAGGCTCCGAGTAACTTCCTGAAGTTATTCAGAGTCTTTTGATAAGAGTTATCATTTTGATGATCTTCAAGTGGGAGCACTTCTTAGTGCACCCACTGGGTGTAGCCCCCAAAGCTCCGAGTAACCTCTTGAAGTTATTCGGAGTCTTTTGATAGGAGGTTTTTTGATTATAACCTTGTATTTCTTTCCCTTCGTAGGAGGCTTGCAAACTTGGTTCGGCCTTTGTGAAGCTGCAAGAGGAAAATGCAGCTGCGAAGAGTGCATACGAAGCATTGCTTGAAGAGCATAACAAGCTGAGAAAACAGCACGCTGAGGACAATGGTGAGAAATCCCTACATAGTCCTTTTTCGTGCCTCGTCGTTGGTATCTTACGTCATGCAATTGATCCGCTTAAATATGTTGTGTTTTTGGTACGCTGTTGCAGAAGCGGCCAAGAAAGCTTTCGATGCAAAGGTCAAGGAGAGCGATGATTTTGTGGAGAAAATGAAGAAGGAGATAGACCAAGCCGAGAAGCGGGCCAAGGAGAAGAAGGCTTTAGAGACCAGTTTGCATTACTACAAGAAAACGGTGAAGGAAAACGAGGGCAGCATCGCCAAGCTTGAGTCCGATTTTGCGAAGTTGTCCAAGCTGCGCACCAATGATGAAGAGAAGCATAAGGCCAAGCTGGAGGCGACTCGGAAAGCGGTGAGAGCAGCTGAGGAATACTGCGCTAGGCGGTTTGCTGTCTTCAGCGAGACTTTGTCTGGTGAGTTGTGTGACACGTTTCCGCCGAGTGGATGTTCTCATGCCTCTTTGTCGTATATTCATCTTTGCTTTGTTGCAGCATATGGGACCGACCCGGAAGCCGAGCAAGCCAGAATGGCCGAATTTGCCGAGATGACGATGAAGGATAATTACACGCCAGTGACCATGGTGTTTGCTTTGGCTCGGGGGCTGCTAACCATGAGGTGCGCCAAGGCAAAGAGGTTTGTAGAAGAGGTCATGGGTGCTACCTTGTCCTTGAAGAGCAGGCTGGCTCTTGGCGAGGGAAGTTGAGTGAAGATAGACACTGTCATGCCCATCCTACAAGAAGCCCCTCAGCAGGTGGCTCGCTGGAAGCGTTCTGCGGCACGGAGTGGCGCAAACTATGCGCTAGCTCTGATCAAAGCACATTTTCCGGAGTGAGTCCATAATCTTGAAAGGGTTGGTGGTGGTGATCCTAAAGAGGGTCAGAGCTGCACCACCTTCCTTTCTCGATATGCCGAGACTGCCAGTCGGATTGCATTGATGCCTGACCTGGACTTTTTCGTGGAATCGACTGGCGTAACAAGCGAGGAAGATGAAGCAGGCAAGGAATGAGCGAGCTCGGTTGGGTTGGAGCGTCGCAAAAACAATTCTATTAAATTTGCCTCGGAATGCCGAGTGGATCTGTAATGACTTTCGCTATTTGATGTTGTGACTTGGGTACTAGGCATGATTTTGCTTTAGTGTTATCTATGAACTCATCGCCTGTTTCCTAGTGGGAAACAGGTTTATCCTTCCGATACTGGGTATTGTGGTGGAGTTTCTTGACGCTGTTCTTCTGTTGATAAGCTGGTTGATGTAGTTCTCACAGTTACCAGCGTAATCCTTAATGCAGATGATGTTGGGCTCCCCCAAACCTCTTCGGTTTTGGTGAGCACTTAGAATTTTTTTCCTAAGTTCTCGTCCGAGCTGCGCACAACTCGGATGAAAACTTGATTTTATAACATTAAGCAGCCCTCAAGTCTCCTGGGACTTGGTGAGTACTTAGGAAAATTTTCTATTGATGATCTTGTGAACAAGATCCTCAATGCAATTGATGTTGTGCTCCCCCAAACCTCTTGGGTTTTGGTGAGAACTTAGAATTTTTTTTTCTAAGTTCTCGTCCAAGATGCGCACAGCTCGGATGAAAACCTGATTTTATAACATTAAGCAGCCCCCAAGTCTCCTAAGACTTGGTGAGTAGTTAGGAAAATTTTCTATTGATGATCTTGTGAACAAGATCCTCAATGCAGATGATGTTGTGCTCGCCCAAACCTCTTGGGTTTTGGTGAGAACTTAGGAAAAAAAATTCTAAGTTCTCGTCCAAGATGCACACAGCTCGGATGAAAACATGATTTTATAACATTAAGCAGCCCCCAAGTATCCTGAGACTTGGTGAGTACTTAGCAAAATTTTCTATTGATGATCTTGTGAACAAGATCCTCAATACAGATGATGTTGTGCTCGCCCAAACCTCTTGGGTTTTGGTGAGCACTTAGGAATTTTTTTCTAAGTTCTCGTCCGAGCTGCGCACAGCTCGGATGAAAACCTTATTTTATAAAATTTAGCAGCCCCCAAGTCTCCTGAGACTTGGTGAGTAGTTAGGAAAATTTTCTATTGATGATCTTGTGAACAAGTTCCTCAATGCAGATGATGTTGTGCTCGCCCAAACCTCTTGGGTTTTGGTGAGCACTTAGGAATTTTTTTCTAAGTTCTCGTCCGAGCTGCGCATAGCTCGGATGAAAACCTGATTTTATAACATTAAGCAGCCCCCAAGTCTCCTGAGACTTGGTGAGTACTTAGGAAAATTTTCTATTGATGATCTCGTGAACAAGATCCTCAATGCAGATGATGTTGTGCTCGCCCAAACCTCTTGGGTTTTGGTGACCACTTAGGAATTTTTTTCTAAGTTCTCGTCCGAGCTGCGCACAGCTCGGATGAAAACCTGATTTTATAACATTTAGCAGCCCCCAAGTCTCCTGAGACTTGGTGAGTACTTAGGAAAATTGTGTATTTATGATCTTGTGAACAAGATCCTCAATGCAGATGATGTTGTTCTCGCCCAAACCTCTTGGGTTTTGGTAAGCACTTAGAAAAAATATTCTAAGTTCTCGTCCGAGCTACACATAGCTCGGATTAAAACCTGATTTTATAACATTAAGCAGCCCCCAAGTCCCCTGAGACTTGGTGAGTACTAAGGAAAATTTTCTAAGTTCTCGTCCGAGCTGCGGACAACTCGGATGAAGAGCTGATTTGAAAACAAGAATGTAATCATACAAAGATTGGTCAAGACAAGTTGTTTGTGCTAAACGATATTTTATTCAAGTCTTACGAACATGCTCATGCGTAGAAACGTCGCAACAACTGGGCGTTCCATGCACGAGGCTCCTCTATAATATTAGTTACATCGTACAAGCGATAAGCCCCATTGCGCAGTACCCTGGAGATGACATATGGTCCTTCCCATGGGGGAGCAAATTTGTGATCCGAAGTTTGCTTGATTCGTAGTACCATGTCACCTTCTTGGAATGAGCGAGCTCGGACATGCCGGTCGTGATATCAGCGAAGGTCTTGCCGATAAAATGCCGAGCGGGTGAGAGATAGGTTCCGCTCCTCTTCCAAGAGATCGACACCATCTTGTCGTGCAACTTCAGCTTCAGCTTCAGTGTACTGGCTTACACGGGGGGCGTTGTGCTTAAGATAACTCGGGAGAACTGGTTCTGGCCCATAAACTAGGAAGAAAGGGGTTGACCGAGTGGAGCGATTGGGAGTTGTTTGCAATCCCCATAGGACCAAATGAAGTTCATCGACCCAGGCACCAGCTGCTTCCTTCAGTTCCCGAAGCAGACGGGGTTTGATTCCCTTGAGTATTAACCCCCATTCGCTCGCTCGACTTGGTCATTGGACTGTGGGTGTGCAACTGAGGCAAAATTGACCTCGATGCCCTTGCTCCAACAGAATTTCTTGAATTCGGACGAGTTGAAATTTTACCCATTGTCGATGATGATGTCGTGTGGCACGCCGAAACGATGTATAATGCCTTGCATAAAGCTGAATGGTGTGGCAGAGTCGAGGGCTTTGATGGGTTTTGATTCTATCCATTTGGTGAACTTGTCCACTGCGACCAAGATGTGGGTGAAACCATATTTGCCTGTTCTCAGTGGTCCGATCATGTCCAGTCCCCATATTGCAAATGGCCAGGCTAGAGGGATTGTCTTCAGCTTGGAGGGCGGTTTGTGTGGTTGGTTGGCATCAAACTGACAGCCTTCGTAGTGGTCTACGATGTACCGAGCATCTCTAAGGGCTTGAGGCCAGAAGAAACCAGCTCGGAAAGCTTTTTCCACCAGTGTCCGACTCGAGGCATGGTGGCTAGAGTCACCCGCATGGATGTCTTGCAGGATACAACTGCTCTCATCCTCGGAGATGCATCACTGGGGGAGCCGAGTGATGTTGTTTCTGTACATCTCTCCATTGATCACCGAGTAGGACTTCGATTTGCGGACAACTTGCTTAGCTTCTATCTCGTCATCTGGTAACTCTTGTTTTTGCAAATAAGCTAAGATTGGGAGTGTCCACTCGGGGGGGAATGACCTCCACGTCAAACACCATGTCGACTACTGTGGGTATATCTTCCTTGTTAGGTATGTTTTTGTCAGGAATCATATCTGGATCAGCTTCTAGGAAAGGATCTTCCTTGACTGTTGGAGAGTGCAAGTGCTCCAAATAAATTACAGATGGGATCTGACCCCGAGTAGAGCCCAACTTGGCTAGGTCGTCTGCTGCCTGATTTTGAACCCTTGTAATGTGATGGAGTTCTAACCCATCAATTTTTTTCTCCAATTTTCTCACTGCTATGCAGTAAGTTGTCATAGCTGGACTCCGAATGTCCCATTATTTCATTACTTGGTTTATCACCAGGTATGAATCTCCGAATACCATGAGCCTCTTGATTTCGAGTGAAATGGCCATTCTTAGGCCGTACAAAAGGGCTTCATACTCGGTCTCGTTATTTGTTGCTGGGAAATGTATTTGGAGGACGTATCTCATCTCGTCTTTCCTTGGTGAAACTAGTACCGCCCCTGCTCCATTCAGCATCTTGGATCCATCAAAAAACATTGTCCAATGCTCCGGTGTTGGCTGTGGAGGATTTTGGACTTCAATCCACTCGGCCAAGAAATCCACCAATGCTTGCGACTTGATTGATTTTTTGGGTTGGTAATGGAGGTCAAAGGGCAATAAATCCAAACTCCATTTTGCAATTATGCCCGTTGAGTATCTGTTGTTCATGATTTCTGCCAGGGGAGCTTCGGATACTACTGTGATGGAATGATCTTGGAAATAATATGCAAGCTTCTGCGATGCCAAGTAAATTCCCGTTGCCAGCTTCAGATAGTGGGGATATCTCTGCTTGGATGGTGTGAGGACCTCGGAGATGAAGTACACCAGTCTTTGTACCTTTTGTGACTTTCCTTCTTCTTCTCTTTCCACCACTATAGCTACGCTGAGAACTCGGCTTGTGGCTGCAATGTATAGTAAGAGCGGTTCTTTTTCTTGAGGTGCTGCCAGGACTGGCCGAGTTGACAGTTGCTTCATTAGCTCTTCAAATGCCATTTGAGCTTCTTCCGTCCAAATGAAATTTGGCGATTTTTTAATCAGCTAGTAGAGAGGTACGGCTTTCTCTCCCAGTCTGGAAATGAACCGACTGAGTGCTGCGAGACAGCCTGTCAGCTTCTGGACGTCTCGGAGCTGCTTGGGTGGCTTCATGTTTTGGATTGCTACAATTTTTTCCGCGTTAGCTCCTATCCCACGCTCGGAGACCATGAATCCGAGTAGCTTCCCGGCTGGCACACCAAAAACACACTTCTCAGGGTTAAGCTTGATGATGTAGGCTCGGAGGCTCTGAAAAGTTTCGGCAAAGTCGGCTAGCAAACTATTTCCTTTCACCGACTTGATCACAATATCATCCACGTAGACCTCAACATTTCTGCCGATTTGCTAGATCAAGCAGTTCTGCATCATGCGTTGATACATGGCTCCTGCATTTTTGAGCCCGAATGGCATCGTGACATAACAAAAACATTCGAATGGGGTTATGAATGCTGTTTTAAGCTCATCTCGTTCATATAATCGGATTTGATGATAATCCGAGTACGCATCGAGGAAACATAACCTCTCGCAACTTGATGTGGAATCCACAATCTGGTCAATGCGAGGAAGAGGGAAATGGTCTTTTGGAAAAACTTTATTGATGTGACGGAAATCAACACAAGTTCTCCAAGTTTTATCTTTCTTCGGAACCATTACATGATTTGCTAACCACTCGGAGTGGAAGATTTCCCTAATGAATCCGGCTGCTAATAATCTAGCTATTTCTTGTCGGATGGCCTTCCTTTTCTCGGAAGAAAAGCGCCAAAGGGACTCCTTCACCGGTCTTGCTTTTGGATCGACCTGTAATTTGTGCTCAGCCAACCCCCTTGGGACTCCAGGCATATCAGCAGGCTTCCATGCGAAGATATCCCAATTCTCACGGAGGAAGTTGACGAGCTCGAGTTCCTATTGGGGATCCAAATCGGTCGCAATATTGGTGTACTTGTATTTATCCGTGGGATGTATCTGTACCCTTTTGGTCTCTCCAGCTGACTCGAACGAAGATGCCTTCTTTGGTTGCAGCAGCTCGGATGAATCGGCGGATTTCTTGTACTCGGCCAGCTCAACCTCAGCCATTTGCTGGTCGGCTATCAAGGATCCTTTCTGTAACAGTTCTTCAGCTTGTTTGTAATCTCCCGAGATGGTGATCACGCCGTGCGGGCCAGGCATCTTCAGTTTCAGATAGATTTAACACGGAATGGCCATGAATTTTGCATAAGCTGGTCTTCCGAGTGGAGCATGATATGCACTCGGAAAATCCACTACCTCGAAGGTCATCTTTTCTTTCCGGAAGTTACTCGGAGTACCGAAGACCACATTGAGGGAGATCATTCCGAGTGAATGTGCCTTTTTTCCCAGGATGATCTTATGAAATTCCAGATAGCTTTTGCGGAGCATGCACATTGGAATGTTCATGCTCTTCAGAGTGCTTCCATATAGGATATTAATCCCGCTGCCACCGTCCATCAGGACATTTCTGATCCTGAAGTTTCCATTCCCTGTTTCTACCAAAGGATCAACGATCAGAGCATGCCTTCCTGGGTGAGGGATGTGAGGAGGGTGATCCGACTGATCGAAAGTGATCGGAGTGTCGGCCCACTTCATGTAATCGAAACTGCCGGAGCTGCCGAATTGACTTCTCTGAACCTTCTTTTTTCCACTCTCTTCGACTCCCGACCTGCAAAGACGACCAGCACTCCGTCTTCTCTTGGGAAGCCTTCTCTTTCCAGATCTGGGCTTGCTGCCTTCTTCTTGCCAGCGTCTTTATCTTGCTGAGGTCCCGTTTTCGCATTCTGGGCTGCTCTCTTGATCAGGCGACACTGCCGAGCTGTGTGCTTTGTAAGAACCAACTTTCCCTTAGCATCTCGGGTAGTGTGAAGAGGAAAAGGCTGATCCAGGACTTCATCATCGTTCGACGGTTTTTTCTGGCGTGGTTGCCACTCCTTTCGTGCCTGACCTTTGCCATGAGTCCCTGAGGCATTTGCTGCTGCGACTAACTCGGCATCTGTTGGGGCATCTTTTGCCTTCTGCTTGTTCTTACCTCCGGTCTTCTGCTTTGGGTTGGGCGCATGGGCTGTTGCCTCCTCTGTGCTGAGGGACTTCTGCCGAATATCCTCTTCACCATTGGCATACTTATTTGCTATCTCCATCAGTCTTCCGAGTGAGGTAACATGGGTTGATCTTGCCAACTTGAGACTCAGCTCTCTGTACTTGACCCCTTGCTTGAAGGCATGGATGGCCGGGAACTCGGAGAGTCCCTCTACCGAGTTGTGAAGCGTGATCCATCTCTGAATATAATCCTGAGTAGATTCAGTGTTTCCTTGCACACACAACTATAGCTCGGTTAGTCCTCCAGGCCTCTTGTAAGTCCCTTGAAAGTTCTTGATAAAAACCCTCTCAAGGTCTTCCCAAATCCAAATGCTACTAAGGGGAGCTGATTTAACCATGCCCGAGCCGAGCCTTCTAGCATTAAGGGCAGGTGCATCATAGCTATCTCATCCCCTCCCCCTCCGATTTGCACGATGTAAGGCCCGATATGCGGTACTGTTCCAGATCTAGATGTTTCCATCCAGATCCGGGGACGAAGCACATATCGGTCCCACCGCGACATATGACATAGCCATATGCCCCGGATTTCCAACATGATATCAGAACATTACAGATACAAAGATACAACATCTCATACAATCGGCATACAACTGCCTCAAATACAATACAACAGCGGAAGATACATGTTTGAGTACATACTACAAGCAGATGCCTACTGGCAAAGAGAAAAACATCAATCCCCATAAACACACGGGTCCAGGCCCTCCGCCGGGATCCGCCTAACTAGTCGTCGTCGAGTCCCCACGTGAAACGTCGATCACCATACCTGTTGTCGATCAAGAACCCTGAAAGGAGTTTGGGGGTAGTATCATGAGTACAGAAGTACTCAACATCCAACTGTAGTGGTCATCTGACCCAGCAAGGACTTCATCACTCGTCATTCTAGGACAACTAGTAGTTTACGGTAAGGAAGGGGTAAGTGGTGAGGTTGCTGCCGCACTAGCATTATGAAGTGGCTAACGATCTAGAGAGTAAGGTAAGTAGCCAAGCATTCGATGAGGAATCGCCTCCAACAAGTCTTGCTATCAACTACTTACGCAAACATAACACCTATCCTATCCTTGTCCGCCTCTACGCATCCCGACGAAGAAGAAGCAGTCAAGGAACACACACATTGATCAAGTTATATTAAGATTATCTTAGTTTTTGTTGTCTATGAACAGGACGTAGGTCTCAAGTCATCCATAACCGTGGACACGGCTTCTCGAAAATATTTAACCCTGTTGGGGTGTACCAACTGCCCATTACAAGGCTCCGCACGCACGCCCATCTCTCTCAGTTGCTAGTCATCACAAGCAACTATTTTATTATTTAGTTCCAAGAGATCCGAAACGACAGGTCCCTCTAACTAACAACGAACATATCCGGGTGGCCCCCGGTGAGTCGACACCCAACTCAAAAGCCGGCCGCGCTATCCAATTGGTCTCTACCGTGTGTCGCAGGTTTGGATAGCCGGTTCATCACACATGGGAAACCGGGTCCTTAGCCGAACAAGGTGGTCCGGCAAGGGAACTACGTCCTCGCTGGTCCAAGTTGGTTTGAAAACTACTGGCGGCCGACCAACACACACACGGTTTCAAATGGTAAATCAGCTTGGGCCACCACTAGAAATGTTTGAACCTAGGTAGGTAAGAAAAGGGGACCCGATAACATCCCACACGCGGTTAGGCACGCTCAGTCTTAAAACCAATTCCCGAAACTCGGATCCTAGGTGACTCGAATGGAACAAAGCGTCGGGGCGGGATAGCCTAGACCTTCCATCCTTCGTCGAGTATAGTCAACATTTGTAATAATCATATCATCAACAACAATAAAAATAATAATGTGATATCCCAAACCAAGGAGTAACAGGGTAACATCGTAGCATCCTAAGCATGCATACTAAGCAGGGGCTGAGCAATGAGCAATAGTAACATAGCAGTACATGGTTTGCTGGGAGGGGACATGGCTGTATCGGTTTGAAAGAGGCAGTAAACATGTGGTAGGATCAAACATCGAACCTATTCCATACTAGCATGAAAACCGCTGGTTGAAATATAATGGATCATAAGTAATGCATAGTCCTTGCCTGTTGATAAGCCGGGTTCAGAAGGTGTAGTTGATCGCAAGCTCGCAACATCTCCGAGAGGTACCCGCGGAAGCACACAAGAAGGAAACACTGGAAAAGGCAATCGACAAGCAAGCATCTATTACTACGAAGCAAACACGAGCAAGCAACAAGAAAGCAACACGAGACATCGCACCTACCATCGAGAGCGGTTACTAACAGGTTAAGTGGAGTACTCGTCACACACGACGATACCGCACATTTAGAAAGGTTCAAGTTGTTTAGCTACACAAGGTGAACAAAGGTATTAACATGGCATCTCACTCAAGCATGGCATAGCACACAAGCAAGGCAAGAGGTGAAGCATAAATAAACTACCTAAGCTAGTCAATTTAAGTGGGGTGAAATCCTAGACATGGCAAACTATTGCGGACCCCACGATAAAAATGGAATTTGGTACTGTTCTTTCCTAAAAAATATTTTATTATTTTTATTAGCAAGCAAGAGAAGCATAAACACAATCTACACAAAATTCTAGTCAAGTTACATATAAAGAACATTTTAATCGTAGAAACAGTTAAAAAGTTATTAAATAAACAATTTTACAGTGGCATGCGATGGTAATTAGCAGTAAACAACATGTAAACAAAGTCAAACATGGAAAACGAGAACCTTTTAATAATCTACACAAAATTCTAAGCAAGTTTCATGTTTTACGTGTCGCGATCGGAGCTACGGTTTAAAAGATACGGGCACCGCAAAAATACAGGAAAATAAGCTATTTAATCTGTCCAGAAAAAAATAAATAAGCATCCACGGGCCGAAACTAGGCTACTGGGCCGAAACTGGGGTGAGCGCGAGATACTAAAAAGCGCACAGTGCGCTAGACAGCAAACGGGCCGGCCCAACAGTGGAAAATAAATAAAAAGAAAGGGGGAGGCGCCTCACCTTGGTGGGCCGAGGACCAGGCCGGCCGGTGGGCGCTGGATAACTTCACTACGCTCAGGGCGAGGGGGAGGGCCGGGTGGTGCTGGGCCGCTGCGGCTGGGCCTCGGTTGTGCGGCTGGGCCACCGGGGGCGCCTACGCGTCCCACCATAGGCGCGAACGGCCGGGCGTTCTACGGGACGCTCGATCCCGCACTGGATTGAGCCGGCGGCGGCTCGAGGAGGCGATGGGGAAGAAGAGGAGGAAGACGATCGGGGCTCATGGAAGACGACCTGGGCGTCTCCAGCTCTAGTGGGACGAAGGCGTGGTCGCACACGACGTCGAGGAAGATGGCAGCATCACGACAGCGATAATCGAACGCACGCGCTGAAGAAATTGGAGTTCTTGCTCTCGGTTTCATGGCGGCAGAAAGCAAAGAGGAAGGGAAGTTGAGAGGGAGAGAGGAAGATGGCGGCGGAGATGGGGAGAGGAGAGGGCTAGGGTTCGGGAAAGGGCGAGAGGGGGGCTATAAGGGGAAGGTTGCCGTGGCTGGAGGAGGGGCTCCACCCATGTGCTCTCGGCCATGGCTGAGAGAGGAGAGGAAGGGGAAAGCAGAGGAGGAGGGAATGACAGGTGGGTCCTGAGGGTGGAAGTTGGTCTGCAATTTAGGTTGGGTTGGAGAGGAAGATGGGCTGGAGGGATAGGACAAGGGGCCCAAGGCACTGGAACAATTTCTCTGCATTTTATTCTTTTACAAAAGACAACAGAGGAAAAGGCTAAAAGGAAAATGCAAATGAATTTCAAAAATCATATACAAATATGATTAAGAATCCTCAGCAATTATAGGATTTTTAGAAAATCATTTGGGTCAAATATGTTTAAGTATTTCAAAAGGCATTTAAATTATTTCAAATGCAATTTGAACTACATCCCCATTTTCTAGAAGTGCTAAAATCTTGGGATTTTTTAGGGGCTTTAATCATGGCACAACATGTTAAAATCCCAAAGGTGTAGCCTAAGTGGTCAAAGACAAAGCAATGAGAAAATGACGAAGGCCAGAAAAGGAAGAAAGAAAAGAATTGTAAAGAATCCTTTTACATAACCGGAAAAATGTTTGGGGATTTTTCTATCACATGGATTATGGCAAAGATAAATGTGCAAATTATTATCCCCAATGGGAAAATAAAAGTGCAATTTTTTTCTAGATTTTGTCAGTTTTGGGCTGTTACAACTCGCCACCACCAACAGAGGATCTCATCCCGAGATCCGGCATAACCCGGGGGGAAGGGACCGAGAAGTTGTAAGAAGGAAGATCAACCGAGAGGTGAAACTTCCCGACACCACCAACATAGGCTTCGCTCATCGTGACAACGATGTTTGCCTCCGTCAGGATCCAACCTTACTGGAGTTGACGATATCGAAGAAGAAATCTTCCGAAGGTGCGGGAAAATGATCGAGAGCAAGCTCAGATTCAACGAGGGGATATCACAACAAAATTGAATCCACTCGGGGAAAGAAACTCAAGGTTTCCTAAATAAGATTACCTTGGTGCTACCGGAAGCGCGAACATGAGAATCCGAATCGAAACAATACCATACCAGCATTTCTACAATAACATCACTCAGGAAGGTGCGAAAACCTGAACAACGAGATGGGACAGAGGAGGATCCACACACAGTGCCGACTACAGCGGACAAAGGGGGACAGAAGAAGTGGGAGGTTCAGAATCCATTGGTTGGATAATAACCAGGCAACCCGGTTCAACTGTTTCACGCGGGCCGCGCATTTGTCGATGTAGAGCGACAATCCCACGAGCCATGCTCAGCAAATTCGAAGTACACCGACCAACCCGCTGCTGATAAAGTATTGGTCCGATTGAAAACTCCAAAACGAGAACCTAGGTTTGGTTGAAGAGGATAAGTCGAAGGAGAAAAATCATTACGTCACACTTCCTTACCAGAGGGAGGGGATAAGGAGTAAAAAGATCCTCCTCTCCGATAACTAACTTAGTAACTACAAAATAGTTTTTTTCTAGACTCGAAAACACACGTGGATCAAGTTATATTAAGATTATCTCAGTTGTTGTTGTCTATGAACAAGGAGTAGGTCTCAATTCGTCCATAACCGTGGACACGGCTTCTCGAAAAGATTTAACCCTACAGGGGTGTACCAACTGCCCATTACAAGGCTCCACACGCACGCCCATCTCTCTCAGTTGCTACCCATTATAGGCAACCATGTTATGATTTAGTTCCGAGAGATCCGAAATGACAGGTCCCTCTAACTAACAACGAACAAATACGGGTGGCCCCCGGTGAGACGAAAGCCAACTCAAAAGCCGGCCGCGCTCTTGAATCAGTCTCTACCGTCTGTCGCAGGTTTGCATAGCCGGTTAATCACACATGCGAAACAGAATCCTCAGCCGGACAAGGTGGGCCAGCAAGGGAACTATGTCCTCACTGGTCCGGGTTGGTTGGAAAACTACTGGCGGCCGACCAGAACACACACGGTTTCAAATGGTAAATCAGCTTGGGCCACCACTGGAAATGTTTGAAGCTAGGTAGGTAAGAAAAGGGGACCCCATAAAATACTACACGCGGTTAGGCACGCTCAGTCTTAAAACCAATACCCGGAACTCGGATCCGAGGTGACTCGAATGGAACAAAGCGTCGGGGAGGGATAGCCTAGACCTTCCATCCTTCGTTGAATATAGTCAACGTTATAATAGTAATCATATCATCAAAGACAATATAATAATGTGATAGTCCAAACCAAGGAGTAACATGGTAACATCGTAGCATCCTAAGCATGCATACTAAGCAGGGGCTGAGCAACGAGAAATAGTAACATAGCAGTACATGGTTTGCTGGGAGGGGACATGGCTGTATCGGTTTGAAAGAGGCTGTAAACATGTGGTAGGATCAAACATCGAACCTATCCTAGAATAGCATGCAAACCGCTGGTTGAAATAGAATGGATCATAAGTAATGCATAGTCCTTGCCTGTTGATAAGTCGGGTTCCGAAGGTGTAGTTGATCGCAAGCTCGCATCATCTCCGAGAGGTACCCGCGGAAGCACAGAGGAAGGAAACACTGGAAAGAAATCAACGAGAAAGCACTCTATTACTACGAAGAAAACACGAGCAAGCATCAACAAGAAGGCAACACGAGACATCACACCTACCGTCGAAAGCCGTTACTAACAGGATAAGTGGAGTACTCGTCACACACGACGATACCGCACATTTAGAAAGGTTTAAGTTGTTTAGCTACACAAGGTGAGCAAAGGTTATTAACATGGAATCTCACTCAAGCATGGCATAACACACAAGGAAGGCAAGAGGTGAAGCATAAATAAACTACCTAGGCTAGTCAATTTAAGTGGGGTGAAATCCTAGACATGGCAAACTATTGTGGACCCCATGATAAAAATGGAATTTGGTACTGTTCTTCCCTAAACAATATTTTATTATTTTTATTAGCAAGCAAGAGCAGCATAAACACAATCTACACAAAATTCTAGTCAAGTTACATATAAAGAACATTTTAATCGGAATTACAGTTAAAAATTTATTAAATAAACAATTTTACAGTGGCATGCGATGGTAATTAGCAGTAAACAACATGTAAACAAAGTCAAACATGGCAAAAGAGCACCTTTTAATAATTTACACAAAATTCTAAGGAAGTTTCAAGTTTTACGCGTCGCGATCGGAGCTACGGTTTAAAAGATACGGGCACCGCAAAAATACAGGAAAATAAGCTATTTAATCTGTCCAAAAAAAAGCATCCACGGGCCGAAACTAGGCTACTGGGCCGAAACCGGGTGAGTGCGAGATACTAAAAAGCGAACAGTGCACTAGAGAGAAAACGGGCCGGCCCAACAGTGCAAAAAAAGAAAAAAAAAGAAAGGGGGAGGCGCCTCACCTTGGTGGGCCGAGGCCCAGGCCGGCCGGTGGGCGCTGGATAACTTGACTGCGCTCAGGGCGAGGGGGAGGGCCGGCTGGTGTTGGGCTGGGCCGCTGCGGCCGGGCCACCAGGGGCGCCTGCGCGACCCACCATGGGCGCGAGCGGCTGGACGTTCTGCGGGGCGCTCGATCCCGAACTGGATCGAGCCGGCGGCGGCTCGAGAAGGCGACACTACTAGGGAATGCCCTTTTAGTGGCGTCCTTTTTTTTTCTGTTTAGTGGCGTATTATGGATGCGCCACTAACTACAAGCCACTAATAAGGGCTTAGCGCATCTCAGAATGCGCCACCTATAAGCTCTTAGGGGTGGCGCATTCTGAAAATGCGCCACTATTAATTTTTTTAAATTTTGAACTTGGATCTGGAAAACATTTTTTTTAATTTTTTTTCTTAATCTCTGGTTAGTTTGCTTAATGCCCGGTCACTATGCTTAATCTCAGGTCAAACTAACCTCCGTGGTCAAACTTCCCCGAGGGTCACCCATCCTAGAACTATTCCAGCCCCAGCACGCTTAACTTCTCGGTTCTATTCAACTCTCACTCCAGCTCACCTAGCAGGCACTTGTTGATATATCTAACATATAAATCCTATTAAACCATGTTGATGTCTAGGACCTTGTTAATGTTCATGGGTGTGCTAAAATTTTCAACATTTTTTTGAAACTTTCTCGATGGGACCATTAGCATATTTTGAACTTTTTTAAAAAGTTGATTTTTTTATTTTTTTTTATTTTTTATTTTTTTAAATATTTTTAATGTTACTATCTAAAATTTTCAACTTTTTTAACTTCCCGATTTGTCCTCTAGCCTATTTTGAATTTTAAAATAAAAAATAAAAAAACTATTTTTTATTTTTTTTAAAAAAATTCTGTTAGTAGTGGCGCATTTCATACAAAATGCGCCACTACCAAGTTCAATATTTTTTGAAATTTTTCTCTTTTTTGGGCCTCCAGATCTTCAAATGCCCGTAACTTTTTTTCTGTTAGGTTTTTGAGGATTATAAAAATGTTCAACGGGTTACACCCGATTGAATTTGGGTATAACTTTTCGAGTAGATGATTTTTCATATAAAAAACTTTTTCATCGGAGGTCGTATGCAAAAGTTAAGTCCATTTTACAAAATTCTCGAGAGATTTTGCAAAAAAGTCAAAATTCATATTTGTAAATTTTCCTAACAACTAGACCACATATCATTTAGGAAACTTATTTTCTTTTATTTTTTTGACATTTCTATCATTTTCTTTTATTTTTTTCAAATTGAAAAGGCGGTCCACCCATAAGCTCTTAGGGGTGGCGCATTTCCAAAATGCGCCACCTATAAGGTTCTTAGGGGTGGCGCATTTCTCCAAATGCGCCACGTATAAGGGAATCCAGGGCTGGCCCACTCTTAGGGGTGGCGCATTTTTAAAAATGCACCACCTATAAGGGCTTATAGGTGGCGCATTTTTTACCAGTGCGCCACCCCTTACAACATAGTGGCGCATTACATATAAAATACACCACTAATAAGCTTTCCATGTATAGCTATTTCCCTAGTAGTGCGATGGGGAAGAAGAGGAGGAAGACGATCGAGGCTCATAGAAGACGACCTGCGCGTCTCCAGCTCTAGCGGGACGAAAGCGTGGTCGCACACGACGTTGAGGAAGATGTCAGCATCACGGCAGCGATGATCGGACGCACGCGCTGCAGAAATTGGAGTTCTTGCTCTCGGTTTCATGGCGGCAGAAAGCAGAGAGGAAGGGAAGTTGAGAGGGAGAGAGGAAGATGGCGGCGGAGATGGGGAGAGGAGAGGGCTAGGGCTCGGGAAAGGGCGAGAGGGGGGGATATAAGGGGAAGGCTGCAGTGGCTGGAGGAGGGGCTCCACCCATGTGCTCTCGGCCATGGATGAGAGAGGAGAGGAAGGGGAAAGCAGAGGAGGAGGGAATGACAGGTGGGTCCTGAGGTTGGAAGTTGGGCTGCAATTTAGGCTGGGTTGGAGAGGAAGATGGGATGGAGGGATAGAACAAGAGACCCAAGGCACTGGAACAATTTCTCCGCATTTTATTCTTTTACAAAAGACAACAGAGGAAAGGCTAAAAGGAAAATGAAAATGAATTTCAAAAATCATATACAAATATGATTAAAAATCCTCAGCAATTATAGAATTTTTAGAAAATGATTTGGGTCAAATATGTTTAAGTATTTCAAAAGGCATTTAAATTATTTCAAATGCAATTTTAACTACAACCCCATTTTCTAAAAGTCCTAAAATCTTGGGATTTTGTAGGGGCTTTAATCATGGAACAACATGTTAAAATCCCAAAGGTGTAGTTTAAGTGGTCAAAGACGAAGCAATGAGAAAATGGCGAAGGCCAAAAAAGGAAGAAAGAAAAGAATTGGAAATAATCCTTTTACATAACCGGAAAAATGTTTGGGCATTTTTCCGTCACATGGATTATGGCAAAGATAAATGTGCAAATTATTATCCCCAATGGGAAAATAAAAGTGCAATTCTTTTTCTAGATTTTGTCAGTTTTGGGCTGTTACACACGACTATTCTGTAATCATCTAACCATGTTTGGGGTTTGGCATCACCTCGGTATTTATCCACCCCTTGAGATATCCTGAAGTGAGGAGGAATAGGGGTAGACCGAATTTTCTCGCTAAAGCAAACTGGCCCTGTAGCCATTGAGGGACGAGCCTGATCCTGCCGATGGGACCTAGCACGATCAACTCGGCTCTGTACCAGATGGCTTCGGGCGTGATCTTAAACGTCTATATGACGGTCGCCTCGGTGCCGAGGGAACTCTTCTCTCCGAGGAGCATCCCGACCCGACCTGCGAGCTTCATAGTTATCTGCTCTTCGGTGCTCTTCGTGCCGATACTGATCTTGGTGGTGATCTCCCCGGGGCTCATTTCTGCGCCGAGGAGAATTGTTCCTATTTCTCTGTGCTTCTCCGTAAGGCGTATGTACCGACTGTGATGTTCTTGCGGGAGGAACTTGAGAATGAATTCGCTTCTGTGATTGGCTGACAGCGGCGTTTGATCCACTGAGGCTTGCAATAAAAATGCCAGATGCTGAATTCCGTCTGCTGCCGATCCACTAGGCTGCAGAGAGTTTGCAATTCGAGTTGCCGCTTGAGATTTTCCACTGGGGTCTCCATAGCTCGGAAAGGTTCTCGAACTTGGCCTCGCAGTTGCCGACTTGTTCTGCTTTGCCTGAGCCGAGCGACCTCCCGGTCCTGACGTTCAAGGGTGCTCTCTAGCTCGCCTAGGAGCTCTCGCTCGGCCAAGTTGGTTAACCTGGCCGCCTCCAGACTTCGACCTTCCGGAGTACTTGTATCGATAGGGGTGTTTAACAGTAGCTCAGCTGCCTCAGCCTCTGCCTTCTCTTCTTGAGTAAGGGGTCTGGGCTGCGGACTTGCTTCTCCGAGTTCTAACCTTCGGAAAGAGGACACATGCCGAGCTGGCTCTCGGCCATCAGCCCTAGACAGGCTGTTAGCTTCATCTCGGGCGTGACTGTCCCGAACTGGTGACGATTGAGGGGGTGGAGTTTCCGCCATGCACACTTCAGCAACTGCGACTGGAACACCGCTACTGCCCTCCTGCTCTTCATCCAGCTCGGAGTCTGATGTTGCCTTGGTTTGCTCTTCAGCCCAGTTGAATAGATGCAAAAGGGATGCCGATGAGCCCTCCCTTGCGATCAATTCGTACAGGGCCTTCTGGGCTGACTCTACTGAGAACATGATTGTCACCTGCCGCACCTCGACTTGGTTGCCGCGATGATGAGCACACGGACGACCCGTGCGCTTCTTCTTATGGCAGACTGATAAAGGTGTTGGTGCTTGACGATGAGCCGAAAGTTGGAGGCGCAGAGCCCCTGCCTCGTCAGTTCGGAAGTGGACGCTGTCTCTCGAAGGTTGCAGCTGTGCCTGGAGCGGTGAATCCGCCAGCCAGGCAGAATCATCAGCTACGAAGGCCAATGACCCAAAAAAAAACCTCTCCGACGATGAGCTCGGAGCAGCGAACCGGCGAAGAGGATGAATAAAATGCCATATCTACGATTGCTGGTCAACTCAGCCCCACGGTGGGCGCCAACTGTCGGGGATATAATCCTGACAATAGAGAGGGGGTATGGAAGGAGCTAAATGAATATGTACGTAGAGTGGTTGACACAGGGAAAATTATACAGGTTAGGCCTCTTCGTAGAGATAAAAACCTTAGTCCTATCCCATATTGACTGGGGTGTTCTTGCTCAAAAGTTGAGGAATATGGTGTTTCGCGTGCCTGTACTGGATGAGGGGGGAGGCTTATATAGAGTGCACCTCTGACCTTTGAATTCCTCAGTTTAATGGGTCTTAATTACAGGTTTAAATGCATATACTAAATACAAGAAACGGTCTATTCATTACTGCTAATAAAGGAGGAGAAACGCCCACGGTCTTGAATGCTTCCCATCCGTTGCGTTCTTTTCTCCCGAGTAACTAATAGCCTGTCGTTCATCTTCTCCGAGTAATGAACTACTCGGATCTTGTTTGCTCTCCGAGTGACTAACTAGTCGGAGGTGGTTTATGTCTTCCGAGTAATATGTTACTCGGGGATATCAGGATTTGAACTTCTGCGATTGGTAAAACATCTGTATTCTATACTGAAGTCATTTATTTTGTTAGGTGTGTTTGAAACCTAGGGGATTGAGGGTACCCCTTGGTTTCCCTTGCCTAGGGGTATACCTTTGGTATGACCACGACATCGGGGGCCACCCGGAATTCTGCGTTGTTAGTTAGAGGGATTGTGACGTCCGAATCTCTCGGAACAACTCTTCAATGAGTGTATTTAACGTGCCCGACTGAGAGAGCCGACGTACATGCGGAGCTTATAATGGGCAGTTGGTACAACCCTGCAGGGTTAAATCTTTTCGAGAAGTCATGTCCACGGTTATGGATGACTTGAGACCTACTCCTTGCTCATAGACAACAAAAACTGAGATAATCTTAATAATTTGATTAACGTGTGTGTTCCTTGACTACTTCTTCTTCGTCTGGATGCGAAGATGAGGACAAAGAATGGATAGGTGTTATGCTTGCGTACGTAGATGGATAACAGACTTGTTGGAGGAGATTCCTCATCGAATGCTTGGCTTCTCATCTTACTCTAAATAGATCGTTAGCCACTTCATATATTTCTAGTGCGGCTGTAACCTCGACCACTACCCCAATCTTACCGTGAGAAGTTAGTTATAATGATTTTGATATATCGCACCCCCTTCTTCTTCTCTCTTTTATGTAGCATGTACACACAATCTTCGACTACAGAGGTGTTCGACGACCTCTCTTCTGGACGCATTTGCGGAGGCTCGACGATGACTAGTTAGGTAGAACCCGGCGGAGATCCTGGACCCGTGTGGTTATGGGAACGGTGTTTTTTACCTTTGCCATTAGGAATTTGATTGTAGTCTGTACTCAGACATATATCTTCCACCGATGTATTGTATTAAGCCAGTTGTATGCCGATTGTATGAGATGTGATCCATGTAGTTGTAATGTGGTGATATCATGTTGAAATCTGAGACATATGGCTTCGTCATATGTCGCGGTGGGTCCGATGTGTGCTTCATCCTCGGGTTAGGACATAAACATCAAGATGTGAAACAGTACCGCATATCGGGTCTTACAGCAACCCAAAATGTTTTTACTTACAGTTTTAGTGGTCTTGATGCTTGTTACTACTGTAGCAACATCATTGTATCTTTATTTTCAAACTTTGTGCCAACTTTTAGCCTCCGATGGCAACTAGATCAAAAGTTGTGACATGCTCTCCAGAAAACAGATTTTGTTTGCTTCATTGCAAAAATTCTTAAAAATCACTAGATCATCATTTTGATCTGAATGTTTTTGACAGTATGCTCTATACAATTGACTATATGTGGCCTTTTCTGATTTTTTTATTTGAGTTACAGAAGTACCCCGTAACAATTATTTACTACGTGTTGGTCTGTTTTTCCCAGATTCTTACCTATTTTTTGTTTTCCTAGTTTTGCAAATCTTGTGCTCGCTTTTTCTTTGCAACTGTTTTGGCAATCTTGAGAAACAGTAGCCCTTGTTGAAAATCTTTATTTGCAGCAGAGGAAAATTGTTTAATTATGGGTACTAACCACTCTAATAAGCTTATGATGAGTTTCGTATGAACGGAGTTTTCAAGTGTGTGAAGGAAGATGATGAAAGAAGATCCGGGAGTGTCAAAGGATCAAGCATGGGGATGCCTCCACGCACCCCCAAGAAATATTCAAGGAGACTTAAGCGTCTAAGCTTGGGTATACCCCCGTGCACCCCCTTCTCCATCCACAATCATCAGTTCGTCCTTCTCGACACTATATTTTCATCAATTCATATGCTATGTGCTATGCTTGGAGCGTTTCACTCTTTTATTTTTAGTTTGTTTTAGTTTTTTTTCTGATCATAACAAGTTGGACCCTAGCATACCTTGTTTGGGAGAGAAACACGCTCCACTTTCACCTAGAATGCTCATAGTTTTCATGCTTATCTTTGTTGAGTGTTCTTTACTTTTTCTAGCTGCTGTCATGTTTAGCTCTTGTTTTTCATCTTTATCTTTAAGAGCTTTTGTTTAGGTTGTTGCTTATATAATTCTCTTGAGTTTTATGCTTATCTAGTTTAGAGAGTTGGCCTATTGCACTGAATGTGTGACTTACTTTGAGTAGGTAATTGATGTTGCTATTATAACTTTAGTAGTAACTTGCAATAGTTTTGAGGGATTGTGTCAAGTAATGTTTGGACTTCTGTGTGTCAAGAGCTCAAGAATATTAGTGATAGGTGTCATATTTTGGTTCAGTGTGCTTATTTTAAAAAACTACAAAAATTAATTGAGAACTCTAGCTACTAGATGGATCACTATCCTTTGGAGAAGTTGTACTATATAGAGTACCCTCACGTTATCATGGTTCAAGGATGCGCAAGGATAACCAAACCCCCATACACTCCTCCTAGGGGTACTTGTCTCTTTGTGAATCTCCTGATTAGATAGAGGAGTTACCGATGATAAGTGGACGAGTTCCTTTGACAAATGCGAGTATCCAATTGTTGGCACTTCCACCATCCATATTTTGCTAGCCTCTTCGGTACCGTGCATTGCCCTTTCACATCTTGAGAGTAGGTGCAAACTTCGCCGGTGCATCCAAACCCTTGGCATGATACGCTATGTCATCATAAGCCTCATTATATCCTCCCCAAAACAACCACCATACCTACCTATCAAGGCATTTCCATAGCCTTTCCGAGATACATTGCCATGCAACAACCATCTTCTCATGACTTGATCTTTCATTGTCATACATGCTTTTGCTTGATCATAGAGTCGCATGCTAGTTGGGCCTTGCCCTTATAATTGCTACATGACACACTAGTATCATTGCATATCCTTATACACTGACAGAGGCATATGATGACCCACAAGTCTAGGGGATCTATCGTAGTGTTTTCGATAAGTAAGAGTGTCGAACCCAACAAGGAGAAGAACGTATTGACAAGTGACTTTGGACAAGGAATAACTGCAAGCACTGAAAGATAATTTTTTAGGGGTTTTCGATATAAGCAACAAGAAGGTAAAAACAATTAAAGTAAAGAGTGCTGAGGAGCATCAAGTGGCCCAATCCTTTTGAGCAAAGGATAAGCCTAGAAACTGAACTTATAAAGGCTAAAGCGTTCTTGAGGACACACGGGAGAGGTAGTCATGTGCTTTTGCCATATTCCGTATCGATACTATGTTTTGTGTCGATAAGTGTTGAGTGGGTGGATCTATGCTAGCACACCTTCTAGACTAAGATAAGTGCACTCTTATGATGGAACACCTTGCAAGCATCCGCAAATATTTGGTAGAAATTAAGGCAAAAGTCTAACCACAACAATAAGATCAAGGATCCATTATTCCCTTGTGCAAAAGTATGCGAACTGGGGTTCAGGTTTCTGTCACTCCAGCAACCCACCGTAAGCATCCTTTATACACAATGTATTCCTCTAGGTCCTTAACAAGGCGAAGTGTTATGTGTTCTACTCACATAACACCACTAGAAAAATAACAGCACAACTTAAATATCAAACAAGACATATTACTTCAACATCATATGAATACTAACAACAAGCCTTCTCCCATGGCCTCAAGAACTAAAGTAACTACTCACAAGACATACAAGAGATCATGATCAGTGGTGATAAATATATGATAAACAATATGGACATAATATTAATTCTCCAACAAAACTCAATAGCATTCACCACAAAAGGGTAATCAACACTGGTAGAGTAGAGAGGATGGATAGTACGGGTTACAACACAAGTTGCAATGGTGAGATGAGATAGGATGAAGATGGATATGGTGCTTATGGTGAGGATGATGTTGATGATGATCTCGATGATGCCCGTGACGATGGTGATGACGATGGAGATTATCTCCCCTTCCGGAAAGTGTTCTCCCCGGCGGAATATTCCCGCCGGAGATCCCTTTATTCTCTGTAGGTTTCCGCCACGGAGCGGCGGCGGAACTCCATAAACTCTCCTATTTTTAGGGTTTTAGGATGACGAGGGGTATATATGCCAGAAGGGGGGGACCCTGGGGTGGCCCCAGGAGTCCAGGCGGCCTCCCTGCGCGGCCCTGGTGTGGGACGCGCCAGGGGGGCGCCTAGGCACCTGGTGGCCCCCTCTGGCTCCTGATTTGCGTGCCTTCTTCAATCTTCCAAAAAATGACCTTCGTCCATTTTCAGCTCATTTGTAGGTCTTCTGATTCAGCAACTATATGTCCACTTTTCTCCTCTGAATCCGGTGTTTGCAGTTTCGGTAGCGGAAAGTTGCAAACTGTGTAAAACATGCCAAAACAACATAAGAACAACATCATAATGTGAAATATATCAATGAGTAAGGGTGAATTATGATATAAAATAGTGATGCATTTTGGACGTAGCAACTCCCTCAAGCTTAGACCTCGCTTGTCCCCAAGCGAATACTGAGCTCGGTAAACCTGCCCACAAGTTTAGAGAGTGAAGTGTCCATAAATATAATACGAACAAGAAGCATCAAGATTTCTTAACCAAACTCAAGCATCCCCAACAACAATCTCAACTCATAAGGCCCTTATGGAAAAGTAGTAAAAATTATAATCAAAAGTAGGGCTAATGAAACTCATCAAATCAGGGCAAACATATCCTTGGTCAGAGAGCAACTAATAACTTTTACTTTTTCTCTTGCACTTTATAATGAAACACTTTGAAGATTTTTCAAGAGCATGTTATTAGTCAGGAAGTGAAATTGCTAACACAAAGGAAGATGTTTGCTTGTCCTAAGCTTTTGAAAACAACTTACTTATCAAATGATAATGTCAACAAGGATGTGATATGACAAATCTAAATGCAACCTTATATGAATGAATAATCGTCAACATCAAGTGTCTGTTCTCTTTAAAGAAAGAAGGAAGTAGGACGAACTTACTCCAGATAAAAGTAAAGGACAGACCCTGCTCTAGGGAAGTAGGGAAAACTCATGTGCTATCCTTAAAATCAAAAAAAATGAAAACAAGCTTTGGGAGGTGCATGGTTTGTCAACGAATGCTAATAGATAGCTCAATTACTTCTCAAGCTGGACAAGAAGGGGTCTAACTTGTTATGAACAGAAAGCAAAGCTAAAGAAAACTAAAATATAAAACCTAAGAGCGAGACGCTCCAAGCATAGCACATAACGCATGAAGTGATAAAAATATAGTGAGACAAAGAATGAACTAATGATTGTTGATGGAGAAGGGGATGCACGGGGGCATCCCCAATCTTAGATGCTTGTGTCCCCTTGAATATTTATTGGCGATACATGGGGGCATCCTCAAGCTTGAGCGATTGACACTCCCGGATCTTCTTTCATCATCTTCCATCGCACACTTGAAAACTCCCTTCATACATAACTCATCATAAGCTGATTAGAGAGGTTAGTACCCTTAATAAAATAATTTTTCCCCACTCAATATAAAGATATTATTGAAGAGCTACTGTTTCTCAAGTTTGCCAAAAGGTTTTTACAAAGAAAAATCAAGCTTAAGGTTTGCAAAAGTAAGGAGAGCCAAAACGTGGAAGAATCTGTGAAAAACAGAACAACAGGTAGTAACGAATTTTTTAGGGGTACTTCTGAAACTCAAATAAAAAAACTCAGAACATATGAAAGTTCCGAAATTGTATAGAGCACGCTGTGTAAAAAATTCATCTAAAAAAGATGAACTGGTGATCTGATCCAATTTTTCCCGTCACAAAGAGAGAATCTTTTTTCTGGACAGCATGTCACAACTTTTGCTTCCCTTGTCATATGAGGCTATAACTTGGCACAAAGCTTGAAAATAAAGATATAATGACGTTGATACAGTAGTAACAATCATCAAGACCAATAAAAATAGAAGTAAAAACATCTTGGGTTGCCTCCCAACAAGCGCTTTCTTTTACGCCTTTAAGCTAGGCATAAGGAAAAAGATGAATCAAGTTTTATCAAGAGAAAGAGAATAGCTAGCCCGTGTAACGGACTCAAAAGGTAACTTGATTTTCTTTCTAGGGAAGTGTTCCATCCCCTTTTTGAGAGGGAATTGAAATTTTATATTCCCCTCTTTCATCTCAATGATAGCACCAACGGTGCGAAGAAAAGGACATCCCAAAATAATTGGACATAAAGTTTGACACTCTATATCCATAATGATAAAATCAACGGGAACATAGTTGTTATTGACAATGATAAGAACATCGTCGATCTTCCCCAAAGGTTTCTTTACAGAAGAATCGACAAGGTGAACACCAAAAGAACATGAATGAAAAGGTTTCAATTCACACATATCATACATTCTTTTGGGCATGACAGAGGTACTAGCTCCAACGTCATATAAAGCATAGCAAGAGAAGTTATTTAATTTAATTTTTATCATAGGGTCCCAACCATCTCCTAGCTTCCTAGGTATGGAGGCTTCTATCCTAGGCTTCTCCTCCCTAGATTTGATGAGAGCATTTGTGATATGCTCCGTGAAGGAACGATTAAGTATGCTAGTGTGGAGGTCTCTAGATATTTTTTGCAGTAAGCTAATAATTTCTGAGAGGGTGCAACTATCAAAATCAATATTACTACTATCAAAGGTGGTAGTAGTGTCATCTAGGCTCACTTGTTTGAAACCCGCTATGTTCATAGGAGTTTCTTCTTCTACGATTGAGGTATTAGCATCACCATTAATAGGTCCAATGGGACCAGGAGTGCATTGGATGCTAAAAGTTTCGGTATCCTCAACAATTTGGATAGTGGCAACTGTGTGGTGTGTAGGAAGGCTCTTAATTCTATCCTCTTCCTCTTTTTCTCTAGCCCATCTTTCTTTAAGTTCAGCCATCATCCTAATATTTTCATTAATTTGTAATTGGATAGCATTAATAGGAGTGGCCTTCCTCTCTTCAAGGGGAGAGGTTCTAATTTTTAACATCTCAACATCAAGGGCTAAGCTGTCTACCTTCAAACAAAGATTATCTAAATTAGCTAATTTTTCTTCCACATTCTTGTTGAAGGATTTATGGGTAGTAATGAAGTCTCTAAGCATACTTTTTAGTTCATAAGTGGGGTTCTTGTTGCTAGGGTAAGTGTTGTTGTTCCCATAATTGGATGGAAATGCTCTAGGACTCCTAGAAAAATTGCCCCTATAAGCATTGTTGTTGAAGTTGTTTCTAGCAATGAATTTCACATCTACTTGTTCTTGAGCAACCAAAGAATTTGAAGGAACATCATGAGGATCAATAGAAGGTTGCTTGGTAAGTAGAGACATAACTAAGTCAACTTTTTCATTTAGGGAAGTAATCTCCTCACAGAGTTTACCTTCCTACCGTTTGGAGAGCGTTCGGTGTGCCATTAGGAATAGTTGGTCATCATCTCATTGAGAAGCTTTGTGGCAACACCAAGTGTAGTTGACATAAAGGTTCCTCCCGCGGCCAAATCTAACAAGTTCCGCGAGGTAAAGTTCAAGCCTGCATAAAAAGTCTGGATAACCATCCAGGTAGTCAAACCATGTGTAGGGCATTTCTTAACAAGATATTTCATACGATCCCAAGCTTGGGCAACTGATGGCTTCTCGCCCTTCGTTGGTTACCCCAAGTGGAAGGTTTGAGATGTAGTGCATCAGCAGTTTTCCCTCGGTGAAGATACCAAGGTTTGTCTCCAGTAGGATTCCAGAGATGATAAGTAGGTGTCAGCGGCGCAACTGACGCGGACCTGCACACAGACACAGATAACTTTGTTCCCAACGAAGTTCAGAGAGGTTGTCAATCTCTCCGGTCTTGTTGTTCACAAAGGGTAAAACGCAAGGGATAATGATAGCAAGTAAAAGAAGTAAAGTAAATATAGCTTGGAAATAATAATGAGGATATGGAACGGGATACGTGATGTTCACTAGTGATGTCTCTCTCTCAAAAGACGATAAACTGCTATGCGAGGTAAACAAGTTACAGAAGGGCAATTGACAGGATTATGAACGCACCGCAATGCTAACTATGCTACAAAAGAAGGAAGAGGCTCAAAAGCACGGGCAGTACGCTAAAATAAGTAGACCGAAATCCATCTGCATCTACTACTAATCATCCACCTTGAGATATCTATCCAGAACATCTCGCTGGTATTAAGTAGCGAGCCCCACCCAAAGTGTAAACCCAAAGCAACAGACAACTGCATTAAAAAGAACTTTGCGTAAAGTAAACAATCCTTGTAACCGCGGTTACAAGCACCGTTTTTTCCCCCTTGTGGAAACAGGACATCCCCTAGACTCATGTTTCTATCACTCAAGCGTGTCATCGGGGGGCATGAACCCACAATCTAGCACAACGTTCCCTCTTGGAGTCACTACCTACTACTTTGCCAAAGCAATAAACAACAACGGAGAACATGGAAGAATTACTTAGGAACAAGAATATAAGTGATAAAAACCAAATATATTACTCTATCACAATCTGAACATAATCTCATAATCCATCAGATCCCTCCAAACTCAGCATAGCAACAGCAGAAATATTACAAAGGTGCCTCGATCATGTAGGGCACCTCACGAGGTCAAAACAATGAAGATCAAAGAGGGGAGGAGAACATCACATAGCTACTGATCACGGACCCATGGTCCAAGGAAAACTACTCACGAGACATCCGGGGAGCATCCATGGTGGAGAGGAGACTCCCAGAGGTCAATCCTCCCTCCAGCAGGGTGTCGGGAAGAGGTCTTCTGGTGCTCCCGATCTCGGAAGCGCGGCGGCGGCGGAACAGAGGCGAGTTTGCGGAATAGGGTTCCTCTTCTGGAGTTTTCCCGTGACGGAGAATAAATAGGCGAAGGGGGGCAGCCAGAGGTGGACCAGGGGCCCCAGGCGCCACCCTGGCGCGGCCAGGGGTGGGGCCGCGCCGGTTGGCCGCCTGGGCCCCCTGGCTCCCCTCTGGTCCCTCCCGGGCTCTTCTCGAAGCTTCATGTACGCTGATTTTTCCTGTATTTTTCCAGGAATTTTTCTGACACTTTTTATATGGGGGAAAACTGAAATAGAAAAAAAACAGAAAATAGGAACCGGCACTGGGGTGCACTGAGTTAATAGGTTAGTCGAAATATGATCAAAAGAGTATGAAAGTGTACCTAGATCGTAGCAATATCACACAAAACATGGAACCGGCACTGGGGCGCAAGCAGAAATTATAGATACGTTTTGGACGTATCAACATCCCCAAGATTAATTCCTGCTCGTCCTCGAGTAGGTAAATGATAACAACATAATTTCTGTGGTGACATGCTAGCAACAATAAAAGAACTTTGAAAAGTAAATCAATCAAGGCTAGAGATTCAATTCAAGTCATAACATGCAAGAGTCTATATTAGCATTGAAATAAGTAACAAAAGAACAATAGGTGCAAGAGCTCTCGGTGTCCGTGACTCGAATGTCTCCAAATGGTGTTTTCGTGCAAGAAGGGGGATAGGGAATACGAGAAAAAGTAATTTTTGTGTTGAGAATGCAATCTACTAAAGTTTCACACTTGGGCTTCTTTGGAATCTTATCTTGACTTGTCCCCAGACCACTAGCCAGGTACAAGTCAATTTGATCCACTCCTTTTCGATATTTCGAGCACTCATGCAATGGATGAGCGTAAGCACGAGAGTTGAAACTTAGGATGGCAAAGAGAGAAATATGGTGGAGGAGGAAGAAAAAAAGGATGAGAAAGGCTCACATCAATGAGGACAATCATATGCAAGGGATGCCAAATGATAGATATGATGTGAGGAGTAGGGATTGCCATGCAACAGATGAACATACGAAGCTAAGAAGCTCTCCAAAGGAACTAGTGGGGGTGCATCTAACTTGCTTTCTCATGAAGACCTAGAGCTCGTTGAGGAGGCTCATCCTTGGAATATGCAAGCCAAGTTCTATAGTGTAAAGGTCCCCACATAGCTATATGCATAATGATCATCTCTATGGAGTACAAGGATATAAAGGGAGTACTAGTGTGGATCTCTCAAAAGGATAGTAGTGTTGCCCCTTTCTCTCTTTTTTATTTCTTTTTCTCTTTTTCTATTTTTTCTATTATTTTTTGTGGCCTCAATGGCTCTTTCTATTTAACTCTCATTTGTCCTCTTTGGGATCTTTTAATGTGTCCACTTTGGGATCTTTTCCTCACTTAAGGGCAACACTCTATTTTACAAGAAGGTAAAGGAGATCTTTCACACTTTACAAGGTACTCAAAATCATAAAGAAGATGTAACTATCATGATGTATGCATTGTATGTCGCTGCTAGTGTAGCAGGAACATGTATGACATGAAGATTAAGTCATGAAGAGGTGGAAGTTGCATGGCAATATAACTCGGAAAGGCTATGGAAATGCCTTGATAGGTAGGTAAGGTGGCTGTTTTGAGGGAAGATAGAAGGAGGCTTATGATGACAGAGCGTATCATGCCAAGGGTTTGGATGTACCGGCGAAGGTGGACACCAACTCTCGGAGTGAGAAGAAGGCAATGCACGACACGGGAGAGGCTAGCAAAATATGGGAAGGTGGAAGTGTCAACTTTCAATACTTACATTAGTCCGAAGAACTCATGCACTTATTATCGGTAACTCTCAATCTAATAAGGAGGTTCACAAAGAGACAAGTACCCCGAGGAGGAGTGTATGGGGGTTTGGTTATCCTTGCGCATCCTCGACTCATGGTACGTGAGTGTTCTCTGATATTCGACCCCTCAGAAGAGTAGTGATCCATCTAGTAGCTAGAGTTCTCAACTAGTTTTGTAGGTTTTGAAAATACACACGGATTTCCCAAAATACGACACCTATCACTAATAGGCATGAGCTCTTGACACCAAAAGTTCAAACATTACTCACAACAATACCTCAAAACCATTGCAAGTTACTACTAAAATTAAATAGCAACCTCAATTACCTACTCTCAAGACAAGACACAACTCAGTGCAACAACCAACTCTCTTTAACAAGATAAACATAAATACTAAAAAGAGTTCCAGATACAAACTAAACAAAAGCCAAGGCTCTTTCTAAAGACAAACTAAGACTAAAACTAAACATGACAGTAGCTATTAAAAGATAAAGAACACACAACAGCAGAAAGATAGGCATGAAGAATCCTATGATGTGTTCTAAATTTTGAAAGTGGAGCGTGTTTCTCTCCCACACAAAGTAAGACGGGATCTAACTTGTTATGAACAGCAAGCAAAGCTAAATAAAACTAAAGACAAAACCTAAGAGCGAGACGCTCCAAGCATAGGACATAACGCATGAAGTGATAAAAATATAGTGAGACGAAGGACGAACTGATGATTTGTTGATGGAGAAGGGGATGCAAGGGGGCATCCCCAAGCTTAGACGCTTGAGTCTCCTTGAATATTTGTTGGGGATCCATGGGGGCATCCCCAAGCTTGAGCGCTTGACACTCCTAGATCTTCTTTCATCATCTTCCATCACACACTTGAAAACTCCCTTCATACATAACTCATCATAAGCTGATTAGAGAGGTTAGTACGCTTAATAAATAATTTTTCCCACTGGATATAAAGATAATCTTGAATAGATACTGTTTCTCAAGAGTGCCAAATTTTTTTTGCAAAGAAAAAGCAAGCTTAAGGTTTGCAAAAGTTAGGAGAGACAAAACGTGGCAGAATTTGTGAAAAACAGAACAGCATATAGTAAAGAATTGTTTAGGGGCACTTCTGCAACTCAAATAAAAAAACTCAGAACATACGGAAGTTTCGTAATTGTATAGAGCATACTGTGTAAAAATTTCAGCTCAAAAAGATGAACTGGGATTTTTCTGGAATTTTTCTGGTCACGAGGACAGAATCTGTTTTCTGGACAGCATGTCACAACTTTTACTTCCCTTGCCATAAGAGGCTATAACTTGGCACAAAGATGAAAAATAAAGATACAATGATGTTGCTACAGAAGTAAAAATCATCAAGACACAACAAAAGCAAAAATAAAACACCTAAATTCGTTGCGGGCTGCCTCCCGAAAGCGCTTCTTTAAAGCCATTAGCTAGGCTTAATGCAAAAGAAGAATCAAGTTTTATCAAGAGAAAGAGAATAACTAGCCCGTGTAACGGACTCAAAAGGTAACTTGATTTTCTTTCTAGGGAAGTGTTCCATCCCCTTTTTGAATGGGAATTGGAATTTTATATTCCCCTCTTTCATGTCAATAACCGCACCAATGGTGCGAAGAAAAGGACGTCCCAAAATAATTGGACACAAAGGTTCACACTCTATATCCATAACAATAAAATCAACGGGAACATAGTTGTCATTGACAATGATAAGAACATCGTCGATCTTCCCCAAAGGTTTCTTTATGGAAGAATCAACAAGACGAACACCAAAATAACAAGGCTCAAAAGGCTTCAATTCAAACATATCAAATATTCTTTTGGGCATAACGGAGGTACTAGCTCCAACATCACATAAAGCATAGCAAGAGAAGTTATTTAATTTAATTTTGATCATAGGGTCCCACCCATCATCTAGATTCCTAGGTATGGAGGCTTCTACTCTAAGCTTCTTCTCCCTAGCTTTGATGAGAGCATTTGTGATATGCTCCGTGAAGGCAAGATTAAGTGTGCTAGTGTGGGGGTCTCTAGACATTTTGTGTAGCAAACTGATAACTTATGAGAGGGTGCAACTATCAAAATCAATATCACTACTATCAAAGGTGGTAGTAGTGTCATCTAGTTTTACTTGTTTTAAACCCTCTATGTTCATAGGAGTTTCTTTTTCTACGGTTGAGGTATTAGCATCACCATTAATAGGTCCAACAGGACTAGGAGTGCATTGGGTGCTAATAGTTTGGGTGTCCTCAACAATTTAGATAGTGGAAACTGTGTGGTGTGTAGGAAGGCTCTTAATTCTATCCTCTTCCTCTTTTTCTCTAGCCCATCTTTCTTTAAGTTTAGCCATCATCCTAATATTTTCATTGATTTGTAACTGGATAGCATTAATAGGAGTGGCCTTATTCTCCTCATGGGGAGAGGTTCTAATTTTAAGCATCTCAATATCAAGGGCTAAGCTTTCTACCTTCAAAGAGAGATTATCTATTTTAGCTAATTTCTCCTCTAAATATTTGTTGAAGGCTTTTTGGGTAGTGATAAAGTCTCTAAGCATGCTTTCTAATTCAGAGGAGGGGTTCTTGTTGCTAGGGTAGGTATTGTTGTTCCCATACTTGGATGGAAACGGTCTAGGATTACTAGCAAAATTTCCCCTATAAGCATTGTTGTTGAAGTTGTTTCTAGCAATAAAGTTCACATCTACTTGTTCTTGGGCAACCAAAGAATTTAAAGGAACATCATGAGGATCAATAGAGGGTTGCTTGGTATGTAGAGACATAATTAAGTCAACTTTTTCATCGAGGGAGGTAATTTCCTCGACATAATTTACCTTCCTACTTGTTGGAGCGTGTTCGGTGTGCCATTGGGAATAATTGGTCATCATTTCATCGAGAAGCTTCGTGGCAGCACCAAGTGTAGTTGACATAAAGGTTCCTCCCGCGGCCGAATCTAACAGGTTCCGCGAGGTAAAGTTCAAGCCTGCATAAAAAGTCTGGATAACCATCCAGGTAGTCAAACCATGTGTAGGGCATTTCTTAACAAGAGATTTCATTTGTTCCCAAGCTTGGGCAACGTGTTCATTATCCAATTTCTTAAAATTCATAATATTACTCCTCAATTGGATAATCTTAGCAGGAGGGTAGTACTTCCCTATAAAAGCATGTTTGCACTTATCCCAAGAATCTATGCTATTTCTAGGAAAAGATTGAAACCAGATTTTAGCATCTCCCCTTAAAGAGAAAGGAAAGAGCTTGAGCTTAACAACATCACCTTCTACTTCTTTATACTTTCGCATATCACATAATTCAACAAAATTATTCAAGTGTAAAGCAGCATCATCTCCAGCACCAGAGAATTGATCTCTCATAACAAGGTTTAGCAAAGCAGGTTGAATTTCATAAGAGGTAGCTGAAGTGGCAGGTGTGGCAATGGGAGTGCAGATAAAGTCATGGTTGTTGTGACTAGTGAAGTCACACAACTTGGTGTTTTCAGTGGAACCCATAGTAGCAGCAAGTGTGGCAGATTTTTTTGTAAATTTTGATAAAAGACACAAAGATAAAAACTGAAAGATAAACTAACAAGACTAAAAAAACAAAGGTAAAGGGTAGTGTGCAACTCCCCTATCTTAGCACTCGGAGTCCCCGGCAACGGCGCCAGAAAACTTGCTTGATGGCTTCTCGCCCTTCGTTGGTTACCCCAAGTGGAAGGTTTGAGATGTAGTGCAGCAGCAGTTTTCCCTCGGTGAAGATACCAAGGTTTGTCTCCAGTAGGACTCCAGAGATGATAAGTAGGTGTCAGCGGCGCAACTGACGCGGACCTGCACACAGACACAGATAACTTTGTTCCCAACGAAGTTCAAAGAGGTTGTCAATCTCTCCGGTCTTGTTGTTCACAAAGGATAAAACGCAAGGGATAATGATAGCAAGTAAAAGCAGTAAAGTAAATATAGCTTGGAAATAATAATGAGGATATGGACCAAGATACGTGATGTTCACTAGTGATGTCTCTCTCCCAAAAGACGATAAAACTGCTATGCGAGGTAAACAAATTACAGAAGGGAAATTGACAGGATTATGATCGCACCGCAATGCTAACTATGCTACAATAGAAAGGAAGAGGCTCAAAAGCACGGGCAGTACGCCAAAATAAGTAGACCGAAATCCATCTGCATCTAATACTAATCATCCACCTTGAGATATCTATCCAGAACATCTCGCTGGTATTAAGTTGCGAGCCCCACCCAAAGTGTAAACCCAAAGCAACAGACAACTGCATTATAAAGAACTTTGCGTAAAGTAAACAATCCTTGTAACCGCGGTTACAAGCACCATTGTTTTCCCCCTTGTGGCAACAGAACATACCCTATACTCATGTTTCTGTCACTCAAGCGTGTCATCGGGGGGCATGAACCCACAATCTAGCACAACGTTTCCTCTTGGAGTCACTACCTACTACTTGGCCAAAGCAATAAACAACAACGAATAACATGCAAGAATTACTTAGGAACAAAAATATAAGAGATAAAAACCAAATATATTACTCTATCACAATCTGAACATAATCTCATAATCCATCAGATCCCTCCAAACTCAGCATAGGAACAACAGAAATATTACAAAGGTGCCTCGATCATGTAGGGCAGCTCACGAGGTCTAAACAATGAAGATCAAAGAGGGGAGGAGAACATCACATAGCTACTGATCACGGACCCATGGTCCAAGGAAAACTACTCACGAGACATCCGGGGAGCATCCATGGTGGAGAGGAGACTCCCGGAGGTCAATCCTCCCTCCGGCAGGGTGCCGGGAAGAGGTCTTCTTGTGCTCCCGATCTCGGAAGCGCGGCGGCGGCGGAACAGAGGCGAGTTTGCGGAATAGGGTTCCTCTTCTGGAGTTTTCCCATGACGGAGAATAAATAGGCGAAGGGGGGCAGCCAGAGGTGGACCAGGGCCCCCCTTGGCGCGGCCTTGGGTGGGGCCGCGCCGGGTGGCCGCCTGGGCCCCCCTGGCTCCCCTATGGCCCCTCCCGGGCTCTTCTCGAAGCTTCCTGTACGCTGATTTTTCCTGTATTTTTCCCGGAATTTTTCTGGTACTTTTTATATGGGGGAAACTGAAATAGAAAAACAGCAGAAAACAGGAACTGGCACTGGGGTGCACTGAGTTAATAGGTTAGACCAAATATGATCAAAAGTGTATGAAAGCGTATCTAGATCGTAGCAATATCACACAAAACATGCATGGGGCAAGTAGAAATTATAGATACGTTTTGGACGTATCAACATCCCCAAGCTTAATTCCTGCTCGTCCTCGAGTAGGTAAATGATAACAACATAATTTCTGTGGTGACATGCTAGCAACCATAAAATAACTTTGAAAAGTAAAGCAATCAAGGCTAGATATTCAATTCAAGTCATAACATGCAAGAGTCTATATTAGCATTGAAACAAGCAACAAAAGAACAATAGGTGCAAGAGCTCTCACTGTCTGTGACTCGAATGTCTCCAAATGGTGTTTGCGTGCAAGAAGGGGGATAGGGAATACGAGAAAAAGTAATTTTTGTGTTGAGAACTCAATCTACTAAAGTTTCACACTTGGTCTTCTTTGGAATCTTATCTTGACTCGTCCCCAGACCACTAGCCAGGTACAAGTCAATTTGATCCACTCCTTTTCCATATTTCGAGCACTCATGCAATGGATGAGCGTAAGCACGAGAGTTGACACTTAGGATGGCAAAGAGAGAAATATGGTGGAGGAGGAAGACAAAAAGGATGAGAAAGGCTCACATCAATGAGGACAATCATAGGCAAGGGATGCCAAAGGATAGATAAGATGTGAGGAGTAGGGATTGCCATGCAACGGATGCGCATACGAGCTAAGAAGCTCACCAAAGGAACTAGTGGGGGTGCATCTAACTTGCTCGCTCATGAAGACCTAGAGCTCGTTTGAGGAGGCTCATCCTTGGAATATGCAAGCCAAGTTCTATAGTGTAAAGGTCCCCACATAGCTATATGCATAATGATCATCTCTATGGAGTACAAGGATATAAAGGGAGTACTAGTGTGGATCTCTCAAAAGGATAGTAGTGTTGCCCCTTTCTCTCTTTTCATTTCTTTTTCTCTTTTTCTCTTTTTTTGTATTTTTTGTGGCCTCAACGGCTCTTTCTATTTAACTCTCATTTGTCCTCTTTGGGATCTTTTAATGTGTCCACTTTGGGATCTTTTCCTCACTTAAGGGCAGCACTCTATTTTACAAGAAGGTAAAGGAGATCTTGATAGGTAGGTAAGGTGGCTGTTTTGAGGGAAGATAGAAGGAGGCTTATGATGACAGAGCGTATCATGCCAAGGGTTTGGATGTACCGGCGAAGGTGGACACGAACTCTCGGAGTGAGAAGAAGGCAATGCACGGCACGGGAGAGACTAGCAAAATATGGGAAGGTGGAAGTGTCAACTTTCAATACTTACATTAGTCCGAAGAACTCATGCACTTATTATCGGTAACTCTCAATCTAATAAGGAGGTTCACAAAGAGACAAGTACCCCGAGGAGGAGTGTATGGGGTTTTGGTTATCCTTGCGCATCCTCGACTCATGGTACGTGAGTGTTCTCTGATATTCGACCCCTCAGAAGAGTAGTGATCCATCTAGTAGCTAGAGTTCTCAACTAGTTTTGTAGGTTTTGAAAATACACACGGATTGCCCAAAATACGACACCTATCACTAATAGGCAAGAGCTCTTGACACCAAAAGTTCAAACATTACTCACAACAATACCTCAAAACCATTGGAAGTTACTACTAAAATTAAATAGCAACCTCAATTACCCACTCTCAAGACAAGACACAACTCGGTGCAACAACCAACTCTCTTTAACAAGATAAACATGAACACTAAAAAGAGTTCCAGATACAAACTAAACAAAAGCCAAGGCTCTTGCTAAAGACAAACTAAGACTAAAACTAAACATGACAGTAGCTATGAAAAGATAAAGAACACACAACAGCAGAAAGATAGGCATGAAGAATCCTATGATGTGTTCTAAATTTTGAAAGTGGAGCGTGTTTCTCTCCCACACAAAGTAAGACGGGATCTAACTTGTTATGAACAGCAAGCAAAGCTAAATAAAACTAAAGACAAAACCTAAGAGCGAGACGCTCCAAGCATAGCACATAACGCATGAAGTGATAAAAATATAGTGACACGAAGGACGAACTGATGATTTGTTGATGGAGAAGAGGATGCACGGGGGAATCCCCAAGCTTAGACGCTTGAGTCTCCTTGAATATTTGTTGGGGATGCATGGGGGCATCGCCAAGCTTGAGCGCATGACACTCCTGGATCTTCTTTCATCATCTTCGATCACACACTTGAAAACTCCCTTCATACATAACACATCATAAGCTGATTAGAGAGGTTAGTACACTTAATAAATAATTTTTCCCACTGGATATAAAGATAATCTTGAATAGCTACTGTTTCTCAAGAGTTCCAAAAAGTTTTTGCAAAGAAAAAGCAAGCTTAAGGTTTGCAAAAGTTAGGAGAGACAAAACGTGGCAGAATCTGTGAAAAACAGATCAGCATATAGTAAAGAATTTTTTAGGGGCACTTCTGCAACTCAAATAAAAAAACTCAGAACATACGGAAGTTTCGTAATTGTATACATCATACTGTGTAAAAATTTCAGCTCAAAAATATGAACTGGGATTTTTCTGGAATGTTTCTGGTCACGAGGACAGAATCTGTTTTCTGGACAGCATGTCACAACTTTTACTTCCCTTGCCGTAAGAGGCTATAACTTGGCACAAAGCTGAAATAAAGATACAATGATGTTGCTACAGAAGTAACAATCATCAAGACACAACAAAATCAAAAAGAAAACACCTAAATTCGTTGCGGGCTGCCTCCCGAAAGCGCTTCTTTAAAGCCATTAGCTAGGCTTAATGCAAAAGAAGAATCAAGTTTTATCAAGAGAAAGAGAATAACTAGCCCGTGCAACGGACTCAAAAGGTAACTTGATTTTCTTTCTAGGGAAGTGTTCCATCCCCTTTTTGAATGGGAATTGGAATTTTATATTCCCCTCTTTCATGTCAATAACCGCACCAACGGTGCGAAGAAAAGGACGTCCCAAAATAATTGGACACAAAGGTTCACACTCTATATCCATAACAATAAAATCAACGGGAACATAGTTGTCATTGACAATGATAACAACATCGTCGATCTTCCCCAAAGGTTTCTTTATGGAAGAATCAACAAGACGAACACCAAAAGAACAAGGCTCAAAAGGCTTCAATTCAAACATATCAAATATTCTTTTGGGCATAACGGAGGTACTAGCTCCAACATCACATAAAGCATAGCAAGAGAAGTTATTTAATTTAATTCTGATCATAGGGTCCCAACCATCATCTAGCTTCCTAGGTATGGAGGCTTCTACTCTAAGCTTCTTCTCCCTAGCTTTGATGAGAGCATTTGTGATATGCTCCGTGAAGGCAAGATTAAGTGTGCTAGTGTGGGGGTCTCTAGACATTTTGTGTGGCAAACTGATAACTTCTGAGAGGGTGCAACTATCAAAATCAATATCACTACTATCAAAGGTGGTAGTAGTGTCATCTAGGTTTACTTGTTTGAAACCCTCTATGTTCATAGGAGTTTCTTTTTCTACGGTTGAGGTATTAGCATCACCATTAATAGGTCCAACGGGACTAGGAGTGCATTGGGTGCTAATAGTTTGGGTGTCCTCAACAATTTGGATAGTGGCAACTGTGTGGTGTGTAGGAAGGCTCTTAATTATATCCTCTTCCTCTTTTTCTCTAGCCCATCTTTCTTTAAGTTTAGCCATCATCCTAATATTTTCATTGATTTGTAACTGGATATCATTAATAGGAGTGGCCTTATTCTCCTCAAGGGGAGAGTTTCTAATTTTAAGCATCTCAATATCAAGGGCTAAGATTTATACCTTCAAAGAGAGATTATCTATTTTAGCTAATTTCTCCTCTACATTTTTGTTGAAGGCTTTTTGGGTAGTGATAAAGTCTCTAAGCATGGTTTCTAATTCAGAGGAGGGGTTCTTGTTGCTAGGGTAGGTATTGTTGTTCCCATTGTTGGATGGAAACGGTCTAGGATTACTAGCAAAATTTCCCCAATAAGCATTGTTGTTGAAGTTGTTTCTAGCAATAAAGTGCACATCTACTTGTTCTTGGGCAACCAAAGAATTTAAAGGAACATCATGAGGATCAATAGAGGGTTGCTTGGTAAGTAGAGACATAATTAAGTCAACTTTTTCATTGAGGGAGGTCATTTCCTCGACAGAATTTACCTTCCTACCTATTGGAGCGTGTTCGGTGTGCCATTGGGAATAATTGGTCATCATTTCATCGAGAAGCTTCGTGGCAGCACCAAGTTTAGTTGATATAAAGGTTCCTCCCGCGGCCGAATCTAACAGGTTCCGCGAGGTAAAGTTCAAGCCTGCATAAAAAGTCTGGATAACCATCCAGGTAGTCAAAACTTGTGTAGGGAATTTCTTAACAAGAGATTTCATTCGTTCCCAAGCTTGGGCAACGTGTTCATTGTCCAATTGCTTAAAATTCATAATATTACTCCTCAATTTGATAATCTTAGCAGGAGGGTAGTACTTCCCTATAAAAGCATCTTTGCACTTATCCCAAGAATCTATGCTATTTCTAGGCAAAGATTGAAACCAGATTTTAGCATCTCCCCTTAAAGAGAAAGGAAAGAGCTTGAGCTTAACAACATCACCTTCTAATTCTTTATACTTTTGCATATCACATAATTCAACAAAATTATTCAAGTGTAAAGCAGCATCATCTCCAGCACCAGAGAATTGATTTCTCATAACAAGGCTTAGCAAAGCAGGTTTAATTTCATAAGAGGTAGCTGAAGTGGCAGGTGTGGCAATGGGAGTGCAGATAAAGTCTTGGTTGTTGTGACTAGTGAAGTCACACAACTTGGTGTTTTCAGTGGAACCCATAGTAGCAGCAAGTGTGGCAGATTTTTTTGTAAATTTTGATAAAAGACACAAAGATAAAAACTGAAAGATAAACTAACAAGACTAAAAAAACAAAGGTAAAGGGTAGTGTGCAACTCCCCTATCTTAGCACTCGGAGTCCCCGGCAACGGCGCCAGAAAACTTGCTTGATGGCTTCTCGCCCTTCGTTGGTTACCCCAAGTGGAAGGTTTGAGATGTAGTGCAGCAACAGTTTTCCCTCGGTGAAGATACCAAGGTTTGTCTCCAGTAGGACTGCAGAGATGATAGGTAGGTGTCATCGGCGCAACTGACGCGGACCTGCAAACATACAAAGATAACTTTGTTCCCAACGAAGTTTAGAGAGGTTGTCAATCTCTCCGGTCTTGTTGTTCACAAAGGATAAAACGCAAGGGATAATGATAGCAAGTAAAAGTAGTAAAGTAAATATAGCTTGGAAATAATAATGAGGATATGGACCGGGATACGTGATGTTCACTAGTGATGTCTCTCTCCCAAGAGACGATAAAACTGCTATGCGAGGTAAACAAGTTACAGAAGGGCAATTGACAGGATTATGAACGCACCGCAATGCTAACTATGCTACAAAAGAAAGGAAGAGGCTCAAAAGCACGGGCAGTACGCCAAAATAAGTAGACCGAAATCCATCTGCATCTACTACTAATCATCCACCTTGACATATCTATCCAGAACATCTCGCTGGTATTAAATTGCGAGCCCCACCCAAACTGTAAACCCAAAGCAACAGACAACTGCATTAAAAAGAACTTTGCGTAAAGTAAACAATCCTTGTAACCGCGGTTACAAGCACCGTTGTTTTCCCCCTTGTGGCAACAACACATCCCCTAGACTCATGTTTCTGTCACTCAAGCGTGTCATCGGGGGGCATGAACCCACAATCTAGCACAACGTTCCCTCTTGGAGTCACTACCTACTACTTGGCCAAAGCAATAAACAACAACGAATAACATGCAAGAATTACTTAGGAACAAAAATATAAGAGATAAAAACCAAATATATTACTCTATCACAATCTGAACATAATCTCATAATCCATCAGATCCCTCCAAACTCAGCATAGGAACAACAGAAATATTACAAAGGTGCCTCGATCATGTAGGGCAGCTCATGAGGTCTAAACAATGAAGATCAAAGAGGGGAGGAGAACATCACATAGCTACTGATCATGGACCCATGGTCCAAGGAAAACTACTCACGAGACATCCGGGGAGCATCCATGGTGGAGAGGAGACTCCCGGAGGTCAATCCTCCCTCCGGCAGGGTGCCGGGAAGAGGTCTTCTGGTGCTCCCGATCTCGGAAGCGCGGCGGCGGCGGATTAGAGGCGAGTTTGCGGAATAGGGTTACTCTTCTGGAGTTTTCCCGTGACGGAGAATAAATAGGCAAAGGGGCAGCCAGAGGTGGACCAGGGGCCCCAGGCGCCCCCCTGGCGCGGCCAGGGGTGGGGCCGCACCGGGTGGCCGCCTGGGCCCCCCTAGCTCCCCTCTGGCCCCTCCCGGGCTCTTTTCGAAGCTTCCTGTACGCTGAATTTTTCCTGTATTTTTCCCTGAATTTTTCTGGCACTTTTTATATGGGGGAAAACTAAAATAGAAAAACAGCAGAAAACAGGAACTGGCACTGGGGTGCACTGAGTTAATAGGTTAGTCCAAAGATGATCAAAAGTGTATGAAAGTGTATCTAGATCGTAGCAAAATCACACAAAACATGCATGGAGCAAGCAGAAATTATAGATACGTTTTGGACGTATCAGCAACGTGTTCATTATCCAATTGCTTAAAATTCATAATGTTACTTCTTAATTGGATAATTTTAGGAGGTGGGTAATACTTCCCAATAAAAGCATCTTTGCACTTATCCCAAGAACCTATGCTATTCCTAGGTAAATATTGAAACCAGATTTTAGCTCCTTCCCTCAAAGAGAAAGGAAAAAGCTTGAGCTTAACAACATCACCTTCTACTTCTTTATACTTCTGCACAAAATTATTCAAGTGTATTGAAGCATCATCTCCAGCACGAGAGAATTGATCTCTCATAACAAGGTTTAGCAAATCAGGTTTAATTTCATAAGACGAAGCTGAAGTGGCAGGTGTGGCAATAGGAGTGCAGATAAAGTCTTTGTTGTTGTGAATAGTGAAGTCATACAACTTGGTGTTTGAAGAGGAACCCATAGTAGCAGCAAGTGTGGCAGATTTTTTTGTAATTTTTGATATAAGACACAAAGATAAAAACTATAAGGTAAACTAACAAGACTAAAAAGTAAAGGTAAAAGGTAGTGGGAAACTCCCCTATCTTATCACTCGGAGTCCCTAGCAACGGCGCCAGAAATTTGCTTGATACGCGAGAGGTGATAATTGTTTCTCGCCCTTCCATGGTTACCCCAAGTGGAAGGTGAGATGCAGCGTAGCAGCAAGTTTCCCTTGGTGAAGATACCAAGGTTGAGAGTGTCGACCAGTAGGACTCCAAAGATGATAAGTAGGTGGTGAAGTGAACAATGGCGCCGTTCACAACTCAGGGTTTCTTACTTCACCTAGACCTACACACAGACACAATTAAATTTCCACCTAACGAAGTTCAGAGAGGTTGTCAATCTCTCCGGTCTTGTTGTTTACAAAGGATCAAAACACAAGGGATAATGATAATGATAATAGCAACTGAAAGTAAATACTAAAAAGTAAATGAGTGTGTAAACAATGATGAGAAATGCTCAACTACTCAGGCTGGTGGTTTTCCTCACTTAGGTTCTTCAGTGTCCTCAGAGGTGGGTTGCTCTCAAATGACAAGTGTCAGTTTTTCTCTCGGAGCAGCCAACCCACAAATGGGGCTAGGGGTGACTATTTATAGCCGCGGAGCAACCCCAGGTGAAAGGACATAAATGCCCATGCACGCAATTACTCTCGTGCCCTCAGATATGACTGTTGCTAGACAAGTTCTAGCCTCTCACCACGCAACACGTGGCACGGTCAAACTATTCTCTGTAACACCCTCACTGTCAGGTGAACAGTAATCACCATTACTGTTCCTCAGTACTGTTCAAATTTTTTGTCTAATCAATATGGTTCAGTTCAAATTCAAATTTCCCTTTGATATTGTTGCAAGCAATGTGAACCATGGGCCTTGATCATCATGAATGAAAAAAAAGTCCAATCCATAAACTTTTGGAATCAAGTAAAATCTAAAAAATGCTTTTGGTGGAATATTAAAACAATGTGCAAAATAAAACTTGGTCAAAAAATTGTGCTACCACTTTTATTAAATCACAAAAATTCAGTGGAGCATGTATCACCAAGTTGGAGATTTTTCTATTCCCTAAATAATTCTAAACAAATCAAAACAGTGGATAAAAACCCTTTTTAAATCATTTAATATTTAATAGAAATATTAAATGACTTTTAAAAGTGCCCAAATCTTTTGTGGCACTAGCCTATGTTATAACAGTAATTATGGGCAACCTATAACACTTTACAAAAATGCCTAGGGTTGAAAACAATTACAAAACAGAAATAAAGAAAATGAAAAATAGGAAATGAAATAGATAAAAGGCAACCTAATCTACCCCCTCCCCCACTGGGTCCCCGGCCCAGCTAACAACCAGCCCAACCCCGGCCCATCTCTATTTTCCCCTTCCTCTTGCTACAGGGAGGCCGGCCATGGTGTGGCAGCCATCCCACGGCTGCCATGGCCGCCGTGTCGCCCATCCCGGCTTGCCGGCGAGGGGATAAGGCCGAACCGCCCCCGAACCCTGGAAACCCTAGCCACCCCCTGCCCATTCCCCTCCTCCCCCTCGCGCTCCGTCGCCTCACTACGCAGCAACCGGCGCTCGGCCGTCGCCGTGGCCCGAGCGCCACCGCGGCCACCGTGCTCCCCGTGCCACCGGAGCTTGTCCTGGAGAACCGCCTCGCTCCTCCGTTTCGCCTCGGCCCTCAAGCTCCGACTGAGACGCGCAGCAGCGCCCGATCCACGCCGTTCACCGTCGCCACGGCCCCCGAACTCCGGCGACAAGTCCATCGCCCCCCGAGCTTCCCCGGCTCCCTCGCCACCGCTACAAGCCCCCCCGGTGAGCTTGCGTTCGTTTTGCCCATCGCCGTATTCACTCCCGGTCGTATTCGCGCCGTCCCCGCATCCATCGTCCTCCGGCCGCCGCCTGTGCACTCACCGCCGTCGAGGTGGTCGTCCTCGGCGTCCGCCTCGCATACCCGTAGACGCGCGGCCTCGTGCCCACCTGATTCGTGCCCGGGGCTGGCCAAATGGTGGCCGAGGACGGCTTCCGGTGAGCCTCCGCCGTGCCACGGCTGACCGCCGGCGCGCCCCCGTGGTTAATCCTGTGGGTGTCCCACTGACGTGTGGGCCCCATTCGGTTTAGTTAACCACTAATCAGTCCCTAATAGAATTAATATAACTAAGATAAATAACTCCTGACTGACTTGTGGGCCCCCAGTCAATAGGTTAGTTAAATAGTCTAATTAAAATGTAATTATTAAAACGTGCCTATGACATGTGGGCCCTCTGCCCTGTTTGATTAAATTGAATTAAATTAATTGGCCACTGTCTATGACATGTGGGCCCTCACTGTATTATGTATTTAAAATAAATTGATTATATGTCTGTGTCACTGACATGTGGGTCCCCCATGTCCGTGACACTGTTCCGGATAATGTTTTGGATAATGTTAGATTAAAAAATAAAAGAAATTCAGGAAATTGATTTAAAATGATTTAAACTTCAGAAATTAATATCTTTTAAACCGCAAGTCAGATTCAAAAACTTTATACATGAAAATTGATCAGAAAAATATAACGAATACGGATACGCTATCCGTATACCAACCACACCCCTCTAACACAACGAACACCGACATCCCCCCTCCGGGCTGTTTGTCGATAATTCCCGGTACCGGTAAAAACCTGCCGGATGAATTTATTCCCAACACGAAGTTGTCCGGATTGGTTCAACTAACACGGATACACCCCCGTTATCTTTGTCGGATGTCCACGACACCTCCGGCATGAACCCTTCCCCCTCCGGACACCCTGTCCGGTAATCACCCGGAGCTGGTATATCATCCTGGATGAATTTCCGCTCCGAGCTGAGTGCATCATACGATGTTAGAACAACGTTAACATTTCATCTGTCATGTCATGCATATGTTTGTATATTATTGCTGTCTATTTACTGTTTCCTCCCCCTTTAATCTCCGGTAGACCCCGCCTCTACCGCCGACTACACCGCTGCCGGGTACGACTACTTCGTCGATGACCCTGCCCCTACCGTCGAGCTTCCAGGCAAGCAGAGCCATTCTCTTCTCCAGATATCGCCTACCTTTTCCGTACTTTCTTGCACTAGGCATGGTTACTGCTGTTGCTACTATTACAATCCTATTCAATTGCATAGCCTGATTTTGTCGCCCCTTGATGTACCTTTCTTATCCTATGTTGCCTATTATAATTATGCATATATTCAGCAGTGAACCCTGCGCATTGTTAGCTAGGACTAGATAGCGGGCCGTGATCACTCGGGGGGGTGAACACGGATACAACATATACAACTGCACAGGTACGGAACAAAGCAGACACCGCCAAAGGCCCCTATCTGGGTTATGCCCAGTCACCTCAAGTGTGAGCTATGAAGGAGTAATCCTTGTACTCCACTCGAGGCTGACTTTGTCTTGCCGCCAGAGGGTCCTGAACAGCGGTTGTCCTTAAAGGTAAGAAGTCGGGCGATCCAACGGTGCCCGCGAGCGGTATATCGTTGGGAACGACAGGGAGGGTACGACCGACGTTACTGGCGTGCTTGGACCCTGCTCGTATCTCGCGAGAGTTACCAAACCACGCAAAAGTCGAGCTCTACCAAGAGCACACGCGAGACAAGGTAAGGAGACGGTTCACCTTGTCGGTAACCGTGCGCTTTGACGGGACGACAGGGCAGGCCCCGACGTTACCGGTGGGCCTTGTTGTTCTTCGTTGTCCGTTGTGTTGTTAGTCAGACAGCGATAACGATTGTCTGCGAGATAATATTAAAATGCTAAATGGTTCGGCGGATGACTTGAGAGACCCGTTGGTCTATACGCACTACCTACACGTGGGATTACGGTGTGGGACCTCCGCGTCATAGTTCGTCTGAAAGCTCTTCAGACGTCAGCAGTACTGCGGCCTGATCGCCGGGAAGTGGTCTTGTCTTTTTGCTGCAGCAGGTGTGTTTGGATTTGCTTTTGCTTCACCGGCCAGACTCGCACCGTGCAGGAGCGTGCAAGGGTGAGGGACCTAGACCCCTTGGCGCATAGGATATAGTCCGACGGATGGCCTCTCTGCTGAGCCTAGGATGAACAGCGTCGTGTCGGATAGCCTCGGTGGGGCGTTCCCTAACAAGGTTCACGCCACCCTGGAGATCCGAGCATGCAGGCTGAACAGTAGTGCGCCCCTGCAGGGAGTTTAATCTATTCAAATATTCGTGTCCACGGTAACATGACGCTTTATGCTGAAGCTGGATCTTACCACTACAAACTATTACTATTAAACTGTATGGTTCCGGGTTTTCTTCCTCGCATGGGAGTCGAGGAGGGGAACTCAGAGGCATTATTATTATTAATCATTACAACTTATATTATTCAATGTTGCAGCAACTTCTGCTTCATTGTTACTTTATTGCTTTATATGAACTGTTGGCTGTTTCTCTTCTCATGCTGCAAGACAACATCGAAAGATGCTAGTCTTCGATAGGCCTAGCTTCTTACCCTTATTCTTATTTCTATATTGCAGTCCACTATATACAGCCTCCCCTTTCCGTTGATACAAATGCATAATGCATAGTAGCGGACGTAAGACTCGCGGGTATGCTAGATACTCACCTTTTCTTTATTTCCCCTGTTATGTTTTGCCTGATCAGCCGCTGCAGTCGACGTTGGATCCCAGGAGCAGGAGTACCCCGGAGGCGGATACTACTACGTCGAGGCCCCCGCTGACCAGGACCAGGAGTAGTTTCGGAGGCTCCCAGGCAGGAGGCCTTGCCTTTTCGATCTGTATCTCTGATGTTATTTGTGCTAGCCTTCTTAAGGCAAAACTTGACTAACTATGTCTGTACTCAGATATTATGGCTTAACTTATGTATTCGGGTCCGCGTGACCCCCCTTTATTGTAACATATTGGTTTATCCTTTTGTGTTTAGTGTTGTGCTGTGATATTCTCACCGTGGCACCCTAATCTCAGCCGTGTACCCTGCGTGTATGATTACTGTACACAGATTGATTTTGGGGGCGTCACAAGTTGGTATCAGAGCCGACTGCCTGTAGGAAGCCACCCCACCACTACCTGGTCGAAGTTGAGTCTAGACTTTGAAAAACTATTTTGCTAACTTAATTTTTGGCTTACGGGCCCACATCGATGTCACTACGTGTGATATCTATGGTATTAGGATCCTTTTTCTCCTTACCTATGCTCTGGGAATCTGCTCTCTTATCGTTGCTGGTAATTTTTACAAACGCTGACATTAGGATCACATTCTCTTGATTCCATCCGGCGTTTTGGTGCTTCCCCATTGATTGAGTCGTGTTGCAGGAGTTCTACCCCAGGTCCCGGACCGCAGATCCCATTCTCATTCTGGGCAGGCCGCGCGTCGTCTGGCATTAACTCCTGTGGCCAACAGTTTTCTTGTGGCGTGATTGACATAGTGGAATCTATGTCGCGTCGTGTAATCCTTACCGCGATCTGCGCGCCGCCTAGTGTGTCCTTTTTTCCTTAATTTCTACGACGTTACGCTGCCCGATTTTCGATTGATTCTATGTGTGGATGTGTATGTCTTATATGACTACTCCTATATATATCCGCGCCTTCTCTTTGTTGTCGCTTTACCTATTACTCGTTTCCGACATCTCGTTAAAATGTTCATCGCTTCTATACCCTTGTTAAATTCTAGCAGGATTGCTGGTCGTGGTGGTCGTGGTCGTGGTCGTGGTGCCAACGATCCACCTCCGCCGCCGGACTACATGGCCGCGATGATGCAGCAGTTTCAGATGAACCAAGTGTTTTGCAAGGAGTCATAGATCAGCTCCAGAACCAGAATCAGAACCAGAACCAGCACCAGCACCAGGATCAACCGCCTGTGGTTACTCTGCGGGATTTCATGCGTCTCAATCCCCCTCTCTTCCACCAACCGGAACAGCCGCTGGATGCTGATGATTGGCTTCGTGACATCACTCGTCAGCTCGAGTTCGCTAATGTGAGCGCTGCTGATTATGTCAACTTCGCGTCCTATTTCCTGCGTGGCCCCGCTGCTCAGTGGTGGGACACTTACAAGGGCTCGCTAGCTGAAGGGACTGTCGTCACCTGGAATGACTTCAAGACTGCCTTTCGCGCTCGTTATGTCCCCCAGGCGATTCTGAACCGTATGAAGGCCGAGTTCCGCAACCTTGTTTAGGGCAACAAAACTGTCGAGGCATACCAGAGGGAATTCCTCCGCCTCTCCCGCTATGCTGCAAGTGACCTTCCGAATGATGCAAGTAGGCAAGAGAAGTTCCGTGATGGGCTCAACCCAGATCTCCAGCTTGCACTGGCTTTGCACGCCTTCCCCGACTTCACCACCATGGTGAACCAGACTATCACTCTTGAGACCGCTCAGCTTAAGTTCGGTGGTTCGCCGAAGCACCCCCGTGATGCTGGCTCATCTTCGGGCACAGCACAGAAGCAACGCGTTTGGCTTCCACACAGTCTTATGCGTCCAACTGCCCCTGCAGCAAGGCCGTCGTATGTTGCACCCCGTCTGCCTCCGCCCCCGCCGAGACAGCCGAAGACTGAGACTGCACCTCTCCGTCCTCAAGATGGCCTGTGTTTCAAGTGCCGTCAGCCAGGCCATATTTCCAGAGACTGCCCTCAGTTACAGAATCAACCGGTAGTTCACCCTGCTGGCCGCGGAAATGGTCGTGGCAACAATGGGACCCTCAACTATATTACTGGGTCAAATCCTCATGCTCGTGGTCATGCTTACAACATTGATGTTGAAGCATCTCAGGAACAGCCCGCTACTGTGATGGGTACACTCCTCGTTAACTCAATACCTGCTACCGTTTTATTTGATACAGGAGCATCGCATTCATTTATGTCTAGAGCATTTGCTTCTAAGCATGGCTTTTATCACGAAAAGATGCGTACCCCCTTAATAGTCCGGACTCCCGGTACCCAGTGTCATGTTGACATGGTTGCACCTAACCTCACTGTCGAGATCGAAAGATTTGAGTTCATGGTTTCTCCACACATTCTGAAAACCTCCACCATCGACCTTATCCTTGGCATGGATTGGCTGAAAACTCACAATGCCGCACTTTATTGTGGCACCAAGGTCATCCAACTTTTTCATCCTTCTGGCGCGATTTTGAGTCATACCGCCATTGTGTCGATGAATGCCGAAGCTCGTATATATGCTCTGAATGCCTTGAATGTCGCACCTCTTGAAGGGATTGAGAAAGTCCCAATCGTTTGTGATTTTACCGACGTATTCCCAGAAGAACTGCCAGGGATACCCCCGATTAGGGAAGTTGAATTCATCATCGACTTGAAGCCTGGCACCGTCCCTATTGCCAAGCGCCCATATAAGATGCCACCTCACCACCTCCTTGAATTGAAGAAGGAGATCGACACGGCCCTCGAGAAAGGCTTCATCCGTCCTAGTTCCTCTGCTTGGGGAGCACCTTCGCTCTTTGTCAAGAAGAGCGATGGAACAAATCGTTTGGTCCAAGATTACCGACCTATCAACCAGGCCACGATACAGAACAAGTAACCCGTCCCTCGGATCAATGATCTTTATGATCAACTTGTTGGATCCACGGTGTTTTCAAAACTCGACTTAAGGTTGGGCTACCATCAGATCCGGGTCCGTGATGAGGGCATCCCGAAGACCGCATTCATTACTCGCTATGGTTCATACGAGTACACTGTCATGTCATTTGGCTTGACCAATGCACCAGCCACCTTCTCCAGATTGATGAACTATATATTCATGGAATACCTCGACAAGTTTGTCGTGGTTTATCTGGATGATATATTGATTTAATCCAAGACCGATGCAGAACATGCTGAACATCTTCGCCTTATACTGGAAAAGCTTCGAGAACACAAACTCTATGCTAAGTATTCAAAGTGTGAGTTCTGGCTTCCCGAAGTAACCTACCTTGGTCATGTGATTTCCAAGGATGGAGTTGCCGTCAACCCCGAACGTATCCAGGCTATTCTTGACTGGACTCCGCCCAGGACTGTCAAGCAAGTCCGAAGTTTCCTCGGCCTTGCCAGCTATTGCCGCCGTTTTGTTGAGAATTTCTCCAAGATTGCCAAGCCTCTGACTCTGCTTCACAAAGGCGTCAAGTTTGAGTGGACTGATAAATGTCAAGAAAGTTTTCAAGCTCTGAAGGACAAGCTCACTTCACCCCCGGTGCTTGCTCCTCCTGATACTCAGAAGGACTTCGTGATTTATTGCGACGCGTCTCGTCAAGGATTAGGCTGCGTCCTAATGCAAGAGCGCAAAGTTATTGCTTATGGCTCTCGTCAGTTGCGTGCTCACGAAGAAAACTATCCAACTCATGATCTCGAATTGGCAGCGGTAATTTATGCATTGAAGCTGTGGCGACATTACCTCGTCGGAAATTGTTGCGAGATCTTCACCGACCACCAAAGCCTGAAGTACCTGTTTACTCAGCCCGACCTGAATCTCCGCCAACAGAGATGGCTCGAGACAATAGCCGACTACAACATGGGAATTTCTTACACCCCGGGCAAAGCTAATGTGGTGTCCGATGCCTTAAGCCGCAAAGCCTATTGTAGTGAACTGGAAGTTCAAGTAGAGCAGCCACGTCTGTATGAAGAGCTCCGCAAGCTAAACATCTAAATTGTTCCGCAGGGATATGTGAACTCCCTGGTGGTCAAACCAGACCTCAACACCCGCATCAAGACGGTACAACATTATGACTCTGACATTTGGAAGATTAAGCGTCGTGTCGCCAGCAGAGAGCCCTCATTCTTCACTATTGATGCAAATGATGATAATGTGGTGTACTTCAAGGGTCGTTTAGTGGTTCCGGTAGCCAAGGCCAACCTGAATTACGCCTCTGATGTCATGAAAGAAGCTCATGATACACCTTTGTCAATCCACCCTGGTAGTACCAAGATGTACCAAGACATTCGTCAGCGGTACTGGTGGTCCAACATGAAACAAGACATTGCTCGTTATGTTGATGAGTGTGACGTTTGCCGTCGCGTGAAGGCCGAACATCAAAGACCTACTGGTACTCTGCAACCACTCACTATTCCTGAATGGAAATGGGACAAGATTGAAATGGACTTCGTCACCGGATTTCCCCGATCACAGAAAGGTCATGATGCCATCTTTGTCTTCATCGACCGATTCTCCAAGGTTTCTCATTTTCTGCCTGTCAAGGAGACGATCTCTGCTAGTCAGTTGGCAGACTTGTATGTTTCCAGAATTGTTTCCCTCCACGGTATTCCGTCGGAGATCAGTTCCGACCGAGGCATCATTTTCACCTCGAAGTTCTGGGATAGTTTCCAAGAAGCTATGGGCACTCACCTAAGCTTCAGTACTGCTTATCACCCCCAGTCGCAAGGACAAGTCGAACGAGTGAACCAAGTGCTTGAAGACATGCTTCGAGCTTGTGTCATTTCATTCGGTAAGAAATGGGAGGAATCCCTTCCATTTGCTGAATTCTCGTACAACAATAGCTATCAGGCTAGTTTGAAGATGGCACCCTTTGAAGTTCTCTATGGACGTAAGTGTCGAACCCCTCTGAATTGGTCAGAAACTGGGGAACGAACCCTCATTGGTCCGGACATTATACAGCACGCCGAAGATCAGGTTCGCGTTATTCGTGAACACCTGAAAGCTGCTCAGTCCCGTCAGAAGAGCAACTATGACCGCAAACACAAGGAAATGGTCTATCAACCTGGCGAATACGCGTACCTCCGTGTCACTCCAATGAGAGGCACTCATCGTTTCGGAATCAAAGGCAAGTTAGCTCCTCGCTACATTGGCCCGTTCCGTATTCTTTCCCGGAGTGGACCAGTGGCATACCGATTGGAATTGCCGCCGAACCTCTCTCAAGTCCACGACGTATTCCACGTGTCGCAACTCCGACGCTGCTTCAAAGACCGTATTCGTGAAGTGGAGCATGATATGATCGAGCTGCAAGAGGACTTGACTTATCAAGAACATCCAAGCCGCATTCTCGATCAGTCTGAACGCAAGACCCGCAACAAGACAACAAAGTTCCTCAAAGTTCAGTGGTCGAATCATTCTGAAGATGAAGCCACTTGGGAACGCGAAGATCGTCTCCACGATGAATACCCCGATCTTTTCCCCTCTACCACCTAAATTCTCGGGACGAGAATTCTTGTAGTGGGGGAGATTTGTAACACCCTCATTGTCAGGTGAACAGTAATCACCATTACTGTTCCTCAGTACTGTTCAAATTTTTTATCTGATCAATATGGTTCAGTTCAAATTCAAATTTCCCTTTGATATTGTTGCAAGCAATGTGAAATTCAAATCCATAAACTTTTGGAATCCATTCAAATCTAAAAAATGCTTTTGGTGGAATATTAAAACAATGTGCAAAATAAAACTTGGTCCAAAAACTGTGCTACCACTTTTATTAAATCACAAAAATTCAGTGGAGCATGTATCACCAAGTTGGAGATTTTTCTATTCCCTAAATAATTCTAAACAAATCAAAACAGTGGATAAAAACCCTGTTTAAATCATTTAATATTTAATAGAAATATTAAATGACTTTTAAAAGTGCCCAAATCTTTTGTGGCACTAGCCTATGTTATAACAGTAATTATGGGCAACCTATAACACTTTACAAAAATGCCTAGGGTTGAAAACAATTACAAAACAGAAATAAAGAAAAGGAAAAATAGGAAATGAAATAGATAAAAGGCAACCTAATCTACCCCCTTCCCCCACTGGGTCCCCGGCCCAGCTAGCAACCAGCCCAACCCCGTCCCATCTCTATTTTCCCCTTCCTCTTGCTACAGGGAGGCCGGCCATGGCGTGGCAGCCATCCCACGGCTGCCATGGCCGCAGTGTCGCCCATCCCGGCTTGTCGGCGAGGGGATAAGGCCGACCCGCCCCCGAACCCTGGAAACCCTAGCCACCCCCTGCCCATTCCCCTCCTCCCCCTCGCGCTCCGTCGCCTGACTACGCAGCAACCGGTGCTCGGCCGTCACCGCGGCCCGAGCGCCACCGCGGCCACCGTGCTCCCCGTGCCACCGGAGCTTGTCCTGGAGAACCGCCTCGCTCCTCCGTTTCTCCTCGGCCCTCAAGCTCCGACCGAGACGCACAGCAGCGCCCGATCCAAGCCGTTCACCGTCGCCACGGCCCCCGAACTCCGGCGACAAGTCCATCGCCCCCAGAGCTTCCCCGGCTCCCTCGCCACCGCTACAAGCCCCCCCGGTGAGCTTGCGTTTGTTTTTCCCATCGCAGTATTCACTCCCGCTCGTATTCGCGCCGTCCCCGCATCCATCGTCCTCCGGCCGCCGCCTGTGCACTCACTGCAGTCGAGGTGGTCGTCCTCGGCGTCCGCCTCGCATACCCGTAGACGCGCGGCCTCGTGCCCACCTGATTCGTGCCCGGGGCTGGCCAAATGGTGGCCGAGGACGGCTTCCGGTGAGCCTCCGCCGTGCCACGGCTGACCGCCGGCGCGCCCCCGTGGTTAATCATGTGGGTGTCCCACTGACGTGTGGGCCCCACTCGGTTTAGTTAACCACTAATCAGTCCCTAATAGAATTAATATAACTAAGATAAATAACTCCTGGACTGACTTGTGGGCCCCCAGTCATTAGGTTAGTTAAATAGTCTAATTAAAATGTAATTATTAAAATGTGCCTATGACATGTGGGCCCTCTGCCCTGTTTGATTAAATTGAATTAAATTAATTGGCCACTGTCTATGACATGTGGGCCCTCACTGTATTATCTATTTAAAATAAATTGATTATATGTCTGTGTCACTGACATGTGGGTCCCCCATGTCCGTGACACTGTTCCGGATAATGTTTTGGATAATGTTAGATTAAATAATAAAAGAAATTCAGGAAATTGATTTAAAATGATTTAAACTTCAGAAATTAATATCTTTTAAACCGCAAGTCAGATTCAAAAACTTTATACATGAAAATTGATCAGAAAAATATAACGCATACAGATACGCTATCCGTATACCAATCACACCCCTCTAACACAACGAACACCGACATCCCCCCCTCCGGGATGTCTGTTGATAATTCCCGGTACCGGTAAAAACCTGCCGGATGAATTTATTCCGAACACGAAAGTTGTTCGGAATGGTTCAACTAACACGGATACACCCCCGTTATCTTTGTCGGATGTCCACGACACCTCCGGCAAGAACCCTTCCCCCTCCGGACACCCTGTCTGGTAATCACCCGGAGCCGGTATATCATCGCCGGATGAATTTCCGCTCCGAGCTAAGTGCATCGTACGATGTTAGAACAACGTTAACATTTCATCTGTCATGTCATGCATATGTTTGTATATTATTGCTGTGTATTTACTGTTTCCTCCCCCTTTAATCTCCGGTAGACCCCGCCGCTACCGCCGACTACACCGCTGCCGGGTACGACTACTTCGTCGACGACCCTGCCCCTACCGTCGAGCTTCCAGGCAAGCAGAGCCATTCTCTTCCCCAGATATCGCCTACCTTTTCCGTACTTTCTTGCACTAGGCATGGTTACTGCTGCTGCTACGATTACAATCCTATTCAATTGCATATCCTGATTTTGTCGCCCCTTGATGTAGCTTTCTTATCCTATGCTGCCTATTATAATTATGCATATATTCAGCAGTGAACCCTGCGCATTGTTAACTAGGACTAGATAGCGGGCCGTGATCACTCGGGGGGGTGGGGGGTGAACACGGATACAATATATACAACTGCACAGGTACGGAACAAAGCAGACACCGCCAAAGGCCCCTATCTGGGTTATGCCCAGCCATCTTAAGTGTGAGATATCAAGGAGTAATCCTTGTACTCCACTCGAGGCTGACTTTGTCTTGCCGCCATAGGGTCCTGAACAGTGGTTGTCCTTAAAGGTAAGAAGTCGGGCGATCCAACGGTGCCCGCGAGCGGTATATCGTTGGGAACGACAAGGAGGGTACGACCGACGTTACTGGCGTTCTTGGCCCCTGCTCGTTTCTCGCGAGAGTTACCAAACCATGCAAAATTCGAGCTCTACCAAGAGCACACGCGAGACAAGGTAAGGAGACGGTTCACCTTGTTGGTAACCGCGCGCTTTGACGGGACGACAGGGCAGGCCCTGACGTTACCGGTGGGCCTTGTTGCTGTTCGTTGTCCATTGTGTTGTTAGTCAGACAGCGATAACGGTTGTCTGCGAGATAATATTAAAATGCTAAATGGTTCGGCGGATGACTTGAGAGACCCGTTGGTCTGTACGCACTACCTACACGTGGGATTACGGTGTGGGCCCTCCGCGTCGTAGTTCGTCCGAAAGCTCTTCAGACGTCAGCAGTACTGCGGCCTGATCGCCGGGAAGTGGTCTTGTCTTTTTGCTGCAGCAGGTGTGTTTGGATTTGCTTTTGCTTCACCGGCCAGACTCGCACCGTGCAGGAATGTGCAAGGGTGAGGGACCTTGACCCCTTGGCGCATAGGATATAGTCCGGAGGATGGCCTCTCTGCTGAGCCTAGCATGAACTGCGTCGTGTCGGATAGCCTCGGTGGGGCGTTCCCTAACAAGGTTCACGCCACCCTGGAGATCCGAGCGTGCAGGCTGAACAGTAGTGCACCCCTGCAGGGAGTTTAATCTATTCAAATAGCCGTGTCCACGGTAACAGGACGCTTTATGCTGAAGCTGGATCTTACCACTACAAACTATTACTATTAAACTGTATGGTTCCGGGTTTTCTTCCTCGCATGGGAGTCGAGGAGGGGAACTCAGAGGCATTATTATTATTAATCATTACAACTTATATTATTCAATGTTGAAGCAACTTCTGCTTCATTGTTACTTTATTGCTTTATATGAACTGTTGGCTGTTTCTCTTCTCATGCTGCAAGACAACGTCGGAAGATGCTAGTCTTCGATAGGCCTAGCTTCTTACCCTTATTCTTATTTCTATCTTGCAGTCCACTATATAAAGCCTCCCCTTTCCGTTGATACAAATGCATAATGCTTAGTAGCGGACGTAAGACTCGCGGGTATGCTAGATACTCACCTTTGCTTTATTTCCCCTTTTATGTTTTGCCTGATCGGCCGCTGCAGTCGACGTTGGATCCCAGGAGCAGGAGTACCCCGGAGGCGGATAGTACTATGTCGAGGCCCCCGCTGACCAGGACCAGGAGTAGTTTCGGAGGCTCCCAGGCAGGAGGCCTTGCCTTTTCGATCTGTATCTCTGATGTTATTTGTGCTAGCCTTCTTAAGGCAAAACTTGACTAACTATGTCTGTACTCAGATATTATGGCTTGTATAACTTATGTATTCGGGTCCGCGTGACCCCCCTTTATTGTAACATATTGGTTTATCCTTTTGTGTTTAGTGTTGTGCTGTGATATTCTCACCGTGGCACCCTAATCTCAGCCGTGTACCCTGCGTGTATGATTACTGTACACAGATTGATTTTGGGGGCTTCACATTCTCTGTCCTCACAATCTTTAGAAGAATCGCACTGGCGATCTCTAGACTCCTCAACCGAAGTTAGTTGCCTCAGTGTCCTGAAGAACAACGTCTCAGACACCCGAGGACTGAACTTCTACTGCAGGAGATTTCCTCAGGGTTTTCTTCAGGATTTCTAATTGAGCACTTCCTCAGAAATACAGAACTCATTTGCCTCAACCCCTCCAACAGTACGGTGTTTTCCTACGACTCAAGAAGTATAAAAAATCTTAGCGAAGACTACGCTTCAACTTCGTATTCAGCGTGAACGTCCTCAGGATCTGGCACAACTTCAGCTTTAGCCGAACGCTTCAGGATCTGGTACTGCTTCAGCTTCACCCGAACGCTTCAGGATCCTGATTCCTCAGGATTTCGCAGAACTTCAGTCTTCAGGAAAGACACCGATTTCTCCCTTGTTCCTCAACATTTTGGGGGGTCGACAACGGTGGTTAACCTCATCCTCAGGGACTGTTTCCTGTGTATACTCACAAACACATCAGTCCTTTAACCGTTTTGTCATCAAATACTCCAAAAACCTCAAAGGGGGCACTAGATGCACTTACACTTAGCATAGAAAAAGCAGAAAGGATTACATATGTGCCTCGATCATGTAGGGCAGCTCGCGAGGTCTAAATCATGAAGAACAAAGAGGGGAGGATAACATCACATAGCTACTGATCACGGACCCATGGTCAAACGCAAACTACACACGGCACATCCGAGAAGCTTCCATGGTGGAGGGGAAGCTCCCAAAGGTCGATCCTCCCTCCGGCAGGGTGCCGGGAAGGGTCCTGCTGGTGCTCCCGATTTTGGAAGCTCGGCGGCGGCGGATAAGAGGCGAGATCGCGAAAAAGGTTTCTGTCTTCGGAAGTTTCACGTCACGGGAGATATATAGGAGAAGTGGGGCAGCCAAGGGGGCACCAGGGGTCCAGGCGCCCCTAGCGCGGCCAAGCCCTAGGCCGCGCCATCTAGGCGCCTGGGGCCCTCGTGGGTCCCACCTGGTCCCCCTTCGGGACTCCGGAATGTTCCTTCACACTGATTTTTTATCTGATTTTTCCCGAACTTTTAGAGCACATTAATATGGGGGAAAACTGAAATAGCAAAACAACAGAAAATAGAAACTGGCACTGGGGTGCACTGAGTTAATAGGTTAGTCCAAATATGATAAAAAGTGTATGAAAGTGTATCTATATCATAGCAATATCACAGAAAACATGCATGGAGCAAGCATAAATTATCAATACGTTTGGGACGTATCAGATGCCATTACCCAATCAGATTTCACCCCTCATTCTTTTTCCTGTTGATCACGTAGTCCTTGGCAAAGCGCTTCCAAGGAAGGTTTCTCCAGTCTCGTATGAGATGTCAGTCTCCGGGATCCTACACTCATCACCTAAACCCATGCACCAAAACTTTAGTTCATACTCACAGTTCTGGTTCTGCAGATCATAAATGTGCCCTTGAAGCTCAATCATTCTTTCTTCCAGTGTGGTCACGCTTTACCACATCTCCTTCATCTCCTTCTTGTAGTGTGCTTTCAGATCGTTGCTGATGTCGAAGTTGGCTTCGACACCATGCTGGAACATCTTCTTATACTTGAAGAGTTCATGCTCCACTTCTTCCAGCCTGGCCTGGATGCTCCCCTCCTTCACAGGTCCCTTCACATCTTCGCCGTGGAGGACACCATCCTCCACCCGAAAAGTTTGATGGTGCTTCTTCACCTTAGCGAGGTAAGGGTTGATGACGTTGATGACGAACTTGTCCTTGGGGGAACTTGGGGAAGCCATGGCACCTAGGTCTAGCTCAAAGATTTCCTAGCAGAAACAACTCGAAAAGAAAACACACGAAATCGCGAGATACAGTGCCGGGACGATCCAGGAAAATATATAGCAAAAATTTACGCACCAAAAGGAAGGTAAGAGGGAAAAGTGGGCTCGGAGGCAGACTCCGGGGTGCCCAAGCGGCCTCCCGGCGCGAACAGGGGGTTGGTCGCGCTAGGGGGGCGCCTGGGCCCCCTGGAGCTCCTCTCCGGTTCCACTTTGGCCTAGAATTTTCCGAATTTTTCAAAAACTCGTAATATGGAACTTTTTAATGATGTTCGTGATGTTTCCTTACCGAAATAGATATATTTTCTTATTCTGCTCCTGTTGGTGTCTGAAACATATTCTTCATGAGTTTTTGTGTGTATCAAATTCACATCAACATTGATAGGGTCTCCTTCCATGTAATGCTTGAGCCTTTTCCCATTCACAACTTGAGGTTTAGTGCCTTCAAAATTGTTAATCTTAATTGCACCGGAGCGGTAGACTTCTTCGATATGAAATGGCCCTTCCCATCTAGAAAGTAGTTTACCTAGAGAAAACCTGAAATGGGGTCTAAACAATAAAACTTTATCACCAACATTAAATTCGCGTTTCAGAATCCTTCTATTATGCCACTTCTTTACCTTTTCCTTGAACATTTTAGCACTCTCGTAAGCTTCACTTCTCCACTCATCTAGAGAAGTCAAGCTCATGAGACGCTTTTCACCAGCTAATTATCGGTCAGCATTAAGCTCTCTAAAAGCCCAGAAAGCTTTGTGTTCTAACTCTAATGGAAAATGGCAAGCCTTTCCGTAAACCATCTTATAGCGAGACATGCCCTTGGGGTTTTTGCAAGCAGTTCTATACGCCCACAAAGCATCTCCTAACTTCTTTGACCAGTCCTTTCTTGAACTGTTAACTGTCTTTTGTAAGATCAACTTGATGTTTCTATTGGTGAGCTCAACTTGATCACTAGTTTGAGGATTGTACGGTGAAGCAATTCTATGATTGACATCGTACTTGGCTAAAGATTTCCTAAAAGCTCCATGAGTGAGGTGTGATCGTCCATCAGTCACGAGGTATCATGGTACACCAAACCTAGGAAAAAATACATCCTTGAGCATTTTCAACGACGTCTTGTGATCAACACTTTCAGCGGGGATTGATTCAACCAACTTGGTTACATAATCAAGGCTACTAAAATGTGAGTGTTCTTGTGTGAAGGAGGAAAAGGACCCATAAAATCAAAACCCCACCAATCAAAAGGCTCAATCACTAGAGAGTAATTCATAGGCATCTCATTTTTCCTACTAATTATACCAACTCCCTGACACTTATCACAAGATAAGACATAATTTCTAGCATCCTTAAAGATAGTAGGCCAATAAAAACCTGATTGGAGAACCTTATGTGCGGTTGATACGTCCAAAATGCATCACTATTTTATATAGTAATTCTTTCTTATTCATTGATATATTTCACGTTATGACGTTGTTCTTATGTTGTTTTGGATTATTTTACACAATTTTCAACTTTTCGGTGCCGAAGCAGCAGACGCAGGAATCAGCGGTAAAAAGTGGACGCTGAGTTGCTGAAGAAGAATACCTCCAAATTACCTGAAAATCGACGGAGGGTATTTTTGAGAAGAATGACAAAGACAAGCCGAAGAGGGGCCACAGGGGTGCCACAGGGTGCCCAGGCGGCCACCTGGCGCGGCCCCCACCCTGGCCGCGCCGGGAGGGCACCTGGACCATTGGGGCCACTCCCAGCTCCCCCCTTTGGCCTATATATCGCTCATATACCAAAAACCCTAAAAAAGAGAGAGTTTTCGGAGTTCCGCCGCCGCTCTGTGGCGGAAACCTACAATGGAAAAAAGACATCTCCGGCGAGCAGATTCCGCTGGGGAGATAACCTCCCGGAAGGAGAGATCATCGCCATCGTCATCACCATCGTCACGGGCATCATCGAGATCATCATCAACATCATCCCCAACATCAGCACCATCTCCACCACCATCCAATCTCACCTCACAAGTTCAACTTGTGTTGTAATCCGTACTGTCTTTCCTCTCTACTCTACTGGTGTTTATTACTGTAACACCCTCACTGTCAGTGAACCGTAATCACTGTTACTGTTCATCTGTACTGTTTAAAACTTTTGTTGATCAACTGGTTCAGTTCAAATTCAAATTCTCCATTGATATTGTTGCAAGAAAATATGAACCATGGACCTTGATCATCATTGGCCAACTAAAGTCCAAGCCATTTGAATTAAAAGTCCAAACAAAACCCAAAGTGCCTTTTGTTGAATATTAAAAATAAGTGATGAATAAAACATTGTCCAATAATTATGAAACCACTTTTGTAAAATCACTAATAATCAGTGGGCCATGCCAATATGGTTTTGGGTATTTATCATGCCACTGAAAAATTCAAACAATTCAAACCAGTGGCTAAACAACAACAATTCTCAGTTAAATATTAAAGAGAAATAGTAAATAATTTTCTTTTGCCACCAAACTTTTTGTGGCACTCTGATCATGTGCAATATCAATTATGGATCAAGTTCCATATTTTCAAAATTGCCTAAGTGACTAAATTAAATGCAAAGAGAAAATACAAAAGAAAAAGAAAAGAAAAGAAAAATATAATCTAACGCTCAGGGGCGAGACCCACCCCCCCTCTCTCCACTGGGCCAGGCCCAGCGCACCCAAGCGCCATCATCCCCAACCTCCGTACGCAGAGGCGCCGTGGCTCGCATCCGAGCCGGCCACGACAGAGGCCCTCGCCGTGGCGGGCATCCCGCGGCCGCCGGCGAGTATAAAGCCTCCTGCCCCGCCCCCAAACCCTAGCCGTGCCCCTTGCCCCGTGGATGTAGCCCTTGGCATCATCCTCCTCGTCTGCATCCTCTCCCCATCTCGCAGAAGCCGCCGTGGGCGCGCTCGTCGTAGCCGACGCTGCCAGTGACCTCCCCGGTGGCCGGAAGCTTGTCCAGACGTGCCCTCTACGACGACTACATCGGCAGGGCGCATCAATTGAGGCGGGACGCCCCGTGGACAGCATCCACTTCTCCCCTCCGCCGCCGGCCGCCGTGTGCCTCACGGCCAAATTGCCTGCCTCCGGTTGACCTCCGGCTTCCCCAAGCGCTTCATCCAACTCCTGGTGAGCTCGCCCTCCCTTCCCGTCTTCACATGCATCGAATTGGCCACCGTACTCGCCGCGCCGTGGGTTCATGCTCCGGCCGCCGCCCCGGTGAACTCCACCGTCGCCCTGGTCCTTCCTTGCTCGCGAAAATGACACAAAGGGGTGCGCGCGAGTTCCCTTCTTCCGTAGGATCGAACCGCGCCCGGAGAGGGAAACCCTAGCGCGCGCACGGTCTCGCCGGAGTTACTCCGGTGACCGCCGTGGCATCGCCGTGGCTAGCGGCTGATTAGCCACTAGCTAATCCCCTTCCCCCCTCACTTACAAGTGGGGCCCAATCCCATATTAAGCTAATTATAATGCTATTAAAAAATTGGCCCTATGACAGGTGGGTCCAACCACTTAAAAATAACCTTTAGGTTAATTAAACATGTTAATTAGTTTTGCCTCAATGACATGTGGGACCCCACTGTAATTAGGTTTAATTAAAATATTTAATTGCATGTGAGGCTGACCAGTGGGTCCCACTGGTCAGGTTTGACCAGTCAAACTGTTGTGAATAATGTTTCTGTTAATAAATGAAAATAATTTAAACATGATTTAGAAAATAATTTAAATTGCTTAAAACTTTAGAAAATCATAGAAAATAAACCGTAGCTCAGATTCAAAAACTTTGTACATGAAAATTGATCAGAAAACTATAACGAATACGGATACGCTATCCGTATGTCTACCCCACCCCCTAACACACCGATCATCGACATTCCCCCCCTCCGGGCCGTCTGTCGATAATTCCCGGTACCGATAAAAAGTACCCGGATGAATTTATTCCGAACACGAAAGTTGTCCGGAATGGTTCGACTAACACGGATAGACCCCCGTTGTCTTTGTCGGATGTCCACGACACCTCCGGCATGAACCCTTCCCCCTCCGGACACCCTGTCCAATAATCATCCGGAGCCGGTAGTTCATCCTCAGATGAATTTCCGTTCCGAGCAACGTGCATTGCACTGCGTTAGAACACCGTTAACATTTCATCTGTCATGTCATGCATATGTTTGTATATTATTGCCGTGTATTTACTGTTTCCTCCCCCCCTTAATCTTCGGTACACCCCGCTGCTACCGCCGACTACACCGCTACCGGGTACGACTACTTCGTCGACGACCGTTCCACTACCGTCGAGCTTCCAGGCAAGCAGAGCCATTCTCTTCCCCAGATATCGCCTACCTTTCCGTACTTTCTTGCACTAGGCATGGTTACTGCTGCTGCTACGTTATACTCCTATTCAATTGCATAGCCTGATTTTGTCGCCCCTTGATGTACCTTTCCTTTATCCTATGCTGCCTATTATTACTTATGCATTATTCAGCAGTGAGCCCTGCACATTGTTAGCTAGGGTTAGATAGTGGGCCGTGATCACTATGGGAGCGATCGCGGATACATTAAGTACAACTGCACAGGTACGGTACAATGCAGACATCGCCAAAGGCCCCTATCTGGGTTATGCCTAGTCACCTCAAGTGTGAGCTATCAAGGAGTAATCCTTGTAATCCACTCGAGGCTGACTGTGTCTTGCCGCCATAGGGTCCTGAACCGCGTTTGTCCTTAAAGGTAAGAAGTCGGGCGACCCAACGGTGCCCGCGAGCGGTATATCGTCGGGAACGACAGGGAGGGTACGACCGACGTTACTGGCGTGCTTGGCCCCTGCTCGTATCTCGCGAGAGTTACCAAACCACGAAAGTCGAGCTCTACCAAGAGCACACGCGAGACAAGGTAAGGAGACGGTTCACCTTGTTGGTAACCGCAGTGACTTGGTGGGACGACAGGGCAGGCACCGATGTACTGGTGGTCCTGACTGCTGTCGTTGACCGCGGGTCGGTTAAGTCGAGGCAACGATAACGGTTGTCACGCAGGTTAATTAAAATGCTAAATGGTTCGGCGGAAGACTTGAGAGGCCCGTTGGTCTGCTCGCACTACCTACACGTGGGATTACGGTGTGGGCCCTCCGCGTCGTAGTTCGTCCGAAAGCTCTTCAGACGTCAGCAGTACTACAGCCTGATCGCCGGGAAGTGGTCTTGTCTTTTGCTGCAGCAGGTGTGTTTGGATTTGCTTTTGCTTCACCGGCCAGACTCGCACCGTGCAGGAGCGTGCAAGGGTGAGGGACCTAGACCCCTTGGCGCATAGGATATAGTCCGGCGGATGGCCTCTCTGTTGAGCTTAGGATGGGCTGCGTCGTGTCGGATAGCCTCGGTGGGGCGTTCCCTAACAAGGTTCACGCCACCCTGGAGATCCGAGCGTCCAGGCTGAACAGTAGTGCACCCCTGCAGGGAGTTTAATCTATTCGAATAGCCGTGTCCACGGTAACAGGACGCTTTATGCTGAAGCTGGATCTTACCACTAGAAACTATTACTATTAAACTGTGTGGTTCCGGGTCTTCTTCCTCGCAGGGAGTCGAGGAGGGGAACTCAGAGGCATTATTATTATGGTTAATCATTACAACTTATACTATACAATGTTGCAGCAACTTCTGCTTCATTGTTACTTTATTGCTCTATATAAACTGTTGGCTGTTCCTCTTCTGATGCTGCAAGACAACGTCGGAAGATGCTAGTCTTCGATAGGCCTAGCTTCTTACCCTTATTATGATTTCTATCTTGCAGTCGACTATATATACACCCTCTTCTTTCCATTGATACAATGCATAATGCTTAGTAGCGGACGTAAGACTCGCGGGTATACTAGATACTCACCTTTGCTTTATTTCCCCTTTTATGTTTTTCCTGATCGGCCGCTGCAGTCGACGTTGGAGCCCAGGAGCTGGAGTACCCCGGAGGCGGATACTACTACGTCGAGACCCCCGCTGACCAGGACCAGGAGTAGTTTCGGAGGCTCCCAGGCAGGAGGCCTTGCCTTTTCGATCTGTATCTCTGATGTTATTTGTGCTAGCCTTCTTAAGGAAAAACTTGACTAACTATGTCTGTACTCAGATATTATGGCTTGTATAACTTATGTATTCGGGTCCGCGTGACCCCCTTTATTGTAACATATTGGTTTATCCTTTTGTGTTTAGTGTTGTGCTGTGATATTCTCACCGTGGCACCCTAATCTCAGCCGTGTACCCTGCGTGTATGATTACTGTACACGGATTGATTTTGGGGGCGTCACAAGTTGGTATCAGAGCCGACTGCCTGTAGGAAGCCATCCAACTACTACCTGGTCGAAGTTGAGTCTAGACATTGAAAAACTATTTCGCTAACTTAAATGTTTGGCTTACGGGCCCACATCGATGTCACTACGTGTGATATCTATGGTATTAGGATCCTTTTCTCCTTACCTATGCTCTGGGACTCTGCTCTCTTATCCTTGCTGGTAAGTTTTACAAACTCTGACATTAGGATCACGTTCTCTTGATTCCACCCGACGTTTTGGTGCTTCCCCATTGATTGAGTCGCGTTGTAGGAGTTCTACCCCAGGTCCCGGACCGCGGATCCCATTCTCATTCTGGGCAGGCCGCGCGTCCTCTGGCATTAACTCCTGTGGCCAACAGTTTTCTTGCGGCGTGATTGACATAGTGGAATCTATGACGCGTCGTGTAATCCTTACCGCGGTCTGCGCGCCGCCTAGTGTGTCCTTTTTCCTTAATTTCTATGATGTTACGCTGTCCGATTTTCGATTGATTCTATGTGTGGAGGTGTATGTCTTATATGACTACTCCTATATATCTGCGCCTCCTCTTTGTTGTCGCTTTAGCTCGTACTCGTTTCCGGTATCTCGTTAAAATGTTCATCGCTGTAATACCCCTGTTAAATTCTAGCAGGATGGCTGGTCGTGGAGGTCGTGGTCGTGGTCGTGGTGCCAACGATCCACCTCCGCCGCCGGACTACATGGCCGCGATGATGCAGCAGTTTCAGATGAACCAAGTGTTTATGCAAGGAGTCAGAGATCAGCTCCAGAACCAGAATCAGAACCAGAACCAGCACCAGAACCAACCGCCTGTGGTTACTCTGCGGGATTTCATGCGTCTCAATCCCCCTCTCTTCCACCAACCTGAACAGCCGCTAGATGCCGATGATTGGCTTCGTGACATCACTTGTCAGCTGGAGTTCGCTAATGTGAGCGCTGCTGATTATGTCAACTTCGCATCCTATTTCCTGCGTGGTCCCGCTGCTCAGTGGTGGGACACCTACAAGGGCTCGCTAGCTGAAGGGACTGTCGTCACCTGGAATGACTTCAAGACTGCCTTCCGTGCTCGTTATGTCCCCCAGGCGATTATGAACCGTATGAAGGCCGAGTGCCGCAACCTTGTTCAGGGCAACAAAACTGTCGAGGCATACCAGAGGGAATTCCTCCGCCTCTCCCGCTATGCTGCAAGTGACCTCCCAAATGATGCAAGTAGGCAAGAGAAGTTCTGTGATGGACTCAACCCAGATCTCCAGCTTGCTCTGGCTTTGCACGTCTTCCCCGACTTCGCCACCATGGTGAACCAGACTATCACTCTTGAGACCGCTCAGCTTAAGTTCGGTGGTTCGCCGAAGCGCCCCCGTGATGCTGGCTCATCTTCGGGCACAGCACAGAAGCAACGCGTTTGGCTTCCACACAGTCTTATGCGTCCAACTGCCCCTGCACCAAGGTCGTCGTATGTTGCACCTCGTCTGCCTCCGCCCCCGCCGAGACAGCCGAAGACTGAGACTACACCCCTTCGTCCTCAAGATGGCCTGTGTTTCAAGTGCCGTCAGCCAGGCCATATTTCCAGGGACTGCCCTCAGCGACAGAATCAACTGGTAGTTCACCCTGCTGGTCGCGGAAATGGTCGGGGAAACAATGGGACCCTCAACTATAATACTGGGTCAAATCCTTATGCTCGTGGTCATGCTTACAACATTGATGTTGAAGCAGCTCAGGAACAACCCGCTACTGTGATGGGTACACTCCACGTTAACTCAATACCTGCTACTGTTTTATTTGATATAGGAGCATCGCATTCATTTATGTCTGGAGCATTTGCTTCTAAGCATGGCATTTACCACGAAAAGATGCATACCCCCTTAATAGTCCAGACTCCCGGTACCCAGTGTCGTGTCGACATGGTTACACCTAACCTCACTATCGCGATCGAAAGATTCGAGTTCATGGTTTCTCCACACATTCTGAAAACCTCCACCATCGACCTTATCCTTGGCATGGATTGGCTAAAAACCCACAATGTCGCACTTTACTGTGGCACCAAGGTCATCCAACTTTTTCATCCTTCTGGCGCGATTTTGAGTCATACTGCCATTGTGTCGATGAATGCCGAAGCTCGTATATATGCTCTGAATGCCTTGAATGTCGCACCTCTCGAAGGGATTGAGAAAGTCCCAATCGTTTGTGATTTTACCGACGTATTCCCAGAAGAACTGCCGGGGATACCCCCGATTAGGGAAGTTGAATTCGTCATCGACTTGAAGCCCGGCACCGTCCCTATTGCCAAGCGCCCATATAAGATGCCACCTCACCACCTCCTTGAATTGAAGAAGGAGATCGACATGGCCCTCGAGAAAGGCTTCATCCATCCTAGTTCCTCTACTTGGGGAGCACCTTCGCTCTTTGTCAAGAAGAGTGATGGCACGAACCGTTTGGTCCAAGATTACCGACCTATCAACCAGGCCACGATACAGAACAAGTACCCCCTCCCTCGGATCAATGATCTTTATGATCAACTTGCTGGATCCACGGTGTTTTCAAAACTCGACTTAAGGTTGGGTTACCATCAGATCCGGGTCCTTGATGAGGACATCCCGAAGACTGCATTCATTACTCGCTATGGTTCATACGAGTATACTGTCATGTTGTTCGGCTTGACGAATGCACCAGCCACCTTCTCCAGATTGATGAACTATATATTCATGGAATATCTCGACAAGTTTGTCGTGGTTTATCTGGATGATATATTGATTTACTCCAAGACCGATGCAGAACATGCTGAACATCTTCGTCTTATATTGGAAAAGCTTCGAGAACACAAACTCTATGCTAAATATTCTAAGTGTGAGTTCTGGCTTCCTGAAGTAACCTACCTTGGTCATGTGATTTCCAAGGATGGCGTTGCCGTCAACCCCGAACGTATTCAGGCTATTCTTGACTGGACTCCGGCCAGGACTGTCAAGCAAGTCAGAAGTTTCCTCGGCCTTGCCAGATATTGCCGCTGTTTTGTTGAGAATTTCTCCAAGATTGCCAAGCCTCTGACTAATCTGCTTCACAAAGGCGTCAAGTTTGAGTGGACTGATAAATTTCAAGAAAGTTTTCAAGCTCTGAAGGACAAGCTCACTTCACCCTCGGTGCTTTCTCCTCCTGATACTCAGAAGGACTTCGTGATTTATTGCGACGCGTCTCGTCAAGGATTAGGCTGTGTCCTAATGCAAGAGCGCAAAGTGATTGCTTATGGCTCTCGTCAGTTGCGTGCTGACGAAGATAACTATCCAACTCATGATCTCGAATTGGAAGCAGTAATTTATGCATTGAAGGTGTGGCGACATTACCTCGTCGGTAATCGTTGCGAGATCTTCACCGACCACCAAAGCCTGAAGTACCTGTTTACTCAGCCAGACCTGAATCTCCGCCAGCAGAGATGGCTCGAGACAATAGCCGACTACAACATGGGAATTTCTTACACCCCTGGAAAAGCTAATGTGGTGGCCGATGCCTTAAGCCGCAAAGCCTATTGTAGTGAACTTGAAGTTCAAGTGCAACAGCCACGTCTGTATGCAGAACTCCGCAAGATGAACATCGAAATTGTTCCGCAGGGATATGTGAACTCCCTGGTGGTCCAACTAGACCTCGACACCCGCATCAAGACGGTACAACATTATGACTCTGACATTTGGAAGATTAAGCGTCGTGTCGCGCGCGGAGAGCCCTCATTCTTCACTATTGATGCAAATGATGATAATGCGGTGTACTTCAAGGGTCGTTTAGTGGTTCCGGTAGCAAAGGCCAACCTGAATTACGCCTCTGATGTCATGAAAGAAGCTCATGATACACCTTTGTCGATTCACCCTGGTAGTACCAAAATGTACCAAGACATTCGTCAGCGGTACTGGTGGTCCAACATGAAACAAGACATTGCTCGTTATGTTGATGAGTGTGACGTTTGCCGTCACGTGAAAGACGAACATCAAAGACCTGCTGGTACTCTGCAACCACTCTCTATTCCTGAATGGAAATGGGACAAGATTGAAATGGACTTCGTTACCGGATTTCCCCGATCACAGAAAGGTCATGATGCGATCTTTGTTGTCATCGACCGATTCTCTAAGGTTGCTCATTTTCTGCCTGTCAAGGAGACGATCTCTGCTAGTCAGTTGGCAGACTTATATGTTTCCAGAATTGTTTCCCTCCATGGCATTCCGTTGGAGATCAGTTCAGACCATGGCAGCATTTTCACCTCTAAGTTCTGGGATAGTTTCCAAGAAGCTATGGGCACTCACCTAAGCTTCAGTACTGCTTATCACCCCCAGTCGCAAGGACAAGTCGAACGAGTCAACCAAGTGCTCGAAGACATGCTTCGAGCTTGTGTCATTTCATTCGGAAAGAAATGGGAGGAATCTCTTCCATTTGCTGAATTCTCGTACAACAATAGCTATCAAGCTAGTTTGAAGATGGCACCCTTTGAAGTTCTCTATGGACGTAAGTGTCGAACCCCTCTGAATTGGTCAAAAACTGGAGAAAGAGCTCTCATTGGTCCGGACCTTATACAGAACGCCGAAGATCAGGTTCGCGTTATTCGTGAACACTTGAAAGCTGCTCAGTCCCGCCAGAAGAGCAACTATGACCGCAAGCACAAAGAAATGATTTATCAACCTGGCGAATATGCTTACCTCCGTGTCACCCCGATGCGAGGCACTCATCGTTTCGGAATCAAAGGCAAGTTAGCTCCTCGCTACATTGGCCCGTTCCGTATTCTTTCCCGGAGTGGACCAGTGGCATACCGATTGGAATTGCCGCCGAACCTCTCTCAAGTCCACGATGTATTCCACGTGTCCCAACTCCGACGCTGCTTTAAGGACCCTATTCGCGAAGTGGAACATGATATGATCGAGATGCAACAGGACTTGACTTATCAAGAACATCCAAGCCGCATTCTTGATTAGTCTAAACGCAAAACCCGCAACAAGACAACGAAATTTATCAAAGTTCAGTGGTCGAATCATTCTGAAGATGAAGCCACTTGGGAACGCGAAGATCGTCTTCGTGAAGAATACCCCGATCTTTTCCCCTCTACCACCTCAATTCTCGGGACGAGAATTCTTGTAGTGGGGGAGATTTGTAACACCCTCACTGTCAGTGAACCGTAATCACTGTTACTGTTCATCTGTCCTGTTCAAAACTTTTGTTGATCAACTGGTTCAGTTCAAATTCACATTCTCCTTTGATATTGTTGCAAGCAAATATGAACCATGGACCTTCATCATCATTGGCCAACTAAAGTCCAAGCCATTTGAATTAAAAGTCCAAACAAAACCCAAAGTGCCTTTTGTTGAATATTAAAAATAAGTGATGAATAAAACATTGTCCAATAATTATGAAACCACTTTTGTAAAATCACTAATAATCAGTGGGCCATGCCAATATGGTTTTGGGTATTTATCATGCCACTGAAAAATTCAAACAATTCAAACCAGTGGCTAAACAACAACAATTCTCAGTTAAATATTAAAGAGAAATAGTAAATAATTTTCTTTTGCCACCAAACTTTTTGTGGCACTCTGATCATGTGCAATATCAATTATGGATCAAGTTCCATATTTTCAAAATTGCCTAAGTGACTAAATTAAATGCAAAGAGAAAATACAAAAGAAAAAGAAAAGAAAAGAAAAATCTAATCTAACGCTCAGGGGCGAGACCCACCCCCCCTCTCTCCACTGGGCCAGGCCCAGCCCACCCAAGCGCCATCATCCCCAACCTCCATACGCAGAGGTGCCGTGGCTCGCATCCGAGCCGGCCACGGCAGAGGCCCTCGCCGTGGCGGGCATCCCGCGGCCGCCGGCGAGTATAAAGCCTCCTGCCCCGCCCCCAAACCCTAGCCGTGCCCCTTGCCCTATGGATGTAGCCCTTGGCATCTTCCTCCTCGCCTGCATCCTCTCCCCATCTCGCAGAAGCCGCCGTGGGCGCGCTCGTTGTAGCCGACGCTGCCAGTGACCTCCCCGGTGGCCGGAAGCTTGTCCAAACGTGCCCTCTACGACGACTACATCGGCAAGGCGCATCAATTGAGGCGGGACGCCCCGTGGACCGCATCCCCTTCTCCCCTCCGCCGCCGGCTGCCGTGTGCCTCACGGCCAAATTGCCTGCCTCCGGTTGACCTCCGGCTTCCCCGAGCGCTTCATCCAACTCCTGGTGAGCTCGCCCTCCCTTCCCGTCTTCTCATGCATCGAATTTGCCACCGTACTCGCCGCGCCGTGGGTTCATGCTCCGGCCGCCGCCCCGGTGAACTCCACCGTCGCCCTGGTCCTTCCTTGCTCGCGAAAACGACACAAAGGGGTGCGCGCGAGTTCCCTGCTTCCGTAGGATCGAACCGCGCCCGGAGAGGGAAACCCTAGCGCGCGCACGGTCTCGCCGGAGTTACTCCGGTGACCGCCGTGGCATCGCCGTGGCTAGCGGCTGATTAGCCACTAGCTAATCCCCTTCCCCCCTCACTTACAAGTGGGGCCCAATCCCATATTAAGCTAATTATAATGCTATTAAAAAATTGGCCCTATGACAGGTGGGTCCAACCACTTAAAAATAACCTTTAGGTTAATTAAACATGTTAATTAGTTTTGCCTCAATGACATGTGGGACCCCACTGTAATGAGGTTTAATTAAAATATTTAATTGCATGTGATGCTGACCAGTGGGTCCCACTGGTCAGGTTTGACTAGTCAAACTGTTGTGGATAATGTTTCTGTTAATAAATAAAAATAATTTAAAAATGGTTTTGAAAATAATTTAAATTGCTTAAAACTTTAGAAAATCATAGAAAATAAACCGTAGCTCAGATTCAAAAACTTTGTACATGAAAATTGATCAGAAAAATATAACGAATACGGATACGTTATCCGTATGTCTACCCCACCCCCCTAACACACCGATCATCCACATTCCCCCCCACCGGGCCGTCTGTCGATAATTCCCGGTACCGATAAAAAGTACCCGGATGAATTTATTCCGAACACGAAAGTTGTCCGGAACGGATACACCCCCGTTGTCTTTGTCGGATGTACACGACACGTCCGGCATCAACCCTTCCCCCTCCGGACATCTTGTCCGGTAATCATCCGGAGCCGGTAGTTCATCCTCAGATGAATTTCCGTTCCGAGCAACGTGCATTGCACTGCGTTAGAACACCGTTAACATTTCATCTGTCATGTCATGCATATGTTTGTATATTATTGCCGTGTATTTACTGTTTCCTCCCCCCCTTAATCTTCGGTAGACCCCGCTGCTACCGCCGACTACACCGCTGCCGGGTACGACTACTTCGTCGACGACCGTACCACTACCGTCGAGCTTCCAGGCAAGCAGAGCCATTCTCTTCCCCAGATATCGCCTACCTTTCCGTACTTTCTTGCACTAGGCATGGTTACTGCTGCTGCTACGTTATACTCCTATTCAATTGCATAGCCTGATTTTGTCGCCCCTTGATGTACCTTTCCTTTATCCTATGCTTCCTATTATTACTTATGCATTATTCAGCAGTGAGCCCTGCACATTGTTAGCTAGGGTTAGATAGCGGGCCGTGATCACTATGGGAGCGATCGCGGACACATTAAATACAACTGCACAGGTACGGTACAATGCAGACATCGCCAAAGGCCCCTATCTGGGTTATGCCTAGTCACCTCAAGTGTGAGCTATCAAGGAGTAATCCTTGTACTCCACTCGAGGCTTACTTTGTCTTGCCGCCATAGGGTCCTGAACCGCGTTTGTCCTTAAAGGTAAGAAGTCGGGCGACCCAACGGTGCCCGCGAGCGGTATATCGTCGGGAACGACAGGGAGGGTACGACCGACGTTACTGGCGTGCTTGGCCCCTGCTCGTATCTCGCGAGAGTTACCAAACCACGAAAGTCGAGCTCTACCAAGAGCACACGTGAGAAAAGGTAAGGAGACGGTTCACCTTGTTGGTAACCGCAATGACTTGGTGGGACGACAGGGCAGGCACCGATGTACTGGTGGTCCTGACTGCTGTCGTTGACCGCGGGTCGGTTAAGTCGAGGCAACGATAACGGTTGTCATGCAGGTTAATTAAAATGCTAAATGGTTCGGCGGATGACTTGAGAGGCCCGTTGGTCTGTTCGCACTACCTACACGTGGGATTACGGTGTGGGCCCTCGTCGTCGTAGTTCGTCCGAAAGCTCTTCAGACGTCAGCAGTACTGCGGCCTGATCGTTGGGAAGTGGTCTTGTCTTTTGCTGCAGCAGGTGTGTTTGGATTTGCTTTTGCTTTACCGGCCAGACTCGCACCGTGCAGGAGCGTGCAAGGGTGAGGGACCTAGACCCCTTGGCGCATAGGATATAGTCCGGCGGATGGCCTCTCTGTTGAGCTTAGGATGGGCCGCGTCGTGTCGGATAGCCTCGGTGGGGCGTTCCCTAACAAGGTTCACGCCACCCTGGAGATCCGAGCGTGCAGGCTGAACAGTAGTGCACCCCTGCAGGGAGTTTAATCTATTCGAATAGCCGTGTCCACGGTAACAGGACGCTTTATGCTGAAGCTAGATCTTACCACTAGAAACTATTACTATTAAACTGTATGGTTCCGGGTCTTCTTCCTCGCAGGGAGTCGAGGAGGGGAACTCGGAGGCATTATTATTATGGTTAATCATTACAACTTATACTATACAATGTTGCAGCAACTTCTGCTTCATTGTTACTTTATTGCTCTATATAAACTGTTGGCTGTTCCTCTTCTCATGCTGCAAGACAACGTCGGAAGATGCTAGTCTTCGATAGGCCTAGCTTCTTACCCTTATTCTGATTTTTATCTTGCAGTCCACTATATATACAGCCTCTTCTTTCCGTTGATACAATGCATAATGCTTAGTAGCGGACGTAAGACTCGCGGGTATACTAGATACTCACCTTTGCTTTATTTCCCCTTTTATGTTTTGCCTGATCGGCCGCTGTAGTCGACGTTGGAGCCCAGGAGCAGGAGTACCCTGGAGGTGGATACTACTACGTCGAGACCCCGCTGACCAGGACCAGGAGTAGTTTCGGAGGCTCCCAGGCAGGAGGCCTTGCCTTTTCGATCTGTATCTCTGATGTTATTTGTGCTAGCCTTCTTAAGGCAAAACTTGACTAACTATGTCTGTACTCAGATATTATGGCTTGTATAACTTATGTATTCGGGTCCGCGTAACCCCTTTATTGTAACATATTGGTTTATCCTTTTGTGTTTAGTGTTGTGCTGTGATATTCTCACCGTGGCACCCTAATCTCAGCCGTGTACCTTGCGTGTATGATTACTGTACACGGATTGATTTTGGGGGCGTCACAATTACTACCGTGTGATGAATGCTATTGAGTTTTGTTGGAGAATTATCATTGTGTCCAGATTGTTTATCATATATTTATCCCCTCTGATCATGATCTCTCTTATGTCTTGTGAGTAGTTACTTTAGTTCTTGAGGACATTTGAGAAGTCTAGTTGTTAGTAGTCATATGATGTTGAAGTAATATGTGTTGTTTGATATTTAAGTTGTGTTGTTATTTTCCTAGTGGTGTTGTGTGATTCCAACACTCAACACTTCACCTTATTAAGGACCTAGGGGAATACATTGTGTACAAAGTATGCTTACGGTGGGTTGCCGGAGTGACAGAAACCTGAACCCCAGTTCGCACGCTTTTGCACAAGGGAACAATGGATCAACGATCGTATTGCTCTGGTTAGGCTTTTTGCCTTAATTACTATCTTGTATTTGCAGATTCTTGCAAGGTGTTTAAACATAAGAGTGCACTTATCTTACTCTAGAGGGTGCACTAGCATAGATCCACCCACTCAACACTTATCAGCACAGCACATAGTACCGATACGGAATATGGCGAAAGCACATGACTATTTCTCCCGTGTGTCCTTTATAAGTTCAGTTGCTAGGCCTCTCCTTTGCTCAAAAGGATCGGGCCACTTGTTACTCGTCATTGTTGTTTACTTTGCTCGCTTTTACCTTTTTGTTGCTTATATCGAAAACCCCTAAAAAGTTATCTTTCAGTTCCTGCAGCTATTTCTTTACCAAAGTCACTTACCAATACCTTTTGCTCCTCGTTGGGTTCGACACTCTTATTTCTCGAAAACGCTACAAATGATTCCCTACAGTTGAGGGTCATCAAGTACTATTTTCTGGCGCCGTTGCCGGGGAGCGTAGCTCTATTAGTAAGTGAAGCTGGTAAGGGAGTTTTTATATTTCTGTTTTTGTTTTTCCGTTGCTGCTTTTCTCCTTATGGACGCCTCTACTCTTGGATCGTTGTTTATGGGGAAACGCCCCACAACTATGGTGGTCACTCATACCCCTATTGAAATTGTGCCTTATAAAATACCATATGGTATTATCAATTATGTCTTATCTAATCGTTATGTAGGAGATAGACATCCAGGTGAACACTTGCTATATTTATCACAACTATGTTCATTATTTAAGCTTGAAAGTGTGTCACTGGAGTTCATCATGAAGAAATTATTCTCCGTATCACTTATAGGTAAAGCTTCATATTGGTATAAGCTCCTCGATAACTCACATCTACTTAATTCGGAAGAGCTTATGTCTCTCTTTTATACAAAGTTTTACCCTCTTCATGAAATTCATCGAGACAGGAATTACATCTACAACTTTTGGTCTCGCGACGGAGAGATCATCGCTCAAGCTTGGGGGAGACTTAAATCCCTAATTTTCAAATGACCTATCCATGAAATCCCCAAAGAAATTATAATTACAATTTTTTATGACAGGCTTTCTCGTCAGGATAAGGAGATGTTGGATGCCTCCTCTAGCGGGGTATTCCAAATAAGATGTGTTGAAGAAAAGGGGGATCTCATCGAAAGGATCCAAAAGAATACTGATGACTGGGAAATAAAAAAAGGTATTGAACCTGCTATAAATTATGGGCGTGATTATATTGAGAGCTATGTGAAAACTGATTATTTTAATACCTTTTGTTCTAAGATTGGTCTTGATTCCCAGCTTATGATAGATTTTTGTAAGAAGAGAAGGCCTTTAAAGAATTACCTGTTGATATTCATGTTGCTGGCCCTATTATGCCTGTAGTTTTTAATGAAAAGCCCCCTTTTCCTACCAGGATGAGCGAGCACTCTTTTGAGTCAGACATAATAAATACAAGTGGGAGAAGAACTGACGAACCTAAGGACCTGATCAAGGTCGATCCTCAAGTTGCGATGGTTAAAGATTTAGTTACTAATGATGTTTCAGATTCCAAGATAATTTTTTGTGTTGTTTCAACTAACATTGTCACATCCAAGAATAAGAGTCCAATTTCAGGTACACCAGTTGTATCTGTCAAGATAGGAGACCACAACTATTACGGGCTTTGCGATCTGGGATCCAGTGCTAGCGCTATTCCTTATTCACTCTATCAGGATATCATGAGTGAGATTTCACCCTGTGAACTTGAAGAGATCGATGCCACCATTTATCTAGCAAACAAAGAAACTATCTCTCCCATTAGAATTGTGAGAGATGTTGAAGTCCTATGTGGAAAGGTAAAGTATCCTACCGACTTTCTCGTACTTGGTTCAGTGAAAGATAGTTTTTGCCCTACTATATTTGGTAGACCTTTCCTCAACACTTGTGGTGCTGTTATAGATTGTAAAAAAGGTAAAGTTTCTATTGAATTCAATGGTGAGCATATGAATTTAACTTTTCTAAATTTTCCAAGCAACCTTGTCGTACTGATTTACTTAGTGATGATGAAATTATTGAAATATTTCTTCTATTCCTATTCCTCCTAATGATCCTTTGCAGCAATATATGGAAGACCACGAGAATGATATGCATATGCAGGAAAGAAATGAGTTAGACGAAATATTCACAAGAAAAATTGCTATCCTGAAGGACAACCTTCCAGTTGAGCCTTTAGGAATCCTAGCACATCCAAAAGAAGACCCGAACCACTGCCCGATACGTTCAAGTATGCCTATTTAGATGAAAAGAAAACATATCCTATCATTATCAATACTAACCATTCAGGATTTCAAGAAGAGAGATTATTGGAGACACTTCGCAGACACCGTGGTGCCTTGGGCTATACCCTTGTTGACCTTAAGGGGATTATTCCATTGATTTTCCAACACACTATCAATATCGAGCCCGATGCTAAGCCAGTTGTTGATCATCAACGATGGATGAATCCCAGGATGAAGGACGTGGTTAGGACGGAGATTCTCAAGCTTCTAGCCGCAGGTATCATATATCCTATAGATGATAGTAGGTGGGTAAGTCCAGTTCATTGTGTTCCTAAGAAAGGAGGTATGACTGTTGTTCTTAATGAAAAAAATGAACTAATACCTCGAAGAGTTGTTATTGGATATAGAATGTGTATTGATTAAAGGAAATTGAACAAAGCGACCAGGAAGGATCACTACCCGTTGCAATTTATTGATCAGATGCTAGAGAGGTTGTCTAAAAACACCCACTTTTGCTATCTTGATGGGTACTCCGGCTTCTCTCAAATTCATGTCAACGCTGCCGATCAAGAGACGACCACTTTCACTTATCCTTACGGTACTTATGCTTACAGACATATGCCTTTTGGTTTATGCAATGCACCTGTTACTTTTCAGAGATGTATGTCTGCAATTTTTCATTGTTTTTGTGAGGAGATTGTGGAAGTCTTCATGGACGATTTCTCCGTCTATGGAACTTCCTTTGACCACTGTCTCCACAATCATAATAAAGTTTTGCAGAGATGCGAGGATAAAAACTTAGTTCTAAATTGGGAAAAATGTCACTTCATGGTTAACGAAGGGATCATGCTTGGACACAAGATTTCCGAGAGGGGAATTGAAGTGGACAAGGCGAAGATTGAAGCTATCAAAAGGATGCCCTATCCAAGGGACATTAAAGGTATTCGTAGTTTTCTCGGTCATGCTGGTTTCTATAGAAGATTTATCAAAGACTTTTCTAAGACCTCGAGATCCCTCACTAATCTTCTCCAGAAGGATGTTCCTTTTGTATTTAATGAAGATTTTAAGGAGGCTTTCAAAGTTCTTAAGAAAGCTTTGATAACCGCTCCTATAGTACAACCACCTGACTAGAAATTTCCCTTTGAAATTATGTGTGATGCTAGTGATTTTGCCGTTGGAGCCGTTTTAGGACAAATGGTTGACAAGAAATTGAATGTTATACATTATGCTAGAAAAACCCTTGGTAGTGCTCAAAATAATTATGCTACTAATGAGAAGGAATTCTTAGCACTAGTATTTTCTTGTGATAAGTTTAGGCCTTATATTGTTGATTCAAAAGTTATTATTCATACTGACCTTGCTGCTCTTAAGTACCTTATGGCGAAGAAGGACGCCAAACCAAGAATCATCAGGTAGGTACTCCTTCTTCAAGAATTTGATTTACAGATTGTTGATAGAAAAGGAGCAGACAATCCGGTGGCGGACAATCTTTCAAGGATGGAAGATATACCACATGATCCCATCCCAGTCAATGACAGTTTTCTAGACGAACAACTTGCCGTTGTAAAAGTACAATCTCTCTCCGATCCTTGGTTTTCAGATTATGCTAATTTTATCGTTGGAAAGTATTTGCCTCTAGGTTTAATATTTCAGCAGAGGAAGAAGTTCTTCCATGATTTGAGGCACTACTTTTGGGATGACCCTCATATTTTCAAAGAAGGTCCTGACGGGATCGTGAGAAGATGCATACTGGAACATGAGCAGAAAGACATTCTCAAGAAATGTCACGACAGTCCCTATGGAGGACATCACGCCGGCGAGAGGACCGCACATAAGGTTCTCCAATCAGGTTTTTATTGGCCTACTCTCTTTAAAGATGCTAGAAATTATGTTTTATCTTGTGATAAGTGTCAGAGAGTTGGGAATATTAGTAGGAGGAATGAGATGTCTATGAATTACTCACTAGTGATTGAGCCTTTTGATTGCTGGGGTTTTGATTTTATGGGTCCTTTTCCTCCTTCAAACAAGTACACTCACATTTTAGTAGTTGTTGATTATGTGACCAAGTGGGTTGAAGCAATCCCCACTGAGATTGCTGATCACAAGACATATTTGAAAATGCTCAAAGATGTAATTTTCCCTAGGCTTGGTGTACCTAGGTATCTTATGACTGATGGAGGATCACACTTCACGCATGGAGCTTTTAGAAAAGCTCTAGCCAAGTAGGATGTTAATCATAGAATTTCTTAACCGTACCATCCTCAAACTAGTGGGAAGGCTGGGCTCACCAATAGAGAGATCAAGTTGATCTTGCAAAAGACAGTTAACAATTCTAGGAAGGACTGGTCAAAGAAGCTAGGATATGCTCTGTGGGCGTATAGAACTGCTTACAAAAACCCCATGGGTATGTCCCCGTATAAGATGGTCTATGGAAAGGCTTGTCATTTGCCATTAGAATTAGAACATAAATTTTTCTGGGATGTTAGAGAGCTTAACTAGTGATCAAGTTGAGCTCACCAATAGAGACATCAAGTTGATCTTACAAAAGACAGTTAACAGTTCAAGAAAGGACTGGTCAAAGAAGTTAGGAGATGCTTTGTGGGCGTATAGAACTGCTTGCAAAAACCCCAAGGGCATGTCTCGCTATAAGATGGTTTACGGAAAGGCTTGCCATTTTCCATTAGAGTTAGAACACAAAGCTTTCTGGGCTTTTAGAGAGCTTAATGCTGACCAATAATTAGCTGGTGAAAAGCGTCTCATGAGCTTGACTTCTCTAGATGAGTGGAGAAGTGAAGCTTACGAGAGTGCTAAAATGTTCAAGGAAAAGGTAAAGAAGTGGCATGATAGAAGGATTTTAAACGAGAATTTAATGTTGGTGATAAAGTTTTATTGTTTAGATCCAATTTCAGGTTTTCTCCAGGTAAATTACTTTCCAGATGGGAAGGGCCATTTCATATCGAAGAAATTTACCGGTAAGGTGCAAGTAAGATTAACAATTTTGATGGCACCAAACCTCAAGTTGTGAATGGGCAAAGACTAAAGAATTACATGGCGGGAGATCCTGTCAACGTTGATGTAAATTTAATACACACAACTCATGAAGATTATGTTGCAGCCCCGTTTCAGACACCAGCGGAAGCAGAATAAAAAAAGTTATGTATTACTGTAAGGCCCGATATGAGGTACTGTTCCAGATTTAGATGTTTCCATCCAGATCCGGGGACGAAGCACATATCGCCCCGGATTTCCAACATGATATCACAACATTATAGATACAAGAATACAACATCTCATACAATCGGCATACAATTTCCTTAAATACAATACATCAGCGGAAGATATATGTCTGAGTACAGACTACAATCAAATTCCTAGTGGCAAAGAGAAAAACATCGATCGACATAACCACACGGGTCCAGGCCCTCCACCAGGATCCGCCTAACTAGTCGTCGTTGAGTCTCCACGTGAAACATCGATCACCGTACCTGTTGTCGATCAAGAACCCTGAAAAGAGTTTGGGGGTATTATCATGAGTGCAGAAGTACTCAGCATCCAACTGTAGTGGTCATCTGACCCAGGAAGGACTTCATCACTCGTCATTCTAGGACAACTACTAGTTTACGGTAAGGATGGGGTAAGTGGTGAGGTTGCTGCCGCACTAGCATTTATGAAGTGGCTAACGATCTAGAGAGTAAGGTAAGAAGCCAAGCATTCGATGAGGAACCGCCTCCAACAAGTCTTCGTATCAACTACTTACGCAATCATAACACCTATCCTATCCTTTTCCTCCTCTTCGCATCCTGACTAAGAAGAAGCAGTCAAGGCACACACACACGTTGATCAAGGTATATTAAGATGATCTCAGTTGTTGTCTATGAACAAGGAGTAGGTCTCAAGTCGTCCATAACCGTAGACACGGCTTCTCGAAAAGATTTAACCCTGCAGGGGTGTACCAACTGCCCATTACAAGGCTCCGCACGCACGCCCATCTCTCTCAGTTGCTACCCATTATAGGCAACCATGTTATGATTTAGTTCTAAGAGATCCGAAATGACAGGTCCCTCTAACTAACAACGAACAAATCCGCGTGGCCCCCGGTGAGTCGACACCCAACTCAAAAGACGGCCGCGCTCTCGAATCGGTCTCTACCGTCTGTCGCAGGTTTGGATAGCCGGTTAATCACACATGGGAAACCGGGTCCTCAGCCGGACATGGTGGGCCAGCAAGGGAACTATTTCCTCACTGGTCCTGGTTCGTTGGAAAACTACTTGCAGCCGACCAGCACACACACAGCTTCAAATGGTTAATCAGCCTGGGCCACCACTGGAAATGTTTGAAGCTAGGTAGGTAAGAAAAGGGGACCCCATAAAATCCCACACGCGGTTAGGCACGCTCAGTCTTAAAACCAATACCCGGAACTCGGATCCGAGGTGACTCGAATGGAACAAAGCGTCGGTGCGGGATAGCCTAGACCTTCCATCCTTCGTCGAATATAGTCAACATTATAATAATAATCATATCATCCAAAACAATATAATAATGTGATAGTCCAAACCAAGGAGTAACAGGGTAACATCGTAGCATCCTAAGCATGCATACTAAGCAGGGGCTGAGCAACGAGCAATAGTAACATACCAGTACCTGGTTTGCTGGGAGGGGACATGGATGTATCGGCTTGAAAGAGGCTGTAAACATGTGGTAGGATCAAACATCGAACCTAACCTAGACTAGCATGCAAACCGCTAGTTGAAATAGAATGGATCATAAGTAATGCATAGTCCTTGCCTGTTGATAAGTCGGGTTCCGAAGTTGTAGTTGATCGCAAGCTCGCATCGTCTCCGAGAGGTACCCGCGGAAGCACACAGGAAGGAAAAACTGGAAAGCAATCAACGAGAAAGCACTCTACTACTACAAAGAAAACACGAGCAAGCATCAACAAGAAGGCAACACGAGACATCGCACCTACCGTCGAAAGCGGTTACTAACAGGTTAAGTGGAGTACTCTTCACACACGACGATACCACACGTTTACGGTGGTTCAAGTTGTTTAGTTACAGGTGATCAACAAAGTTCTTAACATGGCAAAGCACAGAAGCATGGCATCTCACTCAAGCATTGCATATCACAGAAACATGTCAAGAGGTGAAGCATAAGGTAAACTATCTATGCTAGTCAATTTAAGTGAGGCACAACCTAAACACGGCATAACACTAAGTGCCCCACGACAATTTAAGTAATTGGTACTGTTCTGCCCTAAACCATATTTTAGGTTGGTTAACAGCAGCAAACAACAGCATAAACACAAAGTACACGAAAAACTAATCAAGTTACATATAAAGAACACCCCAAACGGAGTTACGGTTAAAAAGATACAAGCAAAACAAGTTTGGAACACAATCTGCCAACATCACGAAGCACACTTTAGAGCAATGCATAAACAGGATAATGAATTCGAACATGCTCACAAAAGATATGCAACTAAAGTAGACATGACAGGGAAGACATGGAAAATAGAATCATGCAAATAGGCATCATGAACAACTAGTTATAGCCCATGCAAAATGCAATAAAACATTACTGGTCAAGGAGTAGACATGATGATGATCAGGAAAACAGCGCAGAAACTGTTATTTTTATGCTGTATAAACAGGGGTATAACTATATGCAAAAGTGCAGCAACATGACATAGCAATACATGAGCATGGAGTAGACATGATGATGATCAGGTACCAAAAAGAATCAAGGTCATAGGCATAACATATCAAAAGATATTAAGCATGCAACATGGCATCAGGACGTTACAGACATGGTGAAAAACAGAGGTGGCTGTCAACAACAGCGGCATAACAACTTCGGAGCAGAATAACTAGATGACCAGCAAGCATATCATGACAATGCTATACATATAATAGAAGTAGACATGATGCTTAACAGTATGAAAAAAAGAATCACTCAATATCGATAAACGGTCGTGACGCAACCGTCGCCCGAAGTTTCAATAAGACAACAGTTTTCACACAGATTCACAACAGTTTAGCAGTTTAACGATCTGGTGCCCTGTTTGACCAACGGCAACACAACCAAGATGGCCCCAAATGGATTAACTACCAAAAGCATTATGATAGAGCACATCAACAACAACAAAATTTATTTTGGGCGCAAGTTCATCCGAGGTACAGATCTACCGTAAAACTAGGCGCAAAACAGTACAAAACATTAACAGAAAAGGACTTAGAGAAAATTACCAAGGGAAAAAAAACTTCACTGGGCCGAGCCCATGTCGGCGGATGGAGGAGACTCGGGCTGGAGGCCGGCTGGGCCGAGGCCGGGCTGGATGGGCCGTGGCTTGGAGGGGGCGGCTGGGCCGGCCCAGGACGCGATCAACGGGCCGCCGAATCGGGATCCAGCCGATCCCGAGCGGGCGACGGAGACGGCGGCTGGCCATGGGTCTCCGGCGAGGGATCCACGACGGCGCGAGGTGGCTGGACGGAAGGAGCCGAGGGGCGCGGCGGTGTGGTGGACGACGGCGAACGGAGGCGCGGGATCCAGCAGCTTGGGTGGTCGCCGGCGTGGTCCGGCTGGCGGCGGCTTGAGCTTCTGCCTCAGTGGCATGGCGGCGGCGGCCTCCGGTGGGTCTCCGGCAGCCCTGCGAGGAGGTGGATGCAGAGGAGGTAAGGGAGAGAGGGAGGCACAGGGAGGAGAGAGGAGGGACGCGGGGGGCGTGGTTGCGCCGGCCGGCGGCGGCTCGGGTGTGGAGGAGCTCACGAGGAGAAGATCCACTTAGGGCAGCTCCATTGTCGGGACCCGGGGTTAGCGTATGTAATTGCAGTCACAACTCAATCACATGGAGAGCCGAGAGCCGTACCCACTTGTCTAAGCAGACAAGGCCAAGCACAGAACACTCTCGGAAAGCATCGTACGTGAGGGGCATCCCATCCAGGCCGGATGATCAACTGAGATGGGTCCTCATCGCCCTCTCACAAGTCTAAATGATTATGGGTGGTGAAATCCCATGCTCATAGACAAGTCGCCTCAACCATATTATCGATTGAATTATAACACTTACATAAACAGACTCCAGCCCGATCACCTAGTCGGGATCTCGGGCGGGCTCAATCATACAACAAAGTGTGCCACGTGACTGAGTCACGAGCAATCGCATCGCGATGCCCCAAGCTGCGCACATCTAAGGGCCTCTTGGTGTATAAAAGACAGCCGGCAAGAACTCAACTAAGCTATCGAACCCCACACTAAGACATGCACGTTATAATCATACACGCAACATACATGTCCCGTGTAAACAGCAGGTAATCACAACATGAACTCTACAAAGTCATAGTCTTTATAACTTCTGCTAAACAGAGCAGACATAGTAGTTGTATTACAAGAAGAGATCACATGACTGTGATCCAACATTACATCAAACATCAACGGAAGAAAATTATGTCTTAGTAAAGACAAGGTTAAAAAATGGCTTAAGAAGCCTGAAAGAAAATACAAAGACCCTCCAAAGGGCACAGGCTACTGTCTAGAACTATGCGACCTGGTCCACATCAAGCTCGAGGTAGAGGCCACCATCAGAGTCAGTGGTCTCGTTTCTAAAACATAAAATAAGCAAACGTGAGTACAAAGTCGTACTCAGCAAGACTTACATAGGAGCTATACTACTCATGCACATGTATCAAGGCAAAGGGAGGTGGGGTTTCAATGCCGAAGTGCCAGCTTTGACTTGGCTAGTCCTGTACTACGAATACCAAAATGAGGTAAGGAGCGTACACGAGTCAAAGTATCAAGTCTCCAACCAATACACCACTATGGATACTTCCTCGACTTCCCCACGAGGAAGCACGCCATAGCACTCACACTTATCTTGGCAAGTTTTGAGAGTAACCATTGAAGTTGTCTATGATCAAGTAAAGGTCTCCAAGTAGTCCATAACCGCGGACACGGCTATTCGAATAGTTCATTAACCCTGCAGGGGTGTACTGCTACACACACGCCTCATCAGTTACCACCTGGGAGTGGACCGTTCTAGTGAGTACCGGCGAGGATGTTTCCACGACACTTCACTCACAGCACCATCTCTAGTCATAGGGAGTCGCCTATTTGAGTTGGGACCACGATCGGAATCCGGCCGATTTTTCCGATGCGGACTCAAACATTGCGAGACAAGCCATCAAGCTCAACTCGATCATGATCACTTGATTCAACTCGACCACAACCTACGCCAACCACTTACCTTGGTTCCACCTGCTTGAGATCGTTAAAGGGCGAACTACTTGCGACTCCTGGACAGGTCCGGGGTGAGGTACTAGGCCGAGAGGGGTTAGTGAGCCCAATGTGTGGTCGTACTGTTAGTCTTGGATAACAACACAAGAACTCGGGCTTAAGGCAGTGTTCAACGAGACAACCCACTGTGTACTCCTACACAGCCTCTCATCGTTCACCTTGTTTAGGTCAATTCACCAACACGTTACCACCATCATTCGCATGATCACTACCATCCCGACTCACATCAAAGTAGCCTCATTGTAAACTCTAAGCATGCAATAAGATGTAACAGTTGCAGGGGCCACATGATATCAACCAACTCCTACATCTGCTAGGATTGTGGTTTGCTTACTACTGTGACTAAATTATAGGTCATGCAAAGGAATAGGTTGAACTAGCGGTAGAACGTATCATGGTGACATCGTAAACATGAATTTGCGAGAATGAGAGGGAACTGGGATTTTATCGACATGATCAAAGAGTGGGTGCTTGCCTTGCTGACGATCACGAGGTACTGTACTTCTGACGTGAGGTTGAACTCGTCTCCGAGATCAACACTACCGAGAAGAAGCAATCACCGAAGCACTGAAAGTAAAGCACAATCAAGATAATAAAATGCACATTCAATATGCAAAACATAGCATGGCAAGGTGTTGATGTGACCTATGTTTAAATTGCAACATGTTAATTGAAGTTGATTTGAAAAGTAAATTCAAATTCAAACTCCAAATGTATTCAAATTGGTCCAAGTTGCATTTGCTAAAGTTTGTTCATTGTAAACCATGTGATCATGTATGTGAAATTCTTCTGAAGTGTAGGTGATCATCTTTGCATTGCATTGGTTGAAGTTGGAAAGAACATGGCATTTAATTTGATTTAATTCTATTTAAACCAAATAGAAAAAGCTACTGGTCCCATTTTAAGATCAACTCCAACATAGCTGAAAGTTTGAAATTTGGATAGAGGATTTTCTTCTGATCAATTTTCATATAAAAACATTTCAATCCGAGTTACGATTTAAAAGTTATTCAATTTGAAAGTTTGGCTTATTTTCTGGAATTTCTGGAATTTAATTAAATCATTTAAGCTTTATTGCGTCATGCCTGCGTCATGCTGACGCAGGGGGGTTGACTGGTCATCTGACCAGTGGGGCCCGGTTGTCAGCGGCTGGGGGGTTAATCCCGGGTTAATTAACCTCTGGTTAATTAGAGGGGGACCTGGGCCCACCTTTCATAGAGATAGGAGGGGGGGGGGGTTAGTGCACAGGTTAAGGCCTAATGGCCTGGGTCGTCGTCGGCTAGCTGCTGGTGCCACTAGCCACGGCGGAGGCGCGCCGGAGCTGCACGGGGGCGGCCAAGAAGTGCACAAGGACGTAGCCCGTGTCCTCCCGCATCTAGTGATGCATGAGGGGGACCTCGAGGAGGTCCCGGACCACGACGGCGACGAACCCGCGGCGGCCGGGCCGCGGCGGAATCGCTCGCCAGAGTTGCTGTGCCCGGCGGTGAAGACTTGAAGCCCGCGTCGCCTAGGTTGCTCCCTTTCTCGAATTGGAAGCGGGGATTGACGAAGTCGTCGCTTGCGAGGAAGATGGACACGATGGAGCGCGCTAACTCGGCCAGTGTCTGCGTCGGAGCACGACGGCTGCTCCGGCTATGGCTCGGGGTTGCGCGGCATTCAGTGAGGGAGAGGAGAGAGCGGACCAGAGAGAGGGGGAGAAGAACCTGGGCGTCTCCAGGCGTCCACGGGGAGGATATAGGGGCCAGGGGAAGCACGACGTGGCCTGGGCGACGGCATGCTCGCCACGGCGGCGAGCTGCCTACCTGGCCACGGGTAGAAGACGACCCTGCCCCTGGTGGGCTGGGTCGGCTTCTAGCCAGGCTGGGCCAGGTAAGGTGGGCTGGGGGGAACTTCTCTCTCTTTTGTTTTCTCTTTTTATTTGTTTCTGTTATTTTGTTTTGATTTGATTTTAAAACCAAATCATTTAATAAATTCTAAAAACTTTATTGTGAGCTAGTGGCACATATATAAGTCCACTCACAAAGTTTCAGAATTGTTGAAATTACATTTAAATAATTTCAACTGCGAATACCATATTTATTTAATTTCCAAACTACTCTTTGGATTTTTGAAAAACCAATGAGCGTGGGATTAATCCCAAATCACTTTTCAAATGATCACACTTATTTTTAGGATTTTTCAACATATCCAAAAGAATTTTGGAAAAAGATTCATTTCTGGCCTTTTATTAAAAATTCTTTGGGGCTTTTATTTTCCCCAATTCTTTTCTTTTTGCAAAAAAATTCATGATGCGAAAAGGCTAGCTTAGAAAAGCAAAAACCTAAATTAGGGTTCTGACAACTCGCCCCCACTCAAAAGAATCTCGTCCCGAGATTCAGAAGTCGTCGGGAAGAGGGTGGGGTACTCAGCTCGTAGACGATCCTCTCGTTCCCAGGTGGCTTCTTTCTTTGAATGATGTGACCACTGCACTTTCAGGAATCTGATCTTCTGACGTCTGGTTCTATGCTCGGCTTCATCAAGAATACGAACAAGGTACTCTTGATATGAAAGGTTATCTTGGAGATCAAGCGTTTCGTGGTCTACTTCGCGGATGGGGTCCTTGAAGCAACGCCTGAGTTGAGAGACGTGGAAGAAATCATGAACCTAGGAGAGGTGAGGGCGTAGTTCCAATTGGTAGAAACCTTCTCCACGTTTAGCGAGAATGCGAAAGGGACCGATGTAACGTGGCGCCAACTTGCCTTTGATACCGAAACGATGGGTACCCTTTAGAGGAGTAACCCGAAGGTAAGCCTTCTCATCCAGATTGAAGCTTTCTTCCCTATGATGACGATCATAATATCTTTTCTAACGAGACTGGGCTGTCTTGAATTTCTCACGAACAATGCGAACCTGCTCTTCTGCATCCTGAATAAAATCCGGTCCAAAGAATTGTATTTCACCGGTTTCTGACCAGTTTAGGGGTGTTCGACATTTCCGTCCATAGAGAAATTCAAAAGGAGCCATGCCCAAGCTAGATTGGAAGCTATTGTTATATGCAAATTCGGCAAAAGGAAAAGAATTCTCCCATTTCTTTCCGAAAGAGATAACACAAGCTCTGAGCATGTCTTCGAGAATTTGATTGACCATTTCTACTTGACCACTGGATTGCGGGTGATAAGCGGTGCTAAAGGAGAGGTGGGTTCCCATAACATTCTGGAAACTTTCCCAAAATCGAGAAGTGAAAAGACTACCACGGTCTGAATTGATTTCCAAAGGAACACCGTGAAGTGACACGATTCTGGAGACATACAAGTCTGCTAACTGGCTAGCAGTTATAGACTCGCGAACAGGAAGGAAGTGATGAACTTTGGAAACTCTATCAATGACAACGAAGATGGCATCATTTCCTTTCTGGGTTTTCGGAAAGGCAGTGATGAAATCCATACTGACTTTATCCCATTTCCACTCGGGGATAGGCAAAGGTCTAAGAGTACCAGCAGTTCTTTGATGTTCTGCCTTAATGCGACGACAAACATCACATTCAGCAATGAACTGCGCAATTTCTCTCTTCATCCTAGTCCACCAAAATCTCTGGCGTAGATCTTGATACATTTTTCTACCACCAGGATGAATCGAGAGGGGAGATTCATGGGCTTCTTTAAGGATCAGCTGTCTAAGGTTCTTATTCTTCGGTACTACTATCCTGTTCTCAAAGTATACAACACCTTCATTGTGTAGGGTAAACCATTTAGCCTTACCACTAGCAATGTTTTCTTTGATGTATCGGATACCTCGAGCATGTTTTTGTGCAGCTTTGATTTGATCCTCAAGAGTTGGTTTCACTACCAAGGTGGAAAGGAATCCATAAGGAACAATCTCAATATTAAGCTTTCGTAGTTCCTCATAGAGAAGTGTTTGATACTGTTGTAACATGAGGTTGTTACAATACGACTTACGACTTAGTGCATCAGCCATGACATTGGCTTTGCCTGGGGTATAAGAAATTCCTAAGTCATAATCTTTTATCAACTCTATCCAGCGTCTTTGCCTGATATTAAGATCTGGCTGGATGAACATGTATTTGAGGCTTTGGTGGTCGGAATAGATCTCGCAACGATTACCAAGGAGGTAATGTCGCCAAGTTGTCAGGGCATGAACTACGACAGCGAGTTCAAGATCATGGGTAGGATAGTTCTCTTCATGTGGACGCAACTGGCGTGAAGCGTAAGCTACCACATGTCTATCTTGCATAAGTATGCATCCTAACCCTTGCCGTGAGGCGTCACAAAAGATCTCGAAATCCTTTTTAGTGTCTGGAGGCGCAAGTACGGGTGCAGAAGTCAATCTTCTTTTTACCTCTTGAAAGCTGTCCTCGCACTTGGGGGTCCATTGGAATTTCTTATCTTTCTTGAGTAGTTCAGTAAGAGGCTTTGCAACTTTGGAGAAGTTCTCAACGAAGCGGCAACAATAGCTTGCTAAGCCAGGAAAACTCCTAACTTGCTTAACCGATTCAGGTGGAGTCCAGTCAAGGACAACCTGAACTCTCTCGGGATTGAAAGCAATGCCTTTGGCAGAAATCACGTGGCCTAGATAGGTCACTTCTGGTAGCCAGAATTCACACTTTGAGAATTTGGCATAAAGGCGATGCTCTCGAAGTTTCATCAATACCAACCTAAGATGTTCTGCGTGCTCTTCTTCGTTCTTCGAGTAGATGAGAATGTCATCAAGACAAACTACAACAAATTTATCTAGGTACTCCATGAAGATCGAATTCATCAAGCGCGAGAATGTGGCGGGGGCATTGGTTAAACCGAAGGACATGACGGTGTACTCATAAAGACCATAAAGAGTAGTGAAAGCCATTTTGGGAATGTCCTCGTTTCTGATTTTGATTTGATGATAGCCTAATCTCAAATCCATCTTGGAGAAGACAGAGGATCCAGCAAGTTGGTCATAAAGATCATTGATCCTGGTTACTGGGTACTTGTTCTTTATCGACGCTAGGTTTAGTGGGCGATAGTCTACGCACATCCTTTCTGTTCTATCTTTCTTCGTTACGAACAGAACGGGGCAACCCCATGGCAATGAGCTAGGGCGGATGAAGCCTTTTGCCAACGAAGTTTCAAGTTGGATTTTGAGCTCAGCTAACTCACGTGGGGCCATTCTATATGGGCGTCTGGATATTGGGGTGGTTCCTGGGATAAGATCTACCACAAACTCTACAGATCTGTTAGGTGGTATGCCTGGCAGCTCTTCTGGAAAGACATCCGGGAAGTCACGAACCACCGGGATATCTTCAATGTCAGGAAGGGGAAGCACATTCAAAGAATTGACCTGGGTTCTAGGGCTTGGTGAGGTGTACTTGATTGTCTGGCCTGATGGATGGGTTAGTTTTACTGACTTGGCTTTACAATCAAGGACAACATTCTGTCTTGATAACCAATCCATTCCTAGGATGACATCAATGTCTGAAGACTTGAGGGCTATAAGTGAAGCAAGGAATACTAAACCCTCAATTGCAATTTCATTATCATGACTCACCATGGTGGTGCGCCATTCAGATCCTGGGGTGCGCACTACTAAAGGAGTACACAAGGATTCAAAAGGAATACCATGCTCGGTTGCGAAACTCTCAGACATAAAAGAATGAGAGGCTCCTGGATCAAAAAGAACAGATGCTGGAATGAAGTTGACAGGAAGGGTGCCAAGCACAACGTCGGTTGCCTTATGGTAATCAAGAATGGATACATGATTCACATAACCATATTCATAAGCACGAGGCTTGACATTGGAAGATTTGGGTAGTGGCTTACCACGACGAAAGGCTTGCTTTGCTTTAGGTGTGGTGGCTACATGATTTTGGGGACACTCTCGAACATTGTGGCCTGATTGTCCACATTGGAAACAAACACCAAATGGAATGAAAGGAACATAAGCACTTGATTGTCCAACAAAATTCCAAAGAGGAAGATTGGGTTGAGGTGGACGATATATGGTGGTTGGTGGTCTAGAAGCACTTACAGCATGACTGACGTCACTGAAGGGAATCCATACACATTGTTTCTGAGAACCTGAGCTATAAGATGGTGCAAATTCACGATCACGCTTACGAGACTCTTCGTACAACTCATTTCCATACTCTGCCTTGAAGGATTTGTCGACTAATTCCCGGAAGTTGACGAACTCATGAAGATTCAGGTCATGACGAAGGACGGGGCTATGTCCCTTGCGGAACCTTGCCTGCTTCTTGGCATCAGTGGATACTTCTTCTTGGGCATAACGTGCTAGACGAGTGAACTCAGTCCGATGCTCATGAACAGACATCTTTCCTTGGGTCAGTTTGCAAAATTCTTCTCTCTTGCGCTCCATCAACTGATCCAGAATATGATACCCTCGGAATTCATCACAGAACTCTTGCCAAGTCACCACGTGACCTACAGGATGCATTGCTATGAAATTCTCCCACCACTGAAGAGCAGCACCTTCCAGAAAGTATGCCGCGAATAGCACATGATCACCAGGAGCAACATGGCTCGTCTCAAGCTTACGCTCGAGGGAACGAAGCCAATCATCGGCATCAAGGGGCTCAGAAGAACATCGGAATACTGGCGGGTTGAGGAGAATGAATTCCTGGATGGTAACAACACTATGATGCTGATGAGAAGTGTTCTTCTCAATACGCTCTAGAAGACGTGTCTGATCATGACGATTCTTCTCAGCCTCCATCATGATTTCCTCTGTAGAAGGAGGTGGTGGAGGATCTTCATCATCTCTATTACCAAGATTGAAATCAACACAACAATTTCCACCTGACATTCTGTGTGATAAGAATCATTAATCAGAATAGGATTTATGATACACTTCTAAGCTAAGACAACAAGACTATAATGCAACAACATCAAAGTCATAGTCGGACAGCATAACGGCTGAGTCGAGGTGAAAAAATAAGACAACCAACAGGATAACAAACATCACTTCCAAAGAAGCACTATGGAATGACGACTTTGTAAGACCACAACACTCCTACAGCTCCAAAGAAGTAAACAACGAGATGTCCGAGTAAAGACATAGATGAGCCTAGTCCTATCTTCCTGTAGAACAAGATGAGGGTGACTCAGAACTCAGATCGATGAGGGTAAGGAGAAAAAAGAAGTCTTACGTTGTTCCCTTATACCCGAAGTAACTATATAACTATAGAATGCTAGACTCAACATCGGCCAATGGTTTGATAATCCTACAGACAGTCCTGCTCTGATACCAAGTCTGTCGGGACCCGGGGTTAGCGTATGTAATTCCAGTCACAACTCAATCAAATGGAGAGCCGAGAGCCGTACCCACTTGTCTAAGCAGACAAGGCCAAGCACAAAACACTCTCGGAAAGCATCGTACGTGAGGGGCATCCCATCCAGGCCGGATGATCAACTGAGATGGGTCCTCATCGCCCGCTCACAAGTCTAAATGATTATGGGTGGTGAAATCCCATGCTCATAGACAAGTCGCCTCAACCATATTATCGATTGAATTATAACACTTACATAAACAGACTCCAGCCCAATCACCTAGTCGGGATCTCGGGCGGGCTCAATCATACAACAAAGTGTGCTACGTGACTGAGTCACGAGAAATCGCATCGCGATGCCCCAAGCTGCGCACATCTAAGGGCCACTTGGTGTATAAAAGACCACCGACAAGAACTCAACTAAGCTATCGAACCCCACACTAAGACATGCACGTTATAATCATACACGCAACATACATGTCCCGTGTAAACAGCAGGTAATCACAACGTGAACTCTACAAACTCATAGTCTTTATAACTTCTGCTAAACAGAGCAGACATAGTAGTTGTATTACAAGCAGAGATCACATGACTGTGATCCCACATTACATCAAACATCAACGGAAGCAATTTATGTCTTAGTAAAGACAAGGTTAACAAATGGCTTAAGAAGCCCGAAAGAAAATACAAAGACCCTCCAAAGGGCACAGGCTGCTGTCTGGAACTATGCGACCTGGTCCACGTCGAGATCGAGGTAGAGGCCACCATCAGGGTCAGTAGTCTCGTCTCTAAAACATAGAATAAGAAAACGTGAGTACAAAGTCGTACTCAGCAAGACTTTCATAGGAGCTATACTACTCATGAACATGTATCAAGGCAAAGGAGGTGGAGTTTCAATGCAGAAGTGCCAGCTTTGACTTGGCTAGTCCTGTACTACGAATACCAGAATGAGGTAAGGAGCGTACACGTGTCCCAGTATCAAGTCTCCAAACAATACACCACTATGGATACTTCCTCGATTTCCTCACGAGGAAGCACGCCATAGCACTCACACTTATCTTGGAAAGTTTTAAGAGTAACCATTGAAGTTGTCTATGATCAAGTAAAGGTCTCCAAGTAGTCCATAACCGCGGACACGGCTATTCGAATAGTTCATTAACCCTGCAGGGGTGTACTTCTACACACACGCCTCATCAGTTACCGCCTGGGAGTGGACCCTTCAAGTGAGTACCGGCGAGGATGTTGCCATGACACTTCACTCACAGAACCATCTCTAATCCCAGGGAGTCGCCTATTTGAGTTGGGACCACGATCGGAATCCGGCCGATTTTTCCGATGCGGACTCAAACGTTGCGAGACAAGCCATCAAGCTCAACTCGATCATGATCACTTGATTCAACTCGACCACAACCTACGCCAACCACTTACCATGGTTCCACCTGCTTGAGATCATTAAAGGGAGAACTACTTGCGACTCCTGGACATGTCCGGGGTGAGGTACTAGGCCGAGAGGGTTCAGTGAGCCCAATGTGTGGTCGTACTCTTAGTCTTGGATAACAACACAAGAACTCGGGCTTAAGGCAGTGTTGAACGAGACAACCCACTGTGTACTCCTACACATCCTCTCATCGTTCACCTTGTTTAGGTCAATTCACCAACACGTTACCACCATCATTTACATGATCACTACCATCCCGACTCACATCAAAGTAGCCTCATTGTAAACTCTAAGCATGCAATAAGCTGTAACAGTTGTAGGGGCCACATGATATCAACCAACTCGTACATCTGCTAGGATTGTGGTTTGCTTACTACTGTGACAAAACGACATGTCATGCAAAGGAATAGGTTGAACTAGCGTTAGAACGTATCATGGTGACATCCTAAACATGCATTTGCGAGAATGAGAGGGAACTGGGATTTTATAGACATGATCAAAGAGGGGGTGCTTGTGTTAGACCAAGTATGTGATCAGAGGGGGAGGGGGTGAATGATCACTTCAAAATTTCGCATGAAACTTTGAAGTGAAGCATAACACAGCAATCGAAACTATTCGACAGAAAGGTAAACATTGAAGCAGAACATGATCGAAGCAGAACATAGTGAATCAAAAGTATCGAATCAATTGCATCGAAGCAGAACTCTGAAGCAATTGACAAACAGAATGTAAGTGCGGAAAGTAAAACGAACCCTTGACTCAGCGATGTTTGTTCGACCAGTTCACACTCTGCAAAGTGCTACGTCTGGTTGGAGGGACTTGTGATTGAACACAGGAGCTAACCTCTCTCCGTCCATTTCTCCACTTCACCAATCTCCTTGAGCTTGGTCAGTTCTTCACTCTTGGTTGATTATTGAGGAAATCACCGAAACCTTTGACAAACTGGACTTCGAGGCGACAATAACTCTTCGCTCTCTGAAGAACAACTCTCTAACCATCTAGGAGAATTGCAGTTCTCCAAGATAACAAGGCTAGCAAACTTCTTCCGAAGTCATAATGAATCAACTCAGATCAATAGGACTTATGCTTCGGTGTATTGGTATTTGAAATGCTTTGGTGGGGTAGCTCTCTCTCTCTCTCCTCTGTAGGGAATCAATGTTGGAGCAGCCACCCAGCCAATGAAGGCGGGGGTGGCGTATTTATAGGCAGCAATCCCAAGGTGCGAAATGACTGAAGTGACCCGATGTGACAGCTTGACACCTGTCCCCAACGGTCATATTTCCAATCAAAGCGCAACTTTACTTGCGGTCCAAGTAAAGCTGACTCACGGACTTGGTTCTGCTTCAGGAGCCGAAAGAACAAAGTCTTCGCTGGTGAAGCATTACCTAGCTCACATGAGATTTCTTCGACTCTCGCTTCTCACTGGTTTAGATTCGATCTGAGTCTTTTCATCAAAACCTTCGGAATACATTTACTAACTCCTCTTGATAGTACGGTTTTTCCTACGACTCAAAGAAGTAAAAAGAACTATGCAAAAACAACTAAGTCTTGCGCCATCTTGATCAACTTCTTCGATGAGACGTGCTTCAGGATTCCTTATCCTTTTAGGGGTCGACATCCGTGATAAGCTTCGCTCCAGAGGATATGCTTCGATAAATGAGTAAATCTTCGTTGAAGCTTTATCACCAACCTATAACTTCAGGAACCTAACCATCTGTTTCACACTAGAAAACTTGTTAGTTCCTCTACTGTTTTGACCAACAATATCCAAAACTCATGAGGGTATAACTTTGCTCTTACAATCTCCCCCTTTTTGGACTATTGTTGACAAAACAGGCATCAATAAAAGATATGGAATTTTGAATTTGAGTTGAGAGCAAACTCTAAGATATGAAGCTCTTGACTCCCCCTGAATGAAAGTATCGAAGATTTTTATAATCGAAGTAAATGCTTGTTGAAGAATATCATCAATGGGAAGCCTAACACATATCCTAGCGAATTAATTGCATACAAAGATAATTTGTCTTGAAGAACATGCAATCATCCAAAGACCTGTGAACTTAAGGAAAATAACCACCTGCAAGATAAAATATAGGAGAGCAGCTTGCAAGCACGGGGTTATTAACATATACAAAGATAAAACAGTTCACAACCGAAGTAAAACGTTAAGATACAACCCAATCGAAGTGAATGGAATGTTTGTCGAATCTTAACACACGCAAAAGATCGAATCGAATCAAAACCCTAAACCCCGCAGCGAATCTAAACTCAATCGATGCTACTTTCTCCCCCTTTTTGTCAAGAATAGGACAAAATGTTGAGAGGCAGATCGAGAGCATTTACGCGTCAGCTGCACCCCTGGGACCCTGCGGAATGTCTTCGCCTGATGAAGAAGCATCTCCAGAAGTATCGCCTTCGGTCGAAGCCGGTGACTCTTCCTCGTCGAAGTCCATCGGCGCTTGAAGCAATTCAAGGTCGCTGTCATCGAGGGGATCGTCTTCGTGCTTCGATGTGTGGGAGTCTTCATCAGAGAAAGTGTCGGGGCGAATCTGTTCGGCAGAGTTGACGAATAATACTTCTTCGATTTTCTCCAGCGGTGGGATCTTGGGGTTGGGGCGATCGACTGTATCATTTCTGGAAAAGTTCCTCTGCAGATGTGGGTACTCCTTGAATATGCGATCGGCTTCAAGTTTCTTCACAGAGTTAAACTTCCTGAGGCCTTTCCATGAATGACGCTTCAATACCTTCAAGTATTGGTTGTTGTTCATTGCAATGTTTCCAACGCGATTGATCTCATCAGATAAGTGTTGCATTTGACGTTGATTACCTTCGATCAAATTTTCTAGCAGCTGTTGGTTTCGTATGGCAACCTCGAAGTGATACACTTCCTTCTGGTAACGCTTCGACATGTTGCGCTCATTTATGTGCTGTCTGACTCCTACATATGTTGCAAAGGGGTCATTTGGCCGCCTGAAGATGTTCATTGTATCGCGGACCGGAGGACAGAACAGCTTCGGATGATGCTTCGCTGTGAATTCTTCGCTGCGTCCATGGTTGCAAATGGCTTGCAGCCAAGGAGCATATGGCTTCAGTTGGTTTACCAATTCAGCAGCTTGTACCATGTTTCGAAGAAAACAATCCTCGAAGTCAAACACATGTCCATGAGTGAGTTTCAATAGAGCATGACGAGTTGGATAATGTATATTTGATTCTTCATTCGCTGTACTGAGAGGCATCAGTGGGTTTCACAGGATATAGAACCATGTCTTGGAATTGAACACCAGATGCTTCGGGCGAATGTTTTCTGGCATGTGATCTCCAGTGACTTCGGGATCTAGTAAAGACGCGAATTCAGCTTCAGTGGGATCCAGTAACATGTGAACCTTTGCAAGTTTGCCAGTGTGTCTTGGAATGTTCACCACTTCCATGAATTCTTCGGAGTACATCCTGAAGACTTTCCCTTGAATCATCCATTCAAGATTCCAAGTGCTAGTATCTTCTGGGGTTCCAGAGACATACAGAGTAGCATAGAATTGCTTCACTAGCTCTGAGTTAAATGGAGTTTCCATTGCAAATAATCCAGTCAGGTTCTGTGCTTCGATAGTTTCCACGATGTTTTGGAAGCACGTGGCAGCAGATAAACTGTGCATGTCCAAGTATTTGTGTCTGAAAAGAACACCTTTCTGACAGTAAAGCTTCGTGTACAATATTTGCGGTTCAGCAGTCCAGAATCGAAGGTCATCTGCTGTTCTTGGTGATTCATATGGACTAGTGCCAAAGAATCGAAGCTTCTTGCGATGAACTTCAATGTCGAACTCAGGACCGTGCCTTGAAGAAGTTCCTTCTCCCATGAAAATGGGAAAGGTCTCTCTTGGGTAAAGAGAGTCCAACTGTGTGTCTTGAGCAGGAATGCAATGCCTTCGTGCATCTGTGATTCGCCTCTGCGGTTGAGTGACTAAAGCCAACTCATTTGCTTCGGCTCCTGCTTCGACATCAGCATCTGCATTGGCTTCAGCATGAACAGCTTTATCTTGAGCTTCTTCTTCTTTTTCTTCAGACTCTTCAGCAGAGTGAGCTGAAGAGTAATCTTTGTCTGGAATGGCTTGACGGGGTGGAGATGGTTGTGGAGCAAAATTGTCTTGAGCGGACGGTTGTGGAGCTTGTTGAGGTGGGGTTGGAGATGGAGCACGGGGTGGAACAGCTTCGAGGGCGGATGGCTTCGATGTAGGTTTACCAAGATTGATGATTTTGCATCGTGGAGGCGATGCCTTTCTTGGTGCTTTCTTGGCAGGGTGGGAGCTAACTTCATCAATTTCTTCGGTGTCAGCAATCAGTCGTCTCTTCCGAGGTTGCAGCTTGGGAAGAGGTGAAGCTAATTGCTGGACCATGGCTTCACGCTTCTTGGAGTCAATCGCCATGATCGAAGCATTATGCGATTTGCAGCATTCTTCGATAGCGGATTTCAGTTTGCCTTGAAAAATTTGAAGATTCTTCTTGGTTTGCTCATTAACAGCAGCAATTTTCTTCGAAGCAGCAGTCGCTTCGCTCTTGAAATCCTCATCAGATTCTTCATCTGCTTTCTTCTGAAATTTCAGGATCTTTGCAGTTTCTGATCTGTCCCTTGAATGCAGATCTCTCAGCTGATTGTACAAAGTTTCGACCATTGCTGAAAGATTGGGTGAGATATATGTATCTCCAATATCCACAGTGTGAGGATGAATGGCTTCAGCAAGCTTGAAATATGTCTGGCTCAGACCCAGACAGTCCCAAAGTTCACCTTCCCTAGCATCCGGGAAATTGTGCTCACTGTGTTCAGCTTCAACTTGGGCTTCGGGGAGAGGAGCTGTGACAGGCTTCGGGGGCAAGTCCTTCGGCGCCATGTCCACAGCAGCTTCCTTTTGAGCGGCCCTAGCAGATTTTTCTGCTCTCTTCGTGCGAACAATATCAAGCTGAGCTTGGCGTTTGGCTTCAGCTTCAGCAAGTTGTTTGGCTTCGGCGGCTGCCTTAGCCTCTTGAGCTTTAGCTTCAGCTAGCTTGCGCTTCGCTTCAGCTTGCTGGTTTGATTCAGCCAGCGCTTTCCTTTGCTTTTCCAGCTCGGCATCTTCTCTATCTTCTTTCTCTTTCTCTTTTGCTTCTCTCTCTGCCTTAGCCTTGGCTTGAGCTTCGGCATGTAGACGTTCAGCTTCGATGAGGTCTCTTTTCCTCAACTCAACTTCTGTTAGCTTCTTGGTGCCAACCTGGGCATATGTTTGGCCAGGCTTAGCCACAGTTGTCTTCGGCTTCGAAGCTTTAACAGGCTCTTGAGCTTTGGCTTCGGGCACATCAGTAGGCTTAGCCACAGGCTTTGCCTTCGGGTCATGCCGTTCCTTGGTCCTCTGCTCGGATGGAACAGGACGGCGGGGAGGCTTTGACGACAAGGGTGCTTCGACCACCAAGTTCGTCAAGTCAATGTTCCTCTTTGGAGCAGGAGGTGCTGTAGGTTCATGAAACTTAACACCCTTAGGAGCAGTTGGCTTCGCTCCAGCCTTCTTCTTCAGAGTCTTCTTAAACAGTTTCTTCTTAGGACTAGGGGGGATGGGTGAGTGCTCTGACTCATCATCAGCTTCATCAGCTGGATCTTCTTTGATAGAATCTTCGAGCTGAGCAGCTGCTTCAGCTTCGTCATCGGCTTCGTGTTCTGCCTCCTCATCTGAAGCAGGAGGTGGCGAATTACTAAGCTTCCGAAGCTTTCGCCTCTTCTTAGGCTTCGATTGTTCAGCATCATCAAGTCCAGCAGCTGCAAGAGCTTTAGCTTTCTTTTCTTCGCGGATTCTCTTCTTTTCAGCCAAAATGGCAAGCCTGATTTTCTCATCTGGATAATCATCCGGAGTCTTGAGTGAATTTGGGTGAGGAAAAGCCGGAGGCTTCGGATAGTACTTCATCCGGTTGGCTTCGGTGTACTGAGCACACATGACTGTGGTGTATCTGTAAGGAGGACTGAAAGCGAATTGCATTGCCCACTTCCAAGTTGGGATGCTCTTGAACTTGTACCACCTGACAGCCCAATATCTGCGAATCTTTTGCAATCTCGTCTTCCTATCCTGATCTGATTCTTCTGGAGGAGTGTTATACCCCATCTTAATGCGAATTGCTTCGGGAATGCCTCTGGCATTATTCACTTCCTTCGTTTTTCCACCTTTGCCCTTCGGTTTCGGTGGCTCAGGGAAATTCTCAAGTCCATCAACTATGGGAGACTCATTCCCTATGGCAGCCTCTTCGTCAGACATCCTGTGAATAGAGTCGTAGACAAGAGGGAAACAAGGAGAGGGAATGAATAAGCACAGGCAAAAGTTTCGACCAAAACAAACCAATTTGATAGGAACCCAGATCAATCTCAGATTGGATGCAACTTCTCTGTATGATTTTTGGCTAGAACTAGTTCGAAAACCTGACCTAACCTAAGCCAAAACAGAGAATGAATCGAATCTTATCCACTGACCTGAGAAGATGGGATAGCTTTGATGCTAAGAACAGCTTTCCCAAGATGTAAAGATCAGCATGGATCAAACAGCCCTAAAACAGAAATCAAAACCCTAACAAACTCAGATCCAAACCCTAGATGAAGAACACGGAGAGCAAGATTGGATCCGAGAGGCAATGCGTACCCTAACTTGGTGACGCACGGCGGCTACGGCGATGGAGGGCGGAGAAGTGCTCTGCGTCGACGGGGAAAGGTCCACGGCGGCGACGTTCCGGCAGTGAAGCGGCGACGGCGACGACGAGGACGAGGAGCTCTGCGGATGCTCGAGGAGGAAGACGGAGGAGTCGAGGCGAATGAATGTGTGGGAACGGTTTCGAAGGGGGGATCGCCGTAAATAGGCACGATCTGAAGCCGTTACCAGATCACATCGAACGGTTCACAGCGACTGACTCTTCTGATTCAACGGCTCAGATGCGGTGGCGTATCGTGAGCGAAACTCATCGATCCGAAAAGACGGGGACTCACCGGTCGAAGAATAAGTCTTGACCGAGAGAAAAAATTTCGATAAAGTTGGAAGCATTTGATTCGGAACACAATGACGTTCGAAGCAATATGCTTTCCGTTTCAATTGTGCTTAACATTCAAGATCGAAAAGATTGGAAGCGAAGTAGAATGGAGGGGTAGGGTCCGAAACTTATCACTTCGAAGAACAACAACGAAGCTAAAAATGATAAGCATAGAGGACAAAAGAAACGAATAAATAAAGCAAACTAAACACATAACAAAAAAGCAAATGGCAACCGAAGCTAAACGTGGGCGAAGAAAAACTCAAGCGAAACTAAACTAAAATAACCCAACGAAGGTGAATATATACAGTGAATAGTTTCGATCTTACTGAACATTGTGTGAGTCTAAGATGTTCAGCTCACATCTCAATGCACAAAACCTTTTCTCGTCCAATGGCTTCGTGAATATATCTGCCAATTGATCTTCAGTTCTTACATGGCTAATCTCAATGTCTTCGCGCTGAACATGATCTCGAAGAAAATGATGACGAATATCGATATGCTTCGTTCGAGAGTGTTGCACAGGATTGTGAGCAATCTTGATGGCACTCTCATTTTCACAAAGCAGAGGGATTTTCTTCATATGAATACCATAATCTTTCAGCGTCTGCTTAAGCCAAAGTATTTGAGTGCAGCATGAGCCAGCAGCAATGTATTCAGCTTCAGCAGTAGATATTGAGACACAATTCTGTTTCTTTGAAGCCCAACACACAAGAGATCTACCAAGAAAATGACAAGAGCCGGAGGTAGATTTCCTGTCAACCCTATCACCAGCCCAGTCTGAATCAGAATATCCAATCAAATCAAACTGAGTGCCTTTGGGATACCAAAGTCCCAACGAAGGAGTATGTGCTAGATATCGAAGAATTCGCTTCACAGCAATATGATGCGATTCCTTCGGATTTGCCTGAAAACGAGCACAAATACAAACTGATAGCATGATGTCAGGTCTAGATGCACATAAGTATAAGAGTGAACCTATCATAGACCGAAACTTTTTCTGATCGAAGGGTTTCCCTTTTTCATCTGCATCAAGAAAACCATTAGTAGGCATGGGAGTTCTAATGGTCTTGCATTCAGCAAGATCAAACTTCTTTAGGCAATCCTTCAAGTATTTCTCTTGTGAAATAAAGGTGCCATTCTTCTGTTGTCGAATCTGAAGTCCAAGGAAAAACTTCAATTCTCCCATCATAGACATCTCATATTTCTTCGACATCATCCTTGTAAATTCTTCGCTGATCTCAGTGTTAGTACAGCCAAAAATGATATCATCTACATATATCTGACACACAAATAGATCATTGTTATATGATCGAGTGAAAAGAGTGGGGTCAGTTGTTCCTGGTTTGAAGCCTTTCTTCAGGAGGAAATCCTTCAGTGTTTCATACCAAGCACGAGGTGCTTGCTTCAGTCCATACAACGCTTTATGAAGCCTGTACACCATATCAGGATTCTTCGAGTCTTCAAAACCTGGAGGCTGCATAACATACACTTCTTCTTCGATTTCACCATTAAGAAAAGCACTCTTGACATCCATTTGATATAGCAATATATTTTTGTGGTTAGCAAAAGAAAGCATGACACGAATGGATTCGAGATGGGCTACTGGAGCATAGGTTTCACCGAAGTCAATGCCTTCGATTTGGGTGTAACCTTGTGCTACCAATCTAGCCTTATTTCTTACCACAATACCGTCTTCATCTTGCTTGTTGCAAAATATCCACTTGGTGCCAATAACGTTGTGCTTCGAGGGATCTGGCCTTTCAACAAGTGACCAGACTTTGTTCCTTTCAAACTGGTGAAGTTCTTCCATCATTGCCAATAACCAATCAGGGTCTTTCATGGCTTCATCATATTTTGAAGGCTCTAGCATAGAGACAAAGGAAAAATTTCCACAGAAGTTAGCCAAGCGAGTGCGAGATCGAGTAGTGGGACGACTTGGTAGATTGATATCTTCGAGAATCGAATCCACATCAACTCTTCTTCGAACTCGTGATAAAGCAGTATCATTTGCTTCAGGCTCAACATATGCTTCAGGATCTGCATCAGCTTTGGGTTCAGCTTCAGCATTTCCTTCGATCCCTTGACCTTCTTCGTCCTGTTCATCATTAGCTTCAGGATGGTGATCTCCAGCGCCCCGGGCTATGTGTGGGAACATTGGACCACCATCATCCCTTACAGCTTGACGTTCATTAGCTTCGACAGGGCGAATCTCACCAATAGCCATAGACCTAATCACTTCATCAAGTGGAGGTTCATCTAGATCATGAGGCAAATGCTCCTTTTGAGAGCCATTAGTTTCATCAAATCTTACATTTACAGTTTCCATAACTTTCCCAAAGTGAGAGTTATAGACTCTGTAAGTGTGAGAGTTTGAGCCATAACCTAAAAGAAAACCTTCATGTGCCTTAGGGGCAAATTTGGAGCTATGATTCATATCTCTAATAAAGCATGGAGCACCAAATACCCTAAGATATGAGACATTTGGTTTGTTACCAGTGATAAGCTCATGTGAAGTTTTCTTCAAGAATTTGTGAAGGTAAAACTTGTTGATGATGTGACATGCAGTATTGATTGCTTCGGCCAGAACCTAATAGGAGTCTTGTATTCAGCAAGCATAGTTCTGGCCATCTCAATAAGAGTTCTATTCTTCCTTTCAACTACACCATTCTGTTGAGGTGTATAAGCAGCAGAGAACTCATGAGTAAAACCATGATCATCAAGAAAATCTTCGATATTAGTATTCTTGAATTCAGTTCCATTATCACTTCGGATATGCTTCAGAGATAATTCATATTCTGTTTGAGCTCTCTTAGCGAATGACTTGAAGATTTCAACCACTTTTCTCTTGTCATCCAAAAAGAAAACCCAAGTATAACGTGAGAAGTCATCAACAATAACTAGACCATATTTGTTTCCTCCCAGACTTGCATAATTTTGAGGACCAAAAAGATCCATATGAAGCAATTCAAGAGGACGAGTGGTAGTCATGATGGTCTTCGCTGAATGATGTTTCTTCGTAATTTTACCAGCTTCGCAGGCACTGCAGAGACGATCCTTATCGAATTTTACTTCGGTAAGACCAATAACATGATTCTTCTTCACTAGGTTATGAAGATTTCTCATCCCTGCATGACCAAGTCTTCGATGCCATAACCAACCCGATGAAGCTTTTGCCATTAAGCAAGTGGATACAGCAGGGCCCGAAGAAAAATCAACAATGTATAGATCTCCCTTTCGGTAACCCTCGAAGACAAACGAATAGTCATCCTGTGAAAAGACAACACAACGCGAAGCAGAAAACAACACAAGCATACCCATATCGCATAACTTTGAGATAGACATAAGATTATATCCAAGTGATTGAACTAGCATAACCTTGTCAATGTGCTTATCCTTCGATATGGCGATCTTACCCAAACCTAACACTTTACCTTTGTTGTTGTCACCGAAGGTAATGTACTTCAAGGAAGATTGAGATAGTTTTTCTTCGGTGAACAACTCCTTGTCTCCGGTCATATGATTTGTACAACCACTATCCATGACCCATTCGGATCCACCGGAGACATAGCCCTGCAGAAGAATTAGTTCTTCTTAACCACCCACAAACGAGCAGGTGACTGAGAAGACGTTGAAGCACTGGTCGAAGCAATATTAAATCGGACAGGAGTGTATTGCTTCGGTGTACCATCAAGCACACCATAAATGTAAGTCCTCTGCGAATGGTTAGCATAAGTATGAGCATATGCAATCTTAGTACGATTATTATGAGGACGATACGTATGGCGACCAGTACGATAGTATTGCTTCTGCGGAACATTTGACTCGGTCACCAAAGGATCATTTCTTGTCTCAAGAGAGTAGAAATGATTCGGTGGTACCGAAGGCTTCCCTGCATAGAATGGTTAGCAGGCAATTTTTCCACAAGTGCTTTCTGCACCCATATCTGCCTCTTGTAAAATCCATTCTTTGGTGGAGTACCTACATACTCAGCTGAAACTTTTCCATGTTCATCTTTCATGAGTTTGTAGTCTGAATCAAGTGATTCATCCACAATGACTTTGTTCATTTTGCAATCGAAACCTGAAAGGTTAGCAATATAAATGGGTTTCTCCTTAGCTAGAACCCAAACAGTCTTAGGATACTGCTCAGGCTCCCAATATGTGTCATCAGGATTTATCTTTCTTTCAAAGCCAACACCTTCATTCCTGGGATTCCTGTGAAGGAGAGCCTTCCTCAGGATATCACAGAGATATTGGTGTCCTTGCACACTTTTGAACATGCCTGTTTCAAATAAGTTTTTCAACCTGAGGAGTTCCTCGGTAACAGCAGGATTTTCCTCATCGGAGGCATTAGTATCATCAATAACAATAGGAGCTTTCCCTTTGGAAATAGTTTTGCTTCGTTCCAAACAATCGAAACAAGGTGATTCAGTTTTATCAATTGCTTCAGAACCTTGTTGAGCCATGAGAGAGAGATTGACATTTTCCAATTCTTCATGAGCCTCTGTCAGTTTTTTGAGAGCCACTTTCCTCTGAAGAAATTCATAGGTAAGCTTCTCATAATCAACTGAAAGAAGCAAATGCCAATCCAGCAACACCATCTGATTCGGACCCTGAAGCAGACCTTGAGTCTTGTTCAGCTTCGGAACCAGAGGCTTCGTCTTCTGAGTTCATCTCCTTTCCCAGATAGGCCTTGGCACGGCGAGAGCTGCTTCGACGAGACGAGTAAGTCTTCGATGAAGAACCCTCACGCCTCTTATGATACTTCTTTCTCTTGTCATCATCAGAATCTTTCTTCTTTTCCCTTCTTGAACTGGAATCATGTTTCTTTGACTCATGACTTCTGGAGGATCTGTAAGGCTTCGATGAAGAGTCTCTGAGAGAATGCTTCGATTTGTTCTCAGCTTCCCACAGAGGGCAATCAGCAATATAGTGTCCTGGTTTCTTGCACTTATAGCAGCAGTTGTCCTTCGATGGAGAGCTTCTTGAAGATGAACGGTGAGAAGAATGACTCGAGCTTCTTGAAGGATAACTCTTCTTGGGTGAAGAAAAACCTTTCTTCTGAAAGCGATTGAAGCGTCTCATGATCAGTGCCAAATCCTTTCCAGTGCTTGCAGGATCATCTGATTCGACACCTGAAGCAGAACTGACTTCGGTCGAAGAATGACGCGAAGCTTTTGCTTTCAGAGCATGAGATCTTCTTCGAGAACCATTTATGTCACGTTTCTCATCTTCTTCCATTTCAAAGGTAGTGAGTCTCTCAAGAACATCAGCAGCAACAAGATGTCTGTAATCAGACCTTTCCTTGATCATCAGAACAATGTGATCGAACGAATCATCTAGCGAGCGAAGAAGTGTTCTGACAACTGAGTGAGGAGTTATATCATCAGCACCGAGGGAAATCAACTCATTTGCCAGAGCTGTGAGTCTGCTGTAAATTGAGTGAACTTTTTCACCCTCGAGTCTTTTGAAGCGATAGAATTTTCTTCGGAGTGTGTCAATTCTGGCATCTCTCTGAGTAGAAACACCTTCACCAATCTTTTCAAGATAGTCCCAGACACCTTTTGCCGAAGGAATATTCTTCACTTCATGATACTTTTCTGGAGTCAAGTGATTTGTGATGAACACCCAGACAACCGAATCCAGATCCATCAGTTGAGCTTCTTCAGGAGTTATAGCATTCTTGTCAGTAACTGTAACACCATGTAAGACAACTTGCCATGCAGTGGAATTGATAGCCATAATATTCCTCTTCATCTTGTCCTTCCAGTAAGAGTAGTCCTTCCCATTGAAAATAGGAATAGGTTCGCCAGAGCGAATAGCTGCGAAAGACATACTAGAAGACATACTTGAAAACACTCCAGGAGGTTAATCCAAAAGGAGTGCCTAGCTCTGATACCAATTGTTAGACCAAGTATGTGATCAGAGGGGGAGGGGGTTAATGATCACTTCAAAATTTCGCATGAAACTTTGAAGTGAAGCATAACACAGCAATCGAAACTATTCAACAGAAAGGTAAACATTGAAGCAGAACATGATCGAAGCAGAACATAGTGAATCAAAAGTATCGAATCAATTGCATCGAAGCAGAACTCTGAAGCAATTGACAAACAGAATGTAAGTGCGGAAAGTAAAACGAACCCTTGACTCAGCGATGTTTGTTCGACCAGTTCACACTCTGCAAAGTGCTACGTCTGGTTGGAGGGACTTGTGATTGAACACAGGAGCTAACCTCTCTCCGTCCATTTCTCCACTGCACCAATCTCCTTGAGCTTGGTCAGTTCTTCACTCTTGGTTGATTATTGAGGAAATCACCGAAACCTTTGACAAACTGGACTTCGAGGCGACAATAACTCTTCGCTCTCTGAAGAACAACTCTCTAACCGTCTAGGAGAATTGCAATTCTCCAAGATAACAAGGCTAGCAAACTTCTTCCTAAGTCATAATGAATCAACTCAGATCAATAGGACTTATGCTTCGGTGTATTGGTATTTGAAATGCTTCGGTGGGGTTGCTCTCTCTCTCTCTCCTCTGTAGGGAATCAATGTTGGAGCAGCCACCCATCCAATGAAGGCGGGGGTGGCGTATTTATAGGCAGCAATCCCAAGGTGCGAAATGAATGAAGTGACCCGATGTGACAGCTTGACACCTGTCCCCAACGGTCATATTTCCAATCAAAGCGCAACTTTACTTGCGGTCCAAGTAAAGCTGACTCACGGACTTGGTTCTGCTTCAGGAGCCGAAAGAACAAAGTCTTCGCTGGTGAAGCATTACCTAGCTCACATGAGATTTCTTCGACTCTGGCTTCTCACTGGTTTAGATTCGATCTGAGTCTTTTCATCAAAACCTTCGGAATACATTTACTAACTCCTCTTGATAGTACGGTTTTTCCTACGACTCAAAGAAGTAAAAAGAACTATGCAAAAACAACTAAGTCTTGCGCCATCTTGATCAACTTCTTCGATGAGACGTGCTTCAGGATTCCTTATCCTTTTAGGGGTCGACATCCGTGATAAGCTTCGCTCCAGAGGATATGCTTCGATAAATGAGTAAATCTTCGTTGAAGCTTTATCACCAACCTATAACTTCAGGAACCTAACCATCTGTTTCACACTAGAAAACTTGTTAGTTCCTCTACTGTTTTGACCAACAATATCCAAAACTCATGAGGGTATAACTTTTCTCTTACAGCTTGCCTTGCTGACGATCACGAGGTAATATACTTCTGACGTGAGGTTGAACTCGTCTCCGGGATCAACTCTACCGAGTAGAAGCAATCACCAAAGCACTGAAAGTAAAGCACAATCAAGATAATACAATGCACATTCAATATGCAAAACATATCATGGAAAGGTGTTGATGTGACCTATGTTTAAATTGCAACATGTTAATTGAAGTTGATTTGAAAAGTAAATTCAAATTCAAACTCCAAATGTATTCAAATTGGTCCAAGTTGCATTTGCTAAAGTTTGTTCATTGTAAACCATGAGATCATGTATGTGAAATGCTTCTGAAGTGTAGGTGATCATCTTTGCAGTCCATTGGTTGAAGTTGGAAAGAACATGGCATTTAATTTTATTTAATTCCATTTAAACGAAATAGGAAAAGCTACTGGTCCCATTTTGAGATCAACTCCAACATAGCTGAAAGTTGGAAATTTGGATAGAGGATTTTCTTCTGATCAATTTCATATAAAAAACATTTCAATCCGAGTTACAGTTTAAAAGTTATTCAATTTCAAAATTTGGCTTATTTTCTGGAATGTCTGTAATTTAATTAAATCATTTAAGCTTTATTGCGTCATGCCTGCGTCATGATGACGCAGGGGGGGTTGACTGGTCAACTGACTAGTGGGGCCCGACTCTCAGCGGCTGGGGGGTTAATCCCGGTTTAATTAACCTCTGGTTAATAAGAGGGGGCCCTGGGCCCACCTGTCATAGAGATAGGAGGGGGGGGTTAGTGCACAGGTTAAGGCCTAATGGCCTGGGTCGTCGTCGGCTAGCTGCTGGCGCCACCGGCCACGGCGGAGGCGCACCGGAGCTGCACGGGGGCGGCAAAGAAGTGCACCAGGACGTAGCCCGTGTCCTCCCGCATCTGGTGATGCACGAGGGGGACCTCGAGGAGGTCCCGGGCCACGGCGGCGACGAACCCGCGGCGGCCGGAGCTACTGTCCTCGACGAGACAACGACGTACGGCGCAGGGAGGATCACTGCGAGGGGGAAACGAGGCGGTGGCTCACCAGGAGCTCGATGGTGGGCAATGCGAGGCCGGGGGGGAGGGGGACGGGCCGCGGCGGAATCGCTCGCCGGAGTTGTTGTGCCCGGCGGTGAAGACTTGAAGCCCGCGTCGCCTAGGTTGCTCCCTTGCTCGAATTGGAAGCGGGGATCGACGAAGTCGTTGCTTGCGAGGAAGGTGGACACGATGGCGCGCGCTAACTCGGCTAGTGTCTGTGTCGGAGCACGACGACCGCTCCGGCTGGGGCTCGGGGTTGCGCGGGATTCGGTGAGGGATAGGAGAGAGCGGACCAGAGAGAGGTTGAGAAGAACCTGGGCGTCTCCAGGCCTTCACGGGGAGGAGATAGGGGCCAGGGGAAGCAGGACGTGGCCTGGGCGACGGCATGCTCGCCACGGCGGCGAGCTGCCTACCTGGCCACGGGTAGAAGACGACCCTGCCCTGGTGGGCTGGGCCGGCTTCTAGCCAAGCTGGGCCAGGTAAGGTGGGCTGGGGGGAACTTCTCTCTCTTTTGTTTTCTCATTTTATTTGTTTTCTGTTATTTTGTTTTGATTTGATTTTAAAACCAAATCATTTTAATAATTTATAAAAACTTTATTGTGAGCTATTGGCACATATATAAGTCCACTCACAAAGTTTCAGAATTGTTGAAATTATATTTAAATAATTTCAATTGCAAATACCATATTTATTTAATTTCCAAACTACTGTTTGGATTTTTGAAAAATCAATGAGCATGGGATTAATCCCAAATCACTTTTCCAATAATCACACTCATTTTTAGGATTTTTCAACATATCCAAAAGAATTTTGGAAAAATATTTATTTCTGGCCTTTTGTTAAAAATGATTTGGGGCATTTCTTATCCCCAATTCTTTTCTTTTTGCAAAAATTTTCATGATGAAAAAATTCTAGCTTAGAAAAGCACAAACCTAAATTAGGGTTCTGACATCCATGGGGTGACATGGCGCATCCAGGGCCGTCGGATCTTTGGATCTTCTGACGGTCCAGAACGAATTGGGAAGTTTTTCAGATCTGGGTTAGGGTTTGGTGCGAAAATGGGGTAATTTTTGGGGCAAAGTGGAGGGGGGTGGCTGCAATTTTGTGGCTAGGGAAACCATAGAAAGGGGTGGAAGTGTGGTGGTCTTTATATAGCCCAGGTGGCTGGCAGTTTGCAAAAACATCCCCGGTTTTTCTCTCGCACGCGCGGTGTTTATGTTTCTGACCGCCGGGGGTCCGCGGGACCTCCGATTCGGGTAAAACTTCGAACTGCGTGATCAGTGTGTCGAGCCGGTGGCGTTCACCTCGCGCTGGAACCGTTCTGAGAACACTTTCCAGCGCGCTATAAAATTATCCCGTTTACTTATTAAACGGGGTTTTTTGTTCCGTTGGCTGCGGCTGGTCTCGTGCGGTTTACACGATGGTGATCGGGTGAAACCCGGTGTCGCAAAGGTCGACTGTCAGGGTGGCACGGGTCGGTCTTCGTCCGATACGAGATAAGAGGGGAAAAAATAGTCGCCGATCGATAAATCGGGGATGCAAACATCGCAAACAAATCAGACAATCAAACAATTCACACCGAAAACAAATTTTTTTAATTTTTGTGAAATCTGGGTTGTTACAATATAACACCATAAACAAGGGATCTCGTCCCGAGATCCTGGATGATCAGGGGGAGAGGAGGGGAGAGAAAAGAGAGTCGGCGATTCTTCAACACCACCAACAAGGGACTTTGCTCCATGTCGATGTCGATCTTCCGTCGACAAACTTTCCGCAGAGAGACGACATCGTCGGAAAAACGAAACCGTCAGTGACAAGAGGAATAACGATCGCGAAAACCAGATCAAGCGATAGTGATTTTCAACGCAAGTCGTAAAAACACTAGTAAAAGGAGGTATGGCAATGGATGGCCCAGATGATATCCGAAACCGGAGAAGCTAAAGGTACTACAGGAACTCCCAAACCTGAGATCGGAATTGAGACAATACGCTGCAAGCAAGGCATTGTAACTATTCTGAAACTCCACACACTCAAGATCCTAAAGTTTGAAAGAGGTAAGTCGAGAGTAAAACACTTACGACACTTGTCCTGAGCAGAGCAAGGGTAAGGAGTAAAAAGATTCCTACTCTCCGACAACTAACCTAGTAACTACAAAAGAGTTTTTTTCTAGACTCGACTTCGGCCAGGGAAGGGATCCTACGGTCGGTAAGGCTCTAATACCAAGTTGTAAGGCCCGATATGCGGTACTGTTCTAGATCTAGATGTTTCCATCCAGTTCGGGGACGAAGCACATATCGGTCCCACCGCAACATATGACGAAGTCATATGCCCCGGATTTCCAACATGATATCACAACATTACAGATACAAGAATACAACATCTCATACAATCGGCATACAATCTCCTTAAATACAATACATCAGCTGAAGATATATGTCTGAGTACAGACTACAATCAAATGCCTAGTGGCAAAGAGAAAAACATCGATCCCCATAACCACTCGGGTCCAGGCCCTCCGCCGGGATCCGCCTAACTAGTCGTCGTCGAGTCTCCACGTGAAACGTCGATCACCGTACCTGTTGTCGATCAAGAACCCTGAAAAGAGTTTGGGGGTAGTATCATGAGTACAGAGGTACTCAGCATCCAACTGTAGTGGTCATCTGACCCAGCAAGGACTTCATCACTCGTCATTCTAGGACAACAAGTAGTTTATGGTAAGGATGGGGTAAGTGGTGAGGTTGCTGCCGCACTAGCATTTATGAAGTGGCTAACGATCTAGAGAGTAATGTAAGAAGCCAAGCATTTGATGAGGAATCGCCTCCAAGAAGTCTTGCTATCAACTACTTACACAATCATAACACCTATCCTATCCTTGTCCTCTTCTTCGCATCCCGACTAAGAAGAAGCAGTCAAGGCACACACATACGTTGATGAAGTTATATTAAGATTATCTTAGTTGTTGTTGTCTATGAACAACGAGTAGGTCTCAAGTCGTCCATAACCGTGGACACGGCTTCTCGAAAAGATTTGACCCTGCAAGGGTGTACAGACTGCCCATTACAAGGCTCCGCACGCACGCCCATCTCTCGCAGTTGCTACCCATTATAGGAAACCATGTTATGATTTGTTGGAAATATGCCCTAGAGGCAATAATAAAATGTTATTATATATATATTTCCACGTTCATAATTAATGTTTATATTTCTGTGCTATAATTGCAATGACCCTGACTGTGAGATTCAGAAGAAAACTCATTTGCATGTGTGGAAATGTAAACACCAAGAGTTCCTGGTTTAGCCTCTAAGACCAGCTCATGTGCTAACTGATGATTACGTTTTCTTAATCATGGACATTGTTCTTGTAACAAGGATGTCAGTAGCACTGGGAACATATTGTTAGCAGAACAATGATGTTGAACCGACCCCAGTATTGAATGATATACTTAGAGATCACATCGTAACTACGTTATAAGTCATATCATGAAATGTTTTCATATACGTAATTCCTTAGACCATGAGAGTATCGAGTTGCTTCACACAGGAAGACATGCTATGGTTCTTAGATGAATCCTCCCGTAAATGGGAAGTAGTAAAATAAGTTCTGGGTATGTCAGATGGTGTGGCTAGTGACTGTGATAGTTCAAGAATGGGATTTGCTCCTTCACGATGAAGAAGATATTCACTTCGGGCCCACTCGGTTGACGGTATCCATTATAGTCTGGCCAGACGCATTGTGATTCAGTCACGGGGATACCGGAATACGATAACGAGAAAAGGGACAAACGAGCAAAGAGGATAACGAGTGGCTTGTGTTCAAAAGTTGTTACACATGGGTGCCAAACTTCTCTCCTCTAACTTTGTCATATATCGCGAAGCAAAGGGAATGGTACATGACTAAACATAATGGTTCACTCGAAGTTTCTTCGTGTATGTGCGGGAGTCAACATGGGTGTCCATGGCTCCGCTGTTGATTATTGGCTATTGACGAAAGGCTGTTGACCTATGTTCGGAAGATGTTCTGAGTCATGTCCGCATTATACCGAACCTATTGGGTCACACACTTAACGAGCAGTAGTCTGTTAGAATACTAGAATGGTAGAAGGTTTAGTGGAAGCAAAGAAGAATAGTTCATACGGGTACCGGAAGTAGTTCCGGGGATTTATGAAATAGTTCATAAGGGCACCAAAAGTAGTTTTGGGTATTTAAGGATATGTCCGGATCACTCTGGAGTAGTCCCAGGTGGTTCCGGAACATATGAAAATGGTAATGGGAAAGTTTACGATCAACCGGAATAGTTTCGGTGATCGGTGGACAGCTTAAACAATATGTTGTGTTCACCGGACATAATAACCTTTGCCCGGATGGCTCCGAAACCCATTTATATGGCTCCGGAACATTCGTTAGAGGTTCCGGAAGGTATTGGAAGTGCTCCAAAAGTGTCCGGAATGTCCCGAAACAGTCCCGATAGGTCCCGGAAGGTCCTGGAAGCTTCTAGAAGGTTCTGGAAGGTTCCGGGCAGTACCACCCACTCCCCTGCGCCCCTAGCCTTGGGGGGCAAGCCACCTAGGCTGCCCTGGCCGGCCAAAGGGGTGGGGGCGCACCAAGGGGAAGGAAACCTCCTCCAGGTGGGAATACCAAAACCCATTATGGCAATTTTCCGATGGGAAGGTGTGGTAAGGTTTGGAAGGCTTGGGAGTCCAAGTTGGACTCCCAATTCCCTTTGAGCTGCGCCCCAAGGGCCTCTTGGCCACATATATAATGTGGGGGAGGGGTGGGGGGCGCAACACAACTTGTCCCCAAGGCCTATGCGCCACCCTCCCTCCTCTAAACCCCGTTGCTCCACTTTTAGACCCCGGTTTAGACGCTGTTCTAGATCAGAATCCGTTAGGGTTTTCTCCCTCTAGTTTTCTCGGTGGCGTTCATCTCTGGACGGCGGAGCGCTGCTGGATTGCTGCTACGGGATGTGTGGATACTAATGGAGGGGTCGTACCTTCGACCCTTCTTCGAGGAGCTTGTTCATGGGACTTATCCGTGGGACTAGCTCGCGGGACTTGTTCGTGGGATTGATCGATGGACTGTTCGTGGGAGAACTTGCGAGATCTACTTCCACTACGTCCACGAGCTTCACCAACTCTACTTCCGCTACATCGGTTGGTGAGCCATGACCTAAAACCTTGTATGCAATCTTCTTGGATGATCTTGGGTTCTTGATTCGTAGGCCGAAATTTTTTGTTTTCTACTACGTTTCCCAACAGTGGTATCATGAGCGATCCTTGATTAGATGCATGTTTAGGTCTAGATCATATATGTGATATGAGGCATTGATTTTCTTGTTGCTTCCCTGTCATGTGATTTTTTCTATGCTTGATGGCAAGTTGAGGTTTTGCTACAAGGATTGAGTTTTCCATCGATCCCTCTATGCTGCTTTCAGTATGCTGGTTGCCTTGATCATGGTCTACATCAAACTCCTTGGATCTCATCTTAATCTCGCAATAGAAGATTTAACATGGAGGGTCTTGTGGATTTTATGAACTCAAATCCACACGGGGGTCACGCGTTTAACGAAGTTTGGCTTGTGGCATTAGTTGTTGCACGCACCCCGTATGTTAAACTAGCAACAAAAGAAGTATCGTGTTTTTTTTTATCTAGGGTTTCTTGTTTGCCTTGTAAACCTACTTAACAACCACGATAAAAGTTGCAAACAACCCGTGTAGATGGCGATCTAACTCGTTTTTGCAGAGTATGCATGTGATGTGGTATAGCCTTCAAGATTTGCAATGTGTTTGTATGAGATGCTATATGTTATGTAATATTTATTCGCGACCTGCGTGTCGTGGTACGGCATGATGACTGGAGTCATATGATTGTCACTTAATTATGGCCTACGTGCCAGAACTGTTTATTAGCTCGAGGCAAAGCAATAGATAGATGCAAGGTGATGATCCACGATGCGGAGGTGGACCCCGACGCACATGCCGGAAGCCGTGGTGATGTTCCCGGCGCCAAGTACAAAGTTGGTGGACACGGTGACTTCAACCACGACGACGTGAAGACAATGAAGACTTCACGAAGCAAAGGGCTATACTATATCACATAATTTTATGAACTGCCTGTGATGTTTATCCCTTTGATGCACCCTTGTTTGATGCGCGGTAGTCGTGTTTTATTAGGGTGATCTCTCGCAAAACAATATCAAGTTGATAGTGTTCTCCCAACTGTAGCACCGTCTATACTATGTTTCACACCGGAGCAGGTCATGTCACATGGGTGCACACGATGTGACGCATAAAAGACGGGTGTGTTAAAAGAACACATAGCACATTACACTTGGTTATCTTGACGGTTTGGATAAAAGTTTGCTACCGGAACACGCCCATCGAAAGATGAACAAGAATCACCTTTGGCGTGATTGGCAAGTTGGCCTACCGGTCCAGTCTAAGTCATCAGTGATGTCACATCAATGGCGGACGATTGGGTTGGATCTTGAATCACTCCAGCATCAATTACGAGAGATATTGATCTGAGTGGGAGCGCACTAAGTAATTAAATTGATTAATCACAAGTGCAACTTAATTATGAACAAAGTCTTAGTATTTGCATTATCGTTGTAGAATAATGGCTCGCGTTACCACCTTCCCAATTGATTTTGATTAACTGTTTTATCTGGTAAAAACTTTACGATTGGTACCGTATTGTGAGGACTATCCTCAATAGTGTCGAGAAGGAGCTTGTCCTATCGCAAATTTTTGATGCTCTCCCGCTGATGCTATGGATGATGTGACTTACGTCCATAATCCAAAATGCTAGAATTCCACCACAGCTAAGTGCATTGTCTTCACCACCATGAAACCCGAACTTCGAAACGTTTGGGATAGTTATGTTATATTCATGGAACTGAAAAATTGTTTTCAGTGATAAGACAATTGATGTAGGATATAAGATATCTAGTACAATGTCTGATTGTAAGCATTAGTGAAAATGTTCATTGTGCTCTAAACAAAACTGATAAGTGTGGGATCCAGAAGAACACTGATCATATGATGATGAGGATTAAGGGAAAGGAAGTTCCATAGGGTGTTAGTAAGACTTACACGCCGGAAAGTCCATGGCATGCGCCACCCTTGATCATGTATGATCTTCTGTGAGTAGGAGTGACATTGGAAATAGAACTATGATACGTATAAAGGCAAAACGAAAGAAGACTGGAATATCCAGCTCAGAAATGAAAGTCATACGAAGTTATAGATGAATTCATTGCTGGTCAAAAGATGTAATTCTTGGGAATCATGATTAAGCGGTTAATCTTAATTCTTGTATATTGTGATTAAACTGTTGATCACTAGAATATCACTTCAATTGCATATTGTTGCAACTCGATGCAAGAAATACTATGGCCTTTATGACTAGCTAATGATGAGTTTTGACACGCTCGGGAACACGGTAAAAGGTTTAGTATACCGTGTGTTGACTCTATGATTATCTTCATAATTCATTTTAGAGTTGAGTAAATTGTTACTACACTTTAGCCTTGTTGCAAAACATCATTTTGAATCATGTTTGTTGCAAGAGAGTTGTTCAAAGCTATGAATAACATAAAGGCCATACTTCTATTGTGAATAGGTTGTATGTTATGAATCTTGATAATAATGCTAAACATCCATAACACTGACGCTAAACGTCGCAAGACTGACAGAAATACCACATAGATGTGGCACTGCCGTTTATCACAAGTGACATAAAATGCATGTAGAATTTCCATAAGCGATGGACTTTCGAGTCATATGATTATGAATCACTTGACGCTTGCGATCTTTGTCTCGAAGTAATGTGACTAAAACACCGTTGATAGGTCATACATGAACGGGCAACGAAACCATTGGTAATCATACATGATGATGTGTGTAGTCCAATAAGTGTAGTTGTGTGCAGTGGATTCCCTATCTTCACTCATGAGTTGAAGTAGATATGTGGATATCTGTTCAATAGAGACATACGTCTGAAATCTTTGAAATGTTCAAGGAATTTTAGAGTGAAATAGAAATTCATTGTAACAAGAAAATAAAGCTTCTGTAAATTAGATTGTAGAAAGTAATATTTGAGTTACAAGTTTAGCGAATGTCTGATGAGTTGTGAAGAAGTGTCATAACTTGAGTCTCCCGGAACACCACTATGAGTAAAGTGTTCGAGAGATGTAATCAATCCATGTATGACACGGTAAGATCAAATATGACGTTTATCAATTTGCCATTATACTTATTAAAGTTATGCGTTAGTGACTACATCTTTTACACTGAAAAGAGCACCATCAAATCTGTTGAAATGACACCATATTAGATGTGGTATGGACTGTTAAAACCATGTTGTCTTTTATTAAAATTTGGGTATATGAGGCATATGTTTGACATACTCAAAACCCCAAATCAGATAAGTGCTACTTTGTTAAGGTTATGCCAAAAGTTTTGGTATTCCTCTATCACTACACAAAAGCAAAACTGTTTGCTGTTAAGAACAATGTGTTTTGAAGAAAATGGTTTCTTGCAAAAGAGTGAGTGGGAGGACAGTGCAACTTGTTAAAGATTGTTGACTCTTCAAATAAGTGCGCAGCTGAACCACACAGGTTAGACAAAACTCGTACAAACATTCATGATATGTAAAACGAGATATTTTTTTTCGACAATGATAAACCTGTGATATACAAAGAAGCGTTGATGGGCCCTGACTCCAGGATTTGGCTAAATGCCAAATAATCCGAGATAGTATCCATGGAAGTAAGTCAAGTTTTGAACTTGGTAGACCCTCCGAAAGACTAAAAAGTCTGAAGAATATATATATATATGGATCTATAATTGATTCGGATGAAATTGTTTTATCCATAAAGCTCAACTCGTTGGAAAATTGTTTTCTAGCAAGTTCAAAAGTTGACTACGGCGAAATAGTGTCGACCGTAGAAATGCTTTAGTCAGTTCGGGTTATATTAGCAATTACTACATATCTCATTTATAGGATATGGTAGAATGAACGTCAAAACAACGTTCCTACACGGAAAAATAACAAAGGACGTATATGTGATACGACCGGAATGTTTTGTCGATTCAAAGGATGCTAAAATAGATGCAAGCCTTGGATATCCAGTGATGGACTAGAGCTAGCATAATGGAGTTGGAATTTTCGTTGTGATGAAATTGCCAAAAGAGTTTGTTTTCATCAGGAATAACGAAGATGCTTGAATATTCAAGAAAGTAAGTGGGAGCTGAATAATATTTCTAAAACCTTATGTAGATGACATATTGTTGATTAGAAATGACATAAATTTCTCGACACGAATAAGGACTTCATTGGAAATAGTTTTCAGTTGAAGAACTTGGGCTGATATAGCATTAGTATAGAGCATAGTGATCTATGAAGATAGTAAGTGCCTGATCATGCTAAAGCCAACACTACATATTGACATGATACTAAAGTAGTTTAGTATGAAATGCCAAGAAACATGTTCTTGCCGAAGTCGTGGTGAAAAGTTGTTTGCAGAAATCGGTGTTGATGAACACAGATAAGCAAAAACACGTGAATTGAATTCCACTCAGCCGTGTGTTTGGATTAATCATGTACACCATAATATGTAAAACGACCAGATATGTCCAGTGCTTCAAAAGGTTATGAGCAAGATACCAAAGTGATCAATATGTTGATCATTGGACAAACAGTGAAAAGTTAAACTTATGATAGATAAGATATGTTTCTCGGAAAATGGAGATAATGAAGAGCTCGTTGTAACAAGTTACACCAGCTGAATTTTGATGTAAACAGTTACACCAATTCAGTCTTCATACTTACTCCGATCGATTTTCGATTTTAATTGGGATTATGTGTTTCACACATAAGGGTGGCACAGTATGAAGGAACTGTGTTAAAGTTAGATACTGTGGCGAATTCTATAACAGAGGCTAAGTATATTGTTGCTTAAAGAAGTAACAAGGGAGGGTATTTTGAATCATCAGTTCATTTATGAACATGGTATGGTTTCCTAGATGCTTGAAGCTCATGGAACGTTGATGAATGATTTCATGACTTATTCTAATGAACCAAGGTCCTACCAAATGATTCAAACATATACAAAGCTAAACTGATAAAATTAGTGAATTTTATGATAGCGTGAAAACGCGAAGATATGCAAGATACAAACGGGCCTGAAACGTCAGATCCGAAGATGAGGTCTATACCACAAATGAGGCATTTATTACACCGGTATGCCATAGGTGTAAAGTGCTCAAACACTGACAATATTATTGACTCTAGTGCAAGTGGGAGACTGTTGGAAATATGCCCTAGAGGCAATAATAAAATGTTATTATATATATATATTTCCACGTTCATAATTAATGTTTATATTTCTGTGCTATAATTGCAATGACCCTGACTGTGAGATTCAGAAGAAAACTCATTTGCATGTGTGGAAATGTAAACACCAAGAGTTCCTGGTTTAGCCTCTAAGACCAGCTCATGTGCTAACTGATGATTACGTTTTCTTAATCATGGACATTGTTCTTGTAACAAGGATGTCAGTAGCAATGGGAACATATTGTTAGCAGAACAATGATGTTGAACCGACCCCATTATTGAATGATATACTTAGAGATCACATCGTAACAACGTTATAAGTCATATCATGAAATGTTATCATATACGTAATTCCTTACACCATGAGAGTATCGAGTTGCTTCACACAGGAAGACATGCTATGGTTCTTAGATGAATCCTCCCGTAAATGGGAAGTAGTAAAATAAGTTCTGGGTATGTCAGATGGTGTGGCTAGTGACTGTGATAGTTCAAGAATGGGATTTGCTCCTTCATGATGAAGAAGATATTCACTTCGGGCCCACTCGGTATGACGGTATCCATTATAGTCTGGCCAGACGCATTGTTATTCAGTCATGGGGATACCGGAATACGATAACGAGAAAAGGGACAAACGAGCAAAGAGGATAACGAGTGGCTTGTGCTCAAAAGTTGTTACACATGGGTGCCAAACTTCTCTCCTCTAACTTTGTCATATATCGCGAAGCAAAGGGAATGGTACATGACTAAACATAATGGTTCACTCGAAGTTTCTTCGTGTATGTGCGGGAGTCAACATGGGTGTCCATGGTTCCGCTGTTGATTATTGGCTATTGACGAAAGGCTGTTGACCTATGTCCGGAAGATGTTCTGAGTCATGTCCGCATTATACCGAACCTATTGGGTCACACACTTAACGAGCAGTAGTCTGTTAGAATACTAGAATGGTAGAAGGTTTAGTGGAAGCAAAGCAGAATAGTTCATACGGGTACCGGAAGTAGTTCCGGGGATTTATGAAATAGTTCATAAGGGCACCAAAAGTAGTTTTGGGTATTTAAGGATATGTCCGGATCACTCTGGAGTAGTCCCAGGTGGTTCCGGAACATATGAAAATGGTAATGGGAAAGTTTACGATCAACCGGAATAGTTTCGGTGATCGGTGGACAGCTTAAACAATATGTTGTGTTCACCGGACATAATAACCTTTGCCCGGATGGCTCCGAAACCCATTTATATGGCTCCGGAACATTCGTTAGAGGTTCCGGAAGGTATTGGAAGTGCTCCAAAAGTGTCCGGAATGTCCCGAAACAGTCCCGATAGGTCCTGGAAGCTTCTAGAAGGTTCCGGAAGGTTCCGGGCAGTACCACCCACTCCCCTGCGCCCCTAGCCTTGGGGGGCAAGCCACCTAGGCTGCCCTGGCCGGCCAAAGGGGTGGGGGCGCACCAAGGGGAAGGAAACCTCCTCCAGGTGGGAATACCAAAACCCATTATGGCAGTTTTCCGGTGGGAAGGTGTGGTAAGGTTTGGAAGGCTTGGGAGTCCAAGTTGGACTCCCAATTCCCTTTGAGCTGCGCCCCAAGGGCCTCTTGGCCACATATATAATGTGGGGGAGGGGTGGGGGGCGCAACACAACTTGTCCCCAAGGCCTATGCGCCACCCTCCCTCCTCTAAACCCCGTTGCTCCACTTTTAGACCCCGGTTTAGACGCTGTTCTAGATCGGAATCCGTTAGGGTTTTCTCCCTCTAGTTTTCTCGGTGGCGTTCATCTCTGGACGGCGGAGCGCTGCTGGATTGCTGCTACGGGATGTGTGGATACTAATGGAGGGGTCGTACCTTCGACCCTTCTTCGAGGAGCTTGTTCATGGGACTTATCTGTGGGACTAGCTCGCGGGACTTGTTCGTGGGATTGATCGATGGACTGTTCGTGGGAGAACTTGCGAGATCTACTTCCACTACGTCCACGATCTTCACCAACTCTACTTCCGCTACATCGGTTGGTGAGCCATGACCTAAAACCTTGTATGCAATCTTCTTGGATGATCTTGGGTTCTTGATTCGTAGGCCGAAATTTTTTGTTTTCTACTACGTTTCCCAACATGATTTAGTTCTGAGAGATCCGAAACGACAGATCCCTCTAACTAACAACGAACAAATCGGGGTGGCCCCCGGTGAGTCGAGAGACAACTCAAAAGCCGGTCGCGCTCTCAAATCGGTCTCTATCGTCTGTTGCAGGTTTGGATAGCCGGTTAATCACACATGGGAAACCGGGTCCTCAGCCGGACAAGGTGGGACAGTAAGGGAACTATGTCCTCACTAGTCCGGGTTGGGGGGAAAACTACTGGCGGCCGACTACCACACACACGGTTTCAAATGGTAAATCAGCTTGGGCCACCAGTGGAAATGTTCGAAGCTAGGTAGGTAAGAAAAGGGGACCCCATAAAATCCCACACGCGGTTAGGAACGCTCAGTCTTAAAACCAATACCCGGAACTCGGATCCAAGGTGACTCGAATGGAACAAAGCGTCGGGGCGGGATAGCCTAGACCTTCCATCTTTCGTCGAATATAGTCAACATTATAATAATAATCATATCATCCAAAACAATATAATAATGTGATAGTCCAAACCAAGGAGTAATAGGGTAACATCGTAGCATCCTAAGCATGCATACTAAGATGGGGCTGAGCAACGAGCAATAGTAACATAGCAGTACATGGTTTGCTGAGAGGGGACATGGCTGTATCGGTTTGAAAGAGGCTGTAAACATGTGGTAGGATCAAACATCGAACCTATCCTAGACTAGCATGCAAACCGCTGGTTGAAATAGAATGGATCATAAGTAATGCATAGTCCTTGCCTGTTGATAAGTCGGGTTCCGAAGGTGTAGTTGATCGCAAGCTCGCATCGTCTCCGAGAGGTACCCGCGGAAGCACACACGAAGGAAACACTAGAAAGCAATCAACGAGCAAGCACTCTATTACTACGAAGAAAACACGAGAAAGCATCAACAAGAAGGCAACACGAGTCATCGCACCTACCGTCGAAAGCGGTTACTAACAGGTTAAGTGGAGTACTCGTCACACACGATGATACCGCACGTTTACAGTGGTTCAAGTTGTTTAGCTACAGGTGATCAACAAAGTTGTTAACATGGCAAAGCACAGAAGCATGGCATCTCACTCAAGCATGGCATAGCACACAAACATGTCAAGAGGTGAAGCATAAGGTAAACTATTTATGGTAGTCAATTTAAGTGAGGCACAACCTAAACACGGCATAACACTAAGTGCCCCACGACAATTTAAGTAATTGGTACTGTTCTTCCATAAACCATATTTTAGGTTGGTTAACAGCAGAAAAAAAAAGCATAAGCACAAAGTACATGAAAAACTAATCAAGTTACATATAAAGAACACCCCAAACGGAGTTACGGTTAAAAAGATACAAGCAAAACAAGTTTGGAACACAATCTGCCAACATCACGAAGCACACTTTAGAGCAATGCATAAACAGGATAATGAATGCGAACATGCTCACAAATGATATGCAACTAAAGTAGACATGACAGGGAAGGAATGGAAAAAAGAATCATGCAAATATATCATGAAAAACTTGTTATAGACCATGCAAAATGCAATAAAACATTACTGGTCAAGGACTTAGTGAAAATCAGGAAAACATGGCAGAAACTGTTATTTTTATGCTGTATAAACAGGGTATAACTATATGAAAAAGTGCAGCAACATGACATAGAAAATCATGAGCATGGATTAGACATGATGATGATCAGGTACAAAAAAGAATCAAGGTCATAGGCATAACAGATCAAAAGATATTAAGCATGCAACATGACATCGAGACGTTACAGACTTGGTGAAAAACAGAGGTGGCTGTCAACAACAGCGGCATAACAACTCTGGAGTAGAATAACTAGATGACCATCAAGCATATCATGAAAATGCAATACCTATAATGGAAGTAGACATGATGCCTAACAATATGGAAAAAGAATCACTCAATTCAGATAAACGGTCGCGACGCAACCGTCGCCCGAAGTTTCAATAAGACAACAATTTTCAGATAGATTCACAGCAGTTTAGCAGTTTAACAATCTGGTGCCCTGTTTTACCAACGATAACACAATCAAGATGGCCTCAAAGGAATTAACTCCCAAAAGCATTATGATAGAGCACATCAACAGCAAAAAAATTTATTTTGGGCGCAAGTTCATCCGAGGTACAGATCTACCGTAAAACTAGGCGCAAAACAGTAAGAAACATTAACAGAAAAGAACTTAGCAGAAATTACCAAGGGAAAAAAACTTCAGTGGGCCGAGCCCACGTCGGCGGATGGAGGCGGCTAGGGCCGTGGCTTGGATGGGGCGGCTGGGCCGGCCCAGGACGCGGTCAACGGGCCTCCGGATCGGGATCCAGCCGACCCCGAGCGGGCGACGGAGACGGCGGCTGGCCGTGGGTCTCCGGCGAGGGATCCACGACGGCGCGAGGTGGCTGGACTCAAGGAGCCGAGGGGCGCGGAGATGTGGTGGATGACGGCGAACGGAGGCGCGGGATCTAGCAGCTTGGGTGGTCTCCGGCGTGGTCCGGCTGGCGGCGGCTCGAGCTTCCGCCTCGGCGGCATGGCGGCGGCGGCCTCCGGTGGCTCTCCGGCAGCCCTGCGAGGAGGTGGAGGCAGAGGAGGTAAGGGAGAGAGGGAGGAACATGGAGGAGAGAGGAGGGACGCGGGGGGCGTGGTGGCTCCGGCCGGCGGCGGCTCGGGCATGGAGGAGCTCACGAGGAGAAGCTCCACTTCGGGCAGCTCCATGGGGTGACGTGGCGCATCCAGGGCCGTCGGATCTTCGGATCTGACGGTCCAGAACGAATTGGAGAGTTTTTAAGATCTGGGCTAGGGTTTGGTGCGAAAATGGGGTAATTTTTGGGGCAAAGTGGAGGGGGTTGGCTGCAATTTTTTTGCTAGGGAAACCCTAGAAAGGGGTGGAAGTGTGGTGGTCTTTATATAGCCCATGTGGCTAACAGTTTGCAAAAACATCCGCGATTTTTCTCTCGCCCGCGCGGTGTTTACATTTCTGACCGCCGGGGGTCCGCGGGACCTCCGATTCGGGTAAAACTTTGAACTGCGCGATCAACGCGTAGAGCCGGTGGCGTTCACCTCGCGCTGGAACCGTTCCGAGAACACTTTCCGGCGCGCTATAAAATTATCCCGTTTACTTATTAAACGGGGTTTTTTGTTACGTTGGCTGCGGCTGGTCTCGTGCGGTTTTCACGAGGGTGATCGGGTGAAATCCGGTGTCGCAAAGGTCGAGTGTCAGGGTGGCAAGGGTTGGTCTCCGTCCGATACGAGATAAGAGGTGAAAAATAATCGCCGATCGATAAATCGGGGATGCAAACACCGCAAACAAATCAGAAAATCAAACAATTCACACAGAAAACAATTTTTTTTAATTTTTGTGAAATCTGGGCTGTTACAATTACGGTAAGGAAACATCACGAACCGCCATAAAAGTTCCAGATTACGCGTTTTTGCAAAATATAGAAAATTTAGAGCCTAATTGGAGCCGGAGAGGAGCTCCAGGGGGCCCAGGTGCCGCCCTGGCGCGGCCTACCTGCTGGACGCGCCGGGAGGCCGCCTGGGCACCCCGGAGGCCGTCTCCGACTCCACTTTGGCTCATTACCTTCCTATTGATGCAGAAATTGTTGCTATATATTTGCCCGGATAGCCCCGGCATCGTATCTCTCGATTTCATGTGTTTTCTTCTCGAGCTGTTTCTGTTAGGAAATCTTTTAGCTAGACCTAGGTGCCATGGCTTCCCCAACATCCCCCAAGGACAAGTTCGTCGTCAACGTCATCAACCCTTACCTCGCTCAGGTGAACAACCATCCTCGAACCGTCAAGTTGGAGGATGGTGCCCTTCACCAAGAGGATCCGAAGGAACCTGTCAAGGAGGGGAGCATCGAGACCAAGCTAGAAGAGATGGAGCAAGAAGTCTTCAAGTACAAGAAGATTGTTGAGCAGGGTGTTGAAGCCAACTTCGACATCATCAAAGAGATGAAGATGTTCTACAAGAAGGAGATGAGGGGGATTTGGTCAAGCATAACCGCTGTAGAAGAAAGAGTTGATGATCTCCAAGGGCAGATCTATGATCTGCACAACCAGAATTACGAGTATGAACAAAAGTTTATGCGCATGGGTTTAGGTGCTGGAAGCAGGATCTTGGAGACTGAAGCCTCTCCTGGGACTGGGGAACCTCTACCATGGAAGCGCTTCGTCCATGACTACATCAACAACAACCACAACAAGAATGATGAGTAAATCTCCTTGGGTAATGACACCCCTCATCTTGTTCCAAGCTTGGGGGAGTGCCCGGTATCTTTATCTTTATCTTAGTCTTTTAGAGTCAAGTAGAGTCGTATCATGTCTAGGAAAGTTATTATATGAAATAGGTGTTTGCATTGAGGTCTATCACTCCTTCGGTGGAGAGTTTGTATCCGTGAGTGTGGAGTAGTCTATATTGGAATATTAATGAGAAGTCTATTGGTTCCTTCGCTGCACTCGGTATTCTCTTCACGCAATCGACCTTATATGATGATCCTTTTGGGGAGTATTGACCTTATATCAGGTATTACTTTGAAAACTTTATTTAATTTTGGAAAACATAGCTTTGGTCATGACAACATGCATGTTTTCTCAAGTAGCGACATAGCCAAAACCTTTATGTTATTATTCTTGAAGTGTTATGTTGACAAGGAAGACAAATTGATGTGTTATGCTTGCCTTAATGTTTATGCTTTATATGTTTTGCATCTAAGTTATTATCAATTGTCTGTTTTCTCAAAGCCTTTGCTAGCCAAACTCTTTGCCTAGCAGATTTCTGCTTGTGCATCCATACCCTGAAACCAATATCTTCCATATGAGTCCACCATACCTTCCTATTCGTGGTATTCCCCTACGACTCCTATAAGTATAGAATTTATGTGTTATCCTTAAATGTTCAAAATCTTTCGTTTTGTGCCTGTTGTTTAGCTCATGAGGAATTATTAGGTAATTCATGATCTTCTTAAGTTGGAAAAGTTTTACCCCGGTATTGCATGTCTAATCTGCAAACCCATAATACGAGGAGGAACTGGCATGAGTGCGCCCAGCTCGAAAAATAATATAACAAACAAACCCTCCTTCACGCTCGGTCTATGAGAAATCAGAAACTTTGGCAGTGATAAACAAAGGAGACTAAGGGGATATGATCGTCCCCACTTGGGAGCCATTCCTCGAAACTTGTCCATCTTGAGAAGTAATTAAGATATCTATTAGCATTCGTTGACAAACTATGCACCTCCCAAAATTTATTTTCATTCTGTTTGATTTAAGGATAGCACATGAGTTTTCCCTGCTTGCCTTTAACAAGGGTTTTCCTTTACTTTTATGTTGAGTCAGTTTTCCTACTTCTTTCTTTTCCCAAAGAGAACAGACACTTGATGCTGATAAGGATACATCCTTATAATGCTGCATTAAGTTTTGCCATGCCATATCATTGTTGACATTATCTTTTGATAAGTAAGTTTCTTGCGAAAGCTTTTGCCAAGCAAACATCTTCCTTTGTGTTAGAATTTCCACTTCATGACTAATAACATGTTCTTTCAAAAGTTCCAGATTGTTTCATTATAAAGTGAAGGAGCAAAAGTAAAATTTATTAGTTGTCCTTTGACCATGTATATGTTTGCCATAATTTAATGAGTTCTCTCAGCCCTATTTTTGATTATAATTGTTATTACTTTCTCATAAGGACCTTATGAGTTGAGGTTGTTGTTGAGGATGCTTGATTTTGATGAAGAAACCTTGATTTTTCTTGTCTGTATTCTATTTATCGACACTTCACTCTCTAAACTTGTGGACAGGTTTACCGAGCTCAGTATTCGCTTGGGGACAAGCGAGGTCTAAGCTGGGGGGAGTTGATACGTCCAAAATGCATCACTATTTTATATAATAATTCTTTCTTATTTATTGATATATTTCATGTTATGATGCTGTTCTTATGTTGTTTTGGATTATTTACACAGTTTGCAACTTTCCGGTGCCGAAGCAGCAGACGCAGGAATGAGCGGTAAAAAGTGGACGTTGAGTTGCTACAGAAGAATACCTCCAAATTACCTGAAAATCGACGAAGGGTATTTTTCAGAAGAATGACAAAGACACGCCGAAGAGGGGCCAGAGGGAGGCCACAGGGTGCCCAGGCGGCCACCTGGCACGACCCCCACCCTGGCCACGCCGGGAGGGCGCCTGGACCCCTAGGGCCACTCCCGGCTCCCCCCTTTGGCCTATATATCGCTCATATACCAAAACCGTAAAACAAGGAGAGTTTTCGGAGTTCCGCCGCCGCTCCATGGCGGAAACCTACAGAGGAGAAAAGATATCTCCGCGGGCAGATTCCTCCGGGGAGAACACCTCCCGGAAGGGGAGATCATCGCCATCGTCATCACCATCCTCACGAGCATCATCGAGATCATCATCAACATCATCCCCAACATCAGCACCATCTCCACCACCATCCAATATCACCTCACAAGTTCAACTTGTGTTGTAATCCATACTATCTATCTTCTCTACTCTACCGGTGTTGATTACTACCGTGTGATGAATTATATTGAGTTTTGTTGGAGAATTATCATTGTGTCCATATTTTTTATCATATATTTAACCCCTCTGATCATGATCTCTTTTATGTATTGTGAGTAGTTACTTTAGTTCTTGAGGACATGGGGGAAGTCTAGTTGCTAGTAGTCATATGATGTTGAAGTAATATGTGTTGTTTGATATTTAAGTTGTGTTGTTATTTTCCTAGTGGTGTTGTGTGAGTCGAACACTCAACACTTCTCCTTATTAAGGACCTAGGGGAATACGTTGTGTAAAAAGTATGCTTATGATGGGTTGCCGGAGTGACAGAAACCTGAACCCCAGTTCGCACGCTTTTGCACAAGGGAACAATGGATCAACGATCGTACTGCTATGGTTAGGCTTTTTTCCTTAATTAATATCTTTTATTTTCGGATGTTGCAAGGTGTTTAATCATAAGAGTGCACTTATCTTAGTCTAGAGGGTGCACTGGCATAGATCCATCCACTCAACACTTATCAGCACAGGACATAGTACCGATACGAAATATGGAGAAAGCACATGACTATTTCTCCCGTGTGTCCTCAAGAACGCTTTAGCCTTTATAAGTTCAGTTGCTAGTACTCTCCTTTTCTCAAAAGGATCGGGCCTCTTGTTACTCGTCACTACTTTTTACTTTGCTCTATTTTACCTTTTTGTTGCTTATATCGAAAACCCCTAAAAAGTTATCTTTCAATTCCTGCAGCTATTTCTTTACCAAAGTCACTTACCAATACCTTCTGCTCCTCGTTGGGTTCGACACTCTTATTTATTGAAACTGCTACAGACGATCCCCTACAGTTGAGGGTCATCAGCGATCCTCTTACCGGCATGATGTCCTCCTTAGTAGTATCGTGACATTGTCTGAGAATGTCCTTCTGCTCGTGTTCCGGTATGCATCTTCTCACGATCCAATCCAGATCTTTTTTTAAAAGATGTGGGTCATCCCAAAAGTAATGCCTCAAATCATGGAAGAACTTCTTCCTTTGCTGAAATGTTAAACCTGAAGGAAAAACCTTTGCAATGATAAAATTAGCATAATCTGCAAACCAAGGATCAGAGAGAGCTTTTACTTTTACAACAGATAGTTGTTCATTTGGAAAGCTGTCGTTGACTGGAATGGGATCATGCGGTATATCTCCCATCCTTGAAAGATTGTCCGCCACCGTATTGTTTGCTCCTTTCCTATCAACAATATGCAAATCAAATTCTTGAAGAAGGACTACCCATCTGATGAGTCTTGGATTGGCATCCTTCTTATCCATAAGATACTTAATGGTAGCATGCTCAGTATGAATAATAACTTTAGAATCAACAATATACTGCCTAAACTTATCACAAGCAAACACCACTTCTAAGAATTCCTTCTCAGTAGTAGCATAATTCTGTTGAGAACTATCAATGGTTTTGCTAGCATAATGTATAACATTCATCTTATTATCAACCCTTTGTCCTAAAACAGCTCCAACAGCAAAATCACTAGCATCACACATAATTTCAAAGGGAAAATTCCAATCATGTGGTTGTACTATAGGAGCGGTTATTAAAGCTTTCTTAAGAACTTCGAAGGCTTCCTTACAATCTTCATCAAATACAGAAGGAACATCCTTCTAGAGAAGATTAGTGAGGGGTCTCGAAGTCTTAGAAAAGTCTTTAAAAATCTTCTATAGAAACCAACATGACCTAGAAAACTATACGAATACCTTTGATGTCCCTTGGATAGGGCATCCTTTCAATAGCTTCAATCTTCTCCTTGTCCACTTCAATTCCCCTCTCGGAAATCTTGTGACCAAGAACGGTCCCTTCATTAACCATGAAGTGGCCCTTCTCCCAATTTAGTACCAAATTTGTTTCTTCGCATCTCTGCAAAACTTTTTTAAGATTGTGGAGACAGTGGTAAAAGGAAGTTCCATAGACGGAGAAATTGTCCATGAAGACTTCCACAATATCCTCACAGAAACCATGAAAAATAGCAGACATACATCTCTGAAAAGTAGAAGGGGCATTCCATTAACCAAAAGGCATACACCAATAAGCATAAGTACTGTAAGGATACGTGAAAGTGGTCTTCTCTTGATCAGCAGTATTAACATGAATTTGAGAGAAGCCAGAGTGCCCGTCAAGATGGCAAAAGCGAGTGTTTTTGGACAACCTCTCAAGCATTTGATCGATGAAAGCCAGCGGGTAGTGGTCCTTCCTGGTGGCTTTGTTCAACTTCCTGTAATCAATACACATTCTATATCCAATAACATTCCTTTCAGGTATTAGTTCATTTTTATCATTAGGAACAACAGTCATATCTCCTTTCTTAGGAACACAATGAACTGTACTTACCCACTTAATACCAGCTACAGGATAGATAATACCTGCGGCTAGAAGCTTGAGAACTTCAGTCCTAACCACGTCCTTCATCTTTGGGTTCAACCGTCGTTGATGATCAACAACTGGTTTAGCATCGGGCTCGAGATTAATCGTATGTTGGCAAATTGATGGACTAATTCCCTTAAGGTCATCAAGGGTATAGCCGATAGCACCACGGTGTTTACGAAGTGTCTCCCATAATCCCTCTTCTTCAAATCCTGAAAGGTTAGCATTGATAATAACAAGATATATTTTATTTTCATCTAAATAAGCGTACTTGAGCGTATCAGGAAGCGGTTTGAGATCAAACATCGGGTCTTATTTTGGTTGTGCAAGGATTCCTAAAGGTTCAACCGGGAGGTTGTGCTTCAGGATAGCAGGTTGCCTTAAGAACATGTCATCTAGCTCATTTCTTTCCTGCATATGCATATCATTCTCATGGTCCTCCATAATCTATTGCTGCAAAGGATCATCAGGAGGAATAGAAATAGAAGAAATTTCTTTAATAGTTTTATCACTACTAGACAAATCAGTACCACGAGGTATCTTAGAGAACTTTGAAAAGTTAAATTCATATGGCTCACCATTGAATTCAACAGAAACTTTACCTTTCTTGCAATCTATTATATCTCCACAAGTTCTGACGAAAGGCCTACCAAAGATAACAGGGCAAAAACTATCTTGCACTGAACTAAGTACTAGAAAATTGGTAGGATACTATACCTTTCCACATAGAACTTCAACATCTCTCACAATTCCAATAGGAGAGATAGTTTCTCTGTTTGCTAGATAAATAGTAACTTCAATATCTTCAAGTTCATAAGGTGAAATTTTACCAATGATCTCCTGATAGAGTGAATAAGGAATAGCGCTAGCACTCGATCCCAAATCACATAGCCAATAATAATTATGATCCCCTATTTTAACAGATACAACTGGTGTACCTCAAATTGGGCCTTTATTCTTTGTTGTAACAATGTTAGTGGAAACAACACAAAAATTTATATTGGAATCTATAACATCATCAGTAACAAGATATTTAACTAATGCAACTTGAGGCTTGACCTTGGTCAGGTCCTCATGCTCATCAGTGGACCTTTCACTTTTATTTTTTATAGCTGTAACAAAAGAGTGCTCCTTTATCCTTTTGGGAAAAGGAGGCTTCTCATATATAACTGCAGGTAAGATAGGGTCGGCAACATTAATAGCAACAGGTAATTCTTTAAAAGGTTTATGGTTCTGATCCTTCTTCTGCTTAGAAGAGTCAACATGAGAGGCAAAGTCCTTACAAAAATCAGTCATTAGCTGGGAATCAAGACCAATGTTAGAGAAAAAGGTATTAAAATAATAATTTTTAACATAGATCTCAATATAATCATGCTCATAATTTATAAAGGGTTCAATACCTTTATCAATTTTCCTGTGTTCAGTGTTCTTCTGAATCCTCTCAATGAGATCCCGTCTCTCTTCAATGCTTCTTGTTTGAAATACTCCACTAGAGGAGGCATCCATCATCTCCTTATCCTGACGAGAAAGCCTGGCATAAAAATTTGTAAGTATATTTTCCTTGGAGATCTCATGAATAGGACATTTGAGCATTAGGGATTTCAATCTCCCCCAAGCTTGAGCGATGCTTTCTCTGTCACGAGACCAAAAGTTATAGATATATTTCATGTCTCGATGAATTTCATGAAGAGGATAAAACTTTGTATAATAGAGAGACATAAGCTCTTGCCAATTAAGCAAATGTGAGTTATTGAGAAGATTATACCAATCTGAAGCTTTATCTGTAAGTGATACGGAGAATAATTACCTCATGACAAGCTCCGTTGATACACCTGCAATCTTAAATAATGAACATAGTTGTGACAAATATAGCAAGCGTTCACCTGGATGTTTGTCTCCTGCATAACGATTAGCCAAGACATAATCGATAATACCATGTCGTATTTTATAAGGCACAATTTCAGTAGGGGTAGGAGTAACCACCACAGCAGCGGGGAGCTTCCCCAAAAGCAAAAAACCAAGAGTAGATTTTTCCATAAGGACAAAAAGTAGAAACAACAAAATAAAAACACAAATATAAAAGTTTCCTTACGAGCTTCACTTACCAATAGCGCTACACTCCCCGGCAACGGCACCAGAAAATAGTTTTGGATGACCCACAAGTCTTGGGGATCTATCGTAGTGTTTTCGATAAGTGAGAGTGTCGAACCCAATGAGGAGCAGAAGGTATTAACAAGTGACTTTGGAAAAGGAATAACTGCAAGCACTGAAAGATAACTTTTTAGGGGTTTTCGGTATAAGTAATAAGAAGGTAAAAACAAGTAAAGTAAAGAGTGCTGAGGAGCAGCAAGTGGCCCAATCCTTTTGAGCTTATAAAGGCTAAAGCATTCTTGAGGAAACACGGGAGAGGTAGTCATGTGCTTTTGCCATATTCCGTATCGATACTATGGTTTGTGTTGATAAGTGTTGAGTGGGTGGATCTATGCTAGTACACATTCTAGAGTAAGACAAGTGCACTCTTATGATTAAACATTGCAAGCATCCGAAAATACAAGGTAGAAATTAAGGCAAAAGCCTAACCACATCAATAAGATCAAGGATCCATTATTCCCTTGTGCAAAAGTATGCGAACTGGGGTTCAGGTTTCTGTCACTTCGGCAACCAAACGTAAGCATCCTTTATACACAATGTATTCCTCTAGGTCCTTAACAATGCGAAATGTTATGTGTTCGACTCACATAACACCACTAGAAAAATAACAACACAACTTAAATATCAAACAACACATATTACTTCAACATCATATGACTACTAACAACAAGACTTCTCCATGTCCTCAAGAAATAAAGTAACTACTCACAAGACATAAAAGAGATAATGATCAGTGGTGATACATATATGATAAACAATATGGACATAACAATAATTCTCCAACAAAACTCAATAGCATTCACCAGAAAAGAGTAATCAACACCGGTAGAGTAGAGAGGATGGATAGTACGGGTTACAACACAAGTTGCAATGGTGAGATGATATAGGATGAAGATGGAGATGGTGCTGATGGTGAGGATGATGTTGATGATGATCTCGATGATGCCCATGACGATGGTGATGACGATGGCGATGATCGCCCCTTCCGTTAATGATCTCCCCGGTGGAATCGGCCCGCCGAAGATCCCTTTTCTTCTCTATAGGTTTCCGCCATGGATCGCCGACGGAACTCTGTAGACTCTCCTATTTTTAGGGTTTTCGGAAGACGAGGGGTATATATGCCAGAGGGGGGGACCCTAGGCTGGACCCAGGAGTCCAGGCGGCCTCCCTACGCGCCCCTCGTGGGGGCCGCGCCAGGGGGGCGCCTGGGCACCTGGTGGCCCCCCTCTGGCTCCTGTTTTGTGTGCCTTCGTCAATCTTCCGAAAAATGACCTCCGTCGATTTTCAGCGCATTTGGAGGTCTTCTGGTTCATCAACTCTATGTCCACTTTTCTCCATTGAATCCTGCGTCTGCTGTTTCGTCACCGAAAAGTAGCAAAATGTGTAAACACAAGCCAACACAACATAAGAACAACATCATAATGTGAAATATATCAATGAATAAGGGTGAATTATGATATAAAGTACTGATCATTTTGGACGTATCAGCATACACTCGCATACATCATGATTCAGTTTTCAGTTTTCTTTATGTTGAGTACTTCTTATAAAGTGTGTGATCTTCTACATCCTTGTCAAATATAGAGTTTTTCCCTTAAAGTGAGGAAAATATCCTATAGAGAACACAAATAAAAGATCCCAACAGAGGAGAAATTGAAAGATCCCAAAGAGGACAAATGGGAGATAAATAGAAAGAGCCAACGAGGCCACACAAAAAAAGATAAAAAAAATAAATAAAAAGAGAGAAAGGGGCAACACTACTATTTCTTTTGAAAGATCCACACTCGTGCTCCAAAGTAGTATGTGTACTTCATAGAGAGTTTCATATCATTCATGCATAACTATATGGGGATCCTTACACTATAGAACTTGGCTTGTAAATTCCAATGATGAGCCTCCTCAAATGAGCTCTAGGTCTTCTTGAGCAAGCAAGTTGGATTCACCCCCACTAGTTCCATTGGAGAGCTTCCCATAGCTCATATGTGCATCTGTTGCATGGCAATCCCTACTCCTCACATCATATCTATCATTTGGCTTTCTCTCGCCTACGATTGTCCTCATTGATGTGAGCCTTTCACACATTTTTGTCTTCCTTCCCCATCATTATTCTATTTTCCCTCCTAAGTGCCAACTAATCTTGCTCATGCTCACAAATTTCATGAGTGATCAAAGTCGAAAGGGAGAGGATCAGTTTGACTTGTACCTAGACAGTGGTTTGGGGACGAGTCATAATAAGATTCCAAAGGGAACTAAGTGTGAAGTTTTAGTAGATTGATTTATCAACAACTACTAGTATTTTTTATGCTCTAATCCCATCTCCCACTTCTTGCACAAGAAACACCAATTGGAGTCATTCGAGTCACGGACAGCGAGATCTCTAGGTCTTCATGAGCAAGCAAGTTGGATGCACCCCCACTAGCTCCGTTGCATGGAAATCCTTACTCGTCACATCATATCTATCATTTGGATTTCTCTCGCCTATGATTGTCCTCATGATGTGAGCCTTTCACACCTTTTGTCTTCCTTCCCCATCATTTTTCTCTTTGCCATCCTAAGTTCCATTATATCTTCCTTGCTCTCATCCATTGGATGAGTGCTCAAAGTCGAAAGGGAGAGGATCACTTTGACTTGTGCCTGACTAGTGGTCTAGGGACGAGTCAAAATAAGATTCCAAAGGAGACCATGTGTGAAGTTTTAGTAGATTGAGTTCTCAATTAAACTATATAGTATGTTTATGCTCTAAACCCATCTCCCACTTCTTGCACGCAAACACCAATTGGACACATTGGAGTCACGAACAGAAAGAGCTCTTGCACCTTTATGTTCTTACTTTGCTAGTTTTAGTACTAGATATAGACTCTTGCTTGTTATTGTCTTGACTTGAATTGCATACCTTGCTTGTTGTACTTTAAAGTTCAAATCTTTATTGGTAGCATGTCACCACAGAAATTATCTTTGATATCATTTACCTTCTCGAGGACGAGCCAAAATTAAGCTTGGGGGTGTTGATACGTCCCAAACGTATCTATAATTTCTGCTTGTTCCATGCTTATATTGGTGATATTGCTATGTGTTTTGCTACACTTTCATACCTTTTACAACATATTTGGACAAACAGCAACTTCAACCTTACCATTTCCATCGGATTTTTTCTTAGTTTTATACGTACCATTCCTCTTCTCCTTATTCTGCAACTTCCAACAATCATCAATCACATAATTATTTTTCTTACCGTACCTACATAATTTATTATCCTTTCCTCTGGACTTTGAGCAATAATGGTTATTCTTGTTGTTGTATCTGTTGTTTTTGTTTTTGCCATAAATCTTTTGCTTAGATCTACCTCGGACCTGCAAAGCTTCACCTGGAGAGGATGACTCCCCGGGATGAACTAAACTTTTCATCTTTTCCTTCTATTGAATTGCCTCATATACTTCAGCAAGGGTTAGATCATCACGAATATATAATATAGTATCACAATTTTTTTGAAACGACTAGGCAGCGAGCATAACAACAGAAGACCTAAGTCTTCATCCTCATACTTAACCTCCATAGCCTGCAGGTTAGAAACGATCTGCTTGAATACCAACAAGTGATTCATCATCAAACCACCTTCCTGCAGCTTGTGCGTGAACAACTTCGTCTTCATGTGTATCTTACTGGTTAGATCTTTGGACATGCAGATCGACTTCGGCTTCAACCATAGAGTGGCAGCAGTTTCCTTTGTCAAAACTTCTTGCGGAATATTATTTGATAGATTCAGATGAATCAAAGACAATGCCTTACGATCCTTGCTGATTTCTTCAGGAGTCCACGTCATCTAGTCGGCTTTCCCGAACTTCTCCAACGCATCATCCAGATTGGGATGAGCCAGCACCGCACGCATCTTGACTTGCCACAGCGTGAACCTTATGTTGTTGTCCAGCAGCAGAAGATCGAACTTCATCAATTCCATGTCGAAGAACCCTAGATTGAACAAGGCTCTGATACCACTTGTTAGGAAATCGACAAGAAAAAGAGTAACGAGAAGCACGAAAATCATCGTAGGGGACACGCAGATTTAACGTGGAAGACCCTTCCACGAAGAAGAGCCAGCAAACTATTCCTTATTGTGGAGGTGTTACAACGTAGAGGGATTTACAACTTGATGATCTATCCCATGCGGCGGCTTACAAGGTATATTTATATGCGGTAGGATAGACTTAGCACAACACTGATCCGTACTGGCAAGGGGCCTCCGCTCTACTCTGTCTAAAGTTTGCCTTTAGCTTCATACATGAATTTGGATCAACTTCAACAGTTAGCACGCTCGCGAAGGAGAACAAATACACCACCTATTCGCCCATAGATGGTTATTCGCCTGAACAACAGGATCCTCCAGACGAGACATTTCATCTTGCACCACCTCCGACTCAAGGCGAGTCTTGCCGGACACCACTACAAGGATAGTCAGAAGACATAAGCTTAGCAAAGGGAGTATAACACCAAACACCAATAAAGCTACACAAAAATGTACCCGAAGACTCACCTGCCATTACATCAGAAAATTTGGATATGCAGCTCACCAAACCATCGAATGCAACTTCCACTTGTTCTCGATTCGAGCGCTGAACCGCAACAACAACCTTGAGTCGGACGTTCTGAAGTTCAGCATCCTTGAGGCGAACGCAAAGTGACTCATATGCATCCTCATGGGCATCTTCCCTCAAAGTTTTCCATGCACGATAAGTACTCGTGGAAGCTTAGTGCAAGAGAAAGAAAGAGTAAAGATAATAAAACCAAATGCCCGGGGGATTTTCAATCAATAGCTTAAAACCATTATTCCAAGCAAAAGGAGTTCCTTACAAAAGCATCCCATCAGATGCAGCATCGCCAAATACAAGGTTGCTAAAAAATACTCGATGTCCTCACGAGCGCGAGCATGCTTCTCCACAATTTTCTACAGACAACACGCAAAATCAGAAGCCCGAAAACCTTGCTAGTCGGTGTACTCTGGCACAGTCGACACCACGGTATCATAATCAATCAACACGCCATGGACCATCAAGACCATGAACGTAGTCTCAAGACGATTCACCACGTTGTCACGGATGAAGCCCTACAAGAATTCTTCGTCGTTGTCAAAAGCACCAGCCAGTGGACCAAGACCCTGCGGCATGCCCTTCTCCGGAAACACGCCCTCATGCAAGAGCTCGAGCACGGACGAGGCCTCCCCAACTGCATTGTTCGCAGCATTTACAACACCTTCCACGACATTCATAGTGCCAAGAAGGACGTCAGACTCCTCAGAAGCAGCAATAGAAGTCTCAGCCCCAACGACACCTGAATCAGAACATCCATCAACAATGACATATCATAAGAAGGAAGAAACCACAAACGAAATGAGGACATAATTACATGCAAGAGCACTCACAAAAGTACCAAGGCACCCAGGTTCACACACGTCGCGCTCCAGTCGCTCCAGCTTCTCCCCCACCCGACGAAGATGCTCAACCTCACCACGTTGTGACTCGAGGTCTTTTTCCATCAGCTCCAAGTCTCTACAAAGAAGCGCAAGCTTCTCTTCCAGCTCAACAACCCACTTTTCAGTGGCCTTCTTCCGAGGTGAAAAGGAAACCAGACCCGTTAAACATATGTCAATCAAAGAGAAGTAATCATAGGGAAAAGCAATGCTCACCAATAACTCGGCTCATCATAGCATCAGCCTCATCACGCTCAACCCTGTACCGATCGACTTTATTCTGAACGCGGTCGACGTCCTTAAAAATTGGCTACAACAGAAAAATGCCAATGAAAGGTAATAAACTGACGGAAAAAAATAAAATAAGCCTATGCCCAGCCACAAATGTTTGCACGTAGCCTCAGGGGCTACTCCCATTGGGAGCGCTGTCGCGCACCCGATAATTAGCAAGCTGTTTGGACATGCGATCGAAGTAGGCCGCCTTGTCCTCCAGCGAGAGCTCCTTGTCGATAGTACAATCCTCCTGGGCAGAAGGACAAACTGACATGGAGGGGCCACTCCAGGACGGCACCGCCTTAGTAGTCGTTCTCGCAGAAACCATAGGAGGACTGGTCGTAGGGATATCCCCCGGATTCGGTTCCGGAGCAACAAGGAAAGGAATCGACGCAACCTCGTCTGCAGTGCCTGGAGCAGTTATGGGAGGAATTGGTGCCGGAAGAGACAAAGCCGAAGAAGGTGCCACAACAAAACTGCTTCTGAAAAGATTCATATCAAGAACCAACAAAGCATATTGTGAAAACAACACAAAAAACAACAAAATACTAACTTTATGCCAGTAGCCGTCGGCTGAAGCGTAAGGCCCATCTTCTGCCTCTTATGACCACCCCGAGGAGGACGGGTGGAGGTCGTAGAAGCACTCAAATTTTTCTCCCCGGCACCAGGGGACGATGAGTCACGGCAACATCCGGCGTCGACGGACAAGATCGCTTGAACCGTTCGCTCAGCGGGACCCGACCGTCATCATCATCTTCGATAGGTTGGCCAGCAGCCTCCATATACGTCCCAAACATATCTATAATTTATGCTTGTTCCATGCTTATATTGGTGATATTTCTATGTCTTTTTCTACACTTTCATACCTTTTACAACATATTTGAACTAACCTACTAACTCAGTGACCAGTGTCATTTTTGGTCTGCTGTTTTCCATGCATTGCAGGAAATTCATATAAAAATCAGCAGCCCGGAATACTCCAGAAGGCCGGTGGGGGCCCAGAGGGGCCCCACCCCCCGACCAGGCGAGTGCCTGGATCGACCAGGTGTGGGGTCACGCCACCTTGCCACCTCGTCAGGTGGGGCCCTCCCTGGTGCCCTGCTTTCACCTATATACCACCCTCGCTCCAAAAACCCTCGAGAGGAGCCCCGTTACGTGATTTTCACCACTATTCCACCGCCGTCGCGATTATGATCTCGGGATCTCCTGAAGAAGCTGTCCCGACACCCTGCCGGAGGGGGGATTCACCTCCGGAGGCCTCTCCTTCACCATAATCGCCTTCCCGATGTGCCGTGAGTAGTCCCCCTTGGACCATGGGTCCATGAGCATTAGCTAGATGATGTCTTCTCTCCAATCTTGTGCCTAAATTCTTAGACCTAGTGAGCTTCCCTACATTATCAAGGAACTTTTGTATTAGTTTCCGTGTTGCTATGTTGTGTTTGGTAGGATCCGATGGATTATGAGATTATGTTCAGATTCTGATGAGTAATATATTGGGTTTTCCTTTTATGTTTTAGTTCTTGACTATTCTTGCATGTTCTTCTTTGCTTTATATTGCTTTTGCCAAGTAGTAGACAGTAACTTCAAGAGGGAGCGTTATGCTTGATTGTTGTTTCATGCCCCCCGATGTCTATCTTGAGTGAAAAAAACATGAGACTAGGGGATGTGTTGTTTCCACCAGGGATAAAACATCAGTTCTTGTAACTGCGGCGGCAAGGATTGCTTACATTACGCATACAATGTTAATGCAATTGTCTGTTGCTTTGAGCTTACAATTCGGTTGGCGTTCACAACTTAATACCAGCGAGATATTCTGGATAGATATCTCAAGGTGGATGATCAGTGAGTAGATGCTAATGAATAAACGATCTACTTGTTTTTGTGTAATGCCCATACGATTGAGCCTCTAGCTTTCTTGTAGCATAATTAGCATTGCGGTGCGTTTATAATTCTGTCAATTGCCCAGCTTTAATTTGTTCACCCAACATAGTTTTTATCGTCTTTTGGGAGAGATACATCACTAGTGAAAGTCATGGGACCCCGGTCCATATTTCCATCATAGTTTACACCTCTCCAATTTAATGCTTTTATTCCTTTCCGTTGCAATCATCATTATTATTTCCCCTTCTGTTTAGATCCTTTGTAAACAAGAACGAAGAGATTGACAACCTCTCTGACTCGTTGGGAGCAAAGTTATTTTCTTTTCTGTGCAGGTCCAGGTTTAGTGAGTAATGTGTTTCAGACGGCGTGTTGCTCACTTTACCATCTTCTTGTCGATCCTTGGAGTCCTCCTGGTTCGATAAACCTTACAGTCCTCGTGTAAGGGAAATTTGCTGCTACTACATCGTAACCTTCCACTCGGGGTAATCAACGAGGAGCACTAACCAGTTCCATCACCTCCCCACCCAAAGACTGGTCAACACCTTCTCCAACCACAGGCACTGGCGGAATCGTCCCATCATCATATTCCTCCCGCATATCAACGACCTCGAGTTGTGGAGGATTATCTAGCAAAGGAACATGGTCCTACAGTAGCACCACGCATAAGCTACCAGCATCAACATAATGGAAAACCAAGAAGAGAGTTCAGAACCTTGTACCTCAGGAACACATGCTCGGTGGAGAACGGAACCATGGGACTCTCGAGAGCAACACTCGAGCACTTGGTGATCCGTTGCACTCAGGACACGAGTTCTAAGCTCGAGAAATCCTCGTGCAAACACCTTTTTGAGTCCTCCACTCCAGTATACTTCCACATGGGCCGCTCAGCCATTGTAGCGGTTGCACACACCTCTTCACAAAAGTAGCAATCAGCTGAAGACCAGTCACCCATTCTTTCAGCTCCACTACTGATTTATCTATCGGCCCCACCGCCTCCAGTTTAGATGCCGACAGCTCATGCTCCGAAGAAGACCGCCTAACTGCCCGTGCCGCAGGATCAAACTGTGCCAAACCATACATTTAACCAGGAAAAGCCTGGTCCTTCACATAAAACCACTTTTTTCTCCACCCCTGGACGGAATTCAACTTCTCCAAATCAAAATAGGAATCCTTTGCCTTAATGGATGTGGTAATGTCTCCAATGGCGTACTCGACATTTGACCTCTTCGCATTGAAGAGATGCCTCCAGAGCCCCCAGTGAGGGTATACCCCCAGGAAACATCCACATAGCGTAATAAATCACGCTATGTGAAAGATCCCATTAGGGGTAAGATCATGGAGCTACGTCTGATAGACGAACACCAAGCCCCGCACAAAAGGATGGACAGGAAGAGAAAACCCACGCTGAACAAAGCTTTGAAAGAATACCCTCTCATATCCTTGTGGTGCTAGCAGATCTTCATTCCCAGGAACCCGTGCGGCACCTTCCGCCACAAGACGTCCCTGCTGCAGAGCAGCCAGGTCCCCAGCCTTGAACGATGACAGCTCCCAACCACCGAAGGTTTTCTTTGCCGCCTCCTTCTGACCACCCTTCAAAGCCTTGAAGCTCTCATTACATTTTGACATGGCGGGAGAACTAGGAGCGGCGCGGGAGTATAAGGAAGAACAGGGACGCAAGAGCAAGGGAGAAAGAACAGAGGAAGCGAAGAACTCAAGGGCAGAGTCCTTTTACCTTTTTTCACTAATCAACTTTTCTTTTCTTTCATTTGATTTCATCAAATACACTTCCATTTGGAGCGCGTTACTTCTCCTAAAGGTTAAAAAGCAACCCAAAGCACTTTATAAAGGCTCGAGTGCTCACTCGCCCCAGCGTTTACAGCAAACAAGAATTCGACTCGACGCTTGAGTAATGATACATCCCAAACGTATCTATATTTCTGCTTGTTCCATGCACTTTTATGTGACATTACTACATGTTTTGCTAAAATTTTGTATCATTTTACACATATTTGGACTAACCTACTAACTTAGTGCACCCAGTGCCAGTCCCTGTCTGCTGATGTATTTAGTTGCAGTGATTTTTCCACAATATAAATTCCAAAAAAATTCTGGAAAAATCAGAATAAAAATCAGCGTCAAGGAAGCTTCCGGAGCCACTGAAGTAGTGCAGGAGGGGGGCCACCCCCCTCCCAGGCGGCCAGGTGGCGCGAACCCAACCCCGGCCGCGCCACTAGGGCTCCTGGGAGGTGGGCCCACCTATGGTGCCCCCCTTTGGCCTATTTTTACCACTCATTGTACAAACACTCGAGGAGAAGCCCGCATCGCGAATTACCTCTGTGTTCCGCCGCCACCGTGCTTACAAGATCGGGAGTGCCAGAAGACCTCTTCTCGGCACCCTGTCGGAGGGAGAATTGACCTTCGGGGACCTCTCCACCACCATGGACGCCTCCTGGATGTGCCGTGTGCAGTCTACCTTCGACCATGGGTCCATGATCGGTAGCTATGTGACGTATTCTCTCCATCCTTGTTCTTCAATGTTTATACCTTGTGAGATGCCCTACATGATCAAGAAACCTATGTAATTTTCCTGCTGTTGCTATGCTGTGTTTGCTGGGATCCAATAGATTATGAGATTATGTTCAGATCGTGATGAGTTCTATATTTGGTTTACGTTTTATACTTTGTTCTTAGTAATTCTTGCATTTTCTCCGTTGCTTTTTATTGCTTTGGCCATGTAATAGATAGTAATTCCAAGAGGGAGCGCTATGCATGATTGTGGGTTCATGCCCCCCGATGTCTAGCTTGAGTGAGAGAAACATGAGACTAGTGGATGTGCTGTTGCCACCAAGGAGAAAACAACGGTGCTTGTAACCGCGGTTGCAAGGATTGTTTACTTTACGCGTAGATTGTTAATGCAATTGTCTGTTGATTTGAGTTTACACTTTGGGTGGGTCTCGCAACTTAATATCAGCGAGATGTTCTGGATAGATATCTCAAGGTGGATGATTAGTAGTAGATGCAGATGGATTTCAGTCTACTTGTCTTGGCGTATTGCCCATACTTTTGAGCACTCTTACTTTCAAGTAGCATAATTAGCATTGCGGTGTGTTTATAATTCTATCAATTTCCCAGCCGTAATTTGTTCACCCAGCTTATTTGTTAATCGTCTTCTGGGAGAGAGACATCACTAGTGAATGTCATGGGACCACGGTCAATATTTCCACCATTATTTACACCTTCACTTTACTTTGATCTTTTACTTTCAGTTGCTATCAATTATCACTACTATCTACTATTTCATTTGATCCTTTGTAAACGACAAGGCCGGAGGGATTGACAACCCCTCTGTACTCTTTGGGAGCAAAGTTATTTGTTTCTGTGTGTAGGTCCACGTCAACTCTTGCGTCATCAAGTAACTTATGGCGCCGTTGACATCTACTTGTTGATCCGTGGAGTCCTCTTGGATTCGATAAACCTTACAGTCCTCGTGTAAGGGAAATTAGCCGCTATCTACATCTCTACCTTGCACTTGGGGTAACCGACGAGGAGCACTACTTCAGTGCCATCAAGAACTGACTCACAAGATGACACAATAAAACAAGCTATGGTAGTCACTCGACCGGCTCGTCGAGTGATCAACCGAACCTTTACTAGGCACCTATTCATACTAAAATTTCACTCTACCATTTTACGAGTGGATGCATTCCATACGGCACTCGCCCCAACTAAATACATGGGCTGCGATACATGGCACACCAGATGCCACGTTGATGGCACTAGATAATGCTCCTCCTTGGCTACCCCAAGTGGAAGGTTGATAAGTAGACAACAACAAATTTCCCTCGGTGAAGATACCAAGGTTTATGTCCCCAGTAGGACTCCAAGTTATACAAGAAGGTGGCAAGAAAAAAATAGCGCCGTTTTCAAACCTTGAGGGTTGCTTACTAGACCTAGACCTGCACACAAAAGAAAATAACTTTGCTCCCAACGAGTTCAGAGAGGTTGACAATCTCTCTGGTCTTGTTGTTTACAAAGGATCAAAAGAAAAGTGGGAATAGTAGTGGTGATTGAAAAGGAAAGGAAATAAAAGCGGTAAAGATTAACATTGTAAACTATGATGGAAATATGGACCGGAGTCCCATGATTTTCACTAGTGATGTCTCTCTCCAAAAAGACGATGGAAATATGGGCAGTAAGACAAGACAAGTAGATCGTTTATTCATCACCATCTACTAACTAATCATGCACCTTGTGATATATATCCGGAACATCTCGATGGTATTAAGTTGCGAACCCCAGCCAAACTGTAGGATGAAAGCAACAGACAACTGCATTAACAAACTTTGTGTAAGGTAAACAATCCTTGCAAACGCAGTTACAAGAAACGTTGTTTTCTCCCTGGTGGCTACGACACATCCACTAGTCTCATGTTTCTGTCACTCAAGGTAGACATCGGGGGGCATGAACCCACAATCAAGCATAACTCTCCCTCTTGGAGTCACTATCTAGTACTTGCCGAAAGCAATAAAAAGCAACGGAGAACATGCAAGAATTACTCAAGAACTAAAGCATAAAAGGTAAACCAAATATATTACTCATCACAATCTGAACATAATCACATAATCCATCAGATCCTAGCAAACACATCATAGGAACACATAACTAATACATAGGTGCCTTGTTCATGTCGGGAAGCTCACAAGGTCTAAGAATTGACGCACAAGATTGGAGAGAAAACATCACATAGCTACTAGTCATTGACCTATGGTCCAAGGTGGACTACTCATGACACATCTGAGAAGCTCTCATGGTGGTGGAAAAGCTCCCGGAGATCAATCCTCCCTCCGGCAGGGTGCCGGTACAGGTTCTTCTGGCGATCCTGATATCGGGACCGCGGCGGAGGTGGAACATTGGTGAAAATTGGGTAAAGGAGGTCCGCCCGAGGGTTTTCGGGATGGGTGTAAATATAGGCGAAAGGGGGCACCGGGGGAGGTCCCACCCCACCAGGCGGGTCCCTGGCATGGCCTCCCCCTGGGTGGCCCCTAGGCTTCTGGAGTCTTCTTCTGTTCTGATTTTTTATATAATTTGTCCCGAATTTTCGGAGCACTTTAAATATTCATAAGTACCTGCAATGCACGGACAATAACAGACAAAAACAGGAACTAGGGAACTGAGTTAGTAGGTTAGTCCAAATATGTTGAAAAAGGTATGAAAGTGTAGCAAAACATGTTGCAAAGTCACCCATATAAGCATGGAACAAGAAGAAATTATAGATACGTTTGGGATGTATCAACATCCCCAAGCTTAATTCCTGCTCGTCCTCGAGCAGGTAAATGATAACAAATATAATTTCTATGGTGACAGGCTACAAACACATATATGAACTTTAAAGTAAAGCAAGCAAGATATGCCACTCAAGTCAAGACAATAACAAGCAAGAGTATATAACTAGTATTGAAAGTAGCAAAGTAAGAACATAAAGGTGCAAGAGCTCTCGCTGTCCGTGACTCCAATGTCTCCAAATGGTGTTTGCATGCAAGATGTGGGAGATGGTTTTAGAGCATAAAAATACTATATAGTTTAATTGAGAACTCAATCTACTAAAACTTCACACTTGGTCTCCTTAGGAATCTTATTGTGTCTCTTCCCCAGACCACTAGTCAGGCGTAAGTCAAAATGATCCTCTCCATTTCAACTTTGAGCAATCATGCAATGAATGAGCGCAAGAAAGATAGTTGGCACTTGGATGGAAAATAGAATAATGACGGGGAAGGAAGATAAAAAGGTATGAAAGGCTCACATCAATGAGGACAATCATAGGCGAGAGAAAGCCAAATTATAGATATAATGTGAGGAGTAGGGATTGCCATGCAACGGATGCACATATGAGCTATGGGAAGCTATCCAATGGAACAAGTGGGGGTGCATCCAACTCGCTTTCTCAAAAGTACCTGGAGATCACTTGAGGAGGCTCATCATTGGAATATACAAGCCGAGTTCTATAGTGTAAGGATCCCCAAATAGTTATGCATGAATGATATGGAACTCTCTGTGTAGTAAAAATATTACTTTGGAGTACGAGTGTGGATGTTTCAAAATAAATAGTAGTGTTTCCCCCTTCTCTCTTTTTATTTCTTTTTTCTTTATTTTTTATTTTTGTGGCCTCATTGGCTCTTTCTATTTATCTCTCATTTGTCCCCTATGGGATCTTTTAACTTGTCCTCTTTGGGATCTTTTATTTTTGTCCTCTTTGGGATCTTTTCCTCACTTAAGGGCAACGCTCTATATTTTACAACAATATCGAAGATCTCACATTTTATAAGAAGTACTCAACATAAAGAAAACTGAAAAACTATCATGATGTATGAAAATGTATGCCTCTGCCAGTGTAGCAGGATATGCAATGATATTAGCACGTCATGTAGCAATTATGAGGGCAAGGCCCAACTAGCATGCGGATCCTCGATCAAGAAAAAGCATGTATGCCATGAAGATCAAGTCATGAGATGATGGATGTTGCATGGCAATGTATCTCAGAAAGGCTATCGAAATGCCTTGATAGGGAGGTATGGTGGCTGTTTTGAGGAAGGATAGAATGAGCTTTATGATGACAGGGCGTATCATGCCAAGGGTTTGGATGCACCAACCAAGTTTGCAAAAACTCTCAATATGAGAATGGGCAATGCAAGGTGCCGAATAGACTAGAAAAATATGGATGGTGGAAATGCCAACAATTGAATACTCACATTAGTCAAATGAATTCATTCACTTATTATCGATAACTCCATATCTTATCGGGAGGTTCATAAAGAGACAAGTACCCCGAGGAGGAGTGTATGGGGGTTTGGTTATCCTTGAGCATCCTCGACCCATGGTACATGAGGTTACTCTATATATTACAACCCCTCCAGAGGTTAGCGATCCATCTAGCAGTTAGAGTTCTCAACTTCTTTTGTAGTTTTCGAAAATAAACACGAATTTCCCAAAATAGGACACCCATCACTAATAGGCTTGAGATCTTGACACACATAAGTCCAAACATTACTCAAATCAATACCTAAAAACTATTGCAAGTTACTACTATACTTAAATAGAAACCTCCATTACCTACTCAAGTCAAGACACATAACTAAGTGCATCAGGCCAACTCTCTAAACAAGATAAGCATGAAAAACTCACGAGAGTTCCAAAAGCAACAACCAAAATAAAAGATTTTTAAAAAGATAAGCATGAAATACAAGAGCTAAACCTGGTAGCACTTAGAAAAAGAAAAAGAACACTCAACAAACATAAGCATGAAAACTATGTTGTTCTAAGGTGAAGGGGAGCGTGTTTCTCTCCCAAACAATGAAGGCTAGGGTCCAACTTGTTATGAACAGAGATAAAATATAAATAAACTAGAAAGTAAATGCGAGACGCTCCAAGCATAGCACATAACATATGAAGTGATAAAATATAGCTTGGAGAAGAACGAACTGATGATCGTTGACGGAGAAGGGGATGCATGGGGGCATCCCCAAGATTAGACGCTTGAGACTCCTTGGATATTTCTTGGGGGTGCATGGGTGTTGATGAAGAAATCAGCACCATGCAACACAATATTGCACCGTGCAATATGATAGATAACGGAGTCGCCACTTCGTTTTTCCTTACGAAGAACGTATGATTTACCAGCAAATCAACAAAGGTTTCTTCAATTTCGGAGAAGAGAGATGAATGCTTTACGAGCAAAGCAACAAAGGGTTCCTCGGTTTCGGGGAGAACAGCCGACCGCTTTTCTGCGCAAAAAGGCAAATTTGACCCAAACCCTAGGGTTGCTAAGGCTCGGCCATGGGCAACAAAAAGTAAAAAGATACGAGTAAAGTAGATGTGTTTAGATGAATATCGATTGTGTGTTCTTTCAATCGACCGTCACCTCACCAATATATTAGGAAGATGGACTTTCCGTACAAGAGAAGGACTCCAAATCCCGTTAAAATCTTTCCATATAGAACCGAAATCGGATTACAGGTGGGCCTGGGACAGCAGTTCGGTTTTTGGACGTTTCGGGGCTGAAAACGACCTCGGATGAAAAAAGTTAAAACATCGAAATTGTAGCCCTCAAAATTTACATGGATTTTCTGGTCGAATGTTTTTTTTATTCGAGTCCATATTTGCGACTGAAATCCTCACGCAAAATACGTCAGAACTGGCGCTACCCACCAGACATCAGTTACATAAATGTCTGGTGGGTCGCGCCACTCTATGGCTTATGACAGGGTTGTACTCTGAGGGCTGTAACTTTTGCATACGAACTCGGATTGAGATGATACAAAAACCAAAATTGACCGAGTTTGACGAGACCAAGCCGCACCGTGTAGAACATTTTTCTATTTGATGATGTCTTGAAAGGCTAATTGACAGAATAGTACTTTGTATGCCAGGATCTTATCGCTTCCAACATAGTTTTGGCCTCCAAGATGGAATTGGATGACGATGGCTCGAACTACAAAGATGTTCATATCGATGATACCAAACTTGTTCACGTAGAAAACTTTTTCATTTGAGGCCATCTTGTATATGAATATTGTCGCCAAAAACACATGCCCCGCTGTTTTTCGGCAAAAATTTTGTGCCAAAAAATAACTTGCCCGTGTTTGTTTTAAGGATGAAGTCAACACTCCATCGGCCATGTGTTTTCTAAGGCGATAATTTTATATCGGCCATGTGTATTATTAGGGCGATAGTTGTATATCAGCCATGTCTTCAGACTGGCTATCTCATGAGTCAAACTTCTTCAAATATTTGTTGTGTTGATAACACAAGTGTCTCCATGAATGCAACCCATGGTGTAACCTGCCTGATCTTATCAACTTGGATCCTGCAAATAAGAAAGACATATTTGTTCCAACCAGCCATCTAGCTTGCACTATATCTCTCATTAATTAGTGACCGAAGCAATGAGCTTTAAATCGGCCTTTCCCATATTAGTTGCAACTAGGCATCTCCCATATTGGCTTAATTGGACATCGGTTCTTTAGAAATATGAAACATGCCACAATCAACATGATAACCAGATGCTTGCTATGCCAACTCATTTTCTCTCCAATTGTCATGTCTAGATATATAAGCAATGTTGAAACAATCTAAAGTGTAAATTGTATCTAGACACTTGTCAAGATAAACATTAAGGGATTCGTCAAAACACATGAAATCCATAGATATTTGATGCAGAACTAATAACGAATCACCAAAAGACCTCAATATGTGTAGCACTTATAGAAAATAAAAACTCTGAACCGAATAATAACACATTCGGTTTTGATCATTTGTGCAACAACACTCTAAACAATATGAGGCTCCAAAATAGCACCTCAAGGAAATGTAAAAACAATATCAATACCTCGGCTATTGCAAACCGAACTATCAAAGTAAAAAATCTTCATGGCACTAATAAGAAAAGGTTTGCCAATAGTATTCATGTCATAAATAGGATGCTCAATAATAGAAACAGTAATGATTTGGCTTCTCATAAATTCAAAGAATTAACTAGCTAGATCATACTAAGACAAAACATAATTCACCAATTCCACAACAATGAATTGGTCCATGCAACAGATTTTCAATGAATGCAAATCTTGTCACAATCTCCAAAAAGAGTAAGGACAATGTTTAGAAGATCACACCAGCCATGCTTATGTAACCAGAAGTAGCATGCAGAATTCATCCACCAAAGCGTATATAACCAAAATAAACGGATGAAATAACAAGTCAAATATTTCGGCTCTTTGAAGCAACAAAGAATGTAACTAATCAAATGCATGATGATTTGGTAACACCCCCTCATGATATAAGAAATTATATTGCATCCATGAATCAAAATAAGCCCATGAAGGGTAACTAATCATAACTAGGGATGAATTCCATGATAAAGAATTTAATGGCATGGTTGAAGAATATGAATGATGTGCTAACCGAAGATCAGTTTTTTTTGTGTGTGGATGAAAACCTTTGGATTAATCCCTCATAAGACGATTTCACTTTCTTCACTTTGGGTGCACTTATGGCTTGCACACCATCTTTAATTTGAATGCTCTCCTTGGGAACCCATGCCATATTCATCTTTTCGAGTTCTTGTGCATCAAGCTTTCGCAATTTGTTCCAAGTGGCACTAGCCGAATTATGTTTCCGAGTAGTGCTTGATGACACAACATCTGGCCTGTTTGCATATGTAACTCGGTGAGTGTAGCATCCGAATTGGTTGTAGCTTGGTGCTTGTGTTTCCGAGTCATAACCAAATTATCAGTAGCAGCAACTCCTTTTTGGACCGATCCCTGTTCACGACCACGGTTTGCTTCTGAATTTTGAGTAGTTCGGTGGGTTCTGAGTTGGTGTCGAGTTACTCGGTTAGTTCCTAGTTTGTTCCGAGCTGCTCGGTGAATTCTGAGTTGCTCCCGAACTGCTCCATTGGTTCCGGGCTGGTTTTCAACAGTTCGGCCGCCTCTGCCCTGGTCCCAAATAACTTGATTTGATCTGAGCTATTGTTGAGTAACCCGGTTTGTTCCGAGTTCCTTTTGAACATCTCGGCTGATTCCGAGTTCGTCCCGAACAGTTAGGTTGATTCTGATCTCACTCAGAGTAGCTTGGTTTTTTCCGATCTCGGCTTCTTGTCTTTCGTCTTCTACCCTAGTCGGCTTTGCAACAGACGCTGGGACATCCCTTTTGACTTGAGAATTTTGCTTAGGGACCCACACCATATTTCTCTTCTCTAATTCCCAGATCTTAGCTGACTCGGTTTAGGCACTTATTGCTCTGAAACAGCTTCCTTGCGGCCATCTCTTTTTACCTGGTAGACTTGTTGGACTACCTCCTTCTTCCTCCATGAGCTCCTGACCGATTCCTTTGAGTGAAACGGTCTTGGTTATGTTTATTAAATGCTGATCTTTTCGGAGCTACATAGCCTTGCTAAGATGACTCGAAATAGGATGGATAATGTTCCCTTGTACCATACCTCTCCCATGATGGATATGAACTGATATAAGCATAGGGAAGTACCCATGACATTGGTATTGGCAACCCACAATAAGGATGTGAATATCATGTTTTGAGATTATCTCTTTGCCAATAACGGTCTTTAAATTTGCGCCCAGGGGGTGATCTTGATGCCTTTGAAACACTTCGCCGATAAACACTCTTTTCCTCATTCATCTTTTGATATTTTTCCAGTAGCTGCGCGAAAGTAAATTTCGGCTTTGTACTTTTGATTTTTCTTCGTCCTTTGCTTTCTTTGACTGTGGTATCATCGACCATTCGATTAGCTTGTTGCCCCGCAGTGCTTGGCGTCTTCATTGTAACCTTGATAGAACCTTCTCCTTCAAGAATATCATCATCACGCTTATGAATAGTTGGTGTACTTGAAAGCTCGATCCTATCACTTGTGGTGTCCACCTTCTTGTCAATCTGATCACACATGTTTGAATCAAAGGTAAACTTTTTATTTTCTAGCCGATCTTGATGTTAGGAAGGCTTTCGAAGTAAGCCAACGAATGGTTCAGATTTGGCATCATCCCATTCGGCTATGCATCATGTTTCACATTCTATCTCCAATCGCTTTGAATAAGGAATTATAACACCATCGGTTTCCTCAACAGATTCATATCTTTGTTAATGTTTCTGAAATCAATAGTGTTAAAAAACATATGTCTCATTTGAGACCAAATGTTAGCGAAGTATGAAATAATCAAAGTTTCCCACATGAAAATAAAATTTAGTATGTATGATGGGAACAACCATGATTGAGACAAATTATGACTCGGTGTGTATCTCAGTGTGTTTTGGTTCCGAGATAGATGTAGCTCGGTATGTGTCATATCCGAGCTATGAATGACTAGGTTCTTCACCTCCGAGTTATAAGTGTCTCGAGTTACAACTTCTCTACTAGCCTTTATGAATGGTATGATATGTTGACTGGCATGGTCAGTGTAACACCCCGGGTTTCACGCTACAGTAGTCCAACAGTAATCACCTTGTTAATGGTCATGTCCTCATGATTAGGCAAGGGTTAGAAAACTTGATTGAGTTGAGCTCGAATTCAAACCGAATAAAAATTCCAGAAACAAATGGAAATTAAACTTGACCCAAACATTTGGCAAACAATTTTATAAAATGCCTAAAAGTCAGTACACCAGCATACCATGGAGGTGGATATCTATTACAACATTCAAATATTTTAAACTATTGAAAAAGTAGCTAAAACAACCCCAATTAATTCCTTTTGGATAAAACAAATATGCAAATGATTTTATACTTGAGCCAAACTTGTTGTGGCATCTTTGTAACGTTTAACACCAGTAATAAAACTGTTTTCACAGATAACAAAAATCACATGGCACTTAAACCAAATAAAACAGATAGACAATATGGAACAAAAATTACATAAAAGATGAAATGAAAAAAGTGCTATCTTGTGCCTAGGGCGAGGCCTCCCAACTGGGCCCAGCCCATTCCACCACCCCCTTTCCCCCTTCCCTGTTCATCCTCCCATCGTCCATGACGCAACCGACCAAGGCAGTGGTCGTGGTGCCATCCAACCCCGCCGACTCGTGCAGCGCCGCTACAGTGTCGGGGTTGGATAAGAATGCCCCTGCACCCGTGGATCGAGCCCAGATCTCCCCCCTCTCCTCTCGTCTCTTGGATCGGGCTGCGCCCGGGGCCGTGGACATGCTCACAGTCGTCTCCGGCGTAGCCATCGCCATCCGCCTCGCCAAGCTCTCCGCTTGAGAGGACCGCATCACCAACTGCACACCCGCACGCAAGAAGCTTGACCGCGGAGCCCCATCGACGTAATCCCCCACCTCTTCTTCCTCGGGCCCGACTGCCACGGCTACCGCGCCACCACCGCCAAATCCCCGCACCCCGACAACCCCCAGCCCCGTCGGACTACCTCGGACCTCCCACTGAGCTCGCCCTCCTCCCCTCCCCTTCCCATCTTGCAACGTTGTCCCCCCGCGACTAGGTGGTCGAAGCCATGCTTCGGCAGCCGTGCAAGCCGTCTCCGACCTCCCCATGGACGTGCCTGGCACCACCCCCGTGCCCGCTGTCCGCCATGGCCGGGGCGTGCGCTCGGGCTCGCCTCTGGCGGCCGCACCGGCACCACTGGGTGCGCCCTGCGCACGCACTCGCTCGTGGAGGCTGCGCCTCCGCCGTGGCCCCTCGATGGAACGGCCTCGTCGGCGAGTCCCTCACCGCCGGCGTGCTCGACCATGGGCTGAGACCCCATGATAATCCCCTGGTTAATCCCTCGGTAAAACAAATTAAAATTAACCCCCCTCCTGTTAAGTCACTTACATATGGGTCCCATGCCATTAGGATAACCCTCTGGTGATTAATTAAGTTAATTATAACATGTGAGTAGGACACCGGGGCCCCACTGTTATTTGATTTAATTAGAATTAATATTATAATTATCCAGAGAATGACATGTGGGCCCATGTGCCAGCTTAATTAAATTAATTGGTTTATTTGCCACTATGTATGACATGTGGGTCCCCTCTGTCAGGGTTGACCAGTCAACTAGTACTGTTTTGGATAATTCTTGAATTTATTAATAATAAAAGAAATTCTGAAAATTCTTTAAAATGATTTAAACTTAGAAATTTAATATCTTTTAAACCATAACTCCGATGAAAATATTTTATGCATCAAACTTGATCAGAAAAATATAACGAATATGAATACACTACATGTATACCCACTACCCCCCTCTAACATACCGCACAAAGGACATTCCCCCTTTGATTGCATTGTCCGGTAATTACCCGGTACCGGTAAAACTCTCCGGATGAAAATGTTCTGAATATAAAAGTTGTTCGGAATGCATAAACGATCACGGATATACAATCCACATGTCTGTCAGATATTCACGACACTACAGACATGGAATCTTCCCCTCCGGATCATTTGTTCGGTAGTCAACCGATACTGATGAATCAACCCTGGATAAATTCCTGCTCCGAGCAAATCACCGAACACTGCGTTAGAGCCCCGTTGCTTCGTATCTTCTATGTCAGATATTTTTATTGCTATTGTTGTCGTGTATTTATTGTTTTCTCCCCCCTCTTATTGTCCGGTAGTCCCGACGACCGATGTCGATGCCCTTGTGATCAACTACATCGTCGACAACCGTATCTCTCCCGCGAGCTTCCAGGCAAGCAGAGCCATTCTCTTCCCCAGATATCGCCTGTCTTTCCGTACTTTTCTTGCACTAGGCATTGTTACTGTTGCTGCTACGTTACAATCCTATTCAATTGCATAGCCTATCATTGTCGCCCCTTAATGTACCTACCTTTATCCTATGCTTCCTATAAATTTATATATTATATTCAGCAGTGAGCCCTGCTCATTGGTAGGTAGGATTAGATAGCGGGCCGTGGCAACTCAGGGGAGTGACGCGGATACAAAATATTATAACTGCAACAGGTACGGATCAATGCAGACACCCTATGGAACCTACAACGGCGAGACTCTGCCGAGTCGCTTCGAGTTTGACTTACGAGTGGAATGGACTCGTATTTCACTCTCGTCGGCTCAGTAGTGTAGCATCACCGGGATGATACGAGGTTTACCTCTGTAGTTCATTCCGCTGATGTCTCTGTCAAACCTCTTTAAGTGTACCATCGAGGGTGATACCTCCTGGTTTACTTAATGGTAGGCACTCGAATCAACTGGTGTCCTTAAAGGTAAGAGTCGGGTGACCCAACGGTGCCTGCGAGCGGTATTGCATCGGGAACGACAGGGAGGGTACGGCCGACGTTACTGGCGTGCTTGGACCCTGTCGAGCTCTACCAAGAGCACACGCGAGACAAGGTAAGGACACGGTTCACCTTGTTGGTAACCGCATGCTTTGACGGGACGACGGGGCAGGCCCCGATGTTACTGGTGGATCTTGTTGTTGTTCGTTGTTCGTTGTGATTTTAATCAGACAGCGAGAACGATTGTCTGCGAGATAATATAAAATGATAAATGGTTCGGTGGATGAATTGAGAGGCCCATTTGTCTGTACGCACTACCTTCACTTAGGATAAGGAGTTATGGGCTCCCCTGCATCGTAGTTTTCTGAAAGCTCTTCAGACGTCTGCAGTACTGCGGCCTGCTAGCCGGGAAGTGGTGTGTCTTCTTCGTCCGGATGGTGTATTTGGATTTTATTTTTTTCTTCACCAGCCAGACTCGCACCATGCAGGAGCGTGGAAGGGTGAGGGTCCTAGACCCCTGAGCGCATAGGATATAGTCCGGCGGATGGCCTCTCTGTTGAGCCTAGGATGGGCTACGCCGTGTCGGATAGCTTTGGTGGAGCGTTTCCTATCAAGGTGCCCGCCATCCTGGAGATCCGAGCGTGCAGGATGAACAGTAGTGCACCCCTGCAGGGAGTTTAATCTATTCGAATAGCTGTGTCCATGGTAACAGGATGCTTTATGCTGAAGCTAGATCTACCACTACAAACTACTGCTATTAAACTGTATGGTTCCGGGTCTTCTTCCTCGGAGGGAAGTCGAGGAAGGGAACTTGGAGGCATTATTATTGTTAATTATTACACCTTACTATTATACAATGTTGCAGCAACTTCTGCTTCATTGTTACTTTATGCTTTATATAAACTGCTAGCTGTTCTGTTCTTGTGCTGCAAGACACATCAGAAGATGCTAGTCTTCGATAGGCCTAGCTTCTTACCCTTATTCTGATTTCTATCTTGCAGTCCACTATATAAAGCCTCCCCTTTCCATTTGATGCAATGCATAAATGCTTTGTAGCGGACGTAAGACTCGCGGGTATACTAGATACTCACCCTTGCTTTATTTCCCCGTTTATGTTTTGCCTGATCGGCCGCTGTAGTCAACGTTGGAGCCCAGGAGCAGGAGTACCCCGGAGATGGATACTACTACGTCGAGGCCCCGGCTGACCAGGACCAGGAGTAGTTTCGGAGGCTCCCAGGAAGGAGGCCTTGCCTTTTCGATCTGTATCTCTGATGTTATTTGTGCTAGCCTTCTTAAGGGAAAATTTGACTAACTATGTTTGTACTCAGATATTATGGCTTGTATAATTTATGTATTCGGATCCTCGTGATCCCTGGTATTGTAACATATTGGTTTATCCTTTTGTGTTTAGTGCTGTGCTGTGATATTCTCACTCTGGCACCCTAATCTCAGCCGTGTACCCTGCATGTATGATTACTGTACACAAATTGATTCTGGGGGCGTGACAAGTTGGTATCAGAGCCGTCTGCCTATAGGACACCCCCTTCAAACTCCTTGGTCGAAGTCGAGTCAAGTCTTTGCAAAACTACTTTACTAACAGTGTCGTGTGGCTTATTGGCCCACGTCGCAAACTGGGTGGTATTAGGATCTTTTACTCCGTACCTTTACTCTGGGACTCTGATCTCTCTTCTCTTTCGGGTTAAACATTTTTCTAACTCTGACCTTAGGTTCTCGTCACTACTTCCTCCCAGAGAGCCCTCATTACTGATGATCGCTTGCTTCACGAGAAGATTCCAAAGATTACTCTCCGATAAAATTCCCGAGACCATATGTGCATGTCACGTTTACAACTCACTGCCACTGATAAGTACGTATGTATGGCCCCATACACGTTCCGTTCATCCATTCAATCCCAGTTGTTCTTGTGTTCACAAGATGCATCGAAATACTTCCCGTTGTTTCGGGAATCCTTTGAGCCTACTGCCTTGCAGCTTCTTTTCACCCTGCGGATAATTCCTCACTTTTATCGAGGATCCATTCATCCTAAGTGGTTCCTGTGATTCCCAAAATACTTTGAAATACTATTCGATCTCGCGACAATCCTCGGCAGCCTACTGCTTTGGAGATTCTTCTTACCTGCTTGCACTATGATTAATCATGTTTGTCTTGTAGTCTTTGATGACCTCCCTTGGCATTGCCATTCTGATCCGTTGAATCATCGTGTGTGCTAGTGCACACAATCATTAGTTGATCCCTATGAATCCATTCTTCTGGCTCAGACGTCATTCCGGACATGAGCTGCTTATCGGTAAATCAAACCTTAATTGATTAACCGTCAAGCTTCTATTCAACTTATTCATGTTTGATCAATGTATCTGAATCTGATACACCGATATGGAAGTCATAATCCATAATTACTTAATCGTCGAAATATTCAGATGCTTCTATCATTCGATGCCTTTGTATTATTTCTTCTTATGGGTGGGTACCGATACTCACGCCAGACTCTCTCTACACCACCTGACCTTTTGGGTGGACTACTACCTACCGTCCCCTTGTGTCCTAAATCATTGACAAGCTTCCCCTGAGACGAAGTTCCTTTGGCGAACGGTATCATCTGTTCCGTGTCATCAGCCTTATGCTTTCGAACTTGTATCTCTTGTTCCTATTGTTTGTCGTATATATCCATAAAAATGTCACTATGGGTTGTATCTATGCTTCATCCATCTGTGTGAACCCATGAACTTCTACGGGTCTTACTCTACTGGTGTTACGGCAGATAAATTTCCTACTCTACAACTTCATCGAAAGCGAGAAGTGATTGAAATGTTATACATTAAAGAAGTGGGAGTCGACCCTAAACTTTGTGTTCATGCCCATGGATACTATGTAGAACTTATCATGAAATCTTCTCGTAAAGGTAATTATCCCCTTGGTATAAATTCTTCTACACCTATGATCCTCCGTTCTACCTTCGAGTATTAACTCCTGGTACCTCGAGGATATCATGCCTTTGCACTACATCTTATGAATTGTGATGAAACAATGCCTACCCTTGTCATATCCATTTCATGGTTCTGGGATGTCTTCAACCGAGAACACCGCTTCCTTTTTCTCCACCACCCCTTTTGTTTGGTGATGTTGCTATTCGATTGCATTCTCTTGAAATCTCTCGACATAAAGTGTCGTGGTCATCATCGACATTTTGAATTCTCCCAAGTGTTACTTGGATGCATTGCGAGAAATACCATCCTTGCCCCTCGATGATTTGTGTTATCATCGACAACCTTCTTTGACCCCCCCCCCAATACAAACTTGGTCATATATCTTTCTCTTCTTTCTCTTGGGAAATATATACTCATGATACTTGTGTATCATTACATTTTCCCTTCCATTGGTCTGATTAATCGGATAATCACATCTTCCCTTTCATTGGTCTATTTAACTTTTCTTGTAATGTATCTTATCTGAGCAGTGATAATTCTCTGCTTATGTAAACACTTCAGTGTACTACTTTGTCCGTATAACCTCTTACGATTGTTGATGACTTTTTGGTGACCACCGACGGACAAGAACTTTGCCAATTAGTCCGCCTCGTCTTAACGAGCAGGAAGATGGTTCTCTTCGTCCCTGGCCCTTGGCACTAACATTGTTGCCGACATAGCTAACAAGCTGTTCTCTAACTTACCTTGCAACTTGACCGCATTGTTTGTCACCACCCTTCTTATTCAATGTGGCCCCATAACCCACAGTTCCACAGGATCGAAACCTGAATCTCTTGTACCTTTCTGTTCTTGAGGTTATTCCTCTTGACCTCGTAAGCAACTCACGAGTCCTCTACCCTGTGATATTCAGTTCGATATCTGACTCAGTGCTTGTGCCTGATGCTTTGGACCCCTTTTATCCTCCGTTATCACCGTCGATTGCTTGCATATCCGCTTGAAAACTTATCATGCCTTCTTTTGTTTCTCTCGATGTATCTCCCTGAGTTTAACTCATGAGGTACTTTGTACCCCATTCCCTTGGACCATCTCGGTTGATTAACCTTGTACCGATCCGACCCCCTCAAGTTTCCCCCCCTAACCTTATCATAAGTACGATGCAGCCCCGAAAAAGGAGGACAACTCATCAAGATGCACAGATGTAGAGAAATGAAGATGTCAATAAGAAGGATTAACTTCTTCGCGAAGGACAACAAGCACCAGAAGAATCGTTAGAATACGAAACCGAAACCTTACCCCCTTGCACTACCTTTAATTTTTGGGACGAGAATTCTTTGTAGTTGGGGAGATTTGTAACACCCTTGGTGTCACGCTACAGTAGTCCAACAGTAATCACCTTGTTAATGGTCATGTCCTCATGATTAGGCAAGGGTTAAACAACCTTGAGCGAGTTGAGCTCGAATTCAGACCGAATAAAAATTCAAGAAACAAGTGGAAATTAACCTTGACCCAAACATTGTGCAAACAATTTTATTAAATGCCTAAAATTCAATAGACCAACATACCATGGTGGTGGATATATATTACAACAATAAAATATTTTAAACTATTTAAACAGTAGCTAAAATAGTCCCAATTAATTCCTTTTGGATAAAACAAATATGCAAATGATTTTATACTGGAGCCAAACTTGTTGTGGCATCTCTGTAATGTTTAACACAAGTAATAAAACTGTTTTCAAAGATAAAAAAAATCACATGGCACTTAAACCAAATAAAACAGATAGACAATATGGAACAAAAATTACAGAAAAGATGAAATAAAAAAGTGCTATCTTGTACCTAGGGCGAGGCATCCGAACTGGGCCCAGCCCATTCCCCCACCCCCTTACCCCCTTCCCGATTCATCCTCCCCTCGTCCATGACGCAACCGACCGAGGCAATGATCGTGGCGCCATCGAACCCCGTCGACTCGCGCAACGCCCCTACAGTGCCTGGGTTGGATAAGACTGCCCCTGCCCCTGTGGATCGAGCCCAGATCTCCCCCCCTCTCTCTCTCTCTATTGGATCGGGCTGTGCCCCGGGGCCGTGGACATGCTCACCCTCATTTTCGTCTCCAGCGTAGCCATCGCCTTCCGCCTCGCCAAGCTCTCCGCTTGAGAGGACGGCAGCGCCAACTGCACACCCTGACGCAAGAAGCTGGATCGCAGAGCTCCATCGACGTAGTACCCCACCTCTTCTTCCTCGGGCCCGACTGCCATGGCTACCGCGCCACCATCGTCAAACCCCCGCGCCCCAGACAACCCCGAGCCTCGTCGGACTACCTTGAACCTCCCAGTGAGCTCGCCCTCCTCCCCTCGCCTTCCCATCTTGCTGCGTTGTCGCCCTTGCGACTAGGTCATCGAAGCCATGCTCCGGCAGCCATGCAAGCCGTCGCCACCGTCTTCGGTGCACCCCACCTCCTGGCCATGCCCAGGCTCCCCTGTATACGCACCATGTGTGCCTCCTGTCGCGTTGGCACACTGGCCACCCTTGGCCATGTACGACCTCCCCCTAGACGCACCTGGCACTACCCCCGTGCCCGCTGTCCGCCATGGCCGAGGCGTGCGCCCGGGCTCGCATCTGGCGGCCGCACCGACACCACTGGCTGCGCCCTGCGCACGCACTCGCCCGTGGAAGCTGCCCCGCCGCCGTGCCCCTCGATGGAATGGCCTCGCCGCCGAGTCCCTCACCGCCGGCGTGCTCGGCCATGGGCAGAGACCCCCGATAATCCCCTGGTTAATCCCCCTATAAAACAAATTAAAATTAACCCCCCTCCTGTTAAGTCACTTACATATGGGTCCCATGCCATTAGGATAACCCTCTGGTGATTAATTAAGTTAATTATAACATGTGAGTATGACACATGGGCCCACTATTCTTTGATTTAATTAAAATGAATATTATATAAGTGGGCCCATGTGCCAGCTTAATTAAATTAAATGTTTTATTTGACACTATGTATGACATGTGGGTCCCCTCTGTCAGGGTTGACCAGTCAACTAGTACTGTTTTGGATAATTTTGTAATTTATTAATAAAAGAAATTCTGAAAATTCTTTAAAATGATTTAAATTTAGAAATTTAATATCTTTTAAACCGTAACTCCGATGAAAATATTTTATACATCAAAATTGATTAGAAATATATAAAAAATACGAATAAGGTACATGTATACCCACCGCCCCCCTCTAACATACCGCACACGGGACATTCCCCCTCCGATTGCATTGTCCGGTAATTACCCGGTACCGGTAAAACTCTCCGGATGAAAATGATCACGGATATACTATCCACATGTTTGTCAAATATTCACGACACTACAGACATGGAACCTTCCCCTCCGGATCATCTGTTCGGTAATCAATCGATACTGATGAATCAACCCCGGATAATTTCCTGCTCCGAGCAAATCACTGAACACTGCGTTAGAGCCCCGTTGCTTTGTATCTGCTATGTCATATATTTGTATTGCTATTTTTGCTGTGTATTTATTGTTTTCTCCCCCCTCTTATTGTCCGGTAGTCCCGACGACCGATGTCGATGCCCTTGTGATCAACTATGTCGTCGACAACCGTACCCCTCCCGCGAGCTTCCAGCAAGCAGAGCCATTCTCTTCCCCAGATATCGCCTATCTTTCGTACTTTTCTTGCACTAGGCATTGTTACTGCTGCTGCTACGTTACAATCCTATTCAATTGCATAGCCTGTCATTGTCGCCCCCTTGATGTACCTTCCTTTATCCTATGCTGCCTATAAATTGATATATTATATTCAGCAGTGAGCCCTGCGCATAGGTAGCTAGGATTAGATAGCGGGCCGTGGCCACTCAGGGGAGTGACGAGGAAACAAAATATTATAACTGCAACAGGTACGGATCAATGCAGACACCCTAGGGAACCTACAATGGCGAAACTCTTCCGAGTCGCTTCGAGTTTGAATTACGAGTGGAATGGACTCTTATTTCACTCTCGTCGGCTCAGTAGCGTGGCATCACCGGGATGATACGAGGTTTAACTCTTTAGTTCATTCAGCTGATGTCTCTGTCGAACCGCTTTAAGTGTACCATCGAGGGTGATACCTCCTAGTTTCACTTAATGGTAGGCACTCGAATTAACTGGTGTCCTTAAAGGTAAGAGTAGGGTGAACCAACGGTGCCCGCGAGCGGTATAGCGTCGGGAACGACCGGGAGGGTACGACCGACGTTACTGGCGTGCTAGGCCCCTACTCGTATCTCGCAAGAGTTACCAAACCACAAAAAAGTCGGGCTCTGTCAAGAGCACACGCGAGAAAAGGTAAGGAGATGGTTCACCTTGGTTGGTAACCGCGTTCTTTGACGGGACGACAGGGCAAGCCCAGACGTTATTGGTGGACCTTGTTGTTGTTCGTTGTCTGTTGTGTTGTTAGTCAGACAGCGATAACGGTTTTCTGCAAGATAATATAAAATGCTAAATGGTTCGGCGGATGACTTGAGAGGCCCGTTGGTCTGTACGCACTACCTTCACGTGGGATAAGGAGTTATGTGCTCCCCTGCGTCGTAGTTTGTCCGAAAGCTCTTCAGACGTCAGCAGTACTGCGGTTTGATTGCCGTGAAGTGTTATGTATTCTTCGTCCGGACGGTGTATTTGGATTTGCTTTTTGCTTCACCGGCCATACTCGCACCATATATGAGTGTGGAAGGGTGAGGGTCCTAGACCCCTGAGCGCATAGGATATAGTCCGGCGGATGGCCTCTCTGTTGAGCCTAGGATGAGCTGCACCGTGTCGGATAGCTTTGGTGGAGCATTCCGTAACAAGGTGCCCGCCACCCTGGAGATCCGAGCGTGCAAGCTGAACAGTAGTGCACCCCTGCAGGGAGTTTAATCTATTCGAATAGCCGTGTCCACGGTAACCAGACGCTTTATGCTGAAGCTGGATCTTACCACTACAAACTACTACTATTAAACTGTATGGTTTCGGGTCTTCTTCCTCGGAGGGAAGTCGAGGAAGGGAACTCGGAGGCATTTATTATTGTTAATTATTAAAACTTACTATTATAAAATGGTGCAGCAACTTCTGCTTCATTGTTACTTTATGCTAGATATAAACTGCTAGTTGTTCTCTTCTTGTGTTGCAAGACTCGTCAGAATATGCTAGTCTTTGATTGGCCTAGCTTCTTACCCTTATTCTGATTTCTATCTTGCAGTCCACTATATACAGCCTCCCCTTTCCATTTGATACAATGCAGAAATGCTTAGTAGCGGACGTAAGACTCGCGGGTATACTAGATACTCACCCTTGCTTTATTTCCCCCTTTATGTTTTGCCTGATCGGCCGCTGCAGTCGACGTTGGAGGCCAGGAGCAGGAGTACCCCGGAGGTGGATACTACTACGGTGAGACCCCCGCTGACCAGGACCAGGAGTATTTTCAGAGGTTCGCAGGCAGGAGGCCTTGCCTTTTTGATATTTATCTCTAATGTTATTTGTGCTATCCTTCTTAAGGCAAAATTTGATTAACTATGTATGTACTTAGATATTATGGCTTGTATAACTTATGTATTCGGATCCTCGTGATCCCTTGTATTGTAACATATTGGTTTATCATTTTGTGTTTAGTGTTGTGCTGTGATATTCTCACCGTGGCACCCTAATATCAGCCGTGTACCCTTCATGTATGATTATTGTACACGGATTGATTCTGGGGGCATCACAGTCAGTGAAAAAATCATTCCTAGCAAACAAGTTACTCATCTTGATCGGTCTTTCAACATTAAGTAAAGTCATGAAGGTAGATGCATCAAAAATATAATTATGTTTGAATCGAAATGTAAGCAAGATGTTGGTTAGGTATACCTCTTTGAAGACGTCGCGAAAATGTAATTCTTGTACGGAACAATACTTTGCTCCTCTTCTGGATAACTCTCCAATGCCGCGTCTTCCTCCTCTGGACTTTGTGCCATGTTACTCGGATGCTCTCTATCAACCGAACACAGTTAAGACTCGCTTTCTAGCTCTTGATATTCATTGTTGACTGAATTTTGCTTGGTCATGTTTTTTTGTTTTTGATGCCCATCATCATTGGAACGGAACTCAGAGGGTAGCACGAAAACTCCCTGGTATTCAGAAAATTCACACACGGCGACTCGGCTTCATTAGCCAGCTCGGTTATAATAGCTGAGTCAGCTTTGTCCTGGTTTGCTTGCAGGGTTTCGTTTCCTTGTATCTCTAACTTGGAGGGCTCGTGATGGTCATTGAAGTGAGAAACATATGAATTATCCGAGCATTGATCTGTTTGTTTCCGAGTCAGTAACTCGGCATGCTCTTGTATCAGCACTGGAGTAACTTGGTTCTCTGTTGTTTCCGGGTTGGAACAAACCCGTACTATTGCCTCCGTGTTAGAGCAACTCTGTGCTACTGCTTCCGAGTTGGAGAAATCAGGTGCAGTTGTTTCCGAGTTAGAAAAACTAGGTGTTTCTGTTTTCGACTTGGAGCTACTCGGTGTTGTAGTCTCCGAGTTGGAGCAATTCGATGCTTTCGTTTGCAAGTTGGAGCAACTCGGCGCAGCTGCCTTTCTAATGTCGTTGTTCCTTGTCTCCTTGTTTTCAACCAACATCATCTTAATCATCTCAACCTTCAGTTTCAATCTCACGCTTAACCTCTATCCGGTCTTCTTCTGAGATATCTTCCATCGTGACAGGGGTGGTGTCATCCGAGTTAACATTGCTCCCTTTCCTGGAGTTGGTATTTGGGATTGACAACTTGGTGTCAACTAACTCGGTGCGTCTTTTCTTGTGACGCTCATCAATTTATTTTTGCCTCTTTACGGCAGAATCATGGGGCTTTTCTACTGGCTCTCGGTACATAGTCTTCTCGATGGCAGTGATAAATCTTTCCTTCCAATCACCCCACCAATCCTTTGTCCCTGCAGTAGGATGCCCCCGAATGCTTTTTGTGTCTTTCGGCATTGACATGTTGCCGAGAGTTGGTAATTGTCTAGGGGATGTACCATTGGCTGTAGTACTAGATGAAAGCACATTAGTTGCACACGATATGGAACCATTAGAAAGATGTGGAACCGAATCACGAATATCATTAGTTGCATACGGTGCTGAGAAATCAGTAGCATAAGGTGCAACATATAATGGTGATTAGCCAAAGAGCTAATAGTAACGTGCCCAATTTCTCTACTCATTGGCATGTTTGAAGGTGAGGTCACATACAACAAGTAATGTGCCGATGGATATGGGGATGAAACAATTGATTGCATGCTATTAAAATTACCAACGCGGGGTGTTTCATATTGATTGAACGAACTCACCATGTTGTCAATCGGCTTTTGCATATAGTAAGAACTAGGGTTGTCCGATGCGTGAGAATTCAGATCTACATGTTGCAAGTTTCTAGAATTTTTTGAATCATATAGACTATTTTGGATCGGCCTTTGCCCATAGTAAGAACTAGGGTTAGCCTAAGCATGTAGATAATGTTGTACCGACTCTTGCAAACAACAAGAATTAGGGTTAGACGATACAGTACACATATCATTAGGTCTAGCAACATTAATATAAGAGAGATTGGAATCTACGTAAGAAAATTGAGGATTCATGATACCACGTAAATCGCAACCTCTTGATGCGCTCCGGGGTGTAGGTTCTTGCTTGTCCGAGTTAGATGTAACTCGGGCCCGTCCTTGATCTTCTTGTCACCGAGTAGATTCGAATTACTCGGCCTTCTCGTCCCCAGTGGAGTCGCCAATTTGTGTTGACGAAGAAATCTTCACCACGCAACACAAGATTGCACCGCGCAATATGATAGATAACGGAGTCGCCACTTCGTTTTTCGTTACGAAGAACGGATGATTTACGAGCAAATCAACAAAGGTTTCTTCAATTTCGGAGAAGAGAGACAGATGCTTTACGAGAAAAGCAACAAAGGGTTCCTTGGTTTCGGGGAGGAGAGCCGACCGCTTTTCAGCGAAAAACGACAAAGTTGAACCAAACCCTAGGGTTGCTAAGGATCGGCCATGGGCAACGAAAAGTAACAAGATACGAGTAAAGTAGATGTGTTTAGATGAATATCGATTGTGTGTTCTTTCAATCGGCCGTCACCTCACCTATATATGAGGAGACTGGACTTTCCATACAAGAAAAGGACTCCAAATCCCATTCAAATCTTTACATTAAGAACCGAACACGGATTACAGGTGGGCCTGGGACAACAGTTTGGTTTTTGGGCGTTTCGGGGCTGAAAACGATCTCGGATGAAAAAAGTCAAAACATCAAAATTGTAGTCCTCGAAAATTCCAAGGATTTTCATGTTGAAACTTTTTTTATTCGAGTCCATATTTGGGGCCGAAATCCTCACGCAAAATAGGTCAGAACTGGCGCTACCCACCAGACATCAGTTACATAAGTGTCTAGTGGGTCGCGCCACTCTATGGCTTATGACGGGGCTGTACTTCGAGGGCTGTAACTTTTGCACACAAACTTGGATTGAGATGATTCAAAAACCAAAATCGACCGGTTCGACGAGACCAAGACGCACCGTGTCGAACATTTTTCCATTTGATGATGTCTTGAAAGCCTAATTGGCAGAATAGTACTTTGTATGCCAGGATCTTATCGTTTCCAACATAGTTTCGGCCTCCAAGATGGAATTGGATGACGATGGCTGGAACTACAAAGATGTTCATATCGACGATACCAAACTTTTTCATGTAGGACACTTTTTCATTTGAGACCTTCTCGTATATGAATATTGTCTTGCCAAAAACTGGTGTCAACAATGGGTTCATCCCTAAGCTGGGGATTTTGACACTCTCAGATCTTCTTTCATCATCTTCCTTCGCACACTTGAAAATTCCCTTCATACGAATCTCGTCATAAGTTGATTAGAGTGGTTAGTACCCATAATAAAATAATTTTCCTCTATTTGAAATAGATATTTTCAGAAAGAGCTATTGTTTCTCAAGATTGCCAAAAGAAATTTGCAAAGAAAAATCAAGCTTAATATTTTTCAAATGGGAAAAACGCAAAAGAGGGAAAAATCTGGAAAAAATACACTAGCAGGTAGTAAATAATTTTGTAGGGGTACTTCTTAAACTCAAATAAAAAAACTCAGAATAGACCATAGAAAGTCAATTGTAGAGAGCATACTGTCAAAAAATTCAGATAAAAAAGATGATCTGGTGATTTTGAAGAATTTTTGCATTGGAGCAAACAGATTCCGTTTTCTGGACATCAAGCCACAACTTTTTATTTTTCTTGCAATCAGAGGCTAGACTTTGCACAAAGCTTGAAAATAAAGATACAATGATGTTGCTACAGTAGTAACAAACATCAAGACCACTAAAAACTGAAAGTAAAAACATTTTTGGTTGCCTCCCAATAAGCGCTTTTTTTTTGCCTTTGAGCTAGGCATGATGCAAGAAGAAGAATCAAGGTTGAAAGAAGTCATTATTAAGAGGATCATCAAAAATTGCAACTTGCTCTTCAATGAGATCATTCTTCTTTTTCCTAGGGAAGAGATACGTACCTTTAGCCTTCCCACAAAAGCATAATTGTCCTTTACCTATGTCAATGAGGCCCTTCATGGCTCGGAGGAAGTCTCTTCCAAGCACTATGTTTCCTTGGTTGGTTGACTCCATGATGTAGAATTTGACTATTGCATTTATTTTGGAAAAGCAAACTTGGACATATTTGATCTCTCCCTCGATCTTGTAATCATTTCCATTAGTATGTTCATGATAGTTAGGAAATTTAACCATGCCTGCAAATTTTAAAGAATCATAAACAATTTTTGACATTCTAGAAACCATGGATCCAATATCACAATAAGCAAGGAAGTCTTGGTTAGAGATGCTAATTCTAAGAAAAGGCTCCAAATCATCACCTATTTCCAAGATCTTTTCTCTGATGGGCTTAGGTTTCTTTACTTCCTTCAAGTCTAAAGCGTCTAATTTTTTCTCAATGACAACAAGTCTATCTATAATAGCATCAATTCCATGATCATAAACAAAGTAACTAGATAGACCGTCTATAATATCGAGAACTTTAGCTTCGTCACATCTAAGAAAATTTCCTCCACTTAACAAATCTAGAGAAAATTTACACCACTTAAAGACCCCATGGTAGAAAGTGTCAAGAAAGATACTCGTAGATTTATCTGGAGTGACCTTCATATGAATCCTGAAAAGCCTATCCCAAGCCTTCTTAATGTTCTCACCATTATCTTGTCTAAAATTTCAAAATTCAACATCCGGAGGAGCACTATAGATATCAAATATTGACATGCTGACTAAACAAAAGAAGCAACTAAAAGCAAAGTAACTATTTTTTTGTGGTTTTTGATATAAGACTCTAAAGCAAAAACTAGAAAGTAAACTAACAAGATTAAAAAGAAAAGGTAAAAGATAGTGTGCAACTCCCTATCTTGTAGACTGCAGTCCCCGGGAACGGCGCGAGAAATTTAGCTTGATGGCACTGGATAGTGCTCCTCGTTGGCTACCCTAACTGGAAGGTTGATAAGTAGACAACAGCAAATTTCCCTCGGTGAAGATACCAAGGTTTATATCTCCAGTAGGACTCCAAATTCAGCAAGAAGGTGGAAAGAAAGCAATGGGCGCCGTTTTACAACCTTGAGGGTTGCTTACTATACATGGACCTGCACACAAAAGCAAATAACTTTGCTCCCAACGAGTTCAGAGATGTTGTAAATCTCTCCGGTCTTGTTGTTTACAAAGGATCAAAACGCAAGTGGGAATAGTAGTGGTGATTGCAACAAAAAGGAAATAAAATTGGTAAAGATTAATGGTGTAAACTATGATGGAAATATGGACCGGGATCCCATGATTTTCACTAGTGATGTATCACTCCCAAAAGACGATAAATAACTATGTCGGGTGAACAAATTACAGCTGGGCAATTGACAGAATTACAAACGCATCGCAATGCTAATTATGCTACAAGAAATCTAGAGGCTCAATCATATGGGCAGTATGCCTCGACAAGTAGATCATTTATTCATCATCATCTACTCACTAAACATCCACCTTGAGATATCTATGCAGAACATCTCGTTGGTATTAAGTTGCGAACCCCAGCCAAAATGTAGGATCAAAGCAACAGACAACTGCATTAACAAACTTTGCGTAAGGTAAACAATCCTTGCAACCGCAGTTACAAGCACTGTTGTTTTCTCCCTGGTGGAAACAAGACATCCCCTAGAATCATATTTCTATCACTCAAGCTAGACATCGGGGGCAATGAACCCACAATCAAGCATAACGCTCCCTCTTGGAGTCACTATTGGTGCTAGCGAGGAAGTGATTCTCGCCCCTCGTTGGTTACCCCAAGTGGAAGGTTGAGATGTAACATAGCGGCGAATTTCCCTTGGCAAAGATACCAAGGTTTTGAATCAGCCCAGTAGGACTCCAACGACGACAAGTAGTTGGTAAAGTGAACAATGGCGCCGTTCACAACTCAAAGTTGCTTACTTTACCTAGACATGCACACACAACAAGTAACTTTTCTCCCAACAAGTACAGAGAGGTTATCAATCTCTCCGGCATTGTTGTTTACAACGGATAAAATGCAAGGGATAATGATAATGATCACTACAACTATAGAATGTAAAAGAGAAAGTAAATTGAGGGTGTAAACAGTGGTGGAAATATGGATCGGGGTCCCATGAAGTTCACTAGTGATGTCTCTCAAAAGACAATAAGCAGCTATGCGAGATGAACAAATTACAGCTGGGCAATTGACATGCATCACAATGCTAACTATGCTACAAAAGAAAGGAAGAGGCTCAAAAGCATGGGCAGTACACCAAGACAAGTAGACTAAAATCCATCTGCATCTAGTCACTAATAATCCACCTTGATATATCTAACCAGGACATCTCACTGGTATTAAGTTGCGAGCCCCACCCAAAGTAAACGCAAAGCAACAGACAACTGCATTAAAAGAACTTTGCGTAAAGTAAACAATCCTTGCACCCGCAAGTACAAGCACCATTGTTTTCCCCATTTTGGCAACATCACATCCCCTAGACTTTAGTTTTTGTCACTCAAGCTAGTCATCGGGGGGCATGAACCGACAATCATGCATAACGCTCTCTCTTGGAGTTGCTACCTACCACTTGGACAAAGCAATAAATAGCAATGGAGAACATGCAAGAAATACTCAAGAACATAAATATAAAAGGAAAAGAACCAAATATATTACTAATCACACTCTGAACATAATCGCATAATCCGTCAGATCCCAGCAAACTCAACATAGCAACAACAGAAAGAATTACATATGCGCCTTGATAATGTAGGGCAGCTCACAAGGTCTAAAACATTGAAGAACAAGGGTGGAGAGAAGACATCACATAGCTACTGATCATGGACCCATGGTCCAAGGTGTACTACTCACAACTCATCCGGGAAGCGTCCATGGTGGTGGAGAATCTCCCGGAGGTCAATCCTCCATCCGACAGGGTGCCGGGATAGGGTCTCCTGGCAGCCCCGATATTGGAAGTGCTGCAGCGACGGAACAGAAGGGAGATCGCGAAAAAGGGTTTTGTCCTCCGGCGTTTCAGGACAAGAGGTAAATATAGGTGAAGGGGGGCAGCCAGGGGGCCACCAGGGGGTCCAGGCGGCCTCCTGGCGCGGCCTAGGTTGGGGCCGCACCCCCTGGTCGCCTGGGCACCAGGAGGGGCCCCCTGGCTACCCTTCGGGCATCTGGAAGCTTCCGTAACACTGTTTTTTTATATATTTTCTCAGAATTTTTATGGAAATTTAAGTATGGGAAAACCTGAAATACAAAACAACAGAAAATAGAAACTGGCACTGGGATGCACTGAGTTAATAGGTTAGTTCAAATATGATCAAAAGTCTATGAAAGTGCATCAAAAGTATGCAATATCACCCAAAACATGCATGGAGCAAGCAGAAATTATAGATACATTTGGGACGTATCAACATCCCCAAGCTTAATTCATGCTTGTCCTCGAGTAGGTAAATAATAACAAGCATAATTTTTGTGGTGACATGCTACCAACCATATAAGAACTTTTAAGTAAGGCAAGCAAGGCATGTAATTCAATTCAAGTCATAACAAGCAAGAGTTTATATTAGCATTGAAATAAGCAACATAAGAACCTAAAGGTGCAAGAGCTCTCGCTGTCCGTGACTCGAATGTCCCCAAATGGTGTTTGCGTGCAAGAATTGGGAGATGGGATTACAAGAGAGAAAAAACATACTATTTATTTTAGTTGATAAATCAATCTACTAAAGTTTCAAACTTAGTCTTCTTTGGAATCTTATCTTGACTCGTTCCTTGACCACTAGCCAGGTACAAGTCAAATTGATCCACTCCCTTTAGACTTTTTGAGCACTCATGCAATGGATGGGTGTAAGCAAGAAAGTTGACACTTAGGATGGCAAAGAGAGAGAAATGATGGAAGAGGAAGACATGCAATGATACTAGCACTTCATGTAGCACTTCATGTAGCACTTATTAGGGCAAGACCCAACTAGCATGCGGCTCATTGATCAAGCAAAAGCATGTATGACATGGAGATCAAGTCATGAGAAGGTGGATGTTGCATGGCAATATATCTCAGAAAGGCTATGGAAATGCTTTGATAGGTAGGTATGGTGGCTGTTTTGAGGAAAGATATAAGGAGGTTTATGATGACAGAGCATATCATGCCAAGGGTTTGGATGCACCGGCGAAGTATGCGCCAACTCTCGAGGTGAGGAAAGGGCAATGCACGGTACTGAAGAGGCTAGAAAAATATGGGTGGTGAAAGTGTCAATTTTCGAATACTTACATTAGTCTGAAGAACTCATGCACTTATTATCGGTACCTCTCGATCTAATCAGGAGGTTCACAAAGAGACAAGTACCCCGAGGAGGAGCGTATGGGGGTTTGTTTATCCTTGCGCATCTACGACTCATGGTACGTGAGTGTACTCTAATATCTGATCCCTCCAAAGATTAGTGATCCATCTAGTAGCTAGAGTTCTCAACTAGTTTTTTTAGTTTTTAGAAAATACACGGATTGCCCAAAATACTACATCTATCACTAATAGGCTAAATCCCTTCACACCAAAAGCTCAAACATTACTCAAAACAACACCTCAAAACTATTGCAAGTTACTAATACAATTGAATAGCAACCTCAATTACCTACTTCAAGTCAAGATACACAACTCAGTGGAACAAGCCAACTCTCTAAACAAGATAAACATGAAGACTCAGGAGAGTTACAAAAACAAACTAAACAAAAGGTCTTAAAAATATAAGCATGAAAGCACAAGAACTAAACATGACAACAGCTACGAAAAGATAAAGAACACACACAAAAAGAAAGTTAAGCATGAAATTCCTATGATGTGTTCTAGTTTTAAAGTGGAGCGTGTTTCTCTGCCACACAAATAAATCTGGGTTATAACTTGTTATGAACAGAAAACAAAGCTAAAGAAAACTAAAAAAGTAAAGAGCAAGACGCTCCAAGCATAACACATAACGCATGAAGTGATAAAAATATAGTGGAACGAATGACGAACTGATAATTGTTGTTGGAGAAAGGGATGCGCATACGCAATCTTAGATGCTTGAGTCTCCTTGGATATTTTTTGGGGGTGCATGGGGGCATCCCCAAGATTGAGCGCTTGACATTCCCGGATCTTCTTTCATCATCTTCCTTCGCACACTTGAAAACTGCCTTCATACATAACTCATCATAAGATGATTAGAGAGGGTAGTACCCATAATAAAATAATTTTCCTCTACTGAAAATAAGGATATTCTTGGAGAGCTACTGTTTCTCAAAATCCCAAAAAAAATTGATAAGAAAAAGCTAGCGCATGATTTGCAAAACTAGGAAAACGCAAAACAGGGTATAATCTGTGAAAAACAGACCAGCAGGTAGTAAATAAATTTTAGGGGTACTTCTGCAACTCAAATCAACAGATTCATAACATATGCACGAAATATAATGGTATATAGCACGCTGTCAAAAAAATTCATATCAAAAAGATGATCTTGCGATTTATAGCCAATTTTTCCGTCAAGGGGACAAAATCTGTTTTCCGGACAGCACATCACAACTTTGAACTTTCTTGCAATCAGAGGCTAAACTTGGCACGAGTCTTGAAAAAAAGATACAATCATGTTGCTACAATAGTAACAAGCATCAAGACCACTAAAACTGAAAGTAAAAACATCTTGTGTTGCCTCACAACAAGCGCTTTCTTTTATGCCTTTTAGCTAGGCATGAATATTATAGAAGATTGTCACAACCCTCTATTAGGTATGTGCTAGGATCAAGATCAACCTTGCATCATGTCAAAAATTTCAAAAGAAATTGTAATGGAAGAGAGAACACCCCCAGATGAATTTAATTCAAATGGCCACAATAAAAGTTGCTCCAAAAAATCCTTTTGAATTTTTGAAAAGTCTTATAAATGAATGTGATCACATATCAAGTGACGTGGTTTCTAATACATGCTCATGGATTTTTCAAATATTCAAATAGGAGCTTGGAATTAAATAAATACCCCTATTTGAATTTGTATTCAAGTATTTTGAATTTCAAAAATGTTCAAACTCTGGATATGACTAGCTACTGGTCATGTAATACCATATAAAAGATTTGAGCATTTATAAAAATGCCTAGCTATTTTATTTGCTAAGATAGACAAAAATGCAGAAAAAAAGAAACAGAAAAGGAAAAGAAGAACTCACCTGGCCTTTCGGCCCAAATCAGCCCCCCAGCCGGCCCAGGCCCACCCTACCCTTGTTGTCTTCCCCAGGCAGGCGTGCACGCAGGTGCGTGGCAACCATGCGGCGGCCGCCGACGCCACCGCGGCGACCTGCCTGCCTCCTCAACGATGAGAACATTCCCAGGAGGAGCCCCTGGTCAACCCCATCTCTTTCCCCCTCTCTTTTTTTCCTCTAGCCCTCTCTCTCACCGGATCTTTCAGCCACCAGAGACCACGCCGTCGCCGCCGTCGTGCGCAAGCACGGCCACCGTGCCACATTTGTCGCCGCAAGTTGTCTAGAAGACCCGCCGTGGAGAGATTCATCGATTCGCGCCCTCAATCGAGCCCGGGAATCCTAGGAGGCGATGCCACCATGAACGTTCCATCGCCGGTCACTGAGGTCATCATCGCCGAATTGCTCCACCGTCTCGCTTCCTACGACCTCCTCGACCCTGCCATCGTGCTCTGGGTTTGCTCGCACCCGTTTTTCCCCAAGCCCCGACTTCTTCCGCGCCCAAAGTCACCATGGCCACCGTGGACCTTCCCCGGCCGCCGCCATAGGAGGTCACCACCGACGACCTCGTCCACCCCGAGAGGCCCAACTGCACCGTTGGATGCGCACGGGCAGTGGCTTCGTTTTGGTTTAAGCCGCGGTCAAATCGGCGCACTACACCGCCGTCCCCGTGCAACGCCGCCGCACGGGATGGTCACCGGAGGCTAACCGCCGGCGTGGCCTGCTTAATTAGGCCTAATCCCCACTAATCCTTCCCAGAGACGCTGACGAATGGGCCCTGTCCCTAATTCAACCCCCCTCGGTGTTAATTAAATAGGAACTAATCCCAGCGCCACTGACAGGCTGACCCCACTGGTCAGTCTGACCAGTCAAACCCCCCTGACATCATGCTGATGCAGTGCTGACACAGTAAATGAATATCTAGTATAAAACTAATTCTAAAAATTGTATAAACTTTGAAATTCAATAACTTTTTAACCATAACTCCAAATTTAATAAATAATATACAAAAAATTATCAAGAAAATGTCAGGATTATGAATATGCAATTTTATTTCATGTATGACCATTTTAAAATGACGGAACAGAAGAAAATGTGCATATGATCCCTTTTAAATTGAAATATGGAGTTTGAATTTGCAACTCAAGTGCAATACACTTCATTTAAATGGAATTGGCAACACATCAGCACCCCTTACACCATGTTATAATTTTTGGTCATGTGCTTGAGCATTGCATTCATATTGATTGCTACTTTATGCTTTGTTTTCTATCGATAGCAACTAAACCGGAAACGGAGGTCACCGCCGAAGAAGAAGAAGAGTGTCAGTACGATCCCCGTCAACAAGGCAAGCAAACCTCCATTGATCATGTCGATAAAATCCCACTTCCCTCTCAGTCTCGCTTATGCATTTTTTAGGATGATTACTATGATACGTTTGTACCGCATAGATGAACCCATTTCTTTGCATGACCTATCATTTTGTCATAGTAGTAAGGAAACCACAATCCTAGCAGATTGAGGAGTTGATTTATATCATGTGGCCCCTTCAACTGTTACTTCTTATTGCATGCTTAGAGTTACAATGAGGGTACTCTTTTGTGAGTCAGGATGGCAGTGATCATGTTGATGATGGTGGAAATGTATTGGTCAACTTGAACTAAACAAGGTGAACGATGAGAGGCTGTGTAGGAGTACACAGTGGGTCGTCTTTTTGAACACCGCCTTAAGCCCGAGTTCTTTTTTGGTGATCCAAGACAAAGAGTACTACCACATGTCGGGCCATGGACCCACGCTCAACCTACTAACTCACCCTTCTCAGTTCAATGAGTCGCAATAGTTCGTCGTTCTGATAGGTCTGTGGCACGGTCTGCGAAGTGGAAGAACGGCTATTCAGAGCAGCTTGGGACCCTGCACACATCTTCTGGGACCACATCGGTAAACCGACCGGGTTCACGATGTGGAATTCAGCCCAGATAGGCGTCTCCATTGGACTTAGAGTTGGCTATGAGGTAAAATTTGTGGAAATTATCCTCGCTGACACCCGCTTGAAGGGTGACGAGATCCCGGTGGTAACTGGTAGTTTCATGTGTGTAGAAGTACACCCCTGCAGGGTTAATAAAATATTCGAATAGCCGCATCCGCGGTAATGGACTACTTGGAAAGTTGTGCTTGATTATTAGACAACTTCAATGAAAACTCTAAAACATGCCAAGATAAGTGTGAGTGATATGGCGTGCTTTCTCGTGGGAAGTCGAGGAAGGCTCCATAGTGGTCTATTGTTTGGGAGACTTGGATAGTGGACTCATGGAAGGGCTTCTTTATAAATAAGGCTTCTCTAAGCCATTTGTTAAACTTGTCTGTACTCAGACCTAAGTTGATTCCTCTTGAAAGATTTAATGTTGGATCACAGTCTTGTGATCTCTGTGTGTACTCTATATATGTAAGTAAATAAAGTTGTAAACTTTGTAGAGTTCATGCAATGTGTACCTGCTGTTTACACTGGACATCCATGTTGTGTGTATGATTATAACGTGCATGTCTTAGTGTGGGGTTCGATAGCTTAGTTGTGTTCTTTCCGGCGGTATTTTATACACAAAGTGGCCCTTAGATGTGCGCACCTTGGGGCATCGCGATGCGATTGCTCGTGACTCTGTCACGTGACACACTTTGTTGTATGATCGAGCCCGCCCCAGACCCCGACTAAGTGATCGGGTTGGAGTCTGTTTATGTCAGAGTTATAGTTCAATCGATAATCATTTAGACTTGTGAGCGGACGATGAGGACCCATCTCAGTTGATCATCTGGCCTGGATGGGATGTCCCTCGCGTTCGATGATTTCCGAGAGTGTTATGTGCTTGGCCTTGTCTTCTTAGAGAAGTGGGTACGGCTCTGGGCTCTTCATATGATTGTGTTGTAACTGGAATTACATATGCATATTCCGGGTCCCGACAGACTTGGTATCAGAGCAGGACTGACTGTAGGATTATCAGCATTGGTCGAAGTCGAGTCTAACATTCTATAGCTATATAGTTACTCTGTGTATATAAGGGAACAACGTAAGGCTTCTTTTTTCTCCTTACCCTCATCGTTCTGAGTTCTGAGTCGCCCTTATCTTTTCTACCAGAAGATAGGACTAGGCTCATCTATGTCTTACTAGCACATCTCGTTGATTGCTTCCTTGTAGCCGTAGGAAAGTTGCGTTCGGTTGTCTAGAGTTATTGTGCTTCTAGTTTTGGACTTCTTAGTATAATTGCTATTCCAATGTTGTGCGAATTTCCATTTCTCTTGCAATTACAGCCGTTATGTTGTCCGAGTTATTCCAGTTATCTTCATAATCTGATGCATTTGCAAAATCATTCAACATCTTTTGACATTGATCTTATCCTTCATGATGTCTCAAGGAACCCGTGGCCACCTTGTTCATGGCCAAGCTCGTGGGAATGATCCGGAGGAAGGAAATCTTCCACCGTCACCCACGATGGCTCAGGTTCTCATGGAGGTTGAAAGAAACGGAAGGGACTCTCATGAGTTGTTGGGGGTCATTGCTCAAAACACTGCCCAACAACGGAATGAGCTTGTGTCGTTGAATGCCTTCATCCAACTTCATCCCCCAGTTTTTAGCTATTCCACTGAGCCCCTTGACGTCGATGACTGGCTTCGCAACATCGAGAGAAAGCTCCATTCTGGACATGTTGCAGATGGTGACAGAGTCAACTATGCCACCTACCACCTCGAGGGTGCAGATAGCTCTTGGTGGGAGAACTTTCTGAACATGCGTCCGGCTGGACAGTTGACATCGCGGAATGAGTTCTGTGACGCTTTTCGCGAGCATCACATTCCTAATGGACTCATGGACCGCAAGAGAGAGGAGTATCTCACCCAAGGAAGAAGGTACGTTGATGAGTATAGTCGGGAGTTCAACCGTCTAGCCCGTTATGCTCCCGAGTAGGTCTCCACCGACTCCCAGAAGCAAGAGAGGTTCTGCAAGGGACTCAATTCTGGACTTCTTCATGAGCTCAATCTTCATGACTTCGCCACATTTCAGGTCCTTGTCAACAAGGCCATCAAGGCGGAGGATATGATCACTCCCGAGGACTCCCGCAAGCATGCTAGAGATGATGGTTCTTCCAGTTTAGGCCCTCAAAAGCGCAGAATCTGGATTCCCAATAGTATGTTCCGCCAGAACAACCCGCCGAGGCCATTCTTTGTGGCGCATCGTCCACCAACTCCATTTCCCACTGCTCCACCTAGCAACCTAGTTGTCCGCCCTATCTTTGGAGCATGTTTCAGATGTGGCCAGCCAGGTCACTATTCTCGTGAGTGCCATATAAATCAGAATGCTCCACCCCATGCCAAAGGGAATCCCAATGTTCGTGCCAAGCCACCCTCGAAGGTCTCCACCGCCAAGAAATCTACTTCCGCAAATCTTGGACGTGTGAACCAAATATCAGCTGAGGAGACTAATGGTACTTCTGACGTCATTCTTGGTACGCTCCCAATCAATTATGTTCCTACTTCCGTACTTTTTGATCCAGGAGCATCTCACTCATTCATGTCGCAGAGTTATGCACTTCGGCATGAGATATCCTTTGACGAAATGTTCACTCCAATGATTATTCAAACTCCTGGTTCCAAATGCCAAACTAATAGAGTAAGCCATGGTAATCAAATTGCAATTGAGGGTTTAGTATTCCTTGCTTCACTTATAGCCCTCAAGTCTTCAAACATTGATGTCGTCCTTGGTATGGATTGGTTATCAAGGAAAAATGCTTTCCTTGATTGTAAAGCCAAGTCAGTTAAACTTACCCATCCTTCAGGAAAGACAATAGGTTACACCTCACCAAGATAGAGAACCCAGATGCGTTCCCTAAATGTGCTTCCCCTTCCTGACCTTGAAGATATTCCGGTGGTTCGTGACTTCCCGGATGTCTTTACTTAAGAGCTGTCGGGTATGCCCCCGACAGATGTGTAGAATTCATCGTAGATCTTATGCCAGACACTGCCCCAATTTCCAGAAGCCCATATAGAATGGCCCCACATGAGTTAGCTGAGACTAAAACCCAACTTGAAGATTTTTTGGAAAAAGTCTTCATCCGCCCTAGATCATCGCCATGGGGATGCCCCGTTCTGTTCGTAACGAAGAAAGATGGAACGGAAAGGATGTGCGTAGACTATCGCCCGCTAAATCTAGCGATGATAAAGAACAAGTACTCACTTCCCAGGATCAATTATCTTTATGATCAACTTGCTGGATCCTCTGTCTTCTCCAAGATGGATTTGAGATTAGGCTATCATCAAATCAAAATCCGAAACGAGGACGTTCCCAAGACGACTTTCACTACTCGATATGGTGTTTACGAGTTCACCGTCATGTTCTTCGGTTTAACCAATGCCCCTGCCACTTTCTCGCGCTTGATGAATTCGATCTTCATGGAGTACTTACATAAATTTGTTGTAGTTTATCTTGATGACATTCTCATCTACTCAAAGAACGAAGAAGAGCATGAAAAACATCTTAGGTTGTTATTGATGAAACTTTGAGAGCGTCGCCTTTATGCCAAGTTCTCTAAGTGCGAACTTTGGCTACCAGAAGTGACCTACTTAGGCCACGTGATTTCTGCCAAAGGCATTGCTGTGAATCCCGAGAGAGTTCAGGTCGTCCATGACTGGACTTCAACTAAGTCGGTTAAGAAGGTTAGGAGTTTTCTTGGCTTAGCAAGCTATTGCCGCCGCTTCGTTGAGAACTTCTCCAAAGTTGCAAAGCCTCTAACTGAACTCCTCAAGAAAGATAAGAAATTCGAATGGACCCCCAAGTGCGAGGAAAGCTTTCAAGAGCTGAAAAGAAGATTGACTTCTACACCCGTACTTGCGCCTCCAGACACAAAAAAGGATTTTGAGATCTATTGTGATGCTTCACGGCAAGGTAGGGTGCATACTTATGCAAGATCGACATGTGGTAGCTTACGCTTCACGCCAGTTGCGTCCACATGAAGAGAACTACCCTGCCCATGATCTTGAACTCGCTGCCGTAGTTCATGCCCTAAAAACTTTGCGACATTACCTCCTTTGTAACCATTCTCAGATCTATTCCGACCACCAAAGCCTCAAACACATATTCACCCAGGCAGATCTTAATCTCAGGCAAAGACGCTGGATAGAGTGGATAAAAGATTACGATGTAGGAATCTCATACACCCCAGGAAAAACCAATGTCATGGCTGATGCACTAAGTCATAAGTCGTATTGTAACAACCTCATGTTACAATAGTATCAACCACTTCTTCATGAGGAATTTCGAAGGCTCAATCTCGAGATTGTCCCTCGTGGATCTCTTTTCAACTTGCTGGCGAAACCAACCCGTGAGGACCAAATCATAGCCTCCCAGAAACGTGATAGTGGTATTCGAGAGATCAAGAAGAAAATTGCTAGCGGAGTTGCTAAATGTTTCTCCATCAATGATCAAGGTGTCGTTTTCTTTGGCACTCGATTAGTTGTACCACGAAAACACAATCTTAGGAGGCTGATTCTTAAGGAAGCTCATGATACTCCCCTTTCGATCCATCCTGGTAGCACAAAGATGTACCAAGACCTACGCCAGAGATTTTGGTGGAATAGGATGAAGCGACAAATTTCTCAGTTCATTGCTGAATGTGATGTTTGTCGTCGCATTAAGGAAGAACATCAAAGACCTACTGGCACTCTTCAACCATTACCTATTCCCAAGTGGAAATGGGATAAAGTCAGTATGGATTTCATCACTGACTTTCCAAAGTTGCTCATGTAACAGCCCAGATTTCACAAAAATTAAAAAATCTGTTTTCGGTGTGAATTGTTTGATTGTCTGAGATGTTTGCGGTGTCTGCATCCCAGATTTATCGATCGGCGATTATTTTCCCCCCTCTTATCTCGTATCGGACGGAGACCGACCCTTGCCACCCTGACACTCGACCTTGCTACACCGGCTCTCGCCCGATCACCGTCGCGAAAACCGCACGAGACCAGCCGCAGCCAACGGAACGAAAAAACCCGTTTAATAATTAAACGGGTTATTTTTATAGCGTGCCGGAAAGTGTTCTCGGAACGGTTCCAGCGCTAGGTGAACGCCGCCGGCTCGACACGCTGATCACGCAGTTCGAAGTTTTACCCGAATCGGAGGTCCTGTGGACCCCCGGCAGTCAGAAACGTGAGCACCGCGCGCGCGAGAGAAAAACTGGGGATGTTTTTGTAAAGTGCCAGCCACCTGGGCTATATAAAGACCACCACACTCCCACCTCTTTCTAGGGTTTCCCTAGCCACAAAATTTGCAGCCACCCCCCTCAGATCTGCCCCAATTTTCGCAGTTTTACCGCAATTCCAGCAAACCCTAGCTCCCCAACGATCTGGACCGTCAGATCGGCCGATCTGACGGCTAGAACGCGCTCAGCCACCCAGCCTTCTCTCTCCAAGCCACCATGCGCGTCGTTCCCAACCCGTGGAGGCCGCCGCCGCTCCCTTCGGCCATCCGGGTCGCCGCCGGACGCCGGCCCCTCTCCTTCCCGCTCCCTTCTCCTCTCCTCTGTCCTCCTCTCACCACCTCCCTCGCCCCCTTTCTCAGGTCCGCCGCCGGAGACACGAGGCGCCGCCGCGCCATGGCGAGGGGCCTCGAGCTCGACGCCGCTGTCTTCCTTTCCCCTGCGCCGCCGTTTGCCTCTGCCGCCGCCCGGATCCGGCAAGAGACCACCGGATCCGCCTCGCCTGGCCTCCTCCTCGCCGTCCCAACCACCTCTTCGCGCCCACACGCCGCCGGCGACCGCCACCGCGTCGGGATCGGGAGGAGCCCCTATCGGACCGGCCACCTCCGCCTGGGCCCGGCCTCCCTCATGGCCCAGCTCCCCACCGGCCCGCAGACGGCCTCCCTGGCCCAGAGGCCACCTCAGACAGATGGGCCTCGAGGCCCATGGTGAGCCAGCGCAGCTGCGCTCCTTTTGTTTTCCATAAGCATTTTTTCTTTTTCTGTTAAGTGTTGAATTATTGCTGCTGTTTCAGTTTTGCGCTGAATTTTGCGATCAAACCGTAGCTCGGATCGTGTTGTGCCCAAAAGGAAAATTGTTGTGCTTGATGTGCTCTAACTTTTATCTTTTGTGAGCAATTGCATCTGAGGTCATCTTAAATGTGTAATTTTGTGCTGAACAGTGTTGCTGTTGTTATTTTGTTCAAACTTTGGTTGATGATTGTGACACATCCATGAGGCCTACTGCATTGATTCTTTTTCCTTTGTGTTAAGCATCATGTGTACTTCATTTACATGCTTTAATTTGTAATGTTTGGGTGCTTTTGCTATATTAAATCTTGCTCCAAAGTGGTGATCCTGATGTTAATGTGCTGCTGTGCTGAAAACTATTAATTTGTTGCAACTTTGGTCGACGACTGTGTCGCGACCGTTTATCGGAATTGAGTGATTCCAATTGAATATTGTTAAGTATATTGTATAATTCCATTATATGTATTGCATTGCCATGATATGCTTGCTGGTCATATAGTTATTGAGCTCCAAAGTCTGTAACATTCCGATGCCATGTTGCATGCTTAATATCTTTTGATCTATGATGCCTGTTTGCATGATTCTTTTTTCCATGCCTTCCCTGTCATGTCTAGTTTAGTTCCATATCTTTTGTGAGCATGTTTGCATTGATTATCCTGTTTATGTATTGCTCTAAAGTGTGCTTCGTGATGTTGGCAGATTGTTCCCGTAACTTGTTTTGCTTGTATCTTTTTAACCGTAACTTCGTTTGGAGTGTGTCTTATATGTAACTTGATTAGTTTTTCGTGTACTTTGTGTTTATGCTATTGTTTGCTGTTGTTAACCAACCTAAACATATGGTTTAGGACAGAACAGTAACAAATGTTTTAATCATCGTGCGACACTTAGTATTATGCTATGTTTAGGTTGTGCCTCACTTAAATTGATTAGCATAGATAGTTTCCTTTATGCTTCACCTCTTGCCATGTTTGTGTGCTATGTCGTGCTTGAGTGAGATGCCATGTTAACAACCTTTGTTGATCACCTGTAGCTAAGCAACTTGAACCACCGTAAACGTGCGGTATCGTCGTGTGTGACGAGTACTCCACTTAACCTGTTAGTAACCTCTCTCGATGGTAGGTGCGATGTCTCGTGTTGCCTTCTTGTTGATGCTTGCTCGTGTTTGCATCGTAGTAATAGATGCTTGCTCGTTGATTGCTTTCCAGTGTTTATCGTCTTGTGTGCTTCCGTGGGTACCTTCGGAGACGATGCGAGCTTGCGATCAACTACACCTTCGGAACCCGACTTATCAACAGGCAAGGACTGTACATTACTTATGATCCATTCTATTTCAACCAGCGGTTTGCATGCTAGTCCAGGATAGGTTCGATTTTTGATCCTACCACATGTTTACAGCCTCTTTCAAACCAATACAGCCATGTACCCTCCCAGCAAACCTTGTACTGCTATGTTACTATTGCTCGTTGCTCAGCCCCTGCTTAGTATGCATGCTTAGGATTCTATGATGTTACCCTGTTACTCCTTGGTTTGGGTTATCACATTATTATATTGTTGTGGATGATATGATTATTATAATGTTGACTATATTCGACGAAGGATGGAAGGTCTAGGCTGTCTCGCCCCGACGCTTTGTTCCATTCGAGTCACCTAGGATCCGAGTTCCGGGTATTGGATGTAAGACTGAGCGTGCCTAACCGCGTGTGGGATTTTATGGGGTCCCCTTTTCTTACCTACCTAGCTTCAAGCATTTCTAGTGGTGTCCCAAGCTGATTTTACCTTTTCAAACCGTGTGTGTGCTGGTCGTACGCCAGTAGTTTTCCAACCAACCCGGACCAGTGAGGACATAGTTCCCTTGCTGGCCCAACTTGTTCGGCTGAGGACCCGGTTTCCCATGTGTGATTAACCGGCTATCCAAACCCGAGACAGACGGTAGAGACCGATTCGAGAGCGCGGCCGGCTTTTGAGTTGGGTGTCGACTCACCGGGGGCCACCCAGATTTGTTCGTTGTTAGTTAGAGGGACCTGTCGTTTCGGATCTCTTGGAACTAAATCATAAAATGGTTGCCTGTGATGGGTAGCAACTGAGAGAGATGGGCGTGCGTGCGGAGCCTTGTAATGGGCAGATGGTACACCCCTGCAGTGGTAAATCTTTTCGAGAAGCCGTGTCCACGGTTATGGACGACTTGAGACCTAGTCCTTGTTCATAGACAACAACAACTGAGATAATGTTAATATAACTTGATCAACGTGTGTGTGTGCCTTGACTGCTTCTTCTTCGTCGGGATGCGAAGAGGAGGACAAGGATAGGATAGGTGTTATGTTTGCGTAAGTAGTTGATAGCAAGACTTGTTGGAGGTGATTCATCATCGAATGCTTGGCTTCTTACCTTAGTCTCTACATCGTTAGCCACTTCATAAATACTAGTGCGGCAGCAACCTCACCACTTACCACATCCTTACCGTAAACTACTAATTATCCTAGAATGACGAGTGATGAAGTCCTTGCTGGATCAGATGACCACTACCGTTGGATGCTGAGTACTTCTGTACTCATGATACTACCCCCACACTCTTTTCAGGGTTCTTGATCGACAACAGGTATGGTGATCGACGTTTCACGTGGAGACTCGACGACGACTAGTTAGGAGGATCTCGGCGGAGGGCCTGGACCCGTGTGGTTATGGGGATCGATGTTTTTCTCTTTGCCACTAGGCATTTGCTTGTAGTCTGTACCCAGACATGTATCTTCCGCTGTTGTATTGTATTAAGGCAGTTGTATGCTGATTGTATGAGATGTTGTATCCTTGTATCTATAATGTTGTGATATCATGTTGGAAATCCGGGGCATATGGCATTGTCATATGTCGCGGTGGGACCGATATGTGCTTCGTCCCCGGATCTGGATGGAAACATGTAGATCTGGAACAGTACCGCATATCGGGCCTTATAACTCACTTCTTTCACGTTCGCGAGTCTATAACTGCTAGCCAGTTAGCGGACTTGTATGTCTCTAGAATTATGTCTCTTCATGTTGTTCCTTTGGAAATCAATTCTGATCGTGGTAGCCTTTTCACCTCTAGATTCTGGCAAAGCTTACATAATGCTATGGGAACTCATCTCTCCTTTAGTTCAACTTTCCATCCTCAGTCTAGCGGTCAAGTTGAAAGGTTAACAAAATTCTTGAAGACATGCTCATAGCTTGTGTTATCTCATTCGGAAAGAATTGGGAGAAATCTCTTCCATTTGCCGAATTTTCTTATAACAATAGTTTCCAATCTAGTCTGAACATGGCTCCTTTTGAACTCCTCTATGGACGAAGATGTCGAACACCTTTGAACTGGTCAGGAACCGGGGAAGGAAAATTCTTTGGACCGGATATGATCAAGGAAGCAGAAGAGCAAGTTCGCATTGTTCATGATCAATTGAAAGCAGCCCAGTCTCGTAAGAAAAGCTACTATGATCGTCATCATAGGCAAGAAAGCTACAATATGGATGAGAAGGCTTATCTTCGGGTTACTCCTCTGAAGGGTACCCAATGCTTCAGTATCAAAGGAAAGTCGGCCGCATGTTACATCGGACCTTTCCACATTCTTGCTAAATGTGGAGAAGTTGCCTACCAACTTCAACTACCCCCGAACCTTTCCCGAGTACATAATGTATTCCATGTGTCACAACTCATGCGTTGCTTCAAGGACCTCATCCGTGAAGTCGACCATGAAACCCTTGATCTCCAAGATGACCTTTCACATCGAGAGTACCCCGTTCGTATTATTGATTCAGCAGAGCGTGTCACTCGTCGTGAGAAGATCAAGTTTGTGAAAGTGCAATGGTCACACCACTCCGAGAAAGAAGCCACATGGGAAAGAGAAGACCGTCTCCGTGCCGAGTACCCCACCTTCCTCTCGATGACTTCTGAATCTCGGGACGAGATTCTTTTGAGTGGGAGCGAGTTGTCACAACCCTCTGTTTGGTATGTGCTAGGATCAAGATCAACCTTGCATCATGTCAAAAATTTCAAAAGAAATTGAAATGGGAGAGAGAACACCCCCAGATGAATTTAATTCAAATGGCCACAATAAAAGTTTCTCCAAAAATTCCTTTTGCATGTTGAAAAGTCTTATAAATGAGTGTGATCACATATCAAGTGATGTGGTTTCAAATACATGCTCATGGATATTTCAAATATTAAAACAGGAGCTTGGAATTAAATAAATACCCCTATTTGAATTTAAATTCAAATATTTTGAAATAAAAAAAATGTTCAAACTCTGGATATGACTAGCTACTGGTCATGTAATGCCATATAAAAGATTTGAGCATTTATAAAAATGCCTAGATAATTTATTTTCTAAGCTAAACAAAAATTTAGAATAAAAGAAACAGAAAAGTAAAAGAAGAACTCACCTGGACTTTCGGCCCAACTCATCCCCCCAGCCGGCCCAAGCCCACCCTGCCCTTGTCGTCTTCCCCATGCAGGCGTGCACACAGGCGCCTGGCGACTATGCCGCGGTCGCCGACGCCACCGCGGCGACCTGCCTGCCTCCCCGACGAAGACAACGTGCCTACGAGGACCCCCCTGGTCACCCCCATCTCTTTCCCCCTCTCTCTGTTTCGTAGCGCCGGATCTTGCGGCCACCAGAGAGAACTCCGTCGCCGCCGTCGTGCGCAAGCACGACCACCGTGCCACATTCGTCGCTGCAAGCTGTCTAGAAGACCCGCCGTGGAGAGCTTAGTCGATTCACGCCCTCAATCGAGCCCGGGAACCCTAGGAGGCGACGCCTCCATTAACGTTTCAGCGCCGGTCACCAAGGTCGTCATCGCCGAATTGCTCGGCCGTCTCGCTTCCTACGACCTCCTCGACCCCAACATCGTGGTCAGGGTGAGCTCGCACCCGTTTTTCCCCAATCCCCGGCTTCTTCAGCGCCCAAAATCACCATGGCCGCCGTGGACCTTCTCCGGTTTCTGCCACAGGAGGTCACCGGCGAAGACCTCATCCACCCCGAGAGGCCCGACTGCACCGTTGGATGCGCACGGGTAGTGGCTTCGTTTTGGTGCAAGCCACGCTCAAAATGGTGCACTGAACTGCCGTCCCCATGCAACGCCGCCGCACGGGATGGTCACCGGCGGCTAACCGCCTGCGTGGCCTTCTTAGTTAGGCCTAATCCTCCAATAATCCCCCCAGAGAAACTGATGAGTGGGCCCTGTCCGTAATTAAACCCCCCTCAATGTTAATTAAACAGGGATTAATCCCAGCGCCACTGACAGGCTGACCCCACTGGTCAGTCTGACCAGTCATACCCCCTGACGTCATGCTGATTCAGTGCTGACGCAGTAAATGAATATCTAGTATAAAAATAATTCCAGAAATTGTATAAACTTTGAAATTCAATAACTTTTTAACCATAACTCCAAATTTAATAAGTAATATATGAAAAATTATAAGAAAAATGCAAGGATTTTGAATATTCAATTTTTTTCAAGTATTGACCATTTTAAAATTGGGGAACAGAAGCAAATGTGCATATGAACCCTTTTAAATACAAATATGGAGTTTGAATTTTCAACTCAAGTGCAATACACTTCATTTAAATGGAATTGGAAACACATCAGCACCCCTTACACCATGTTATAACTTTTGATCATGTGCTTGAGCATTGCATTAATATTGATTCCGACTTTATGCTTTGTTTGCTATCGATAGCAATTGAACCAGAACCGGAGGTCACCTCCAAAGATGAAGAGTGTCAGTACGATCCCCGTCAGCAAGGCAAGCAAACCTCCATTGATCATGTCGATAAAATCCCACTTCCCTCTCAGTCTCGCTTATGCATTGATTAGGATGATTACCATGATACGTTTCTACCTCATAGATGAACCCATTCCTTTGCATGAACTATCATTTTCTCACAGTAGTAAGCAAACCACAATCCTAGCAGATTTAGGATTTGATTGATATCATGTGGCCCCTACAACTGTTATTGCTTATTGCATGCTTAGTGTTACAATGAGGTTACTCTTTTGTGAGTAGGGATGGTAGTGATCATGTTGATGATGGTGGAAATTTGTTGGCGAACTTGACCTAAACAAGGTGAACGATGAGAAGCTGTGTAGGAGTACACAGTGGGTTGTCTCGTTGAACACCGCTTTAAGCCCGAGTTCTTGTGTGGTGATCCAAGACAAAGAGTACTACCACATGTTGGGCACATGGACCCCCTCTCAACCTACTAACTCACCCCTTCTCAGTTCAATGAGTCGCAGTAGTTCGGCGTTCTCGTAGGTCTACGACACGGTCTGCGAAGTGGAAGAACGGCTATTCAGACCGGCTTGGGACCCTGCACACATCTTCTGGTACCACATCGGTAAACTGACGGGGTTCATGATGTGGAATCCAGCCCAGATAGGCGTCTCCATTGGACTTAGAGTTGGCTGTGAGGTAAAAGTTGTGGAAATTATCCTCTCCGACACCCGCTTGAAAGGTGACGAGACGCCGGCGGTAACTGATAGTTTCATGTGTGTAGCAGTACAACCCTGCAGGGTTAATAAACTATTCGAATAGCCGCGTCCGCGGTAATGGACTACTTGGAAAGCTCTGCTATTGCGTGCTTTCTCGTGGGATGTCGAGGAAGGCTTCATAGTGGTGTATTGTTTGGGAGACTTGGATAGTGTACTCGTGTACGCTTCTTACCTCACTTTGGTAGTCGTAGTACAGGACTAGCCAAGTCAAAGCTGGCACTTCTGCATTGAAACACCACCTACCTTTACCTCGAAACTTGAGCATGAGTAGTATAGTTCTTACGTAAGTCTCGCCGAGTACGACTTTGTACTCACGTTTGCTTATTTCCGTTTTTAGATTAACCCACTGACCCCCAAGGTGTATTCTTCCTGGGGCTCGACGACTGATCAAGCTAGTGTAGTCCCAGACAGAGGTCTGGTTCCTCGTGGAAGGGCTAGTTTATAAATAAGGCTTCTCTAAGCCATTTGTTAAAATTTTCTATACTCAGACGTAAGTTGCTTCCGCTTGAATGATGTAATGTTGGATCACAGTCTTGTGATCTCTATGTGTACTCTATAATATAAGTCAATAAAGTTGTAAACTTTGTAGAGTTCATGCAATGTGTACCTGCTGTTTACACTGGACATGTATGTTGTGCTTATGATTATAATGTGCATGTCTTAGTGTGGGGTTCGATAGCTTAGTTGTGTTCTTGTTGGCGGTCTTTTATACACCAAGTGACCCTTAGATGTGCGCAGCCTGGGGCATCGCGATGCGATTGCTCGTGACTCTGTCACGTGGCACACTTTGTTGTATGATCGAGCCCGCCCGAGACCCCGACTTAGTGATCGGGCTGGAGTATGTTTATGTAAGAATTATAATTCAATCGATAATGTGGTTGAGGTGACTTTTCTATGAGTATGGGATTTCACCACCCATAATCATTTAGACTTGTGAGCGGACGATGAGGACCCATCTCAGTTGATCATCCGTCCTGGATGGGATGCCCCTCGCGTTCGTTGCTTTACGAGAGTGTTCTGTGCTTGGCCTTGTCTTCTTAGACAAGTGTGTACGATTCTCGGTTCTCCATATGATTGTGTTGTAATTGGAATTACATATGCATATTCCGGGTCCCGACAAAGATGCTCTCATAAGAATAAGAATTTGAACCAAAAGAGAGCATCAAGAAGCAAATATGAAACACACTTAAGCCGAACCCACTTCCTATGGCTAGGAACCTTGTAAAGAAATAAATCATGAAAGCACAAAGTAAGAAGCATAGACAGGTAAAAGAAAAACAACTTCAAAACTTTCATCATAAAGAGAGGTGTTTTTGTAACATGAAAATTTCTATAACCAAGATTTCCTCTCTCAAAGTAATGTTGAGTAGTATCATGAACAAACTCAACAATATAACTATCACATAAAGCATGTTGTTCATGACCTACAAGCACACGTGTAAAGTTTTCAACACGGTTTTAAGGAACACAAGATAAATGCAACCCATCACTTTGAGCATCAATAAGAGCACAATTCTCCGGAATATAAGTTGGAGATTTCAAAAGGATAATAGGACAATCCAGTGTGGGTGCAATAGCAAAAATTTCATCCTTAACAGAAGGAACTATATAAAGTTCATCTTCGGAAGCATAATCCATATTGGCATCATGGCCATCAACAAAGAAAGTATCAAAATCTTCAGAAAGGGATGTATCATGTGAGTCCGTGGAATCATAGGATTCCTCATCGTAGCAATCATTAGCCTCTTCTTGGGCAGAAAACAATTTGTTTTTAAAATCTTCAATATAATCATTGCAAACATAATTCTCAAAGAAATAAGCAAGATCTTCAAGGTTTTCGGACTTGTGAATTGTATCATAATACTTTTCAGTCAAAGAGGCAATCTCATAAGCACCATTAAAAGCAACAAATTCTTCAATCTTTTAACATCAAAGTAATCATAAACACCTTTAGCATAAGAAAATAAGATCTCATTTTCATTAATCTCACATTGGAAAGGAAGGTGTTTACGATATATTTGAGAACAGCAAGTGAAATCATAAATATGGCACAAAGATTCAGGATAGCAATGAGAAACTTGTATTTGATCCCATAAGTGTTTCCCTTTCTGATATAGGAAGTGCCGCGTATAATGAGCATGCTCATCCATTGATTTTCCCTCAACCCAGTCGGTTGGGTTTTTCGCGCGAGCACAAATAGATCGGAGACGATCCAAGTGAAACATGTCCATACTACCATATTTGGGTGGTTCCACACCCTTGGTAAAGATAGCATCAGTAAGTAGACAAAGACCAGGACAAAAGGTAGAAACTATTTATTTTGTTTTTCATATAAGACACATAAGCAAAACAAAAAATTAGAAAGTATAATAACAAGACTAAAAAGCAAAGATAAAAGATAGTGCACAACTCCCCTATCCTGAAGAGCCGAGTCCCTGGCAACGGCGCTAGAAATTGCTTGATGCTAGCTAGGAAGTGATTCTCGCCCCTCGTTGGTTACCCCAAGTGGAAGGTTGAGATGTAGCATACCGAAAAATTTTCCTTGGCAAAGATACCAAGGTTTAGAGTCAGCCCAGTAGGACTCCAACAACGACAAGTAGGTGGTAAAGTGAACAATGGAACCGTTCACAACTCAAGCTTGCTTACTTTACTTGGACATGAACACACAATAAGTAACTTTGCTCCCAACGAGTACAGAGAGGTTGTCTGTAAGGCCTGATATGCGATACTGTTCCAGATCTAGATGTTTCCATCCAGATCCGGGGACGAAGCACATATCGGTCCCACCGCGACATATGACAAAGCCATATACCCCGGATTTCCAACATGATATCACAACATTACAGCTACATGGATACAACATCTCATACAATCAGCATACAACTGCCTTAATACATTACATCAGCGGAAGATACATGTCTGAGTACATACTACAATCAAATGCCTACTAGCAAAGATAAAAACATCGATCCCCATAACCACACGGGTCCAGTCCATCCGCCGGGATCCGCCTATCTAGTCATCGTCGAGTCTCCACGTGAAACGTCGATCACCATACCTATTGTCGATCAAAAACCTTGGAAAGAGTTTGGGGGTAGTATCATGAGTACAGAAGTACTCAGCATCCAACTGTAGTGGTCAACTGACCCAGCAAGGACTTCATCGCTCGTCATTCTAGGACAACTAGTAGTGTACGGTAAGGATGGGGTAAGTGGTGAGGTTGTTACCCCACTATCATTTATGAAGTGGCTAACGATCTTGAGAGTAAGATAAGAAGCCAAGCATTCGATGAGGATTCGCCTCCAACAAGTCTGTTGTCCACCTACTTACGCAAGCATAGCACCTATCCTATCCTTGTCCTCCTCTTCACATCCCGACGAAGAAGAAGGAGTCAAGGCACACACACGTTGATCAAGTTATATTAAGATTATCTCAGTTGTTGTTGTCTATGAACAAGGAGTAGGTCTCAAGTCGTCCATAACCGTGGACACGGCTGCTCGAAAAGATTTAACCCTGCAGGGGTGTACCAACTGCTCATTACAAGGCTCCGCATGCACTCCCATCTCTCTCAGTTGCTACCCATCACAGGCAAACATTTACGATTTTGTTCCGAGAGATCCGAAACGACAGGTCCCTCTAACTAACAACGCACAAATCCGAGTGGCCCTAGGTGAGTCGACATCCACTCCAAAAGCCGGCCGCGCTCTCGAACTGGTCTCTACCGTCTGTCGCAGGTTTGGATTGCCGGATCACTCACACCCGGGGCCGGGTCCCCAACCGGACAGGTTGGACCAATAGTATATACCATCCAACTGACCCAGGTTGTTTTAAATCCACTGGCTTTAGACGAGTTACGCACATGGTTTCAAATGGTAAGTCAGCTTGGGCCACCACTAGAAATGTTTGGAGCTAGGTAGGTAAGAAGGGGGATCCCATATCATCCCACACGCGGTTCGGAACGCTCGTCAAGAGAAACAATACCCGGAACTCGGGTCCTAGGTGACTCAAATGGAACAAAACGTCGGGGCGGGATAGCCTAGACCTTCCATCCTTCGTCGAGTATAGTCAACATTATAATAATCATATCATCAACAACAATATAATAATGTGATAGCCCAAACCAAGGAGTAACAGGGTAACATCGTAGCATCCTAAGCATGCATAGTAAGCAGGGGCTGAGCAACGAGCAATAGTAACATAGCAGTACATGGTTTTCTGGGAGGGGACATGGCTTTATCGGTTTGAAAGAGGTTGTAAACATGTGGTAGGATCAAACATCGAACCTATCCTAGACTAGCATGCAAACTTCTGGTTGAAATAGAATGGATCATAGGTAATGTATATTCCTTGCCTGTTGATAAGTCGGGTTCCGAAGGTGTATTTGATCGCAAGCTCGCATCGTCTCCAAGAGGTACCCGCGGAAGCACACAAGACGGTAAACACTAGAAAGCATTCAACGAGCAAGCATCTATTACTACGAAGCAAACAGGAGCAAACATCAACAAGAAGGCAACACGAGACATCGCACCTACCGTCGAGAGCGGTTACTAACAAGTTAAGTGAGGTACTCATCACACACGACGATACCACACATTTAGAAAGGGTTCAAGTTATTTAGCTACACAAGGTGAGCAAAGGTTATTAACATGGCATCTCACTCAAGCATGGCATAGCACTCAAACATGGCAAGATGTGAAGCGTAAGGTAAACTATCTTTGCTAGTCAATTTAAGTGAGGCACAACCTAAACATGGCATAACACTAAGTACCCCACGACAATTAAAACATTTGGTATTGTTTTGTCCTAAACCATATTTTAGGTTGGTTAACAGCAGCAAACAATAGCATAAACACAAAGTACACAAAATTCTAGTCAAGTTACATATAAAGAACACCCCAAACGGAGTTACGATTAAAAGTTACAAGCAATACAAGTTTGGAACACAATCTGCCAACATCAGGTAGCACACTTTAGAGCAATTCATAAACAATCTACTGAATGCAAACATGCACCAAATGACATGGAATTGCAGTAGGCATGACAAGGAAGGCATGGTAAAAAGAATCATGCAAAAAGGCATCATGGTTCACTAGTTATAAGCAACACAAAAAGCTATAAAACATTACTGGTCAAGGACTTAGTGAAAATCAGGAAAACATGGCAGAAACTGTTATTTTCATGATGTATAAACAGGAGAAAAACTATATGCAAAAGTGTAGCAATTTGACATAGCAAAATATGAGAATGGAGTAGGCAGGATGATGATCAGGTACAAATAAAAATCAAGGTTATATGTATCACAGAGTAAAAGATATTAAGCATGCAACATGGCATCGGAAAGTTACAGACTTAGGGAAAAATAGAGGTAGCTGTCAACAACAACAGGATAGCAACTTTGGGTGATGAAACAAACATCATGCAGCAGGCAAATATGACATGTGAATGCATAGCATTGAAGTAGACATGATGCTTAACAATATGCAACAAGAATTAATAGCATATGCCTTATGGATGTGTCACAATCATCAATCAAACTTGAAACAAAATAATAACAGCAGCACTTAACAAAGATTAGTAGCAGTTAATAGTCTGATGCCCTCTTCAACAGTGATTAACAACATCAAGATGGCCTCAAATCAAATTGCTCACAAAAGATGAACTCAAGTACACACAAATCTTAACAATTTTCCTTTTGGGTGCAAACTCATCCGTGCTACGGCGCAAAACAGCATCAACAACAAATGGAAAAGGACTTAGCAGAACTTTCGAAAAAAGGAAAAAACAGAGAAGGAAAAAAAAGAGGGGCTCATGACGCGGCGGCGGTGGCTGATAGCCCCATCTCGCCCTAGGTGAGAGGCGAGGCGGGCTGCAAAGAGGAGGTGGGCCGCGCGGCTGGGCCGGCTAGATCGGGACGGGGACGGGGTCTTCGTGGTCGTCCCGCACAGGGGCCGAGCGGCGGCGCTGGCTCGACGCGGCGAGCGATGCGGCACCCCGGGGCGAGCGCGACGTGGTGCGGGGAGGCCGGGGATCGGGCGGCTCCTCGCTGGATCCAGTGACGGCGGCGAGCGCTCGGGCTTTGGGAGGCTGGAGCCGGCGTGTAGACGACGGGGTGGCCGTGGTTCCTCGTCGGCCAAGGCCATGGCGGCGGCGGGAGGTGACCTGCAGCGGGGAGGAAGAGTGGTGAGGCGAGGGGAGAGAGAGAAGGGCAGGGCGCGGGGAGGAGGAATCCCACGGGGCTGGTTGGCGGCGCAGTGGCGTCGGCTGCCGGCGGTGCGGCCGTGGAGCTCGGGGGAAGAGAGGAGAGAGGAGGTGGAGGCGACATGGTAGCCTCTGGGCCGTCGGATCGCCAGATCTGACGGTCCAGAGCGCCTGGGGCTGATTTTTCAGATCTGATGGGCTAGGGTTGCGAAAATAGACCATTTTTGGGGCAAAATGGAGGGGTTGGCTGCAATTTTGGCTTAGGGTACACCCTAGAAAGGGGTTGGAGAGTGGTGGTCTTTATATAGCCCAGGTGGCTGACAGTTTGCAAAAACATCCCCCGTTTTTCGCTCGCGCGCGCGGTGTTTATGTTCCTGACTGCCGGGAGTCCGCAGGACCTCCGATTCGGGTAAAACTTCGAACTGCGTGATCAGCACGTCGAGCCGGCAGCGTTCACATCGCGCTGGAACCGTTCCGAGAACACTTTCCGGCGCGCTATAAAATTATCCCGTTTACTTATTAAACGGGGTTTTTCGTTCCGTTGGCTATGGCTGGTCTTGTGCCGGCTTTCGCGACGGTGATCGGGCGAAAACCCGGTGTCGCAAAGGTCGAGTGTCAGGGTCACTACAAGAAATATGCTAACTTATGACCCTACATATTGGTCACTCGAAGGTCACTGTTCTTCATTTGTGATTTTTTTGTGACCAAAATCAGTTGGTCAAAAGCTGAGGGTCGCTAAGCGGACACTGTGACCTTTTTTTCTTAAATGGTCATAGATGATTGTGACCAAATCAAAGGTCATAGATGTTGTGACCAATTGGTTTGGTCATTGGCTTATTGGCCAGGCCAAGTCAGATCCAATGTGGCAAGCTGACGTGGCAAATTTTGTGATCAAATTGAATGGTCGAAGATCAGAATCAACCCGATCCAATTGAGCCAACTATATGGGCCTAGCCCAAAAATTCAGCCAATTCAAATATTTTTTTCCTTTAAATTTTGATCGCTTACATGGGCCAAGCCCAAAAATTCAAACTTTTTACTTTCTGGATCTAGCCTTTTTGGCTCAGCGGCTATAATTTTCTTTTTTCACTCCACTTGTCAGATGGGTTCCAATTGTAAGGTTCTGGTAAGTGGGTCCCAATTGTTAGGTTCTGGTAAGTGGGACCCAATTGTCAGGGCCATATTCTTCAGATTATTTTCCAATAAATAAAACAAATATTTAGATGGAAACAAATAGAAAATATAATTAATATTTTAAATAGAGCAAATCGCCAAACTTGGCCCATTACAATCGAAAAACTAAACTAGATATCAAGTATAACTAGCTCCAATGAGCTAGAACTATATTCTGAATTCATTCTGGAGCTCACGAAACATAAAGGAAATCCCAGATTGCAGTTGTGTTGCAGCCGATCCCGACTCTGCCTCTGCTGCTGCATGAGCGTACCTCCACTGGTGAGCCTCTGTTGTTGTTCAAAATGAATTCAATTACAATTTGCTGGAGTAGTTGAACAAACATACAAACTAAATTGGGAAAACACATAGCAGGAATAGAACAAGGGCTAGATCCCATACATGATTAACAGTAGATGTTAATTATTTATGCTTTTATACAAACTGAATGAATTATACAGCATAGAACAATCAAGTAGAATTATAGAGTAGAGTATTAATAGTAGCTTATGATCTAGTGGATCATAAATATGATTTAATAGTGCAGCATGAACCAAAAGCAGCACTAATTACATCCTAACATATCCTGAATCATAGCATAGGATTAAAGCAACAATAATTCTACAAAATACAAGTTCTAGCGACTAAACGCGAGCACAAGAATGCTAGAACCTAAACCAATACACAAAATTTCAGACAATAAAAGTAGCACAATTACAAATGACATGAACATGTAAATAGAGGTTAAATTGAGTACATTGTGTCCTACAGTGCAGAATTTTTGAATTTTTGGCACCTAGTGGGGCCTGCTTGGCCCCCCTTCGGGCATTCGGAAGCTTCCGTGACGCTGATTGTTTATATATTTTTCCTGGAATTTTTCTGGCACTTTAAGTAATGGGAAAACTTGAAATACAAAAACGGAAGAAAACAGAAACTGGCACTTGGGTGCACTGAGTTAATAGGTTAGTCCAATTATGATCAAAAGTGTATGAAAGTGCATCAAAAGTCTAGCAATATCACCCAAAACATGCATGGAGCAAGTAGATATTGTAGATACGTTTGGGACATATAAACTATCTAGTACTTGGGCAAAGCAATAAAATGCAACGGAGAACATGCAAGACTTACTCAAGAACTAAAACATAAAAGGTAAACCAAATATATTACTCATCACAATCTGAACATAATCTCATAATCCATCGGATCCCAGCAAACACATCATAGCAACACACAAACGAATTCATAGGTGCCTTGATCATGTAGGGCAGCTGAGAAGGGCTAAGGATTGAGGCACAAGATTGGAGAGAAAACATCACATAGATACTGGTCATGGACCCATGGTCCAAGGTGGACTACTCACGTCACATCCAAGAAGCGCTCATGGTGGTGGAGAAGCTCCCGGAGATCAATCCTCCCTCCGGCAGGGTGCCGGTACAAGGTCTTCTGGCGATCCTGATCACGAGATCATGGCAGCGGCGGAATAGTGATGAAAATCGTGTAACGCAGTTCCTCCCGAGGGTTTCAGGATGGGAGGTAAACATTGGCGGAAGGGGGCACCTGGGGAGGTCCCACCGCATCAGGTGGGTCCTTGGCACGGCCTCACCCTGGCCGCTCTAGTTGGCCGCCCGGCAGGGGGGTGGCACCCCTCTGGTTTCCCTTCGGGATTCTGGAGTCTTCTTCTGCGCTGATTTTGTATGTAATTTTTCCTGAATTTTCCAAGCACTTTAAATATTGGTAAATACCTGAAGTGCACAGACAACAGCTGGCAGAAACTGGCACTGAGGCACTAAGTTAGTAGGTTAGTCCAAATATTTTGAAAAATGTATGAAAGTGTAGCAAAACATGTAGCAAAGTCACCCATATAAGCAGGGAACAAGCAGAAATTATGGATAGTTTTGGGACGTATCACACGTCCACGAACGTGTAGGTAAGAAGCCGCTGATCCTTCGGTCGAGCCAGGACTTGCCACATCGTGATTTCACTCCCGTCGTTACCATTCCCAGGTGTATGAATAAAATCCTAATGGAAGCTTTGGGTCAATTAAGAAGTATAACTGGCGGTATTGATCCTCTAAGCCCTCCGCGGCCTGGACCTTACTTACACTAGTCTCGCCAAGTTCGTGTTGGGGGACTCGAGCTTGAATGGACTACGGTGGTATTTATCGCTAGCGCAATTCACTTAGGCTAAATCCGTCGAGTGCCTCGAGCCCTTTAGTTTAGCATCCCTCTCAAAACTTATAAATAAATAATACAAGAATCATGAAATTCATAAGATGATACGCACTAAAGCAATTAATGTAGATTGGACTCCTTGCGCGACCCTTAGAGTCCCCCAGGCACTCAGGGGCTACTTACGAGGGGATACCCCAACGACTCCTCACCGTGAGCGTAACTGGTGCGTGTGAAGACAGTTGGCCCATAATGGGTGAAGATAACACCTCCTCGTTGGTGACGAGGATTGACCTCGGCAAATCCCATGGTTAGGAACCCTAGGTTAGATCGTAGAGGAGATGTGCAGGTTGGATATATTTGTCGGCTAACAGGAGAAAGCACTACCTACTCGATTGTATTATAATGGAGACGATTACAGTGGAGGTCCAGGCGATATTGCTCGGGACCAGAGGTGTTGCTATGAGATTCGATGCCCTAGACGTCCCCTCTTCCAGCCTTTATGTACTAGGATGGGACGCAAGGAGTCCGTCTAGGTTTACATAGAGGGTTTCCTAATCTATCTTAAGTCTTGGACGCCAAGTCGTGGTCTCCATGATCCTTGAGGACTCCTTATGGCGGTTTGCCTCGAGTGGGCCAGGTCCGGGCCGGTCGAGGATTCCAGTGGGCCCTCTAGCTTTATACACACCAGGTACCGTCATCTGTAAGAGTTGTGGGGTCACCCCCTCGTTAATAGCCCCCGAGTGCCTGGGTTACTAGAAGAGTCGCGCAGCGACTCGAAACTTTAATCGTCTGTTTTCATGTGTGCAGCGCAGCTGCGAGTCGTCGGCTGTTAGACAGAAAGATAGTTTATTCGAGGGAAGATAAGCTAGATAGGCCCAAGGTATTCGACTGGTCGAGCCTTGGTGAATTGGTGCAAACACCTCAAAAGACAAAAATCAAGACGCGTCCCTCGATACAAACTTGGAAAACAACCGGTGCCTAGCAACTCCATGCCGCTGCAGGTCTTATAGAATCAATGTCGCCGGTCTCAGAAATAGCCTTGATGCATCCGTCCTTGGCTCAAATTCTCCATGCGCTGCGCATGGGAAAATATCGGGAGTGAAGTCGCAGTTGTGGCTAGTCCCGGCCCGGACGACTGCGCAGCGGGGTCTTACCTACGCGCTAAGCTTGCACGGCGTCTGGGGTGTAGTGTATCGTCGTCCAGGCATCATTTTTCTGAGGCACGAAGCCTAATTTAGATATGCACCCACTTGGAAAACAAATAAAGTGGACGAGTAGTAGTCACTCGCGGAGAATTGATGAACCCACATGAGGAGTTGATAAGGGCCGCACCCACTCGGATGGTCATCCAGCGGGCTAATCACGTGGGCACTCGTATAGCACTTAGAATGCTCAGGCGAATGGGTTCCATGGATGTTAGACCGTTTCCTGTCTTCTTGTGTGAGTAATTACTCGAGCAATTCACCATTTTTAGGGTGAAGGAGCACCCAAACTGTACAGACATATTGGTCCTTGTAGGTACCAGGGAATGCTTGAGTGCATCACTGCCTGCTGGGCGAGGGAGCACCCGAACTCTATAGATGTGCTTGTTCTTGATGGAGTGTAACGACCCGGTCCCAAAAGGAACCAAGTCTACTGTGCTTTTGTGCTATCCCTGGATCAGTATGCTAGCACACACAGTACTCGATGAAATGCCATGAATCACATGTCAAAAAGTAACGTAAATACATGGTATTTATTACCTTATAGCCTTTGGGCTAGAATACACCGCGGAAATAAACAATAAATAAGTGGAGTCCCATCAACACCAACGGCAAAGTTGAGTGTAGACATCGTAACCCTACATCGCATCACTTACTCGTCGTATACAATCCTGCAACACCGAAGGTTACAGCCCAAAATGGGTCAGTACTTTGAATGTACGGCAAGTTACTCCCAAAAAAATATATAACAGACCTATCTTCTACATGCAATTTTGGCAGGTGGAAAAGATCTAAGAGTTTCAGTTTGCATAAAGCTGATTTTGTCCTACTCAAAGATTATCATAACAGTACTACAAAGCTCATAATATGATTGAATTGGTTTCTCCAAGTCAATCTATTCCCAAAGTTGATTAAACCCGATTGATTAATTAAATATGATGAGATCCGTCAACATTCCCACTTATAGATGCTCAAAGTTGTCTGTAACCGGGGACACGGCTAATCATGATCAGTTTGTACACTCTGCAGAGGTTTGTGCACTTTTCCCCACAAGACTCGACCACCTCCTTTTTAGTTCGTCACACTGCATGTTGTATGAGAACCGGAAGGTCGAGACATGGTCTTTTAGAAGAGTTTCCCTCACTCTAGCGGTGCCCATCCCACCTACTCATAACTACGTTCGTAGCACCACCTAGTAAGAGTCACTACAACTAATCAACCAAGCCAGAGCCCATAATAGCTTGTGGCTGCACACGTAAGCTTCTAGTTATGAAAAATATGATTGATCCCTTTAAGCCTGGGTGGCATTCCGCAGTGATTACTGGCCATCTCCAGGTCACTCAGGCAAATCCACTGGTTCCTCCAAGGTGCCCCCAACCATTCCACGCAGGTGGTTCATTAAGATTATCTTGGTCCCGTTTACTACTTAGTCACTCATACCTCATAATGGATCACTTCCCAATCCACGTCTACTTAGCAAAGCAGTATAATTCTACACGGTGGCGACAATGATATAAGATTCAAACCTACCTCAATGAACTACTGGGTGTAATAGCATCGCATAATATATAATCCTATCAATGCATAATATTTAAGTTGGACTACAATGCATATAAAAAATATAGGTAATACTGGAGCATGATCAAAAGAGTAACTTGCCTGGATCCTGACGATGAAATATTCTACTCGTAGTCATCTCTCCATCTCGTTACAATATATCTAACGGTAAAAGAGAAACACTTCAACACACAACTCAATCCAAAGTGAAGATCCAAATAAGATACAATTACAACATAAATATTTAGTTATTACTATTAATAAACTAATTACTATGGCATGGATAGGTTGAGATAGGATCAAGTTGGATTGGATGGAAATATGATGGAAATCATATATCCGAGGGTTGTAAAATCAATTGTATATGTTGGAGGTTGATTACAAAATCAATTGGATGGAGAGTATATCCAACTCAGTTGGTTTGTCCATATGAATATTTGAATAGGAAATCAATTCTTGGATTGGATTCAAAAAGATCCGATAGAAATCGTGATGATCTTGTTGAGAAGATTGAATTTTTGTAGCCAAATTTATACAAAAAGAGATATAACTAAATGGAAGCTAAGACGAAGGTTTGAGGTCAAAATAGTCTATTTATATGATGGAAAGAATGTGAAAATTGTCCAAACAGAAAGAATTGATTTTAAGGATCAAATTTGATGAAGAAAATATTCCAAATAAATTATAGAATAAGATGTATATCAAATATACTCAAATTATAAAAATAAATTTGAGTTAAATTACGAATTATCAAATTGGAATATTACTGGAAAATAATAAACTACATTTTCCAAGGAATCCGGGGATATAAAATTTGTCGAAATCCGACTTACGGGATAGAAGATATGAATTTCTGAAGTTTGACTATTTTTGCTAAAATGAATTACGGGATTAATAAAAGGATGCCACGTGGCGAGTTCTGATAGGTCCGCACCTATTCATTTTTTTACAAAAAAAAATGATGAACAAAGGGGAGAAAATCTTACCGGAGATGGCGCCGGAATTTTGGAAAAAGGTCTCCGGCGTCAACGAACAGCCGAACGGGGTAGAGGATGATTTTGGCGACTCGATGGACAAGGTTATAGCTCTATGTTTGCCTTCGGATAGCCGAGAAGTTCCGCCGGAGTAGAGAAGAACGCATGAAGAGCACAATGACACGGACGGCGTGCTCCGGCCTTGTAATCGAGAGGAAAAATATGTCACAACGGTGCGCATCGGCAAGGGGAAGAAACTAGGGGAAGAAATATGTCATAGGTACCTTCCATGGTGACGCAATCTTCATCGGAAGTGTGGATGTATCCTAACTCCGACGATGAATTGCTAACGAATGACAGGGTTTTGAGGAGGAACTTTCTGCGTGGGGATGTGTAGTTCAAAGGGGTCCTAGGGGCGGTATTTATAAGGTCATGGGAGGTCCATAGAAGGAGAGTGGGCGAGGTTTTGGAAATTGAGTTAATGGCATTCATGAAGAAATAATGAGCATTAAAAGCGAGGTTTTGGAAATAGATTGAATGACATTTATGGAGAAATAATGGGCATTAAAAGCGAGGTTTTGGAAATGAATTTAATGGCATTCATGGAGAAAATTATGGACAATTAAAAGAATTAAAACGCGTGTTTGTTTCCATGAATGGATTCCTCATGAACTTGTCCACAATTTTTGTGTAGGTTCTGAAGTGATTCGGTCAAAAGAGTAGATGGGAGGAAAAGAGGAAGAGATTCAGTTGCCATGGCCATTTGTTTCTGTGTTTACGTACACATGAACGAACGAGAGGAAGAAGACAGCTCGCTCGGGCTATGGGCCTTAGTGCAAAATTTGTCCCAAGATAAAGAAAAAGGAAAGAGAGATAGAGGGAAAAAATTAGATAGATGACCTCAGTCCAATTGACTTAGGAATCCTATTTTGGGTTAAACACTCTCAAATAAAATTGTATAGGCCAAATAAAACATAAAGAGCCTAGGAAAACTATATTTCCCTCTCAGAATACATTTTAGAAATAGATTTTTATAAAAAAAACTCATTAACGACATTATTAAAAAAGTTCAATACTGTTTTTGGAGAAGTCATATTATCTCCTCTCATTTTGTTTATTAAATTATTGGAAATATTTAAATATCTCTTAAACGTCAATATCCAATAAACTCCAAAATAAGAATTCAAGAATTGAGTATGGGACCACAATAAATTTAAGAAAGTCATTTTATTCTCACTCGGAAATATTTAATTGTGGTTCGTACCAAATTTCAAAAGGACAAAAGAAAGAAAATCATTCTTTGAAATTTTGAATAAAGTTCGCAACCAAAATTTTCATTATTGGATAAATGATTATCCAATTTTATTAAATAGTTTGTAAAGGTTTAAACAAAAACTCAAGGGAAAAGTTTTTCATTTATCCCAAAATCAAAACAATTCAATTAATATTATATTATTTATTAACAATCCAAAATTTGGAAAATTTTGGGATGTTACAAACTACCACCCTTAAAAGAAATCTCGTCCTCGAGATTTGCAAAGGCTAAAAAGAAATGAGTTAGGCTCGAGGATTTTTGGGTTACTTCCCCATGGTCTTGGCATAACATTATGAGGCTTGTAGTTTATATTCACTTCTCGTGTGAGGGTTGTCTTCCACCGATACAATGCCATATGCTTCCGTTACTTAAATCATATCCCGGCTCGTGGCTTTAGGCACCAGTTCTGAACCTTAACCAGGGTGTGGTTCGCATCATTTACCGCACCAAGGTGTTAGGGAACTACCACCCTTAGAAGAAAGCTTATGGGGTCTCCAAAATTCTTCATACCATGATGGTTCTTCATCAAGCATCCACAGATAAGAATCTGCATTTCCCCAAGGAACAAGTGTTTATAAAAAATACATAGGTTCCAAAGCTACCTATCAAGACGCTCATGGTGGTCAAAATAACTTCCAAATGTAGCTTCTTGAAAATCTTCATGTTTCTTACTCACCGTACAACCTACGTTAGGCACGATGCCTATCTACAAGGGTAATGCGTCTTACCATTCTATGGTTTAGGCTTGTCGCGTCGACACTCTACTACATTTTTTGTCTCTCTAATTTACCAATATAACATACCAAAGTATATAATAAGAGTCTTCGGTATGGGGTCAATCCATCCCGTACTCAAATCATTACTTCATATGTAGATAGATGAATCACGTATTCTAACACTAAGTCTTTCTCACTCCTCTTAAAGAGGTCTTCACCTGCAAAACTAATAAACGTTTTTGGGTGGCGATGAGCCTACATTGTTTGTCCTCAAAACATGCGTCCATAGAATAGGGAACTTCCGTCTTCAACAATTGTGTTCTCCTTGCGAATGGTTTGTCCATTCTATATTTTGAATCCACTCTTCTTCTTTGACTGGGTCACTGGTCTCATCAAAATAACTACGTCCATCTATGGGGTGTAAGGTTGGTCAGAGATGAGATAGATCTTCAGAGAGAAGGGGAGATGGATACATACACAACAATTATCAAACAACTAACATACATAATAGACTCGTTTACTACGTTTTCGTCAGGAAGTCTTCATTCTCTTCGGTTCTTGAAAGTCTTCGATACAAGAAGTTTCGTCGATGTGATGGTCTTCTGATACATCATCCGTTGCTCACAACTCTCAAGGTTCAATTAAGAATAAATCCTACGAAATACGTATCCCAAAAATACAAATTTAAATTTAACAGTTCAAATGACACCAATCATTAAATCAATAGCGAGAACTCCGAGAAAACTCCAAATATCACTCATAAAGTCAATCAAACAATTCCTATGGTACCTTCCTCCACATGAGCTCGCATGGTCGGGCACTCTACTCGCACTCTTTCGTTCATTTCAAAACTCTCATGGTGGGCTTGGATACTATTGGTATTGTGTAATATATTCCTTAACTTCTTCACAAGCATCTTAGTCTTGGATGTATCTGGGTCTTCTATCGGTCTTGAATAATCTTGGGATCTTTAGAGTCTTCAAATTCTTCGAGTCTTCCATACTTCCATACTTCTAATTCACGTTGAAAACATCTATTCTCCGAAATGGTCTTGAGTTGTCCAATATCTTGTCCTTCCCGAAGAGACATAACACAATCCTTCTCAGTGGTCAAAGTGGCATGGGTATAGTCTAACTTGTTTGGGATGAGAGGGAGTGTTTGGTAAAACTTAGAAAAGATGAGTAGTAATGGATTTTTTTTAAATAATATTTTTAGAGAGTATACTTCCTAATGGCTTTCCAATTTCTAGGGCCACGACCTACAGTCAACATGTGCTCTGATACCATCTTGTAATGACCCGGTCCCAAAAGGAACCAAGTCTACTGTGCTTCTGTGCTATCCCTGGATCAGTATGCTAGCACACACAGTACTCGATGAAATACCATGAATCACATGTCAAAAAGTAACGTAAATACATGGTATTTATTACCTTATAGCCTTTGGGCTAGAATACACGGCGGAAATAAACAATACATAAGTGGAGTCCCATCAACACCAACGGAAAAGTTGAGTGTAGACATCGTAACCCTACATCGCATCACTTACTCGTCGTATACAATCCTGCAACACCGAAGGTTACAGCCCAAAATGGGTCAGTACTTTGAATGTACGGCAAGTTAATCCCAAAAAAATATATAACAGACCTATCTTCTACATGCAATTTTGGCAGGTGGAAAAGCTCTAAGAGTTTCACTTTGCATAAAGCTGATTTTGTCCTACTCAAAGATTATCATAACAGTACTACAAAGCTCATAATATGATTGAATTGGTTTCTCCAAGTCAATCTATTCCCAAAGTTGATTAAACCCGATTGATTAATTAAATATGATGAGATCCGTCAACATTCCCACTTCTAGATGCTCAAAGTTGTCCGTAACCGGGGACACGGCTAATCATGATCAGTTTGTACACTCTGCAGAGGTTTGTGCACTTTTCCCCACAAGACTCGACCACCTCCTTTTTAGTTCGTCACACTGCATGTTGTATGAGAACCGGAAGGTCGAGACATGGTCTTTTAGAAGGGTTTCCCTCACTCTGGCGGTGCCCATCCCACCTACTCATAACTACGTTTGTAGCACCACCTAGTAAGAGTCACTACAACTAATCAACCAAGCCAGAGCCCATAATAGCTTGTGCCTGCACACGTAAGCTTCTAGTTATGAAAAATATGATTGATCCCTTTAAGCCTGGGTGGCATTCCGCAGTGATTACTGGCCATCTCCAGGTCACTCAGGCAAATCCACTGGTTCCTCCAGGGTGCCCCCAACCATTCCACGCAGGTGGTTCATTAAGATTATCTTGGTCCTGTTTACTACTTAGTCACTCATACCTCATAATGGATCACTTCCCAATCCACGTCTACTTAGCAAAGCAGTATAATTCTACATGGTGGCGACATTGATATAGGATTCAGACCTACCTCAATAAACTACTGGGTGTAATAGCATAACATAATATATAGTCCTATCAATGCATAATATTTAAGTTGGACTACAATGCATATAAAAAATATAGGTAATACTGGAGCATGATCAAAAGAGTAACTTGCCTGGATCCTGACGATGAAATATTCTACTCGTAGTCATCTCTCCATCTCGTTACAATATATCTAACGGTAAAAGAGAAACACTTCAACACACAACTCAATCCAAAGTGAAGATCCAAATAAGATACAATTACAACATAAATATTTAGTTATTACTATTAATAAACTAATTACTATGACATGGATAGGTTGAGATAGGATCAAGTTGGATTGGATGGAAATATGATGGAAATCATATATCCGAGGGTTGTAAAATCAATTGTATATGTTGGAGGTTGATTACAAAATCAATTGGATGGAGAGTATGTCAAACTCAGTTGGTTTGTCCATATGAATATTTGAATAGGAAATCAATTCTTGGATTGGATTCAAAAAGATCCGATAGAAATCGTGATGATTTTGTTGAGAAGATTGAATTTTTGTAGCCAAATTTATAAAAAAAGAGATATAACTAAATGGAAGCTAAGACGAAGGTTTGAGGTCAAAATAGTGTATTTATATGATGGAAAGAATGTGAAAATTGTCCAAACAGAAAGAATTGATTTTAAGGATCAAATTTGATGAAGAAAATATTCCAAATAAATTATAGAATAAGATGTATATCAAATATACTCAAATTATAAAAATAAATTTGAGTTAAATTTCGAATTATCAAAAGTGGAATATTACTGGAAAATAATAAACTACATTTTCCAAGGAATCCGGGGATATAAAATTTGTCGAAATCCGACTTACGGGATAGAAGATATGAATTTCTGAAGTTTGACTATTTTTGCTAAAATGAATTACGGGATTAATAAAAGGATGCCACGTGGCGAGTTCTGATAGGTCCGCACCTATTCATTTTTTTACAAAAAAAAATGATGAACAAAGGGGAGAAAATCTTACCGGAGATCGCGCCGGAATTTTGGAAAAAGGTCTCCGGCGTCAACGAACAGCCGAACGGGGTAGAGGATGATTTTGGCGACTCGATGGACAAGGTTATAGCTCTATGTTCGCCTTCGGATAGCCGAGAAGTTCCGCCGGAGTAGAGAAGAACGCATGAAGAGCACAATGACACGGACGGCGTGCTCCGGCCTTGTAATCGAGAGGAAAAATATGTCACAACGGTGCGCATCGGCAAGGGGAAGAAACTAGGGGAAGAAATATGTCATAGGTACCTTCCATGGTGACGCAATCTTCATCGGAAGTGTGGATGTATCCTAACTCCGACGATGAATTGCTAACGAATGACAGGGTTTTGAGGAGGAACTTTCTTCGTGGGGATGTGTGGTTCAAAGGGGTCCTAGGGGCGGTATTTATAGGGTCATGGGAGGTCCATAGAAGGAGAGTGGGCGAGGTTTTGGAAATTGAGTTAATGGCATTCATGAAGAAATAATGAGCATTAAAAGCGAGGTTTTGGAAATAGATTGAATGGCATTTATGGAGAAATAATGGGCATTAAAAGCAAGGTTTTGGAAATGAATTTAATGGCATTCATGGAGAAAATTATGGACAATTAAAAGCATTAAAACGCGTGTTTGTTTCCATGAAAGGATTCCTCATGAACTTGTCCACAATTTTTGTGTAGGTTCTGAAGTGAATCGGTCAAAAGAGTAGATGGGAGGAAAAGAGGAAGAGCTTCAGTTGCCATGGCCATTTGCTTCTGTGTTTACGTACACATGAACGAACGAGAGGAAGAAGACAGCTCGCTCGGGCTATGGGCCTTAGTGCAAAATTTGTCCCAAGATAAAGAAAAAGGAAAGAGAGATAGAGGGAAAAAATTAGATAGATGACCTCAATCCAATTGACTTAGGAATCCTATTTTGGGTTAAACACTCTCAAATAAAATTGTATAGGCCAAATAAAACATAAAGAGCCTAGGAAAACTATATTTCCCTCTCAGAATACATTTTAGAAATAGATTTTTATAAAAAAAACTCATTAAGGACATTATTAAAAAAATTCAATACTGTTTTTGGAGAAGTCATATTATCTCCTGTCATTTTGTTTATTAAATTATTGGAAATATTTAAATATCTCTTAAACGTCAATATCCAATAAACTCCAAAATAAGAATTCGAGAATTGAGTATGGGACCACAATAAATTTAAGAAAGTCATTTTATTCTCACTCGGAAATATTTAATTGTGGTTCGTACCAAATTTCAAAAGGACAAAAGAAAGAAAATCATTCTTTGAAATTTTGAATAAAGTTCGCAACCAAAATTTTCATTATTGGATAAATGATTATCCAATTTTATTAAATAGTTTGTAAAGGTTTAAACAAAAACTCAAGGGAAAAGTTTTTCATTTATCCCAAAATCAAAACAATTCAATTAATATTATATTATTTATTAACAATCCAAAATTTGGAAAATTTTGAGATGTTACATGGAGGGAAGTAAATACTCGCGTCCTCAGTGCTTGATCCTTGCTGTGCTTTTTGTAAAGACGAGGGTACTCCCGATGGGAGTAAATATTTTAAAATGCAGTCAAAAAGGTTTGGAGGAGAAGACCAAGGAATCTTTCCACTGTTCTTCTTTCTGCAATGTCTTGCCCTGAATCAATCTTGTCTGAACTTCCCCAATGTCATGTTTCGTGATGATGCTCTTGATGACGTGATTGATGACGGAGGCGGCCTTGTGATTCATCACATCTTCTGCATGGTCATAATGGATGTTCTGTATCGCTGTGGCCTTTTAGGTTTCCAATGTGTGCATGGGAAACACGCAGGGATTTGATTCCTTCATTTAAATATTTGTAGAATGTGAGGAGGCATCTTGGATTGGATTTCCACGCGATTTCCTTGCTTGCCCATGGCTTGGGCTATAAATATCTGTTGTTTGTGTTTGTTCGGCACTAGCCCTTCGTTCTTCTTTCTTCTTCTTCCAGCAAAGCACCGGTACGTAGTGTTCCTTAGCTGCATGGCTCACCGAGGCCGCGAGGTGCGTGGTCGTGGCGGCCGCACGTCGCGTTCCTCCCGTCGTGGTCGTGGTGGGGCGGCCGCAGCGCCTCCCTGTTCCTCTGAGGAGGAGGGTGTGTGGCGCTATGATTTCCTGCTGCGTATTCTTATCCCAACTGGTACCCGAATTCCTCTCCCATCTTCTTTTTCTTCCATTGCTTTTGAGCTCAGTCTGCGGGGTCATTGGATCCGGCTCCAGTGGTGTTCTCGTTCTACTGTGTGGATAGAGCTTGAGGTTGTTGGCTCTTTCTTGGTTTTCTTGGGGCTTGGTTGGAGGTCATTTTCTCGCCGCCTTAATTTGTGTGCTGGGGATAGCCTTTGATGTTGGTTTGATGGTGAAGATACTCTCACCGTTCGTGCTTTTGATGCCGGTGGCAATCGTCTGGATCTGTACTGGTAGGATTCAAGAAGTGGTAGCATTAAAATGACCTCGAAATGGGATAGGATTTGGCATGCCATCACCATTTCACGAACATGGTACGTGGTAAAAAAATTGAGAGGATTATGACAACAAATGGTGGAACTTAGTGTACAAACTGCATTAGTTGAATGCTGGTCAAACACTGAAAACACCCGTTGACCGTCTAAAAAACTATCCGGAAAAACTCCCGTAACCATTGCGCACAACAGTGGACGTTGGATGTAACATTAGCACCGAATGGTGGTCGTTGGATCTCAGCGCCATCCGTGAGGAGCTGGTTCCGCAACCTGATTGGCTGGCTTTTATGAAAGTACAAGCACACAGTTTACAATGGAGAAGCGTTTGGGATGCGAGAATGCAAGTGGCTTCCGTCCAAAGCTATACTAAATCCACATCGATCTAGCCATATTTTCCCACCTCTGGTGATTCAAGCACACAATCCATTCCTCAACCCATCAGTCGGGGTCTATAGGATGGGGATGTCCAGTAACTACCAGATGGCTCGTAGGGCCAGCTTTGCCGCCTCCCTGGTGCATGCCGGAGGCGGTGGTTCCAACAATGCTACCCTGAGCGCGGCCTTGCGCGCGTTTGGAGTGAGGTATTGTTTGGTGACGGATTCCTTCATTATCCCGGCCGCCACGATCATAACCGATTTCCTGGCTATTTCCATCTTGCTGGCCCGTCATGCCCGATTGGCGACCCCTTTTTACTACAGCACTCCGGGCGTCTCCTTCTTCTCCATCCCGACCGCATCCATCCAACGCGCAGCTACGGAAGCGGGCAGGGCGACGGAAGCCGCTAACAGGGCGGCGTTCGACACCATCTTGGCGAGGTTAGCCGCCAGAAGAAAGATGGAAGCCGCCAACAAGGCGGCGGTATACGCCGATACCGCGGCGGCCTCTCTGGACTATCAGGTCATCAACGTTCAGCGGTCCAACAGGGCGGCGGCATACGCCGATGCCGCAACGGCCTCTCTGGACCAGCAGCTTAGCGATGTTTAGCGGGCCAACAGGGCGCTGCATACGCCGATGCCTCAGAGGCCTCTTTGGACCAGCAGCTCATCGACGGTCAGGAGGACAATAGGCGGCGGCAGAGGCGGCGGCATACGCCGATGCCTTGGAATCCTCTCTGGACCAGCTGGACTAGTAGTATTTGTTTAATTAGGCGCCGGTCTTTTTGTTATACCAATAGATCTTGAGTAAGACCTATGTTAAGTCCAGTACCTTGTTTAACTATTGAGATGGTTCGATTTAGCAAGTGTGAGCTTTGCTGATGACTTAGTTGTTTTCTCAAATTAACAGCTGCTCTTAATATATTCAATGCCATGGATGATGTTCGATATAATCTGGATGATTCGCACAAAATTTCAAAGGTTCCCATACGGATTTTTTTCTAGTTTTGTCTGCGATCCCACTTCTCCCGCCTATATCCTCCCCACCTACCCAAATATTTCCCCAGCCGCGGGAATATCTAAGGCGCCTCCTCCTTCCTTCCCCCACCAAAGGCCACATTCCCCCCCTTCTTGTTCAAACCATCGCCTGCTCCTCCTAGCGCTGTGGCCTAGACGATGCAGGAAACTCCAGCAAAGTGCTACACGGAGCAGCCCCGCCCACGTTCCGCACACCGGGCGTGGCGGCCTACACGGCGCAACCCCCCCTTCTGTATACCTCGCGCGGCGGCCTAGACTATATACGCCGGCATCCCCCCACCTTGCTAGCCGCGCCGCTCGCCCTGTTCCGGTAAGATCCCGGCCGCCCTCCTCATGCGCATGCTCTTACTCCTCCATCGATCCTGTATGGCCTGACCACCAAATCATGGAGGATACACTTGCTGTGGATGCCACCCTCACTGCACTCGCGCGCCATCGCGTGGTTTCCTTGAATCCAGGTCCGGCAGTCGTCTGCTATGATGGTGTGGAGGGCAGCCACGACGAGGAAACCTCGCTTCCTTCCTTCCAATGGGAAGGATCCCATTGCCCTCTCCATCAGCGACGAGTAGTTCTTTATTAGCTTCCTAGATACATATGTTTAGTTAGATATGCCACAGAGTTAAATTATATTCAGATCACCGTTCCACATGTGTTGCTCATGCCTCGCATCTATTTTTTTCCCTTTCGATTGCACCTGAAAATTATTATTTTGTTTGGATTGCATCTAAAACTTGAAGTAATTGAAACCATACTCTGTATAATGTTATCATGCAATGTGATACCCAAGTTAATCAGCGATCATTCACAAATGATAACCTATTCATTTCTATATTTGTTAGGCATGTTGTAGTTACTTAGCTGGACTTTCCATGTCTTGAATGTGTTGGATTGTATGATGTATTATGTATGTACGAACCTGTTATCATTGACTGCATGCCAATTCTTACATTACGTAATTATTATGTACTTTATGAAATTTCAGGGTAGTAATGTGTGACTGAGATTTACAACCGAGGTATGCACATGGTCTACATGGCTTATATCCCATTAGTGTACAAATGAAGCAGAAATTCCACTGCTCGTGTTCTAATATTTACATTTTGCTTGTAGCTCCCTTTGTCAAAGGACTAGATCCACTGTTCGACCCATTTTGCATCTGGGGAAACGAGGTGACCATGACTACCAATCAAGTCAATAAACTTTAAAAAATTGTAAGGATAAAGAAACTGACCATGAAAGACAACAAAATCTTTGTCTGCATAATGAAGAAGACTTCAGTCTCCTTTAGGATGGTACTAATTTACGTTCCAACCATATTTTCCCCTACGCATACAATTTCCATACTGAAAACTATATTTATGCATATCTTTGTATTCAGTCTTTTCTGAAGCAATTCACCGATGATTATCTATCAAACCACCTGTATGGTCAAGAGGCAAGAAAGGTTTTTATACAACACCCGAACGATAATATTGAAGCCTTCTTGAAGAGGTCAAACGATGAGCGGGCAATCATCCACAAGAACTGGAGTAAAGTTGCAAAGGCCTTTAACATTAATGAAGGCTCAATTTTCGCATTTCGCTTCGAAAGTTTCCCAGATGAGATTCATTTGTCTATCTACCGACTATGATATTGTACTTTGCAAAGGTTGTTTCTGTATTGCGTCCTAGTGTACTATCTGCTGGTTGTTACCATATATTTCATGTTTATGTAATGCGTCCTACTGTACTAGCTGTTGGATGTACTGTGTTTTCAGTAATTATGATAATCATGGTGACCATTACAAGCATATGAAAAATATTGTGGTATATATATATATATGAATGTTTTTATACCAACAATTAAAAAATATCCTAAAATATGTAAGATAAATACAATTCTAATTAAAGTGCGAGCGATTGGACCATTGCACACGGTTTTTCATGTAAGTTCATCACTGATAGGTATGTACATCGCACACAGTCGATAAGAAATGAGCGTTGGGGATTTATTTATAATTCCACAAAATATTTTGTGCACAACCGTTTGTAATGTTTAGCGTACAACACACACAGTTTGGACAAAAAGAACATTTGGGATTTAATTCTGAAACCACACGAGCATTTGTGCACAAACGTTTGTGTAGGTGTCAACAACACAAACGTGTACTATATACAAACTGTATGGAATAGATTTGGGCACCCCACGCAGTTCCTGACACACCAGCGTTTGGGATAGTATAACTCAACACAAACGTAGTTTCTGTATTAAACGTATGCATAGGATAATAATCTCAGACGGACATTCGTGGATAAGTGTTTGCGATAAAAAGGTCATCTCAAACGTTCGAGTTATTTTGTGTGTCTGCGTGGACTATCCATAGGAAACGGTTTCTGGCTATCGTGTGGAATAGGCCCTCCCCTATCGCAATCGAGAGCAAGGGGACGGATCCGATTCCCGTAGGCGATAGCGGTCAAAAACCGTTTGGATAGCTGTCGCGCGCACTAGTGTGTCTTCAAATTCTTGTCCTTACTGTTATGCCTTGTAATGATATCGAGTGCGCGGCAGAGCTCCCAATGGGAGTAGACCCCGAGGTTGTGTTCAATTTGTAGAGTCGGACATAGGCTTGAACTGGCCCGCTTTAAGTTTGCCCTGTTATTCTAAAGAACTCGACGGGTGCACGACAACTCCCGATGGAAGTAGCCCCCGAGTCTTTACGTGATCACTTGTGATCGGGTGAAGACTTTAGAAATCATCCTGCCCAGTGGCTGTCTTGGATCCTCCTTATGAGCCTGATTTTGTGTCTTCTTAATGTAAGAGTTGCTTATTTGTCATCATCCCGAGGGGAAGTGGCGTAGAGTTGGTAGTGCGGCCGTGGGATGCCTTGGAGGCTGTACTTGTGTCCTCTGCATGGTTTTTGGGTGTAACTATGGATGAGATCATTTGTGGGGAGAGCTTGTGGTTAGATCCCCAAGTCCTTAGGTTTGTATCGTCGCATAAGCGAAGAACACGTCCTTCGGGGGGAGTCCGTGGTCGAGCCCCTGAGTGCTTAAGTTAATTCGTCGCGTAAGCGAAAAATCGTCTCTCGGGGGGAGTCCGTGCTCGAGCCCCCTAGTGCTTTAAGTTAAGTTGTTACGTAAGCAAAAATTCATCTCTCGGGGGGAGTCCTTGCTCGATCCCCCGAGTGCTTTAAGTTAAGTCGTCGCGTAAGCGAAAAATCGTCTCTCGGGGGGAGTTTGTGCTCGAGCCCCCGAGTGCTTTAAGTTAAGTCATCGCGTAAGCGAAAAATTGTCTCTCGGGGGGGAGTCTGTGCTCGAGCCGCCGAGTACTTTAAGTGGTGTCGTATGGGCAACACATGTTTTTTTCTTCATGTTTTTTACATAATTTGCCAGTCGGCGCTGCTGACGATCTTTTCATTGCTGCGGGATGTTGCCAAGTGAGAAATTTATGGATATAAGAGGTGCAAGTTTTCCACGTTCCACGGGTTTCCCACGTCTTCGTTGGTCTGCTGGTTCTTTAGTCTGTATGATCCCCCTCCTATGACCTCAGATACTATAAATTGTCCTTCCCACCGTGGGGCGAGCTTGTGGACCTTCTCTTGTATTAGTCATAGGATGAGATCACCTTCCTGAAAAGTTCTTGTTCGCAGGCGTCTGCTTTGATAAGTGCGTAGTTTGTCTTGGTATCCTTCTGACCTTGCGAGAGATGTGTCCCTTGCCTCGTCTTCGACCTCTTTCTCGTCTTCGAGTGCATCTTCTGCGTCTTCTTATTCGTACCCTGTGATTCGAGGAGCCCCGAACTTGAGGTCGTGCGATAGCACTGTTTCTACTCCGTACACCAAGAAAAATGTTGTATATTGGGTTGAAGCATTGGGAGTGGTACGTAGGCTCCATAGAACTGAGGGGAGTTCTTCTATCCAGTTTCCTGCGGCCTACTCGAGTGGTGCGAGGAGCCAGTTTTTGGTTCTGCCGCATACTAGGCCATTTTATTTTTCTACTTGGCCGTTGGATTGCGGATGCCGACTGAGGCGTAGTTGATTTTGATGCCCAGTTCCTGGAAAAAGTTCTGGAATTCTGTTGTTGTGAAGTTTGTTCCGTTGTCCATGATGATGTTGTGCGACACACCGAATCGAAAGATGATTGGCTTGATGAAGTTGACTATTGTGAGGGATGTCGAGCTGGGGATTGACATTGCTTCAATCTACTTGGTGAACTTGTCGACTGCTACCAGGAGGTGTGTTCTACTGCCTTTTGTGGATTTCTTGAGTGGGCCTAGCATGTCGAGGCCCCATTTGGCAAAGCACCTTGCTAGTGGTATAGTCTTTAGCTCGGATGTTGGGGCGTGGGGCCGGCTGGCGAACTTTTGACATGCGATGTAGCATCGCACGATGTATTCCGCGTTTCACATTGCGGTGGGCCAACAAAAACCCGCTCGGAAGGCTTTCGCCATGAGTGTGCGGCTGCTCGCGTGGTCCCCGCATGTGCCTTCGTAGATCTCGAGTAGCAGGGATTTGCCATCTTCCACTTTGATGTATTTTTGGAGTACTTGAGAGATGATGCGCTTGTAGAGTTGTCCATTGATTATGGTGAACGCCTTCGATCATCAACTGATTCGTCGGGCTTCTGTGACATCTTGCGGTAGGGTTCCTTGTATCAGGAATCTAAGGAATGGTCTTGTCCAAACTGGGCTTTCGAGTCTTGCTGGCTCACCCTCCTCGACTGTGTTGTTGGCTTCTTTGTTGGCGACTAGGTCTGCTTCTGCTACCTGTGCGGGCTGGTTGTGCTGCCATCTTCCGTGGCTGCCCCTGGTACTGGCGCCTTCGTTTTGATTGATCTTTGGCCGATTCTTTCGAGTAAAACTCCTAGGTGGACCCGATGTTGGCAAGATCGTCCGCTTTTGTGTTGTTTGCTCTGGAGACGTACTTGAGCTCGCATCCATCGAATTCTCCTTCTAAGATGTTGTAGAGCTTCTAGTAGGATGATATGTTGTCTGTGACTACTTCACAATCCTTCATTGTTTGCTGGACGACGAGGTTGGAATCGCCGTAGATTACGACGCGAGTGGCACCACAGGCTTTCGCCATGCGCATGTTGTGCAGTAGTGCCTCGTACTCCGCTTCCTTGTTTGATGCTTTGCTGAAGTTGATTTGGAGTATGTATTTGAGCTTATCTCCTTTGGGTGAGAATATCACAATGCCTGCTCCAGCCCCTTGGTGCCTTTTAGACCCATCGAAGAACATCTTCCATGAGTTGGAGAGGTCTGGAGGACCGGGTGTTTGTACTTCCATCCACTTGACCAGAAAGTCTGGGAGTACTTGAGCTTTGATTGTCGTTGGGTGCTTGAATTGAAGGCCGCGAGCATTGAGCTCGATGTTCCATTTGGCGACTCGACCCGTTGCTCTTGGGTTGTTTAGGATGTCGGCGAGTGGTGCGCTGCTAACGACCGTGATGAGGTTCTCGTCAGAGTTGTGTGTCACTTTCAGTGATGTCATGACGATGGTGTACACGATCTTCTGGTAGTGCGGATACCACTGCTGGGATTTTGTTAGGACCTCGCTGGGGTAGTAGATTGGCCTTTGTATGCTTTGCACTTTTCCTTCTTCCGAACACTCGACGACAAGCGCGGTGCTGACCACGCTGCTGCGTGCTACTACGTAGAGGTACATAGGTTCCCGCTCCTTTGCTACTGCCAAAATTGGTGGGGTTCACAGAGTTTTCTTGAGGTCCGCGAATGCGTTTCGGGCTTCTTCGATCCACTCAAATTTTCCTCCTTTTCTGAGCAGTTGGGAGAATGGCAGGGTTCTTTCTCCCAATCTGCTGGTGAAGCGGCTTAGGTCTGCGAGTTTCTGGTAAGTTGTTGGACGCCCTTGAGGTCAACTGGTTCTTGCATCCTTGCGAGTGCTTGGACTTTTCCTGGGTTTGCTTCGAATCTGCGGGGGGAGACCATGTATCCGAGCAGTTTTCCAGCCGGGACGCCGAACACACATTTCTTTGGGTTGAGTTTGATTCTATACTTGTTAAGCGCTGCAAAGGTCTCTCGAAGGTCATTGAGTAGTGTGTCTGCGCTTTATGTCTTGATGACGATGTCGTCGACATAGACTTGGACGTTCCTGCCGATTTGGTCTTTTAGGCGTGACTGCATCATCCGCTGGTACGTGACTCCGGCGTTTTTCAGCCCAAATGGCATCGTCTTGTAGTAGAATACGTTGTACGGTGTGATGAATGAGTTGTGCTCTTTGTCTTCTTCCTTCATCCTGATTTGGTTGTATCCTGAGTAGATGTCAAGAAAGGACAGCAGGTCGCATCCTGTAGTTGAGTCGATTATCTTATCGATCCTTGGGAGAGGGAAGTGGTCCTTTCGGCAATGCTTGTTGACGGGCCCGTAGTCGACGCACATGCGTAGTACGTCGGTGTCCTTTTTGGGAAAAAGGACTGGATTTGCGACCCAGATAGCTTTCTTAGTCTCTCGGATGAATTGTGCGTCAAGTAGTCAGTTGACTTCTTCTGCAAGGGCTCTTCGCTTTGGCTCAGAGAATCTGCGGAGCGCCTGATTTACTGGTTTGGTGTTCGAGTAGATTTCCAGTGTGTGTTCTGCGTACTCCCAGGGTATTCTCGGCATGTCGGCTAGACACCAGGCGAAGATTTTCCACTACTCGCGGAGGAAAACCATGAGGGTTGTTGCTTGGTCTTCTGGTAGATGGGCGTAGATTTGAACCGTCTTGGCCGGTCGGTCGGGTGCACTTGATGAGTTGTTGTGTCGCTGTCGACTCTAAAATCGTGAGTGAATTCTTTTTTCTTGCTTCTCCTTGCTAGTGGAAAGATGTTCTTGTCTACCACTATAGCTATCTCATCAAGCTATTGATGTTCCCCAAACGTGTCGGAGACTTGGTGGAAGTCTCAGTCACATTGGTCTGATTTGACGAAGTTGCCGTTAACCGTGATGACTCCAGTTGGCCCGGGCATCTTGAGCTTGAGGTATGCGTAGTGCGGGACTGCCATGAATTGTGCGAATGCAGGTCGCCCAAGTATGGCATGGTATTGGGACTCCTAGTCGAGTACTTCAAACTCAAGGACTTTTCTTGCGAAGTTGCGCTTGCTGACAAAGATGACGTCGAGCTCGATTGATCCCAGGGAGGAGGCTTCTTCCCCTGGTACTACGTCTTAGATTGTGACGCTGAGTTTTTCTAGAATGATCGTGGAATTAACATCTTACGCATGGTGCTGGTGAAGATGATGTTTAGGCTGCTGCCCCCGTCCATGAATACTATGTCCATGTCGTAACCACCAATCTGAGCTTCGAGAACCAATGGTGCATGCCCTGTTCTTGGAATTGCGGGCGGATGGTCGTCTTTTGAGAAGGTGATGTTGGTTTTTGAACCATGTAGGTGGTAAGTTTCTTCTGTCAACAGGTCTTCGGCTGCTCGAGCCTGCAGGGTGTATGCCTCCTGTTTTACCTTTGGTGGTCGTTGTAAGGGCCGATATGCGGTACTATTCTAGATCTAGATGTTTCCATCCAGATCCGGGGACGAAGCACATATCGGTCCGACCGTGACATATGACACTGCCATATGCCCCGGATTTCCAACATGATATCACAACATTACAGCTACATGGATACAACATTTCATACAATCGGCATACAACTGCCTTAATTACAATACATCAGTGGAAGATACATGTCTAAGTACAGACTACAATCAAATGCCTAGTGTCAAAGGTAAAACACACCATTCTTGTAACCACACGGGTCCAGGCTCTCCGCCTGTCGGGACCCGGAATATGCGTATGTAATTCCAGTCACAAGTCAATCATATGGAGAGCAGAGAGTCATACCCACTTGTCTAAGAAGACAAGGCCAAGCACAGAACACTCTCGGAAAGCATCATACGTGAGGGGCATCCCATCCAGGCCGGATGATCAACTGAGATGGGTCCTCATCGCCCGCTCACAAGTCTAAATGATTATGGGTGGTGAAATCCCATACTCATAGACAAGTCGCCTCAACCATATTATCGATTGAATTATAACACTTACATAAACATACTCCAGCCCGATCACTCAGTCGGGGTCTCGGGCGGGCTCGATCATACAACAAAGTGTGCCACGTGACAGAGTCACGAGCAATCGCATCACGATGCCCCAAGTTGCGCACATCTAAGGGACACTTGGTGTATAAAAGACCGCCGGCAAGAACACAACTAAGCTATCGAACCCCACACTAAGACATGCACTATAACCATACACGCAACATACATGTCTAGTGTAAACAGCAGGTACTCATTGCATGAACTCTACAAAGTATTTATTTATTGACTTACACAGAGAGCATACAAAGATCACATGTTTGTGATCAACATTACATCATACAACGGAAGAAAATTAGGTCTGAGTACAGACAAGTTTAACAAATGGCTTAGAGAATCCTTGTTCAACATACATGCCCTTCCACGAGGGACCAGACTGCTATCTGGAACTCTACTAGCAAGGTCAACGTCGAGCTTCATGAAGGTGACTCCATCGGGGGCTGGGTTTCCATCTAAAACATAGAATAAGCAAACATGAGTACAAAGTCGTACTCAGCAAGACTTACATCAGAACTATACTACTCATGCTCAAGTTTCAAGGTAAAGGGAGGTGGGGTTTCAACATGCAGAAGTGCCAGCTTTGACTTGGCTAGTGTTGTACTACGAGTACCAGACTTGAGGTAAGAAGCGTACACGAGTCCACTACCAAGTCTCCAACCAATACACCACTATGGATACTTCCTCGACTTCCCCACGAGAAGCACGCCATAGCACTCACACTTATCTTGCGAGTTTTAGAGTATCCATTCAAGTGGTCTAATAATCAGGCACAACTTTCCAAGTAGTCCATTACCGCGGACGCGGCTATTCGAATAGTTTATTAACCCTGCAGGGGTTTACTGTAAGGCCCAATATGCGCTACTGTTTCGGATTCGGACGTTTCCGTCCGAACCCGAGGACGAAGCACATATTGGCCCCACCGCGACATATGACGAAGTCATATATCCCGGATTTCAACATGATATCACGGCGTTACAGATACAAGGATACAACATCTCATACAATCGGCATACAACTTCCTTAAATACAATACAACAGCGGAAGATACAGGTCTGAGTACAGACTACAATCAAATGCCTACTGGCAAAGAGAAAAACATCGGTCCCCATAACCACACGGGTCCAGGCCCTCCGCCAGGATCCTCCTAACTAGTCGTCGTCGAGTCTCCACACGAAATGTCGATCACCATACCTGATGTCGATCAAGAACCCTGAAAAGAGTGTGGGGGTAGTATCATGAGTACCGAAGTACTCAGCATCCAACTGTAGTGGTCATCTGACCCAGCAAGGACTTCATCACTCGTCATTCTAGGACAACTAGTAGTATATGGTAAGGATGGGGTAGGTGTTGAGGTTGCTGCCGCACTAGCATTTATGAAGTGGCTAACGATCTAGAGAGTAAGGTAAGAAGCCAAGCATTCGATGAGGAATCGCCTTCAACAAGTCTGCTATCCACCTACTTCGCAAACATAACACCTATCCTATCCTTGTCCTCCTCTTCGCATCCCGACGAAGAATAAGCAGTCAAGGAACACACACGTTGATCAAGTTATATTAAGATTATCTCAGTTGTTGTTGTCTATGAACAAGGAGTAGGTCTCAAGTCGTCCATAACCGTGGACACGGCTTCTCGAAAAGATTTAACCCTGCAGGGGTGTACCAATTGCCCATTACAAGGCTCCGCACGCACGCCCATCTCTCTCAGTTGCTACCCATCACAGGAAACCATTTTATGATTTAGTTCCAAGAGATCCGAAAAGACAGGTCCCTCTAACTAACAACGAACAAATCCGGGTGGCCCACGGGGAGTCGACACCCAACCCAAAAGCTGGCCACGCTCTCGGATCGGACCCTTCCGTATGGCTAAGGTCGGGGTTAGCCTCACCTATATAACATGGGACTTCTCTAGCTCACCAGTGTGGACCAACAAATGAACTATGTCTCTGCTGGCCCGAGTTGTTTTAAAACCACTGGCTGCAGACCAGTTATGCATGCGATTTCAAATGGTAAAACATCTTGGGCCACCTCTAGAGATGTTTGAAGCTAGGTAGGTAAGAAAAGGGGACCCCATAAAATCCCACACGCGGTTAGGCACACTCAGTCTTAAAACCAATACCTGGAACTCGGGTCCTAGGTGACTCGAATGGAACAAAGCGTCGGGGCGGGATAGCCTAGACCTTCCATCCTTCGTCGAATATAATCAACATTATAATAATCATATCATCAAGAACAATAATAATGTGATACCCCAAACCAGAAGTAACAGGGTAACATCGTAGCATCCTAAGCATGCATACTAAGCAGGGGCTGAGTAACGAGCAATAGTAACATAGCAGTACAAGGTTTGCTAGGAGGGGACATGGCTGTATCGGTTTGAAAGAGGCTGTAAACATGTGGTAGGATCAAACATCGAACCTAACCTAGACTAGCATGCAAACCGCTGGTTGAAATAGAATGGATCATAAGTAATGTATAGTCCTTGCCTGTTGATAATTCGGGTTCCGAAGGTGTAGTTGGTCGCAAGCTCGCATCGTCTCCGAGAGGTACCCGCGGGAGCACACAAGACGGTAAACACTGGAAAGCAGTCAACGAGCAAGCATCTATTACTACGAAGCAAACACGAGCAAGCATCAACAAGAAGGCAACACAAGACATCGCACCTACCGTCGAGAGCGGTTACTAACAATTTAAGTGGAGTACTCGTCACACACGACGATACCGCACATCTAGAATCAGTTCAAGTTATTTAGCTACAGGTGATCAACCAAGGTTGTTAACATGGCAAGGCACCCAATCATGGCATAGCACACAACATATCAAGAGGTGAAGCACAAAGTAAACTATCTATGCTAGTCAATTTAAGTGAGGCACAACCTAAACATGGCATACACTAAGTGTCGCACGACAATTAAAAGATTTGGTACTGTTCTGTCCTAAACCATATTTTAGGTTGGTTAACAACATAAAACAATAGCATAAACACAAATTACACGAAAAACTAATCAAGTTACATATAAAGAACACCCCAAACAGAGTTACGGTTAAAAAGATACAAGCAAAACAGGTTACGGGCACAAACTGCCAACATCAGGAAGCACACTTTAGAGCATTGCATAAACAGGGTAATCAATGCAAACATGCTTAAAAATGACATGGAACTAAAGTATACATGATATGGAAGGCATGGCAAAAAGAATCAAGCAAAAAGACATCACGGATCAAAAGATATTAAGCAAACATGGCAGAAACTATTATTTTTATGCTGTATAAACAGGGGTATAACTATGTGTAAAAGTGCAGCAACATGACATAGAAATACATGGGCATGAAGTAGACATGATGCTTAACAATATGCAATTGGAATCACTCAATTCCGATAAACAGTCGCCACACACTCGTCGACCGAAGTTGCAATAAAATAACAGTTTCAGCAACAGCAGCACATTAACATCAGGATCACCACTTTGGAGCAAGATTTAATATAGATAAACAGTCAACCATGACAAGTTAAAGCATGTAAATGAAGTACACATGATGCTTCACACATAGGAGAAAGAATCAATGTAATAGGCCTCATGGATGAGTCACAATCATCATGCAAAGTTGCAACAAAACATTAACAGCAACACTTAACAGAAAAAACTAGCAGTTAACGGCCTAATGCCCACTTTAGCTCACAATTACACGATTAAGATGACCTCAAATGGAAAAACTTTCTACATAAGAATTCTAGAGCACGCAAAACTGAGCAACTTTCGTTTTGGGGGAACGTTCATCCGGGCTACGGTTCAACGGGAAAATACGTCGCAAACAGGCATACAGCAGCAAAAGTTCCCAGACTTAGAAAAAAAAAGCAGGGGCTATCCACAGAAAAAATAAAAAAAATATCACCCATGGCTGATCCCACTAGTGGCCTGGGAGGCCACTGGGCTGGCGGCCTGGGACAGTGGGCCGGGGGCGCCATGGGCCTGGATCTGGCCGGCCGGTCTGGCAACTGGGTCGGCCCACAGGGGGGAGCGAGCGGGCCACTACTAGGGAATGCCCTTTTAGTGGCGCCCTTTTTTTGTGTTTAGTGGCGCATTAGGGATGCGCCACTAACTACAAGCCACTACTAAGGGCTTAGAGGTGGCGCATTCTGTATGCGCCACCCCTAATGCCCTTAGGCGTGGCGCATCTCAGAATGCGCCACCTCTAAGCTCTTAGGGGTGGCGCATTCTGATATGCGCCACGCCTAAGGTTCCCTAGGGGTGGCGCATTGACAGTGCGCCACTAAATCCTGACAAAATGCGCCACTAAATAATTACAGAAAACAAAAAATAATAATTACAGAAAAGAATAAAAGAATTACATATATTTTTATTATATTACAGAAATGCAAAATACAATATAACAATGAGGCCAACAATTATTGATACAAAAGAATTGCATTATAATTCTTATTACAAAGATTTACAAAGGTTTAGAGGCCAACAAGATTCACAAGATTACATCCATCAAAAAATTACAATGAGTCCAACAATTATTGAAAACCGAAAGCTACTTTCGTCATCATATCTTGTTTGCTCTTCAACCTGCACAAAACAAAGCTTTAGAGGTCACATCCATATGAATCATACCAAAGGATAACAAAGCAATCTAGCATCTATTCTTATCAACAACTTAAAGCAAGTTGATGAATGGTGAAAAGCATGCACATATGCCTAAAAATGCATATGCAGTGACCTTTATACACAAAGAGCACCAAGAGTATTTGACACTACCATCTACTACACAAAGAGTACATCCAAATTACACAAAGAGTACACTCAATTGTTCTGACTCGGCTCGGGGAATGGGCGGCATCCTTCTTTCGTCATGAAAGGCCTTGTGTCACGCAGGGCCTTTAGGCGGACTTCTATCTCCCCATTGGATGGTGCAATGTTTGAGTGGAAGATCGACCCCCTCATTTGTACTTCATGACGGATGATAGTCGCCATCTGCGCTTGGATGTGAAAGTACTCCTCCTTCAGATTTGCATCAGCGATTTCCGCCTTCCTTTCGGCCCACGCTCTGAGATGACATGGCAGCGTAAGGTTGCGTTGTTCCTGTACAATCGCCCTCATGTGATGAAGAGCGTAGTATGCATCCCTCACACTGCCAGCCGGCTGCTTGACGCACGGGAACTGCGTTACGTGGTTGAACACGTTCACGCCAGGCTGATTTTTCCTGAACTTGTGCTTCATGATCTTGCCTCCGGCTTTTATGTAGCCGACGAGAGCATCATCCAAAACTCTCATGATATACTTGTAATCTTTCTTCTTCACACTCCCTGAGTCTAAATACACGGCATGCGAGTGTTGCGGTGAAAAGCAGATGAGCACGCAGTCTTGATCCTCACTGCATAATTAAAACAATCCAAAAGGAATGTTGGAAGAGGACAATGGAAAGCTAAGAAAGCATATATGCTACGGAGGCGAGCGAATGACTTACTTGGGAGAGTAGGTCATAAGAAATGAATCTTTGTCGGTGTTCCGTAGCATGAAGTCTGTTATGTACCCCGCCGCGAGAGCCGCGTCCCCATCGTCCATCAAGATGCTTTCACGCATGTAGAAGGGATCCAATATCACGACGCTCGGGGTCTTATCTCTCCTGATACTCATAGAAAGGCTGAGCGAGAACAGAAGGATAAGGCTATGGTCCAGCCGCTTGAGATGGTACAAATTGAAGATCTCCGAAAATCGAAGGATTATCATATCCGCGGGGATAGTGTTGATGAAGCCCATGTTGAGTGGCACCTTGGCCATGAAAACTGGGTACGAGGGATTCTCTTCAAGAAGAAGAATCTTCTCTAATGCCATAATACTATGATGCACACTCTGCATATCCGAAGTTGCAAGGTCCAGCATGTCCTTAGGTAGCATCGCCCTACCAGCCACATGGATTTCAAACGAGAGATCCTTGGGTCTTGGTGGCCCGTCCTGAGCCCGGATCGACATCGAAGGTTGGCTACTAGAAGTGATGATCTTCTTTCTTTTCCGTCCCTTCTTCTTTTGTGATTTTGAGCAGTCACCGGCCTTTATCTGCTCAGTGGCCCCCTTATGGAGTGTGGATGGGCTGAGAAAAGATCTTGTGGCATCTGCTTGAGGCTCGGTGAAGGCGCAAGCTGCTGGAGACATGTCCTGAGAAGCAGCGAAGAGACGCGTGGAGCAAGCAGGCTTCGCCGCAGGATCAGCTGGACCGCGAGCTTCCCCGTCATGCTGATAGGCTCCTTCAGCAGGAGGCATGAATAAGTCATCAGCATCATACAAAGTATTGATGAACTGGTCGGCGCTGATATCATCATCAAGATCATCGTCTTCTTGTTGTGTGCCGATGGGATCATGTGGTGCCGACACGATGACTAGCGGTGTTGTCCTAGGTGTGGTGCCCCTTTCCCCCGTCATTAAACGCATTTGGCTCTTCGGCCATAGGCATATTTGGTTGAAACAGTCACTGAGGACTTCCGGCTCGTCCTCATCGTATCCGGGGGGTTGAATGGGAGGTTCAACTCTCTCGTAGCCCGAAATCACGAGAGAGATTTGAACCCTATGCATCTCCGGTGCCATCGGCATATTGTGCATGATTTGATTTTTTGGTTGAATGATTTTACCTTTGGAAACATCCTTCAACTCGCCGTCCACGACTTGTAATAAAATGCATGGAGTGTCCTCCTGCGAAAGAGATATATATATGCATGTACGGCATCAGAGAGATTCCACTAAAAAAGGCAAGGAGATGAAGTCCTCTTTTGAGTTGCAGACGCTTATAGTTACCTTGAGGGCGTCGAGGTCGGCTACTGAAGAGACCCCGCCGATGACGGCGGGCATGCAAGAGACGGAGGGCGCTCTGCCTCCCGTGGCGTCGGTCGCCCTATTTGCGCTGCCGCCGGGTGCATTATTGTTATGCCCCGGTTGCTCGATCGTGGCCGGAGGAGTTACCATCCCGTCCGGCGTCGCCGCCGTGGTGTTGGCGGCCGGAGTCACCTATACGCCGGGAGTCGGTGCGGGAGCCACCACTACGGCCGGAGTCGTGACTGCAGGCGCCGCGGTGCCCGAGTTGCTGCCGACCATGCTGGGGACTGGTATGGGCCCTTGTCCACCACGCGCTTGCCAATTCGCGAGCGACTGCATCATATCTGGAAGGAGAGCGTTCATCGTCTTCCCCACTTCTTCCTGGACAAGCTGCGGAAGCATGTTCACATTATCCTCCAGTCCACGAACATAAGCGGCATCTTCTTCGGTCCTTCTCGCCTTGCGCCCCCTCGAACCGGACTGCTCCGCTGATTTTCCATAATATTCGGACCAATTTAGGTCCGCACCAAAGCCGACCACACGGCCAGCTGACGATGGCTTCGCCGTCACGTCGTCAACCTTCTTGACCTTGTTCAACGCCCTGTTAAAGGCGTTGTCCCACGGGCCGGCCGGCTTAACCGACGACTCTTGCGATGAGGCAATTTTCATTTCCTCTTGCTGCAAAAAGAATGTGAAACGTTAAGAAATTGTGAACTTCACTCGAGAATTCAATCGACAAGGTCGCGTGGTAAACTACTTACCACGGCCGTCGTAAACTCCTGAATCTTAGGATCGATAATTATTTTCGAGGTTCCTTTGTCCTTATAGCTCCGGGCCCTCACAAAGAATTCGGTCTGCGGATCATCTTTGTATTGCTGGAAGGGGTTAGGTATGCCCGCAGCGGCGTACTCGGCATCCTCCTTGTCCCATTTAGGCTTGGAACTTTTGTAACCACCGGCTCCGAGACGGTGGTTACCTATGACCTGCGACCGCATGGCCTTGCCCTTTGCACTCGCGGCCTTGGCTTGCTCGGACTCACACCTAGCCTTGAAAAGGTTGTAGGTAGCTTCGTCGATCAACGGCTCTTTATCCTTGAGCTCCTCCCAGGTTTTGTTATTTTCAAAAATTTCCCTCTTCACCCGGGTTTTCCAACTGGACAAGGCCTTTCTCATCTTCCTCAGGGCCCATGTGTTTACTTTGTTCCCTCTGAGTTTGGTGTTATCGTACGGCTCCGGCAACTTGTATCGTCCATGCAGCTTGTTGATAAGAAGCTGACAATAATGAATATTCTCACGACTCCTGAGGTTAATCGTGGTGATCGGCACAGTGTTGCGGAGGATCGCCGCGACTTGACGGCCGTACCCTTCCGAAAAACGTTCGGGCTCTTTAGGAATCCCGACGGCGGTCACAATAGTAAACTCTTGCCTGATGACACCGACCTTGGTCGGTTTCCGATTCCTCTTCTTCGACTGGGTACCATCTGTGTTGGAGCCACTGGTCCCATCATCCTCGCCGATGTTCCTCTCGCCGTCTGTCGTACCGGCCTCCTCCTCCAAGTCATCATCCGATGAGTCGGACTCCGACACTATCTCCTCCTCATACTCCTCCTCGCCCGGAGGTACTTCCTCTTCTCTCTGCTCCTCGACCTCCTCCTGGGAGTATTCCCAAAATTGCTTCCTTTTTTCTCCCGGCTGAGAAGAAGGACCGGCGTCGGCTCCGGTCGACATGTTTGCAATAGTACAATATTAAGAAATGCAACTACTTAATTAATTAGCACAATAAATAAATGCAAATACTCTCATGTTAAGAAAAATAGCAAAGGTCATGCACGAATTCACGGAAAAATTCGGCATGACCTTTGCTCTTTTTCTTAACATGAGAGTGCCCCATTCTCAACCGAAACGGAAGTTAATCAACATTTCGGGAGAAAGGGGATAATAATGTGTACCTGCACAACATATATATAGGCTATACATGAGACAATAACCAGCAACATAGCATTGGTTCTTATCAGATTTCATAAACAGAGTCACCAAATATCAAGTAAAACAGTGGATTGATATATGCTTAACAACATCTATATGACAAGTGCTGGATTTTTATAAGAACAAATGATATAGCTACTTCATCACTGTCCTAAAATTCTAGTAAAACTAGTACATAACCCATGTGTTGCATTTTTTTAAAGAGAACCAAGGAATGACCAAAGCTAGTAGCATGACCACTATCTTTTCAGACTTTATTTAATTATCAACATATCAATAAGAAACCTATTAACTACTTAGTTCTTTTTTTAGGATTAACTCTTTAATTCAATTATGCATGGAGTAAACTTTAGCTACTTTAGCTACAAAATTTCCCTAGCTACTTTTCCAAATTACCTAGCTACAAGACACACACACACACACACACACACACACACATCACACACACAACACACACACACAGGACACACACACCTCACACACACACACACAGGACACACACACAGAGGACACACACACCTCACAGGACACACACACCTCACAAACTTTTAATTTCATGAAAATGTAACTTATAGCCTGTTTTTACTACTTAGTAAATTTAAAACTCATCTTATATGCATCAGATTGAACTTTTCTGATAAAACAATTAAGAGGTTCTCTGTCCAAGTATAGCATCTGTAAAATCTGATAAAACTTATAACTTTTCTGAGCTAGGACCTAACCTAAAACCTAAGTAAAATCTAAGCCAATTATAGCATCTGTTCTTCAAAACCCAACTGTTTTTGTTTCTATCATGAGTAAACATAACCAACAACTGTAATTTGGCTAAGTTCCTGGAAAAAAACTTACGCAGGCTAACAATTGCTCTCTACATAATTATGAACAAAACATCTAAATCTCAATTAATCACAGGAAAAATGGAGGGGAGGGGGAGTAGGGGGGAGCAGGTGAGGGGGGAGTACCTGGGCTCCGGTTGCGGGACGACGGGGAGGGGTCGCTGGACGATGGACGACGGCGATGGCTCGAACGGCGGGGGCGGGGGCGGATCCGGTGTGGTGCGGCTCCGGTCGTTAGTAAGGAGAGGGGGGCCTCCTCCGGTGGCGCGGGGTGGCTCCGGTCGTCAGTGAGGAGAGGGGGGCCTCCTCCGCTGGCGCGGGGCAGCTCCGGTGGCGCGGGGCGGCTCCGGTGGCGCGCGAGGGGGGGGCTGCTGCAGTGCGGCGGCGGCGGCTCCGGTGTGGTGCGGCTCGATCGAGTGGGGAATGGACTGTGCACGAGCAAGGGGAGGGGGCCGATGGAGGTTAAGGCCTAGGGGTGGCGCATTTTGCCAGAATGCGCCACCAAGAGGTTTCTTATGCGTGGCACATTCCGGCAGAATGCGCCACGCATAAGGAACCTCTTGGTGGAGCATTCTGGCAAAATGCGCCACCCCTAAGAACACTTAGTGACGCATTTAGGCTGAAAGCGCCACCCCTAAGCACCATTTCATTTTTTTAATTAAATTTTAACCATTTCATTATATTTGTTTAACCATTTCATTTTTTTAATTAAAGTTTAACCATTTAATTAAAGTTTAACCATTTCATTATATTTCTATAAAAGTGGTCAAACTTTATTAAGATTGACTTTGACCAAATCTTATATGAGGAGTAAAAAGAAACGGAGGGAGTACTTGCTCTAACCGACCTTGTGAATGGTGCTTCGATTGTGTATCGTCGATGTTCATACACTTCAAACTATGATCCAAACATAAGAATGTGATCATATCGATCCACGTAGCATGCCTTAACCGTGTCGTCGCCGAACCAAGATCCACAAACACAAGGTGTAGCGGCATTTGGATATTAAATCCATGCATACACAAAGTGATCATGAATTACAAAATATTTTTCTTAAATTTGGAGCTAGCTATCTAGCTATCGTTTCCTCACGATCTTCTTCTTGCCCTTCTTTGTCGTGGTTGAATAATTTAGGCCCGGGACGCCTTCACTTTTCCTCTTGAACGGGAGGAGACCTTTCTTCGGTAGGGTTGTGGTGTATGTATCCTGAGCGGCGTAGTCATCCTCCATCTTCGGGTCGTCGTACTTGTCAAAGTCTTGCTCGTTGGCGACTCCATCCATTTCGATGATGTTTCTTTTGCCTCTCCTCACTACAACGTGGCTCGGCTTTGATGGGTCGGTAATGAAGAAGCATTGGTCCACTTGGCTAGCCAGTACCCATGGCTCATTTTTCGCGGTGACGTTTGCGCCCGCAGACTTGTATTTGGCTTCGGGTATAACCATGGTGGTGAGTACCGGTCTTGTTTTACGACGCTCTTGGCCCATCTCACACGGAACATCGGCACCTTCTCTCCACAGTAGTCGAGCTCCCATATGTCCTCGATCCTTCCATAGAATCTTTCCTTGACGTCATCGGTGTAGAATATCCCCGTTACCCCTGAGTTCTGGTAATCGCAGTTATTGTCCTTTTCCTCCGTGTAAAATATGTAGTCGTTGATATCATACACTTGATAGGTCATCAGGTTGCGTGCGGCACCCTGTGACAAGGTGAATATCATCTTTTCGTCCTCGGAAGCGTTCCTTCGCGGGGGATTAGCACGAAGCTCGTCCCTGAACCAAGTCATCAAACCGGAGTTGTTCTCTTTCATTAGCCGTGGATCTCGGTCTGTTATCTGCAGGCCCTGGTCACTGTACTTCTTCCTGATTAAATCCTTGTGCTTTACAATCCAAGGATCGACCAGCTGGATGTGTTGTAGCGCGACTAGGCTTGCTCTTTCAAAGTCGATGTCTCGACCGTCAAAGTTGACATGCATTGCGCGGCTTCCCTCGTGGTGACCACACCCATCGGTCCTGCCAAAGTGCTTGTTGACGGCCAGACCAACAGGGTTCTCGGTGTTGAGATAATTCGTGCAAAAAGAGATGCACTCTTCGGTTAGAAAGCCCTTCGCTATGCTTGCATCTGGACGGGACCTGTTACGAACGTATTTTTTGATGTGCTCATTCATCCTTTCGAATGGCATCATGCTGCGCAGAAACGCAGGCCCGAGTTGGACGATATCCTCCACGACGTGGATCAGCAGATGCACCATAATGTCGAAGAACGCGGGCGGGAAATAGATCTCAAGCTCGCATAGTATGAGCACGATCTCCTCCTATAGCCTTTTGAGTAGCGTAGCGCAAATCGACTTCCGGGAGATGACGTCAAAAAAGTTGCAAAGGCCAAACAACGTTTTACGGACGTGCTCGTCCATTATCCCTCGCATCGCAACCGGGAGAATCTGCGTCATCAGCACGAAACAGTCGTGAGATTTCATCGCGCTGAAATGCTGCTTCGCCTCGTCTAGGTATCTGCTTATTTTCCCCGCGTAGCCGTTCGGAAATTTTACTCCTATGAGGCAGTGGATAAACCGCTTGATCTCCTTCTCGCACAGAGTGAAGCATGCCGGTGGGCAGTGATCAATATCGGTCTTCTTCTTGGTCGTCCTTTTTCGTTTGCGAGAGTTTTGCGTTTCCGTATCCTCTTCCTCCTCTGGCTCATCATCGTTGTCACTAGAGGGGTGAAGTTCCCTCCTGATGCCCATAAATTTCAAGTCATTCCTTGCTTTTGGCCCGTCCTTGGTCTTCTCCGGCATGTTGAGCAGCGTGCCAAACAAGCTCTCGCACACGTTCTTTGTGATATGCATTAGATCAAGGCTATGAGGACTGCGGAGTAGACTCAAGTATTGAAAACCCCAGAAAACAGACCTCGCTTTCCATACCCTCATCAACGGCTGAGTCTTATTTTTTTTCTTTCCCGGCGCGGGGCACTCTTTCCAAGTTTTCAGCAAGTTGTCGATTTCTTTGCCGCTCCTTCGAGCCGGGGGAGCTCCTCGCTTCCATCGAACAGATGTCCCTGTTTTCTCCACGCGTGTTTCTTGGGAAGCCACCTCCGAGACCCCTGGAACACGGTTTTTGAAGATCCGGGATCTTTTGGTAGCTGGCGGTACGTTGTATTATCCATGCACCTAACGGATGCACAACATCCTTGGACCACCTGCCCTGAGAAATATCCGTACCCGAGATAGTCGTGCACCGTCGTGATCACCGCGGCTTTCATTGGGAAATATTCTTTTGCCGCGGCGTCCCACGTATTGACTCCGTCTTTCCATAACGTTTCTAGCTCCTCTTTGAACAGCTGCAGATATAGATTGAGGTCCGTACCTGGTTGTTTCGGCCCTTGAACTAGCATACACATTGTTATGTACTTTTTCTTCAGTCACTTCCAGGGGGGAAGGTTGTATATGCATACAAACACGGGCCAGGTACTGTGTGTGCTGCTCTGGCCGCTAAACGGATTGACTCCATCGGCGCTCACACCAATCCTGAGGTTCCTTGGTTCTTTCCCCAAATCTGGGTATTCGAGGTCCAACGCAGTCCATTGGCTACCATCTGAAGGGTGCCTCAGCATGTCCTCCTTTGCCGGATCCGGGTTCGGGTCATCCTCTTTTAGCTTCTTTCTATCCGTGTGCCAGGTCATGAGCTTTGCTTCCTCGGGATCTACGAAATACCTCTGCAGACGAGGAGTGATCGGAAAGTACCATACCACTTTTCTAGGAACTTTCTTCCCTCTCTTGTATTGACTAACACCGCACACCGAACATGTGGTTTTATCTTCATCCTCACCCCGATAGATCATGCAATCATTTATGCAGACGTGGTATTTAACGTGCGGAAGATCGAGAGGGCAAAGGACTTTCTTGGCCTCAGCGATACTAGTTGGGCACGTGTTGCCCTTCGGAAGACGATCGTGCCAGAATGCCATGTTATCATCGAAGCTTTCGTCGGTCCATTTGTGTTTTGCCTTCATCTCCATAGCCCCAAGTGTTACATTCAAGCGGGTATCCCCGTCGTTGCATCCTTCGTACAACTTCGTAATCGTGTCTTTCTCGAGTTGCGCCATCTTGGCTTTCTCTCTAGCTGCACCTCTTGCGTTCAACGCCTCTTTGACAAGCAGCTCTTGAACATGAGGGTGCCGCACCCAGCTTGAATCATCATGTCCGACATCTTGATCTTCATGTCCGGCATCTTGATCTACATGATCCGCTTCGGCATCTTCTTCATGATCATGTACGGGATGCTCTTCGTCATCTCGCCCGCCGCTGTTTTCTGGTTGCCCTTCCTCATTTACTGGCGCCCCACCATTGGTGTCCTCCTCCTCACCAGCTTCATCACTTATCCATCGTGTGTAGCCATCCATCAAACCATTACGCTTCAGGTGTCTTTGCAATATTCCGGAATCAGGCTCGGTCACGCACTGCAGTTTGCATCTCTGACACGGACATCTTATATCCGACCTATTATTCCTTAGCATGTCGTTTGTCGCACATTGCATCCACCTAGCCACGGTGATATCGCTCAGCATCTCGCGGACCATGGTCGATCACCTGCGTGCACGGAGAGAGCAACACAATTATATATCACAGTCGTCGCCGGGAAAATTCGGCATGACCTTCCCTAATAATGCATGGGAGCATGCGGAGAGTGCGCTAGAAATTTTCCGAAACGGAAATGAATCGACATTTCAGCAAAACATTTGCCACTCAAGATACACATATACATCAAACCACCATAAGCTTCACATATATACATCAAACCACCACAAGCTTCACATATACATCAAACCCAAGCTTCACATATACAACAAACCCCAAGCTAATAAAGCCAAGTATATGGGTCATAAATGGAACAAAAGAGTTTGGGAGGAGGTCCACTTACTTCAATATGAAAAAAATAGATGTAATGCCAAGTATCGATTTATAAATGGAAGAAATGAGGTGGGGAGGAGGAGAAAACCGAATAGATCTAGGGTGAGAAGAGTGGATCTAGTTTGAGAATTGTGTGGAGTGAATGAGAGGTGGTAGGTGGGGTGGAGTAGATAAGGGCAGCTCTAGGCATTTAGTGGCGCATATATAAAGTCAATGGTGGCGCATTGGTGTAATGCGCCACCCCTAAGCTCTTATGGGTGGCGCATTAGGTAAATGCGCCACCCCTAAGGACCTTATGGGTGGCGCCTTGGAAGAATGCGCCACCCCTAAGAGCAGGGTGGCGCATTCCGTAAATGCGCCACCCATAAGGTTCTTAGGGGTGGCGCATATTGCTCGATGCGCCACGTATAAGATCATCTAGGCTGGCCCACTCTTAGGGGTGGCGCACTGGAAAATAATGCGCCACCCATAAGAGCTTAGGGGTGGCGCATTATTTTCCAGTGCGCCACCCATAACAGATGGTGGCGCATGGCTTTCTATATGCGCCACTAATAAGCTTTCCATGTATAGCTATTTCCCTAGTAGTGGGCGTTGGAGGCGGCCGGTTCGGGCGTCCCGCACGCGTGGAGCCACGGCGGTGGCGCAGTCGGTCTCCGGCGAGGAGCGGGCCAGCGGAGGGGCGCGGGGTGCTGCTCCAGGGGGCGCGCGGCGTGCTAGGCTCGGATGGGTGGCGGAGAGAGGCTGGAGCAGGGGAGGCCGGTGGGCGGCGGCTTCCTGCGAGGAGAAGGTAGCATCGGGTGAGAGAGGGAGAAAGAGAGGAGAGGGAAGAAGGAGAGGGAGAGGAGGAGGCCGGCTGGCTGGAGGGGAGTGGCCGGCGGCGGCTTCGGGCCCGGCGGTGGCTCCACGGTTGGGGCGCGGCTTGGTTGGAGGAGGAAGAGAGAGGAGGTGGGGTGGCTAGATCCGATCTGGGCTGTCGGATCTCCGGATCTGACGGTCCAGAACTCATTGGGCAGAAAACTGAGCAAAATTGGGGGTGTGGCTACAAATTGTGGCTAGGGAAACCCTAGAAATGGGTGGGAGTGTGGTAGTCTTTATATAGCCCAGGTGGTTGGCAGTTTGCAAAAATATCCCCGGTTTTTCTCTCGCGCGCGCGGTGCTCACATTTCTGACCGCCGGGGATCCGCAGTACCTCCGATTCGGGTAAAACTTCGAACTGCGCGATCAGCGCGTCGAGCCGGAGGCATTCACCTCGCGCAGGAACCGTTCTGAGAACACTTTCCGACGCGCTATAAAAATAACCCGTTTAATTATTAAATGGGGTTTTTCGTTCCGTTGTTTGCGGCAGGTCTCGTGCGGTTTTCGCGACGGTGATCGGGTGAAACCCGGTGTCGCAAAGGTCGAGTGTCAGGGTGGAAAGGGTCGGTCTTCGTCCGGTACGAGATAAGAGGGGGAAAAATAATCGCCGATCGATAAATCGGGGATGCAAACACCGCAAACAAATCAGACAATCAAACAATTCACACCGAAAACAAATTTTTTAATTTTTGTGAAAACTGGGTTGTTACATTTACCGCTACACACACATGACCATCGATTACCGCCAAGTACTCGTCACCATTCAAGGGGTGCCGGCGAGGATGTTCACCACGACACTTACCTCACGACACCGTTCTAGTCCAAGGAGTCAACTGTCTGAGTTCCAAACCCAACTGGAGTTCCGGCCGAGCTTCCAGTCAGGACTCAAACCATGTAGGCACGACTGACAAGCCCACCTCGACGGATGGTTCTCCGCTTGACAAGCCATGTTCTACAAGCCCTACCATGAATGCCACATTTCATTTCCTTTATCTTTCTATGCATATGCCGAATGGAAAACCCGAACTAGGTGTGACTCGTGGACTTGGATCGGGGTGAGTTAATAGGTCGAGAGGGGTCAGTGAGCCCAATGTGTGGCTGTACTCTTTGTCTCGGATTACCATACAAGACCTCGGGCTTAAGGCGGTGTTCAACGAGAAAACCCACTGTGTACTCCTACACAGCCTCTTATCGTTCACCTTGTATTAGGGTAGATTCACCAACACAGTTTCACTTTCATCAACACCATGTTCACTATCGTTCCGACTCACATCAAAAGCATCCTCATTGTAAACTTTAAGCATGCAATAAGCAGTAACAGTAGCAGGGGCCACATGATATCAATCAACTCCTATGTCATCTAGGATTGTGGTTTGCTTACTACTATGACAAGATGATAGGTCATGCATCGGATATGGGTTCAACTATGCGGTAGAATCGATAACAAGGTGATCTCCTAAACATGCATAAGCGAGACTGAGAGGGAAGTGGGATTTTATAGACATGATCAATGGGGTTTGCTTGCCTTGCTGACGATACACGGGTTTTAACGGTGGTCTTCTTCTTCGGGGGTGATCACCGTCTCGGATCGTCTGTCACCGGAGAAATCATCAACAAAGGCGGGGGGGGGGGGGACAACATTGAATTTAAATGTACAAGCACAAGACCATGTTGTCCATGATGTGAATGCTACTGATTGGTGGCACATTTGATTTAAATGAAGTGTATTGCATTTGAAATGCAAATTCAAACTCCATATGTTGTTCAAATTAGTCAAGTTGCATATGCTATTGTTTGTTCTTTGTAAACCATCTTGACATGTGTATGATATGCCTCTAATGTTCAAGTGAAATGGTTTGCATTGCAATGGTTCAAACTGGAATAGCATTTGAATTAAATTCGAATTAATTCCAATTAAACCCAATAGCGAAAGCTACTGGTCCCAATTTAAGATCAACTCAAACATGGTTGAAAGTTGGATATTTGGATAGAGAATTTATTGCTGATCATTTTTCATATATTATATGTTAAATTTGGAGTTCATATGCATTTTCTATGAATTTTACAAGTTTAACCAATTTTTAGCCTTTTCTGTAATTCTTTTAAATTAGAAATGAATTATTGCGCAAGCACTGCTTCACCATGAAGTCAGGGGGGGTTCTGACGGCTGGGTCCCACTGGTCAGTGGGAGAGAGGTTTAATCCCTCTGTTTGATTTAATCTGTAATTAGATTAGGGGCCTAGGCCCACTGTCAGTGGCCCAGGGGGTGATTAAGAGGGTCATTAGGGGGGTTAAGGGCTAGGTCGTCATCGGTGACCTCTGGGCGGCGGAGCCTCGCCGGAACTTCGTCGGAATCGGATTTAGGGCACGGGAGAGGGAGCTGGGGGCACTGGGGCGTAGCCCGCGTTCGTCCGCATCGCGTGGTGCCAGTGGGGTGTCACAGGGGGGACTCCAGGCCACGCCGGCGTCGACACGCGTGGCGGCCTGTCACTGACCACGATGGAAACGGCAATGCACAGCACGGGGAGAGCATTGGGAGGGGGAAAACGGAGCGCGATGCTCACCAGAGCTTGATGGCGAGCACGGAGAGGCAGGAGGGGGCTCGGCGGCGGAGGAACCTCTCGTCAGAGTCGCGGCGGCCAGCGATGAGGTGGCGAAGCGTACGTCTTCTCTGGTGGATACCAGCTCGAATTGAAGGTGAAAATCAACGAAGCGCTCCACTTCGGGTCTTCTGGACACGATGGTGCGTCGAAAAGGAGTCAGTGGCCACGCGGGCTCACGGTGCTGCGCTCTGGTGAGCTCTCTGACGGCGGCGATTTCGCGAGAGAGAGAGGGGAGGAGGAGCGCTGAGAGAGGGGAAAGATGAGCGGTTCGTTGGGCGTCTCCGTGGCGTCTTGGGGGAGAAGGAGGGGGCTAGGGGGCGACGTGGCCCTCGTCGGCGTGGGCTTGGGCCGGGGAGGGATAAGTTGGGCCCGAGGGCTGTAGGGGTGGGCTGGGATTCCTTTTTCGTTTTTCTTCTTTTTTCTTTCTGTTTTCTATTTTCTGTCTTTTTTTTTGCCCCAAATAAAATAGCAAGGAAATTTGTAAAATCTTCAAAACTTTTATGTGGCCTTATAATATATATAGCTAGCCACACACAAGTTTTGGAGATTTTTGAAATTCAAATAATTGGAATTTCAGATCAAATAGGGAATTTATTTAATTTCCATGCCCTGTTTGGAATTTTTGAGAAATCTTGGTGCATGTAGTGGGACCCACTTCACTTTATATGATCATGCATATTTATAAGACTTTTCAAAAATAACAGATGAATTTTTGGAAGAAATTTTTGTCTGGCCATTTGAATTAAATTCTTTAGGGCTTTTCTTTTCCCCATTTGGATTTCTTTTGAAATTTTTCACATGATGCAAAGTTACTTGCTAACCCTAGCACATACCTAAAAGAGGGTTGTGACAACTCGCCTCCACTCAAAAGAATCTTGTCCCGAGATTCAGAAGTCGTCGGGAGGAAGGTGGGGTACTCGGAACGGAGACGGTCTTCTCTTTCCCATGTTGCTTCTTTCTCGGAGTGATGTGACCACTTCACTTGCAGAAACCTGATATTCTGACGACGAGTGGCACGCTCTTCTGAAACAAGAATACGAACAGGGTACTCTCGATAAGAAAGGTCATCTTGGAGATCAAGCGTTTAATGGTCGACTTCGCGGATGGGGTCCTTGAAGCAACCCCTGAGTTGTGACACATGGAATACATCATGTACTCGGGAAAGGTGCGGGGGTGGTTCAAGTTGGTAGGCAACTTATCCACGTTTAGCAAGAATACGGAAAGGTCCGGTGTAACGTGGGGCCAACTTGCCTTTGATACCAAAGCGTTGGGTTCCCTTCAGAGGAGTAACCCGAAGGTAAGCCTTCTCATCCAGATTGTAGCTTTCTTGCCTATGATGACGATCATAGTAACTTTTCTGACGAGACTGGGTGGCTTTCAATCGATCATGAACAATGCGAACTTGCTCTTCTGCTTCCTTGATCATATCTGGCCCAAAGAATTGTCTTTCACCGCTTTCTGAGCAGTTTAGGGGTGTTCGACATCGTCGTCCATAGAGGAGTTAAAAAGGAGCCATGTTCAGACTAGATTGGAAACTGTTGTTATAAGAAAATTCGGAAAATGGAAGAGATTTCTCCCAATTCTTTCCGAATGAGATAACACAAGCTCTGAGCATGTCTTCGAGAATTTGGTTAACCCTCTCAACTTGACCGCTAGACTGGGGATGAAAAGCTGTACTAAAGGAGAGATGAGTTCCCATAGCATTCTGGAAACTTCCCCAGAATCTAGAGGTGAAAAGGCTACCACGATCAGAATTGATTTCCAAAGAACACCATGAAGAGACACAATTCTAGAGACGTACAAGTCCGCCAACTGACTTGCAGTTATAGACTCGCGAACAGGAAGGAAGTGGGCAACTTTGGAAAGTCTATCAATGACAACAAAGATGGCATCATTTCCTTTTTAGGTTTTTGGAAAGCCGGTGATGAAGTCCATACCGACTTTGTCCCATTTCCACTTGGGAATAGGCAAAGGTTGAAGTGTACCAGCAGGTATTTGGTGTTCTGCCTTAATGCGACAACAAACATCACATTCAGCAACAAATCGAGCAATGTCTTTCTTCATCCTGTTCCACCAAAATCTCTGGCGTGGATCTCGGTACATTTTTGTGCTACTGGTATGAATTGAGAGGGGTGTGTAATGAGCTTCCTTAAGGATGAGTTGCCTTAGATCCCTATTCTTAGGTACTACCAAACGATTTTCAAAGAATGTTGTTCCTTTGCTATCTGCGGAGAAACAATTAGCAACTCCGCTAGCAATGTTCTCCTTGATCCGGCGAACACCTCGTGCACGCCTTTGGGCAACTATGATTTGATCGTCAAGGGTTTGTTTCGCCACCAAGTTGAAAAGAGATCCACGAGGAACAATCTCGAGGTTGAGCTTTCGAAATTCCTCATGAAGAAGTGGTTGATACTGTTGTAACATGAGGTTGTTACAATACGACTTACGACTTAGTGCATCAGCCATGACATTGGCCTTTCCTGGGGTGTAAGAAATTCCTAAGTCATAATCTTTTATCAAATCTATCCAGCGTCTTTGCCTGAGATTAAGATCTGGCTAGGTGAAAATATATTTGAGGCTTTGGTGCTCGAAATAGATCTCACAACGATTACCAAGGAGGTAATGTCCCCAAGTTGTCAGGTCATGAACTATGGCACTGAGTTCAAGATCATGGGTAGGATATTTCTCTTCATGTGGACGCAACTCGCGTGAAGCATAAGCTACCACATGCCTATCTTGCATAAGTATGCATCCTAACCCTTGCCGTGAAGCATCACAATAGATCTCAAAATCCCTTTTGGTGTGTGGAGGCGCAAGTACGGGTGCAAAAGTCAATCTTCTTTTCAGCCCTTGAAAGCTTTCCTCGCACTTGGGAGTCCATTCGAATTTCTTATCTTTCTTGAGGAGTTCAGTCAGAGGCTTTGAAACTTTGGAGAAGTTCTCAACGAAGCGGCAACAATAGCTTGCTAAGCCAAGAAAACTCCTAACTTGCTTAACCGATTCAGGTGGAGTCCAGTCAAGGACGGCCTGAACTCTCTCGGGATGGACAACAATGCCTTTTGCTGAAATCACGTGGCCTAAGTAGGTCACTTATCGTAGCTAGAATTCACACTTTGAGAATTTGGCATATAGGCAATGCTCTTGAAGTTTCATCAATACCATCCTAAGATGCTCAACATGTTCTTCGAGTATATAAGTATGTCATCGAGGTAAACCACGACGAACTTGTCCAAATACTCCATGAAGATCGAGTTCATCATGCGTGAAAAAGTAGCAGGGGCATTGGTTAGACCGAAGGACATGACGGTGTACTCGTAAAGACCATATCGAGTAGTGAATGCCGTTTTGGGAATGTCCTTGTTTCGGATCTTGATTTGATGATAGCCTAATCTCAAATCCATCTTAGAGAAGACCGAGGATCCAGCAAGTTGATCATAAAGATCATTGATCCTCGGAAGTGGGTACTTGTTCTTTATCGTCGCTAGATTTAGCGGGCGATAGTCTACCCACATCCTTTCTGTTCCATCTTTCTTTGTTACGAACAGAACGGGGCAACCCTGTGGCGATGAGCTAGGGCGAATGAAGCCTGTTGCCAACAAAGCTTCAAGTTGGATTTTCAGCTCAGCTAACTCACGTGGGGCCATTTTGTATGGGCGTCAGGAAATTGGGGAGGTTCCTGGGGAAAGATCTACAATGAATTCTACACATCTGTCAGGAGGCATTCATGGCAGTTCTTCAGGAAAGACATCCGGGAAGTCACGAACCACAGGAATATCTTCAAGGTCAGGAAGGGGAAGCACATTCAAAGTATGCATCTGGATTCTAGAACTGGGTGAGGTGTAATCAATTGTCTGGCCTGAAGGATGGGTAAGTTTAACTGACTTGGCTCTACAATCATGGAAAGCGTTTTGCCTTGATAACCAATCCATTCCTCGGATGACATCAATGTCTGAAGACTTGAGGGCTATAAGAGAAGCAACGAATACTAAACCCTCAATTGCAATTTGATTGCCATGGCTTACTCTATTAGTTTGCCACTTTGAACCAGGAGTTTGAATGATCATTGGAGAAAACATTTCTTCAAAGGGGAACTCATGAATAAGTGCATATCTCTCCGACATGAATGAATGAGAAGCTCCTCGATCGAAAAGAACAGAAGTGGGAACATGATTGACTGGGAGCGTACCAAGGATGACGTCAGAAGTATCAATAGCTTCCTCAACTGAGATTTGGTTCACACAACCACCAACAGAGGCTAAGGATTTTGCTTGAAAGGAGTTGGAGGTTGATTTCGGTGAAGACTTAGCTTTGGAAGACTTGGGTGGGGTGGCATTATGTCTTGGACAAGGATCCACTTTCACCGACAAAGAACATTTCCGCGCGATGTGGCCAGGCTGACCACACTTGTAGCAAACTCTGGTGTCAGGGGGTGGAGCAAGGATGGTAGGCTCACTACCATAGCTGTTGGGATTCTTGTTTGGTGGAGGAGGTTGAGGCACCATGTAGGATGGCCTTGAAATAAGGTGTGAAGGAATGGCACTAGTTGGAATCCATATCCGACGTTTTTGAGGGGCCGAACTAGAAGATGGAGTAAACTCACGAGCATGCTTGCGAGACTCTTCGAACACCTCATTGCCATACTCAGCTCTGAAGGATCTATTTACTAAATCCTCAAAGTTGACGAACTCATGAAGATTGAGATCATGACGAATAACAGGGCTAAGTCCCTTGCGGAACCTTGCTTGCTTCCTGGCATCAGTGGATATCTCCTCTTGGGCATAACGAGCAAGATGGTTGAACTCAGTCATATACTCATGGATGGACATATCTCCCTGAGTTAGATTGCAAAAATATTCCTTCTTTCTTTCCATCATCTCATCCAGAATGAGGTACCCTCGGAAGGCATTATGAAATTGCTGCCAAGTCACTACGTGACCATCAGGTTGCATTGCAACATAGTTCTCCCACCATTCACCAGAAGCACTTTCCAGGAAGTATACCGCAAACATCACATGATCATTGGGAGAAACATGCGCCGTCTCAAGCTTACGGTCGATGGAATGGAGCCAATCATCAGCTTCAAGGGGCTCGGAAGAACATCAAAATACCGGTGGTTTAAGGAGGACCTGAATGCTGACAACCAAATTACGCTGACGAGCGGTATTCTGCTCGATGATCTCCAGAAGGCGTGTTTGATCACGTCCATTCCGCGCAGCTTCCATCATGATTTCCTCCGCAGAAGGCGGTGGAGGAGGATCATCATCACTTTGATTCCGATCACGGTCTCGATTGCGACGAACAACACTACAAGTTCCACCTGACATCCTGTGTGATAAAAATTAACAATCAGAACAGGTTTTACGGTGGAAACAAAGATAAAAGGACATGACTAGGAGGAAAAGATTGTAATGCAACAACAATGACTTCAAAGGACCACGGGATAACTCGGGCAGCATAACGGCTACACCGGGATGAAAAATGAGACAAACTTTCGGAGATTGGACAAAACTTCCTCAAGGAACTCAACAACAAGATGACTCTAGACGACCACGACAGTCCTACGGCTACAAAGGAGCAATCAATGAGATGTTCTAGTAAGACATAGATGAGCATAGTCATATCTTCCCGTAGAAAATATGAGGGTGACTCCAAAATCTGATCGATGAGGGTAAGGAGTAAAAGAAGCCTTACGTTGTTCCCTTTATACCCAAGTAACTATATAACTATAGAATGCTAGACTCAACTTCGACCAAGGGTTGATAATCCTACAGACAGTCCTGCTCTGATACCAAGTCTGTCGGGACACGGAATATGCGTATGTAATTCCAGTCACAACTCAATCATATGGAGAGCCGAGAGTCGTACCCACTTGTCTAAGCAGACAAGGCCAAGCACAAAACACTCTCGGAAAGCATCGTACGTGAGGGGCATCCCATCCAGGCCGGATAAGCTACTGAGATGGGTCCTCATTGCCCGCTCACAAGTCTAAATGATTATGGGTGATGAAATCCAATACTCATAGACAAGTCATCTCAACCATATTATCGATTGAATTATAACACTTACATAAACAGACTCCAGCCCGATCACTCAGTCCGGGTCTCGGGCGGGCTCGATCATACAACAAAGTGTGCCACGTGACAGAGTCACGAGCGAGTCACAAGCAATCGCATCGCGATGGCCCAAGCTGCGCACATCTATGGGCCACTTGGTGTATAAAAGACCGCCGGCAAGAGCACAACTAAGCTATCTAACCCCACAATAAGACATGCACGTTATAACCATACACGCAGCATACATGTCTAGTGTAAACAACAGCTACTCATTGCATGAACTGTACAAATTATATCTTTATTGACTTACATATAGAGCATACAAAGATCACATGTCTGTGATCAACATTACATCATACAACGGAAGCAAATTAGGTCTGAGTACAGACAAGTTTAACAAATGGCTTAGAGAAGCCTTGTTCAACATACATGCCCTTGCACGAGGGACCAGACTGCTGTCTGGAACTATACTACCAAGGTCAACGTCGAGCTTCACGAAGGTGACTCCGTCGGGGGCTGGGTTTCCATCTAAAACATAGAATAAGAAAACGTGAGTACAAAGTCGTACTCAGCAAGACTTACATCAGAACTATACTACTCATGCTCAAGTTTCAAGGTAAAGGAGGTGGGGTTTCAACATGCAGAAGTGCCAGCTTTGACTTGGCTAGTCCTGTACTACGAGTACCAGACTTGAGGTAAGAAGCGTACACGAGTCCACTACCAAGTCTCCAACCAATACACCACTATGGATACTTCCTCGACTTCCCCACGAGAAGCACGCCATAGCACTCACACTTATCTTGCGAGTATTAGAGTATCCATTCAAGTTGTCTAATAATCAGGCACAACTTTCCAAGTAGTCCATTACCAAGGACGCGACTATTCGAATAGTTTATTAACCCTGCAGGGGTGTACCGCTACACACACATGACCATCGGTTACCGCCAAGTACTCGTCACCAATCAAGGGGTGCCTGCGAGGATGTTCACCACGACACTTACCTCACGGCACCGTTCTAGTCCAAGGAGTCAACTGTCTGAGTTCCAAACCCAACTGGAGTTCCGGCCGAGCTTCCAGTCAGGGCTCAAACCATGTAGGAACCACTGACAAGCCCACCTCGACGGATGGTTCTCCGCTTGACAAGCCATGTTCTACAAGCCCTACCATGAATTCCACATTTCATTTCCTTTATCTTTCTATGCATATGCCGAATGGAAAACCCGAACTAGGTGTGACTCCTGGACTTGGATCGGGGTGAGTTAATAGGTCGAGAGGGGTCAGTGAGCCCAATATGTGGTTGTACTCTTTGTCTTCGATTACCATACAAGAACTCGGGCTTAAGGCGGCGTTCAACGAGACAACCCACTGTGTACTCCTACACAGCCTCTCATCGTTCACCTTGTATTAGGGTAGATTCACCAACACAGTTTCACTTTCATCAACACCATGTTCACTATCATCCTGACTCACATCAAAAGCATCCTCATTGTAAACTCTAAGCATGCAATAAGCAGTAACAGTTCGCAGGGGCCACATGATATCAATCAACTCCTATGTCTGCTAGGGTTGTGGTTTGCTTACTACTGTGACAAGATGATAGGTCATGCATCGTATATGGGTACAACTATGTGGTAGAATCGATAACAAGGTGATCTCCTAAACATGCATAAGAGAGACTGAGAGGGAAGTGGGATTTTAAAGACATGATCAATGGGGTTTGCTTGCCTTGTTGACGATACACGGGTCTTAACGGTGGTCTTCTTCTTCGGGGTTGATCACCGTCTGGGATCGTCTGTCACCGGAGCAATCCTCAACAAAGGAGGGGGGGACAACATTGAATTTAAATGCACAAGCACATGACCATGTTGTCCATGATGTGAATGCTACTGATTTGTGGCACATTTGATTTAAATGAAGTGTATTGCATTTGAAATGCAAATTCAAACTCCATATGTTGTTCAAATTAGTCAAGTAGCATATGCTATTGTCTGTTCTTTGTAAAACATCTTGACATGTGTATGATATGCCTCTAATGTTCAAGTGAAAAGGTTTGCATTTCAATGGTTCAAATTGGAATAGCATTTGAATTAAATTTGAATTAATTCCAATTAAACCAAATAGCAAAAGCTACTGGTCCCAATTTAAGATCAACTCAAAAATGGTTGATAGTTGGATATTTGGATAGAGCATTTTCTTCTGATCATTTTTCATATATTATATGTTAAATTTGGAGTTCATATGAATTTTCAGCCTTTTCTGTAATTATTTGAAATTAGAAATGAATTATTGCACAAGCACTGCGTCACCATGACGTCAGGGGGGCTTCTGACGGCTGGGTCCCACTGGTCAGTGGGAGAGAGGTTTAATCCCTCTGTTTGATTTAATATGTAATTAGATTAGGGGCTTGGGCCCACTGTCAGTGGCCCAGGGGGTGATTAAGAGGGTCATTAGGGCGGGGTTAAGGGCTAGGTCGTCTCCGGTGACCTCTAGGCGGTGGCGCCTCACCGGAACTTCGCCGGAATCGGATTTAGGGCACGGGAGAGGGAGTTGGGGGCACTGAGGCGTAGCCCGCGTTCGTCCGCATCGCGTGGTGCCAGTGGGGTTTCACGGGGGGGACTCCAGGCCACGCCGGCGTCGACACGCGCGGCGGCCCGCCACTGACCACGATGGAAACGGTGATGCACAGCACGGGGAGAGCATTGGGAGGGGGCAAACGGAGCGCGATGCTCACCAGAGCTCGATGGCGAGCACGGAGATGCCGGAGGGGGCTCGGCGGCGGAGGAAACTCTCATGAGAGTCGCGGCGGCCGGCGACGAGGTGGCGAAGCGGACGTCGTCTCTGGTGGATCCCAGCTCGAATTGAAAGCGCAAATCGACGAAGCGCTCCACTTCGGGTCTTCTGGACACGTTGGTGCGTCGAAAAGGAGCCAGTGGCCACGCGGGCTCACGGTGATGGGCTCCGGTGAGCTCTCTGACGGCGGCGATTTCGCGAGAGAGAGAGAGGGGAGGAGGAGCGCTGAGAGAGGGGAAAGATGAGCGGTTCGCTGGGCGTCTCCGTGGCGTCTTGGGGGAGAAGGAGGGGGCTAGGGGGCGACGTGGCCCTCACCGGCATCGGCATGGAAGCCACCGAGCTGCTTGCCACGCCGAGGGAAGACAACAAGCCCCCAGGTGGGCTTGGGCCGGGGAGGGATAAGTTGGGCCCGAGGCCTGTAGGGGTGGGCTGGGATTCCTTTTTCCTTTTTCTTCTTTTTTCTTTCTGTTTTCTATTTTCTGTCTTTTGTTTTGCCCCAAATAAAATAGCAAGGAAATTTGTAAAATCTTCAAAACTTTTATGTGCCCTTCTAATATATATAGCTAGCCAAACACAAGTTTTGGAGATTTTTGAAATTCAAATAATTTGAATTTCAGATCAAATAGGGTATTTATTTAATTTCCAAGCCCTGTTTGGAATTTTTGAGAAATCTTGGTGCATGCAGTGGGACCCACTTCACTTTATATGTGATCATGCATATTTATAAGACTTTTCAAAAATAACAGAGGAATTTTTGGAAGAACTTTTTGTCTGGCCATTTGAATTAAATTCTTTAGGGCTTTTCTTTTCCCCATTTGGATTTCTTTTGAAATTTTTCACATGACGCAAAGTTACTTGCTAACCCTAGCACATATCTAAAAGAGGGTTGTGACACCGCCAGGATCCGCCTAACTAGTCGTTGTCGAGTCTCCGCGAAGGCGTCTAGAAGAAGGGTCATCGAGCTCCTCTGAAGTCCAAGATCGATTGCATAACGTGCGTAAAAGAGAAAAAAGTGGTGAGCTATATCAACAAGTCCTGTAACTAACTTTTCAAGGTAAGATGGGGGTAGTCGTTGAGGTTGCAGCCGCACTAGCATTATATAAGTGGCTAATGTTCTATTCAGAGTAAGATGAGAAACCAAGCATTCTATGAGGAATCGCCTCCAACAAGTCTGCTACTTACGCAATCATAACACCTATCCTATCCTTTTCGTCCCCTTCATCACCCGACGAAGAATAAGAAGTCAAGGACACACACGTTGATCAAGTTATTAAGATTATCTCAGTTGTTTTAGTCTATGAACAAGGAGTAGGTCTCAAGTCGTCCATAACCGTGGACACGCCTTCTCGAAAATATTTAACCCTGCAGGGGTGTACCAACTTCCCATTACAAGGCTCCGCATGCACGCCCATCTCTCTTAGTCGGGCCCGTTAAATACACTCATTCAAGAGTTGTTCCGAGAGATCCGGACGTCATAATCCCTCTAACTAACAACGAACAAATCCGGGTGTCCCCCTGGGAGTCGACACCCAATCCAAAAGCCGGTTGCACTCTTGGATCGAACTCTTCCGTCTGGATGAGGTTGGGGTAACTAACCCAAACCATGTGGGCAGCCCCCTAGCTTCCTGGTGTGGACCAACAAGAGAAACCATGTCTCCGCTGGCCCGAGTTGTTTGAAATCTGCTGGCAGCTCACCAATCACACACACGGTTTTCAAATGGTAAATGAGCTTGGGCCACCACTATAAATGTTTGAAGCTAGGTAGGTAAGAAAAGGGAACCCCATAGCATCCCACATGCGGTTAGGCATGCTCATTCTTAAAACCAATACCAGTAACTCGGATCCTAGGTAACTCGAATGGAACAAAGCGTCGGGGCGGGATAGCCTAGACCTTCCATCCTTCGTCGAGTATAGTCAACATTATAATAATCATATCATCCACAACAATATAATAATGTGATAGCCCAATCCAAGGAGTAACAGGAGGTAACAATTTGTAGCATCCTAGCATGCATACTAAGAAGTGGATGAGCAGCGAGAAATAGTAACATAGCCGAACAAGGTTTGCTGGGATGTGGAGGACATGGCTGTTTGGGTTTATTTGAGAGGCATGAATATGAAGTGGTAGGATCAAGCAATCGTTCTATCCTACACCTAGGCGTGAGTGAGCTGAAAGTTATAAGCATGATATATGCTTCCCCTTACCTCATGAGAAAACGAAACCGAAGGTGTAGTCGGTCGCAAGACGAAACCGAAGGTGTAGTCGATCGCATGACGAAACCGAAGGTGTAGTCGATCGCAAGCTCGCATCGCAAGCACACAAGAAGGAAACACTGGAAAAGGAAATCGACGAGCAATCATCTATTACTACGAAGCAATCAGGAGCAAGCATCAACAAGAAGGAAACACGAGACAACGCACTACGGTATCGCATCTATAGTCGAGAGCAGTTACTAACAGGTTAAGTGGAGTACTCGTCACACACGACGATACTGCACATTTAGGATGGTTCAAGTTGTTTAGCTACAAAACATGAGCAAATGTTGTTAACATGGCATCTCATTCAATCATGGCATATCACACAATCATGGAAAGAGGTGAAGCATAAAGTAAACTATCTATGCTAGTCAATTTAAATGAGGTAAAATCCTAGACATGGCATATCGCTAAGTACCCCACAACAATTAAAGAATTTGGTAATGTTCTGTCCTAAACAATATTTTAGGTTGGTTAACACCAACAAACAATAACATAAACACGAAGTACATGAAATTCTAGTCAAGTTACATATAAATAACACCCAAACGGGAATACGGTTAAAAAGATACAATCATCAAAAGATAAGGTACATGCTGATAACATCAGGGAGCATATTTTAGAGCCATGAAACAATTAGCTACTGAATTCAAACATGCATCAAAATGACATGGAATTGCAGTAGGCATGACAAGGAAGGCATGCCAACAAAGTTTCATGTATACGAGCATCAGGAACAAGTAATTGTAACGCATGCAAAATGCAAGAATATACTACTGGTCTAGGGACTAGTGAAAAACAGAGGCATGTGACATCAAACAGCAGGGTTGCACTTTGGGAGCTCAATAAGTATATGAACAACAACCATAACATGGAAAATAAAAGCATGGCATCAAAGTACACATAACAAGGAGCAGATAATTACATTGGAGCTACTGCATATGAAGCATGGGTCAATAGCTACAAGGCATCAAAGTAGCAACTTTATATAAAGAGCAGCACATGTTAACAGGGTCACCACTTTGGAGAAAGATATAAATTAGCTACATCAGGCATACATGACAAAGGAATGCATCTAAATGAAGTGCATATGATGCTTAACACATGCAAGAAAGAATCAATAGCATAGGCCTCATGGATGTGACACAATCATCAATCAAACTTGCAAGAAAAAACAACAGCAAAAGTAATAATCTGGTGCCCACTTCAACAGTGATTTACATCAACTGGATGGCCTCAAATCAATTAAGTCACTAAAGCAAAACAGTAGAGAAAAACTGAGCACTTTTCATTTTGGGCGCAAGTTCATCCGGGCTACAGATCATGCGCTAACGTCAACACAAAACGTTACTGAGCATCAGTATACACGGACTTAGCAGAAAAAAAATCAAATAGGAAAAAATGGTGATGGGCTCACCATGGGCCGGCCCAGCTCAGTGGCAGTGAGCGGAGAGCTCACGGGCGATGGGAAGCTTCTCGGCCGCGTTGTAGAGTGGGCCGGGGTCGAGGTCGCATTGGGCCGTGGCGCGGTCGATGAGGTCCCGAGGGCTGACGGGGAGGAGCTTGAACCTCCCGCGTCCATGGCGGCTCGAGCGGCGGCACTGCGGCTTCCTTGATGCGGAGGAGGATGGAGGAGGAGGTGAGGAGGGAGGAGAAGGAGAGGGGCACGGCGGGGCTGGCTCACCGGAGCAGGCGAGGCGGGTGGTCGATAGGCGGCGCGGCTCTGCGGGCTTCCATGCCCGGATCGGGGCCCTGGAGGGCTGGCGGCGAGCCCAATGGGGCCCAAACGGCTGGAGGTGGCTGGAGCGCGTCCTGGCCGTTGGATCGGTCGATCTGACGGTCAGATTCGCTTGGGGCTATGGTTTCGTGGATGTGGGGACTTGGGGGCAGATCTGAGACAATTTTAGGGGGGTGGCTGCAATTTTATGTTAGGGGAAACCCTAGAAGGTCTAGGAAAGGGTGGAGGTCTATTTATAGGATGGCCTGGATGGCAGGTTTACAAAAACGCCCTCGGGCACTCCACGTTTCTGACCGCCGGGAGTCCATACGACCTCCGATTCAGACAAAATCTAGAACCATGCGCTCAGCGTGGCAAGCCCTTCAGTTCTACATCACTTCGATACCGTTCCGAGAACATTTTACGGTGCCCAATAAAATAATCTTTTTTTAAATAAACGGGGGTTTTTGTTCCGATGGCGATGGCTGGTCTTTTGCCGGAAGCTGCGACGGGTAAGGTCGTGTGCCATGGTGGAAAGGTTCGTTCACGCATCCGATACGAGAAGGAGGGGGAAATATTCACCGATTAATAAATCGGCGAAGAAAATACTGCAAACAATTCTAGCAATCAACAAAATAAAGCAACAAATTTTTTTTTAATTCGGGTGAAAAACCCGGGCTGTTACAGTTGTCCTTCTTGGATCATGCAGACTCGTCCGTGGGACGGTGGGTACTGCTCTTCTGAGTTGTGCGCTGGAGACTGCGCTGTCTCTCGAGCCCGTTTGGCTTTGCGTTGCTTTTCTTTATTGAGCCCGTCGGAGAGTTCGGTGAACAAGAGACAACTCCTCAAGGTGTGGCTTGATCTGATACATCCTCAATTGTCCTCGAAACAATGGATTGTGCACGGCCCATCCAGCTGCTCCTGCGCTGTGAGTGTTCTGGAGCCGGCATGCCTTCTTCTCCTTGCGATGCGAAACGACTGCGAGTGGCCTTCTGAACGGGAGTGGAATCTTGGATCGAGCTCGATTTCGTCTTCGATCGAGTAGTTGCGAGTCATCTTGGAGAATTCGTCCCGTCTTCGTTCGGGGTCGTAGTACTCGCCGGATTGAGTTTGGGAACCCTATTCGGTTGCTCGGGCGGCGGCGGGTGCTCGGGTGGATGCCGGGGTTGTTGCGCCGGGCAGCGGCTCCTCGAGTGAGACGTCGATTTGGACTTCTTGTTCTGGCTTCACGATTGGCCCTGTGGCCGCGATTTGTGTTTGCCTTCTGCATCGCCGAGTTTTTCTTCGATGGGCGCAACTTTGATAGTCGCCGAAGGGTTGGGTTTGGCGCAATCGTCGGCCGAGTGATATTGGAGGCGCGATGAAGAGTCTTGTGATGAACCTGAGTTCTTCGAGCGGGTTGAATCTTGCTCGAGTCCTCGAGTTGTGTTTTTCTGATGATGGGGCCGCCGAGATCGTGATTCCAACCTGCGTACTCCCCACGGTCGGCGCTGTAAGGCCCGATATGCGGTACTGTTCCAAATCTACATGTTTCCATCCAGATCCGGGGACGAAGCACATATCGGTCCCACCGCGACATATGACGAAGTCATATGCCCCCAATTTCCAACATGATATCACAACATTACAGATACAAGGATACAACATCTGATACAATCGGCATACAACTGCCTTAATACAATACAACAGCGGAAGATATATGTCTGGGTACAGACTACAATCAAATGACTACTGGCAAAGAGACAACATCGATCCCATAACCACACTGGTCCAGGCCCTCCGCCGGGATCCGCCTAACTAGTCGTCGTCGAGTCTCCACGTGAAACATCGATCACCATACCTGTTGTCGATCAAGAACCCTGAAAAGAGTTTGGGGGTAGTATCATGAGTACAGAAGTACTCAACATCCAACTGTAGTGGTCAACTGACCCAGCAAGGACTTCATCACTCGTCATTCTAGGACAACTATTAGTTTACGGTAAGGAAGGGGTAAGTGGTGAGGTTTCTGCCGCACTAGCATTTATGAAGTGGCTAACGATCTAGAGAGTAAGATAAGAAGCCAAGCATTCGATGAGGAATCGCCTCCAACAAGTCTTGCTATCAACTACTTACGCAATCATAACACCTATCCTATGCTTGTCCTCCTCTTTGCATCCCGACGAAGAAGAAGCAGTCAAGGCACACACACACGTGGATCAAGTTATATTAAAATTATCTCAGCTATTGTTGTCTATGAACAAGGAGTAGGTCTCAAGTCGTCCATAACCGTGGACACGGCTTCTCGAAAAGATTTAACCCTGCAGGGGTGTACCAACTGCCCATTACAAGGCTCCGCACGCACGCCCATCTCTCTCAGTTGCTACGCATCACAGGCAACCATTTTATGATTTAGTTCCAAGAGATCCGAAATGACAGGTCCCTCTAGCTAACCACGAACATATCCGGGTGGCCCCTGGTGAGTCGACATCCAGCTCAGGAGCCGGCCGTGCTCTCGATCTGGTCTCTACTGTCTGTCGCAGGTTTGGATAGCCGGTTAATCACACATGGGAAACCGGGTCCTCAGCTGAACAAGGTGGGCCAGCAAGGGAACTATGTCCTCACTGGTCCGGGTTGGTTTAAAAACTACTGGCAGCTGACCAGCACACACACGTTTTCAAATGGTAAATCAGCTTCGGCCACCACTAGAAATGTTTGAAGCTAGGTAGGTAAGAAAAGGGGACCCCATAAAATCCCACACGCGGTTAGGCACGCTCAGTCTTAAAACCAATACCCGGAACTCGGATCCTAGGTGACTCGAATGGAAAAAAGCGTCGGGGAGGGATAGCCGTGACCTTCCATCCTTCTTCAAATATAGTCAACATTATAATAATCATATCATCAGCAACAATATAATAATATGATATCCCAAACCAAGGAGTAACAAGGTAATATCGTAGCATCCTAAGCATGCATACTAAGCAGGGGCTGAGCAACGAGAAACAGTACAAGGTTTGCTGGGAGGGAACATGGATGTATCGGTTTGAAAGAGGCTGTAAACATGTGGTAGGATCAAACATCGAACCTATCCTAGACTAGCATGCAAACCGCTGGTTGAAATAGAATGGATCATAAGTAATGTATAGTCCTTTCCTGTTGATAAGTCGGGTTCCAAAGGTTTAGTTGATCGCAAGCTCGCAACGTCTCTGAAAGGTACCCGCGGAAGCACACAAGAGGGTAAACACTGGAAAGCAATCAACGAGCAAGAATGTATTACTACGAGGCAAACACGAGCAAGCATCAACAAGAAGCAACATGAGACATCGCACCTACCGTCGAGAGCGGTTACTAAAAATTTTAGTGGAGTACTCGTCGCACACGACGATACCGCACGTTTACGGTGGTTCAAGTTGTTTAGCTACACAAGGTGAGTAAAGGTTGTTAACATGGCAAGGCACCCAAGCATGGCTTGTCAAAAAATCTTGGCAAAAGGTTAATCACAAAGTAAACTACCTATACTAGTCAATTTAAGTGGGGCAAACTCCTAAACATGGCAAACTATTGCGGACCCCACGATAAAATGGAATTTGGTACTGTTTTTCTCTAAACAATATTTTATTGTTTTTATTAGCAAGCAAGAACAGCATAAACACAATCTACATGCAATTCTAGTCAAGTCACATATAAGGAACATTTTAATAGGAGCAACGGTTAAAAAATTATTGCAATAACAGTTTACAGCTGCACGCAGTGTAATTAGCAGTCAAACAGCATGTAAACAAGCTCAAACATGGCAAAAGAGCACATTTTATTAAACTACACACAAAACTAAGCAAGTTTCATATTTTACGCGTCGCGATCCGGACTACCGTTAAAAAGTTACGGGCACCGCAAAATTACTACCCAATCTGCAAATAAATAAATACAGAAAGAAAAAAAACTATCGGGCCAAAAGCTACTGGGCCCAACAGAAAATAGAAAAAAAAGAAAGAAAAAAAGCGGGGCTCACCTAATGGGCCTGGCCCAGGCCGGATGTTGGAGTGGAGGCTGGGCTGGGGCGCTGGGTCGCGGCTGCAGGCCGAGCCCACGAGCGGGGGGAGCACGGGGCTCGCTTGTCTCGTCTCCGACGAGAGACGCAGGCGGCGGCCGGCCTGGCCTCCGGCGAGGGGAGTCCTGGCGGTGAGGAGGTGCGGGGGACGGCGACGAGGGGACGCGAGGCCGCAGGGCTACCGGATCCGGGCCGTATCCGACGCCGGCGTGGTGAGGTCTAGGGGCGGCTGAGCTTCTCAGAGCGGGCATCCATGGCGGCCTCGCGAGCGCGGATCTGCGAGGGGGATGGGAGGAAGGAGGTGAGGGAGAAGGAGAGGGGAAGGAAAGAGAGGAGGAGAGGGAGGCGCGGGGAGGAGATAGCCGGCCGGTGGCTCTCGCCGGAGGTCGGGCGGCGCGGTGCTGGTCTCCACGGGCAGGCGGCGGCGGCGAGGAGGTGGTTGGTGGGAGGCTAGGGTGGATCTGGGCCGTCGGATCATGAGATCTGACGGTTCAGATCGCAGGGGAGCAAAATTTCGGGATTTTGGGATAAATTGGGCAGATCTGAGCAAACTCTGGGGGGGTGGCTGCAATTTTTTACTAGGGATACCCTAGAAAGAGGTGGGAGTGTGGTGGTCTTTATATAGCCCAGGTGGCTGGCAGTTTGCAAAAACATCCCCGGTTTTTCTATCGCGCGCGTTGTGCTCACGTTTCTGACCGCCGGGGGTCCGCAGTACCTCCGATTCGGGTAAAACTTCGAACTGCGCGACTAGCGCATCGAGCCGGCGGCGTTCACCTTGCGCTGGAGCCGTTCCGAGAACACTTTCCGTGCGCTATAAAATAACCCGTTTAATTATTAAACGGGGTTTTTCGTTCCGTTGGCTGCGGCTGGTCTCGTGCGGTTTTCGCGAAGGTGATCGGGTGAAACCCGGTGTCGCAAAGGTCGAGTGTCAGGGTGGAAAGGGTCGGTCTCCGTCCGATACGAGATAAGAGGGGAAAAATAATCGTCGATCGATAAATCGGGGATGCAAACACCACAAACAAATCAGACAATCAATCAATTCACACCGAAAACAAATTTTTTTAATTTTCTGAAATCTGGGCTGTTACAGGCGCCAACTGACGAGGATTGACCTCGGAAAATCCCATGGTTAGGAACCCTGGGTTAGATCATAGAGGAGATGTGTAGGATGGAGATACTCATTCGCTAACATGAGAAATCACTTACTTCACGATTGTATTGTAATGGAGACGATTACAGTGGAGGTCCAGGAGAGATCGCTCGGGAGCATAGGTGTTGCTATGAGATTCGATGCCCTAGACGTCCCCTCAACTAGTCTTTACAGACTAGGCTGGGTCGCAAGGAGTCCGTCTAGGTCTACAGAGAGGGTTTCCTTGTCAGAACCCTAATTTAGGTTTGTGCTTTTCCAAGCTAGCATTTTTGCATCTTGAAATAAATTGCAAAAGAAAAAGGAATTGGGGAAAAGAAAAGCCCCAAAGCATTTTAAATAAAAAGGCTAGACAAAAATCTTTTTCCAAAAATCCTTTGAACATTTTGAAAAGTCTTATAAATGGGCATGATCACTTTTCAGGTGAAGTGGGTCCCACTCCATGCTCATGGATTTTTCAAAAAAGTCCAAAAGGGTCTTGGAAATTAAATCAAATGCCTATTTGAATTGGAATTCAAATAATTTGAATTTCAATAATTCCCAAAACTTGGGGTTGACTTCTATATAGTCACCTAAGTTTTATAAAAATAATTGGGAGTTTTTACAAATGCCCTAGCTATTTAATTTAAAGGGCAAAAAAAATAATAGAAAGAAATAAAAAGAAAAACAGAAGAGAGCTTACCTCCCGCCTAGGCACCGGCCCACCTGGCCCAGCCCGGCCCCTCCCCTGTCGTCTTCCTCCTCGCCAGAAGGAGAGACGGCCGCGCCGTGCTCTCAAGGCATGCGCGCCACCTCCTGCTTCCGGCCAGCGCAGAGGCCCCCATCCTCATCTCCTTGCCCCCGTGGACGCCTGGAAGCCCCAGCCTCCCTTTCCCCCTCCTCTGGCCCTCTCCTTCGTCTCCCTCGCACGAACCCGTAGCCTTAGCCGAGAACCGCCGGAGCGCCGATGACGAATAGCGCGGACACCGAGCTCCCCAAGCCGTCACACCTTGTCTGGAGGCATCCCCGACGACCACCAGCTCGACCCGCGCCTTCAATTTGAGTAGAGGACCACTGGAGGAGACGCCATCTTCAAGGGTTCGCCGCCGGCCGCGAGGAACCCCGGCGAGAAATCCGGCGCCCTCAGTTCCTCTCCGGCCTCCCCGAGTGCGCCATCGACTTCAATGTGAGATACCGCCCGTTTTCCCCCTCCTAGCTTCCCTCCCCGCTCCCCTTGTCACCGGTTGCCATGAGCAAAGGCCACGGCCGCCGCTTCCCTTCGTCGTAGCCATGGCCTAGGGCCTCCTCGAGGTCACCGGCGTGCTCCACGTGACGCGCAGGAGCGTGAGGCACGCGCCCGTGCCTCCAGCTACCTTCCCTGTGGCCGGAATCGCCACTCCGGCAAGCGCCGTCGTGGCCCAAGCCACCGGCGACATGCCGCCGGCCTGTTAGGCCTAAGCCTCCCTCTAATCTCTCTCTCTCACTGATATGCGGGCCCTAGAGGCTAATTAAACCACTCGGTTTATTTTAAACTGGGTTTTAACCCCCTCTCTCACTGACAGCCAAGACCCACTTGTCAGCCCCCCCCCCTTGCGTCATGCTGACATCGTAATGACGCAGTATTTCTTAAATCATTTATTTTAATCAGTAAATTCCAGAAAATACCCTAAACTTTGAAACTGAATATCTTTTAAACTATAACTCCAAATTCAAAGTGTAATATATGAAAAATTATCAGAATAAAATTCTCTATCCAAATAACCAACTTTCATCCATGTTTGAAATGTTTACAATAAGGGATCAGTAGCATTTTGCTATTTGGATCTTTTGTATTAAATCAAATAAATTACAATGCTCATTTGAAATTCAACCAATGCAATGCAAAGGTGATCACTTACACTTCAGAAGCTTTTCACACACTTGATCACATGGATTATAATGAACAAACATTAGCCAATGCAACTTGTACAAATTTTAATACCATTTGGAGTTTGAATTTGAAATTGCTTTTCAAATCAACTTCAATTAACATGTTGCAATTTAAACATAGGTCACATCAGTACCTTGCCATGCTTTGTTTTGCATATCGATTGTGCATTGTATTATCTTGATTGTGCTTTACTTCCAGTGCTTCGGTGATTGCATCTTCTCGGTAGAGTTGATCTCGGAGACGAGTTCAACCTCACGTCAGAAGACCAGTACCTCGTGATCGTCAGCAAGGCAAGCACCCCCTCTTTGATCATGTCGATAAAATCCCAGTTCCCTCTCATTTTCGCAAATGCATGTTTAGGATGTCACCATGATACGTTCTACCGCTTGTTAAACCTATTCCTTTGCATGACCTATCATTTTGTCACAGTAGTAAGCAAACCACAATCCTAGCAGATGTAGGAGTTGGTTGTTATCTTGTGGCCCCTGCAACTGTTACAGCTTATTGCATGCTTAGAGTTGTTACCTGAGGCTACTTTGTTGTGAGTCGGGATGGTAGTGATCATGTGAATGATGGTGGTAACGTGTTGGTGAATCTACCCTAAACAAAGGTGAACGATGAGAGGCTGTGTAGGAGTACACAGTGGGTTGTCTCGTTGAACACTGCCTTAGGCCCGAGTTCTTGTGTTGTTATCCAAGACTAAGAGTACGACCACACATTTGGCTCACTGACCCCTCTCGGCCTAGTACCTCACCCCGGACCAGTCCAGGAGTCGCAAGTAGTTCGCCCTTTAACGATCTCAAGCAGGTGGAACCAAGGTTAGTGGTTGGCGTAGGTTGTGGGCACGTTGAATCAAGTGATCATGATCGAGTTGATCTTGATGGCGGTCACACAACGTTTGAGTCCGCATCGGAAAAATCGGCCGGATTTCGATTGTGGTCCCAACTCAAATAGGCGACTCCCTAGGACTAGAGATGGTGCCGTGAGTAAAGTGTCGTGGCAGCATCCTCGCCGGTACTCACTTGAAGGGTCCATCCCCAGGCGGTAACTGATGAGGCGTGTGTGTAGCAGTACACCCCTGCAGGGTTAATGAACTATTCTAATAGCCGTGTCCGCGGTTATGGACTACTTGGAGACCTTTACTTGATCATAGATAACTTGAACCGGATACTTATAAAACTTGCCAAGATAAGTGTGAGTGCTATGGCATGCTTCCTCGTGGGGAAGTCGAGGAAGTATCCATAGTGGTGTATTGGTTGGAGACTGTTACTTGGACTCATGTACGTTCTTACCTCTTTCTGGTATTCGTAGTACAGGACTAGCCAAGTCAAAGCTGGCATTTCTGCAAGTGAAACCCCACCTCCCTTTGCCTTGATAGATGTGCATGAGTAGTATAGTTCCTATGTAAGTCTTGCTGAGTACGACTTTGTACTCACGTTTGCTTATTCTATGTTTTAGAGAGGAGACCAGTGACCCTGATGGTGGCCTCTACCTCGAGCTCGACGTGGACCAAGTGGTATAGTCCCAGACAGCAGCCTGTGCCCTCTGGAGGGTCGTTGTATTTTTCTTTCAGGCTTCTTAAGCCATTTGTTAAACTTGTCTTTACTAAGACATAATTTGCTTCCGTTGTTGTTTGATGTAATGTTGGATCACAACCATGTGATCTTTGCTTGTAATACAACTACTATGTCTGCTCTGTTTAGCAGAAGTTATAAAGACTATGAGTTTGTAGAGTTCATGTTGTGATTACCATCTGTTTATACTAGACATGTGTGCTGCGTGTATGATTATATCATGCATGTCTTAGTATGGGTTTTCGTGACCTTAGTTGTGATCTGGCTGGCAGTCTTTTATACACCAAGTGGCCCTTAGATGTGCGCAGCTTGGTGCATCGCGATGCGATTGCTCGTGACTCTGTCACGTGCACACTTTGTTGTATGATCGAGCCCGCCCTAGACCCCGACTAAGTGATCGGGCTGGAGTAAGTCTATGTAAGGGTTATGATTCAATCGATAACATGGTTGAGGCGACTTGTCTATGAGTATGGGATTCACCACCCATAAGCATTTAGACTTGTGAGCGGACGATGAGAACCCATCTCAGTTGATCATCCGGCCTAGATGGGATGCCCCTCACGTTCGATGCCTACCGAGAGTGATCTGTGCTTGGCCTTGTCTGCTTAGACAAGTGGGTACGGCTCTCGGCTCTCCATGTGATTGCATTGTGACCGGAATTACATACGCTAACCCCGGGTCCCGACAGACTTGGTATCAGAGCAAGAATGCCTGTAGGATTATCAAACCATTGGCCGATGTTAGCATTCTATAGTTATATAGTTACTTTGGGTATAAGGGAACAACGTAAGATTTCTTTTTTCTCCTTATCTTCATCGATCTGAGTTCTGAGTCATCCTCATCTTATTCTACGGGAAGATAGGACTAGGCTCATCTATGTCTTTACTAGAACATCTCGTTGATTGCTTCTTTGTAGCTGTAGGAGTGTTGTGGTCTTCCAAAGTCATCATTCCTTAGTGTTCTTTAGGAAGTGATGTCCCTTTTCTTGCTAGTTGTCTCATTTTCCATCCCGGTACAGCCGGTATGCTGTCCGTTTGTGACTTCGATGCTGTTTCATTATTGTCTTCTATCTTAGCATAGATTTCTGTGCTAAATCCTATTCTGATTGTTGATTCTTATCACACAGAATGTCAGGTGCAAATCAAGGTGTTGACCCCAGTTCCGGTAACATAGACGGTGAAGAACCTCCACCACCAACCTCAACGGCAGAAATCATGATGGAGGCTGAACAGAATCGTCGTGATCAGACACGTCTTCTCGAGCGCATTGAGCAGAACACTTCTCGTCAGCATCATAGTGTTGTCACCATCCAGAACTTCATTCTCCTCAACCCGCCAGTTTTCCGATGTCCTTCCGAGCCCCTTGATGCCGATGATTGGCTTCGTTCCGTCGAGCGTAAGCTTGAGACAGCCCATGTTGCTCCAAGTGATCGTGTTCTATTCGCGGCATACTTTCTGGAAGGTGTTGCTCTTCCGTGGTGGGAGAACTTCGTGGAAATGCAACCAGTTGGTCACGTGGTGACTTGGAAAGAGTTCTGTGATGACTTCCGAGGATATCATATTCCGGATCAGCTGATGGAGCGCAAGAGAGAAGAATTTTGCAATCTGACCCAAGGAAAGATGACTGTTCATGAGTATAGGACTGAGTTCACTTGTCTAGCACGTTATGCCCAGGAAGAAGTATCCACCGATGCCAAGAAACAAGAAAGGTTCCGCAAGGGACTTAGCCCCGTCCTTTGTCATGACCTGAATCTTCACGAGTTCATCAACTTCAGAGACTTGGTCGACAAATCCTTCAAGGGCGAGTATGGAAATGAGTTGTATGAAGAGTCTCGCAAGCGTGATCGTGAGTTTGCACAATCTTCTGGCTCAGTTTCTCGGAAATGATGTGTATGGATTCCCTTCAGTGACGTCAGTCGTGCTGTAAGTGCTTCTAGACCACCAACCACCATATATCGTCCACCTGAACCCAATCTTCCTCCTTGGAATTTTGTTGGACAATCAAGTGCTCAAGTTCCTTTCATTCCACGTGGTGTTTGTTTCCAATGTGGACACTCAGGCCACAATGTTCGAGAGTGTCCTCAAAATCATGTAGCCACCACACCTAATCCCAAGCAAGCTTTTCGTCGTGGCAAGACACTAGCCAAAACTTCCAATGTCAAGCCTCCTGTTTATGAACATGGTTATGTGAATCATGTATCCATTCTAGATTCCCACAAGTCAACCGATGTTGTACTCGGAACCCTTCCTGTCAATTCCACCCCAACTTCGGTTCTTTTCGACCCAGGAGCATCTCACTCATTCATATCCCAGGACTTTGCACTGTCACATGACATCTCTTTTTTGATGTTATCCACCCCCTTAGTTGTGCAAGCCCCTGGATCCAGATGGCACACCACCATGGTGAGTCATGAGAATGAAATTGCAATTGAGGGTTTAGTATTCCTTGCCTCACTTATAGCCCTCAAGTCTTCAGACATTGATGTCATCCTAGGAATGGATTGGTTATCAAGATAGAATGTTGTCCTTGATTGTAAAGCCAAATCAGTTAAACTAACCCATCCATCAGGACAGACAATCAAGTACACCTCACCAAGCTCTAAAACCCAGGTGCATTCTTTGAATGTGCTTCCTCTTCCAGACCTTGAAGATATTCCGGTGCTTCGTGACTTCCCGGATGTCTTTCCAGAAGAGCTGCCAGGAATACCACCTGACAGATCTGTAGAGTTTGTAGTAGATCTTATCCCAGGAACCGCCCCAATATCCAGACGCCCATATAGAATGGCCCCACGTGAGTTAGCTGAGCTAAAAATCCAACTTGAAGCTTCGTTGGAAAAAGGATTCATCCGCCCTAGCTCATCGCCATGGGGTTGCCCCGTTCTGTTCGTAACGAAGAAAGATGGAACAGAAAGGATGTGCGTAGACTATCGCCCGCTAAATCTAGCGACGATAAAGAACAAGTACCCACTGCCCAGGATCAATGATCTTTATGATCAACTTGCTGGATCCTCTGTCTTCTCCAAGATGGATTTGAGATTAGGCTATCATCAAAACAAAATCAGAAACGAGGACATTCCCAAAACGGCTTTCACTACTCGTTATGGTCTTTACGAGTACACCGTTATGTCCTTCGGTTTAACCAATGCCCCCGCCACATTCTCGCGTTTGATGAATTCGATCTTCATGGAGTACTTAGATAAATTCGTTGTAGTTTATCTTGATGACATTCTCATCTACTCGAAGAACGAAGAAGAGCACACAGAACATCTTAGGCTGGTATTGATGAAACTTAGAGAGCATCGCCTGTATGCTAAGTTCTCCAAGTGTCAATTTTGTCTACCAGAAGTGACCTTTTTAGGCCACGTTATTTCTGCATCAGGCATTGCTGTCAATCCCGAGAGAGTTCATGCCGTCCTTGACTGGACTCCACCTGAATCGGTTAAGCAAGTTAGGAGTTTTCTTGGCCTAGCCAGCTATTGCCGTCGCTTCATGGAGAACTTTTATAAAGTTGCAAAGCCTCTAACTGAACTCCTCAAGAAAGAGAAGAAATTCAATGGACTCCCAAGTGCGAGGAAAGCTTTCAAGAGTTAAAAAGAAGATTGACTTCTGCACCCGTACTTGCGCCTCCAGACACCAAAAAGGATTTCGAGATCTATTGTGATGCCTCACGGCAAGGGTTAGGATGCATACTTCTGCAAGATCTACATGTGGTAGCTTATGCTTCACGCTAGTTGCGTCCACATGAAGAGAACTATCCTACCCATGATCTTGAACTCGCTGCCGTAGTTCATGCCGTGACAACTTGGCGACATTACCTCCTTGGTAATCGTTGGGAGATCTATTCCAACCACCAAAGCCTCAAATACATATTCACCCAGCCAGATCTTAATCTCAGACAAAGACGCTGGATTGAGTTGATAAAATATTATGACTTAGGAATTTCTTACACCCAGGCAAAGCCAACGTCATGGCTGATGCACTAAGTTGTAAGTCGTATTGTAACAACCTCATGTTACAAAAGTATCAACCACTTCTTCATGAGGAATTTCGCAAGCTCAACCTCGAGATTGTTCCTCGTGGATCTCTTTTCAACTTGGTGGCGAAACCAACCCTTGAGGATCAAATCATAGTTGCCAAAGGCATGCACGAGGTGTTCGCCGGATCAAGGAGAACATTGCTAGCGGATTTGCTAAATGTTTCTCCACAGATAGCAAAGGAACGGTATTCTTTGAAAATCGTTTGGTAATACCTAAGAATAGGGAACTAAGGCAACTCATCCTCAAAGAAGCCCATGATACACCCCTCTCCATTCATCCTGGTAGCACAAAAATGTACCGAGATCTACGGCAGAGATTTTGGTGGACTAGGATGAAGAGAGAAATTTCTCAGTTCATTGCTGAATGTGATGTTTGTCGTCGCGTTAAGGCAGAACATCAAAGACCTGCTGGTACTCTTAGACCTTTGCCTATCCCCGAGTGGAAATGGGATAAAGTCAGTATGGACTTCATCACCGGCTTTCCAAAAACCCAGAAAGGAAATGATGCCATCTTCGTTGTCATAGATAGACTTTCCAAAGTTGCTCACTTCCTTCCCGTTCATGAGTCTATAACTGCTAGCCAGTTAGCGGACTTGTATGTCTCCCGAATCGTGTCACTTCACGGTGTTCCTTTGGAAATCAATTTAGACCGTGGTAGTCTTTTCACTTCTCGATTTTGGGAAAGTTTCCAGAATGCTATGGGAACCCACCTCTCCTTTAGCACTGCTTATCACCCGCAGTCCAGTGGTCAAGTAGAAAGGGTCAATCAAATTCTTGAAGACATGCTCAGAGCTTGTGTTATCTCTTTCGGAAAGAAATGGGAGAATTCTCTTCCTTTTGCCAAATTTGCGTATAACAATAGCTTCCAATCTCGTTTGGGCATGGCTCCTTTTGAATTTCTCTATGGACGGAAAAGTCGAACACCCCTAAACTGGTCAGAAACCGGTGAAAGACAATTCTTTGGACCAGATATGATTCAGGATGCAGAAGAGCAGGTTCGCATTGTTCGTGAGAAATTGAAGACAGCCCAGTCTCGTCAGAAAAGCTATTATGATCGTCATCATAGGGAAGACAGCTATAATCTGGATGAGAAGGCTTACCTTCGGGTTACTCCTCTGAAGGGTACCCATCGCTTCGGTATCAAAGGCAAGTTGGCCCCACGTTACATCGGTCCCTTTCGCATTCTCGCTAAACATGGAGAAGTTGCCTACCAATTGGAACTACCCCCTCACCTCTCCCAGGTTCATGATGTCTTCCACGTCTCTCAACTCAGGCGTTGCTTCAAGGACCCCATCCGCGAAGTAGACCACGAAACGCTTGATCTCCAAGATAACCTTTCATATCGAGAGTACCCTGCTCGTATTATTGATGAAGCCGAGCGTAGCACCAGACGTCAGAAGATCAGATTCCTCAAAGTGCAGTGGTCACATCATTCGGAGAAAGAAGCCACCTGCGAACGAGAGGATCGTCTACGAGCTGAGTACCCCACCTTCCTCCCGACGACTTCTGAATCTCGGGACGAGATTCTTTTGGTTGGGGGCGAGTTGTCAGAACCCTAATTTAGGTTTGTGCTTTTCCAAGCTAGCATTTTTGCATCTTGAAAAAAATTGCAAAAGAAAAAGGAATTGGGGAAAAGAAAAGCCCCAAAGCATTTTAAATAAAAAGGCCAGACAAAAATCTTTTTCCAAAAATGCTTTGAACATTTTGAAAAGTCTTATAAATGGGCATGATCACTTTTCAGGTGAAGTGGGTCCCACTCCATGCTCATGGATTTTTCAAAAAAGTACAAAAGGGTCATGGAAATTAAATCAAATGCCTATTTGAATTTGAATTCAAATAATTTGAATTTCAATCATTCCCAAAACTTGGGGTTGACTTCTATATAGTCACCTAAGTTTTATAAAAATAATTGGGAGTTTTTACAAATGCCCTAGCTATTTAATTTAAAGGGAAAAACAAATAACAAAAAGAAATAAAAATAAAAACAGAAGAGAGCTTACCTCCCGCCTAGGCGCCGGCCCACCTGGCCCAGCCTGGCCCCTCCCCCGTCGTCTTCCTCCTCGCCAGAAGGAGATACGGCCGCGCCGTGCTCTCACGGCTTGCGCGCCACCTCCTGCTTCCGGCCAGCGCAGAGGCCCCCGTCCTCATCTCCTTGCCCCCGTGGACGTCTGGAAGCCCCAGCCTCCCTTTCCCCCTCCTCTGGCCCTCTCCTTCGTCTCCCTCGCACGAACCCGTAGCCCTAGCCAAGAACGCCGGAGCGCCGACAACGAATAGCGCGGCCACCGAGCTCCCCAAGCCGTCAAACCTTGTCTGGAGCGATCCCCGGCGACCACAAGCTCGACCCGCGCCTTCAATTTGAGCAGAGGACCACTGGAGGAGACGCCATCTTCAAGGGTTCGCCGCCAGCCGCGAGGAACCCCGGCGAGAAATCCGGCGCCCTCAGCTCCTCTCCGGCCTCCCCGAGTGCGCCATCGACTTCAACGTGAGCTCCCGCCCGTTTTCCCCATCCTAGCTTCCCTCCCACTCCCCCTGTCACCGTTTTCCATGAGCAGAGGCCACGGCCGCCGCTTTCCTTCGTCGTAGCCATGGCCTAGGGCCTCCTCGAGGTCACCGGCGTGCTCCACGTGACGCGCACGAGCGCGAGGCACGCGCCCGTGCCTCCAGCTACCTTCCCCGTGGACGGAATCGCCACTCCGGCGAGCGTCGCCGTGGCCCAAGCCACCGGCGACATGCCGCCGGCCTGTTATGCCTAAGCCCCGCTCTAATCTCTCTCTCTCTCTCACTGACATGCGGGCCCTAGAGGCTAATTAAACCACTCGGTTTATTTTAAACCGGGTTTTAACCCCCTTTCTCACTGACAGCCAGGACCCACTGGTCAGCCCCCCCCCCTTGCGTCATGCTGACGTCGTAATGACGCAGTATTTCTTAAATCATTTATTTTAATCAGTAAATTCCAGAAAATACCCTAAACTTTGAAATTGAATATCTTTTAAACTATAACTCCAAATTCAAAGTGTAATATATGAAAAATTATCAGAATAAAATTTTCTATCCAAATAACCAACTTTCAGCCATGTTTGAAATGTTTACAATAAGGGATCAGTAGCATTTTGCTATTTGGCTCTTTTGTATTAAATCAAATAAATTACAATGCTCATTTGAAATTCAACCAATGCAATGCAAAGGTGATCACTTACACTTCAGAAGCTTTTCACACACTTGATCACATGGGTTATAATGAACAAACATTAGCCAATGCAACTTGTACAAATTTTAATACCATTTGGAGTTTGAATTTGAAATTGCTTTTCAAATCAACTTCAATTAACATGTTGCAATTTAAACATAGGTCACATCAGTACCTTGCCATGCTTTGTTTTGCATATCGATTGTGCATTGTATTATCTTGATTGTGCTTTACTTCCAATGCTTCGGTGATTGCATCTTCTCGGTAGAGTTGATCTCGGAGACGAGTTCAACCTCACGTCAGAAGACCAGTACCTCGTGATCGTCAGCAAGGCAAGCACCCCCTCTTTGATCATGTCGATCAAATCCCAGTTCCCTCTCATTCTCGCAAATGCATGTTTAGGATGTCACCATGATACGTTCTACCGCTAGTTCAACCTATTCCTTTGAATGACCTATCATTTTGTCACAGTAGTAAGCAAACCACAATCCTAGCAGATGTAGGAGTTGGTTGTTATCTTGTGGCCCCTGCAACTGTTACAGCTTATTGCATGCTTAGAGTTGTTACCTGAGGCTACTTTGTTGTGAGTCGGGATGGTAGTGATCATGTGAATGATGGTGGTAACGTGTTGGTGAATCTACCCTAAACAAAGGTGAACGATGAGAGGCTGTGTAGGAGTACACAGTGGGTTGTCTCGTTGAACACTGCCTTAGGCCCGAGTTCTTGTGTTGTTATCCAAGACTAAGAGTACGACCACACATTTGGCTCACTGACCCCTCTCGGCCTAGTACCTCACCCCGGACCAGTCCAGGAGTCGCAAGTAGTTCGCCCTTTAACGATCTCAAGCAGGTGGAACCAAGGTTAGTGGTTGGCGTAGGTTGTGGGCACGTTGAATCAAGTGATCATGATCGAGTTGATCTTGATGGCGGTCACACAACGTTTGAGTCCGCATCGGAAAAATCGGCCGGATTTCGATTGTGGTCCCAACTCAAATAGGCGACTCCCTAGGACTAGAGATGGTGCCGTGAGTAAAGTGTCGTGGCAGCATCCTCGCCGGTACTCACTTGAAGGGTCCATCCCCAGGCGGTAACTGATGAGGCGTGTGTGTAGCAGTACACCCCTGCAGGGTTAATGAACTATTCTAATAGCCGTGTCCGCGGTTATGGACTACTTGGAGACCTTTACTTGATCATAGATAACTTGAACCGGATACTTATAAAACTTGCCAAGATAAGTGTGAGTGCTATGGCATGCTTCCTCGTGGGGAAGTCGAGGAAGTATCCATAGTGGTGTATTGGTTGGAGACTGTTACTTGGACTCATGTACGTTCTTACCTCTTTCTGGTATTCGTAGTACAGGACTAGCCAAGTCAAAGCTGGCATTTCTGCAAGTGAAACCCCACCTCCCTTTGCCTTGATAGATGTGCATGAGTAGTATAGTTCCTATGTAAGTCTTGCTGAGTACGACTTTGTACTCACGTTTGCTTATTCTATGTTTTAGAGAGGAGACCAGTGACCCTGATGGTGGCCTCTACCTCGAGCTCGACGTGGACCAAGTGGTATAGTCCCAGACAGCAGCCTGTGCCCTCTGGAGGGTCGTTGTATTTTTCTTTCAGGCTTCTTAAGCCATTTGTTAAACTTGTCTTTACTAAGACATAATTTGCTTCCGTTGTTGTTTGATGTAATGTTGGATCACAACCATGTGATCTTTGCTTGTAATACAACTACTATGTCTGCTCTGTTTAGCAGAAGTTATAAAGACTATGAGTTTGTAGAGTTCATGTTGTGATAACCATCTGTTTATACTAGACATGTGTGTTGCGTGTATGATTATATCATGCATGTCTTAGTAAGGGTTTTCGTGAACTTAGTTGTGATCTGGCTGGCGGTCTTTTATACACCAAGTGGCCCTTAGATGTGCGCAGCTTGGGGCATCGCGATGCGATTGCTCGTGACTCTGTCACGTGCACACTTTGTTGTATGATCGAGCCCGCCCTAGACCCCGACTAAGTGATCGGGCTGGAGTAAGTATATGCAAGGGTCACTACTAGGGAAATAGCTATACATGGAAAGCCTATTAGTGGCGCATATGGAAAGCGATGCGCCACCACATGTTATGGGTGGCGCATTGGAAAATAATGCGCCACCCATAAGACCTTATGGGTGGCGCATTAAATTATAGTGCGCCACCCCTAAGAGTGGGCCAGCCTGGATGATCTTATACGTGGCGCATTTAGAAGTATGCGCCACCACTAAGGACCTTATAGGTGGCGCACAGACAGAATGCGTCACCCCTAATAGCTTTAGGGGTGGCGCATTCTGTATATATGCGCCACCCATAAGGTCCTTAGGGGTGGCGCATTGTGGTAATGCGGCACCCATAAGAGCTTAGGGGTGGCGCATTGCACAGAAGCGCCACCACTGACTTCCTATATGCTCCACTAAATGCCTAGAGCTTCCCTTATCTACTCCACCCCACCTACCACCCCTCATTCACTCCACACAATTCTCAAACTAGATCCACTCTTCTCACCCTAGATCTATTCGGTTTTCTCCTCCTCCCCACCTCATTTCTTCCATTTATCCATCGATACTTGGCATTACATCTATTTTGTTTCATATTGAAGTAAGTGGACCTCCTCCCAAACTCTTTTGTTCCATTTATGACCCATATGCTTGCCTTTATTAGCTTGGGGTTTGTTGTATATGTGAAGCTTGGGTTTGATGTATATGTGAAGCTTGTGGTGGTTTGATGTATGTGTGAAGTTTATGGTGGTTTGATGTATATGTGTATCTTGAGTGGCAAATGTTTTGCCGAAATGTCGATTCATTTCCGTTTTGGCAAATTTCTAGCGCACTCTCCGCATGCTCCCATGCATTATTAGGGAAGGTCATGCCGAATTTTTCCGGCGACGACTGTGATATATAATTGTGTTGCTCTCTCCGTGCACGCAAGTGATCGACCATGGTCCACGAGATGCTGAGCGATATCACCGTGGCTAGGTGGATGCAATGTGCGACAAACGACATGCTAAGGAATAATAGGTCGGATATAAGATGTCCATGTCGGAGATGCAAACTGCAGTGCGTGACAGAGCCTGATTCCGGAATATTGCAAAGACACCTGAAGCGTAATGGTTTGATGGATGGCTACACACGATGGATAAGTGATGAAGCTGGTGAGGAGGAGGACGCCAATGGTGGGGCGCCAGTAAATGAGGAAGGGCAACCAGAAAACAGCGGCGGGCGAGATGACGAAGAGCATCCCGTACATGATCATGAAGAAGATGCCGAAGCGGATCATGTAGATCAAGATGCCGGACATGAAGATCAAGATGTCAGACATGATGATTCAAGCTGGGTGCGGGACCCTCATGTTCATGAGCTGCTTGTCAAAGAGGCGTTGAACGAAAGAGGTGCAGCTAGAGAGAAAGCCAAGATGGCGCAACTCGATTACGAAGTTGTACGAAGGATGCAACGACGAGGATACCCACTTGAATGTAACACTTGGGGCTATGGAGATGAAGGCAAAACACAAATGGACCAACGAAAGCTTCGATGATAACATGGCATTCTGGCACGATCGTCTTCCGAAGGGCAACACGTGCCCAACTAGTATCGCTGAGGCCAAGAAAGTCCTTTGCCCTCTCGATCTTCCGCACGTTAAATACCACGTCTGCATAAATGATTGCATGATCTATCGGGGTGAGGACGAAGATAAAACCACATGTTCGGTGTGCGGTGTTAGTCGATACAAGAGAGGGAAGAAAGTTCCTAGAAAAGTGGTATGGTACTTTCCGATCACTCCTCGTCTGCAGAGGTATTTCGTAGATCCCGAGGAAGCAAAGCTCATGACCTGGCACGCGGATAGAAAGAAGATAAAAGAGGATGACCCGAACCCGGATCCGGAAAAGGAGGACATGCTGAGGCACCCTTCAGATGGTAGCCAATGGACTGCGTTGGACCTCGAATACCCAGATTTTGGGAAAGAACCAAGGAACCTCAGGATTGGTGTGAGCGCCGATGGAGTCAATCCGTTTGGCGGCCAGAGCAGCACACACAGTACCTGGCCCGTGTTTGTATGCATATACAACCTTCCCCCCTGGAAGTGCATGAAGAAAAAGTACATAACAATGTGTATGCTAGTTCAAGGGCCAAAACAACCAGGTACGGACCTCAATCTATATCTGCAGCTGTTGAAAGAATATTTCCCAGTGAAAGTCGCGGTGATCACGACGGTGCAGGACTATCTCGGATACGGATATTTCTTAGGGCAGGTGGTCCAAGGATTCTGTGCATGCGTTAGGTGCATGGATAATACAACGTACCGCCAGCTACCAAAAGATCCTGGATCTTCAAAAACCGTGTTCCAGGGGTCTCAGAGGTGGCTTCCCAAGAAACACGCGTGGAGAAAACAGGGACATCTGTTCGATGGAAGCGAGGAGCTCCGAGCTCCCCCAGCTCGAAGGAGCGGCAAAGAAATCGACAACTTGCTGAAAACTTGGAAAGAGTGCCCCGCGCCGGGAAAGAAAAAAAAGAAGACTCAGCCGTTGATGAGGGTATGGAAAGCGAGGTCTGTTTTCTGGGATTTGCAATACTGGAGTCTACTCCGCAGTCCTCATAGCCTTGATCTAATGCATATCACAAAGAACGTGTGCGAGAGCTTGTTTGGCACGCTGCTCAACATGCCGGAGAAGACCAAGGACGGGCCAAAAGCAAGGAATAACTTGAAATTTATGGGCATCAGGAGGGAACTTCACCCCCCTAGTGACGACGATGATGAGCCGGAGGAGGAAGAGGATACGGAAACGCAAAACTCTTGCAAACGAAAAAGGACGACCAAGAAGAAGACCGGTATTGATCACTGCCCCCCGGCATGCTTCACTCTGTGCGAGGAGGAGATCAAGCGGTTTATCCACTGCCTCATAGGAGTAAAATTTCCGAACGGCTACGCGGGGAAGATAAGCAGATACCTAGACGAGGCGAAGCAGCGTTTCAGCGGGATGAAATCTCACGACTGTTTCGTGCTGATGACGCAGATTCTCCCGGTTGCGATGCGAGGGATAATGGACGAGCACGTCCGTAAAACGTTGTTTGGCCTTTGCAACTTTTTTGATGTCATCTCCCGGAAGTCGATTTGCGCTACGCAACTCAAAAGGCTACAGGAGGAGATCGTGCTCATACTATCCGAGCTTGAGATCTATTTCCCGCCCGCGGTCTTCGACATTATGGTGCATCTGCTGATCCACGTCGTGGAGGATATCGTCCAACTCGGGCCTGAGTTTCTGCGCAGCATGATGCCGTTCGAAAGGATGAATGGGCACATCAAAAAATACGTTCGTAACAGGTCCCGTCCAGATGCAAGCATAGCGAAGGGCTTTCTAACCGAAGAGTGCATCTCTTTTTGCACGAATTATCTCAACACCGAGAACCCTGTTGGTCTGGCCGTCAACAAGCACTTTGGCAGGACCGATGGGTGTGGTCACCACGAGGGAAGCCGCGCAATGCATGTCAACTTTGACGGTCGAGACATCGACTTTGAAAGAGCAAGCCTAGTCGCGCTACAACACATCCAACTGGTCGATCCTTGGATAGTAAAGCACAAGGATTTAATCAGGAAGAAGTACAGTGACCAGGGCCTGCAGATAATGGACCGAGATCCATGAATTGGTTCAGGGACGAGCTTCGTGCTAATCCCCCGCGAAGGAACGCTTCCGAGGACGAAAAGATGATATTCACCTTTTTACAGGGTGCCGCACGCAACCTGATGACCTATCAAGCGTATGATATCAACGGCTACACATTTTACACGGAGGAAAAGGACAATAACTGCGATTACCAGAACTCAGGGGTAACGGGGATATTCTACACCGATGACGTCAAGGAAAGATTCTATGGAAGGATCGAGGACATATGGGAGCTCGACTACTGTGGAGAGAAAGTGCCAATGTTCCGTGTGAGATGGGCCAAGATTGTCGTAAAAGAAGACCGGTACTTCACCACCATGGTTATACCCGAAGCCAAATCCAAGTCTACGGGCGCAAACGTCACCGCGAAAAATGAGCCATGGGTACTGGCTAGCCAAGTGGACCAATGGTTCTTTATTACCGACCCATCAAAGCCGAGCCGCGTTGTAGTCAGGAGAGGCAAAAGACACATGATCGGAATGGATGGAGTCGCCAACGAGCAAGACTTTGACAAGTACGGCGACCAGAAGATGGAGGATGACTACGCCGCTCAGGATACATACACCACAACCCTACCGAAGAAAGGTCTCCTCCCGTTCAAGAGGAAAAGTGAAGGCGTCCCGGGCCTAAATTATTCAACCACGACAAAGAAGGGCAAGAAGAAGATCGTGAGGAAACGATAGCTAGATAGCTAGCTCCAAATTTAAGAAAAATATTTTGTAATTCATGATCACTTTGTGTATGCATGGATTTAATATGCACTTTGTAATTGATGATCACAATCTTATGTTTCCAAATGCCGCTCCACCTTGTGTTTGGGGAATTGGTTCGACGAGGACACGGTTAAGGCATGGTACGTGGATCGATATGATCACAATCGAAGTACTCCCTCCGTTTCTTTTTACTCCGCATATAAGATTTGGTCAAAGTCAATCTTAATAAAGTTTGACCACTTTTATACACAATTGAAGCATCATGCCTAACTCCTTAAAAGTATTTAGTAGCAATAAAAAAACTAGCAGCGATAAAAAACCAGATAGATAGCTAGTCCAATTAATAAAAAAAATTAAAAAACTCTTATGGGTGGCGCATCTTTCATAAATGCGCCACTAAATGTGCTTAGTGGTGGCGCATTTTGCCAGAATGCGCCACCAAGAGGTTCCTTATGCGTGGCGCATTTCGGCGGAATGCGCCACGCATAAGGAACCTCTTGGTGGCGCATTCTGGCAAAATGCGCCACCCCTAAGCCTTAACCTCCCCTGCCCCCTCCCCCTTGCTGGTCACAGTACCCATTCGTCCTCGCCGCCGATGCCGAGCCCTAGCCGCCACCGTCCTCGCCGCCGACGCTGAGCCCTAGCCGCCACCGTCCTCGCCGCCGACGCCGGAGCCGCCCCTCGACGCCACCGGAGGGGCCCAGTACGTACCCAGATCCAGGCCGCTCCGTCGCCGCCCGCGCCCCTCAACATCAATCTCCGCGGCCGCTTCTTCCCGAGCCCGCAGTCGCCGTCGTGCCTCTGCCTCGCCTCCGGCCGCCGCCTCCTTCCCTCCCCGCCGTCCTGCAACTGCACGGCCAGGTACTCCCCCTCCCTCTCCCCTGCTCCTGCAACTGCACGGCCAACCCCATTCTTAATTTACTCCATGGAGATGAATGATTTTTCCATGTTTCATGATTAGTGCTTTTCTGCCAGATAATTATTCATGATGCTAGGATTATTTCATGCTTGATTGTGGTTTACTCCATGGGGAGGCATGTAGAACAAGCCATTTTTTTATGCTAGGATTATTTGATGCATATAGAACAAGCCATTTTTTTGCTAGGTCCAAATTTTCTGTTTTTTAGGTGTTGCAAAGTAGAACTTGCAAGTATCGATAAATTCAGACAAATGAAGTTCTGGTTTGACTCTTATATGCTTTAGAATTTTCTAGTTTGACTCTTTTATGCTTTAAATTAAATTCTAAAGTTAATTCCATCTAATGAAGTTTATAGCTTAATGAAAACTTTTCTAGATAAATGGATGTATATGAAATTTTGCAACTAATGAAGTTCTGCAATTAAAGTTACTTCCATCTAATGAAGTTCTGCAATTAAAATTAAAATTAAATTCATAAATCACAAGAAATGCATGGCCTAAATATACGAAAAGAGAACTGAATTTTTTTTGAACATGAAACATGTAATGGTGTGCGTTTAATGTTGATAAAGTTTTAAAGTCAACGAATGAATCAGCGGTCACTTCAAATGCAAACCTGATTCATTCCTTCTCGAAACCTAGTTTGTTGCTGAATGATGGCCTAGTTTGTAAGAAAACTATGTGAAAACTTTTGAAAAACACTCTCAAAATTAATCACACCTCTAGATGTCATATCATGCCACCTTGTCCGGTTTTGTGCTTCTCTGGCTTATTTAAAAAAAATTAGAATTGAATAACCACTAAGCTTCAAGTTAGTGCCCGAGTCCCGCCCACGTGGTGCTTGATAAAGGAGATGCTTCACCGAGTGTAATAGTTTTGCCGAGCAATTTTCTCTATGCACTTGGCAAAGATCTTGTTTTCCGTGTGCTCAATAAGATGCACACATGATATTCGTTGCGTGTTGCATCATTTCATACTACTGTTATTATTGTGTCATCGTTGGTGTTTGTGGTTCATTTGGGATTATTTTTGTTTTGCCTCATGATGAGAATAAGCCATGTGGTTTTCTGTAGTGCCAGGGTATGAGTATGTATTTATATCTTGGCAACATGAGTAGGGTGATTTACCATCCATCCATCCATCCATCATGCTGGAACTGAATGCAATGATCCTGGGAGATATTTGAACCTGAATGTCATAGGAACTGAACCTGAATGTCTTCAACTGAATGACTTAGTTATAAGATATTTCAACTGAATATGAAAAAACCCAAGCAAGTGCCAATTTGCAATGCATTGTTTATCATATGAAATTACCTATATATATGATGTTTGAATATCTATTTTAGTGCATTGTTCTACACTATATATGTGATGGTTGTGCCTACATGTAGGAATTTTTTATGTGCAGGGACTCTCATTATCGCCTTTCTCCCGAAATGTTGATTAACTTCCGTTTCGGTTGAGAATGGGGCACTCTCATGTTAAGAAAAAGAGCAAAGGTCATGCCGAATTTTTCCGTGAATTCGTGCATGACCTTTGCTATTTTTCTTAACATGAGAGTATTTGCATTTATTTATTGTGCTAATTAATTAAGTAGTTGCATTTTTTAATATTGTACTAGTGCAAACATGTCGACCGGAGCCGACGCCGGTCCTTCTTCTCAGCCGGGTACAAAAAGGAAGCAATTTTGGGAATACTCCCAGGAGGAGGTCGAGGAGCAGAGAGAAGAGGAAGTACCTCCGGGCGAGGAGGAGTATGAGGAGGAGATAGAGTTGGAGTCCGACTCATCGGATGATGACTTGGAGGAGGAGGCCGGTACGACAGACGGCGAGAGGAACATCGGCGAGGATGATGGGACCGGTGGCTCCAACACAGATGGTACCCAGTCGAAGAAGAGGAATCGGAAACCAACCAAGGTCAGCGTCATCAGGCAAGAGTTTACTGTTGTGACCGCCGTCGGGATTTCTAAAGAGCCCGAACGTTTTTCGGAAGGGTACGGCCGTCAAGTCGCGGCGATCCTCCGCAACACCGTGCCGATCACCACGATTAACCTCAGGAGTCGTGAGAATATTCATTATTGTCAGCTTCTTATCAACAAGCTGCACGGACGATACAATTTTCCGGAGCCGTACGATAACACCAAACTCAGAGGGAACAAAGTAAACACATGGGCCCTCAGGAAGATGAGCAAGGACTTGTCCAGTTGGAAAACCCGGGTGAAGAGGGCAATTTTTGAAAAGAACAAAACCTGGGAGGAGCTCAAGGAGAAAGAGCCGTTGATCGACGAAGCTACCTACAACCTTTTCAAGGCTAGGTGTGAGTCCGAGCAAGCCAAGGCCGCGAGTGTAAAGGGCAAGGCCATGCGGTCGCAGGTCATAGGTAACCATCGTCTCGGAGCCGGTGGTTACAAAAGTTCCAAGCCTAAATGGGACAAGGAGGATGCCGAGTACGCCGCTGCGGGCATACCTAACCCCTTCCAGCAATACAAAGATGATCCGCAGGCCGAATTCTTTGTGAGGGCCCGGAGCTATAAGGACAAAGCAACTTCGAAAATAATTATCGATCCTAAGATTCAGGATTTTACGACTGCCGTGGTAAGTAGTTTACCACGCGACCTTGTCGATTGAATTCTCGAGTGAATTTCACAATTTCTTAACGTTTCACATTATTTTTGCAGCAAGCGGAAATGAAAATCGCCTCATCGCAGGAGTCGTCGGTTAAGCCGGCCGGCCCGTGGGACAACGCCTTCAACAGGGCGTTGAACAAGGTCAAGAAGGTTGACGACGTGACGGCGAAGCCATCGTCAGCCAGCCGTGTGGTCGGCATTGGTGCGGACCTAAATTGGTCCGAATATTATGGAAAATCGGCGGAGCATTCCGGTTCGAGGGGGCGCAAGGCGAGAAGGACCGAAGAAGATGCCGCTTATGTTCGTGGACTGGAGGAGAAGGTGAACATGCTTCCACAACTTGTCCAGGACGAAGTGGCGAAGACGATGAACGCTCTCCTTCCAGATATGATGCAGTCGCTCGCGAATTGGCAAGCGCGTGGTGGACAAGGGCCCATACCAGTCCCCAGCATGGTCGGCAGCAACTCGGGCCCCGCGGCGCCTGCATTCCCGACTCCGGCCGTAGTGGTGGCTCCCGCACCGACTCCCGGCGTATTGGTGACTCCGGCCGCCAACACCGCGGCGGCGACGCCGGACGTGATGGTAACTCCTCCGGCCACGATCGAGCAACCAGGGCATAACAATAATGCACCTGGCGGCAGCACAAATAGGGGGACCGACGCCACGGGAGGCAGCGCGTCCTCCGTCTCTTGCATGCCCGCCGTCATCGGCGGGGTCTCTTCACTAGCCGACCTCGACGCCCTCAAGGTAACTATAAGCGTCTGCAACTCAAACGAGGACTTCATCTCCTTGCCTTTTTTAGTGGAATCTCTCTGATGCCGTACATGCATATATATATATATCTCTTTCGCACGAGGACACTCCATGCATTCTATTACAAGTCGTGGACGGCGAGTTGAAGGATGTTGCCAAAGGTAAAATCATTCAACCACAAAATCGAATCATGCACAATATTCCGATGGCACCGGAGGTGCATAGGGTTCAAATCTCTCTCGTGATTTCGGGCTACGAGAGAGTTGAACCTCCCATTCAACCCCCCGGATACGATGAGGATGAGCCGGCAGTCCTCAGTGAATGTTTCAACCAAATATGCCTATGGCCGAAGAGCCAAATGCATTTAATGACGGGGGAAAGGGTCACCACACCTAGGACAACACCGCTAGTCATCGTGTCGGCGCCACATGATCCCATCGGAGCACAACAAGAAGACGATGATCTTGATGATGATATCAACGCCGACCAGTTCATCAATACTTTGTATGATGCTGATAACTTATTCATGCCTCCTGCTAAAGGAGCCTGTCAGCATGACGAGGAAGCTCGCGGTCTAGCTGATCCTGCGGCGAAGCCTGCTTGCTCCACGCGTCTCTTCGCTGCTTCTCAGGACATGTCTCCAGCAGCTTGCGCCTTCACCGAGACTCAAGCAGATGCCACAAGATCTATTCTCAGCCCGTCCACACTCCATAAGGCATCCACTTAGCAGATAAAGGCCGGTGACTGCTCAAAATCAGAAAAGAAGAAGGGACGGAAAAGAAAGAAGAGCATCACTTCTAGTAGCCAACCTTCGATGTCGATCCGGGCTCAGGACGGGCCACCAAGACCCAAGGATCTCTCGTTTGAAATCCATGTGGCTGGTAGGGCGATGCTACCTAAGGACATGCTGGACCTTGCAACTTCAGATATGCAGAGTGTGCATCATAGTATTATGGCATTAGAGAAGATTCTTCTTCGAGAAGAGAATCCCTCGTACCCAGTTTTCATGGCCAAGGTGCCACTCAACATGGGCTTCATCAACACTATCCCCGCTGATATGATAATCCTACGGTTTTCGCAGATCTTCAATTTGTACCATCTCAAGCGGCTGGACCATAGCCTTATCCGTCTGTTCTCGCTCAGCCTTTCTATGAGTATCAGGAGAGATAAGACCCCGAGCATCGCGATATTGGACCCCTTCTACATGCGTGAAAGCATCTTGATGGACGACGGGGACGCAGCTCTCGCGGCGGGGTACATCACAGACTTCATGCTACGGAACACCGACAAAGATTCATTTCTTATGACCTACTCTCCCAAGTAAGTCATTCGCTCGCCTCCGTAGCATATATGCTTTCTTAGCTTTCCATTGTCCTCTTCCAACATTCCTTTTGGATTGTTTTAATTATGCAGTGAGGATCAAGACTGCGTGCTCATCTGCTTTTCACCGCAATACTCGCATGCCGTGTATTTAGACTCGGGGAGTGTGAACAAAAAAGATTACAAGTATATCATGAGAGTTTTGGATGATGCTCTCGTCGGCTACATAAAAGCCGGAGGCAAGATCATGAAGCACAAGTTCAGGAAAAATCAGCCTGGCGTGAACGTGTTCAACCACGTAACGCAGTTCCCATGCGTCAAGCAGCCGGCTGGTAGTGTGAGGGATGCGTACTACGCCCTTCATCACATGAGGGCGATTGTACAGGAACAACGCAACCTTATGCTGCCAAGTCATCTCAAAGCGTGGGCTGAAAGGAAGGCGGAAATCGCCGATGCAAATATGAAGGAGGAGTTCTTTCACATCCAAGCGCAGATGGCGACTATCATCCGTCATGAAGTACAAATGAGGGGGTCGATCTTCCACTCCAACATTGCACCATCCAATGGGGAGATAGAAGTCCGCCTAAAGGCCCTGCGTGACACAAGGCCTTTCATGACGAAAGAAGGATGCCGCCCATTCCCCGAGCCGAGTCAAAACAATTAATTGAATGTACTCTTTGTGTAATTTGGATGTAATTTGGATGTACTCTTTGTGTACTAGATGGTAGTGTCAAATACTCTTGGTGCTCTTTGTGTATAAAGGACACTGCATATGCATTTTTATGCATATGTGCATGCTTTTCACCATTCATCGACTTGCTTTAAGTTGTTGATAACAATAGATTCTAGATTGCTTTGTTCTCCTTTGGTATGATGGATGTGACCTCTAAAGCTTTTTTTTGTGCAGGTTGAAGAGCAAACAAGTAGTGATGACGAAAGTAGCTTTCGGTTTTCAATAATTGTTGGACTCATTGTAATTTTGTGATGGAATGTAATCTTGTGAATCTTGTTGGCCTCTAAACCTTTGTAATAAAAATTATATTGCAATTCTTTTGTATCAATAATTGTGGGCCTCATTGTTATATTGTATTTTTCATTTCTGTAATATAATAAAAATATCTGTAATGCTTTTATTCTTTTATGTAATTCTTTTTTTTTCTGTAATTATTTAGTGGCGCATATTGTCAGGACTTAGTGGCGCACTGCGAATGCGCCACCCCTAAGGCCCTTAGGCGTGGCGCATACCAGAATGCGCCACCCCTAAGAGCTTAGAGGTGGCGCATTATGAGATGCGCCACGCCTAAGGGCCTTAGGGGTGGCGCATCCAGAATGCGCCACCTCTAAGCCCTTATTAGTGGCTTGTAGTTAGTGGCGCATCCATAAGCATTTAGACTTGTGAGCGGACGATGAGGACCCATCTCAGTTGATCATCCGGCCTGTATGGGATGCCCCTCACGTTCGATGCTTACCGAGAGTGATCTGTGCTTGGCCTTGTCTGCATAGACAAGTGGATACGGCTCTCGGCTCTCCATGTGATTGCATTGTGACCGGAATTACATACGCTAACCCCGGGTCCCGACATTCCTAATCTATATTAAGTCATGGACGCCAAGTCGTGGTCTCCATGATCCTTGAGGACTCCTTATGGCGGTTTGCCTCGAGTGGGCCACGTCCGGGACGGTCGAGGCTTCCAGCAGGCCCTCTAGCTTGATACGCACCAGGTAACCCTCATCTGTAAGAGTCGTGGGTTCACCCCCTCGTCAGTTGGTTACCTCAAGTGGAAGGTTGGGATGTAGATAGCAGAAAATTTCCCTCGGTGAAGATACCGAGATTTGTCTCTCGTAGGACTCCGAAGATCAACAAGAAGGTGGCAAGGAAACAATGGCGTTGTTTACAACCTGGAGGTTTATTACTTGACCTAGACCTGCACACACAACAAGTAACTTTGCTACCAATGAGTACAGTGAGGTTTTCAATCTCTCCAGCCTTGTCGTTTACAAAGGATCAAACACAAGGGGAAAATAGTGCAACTAAAAAGGAAATAAAGCAGTAAATATATGAGGTGTAAAAAATGGTGGAAATATGGACCGGGGTCCCATGATGTTCACTCGTGATGTCTCTCTCCCAAAAGACGATAAAATAGCTAAGTTTGGTGAACAAATTACATCTGGGCTATTGACAAAATTGTAAACACACCCCAATGCTAATTATGCCGCAAAGAAAGTTAGAGGCTCAAAAGTATGGGCAGTGCGCCAAGAAAAGTAGACCGTAATCCAACTTCATCTACTAACTAATCATCCACCTTGAGATATCTATCCAGAACATCTCGCTGGTCATAATTTGCGAGCCCCAGCCAAAACTGTAAACCCAAAGCAATCTCCCGGAGGTCAATCCTCCCTCCGACAGGGTGCCGAGAAGAGTTCTTGTGGTGCACCCGATCTTGGAAGCAAGGCAGCAGCAGAACAAAGGTGAAAATCACGATGAGGGGTTCCTCCCGAGGGTTTCCGTGACGGGGTGTAAATATAGGCCGAAGAGGGGTACTAGGGGGTGGCCCCTCTCTCCAGGTGCCCTGGTGATGCGGCCAGGGAGGAGGCCGCGCCACCTGCCGCCTGGGTGGGGCCTGGCCCTCCTTTGTGCTTCGTGAAGCTTCTGTTGCGCTGATTTTTTATTGGAATTTTGGGAGCTCTATAAATATGGGTAAAAACCTGCAATTCACAGACATCAGCAGACAGAAACTGTCACTAGGTGCACTGAGTTAGTAGGTTAGTCCAAATATGTGTAAGAAGGTATGAAAGTGTAGTAAAACACATAGCAATGTACACTAAAAGAGGATGGAACAAGAAGAAATTTTAGATACTTTTGGGACGTATCAACATCCCCAAGCTTAATTTATGCTCGTCCTCGACTAGGTAAATGATACATAGATAATTTCTGTGGTGACATGTGACACCCTGGATTTTAGAACTTTCTTTTTCCAAAAACATTTGTGAATTTTTCAGGATTTGCCATTTGGTTTGGATTTTTAGCAACCCTTTGGACTTGACCTTGAGCATATTTTATTTCCATGCTCAAGTGGACCTTGTTTCCAAATCTTTCCAATGTCATTTCTTTGATGCATCGAAGTTGTACGAAGGATGCAACGACAGGGATACCCGATTGAATGTAACACTTGGGGCTATGGAGATGAAGGCAAAACACAAATGGACCGATGAAAGCTTTGATGATAACATGGCATTCTGGCACGATCGTCTTCCGAAGGGCAACACGTGCCCAACTAGTATCGCTGAGGCCAAGAAAGTCCTTTGCCCTCTCGATCTTCCGGACGTTAAATACCACGTCTGCATAAATGATTGCATGATCTATCGGGGTGAGGACGAAGATAAAACCACATGTTCGGTGTGCGGTGTTAGTCGATACAAGAGAGGGAAGAAAGTTCCTAGAAAAGTGGTATGGTACTTTCCGATCACTCCTCGTCTGCAGAGGTATTTCGTAGATCCCGAGGAAGCAAAGCTCATGACCTGGCACGCGGATAGAAAGAAGATAAAAGAGGATGACCCGAACCCGGATCCGGAAAAGGAGGACATGCTGAGGCACCCTTTAGATGGTAGCCAATGGACTGCGTTGGACCTCGAATACCCAGATTTTGGGAAAGAACGAAGGAACCTCAGGATTGGTGTGAGCGCCGATGTAGTCAATCCGTTTGGCGGCCAGAGCAGCACACACAGTACCTGGCCCGTGTTTGTATGCATATACAACCTTCCCCCTTCGAAGTGCATGAACAAAAAGTACATAACAATGTGTATGCTAGTTCAAGGGCCGAAACAACCATGTACGGACCTCAATCTATATCTGCAGCTGTTGAAAGATGATCTAGAAACGTTATGGAAAGACGGAGTCAATACGTGGGACGCCGCGGCAAAAGAATATTTTCCAATGAAAGCCACGGTGATCACGACGGTGCACGACTATCTCGGATACGGATATTTCTCAGGGCAGGTGGTCCAAGGATTCTATGCATGTGTTAGGTGCATGGATAATACAACGTACCGCCAGCTACCAAAAGATCCCGGATCTTCAAAAACCATGTTCCAGGGGTCTCGGAGGTGGCTTCCCAAGAAACACGCGTGGAGAAAACAGGGACATCTGTTCGATGGAAGCGAGGAGCTCCGAGCACCCCCAGCTCGAAGGAGCGGCAAAGAAATCGACAACTTGCTGAAAACTTGGAAAGAGTGCCCCGCGTCGGGAAAGAAAAAAAAAGAAGACTCAGCCGTTGATGAGGGTATGGAAAGCGAGGTCTGTTTTCTGGGATTTGCAATACTGGAGTCTACTCCGCAGTCCTCATAGCCTTGATCTAATGCATATCACAAAGAACGTGTGCGAGAGCTTGTTTGGCACGCTGCTCAACATGCCGGAGAAGACCAAGGACGGGCCAAAAGCAAGGAATGACTTGAAATTTATGGGCATCAGGAGGGAACTTCACCCCCCTAGTGACGACGATGATGAGACGGAGGAGGAAGAGGATACGGAAACGCAAAACTCTCGCAAACTAAAAAGGATGACCAAGAAGAAGACCGGTATTGATCACTGCCCCCCGGCATGCTTCACTCTGTGCGAGGAGGAGATCATGCAGATACCTAGACGAGGCGAAGCAGCGTTTCAGCGGGATGAAATCTCACGACTGTTTCGTGCTGATGACGCAGATTCTCCCGGTTGCGATGCGAGGGATAATGGACGAGCACGTCCGTACAACGTTGTTTGGCCTTTGCAACTTTTTTGACATCATCTCCCGGAAGTCGATATTCGCTACGCAACTCAAAAGGCTACAGGAGGAGATCGTGCTCATACTATGCGAGCTTGAGATCTATTTCCCGCCCACGTTCTTCAACATTATGGTGCATCTGCTGATCTACGTCGTGGAGGATATCGTCCAACTCAGGCCTGCGTTTATGCGCAGCATGATGCCGTTCGAAAGGATGAACGGGCACATCAAAAAATACGTTCGTAATAGGTCCCGTCCAGATGCAAGCATAGCGAAGGGCTTTCTAACCGAAGAGTGCATCTCTTTTTGCACGAATTATCTCAACACCGAGAACCCTGTTGGTCTGGCCGTCAACAAGCACTTTGGCAGGACCGATGGGTGTGGTCACCACGAGGGAAGCCGCGCAATGCATGTCAACTTTGACGGTCGAGACATCGACTTTGAAAGAGCAAGCCTAGTTGCGCTACAACACATCCAGCTGGTCGATCCTTGGATAGTAAAGCACAAGGATTTAATCAGGAAGAAGTACAGTGACCAGGGCCTGCAGATAACGGACTGAGATCCACGGCTAATCAAAGAGCACAACTCCGGTTTCATGACTTGGTTCAGGGACGAGCTTCGTTCTAATCCCCCGCGAAGGAACGCTTCCGAGGACGAAAAGATGATATTCACCTTGTCACAGGGTGCCGCACGCAACCTGATGACCTATCAAGCGTATGATATCAATGGCTACACATTTTACACGGAAGAAAAGGACAATAACTGCGATTACCAGAACTCAGGGGTAACGGGGATATTCTACACCGATGACGTCAAGGAAAGATTCTATGTAAGGATCGAGGACATATGGGAGCTCGACTACTGTGGAGAGAAGGTGTCGATGTTCCGTGTGAGATGGGCCAAGAGCGTCGTAAAATAAGACCGGTACTTCACCACCATGGTTATACCCGAAGCCAAATCCAAGTCTGCGGGCGCAAACGTCACCGCGAAAAATGAGCCATGGGTACTGGCTAGCCAAGTGGACCAATGCTTCTTCATTACCGACCCATCAAAGCCGAGCCGCGTTGTAGTGAGGAGAGGCAAAAGAAACATCATCGGAATGGATAGAGTCGCCAACGAGCAAGACTTTGACAAGTACGGCGACCCGAAGATGGAGGATGACTACGCCGCTCAGGATACATACACCACAACCCTACCGAAGAAAGGTCTCCTCCCGTTCAAGAGGAAAAGGGAAGGCGTCCCAGGCCTAAATTATTCAACCACGACAAATAAGGGCAAGAAGAAGATCATGAGGAAACAATAGCTAGATAGCTAGCTCCAAATTTAAGAAAAATATTTTGTAATTCATGATCACTTTGTGTATGCATGGATTTAATATGCACTTTGTAATTGATGATCACAATCTTATGTTTCCAAATGCCGCTACACCTTGTGTTTGTGGATCTTGGTTCGGCGACGACACAATCGAAGCACCATTCTCAAAAGGTCGGTTAGAGCAAGTACTCCCTCCGTTTCTTTTTACTCCGCATATAAGATTTGGTGAAAGTCAATCTTAATAAAGTTTGACCACTTTTATAGAAAAATGTACTCCATAATTATTATTTTTAAATGGTTTCACTTTAATTAAAAAATAAATAATTGTTTAAACTTTAATTAAAAAATAAAAAAAGCTTAGGGGTGGCGCATATTGTTGAAATGCGCCACTAAGTGCTCTTAGCGGTGGCGCATTTTGCCAGAATGCGCCACCAACAGGTTTCTTATGCGTGGCGCATTTTGCCTAAATGCGCCACGCATAAGAAACCTTATGCGTGGCGCATTTCAGCAAAATGCGCCACCCCTAAGCCTTAACTGCTCCATCACCCCCTCCCCTTGCCCGTGCCCACACCCATTCCCCACCATCTCTCCCGACCAGCACACTGTCCTCGCCGTCGACCGCCATAGGAGCCGCCCCCCGTCGTTCGAGCCCCCCTCTCCGTCCATCGCCCTCGCCGCACCGGAGCTGCCACCGGAGCCTCCCACACGCCCCCATCCACCTCGACGCCGGAGCCGCCCCACGCCACTGGAGCAGACCCGCGCCACCGGAGCCGCCCCGCGCCCAGCCGCCGCCGTTCGAGCCATTGCCGCCGTCCAGCCAGGTACTCCCCCTCCCCTGCTCCCCCTACCCTCCCCTGCTCCCGCAGCACTCAGTTCTACATCGACCCCTTCAAACTCTAGAGAGCAGAGGGGAATTTGTAGTACTAGCTAGATTAGTAGGCATAGAATGTTTGCTAGGATTTTTTTGTGTGTTTTGTCTCCACTCTGTTTCCATGTGGCTGCAAGCTTTAAATCAATGTCACTGGGAATTCTTTCTTATGGTACATGATCATTGATATGAAAATGTTGTGCTTTGTTCTGTTTACAGACCATTGATCAGCACATAAAATCTGATAGCCCAATTTGATATGAAAAAAAAAATAAACTGATGAACAGATGCTATACTAGATACTTGGCTTAGATGTGTGTGTGTGTGTGTGTGTTGTAGAATGATAATAAGTATATACACTTCACCTTGTCATGGACTGCATCTGCTTTAAATGAAGTGTAGGCTCCCTGTTCTTCTAATTTCAAAAGTAAAAATTAGTTCTAGTAGTACTCTGTATTAGGTTTGTAGTGGTAGCAATAGAGGTAGTAGTTGAAAAATAGCAATGGTGCCCTGCTCCAAATTTTCAACTAGCAAAGGTGCCATGGTGCTTTGTCTGAATTTTTTGAGTTCTTGACAATGCCCTAGGTCCAAATTTTCTGTTTTTAGGTGTTGCAAAGTACAACTTGCAAGTATACAGAATTTGCAATGCATTAATCTGCCAGCAGAACTTGACATGATAAGATGGTTTCCTATGTTATGTGATGTTAATAGATTTCTTATTGACTATTATGTTTTTGAATACTGTTTCAATATCTATAAATATGCTGGTTGTGCCTACATACAAGGCATTTTCTTGTGCAGGTACAAATCATTATCCCCTTTCTCCCGAAATGTTGACTAACTTCCGTTTCGGTTGAGAATGGGGCACTCTCATGTTAAGAAAAAGAGCAAAGGTCATGCCGAATTTTTCCGTGAATTCGTGCATGACCTTTGCTATTTTTCTTAACATGAGAGTATTTGCATTTATTTATTGTGCTAATTAATTAAGTAGTTGCATTTCTTAATATTGTACTAGTGCAAACATGTCGACCGGAGCCGACGCCGGTCCTTCTTCTTAGCCGGGAGAAAAAAGGAAGCAATTTTGGGAATACTCCCAGGAGGAGGTCGAGGAGCAGAGAGAAGAGGTAGTACCTCCGGGCGAGGAGGAGTATGAGGAGGAGATAGAGTTGGAGTCCGACTCATCGGATGATGACTTGGAGGAGGAGGCCGGTACGACAGACGACGAGAGGAACATCGGCGAGGATGATGGGACCGGTGGCTCCAACACAGATGGTACCCAGTCGAAGAAGAGAAATCGGAAACCGACCAAGGTCGGCTTCATCAGGCAAGAGTTTACTGTTGTGACCGCCGTCGGGATTCCTAAAGAGCCCGAACGTTTTTCGGAAGGGTACGGCCGTCAAGTCGCGGCGATCCTCCGCAACACCGTGCCGATCACCACGATTAACCTCAGGAATCGTGAGAATATTCATTATTGCCAGCTTCTTATCAACAAGCTGCACGGACGATACAAGTTTCCGGAGCCGTACGATAACACCAAACTCAGAGGGAACAAAGCAAACACATGGGCCCTCAGGAAGATGAGCAAGGCCTTGTCCAGTTGGAAAACCTGGGTGAAGAGGGCAATTTTTGAAAAGAACAAAACCTAGGAGGAGTTCAAGGAGAAAGAGCCGTTGATCAACGAAGCTACCTACAACCTTTTCAAGGCTAGGTGTGAGTCCGAGCAAGCCAAGGCCGCGAGTGCAAAGGGCAAGGCCATGCGGTCGCAGGTCATAGGTAACCACCGTCTCGGAGCCGGTGGTTACAAAAGTTCCAAGCCTAAATGGGACAAGGAGGATGCCGAGTACGCCGCTGCGGGAATACCTAACCCCTTCCATTAATACAAAGATGATCCACAGACCGAATTCTTTGTGAGGGCCCGGAGCTATAAGGACAAAGCAACCTCGAAAATAATTATCGATCCTAAGATTCAGGAGTTTACGACTGCCATGGTAAGTAGTTTACCACGCGACCTTGTCGATTGAATTCTCGAGTGAAGTTCACAATTTCTTAACGTTTCACATTCTTTTTGCAGCAAGCGGAAATGCAAATCGCCTCATCGCAAGAGTCGTCGGTTAAGCCGGCCGGCCCGTGGGACAACGCCTTTAACAGGGCGTTGAACAAGGTCAAGAAGGTTGACGACGTGACGGCGAAGCCATCGTCAGCCGGCCGTGTGGTCGGCTTTGGTGCGGACCTAAATTGCTCCGAATATTATGGTAAATGGGCGGAGCAGTCCGGTTTGAGGGGGCGCAAGGCGAGAAGGACCGAAGAAGATGCCGCTTATGTTCGTGGACTGGAGGAGAAGGTGAACATGCTTCCGCAGCTTGTCCAGGACGAAGTGGCGAAGACGATGAACGCTCTCCTTCCAGATATGATGCAGTCGCTCGCGAATTGGCAAGCGCGTGGTGGACAAGGGCCCATACCAGTCCCCAGCATGGTCGGCAGCAACTCGGGCCCCGCGGCGCCTGCAGTCCCGACTCCGGCCGTAGTGGTGGCTCCCGCACCGACTCCCGGCGTATTGGTGACTCTGGCCGCCAACACCGCGGCGGCGACGCTGGACGTGATGGTAACTCCTCCGGCCACGATCGAGCAACCGGGGCATAACAATAATGCACCCGGCGGCAGCGCAAATAGGGTGACCGACGCCACGGGAGGCAGCGCGCCCTCCGTCTCTTGCATGCCCGCCGTCATCGGCGGGGTCTCTTCACTAGCCGACCTCGACGCCCTCAAGGTAACTATAAGCGTCTGGAACTCAAAAGAGGATTTCATCTCCTTGCCTTTTTTAGTGGAATCTCTCTGATGCCGTACATGCATATATATATCTCTTTCGCAGGAGGACACTCCATGCATTCTATTACAAGTCGTGGACGGCGAGTTGAAGGATGTTTCCAAAGGTAAAATCATTCAACCACAAAATCGAATCATGCACAATATGCCGATGGCACCGGAGATGCATAGGGTTCAAATCTCTCTCGTGATTTCGGTCTACGAGAGAGTTGAACCTCCAATTCAACCCCCCGGATACGATGAGGACGAGCCGGCAGTCCTCAGTGACTGTTTCAACCAAATATGCCTATGGCCGAAGAGTCAAATGCGTTTAATGACGGGGGAAAGGGGCACCACACCTAGGACAACACCGCTAGTCATCGTGTCGGCGCCACATGATCCCATCGGCGCACAAAAAGAAGACGATGATCTTGATGATGATATCAGCGCTGACCAGTTCATCAATACTTTGTATGATGCTGATGACTTATTCATGCCTCCTGCTGAAGGAGCCTATCAGCATGACGAGGAAGCTCGCGGTCCAGCTGATCCTGCGGCGAAGCCTTCTTGCTCCACGCGTCTCTTCGCTGCTTCTCAGGACATGTCTCCAGCAGCTTGCGCCTTCACCGAGCCTCAAGCAGATGCCACAAGATCTATTCTCAGCCCGTCCACACTCCATAAGGCGGCCACTGAGCAGATAAAGGCCGGTCAGTACTCAAAATCAGAAAAGAAGAAGGGACGGAAAAGAAAGAAGAGCATCACTTCTAGTAGCCAACCTTCGATGCCGATCCGGGCTCAGTACGGGCCACCAAGACCCAAGGATCTCTCGTTTGAAATCCATGTGGCTGGTAGGGCGATGCTACCTAAGGACATGCTGGACCTTGCAACTTCGGATATGCAGAGTGTGCATCATAGTATTATGGCATTAGAGAAGATTCTTCTTCGAGAAGAGAATCCCTCGTACCCGGTTTTCATGGCCAAGGTGCCACTCAACATGGGCTTCATCAACACTATCCCCGCGGATATGATAATCCTGCGACTTTCGGAGATCTTCAATTTGTACCATCTCAAGCGGCTGGACCATAGCCTTATCCGTCTGTTCTCGCTCAACCTTTCTATGAGTATCAGGAGAGATAAGACCCCGAGCGTCGCGATATTGGACCCCTTCTACATGCGTGAAATCATCTTGATGGACGACGGGGACGCGGCTCTCGCGGCGGGGTACATCACAGACTTCATGCTACAGAACGCCGACAAGGATTCATTTCTTATGACATACTCTCCCAAGTAAGTCATTCGCTCGCCTCCGTAGCATATATGCTTTCTTAGCTTTCCATTGTCCTCTTCCAACATTCTTTTGGATTATTTTAATTATGCAGTGAGGATCAAGGTTGCGTGCTCATCTGCTTTTCACCTCAACACTCGCATGCCGTGTATTTAGACTCGGGGAGTGTGAAGAAGAAAGATTACAAGTATATCATGAGAGTTTTGGATGATGCTCTCGTCGGCTACATAAAAGCCGGAGGCAAGATCACGAAGCACAAGTTCAGGAAAAATCAGCCTGGGGTGAACGTGTTCAACCACGTAACGCAGTTCCCGTGCGTCAAGCAGCCGGCTGGCAGTGTGAGGGATGCGTACTATGCCCTTCATCACATGAGGGCGATTGTACAGGAACAACGCAACCTTACGCTGCCAAGTCATCTCAGAGCGTGGGACGAAAGGAAGGCGGAAATCGCCGATGCAAATCTGAAGGAGGAGTTCTTTCACATCCAAGCGCAGATGGCGACTATCATCCGTCATGAAGTACAAATGAGGGGGTCGATCTTCCACTCGAACATTGCACCATCCAATGGGGAGATAGAAGTCCGCCTAAAGGCCCTGCGTGACACAAGGCCTTTCATGACGAAAGAAGGATGCCGCCCATTCCCCGAGCCGAGTCAGAACAATTGAATGTACTCTTTGTGTAATTTGGATGTAATTTGGATGTACTCTTTGTGTAGTAGATGGTAGTTTCAAATACTCTTGGTGCTCTTTGTGTATAAAGGTCACTGCATATGCATTTTTATGCATATGTGCATGATTTTCACCATTCATCGAGTTGCTTTAAGTTGTTGATAAGAATAGATGCTAGATTGCTTTCTTCTCCTTTGGTATGATTCATATGGATGTGACCTCTAAAGCTTTGTTTTGTGCAGGTTGAAGAGCAAACAAGATATGATGACGAAAGTAGCTTTCGGTGTTCAATAATTGTTGGACTCATTGTAATTTTGTAATGGATGTAATCTTGTGAATCTTGTTGGCCTCTAAACCTTTGTAATAAAAATTCTATTGCAATTCTTTTGTATCAATAATTGTTGGATTCATTGTTATATTGTATTTTGCATTTATATAATATAATAAAAATATCTGTAATGCTTTTATTCTTTTATGTAATTCTTTTTTTTTGTTTTCTGTAATTATTTAGTGGCGCATATTTTCAGGATTTAGTGGCGCACTGTGAATGCGCCACCCCTAAGGCCCTTAGGCGTGGCGCATACCAGAATGCGTCACCCCTAAGAGCTTAGAGGTGGCGCATTATGAGATGCGCCACGCCTAAGGGCCTTAGGGGTGGCGCATCCAGAATGCGCCACCTCTAAGCCCTTATTAGTGGCTTGTAGTTAGTGGCGCATCACTAATGCGCCACTAAACTCAAAAACAGTGCGCCACCATAAGGCTATTCCCTAGTAGTGGGATTCAAGATTGTGCCGCAGATAAGGGCCGAGGTACCCCGAAAATAGTATGGGTATCGTCAGCATTCAGCCTATGACAAGACATGTCGTTATCATACAAGTCAGCAGACACGAGGATGAATGTCAGCACGAAAGGATCGGATATATCAAGGAAGAATATTCAGTCAGAAATATGGATTGGGTGAAGCCAGCCCTGTCGGGGGGATGACCCCCCGGTAGGGTCAAGAAGAGGAAACAAGTTTTCTAAACAGCGGGCGCCGATTGCGCCCTCAGTTCAGCTCGGCGATTGATGATTGCTCCGCGCCGACGGCTCTCCAGCTCGGCCACCCGCCGGCTTCTCCACGCTGGGTGCCTGCTGCCGGTTGCCCGCGCACTCGACTGCCGGTTCCCCACAGCTCGGCTGCCCGGAAGTCAACAACATCATCCCCACCGACAAGACGAGACAAGCAGACAAGACAAGTCAACACATCTTTAGTCACATCATTAATATTAGAGAAGGACATGTCACAGTACATCACATCAAGGGGTCACATCACTTGTACCTCCCTTTTTTCCTTTTCCCCTTGTCCTCACCCGTGGAGCATCCTTGCCACCACTATATAAGGGGCAAGGCATGCCCATGGTGAGGGGGGATTCATTGATTCATCCATCCAAGTAGCAGCTCCACTAGCTAGCTCCCGCACTAGTTCAGCTCGGCCATGAGAAGAATAGCTTGAACAGATATAGCTCCAGGAGCACATTTGTATAGATATATGCCTATAGTTCAGACAGGCAGGAGTAGGGGTTTTATCTCTACGGAGAGCACCGAACCTGGGTACCTCGCCGTGTGCTTTGTACCTAGACTCGTCCGGAGCGCCGTCGTCTGCGCATTGTTTCACCACTTTTAGCCATCCTATGGCATCTGCTGTTTACATATCGACGACAGTTGACGCCCACCGTGGGGCAATTTGCGGCAACCGGAATCCCGTTCCGGAGGGGACTTTTTCTTCATCGACAACTTCATCGGCCTGTCGCGCCCGTCTCCGCCGTGCTTCAACATCGTCTGCGTGCTCCATCTTCGTTTGCATGCGCGCGCCCGGAGGCTGCGCGTTGTGTCTCCTCGACGCGGCACGGAGGCTCGGCTCCTTCAAGGCTGTCCCATGCTATCCCTACTCCTGTGGTCGCGCCCGTGTGGAGGCCGTCTCCGCCGCGCCTGGAGGTCCCAAGCTCTCAATATTTTCTTCGGCTGTTCCCCGCCATGGGAGCTCATCGTGCACCTTTGCGTGCATCTACTACATCCAGTGACCCCCGTCCCATGGGTGCATCTAGGGATGCCTCCTCCGTTGCTCAGCCTCGGTTCGTCCCTCCACCGGCGACCGTTTGCTGGTCCGACCGCCAACCGGCTCCTCTGCGTGTTGCAACTCCTCTAACGGCAACGGTCGCCTGCGGCCTGTTTCCCATGAGTCCGCTCAGATGCAACCCGTATTGCCAGATGCAACCCAAGTATCCTCATACACCACCCGTACAAAGCTAATACACATCCCGTACGCTACACCATATGCTAGCCAAATAAAGATACTCGTTCCCTGCTTCACCCATGGCCGGCGGGCTACGTTTTTAGCCGGCTCCGCTCCACTCACGAGCCCGCCCTCCGCCTGCCAAGTGCCGGCTGCACCGGCTGGCAGCCTGGCCTTCCCCGAGCAACTCCTTCGGCCGACTGCATGCCGCGCCCCAGCTACCTCCAGCTCGGCTCGGCCGAGTGCGCACTTCTCCACGCCCCAGCTTGGACATGGTCGCGCCTTGCACAGGTCGGCCGCGGCGATTGCTCCGCGCCCGTCTCTCGGCTGCAGAGAAGTAGAAGACAGAAGAAAGAAGATTCAGAGTTCGAGGTTCAGATAAGAGCCAGCTCGGCTCAATAAAGGTTTGGGCCGGTTGCAGCCAGACAGTCACCGATTGCTCTGTCGGCCTGCCGGATGCGTCACTGCGTAAAAAAAAGAACAACAGAAGAAGTGGTCGGCTGCTCCAGCTGCGACAAGAGAAAATATTGAACCGATTGCTTAGTAGTTTGGCTGGTGCTATGCTGATTTCGCCCTCTAGTCTGCAGTTGCATTCGTTTGTGCCTGTTCGGCCATCCGACTGCAAAAAAAACTAAGTTAGTTTGACCGGGCCAATCCGATTGCGCATGCCCGGTCAGCTGACTGCGACAAAGGGAGTGTGGTTGTGTCCCAGATGGCATGTCATCTTCCTGGAGCGCCCACAAGAGATAATTGGCCCGACTCGTCGAGTCACCCGAAGGCTCGGAGGACGATCCTGCCGAGTGTCCTGTGTACTACAACAACGAAAGGCTCTCCGGATGACTCACCAAGTCACCCGGAAGATACACCCAGTGGGTGCTCCAGCTGCGCCAAAAAATTCAATGTGAGTTTCACTCAATAGCGCTTATCATAGCAAGCATGACAGATGAACCTGAGTAGTCCTCGTGGGTTATCTCCGCATTATTTCCAGTTAGCTGCATGCAAGTCCGGGACCGGCTGCCTCCGGGCGGACCGGATAACCCAAATATTTATTTTCCATAGATGACTTATTTGATATGTCTGCACGGGCTAAATTTATCTTATGCATGGTCACGTCTGAGTAAAAGCCTGTTTGTTATCCCGGTGGAGATGGCTAGGTTGCCTGCTCGCGGTCGACTATTCAGTACGAGTTCATCCTAGTGGAGCTGGCCAAGATGGCTGCTCCCGGTCGACTGCTCCAAGCGAGTCCATCTCGGTTGAGTGCGCCAGGTCGGCAGCTCCCAACTGATTGCTCCATGCAAGTTCCTCTCGGTTGAGTGCGCTAAGTTGGCAGCTCCCGATCGATTGCTCCAAGCAAGTTCATCTCGGTTGAGTGCGCCAAGTTGGGAGCTCCTGACCGATTGCTCGAAGCAAGTCCATCTCGGTTGAGTGCGCCAAGTTGGCAGCTCCTGATCGATTGCTCGAAGCGAGTCCATCTTGGTTGAGTGCGCCAGGTCGGCAACCCCCGATCGATTTCTCCAAAGCAAGCTTATCCCGGTTGACTGCTCCCGGTTGATTGCTCCAAAGAAAGCTTATCCCGGTTGATTGCTCCCGGTTGACTGATCCAAAGCTAGGTTATCCCGGTTGACTGCTCCCGGTTGATTGCTCCAAAGCAAGCTTATCCCGGTTGATTGCTCCCGGTTGATTGCTCCAAAGCAAGCTCATCCTGGTTGAGATGACCAAGTTGGCTGCTCCGGTTGATCGCTCTAAAGCAAGCTAGTTTCGGTTGAGAACGCCTCCCGGTTGACTGCTCCATGCGAGTCTGTCCCGGTTGAGCACGCCTCTCGGTCGACTGCTTCAAGTAAGCCCCTGCTGAGATACTCGACGTCACCGACTACACAAGCAAGAGAAGATCCGAGACGACTGCACGAAGTCGACCCAAATCTCGGAGGCTACACCCAGTGGGTGCGCTGGCGCGCCCCCACTTGAAAGAAGCTGCACCAAGTGCAAACGTCTACACCGACAAGGAAAAACCCTGCGGATGACTCACCGAGTCACCCGGAGGCTCGAAGGCTACTGTTGGGGGGATGACCCCCCGGTAGGGTCAAGAAGAGGAAACAAGTTTTCCGAACAGCAGGCGCCGATTGCGCCCTCAGTTCAGCTCGGCGGTTGCCGATTGCTCCACGCCGATGTCACTCCAGCTCGGGCACCTGCCGACTGATCCGCACTGGGTGCGCCAAGACATCTTTAGTCACATTGTGAATAGTGTAAAAGGACAAGTCACATTACATCACATCAATGGGTCACATCACTTGTACCTCACTTTTGTCCTCTTCCCCTTGTCCTCACCCATGGAGCATCCTTGCCACCACTATATAAGGGGAAGGGCATGCCCACGGTGAAGGGGGATTTATTGATTCATCCATCCAAGTAGCAGCTCCACTAGCTAGCTCCCGCACTAGTTCAGCTCGGCCATGAGCAGAATAGCTAGAACAGATACAGCTCTAGGAGCACATTTGTGCAGATATATGCCTATATTTCAGACAGACAGGAGTAGGGGTTTTATCTCTATGGAGAGCCCCGAACCTGGGTGCCTCGCCGTGTGCTTTGTACCTAGACCTGTCCGGAGCGCCATCTTCTGCGCATTGTTTCCCCACTTTTAGCCATTTTATGGCATCTGCCGTTTACATATCGACGACAAGCGCCCCGAGCCAAAGATGTTGGACGTTACTAAGGGAACGGTATGCACTAAAAAGGAAATCCGTGAAGCAATAGGGTTCCTAAGGGCGATAAGTTTTCAGCGGTTCCCTGAGCAACCAAATCTCGAAGACAAGATTTTTTCTAAGGGGGTAGGTTTGTGACACCCTGGATTTTGGAACTTTCTTTTTCCAAAAACTTTTTTGATTTTTTCTGGATTTGCCATTTGTTTTGGATTTTTAGCAACCCTTTGGACTTGAACTTGAGCATATTTTCTTTCCATGCTCAAGTGGTCCTTGTTTCCAAACCTTCCCAATGTCATTTCTTTCATCCATCTCATCCAAGCCATCATTTTATTCAAGCCATATATTCCTTTTTCCAATAAAAGGTATATTCCCTTATTTGAGGATTGTGAAGCAAACCCATATTTATATTTCTCCGTAAATCCCCAAATAATTACCTCATAGCCTTGATGTTATATATTGCCAAATTCTCCCAAAACATTGCATGGCCCAAGTGGATTTTTCCTCCAGAAGATTCAGTTGTCTGTGGGGGAAAATGGAGCATTGTGAAGGAGGTGCTATTTATCTTGATCCATTGCTGGTGAAACTTTTTGTGCAATCTCTGATGATTATTTCATTATCGTCCACCAATTTCCACCACCATTTTCCTAGCCAAACTCCCACAATAAATTCCGAAAGTTCTTATTTAGAAAGGGAAATTGTGAAGCAAGTGCAAGCTAGGGGATCCCAATTTCCTTGAAACATTTTGAGCTTGATTCCACCAAAAAATAACCCCACTAAACCAAATTATAGCCAAATCTCATCACCCATGTGAGTGCATCATCATGTGGAATTTTCTGACCAGTGGGACCCCTTTAGAAGCAAGTACTAGCTAGGTGTGTCCCATGGACATGAAATTTTACACACATATGCACACCCCCAAATATCCCAGATACACCAAAATTCATCCCATTTCATCAAAAAGAATTGATGCCATGTTCAACAATGTGTTTCTGGCCCATTTTTGCATTTACAAAGGAAGTGCATGGTTCCTTTGGCCATTTGGGCTGTAAACCTCCAGATTACTAGTCCTTTGTACCCTAAAAACCAGTGACAACATCTCCCCCTCCCACTGTTTGCCATTTGACCCCAGCTTGTGCCCCAAGTCTGCTCTATCCAACGCTCCTTTGAGATAGAAATCACCACAGTAACCCCCTTGACCATTCCTTCGGACAACAGTGATCACCATCAGAAGGACAATCCCCAAGACAAGTTTGGCCACAAAGGAGCCTCCCCCAGGTGCACCAGCCCAGGGTGGCCACGCCCCTTGTGCTCCAGTGACTCTGCGTCGCCTTGCTCTTGTCCACCCGCGCCACAATCTGTTGTTTTACACACGCCCCTCCCCCATGCCTCATCCTTGCCGGATTTCCACCGGTAGTACGCCGCCACGGAGGAAAATGACAGAACAAGGCCTCTGACTCGTCGCCATCGCCCCTCTGGTGCCCTCGCTTCCGCCTCGTTCCTGGTGCCTGCGCGTGCTCCTTGCGCCCTCCAGAACCTCCTCCAAGCGCCCCGAGCATTGCCACCTCACCACCCGCTATGGCAGCTTCTGGCCAGCGGCATTCGGGCTCGGGCATCACCGCCCGTCTATTTAAGCCGAGGCCATACCCGCATCTCCTCACCAGCAGCATCCCCTCACTCCTAATCGACCTCCTGCACCAACAATCGAAGCCGGGGAGGTCTTCTGCCCCATCTCCGCCCACCTCCCCGCCGCTCGGCCCTCGCCGAGGCAAGCCTCCTCCAGCGCCTCACCAGCCATGAGACCACCTCCCTTTGACTCCCCTTGTCCCAGTGGTGCTCCCCAGCCAAGCCCTAGCGTAAATCGTCGTCGGAATCATCGCCGGTGTCGACACCTCCTTCAAACGACCACCATTTGGAGCGCCACGGGTACATGGAGGATCGCCGTGAGCTCCACGTTCCACACCCCCTGGTCCCGACCCTGACCGTGCGCTCTCCCCCGAGTTCTGCCGCCGGTGAGCCTCGCCCTCCTCTGTTTCCCTCTCCCCCTCTTTTTATATGACAGCCTGGTCCCACTCATCAGCCTCTGGGTTTCCCCCGAACCGTTTTATTAAGTGGAAGCGTATTCCTCTAATACGCCTTCGACGTCACCCACTGCATTATCCAGAGAAAAATGATTTAATCCATTTAAATCATTTAAATTTGACCTAACTTTCACCATTAATATATTTCAAACCACAAGTCCAAATGGGTTGAAACTTTTTTGCATTGTTTTTGTCTTGAGCTCCTCTTCATTTTGGCATAGGTCTCATGCCATGTTTCTCTGTTGTTATTTGTCGGTCAAGTCAAAGTGATATTTGACCCTATTTTCCATTGCTTTATTTTAAAATCTTTTTCAGGGCTTTGCTTGTGTTGAAGACCAGGAGCTTCTTCACACTCCCTTTGTGAAGGAAAGCGACAATTTCTTTTTGCACTTTTGCAAAGTTCTGACGTTCTTTAAAATGTGCTTGAACCTTCGATGAAATAATGATTAATATGATATGGTTTGATCATGTTGTTATCATATAATTGGACCATTATAGTGATGTTGTCATTGCCATAATATGCTTGACTACAATATTGTTATCCTATGCCTTGGCCATGTTAATACCCTGAGATACAATGATCTTGTCATGTTATGCTTGCATACATCATAATACCTCATGGTATTCGTGATCTTGATATGTTGCATTTTATCACCTTGCTCATCTTGACATGGCTATGTTACTTGTTAATATCATGTTGATCCTCTTAATATGACCAATTTAATCTTCGAAATATAATCTGATTAATAACCGTACCTTGGATTGTTCCACAAGTATTGTATGATATTGTTATTTGAAATTTCATATTGTACCTGATGCTTTTGAACGCTGTTGGAGACATGCTTGTGCCAAGTTGATCAGGTGCCACCGAACCGAACTTATTAGTGCAGCCACACTCGCCTGTATGGGAAGGACTTGGCTTGGTCTATCGGTGGTTCTGTCGGGAACCGGGGTTTGCGTATGTAATTCCTGCTACAACTCAATCATATGAAGAGCTGAGAGCCGTACCCACTTGTCTAAACAGACAAGGCCAAGCACAGAACACTCTCGGAATGCATCGAACGTCAGGGGCATCCCATCCAGGCCGGATGATCAACTGAGATGGGTCCTCATCGTTCGCTCACAAGTCTAAATGATTATGGGTGGTGAAATCCCATACTCATAGACGAGTCGCCTCAACCATATTATCGATTGAATCATAACACTTACATAAACAGTCTCCAGCCTGATCACCTAGTCGGGATCTCGGGCGGGCTCAATCATACAACAAAGTTTGCCATGTGACATAGTCACAAGCAATCGCATTGCGATTCCCCAAGCCGCGCACATCTAAGGGCCACTTTGTGTATGAAAGACCGTCGACAACAACTCAACTAAGCTATCGAATCCCACACTAAGACATGCATGTTATAATCATACACGCAACATACATGTCTAGTGTAAACAGCAGGTAACACAACATGAACTCAACAAACTCATAGTTTTATTGCATCTGCTAAACAGAGCAGATATAGCACGACATGGTACTTATGTGCTCTATGTTCATGTTTCAACATGTTAATTAAAGTATATTTGGAAAAGAATTCCAAATTCAAACTCCAAATGATTATTCGAATTTGTCCAAATTGCATTTGCTACTTTTGATATTTGTAAATTATTTTTTCATGCTTGAAAGTTTCATATTTGGATTCCTTGCATTTTTCTGATAATTTTTACTATATTATTTATTGGATTTGGAGTTATGGTTTAAAAATTATTGAATTTACAAGATTTAATCATTTTCTGGAATTTACTGGATTATCTGTAATTGAAAAATGCTTTACTGCGTCATCAAGACGTCAGCATGACGCAAGGGGGGGCTGACATGTGGGCCACCACTGTCAGTGACTCTGTGTTAAAATCTGTATTAATTAAGTTTTAATAGAGGATTAGGGGGGTCCAGGGCCTACCTGTCATTGACCATGGGTCAAATGATCAGGGGTTAGCCCCCTAATTAGGTGGCCACGTCGGCCTCACCGGCGGCTCAACGCCGGTGTCCACTGGACACGGCGGAGCTCGCTCGGGACGGCGGCGCAGGCTACCAAAAGGGGCGCCGAGGCCACCGGGAGGCAGCCCGTCGACTCGCGCGTCTCGGGGGACGAACGGGCGACCATGGGAGGGCTCGGGGCCACGCCGGCGACGAGGAGGCGCGGCGGCCGGAGCTCCGCTCAGTGGCCACGGCGAATCGGGCCACGAGAGGGGTCGGGGTTAGGGGTAATCGGGAAATTCCTCGCCGGAGATGGATGGCTGTGGCGGAGGAGTCCGTTGCGGGCGTCGCTGTTGAAGCTCCTAGGCTCGAATTGAAAGGCCGGGGCGACGAGGAGCTCCACGACGGACGTCTGGGACAAGGTGGTGCGGCGGGAGCAGGCCGGTGGCCGCGTGGAGGATCGACAGCGAGCTCGCAGTGCTTTGGGTCTTCGCGGGGATCCGCCGGAGACGAAGGAGAGGAGGGCCAGTGGTGGGGAAAGTGGAAGATGGAGAAGTCCAAGGCCTCCACAGTGCGGATAGGTTCGAGGGGGGCAAGCAGGAGGTGGCCAGCGGCGTCGGCATGGTCGCCACGCAGCGGCATGCCTGCCTGTCCCGGAGAAGAAGACGTCCCTGCCCTTGGGCTGGGCCGCTTCGGCTAGACAGGCCCAGGTAAGTGGGCTTTGCCCCTTTTCTTTTTCTTGTATTGTTTTCTGTTTTTATTTGTTTTTCTCTGAAAAAAATACCAAAGCATTTTTATAAAATTTCATTATATTTTATTTGGACTTATGTGACATAGAGCTAGTCACTCCCAAGATTTGAAGATTTTTGAAATTCAAAACATTTCAATTTCAATTAAAATATGATTTAAATTTAATTTCCAAGCTCCTGTTTGAATTTTTGAAAATTCCTTGAGCATGTGGTTGGACCCACAACACTTGAAATGTGATCATGCCCATTTATAGAGATTTTCAAAATCATTAGAAGATTTTTGGAAGAAGATTGTTCTCTGGCCTTTTATTTAAATTATTTTTGAGGCTTTTCCAAATAATCTTAAGTTATTAAATAAAGGAATTTAAACATGATGCCTTATTTCTACAAATAAAAAGCACATACCAAACTAGGGTTATGACAACTCGCCCCCACTCAAAATAATCTTGTCCCGAGATTCAGAAGTCGTCAGGAAGAGAGTGGGGTACTCAACTCGGAGACGGTCTTCTCGTTCCCAGGTGCCTTCTTTCTCAGAATGGTTGGACCACTTCACTTTGAGGAACTTGATCTTCTGACGTTGGGTGGTACGCTCAGCTTCATCGAGGATACGGACGGGATACTCTCGATATGACAGGTTTTCTTGGAGATCAAGCGTTTCGTGGTCTACTTCGCGGATGGGGTCCTTGAAGCAACGCCTGAGTTGAGATACGTGGAAGACATCATGAACCTGAGAAAGATGCGGGGGTAGTTCAATTTGGTAGGAAACTTTTCCACGTTTAGCTAGAATGCGAAAGGGACCAATGTAACATGGGGCCAATTTTCCTTTGATACCGAAGCGATAGGTTCCCTTCAGAGGAGTAACCCGGAGGTAAGCCTTCTCGTTCAGCTCATAGCTTTCTGGCCTATGATGATGATCATAGTAGCTTTTCTGATGAGACTGGGCCGTTTTCAATTGCTCACGAAAAATGCGAACTTTCTCTTCTGCTTCCTGGATCATATCCGGTCCAAAGAATTGTCTTTCACCGGTTTCTGACCAGTTCAATGGTGTTCGACATTTTCGTCCATAGAGAAATTCAAAGGGTGCCATGCCCAAGCTAGTTTGGAAGCTGTTGTTATAAGAAAACTCGGCGAATGGAAGAGATTTCTCCCAAATCTTTCCGAATGAGATAACACAGGCTCTGAGCATGTCTTCGAGAACTTGATTGACTCTTTCTACTTGACCACTTGACTTGGGATGAAAGGAGGTGCTAAACGAGAGATGGGCTCCCATAGCATTTTTAAAACTTTCCCAAAATCGAGAGGTGAAAAGACTTCCTCGGTCTGAATTGATTTCCAAAGGAACACCATGGAGAGAAACGATCCGGGAGACATATAAATCCGCTAACTGGCTAGCAGTTATACTCTCGCGAACAAGAATAAAATGGGCAACTTTGGAAAGACGGTCAATGACCACGAAGATGGCATTGCTTCCCTTTTGAGACCTTGGAAAGCCAGTGATGAAAACCATACTGACTTTATCCCATTTCCACTCAGGAATGGCTAAAGGTTGAAGAATACCAGCATGTCTTTGATGCTCTGCTTTCACACGACGACAAACATCGCACCCAGCAACATATCGAGCGATTTCTCGCTTCATCCTAGTCCACCAAAATCTCTGGCGTAGATCTTGATACATCTTAGTACTACCAGGATGAATCAAGAGAGGGGTGTCATGAGCTTCCTTAAGGATCTGCTGCCTTAGATTCATATTCTTCGGAACTACTATCCTGTTCTCAAAGTCCACAGTACCCTCATTGTCTAGGGTAAAACATTTGGCCTTACCGCTAGCAATGTTTTGTTTGATATATCAGATACCTCGAGCACGTTGTTGAATAGCTTTTATTTGATCCTCAAGGGTTGGTTTCACAATCAAGGTGGAAAGGAATCCATGAGGAACAATCTCGAGATTGAGCTTTCGAAATTCCTCATAGAGAAGTGGTTGATACTGTTGTAACATGAGGTTGTTACAATACGACTTACGACTTAGTGCATCAGCCATGACAATTGCTTTGCCTGGGGTGTAAGAGATACTTAAGTCATAATCTTTTATAAACTCTATCCAGCATCTTTGCCTGAGGTTAAGATCTGGCTGGGTGAATATGTATTTGAGGCTTTGGTGATCGGTATAGATTTCACAATGATTACCAAGGAGGTAATGTCGCCAAGTCTTTAGGGCATGAACTACGGTAGCGAGTTCAAGATCATGGGTAGGATAGTTCTCTTCATGTGGACGCAACTGGCGTGAAGCGTATGCTACCACATGTCGATCTTGCATAAGTATGCATCCTAACCCTTGCCGTGAAGCATCACAATAGATTTCGAAATCCTTTTTGGTGTCTGGAGGCTCAAGTACGGGTGCAGAAGTCAATCTTCTCTTTAGCTCTTGAAAGCTTCCCTCGCACTTGGGGGTCCATTCGAATTTCTTATCTTTCTTGAGGAGTTCAGTTAGAGGCTTTGAAACTTTGGAGAAGTTCTGAACGAAGCGGCGACAATAGCTTGCTAAGCCAAGAAAACTCCTAACTTTCTTAACCGATTCAGGTGGAGTCCAGTCAAGGACGGCCTGAACTCTCTCGGGATTGACAACAATGCCTTTTGAAGAAATCACGTGGCCTAAATAGGTCACTTCTGGAAGCCAGAATTCGCACTTGGAGAATTTGGCATATATGCGATGCTGTCGAAGTTTCATCAATACCAGCCTTAGATGCTCAGCATGTTCTTCTTCGTTCTTCGAGTATATAAGGATATCATCGAGGTAAACCACTACGAACTTGTTCAAATACTCAATGAAGATCGAATTCATTAAGCGCGAAAAAGTGGCTGGGGCATTGGTCAAACCGAAGGACATGACGGTGTACTCATAAAGACCATAACGAGTAGTGAAAGCCGTTTTGGGAATGTCCTCGTTTCTGATTTTGATTTGATGATAACCTAATCTCAAATCCATTTTGGAGAAGACAGAGAATCCAGCAAGTTGATCATAAAGATCATTGATCCTGGTAAGTGGGTACTTATTCTTTATCGTCGCTAGATTTAGCGGGCGATAGTCGACGCACATCCTTTATGTTCCATCTTTCTTCGTTACGAACAGAACGGGGAAACCCCATGGCGATGAGCTAGGGCGGATGAATCCTTTTGCCAACGAAGCTTCAAGTTGGATTTTAAGCTCATCTAACTCACGTGGGGCCATTTTGTATGGGTGTCTAGAAATTGGGGTTGTGCCTGGTATAAGATACACTATGAACTCTTCACATCTGTCGGGTGGCTAGATTTAAGGTGTTGGATTACTGGATAGTTTCCTAGAGCATGACCATGGCTTACTAGGGGCTGGAACCGATATGTCAGAGTAGCAAAGTACCCCAACACGATGGTTAGTGTGGTTCTTCTTGCTAGAAGACATCTAAAGTGGGAGGGAGAGCTGCAAATGAATCACTATAGGTTTCTAGATGAAAACCTACAAAAAACACTAGAGAACTGTCGGGCATGCCACCTCGCAATTCTTCTAGAAAGACAACTGAAATGGAGAGAAGGATTTTGCAAATGCACCAGATTATGAAGAAACTTGGAATGACTCGGACAGCATAACGGCTGTAATTGCAAGAGAAATGAAAATTCTCACAACATAACAACAACACTTACATAGGAAGTCTCAAAATAGGAAGCACAACGACTCTAGACAACCGAATACAACTTTCCTACGGCTACAAGGAAGCAAACAACGAGATGTTCTAGTAAGACATAGAACAGCCTAGTCCTATCTTCCTGTAGAAAAGATGAGGGTGACTCAGAATTCAGAACGATGAGGGTAAGGAGAAAAAGAAGCCTTACGTTGTTCCCTTTATACCCCAAGTAACTATATAACTACAGAATGCTAGACTAGACTTCGACCAAGGCTTGATAATCCTACAGACAATCCTGCTCTGATACCAAGTCTGTCGGGACCCGGGGTTTGCGTATGTAATTCCAACTACAACTCAATCATATGAAGAGCCGTACCCACTTGTCTAAGCAGACAAGGCCAAGCACAGAACACTCTCGGAAAGCATCGAACGTGAGGGGCATCCCATCCAGGCCGGATGATCAACTGAGATGGGTCCTCATCGTTCGCTCACAAGTCTAAATGATTATGGGTGGTGAAATCCCATACTCATAGACGAGTCGCCTCAACCATATTATCGATTGAATCATAACACTTACATAAACAGTCTCCAGCCTGATCACCTAGTCGGGATCTCGGGCGGGCTCAATCATACAACAAAGTTTGCCATGTGACATAGTCACGAGCAATCGCATTGCGATTCCCCAAGCCGCGCACATCTAAGGGCCACTTTGTGTATGAAAGACCGTCGACAACAACTCAACTAAGCTATCGAATCCCACACTAAGACATGCATGTTATAATCATACACGCAACATACATGTCTAGTGTAAACAGCAGGTAACACAACATGAACTCAACAAACTCATAGTTTTATTGCATCTGCTAAACAGAGCAGATATAGGGCCAGTTCTTTTGTGGCTTATAGAAGCTTTTGGCCAAAATAAGCCAAAATCCCAAGAGAACTCGTTTTTCAGTTTGGGCTTAACTTATCTCCATCGGGCTTCTCTTCACGTTGGAAAAAAGCTGGGGTAGAGCAGCTTTCCGCAAAGTAGCGAATCGGTACATCGCGCTGCCCCCGTTCAGGACCCAGACAATGTATGGACGGCCCGACAAGCCCACCTCGACGGATGGTGCTGCGCTTGCCTAAAACCGTGCTACGTTATGAAATCAAATAGAAAAAAAATTAACCCATGTGAATCCTGGACCATAGTCGGGGTGAGTTAATATGTCGAGAGGGGTCAATGAGCCCAACATGTTGTAGTAATCTGTGTCTTGGATCAGAACACAAGAACTCTGGGCCTAGGGAAGTGTAAATGAGACAACCCATTGTGTACTCCTACACAACCTCTTATTGTTCACCTTTGTTCGGGTGACTTCACCAACACATTACCATTACGTTGCATTGTTCTCTACCATCCCGATACATCAACCAGATGGATCATCTTCATTGCAAAAACTCTAGCATGGCATAGCATAACATGGATGATGGGCCACATGATGAACACAAACAATCTTGGATCTGCTAGGTTGAGGTTTGCTTAATATTGTGGCATCATTGATAGGTCATGCAAAGGATGGGCTCAACTAGCGGTAGAACGGTAACATGTGAAGCACCTAATCATGCATAAGAGAACAAGAGGGAAAATCGGTTTATATAGATATGATCAATGGGGTTTTCTTGCCTTGTTGACGAACACGAGGTGTCACTCTTCAGGGCAGTCGGAAACTACGTCCGGGGATGAATCTATCGAGAAGAGGCAAACACCGAGACAACAACAATGTAAACGTCACATTGCAATGCTCAAACAAGATGCATAATGTAGCATGGCATGGCATTGATGTGCTCTATGTTCATGTTTCAACATGTTAATTGAAGTTTATTTGGAAAAGAATTCCAAATTCAAACTCCAAATGATTATTCAAATTTGGCCAAATTGCATTTTCTACTGTTTGATCATTGTAAACTATTTTTTATGCTTGAAAGTTGCATATTTGGAATCTTTGCATTTTTCTGATAATTTTTCATATATTATTTATTTGATTTGGAGTTATGGTTTAAAAAATATTGAATTTACAAGATTTAGTCATTTTCTGGAATTTTCTGGATTATCTGTAAATTGAAAAAGGTTTTATTGCGTCATTAAGACGTCAGCATGACGCAAGGGGGGGCTGACATGTGGGCCACCACTGTCCGTGACTCTGTGTTAAAATTTGTTTTAATTAAGTTTTAATAGAGGATTAGGGGGCCCAGGGCCCACCTGTCATTGACCTTGGGTCGAATGATCAGGGGTTAGCCCCCTAATTAGGTGGCCACGTCAGCCTCACCGGCGCCTAAACGCCGGTGTCCACTGGACACGGCGGAGCTCGCTCGGGACGGCGGCGCAGGCTACCAAATGGGGCGACGAGGCCACCGGGAGGCAGCCGTCGACCCGCGCGTCTCGGGGGCCAAACGGGCTACCATGGGAGGGCTCGGGGCCACGCCGTCGATGAGGAGGCTCGGCAGCCGAGGCTCCGATCAGTGGCCACGGCGAATCGGGCCACAAGAGGGTCCGGGGTTAGGGGTAAATCGAGCGCGTTGTCACCCTGAGCGTGAAGGTTGGGTCGAGGAGGCCGGAGAGGCGACGGAGGCGGAGCAATTCCTCGCCGGAGATGGATGGCCGTGGCGTAGGAGACCGTTGCGGGCGTCGGTGTTGAAGCTCCTGGGCTCGAATTGAAATGCCCGGGCGACGAGGAGCTCCACGGAGGACGTCTGGGACAAGGTGGTGTGGCGGGAGCAGGCCGGTGGACGCGTGGAGGATCGACGGCGAGCTCGCAGCGCTTCGGGTCTTCGCGGGGATCCGCCGGAGACGAAGGAGAGGAGGGCCAGTGGTGGGGAAAGTGGAAGGGGGAGAAGTACAGGGCCTCCACGGCGCGGATAGGGTCGAGGGGGGGGGCAAGCAGGAGGTGGCCAGCGGCGTCGGCATGGTCGCCACACAGCGTCCTGCCTTCCTGTCCTGGGGAAGAAGACGTCCCTGCCCTTGGGCTGGGCCGCTTCGGCTAGACAGGCCCAGGTAAGTGGGCTTTGCCCCTTTTATTTTTCTTATATTTTTTCTGTTTTTATTAGTTTTGCTCTGAAAAAATACCAAAGCATTTTTATAAAATCTCCAAATATTTTATTTGGACTTATGTGACATATAGCTAGTCACTCCCAAGATTTGAAGATTTTTGAAATTCAAAATCATTTGAATTTCAATTAAACTATGATTTAAATTTAATTTCCAAGCTCCTGTTTGAATTTTTGAAAATTCCTTGAGCATGTGGTTGGACCCACAACACTTGAAATGTGATCATGCCAATTTATAAAGATTTTCAAAAATCATCCGAAGATTTTTGGAAAAATATTTTTCTCTGGCCTTTTATTTAAATTATTTTTGAGGCTTTTCCAAATCCCTCAGTTATTAAATAAAGGAATTTAAACATGATGCCTTATTTCTAGAAATAAAAAGGACATACCAAACTAGGGTTGTGACAGGTGGGTTCTCTTATTCATATCACCAACGAGGGGAGGCTATGCGCGCGCGGTTACCCTGGCCCGATAAGCAGCGATAGACTCGAGAGCCAGTTTGGTTATTGCGCATAGTCCCCGATTGGGACAAAGTTATGGACCATGCGATGGCAGGTGTGTCTTGAGGACACGGGCCTACCGAGGGCATAACTTGCGAAGCATGCCAGGTGATACGGTAAGGGAGACACGCGGTAGAATGGTCTCGTTGAAGAAATCCTAGTCCATTCCGTGGGAGACATTCCAAGGTAATGGATGGAGGAAGTGCTCCATAGTGTGGGTAAAGTGCACAAAATCTGCAGAGTATCAAAAATGTATTCGAATAGCCGAGTCCACAGTATTGGACACAGTTTGTACTAGGTCACTCCATGGGATCAACATGAGTTCGGTTGGATGATTGTGCTAAGATGGTGGTCATGCGATGAGCCCTGGATCACGCGATGATCGGGTTGGTTGGGTGGTAACAGAAGGACACCTAACCCGTTGAAGGATCGTGCGACGAGCCATATAAGTGATGGACATGCGATGGTCGGTGATTGAGTTGGTAAGGACTCCAAGGTAAGCCACATGATCAGGCGATTATCATGTGGGGTCCATGTGACCTTAAACCATGGTTGCTTGTTGTAAGGCCCGATATGCGGTACTGTTCCAGATCTAGATGTTTCCATCCAGATCTAGGGATGAAGCACATATCGGTCCCACCGCGACATATGACAATGCCTTAAGCCCCGGATTTCCAACATGATATCACAAGATTACAACTACATGGATACAACATTTCATACAATCGGCATACAACTGGCTTAAATACATTACATCAGCGGAAGATACATGTCTGAGTACAGACTACATTCAAATGCCTAGTGGAAAAGGTAAAAAACACCATTCTCGTAACCACAAGGGTCTAGGCTCTCCGCCGGGATCCACCTAACTAGTCGTCGTCGAGTCTTCGTGAAGGCGTCCCGAAGAAGAGTTATCGAGCTCCTCTGAAGTCCAAGATTGTTACATAAGGTGCGTAAAAGAGAAAAGAAAGAGGTGAGCTATATCAAAAGTCTTGTAACTAACTTATCACGGGTAAGATGGGGGTAGTGGTGAGGTTGCAGACGCACTAGCAATATATGAGTGGCTAACGTTCTATTTAGAGTAAGATGAGAACCAAGCATTCGATGAGGAATCGCCTCCAACAAGTCTTGCTATCCACCTACTTACGCAAGCATAACACCTATCCTATCCTTGTCCTCCTCTTCGCATCCCGACGAAGAAGAAGCAGTCAAGGCACACACACACGTTGATCAAGTTATTAAATATGATTCAGTTGATGTTATCTATGAACAAGACGTAGGTTACAAGTCGTCCATAACCGTGGACACGGCTTCTCGAAAAGATTTAACCCTGCAGGGGTGTACCAACTGCCCATTACAAGGATCCGCACATACGCCCATCTCTCTCAGTTTCTACCCATCACAGGAAGCCATTTTATGATTTAGTTCCGAGAGATCCGAAACGACACGTCCCTCTATCTAACAACGAACAAATCCGGGAGGCCCCGGTGAGTCGTCATCCAGCTCAGGAGCCTGCCGCGCTCTCGATCTGGTATCTACCATCTGTCGCATGTTTCGATTGCCGGGTCCTCAGCTGGACAGGTTGGACCAACAAGGAAACCATGTTCCCACTGGCCCAGGTTTTTTTAAAGAATATCTACCAGGACCGACCCAACAGACACACACACGGTTTTCAAATGGTAAATTCAGCTTGGGCCACCACTAGAAATGTTTGAAGCTAGGTAGGTAAGAAAAGAGGACCCCATAAAATCCCACACGCGGTTAGGCACGCTTAGTCTTAGAACCAATACCCGGAACTCGGATCCTAGGTGACTCGAATGGAACAAAGCGTCTGGGCGGGATAGCCTAGACCATCCATCCTTCGTCGAATATAGTCAACATTATAATAATCATATCATGCACAAGAAATATAATAGTGTGATAGCCCAATCCAAAGAGTGACAGGAGAACAGTTGATAACATCCTAGCATGCATACTAAGCAGTGGATGAGCAACGAGCAATAGTAACATAGCCGAACAAGGTTTGCTGGGATGTGGAGAGCATGGATGTTTGAGTTTACTTGAGAGGCATGAATATAAAGTGGTAGGATCAAGAAATCGTTCTATCCTACACCTAGGCGCGAGTCACCTGAAAGTTATAAGCATGATATATGCTCCCCCTTAACTGATGAGAAGACGAAACCGAAGGTGTAGTCGATCGCAAGCTCGCATCGTCTACGAAGGTATCCGCGGGAGCACACAAGAAGTAAACACTGGAAAGAAAATCAACGGAGATATCCCTATCACTACAGAGAAATCACAAGCAAGCAACAAAAATAAGGAAACACGAGACAACGCAATACGATATCGCATCTATCGTCGAGCACGGTTACTAACAGGTTAAGTGGAGTACTCGTCACACACGAGATACCACACATTTAAAATTGGTTAAAGTTGATTATCAACACAACATGAGCAAAGATTGTTAACATGACATCTCACTCAAGCATGGAAATGCACACAAACATGACAAGAGGTGAATAATAAGATAAATTATCTTTGCTAGTCAATTTAAGTGAGGCACAACCTAAACATGGCATGCCACTAAGTGCCCCACGATGATTAAAGCATTTGGTACTGTTCTGCCCTAAACCATATTTTAGGTTGCTTAACAACAGTAAACTGTGGCATAAACACAAAGTACATGAAATTCTAATCAAGATACATATAAAGAACACACCAAACGGAGTTACGGTTTAAAAGATATAAGCAAAAACAAGTTATGCACACATGCTGTTAACATCCGGAAGCACACTTTAGAGCAATGAAACAAATAGCTACTGATTTCCAACATGCATAAAAATGATATGTAAATGCAGTAGACATGACAAGGAAGGCATGGAAACAAGTTTCATGTATATGGGCATCATGAACAATTAATTATAGCAATGCAAAATGCAATAAAACATTACTGGTCTAGGACTTAGTGAAAACCAGGAAAACATGGCAGAAACTGTTATTTTAATGTTGTATAAACAGGAGAAAAACTATATGTAAATGTGCAGAAACATGACATATCAATACGTGGGCATGAATTAGACATGATGGTGATCAGGTACAAGCAGGAATCAAGGTCATAGGCATCACAGATCAAAAGATATTAAGCGTGCAACATGGCATCGGAAAGTTACAAACTTTGGAGCAGCGGGATAGAAACTTTGGAGTAGAATATGACCAGGAATGTAAACATGAGCATGCAATACATATAACGGAATTAGACATGGCATAGATCAAAATGACATATTGCAATGCTCAATAGGATGCATGGTTAAAAAGATACAAGGTAGCAAAGTTGCAACAAAACATAAACAACAGCACACTAACAGCAGGGTAGCTACTTTTGGTGAAGATACCATCATCATGCAACAGGCCAAAAGGACATGTGATAGCATATAACTGGAGTAGACATGATGCTTGACAGTATGCAACAATATTCATTCAATTCCGACGAACGGTTGCGACGCAACCGTCACCCGAAGTTGACACAAAAATAACAATTTCAGCAGTTAGCAGCAATTAACAACGGGATGCCCTGTTTAACCAGCAATTATACAATCAAGACGACCCCAAATCAAAATGCTCACAAAAGATGAACTGAAGTACACACAATTCTAAACAGTTTCCTTTTTGGGCGCAACGTCATCCGACCTAAGGTTCACTCGTAAACTTCAACGCAAAACAGCATCAGCGGGCAAAACATTCCATACTTAGAAAAATTAAGAGCCAGGGGGAAGAAAAAAAAGAAAAAAAGAAAAAGGCCTCACCCATGGGCTGAAGCTCATCTCGCGGTGGCGGTGCTGGAGGCCGGTTGGGCCGCATTGGAGAACGGGCCGAGGATGGCCGAGGGTGCGCAGGCCGGCCCATGGGGCTGTTGGAGGCGACCGGCCGCCCGATACAGATCGGGATCGGGTCGGCGCCGGCGGCTCATCGACGACGAGCGGCGCGGTGGAGGGCTTCTCCCGCGTGGGAGCAGGCGCGACCGGGACGGCGCGGTTCCAGCGGGATCCGGCAGGTGCTGTGGACAAGCAAACTACCGCAGGAAAAAGGGAACATGACTCAACGTTAATGGATCCAACAGCGATGAAGTTCATTCGATGGAAGTGCAGGGGCCATCTAGGATTTTCACCAGGTCTGATCGATGGTCACTGATCAAGAGAGTGTCTTGATCATGTCTGATGTTTCCTGGACCATAGGGCGTCACACTTAAGGGTATTTGACGTAATAAGGATTGATTCGGGATCACCGGAGAAATAAGAGAGAACACCGGAATTGTTCCGGTGGAGGCCAGAAATTGTTCTGGGAAAGGTTCAAAATATTATTTAATAATTTTTAAATATTTTTTATTATTTAATTAACAGAATTAAATGTTAAAATATAATTAAATATGGAAGAAAAGTCATATGGGACTAAAGAGGCCCATTTGGGAAAGAGGGAGTCTCCCCCTTGGGCCATGGCGCCAAGGAAAGGGGCCCACCCCCCTTTAGGGTGCGCCACTCTCCTCCCCTTGGGATTAGTTCCACATGGGAAGTTGAGGGAGGTCCCCCCCTCCTTGGCCTATATAACTAGGGGTAGGGTGCCCTTTTTCTTCATGAAATTTTGAGACAAGTTTTTCATCTATCTTCCTCCTTTATCCTTCCTCGAGTGGACTCCCCTTGTTTGGAGTTTGCACTTGGTTGGGAATTTCTCCACTATACGTACGTTGTTCTGCTGCTGGAATCAGGATCCAAATCAATCTTCTTTCCGCTGCACGCCTGGTTCGGAGCCCGGAGGGAACGTCGGGTACACCGTTTGTTTGTAATACCGCAAGGCGCTACACTTGTGGTGCTACTTCATCGTCATGGCCGTATCATGGCGTCTTCACTGATAATGTTCCGACGGGGACGCAATCTCGTCATTAGTCTACAAGGACCGGGTGGCTTCTGGAGTCATCGTGGATCTGCGCGACATCGGGGATTTCTTGTACAACTACATCAACCACGTTCGTGTGGGAACGTTTCCTGCTTAACGGACTACATACTGGTATGTGAACTATTTCCATATGTTACTGGCATTGCCATAGCATAGGTCTTGGGCTTGGGTCTCGTAGGTTATAAAAAATCATTGTTTTCTGCCCCGAACCCCAAAAGTGGTATCATGAGCACATCTATGCGTAGATGTATTGTATGGATAGAACACATCTAGTATGTGGGCATCAATTCTCCAATTGTTACCCTCTCACGTGTACTCGTTTAGCATTGGGGCAATGTACTGATGAAGCGGCCCCAACTGATCTTACACGTTTACGCGAGACTGATTCTACGCTTGACATATGGCTTGTACAATATAAGTGGCTGGGGTGTCTGTCTCTCTAACATTAGCTTTGCGAAGACGATTGCAACGGAGGGCCCCGACAGGGGTGTAATAGAGACAATTGCGGGATTGGTGTTGTGGCTTGTTTTTTGTAGGATAGAAAATGGTTCTTTTCTCGAAACCCCTAGCAGCCACGTAAAAATTGCAAAAGATAAAGTAGAAGGCATTTTAACTTTAATTTTCATGTCGGGGGGGGGGATCATAGCATGTATGATTTACAGTTTTACATCCTGTTTTTGCTAATATGGTAGATATAATGACGGTAGCATAAATAGGATCATCTCTCTCAATACCAGTATTGTGTTCTCCCTTAATGGGCACTGCCTGGAAGGATCTCCCTTATGACCGACATACCAGAAATGGATGTCATAAATAACCAACGGCGTTCTCATGAGGTTAGGTTTGGCAAGCCTAGCATATGTAGATATGGCCTTCCTAAGCAGCTAACATTAAGGTCAGAATGGCAGGCTAGGCGTATGCTGAGTGAATTCAGAAGGGTTGGGTCCTTTGTCTTCCAGGAAAAAACTTTGAATTGGGAGGGTGATCCTCCCGGTGAACTGACCAGTACTGCCATCAACAGTACCAAGATGGAAAGGGATTGCTAAACATGGATAGGACTAAAGAAAAAAAGGAAGCAAAGCTATATTTTGATCCAAGCCCTCGGGAATGCGGACACAGGTGGTGCATGGCTGTCGTCAGCTCGTGCCGTAAGGTGTTGGCGAGAGGAACCTTCACTAGGTATGGAACACAGAAGATCGAAATATCGAGCACGAGTCACATACCTGATGTGATTGGCATGATGGCCTACCTTAGTGATGACCCTCAACTGTAGGGGATCGTTTGTAGCATTTTTGATAAATAAGAGTGTCGTACCCAACGAGGAGAAGAAGGTATTGGTAAGTGACTTTGGTAAAGAAATAGCTGCAGGAACTGAAAGATAGCCTTTTAGGGGTTTTCGGTATAAGCAACAAAAAAGTAAAAGCGAGCAGAGTAAAAGGCACTGAGGAGTAACAAGTGTCCAAATCCTTTTGAGCAAAGGATAGGCCTCGCAACTGAACTTATAAAGGCTAAAGCGTTCTTGAGGACACACGGGAGAAATAGTCACGTGCTTTCTCCATATTCCGCATCAGTAAAAAGGATAAAAAATACAAGGGATAATGATAATGATAGCAACTGAAAGTAAATGCGAGAAAATAAATGAGCGTGTAAACAGTGATGAGAATATGGACTGAGGTCCCGTGTTGTTCACTAGTGATGTCTCTCTCAAAAAATACGATAAAAATGCTATGCGAGGTAAACAAATTACAGATGGGCAATTGACAGGATTATAAACGCACCGCAATGCTAAGTATGCTACAAAAGAAAGGAAGAGGCTCAAAAGCATGGGCAGTACGCCAAAATAAGTAGACCGAAATCCATATGCACCTAGTACTGATCATCCACCTTGAGATATCTATCTAGAACATCTTGCTGGTATTAAGTTGCGAGCCCCACCCAAAGTGTAAACCCAAAGCAACAAACAACTGCATTAAAAAGAACTTTGCGTAAAGTAAACAATCCTTGCAACCGCGGTTACAACCACCGTTGTTTTCCCTTTTGTGGCCACAACACAACCCCTAGACTCATGTTTCTGTCAATCAAGTGTGTCATCTGAGGGCATGTACCCACAATCGAGCATAACGTTCCCTCTTGAAGTTACTACCTACTCCTTGTCCAAAGCAATAAACAGCAACGGAGAACATGCAAGAATTACTTCGGAACAAAAATAAAAAAGATAAGAACCAATTATATTACTCTATCACAATCTGAACATAATCTCATAATCCATCAGATCCCATCAAACTCAGCATCGCAAAAGCAGAAAGATTACATATGTGCCTCGATCATGTAGGGCAGCTCACGAGGTCTAAACCATGAAGAACAAAGAGGGGAGGAGAACATCACATAGCTACTGATCACGGACCCATGGTCCAAAGGAAACTACTCATGGCGCATCTGGGAAGCGTCCATGATGGAGGGGGATCTCCCGAAGGTCGAACCTCCCTCCGGCAGGGTGCCGGGAAGGGTCCTGATGGTGCTCCCGATCTTGGAAGCGCGACGGCGGCGGAACAAAGGCGAGATCGCGAAAAAGGGTTCTCTCTTCGGAAGTTTCCCGTGACGGAGATTAAATAGGCGAAGGGGGGCAGCCAGGGGGGCCACCAGGGGTCCTGGCGCCCGCTGGCGCGGCCAGGTCCCTGGCCGCACCAGGTGGCCGCCTGGGCACTTGGTGGTTGCCCCCTGGCCCTCCTTCGGGGCTCTGGAAGCTTCCTTCACGCTGATTTTTTATCTGATTTTTCCCGGATTTTTTGAGCACTTTTTATATGGGGGAAAACTGAAATAGAAAAACAGCAGAAAACTGAAACTGGCACTTGGGTGCACTGAGTTAATAGGTTAGTAAAATATGATCAAAAGTGTATGAAAGTGTATCTAGATTATAGAAATATCACACAAAACATGTATGGAGCGAGCAGAAATTATCGATACGTTGGGGATGTATCAACATCCCCAAGCTTAATTCCGGCTCGTCCTCGAGTAGGTAAATGATAACAAGCATAATTTCTGTGGTGACATGCTAGCAACCATATAAGAACTTTGAAAAGTAAAGAAATCAAGGTATGTGATTCAATTCAAGTCATAACATGCAAGAGTCTATATTAGCATTAAAACAAGCAACGAAAGAACATTAGGTGCAAGAGCTCTCGCTGTCCGTGACTCGAATGTCTCCAAATGGTGTTTGCATGCAAGAAGGGGGATAGGGAATACGAGAAAAAAATATTTTTGTTGAGAACTCAATCTACTAAAGTTTCACACTTGGTCTTCTTTGGAATCTTATCTTGACTCGTCCCAAGACCACTAGCCAGGTACAAGTCAATTTGATCCACTCCTTTTTGATATTTTGAGAACTCATGCAATGGATGAGCGTAAGCATGAAAGTTGACACTTAGGATGGCAAAGAGAGAAATATGGTGGAGGAGGAATACAAAAAGGTGAGAAAGTCTCACATCAGATGATGTGAGGAGTAGGGATTGCCATGCAACAGATGCATATATGAGCTAAGAAGCTCTCCAATGGAACTAGTGGGGGTGCATCTAACTTGCTCGCTCATGAATACCTAGTGCTCTTTTGAGGAGGCTCATCCTTGGAATATGCAAGCCAAGTTCTATAGTGTGAAGGTCCCCACATAGCTATATGCATGAATTAACATCTCTATGGAGTACAAGCATAAGAGGGAGTACCAGTGTGGATCTTTCAAAAGGATAGTAGTGTTGCCCTTTCTCTCTTTTTATTTTCTTTTTATCTTTTTTTAATTTTTTGTATTTTTTTGTATTATTTTTTTGGCCTTAATGGCTCTTTCTATTTAACTCTCATTTGTCCTCTTTGGGATCTTTTATTTTATCCACTTTGGGATCTTTTGCTCACTTAAGGTCAACACTCTAATGTACAAGAGGGTATGGAAGATCTTTCACACTTTACAAGGGACTCAAATCATAAAGAAGATGTAGCTATCATGATGTATGCAATGTATGCCTCTTCCAGTGTAGCAGGAACATGTATGACATGAAGATCAAGTCATGAAGAGGTGGATGTTGCATGGCAATATATCTCGGAAAGGCTATGGAAATGCCTTGATAGGTAGGTATGGTGGCTGTTTTGAGGAAGGATATAAGGAGGTTTGTGATGACAAAGTGTATCATGCCAAGGGTTTGAATGTACCGGCGAAGGTGGATGCCAACTCTCGGAGTGAGAAGAAGGAAATGCATGGCACCGGAGAGGCTAGCAAATATGAGGAGGTGGAAGTGTCAACTTTCAATACTTACATTAGTCCGAAGAACTCATGCACTTATTATCGGTAACTCTCAATCTAATAAGGAGGTTCACAAAAAGACAAGTACCCCGAGGAGGAGTGTATGGGGGTGTGGTTATCCTTGCGCATCCTCGACTCATGGTACGTGAGTTTAGTCTAATATTCGATCCCTCCAAAGATTAGCGATCCATCTAGTAGCTAGAGTTCTCAACTAGTTTTGTAGGTTTTTGAAAAAAAAACACGGATTGCCCAAAATACGACACCTATCACTAATAGGCTAGAGCTCTTGACACCAAAAGTTCAAACATTACTCACATCAATACCTCAAAACTATTGCAAGTTACTACTAAAATTAAATAGCAACCTCAATTACCTACTTTCAAGAGAAGACGCAACTCAGTGCAACAACCAACTCTCTTGACAAGATAAACATGAAAACCAAAGAGAGTTCCAGCAACAAACTAAACAAAACCAAGGCTCTTGCTAAAGACAAACTAAAAATAAAACTAAACATGGCAGTAGCTACGAAAAGATAAAGAACACACAACAGCAAAAAGATAAGCATGAAAAATCGTATGATGTGTTCTAGATTGAAGTGGAGCGTGTTTATCTCCCACAAAAAGTAAGACGGGGTCTAAATTGTTATGAAAAGCAAGCAAAGCTAAAGAAAACAAAAAATAAAACCTAAGAGCGAGACACTCCAAGCATTGCACATAACGCATGAAGTGATAAAAATATAGTGAGACGAAGGACGAACTGATGATTATTGATGGAGCAGGGGATGCACAGGGGCATCCCCAAGATTAGATGCTTGAGTCTCCTTCAATATTTGTTGGGGATGCATGGGGGAATCCCCAAGCTTGAGCGCTTGACACTCCTGAATCTTCTTTCATCATCTTTCATCGCACACTTGAAAACTCCCTTCATACATAACTCATCATAAGCTCATTAGAGATGTTAGTAACCTTAATAAAATAATTTTTCCCCACTGGGTATAGAGATATTCTTTAAGATCTACTATTTCTCAATATTGGAAAAAGTTTTTTTCAAAGAAAAAGAGAGCTTAAGGTTTGCAAAAGTGAGGAGAGACAAAACGGGGCAGAATCTGTGAAAAACAGAACAGCAGGTAGTAGAGAATTTTTTCGGGGAAGTTATGCAACTCAAATGAAGAAACTCAGAACGTATGAAAGTTCCGCGATTGTATAGAGCACGCTGTGTAAAAAATTCAGCTCAAAAATATGAACTGGTGATTTGATCCGATTTTTTCCGTCACGAGGACAGAATCTGTTTCCTGGACAACATGTCACAACTTTCGCTTCCCTTGTCATATGAGGCTATAACTTAGCACAAAGCTTGAAAATAAAGATACAATGATGTCACTACAGTAGTAACAATCATCAAGACCACTCAAAAAAGAATTAAAAAAATCTTTTGTTGCCTCCCAACAAGCGCTTTCTTTTACGCCTTTAAGCTAGGCATAAGGCAAAAGAAGAATCAAGTTTTATCAAGAGAAAGAGAATAGCTAGCCCGTGTAACGGACTCAAATGGTAACTTGACTTTATTTCTAGGGAAGTGTTCCATCCCCTTTTTGAGAGGGAATTGAAATTTTGTATTCCCCTCTTTCATGTCAATGATAGCACCAACGGTGCGAAGAAAAGGATGTCCCAAAATAATTGGACATAAAGGTTCACACTCTATATCCATAATAATAAAATCAACGGGAACATAGTTGTCATTGACAATGATAAGAACATCATCGATCTTCCCCAAAAGTTTCTTTACGGAAGAATCGACAAGACGAACACCAAAATAACAAGAATCAAAAGGTTTCAATTCAAACATATATCATACATTCTTTTGGGCATGACGGAGGTACTAGCTCCAACGTCACATAAAGCATAGCAAGAGAAGTTATTTAATTTAATTTTGATCATCGGGTCCCAACCACCATCTAGCTTCCTAGGCATGGAGGCTTCTATCCTAAGCTTCTCCTCCCTAGCTTTGATGAGAGCATTTGTGATATGCTCCGTGAAGGGAAGATTGAGTGTGCTAGTGTGGGGGTCTCTAGACATTTTGTGTAACAAGCTGATAACTTCTAAGAGGGTGCAACTATCAAAATCAATATCACTACTATCAAAGGTGGTAGTAGTGTTATCTAGGCTTACTTGTTTGAAACACTCTATGTTCATAGGAGTTTCTTGTTCTACGGTTGAGGTATTAGCATCACCATTAATAAGTCCATTGGGACCAGGAGTGCATTGGGTTCTAATAGTTTCGGTATCCTCAACAATTTGGATAGTGGCAACTGTGTGGTGTGTAGGAAGGCTCTTAATTCTATCCTCTTCCTCTATTTCTCCAGCGCATCTTTGTTTAAGTTTAGCCATCATCCTAATATTTTCATTAATTTGTAATCGGATAGCATTAATAGGAGTGGCCTTACTCTCCTCAAGGGGAGAGGTTCTAATTTTTAACATCTCAACATCAAGGGCTAAGCTGTCTACCTTCAAACAAAAATGATCTAATTTAGCTAAATTTTCTTCCACATTATTGTTGAAGGCTTTTTGGTTAGTGATAAAGTCTCTAAGCATGATTTCTAATTCAAAAGTGGGGTTCTTTTTGCTAGGGTAAGTGTTGTTGTTCCCATAATTGGATGGAAACGGTCTAGGATTACTAGAAAAGTTGCCCCTATAAGCATTATTATTAAAGTTCTTTCTAGCAATGAAATTCACATCTACTTGTTTATGAGCAACCAAAGAATTTAAAGGAACATCATGAGGATCAATAGAGGGTTGCTTGGTAAGTAGATACATAATCAAATCAACTTTTTATTTAGGGAGGTAATTTCCTCGACATAATTTACCTTCCTACCTGTTGGAGCGCGTTCGGTGTGCCATTGGGAATAATTGGTCATCATCTCATCGAGAAGTTTTGTGGCAGCACCAAGTGTAGTTGACATAAAGGTTCCTCCCGCGGCCGAATCTAATAGGTTCCGCGAGGTAAAGTGCAAGCCTGCATAAAAAGTCTGGATAACCATCCAGGTAGTCAAACCATGTGTACAACATTTCTTAACAAGAGATTTCATACGTTCCCAAGCTTGGGCAACGTGTTCATTATCCAATTGCCTAAAATTCATAATGTTACTCCTCAATTGGATAATTTTAGCATGTAGGTAGTATTTCTCAATAAAAGCATCTTTGCACTTATCCCAAGTATCTATGATATTCCTAGGCAAAGATTGGAACCAGATTTTAGCTCCGTCCCTCAAACAGAAAGGAAAAATCTTAAGCTTAACAACGCCACCTTCTACTTCTTATACTTTTGCATATCACATAATTCAACAAAATTATTCAAGTGTAAAGCAACATCATCTCCAGCACAAGTGAATTGATCTTTCATAACAAGGTTTAGCAAGGCAGGTTTAATTTCATAAGAGGTAGCTGAAGTGGCAGGTGTGGCAATAAGAGTGCAGATAAAGTCTTTGCTGTTGTGACTAGTGAAGTCACACAACTTTGTGTTTTCAGAGGAACCCATAGTAGCAGCAAGTGTGGCAGATTTTTTTGTAATTTTTGATATAAGACTCAACGATAAAAATAGAAAGGTAAACTAAAAAGACTAAAAAGTAAAGGTAAAAGGTAGTGGGCAACTCCCCTATCTTATCACTCGGAGTCCCCGGCAACGGCGCTAGAAATTTTCTTGATACGCGAGAGAGGATAATTTCTTCTTTCCCTTCGTTGGTTACCCCAAGTGGAAGGTGAGATGCAGCGTAGCGGCAAGTTTCCCTAGGTGAGGACACCAAGGTTGAGTATCAACCAGTACGACTCCGAAGATGATAAGTAGGTGGTGAAGCGAAGAATGGCGCCGTTCACAACCGAGGTTGCTTACTTCACCTGTACCTGCACACAGACACAAATAACTTTGCTCCCAACGGAGTTCAGAGAGGTTGTCAATCTCTCCGGTCTTGTTGTTTACAAAGGATGAAAAACACAAGGGGTAATGATAATTATAATGATAATGATAATGATAGCAACTGAAATTAAATGCGAGAAAATAAATGAGCGTGTAAACAGTGATGAGACTATGGACCGGGGTCTCGTGATGTTCACTAGTGATGTCTCTCTCCCAAAAGACGATAAAACTGTTATGCGAGGTAAAAAAATTATAGTTGGGCAATATACAGGATTATAAACGCACCGCAATGCTAACTATGCTACAAAAGAAAAGAAGAGGCTCAAAAGCATGGGCAGTATGCCAAAATAAGTAGACCGAAATCCATCTGCATCTACTACTAATCATCCACCTTGAGATATCTATCCAGAACATCTCGCTGGTGTTAAGTTGCGAGCCCCACCCAAAGTGTAAACCCAAAGCAACAGACAACTGCATTAAAAAGAACTTTGCGTAAAGTAAACAATCCTTGCAACCGCGGTTACAAGCACCGTTGTTTTCCCCCTTGTAGCCACAGCACATCCCCTAGACTCATGTTTCTGTCACTGAAGCGTGTCATCAGGGGGCATGTACCCACAATCGAGCATAACGTTCCCTCTTGGAGTTACTACCTACTACTTGACCAAAGCAATAAACAGCAACGGAGAACATGCAAGAATTATTTTGGAACAAAAATACAAAAGATAAGAACCAATTATATTACTCTATCACAATCTGAACATAATCTCATAATCCATCAGATCCCATCAAACTCATCATAGTAAAAGCATAAAGATTACATATGTGCCTCGATCATGTAGGGCAGCTCACGAGGTCTAAACCATGAAGAACAAAGAGGGGAGGAGAAAATCACATAGCTACTGATCACGGACCCATGGTCCAAAGGAAACTAATCACGACACATCCGGGGTAGCATCCACAGTGGAGGGGAAGCTCCCGGAGGTCGAACCTCCCTCCGGTAGGGTGCCATGAAGGGTCATGACGGTGCTCCCGATCTTGGAAGCGCGGCGGCGGAACAGAGGAGAGATCGCGAAAAAAGGGTTTTCTCTTCGGAAGTTTCCCGTGAAGGAGATTAAATATGCGAAGGGGGGCAGCCAAGGGGGCTACCAGGGGTCCAGGCACGCCCTCTGGCGCGGCCAGGGCCTGGCCGCGCCAGGTGACAGCCTGGGCACCTGTTGGTGGCCCCCTGGCCCTCCTTCGCGGCTCTGGAAGCTTCCTTCACGCTGGGGTGCACTGATTTAATAGGTTAGTCTAAATAGAAAAACAGCAGAAAAACAGAAACTGGCACTGGGGTGCACTTTTTATATGGGGGAAACTAATTTTTATCTAACTTTTAAACAACTGATTTTTATCTGATTTTTCCCGGATTTTTGGAGCACTTTTTATATAGGGAAAACTGAAATAGAAAAACAGCAGAAAATAGAAACTGGCGCTAGGGTGCACTGATTTAATAGGTTAGTCTAAATATGATCAAAAGTGTATGAAAGTGTATCTAGATCATATCAATATCACAAAAAACATGCATGGAGCGAGCAGAAATTATCGATACGTTTGAGACGTATCAATCCCTAAAGGCTCAACCGAAAGGTTGTGCTTCAAGATGGCGGCTTGTCTTGCAAATATTTCATCCAACTCATTTCCCACCTTCATATGCATATCATTCTCGTGGTCTTCCATATATTGCTGCAAAGGATCATTAGGAGGAATAGCAATAGAAGCAATCCACCTCATTTATCTCCTTCATATGCATATCATTCTAGTGGTCTTCCATATATTGCACCAAAGGATCATTAGGAGGAATAGAAATAGAAGCAATATTTTCAATAATTTTATCATCACTAGGTAAATTAGTACCACGAGGCTTCTTGCAAAACTTAGAAAAGTTAAATTCATATGGCTCGCCATTGAAATCAACAAAAATCTTACCTTTTTTTCAATCTGTTATAGCACCACAAGTGTTGAGGAAAGGTCTACCAAAGATAATAGGGAAAAAACTATCTTGCACTGAACCAAGTACAAGAAAGTCGGTAGGATACTTTACCTTTCCGCATAGGACTTCAACCTCTCTCACAATTCCAATGGGATAGATAGTTTCTTTGTTTTCTAGGTAAATAGTAACATCAATCTCTTCAAGTTCACAGGGTGAAATCTCAGCCATGATCTCCTGATAGAGTGAATAAGGAATAGCCCTAGCACTTGATCCCAAATCGCATAGCTTGTAATAGTTGTGATCTCCTATTTTGAAAGATACAACTGGTGTACCTGAAATTGGGCTTTTATTCCTTGCTGTGACAATGTGAGTTGAAACAACACAAAAAAAATTATTGGAATCTCAAACATAATTAGTAACCAAATCTTTCATCACCGCAACTTGAGGATCGACCTTGATCAGGTCCTCAGGTTCGTCAGTTCTTCTCTCACTTTTGTTTATTATGCCTGTCACAAAAGAGTGCTTCCTCATCCTTATAGGAAAAGGGGGCTTTTCATATAAAACTGCAGGTAGAATAGGGTCAGCAACATGAATATCAACAGGTAATTCTTTAAAAGGTTTATGATACTGATCCTTCTTCTCTTTGGAAGAGTCAATGTGGGAGGCAAAGTTCTTACAAAAATCAATCATAAGCTAGGAATCAAGACCAATATTAGAACAAAAGGTATTAACATAATTAGTTTTCACATAGCTCTCAATTTAATCATGCTCATAATTTATAGCGGGTTCAATACCTTTGTCGATTTCCCAATCTTCAGTGTTTTTTCTGGATCCTCTCAATGAGATCCCACTTTTCTTCAACGCTTCTTGTTTGGAATACCCCGCTAGAGGAGGCATCCAACATCTCCTTATCCTGACGAGAAAGCCTGGCATAAAAAAATGTAAGTATAATATCTTTGGGGAGTTCATGGATAGGACATTTGAACATTAGGGACTTCAGTCTCCCCCAAGCTTGAGCGATGCTCTCTCCGTCAGGAGACCAAAAGTTATAGATATAGTTCCTTTCTCCATGAATTTCATGAACAAGATAAAACTTTGTATAAAATAGAGACATAAGCTCTTCCCAATTAAGTAGTGTGAGTTATCGAGGAGCTTATACCAATCTGAAGCTTTATGTATAAGTGATGTGGAGAATAATTTCTTCATGACGAACTCCATTGACACACCTGCAAGCTTAAATAATGAACATAGTTGTGATAAATATAGCAAGTGTTCACCTGGATGTCTATCTCCTGCATAACGATTAGCTAAGACATAATTGATAATACCATACTGTATCTTGTAAGGCACAATTTCAGTAGGGGTGGGAGTGACCACCACAGTTGTGGGGCGTTTCCCCATAAACAACGAACCAAGAGTAGAGGTGTCCATAGGGACAAAAAGTAGCAACGAAAAAATAAAAAGAGAAATATAAAAACTTCCTTACTAGCTTCACTTACTAATAGCGCTATGCTCCCCGGCAACGGCGCCAGAAAACAGTACATCATGACCCTCAACTGTAGGGGACCGTTTGTACCGTTTTCGATAATTAAGAATGTCGAACCCAAAGAGGAGCAGAAGGTATTGGTAAGTGACTTTGGTGAAAAAATAGCTGCACGAACTGAAAGATAGCTTTTTAGGGGTTTTCGGTATAAGCAACAAAAAGGTAAAAGCGAGCAAAGTAAAAGACACTGAGGAGTAACAAGTGGCCCAATCCTTTTGAGCAAAGGATAGGCCTAGCAACTGAACTTATAAAGGCTAAAGCGTTCTTGAGGACACATGGGAGAAATAGTCACGTGCTTTCACCATATCGCATCGGTACTATGCGCTGAGTTGATAAGTGTTGAGTGGGTGGATCTATGATAGTACACCGTCTATACCAAGATAAGTGCACTCTTATGATTAAAAATCTTGCAAGCATCCACAAATACAAGATAGTAATTAAGGCAAAATCCTAAACATAACAATACGATCGATGATCCATTGTTCCCTTGTGCAAAAGCGTGCGAACTGGGTTTAGGTTTCTGTCACTCCGGCAATGCACCGCAAGCATTCTTTGTACACAATGCATTCCCCTAGGTCCTTAATAAGGAGAAGTGTTTAGTGTTCGACTCACACAACACCACTAGGAAAATAACAACACAACTTAAATATCAAACAACACATATTACTTCAACATCATATGACTACTAACAACTAGACATCTCCCATGTCCTCAAGAACTAAAGTAACTACTCACAAGACATAAAAGAGATCATGATACGTGGGGATAAATAGATGATAAACAATCTGGACACAATGATATTTCTCCAACAAAACTCAATAGCATTCATCACACGGTAGTAATCAACACTGGTAGAGTAGATAGGATAGGTAGTACGGATTACAACACAAGTTGAACTTGTGAGGTGAGATTGGATGAAGATGGAGATGGTGCTAATTTTGGGGATGATGTTGATGATGATCTCGATGATGCCCGTGACGATGGTGATGACGATGGAGATGATCTCCCCTTCTGGGAGGTGGTATCCTCGGTGGAATCTGCCCGCTGGAGATGTCTTTTCTCCTCTATTGGTTTCCGACATGGAGCGGCGGCGGAACTCGCGAAACTCCTCTCTTTTTATGGTTTTCGGACGACGAGTGATATATATGCCAAAGGGGGGAGACAGGAGTGGCCCCAGGGGTCCAGGCGCCCTCCCCGCGTGGCCAGGGTGGGATCCGCGCCAGGTGGCCGCCTGGGCACCCTGTGGCCCCCCTCTGGCCCCTCTTTTGTGTATTTTCGTCATCCTTTTGGAAAATGGCCTCCGTCGATTTTCAGGTAATTTGGAGGTCTTCTGCTTCAGCAACTCAGCGTCCACTTTTTACCATTGAATCCTGCGTCTGCTGCTTCGGCATCGGAAAGTTGCAAACTGTGTAAAATAAGCCAAAACAACACAAGAATAGCATCATAACATGAACTATATAAATGAATAGGAAAGAATTACTATATAAAATAGTGATGCATTTTGGACGTACCACTTAGCCGCATACTGATTCCCGTGACGATCGGGGGAGGTATGGTGTTATAGGATTGTGTGATCACTTAGTTAAATTGATAGGTTTTTATCTAAGTGGGAGTTTTAGAATTAATTGAAACTGAACTCCACATATTATGAACTTAATCTTCATGTCTTAGCCAATATCATTGTAGATAATTTCATACCAAAATGTTATAACTATGTCTCTTTTAGTGTAATGAAGAACTTAAGGTAGATGGGTCTTACTTCATTGATTTTTACCAACACCTTTAGAGACATACTCATTAGTAATGACTTTCTAAACGTAATATGAGAACTACTAGGAGATACACCTGATAACTCCGTAATTGAGGAAGATGATGATGAGTATCGTACTAACCGTCACTTATGAATGACTGTCCAATACACCATACTTCATTCTATGGAATCTGAATTGCAAGTGCGTATTGACGACACGAACACGTATGACGTGTTGGGTGAACTTAAAAGCACCAAGTCGCAAATCAGAGTAATGGAATATGAGTATATGGACGGGGTTTCTTTCAATTATGGTGGAAGGAACAACCTGCTGAGAAAGTCACTTGGAAAATGTATAAGATACATGAACAACTTGTGTACAACTTGGACTACTAAATGACTGGTAGGCGTCTCAAGAGCCATCTTGATTTGGTGATAACCAGATTAGGCATCAAGGAAAAACAAGAGCTCACATCCCGTAGTCGAGCCTATGATCTGGTCAATACGAGGCATCGCAAAGGGGTCCTTTGGGTAGGCCTTGTTTAAGTCGGTGTAGTCAATACACATACGACATGTCCCGTTCTTTTTCAAAATGAGGACCGGGTTTGCGAGCCAATCTAGATAAAAAAAATCCATGATGAACCCGGCGGCAAGGAGCCGGGATATCTCTTCCCTAATGGTGTTTCGCCTGTCGTCGTTGAAACGGCGAAGGAATTTCTTGACCGGCTTCAGTTTTGGATCTGTCTTTAGGTGGTGCTCAGCGAGTTCTCTCGGGACACCTCCAACGTCAGAAGGTTTCCATGAAAATATATCCCAATTCTCACGAAGGAAATCGATGAGCGCGCTTTCCTATTTATCATATAACCCTGTCCCAATGATGAACTGTGAGAAGCATCACCAGGGACAAAGTCGACTTTCTTTGTATCCTGAGCCGGATGGAACTTGGGGTTGGTATCGGGAGTCGGTTTCTTCAAGATTGTGGAGCCTACCGGGTCTACCTTTTCCTGGTATGCTGACAAGTCCTCTTTGGCGCATGCCGACTCGGCTAATTTTACGTGTTGTTCGTCACACTCCGAAGCCCTGGACCAGCTCCCATCCTCCGTGATGGGGCCATGAGGACCCGACATTTTCAGCTTTCGGTAGAGATAGCATGGTCGAGCCACGAACCTAGCATAAGCCGGTCTGCCCAAGAGGGCATGGTATGGGCTCTCGAGCTTTACCACCTCGAAAGGTATGATCTCACAGCGGAAATTCTCAGCGCTTTCACAAGCCTTCTCCAAGTAGATCTTGCCTATCGGACGTGCCGACTTTCCTGGGACTATTCCATGGAAAACGGTGTTAGAGGGTTGTAGTTGTTTTTGAGTCAGTCCCATCCTGCGGAAAGTCTCATAGTAAAGGATGTTGATGTTGCTTCCTCCGTCCATAAGTACTTTGTCAAGTGTATGTAACAGCCCGGAATTTCCACCCTAATTGAAAATTTCGTTTGGTGCATTTTTTTATTGTTAGAATTGTTTGTAGTGTTTGCTTCGCCGGTTTATTAATCGGTGTTTATATTTCCCCCTCCTTCTCGTATCGTCATGCGTGAACAAACCTTTCCACCATGTGTGGCACCCTGGCTCAGAATACCGGAACGCCCCATGCTCCAGCCCAGAGATCATGTCTTGTGGAACATAGAAATGCTTGATATAGAATTGAACCACTTTTATTACCAATGAAACGGGTACAAGGGGGTCTATTACAACGCTAGCGGAGTGAGGCAGAGAACAACTTTCTCCTAATGCTAGCCACGGATCTACACTAAGCAGCGGGATAACTCTATGCCGCGGCATAAAACTTAGCAGCGGAACAACGGCGACGGTGATGAACACCACACCACAGGGACACTGACTGGGACACCTTCTAGCTCGAAAACACCGGTAACATCGCCCTACGCAATCATGGCATTGCCTGCAAGTCTGGCATGACACGCCAGGTCAGTACATTGAATGTAGTTGCAACCTCACAACAACCAAAGCAGCAAGGGAAAACAATAACATGGCAATAACAGTTCATGCAAGTCTAACATGATGAATCTAGCATATTATCAAGATTATAACCAATGCAAGCACAACCATCATTTAAGATCACATGGACCCCACATAATCATCACATTATCATGCAGCTTACCTCGGAGTCATTATAGACTCAAACATCGGGTCATCACATGACCAATCAACTTACACGGGTCGTCGCACGACCATTCCACGGGTTAGGTGTCCTCACGTTACTACCCAACCAATCCGGTCATCGCATGACCAAATGGGTCATCGCATGACCAACAACTTATACGGGTCGTCGCACGACCATCCACTTAGCACAAATACCAAACCGGATTCACGTTGACTCATGGTGTGACCTAGTACGAACTTTGTCCAATACCGTGGACTCGGCTATTCGAATAGATTCTTAACACTCTGTAGAGGTTGTGCACTTTTCCCACACTATGGAGTTCTTCCTCCATCCCGTACCTTGGAACTTGTCCCACTGGAACCTCGGAACTCGTACCATAGGAATGGACTAGGACTTCTCCAACGAGACCGTTCTACCATGTGCCTCCCTTACCGTATGACCCTACATGCTTTGCAAGCCATGCCTTGGGTTGCCCCGTGCACTACTAGGGAAATAGCTATACATGGAAAGCTTATTAGTGGCGCATTTTATATGTAATGCGCCACTATGTTGTAAGGGGTGGCGCACTGGTAAAAAATGCGCCACCCATAAGCTCTTAGGGGTGGCGCATTTCCCATATGCGCCACTAATAAGAAAAAACTGGGCGGGAAAATTCCCATATGCACCCCCCCCTGTGGACCGCCTTTTCAATTTGAAAAAAAATAAAAGAAAATGATAGAAATGTCAAAAAAATAAAAGAAAATCAGTTTTCCAAATGATATGTGGTCTAGTTGTAAGGAAAATTTACAAATATGAATTTCGACTTTTTTTGCAAAATCTCCCGAGAATTACGTAAAATGGGCATAACTTTTGCATACGACCTCCGATGAAAAAGTTTTTTATATGAAAAATCATCTACTCGAAAAGTTTTTTAGAATCCTCAAAAACCTACCAGAAAAAAAGTTACGGGCGTTTGAAGTTCTGGAGGCCCAAAAAAAGAGAAAAAATTGAAATTTTTTTTGAACTTAGTAGTGGCGCATTCTGTATGAAATGCGCCACTACTAAGATTTTTTTTTGAATTTTTTTTAAAATTAATTTTTTTATTTTTTTAAAATTCAAAATAGGCTACAAGACAAATCGGGAAGTTAAAAAGAGTTGAAAATTTTAGATAGTAACATTAAAAAAATTAAAAAAAAATAAAAAAAATTAAAAAAAAATCAATTTTTTTAAAAAAGTTCAAAATACGCTAATGGTCCCATCGAGAAAGTTTCAAAAAAATGTTGAAAATTTTAGCACACCCATGAACATTAACAAGGTCCTAGTCATCAACATGGTTTAATAGGATTTATATGTTAGATATATCAACAAGTGCCTGCTAGGTGAGCTGGAGTGAGAGTTGAATAAAACTGAGAAGTTTAGCGTGCTGGGGCTGGAGTAGTGCTAGGATGGGTGACCCTTGGGGAAGTTTGACCACGGAGGTTAGTTTGACCAGAGATTAAGCATAGTGATCGGGCATTAAGCATACTAACCTGAGATTAAGAAAAATAAAAAAATAAAAAAATTTGATTTCCAGATCCAGATTTAAAATTCAAAATTTAATAGTGGCGCATTCTCAGAATGCGCCACCCCTAAGAAATTATTAGTGGCGCATCCAGAATGCGCCACCCATAAGCTCTTATGGGTGGCGCATTTGGGCTTATAGGTGGCGCATTTCGAAATGCGCCACGCATAAGATTTTTAGGGGTGGCGCGTTTGAAATGCGCCACTATTAAGGCCTTATTAGTGGCTTGTCATTAGTGGCGCATTTGAAATGCGCCACTAAACGCAAAAACAGTGCGCCACTATAAGGCTATTCCCTAGTAGTGGTGTCCTCCAGACACACCTGCCATCGCATGGCAAACAACATTGTCCAAAACGTGGATGGGCCCATATAAACAAACCGACTCTCAATACTATCGCCGCTTACTGGGCTATGGTAACCGCGCGCGCATAGCTTTCCCACTTTGGTGATACGCATAAGACAGCACACCGATAGACCAAGCCAAGGCCTTCCCATACAGGCGAGTGTGGGTTCACTGATAAGTTCGGTTCGATGGCACCTGATCAACTTGGCACAAAGCATATACTCTAATGCATAATCATCAAGATTAGGTGCAACATGAAAATCTAAGTCCAGGTCATAGCAATGCCTGCAGAACAATCCAAGGTACGGCTATAGTCATATCATAATCCAAAGCATGAATACATGATTAACTTAGCAATGTCAAAATGATCAAGATAGTATCATGTAACATAGCAAGGTAATAACCTAACTAGGACATGATGCACACAAGCATACATGGCAATAGCATGATCATAGTAATTCAAATCATATCACGAAAGGTCATCATTTTATCCGAAATGCTACGGCAAGTTGCAAAACCACGTCAAAGCTTTACAAAGATGCAAAGGGGGTTGTGGCTTTCGTTTCACTAGGGGAGTGTGAAATACTCCTGGTCTTCAAGAAAATAAAGCCCTACAAATACATTTTTAAATAGAAAAAATGAAATGTCACATAAAAGGTTTATTTTGCTCAGCAAAAATGAACAAAACAACATAGCATGAACATTATCCCAAATTAAAGAGGAGCTCAAGATCAAAGTAGGGAAAAAGAATCAACTTCATTGGACTTGTAGTTTAAAAGTTATAGGTGGTCAATGTTTCGGTCAAACAAATCAATTTAAATTTAATTTAAATTGATTTTTGGAAATTCCCAGGGGGTGACGTCAAAATCGTAAAAAGCGAATACACTTCCACTTATACCCCTTCGGGCTGGGGCTGAGTGGCTGATAGTGGGCCAGCCCTGTTAGGTTTGGAAAGTGGGGGTGAGACAGAAGGCGACGAGCTCACCGGTGGTTCAATGGCGGCGAGGAGGCCACGACTGCGTGAGGGAAAGGTGTAGGGGTTCTTGGGCAGTCCACGACGGTCCTCCCTGTACCCGTGGCTCGACGGGAGATCCTTTAAAGGCGACTCCAAGGTCCTTTCGGCGGCACAGGGTCATGGGACCTCGTCGGCGTCGATGGCGCGGCGGATTCCAGCACCAATCCGACAAGGGGAGGGCTGGGGAAGGTCCATGGGGTCTAGGGGAATCGAATGGAGGGCTCAGCTTGGCGATGGGAGCCCGGAAGTGAGAGGGATTCTCCTGCAACCCGAGCGGAGAGGTGCTCGCCGAAGTTGGGGAAGAAGAGCCCGCGGCTTCGATTCCTTATGCGAGCGATCTAATGGGAAGTGCGGAGGGCTAGTGATGAAGCTAGGCGAGGCAGGGCACGCCTTTAAATAGGCTAGCGGCGATGCTTGGCCCGGGCGCCGCAGAGCAGAAGCCGCCACGGTGGGGAGGTGAGGTGGCGGTGCTGGTGTCGGGACCCGGAATTTGCATATGTAATTCCAGTCACAATTCAATCATATGGAGAGCCGAGAGCCATACCCACTTGTCTAAGCAGACAAGGCCGAGTACAAGAAACTCTCGGAAAGCTCGAACTTGAGGGGCATCCCATCCAGGCCCGGATGATCAACTGAGATGGGTCCTCATCTCCCGCTCCCAAGTCTATATGATTATGGGTGGTGAAATGCCATACTCATAGACAAGTCGCCTCAACCATATTATCGATTGAATCATAACACTTACATAAACAGACTCCAGCCCGATCTCTTAGTCGGGGTCTCGGGCGGGCTCTATCGTACAACAAAGTGTGCCACGTGACGGAGTCACGAGCAATCGCATCGCGATACTCCAAGATGCGCACATATCAGGGCCACTTGGTGTAAGAAAGACTGCCGGCGAGAGCACAACTAAGCTATCGAACCCCACACATGACATGCAGGATATAAACATACACGCAGCATGCATGCCAAGTGTATAACAGCAGGTAACACAACATGAACTCTACAAACTCATAGACTTTATTGCATCTGCTAAACTGAGCAGACATAGTAGTTGTATTACTAGCATAGATCACATGACTGTGATCCAACATTACATCAAGCAACAACGGAAGCAAATTATGACTTAGTAAAGACAAGGTTAACAAATGGCTTAAGAAGCCTGAAAGAAAATACAACGACCCTCCAAAGGGACCAGGCTGCTGTCGTGAACTATACAACTTAGTCGGCGTCGAGCTCAAGGTAGAGGCCACCATCAGGGTCAGTGGTCTCCTCTCTAAAATATAGAATAAGAAAACGTGAGTACAAAGTCGTACTCAGCAAGACTTACATCAGAACTATACTACTAATGCTCAAGTATCAAGGTAAAGGCAAGTGGGGTTGTAATGCAGAAATCTTTGACTTGGCTATCCTGTACTACGACTACATAGAGTTGAGATGAGAGGCGCACACGAGTCCATCTAATCTTGATCACCACATCAATAAACCACCATGGATCCTTCCTCGACTTCCCCACGAGGAAGCAACCCATAGCACTCACACTTATCTTGCGATTTTTAGAGTATCCATTTGAGTTGTCTAATAATCAAGTAAAGATCTCCAAGTAGTCCATAATCGCGGACACGGCTATTCGAATAGTTCATTAACCCTGCAGGGGTGTACTTCTTAACATACGTAGCTACCACTTACCGCCTAGAACTCGTCACCTTCAAGCGGTGTCGGCGAGGATAGTACCACGACACTTACCTCACGGCTACAACTCTAGTCCAGGGGATCGCCTATCTGAGTATGTACCCCAATTGGGAATCCGGCCGGGGTTTCCGTTCAGGACCCAGATGATGTATGGACGGTCCGACAAGCCCACCTCAACGGATGGAACTACGCTTGCCTAAAACCGTGCTACAAAGTAACCGTGCATCTCCTCCCACTCTGGCAGAAAATCAAATTGAAGAAGCAATAACCCATGCGAATCCTGGACCATAGTCGGGGTGAGTTAATAGGTCGAGAGGGGTCAATGATCCCAACATGTGGTAGTAATCTGTGTCTAGCATCACAACACAAGAACTCGGGATCTAGGGCACTGTAAATGAGACAACCCACTGTGTACTCCTACACAACCTCTCATTGTTCACTTATATTAGGGTGACTCCATCAACACGTTACCACCTTGTTGCATGTGTTCACTACCATCCCGATACATCACCCAGATGGATCATCTTCATTGCAAAAAACTCTAGCATGGCATAGCATATCATGGATGAAGGGCCACACGATGAACACAACAAATCTTGTATCTGCTAGGTTGAGGTTTTCTTAATACTGTGGCAGCAATGATAGGTCATGCAAAGGATGGGTTCAACTAGTGATAGAACGGTAACATGTGAATCACCTAATCATGCATGAGAGAACAAGAGGGAAACAGGGTTTTTATAGATATGATCAAAGGGGGTTTGCTTGCCTTATTGTCGATCACGAGGTGTCACTCTTCAGAGCAGTCGGAAACTACGTCCGACGTTGAATCTATCGAGAAGAAGAAAACACCGAGACACAAGTATGAACATTACATTGCAATGCACATTCAAGAAATGAATCATGACATGGTACTGATGTGATCTAGGTTCAATATGTCACATGTTAATTGAAGTTGATTTGAAAAAGGAATTCAAATTCAAACTCCAAATGTTGTTCAAATTATCCCAAGTTGCATTTGCTAATGTTTGGATATGATAAACCATGTTGTCATGTGTATGATATGGCTCTGGTGTGCAAGTATTAAGGTTGGCATTGCAAAGATTTAAATTGAAATGATTTAAACATTTATTTTGAATTATTACAAATAACCCAAATAGCTAAATGCTACTGGTCCCTCATCATAGATGCGTTTTTCATCTATGAAAATATGATATTTGGAATCCTTGCATTTTTCTGATGATTTTTCATATATTACACTTTTAATTTGGAGTTATAGATTAAAAGATATGAATTTCCAAAGATTTAATAGTTTTCTGGATTTTCTGTTAATTAGAGAAATTAATTATTGCGTCATCCTGACACAAAGGTGACGTCAGGGGGGGGCTGACCAGTGGGGCCACAGTGTCATTGACTCAGAGTTAAAACTCTGTTTTAATTAAAAAAATTAATTTAATTTGGGGGGCTGGCCCCACCTGTCAGTGGCTTAGGCCAAACTAAACTGAGGGGTTAGCCCCCTAATTAACCCAGCTGCCGGCGTTTAGCTGCCGGTGACCTACAGCCGCGGCGGCGTGCACTGGAGTCGGCGTCTCCGGCCCCGGGAGGCTACGGGGAGACCACCAAATGGTCCCCCGCGGTCACGCGCATCCAGTGGGGTAGGTGGGCGGCCAAGGGGCAGCCGGAGGGTGCGACGGCGAGCAAGCCCGCGACGGCGCCGCTCGGTTGGTGAGGGAAGGAGGCCAGCGGGGCATGAGGACGAGAACGGAGAGGGGGAAATGAGAGAGGAGCTCACCGTGAGCTCGCTGGTGAGGTCGGGGATGTCGTAGGGGGATGTACAACGGCGAATTTTGCGGCGCGATCCGGCGGCTGTTGCGAGGAAGGGAGGTCGTGGGCGTCATCGTGGGGCGTCTGCGGATCGGTTCTTCGCGGGAGATGATGAAGCCGACGTCGGTTGTACTCCTGGACACGATGGCTCCGGCTTGTTCGTCCGGTGGGCGCGTCGGAGCACGGCGGCGCTCCACGGAGCTTCACGGGGCGCGCAAAACAGACGAGGGAGAGGATGGAGAGCTGGCCAGAGAGAGAGGGGAAAAGGAGGGGGTGCACGGGGTCTCCACGGCGAGGGGGTAAGGACGGAGGGGGGGGGCTGCCACGGCGAAGCAGGAGGTGGCGGTCGGGCTCGGCATGCCCTCCACGGCGCTGTCCTCCTGGCGCCAGGAAGAAGACAGGCGTGCCCCTGGTGGGCTGGGACGCCTTCTGCTGCAGCTGGGCCAGGTGGGCTAGAAGGTAAGCAAGGTGAGGTTTCCTTCTTTTTTTATTTTATTTAATTATGTTTATTTGTTTTGCCTTGAAAAAAATATCTAGGCATTTTATAAAATGCCCAAAACATTTATGTGGCCTTACATGGCATATAGCTAACCACTCACAAGTTGTGGATATTTTTGAAATTCAAATAATTTGAATTTAAATTCAAATAGGATTTTTATTTAATTTCCAAGCCCTTTTTGGACTTTTTGAAAAATATTAGAGCATGCAGTGGGACCCACTTCACTTTATATGTGATCATGCTCATTTATAGATATCAAAAAGTTCAGAAGGTTTTTGGAAAAATATTTTTGTCTGGCCATTTATTTAAATTCTTTTTGAGGCTTTTCCAAATACCCAATTATTAAATAAAGAAATTTAAACATGATGCCTTATTTCTAGAAATAAAATAACATACCAAAACTAGGGTTGTGACAACTCACCCCCACTCAAAAGAATCTCGTCCCGAGATTCAAGACGAAAGGTAAGAGGGAAAGTCTTCAAGGATGCATCTTCAAGAAGATCGAGAACCTCGCGATCAACTCATGGAATGAGATATGAAAACATCTCTTGAGTTGAGACACCCAACACAAATCAAAATGATGGAAGAAGGTAGGCAAATTTTCAATTTGGTAGGCAACAGTTCCACTCTTAAGTAGATGGTGAATAGGTTCCACACTTTGAAACTTGTTCACTATCTACTTCACAACGAGACACCTTAGGGGAGGTGACTCAAGAATATCTCCCAAGTCAGGCAAAAAGAATAACTTTTGATACAGTGATCATAGAAGTTTCTTTCGCCAGAATCAGGCATACAAAACGATCGTTGAAGGAATTCGAAAGAATGGCACACTCAAATTTGGATGGAAACTGTGGTCATAGAGATAATTCGGCAAACGATAGGCACAATCCCATTTCATACCGAAGCATATAACCTAGTGGTTAAGCATGCTTTATATACCTTGAGCATTCCACATTCATTTGGCTTAACCACATCTGTGCCGAAGATCTTGGTAACACTTCATACAACCATGATGAATATATGTGGGGAATGAAGATACAAAGGAAGACAACACCTTCTCAGATCTGTTTTCTTGGTATAGCAAGATGCTTGCCAACATAACTTGTCTGGATGATCGACCGAGAGAAATTTAGCACTCCGCTTCTAATGTTCTCCTTGATGTTCTAGATACCACAATGATGCCTCAAAGTAGCATCGATATGGTCATCAAGTAAAGGTCAGACTTCGGAACACAAAGGATCCATAAGGAACAACTTCTAGAATAAGTCATTCAATATCCTCATGGAGGAGTGACTATTAATGAATGACATTTGGGGATACCTTCGAGAATGGTGGCTAGGTTCATCACACAGGTAAAACTGTATACATACAAAGTTGGCTTACTAGGTGGTTTTCTTGTGGATGATCATGGCTCCCTAAGAACTAAAACAGATATGTCGAGTAACAAAGTACCCTGACATAATGGTTAGCATGGTTACTCTGGCTAAAAGACATCTGAGGTGGGAAGGAAGATTTGCAAATGCATCAACATCGGATTCTAGAAATCTAATTCTCCTCAACAAGAATTCCTAGAATGAATCGGACAGCATAACGGCTGTACCGGGATGAAAAATGAGACAACCTGTAAGAATTTGGACAGAACTTACTCAAGAAACTCGATAGAATGATGACACTGGGGAAAACAACACTTCTACGGCTACAGAGAAGCAATCAACGAGATGTCCTAGTAGAGACAAAGAAGAGCCTAGTCCTATCTTCCCGCAGAAAGTATGAGGGTGACTCAAAACTCAGATCTAAGAGGTAAGGAGAAAAATAAAGTCTTACGTTGTTACCATCTACCCAAGTAACTATATAACTATAGAATGCTAGACTCGACATCGGCCAAGGCTTGATAATCCTACAGACAGTCCTACTCTGATACCAAGTCTGTCGGGACCCGGAATTTTCATATGTAATTCCAGTCACAATTCAATCATATGGAGAGCCGAGAGCCATACCAACTTGTCTAAGAAGACAAGGCCAAGTACAAGACACTCTCGGAAAGCTCAAACGTGAGAGGCATCCCATCCAGGCCCGGATGATCAACTGATATGGGTCCTCATCGCCCGCTCCCAAGTCTATATGATTATGGGTGGTGAAATCCCATACTCATAGACAAGTCGCCTCAACCATATTATCAATTGAATCATAACACTTACATAAACAGACTCCAGCCCGATCTCTTAGTCGAGGTCTCGGGTGGGCTCGATCGTACAACAAAGTGTGCCACGTGATGGAGTCACGAGCAATCGCATCGCGAAGCCCCAAGCTGCGAGCATCTCAGGGCCACTTGGTGTAAGAAAGACCGCCGGCGAGAGCACAACTAAGCTATCGAACCCCACACATGACATGCACGATATAAACATACACGCAACATGCATGCCACGTGTATAACAGTAGGTAACACAACATGAACTCTACAAACTCATAGACTTTATTGCATCTACTAAACTGAGCAGACATAGTATTTGTATTACAAGCAGAGATCACATGACTGTGATCCAACATTACATGAAGCAACAACGGAAGCAAATTATGTCGTACTAAAGACAAGGTTAACAAATGGCTTAAGAAGCCTGACAGAAAATACAACGACCCTCCAAAGGAACCAGGCTGCTGTCTGGAACTATACGACTTAGTCGGCGTCGAGCTTGAGGTAGAGGCCACCATCAGGGTCAGTGGTCTCCTCTCTAAAACATAGAATAAGCAAACGTGAGTACAAATTCGTACTCAGCAAGACTTACATCAGAACTATACTACTCATGCTCAAGTATCAAGGTAAAGGCAAGTGGGGTTGTAATGCAGAAAGCTTTGACTTGGCTATCCTGTACTACGACTACATAGAGTTGAGATGAGAGGCGCACACGAGTCCATCTAATCTTGATCACCACATCAATAAACCACCATGGATCCTTCCTCGACTTCCCCACGAGGAAGCAACCCATAGCACTCACACTTATCTTGCGTTTTGTAGAGTATCCATTTGAGTTGTCTAATAATCAAGTAAAGATCTCCAAGTAGTCCATAACCGCGGACAGGTCTATTCGAATAGTTCATTAACCCTGCAGGGGTGTACTTCTTCACATAAGTAGCTACCACTTACTGCCTAGAACTCGTCACCTTCAAGAGGTGTCGGCGAGGATAGTACCACGACACTTACCTCACCGCTCCAATTCTAGTCCAGGGGATCGCCTATCTGAGTATGTACCCCAATCGGGAATCCGGACGGGGTTTCCGTTCAGGACCCAGACGATGTATGGACGGTCCGACAAGCCCACCTCGACGGATGGAACTGCGCTTGCCTAAAACCGTGCTACAAAGTAACCGTGCATCTCCTCCCACTCCGGCACAAAATCAAATCGAAGAAGCAATAACCCATGCGAATCCTGTACCATAGTCAGGGTGAGTTAATAGGTCGAGAGGGGTCAATGAGCCCAACATGTGGTAGTAATCTGTGTCTTGGATCACAACACAAGAACTCGGGGCCTAGGGCAGTGTAAATGAGACAACCCACTGTGTACTCCTACAAAACCTCTCATTGTTCACTTATATTAGGGTGACTTCATGAACACGTTACCACCTTGTTTCATGTGTTCACTACCATCCCGATACATCACCCAGATGGATCATCTTCATTGGAAAAAACTCTAGCGTGGCATAGCATATCATGGATGAAGGGCCACATGATCAACAAAACAAATCTTCTATCTGCTAGGTTGAGGTTTTCTTAATACTGTGGCAGCAATGATAGGTCATGCAAAGGATGGGTTCAACTAGCGATAGAACGGTAACATGTGAATCACATAATCATGCATAAGAAAACAAGAGGGAAACTGGGTTTTTATAGATATGATCAAAGGGGGTTTGCTTGCCTTATTGTCGATCACGAGGTGTCACTCTTCAGAGCAGTCGGAAACTACGTCCAGCGTTGAATCTATCGAGAAGAAGCAAACACCGAGACACAAGTATGAACATTACATTGCAATGCACATTCTAGAAATGAATCATGGCATGGTACTGATGTCACCTAGGTTCAATTTGTCACATGTTAATTGAAGTTGATTTGAAAAAGGAATTCAAATTCAAACTCCAAATGTTGTTCAAATTATCCCAAGTTGCATTTGCTAATGTTTGGATATGGTAAACCATGTTGTCATGTGTATGATATGCCTCTGATGTGGAAGTATTAAGGTTGGCATTGCAAAGATTTTAAATTGAAATGATTTAAACATTTATTTTGAATTATTCCAAATAACCCAAATAGCTAAATGCTACTGGTCCATCATCATAGATGTGTTTTTCTTCTATGAAAATATGATATTTGGAATCCTTGCCTTTTTCTGATGATTTTTCATATATTACACTTTTAATTTGGAGTTATAGATTAAAAGATATGAATTTCCAAAGATTTAATAGTTTTCTAGATTTTCTGTTAATTAGGGAAATTTATTATTGCGTCATCATGACACAAAGGTGACGTAAGGGGGGGGGCTGACCAGTGGGGCCATTGTGTCATTGACTCAGAGTTAAAATTCTGTTTTAATTGAAATTTTAATTTAATTTGGGGGGGGGGGGGGGGGCTGGCTGGCCCCAGCTGTCAGTGGCTTAGGCCAAACTAAACAGAGGGGTTAGCCCCCTAATTAACCCAGCTGCTGGTGTTTAGCCGCGGGTGACCTGCAGCCGCGGCGGCGTGCTCTGGTGTCGGCGTCTCCGACCACTGGAGGCTACGGGGAGACCACCAAATGGTCCCCCGCGCTCACGCGCATCCAGTGGGGCAGGTGGGCGGCCAACGGGCAGCCGGAGGGCGCGACGGCGAGCAAGCCCGCGGCGGCGCCGCTTGGCTGGTGAGGGAAGGAGGGCACCGGGGCGTGAGAACGAGAACGGAGAGGGGGAAACGAGAGAGGAGCTCACCGTGAGCTCGCTGGTGAGGTCGGGGATGTCGTAGGGGGATGGACAACGACGAATTTTGCGGCGCGATCCGGCGGCTGTTGCGAGGAAGGGAGGTCGCCGGCGTCGTCGTGGGGCGTCCGCGGATTGATTCTTTGCGGGAGATGATGAAGCCGATGTCGGTTGTACTCCTGTACACGATGGCTCCGGCATGTTCGTCCGATGGGCGTGTCGGAGCACGGCGGCGCTCCACGGAGCTTCACGGGGCGCGCAAAACAAACGAGGGAGAGGAGGGCGAGCTGGCCAGAGAGAGAGGGGAAAAGGAGGGGGCGCACGGGGTCTCCACGGCGAGGGGGTAAGGACGGAGGGGGGGCTTCCACGGCGAAGCAGGAGGTGGCGGTCGGGCTCGGCATGCCCTCCACGACGCTTTCCTCCTGGCGCCAGGAAGAAGACGGGTGTGCCGCTGGTGGGCTGGGCCGCCTTCTCCTGCAGCTAGGCCAGGTGGGCTAGAAGGTAAGCAAGGTGAGGTTTCCTTCTGTTTTTCTTTTATTAAATTATGTTTACTTGTTTTTCCTTGAAAAAATATCTAGGCATTTTATAAAATGCCCAAAACATTTATGTTGCCTTACATGGCATATAGCTAACCACCCACAAGTTTTGGATATTTTTAAAATTCAAATAATTTGAATTTAAATTCAAATAGGATTTTTATTTTATTTCCAAGCCCTTTTTGGACTTTTTGAAAAATCTTAGAGCATGAAGTGGGACCCACTTCACTTTATATGTGATCATGCTCATTTATAGAGATTTTCAAAAAGTTCAGAAGATTTTTGGAAAAATATTTTTGTCTGGCCATTTATTTAAATTCTTTTTGAGGCTTTTCCAAATCCCCAATTATCAAATAATGAAATTTAAGCATGATGCCTTATTTCTAGAAATAAAATAACATACCAAAACTAGGGTTGTGATAGCTCCGGATGGTTTGTGGGGGTTCTAAGGGCTACGGGGGAGGTCACGAGTTTGCAGGAGCACAAGGGAGCGAGGGGGAGGACCAATGGTGACAGGGACGTGACGGCGACGCTTTAGACGTCGGGTTCCTCATGTCGGAGAGCAGTCGGCGGGATCCCGGTGAGGATAAAGGCTAGGGAGGGACATGCATGCATGCAAAAGCCTTGCGGCGCGGGTTGGCAAGGAGAAGGGGACGAGAGTGGCCTGCAGGGGCGTGGTTCATGTGTCCGGTGGATCAGGACACGCCCAGAGCACGCCAGTGGCACGCCATGGGTGTGGCCACCACGGCACTGGTGCATACAGTGGGTTCGCACGTGGCCAAAGGTATCCAAGATGAAGTCCTCTCCGAGCCTAACATAGTGATAGCATTGATTTCTCAAGGGGGGCTCTGGTGTGATCTTATCTTCACTGCAAAGTTTGATACATCAAACTTGCAGTAGAAGATAAGCTCAACCGGCGAGGAGGGGGTGGATGTGGAGTTGTCCCATGGCTATAGGGTTGGAAGGACATCACTTCTAGAAAATTTGAGATCATTTGGCCAAACAAATATTACACTTCCTTTGTAAATGCCCAAACTGACCAGAAATGCATTGTTGAAGCTGGCACCATCTAGGCTTCATGTAATTGGCAGAAATTTGGTGTAGGAGGGTTATTTGGTGGTGTGCACAAGTGTGCAAAGTTTCAGGGTTAGGGGAAACTTCTAGTTAGTACTTCCTTCACAAGGTACTCTGCTGGCCAGGAACTTGATAATGAGGGTGCACTCACATGGGTGGTTGTATTTTGCTAAAACTTGGCTTAGTGGAGTCATTTGAGTGTGGCCACATGTGCAAAAAGGGTCAAGGCAAATGGGTTCTCCGATCATGAACTTGCTTCACAATGCCCCCTTGTTGCATCCAAACTTTGGGATTTTTGGTATGGAGTTTGGCTAGTCCCCTAAGGATGAAATTTTGCATTGGCTCATTATACGATCATAAGAGCATGCCCAATAAGGTTCACCAGCAATGGATAAAGATAAATAACACTTCCATCCCAAAATGCTATTCTGCCCCCATAGACAAATGAATTTCTCTAGGTGAGAAATCCACTTGGGCCATGCAATGTTTTTGGATATTTTGGAAAGACATGGTGTCAATGACATGTGGGAATTATTTGGCATTTATGGAGCAATATAAATAAGGGTTCCTTTACAATCCTCAAATAGAGGGAATATTCCTTTTATTGGAAAAGGAATACATGGCTTGAATAAAAATTTGTCTTGGATGGGATGGATCAAGGGATGATCATTGGGAAGGGTTTAGGGAATCAAGGGTCACTTGAGCAAGGAAAGGAAACATGCTCAAGTTTCAAGTCCAAAGAGTTTCTTAAAATAAAATCAAATAGCAAATCTTGAAAAAAACAGAAAAGTTTTTGGAAAAAAAAGTTCCAAAATCCAGGCTGTCACACCATGGCAATCGACCTTTTGCGACACCGGGTTTCACCCGATCACCGTCGCAATCTCTAGCACATGGACAACCTTCACCATCGGCGCGAAAACCGCATTTATATTTAAATGAGTTATTTTATCGGGGGGTAATCAACGTCTTGGTTGGGCTCAAAACGTTGTAGACGTCGTTGGTTCAGTGTGGCGATGTTGTGTTTCAAATTTCGTGTGATTCCAACTTCGTCGGGTTGGTAAACGATCGGAGGTGCCAGGTATAGTAGCCGGTATATCTCCAGGGGGCGTATTTTCAAAATGCCACACGCGCTGTTAGTCGGCCTCTCGGATACCCCTCTTATCTTCTGATACAAACCCACCCAAAAACTAGACCCAAAACGGGCCATTTTGTGGCTCGAAACACTCCCAAACACCCACCTGCTATTTATAGCAGTGCTTCCACTACCTAAATTGGAGAAACCTAGACAGCCTCCTCTCTTTCCGTGCCTTCCCACTCCACCACCGCCACCTCGCACCTTCCACCAACCCCCACTCCAGATCCGGATCAGATGATACCAGCCATTCGATTTTGATCTGATGAACCACAACGCGCCATGTCATCATAAGGAAGCCCTTGCCCGAGCTCCCCCGTGGAGGAGCTCCTCCCTAGACGCCCGCACGGCCGAGCCGCCACCTCCATGCCGTGGCCGCCGCGACAAGCCTCCGGCGAGCGCCGATGAGCCTCCGTGCCACGCAAGTCAGCCCCAGTTCGCGCCTTCCCTCTCCTCTCTCCCTCCTCACCTCGTCTCCCTCTCCGTCCAGGAATCACAGCCCGCCGCCATGGTCCTCGTGGAGGCTGACCTTGCGCCGCCCCGATCTACCTCACCACGCCGCCATGGATCAGCCACCAGCGACCACATCCTGGCGCCGCCGTGCCCCATCCCGGCCGACCACTCCTCCAGGTGTCGCCCTCACCTCGCTGGAGAAGCAGGGACCGCCGCTGCCACCGGTCGTCGTCCTCGTCCCCGATCTGATCTGGATTGGGACGAACGGGCACCACCGACAGGGCCGGCCTGCTAACCAGCGCCCCAAGGCCCAGCTCCCCGCGGCCCACTGGAGCTCCACGACCCAACGACCGCCCTGGCATGTCCCAGCTCCTCGCCCGCGGCGAGAGACAACTAACCGTCGCCCACCCCTGCAGATGGGCTCGGCCCACTGGTGAGGCGCCCATGCTCCTTTTTTCCAGCAAGTTGTGCTCGGCCCATAGTTATCTCTTGCCTTCTCCTTCTTTTATTATCCTGCGCCCAACTGTATAGGCCTAGTAGGGGCAGATTTGTCCCAGGAGCTCATTTAGCTCTTTTTATGTATATTTTATTTGGAGATTATATTGGATTTTGGCGATGTCTATATCGTTTAAACCGTAGGTCGGATGGCGACACTTTCTGTGTGTAACTTTCTTAGATTTAAGTGTAGATTAATAAAATGTGCTCATTTGACATGTTTGCACTTGTCTACATATTGTTTCACTGTTATTTACATGCCATGTCACTTTAAAATGTAATAGGACATAACTTTTTAACCGTAACTGCAATAAAAATGTTCCTTATATGCATCTTGACTAGAATTTCATGTAAATCATGTTTATGCTATTGTTTGCTGTTGTTAACAAATAGTAAAGTATGGTTTACGGAAGAACAGTAGTAAAACTAATAATTGTCGTCGGGTACTTAGTGTTATGCCATGTTTAGGGTGTTGCCTCACTTAAATTGACTAGCATAGATAGTTTACTTTATGTTTCATCTCTTGACATGCTTGTGTGATATGCTATGATTGTGTGAGATACCATGTTAACAACCTTTTCTCATGTTGTGTACCTAAACAACATGAACCATTATAAAGGTGTAGTACCGTCATGTGTGGTCGATACTTCACTGAACCTGCTAGTAACCGCTCTCGACGGTAGATGTGATATCGTAGTGTGTTGCCTCGTGTTGCCTTCTTTTTTATGCTTGCTCGTGATTGGTTCGTAGTAATAGATGCTTGCTCGTCGATTGCCTTTCCAGTGTTTCCTTCTAGTGTGCTCCCGCGGTTACTCTCGGAGACGATGCGAGCTTGCGATCGACTACACCTTCGGCTTCGTCTTCTCATCAGGTAAGGGGGAGCATATATCATGCTTATAACTTTCATCTCACTTGTGCCTAGGTATAGTATAGAACGATTTCTTCATCCTACCACTCATATTTATGCCTCTCAAATAAACCCAAACAGTCATGTCCTCCACATCCCAGCAAACCTTTGGTTGGCCACGTACCTTGCTTGCTTAACCACTGCTTAGTATGCACGCTTAGGATGCTACAACTTTTCCCCTGTTACTCCATGGATTGGGTATCACATTTTTATATTGTTTTGGATCATATGATTATTATAGTGTTGACTATATTCGACGAAGGATGGAAGGTCTAGGCGATCCCGCCCTGATGCTTTGTTCCATTTGAGTCACCTAGGATCCGAGTTCCGGGGATTGTGTCTCTTGACGAGCGTGCCTAACCGCGTGTGGGATGCTATGGGGTCCCCTTTTCTTACCTACCTAGCTTCAAACATTTTTAGTGGTGGCCCAAGCTGACTTACCATTTGAAAACCGTGTGTGTGTCTGTCGGGTCGCTCCTGGAAGATATTCTTTAAAATAACTTGGGCCAGCGGAGACATGGTTTCTCTGTTGGTCCACACTGTTGAGCTAGGGGGCAGCCCACATGTGAGGGGATCAGTTACCTCGACCTTGGCCAGACGGAAGAGTCTGATTCGAGAGTGTGGTCGGCTTTTCGATTGGGTGTCAACTCCCCGGGGGCCACCCGGATTTGTTTGTTGTTAGTTAGAGGGATCGTGACGTCTGACTCTCGGAACAACTCTTCAATGAGTGTCTTTAACGGGCCCGACTGAGTGAACCAGCGTACATGTGGAGCCTTGTAATGGCCAGTTGGTACACCCCTGCAGGGGTAAATCTTTTCGAGAAGTCGTGTCCACAGTTATGGATGACTTGAGACCTACTCCTTGTTCATAGATAACATCAACTGAGTCATAAATAAAACTTGATCAATGTGTGTGTGCCTTGACTACTTCTTCTTCGTCGGGATACAAAGATAAGGACAAGGATAGGATGGGTGTTATGTGTGCGTAAGTAGCTGATAGAAGACTTGTTGGAGGCGATTCCTCATCGAATGCTTGGTTCTCATCTTACTCTAAATAGAACGTTAGCCACTCATATAATGCTAGTGCGGCCGCAACCTCAACCACTACCCGAATCTTAACGTGACAAGTAAGTTACAAGACTTATTATAGCTCACCCCTTTCTTCTCTCTTTTACCCATGTTATGCAAACGATCTTGGACTATAGAGGAGCTCGACGACTCTTCTTTTGGACACCTTTGCGGAGACTCGACGACGAATAGTTAGGCGGATCCCGGCGGAGAGCCTGGACCCGTGTGGACGTGGATATGGTGTGTTTTACCTTTGCCACTAGGCATCTGATTGAAGTGTGTACTCAGACATATATCTTCCGTTGATGTATTGTAATAAGGCAGTTGTATGCCGATTGTATGAGATGTTGTATCCTTGTAGCTGTAATGTTGTGATATCATTTTGAAATCCGAGACATATGGCTTCGTCATATGTCGCGAAGGGTCCGATATGTGCTTCCTCCTCGGGTTTGGACGGAAACTTCAAAATCTGAAACAGTACCGTATACCGGGTCTTACAACTTGGTATTAGAGCCTTACCGACCGTAGGATCCCTTCTCTGGTCGAAGTCGAGTTTGGACAAAAACTATTTTGTAGTTACTAAGTTAGTTATCGTAGAGTAGGAATATTTTTACTCCTTACCCTTGCCTTATCCCCTTTCAAACTCTAGGATCTCGAGTGTGTGGAGTTTCGAAACCAGTAGAATGCCTTGCTTGCAGCATATTGTCTCGATTCCGATCTCACGTTTGGGATATCCAGTAGTACCTTTAATTTCTCCAACGCTGGTGTACATCATGGTCATTCTTTACCCTCCATCCGTTTTCCCAGTGTCTTCCTGATCCTGAGTGGGAACACTATCCTTTTGATCCGGATCTCGCTCTTTCTTCCTCTTGACACCTGATGGTCTCGTACTCCGACCTTGTCGTCTCTCTACGGAAAGTTTCTCGACGGAAGATCATTGTTCGACATGGAACAGAGCCCATTGTTGGTGGTGTTGAGAACGTTGTCTTTCTTCCCTTCTCCCCCCCTCCCCGGACCGTCCTAGATCTCAGGATGAGATCCCTTGTTGATGGTGTTGTATTGTAACAGCCCGGAATTTCCACCCTAATTAAAAAAATTGTTTGTTGCATTTTTTTGCTTGTTATAATTGTTTGTAGTGTTTGCTTCGCCGATTTATTAATCGGTGATTTTATTTCCCTATCCTTCTCGTATAGGCATGCGTGACCGAACATTTCCACCATGGCACACGATCTTTTGCGACACCGGATTTCAACCGATCACCGTCGCAACCTCCGGCACATGACCAACCTTCACCATCGGCGCGAAAACCCCAATTATATTTAGATGAATTATTTTATCGGGGGATAATCGACGTCTCGGTTGGGCGCGAAACATTGTAGATGTTGTTGGTTCAGTGTGGCGATGATGTGTTTCAAATTTCGTGCGATTCCAACTTCGTCGGGTAGGTAAACGATTGGAGGTGCCAGGCATAGTAGCCGGTATATCTCCGGGGGCGTATTTGCAAAATGCCACACGCAATGTTAGTCGGCCTCCCGGATACCCCTCTTATCTTCAGATTCAAGCCAACCCAAGAACAAGACCCAAAACGAGCCATTTTGTGGCTCAAAACACTCCCAAACACCCACCTGCTATTTATAGAAGTGCTACCCCTACCTAAATTGGAGAAACCTAGCCAGCCTCCTCTCTTTCCGTGCCTTCCCACTCCACTGCCGCCACCTCGCACCTTCCACCAACCCCCACTCCAAAAAAAAATCAGAAAGATCTCAGTTGTTCTATTTTGATCTGACGAACCACAGAGCGCCACATCATCAGAAGGAAGCCCCTTCCCGAGCTCCCCCGTGGAGGAGCTCCTCCCTGGACTCCCGCACGCCCGAGCCGCCGCCTCATGCCATGGCCACCGCGACCAGCCTCCGGCGAGCGCTGTTGAGCCGCCGCGCAGGTCAGCCACAGGTCACGCCTTCCCTCTCCTATCTCCCTCCTCACCTTGTCTCACTCTCTCTGTGGAGGAATCGCATCCCGCTGCCATGGACCTTGTGGAGGCCGAGCTTGCGCCGCCCCAGTCTACATCATCGCGCCGCCATGGATCAGCCATCAGCTAGCAGATCCCGGTGCCGCTGACGAGGGAGTGACCCCACGACTCCTACGGATGAGCCTACCTGGTGTCCATGAAGGCAGAAGGCCCATGAAGATACAGCCTCGGCCCACTAGTTTGCACCGACGTAGGAGTCCGCTACTCACAAGGAAGGTGCGAAGACCTGCCATACGGAGCAAGCTAGGGTTAGGAACGCTTACCTGTAAACGTAGATGAACTCCCCGAGACATAGCCCGGTATATAAGGGCTAGGAGGGGCGACGCCAAAGACATCTAATATCACCTATAACCCTAGCCTTGAGCGCTCCAGCCTTGGCCTCCACTGTAATCGAATCTCCCCCATCAATAATATCGAGCAGGAGCGAGCCTTCCAGTTTGCCGACGAGCTATCGTCCAACCTGTGCATCTCATGACTAATCCAGGGTCCCTGACCATGGGATTTTCCGGGGTTGATCCCCATTAATTGGCGCCGTCTGTGGGAACTACACAGGTTGGGATCACGATCTCGGCGGTCCCGTCTTAAGCAAGCTACAACTCAAGGGCAAGAACCAGATCTAGCCCACTCGAAGGATTCAAGATCACGGCGGACATATCCGCCACCCCATCAAGATCACCGATACTACTGTAACGGCCAAGTGCAGCGCCAGCACCGAAGGAGTCGACGACCCAGAAGAACGGCGAGGGGCCTCTACGAAGGAATTCCACTCGACGAACTGCGACGCGCAGCGGAGGACTCGCAAATCTTTCGACAACCCACCACCGCCCGGGCACCCGCCGCACATCAAGACGATGACTACGAGATCGAATCCAGCGATCAGCAGAACAACCGCCAAGAAAGAAGGAATCGATGACCTAAAAGGAGCGCATGGGAGATCTACGACGAGGCCCCAATGAACGAGCCACATCACGCAGTCGCACAGCCGACGACCACCCAACGACACGCCGTCACGCGAGCACCTGCCGCCAACCAAGACAGCGACTCCGAGACACCTGTAGGCGAGTACTACGACCCAGATCGAAGACCGGATGAATTCGCCAACCTCATCAAGAACCAAGACATGAGTCGAGGAATCGAAACCGACCCTCGTTTCCACGAACACCCGGAGGATCACGAGCAGATCTTCAGAATCTCAAGAAGGAAGAGGCACGCCGGATCTAGCAAACTCACGGCTAGAGAACAGCTAGAAGGACCCTGCACGATCCATAGCTTCGAGGATGAATGGGGACGCGTCAGGTCAGGTCACACCTTGAGAGACTTCCGCCTGTTCAACGAGATAGCCAACGACCTCAAGAAAGAGAAGCAGAAAGAAGACAGACGCAATCGGCGACCCGAGAAATCTCCGACCTCAAGCCCGGAAGGACGTCACAGCCCGCCGCAAGAACAAGTGCTCATGATCCAGGAAGGAAGGGTACCGCAAGCACAACGCGACGCCCACACCCTGCAGGCTAGAGCAGCTGAGAGCATAAACATAGTCGAAGTTTACCAGCTACATGACACGGAGACCAGCATCACGTTCTCACAAGACGACCATCCATCAGCAGTCCCAAGACCGGGGCATGCGCCCCTAGTACTCGATGCACAAATCGGAGGGTACGACATGGATAGGGTCTTCATGGACGGAGGCAGCAGTATGAAGATCATCTTCGCCAGCACCCTGCAAAAGATGCTGATCCCACGATCAGTATGGAGAAAATCAAGCACCGAGTTACACGGGGTAGTCCCAGGAGAAGCAGTCACATCCCTCGGAGTCATCGAACTCGAAGTTGTCTTCGGCAACCGACGCAACTTCGCCAAGCACGTCCTCGAGTTCGAGGTACTCGACTGGAAATCGCAGTATCACGCCATATTGGGGCGGCCAGCATTCGCGCAATTCATGGCGGTCCCACACTATGCCTACCTCAAGCTCAAGATGCCAGGATCATCAGGAGTCCTCACGATCAACAGAAGCTTCATCAAATCAGATCAATGTGATCGTGACTTCCACAGAATCTCCGACACATTCGGAGCCGAACAAGAACTCAGAGAAATAGCCATGGTGATGGACAAGAGTACCTTCCCACTCGTGAACCGAAGCGAATCCACGGAGTACGGACGTGACTTCAGTATCAACAGCGACACAGTCACTCACCAAGTGCACCCGACGGACCCGGACAAAACAGTCCGCGTGTACGCCCACCTACCAGAGGAGCAGGCGACGGCTCTCGTTGCTTTCCTTCGAGACAAGTGGGAAATCTTCGCCTGGTGCCCAGCCGACATGCCTGGGATACCACGTGAATTCTCGGAAAACGCCCTACGCATCAAGCAAAACACGAAGCCGGTGAAGCAAGCGCTGAGACGATTCTCGGAGCCCAAGCGCAGAGCAATCGGAGAGGAAGTCAACCGGTTACTCGACGCTCAGTTCATCCGAGAAACGAAGAAAGCCACCTGGATAGCCAACCCAGTGCTGGTGCCCAAGAAAGACACGACCGTGCTGCGCATGTGTATCGACTACGGACCAGCCAACAAGCATTGCCCGAAGGATCACTTCCCCCTTCTTAGAATCGATCAGATAATCGACTCAACAGCAGGGTGCGATCTACTTTCCTTTCTCGAAGCCTACTCAGGATACTACCAGATCAGGATGAAGGAAGAAGACGAAGAGCACACATCGTTCATCACCCCCTATGGCGTATTCTGCTACAAAACCATGCCCTTCGGGCTCAAAAACGCAGGCGCCACTTACCAACGAATGATGCAGGCCTTCCTGAAGGAGAAAATAGGAAGAAACGTGCAAGTCTACGTGGACGACATCGTCATCAACACCTACAAAGCAGCCACGCTACTCGACGACCTACGCGAAACCTTCGCGGCACTCAACAAATACAGAATACACCTCAACCCAAAGAAGTGCGCTTTCGGCGTACCGGCGGGACAGCTGCTTGGCTATATGGTCTCTGCCCGAGGAATCGAGGAAAACCCTGAGAAAGTCCAAGCCATCACCCGCATGCAAGTACCAACCGACGTCAAAGGAGTACAACAGCTCACCGGAAAACTTGCAGCCCTAAGCCGCTTCATCAGCAGGCTGGGAGAACGCACGATGCCTTCCTATCAGTTGCTCAGGAAAGGAGAGAAATTCAAGTGGATGGAGGAAGCCCGCCAAGCATTCGCGGACCTGAAAAAGACACTCTCGACCCCACCAATCCTGGCGGTACCCAAGGAACGAGAGAAGCTATACCTCTACGTGGCAGCACTTAGCAGTGTAGTAAGTACATCGCTCGTCGTCGAACGCGCAGAAGAAGGCAAGGTCTAGACCATCCAGAGACCAATCTACTACCTCAGCATGCTCCTGACCAAATCCCAGCAGCGGTACCCGCACTATCAGAAGCTACTACTAGCCATCATCATGACCTCAAGAAAGGTGTCCCACTACTTCGACAAGCACCCCATCACAATCGTGAGCAGCGCACCACTCGCCGACATACTCAACAACCCTGGAGCAACCGGGCGAGTCGCCGAGTGGAACATTGAGATCAGCCCACGGGACCTGCAGTTCAAGCACCCAACAACCATCAAAGCCCAAGTACTCCCAGATTTCCTGGTCAAGTGGATGGAGGTTCAGACGCCAGGCCCTCCAGACCTATCAAGCTCATGGTCAATGTTCTTCGATGGGTCCAAGAGACAACAAAGAGCTGGGGCAGGAGTCGTGCTCATCTCCCCTAAAGGAACAAAGCTGACATATGTCCTCCAGATCAACTTCAGTCACGCCTCCAACAACGAAGCAGAATACGAGGCACTCCTCCATGGCATGAGCTTGGCCAAAACATGCGGAACCACTCGCCTCATAATTTACGGGGACTCCAATCTCGTTGTCCAGCAGACGATGAGAAACTGCAATGCAATAGCCGACAACATGGCGGCCTACCAAAAGCTCTACAACGAACTCGAAGGAAGTTTCGACGGTTGCGAGCTCAACTACATCACCAGGTACAACAACAAAGAAGCTGACGAGCTCGCAAACATCGGTTCGACCCGAGGGCCTGTACCACCCGACGTTTTTCTCGAAAGCATCAGTCTGAGATCCATCAAGGTACAGGCAGCAACACCTGAAGCAGTCGTGGATGGCGAAGATGCAACAGAAATGGCGCAGGTGGCAGAAGCAACCCGATCAGAAGGCACAAGCACCAGCACATCCGAAAGCACAGCTCCGACGGAGCTCGAAGGACCCGTCTGGACAAAAACGTTCCTCCGATTCCTAATCGAAGGCACGCTACCACAAGACGTGGCCGAAGCACGACGCATCAGCCGACGATCCAAGGCATTCACGGTGATCAACAGACAACTGTACAAGCGCAGCATCACCCAGATACTCCAAAGGTGCATCGACGAAGAGGACGGAAAAGCCCTACTGCTCGAAATCCACGAAGACACCTGCGGGCACCACGCGAGTAGTCGAGTGCTCGTGTCCAAAGCATTCCGAGCTGGGTTCTACTGGCCCACAGCCATGAAAAACGCAGAGGAAATCGTGAGACGTTGTGTCGCTTGCCAGAAATTTTCCAACAGGCCACACGCTCCCGCATCAGAGCTCAAGACCATACCACTATCCTGGCCGTTCGCCACCTGGGGACTTGACATGGCGGGCCCACTCAAGAAGTCATCACGGATCGTCGCAGTCGACAAGCTCACTAAATGGATCGAAGCAGTACCCATCACCAGCTCCACAGCCCTCACAGCTGTCAACTTCATCAAGCCAATCATCTTCAGATTCGGAGTACCACACAACATCATCACGGACAATGGAACGAACTTCACAGCCGCAGAGTTCCAGAACTTCTGCGAAGAACTGGGCATCAAAATTAATTATGCATCAGTCGCGCACCCGCAGTCCAACGGCCAGGTGGAAAAAGAAAATGGCCTTGTATGCGGGGGAATCAAGAAACGGCTCCTCACACCACTCGAGCAAGCCGCCGGCAACTGCGTAGAAGAACTCCCCACGGTCCTATGGAGCCTACGTACTACACCAACCACCGCGACCCAGTACACACCCTTCTTCATGGTGTACGGGGCAGAGGCAGTCCTACCACATGATCTCAAGTTCGGAGCACCTCGGGTCACCGGATACGAAGAAGAAGAAGCAGAATACGCACTACAAGATGACAAAGATACGGCCGACGAAGCAAGAGACACAGCCCTGGAAAAATCAGAGGGATACCAGGACAAACTACGTACCTACCAAAGCAGTCGATTGGGCACTAGAACCTTCAACAAAGGTGACCTAGTCCTACGACTAATACAAGAGAAGGTCCATAAACTTGCCCCCCAATGGGAAGGACCATTCACAATTTCAGAAGTCATCGGAGGTGGCGCCTACAGGCTGAGGAACCCGAAGACAGACGAGGACGTGGGCAACCCATGGAACGTAGAAAACCTGCGACTGTTCTATCCATAGCCCCTATCGGTCGGACATGACTGGCAACTCATGTAACCGCTTGACCGCAATAAAATAAATGTTGCCCAAATACTTTCATCTCAAAGCACTCGGGGGCTTAAGAGTAAAATCCCCCCGAGCAATGCTATCGCCTACGCGATCTTAGTCAAAGCACTCGGGGGCTTAAGAATAAAATCCCCCCGAGAGACGCTATCGCCTACGCGATCTTAACCAAAGCACTCAGGGGCTTAAGAATAAAATCCCCCCGAGAGACGCTATCGCCTACGCGATCTTAATCAAAGCACTCGGGGGCTTAAGAATAAAATCCCCGCGAGAGAGGCTATCGCCTACGCGATCTTAACCAAAGCACTCGAGGGCTTAAGAATAAAATCCCCCCCGAGCAACGCTATCGCCTACGCGATATTAAACAAAGCACTCGGGGACTTAAGGGCAAAATCCCCCCGAGCAACGCTATCGCCTACGCGATCTTAACCAAAGCACTCGGGGGCTTAAGAGCAAAATCCCCTCGAGCAACGAGATCTTCATCAAAAGCACTCGGGGTCTCGAGTACAACTCCCTCCCGAAGGACGCTATCGTCACCCACGCGACCACTGCATTCAAGCACTCGGGAGCTCGAGTACCATCGCCTCCCGAAGACCGTTCGCGCAGTCTGAAGCTTAAAAAATGCTCAATCAAACAATACCCGGCTAGCCCCACCTGCTGAAAACAAGGCTCGAAAAACATGGCCACAATCAGAAGGAGCACCCAAGTACTCTGAAGAAACTTTGGAGGAAGCACAGAACACAGGCTCATTTAGTCTTCACTCGATCGCCAACGATCGCCTAAAGACTCGGGGGCTACTCCCATCGGGAGCGCTGCCGCGCACCCGATAAAAGACAGAAACTAATGACAAAGGAAACAAATTTCAGCCTACGCTCGACCCTTCGACTCAAGTGTAACCTCGGGGGCTACTCCCATCGGGAGCGCTGTCGCGCACCCGATAGAACCCACAATGCAAAGACGGACTCGAAGACAGCTCTCGGCCGCAAAGGACTCGAACACAACTCTCAATGCCAAAGAAAATATAAAGTTCCATTGCAAAGGATCAAGCACAGTTTACATCGTAAGGATCGTCTTCAGTACAAAAAGGACACAACTACATTTGCATAGAAGGCAGCTCCTGTTACAAGAGGGAATCACCCAAGGAATTATGACTTCTACATGTGTGCCCATGAGGGGTAATCGACTCTAGTACAAGAGCATCATCACAGACAAAGGAGGAGTCAAAGCAACAGGCTCATGATGTCAATGACATAACAAAAGGTGAAGCTCGACTTATTTGCGGAGACATTGGAGACGGTGCTCCACCAGCTTCTTCTCCTGCTCCTCTAGCTTCTTCTCCAGCTCCGCCCAAGCTGCCGTCGAAGATGACGCCGCTGCCTCCAGTTCTACAAGGTTGCATGCCGCTCTCGTTTAACCGGTGGCTTGACATCGAGGTCTTCGTCAGAGCCAGAGGGTGAAGCAGTTGAAGACGGCTCACCACCAGCACCAGACGAGTCCCTGGAGGAAGAAGCAGTCGAAGACGCCGGCGAAGGACTCCTCGACTTTGTGGAGCTGTCGCTGCTCGACTCCTGCCCATGCAGATCCATGCTATTGCTACTCGGATCAAATGCGCGGACAGTGACAGTGCTTTCGCCTTGAAAGCGACATCTGAGCATATCGCCATCTCGCAAATTCAACCGCCGAGCAAACAAACTCCAACCAAAGCCAAGAAAAATCAAGCAAGAGCTATCAACCTCCAAGTCAACATAAGAAGGAGATCGACAGCTCCCTTGAAGATGCAGCAGCAAGCCATCCAAGCCACGCTCAGAGACAATGGCGGAATAAGCAGAGGAAAGAAGGATGCGTTTGGCTCTTTGGTCACGAACACGTAAAAGAAAATCATAGCGCCATAATCCCTCCTCCAAGAGAGAGGAGGAAGGCTCTGGCGCCGTACCATGGCGACCACCACGGCATGAGCGTGGTGTGCGGCCACCACGTTCACGACGAACACGGCCACGGCCAACACCTCGCCTCGGAACCATGAGCGGAAGAAGAGATGAAGGAAGAGGCAAAGCAGCGAGTTGGATAGAGGCGTGGAAGAGAAAGGATTATTTATAGAACAATAATCCTCAAAGGACAGAGAAGCCAAGAAGATAGCAGCAATTAATTCAAAGACCAAACGTCCCAGCCATCTCGGAATCCAAGACGAAGATTCTTTCCCACGGGACGCACTGTACGCAAGACGCGTCAACGTATGGGAAACTCAACCGGCGCCTGCCGCACGCCACAACGACCATTATTATGACCGGTCCTGAAGACGTGGCGGTTCACTGGCAAAGCATCCTTGACAGCCATCAAACAGAGGCATCGCTATCCCTGACAAGCGGCGAAGAAAACCAAACAGACATCAAGGACCTGAGATTCCATCTCTCAGATCTTTTCCATAAGGAAAGAAAAACATCTTACTCCCATCGGGAGAGTACATCATAAGAGTCCCAGGTGCTCCCTCACCTAAAGGTCAGCCATGTGCTCGAGTGACCACTCGCACTTATGAGAGTCTCGGGTGCTCCCTCAACCCGACGTAAGACAAACATGTTTTCGCCAAGACCATACGGCGCTAAGAGTCTCAGGTGCTCCCTCACCTCAAGAGCCAAAACGGCATTCGAGTGATTACTCGCGAAAAACCCCCCGACTAAGCACTCGAAACAAAGCTCCTCGGGTGAATGAGTGAACAGCCCGCTTGATGTTTTGTTCCAAGCGGGTGCAATGTTGTAAGGCTCCGCGCTTCAAAAACACACATTCCTGGAAAACGATACACTGTGCCCAGATGCCACGCAAGATTAGCGTGTACGTAAGACCCCGCTGCGAAGTACGGCCGGGCTGGGACTTGCCGAAGAGCGATTTCACTCCCAACCTTTCCCATTCGCTGCGCATGATAGAAAAGCCGGGCGGACGCGCCTTAGGCTGCCATGGACCTCGTGGAGGCCGAGCTTGCGTCGCCCCAGTCTACATCATTGCGCCGCCATGGATCAGCCATCAGCTAGCAGATCCCGGTGCCGCTGACTAGGGGGTGACCCCACGACTCCTACGGATGAGCCTACCTGGTGTCCATGAAGGCAGAAGGCCCATGAAGATACAGCCTCGGCCCACTAGTTTGCACCGACGTAGGAGTCCGCTACTCACAAGGAAGGTGCGAACACCTGCCGTACGGAGCAAGCTAGGGTTAGGAAAGCTTACCTGTAAACGTAGATGAACTCCCCGAGACCTAGCCCGGTATATAAGGGCTAGGAGGGGCGACGCCAAAGACATCGAATATCACCTCTAACCCTAGCCTTGAGCGCTCCAGCCTTGGCCTCCACTGTAATCGCATCTCCCCCATCAATAATATCGAGCAGGAGTGCGCCTTCCTGTTTGCCGACAAGCTATCGTCCAACCTGTGCTTCTCCTGACTAACCCAGGGTCCTTGACCATGGGATTTTCCGAGGTTGATCCCCGTCAGCTGTAAGGCCCGATATGCGGTACTGTTCCAGATCTAGATGTTTCCATCCAGATCCTGGGATGAAGCACATATCGGTCCCACCGCGACATATGACAAAGCAATATGCCCCGGATTTCCAACATGATATCACCGCATTACAGATACAAGGATACAACATCTCATACAATCGGCATACAAATGCCTTAATACAATACAACAGCGGAAGATATATGTCTGAGTACAGACTACAAGCAAATGCCTACTCGCAAAGAGAAAAACATCGGTCCCATAACCACACGGGTCCAGGCCCTCCGCCGGGATCCGCCTAACTAGTCGTCGTCGAGTCTCCACGTGAAACGTCGATCACCATACCTGTTGTCGATCAGAACCCTGAAAAGAGTTTGGGGTAGTATCATGAGTACAGAAGTACTCAGCATCCAATTGTAGTGGTCATCTGACCCAGCAAGGACTTCATCACTCGTCATTCTAGGACAACTAGTAGTTTACGGTAAGGATGTGGTAAGTGGTGAGGTTGCTGCCGCACTAGCATTTATGAAGTGGCTAACGATCTAGAGAGGTAAGGTAAGAATCCAAGCATTCGATGAGGAATCGCCTCCAACAAGTCTTGCTATCAACTACTTACGCAAACATAACACCTATACTATCCTTGTCCTCCTCTTCGCATCCCGACGAAGAAGAAGCAGTCAAGGCACACACACGCGTTGATCAAGTTATATTAAGATTATCTCAGTTGTTGTTGTCTATGAACAAGGAGTAGGTCTCAAGTCGTCCATAACCGTGGACACAGCTTCTCGAAAAGATTTAACCCTGCAGAGGTGTACCAACTGCCCATTACGAGGCTCCGCATGCACGTCCATCTCTCTCAGTTGCTACCCATCACAGGCAACCAGTTTATGATTTAGTTCCAAGAGATCTGAAACGACAGGTCCCTCTAGCTAACAACGAACAAATCTGGGTGGCCCCCGGTGAGTCGACATCCATCTCAGGAGCCGTCCGCGCTCTCGATCTGGTCTCAACCGTCTGTCGCAGTTTTGGATAGCCGGTTAATCACACATGGGACACCGGGTCCTTAGCCGGACAAAGTGGGCCAGCAAGGGAACTAAGTCCTCACTGGTCCAGGTTGGTTTGTAAACAACTGGCGGCCGACCAGCACACACATAGTTTAAAAAGGTAAATCAGCTTGGGCCACCACTGGAAATGTTTGAAGCTAGGTAGGAAAGAAAAGGGGACCCCATAAAATCCCACACGTGGTTAGGCACGCTCAGTCTTAAAACCAATACCCAGAACTCGGATCCTAGGTGACTCGAATGGAACAAAGTGTCGGGGCGGGATAGCCTAGACCTTCCATCCTTCGTTGAATATAGTCAACATTATAATAATCAATTATCAACAAGAATATAATAATGTGATATCCCAACCCAAAGAGTAACAGGGTAACATCGTAGCATCCTAAGCATGCATACTAAGTAGGGGCTGAGCAACGAGCAAGAGTAACATAGCAGTACATGGTTTGCTGGGAGGGGACATGGCTGTATCGTTTTGAAAGAGGATGTAAGCATGTGGTAGGATCAAACATCGAACCTAACCTATACTAGCATGCAAACCGCTGGCTGAAATAGAATGGATAAAAAGTAATGCATAGTCCTTGCCTGTTGATAAGTCGGGTTCCGAAGGTGTAGTTGATCGCAAGCTCGCATCGTCTCCGAGAGGTACCCACGGAAGCACACAAGACGGTAAACACTGGAAAGCAATCGACGAGCAAGCACTCTATTACTACGAAGCAAACACGAACAAGCATCAACAAGAAGGAAACATGAGACATTGCACCTACCGTCGAGAGCGGTTACTAACAGGTTAAGTGGAGTACTCGTTACACACGACGATACCGCACGTTTACGGTGGTTCTAGTTGTTTAGCTACAGGTGATCAACAAAGGTTGTTAACATGTCAAAGCATAGAAGCATGGCATAGCACTCAAACATGGCAAGAGGTGAAGCAGAAAGTAAACTATCTAATCTAGTCATTTTAAGTGGGGGTAAAACCTATACATGGCAAACTATTGCGGACCCCACGATATTTATTGCATTTGATACTGTTTTGCCCTAAACAATATTTTATTATTTTATTTAGCAAGCAATAACAGAAAAAACACAATCTACATGCAATTCTAGTCAAGTTACATATAAGAAACATTTTAAACAGAGCAACGGTTAAAAATTTATTGTTGTTGCAGTTACAGTGGCAAACAGTTGTAATTAGCAGGTAAACAACAAGTAAACAAAGTCAAACATGGCAACAAACAACATTTTAATAATCTACGCGCAAAACGGAGCAACTTTCATGTAGAAAGCATCTCCATCGGAGCTACCGTTGAAAAGTTATAGCTACCGCGAAAAAACTAATACAATCTGCCTAAATTAATAAAAAAACCTAGCAAAAAAACTAAACGGGCCGAAACTAGTGCTATTGGGCCCAACAGAAAAAAACAGAACTAATAAAAAAATAAAAAAGGGGCATGGCTCACCTCTGGGCCGTGGCCCATCTGGCCTGGAGAGGTGGCCGCCTGGGCTGGGGCGAGCTGGGCCTGGCAAGCCGGCCTGCTGGCGTTGGGCCACCAGGGGCACGCCGGCCCACTGGGGCGACGAGCACGGGGCGCGGCTCACCCTCGTCTCCACGGCGACGCAACCGCGGATGGCACGCCGGCGGCTGGCTAAGCCCGCCTGGAGCGTGACAACGGAGGCGCACGGATCCGCGCGACCCTCACCGGATCTGCGTAGGGGCGGCGGCTGGGAGGCTCCGGCGGCGAGTATCACAGGGCGGCGCGGCGCAGAGTTCCTCGGGGCTCCGGCTCATGAAAGCCATGGCATCGGCGGCTGGTTCAGCGAGGAAGATAGGGAGGCGGGGTGAGAAGAGGAGAAGGAGGGAAGGGGGCACGTTGGAGAGGACCTGCGGGTGGCCGCCGGCCTGCCGGGATCTGGCGGAGGGGAGGCCGGCTGGAGCATCGGGTGGCGTGGGCTTCAAGGGGCAAGGCGGGGCGGCGCCGGGATCCGGCCGGGGCGAGCTCCATGCTCGTGGCGGCCATGGTGGCTGGGTGGCTCCATCGCAGAGAGAGAAAAGAGAGGTTAGAAGGAGATGGGGAGAGAAGGAGAGGAGAGGGAGGAGGAGAAGACCTGCGGGGTGGACGGCGGCTCGCCAGCCGGAGCAAGGCGGCGGCGGCGTGGTGGCACAGGAGGAGCTCCACGGGCGGCGGCCTCGGGTGCGGCACGCGCGTGAGGAGAGAGAGAGGAGAGAGGCTGGTTGGGGGGAGCTCCCTAGGCTGTTGGATCCGCAGATCCGACGGTCCAGATCGAGAGGGGCTAGGGTTTGCTACAATTTGGGGTTAAAATGTGCAAAAATGCGGTAAAATATCTCAGATCTGGGGGCTGGCTAGGGAAACCCTAAGTGGTGGGGTGGTTTATTTGTAGCCCAGGTGGCTGGCAGTTTGCAAAAACATCTCCGGTTTTGCTCTCGTGCGTCCGGTGCTCACGTTTCTGACCGCCGGGGGTCCGCAGTACCTCCGATTCGGGTAAATCTTCGAACTGCGCGATCAGCGCGTCGAGCCGGCGGCGTTCACCTAGCGCTGGAATCGTTCCGAGAACACTTTCCGGCACGCTATAAAAATATCCCGTTTAATTATTAAACTTGGTTTTTCTTTCTGTTGGTTGCGGCTGGTCTCGTGCGGTTTTCACGACGTGATCGGGTGAAACCCGGTGTCGCAAAGGTCGAGTGTCAGGGTGGAAAGGGTCGGTCTCCGTCCGATACGAGATAAGAGGGGGAAAAAATAATCGCCGATCGATAAATCGGGGATGCAAACATCGCAAACAAACCAGACAATCAAATAATTCACACCGAAAACAAAATTTTTAATTTTTGTGAAAACTGGGCTGTTACATCAGCCACCGTGCCCCATCCCGGCCGACCCCTCCTCCACGTGCCACCCACACCTCGTTGGAGAAGCGGGAACCGCCGCTGCCACCGGTCGTCGTCCTCATCCCCGATCTAATCTGGATTGGGACGAACGGGCACGTTGCTGAGCCGCCGCGCAGGTCAGCCCTAGGTCGCGCCTTTCCTCTCCTCTCTCATACCTCACCTCGTGTCCCTCTCTCTGTGCAGGAATCGCAGCCCGCCTCCATGGACCTCGTGGAGGACGAGCTTGCGCCGCCTTGGATCAGCCACCGGCGACCAGATCCCGGCACCGCCGTGCCCCATCCCGGCCGACGCCTCCTCCACGCGCCACCATCACCTCGCTGGAGAAGCGGGAACCGCTGCTGCCATCGGTCGTCGTCCTCGTCCCCGATCTGATCTGGATCGGGACGAACGGGCACCACTGCCTGGATCGGCCTACCAAGCAGCGCCCCGCGGCCCACTGTAGAGCCACGACCCAACGACCGCCCCGGCCTGTCCTAGCTCCTCGCCAGCGGCGAGGGACAACTAACCGTCGCCCACCCCTGTAGATGTGCTCGGCCCAATGGTAAAGCGCCCCTGCTCCTTTTTTTCCTGCAAGTTGGGCTCGGCACATTGTTATCTCTTGCCTTCTGCGTCTTTTATTATCCTGTGCCAACCTGTATAGGCCCAGTAGGGGCTGATTCGGCCCAGGAGCTCATTTAGCTATTTTTCTGTATATTTTATTCGGATATTATATTGCTTTTAGCGATGTCTATATCGTTTCAACCGTAGGTCGGATCGTGACGCTTTCTTCGTGTAACTTGATTAGATTTACGTGTAGATTAACAAAATGTGCTCATTTGCCATGTTTGCACTTGTCTACATATGTTTCACTGTTATTTACATGCCATGTCACTTTTAAATGTAAAAGGCCATAACTTTTTAACCGTTACTGCAATAAAAATGTTACTTATATGTATCTTGACTAGAATTTCATGTAGATCATGTTTATTTTATTGTTTACTGTTGTTAAAAAATAATAAAATATGGTTTAAGGAAGAACAGTAGTAAAACTAATAATTTTCGTCGGGTACTTAGTGTTATGCCATGTTTAGGGTGTTGCCTCACTTAAATTGACTAGCTTAGGTAGTTTGTGTGAGATACCATGTTAAGAACCTTTTCTCATGTTGTGTACCTAGACAACTTGAACCATTATATATGTGTAGTACCGTCGTGTGTGGTCGATACTTCACTTAACCTTCTAGTAACCGCTCTCGACGGTAGATGTGATATCGTAGTGTGTTGCCTCCTGTTGCCTTCTTTTTGATGGTTGCTCGTGATTGGTTCATAGTAATAGATGATTGCTCGTTGATTGCCTTTCCCGTGTTTCCTTCTTGTGTGCTGCCGCGGTTACTCTCGGAGACGATGCGAGCTTGCGATCGACTACACCTTCGGCTTCGTCTTCTCATCAGGTAAGGGGGAGCATATATCATGCTTATAACTTTCATCTCAGTTGTTCCTAGGTATAGGATAGAACGATTGCTTGATTCTACCACTCATATTTATTCCTCTCAACTAAACCCAAACAGCCATGTCCTCCACATCCCAGCAAACCTTTGGTTGGCCATGTACCTTTCTTACTTAACCACTGCTTAGTATGCATGCTTAGGATGCTACAACTTTTCCCATGTTACTCCATGGAGTGGGCTATCACATTTTTATATTCTTTTGGAAGATATGATTATTATAATGTTGAATATAATCGACGAAGGATGGAAGGTATAGGCTATCCCGCCCTGATGCTTTGTTCCATTCGAGTCACTTAGGATCCGAGTTCCGGGTATTGTGTCTCTTGACGAGCCTGCCTAACCGCGCCTGGGAAGCTATGGGGTCCCCTTTTCTTACCTACCTAGCTTCAGAAATTTCTAGTGGTGGCCCAAATCGATTTACCATTTGGAAACCGTGTGTGTGTCTGTTGGGTCGCTCCTAGAAGATATTATTTAAAATAACTTGGCCTAGCGGAGACATGGTTTCTCTGTTGGTCCACACTTGTGAGCTAAGGGGATTTCCACATGTGAGGGGATCAGTTACCTCGACCTTGGCCAGACGGTAGTGTCCGATCCGAGAGGATGGCTTGCTTTTGGATTGGGTGCTTCTTCTTCGTAGGGATACGAAGACGAGAACAACGATAGGATAGGTGTTATGTTTGCGTAAGTAGCTGATTCCTCATCGAATGCTTGGTTCTCATCTTACTCTAAATAGAACGTTAGCCACTTATAGAATGCTAGTGCGGCTGCAATCTCAACCACTACCCCCATCTTACCGTGACAAGTTGTAAGGCCCGATATGTGGTACTGTTCCAGATCTAGATGTTTTCATCCAGATCCGGGGACGAAGCACATCTCGGTCCCCCCGCGACATATGATGCAGTCATATGCCCCGGATTTCCAACATGATATCACAACATTACAGATACAAGGATACAACATCTCATACAATCGGCATACAACTGCCTCAAATATAATACAACAGCGGAAGATACATGTCTGAGTATAGACTACAAGCAAATGCCTAGTGGCAAAAGAAAAACACCGATCCCCATAACCACACGGGTCCAGGCCCTCTGCCGGGATCCGCCTAACTAGTCGTCGTCGAGTCTCCACGTGAAACGTCGATCACCATACCTGTTGTCGATCAAGAACCCTGAAAATAGTTTGGGGGTAGTATCATGAGTACAGAAGTACTCAGCATCCAACTGTAGTGGTCATCTGACCCAGCAAGGACTTCATCACTCGTCATTCTAGGACAAATAGTAGTTTACGGTAAGGAAGGGGTAAGTGGTGAGTTTGCTGCCGCACTAGCATTTATGAAGTGGCTAACGATCTAGAGAGTAAGATAAGAAGCCAAGCATTCGATGAGGAATCGCCTCCAACAAGTATGCTATCCACCTACATACGCAAACATAACACCTATCCTATCCTTGTCCTCCTCTTCGCATCCCGACGAAGAAGAAGCAGTCAAGGCACACACACATTGATCAAGTTACATTAAGATTATCTCAGTTGTTGTTGTCTATGAACAAGGAGTAGGTCTCAAGTCGTCCATAACCGTGGACACGGCTTATCGAAAAGATTTAACCCTGCAGGGGTGTACCAACTGCCCATTACGAGGCTCCGCACGCACGCCCATCTCTCTAAGTTGCTACCCATCACAGGAAACCATGTTATGATTTAGTTCCAAGATATCAATAACTATATCTAACAGTTACAACAACTTAGCAGCAGTTAACGACAGGTAGCCCTGTTTGAACATCAATAACTATATCTAAACAACCTCAAAACAATTAACTCACAAAAGATGAAAGCTAGAGCACGCAATTCTAAACAAATCGTCTTTTGGGCGCAACGCGATACGAGCTACGGGTCAACGGGAAAACGCATTAGAAAACGGGATCAGCAGCATAATTACACAGGACTTAGCAAAATAACAAAAGAATATAACAAAAACAAAAAAGGAAGAGGGCGCTCGGGCCTCACCCACTGGGCTCGGCCCATGGCGGTTGTGGGCGTGGCCGAGGCTGAGGAGGAGCTGGGTCGCTTGGCTAGGCCGGCCCACCTGGGCACCGGCTGGGTCAACCGCCCGATCCAGATCGGATCGGGTTGGCCGGCGGCAACCAGACGACGGCGGAGCTGGCCGGCGCGACTCGGGAGGCCATGGCGGCGGCGCAGCTAGCCTGCAGGTTGGAGATGGAGGCGGCTGTGAGAGGAGAGCGGGAGGAGCGAGCAGAGGTGCGCGGGAGAGGAGGTGGGGCGGCTGCCGGCGCGATGGTTCGCCGTGGCCGGAGAGGAGGAGCGGCGGCGGCTTCACGGGAGGAGGGCGGCTGGCTCGGGCGCCAGATGGGCTTTGGCGGGCCCGGCGGCGGCGGAGCGGGCCCGCGGAGCCCGGTTGAGCTGTGCTGTGGCTGGAGGGGGAGGATGGGTAGATCTGGGCCGTTGGAGGGAAGATCTGACGCCTCAGATCATCTAGTAGCTAGGGTTTCGGGACAGGAGGGGCTAGGGGGCAAAATTTTGTGCAAAAAGAGGGGGGTGGCTGCAATTTTCCATTAGGGTAAACCCTAATTGGATGGTTTGGGAGGTGGGGGTCATTATATAGGCAGGTTGGTTGGCCAGTTGACGCAAACGCCGTCGGTACCCCTCTCGCGTGTCGGGTGATCGCGTTCGTGACCGCCGAGACCCCGTACGGACTCTGATTCCGACGAAATCTCAAACCGCGCGCTCAGCGCATCGAGCCCGTCGATCACACCTCACTGCAGTGACATTCCGACAACATTTTCTGGCGCCCCTGAAAATAATCCGTTTATTAAATAAACGGGGTTTTCGTTCCGTTGGCTGCGGCTGGTCTCAGACGGTTTTCGCGACGGTGATCGGGTGAAACCCGGTGTCGCAAATGTCGAGTGTCAGGGTGGCAAGGGTCGGTCTCCGTCCGGTACGAGATAAGAGGGGGAAAAATAATCGCCGATCGATAAATCGGGGATGCAAACACCGCAAAAAAATCAGACAATCAAACAATTCACACCGAAAACAAAATTTTTAATTTTTGTGAAAACTGGGCTGTTACAATACAACACCACCAACAAGGGATCTCGTCCCGAGATCCTGAACGATCCGGGGGAGAGGGGGAGAGAAAAGAGAGACGACGATCTTCAACACCACCAACAAGGCACTCTGCTCCATGTCGACGTCGAACTTCTGTCGAGATAAAGTTCCGTAGAGAGACGACATCGTCGGAAAAACGAAACCGTCAGTGACAAGAGGAAGAACGATCGCGAAAACTAGATCAAGGGATAATGATTTTCGACGCAAGTCGTAAAAACACCGGTAAAAGGAGGGATGGCAATGGACGACCCAGATGTACACCAGAGTTGGAAGTCTAAAGGTACTACAGGATTTCCCAACTTGAGGTTGGAATCGAGACAATACGCTAAAAGCAAGGCATTGTAACTATTCTGAAACTCCACACTCATCGAGATCCTAAAGTTTGAAGGGGATAAGGCGAGAGTAAAACAATTACGACACTTGTCCTGACCAGAGCAAGGGTAAGGAGTAAAAAGATTCCTACTCTCCGATAACTAACTTAGTAACTACAAAATAATTTTTGTCTAGACTCGACTTCGGCCAGAGAAGGGATCCTACGGTCGGTAAGGCTCTGATACCAAGTTGTAAGGCCCGATATGCGGTACTGTTCCAGATTTAGATGTTTCCATCCAGATCCGGGGATGAAGCACATATCGGTCCCACCGCGACATATGGAGTCGTATGCCCCGGATTTCCAACATGATATCACAACATTACAGATACAACGAGACAACATCTCATTCAATCGGCATACAACTGCCTCAAATATAATACAACAGCCGAAGGTACATGTCTGAGTACAGACTACAAGCAAATCCCTAGTGGCAAAAGAAAAACACAGACCCCCATAACCACACGGGTCCAGGCCCTCCGCCGGGATCCGCCTAACTAGTCGTCGTCGAGTCTCCATGTGAAACGTCGATCACCATACCTGTTGTCGATCAAGAACCCTGAAAAGAGTTTGGGGGTAGTATCATGAGTATACAAGTACTCAGCATCCAACTATAGTGGTCATCTGACCCAGCAAGGACTTCCTCACTCGTCATTCTAGGACAACTAGTAGTTTACGGTAAGGAAGGGGTAAGTGGTGAGGTTGCTGCCGCACTAGCATTTATGAAGTGGCTAACGATCTAGAGAGTAAGATAAGAAGCCAAGCATTCGATGAGGAATCGCCTCCAATAAGTCTACTATCCACCTACATACGCAAACATAACACCTATCCTATCCTTGTCCTCCTCTTCGCATCCCGATGAAGAAGAAGCAGTCAAGGCACAAACACGTTGATCAAGTTACATTAAGATTATCTCAGTTGTTGTTGTCTATGAACAAGGAGTAGGTCTCAAGTCGTCCATAACCGTAGACACGGCATCTCGAAAAGATTTAACCCTGCAGGGGTGTACCAACTGTCCATTACGAGGCTTCGCACGCACGCCCATCTCTCTCAGTTGCTACCCATCACAGGCAACCATTTTATGATTTAGTTCCAAGAGATCCTGTAAGTGCATCAAGTGCCCATCCCTTGAGGTTTTGGAGTTTGATGACAAAACGGTTAAGGGACTGATGTGTTTGTGAGTATACACAGGAGAACAGTCCCTGATGAGGTGTTTAACCACCAATGTTGACCCCCCAAAATGTTGAGGAACATTGGAGAAATCGGTGTGTTTCCTGAAGAATGAAGTTGCGCGAAATCCTGAGGAAGTAGGATCCTGAAGCGTTCGGTTGAAGCTGAAGCTGAAGACGATCCTGAGGACGATCGCGCTGAAGACGAAGTTGAAGCGTAGTCTTTGCTAAGACTTTTTATACTTCTTGAGTCATAGGAAATCACCGCACTATTGGAGGGGTTGAGGAAAATGAGTTCTGTATTTCTGAGGAAGTGCTCAATTAGGAATCCTGAAGAAAAACTCTGAGGAAATCTCCTGCAGTAGAAGTTCAGTTCCTCGGGTGTCTGAGAGCTTGTTCTTCAGGACACTGAGGAATCTGTTTCCGGTTGAGGAGTCTGGAGACTGCGAGTGCAGTTCTCCTGAAGAGAGAGTCATCTCCTACAGTAGAAGTTCAGTCCTCGTGTGTCTGAGACGTTGTTCTTCAGGACATTGAGGTAACTAACTTCGGTTGAGGAGTCTGGAGAGAGAATACTTTGACCGTGCCACTTGTTGCGTGGTGAGAGATTAGAACTTGTCTAGCAACGGTCATTTCCGAGGGCATGAGAGTAATTGCATGCATGGGCATTTATGTCCTTTCACCTCGGGTTGCTCCGCGGCTATAAATAGCCACCCCCAGCCCCATTTGTGGGTTGGCTGCTCCGAGAGAAAAACTGACACTTCTCATTTGAGAGCAACCCACCTCTGAGGAAACTGAAGAACCTATGTAAGGAAAACCACCAGCCTGAGTAGTTGAGCATTTCTGAGGAAGTCGGTTCGAGTGATCCGAAGCTTTTTACTCTTGAAGACTGTGATCTTCCAGCCGGTGTAAAAGTCTTCAGTCTGAGGAAGTCAAGATGCAATTGTGACTTCCCGGAGTGACTGAGTCTGTGAAGGTTTCGGGAGTCTACCTTGAAGACTCACCTGAGTTATTGGACGGAGTCTGAGGACTTAAGTTCAAGGAGAACAAGGTGAAGACTATGTCTTCTGAGTTGAATCTCAGCCTCTCCAACCAGACGTAGAGTTGTCACAGCAACTTGAACTGGTCTACCAAATCAATGTCTTCAATATCTGGTGCTATCTCTTCAACCTCTTAAGCTTCAGTATTTGCTATGTTGACTTCTTATGCTTTAGCTCTCCCTCTGCTCTTTGTCTTCATACTAAGCATCTGAAGCACTTCTGCTTATCTGAATTGATTTATTTCTATTGCATTATGATCAGCTGCCCTAATGATTACATTCTGTGAAGTTTTATTTCTTCATCATTTTGGTTACTTCTTCAGCTTCATGATTGCTTCAGTCCTGAAGAAAACCAAAATCTGGTAGTAAAATTGAAAATCTCCCATTCACCCCCCCTGGTCGATATATTGCATTTTCAATTGGTATCAGAGCAAGGTACTCCCTTGTTCTGTGTGATTCGGTTTAACCACCTGGAGTTTTAGTTATGTCGACCTCAGGTACAATGAGTATTGCCTCAAACTGCCCTATCTTCGACGGGACAGACTATCCATACTGGAAGAACAAGATGAGGATGCATCTTGAAGCCATTGACAAGGATCTGTGGGATATTGTTGATCAAGGCATCCCTGAAGCAAATTTGATGAATGCTCCTGAAGTTGTCAAGAAGAACTGGCAGCTTGATGCAAAATCTCGAAGCATCATTGGTGGTCATCTCAACAAGGCCCAGTTCAACCGTATCAGTGGTCTGGATACTGCAAAGAAGATATGGACAAGACTGTCATAAGTCAATGAAGGAGTCTCTGCTCAACGAGACTCACGGGTTGATACACTCCGCAGTCTCTTCAACAGGTTCAAGAGGCTGGACAATGAGCACGTGCAACAAACCTTTGACAGACTCACTGACATATCCAATGAACTTCAAGCATTAGGTGCCGCTGATATCACAGACCATGAAGTTGTGAAGAAACTACTGACGTCACTGCATGACTCATTTGAGTTCCTATCGCTGATGATTCAAGAAAGTCCTGACTTCAAGACTCTGGATCCAGCGGACATTCTCGAGCGCCTCAATGCTCATGAACTGAAGCTCTTTGAAAAACAAGATGAAGAGTGTCCTTTGATGAAGAGTCTGAGGTTGATACTGATAATCCTGAAACTCTCAGCCGTGAACTTGCTCTCCTCACCAGAAAGTTCCAGAGATTCACGAAGACGAATCGCTTTGGAAAATCCTCAAGATCGTCCTCAAGAAAAAGCAAAGATGATGACTCTGTCGAAGCAAGAAAGAGAGTCTGCCACAAGTGCAAGAAACCTGGGCATTACATCGCTGAGTGTCGTTTATGGGAAAAGGAAGCTAGACTGAAGAAGAAGAAGAAAGGGAAAGATGACAGTTCTGATGAAAAGACAAAGAAGAAATCCTGAAGATCCTCAAAGTCTGCTGGATACAGGAACAGCAGTTCCGGTAAGGCTCGCGTATATCTCGGCAAAGAATTGGACTCGGAAGAATCTGGTTCCAACCCTCATGCTGAGGAAGAAGAATCTGAAGAATCTGAGGGTGTGGCCGGTCTAGCTCTTGCCACGACGCTTGTCTCAAAGTCAATCTTCAGCACTGAGGAATCTGGTCTATCACATGTTGATGATGAAGCTGAAGACACAACTCCTGCCTTCTGCTTCATGGCCAAGTCTTCCAAGGTATCTTCTTACTCATCATCAGATGAACCCTCTGATGAAGAACCTGATGAAAACTATGCTAAACTTGCTAAACATGCATCTAAGCAACAACGTGCACTTGAAAAGACTCAGATCTCACTAAACAAAAGTGATGATATGTTGGTTGAGGAAATGACGAAGACTCAAAAGTTGACTGATGAATCAAAAATTCTTCAGTCAAAGTTTGATGACTTGTTCAATCGTCATGAGGCACTCCTTACCGATCATTAAAAGCTGTATCATGAGTTCCTCATGAGGAAACAAGAACTTGAACGTGTAAGGATGTCTCATGACGATCTGAGGAAAGAAAATGATTCACTCCTCTCCCAACAGATCATCATGCCACAAGAAGGATTTAATCCTCCCTGTTTAAAATGCATTGAACATGATCGTATCACTCTGTGTCTAGTTCCTCAATGTCTTCAGACTCTGTTATTTCTATTGCCTCTGTGGTATCTAACCCCTCATCTAAGGATACCATAGACATTGCTGAAGTAAATGCTAGGTTGAAGAGTCTACTGGAAACAGGCATGTTCAAGTGTCTGAAAGGACATCAGACCCTTTGTGACATCCTCAAGAAACAGATCCTCAACAGAAACCCGAGGAAAGAAGGTGTCGCATTCACTCGGAAACTCAACCCCGATGGGTCTTACTGGAAACCTGAACAATATCCAGAGACCACTTGGGTTCGGGCAAAGATGCCCCCTCCTGATCCCTATACCTTATCTGGTTATGATGTTCTTTCTTCAGATGTGATGATTGAGTCATTTGACTCAAACTATAAACTGTTTAAGAATGGTAATGGTGAGGTATTTTCCAGATACATCGGAGCTAACTGCAGGAACGGTCCTCCAGTCAAGCAGATCTGGGTTCCGAAGGACCTCATCACTAACCTTCCAGTGAATGCAGATGCAAATGAGCTGAGGAGATCATCTGAGGACGATACCTCAAAAGGAAATGATTATAATCATGTATCTGCTAACCATTTTGTTCACAGGGAAGCTCCACATAAGAATGCTTATTCATTTGTTTATCCTGATGCTACCATCTCACAGCCCATTAGGTCTCATCACCCTCATCAATCCTCATGTGCCTCAAGACCACCCATACAGATGTGGGTGGTTAAGAACTAATCATCCTTGCAGGGACATGTCCTGAAGCAATTACAATTTCTGCAGATCATATGCCCAGGACAACAACATTTGAGTCAGTTGAAGGATATTTATATTGTTTGGTTTCATAGAATCAATCCTGAGGAACATCCTGAGGAATTAATTCTGAGGAACCTTAAATTCCTCAAACTGAGACTGGCTCATAACTTGTTGTATGAGATACTAATTCATTTGCAGGGAAAGACTGAATGGGTGATGGACAGTGGATGCACAAATCACATGACTGGTGACAGAAGTCTTCTTATGGAATCATCACTGAGTCCTTCTTCAAAGAAAACCATCACCTTCGCTGATAAAGGTAAAACTAAGGTATTGGGTCTCGGCAGAGTGGCTATCTCTTGAGACCAACACATTGATAAATTCATGCTTGTTGAATCCCTTGGATACAACTTGATGTCTGTATCTATGTTGTGTGATCTTAATCTCACTGTTCTCTTCGGAAAACATGGTTGCATTGTCTTCATGGTTAGCGATAACTCTGTTGTCTTCAGTGGGGTTAGGAAAGGTGACCTGTATATTGTAGATTTCTCTGAAGGTCCTGAGGTCACTACATGCCTCATGGCACGAGCATCAGAGTGCTGGCTATGGCATCGAAGACTCGGCCACGCTGGAATGAGAAATCTTCAGAAGCTGGTACTGAAGAAACATGTCCTCGGGATTGAGGAAATCAGATTCTCAAAGGATCGGCTCTGTGGTGCTTGCGAAGCTGGAAAGATGACGAAGGCCAAGCACCCAGCGAAGACCATCATGACTACTACGAGACCACTGGAATTGCTTCACATGGATCTATTCGGTCCTCCAAAGTATTCAAGCTTTGGAGGTAATGTGTATGGTATTGTTATTGTTGATGACTTCTCACGATACACTTGGGTGCATTTTCTTCTCTATAAGTCAGAAACTCCAGCAATCCTCAAGCGCTTCACCCTGCGAGTCATGAACAACTAAAACCTGAAGATCAAGCACATTCGAAGCGACAACGGCACTGAGTTCAAGAACTTCGGTGTGGAAGAATTCCTCGATGACTTGGGAATCACTCATAAAATTATTGAAAATATTTCTTCTATTTCTATTCCTCCTAATGATCCTTTGCTGGGGTGCACTGGTTTAATAGGTTAGTCTAAATATGATCAAAAGTGTATGAAAGTGTATCTAGATCATATCAATATCACAAAAAACATGCATGGAGCGAGCAGAAATTATCGATACGTTTGAGACGTATCAATCCCTAAAGTCTCAACCGGAAGGTTGTGCTTCAAGATGGCGGCTTGTCTTGCAAATATTTCATCCAACTCATTTCCCACCTTCATATGCATATCATTCTCGTGGTCTTCCATATATTGCTGCAAAGGATCATTAGGAGGAATAGCAATAGAAGCAATCCAACTCATTTATCTCCTTCATATGCATATCATTCTAGTGGTCTTCCATATATTGCAGCAAAGGATCATTAGGAGGAATAGCAATAGAAGCAATATTTTCAATAATTTTATCATCACTAGGTAAATTAGTACCACGAGGCTTCTTGCAAAAATTAGAAAAGTTAAATTCATATGGCTCGCCATTGAAATCAACAGAAATCTTACCTTTTTTGCAATCTATTATAGCACCACAAGTGTTGAGGAAAGGTCTACCAAAGATAATAGGGCAAAAACTATCTTGCACTGAACCAAGTACAAGAAAGTCGGTAGGATACTTTACCTTTCCGCATAGGACTTCAACATCTCTCACAATTCCAATGGGATAGATAGTTTCTTTGTTTTCTAGATAAATAGTAACATCAATCTCTTCAAGTTCACAGGGTGAAATCTCACCCATGATCTCCTGATAGAGTGAATAAGGAATAGCCCTAGCACTTGATCCCAAATCGCATAGCTCATAATAGTTGTGATCTCCTATTTTGAAAGATACAACTGGTGTACCTGAAATTGGGCTTTTATTCTTGGTTGTGACAATGTGAGTTGAAACAACACAAAAAATTATATTGGAATCTGAAACATCATTAGTAACCAAATCTTTCATCACCGCAACTTGAGGATCGACCTTGATCAGGTCCTCAGGTTCGTCAGTTCTTCTCTCACTTTTTGTTTATTATGCCTGTCACAAAAGAGTGCTTCCTCATCCTTATAGGAAAAGGGGGCTTTTCATATAAAACTGCAGGTAGAATAGGGTCAGCAACATGAATATCAACAGGTAATTCTTTAAAAGGTTTATGATACTGATCCTTCTTCTCTTTGGAAGAGTCAATGTGGGAGGCAAAGTTCTTACAAAAATCAATCATAAGCTGGGAATCAAGACCAATATTAGAACAAAAGGTATTAACATAATTAGTTTTCACATAGCTCTGAATGTAATCATGCTCATAATTTATAGCGGGTTCAATACGTTTTTCGATTTCCCAATCTTCAGTGTTTTTTCTGGATCCTCTCAATGAGATCCCACTTTTCTTCAATGCTTCTTGTTTGGAATACCCCGCTAGAGGAGGCATCCAACATCTCCTTATCCTGACGAGAAAGCTTGGCATAAAAATTTGTCAGTATAATATCTTTGGGGAGTTCATGGATAGGACATTTGAACATTAGGGACTTCAGTCTCCCCCAAGCTTGAGCGATGCTCTCTCCATCACGAGACCAAAAGTTATAGATATAGTTCCTTTCTCCATGAATTTCATGAACAGGATAAAACTTTGTATAAAATAGAGACATAAGCTCTTCCCAATTAAGTAGTGTGAGTTATCGAGGAGCTTATACCAACCTGAAGCTTTATGTATAAGTAATGTGGAGAATAATTTCTTCATGACGAACTCCATTGACACACCTGCAAGCTTAAATAATGAACATAGTTGTGATAAATATAGCAAGTGTTCACCTGGATGTCTATCTCCTGCATAACGATTACTAAGACATAATTGATAATACCATACTATATCTTGTAAGGCACAATTTCAGTAGGGGTGGGAGTGACCACCACAGTTGTGGGGCGTTTCCCAATAAACAACGAACCAAGAGTAGAGGTGTCCATAGGGACAAAAAGTAGCAACAACAAAATAAAAAGAGAAATATAAAAACTTCCTTACCAGCTTCGCTTACTAATAGCGCTATGCTCCCCGGCAACGGCGCCAGAAAACAGTACATGATGAGCCTCAACTGTAGGGGACCGTTTGTAGCGTTTTCGATAATTAAGAGTGTCGAACCCAAAGAGGAGCAGAAGGTATTGGTAAGTGACTTTGGTGAAAAAATAGCTGCACGAACTGAAAGATAGGTTTTTAGGGGTTTTCGGTATAAGCAACAAAAAGGTAAAAGCGAGCAAAGTAAAAGACACTGAGGAGTAACAAGTGGCCCAATCCTTTTGAGCAAAGGATAGGCCTAGCAACTGAACTTATAAAGGCTAAAGCGTTCTTGAGGACACCTGGGAGAAATAGTCATGTGCTTTCACCATATCGCATCGGTACTATGCGCTGAGTTGATAAGTGTTGAGTGGGTGGATCTATGATAGTACACCGTCTATACCAAGATAAGTGCACTCTTATGATTAAAAATCTTGCAAGCATCCACAAATACAAGATAGTAATTAAGGCAAAAGCCTAACCATAACAATACGATGGATGATCCATTGTTCCCTTGTGCAAAAGCGTGCGAACTGGGGTTCAGGTTTCTGTCACTCTGGCAACGCACCGTAAGCATTCTTTGTACACAATGCATTGCCCTAGGTCCTTAATAAGGAGAAGTGTTGAGTGTTCGACTCACACAACACCACTAGGAAAATAACAACACAACTTAAATATCAAACAACACATATTACTTCAACATCATATGACTACTAACAACTAGACATCTCCCATGTCCTCAAGAACTAAAGTAACTACTCACAAGACATAAAAGAGATCATGATCCGTGGGGATAAATAGATGATAAACAATCTGGACACAATGATATTTCTCCAACAAAACTCAATAGCATTCATCACACGGTAGCAATCAACACTGGTAGAGTAGATAGGATAGGTAGTACGGATTACAACACAAGTTGAACTTGTGAGGTGAGATTGGATGAAGATGGAGATGGTGCTAATGTTGGGGATGATGTTGATGATGATATCGATGATGCCCGTGACGATGGTGATGACGATGGTGATGATCTCCCCTTCTGGGAGGTGGTATCCTCGGTGGAATCTGCCCGCCGGAGATGTATTTTCTCCTCTATTGGTTTCCGACATGGAGCGGCGGCGGAACTCGTGAAACTCCTCTCTTTTTAGGGTTTTCGGACGACGAGTGATATATATGCCAAAGGGGGGAGCCGGGAGTGACCCCAGGGGTCCAGGCGCCCTCCCCGCGTGGCCAGGGTGGGATCCGTGCCAGGTGGCCGCCTGGGCACCCTGTGGCCCCCCTCTGGCCCCTCTTTTGTGTATTTTCATCATCCTTTTGGAAAATGGCCTCCGTCGATTTTCAGGTAATTTGGAGGTCTTCTGCTTCAGCAACTCAGCGTCCACTTTTTACCGTTGAATCCTGCGTCTGCTGCTTCGGCATCGGAAAGTTGCAAACTGTGTAAAATAATCCAAAACAACACAAGAATAGCATCATAACATGAACTATATAAATGAATAGGAAAGAATTACTATATAAAATAGTGATGCATTTTGGACGTACCACTTAGCCGCATACTGATTCCCGTGACGATCGGGGGAGGTATGGTGTTATAGGATTGTGTGATCACTTAGTTAAATTGAGAGGTGTTTATCTAAGTGGGAGTTTTAGAATTAATTGAAACTGAACTCCACATATTATGAACTTAATCTTCATGTCTTAGCCAATATCATTGTAGATAATTTCATACCCAAATGTTATAACTATGTCTCTTTTAGTGTAATGAAGAACTTAAGGTAGATGGGTCTTACTTCATTGATTTTTACCAACACCTTTAGAGACATACTCATTAGTAATGACTTGCTAAACGTAATATGAGAACTACTAGGAGATACACCTGATAACTCCGTAATTAAGGAAGATGATGATGAGTATCGTACTAACCGTCACTTATGAATGACTGTCCAATACACCATACTTCATTCTATGGAATCTGAATTGCAAGTGCGTATTGACGACACGAACACGTATGACGTGTTGGGTGAACTTAAAAGCACCAAGTCGCAAATCAGAGTAATGGAATATGAGTATATGGACGGGGTTTCTTTCAATTATGGTGGAAGGAACAACCTGCTGAGAAAGTCACTTGGAAAATGTATAAGATACATGAACAACTTGTGTACAACTTGGACTACTAAATGAATGGTAGGCGTCTCAAGAGCCATCTTGATTTGGTGATAACCAGAGTAGGCATCAAGGAAAAACAAGAGCTCACATCCCGTAGTCGAGCCTATGATCTGGTCAATACGAGGCATCGCAAAGGGGTCCTTTGGGTAGGCCTTGTTTAAGTCGGTGTAGTCAATACACATACGGCATGTCCCGTTCTTTTTCAAAACGAGGACCGGGTGTGCGAGCCACTCTAGATAAAAAAAATTCCATGATGAACCCGGCGGCAAGGAGCCGGGATATCTCTTCCCCAATGGTGTTTCGCCTGTCGTCGTTGAAACGGCGAAGGAATTCCTTGACCGGCTTCAGTTTTGGATCTGTCTTTAGGTGGTGCTCAGCGAGTTCTCTCGGGACACCTCCAACGTCAGAATGTTTCCATGCAAATATATCCCAATTCTCACGGAGGAAATCGATGAGCGCGCTTTCCTATTTATCATATAACTCTGTCCCAATGATGAACTGTGAGAAGCATCACCAGGGACAAACTCGACTTTCTTTGTATCCTGAGCCGGTTGGAACTTGGGGTTGGTATCGGGAGTCGGTTTCTTCAAGATTGTGGAGCCTGCCGGGTCTACCTTTTCCTGGTATGCTGACAAGTCCTCTTTGGCGCATGCCGACTCGGCTAATTTGACGTGTTGTTCGTCACACTCCGAAGCCCTGGACCAGCTCCCATCCTCCGTGATGGGGCCATGAGGACCCGACATTTTCAGCTTTCGGTAGAGATAGCATGGTCGAGCCACGAACCTAGCATAAGCCGGTCTGCCCAGGAGGGCATGGTATGGGCTCTCGAGCTTTACCACCTCGAAAGGTATGATCTCAGAGCGGAAATTCTCAGCGCTTTCACAAGCCTTCTCCAAGTAGATCTTGCCTATCGGACGTGCCGACTTTCCTGGGACCATTCCATGGAAAACGGTGTTAGAGGGTTGTAGTTGTTTTAGAGTCAGTCCCATCCTGCGGAAAGTCTCATAGTAAAGGATGTTGATGTTGCTTCCTCCGTCCATAAGTACTTTGTCAAGTGTATGTAACAGCCCGGAATTTCCACCCTAATTTAAAATTTTGTTTGGTGCATTTTTTTATTGTTAGAATTGTTTGTAGTGTTTGCTTCGCCGGTTTATTAATCGGTGTTTATATTTCCCCCTCCTTCTCGTATCGGCATGCGTGAACAAACCTTTCCACCATGTGTGGCACCCCGGCTCAGAATACCGGAACGCCCCATGCTCCAACCCAGAGATCATGTCTTGTGGAACATAGAAATGCTTGATATAGAATTGAACCACTTTTATTACCAATGAAACGGGTACAAGGGGGTCTATTACAACGCTAGCGGAGTGAGGCAGAGAAAAACTTTCTCCTAATTGTAGCCACGGAACTACACTAAGCAGCGGGATAACTCTATGCCGCGGCATAAAACTTAGCAGCGGAACAACAGCGACGGTGATGAACACCACACCACAGGTACACTGACTGGGACACCTTCTAGCTCGCAAACACCGGTAACATCGTCCTATGAAATCACGGCATTGCCTGCAAGTCTGGCATGACACGCCAGGTCAGTACATTGAATGTACTTGCAACCTCACAACAACCAAAGCACCAAGGAAAAAAAATAACATGGCAATAACAGTTCATGCAAGTCTAACATGATGAATCTAGCATATTATCAAGATTATAACCAATGCAAGCACAACCATCATTTAAGATCACATGGACCCCACATAATCATCACATTATCTTGCATCTTACCTCGGAGTCATTATAGACTCAAACATCGGGTCATCACATGACCAATCAACTTACACGGGTCGTCGCACGACCATTCCACGGGTTAGGTGTCCTCACGTTACTACCCAACCAATCCGGTCATCGCATGACCAAATGGGTCATCGATGGCCAAAACGGGTCATCGCATGACCAACAACTTATACGGGTCGTCGCACGACCATCCACTTAGCACAAATACCAAACTGAATTCACGTTGACTCATGGTGTGACCTAGTACGAACTTTGTCCAATACCGTGGACTCGGCTATTCGAATAGATTCTTAACACTCTGTAGAGGTTGTGCACTTTTCCCACACTAGGGAGTTCTTCCCCCATCCCGTACCTTGGAACTTGTCCCACTGGAACCTCGGAACTCGTACCATAGGAATGGACTAGGACTTCTCCAACGAGACCGTTCTACCATGTGCCTCCCTTACCGTATGACCCTACGTGCTTTGCAAGCCATGCCTTGGGTTGCCCCGTGTCCTCCAGACACACCTGCCATCGCATGGCAAATAACATTGTCCAAAACGTGGATGGGCCCATATAAACAAACCGACTCTCAAGACTATCGCCGCTTACTGGGCTATGGTAACCGCGCGCGCATAGCTTTCCCACTTTTTTGATACGCATAAGACAGCACACCGATAGACCAAGCCAAGGCCTTCCCATACAGGCGAGTGTGGGTGCACTGATAAGTTCGGTTCGATGGCACCTGATCAACTTGGCACAAAGCATATACTGTAATGCATAATCATCAAGATTAGGTGCAACATGAAAATCTAAGTCCAGGTCATAGCAATGCCTGCAGAACAATCCAAGGTACGGCTATAGTCATATCATAATCCAAAGCATGAATACAGGATTAACTTAGCAATGTCAAAATGATCAAGATAGTATCATGTAACATAGCAAGGTCATAACCTAACTAGGACATGATGCACACAAGCATACATGGCAATAGCATGATCATAGTAATTCAAATCATATCACGAAAGGTCATCATTTTATCCGAAATGCTACGGCAAGTTGCAAAACCACGTCAAAGCTTTACAAAGATGCAAAGGGGGTTGTGGCTTTCCTTTCACTAGGGGAGTGTGAAATACTCCTGGTCTTCAAGAAAATAAAGCCCTACAAATACATTTTTAAATAGAAAAAATGAAATGTCACATAAAAGGTTTATTTTGCTCAGCAAAACTGAACAGAACAACATAGCATGAACATTATGCCAAATTAAAGAGGGGCTCAAGATCAAAGTAGGGAAAAAGAATCAACTTCATTGGACTTGTAGTTTAAAAGTTATAGGTGGTCAAAGTTTCGGTCAAACAAATCAATTTAAATTTAATTTAAATTGATTTTTGGAAATTCCCAGGGGGTGACGTCAAAATCGTAAAAAGCGAATACACTTCCACTTATACCCCTTCGGGCTGGGGCTGAGTGGCTGATAGTGGGCCAGCCCTGTTAGGTTTGGAAAGTGGGGGTGAGACAGAAGGCCGCGAGCTCACCGGTGGTTATATGGCGGCGAGGAGGCCACGACTGCGTGAGGGAAAGGTGTAGGGGTTCTTGGGCGGTCCACGACGGTCCTCCCTATACCCGTGGCTCAACGGGAGACCCTTTAAAGGAGACTCCAAGGTCCTTTCGGCGGCACAGGGTCATGGGACCTCGCAGGCGTCGACGGCGCGGCGGATTCCAGCACCAATCCGACAAGGGGAGGGCTAGGGAAGGTCCATGGGGTCTAGGGCAATCGAATGGAGGGCTCAGCTTGGCGATGGGAGCCTGGAAGTGAGAGGGATTCTCCTGCAACCCGAGCGGAGAGGTGCTCGCCGAAGTTGGGGAAGAAGAGCCCGCGGCTTCGATTCCTTATGCGAGCGATCTAATGGGAAGTGCGGAGGGCTAGTGATGAAGCTAGGCAAGGCAGGGCACGCCTTTAAATAGGCTAGCGGCGATGCTTGGCCCGGGCGCCGCAGAGCAGAAGCCGACACGGTGGGGAGGTGAGGTGGCAGTGCTCGTGTCGGGACCCAGAATTTGCATATGTAATTCCAGTCACAATTCAATCATATGGAGAGCCGAGAGCCATACCCACTTGTCTAAGCAGACAAGGCCAAGTACAAGAAACTCTCGGAAAGCTCGAACGTGAGGGGCATCCCATCCAAGCCCGGATGATCAACTGAGATGGGTCCTCATCGCCCGCTCCCAAGTCTATATGATTATGGGTGGTGAAAGCCCATACTCATAGACAAGTCGCCTCAACCATATTATCGATTGAGCCATAACACTTACATAAACAGACTCCAGCCCGATCTCTTAGTTGGGGTCTCGAGCGGGCTCGATCGTACAACAAAGTGTGCCACGTGACGGAGTCACGAGCAATCGCATCGCGATACTCCAAGCTGCGCACATCTCAGGGCCACTTGGTGTAAGAAAGACCGTCGGCGAGAGCACAACTAAGCTATCGAACCCCACACATGACATGCACGATATAAACATACACGCAGCATGCATGCCAAGTGTATAACAGTAGGTAACACAACTTGTACTCTACAAACTCATAGACTTTATTGCATCTGCTAAACTGAGCAGACATAGTAGTTGTATTACAAGCAGAGATCACATGACTGTGATCCAACATTACATCAAGCAACAACGGAAGCAAATTATGACTTAGTAAAGACAAGGTTAACAAATGGCTTAAGAAGCCTGAAAGAAAATACAACGACCCTCCAAAGGGACCAGGCTGCTGTCGTGAACTATACGACTTAGTCGGCGTCGAGCTCGAGGTAGAGGCCACCATCAGGGTCAGTGGTCTCCTCTCTAAAACATAGAATAAGCAAATGTGAGTACAAAGTCGTACTCAGCAAGACTTACATCAGAACTATACTACTCATGCTCAAGTATCAATGTAAAGGCAAATTGGGTTGTAATGCAGAAAGCTTTAACTTGGCTATCCTGGATCCTTCCTCGACTTCCCCACGAGGAAGCAACCCATAGCACTCACACTTATCTTGCGATTTTAGAGTATCCATTTGAGTTGTCTAATAATGAAGTAAAGATCTCCAAGTAGTCCATAATTGCGGACACGGCTATCCGAATAGTTCATTAACCCTGCAGGGGTGTACTTCTTAACATACGTAGCTACCACTTACCGCCTAGAACTCGTCACCTTCAAGCGGTGTCGGGAATTCGGCCGGGGTTTCCGTTCAGGACCTAGACGATGTATGGACGGTCCGACAAGCCCACCTCGACGGATGGAACTACGCTTGCCTAAAACCGTGCTACAAAGTAACCGTGCATCTCCTCCCACTCTGGCACAAAATCAAATTGAAGAAGCAATAACCCATGCGAATCCTGGACCATAGTCGGGGTGAGTTAATAGGTCGAGAGGGGTCAATGATCCCAACATGTGGTAGTAATCTGTGTCTTGGATCACAACACAAGAACTCGGGGCCTAGGGCAGTGTAAATGAGACAACCCACTATGTACTCCTACACAGCCTCTCATTGTTCACTTATATTAGGGTGACTCCATCAACACGTTACCACCTTGTTGCATGTGTTCACTACCATTCCGATACATCACCCAGATGGATCATCTTCATTGCAAACAACTCTAGCATGGCATAGCATATCATGGATGAAGGGCCACACGATGAACACAACAAATCTTGTATCTGCTAGGTTGAGGTTTGCTTAATACTGTGGCAGCAATGATAGGTCATGCAAAGGATGGGTTCAACTAGTGATAGAACGGAAACATGTGAATCACCTAATCATGCATGAGAGAACAAGAGGGAAACTGGGTTTTTATAGATATGATCAAAGGGGGTTTTCTTGCCTTATTGTCGATCACGAGGTACCACTCTTCAAAGCAGTCGGAAACTACGTCCTGCGTTGAATCTATCGAGAAGAAGAAAACATCGAGACACAAGTATGAACATTACATTGCAATGCACATTCAAGAAATGAATCATGGCATGGTACTGATGTGATCTAGGTTCAATTTGTCACATGTTAATTGAAGTTGATTTGAAAAAGGAATTCAAATTCAAACTCCAAATGTTGTTCAAATTATCCCAAGTTGCATTTGCTAATGTTTGGATATGGTAAACCATGTTGTCATGTGTATGATATGGCTCTGATGTGCAAGTATTAAGGTTGGCATTGCAAAGATTTAAATTGAAATGATTTAAACATTTATTTTGAATTATTACAAATAACCCAAATAGCTAAATGCTACTAGTCCATCATCATAGATGTGTTTTTCATCTATGAAAATATGATATTTGGAATCCTTGCATTTTTGTGATGATTTTTCATATATTACACTTTTAATTTGGAGTTATAGATTAAAAGATATGAATTTCCAAAGATTTAATAGTTTTCTGGATTTTCTGTTAATTAGAGAAATTAATTATTGCGTCATCATGACACAAAGGTGACGTCAGGGGGGGGGCTGACCAGTGGGGCCACAGTGTCATTGACTCAGAGTTAAAACTCTGTTTTAATTAAAAAAATTAATTTAATTTGGGGGGCTGGCCCCACCTGTCAGTGGCTTAGGCCAAACTAAACAGGGGGGTTAGCCCCCTAATTAACCCAGCTGCCGGCGTTTAGCCGCCGGTGACCTGCAGCCGCGGCGGCGTGCACTGGAGTCGGCGTCTCCGGCCCCGGGAGGCTACGGGGAGACCACCAAATGGTCCCCCGCGGTCACGCGCATCCAGTGGGGCAGGTGGGCGGCCAAGGGGCAGCCGGAGGGCGCGACAGCGAGCAAGCCCGCGGCGGCGCCGCTCGGTTGGTGAGGGAAGGAGGGCACCGGGGCGTGAGAATGAGAACGGAGAGGGGGAAACGAGAGATGAGCTCACCGTGAGCTCGCTGGTGAGGTCGGGGATATCGTAGGGGGATGTACAACGGCGAATTTTGCGGCGCGATCCGGCGGCTGTTGCGAGGAAGGGAGGTCGTGGGCGTCGTCGTGGGGCGTCTGCGGATCTGTTCTTCGCGGGAGATGATGAAGCCGACGTCGGTTGTACTCCTGGACACGATGGCTCCGGCTTGTTCGTCCGGTGGGCGCGTCGGAGCACGGCGGCGCTCCACGGAGCTTCACGGGGCGCGCAAAACAGACGAGGGAGAGGAGGGAGAGCTGGCCAGAGAGAGAGGGGAAAAGGAGGGGGTGCACGGGGTCTCCACGGCGAGGGGGTAAGGACGGAGGGGGGGCTGCCACGGCGAAGCAGGAGGTGGCGGTCGGGCTCGGCATGCCCTCCACGGCGCTGTCCTCCTGGCGCCAGGAAGAAGACGGGCGTGCCCCTGGTGGGCTGGGCCGCCTTCTGCTGCAGCTGGGCCAGGTGGGCTAGAAGGTAAGCAAGGTGAGGTTTCCTTCTGTTTTTATTTTATTTAATTATGTTTATTTGTTTTGCCTTGAAGAAAATATCTAGGCATTTTATAAAATGCCCAAAACTTTTATGTGGCCTTACATGGCATATAGCTAACCACTCACAAGTTTTGGATATTTTTGCAATTCAAATAATTTGAATTTAAATTAAAATAGGATTTTTATTTAATTTCCAAGTCCTTTTAGGACTTTTTGAAAAATCTTAGAGCATGCAGTGGGACCCACTTCACTTTATATGTGATCATGCTCATTTATAGATATCAAAAAGTTCAGATGTTTTTTGGAAAAATATTTTTGTCTGGCCATTTATTTAAATTCTTTTTGTGGCTTTTCCAAATACCCAATTATTAAATAAAGAAATTTAAACATGATGCCTTATTTCTAGAAATAAAATAACATACCAAAACTAGGGTTGTGACAACTCACCCCACTCAAAAGAATCTCGTCCCGAGATTCAAGAAGAAAGGTAAGAGGGAAAGTCTTCAAGGATGCATCTTCAAGAAGATCGAGAACCTCGCGATCAACTCATGGAATGAGATATGAAAACATCTCTTGAGTTGAGACACACAACACAAATCAAAATGATGGAAGGAGGTAGAGAAATTTTCAATTTGGTAGGCAATAGTTCCACGCTTAAGTAGATGGTGAATAGGCTCCACACTTTGAAACTTGTTCACTATCTACTTCACAACGAGACACCTTAGGGGAGGTGACTCAAGAATATCTCCCAAGTCAGGAAAAAAGAATAACTTTTGATACAGTGATCATAGAAGTTTCTTTCGCCAGAATCAGGCATACAAAACGATCGTTGAAGGAATTCGAAAGAATGGCACACTCAAATTTGGATGGAAACTGTGGTCATAGAGATAATTCGGCAAACGAGAGGCACAATCCCATTTCATACCGACGCATATAACCTAGTGTTTAAGCATGCTTTCTATACCTTGAGCATTCCCCATTCATTTGGCTTAACCACATCTGTGCCGAAGATCTTGGTAACACTTCATACAACCATGAAGAATATATGTGGGGAATGAAGATACAAAGGAAGACAACACCTTCTCAGATCTGTTTTCTTGGTATAACAAGATGCTTGCCAAAATAACTTGTCTGGATGATCGACCGAGAGAAATTTTGCACTCCGCTTCTAATGTTCTCCTTGATGTTCTAGATACCACAATGATGCCTCAAAGTAGCATCGATATGGTCATCAAGTAAAGGTCAGACTTCGGAACACAAAGGATCCATAAGGAACAACTTCTAGAATAAGTCATTCAATATCCTCATGGAGGAGTGACTATTAATGAATGACATTTGGGGATACCTTTGAGAATGGTGGCTAGGTTCATCACACAGGTAAAACTGTATACATACAAAGATGGCTTACTAGGTGGTTTTCTTGTGGATGATCATGGCTCCCTAAGAACTACAACAGATATGTCGAGTAAAAAAGTACCCTGACATAATGGTTAGCATGGTTACTCTGGCTAAAAGACATCTGAGGTGGGAAGGAAGATTTGTAAATGCATCAACATCGGATTCTAGAAATCTAATTCTCCTCAACAAGAATTCCTAGAATGAATCGGACAGCATAACGGCTGTACCGGGATGAAAAATGAGACAACCTGTAAGAATTTGGACAGAACTTACTCAAGAAACTCGATAGAATGATGACACTGGGGACAACAACACTTCTACGGCTACAGAGAAGCAATCAACGAGATGTCCTAGTAGAGACAAAGAAGAGCCTAGTCCTATCTTCCCGCAGAAAGGATGAGGGTGACTCAAAACTCAGATCTCAGAGGTATGGAGAAAAATGAAATCTTACGTTATTACCATATACCCAAGTAACTATATAACTATAGAATGCTAGACTCGACATCGGCCAAGGCTTGATAATCCTACAGACAGTCCTGCTCTGATACCAAGTCTGTCGGGACCCGGAATTTGCATATGTAATTCCAGTCACAATTCAATCATATGGAGAGCCGAGAGCCATACCCACTTGTCTAAGAAGACAAGGCCAAGTACCAGACACTCTCGGAAAGCTCAAACGTGAGAGGCATCCCATCTAGGCCCGGATGATCAACTGAGATGGGTCCTCATCGCCCGCTCCCAAGTCTATATGATTATGGGTGGTGAAATCCCATACTCATAGACAAGTCGCCTCAACCATATTATCGATTCAATCATAACACTTACATAGACAGACTCCAGCCCGATCTCTTAGTCGGGGTCTCGGGCGGGCTCGATCGTAAAACAAAGTGTGCCACGTGATGGATTCACGAGCAATCGCATCGCGATGCCCCAAGTTGCGCGCATCTCAGGGCCACTTGGTGTAAGAAAGACCGCCGGCGAGAGCACAACTAAGCTATCGAACCCCACACATGACATGCACGATATAAACATACACGCAACATGCATGCCACGTGTATAACAGTAGGTAACACAACATGAACTCTACAAACTCATAGACTTTATTGCATCTACTAAACTGAGCAGACATAGTAGTTGTATTACAAGCAGAGATCACATGACTGTGATCCAACATTACATGAAGCAACAACGGAAGAAAATTATGTCTTACTAAAGACAAGGTTAACAAATGTGTTAAGAAGCCTGAAAGAAAATACAACGACCCTCCAAAGGAACCAGGCTGCTGTCTGGAACTATACGACTTAGTCGGCGTCGAGCTTGAGGTAGAGGCCACCATTAGGGTCAGTGGTCTCCTCTCTAAAACATAGAATAAGAAAACGTGAGTACAAAGTCGTACTCAGCAAGACTTACATCAGAACTATACTACTCATGCTCAAGTATCAAGGTAAAGGCAAGTGGGGTTGTAATGCAGAAAGCTTTGACTTGGCTATCCTGTCCTACGACTACATAGAGTTGAGATGAGAGGCGCACACGAGTCCATCTAATCTTGATCACCACATCAATAAACCACCATGGATCCTTCCTCGACTTCCCCACCAGGAAGCAACCCATAGCACTCACACTTATCTTGCGTTTTGTAGAGTATCCATTTGAGTTGTCTAATAATCAAGTAAAGATCTCCAAGTAGTCCATAACCGCGGACACGTCTATTCGAATAGTTCATTAACCCTGCAGGGGTGTACTTCTTCACATAAGTAGCTACCACTTCTTGCCTAGAACTCGTCACCTTCAAGAGGTGTCGGCGAGGATAGTACCACAACACTTACCTCACCGCTCCAATTCTAGTCCAGGGGATCGCCTATCTAAGTATGTACCCCAATCGGGAATCCGGACGGGGTTTCCGTTCAGGACCCAGACGATGTATGGACGGTCCGACAAGCCCACCTCAACGGATGGAACTACGCTTTCCTAAAACCGGGCTACAAAGTAACCGTGCATCTCCTCCCACTCCGGCACAAAATCAAATCGAAGAAGCAATAACCCATGCGAATCCTGTACCATAGTCGGGGTGAGTTAATAGGTCGAGAGGGGTCAATGAGCCCAACATGTGGTAGTAATCTGTGTCTTGGATCACAACACAAGAACTCGGGGCCTAGGGCAGTGTAAATGAGACAACCCACTGTGTACTCCTACACAGCCTCTCATTGTTCACTTATATTAGGGTGACTTCATCAACACGTTACCACCTTCTTTCATGTGTTCACTACCATCCCGATACATCACCCAGATGGATCATCTTCATTGCAAACAACTCTAGCATGGCATAGCATATCATGGATGAAGGGCCACATGATGAACACAACAAATCTTCTATCTGCTAGGTTGAGGTTTCTTAATACTGTGGCAGCAATGATAGGTCATGCAAAGGATGGGTTCAACTAGCGATAGAACGGTAACATGTGAATCACCTAATCATGCATAAGAGAACAAGAGGGAAACTGGGTTTTTATAGATATGATCAAAGGGGGTTTGCTTGCCTTATTGTCGATCACGAGGTGTCACTCTTCAGAGCAGTCGGAAACTACGTCCGGCGTTGAATCTATCGAGAAGAAGCAAACACCGAGAAACAAGTATGAACATTACATTGCAATGACTATTCAAGAAATGAATCATGGAATGGTACTGATGTGACCTAGGTTCAATTTGTCACATGTTAATTGAAGTTGATTTGAAAAAGGAATTCAAATTAAAACTCCAAATGTTGTTCAAATTATCCCAAGTTGCATTTGCTAATGTTTGGATATGGTAAGCCATGTTGTCATGTGTATGATATGCCTCTGATGTGGAAGTATTAAGGTTGGCATTGCAAAGATTTAAATTGAAATGATTTAAACATTTATTTTGAATTATTCCAAATAACCCAAATAGCTAAATGCTACTGGTCCATCGTCATAGATGTGTTTTTCTTCTATGAAAATATGATATTTGGAATCCTTGCCTTTTTCTGATGATTTTTCATATATTACACTTTTAATTTGGAGTTATAGATTAAAATATATGAATTTCCAAAGATTTAATAGTTTTCTGGATTTTCTGTTAATTAGAGAAATTATTTATTGCGTCATCATGACACAAAGGTGACGTCAGGGGGGGCTGACCAGTGGGGCCATTGTGTCATTGACTCAGAGTTAAAACTCTGTTTTAATTGAAATTTTAATTTAATTTGGGGGGGGGGGCTGGCCCCACCTGTCAGTGGCTTAGGCCAAACTAAACAAAGGGGTTAGCCCCCCTAATTAACCCAGCTGTCGGCGTTTAGCCGCGGGTGACCTGCAGCTGCGGCGGCGTGCACTGGTGTCGGCGTCTCCGACCACGGGAGGCGACGGGGAGACCACCAAATGGTCCCCCGCGCTCACGCGCATCCAGTGGGGCAGGTGGGCGGCCAAGGGGCAGCTGGAGGGCACGACGGCGAGCAAGCCCGCGGCGGCGCCGCTCGGCTAGTGAGGGAAGGAGGGCACCGGGGCGTGAGAACAAGAACGGAGAGGGGGAAACGAGAGAGGAGCTCACCGTGAGCTCGCTGGTGAGGTCGGGGATGTCGTAGGGGGATGGACAACGACGAATTTTGCGGCGGGATCCGGCGGCTGTTGCGAGGAAGGGAGGTCGCGGGCGTCGTCGTGGGGCGTCCGCGGATTGATTCTTCGCGGGAGATGATGAAGCCGACGTCGGTTGTACTCCTGTACACGATAGCTCCGGCATGTTTGTCCGGTGGGCGCGTCGGAGAACGGCGGCGCTCCACGGAGCTTCACGGGGCGCGCAAAACAGACGAGGGAGAGGAGGGAGAGCTGGCCAGAGAGAGAGGGGAAAATGAGGGGGTGCACGGGGTCTCCACGGCGAGTGGGTAAGGACGGAGGGGGGGCTGCCACGGCGAAGCAGGAGGTGGCGGTCGGGCTCGGCATGCCCTCCACGACGCTTTCCTCCTGGCGCCAGTAAGAAGACGGGCGTGCCCCTGGTGGGCTGGGCTGCCTTCTGCTGCAGCTGGGCCAGGTGGGCTAGAAGGTAAGCAAGGTGAGGTTTCCTTCTGTTTTTCTTTTATTAAATTATGTTTATTTGTTTTTCCTTGAAAAAATATCTAGGCATTTTATAAAATGCCCAAAACATTTATGTGGCCTTACATGGCATATAGCTAACCACCCACAAGATTTGGATATTTTTAAAATTCAAATAATTTGAATTTAAATTCAAATAGGATTTTTATTTTATTTCCAAGCCCTTTTTGGACTTTTTGAAAAATCTTAGAGCATGCAGTGGGACCCACTTCACTTTATATGTGATCATGCTCATTTATAGAGATTTTCAAAAAGTTCAGAAGATTTTTGGAAAAATATTTTTGTCTGGCCATTTACTTAAATTCTTTTTGAGGCTTTTCCAAATCCCCAATTATCAAATAAAGAAATTTAAACATGATGCCTTATTTCTAGAAATAAAATAACATACCAAAACTAGGGTTGTGACAGCTCGGGATGGTTTGTGGGGGTTCTAAGGTCTACGAGGGAGGTCACGAGCGAGCAGGAGCACAAGGGAGCGAGGGGGAGGACCAAGGGTGACAGGGACGTGACGGCGACGCTGTAGACGTCGGGTTCCTCATGTCGGCGAGCAGTCGGCGGGATCCCGGTGAGGATAAAGGCTAGGGAGGGGACACGCATGCATGCAAAAGCCTTGCGACGCGGGTTGGCAAGGAGAAGGGGACAAGAGTGGCCTGCAAGGGCGTGGTTCATGTGTCCGGTGGCTCAGGACACGCCCAGAGCACGCCAGTGGCACGCCATGGGTGTGGCCACCACGGCACTGGTGCATACAGTGGGTTCGCACGTGGCCAAAGGTATCCAAGATGAAGTCCTCTCCGAGCCTAACATAGTGATAGCATTGATTGGTCAAGGGGGGCTCTGGTGTGATCTTATCTTCACTGCAAAGTTTGATACATCAAACTTGCAGTAGAAGATAAGCTCAACCGGCGAGGAGGGGGTGCATGTGGTGCTGTCCCATGGCTATAGGGTTGGAAGGACATCACTTCTGGAAAGTTTCAGATCATTTTGCCAAAGAAATATTACACTTTCTTTGTAAATGCCCAAACTTACCCGAAATGCATTGTTGAAGCTGGCATCATCTAGGCTTGATGTAATTGGATGAAATTTGGTGTACGTGGATTATTTGGTGGTGTGCACAAGCGTGCAAAGTTTCAGGGTTAGGGGGAACTTCTAGCTAGTACTTGCTTCACAAGGTACTCTGATGGCAAGGAACTTGATCATGAGGGTGCACTCACATGGATGGTTGGATTTGGCATAAAACTTGGTTTAGTGTAGTCATTTGTGTGTGGCCACATGTGCAAACAGTTTCAAGTCAAATGGTTCTCATATCATGCACTTGCATCCTAATGCCCACTTGCTGCATCCAAACTTTGGGAATTTCGGTATGGAATTTGGCTAGTCCCCTAATGCTGAAATTTGGCATAGGCTCATGATATGATCATAAGAGCATGCACAAAAAGGTTCACCAACAATGAATAAGGATAAATAACACTTCTTTCACAAAGTGCTATTCTGCCCCCACAGACAAATGATTTTCTCTAGGGATGAAATCCACTTGGGCCATCCAATGTTTTTGGAGATTTTGGCAAGACATGGTGTCAATGACATGTGGGAATTATTGGCGGATTTATGGAGCAATATAAATAAGGGTTGCTTCACAATCTTCAAATAAAGGGAATATTCCTTTTATTGGAAGAAGAATACATGGTTGAATAAAAATGTGGCTTGGATGGGATGGATCAAGGGATGATCATTGGGAAGGGTTGAGGGAATCATGGGTCACTTGAGCAAGGAAAGTAAATATGCTCAAGTTTCAAGTCCAAAGAGTTTCTTAAAATAAAATCAAATAGCAAATCTTGAAATAAATCAGAAAAGTTTTTGGAAAAAGAAAGTTCCAAAATCCAGGGTGTCACAAACCTACCCTCCTTAGAAAAATCTCGTCCTCGAGATTTGGTTGATCAGGGAACCATTGAAAACATACCATGCTAAGGAAACATATTTCTTCTCGAGTTTCCTTTCTACCGCATAGAGTTCCCTCGGTAGCATCCGAGAAAGTTTGGCTCAGGGGGTTTACTTCACCCAATCCATATGTCTGACAGGAGTTTTTCCTTTATGCCTCAAATACTTTCCTACTGACTGCCATCCTCATGTTGGTTGACATATATGATAATGAGGTATCTTTCCATAGGTTGCCTGCTTACGATATCCGTACGATCCTCTGGGTATCTCGGGCCTTATTCGCGACACCTTCTTGAATCCTTTGTATCGGTTTCCCGAGAATAGACTTACCTTCCATGAGTCGTTGCTGGTTCAAGATGCTCATCATCCTGATGTCCCACCGTGCAAAACCTTGACTGCCTGCACATGTGGTTGCATCACTTTGCTTTTGGTTGTCCATGTTGCGCATTAGTTCTGACGGTCGGGAGCGCATCATTTGAGCCTTTACTGCCGCTGAGATTTACTTGTCCATGTCTGTGTGTGGTGATAGGCCGTGTTATGCTTCAACACGGTCCTTGTCGTCAGAATGCCGAGCTGGGTGGGGGAGCTTTAGCTAAGCCGACTTGAGTGTCCTCGCAATTACGGACAATTTCCAGCAGGTGTAACTGCACGAGCTGACGGGTTGGATACTTGATCCTTTCCCCTATGAAATGAGGTTCATTAGGTTTGGGCATCCATGGTGCCTTGTATGGTTTCAATTTGTCTGGGTGAATTTGACCATGGAGTCGACATATTTCCCTTTTTGCCTTACGTGTCAGGCTCGCAAGGGTTGCATAGTTTCGACAACCTATGTGTGTAGTGCTAACTCTTGTCGTATATATCGCAGCAGGGTTCAACATACCCCATGTTGGTTTGTCTTTGTCCTTGCTACTGCGGCAATCCCCTTCCTTGGGTACTCCTCATATTCTGACTTTACTTTTGTCGGAATCCTTTCTGAGATAGTTGGGTTGCCTTCATCCTTTGTCTCTTGGCTCATCATGCTTCCTCTTGGTGCAATAAATTGAACCTAAAGGTGATCCTTCTTCGGGGCCTTATCGAACGTGAGGGGCTGAACCTCATGGCTATGGCTGAGACCAAAGGCTTCATCGTTTCCTTTCCTTCGGGTGTTCCCTTCAGGACTTGTCAGTCTTTACACACAGCTGAGGTGCTGATTTGCTTCTTCTGCTCGCTCTAGTTGCAAGAGTTGCGACTCTTATTACTTCCCATGTGTATATCACTCACTTGAGTACGAGCATGGTTGTATCCATACGGGAGTAGATCGCATAACTTGGGGAGTATGTCCATGAAATGTGCAGACCCATATGCAACTGACTATGTTGAAATCTACCTTTCTTCTGAACAGTTGGGTTTCCGTCAACACTGTTGCAGGCACGATAGCGTGTCGAAGAAGGCTGGGTAGCGTGATGAAGAAAGTTGGGGTACCGTGTCTGGGAAGATATCTCCTGTGACTTACTGAAGAAGACTGGTTGTCGTACGCGGATAGCTTACTGAAGAAGACTAGGTGTCTTGTCTCGGAAGTTTTCCCTTGGTACTGTGGATGTACCGGTTCCTTGTGATGGAGGTTTCTGTGGCAGTTCACTGTAGACGGTGGGGTAGCTTCCGCTGGAATTCATCCATGTGGCGTACTGAGCACGATTGCGTGCCTTGCATCGTCAGCTTCTCTCGATAGCTTGTGGTAGAAGGCTGGGTGTCTTGGCCGAGAAGCTAACACGATAGCGTACTAAGGACGGTTGGTGCACAATACATGTCGGCTGCGTATGATATCTTACCAAGGAAGATTGCGGTTCCTTATGCTTGAAATTTTCCCACGATAGCGTGTGGACAAAACTGAACACTGTGCATGAGAATTTACTTCTGTACTGACTGCTGACTTGCCAGGGAAGACCATTGTTCCAATTATTTCCTTGCTAGGTACTGATTTCATGACGCATCCTAACTTTCTTCCGGATTATACCCCAATCCAACCACTTGCATATAACAAAGTTGCTACTTGTATAGGTCATATCTTTGATGCA